>OY728119.1:1922402721-1927402721 GCA_963277665.1 Viscum album
TCCCTTAGAAGAACCCTACTGGAACCCCTATCATGGTAGACCACCTCACAACCACATTTTATCAACTAGCGTCACCTTATTATGAACATCTAGGCATTTCGGAAAGTTGAAGGGTGTAACTGTGTACTAAAGAAAATGATGAAAGTATAAAAAATGATGATAGGGTTTTTAGAAGTCCTTTCAAGGGATTTATTTTAAAATTACATATTCGTATCATATTAGTGTTTTTAAGGATAGTCATAGGTTACTTGGAAAAATCATTCTTCCAATAAATCTATTTCAATAAGTCTTTCATATAGTTTGAAAAATATAGGGGGAGATAAATATTGGCACATAACACCTACTTGGCCTCATATAAAAAATAATTATTATGAGATAAATTTGAAAATATGGATTGATAGTGGTATCAACTAACTCTTGTAGTGGTAAGTTCCACACCCAGGGGGAATATAGTTCATTTATTGAAATTTTTTGTTCAAATGGATTTAAGATCACAAGAATAATTAACAAATAATGATGCAACAGTTTTTATGTATTTAGAGTAAAATATGAAAAACAATGATATTGTCAACATTGACCAAGGTTTCCTACATTGGGTTATAACTTAGTAATCTTAGTGTTAGTGCGGAATTTTGTTTACCAATTGTATATTCACTCTTTGGAATCTAAAAATTTTAATTCGGATTTCATTCGGTAGTGTTATAGTAGTTGAAGATTCAATGGTGGTTAAATTAGATAATTTATAAACAATAATTTTCTTGTAAATTCAAATAAAATATGTTAACAATTAATAAAGGGGTTCTTTAAATCTCTAAATATATAAATATTATATGATTGTTGAGGTGGTGATTTCTCTTGTCAATATGTGTCATGAATTCCAAAATTAATGCTTGAAAATGGTTATAAATACTATGTATGAGTCATTTGACACCTAATTAATGGAATATAAATAATGGAATGGAGGATGAATATGGGTAGGATTATTACACAAAATAACATTATTATGGGTAATATATCACAGTTACCTAGATGTATACATAGGAACCTTAATCATTCATTTCCATTGGGACCTCATACCTAAACACAACTAATAACCAATAACCCACACATAAAGAAGATTTACCCCCAAATAAATGAGGCAATCCAAAACCAAGAGTCATCACATTCCATAATATTAGCATAAACTAAATCCTAAATATAGAACAATGGAATATTAAAGGATCATCCAAATTACAATCATCAAAACAAAATATGAATAATAAAAAACACCCACGAAGAACCTTATTTCAAATAATCTGGAATAATGGAGACCAAAATGTATATTGGTCCAGTTTTAATATATAGGTAAAAATGAAAACAATAATCATAAATAGATAAGGTATATTCAAAGATCACTATTTCAATGTCAACGAAGATTAGAATAATAAATATCTGAATTCGGGGGGATGTTGGAGCAGGATAGCAACCCATCATTGCTCGAGTGAGGGGAGAATATGGATCGACTAAAGTGGGGATATAGGGCTCGAGTAAAAAAGAGATGGTGGTAGGTTGGGTTTTTATAAGGGAATATATTCGAATGGTTATGAAAAACCCGATGGAATAACTGAACCTATACCGATTGTTTTTAAAAAAGTCATTGGGATAATCTATATATACTAGTGGTTTACATAAACCATTGGTATAGAAAGATTCCAAAAGATCAATACCCATGGTTTTCCATAATAGTGGTTGTATATGCGTGGGTATGACACCATTTTATTGTATCATTATATATAACTACATTTTTTATTTGTTACATATATTAAATATATATTTATAAAAATATATTTTATATTATAATATTGTTATTATATTCTTATTAATTGTATTATTATTTCTGATTATTATTATCGATTACTATGTTTTCTGATATCCCCTCTCTTCTATCATGTTGGTTCTTCCTCAATTGGATCATTGTTAGTTGGAAGCCTTGATGTCACACTAGTCTAGGATCAGTAGAAAATATCTTCCTACCTCATCCCTTTCCACTTCTGATATATTTTGTTTTCAATACCATATATCTTCTTATTTTATGTTCGTATTTTGCTTCATTAACCTACCGTCTTAGATTCATATAGTCTTTCTGACAACCATGATCATGCCTTTGTAACCTCTCACTAGAGGTGTTGAATGATGATCAATTTTGGACTCCTTGTATGTGAAGATATTAATTGGTATGATCATTTCGTTATGAATCATTGGAATCATCGATCTCTAGGCTCGAATCTCATGCAGATCTATTCATGACTCCTACTTCAACATTTCATCATGATCAAATCTGGTTCTTGGGGTCACTAGTTCAATAGTCATGGTTCATAATCTATGATTCATCAGTAGTGTTGGCCGAAAGAGGGATTGTTGAGGTGTACGTAGTGGTGGAAGAATTTGTGGCTTTAGGTAGTGATAACGACATTGATCTTGGTTGTAATAATGGCGTGCTTCGATGGAGTTGGTCTTTAGTGAGGGAAATGTCCGAGTCCATTAAGTGATTATTGTCGAGTGGTAGGGAGTGTATTTAGGCAACGAAGATTCATTAGAAAATAATTTATATTAGGAAGAGATGTCAATTGAATTTTCTAGGTTGTTGGATGGATGAGGTTTTTCTTAACCCTTAGGCCTTCAAGAAACCTTTTTTCTCTTCCACCTTTTCGTCATGGATTTTTTATGTTACATGTGGAATATTTCGAATTGGTCGAATCATTCGGCACATCAGGAAGGAATTATAGTGGAAATATTTGGTGGGTTGCCTCATTTTGAGGTATGTGAACAATAACACTCATCATTTGTCCTTCAATCCCCATTTCAGGATGAATGGGTTCCCTTCAATGTGACTTTTCACATTGAACAAGTTTGAAGATGTAGAGATATATGCGGTTGAAAACAGCACATATCCACAAAAGCATCACTAGTAGAGTATCTCAAAAGAGATTCGGGTGTGTTGCAACCCATCATTCGATTCTCCTCCAACATTATTGATGTAGGGGTGTCCTACCAATTACTTCAATCTAACAAGATGGAAAATCTCATGGAAGGGGGAAATACAATTTTTCGAACATGAATCATGTGGAAATGACTACTAGTAGGGGGAGGGGGAACATATCATTTGACTAGTGACAAGATATATTGTAGTCTACTCAATATGAGACTTAGGGTTTTGTTTTCACATTCGAGAAACTAGCGTTTTAGGAAATATTAAATTGGTTCTATGGGTTTATGGGCCCCTATGTCATTTGTGGGTCACCGCTCAACACTATTTAAAAGAAGAAAAACATTTTTCCAAACTATAGCTGTCTTGACACCAGCCTATTTAATAAAATAATATTATAAGTTATAATACATAATGTTAAAATTAATAATTTAATTAGTTTAATTATTAATTTAAATTTTTAAATTTTTTATTTTATTAATACGTTTATTAATTATCTTATTAATTATTTTTAATGTAATAAAACTATCCTTACAATTATTAACTTATTATTATTCCGAGAAGGTTTTAGGTTTAAACAATATTACCCGATCCCTCGAGGTTAATAATGCAGACATAATTTTTACTTTAATTTCATTTTATTGTAAATAATAATTAATATAGTTAATAATATATTTAATAATATAATAATATAATTAATAATATAAATAAAAAAATTAAATAAAAATTATTAATTATTAAATAATTTGTAATTAATTTAAATAAATTATTAAATTATTCATATTGTGATAATATTATTAAATATAATTAATAAATATATTTGTATATAAAATTTCAAATATAATATTTTTAAATATATTCTTGATATTATATATTTAATATATATATGAATATAAATATATATATTCATAAATAAATATTTATATACATTTTTTTTACAAATGTTTCTTTATTAATATATATATTAAAATATATTCTAAAATTAATATTTACATATAAATTTATTTTTAAATACAGTATATATATATATATATATATACGAATATAAATATATTGGTATATAAATATTTATATAATTACATATATTTTTAATTCTATATAAATAAATATACATATAAATAAATATATTTATATATATTAAAATGTCTATAATTTAATAATTTTAATTATAAATATATTTATCTACAATTATAATTGTAAATATATACTTATGATCATATTTATCAAAAAAATTATGATTATTCAAATATATTTATAAATATATATTTCATATATTTATAAATATATTTTACATTTAATTAAAATATATTTTACATTTATTTATAAAACAAATTACATTTATTTTTTAACATTTATTAATAATTACATTATTTTATTTATAAATTTTTTATTATATAATTATAAATACCTTTATAATTATCATTATTATATTAATATATTTTTTATAATTATATTTATATAATTATAAATATATTTAAATAATTTTAAAATATGTTTATATATATATCAATAAAAATATATTTATATGTATAATTATCTATAAATATATTAATAAACATATCTATAAATATTATTATAACTTTTCAAATATATATATAAAATTATATATATTTATATAATTGTTAAAAGAATGTTTATATAATAATATATATATATATATATATGAAACTCTATATTTTTATGTAATTATAAATAGATATTTATTTATATATAATAATTTTTATATAATTATATATATTTATTTACAAAGGTATTAGTTTATATATAATTTTATAAAATTGAATTTATTTTCCACTAGAGGCCCAATGGTCATGAAGCCCATTACATGTCACAAAGGCCCACAAACTGGCAAGAAGGCCAAGTGCAGCATTACGCATGAATGATGCCTACATCACTATCTTGTTTGTGTGGTGTCTGTGTTTAATGTAATTGTAACCCCAAACACATAATATATAAATATAATTTTCTATATATATATATAACATAAATAGGTATTTATAAGTTAGTAGTGAGTTTCAGATGAAGTGTCGCTTGACAATTTTATAACCAAGCATCAATTTATTTTGGCACTACAAAATTCCCATTTGAGAAAAACACTAATTTTTTTGAAAATGTCATATTTTTATAATCCACCCACCCCTGATCCCCTTTGACCTTAGCATTCATTAGTTGGTTTTCAAGAATTTTTTCACTTTGGAAGACCTCCTGAATCTGGAATTTATTTTCACTAATTCACCGGACTCAGCCTAACTGTTCTATCAACCACATATTTAACATTAATTCTTCCAATAGTTTTCATTGTCCTCATTCATTAGGATTTTCCTCCACCTAAAGGATCCCCATCCATAAATTTATTCTTATGAATTGATCATGCTTCAATCAATCTCTTTAATACCAAAAACAAATTCTAATTTCATATTGAAGAATATTTAAAAACAAAATCACAAACCAATTTTTTAGTTTAATTACATTTCATAGGATTATTTTTCCAAATTCAATAAACCCAAAATATCAATCTAAAACATAAAAAAAATCAATTTCATGAATAGATATTTTTTTAATTATTATTCACAAAATCATCATAAAATACTATTCATTAAAAATTCAAAGAATAAAACATAATTGATCAATAAACGACTAAAAATTGTGTTTTAAACTAGTTTTTCAATGAATACCACAATTTATCTATATTTACTAAATATGAATAGTTAATCAATAAAATAATTAATTACAAAATCACTATAAATTGAATTTGAAAATATGTAAAAAATTAATTCTACATTAAATTCATATTTTCTTATCTTATTTCCTACCTTCAAGAAATTAATTCAACATACATATAGAAGTTTCGAATTTCACAAAAAATGAACGGTTAAAATGAACACGATGACCCACCTTCAAAAAATAGTTTTTCTCTATGAAATCAAAATAGTTGAAATTGATCATCACCTTATCATGATAATTATAATTATGAAAAAATATGGTTCCCATTTTTAAAATTAATAATGAGTTTTGAAATTTTTGAATGTTACGAAACAAACATCGTTCAAACATTCAAACATCATTTCAAAATTGTCTTTTTCTCTACAAGAAAAATAATAAAAACTCAATAATTAAACCACAACTAATAAATGAAATAATTAATTATATTACACTAAAAAATCATGTAAAATGATTGAGTTCATGTTATAAATAATAGATTGAGTTAATTAAAAAAACATACCCATCAATATAAAGACAACAAAACTCAACCACATATTAGGAGTTAATTTTTAGAGAACTTGATTGCATTATTTATATGTTTAGATTTAATCAAGATAATTAGATTCAATTTAATTTAAAATTTAATTCCAATTTATACCAATGATCAAGTTTTAATAGTTAAATATAAATAACATTACAATATTTAATCCATTATTTACTATATGAAAAAAATACCACAAATAAAGTCCCTTAACCAACAGTTATGACCCAACATCATCTTCAATGATAATCTATAAGGAGGAATATACACTAAAAACTAATGATAAATAAGTACATGTATATTCTACAACTAAAATAAATTATACTTGTGATAAAAACGTCCTAAATATTTATATTTTCCAAAAATTATAGAAACAAATCAAATTAGAATTAATATTGTACAAATATTTTAACAATTAATGATCAAAATAATATTTAGTTAAATATATACATTATCATGTATGACACCCTTTCATTAAAAAAATGAACCTAAAGTTTACAAAAACAAGAATTTCATTGTTTTATTTAGTAAACAAAAAGTTGTTTTATGTAATAGTCTCAAATTTTTTATTTTTTTATGAAAATTGATAAAGAGAAATCATGTAGCAAAAGAAGATATATCGAGTGAAATTAATAAAATTAACTCACTTTACCCATCATTGTTAACTTTAATACTTGTTTTAAATATCAAAAATACTTTTGTATATTTCAATATTTTTTCTTGTATGTTTCAAGTTTGTTCCAAGTTATTTTTCAGAGATACCGTTACAAGAAGGCAATTGGAAAAAGATGGTTTCAAATTGGACTAGAAAGAACCTATTCTTGTGTGACATTATATTGACTGACAAATCATCTTATCAAAGTTCACCAACCTAGAGATAGATAAAATAAACCCACTAGTATCCTAAATCACCCCAATGTCTACCTGTTGTATGCTCAATGGCTAACCGATAAGAGTTTTAGAAGTGCATCACCACTCTCTTACACAACATCTAGCTAGTTTTGTCATTCCTAAATATTCCAAGGATGATTTATTGGTTGTTAAAAATTATTATCTCATGATATTATGGAATGGATTAACTTTATACCTCCCAAAAACCATATAATTATATATTTATAGATCAATTGAGGTTTATACATTAATCTCGATAGAGAAAAAATCCAAAGAAATCACAAACTATCCAGGATTCCTCTCTGATCATTATTGATCATAAAATATTTCTCATCCATTTCCTATGAAGATAAGTTTTAAAAAATAAGTGGGAATTTAAAATATCAATGAGAACTATTTAATGTGTTAACATCATTCACAATAATCAGGCACCGACAATATTGATCAATCAGTCATTTTTCCCCCTTAATTTTTCTTCTCCAGAAACTGTTACTTTCCATTTTAACCATGTGGATCTATCCATTTAACCTTCTCTCTCTCCCACACAACTCTCTTCATATTATTATATTTTATTGATATTTTTTATAAGAATATAATGATTTTTTCTATAAAAACATCTATTATCCTCTTTTATCTTCTCATTACTATTTTTATTATTTATCATAAAATAAAATTGTGCTCTAATTTTATAGAACTAATATATAAAAAGAAAGGGTAACTTTTTTTGTTTGTTGATTTCTTTTAAAACAAAGGGTTTAAATTATTTTTTGTTCTTAGATCTACAAAAAAAATAGTGCTTAAAAAATCCCCCAAGGCATTATAGAAGAGAGGAGATGTAGTTGCACTTCTTGTGTTATTATAGAAAATATGCATAAAAATATTCATCATACATTTAATTTTTAGTTTCAAATATTTACATAATATTTCAATTTCCACTCTTATTTACTTTAACACTTTATATGTTTTCACGATATCACCATATCTTTTATTTCAACAATTAATTTTATTGTTTTATTTTTAATAGTGAAATTCGCCAGTTCCTACCATTATACTCTAACTAATACATAGTATTAAATGAGATATTTCTGTTTCACTCAAAAATTATTATTTTCCAAAATTTATTTTAATTTTCAAAATTTTAATCGATTTCAATGATAAATTTTATAATGGAATCTTATTCTATTTCTCAAATATTTTATGGAACTGAATATATCTATTTGAATGATTTTAAGTCAACATTTATTTTAATAATTCGTTACCCTATCTCAAAAATGGTTATTCATAAATTCATTTCAGTTAAATAATGGTAATATTAATTAACCCCTAATGATATTAATTCCATCAAACATTACAGAGAAACTATAAATGATCTTCATTATTGTATTTAATGAAATTAATTTAATTTTTGTGTTCTTGAAATACCACACATGAAATCTGGAAACTCTTCATAGTCACCCATGATGGAAGCTAAAAACATATAGTTATTATAATATACAAGTGTATGAAATATTTTTAATTTTATCATATATCCAAATTAATCCATTAAATATATGTTTAATTGGTTTATGGTTATTTTCAATTTTCAATTATCTCTTCATGATAATTTGACTATATAAACCTAAGTGATTTCACTAATAATATCTTACTAAGAAATTGGGAACTCTAATTCACTACTACACAAGAAGTAGTGTCTGTAAAAAGACAGCAGTTTAAGAGCTTATTAGATCTCTCATGACTCATGAGTTCTCTAGGAAGAGATAATCCAAACAATGAATAAATGTGACTATAAGAATCTAATAAATACATAATAAAATATAATTTAATTTTGTTGATATTTATTATTCATTTGATCATGAATTGGATATTGAAAACATGTAAATGTGATTGATCAAATTAAAAAAAAATTAAATACATTTTACATGATAAAAAATAAAAAAATGAAGTACTATATTACATGATATAAATGAAAAAATAAGGGACATATTAGATATAAATTTCCCCTTATAAAGATGAAGTTGATAGAAATTAAGAATGAAAATAAGGAACCTAAAATATCAACCTAGATTACTAGTGATGACTCCATGGAATCAACATCATCAGGAAAAATATAACCTAAATATATATACTTGATAATTTTAGATATATAATTACATGATTTTCGACATAGATATCCAATTATTACAGCCCAAATATCATGAAGTCTATTTTCTTTTTTATACTAGGGTCACAATACATTAAGATGAAACTAAAATAAACAATCATTACTTTATTCCCCACAAGGATATCCTATATCCCATTGAGTTTATAAAACATTGTAGGATAACCATTAAAATACACAAACCAAATGGTTTAGCTATAAATCCTACTAAATGAATGAAAAAATATATCGAAGAATAACACATAAGGTAAAAGGAAAAATATTAAATCACATAAGATAAGTCTCATTAATAGTCAAATGGTATACAAAAATAAATAACATCATATCATAAGATCCTAAAACCATGGGAATGTGATGTAAAAATATAAATTGACATAAACATGATTCATGGATAACTGCCAAGACAATATCAATTGGTGGACAATGTCATATAAAAGATTATCATAACATTATAATTCAATAAAAAATGTATCAGGAGTCAAAAACATTAACCAAAGCATTTGAGAACTATCTTGGAGAACCCATCATAAAATTTACATGATTATGTGTATACAGAAAGGAATCAATCATGAGGCATAATCATAAGGCATAGTCTTATAGAATTTGAGATATTATCATCATCCATGAATTTACCCATAACATGAATGAAAAATAAGATAGTTATATATTTATGATAAATTTATCAAAAAATTATATGAAATTATTATCAAAAAATATAGAGATAATGTGTGTTAGAGAGAAAGGTCATGACCAAAAGAAAAAGGGTGGTTCAGTGAGTTCCCTTACCTTACATTGGGATCCTTTCATCAGTTGAACATAAAATCCTAGATAATGAAATTTGAATCATATTTTACATAAATATAAATTGTTTCCATAAATATTTAATTTTATAAAAAAAATTTATGTTCATTTTTAATAGTTTAATGGAGACATAATGTTTTATAATGTTTCTCAAAAAGTATTTGTTTCATGGTTCCAAGGTTGGATCACATGTTAAATAATATTGATGTGTTATTCCAGTTGGACTAAAAGTATAGATGTCCAATAAAATGGTATTATTATGCATTAATAAATATAAATGGTCTCAAACACTAATATGTGTTTCAATATGTGTATTATTCTTTTATTTAAAATGTAATTCATATGCAGTTAGTTTTTTATGAGGTTTTACAGACCAGTATGAACTAGTTTTAGTTTATTTCATATTATGTACATGTATTATTTCCATAATGTATAAAAATATATTATATACATAATTACTTCATTTTATAAAATTATATTTGATTTTAAACCTTCTGTGAAGGTGGTAGTGTAAAATAATAACATATCGTCTTGGACGATGGTGAAGCAATGTAATATAGACAATGGTTTTGTTTACTAGAATGAAAGGAGATGAGAATGGGGTGGATGAAAGATATTCCATTGTAAATATAAAACCCTGGTATGTAAAAGATACTATAGTTATTATTCATTATTATAAGAGCGATATGAGGAGGAGGTAGAATAAGTAATGAATTTATAAGATATAAATTTTGACTATTACCTCTCTAATGGAACATACTAGAAAACCTCCATAAAGAATGTGGAATTTGTATTATGATGTGACCATAAAACCTAGGTTGTCAGAGAAAGTATTTGGTAGTGATTTGGATTGAAATTTGACAAGCTATAGGGGTTATAAGATTTGAGGTGAGGGTGATATTTTTAAGGGGAGGTGAGGGTTATTTTATGGATGTTATATTAATTTGTTTATTATTTTAGCTCATGAATTCCCGTAATATTGATTCTTATAACTGTATAAAATAAATTGTATGTGTGAGTTTGAATGAATTGATTCTTATAAAAAAATGTCATAATTTTTTTTATTTATATTCCAATGTTAAATAATGCATTTTACCATATTTCAGTATTCACTAAAAATTCAACTATTTTGGAAAAATATAAAAAACAACCCTACCCATTTTCTGATGAGTAGATTCGTAAAATGGAATCAATTTTATAAAAATTATTTTCTAAATGTGAGAAATTTAATTTTTAAAAAAAAATCAATTATTTAAAAGACTTCAACTTTAATGTTATGGTTAGTTTTCTGGACCTTGGAAAAAATAACTTGGGTCCCTAAAAATTATCTTATCATTAAAATAAAACATTATATTAATTTATAAGTCCATTTTATGAATGTAAAAATCCTAGAAATTATAATATTTAATTTAAAATATTAATTAAAATATTTACATTCTACAGAAATATAGACACATAAATTAACAATTTAAAACCTTTATTTTCTTATAGCATTTGGAAAATGTCATGAACCAACCCGGTTCGGCCATGAACCGGTCACCGCCATCGGTCTGTAGCATAGCCTGACAGGTGTTCCAGATCCCCACATGCTGGAAACTAGTGCCATGGATCAAAACATATAAGGGAGAATTATTTTAAACCAAAATAAATAACCCTGACCAGAAAGAATAAACTGAGAAAACTGAACCTCAGACAATAAATACAAACTGATTCAGTTACAAATGCATTTAAACTAAAGAAACTAAAAATGAAAACAACTAAATAAAAATGACCAAATCTCCATGTAACCTATTGGACCCCAATAACCACAAGACCAAATAGTTCCAAGATTTGTCTCAAACTAGGAAACCTGAATGAGAAAAGAACCAAAAAAATAGATCGTTTCTACCGACACTGAGATGTATAAGTAGGGTGTGATCAAGACAAGATCAATAGGAAAACACCAAAAAATCCATCTATCATTCATTCGAAAACAATCCAATAACAATATTTTGAACAAAATTTTTAAAGATAATGTTTTAACATTCATTATAAATTCTTAAAACTAACAATCAAAACACATTTCCCTTATAATTTAGATCAGGGAACAAGAGGTAAGATGGGATTTATGTTCTCTTTAAAACATTAAATTTAAAATTATTTCAAATCACCCACACACTCAAAATATTAAAACAAAACCAAATACAAGGGATGATTCAACACAATAAGGGAAATGGTACTAACAGATCTCGTAATTGGAAAACATGGGAAATCCTAGTAACTCAGAGGAGAACTAGATCATACTATACATGGGACTCATTTTGAAGGAATTCCCTACTTAATTGCGTCAAAATGCCATAATGCCCGACTTTCTCCCTACCGGGGCTGATCGAGGGTCACGATATGATAGTAATAAACGAATGTATCCACATGTTATGGGCTAATAGCTAGTATAATAACCTAGAATATTGCATCAATAATTCTTATTAATCCTATTTTCCATGTTAGGTTCCCATTTAATGTTTCAAAAGTGTATGTTCAATAAAATTCAAACAACTGGCCATATATATAAAACATAACACACCACACAATCTAGCACCACCATGGCCACCTCAAGGTTAGTCCCTTAACTTAATATAATTACCATACAAAGGAGGTCCAATACCAAGGACCCTCTCAATTCATAATTAAATAACTGGGAAAGAGACCTAACACAAAATGGGTTTTCCAAATAGAAATTTCAAAATTCCCATTGGGATATTACAACACATCATTCAATCATTTACCAAAAACATGTAGAAACTATTTCTAAAAAAACCTTAATATTATCATTATAATAAAATGTCTAAATGTTCCATTAGAAAAAACATTCACCAAAAAGTTTCCCAATCTTATTTTATATCCTAGATGAAACCCAAAAAATGGTTAGAAGTGAAAAATGGACTTTCACAACAATTACACACCAAATCCCATTCCCAAAATTCCAAATGAGCCATAGGTTCCAACATTCACCCACGCATACATTAAAGACCAAACTGGCCTTATATTTTCTAACCATTGACCCAAGCCTGTTTCAATGTCACCCATGCCAAACTAGGAGGAACACATTTTGAATCAATTTTAAAATAGTTAATGTACCACTTCCCCAATTTTGGAAAATATGGAACCATTCTAGGGAAAATATAAAAAAGGGGAGAAGAGGTGTTCATGAGATGGAATGACTCTAGAATTACACAGTCACTTGATTACACATCCATGTGTATACCTAGTGCACATGTTGTCATGACCTAATATAATGAAACACTGTAAAATCACCCAAAATATTCTAAACCATGTTTTCAAATATCACTATTTTTCTCAACCCAAATCCATATATTTCACCCATTTATAAAATACAACACAATTTCACAATCTAATAGGCTATTCTAAAATCATGTTCGAAACCACTTCTAAATAAATCTTCATGTATCACAAATAAAGTTGAAAACATGAAACAAATAAATATAAAAAACATTTAAAATTCGAAAGCCTCACAAAACCATTATTTTTTACCCAAAAGATCAAAAATAATTTTTTTCGAACACCAAGGACACAAATACGCATTGTAATAAACGAAGATTCATGTAAAAACATATTTTTAGAGAAATATAACAACTCCAGAACATTATAAAAAACTTAATAGAAGTATCATATAGGTGTGTATCAAGGTTATTAATTTTTTAAAGGCATCAAGCATCAAAGGAAATGTGTTGTAAAGTAAGAACAAAGAAACACATACCTTAGATGGGTGTGAATGGGATAAAACTCCAACGGGATGATAAAAAAATCCTCATTGATGATATACATACCATAGCCATAATAAATCATGAAAACATTATCCAACCCTAACCGTGGGGTTTGGAGAAGAAGAAATCCCCTAAAGAATAACCCTAGAAACCAAGAGGGAAAGAGAATGAGGGAAGAAAATGGCCAAAATCAATTAACTCTTAACTTAGAACCATCAAGAGACATCAAGGGAGGAAGAAGACTAAATGAGAGGAATTAGGGAACCCCCTGGTGCACCTAGGTCAGACAAGGGAGGATGAGACTGAAAATGGGATAAAAATAGGATTGACAGAAAGTGGAAATCAAAATGTTAATAAAGTTACAATTTGGAATGGTTTGTTGGTATAGTTATCCAAACCATGTGGTAACCTTTTGGACCCCACTTTCAATGGAAGAAAAGACTAATGGTTACTACTAACTATACGGTAACCGTACTCCACTTGGAAAAATTCCTCAAAACTCAAAAAACCATGAATTTTGATCCGGACACCAACCAGATCCTTGACCAAAACACCCAAGACTAATATAAGGATAAAATAAATGAGTATCCATGGTCAGGGTGTGGAAATTACCATATCCAGCAACACTTTCTACCCCTAGAATGTCACCAACTTGATATTTAACCATAACTTGAGTCCATGCCCAAACAAAACCAAGGAAAACTGCCTACCCCAAGGTGACATTACTCTTCATAGGTCACACCCACCCAATCAAGATTAATCCAAAGCCAAAAATTTTGGAGTTAACATGAGAGGGGTCTCCCCACAATGATAATTTTCCAAATATAGAATACTTGAAACCAAAAAACACACCACCACTAAGGGGGCTATGTGGGAACTCCAAACCTAGACTTACCCAAATTTACAACAAGATTCAGACCAATCCTTATATATTTAAATCAAAACCTCACAAAAATGACCTAGAAAATAGGGATCTCGGAAACAAGTAAACCCACCTATAAAAATCAAATACCATCCGCACAAGGGTGATCAACAACACCGCCAAACCAATGAAATGAAACCCAAACTGGATCATGGACCGAAAGATCATCCACCCATCTCACAGCACCAAAAAATCACTAAATGAGAACCACTAAAATCCACACCAAAATAAACTCGACCAAGGACCAAACATACCTTAATAAAAATGAATTATTTAGGAAACTCCATCAGAAAAAAATGTCTAGATCATAACAGGACAAGCCCACCTCACCATGACATAGAAATGATGAACCTATCACTAAATTGAGTTAAGAACAAGGATTATTAAAAATTTTCATTCCCATATATGAAAACGGAACTCATACCGAGGTTCTACACCCACTCGGAAACTCCTGTTTGTGTGCAAGCTTCACTTGAGTCATGAGGTTGGGGTTTTGATGGATGAAGAATATCTTACCTCACAGTTAGGCACTAGCATAACCCATTCAAAACTCCTTCAGTGATATGATCTTACTACATAAAATTTTTCAATGACCTGAATGGACACAATGATGGAATAACTTTGGAGGTTTGTGACATAACAACATAGAATGAACGAACCGGATATACTGATGGCACATTAGAAAACGGTCTGAGTAATTAGATGTCAGAACCATCAAGGATAGATTATTATAGTAATGTTCCTCCTACATGCACTCCTCACCAGATGGGGAACACATATAGAAGCCTACCACCACCAACTACACCCCAAACTCCAATGACGATGAGACATCCAACCTCCACTAGTCCAAAACTGGACCCTCAAACAAACTCGAGACAACACAAACCATAACGAACATTGGAGGTCCCAAAAACTAAAACACATACTTTTTATTATTAAAACATTTCCACTACCTATAATGATCCTATATCACCTCGAAGGATAGGTGAAACCCGAAATGAACCAGAATCTGGTCATGAATCATTGGAATCATTAAGGACATATCAAAACAGAACACTTTGAACAACATAAGAAACACAAAACTGAAACCAGCATCAAGAAAAAACACAATTTAAATGAACACCTGAAGCTAATACCACTTTCCCGAGAGACATACAAATACTAATACAACCAAAATCCTATTTTTGAATTTCACCATTTTCATTGAAATTTCAAAATAGCCTTAACCCATGGCAATTTTGAAAATACAAAAACCACTTTTCACATGCCAAAATCAACTCCTCAAATAATAACTTGATTTCAAAACAAACTATATTTCAAAAACTCTCCCATGGAATCCTATGAATCACAACATGTGTTCTCATCCATTTCTATCCACATTTTCCATGAAAAAGTTCCCCATTCACTTTTTATACATACCCACGTACATTTAATCCTCCATACAGAATACTAAGGGTTACATCCTTCCTTTCCTCACCAAAACCCATCTATATACTGAATTTTCAATCAAAAACACATCTAATTTTAGAAATCACTTTTCCCATTTAAATATATTTTATAGATAACTTTTCATTTCAAATTATATTTCCATTTTTGAAAACACACTGACACCAAAGAAAACTAAAAGAAAACTTGTCATACAAAGAACTACTGGATTGAGGAACTGGCAGTTATGTTTAACATGGTGAAATTATTGTGATCCATGCCCCATATAAGAATCAATGACTATGAGGAAATCAAATTGGGTACAAAAATTCCACATGGTCTACTACACCTTGTGTGGTCATGAAGTGAAACTAGTTCTCCTCCATTATCATTCCACAATCCAAAAAAAGAGGGAGACGTAAAACCTGTACTACCCCTAGAAACTCGAGATTCTGAATGATAAAGGATTCATGAATACTTTCCCACACCTACCTCATAGGTTTTGATAGTTCAAAACTCTATGTACCAGACACCTGAAATAACAAGAACCCACTCTGATACCATTTTTTTATGAACTGACCCAGCTCAACCTAGAACTGGTCACCTGAGATGGTCAGTGGCCAGTACTGTAGGGTGTTCCTTATCCCCATAGGCTGGAAACTAGTGAATGGCATAAAAACATAGAAGATGGGATGATTTCGGCCCAAAAAACAATTTCCTGATAGAATAAATTGAACAAACCAAACCTCATACAATAAATACAAACAAATTCTATTACAAAATATATTTGAACTGAAAAAACTAATAAAAAATACAACTAGACTGCCTCAGTGAGATTTCCATGGGACCACTTGGTCACCCAAAACCACAAGAACAAATAGTCACAAGGGCTGGATCGAACTAGGAAACATGAACTAGAAGAGAACTTGCAAAACATATCAGGTATACTGAAACCAAGAGGTTCAAGTAGGGTGTGATCCAAACAAGCTTGGTAAGAAACCACCAAATAATCCTTGTATAATCATCTAAAAAATAATCCAATAAAACTATTTTGGACTAAATTTATAAAATAATTTTGTCACATACACTATGAATTTTTAAAACTATAAATCACAATCCATTGCCCTTATAATTTCAATCAAGGAACAATAAGTAAGATGGGTTGAACATGCTCTCAATACGTTCACTTTAAAATTCTTTCATATTAGCCAAACACTCAGAACATCCCAAACAAAAACCAAAACCAAATACAGGGGTATGATTCCACAAACAAGATTAATGGAACTAATAGAGCTTATAACAGGAGAGAATGGGAAATCCAATAAATTCATAGGAGAACTAGAACATACTAACCATGTGACTCATCCTGAAGTCATACCCTACTCAATGACGTCATAATTCCCTATTGATTGACCATCTCCCTGCATGGTCTGGCCGAGTGGCCTAATCCCATAGCAATAAACTCATGTATCCACCTACTATGGGCCACTATCTAGTACAATAACCTAGACTATTTCATCACTCAATCCTAGTAAACCTTTTTTTCATTGAGAGGTTCTAATGTTATGTTTCACAAGGGGGTGTTCCATAAAATTCAAACAACCATCCACATATATGTAACCAAGCAGTCCACACAATCCATCACAACCCCGACCACCTCCAGGAGAGTCCCTTGGCTTAAGATAATTATAATACGATGGAGGTCCCATATCGAGGATCCTCCCATATCACGATAAACTAACTATGAAAGAGACTTAACTCCAAAAGGGTTTTCCAAATAGCCATTTCAAAATGTCCATCTGGCCTTTAACATCACAGCATTAATCCATTTACCAAAAACATTTAGAAAGCATTTCTAAAAAATCCCTAATATTATCTTTGTACTAACATGAATAAATGGTCCTTTAGACTAAAAATTCTTGAAAAAGTGCTCATGTGTATATTATGTTAGGTCTAAAACACACAAAACAAACAGAAGTTCCATATTGTATTTTACAACACATGCATGGAAACTCTCCTTCACAAAAATTCCATACATTACATGGATTCCAACATTCACCCACACACACCTAAGAGGCCAAATGGGCCTTAGCATTTCCAATCACTCACCCAAGTGTATTTCAAGGCCTATTGGGCCAAACCATAGGGAACAAATTTCGAATCACTTTTAAAACACAATAAGTACAACTTATCTAAATTTGTAAATTATTGAACCATTATAGGGAAAATAGGAGAAAGGGGAGAAGATGCGTTCTTAAGAGGGAATAGATCTAGAGGTCCATCTTCATTTGATTGTGAATCCATATTTTCTATTAGAGAACCCATGAACGATCCTTCAATAATGAAAAAATATAAAACCAATAAAAACATTGGAAACCAATATTTCATAAAACCACCTTCTTCATTCACCCCAAATCCATCTATTTCACCTATTTATAAAATAAAACTCACATTCACAAAACCAAGAGGCACTTATCAAATCATAATCCGACCCACATTAAAATAAAATATCATGTTTCACATATATAATCCATAACATAAACCAAATAAATTTAAGAAAAAATTAAAATTTGAAAGCCTCCCAAAACTTACAATTTTCACCCAAAAGTTCAATAGATATTTTATAAATCACATAGGCAAAAAATACGCATGGGCATAACCAATATTAACATAAAAACTATTTTTAAAAAAATATTACTACTTTAAAAAATCATTAAAACATTAATTGAAGTATCATATAGGTTCATATCTATGTTATATATTAATTAAAGGTATTAAGAATCAAATGAAATGTGTTGGAAAAAATAACATGTTAACACCTATCCTAGATGTGTGCGATTGGGATAAAACTCAAAGGGGAAGATTAACCGAGCCAAATGAAAGATCGGAAATCCCTAGCCAGAACAAATCACCCAAAAATAAGCCGACCATAACCCTAGGGTTTAGCCAAGAAGAAATCCCCCAATGAAAAACCCTAGAATCCAATAGCAAATGAAAAGGAGGGAAAACAATCTCCAAAAATCAAACAATACTTACCTTGGAAACTTCAAGGGACATTAATGGATGAAGGAGATAAAAGTAGAGGGGTTGGGGAACACCCCTTGGTGCACATAGATCACTCTAGGGGGGAGGAGCTCGAAAATGGGATAAAAGGAGGGGAGAGGTAAATAGGAAATAAATTTTTTAATGAAATAGAATGTATGCACGGTTTGGCCACAGAGTTTTCCAAATTGTGCAGTAACCGTGCGGACCCCTCTATCTAAGGATGAAAAGGCACACTATTACCTAAGAATTATTGTACGGCTGTGCACAGGTCATGTTGTTGGTTTTGTCCTACCTAAACCCGCCACATAATTGGGCAGAACGGTTACTACTAACAGTGCAGTAACCATGCTCCACCAGGAAAAATTCTTGACAACTCCAAAAACCAAATTTTTCAACTGGGAATCTAACCTCAGGCTTGACCTAAATACACAAGACTAATATAAAGATAAAATAAAAGAGTATCTGATGTTGGTTTGTGGTAGTAAATATATCGTTTTTTTATTTTATAAAAAAAATTAAATATTATTTTACACTTTGATATGTGATAATTTTATGCTAATTGTCTGGTTACTAATTCTAATGGTGATATTCCTATTACAATAGTCATGTTATTTTATAAATAATTAGTTTTCTATTCCAGTATTATAATTTATAATGGTCGTAGGGGTTCCCTACTTCCTATAAATTCCTCATATGTTTTTTATTTCACATTCACATTCATTTTATTTTAAATATAAATATATATTCATTTTAAAAATTCATATTTCCTTACTAGTATAGTGCATTGATTCTATTGTTTTTTTCATTATTGGTATTATTCTAGGGTATGGACCAGAACTAAATTTTCCAATTTTAATTTCCTTATTTACTATTTATTTTCCCATTATTAAACATTCAATTCCTACAAACATTTTTTCTCTAGATGTAATGTTCATAATATTATAATAAATTTTCTAAAATTTCATGTCGTGAATGTTATTTTTGAAATATGAACTATTAATATAATTATAAGGTAAATTCCATTGATAGGATTTTGGGTCTTCAAAACCTTCTTTTTTAATAAATTTCACCCCCAAAATTTCATTTTACACACAATGGTGAAAACAAGTGAGGGTAATAATTCTTTATTTATTCCTATAGATCCTTTTTTGCCTCTTTATATTTATCATTTTTCTTTATATCTTGTACTAGTGAGTTGTCCTAATGAATTTAACTTTATCTCAGGAGTTGAAGATGTTAACTAGTAGGTCCTCATAAGTGGGATTTTTTTCCAGCTGTACAACCCATAAAATCACAACATGTGAGGGATATGGTATGTACTTCACCCATATGGATTCACTGAATACATCATGTACTCTAGAATGGGATGGTAGGAGTGCTAGTTGATATTTCACAGCTCTTATGTAATCATGGATCTCAAAGAGAATGATGTACCTGCGATATAAATTAATATTATTCCAAAAACATGTGTATATATTACATAGAGACATACATTCGAACAATGTATCTCCAACATCAAAATTTAGGTGTAATTGAAAATTTTCATAATATAAGATATTTTTTGTTTTGGAATCCCTAATGTACTTTTGAATGGTGTTGACCTTTTCTACCATTTCCTTGGGAATTTTAGGTACTAGAAGCTTGTGTTCACCAACTTCATCCCAACAGACAAGTGGTCCACATATCATCAAATAATGTTATTCACATTGATCCATATTGACTATTGAGGTGAAGAAATTATTGTATAAGAAATCAACAATCTGAAGATAGAGATTTTGTCATCATCTTATGTCTAAAAAGAAAAAAATATGCATTCCATATAGGGTTTAAATAGTCCTCTTAAATTGGCCTTAATTTTGTTCATTATGATTCATAATGATGTTCGACTCCTTGGTTAGTTCTAGATAAACACACTTACAGAACATGGAGTTATATTTTATATATAAATTCGAATCAATCAATAATTCTGTTTTATACATCATAAATGACTTAAAATATGCATATCCATGTATTTTTCACAAGTGATAAATCCTATCAAATTATAATCAGGAGAAAAACCTTTTTTATAATATCTACTAAATCTTTTATAACACAATTTTATGTTTAATACCTCAAAAGTACAAGGAAAATGTCTATAGTGATTTTTTCATATTTCCATGTGTGGATGGGTAATTGTTTCGTCATCCCCTTATACATTTTCTTCTTATCCTTAACTTGATGAAATTATAGAAATTTTTATGTATATTTAATGAACTAATTCATCATATCTTCCCACTAATAGTTATGTAAATGATTATGATACATTTTAAACCTCTAATGGTGGATGGAGAATCAAATTTTGTGCGCCATTCAAAATATACATCTTTATCACAAGATTTAATGGTATACATATTCAGGGAACTAATCTAAAAAAACCATCATCATAAATACTAAAATTTCATAATTTTTAAACACTGATATCATCCACATTATTTTGTATTTCCACATAATCTCTTTGATAATATTTTATCTTCTCTATAAGGGATGGTGATAAATCATTTGTGAAATGAAAGATAAATTTCATTTCATTAGGATCCCCATGTATATAAATTTCTTGTAAAATATTATTAGATACTTATCAATTATCATCATTGAAAATGTTTCTTGTTCCTTTATATATATAAAATCATCCACTTTATTTCATTTCCTATGATGGTAGCGGATTGAGAAGTCTTAATACTCAATCAAATTTTACCATATTATCTCGAGAATATTGATCTCATTATGGGTATATATATATGCATGATGGTATTATAATCCATATTAATTTCTCAGTTCTCTACATTGAGATAATTCTACCAGATTATCAAGGTGAATATCACTTCAAACAACTCTACATATTGCATCAGATAGTTCTAAGAGAAAATTATCGAAATCCCTGTGGTGTAGTCTGTCATATTGTCATTCTGGATTAATACACATCCCACACCCTTCTTTATAGCATCAATTTATACCAAAAAAAATCCCACTTGTGGATAGTGTGAGGATTGGTGCAGTGTTAACCCACTTTTCAATTTCATGGAATGTTTCATTACATTAATTAGTCTATAAAAACATCAATATTTTTTGAGCCATCTTGGTTAGTGTGTTTAAAAATAATTATATTCTTATCAAAAATCATTCGAAATACCAAAATTATTTAGTCAAATTATGGATCTACATTATAGATGTTGTTCTAGGGAAATTTTCCCTTTACTTTACCTTAAATGGTTATAAATATATCACTTTAATGATAATAGTAGGCCCAATTAATGATAATTCCACCATTTGGAAATCAAATTTATTGTACATTGAATATAGCTTCTCCGTTCATGATATTTTTAACATAGTTTTCAAATAATCTCCAATATTATCAATTATTTTAGATTATATAAAAATATCAACTATAAGTACAATCAAAAGAATCAAAGAAATTTCTAATTTCACTATTCATTAAGTACATAAATTTTTCATGAGCATTAGTGGGTCGAAATGATATCACTATAAACTCTTGTAGTACATATGTTTTTTGAATGGTTTTATTTGGAATATATTCCTTAAAAATTTTCAATTGGTGATATCATTACGAAAGGTCCATGGTTGAGAAATATTGGGACCCACATATTTCATCAAACAAGTAATCTATCTATGGAAAGGGATTCTTGTTCCTCATCTTGACTTTTTCAAATGTCTAAATAATCATTTCATAGGTGTATTGACCAATAATTATTTACGATGAAGAAGACAATCTCACCCCATATAGAATCATGTAGGAATATATAATCCTTATCAATATTCACCAAAAACTACATAGTTTATTTATTTCACATAAATATTGACCATTCAATAAGGATTATTAGATATGTGTAGAGATCTTGGTACCAGTTCAATAGATAATTCATCCTGTTGGTTAGTAAGAAGACCAACCAATTCCTCAAGGAATATGTTTCTGTAATGCCTAAAAAGGGGAATTTCATATCATTGAATCCATTATACCAATTATTTGAGATATATATATATATATTATCATGAGGAAATAATATCCACACACTACTATAATTTTTAGTTTTTGTGGCTGTGGAAGTAGGCGACTGCCTTTGGCGGTCTCTATTTGTGTTAATAGCGACTGCCAAAGTAGTCTCTAATACCTTTTCATTTTAAGGTGGTATTTTTCCTGCTCATCCTTTCTACTTCCCATCATAGTCTTTCTTCTTCCCTATGATCTGCCTCTAGTTCTCCCAACATCATCTGCAACCTTCACCACCACTCCCTACATCATACATAGCCGCCCATAAACCACCGCTCGATGCTCCTCCGTCCTTCCACCGGTGACCCCAACCGACGCCCTGCCATCCCGACCGATGTCCTACCACCCCGTTCCCTTACCACCACTCTAACCATTTTCCGAACATTGTGGATATTCCATGGCCAATGAATCCAAGTTCGGGAAACACCCCTAGTGGCTGTGCGATTTTGAGCATCCAATATGCCGATTTTGTTTGTGCTTTCAGGTGGGGGTTTTAGGGGATGCCAATGGCTGTCGGTAAAGGTTATTACCAACAAAGAAGATGCGACCCCCTATAGCGGTCATTGGGTGGTATCTAAATACCTTTAGAGACCACTTTTGTAGGTCTCAAAACATCACTTTTCTAGTAGTAACATGTTAGATGAAGACACAATTGGATAATCATCTTCCTTTTTACACTTGTAAGGAATTGGTGGATGACTCATGATTTTAAGAGTGATCTCCTTATCATTAATACTCGTGATGCATTTATATAGGGATAGAAAATTCAAGCCTAACATATAATCAAACCTTACATAAGAAAGTGTGAAATGATTTTATCAGATTTTTTGTAAAAAAAATTGCTAAGGGAAGAGTAATATACTAGGGGTGAAATAATTACTCCATTCTCAGTTCTCACAGAATTCTCATCACCCATGTTTTTTTGGTGTTTGAGAAGTTCTACTAAACATTAAATATATGATAGAATACATAGAACAATAATCAACAAGTTTGATTAATATTCATGAATTAATATCCAACATACCTATGACCAATTGTTTTGGATCCACCTCAATAATAGTGATAACAAATACATTTTTTCACACTTGGCCTTGTAGATTGATGTTATTGACTATCTCTGACAACTATTGGATTAATAAATTGGTATGAAAAATTTAAATGTTTATTATAGTTTAAACACTGTACAGTTGGATGATATTTTATCTTAAAATTTTTTTTTCTATTCTAAATTTGTAGGATTCCTCATTTTCCATAACCACCAATTAACATAATGTCCCTCTTTTAAACATTAGCATCCTCTCCTGGATACCTTCAAATAGATTCCATGGTGCTTTTTCCCACACTTATGACACATGGGATGTTCTATTTTCTTCCAACATTTAGATTTATATATTGATCATGCTAATAGAAACACTATTTCATTGTATTTATCTCTAGGTCCATGAGACCAATGAGATCCAGAAATATTTTTGTAATCTTTAGGGGAGCCAGAGAAATTATATTCACAGATATCAATATCTTCAATTATCAAATATCTCTATAGACATAGGTTTAACCCACTAAAGAAGCGGTCCACTTTTATTTTAGTGCTCATGAATAATAAAAGATGTGGGATTTAATCATACTTAATTTTTCCTCATAGGACATAATAAAATCATCTTCCTCTTTCATTGTTTTTAAGGGATCTCTCTGTATATTCAGATGGAGAGTTTGAGGAATATATTTCCATGAGGGTATCAATATGTCAAATTTTTTTAAATTGTGTTTTTTATGTAAAGGATAAGATGACAATATGTTCTTTCTTCATAGATGGGGGGTGTACCACATGTCTCCAGATATTATTAATATTATGATCCTTATATTCTATTACATCATGGTAGTTATTATCTCCAACTTTAAAAAGGCTAGGAATATGAGCAGCTAAATCATCACTTTGATAATCACATTTATTTTGGGCACGGTTTCTCCTATTTTCCAACATAAAATAAAATTTAAAAAACCTGATGAGAAGACTCAAAATGAAAAATCTATAAAAGTGAAAAATGAACATAGAGGGAATAATTTATAAATCCCAATCTAACCCAAACATAAGATTACCATCATTTTCAATCTTGGTTTGCCATGGAAATTTAGCTATAATGTTTTAAAAAAAATTATTCAAATCATTTATAATGGTTCATTTAAAATTTGTGAATTTTAAAAGAAAATCCACATTGAGTGTAAAACTAGGTTTTTAAATAGTGATATTTGTTTGGAATTAGGTGAGAATTTATTCGAATGATACTGAAAATATTTTAAGTTTATTATCCCTAGGTATAAATGTGTTAGAGCCACAACCACTTGTTGTATTTTGAGAGGGATATAATTTCATTATTACTACTAACTCTTTATTCAACCAAAAATATAGGATATTATTTTATACATAGATATATCTCTAGGGTTCTACCTAAATGTTTCCATTAAGAATCCCAAAAAAATTAATAGAACTTTCTCTGAAACAATCTTTAATGACCCTGACCTTTTAAATATATAATTAAATTATTTTAAACATACAAACCCAATTATTGAAACCCAAAGACTTTGATTCCTAGATTAAATGGAAAACTAGGTTTATAATATATCTAGGTTTATGTAAAATTAATAATAATTAGTTTTTTCACTATAATGAGCTCCTACATCCCATTTATCTCCCAAAAATACATAGGTTAACCTAGGTAAAACATAAAAGATAGGGGTTATCTATAAATCCTAGTAAGGGAATAAACATTCTATCAAAGAATTACATTGTAGCTGGACATAAAAACATGATATCTTAGATGAAAAGTATCATTAATAATTACAAGGGGGAATAATGTACATAACATGGAAGAATATGATTATATAATTATGGGAATGTTTTCTAAACATATAACATGACAAAAACATCAGTCAAGGATAACTTCCAAGATAAATTAACATTGGGAGCAGAGTCTTATAATGGATTAAATTGACTCCCTGAAACTGTACATAACAGCGCATGAGATAAAAACATTACCCAATTCATAGGATTGAAAACATTGGTTACCCATCATAACATGTAAATGCATATGTGTTCCATATAATGGAATCAATCATGAGGAATAGTCATGAGGAAGTTGAGATATAAAAATAATCCATGTATTATCCCATAAAATAATTGGATAATAATATTGTTACATATTTTATAAAAAATAAAATAATTTTAAGTATTACTTAAAATCAAAGTGATTCATAGTTTTTGTTATAGATAAAATGTTCATAACTCAAATAAAAAGAGTTTTTTAGATAGATCCCTTATATTGGATCAATTCTACACTTGAACGTAAAATCATGAATAATGAAATTATATTAGTTAATTAATTAATATTTCTTTGATACATATTTTAATTATTCAAATTCTATTTTTTTTATTTTATAATCAGTTTATTAAGATATAATATCTGATTTTTTTCTCAGGAGTGTTTCATTCATTGTTCCAAGGTTGTATCAATTGTTGATAATTATTGATGTTCTTGTAAAATGGGATTAAAAATATAGAAATAAAATAAAATAATATTCACATTAGCCAAGAAAATTACACAGTAACAAATATTTATATGTCTTCTAAAATAGGTATGTTTCATTTAGTAACAATGTTGGAATTATAAATTTAGTTCTTTTAGGAATTTTAAAAAACCATAATTATCTAGATTTATTTTATTTATTATTACAAAAATATATTCATTCTAGAAAATTAATTAACATATTATATATAAATTTATTTCATTATAATCAATAATATTTGAATTTAATCTTTCCATAATGGTAGTAGTGAAAAATAAATGCTTCATCCATGAAGGCGATGATATGACGTAATCTGGAAAATGGTTTCTTTTTTTTAAATAAAAATCGATAAAAAGGGATGGATAATATATATTCAATAAGTAATATAACATTATATTATGCAAATGGTACTAGAGTTATTATTCCTTATTTTATATGGTTGGAAAGGAGAAACTATAATAAGAAAGGAATTTATATATGGTAAATTTAGAATATTACATCTTAAATGATACCTCCATGAAATACTCAATAATGAAATTTGGATTGGCCATTTTGTGAGACCATCATCACTAGGATGTCAGGAGAATTTTTTCTGAAAACTTGGGAATAAATTTTTCAATCTAAAACACTTAGAATATTTTAGGTTAAGAGTTACTAGTCATAAGGTTTAGAGTGGGGTGGTTTTGAATATTATATTCATTAGTTTTCTATTTTAGACCAATACAGTCAATAATTAGGATTCATGTGATTATATAAAGGAAATGGTTATTTTGTGTTTTAAATAATGGCTTCATAAATAATCAAGGAATAGAAATTTATATATTTATAATATAATGTTAAATATTTTGGTACCCCTGGATTCTGGTATGTAATTATTTATAACAACCCTGCACTTAATCACACACTTAAACAAGATTTATTACATAAACTCTTAACTTGATACAACATGGAAGACCGAGAGTTATAGTTTATTTGGGGAATAGGAACATTACAGAATAACTTAGAACATAAAATAGACAACATCTTTATTGAAAAAATCTTTTACATAACCACAACATCCCCTCGTACTTAGTATTGCATGGGATAACCTGAGGACATATATGTGAAAATGGTGAGATATAAAGCCCAATAAGGGAGTAAAAAGAAATAAAATGAAGAATAAAATACGTGTTTGGCAATAAGAATATCAATGGAGCATAAAATAAAATTAATATAAAGGCATGATATAGCATGGCTATCATAACAAGAAAATGTGGCAACAACACTTAACATGGAATTTTCATGATCCAATTCACATTGCACATGGATCATGGGTAAAACCCCATTGAAATTGAATTACCATGAGTAAATCCTCATTTCACTTGAACTAGCATGAGTAAATCCTCATCATGTTTGATATATCAGCATACTAATCTTTACCCAATGCATTGGAGTGCTATCAGGGCACACCCTTCCTAATCATCTCATTGCATGCATAAGTGTGCCACATGGATCATAAAACTTGGATTCATTAAACACCTAAATTTATAACTCGCTTAAGGAGTGTGTAATTCATACATGAAACTCTATAATCAATAAGTAAATGTGCATAAAGGTGAAATCCATTGATATAGAAATGGGTATGGTATTCACAACACAATGACTTTGTCTTGGAAAATCGTGGTGCAATTATGAAAGCATAACAGCGTGAAATAAGAATTATAAAAAAAGGATGATGAAAGAGAAAGGGGGTCTCATAATGTGTACATTAACTGGAGAGTAAGGGGGTTCATAAATATACATGTCTCAATATATGTAATGGAATATGGAATCATAATACAAAAGAATTTATTCAATGTAAATGAGGAGAGAGAAAGTCCTTACAGAATTTTGGCATGGTAATAGGTGTACATGAGAGGAATTAATAATAGAGAAAAGGGGTCTGTCATCATTAAAAGATAAATAGGGCAGTATGATGGAGGTTATAAATCATACCCCAACATTTATAATTGAAAATAAAAGGACATAACATTATTAATAAAATTGGAATAAATGAGAAAGGAAGGAATCACTTACTAGGAAGTGTCATCCAAAGGCTTGGTAGAGGCTTTACAGAGGCTTCTTGTGAGCTTGGGGTGACTTGTGAGGATTATATAGAGAGGATGGAAGAGTTTTCAAGAACTCTAAAGGATTATAGAGAAGAGGAAGTGGTAGAATCGATGGGTTTATATAGAAAAAGAGATGGACTTCATTATTATTTAGGTTTGGGTCACCACACATTAAACATAGAATAACCATAAACCAGACCATGGTTTTTCCCATCTTTTTCTCTAATGGAGAGTGAAAAACAATAATTTATTAGTCCAATATCCTAACTTCTTAAAATAATAGGGTTTCTTATGTGAATGTGAGTCACACTCTTAAATAAATGAATTTAAAAAGAAGAAATGTTTTATAAGTCTTGGGTGGTCGACTAAGGCTTTGTAAAAAATATAAAACAAACCTAAAATCACATTATATTAATGGTAAAACATATATTTGCCTAAATTAATGTTATAGTATTTTATTGCAACAATATTGGGTAATTATGACGTCATAAAACACATTATATATTTAAACGGTATTTAATCTTTACCCAAATATTTGACAGTCTCAGAAAATTATAAAAAATTCACCATTTGATAATTTCGACGTCTTGATTCCAAAAATAATATTAATTTTTGCTGAATAATTTTATAAATATTTGAATCTTCACTTTTAAAATAAAAAATGACATTTATCGAAAATTAATGGGTTTTGACAAAGACAACTTTCAAACCTTAATAAAAATTACAATTTTATTCATAAAAATTATACGAAAATTTATATTTATTAAAAATTAATTTAGAAATAATATTTTATTAAAATATTATTTAATTCAAAATTCTATTAATTCATCAAAATATATTTCATAATTTAATATTAACTAAAAATACTATTTGTGCTTTAAAAACTATACAACGTATCAATAATAAAAGTAATGTATATTTTTTATTATATAAAATAGTAATGAACATAATAATGGTGCTAAGATATTGTTACATAACCCATTATAACACCCGCATAAGACTGAAGGGTAAGGTATGCGATGGTGATAGACTCTTGGGGTGGCTTAGATAACATCGCATGTGTGTTAATCCCTATCAACATCCACATCTTCTATAGGTGGATCCGTTCTAGCATAACATGTTGAAGCTTGGCTTGGGATTGGTCAAGATCGAAGCCCAATGATGCCACCTCCTTTTTGAGCTTGGACAAATGGGCTTCGTATGGGGAATGTCTAATAGATGATCCCATCACTTTTTTTGTCTATGTAAATTATATTTGTTAAAGCCCTATATTTATACAAATCATGTGATCACTGTTGAATGGCTATATTATCAATGGTCAAAATTCTTAACGACATTTTAAAATTGAAAAACATAAAACCAAATAAGTGAATATGTTATATAACTATTTCACATAATAATACATTTAATTAGATCAAAAGTAATTTTCATTAATAAAAGTTTTGGTCATTATAATCTTCCCCCCTTAAGAAATTTCTTCCTCGAATTTTTTTCCCACACTAAAAAAAATGTGGGTAACTCTACTTCATCACTTCCTCTAATTCCCATGTTTCCTCTTCAAGCATGTGGTTTTTCCACGACACCTCTATGTGGGGAAGTCTATTATTTTTTAGAATATTTTATATAAGATCTAAGATCCTCACAGGTTTCTTCTCGTAAGAACGAACATCCTCTAACTTTACTACCTATGAAGAGATCACATGTGAATGTTCTGGTATGTACTTCCTTAGGAGGGATATATTAAAGATATCATGTACATTTTCCATGGTGGGTGAAAGTTCTAGTCGATATTCCACATCCCAGATAGGATCAAGAAACTCTAAGAGGTTGATGTACCTAGGACTTAACTTCACATTATTTCTAAACCTCATGACCTTCTTCCAAAGATATCTGCATAGAAATATCATATCTCCAACATTGAACTCAAGGTCTCATCGATGGTTATCTGAATAACTATTCCGTCAATTTTGGCCTACCTTGAAATACTACTGAATGGTTTTCACCTTCTCCACCATTTCATCGACCATTTCAGGTCCTAGAAACTTATTCTCACCGACCTCACCCCAACATTACAGTGTTCTATACCTTTTCCCATAAAGAGATTCATATGGTTTCATTTCGATGCTCGAGTGAAAACAGTTATTATATGTGAATATAACTAGTGGAAGATGTTGCTCCCATCCTCCTTTGAAGCCCGTAGAACATGATCTTAACATATCATCCAATGCATGAATTATTCGCTCAGATTGGCCATCAGTTTGACGATGATAGGCTGTACAGAAGTTCAATTTAGTGATTAGAGAATGTTGGAGACTTTTTGAGAACTTCAATGTGAATCTCAAATCATGATCGGATACAATAGATAGTGGTACTACATGTATCGTTACAACTTCTTTGATGTAAATCCATGCATCTAGATCCAATTAAAGGTCCTCTCAAATCTCAATTAAGTGATCTTCATTTGTAAGTCAATCCCCAATGACCCATAGAGTATTCTTTCCTCTGTATGTCCTTGGAAGTCCAGTGACAATGTCCATGGTAATGTTGTCCCACTTCCATGTTGGTATGGGTAGTGGTTTCATCATCCCCTTGCACTTTTTTCTCTCAGCCTTCAATTTTTGAAATATCAGGAATCTTGATCTATATTCAGGAATCACCCTTTTCAGATTGTCCCACCAAATGTTTTCTTTGAGATCTTGATACAATTTTTTACTCCCTGGGTGAATATATAAGGTTTAGCTATTTTCATTATTCAGAAGCTCATTCTTTATCTCGGGATCAGATGTTACATATAATCATGACCCAAATCTTACAATTCTATCCTTTTCAACCACAAACTCTGAGGATTTCCCATTTATGATAGCCTCCACCATTTTCTGAAATTCCACATCCTTTCTTTGAGAATCCATTATTTTTTCAATTAGGGATGGTTGTGAAATCATTTCATAAATGATTTATGGTGTCCCTCCCTTAATGATTCCCATGTCCATCCCCTGCAAATCCAAGAAGATTTGATCCTTTTTAATTTTCATCATTGATAAGGATTCATGATCCTTTCTACTTAGAGCATCTAACACCTTCTTCGCTTTCCCAGGGGGGTAATGGATCAAGAATTTATAATACTTGATGACTTCTATCCAACATTGTTGGTTCATATTAATCTCTTTTTGTGTGAATATATATTTGAGGCTCTTGTGATCATTTTATATCTCACACTTCTCCCCATAGATATAATGTCGCCAGACATTCGACACATAGATCACAGCTTCCAACTCCAGATCATGGGTGGGATAGTTTTTCACATGTATTTTCAGTTTCCTTGAGGAGTAGGCTATCAATTTATCATTTTCCTTCAACACACAACCAAGGCCCTTCTTTGAAGCATCACTTAATACCATAAAACGTTCTCCACTTATGGGTAATGTGAGCATGGGCACAGTGATAAGACTTCTTTTCAACTTCTTGAAGCTCTTGTTGCATTCATAACTCCAAGAAAACATTAATCCCTTATGAGTTATCTTGGTAAGAGGGATAGATAGTTGTGGGAAATTCCTCACAAATATTTGATAATATCTAGATAACCCCAGGAAGCTACGAATATTTGTTACAGATTTTGGCCTCGTCCATCCTTGAATTGTAGTTGTCTTGAAGGAATTCATAGATATCACATTGCTTTTGATGATATAGACCAAGAATGGTACCTCCTTCAACTAGAACTCACACTTGTTGCACTTCTCATAAAGCTACTCCTTTCTCAGTGTCTCTAGTACAATTCTTAGATTCTGCTCCTGATCCTCCTTGGTTTTGGAGTATATTATAATATCATCTATAAATACTACCACAAATTTTTTGAGGTAATCTCTAAAGACTCTATTTTTCATGTCCATGAATATTTCGGGCGCATTAGTGAGTTTGAAATGCATTATTATGAATTTATAGTGCCCATATCATTTACGAAAAGCAGTCTTGGGGATATCTTCCTTCATCACCCTTACTTGGTAATATACCGACTGTTGATCTACATTGGAGAAGTATTGTGCTCCACATAGATGATAAAACAAGTCATAAATTTGAGGTAGAGGATAATTGTTATTTTTCTTGATTTTTTTGATCTCAAGATAACAAATGCAAAGGTGCATTGAACCATCCTTCTTCTTAATGAAGAGGACTGCAGCACCCCAGGGTGAAGCACTTGGGTGTATAAACCCTTTATCTAGACTCTCCTGTAGTTGTTTCTTTAGCTACTCAAGCTACATAACAACCATTCTATATGGAGTCTTGGATATTGGCAACGCCTAAGATATAAGTTCAATTGGTAATTCAACATCTCATCTGGGAAGAAGATCAAGCAATTCCCTGGGAAACACTTCGGCAAATTCCCTCACAATAGGTATGCCTTCAAGGATGGATTCTTCCTTGGACTCAACCATCTGTGCCAGATACACGTGCATATAGGGTAGTATTATCCATGCTTTAGATGATGGTGCTAAAGAAGATTCATCTTTTACCATTCACTTGTATATAATTGGGGTTAGATTCTCTATATAGAGAGTTATTTCCCTCTCACGGAAATTTATGTTGGCTCTATATGAGGAAATCCAATCCATGGTGAGAATTGCATCAAATTCCACTAGAGGGAGTATGACGAGGTTCTACAGGAAGTTTGATTAAAACATTATGATAAGAGAGGATTTATATTCATTGGATCCAATGATTTCCCCAATTTCCATACACATAGATATATTTACTTCCATGTTTTTTTGTTGTTGGGATTGTTCTACTAAACTTTTGGGATATAAAATAATGCGTAGAAATAGAATCAAAAAGTACATTTTATATTCTTGAATGAATAACTAGCGTACCTATCACCACTTCATGGTAGGGGTTCACTTCAGTGGTAGTGACTGAAAAAGACCACCCTTGCTACCTTGGAGGTTGTTTGTTGCCTCTAAAAACCCTTGGATTAGGGAACTAATTTGCAAGGTTCCCTAGTTCATTGTAGTTGAAGAAATGAAAAATGTGTTGAGATTATAATGAAGTGTTCCTCTCCTCTGTTTTAGCTGTGGGTTTCTCTTGTCGGTATTGAACGGGTAGGTGCCCTTATCTTTCACACATAAGCATTTCCTTGTACCATCATGAAATTTTCAGGGTTCTTCTTTCCACACCATTGGCAGGTGGGGTAATGGATTTTCATAGCACCGTTGGATTTATCCATCGGACTCTTAGAATTGAAGTCCACCGTTGGATTATTATCCCAATGATGCCCCTGATATTCTTCGATCATCATTTTAAAATTGTGGGAACATCAGACAATTTCATCATAGCTGTCAATGTCATGGATCGCCACCTTTCTGCAAGCTGGGTTTCAGCCCACCAAAGAAGCGGTCAACCATGTATTTGTGGGTAATGACCAAGATGGAGGCGTATTTTGCAAGCCTTCTTATTTTTTCCTCTTATGTTCCATTGGATCCATCATCTTTCTATTTGAGGGAAAGGAAGTCCCTTTCCATCTTAAGTAGGAGGGTGCACAAAAAATGTTTATCGAAAAACATTTTCTGGAAACCATCCATTCCAATGCCTTGATCACCTCCTAAGGCTTCGTATTTTTTGATCAATGTCCACCATAGATCGGATTCACCCTCCATAATATAATCTACTAGAATAACCATCTCTTGTATAGAACATTGAAGGATGGATAAGATCTTTTAAATGGAGTTGATCCATTTTTTGGTCATTGAGGGATCATATTAACCATTAAATGTTTAAGGCCTTTGTCTCATGATGATTTCGATAGTGAATTTTTCTTTCTTTGGTAGGGTTGAACGTTATTATTGACCCATGTTTCTATTCAAATATTTAGTTAACTGAGATAGTACCATGAAAATTCTCAGGATTCCTTCTCCTATAGGGTTGGGCATGTCATTAGAACAGTCATCACATTGATCTTCACATCGGTTGTTAGCCCGAGTCCTCATATTACCATCCATTGTCTAGAATAAAATGAAAGATAGGGGTAACACATAAAGGGTAATCGTAGGAAAAAATGATTGTCTTATAAATAAATTTTATTTTCTTAACTTATGAATCTATGGGCTTCAATCAATGTTATCCATGATCTACTTTCTTACAAATATACTTAGGGGTATTTTTTTAATTACCTTAATAAGGGTTCATTATAAACTTATGAATTTACCAAATCATATCCCCCGAAAGTGTTGTAACCAATAGTACAGAAATTCCCATTTCCGTATTATAGGATACCTTGTCTCATGTCCGTAACTCATGTCGGAGTTGTCTTTCCTAGGTACATCTGTGCCAGTGCCGCCTCTACCTACTTGTATCTAGACATGGATGTATTTTCTTAATAAACCACTTACTCAATTCTCACCAAAATATTGGAATATTTTTGTTATACTTAGTCTTGTACCTAAGGCTTCCACTAGGTTTTTCTAATCCAAAATCAAAAAATAACTAAACCTATCCTCTGATACCAATTATAACAACCCTACTCATTATTACACACTTAAACAGGATTTATTACATAAACTCTTCGCTTGATACAACATGGAATATCAAGAGGTGTAATGTCTATAGGGATTAGGAAAATTCCATAACAAAGTAAAACATTAAACACAAAACATATTTATTGAAAACTTCTTTTACATAACCACGACATTCCATCGTACTTAGTATTACATGAGATAACATGAGGACATACATGTGAAAAGGGTGAGATATAAAGCTGAGTAAGGGAGTAATAAAGTAATTAAATGAAGAATAAAATACATGTTAGGCTATAGGAATATCAAGGGAGCATAAAAACATGAACATAAAGGCATGATATAGCATAATTATCATAACATGAAAATGTGGCAACACTTAACATGGAATTAGCATGAGCCAAAGCTCATTGCACAAGGGGCATGAGTAAACCCTCATTGAACATGAATTACCATGAGAAATTAATATTTTTACTTGAATTAGAATGATTAAATCCAAATTTCCCTTGACATATCAGGAAACTAATCTTTACCCACTGCATCGGAGTGCTATCAGGGTGCACCCTTCTTAATCATTGCATTTCAAGCCTAATTGTTCCCCATAGATCATTAAACCTGGATTCATTAAAAACCATAATATATTCAACGATAAAGGAATGTGGAATTTATACATGAAACTCTATAATCAATAATTAAATGTACATAAATCTGAATACCCTTGAAAGAAAAATGTGTATGGTATTCACTACCTAATGAATTTGGCCTAGAAAATCATGGTGCAATTTCGTCAGCATAACGGTGTGACATGAGAATTCTTAAAAAAGATTGATGAGAGAGAAATGGGTGTCTCATCATATTTGCATGAAATGGATAGTAAGTGGTTCATATAGATATATTTCCCAGCATAATTAATGGATTCTTGATTCATAATACAAAAAAGTTACTTGAATGTAATTGAGGAGAGAGAGATTTCTTACAAAATTTCAGCTTGGTAACAGGTGTACATGAGATGCATTAATGAGGGAGAAAAGGGGTCTATCATAATTCAAACCTAAATAGGGATTTATGGAGGAGGTGATAAATCATACCCCAACATATATAATAGAAAATATTAGTACATAACAATATTAAAAACATGGATATAATGAGAAAGTAAGGAATCCCTTACTTGGAAGTGTGATCCAAAGGCTTGGGAGAGGCTTGAGAGAGGCTTATTTGGATCTTTGGGCACCTTGAGAGGATTCTAGAGAGAGGATGACAGAGTTTGGATGAACTAAAAAGGCATTGAGTGAATAAGAAGTGAGATCTTGGGTGAGTTTATATAGGAAAGGAGAGGGAATTCATTATTATTTAGGTTTGGGACACCACACATTAAACTAATAAAAACCACAAACCAGCTCATGGTTTTTCCCATGTTTTTTTAAAAATGGGAGTGGAAAAAATATTGTATAAGTCCAATGGACTAGCATCTTAAAATAATAGTGTTTCTTATGTGGATGTGGGTCACACTCTCAAGGAAATCAATTTAAAAAGCTAAAATGATATTCAATAATTGGAGGGTCCACAAAGGATTTTTAAAATAAATTAACAAAACTAAAATAACATTATTTTAATGGTAAAACATATAATGGATAAAAATAATGTTTATAGTATTTAATTATATTACTTTTGCGTCATAATGATGTCATAAAACACTTTATAGATTTAAATGGATTTTAAGCTTTACTGAAAAATTTGATTGTCTTAGGAAATTTTGAAAAATTCACTATTGGATAATTTTTACATTCTGATTCAAAAAATAATATTAAATTTATCCAAATAATTTTCTAAATATGTACATTTTCACTTTTAAAATAAAAATCCACATTTATCAATAATTCATGGGTTTTGACAAAAACAACTTTCAAACCATTATAATAATTACAATTGTATTAATATAAATAATAAAATAATTTATATTTAATAAAAAGTAATTTAGTAATAATATTTTATTAAGATATTTTTTAATTAAAAATTCCATTAATTCATCAAAATAGATTTCATAATTGAATAATAACTAAAAATACTATTTCTTATTTAAAAAATATTTATAACATAATAATAATAAAATGAATGTATATTATTTATTATATACAAATATAATTCACATAATTATAGTGCTAAGGAGTTGTTACATAACCCCTTATAACACCTACATTAGAACGAAGGGTAAGGTGTGTGATGGTGACAGACTCTTGGGGTGGAACGATTAACATCGCTTGGGTGGTAATCTCTATCAACTTCCAATTCTCCCAGAGGCGGTTCCATTCAAGCTTAACATGTTGTAGCTAAGCCTGGGCTTGGTCAAAAGCAAAGCATAATGACTCCACCTCTTTTCCGAGCTCCAAAAATTGGGCTTCGTATGGGGAAAGTGTACTGGATGAGGTCATCACTTCCTTTGTCTAAGTAAATTCGATTTTCTAAAGCCCTATATTTATACTAATCATGTAACCACTATTCAATGACTATATTAGAAACAGTCACGATTCTTAATAGCACTTTTGTATCCAAAAACATAAAACCAAATAAGTGCATATGTTATATAACCATTGTACATAATAAGACGTTTAATTAGATCAAGGGGAATTTTCATTAATAAAATTTTTGGTCATTACACCATTTCTTTATATTTTCATTTGTATAATGAATAACAGTGAAGGTTTAGAGATTCTGGGTAACTTTCACGGATTTTTCAGGGATAATAGGGAAGATCTTGGGATGTGCACGGTTTGTCTAAACCATATGAAAATCCTTGGAGAAACTGTGCACTTTGGAAGTTGTTGGATAGTAGATTTGGAACATTGTGCAGACAGTTAGGGAGACCATGTGGGGATATCGTTCAAGGGTATACCTAGATTGTATCTTGAACACTGTTGGAATACGGTTTGTCTAACCATTTTTTGGGGTCAATGTGAGATCCTAAAAAAGTGGATCTCAACCTTATTTGTTTACAACTACTACCTTTTTCCAAAATTGTGGCCCTAAATCCGGATTAATATCCATAGAATTGTGTATAACATATCCCAAGTGAATTCAAATCAATATGAAGCCTTCCATTGGCTTTTATAAGGCTAGTTCTTGTATTATGACATCGTTCTACATATGTTTTATCTTATTTACATAGATATACATCACCCTACATATTTCATTCTTATATATATACCCTATATGGTTAGATATAGGATTTTTTATTCCAAATAAGTGATATTTGGTAATTATTATGTTAGGGGAAGATATTTAATGTTGTTTTATGGAGAATCGACACAATTTCTAGAGCATTCATCATCCCTTTTCTGTTTTCTCAAAAATGGTTACGGTAGGTGGCTTCACTCTCAAATACTATTAGTATAACTGATTGTAATGCTATAAATTGAATATTTTGTGTTGAATTTATTATTAAATGGCTATTTAAATTTTTTTGGAAACCCTCTACAGTGATAGTTTGTTGAATTCTGGGAATTTGAAAAATTTGTGTTCTTGAAAATGAGCTTTTGATAATGATTTTAAAATATATATTTTCAAATGGGGATTTTCTGGATTGGTTACACATGGATTTTATTGTGATGATTTTAAAAATATGTATGTTTTATTGAAATTAAATGGTTGATTGGTAATTTTGGGTAAATGTTTTTCAATTCAATTTTTTTTGAAATGGTTTGAATTGGTTATTTGAACTGGTTTTCGAAAAATTTGGTTTTGTGGGAGATCATGATAATGGGTCTGTAATAAGGGTTATATGCCAATGGGGTACAAGGTATGTGATCCTGGATCAGGGATGTGTGTTAGTGGGACATAAGTTGATTTGGATTACAGACCACTCATGAGTATGGAATTGTCAAACAGGCATGCATGTGTGGGTGAATAGTGAATAATAGAATGATTATTACAAAATAATATTGATAAATGGTTTTAAGACATTGTTAGGTTGATTTTCTAGAAATTTGGATTTCTGGAAAATTGGTTAAAACAGAACTTGGATACTTTTGGTTATCAATGACTTTTGGAACATGTTTATTTTTTTTTTGTAAACTATTTATGAGAATAATTTGTTATAATCTATATTATATAAATGTTTCTAACCATTCTATCTTAGTGGAATTCGTAGGGAAATCATTGGAAGAAACCTATGAAGATTTATACTCACCCCTTAATTGCAACATTGGTTCTTTTGTAGATTTTATCTTCTGGTGCATGGGAAATGGTAAATTATCACACATTTTTAGCACCACCTCATGATGCATGGGATGTTTCATGATGTTGGAGCATGGATCTTTTGGATAATTGAGTCTTGCTTATCTTGGATTATTTCCTTGGTTTTCTATTGTCTCTATTGATAGTTTCCCTGCCTTCTGCTCCAATACACATTGATTTGGTTTTGAAATAAATGAAATGGATGATTTTCATTCATTTATTCATACATAATATAGTGAGATATTTGGTTACGGTTTGATGTTTTAATGGTTTTATCTAATAAAGGGTAAAATGCCCCCACTTGTGTTTGAATCCCATAGTCATTTACTTCCAGTCATTTATGTCTTGGGGATGTCACTTATGGATATATAGCATCTCACCGGCCTTAATCCAATGAGAATAAGTGGGATGTTACAAATAGTATCTTTATGTTCGGTCTGTGCCTACATGTGGCCTTCATTTTCTTGGACTGGGAGTTGATCTCATTCTTATTCATTTCTAGTGTCAGAATCATAGAAAGTAGTAGGATTTTAGGGACTTGAAATGTAGAAAATAAAAAGATGTAGCTTAACATTTTTTGTAGAACTTCATGTTACCTGGGAGTTGGGTACGTATGTGTTTTGGATACATATATAAGATTATAGAAATATTTTTTTCATGGGTTTAACCAATGAGATGAGCATGAAATGCATTAGTAGTACTACTTCCCACTAGGATTTCATATTAAATTTATGAGAAATTATATATAATGTGATTCATTGTGTGTATTTTTTAGAAATTTTGAAATCGTTTTCAAATCAGATATTTTGAAAAGGGCATGGTTGGAGAATTTTGAAAATTGGTAGATTTTCAAATGCATGAATTGATTTTTCGAAAATGGTTAAACATGGAAAAGGATGATATTTGAAATCAATGTTGTGATAATTTTTGTGATAGAATTTTAAATTCTAAGCCTTTATTGTCTAGATATTGGTACATATAGAGTTTTTTGTTTTTTTAGAAAATTGATCCCAGTATGCATCATAGAAAAAAACTGGACGAAGCTGTAGAGAATGGGGTTTCATGTGAATCATATGTGAACCAATTTCTAGTTCAAAGTATCATCTAAGCATTCCAAGATGTGAACATGTGCAACTAAAGGTATGATCTACATCATTTGGATCATTCTATTTAGTTCATGATACAACATTCACCCATTTTCTGGGGTGATAATGAACATGAAAAGGTGGAGGTGTGGCTGAATATGATGAAACATATCTTTGACTTCATTGGTACACCAATAGAGTTGAATGTAAAATTAGAAATTTATATTCTTGAGGATCCTTCATGCTAATTTAGGGACCTAATGGATTATAATAATCTTTATAAAGGCCTTAGTTGGGAGGATTTTGATGAATTTTTAAATTAAAATATTTATCCTCACATGTTCAGGATCAAAAGAATGATGAACTTGTTTATCTTGAAGCATAGAAATATCTCTATCATATAATATTCAACCAAATTCATGAATTTAGTTCGCTTTTCAACCAAAGTTGTGGTGAGTGGATCCTTTATGGAACATATCTTTGAATCAGATTTATGGAAGGAGATATGATCGATGATTATAGTGCTCTATATCATGGATTATATGAAGATGGTGAACATAATGACTTTGGATGAACACGATATCTAAAGAACAATAGAAGGAGGAAGTATGATGATACCTATGGGAAAGGGTGAAAATATATTTTTGGGAGAAGATGGAAGAAGGACACCTTTTTCCAAGGTGGGAGTGGGAATCAAAATCATATTTCTAGATCAGTGAACCATCCTCCATGACCCAAGAGAAAATAGTGTATTTCAAATTGTTGGAACCATGGTCTTATATGCATGATTTGGAGTATGATTTGTGTTTGTTTTCAATCCTCTGTGGATGTTTAGAATGTATACCAGCAAAGAGATCATACAGTTCAAGCAGAAAATAGTATTGAAGGTGGCGTCGTTTCACAGTGTTTGCCAAATTTTTGGGCCTGAAAATCGACAAATGGAGAAAAGTGTTTTTGGAGAAGAGATTTGCGGTCCATATACTTGATGAAGATAAAACTTGGGCACCATATGTTTTTCAAGATCACAATATGGGAAAATGGAAAAGGGATATGGGTCGTGCAAGTTTTGGGCTGGTCGCGCAAGTGACCTGCGCGCCGTGAAGAGACTTGAGCGCCAATGCCTTGGAGGACTGGAAACTTGCGCGCCTATTGTTTTTCAAGATCATAACATCAAAATATGTTAAATTAAAGAAGGTCATGAATGTATTAGTGTGGTCGTGCAAGTGAGTAGAGCGACAGAGGCTAGGGAGGATGAGCTGCGTGCCGGAACCTGCACGTCGAGGGAAGACTTGTGCGCCACTGCGCAGGGGGTCCAGTTTGCCTATAAATAGAGGACCACCCCTCCTCATTTGTAACGAAGTTAAAGACTTAGGGATTTTTCGAGCTCTTGTTTCACACGTGGTTGAGTCGCGCAAGTGGTTTTTGGGTCGCGCATGTAGTGGCTGCGCGCCGATACTTGGCTATACGACCAAGGCAATTGGAGAGTTAAAGGCGCAACGTCGCACAAGTTTGGTGTTGAAGGAGGCACTATCGCGCAAGTAGTTTTGTGTCACCTACGCACCGAATTTGTATCGCACAAGTGACTTGCGTTACGGGATTGAAACTTTTGTACCAGGCTTGGAGAAGTGCGCCAGGGTTGTTAAAGTACATCTGTCCTTTTGAAGCTGCATGAAAGCTAGAGGATCACCCGGTACCCTCAGTGCAAAGTGAGATTCGTCTTCTGGTGAGAGTGGGACTTCAACAGAGCATCTACATACAACATAGGATTCATTCTTATGCAATGATGAAGAGACCTTCATGTCTATAAACTCAGTGTGACTTCACCAAGGGTAGTGTGCCAGGGGGAGTCAACGGGAGTGACCTGAGGGAGGCAGTGAGCTATCCGTGAACCTTTGTAAAGGAAGTGATCCTATGACAGAGTGACTGTGCCCGAACCTTTGTAATCCACATCTAGTAAAGATTAGTGGAATTAGGTATGACCGACAAATTGTCGGTGTATGATCCTTGGACATAGCCCTTAGTGGTGAACCAAGTAAAAAGTGGTGTCTCTTGTCTGTGCATGTGAATGTTTGCTTTCTGATCGTATTCATCATACAGGTTCAACAATTTCCTACCAACGTGGGAACAAGATCCATCACATTAAAATAAAATGTTGTCACCCTGATTCACCCCTCCCATCTCAGTGTGTCCCGAGGTCCTTCACCTATGTGGTTCACTTGACCACATATAGATAGAGTTTATGGAACAACCAGTATAATTTCATAACTGAAAAGACATGGGAATATTCAGTGTTCTTGTCATAGTGCACAATGGTAATGTTCTCAAGACACTTCTCAGCTATCACAAGCATCATATGATTCAATAGGGTGAGGATAGAAGAATCATACTCTTCAGTAGAGAAGAGATTTCTAGGGTGATTCTGAGAATACCATGACTCCTTAGTGATGGTAATGTCTATAAGGAACAAGGAGTAGTGTGATGTAATGAGGAAATTGTATAGAGCTGAGAAGGTGATTGTGGATGACCAGGATTGACCATATATGGTGAGAGGTATGATTATATTCATTTCTACCCTTATGAAAGTGTTATTTTATACTAGTTCATCACATTCAATCATTTATTTTCATTTAATTGATTTCATATGTTTGGAACATGAGATGATTCCTTCCTTGTTAAAACTAAAAATTCCTCTCAATAAAAGGGAATATAGATCCTTTGTGTGTAGAGAATGTTCTATTACCATTTATGGAGATGATCTACAGTTGGAAATCTATGTGTTGGATATAGATTTCATTGATGTAATATTATGTATGTATTGGTTGAAAACATTCAATGATCTCATCGAATGTTATAGTAGAACAGTTAGTTTTACAATTGAGGAAGGTGTCTAGCATCTCTTTAGGGAAAGAAGGTTTGTTAAGATAGGTGCAGCGGGTTTTCTGGAACCATTAGTGGGATAAATTTCTTACTTGTCAATGGAGTTGAACATTTCATCGATAAAAGAGTTCAAGGATATAAGTTTTCTAGTAGTTTTGGATCATTTTACCAGATGGATTTCTCAATATCTTCTCTTGGAAACAACCTAAAAGGGATGTGCATGTTAGGATTGATCTACTCCTAGGGACCCATTATATTACACTTCCATATTATAGGATGGAAATAATAGAGTTAATGGAATTAAAAGTGCAGTTAGAAGAGATGGAAAGAAGTGGTTTTATTCGGCTGAGCACATCTCTGTGGGCAATACCAATTTTCATTGTCAAGAAAGAAGTTTGAACTCTAATGTTGTGTGTGTATTATATTTTTCTTAAATAAGTTATCATAAAGTATATATATCCACTTCCACTCATTGATGACTTGTTCCATCAATTTATGTGAGGTCATTGGTCCTCTAAAATTTACATGTGATCAAGATATAACCATTTGCATGTTCAAAAGGAGGATATTCTGAAGAAGGATTTAAGATGTATATATGGCTATTATGAATACCAAATCATGAATTTTGGGCTTGGGAATATAAAAAATATCATTATTTAATTAATAAATCAAATATTTCAAATATATGTTTATTTATTTGGTGGTTTGGTGGATGTAATATTGGTGTATACAAGGAAAAGGGTGGTGCATGAGAAACAATTGGATATTGTGGTGTGAAACTCTCTAGATCATTGGTTTTATACCAAACTATATATGTGTGATTTTTTGAGACAATAGGAATGCTTTCTTGGACATGTAATTTCTAAAAAATTTGATTCAGTGGATCCTGAAAAGAAAGAAGTTGTCAACTCTTGGAAATTCCCAATAAATGACTTTGAGAGTCAATGCTTTCTTATCCTCATATGTTATTATCTCCATTTTCTTCATGACTTTTCATAACTAGTATCACCTATGATATATTTGAAAAATAATACTATTATATTCTGATGTACTAAGGAATATCATAATTTTGTTCAAGTGATAATAGTTTTCCAAACATTATCACCTATCTTGATTTTGTCGGAATCAAGAGAGGGTTATGTGGTGTATTGTGATGATTCGGGATTAGGGTTGGGATGTGTTCTCATGTATGGAGACAATGTTGATTCTTATGGTTCAAGGAATTTGAGAGAGCATGATAAGAATTACCCAACACAAGATTTGGAGTTTGTTTTGGTCGTCCATGCCTTGAAGACATAGTGTCATTATCTCTTTAGTGACAAATTTACTCTGTTCACAAATAATAAGAGCTTGAAACTTATTTTATCACCAAGTAATTTGAATTTGATGAATATGAGATAGATGTAATATCTTTAAATTTTTTTACTTTGACTTGACATATAAACTAAGGCAATGTAATTCGGTGGTCGTTACATTAAGCCAAAAGGCATATACATTGTTGTCAAAATAGGATTCAGATGAGTGAAAGTAGATGTCAGTCCAATAAGTTATGAATGTCATCTATGGAGACCGAGGCCATGTTTTGGTTTTATTTTTTGGTTTCATGATTCATAATTTGGTAAAGATGGTTAAAGAGGCACAAAAATCTAATACGGAATTCTTAGTTATGAGTTTGATAATCAATGGTGGGGAGACCACTGATGGATGAAAACTCAATGTGAGTTCAGTTTTGTGATTCATGTATCATATGTTTTTACCTATATCTTTTTAGTAACAAATTATTCCTGCTTATAACCATTTGAGATGGGTTGTACATCCTGTAATGCAAATTATGTATAAGGCATTGAAGGTGCAGTTTTGGTGGATTGGTATTAAATGGAATGTGGATGAGTTTATTGTAAAGTGTTTAACATGTCAAAAAGATAAACAAGAACATTAATGAATAGTGGATATGTTTTAGTATCTATATATCCAAGTTTGTAAATTGGAGGAGATATCCCTGGAATTTGATACAGGTATCCAAAGAACGTTTGGAAAACACAATGCCATATGGTGATAGTGGATCGATTAACAAAGTTGTATCATTTCATCTCTTTTCTAGAAACTCATATAGTAGAAGATATTTCCAAAAAAATACATCCCTGATATAGTAAAGAGACATGGAACACAAGTTTTGATTGTCTCAATCATATATTTGAGGTTCATGTCTTGTTTCTGTAAATCCGTACAGAAATCCTTTAGGACTCGGGTGACTATGAGTATAGTGTGTCATACTCATATGGATGGGAAATCAAAAAGGTTGATAAAAACATTGGAATAAATGATGCCAGATTGTGTAGTGTATTTTAGTGGCTCATAAGAGGATAATATATCCTTAGTGGAGTTCTCGTATAATAACAGCTATCAGGCTTTGATACGATGGCTCCTTTTGAGGCACTTTATGGCCATCCTCATCATTCACCTCTTTATTGGGTGGAAACTAGTGGGACATCATTATTTGGGATGATCCTAGTCCAAAAAATAACTGGGAAGATTTATTTGATGATAAATAGAATGTAGATGGCTCAGAGTCATCATAAATCATATGCATATCATCATCGAATATCATTTTCATTGGCAATGAGTGATCTTGGGTTCTTAAGGATCTCCCCAAAGCATGGAAATCATCATTTTGGGTAAAAGGTAAAGATATCTCCTAGATACATTGTCCTTTTCAGGATACTTTAATGTTTTGGAGAGGTGTAATATCAGTTTGTGTTACCACCACAGTTATGTTCGATGCATAATGTGTTCCACGTATCTCAGATGAAAAAGTATCATCCAGATCTTGACCATGTAATTAGATAGGATCATGTTAACCTAATGTCAGATGATTTATTGATACATATCCTAGTCTGGATAGTAGATAATAAGGTTAAAGTATTGTGTGGAAAAATCATAGGTCTAGTACCAAATTTATGGTAACATGGTTAGATTCCAGAAGAGACTGGGGGACACTAGAACGAATCAAATATCAATGGTCAGAACTCTTTCAAGGAAAAGATGGTTTTATACTTTCCTAGGATGGAAAGACCAATGGTGGGGAGTATTTAATACCCCTAGTTTATTTTATGTAACCCTCTATTTATGTTTTTATTTATATGATGTATAAGGGTGAAGTTTGGGAGAGTCTGGGGAACTTTGATTGAGTTTTCGGGGATAAAGGGGAAGTGCACGGGCTGCACACAGCTTGTCTAAACTATGCAGAAATCCTAGAAGAACCCATGCACATTGTAAGATGATGGAAAGTATCTTTGTAATTTTTTGGGGATGATTAGGGAGTCCATGTGAATAATTCAGGTGATTTTCTTCCTAGATAATAGATAATGCATCATTTTCCTATGGTTTGTCTAACTATATGAACTGACCATGCATGGGGGTCAAAGTGAGATGCCAAAAAAGTATATCTAAACATGTTTTTTTACTTTAACTCCATCTTATTTACTTCTATATATCCCTAACTCAGGTTTTATCTCTACGTACAGTTGGAGAACCTCTCCAATGTGAATTGAAGTCAATACGTGGCCTTCTATTGGCATTTAGAAGACTGATTATTATGATATGTCATCGTTATGCATCTTTCTTTTCCTGTATCATTAGATATACTTCACACCACACCCCTATTATTGTTTTCATAGATATACACCCACTATGGTTATATATAAGATTTTGGATTACAAATAAGCTGATATTTTGTCTTGATCATGTTTGGGGAATTGATCGAAGGTGGTTTCATGGACAATCGACTCGGTTTCTTGATAATTCTTCATCCATTTTCTATTTTCCCAAAAATGCTCGAGGTAGGTGTCTTCAATCATAACTAATCTTAGTATAAATGATTTTAATGATTTCAAATTGAATATTTCATGTGTAATTGATGGAGATTTGTACATTTAACAATTTTGGGAAACCCTCTTCAGTGACGGTTTTGTGAATTGCGGAAATATGGGAAAAAAATTTCTTGAAACTATGCTTTTAATCTTGATTTTAAAGTATGGATTTTTAAAATTTTTATTTTATGGATTTTGGGAACAATTATTTGATTTATATTCATTCAATAAAAGGAATTGTTTATTGAAATTAAATAATTGGTGGGAATTTTTTGGTTAATGGTTTTCAATAAAAAAGGAATTTTATTGAAATAGATTTAATTGGTTATTTGAAATGGTTTTGAAATACATTGGTTTTTGATTGAATTGTTATTTATAATACCTAAATAAGGTTCATTTAGGAGTGTGGTAAAAGGTATTTGACCTTGGATAGAGGTCATGTATCAGTGGGAAACATGGTGATTTTGACGAGAGACCGCTCATAAGTATAGAAGTGTAAAACGACCATGCATGTGAGGGTGTGTGGTGAATGATGAAATGGTTATGCCAAAATAATATGGAGAAATTTTCTTGAACATTTTTTTGGTTTTTTTTTGAAAATATGACTTGTTTGAAATTTGGTTAAAATAGAAATTCTATTATTTTTGTTATAAATGGTTTTTAGAACATTTTTACATAAATGGATCTATTGTAGGGTTCCCTTTTATCCCTTAAAAATGTATTAATAGAAAATCAAAAAATATTCTTGGAGGATGTTTAGATTTATAAAATTGAATCCATTTGATGAGAATAAATTTCTAGTTATGGGAAAATTCATTTTCAAATATAAATATCATTTATATGAAAATAAAACAAAAAAATTAATTTTTGAGGATACTGATATTGGATTCATGTACCCTTCCACCACAACAAAAATTATTCTCCATTGAGAAACAATATAATCGATTGATCTTAATTTTTTAGTTTGACTCATTGATTCATCTCATTCTTACAAGGAGTGATCATTCATGGGTGTTGTGTGCGGATCAACTAATAATAAGAAGAAATCTATGGATAACCAATATCCCACAAGGTATTCAAATAAAAAATATTTTTTTAATTAAAATGTGTATATCCTTCAGGGTGACCCTTCAAGGTGTGGATCTACCCATGTATTACTTTTATAAGCCTTCTGAATTCCTAAAAATGGATGATATTGGCTTCTTTGTGGTTTCTAGTCCTAAGGTTCTCTAATAAAGGCTTCAGATGTGTAAGTTTTCCATTATTGTGTGCATCCATTATTAAAAGTGTGAAAATCCCCAGAATAATGTGGATATCTACTCCAAAATCTCACATTGTTTGGGATATGAAAACTAGAAAATTATTTCTATTGGAAGAGTTTTCTTCCACATTATTTTGAGATGAAAATATGATCTTAACTCTACTCAAAACATTACTTACAGATATTCGAAACACAAGGTCCTATAAATTTTGGAATGTGATATAGATCTCAGTCAAAGTAAACCTACAACCCCAATTGGGGTCAGGTTACATTTTTTAATATTTTTTCTACATCTATAAATAATCAATGCTTTTTTTCCTACACAGGCATACTTGTAAAGCTGTATCAATATACACTTAATGGAGAAATATTTTTTCTTGTCCGGATTATAATTAATACCAACTTTGAAATTAATCTCACATATGTTATAACATTTATTTCAAATGAAATAATCCTATTATAAATGGGTATTTTGAATATATACCACCATTTCATCATGATTTTATAACTACTGTAAATTCATTTGTGAATTATATGGGGATTTTAAAATAAGTAAAATCGTTGAATGATTTTAGTTCTAGGAAATATTTCAATAGGAAAAAAAATCAATTCCAGATTTTCAGAAAAAGATGATCCATGAAATAATATTGAATATGAGAAATGGGTGAATTTCAGAAGAAGAAACATACAAGATTCCAATGTCCCATATAAAAAATAGGTTGAGATGGTTGATGAAGATGAGAGAGATAAAACACCACATCGCCTCCTATGGAACTAATGAAAAGAATAATTTACAATGAATAGGTAGTGGGAGAGAAGGATTTAGTGGAAAATTAATAAAATAGTAATGGACATGAAATTTATAAAGAAATTATAAACCTTTTTACCACTAAACAAATTTAGATTGATTCAAAAATATCTATATATAGAAATGCTATCAGGACCTCTCAATATTACGAGATATAATTGAATATTTAACCTAATTATTAATGCGGGTTATATGTTATCATATAATTAATAACTACCAAAATTTTAGTTATATTTTATGAAATTATACCCATTGAAATGGAATAAAATGCTTTAAAGGGTAATCAGACTATTAAAAACCTATAGCACCAAAATGAACATGGTGAAAAAATGAATATAAAATATTGTGAGGAATCATGTCATATAGGTGATTTCACTAATTTTATTATACCAATAACATATTTTTCATATATAATTAAACTATTCAACACTAATTCTATAGATACATCAATTAAATATGTCCAAAATACCATAACTCTATGTAACATAGATCTTAATGGAACACTTGGTGAGGGTAACATGGGGTCTCATCCAATGAATGAGTAATGTTATCATTTTTAAATCACTAAAATTACAATTATTTATGGGAATATAAAAACCAAATCTCCATATAATGTGTATAGGGGAATATATTACACTCTATCCATTAATGTGAAAACAGATGGTCCAATTGGGAAATCACTTGGGAAAAAGAATTCTGGAGTTAAGAAAACAGAAGGCTCCAACCCCAAGAATATGAAAAAATGAAGATCCTCATCTGGAATTGTTAGGGGTTCTCAACCCAAAAATAGACTGTTCATTCAGGATATTCAATGAAAAAAATCATAATATCTTGGGGTTTAAGAAACCCAAAAGGATAATTTATTTAATGGTTTCAAATCTTGAAATCATGGGTTATTGTCCTATTGAAAAAAGGCTAGTGTACCATGAGCCATTAAAAGAATTTGGTTCTTAACTCATTCATTCTTATAGTAGATTCCTCTCATTGACTCCTATAAATAGATTATCATATTAAAATATAAATGCATGGGAATGAAATAATTTATCCCTTCATTAATTCCTAAAATGGTTATCATGACCCAATGGGAGTTATGAAATTGAATTCAAACCCTAAACACATTAATTAATAGATCATTTACTATACATCGAGACTCCAATTCAATCCTAAGTCTTGGTGAACAAAATCGATATAATTAATGAATCCATCCCTAGTAGAATGTACAAGCCCTTAAATGATGAAATAATCCTCTGTGAAGTAAACTTGTTGGGTGCTAAATACACCTACTATAGAAATAAGCTTAATTAAATAGCACCCACCATGTTGGATAGGTTCTTTGTTAATATATATTGCATTGTTGTTTTTTAATACAAATAGTATATCACCCTTTCAATTGTTAATTGTGATCATCAACGAATATTGGATAATATGGTTGCAATTTTGATGACCTCACCTATCCCATTCACATTCAACTTTGGTTGGACCTTCCACTAAGAATGTAAAAAAGTTGGTTTAGGACACATAGAGTTCTATTTAACATAAGGATGATGTAATGACATGTATATAAAAAATATATATTAATCCAAGGAAATATGAATGAATGGAGAATATATTAATTTAGTTCTCTTGATATGAACACTGGACGTCATTAATCCTCTCTTCATATTAGTCATGAAGCTAACATTGGTTATGATTTCTTTATAGGAATCAAGACAAGAAATATAATCTCCGATGGTCATACCATCCTTATCATCATCAAGGAACGTATATAGAAGGAAATGTTTTAATTTAAATGTATTAATTATTGAGATAGACATTACAAATTATTAAACTCTCTACAAAAACATAAAAAAATTAGTAGCACATTAGAAATTATTAATAAATATTATAAAAATTTTTACTACAATAAATTGTTTTCAATTAATGTTGTCTCCTTTCTTGAAAACATCTATAATGAACCCACCAATATATCTGATCTGATAGAAGATATTATTCACATTATTTTAACTCATGAGGAAAATATTAAGATCACTACAACTCTTATTTTCTTTAAAATTAAGGATTGTTTCTTGGCTTTGAATACCAGTATCTCCCCTAGGATATATATCTTAATTGGATTCATCTTCAAACATTTAGGGACGTCATTCAACATAATTTTTTCATACTCATCATTCACTTTTAATGGGGGAAAACTGACTTAGTAGATAAATGATAAATTTTATTCCCTTATTTTCAATCATTAAAAATAAATTGATATCATCCACTTAAGAAATATTGCTCCTTTTAGCATAGTATAAAAAATTATTGGAAATTTTCTTTTCTATAGGCTCCACACAATTTTAAACCAGATTATATTTTCAAATCAATTTGGTTTCATTTAATGAGGATCCATACAATACTACCTTTTCACTATCTCAAAATGTTTCAATCATCTTAGTAAAACCACTTGGGGAGGATACATTGGTTTAAAACATGGTATTAAAAAATACTATAATATGATGGACTAGGGTTCCATTTTAAAAGTTTTTTAATGGAATAGGGTTCTAATGGTACAATATAAAAATCAATAGTATCAATGAAGGTATTTTTCATTATGAATAAGATTATATCTATGAAATTAGTTGGAATAAATCGTTCTTATATACTTTTTAAGGAATATCCCTATGTCATGAAAAGTGGAAATTATCAATGAGTTATGAAATTGATATTTTATCCCTTTCACTTACTATAGTGAACCTATGTTATGCGTAAAACCTCCTACTTTACATTTCCCTCATATACTAAATCAAATCCGAAATTAGCTAGATTATTGGAATGTTATATCTTTATAGATGGTTGGTAGTATTTTTCTTGTAATGTAAATTACTCTCTCTAAGTAATTTATCATTTCATATCCTATAAATTCCTGACTTACCTTATTAAGAGTGTCAACATTTACATCAAAATAATAATGTGCAGGGGGGATATCTTTTAAGAGAAGCACCTAACTATCCCCTAGGATTAGTGTTATCAATCACATGATCATGATGGATTCTAAGTCAATAATATTTGAAATTTTAATCTATCTCTTCAAGAATGTTTATTATAGATGATAATCAACGTGAATTCATATACGCTTGAATTTATAAGATATAGGTTTTTAGGAAACCATAAATATATAAATATCAAATCAATAGACTCCACCATATGCACTATATTCATGTATTACTATTGTGACCTGACCTTTTCTTACATTACTATTACATCATTGTAAAGATAAATACGTAATAGTATTACACCATGAGGATCCATAGTTTTAGTGTCTTGGGAAAACTAGGACCAAACATATCATTTACAACATCAAACATAAACATTTATTTAATTCGTTCTTATCTATCTTCTTATTGGCTCTGGACCTATGCTTAGTACATGTAGTCACCTAGGGATATACATAAAAAGGGGTGAGCTAAAATCCCAGTAAGAGGATAGATAAGAACAATGTAGAATGGGGTGAGTAGAATTCTAACATCATCATCAAAATCATTAGAGGGAACATTAATAAAAGACTTAAAATGTGGAAATTCATAGAAATGGAACATCATGTCTTAGTGGTGACCTACCACACATAGTTGTGAGAAATTATAGAATCATGTTCATGGATCATTTATCTTTTACTCGAGAGATTCATTACATTACCCAATTCATTGGAGTGTTGCATAATTTTGTGCATGCCCGTCACATTATAAGATTCATTTTGTGCTATATAATTCCTGGTGCTCCAGTCACATCATAACATTATCATTATCATGAATTCCACATAGAAAATATAAAAATGAACATAAAGAAACCATGGAAAGGATTGGTTTTTATCTCTTAAGAACGCATTCATAAACCTTTTGTTCCCAAAAAAAATGTGGGAATAACATTCTTGATACAAAATCCATTAACCTTGAGTGAGAAGTAAAAGGTGTATTTTTGAAAGAAGAGTTCTTTTAGAAAACCTTTTTTTGAATTATACTCTATTAGAAAACATGTATATTCCTGAAAAAATGTAATATAATTATGGAAAAATAATTTTTAAAGAGTGACAATTCCATAAATGGAGTGAAAGAGGGAGGACCCGAAGAAAGAACATTAGGTTCAAGAATTTCCCCTTAGCTTTTATCAGACTACTTTCTTAACTTTACTATTCTGTATAACCACATTAGATTCATTAATTAACAATTATAGAACCTTTTTTACACTAATATGGTTCATTATGGTTTTTTATGTTATTTTATGGGCCTTTAGATGAGTTATAGGGTTTAAAAACATTGTTAGGGAATATTCGTTTTTATGGTTTTCTTGAGCGGTTCACATTTATTCATAAATGGAAGTTCGTGTAGAACCTGGGTAAACATCCAAAACTGATATTTCATGTTATTAATTATATTACAGAATTTTAAGTGATCTTATAATTAATTATATTATATATCATGTGTATAAATCATTAGATAAGAATTAAATGATGATTGTTTGGGTTAATGTGGGCGTTTTTTCGACCACAACGAACTTGTTTTGTTTAATCATTTAATAATATGTACATAAGTTAGATCTAGTACATTAAATAGTATAGAATAACTATAAAATATTCTGTTTCAACCATAAAAATTGTTCTACGACATGATGTGAAGGTAGAAATGGAATAAAATAGAACATTTCGTTCTTGAAAGTGATAAATTAACACCTCACAATAAACATTTTATTTTCTAAAATAAAAAATAGATGATGAGGAGGTTAGATGATAAATTATCCCATTAGTATCATAAAATTCTATTATATGTGAGACACTGGAGTTACCATACCATGTGGATGAGGATAGGTGTGGATAGATTAAGAAAATGACATGAAGTTGAAAGGAATTTTAAGAAAAGAGAGAGAGAGAGAGGAATTAACTATAGAATCCTCCTCTTGAGATCCTCTATAATAAAGATAGGCTTGGTATTTTGAAGATACCAGAAGCTTATGGACATTAGGGAGGTACTAGGGATGATTTCTGGGAAGCGTTTAGGGACTCTGGATGTTTGAGAGGTGTGAGGAAATGAGGGTCTGAAGAGTGGTATTTATAGTGGAGGGGAGAGGTGTTTTCTCAATATAATATTAATTTATTTATTAATTTTTCACAAAATAAGTAATAGAGAGTCTTCCATGACTATGAATAGTAATTTCATCATGTGAATCTAAACCAATTGGGATTACATCAGCATAACATCCTACATGACTCTATAATTAGTGTATTTAGCTAATTTTGTGGAATTTCACTACTCATCAAAATTTCATGCATTTCAGAAAAATCCCAAAAATTCTCCCCAACCATTTTTTGATTTGTATAATCAAAAAAAGAATTCCATTTTTGAAAAATAATTTTCTAAATATAATTAATTTAATTTTTAATTAAAATCATAATTTACATGAAAAATACAGTTTTTAAAACATTAGTTTATTTTTCCAAAACATAGTTTCATCATAAATTTACTTAAATCCAACATATATACTATCATAACTAAGGTTACTATTCATACGGGTATATTACTATTCATAAGGGTAGTATGACTATTCATAATGGTTTGTTACTATTCATCAAAAATTATGTTTGTTCTATTAGACTCCAAAACATCTTACTGATTGCAACTGTGTGTGTGAGATTTTCAAAATTCAAAACATAGAAGTGGAAAAATAAATCATCCAACCCACTTCCATACTAATGGAAAAATATATAATCCAACCCCATTATATACTAGAGGGACCTCAAGCACCCGAAGATGTTCCATCAACATTGACATTTATCCATCGTGGGAGGGAAAGTATCCATTGAACATACTTCATAATCAAAGAATTCTGCATCCTGCCATTAACACCAAGACACCTCAACAGGATAAGAATAAAGACATCATTTATCATAGAACTTGTTTGGATGTTAGAGGCAATTTGGATGGCACAGTGAATAGAGAGAACACCCACATGGAAAGAGGGATTTGTTCTGTTGAATATCAAGCCATTTCTTGCATTCCATATAAACTCCAGGATCACAGATTCCACTATTAACATGATGGCATGAACCTACTCAATGAATTCAGCACTGCAAAAAGACAACAGTAAATCCTCCACAGACTGGAGGGATAGTTGGAATTGGAGAATTCTCTACATATATTCCCTCTACATAAAAGAAAGGGTACAAGAAATAAAGACATGATCATGGTTTCATCCACTGCTAAATAGAAACTACAGGCCTCGACCAGCTGGAAACCACGGCGTTGCATCATATGTTGTAGGGGAAGCCAACATTTCCATATCCTTTAAACAGGTAGTGAATGAGATTTAGGGATAAACGGGTTGTATAAATCTTTAACCCAGTGAGGCGGGTACATTTAATCACTACAAAGAGATCTATAGCACTCTTTTGTGGTGAATCTACCTTTCAAGTTAAGAATCCAGTCTAACACATCACAATCATTAAAACAGTATCAGGAGGACTCAAAATGAAGGTGACTAGGTAGAATTTCCTGAAGCTTAGAATTTTTATAAAAATCTAAAATTGTTGCAAGCTTTTCAGAATATGGAATGATAGTGTCCTCACAGATTGGTTGGGAATTCCAAGGGTTTCTCCAACAACTCAGATTTGACTATTAGGACACCACCCATTTTGAGCAAACCATGAGTCTAGAGAAATCCTGCTTCAAAGCAGTCCAAACTAAGGACCTGAGGTAACTGGTTTAGCCATTCTTCAATTTCCCAACAAATAGAGATTCTATGAAGTCCATGAATGAATCCGGGTTCGATATAAGATTCCAAGTGAATTTTTTGACCAATGCATCATTGAATGAGATTATATCTTTAATACCCAACCCACCTATTTGGACTGGTTTGATACATTCCTTCAAAGAAAATGTGACTAGCTTCCTCTCATTAATAGAACCAGTCCAAAAAAATTCAGATTTGGAAACATAAATCCTTAAGAATACTTGTGGGCCATCTTAATAAAGAAAAAGAGTATACAAACTTTGAAGTGATGACTGCATTGACCCGACATATTCTCCCTGCCTAAGACATATTTTTCCCCTTCCAGGTTCCCAAATGATTAGTAATATTTAAGGTGATGCTTTACAAATGACACCTTTTGACTCTGCCCCAGAAAATTGGTACACCAAATTAATTTAAGAGGAGAGACTCCCGTCGAACTCCAATCCTCCTGGAAATTCTATCTCAACTAGATATTTCAATCCCTTCACCAAATAAGATAGATGATTTTCCCCAATTGATAACTTGACCTGAAACCACTTCAAAGTGAAATAAAATTCCTTTTATGTAGTATATAGTACCTTTTTTTACTCTTCCAAATAGAAAGATGTAATGAGCATAAAATAAATGTGACTAAGCACACAAGTCCCTTCCAATTCACATCTATTAATACCATCCAAAATTAACCAGATCATTCAAGACCCAACTAAGATAATCTTCCGAAATGGAAAATAGCATATGAGAGGGAGGGTCACCCTATCTGACCCCTCTTGAACATTGGAAAAACCCTCTAGGGGTTCCATTGACAAGAATGGATAACCTATCACTAGTGAGAATGGACTCAACAAGATCAATGAATTTCGGTGATAAGCAATTCATTTTAAGAATGGTAAAGAGAAAACTCCATTTGATGGTGTCAAAAGCATTAGAAATATCAATATTCTAGGCCATATTTCCATCCTTCACCTTTTTCATCATTTCATTCACATATTCAGAGGCAGTGAAAAAGATGTTTTGTATATTCTGTCCTAGGAAAAAACTAAACTGGTTACTTGAAATGAACCCCTTGGAAACCTCACCCAATCGTTGAGTCATAATTTTACTAATAACTTTTGGTATGGTATTACCAATGGAAACATGCTTGAAATCATTAATGTCAAGGGAATTTCCCTTTTAGACATTAGGAAAAATAGTTGGAATTTATCCCAAAAGGCATGTATGTTGATTTAAAAAAAAAATCTCTCATAGTATTTACTACATCAATCTGGTCAATGTCATAGTAAAACATAAAGAACTTATTGGTGAATCCATATGGACCTGCCACACTATCAATATTCAATAATAAGAGGGAACTATGTACATATTTTTCATTGGGGATTCCCACATGACTCATGTTCTGATCCTCTTCAATGGAAGGATCAATGCACTAAATAATTTTCTCATAAATTTCATGTCCGGAATCTGAATACAGCTTCCCAAAATTGGTTATCATAATATCCACAATCTCATTTTCAGAAGAGAAGACAGTACCGTCAATACTCATATTTTTTAGGATCCTCTTTGTCTTCTTTTCTTTATTAATTTATTAGAAAAATCTTTTTTTTATGTCCCCTTATTTTATCCATTTTATGTTGTATTGGTTCTGAGTTGGTTTATCATTCAGGATCAATAATTTATCCCGACTTGAAGCAGCCTAAATTTCCACTTCAGAGGGAAGTTCCTAAAACATATTGTTGACTTGGTATCCTAACAGGACATTTTTAGCCTCTCTAATATCACTATCCAAGGAGGAAATGGAATCCTTACTCCATTATTTCAGCCTTGCCTTGGATTCCTTAAGTTTACAGCATAAGATGTGAGAGGCACTACCCAAATGAACCTTTTTCCAGATATCCAAGATAATCCTTATGCATCCCGGGATAAATAGCCATGAATTGTTAAACATAAAGGGAAGGGGGGATGAACTTATTCGGTTTATATTTACATCAACATGGATGGGATTATGATCAGAGTGATGTCATTGAAGATTCCTACCAAAAACATCAATCCCCTCATTCCTTCCATTCACATGCAGAAAAAACCTATCCAATTTACATGCATGTAACCCATTAACAGTGTACCTACGCCACATATAATCCTCCCTAGAGAGGGATACCATAGAGAGAATATAACTATCAATGCAATATATCAGGTCATAAATTCACCAGTGTTTTCATTAGGCCTCAAAACAGTGTTAAAATCACCAAGTAGAACCCAATTGGTATTCAGGAACTCAGATATACTGACCAAACATTTCAAAAAATCTCTTCTTCTTGTATAAAGGATAAAGGCATAGAAAAAGTAGAGGCGCTATCAACATAACATGATATGGTGATAGATTGGAAGTCATCCAAAACAGTGTTGATAGTGATGCTATCATGCATGAGAACCCATAAGGATTCTGAATTTCAAATAAAATTGGTTTCTTGCAACAAAGGAGTATCCCAAAGAAGTCCATTAACATGAGCTCCAATTATAAAATTTTAATTTTTGTTTAGCAATACCAACTAGCAGAGGTCTATATGTCAAAATATAGTGTCTGAGGGACATGAACGTAGGAGGATTCCCAATCCCTTGACAATTCCAAAATATGATTTTCATTTTTTGGACAGGATCCTAGTTCTAGGCCCATCATAAATTTCAGTAATTTATTTTCCAAATGTGACAACAACAATATCATCATAAGTACCTGTGATTTGATCAGCTAATGTAGAGTCATCCCCCCAACAGATTCCTCAACATATAGCAAGGAGAATCTGTTAGTCGAATAAACTTGGGAGGAGAGAAACCTTGCAGGTAATGTTCTTTTAGTAGCCTTTTCAACCCTTACATGTAATAACTCACCTATATTGGAAGGGCCATAGCGTGGTTCTTGAACTAATTCTGATTTTCCGGCATCTGTATTTTCAACATCATCTATACTCGATTGAATAGGATTTCCATGAGATTCAGTAGGATCTACCACAGTTTTATCATGGATATGGGTAAGATTGTCCAAATCTATGACAGAGAAAGTCTCCAACATTCTAGAGGCAGGATCCTAATTTTCAATCTGATCATCAGATGCCTTTAGATCTACTCTAGGAAGAGGGACCACATGCCCTGGAGGGTCAGATTCCTATGAAAAATTAGGACTTGTTACTTGTACCTTCTTATCACCATATTTCATAGTTTTTTTGAGTATGTTAACATTAATTGAATCACCACCTATAGTAACATTCTCAGAGATTTCCTTATTCATGGTTCACCCATCATTAGGATCTCCATTCGAGGCAATGGGATCAGAACTAGCAGAGGTCATTGTCTTCCCCTTCTCTTGTATCTTTCTTCATCATGGTCTCGAGTTTTTAAAAAAAATTAACAACTTATATCTATTTCAATCTGAGGCAACATGGCCAAAGAAATGATAGTTTAGGAAAAACATGGGTTTTCATTCATAATAAATGCCAAGAGTGAGGCTATCATCCTAAGTGGTTAGTACCACTTCCTCAACTAGTGTTGCTGACATGTAAACCTCAACATGAATTCTCGCATAATGCCTGAAGGTAGGGTTCTCAGTATGACAATCCAATATTATGGGATTTCTAATAGATGAGGATATATCCCCGAGGATTTGGGGTTTCCAGTACAGCCTTTTTAGATTACATACACATATCCAAAGTTGAAAAAAAAAGTGTTCTTCAAAGCATTGGGATCAATGTTTTGATACCATTCATGGATTATGAGGAATCCAAGATTTAGGGGAACCAAACCATAACTCCAAGAATCCCGCTTCATCTCATTCGAAGAAAATATGACATGATAAAAGCCACAGCCCATCGCTATCATCTTCCAGTAATCAAAAGCCAAAATTCCAACCATCTTCTCAGTGAGGTCATCGAAATTCCATGGCTTCAATCCCATAGGAATAATAACCATAGTGATGATTGAGTACCTATAGAGCTTAATTCTTTCTTCCACTATGTTCTGGTTAGCAAAAAAATAGGCAATCTTCCCTTTTTGTATGATCTTTCCCAATGAAACAACCTTGTAGTCAAGAAATGATGATTTTTCTACACCATTGACAGCATCGGCGAAGCTCTTATTGTTACAATTTTATTCCCTATGAACATAAGATTTTTTTTGTTTTCAGAAATACTAAAGAGGTCTTTATGACCAAAGAAATCATCCACCACCTTTTCACACACCAATTTATTCATTGTACACTCAATAGGATCCAAATCACCCGATCAAGGTTTTGCACCCAGTTCACCATCTCACTTCGCCATCCAAGTCCCTAATGTGATTATACAATAAGTAAAAATTATAATACAATAATTCCATTGATAAAACTTTGGGTCATTACATTCATCCCCCCTTATGAAATTTCACCCTAGAAACTGTGGTTTACATAAACAGGTGAGGGTACTTCTCCTTCATCACATCTTCCAGTTCCTAAGATGCTTCTTCAAAAAAATGGTTCTTCCACAACACTTTGATCTGGTGGGTTGTCTTGTTGCATAAAACCATATCTCTCTGGTTCAGAATCTCTCTTGGCTGCTGCTCATAGGAGAGATCATCTTCCAGTTGCACCACCTCTGAGTTCAGTACATGTGAGGGATCTGGTATGTACTTCCTCAAGAGTGATATGTGAAAAACATTATAAACATTATCCATATTTAGTGGAAGTTCAAGCTGATAGGACACAACTCATATGTGATCAAGTATCTCAAAGGTTCCAATGTACCTTGGGCTTAGATTCCTATTAAATCCCAAATGCACGACTCTCTTCTGTGGTGATATTCGAAGGAAGAGTTTATCTCCTACATCGAACTCCAAGTCCCTACGACTGTTGTCACCATAGCTCTTTCTCTGAATCTGAGCATCGCTGATGTGTTTCAAGATGAATTGAACCTTCTATGTCATCTCTTGCAAAATATTGGTTCTAAGTAGCTTTCTTTATTCAACTTCATCCCAATAGGTTGGAGTTCTGCATCTATTTCTATACAAATCATCATATGGGGCCATCTGAATACTCGACTAAAATCTATTTTAGTATGACAACTCAACCAAAGGAAGTTGTTGATCACATCCACCTTTTAATTCTAATGATTATGCTCTTAGAAAGTCTTCAATATTCTGAATAGTCCTCTCATATTGGCCATCATTTTTTGGGTGATAGGTCATGTTGAAATTTAATTCGGTACTCAGAGAATCTTGAAGGCTACTATAGAATTTAGATGTGAACTTTGGATCACGATCAGTGAAAATTGACAGTGGAACACCATGAAGTCTCCTCACATTCTTCACATATATCATTGCAAGTTGTTCAAGCGAGAGGTCTTCCAGAATAGTGATAAAATTAGCAGTCACGGTGAGTCGGTCAACCCCAACCCATATCACATTATTTCCCTTTGATGTCTTTGGGAGACCCATGATAATGTACATAGTAACATTCTCTCATTTCTACATGGCTATAAGCTATGGCTGCATCATCTGTTTGGACTTTTGTCACTCTACTATAATTTTCTGACATACCAAGAACCTTGATATATGTTCAACAATCTCCTTCTTCATGTTGTCCCACCAGAAGTCTTTTCAGAGGTCACGATACATCTTGGTGCTACTAGGACGAATAGAGAATATTGAGCTATGTGAATTTCCAAAAGCTCATTATTTATCTCCGGTCATTATGGCACACAAATACGTGTTCCAATCCAAATCACACCATCATCATCGATTTGGAACTCGTGAAGCTCCCCTTCAATTACTGCATTCACCCTCTTCAGTAACTCCTAATCATCCCTTTGTGCATCCTTAATCTTCTCTTCGAGGGATAGTTAGGCAATCATTTGGGAATGTTAGGATGCATCTCTTTCCCTTATGATTTTCAAAACCATTCTTTTCATATCCAAGAAGATAAGGTATTTCTAAATCCATAACATGGATAGAGTAGTAGGTTAATTTTTTTATTAGAGCTTCAGTTACCTTGTTCTCCTTTCCTGGATGACAGGGAATAGAGAAATAGTAATCCTTTATTATCTCTAACCATCTCCTTTGACACATGTTGATATCCTTTTGTGTGAATATATACATTAGGCTTTTTTGGTCGGTGTATATGTAACATGTCCCACCATAAAGGTAGTGCCGCCTGATTTTCAAGGAAAAAATCACAGATACTAACTCAAGATCATGCATTTGGTAGTTATGCTCAAGGACCTTCAGCTTCCGTGAGGCGTAGGATATAAAATTATCATTTATCATGAGTAATAAACCCAATAATTTCATTGAATCATCACTGTATATCACAAAAAAATCTATACTTTTTAGTAGTGTGAGTAGATTTGTAGGATCAGCCTTCTCTTTAGCTCCTTGAATCCTCCCTCACACTCTTCCATCCAAACATACATTTCTCCTTTCCTTGCTATCTTTGTTAGCGGTCTTGACAATTGTGAGAAATTTCTCACAAAATATTGGTAGTACCCAGATAATCCAATAAAACTATGAATTTTAATTACACTAGAGGGCCTGGGACATTCCTCAATCACCTTTGTTTTAGAAGGGTCTATAGAAATTCCCTCAATTGTGATCAGATGTCCCAAGAATGTTACTTTCTTTATCCAAAAGTCACACTTTATGAACTTGGCGTACAACTTCTCCTTTCTCAAAATCACTACCACAAGTCATAGATGTTCTTCTTGTTACTCCTTGTTCATGGAGTAGATGAGAATATAATCTATAAACACTACCACAAATTTGTTGGTGTAATTTACAAGGACTCTTTAATCAAATCCATAATGATTGCAGGAGAATTAGTAAGTCTGAAGGGAATCACTAGAAACTCATTGTGCCCATACCTTGTAAGGATGACTGTATTCTAAATATCTTCCCTCTTCAACTTTAGCTGATGATTTCCAGAATGAATATCTACCTTGGAGAAGTGTTGAGATACTCTAAACTGATCGAAGAATTATTCAATCTTTAGACAAGGATACTAGTTTGTTATGGTGATCTTGTTGAGTTACTGATAGTTGATACACAGCTGAATTGTTCCATCCTTCTTCTTTACAAAGAGCACTGGCACACCCTAAGGTGATGCACTAGGGCATATGAACCCTTTCTTTAGATAATCACGTAGCTACTTCTTTAACTCCACTAGTTCAATAAGATCCATCATATAGAGATACTTTGAGATAGGAGTAGCTTTGAGTATGAGTTCTATTGAGAACTTTACCTCATGGTCTGGGGGAAGTCCTTGTAACTCTTTAGAAAATATTTCACTGTATTCCCTCATGATGGGAATTTCTGCAAGGTTGGCACATTCTGTTAACTCATCCAATTGGTAGAGGTATGCTTCTTCATAGGGTATCAACACCCACATCATTGAAGGATTTTTCAAAGGGGATTCACGATCTTCCTTGCATTTTTAGAGGGCTATGGAATGGTTTGGATTAAGAAAATATATTTCCCTTTCTTGGATGTTGATATGTTATATAAATAACGAGGGTCAATCCACTACCATTTTAGCATTGAATTCTACCAAGGGAAGTATTATGAGACTTTCTGGAAGAATCTTCCCACTTGCACCAATATGAGAAGATTCAAACACTTAGGTTGCAATGATTGCACCACTTGGTTTTTTTACAGATTTCACTACATCATGGTTTTGGGACTTTGATTCTATAGTTCTAGAAAACATTCATTATATAAAATAATTCATAGAACCATAATCAAATAAGACATTTTCCATTCTTGAGTGAATGGGAAGTATACCTTGTGTGACTTCATTATCATCCTCCACATCTGCAGTAGTGATGGTAAAAGCCTTAACTAGTTTCTTTGGATTTGGTGGTGGTTGACACTGATTAACCTTTAGGACTCGAGGTTTAGTTCAATGTATGGCATAGTGCCAATGCTCCCAACAATTGTAGCATTGAACCATGTGTGGTTCTCTCCTTCCTTCTACCACATTCCCTTTACTTTTCATTTCATTTCGACACTCTTGTATATGGTGTCCTTATTTCCCACATTTGAACAATTTACCTATCCCTTTGAGTCGGTTACCGTGATATAACTTCCCATATTTTTATCATGTGGGTCATTGAATTTTCATCCCAACATTATCATTAGATCGACTATCATGAAACTCCATCATTTGTTTCTTATCACCATAGCCCTGGTACCATTCTCCAAACTCTATCTCCACTTTAAGAGAACATTGAACAACTTTTTCATAACTCCCAAAGTCTTGAATTAGAATATACTTTCAAAGGTTTGGTTTTAATCTACTAAATAATATGTCAATTTTCCTATCATTGTTGATAACAAAACCCAGATCATACCTCTCAAGCCTTGTGAAATTCACTTCATAGGTTGTGATAGATTCTCCTTCAATTTTCTTGAGCTCTATGAATTATCTCTCCATCTTTGTTCAAAGATTTTGTGGGAAATACTTATTAAGAAACTTGATCTTTAATTCTTCCCATTCCATCTCTTCAATTTTTTCACATGGTTTAGAATTCTTAATCAAATCCCATCTTTGATCGGCCTCTCCATCTAGATGATAAACAACTAGAGTGACCTTATCTTTCTCATATTAGTGGAGCACATGAAATATCCTCTCCATGGATTTTACCGATTGTTCCAAAACTAGTGGATCATAAGATCCACTAAACATGGGTGGTTTTTCCTGCAAAAAAATAATTGATAACCAGTTTCTCCTTCTTTGGTGAAGGAGGATGTTTCCCATTATTCAGGTTATTGTTCATAACCTAATATAGTTGGGTAAGTATAAGGACCCGGACTTAAACATTACTTAATATTGACTTACATTGAATAATTAACATTGAGGATCTTTTCAGGTTTAGATTTTTAGAGAATTAGATCATAAAACATGAATTACATCCCACATTTAAACAAAGTGGTTACAATAACAGATAGTATTCATTTTTCCCATCAATGCAAATATATTTAAAATAAAACATAGATTTTTTCTGAACACTTCTTTGACACTATCATCATATCATGTACCATTCCCTTGACCTATGAAAAACATTTCAAAAACTTGGGATGAGCATAGAAAGCTCAGTAAGGGTTAAACAAAATGTAAAGGAAACATGAGTTCATATATACATAAGAATGAAATCACACTTTACCCATAAAACATAATTACTTTAACATACCTCATCAAATCATTAATAAATAATAGAAATCATAAGACATAAAGGTAACTTGAGGCATTCATAACATTCTTATGTAGGGAGTAACCCTCTTGGTTACATTTAGATTACCCATCACAGTATATTCCCTAAATCTCTTCGGATAAACCTTAACTTCTAACTCCTTCGCGTTACCCAATGCATTGGAGAGCTATATCGGGCTCACCTGCCCTTAGTTTATCATGGAACTACATGTGTTCATAAAAAATTCCCAAGAACCATAACATAACCATAGAAGATAACTTAATCATAAAGGAAATATAACATTCCCACATTGAAATAACAATATAACATTTTAAGATATTAAAATAATGAATCCATTCAAAAAACCATATTCAAAACCATTTAAAACATTTAATAAAGAGATATTTGAATAAAAGTTTCCCCTACCACCTTGAAGCTTTTAACATTTTAAACCATTAATATCCATATATATAAATCTTTAAAACCATTTTGAAAACATGGATATTAACGAGAAAAATTTATAAGAATAAATCATTAAAACATTTAAAACGATATTTTAGTTAAAGGGTTTTTAACAAAATGAGAGACACTTGAATACAATAATTGAGGAATAACATTTAATCAGAACTTTATAATATCATGAAAATAAAGTCATTCATGATATAATTTTCCAAAGGACAGTATATACACCATATAACAGTGAATTGGTGCATAACAGCAATGAAGTCTCAAGAGAAATGTAAAATGAGATGAAATCCCCTATAAAGAAGGTATCCTTAAATTAAGGATAAATCAATCTCATAATTATGTGTGAAAAATATAAATAAACCCAATATAAGTGGATATTAAGTGTAAAACAATCAAAGGCCATTCACAAATATTCAAAGGATGACATATTCAATAACTACATGTTGAACCCAAAGAAATCGAAATTGGGTTAAGAAGTTCCCTTGGTAAAATTCGACAGCCTAACGGCGTCACTTTAAAATTCAGAAAATGAGTTGATGAGAGATAAAAAGGGTATCAAATCACTTGGAAATAAAATTTACATCAATAAGGATATAAAAGAACATATCCCAACATTAAAATATGTAAATTAAGGGAGGGTGAAAAGTTCTCTTACCGACTTGGGTATCTTTCGAAACATAAACCCCATGAAAGAAGGACAACACAAAATTGATGTAAATACTCATAAACGAAATTATATTACAAAAATAGTAGAATAATGTGTTTTACATATACCACTAAAAGGAAATGGTGGAAAATGTAGCATAAATTTCATGGGAATAATAGTGAGATGAAAAATCCCTTAAGAAAAATCGGCAGCCTAACAGCGCCACATAAAACATCCCAAAATGGATTGATGAGATCAAATAGAGTCTCTCATCATATTAACATAAAATTTATAGAAAGATTAATATAAAATAACATCCCCCAAAATAACAAATAGGAGCTTAAAAGAAGTGACATAAAGGAGAGTACTTAAAAAGAAAGGGAGAGGTTGGATCTCTTACGAAAATTTGGCAGCATAACGGCACCAATCAAAACAACCAAAATGGATTGATGAGAGAAAATAGGGTCTCTCATCATATGAACATAAAAATTAAAATAAGTTTAATATAAATTAACATCCCAAACATAAGAAATATTAACTTAAAAGGAATTATATAAAAGAGTATAACTAAAAAGAAAGAGAGGGGTAGGTTCCCTTACCTCAAGTCTGACTTGTCTTGTTCGTTTCTTTATATTCCCGAATAATAAACATTGTTCAATTTATAATTGCATAAGGACCTCCTTTAAATATTATTATTCAGTTCATATCACATATTATAATGTTATAATAATTGTTTAATAATGGTACTTCATATCAGACGTTTTTGCCGATGTTTGGTACATAAGTAAAAAATGAACGTGTTTGAAAATGATTTCCCATGTAGTTATAATTAAATCATTTCCAGAATATTATTAATGATTAAAATATCATATATATCCAGTACATATTCATTTTATACTATTCCATAACATTTGGAGATAAAAAATGAAAAGCACCATTCATGGAGATGGTAGGCCGTACGTACGCATGAACGCTACTTTCATTTTTTTCATATTAATGGAATTAAAAAAAATAAATGATATATATATATTATAATTCCATTAAAATATATATGTTAAATAGGTCACGTATGTTCATTAATTTCATTATTTACACATTCCATGTATTGCATGAATGAGTCACATCACTTGAGGGGGCAGTAGTCCACACTTCCTCATATGAAATTATCGCATTTGCACAACATGCAAAGACTAAAGGTATGTTCTAAATATAAAATACAGAAGAATATAGTAAACATAAATACCATATATATCATATATAAGATACAATGACATCATAATTGCCACCTTTAAATGTGTTAAAAGAATATTGAACAATCATCATTTCGTGAGGCAGAAAATCACCAACCACAGAAACAGTATGTTCTTTAACCATTAAACAAATGTTTGTATAGGTGTAGCTCTAATTCCTCTCATAAAAACATACTAGTATATTGAAGATACTTTTGTTTTTAAAAAATAATGGAATAAAAATATTTTAGGGGGTTGGAGAAGCAAAAAAAGCATAAGAACACAAGATAAGACGCTATCTTTAAATCGGGTAACTCTTTTTGATTTGAGCAAAAAAGCTTCCTTGGAAATACTTATGCCCAATGTGAGACTTCTAGGAGTAAGAGAGGGATGTGGAGAGACAAAATGGGCAGGTTTTGGCCGAGAAAAAGGCTTGAGAGGTGTGGGTAAGGTGGTAGAGGTGGGGGCTTTTTATAAGAGGAGAGGAGGGGCACTCTTGGAAAGGTATAAAATGTTACTTTATTTTCAAATGAGTTTCGGATTTTAAAGGACCCACATTGATTTATTTTGAGGATAAGGTGATTAAATTATGAAATCCACCCATCCAATAGGTTTTTTACATGTGTAGGTCTTATATGTTACATTATATTTTCATTTTATTCAAATTGTTAAATAATGAGGTAATCGCTGCATCATCATGATGTCATAAATAAATTAATTTATATAATGTCTAAAAATTATAATAAACTACTATGATGTAGGAAACCTTTTTATCTTTGCAATGACTATTTATATTCAAAACTATGAATTGTATAACCCCATGTGAAAATTGTTTTAGTAAAACAATACATGTTTGTGTCATTTTTACTTTTACTTTTACTTTTAAATAAAAGGCATTAATGTCATTATCTTACACAAGTGGCTCCATGGGGTCCCAAAAATTGACCCATGGGTTTTCTTTGTCGGTCATGACACATAAAATAGGGTTAGGACAAGTGTCAAGGTCATTTCATATTATTAAAACATTATTTTTACCTTAAATTACATTAATTACCTCTAATCGCGATTAATACTTAAAAATTACTATTCACGAAAAATTTATTTTAATCCCATTGAACCACATTTTACTTCCTAATGACAACCATGTATGTAGGATTTTTGAAATTCAAAATATAGAGGTGGTAAATTTTAATTTAAACGAAAAATCAGTTTTTTTAAGTACCACTTAGTGGTTTCACTATTCATAAAAAATTGAAGTTTTTCAGAAAAATACCAAAAATCCACCCTAAGCTATATTTGATATTCCGAATTAAAAAATTATGTCTATTTTATAAAATTAAAAACATATAAGTTGAAATAATTAATTTAATAATTAATTCCCGTTGTCGAAATAAAAAGCGTGTTTTTAGGAAACAATATCTATTAAAAGATTAACACTAGTTTAAGTCCAATTTCAATGTGAAACTAATTCCAATGACCACCATTGGATTAAATGGTGAATATATATTATAATTTAACTTTAAAACCAATTAAAAATATAATATAATCATATAAATAAATTAGATTAAAAAGCTGTTTTGAATTAAAATACAACATTTTGCACTATTCATTAAAAATGAACTTTATCAGAAAAATACTAAAAATTTACACAAAGTAAATTTTGATTTCCCGATTCTAAAGAAGAATTTTATTTTGTAAAATATAACACATAAAATTGTCAAAAATTGGATTTAAAAGAGGTTCTCCATCAAAAGGCGGTTAATCGACCTTTTAAAGAATATTAGAAGATTTATGCTTAAAATTGGATTCATTTGCATTTTAAGCCTCTAACATTTATTAGATAAATGTAAAAATATTTAACAAACATATGAAATAATTTTGTAGTTATTTATTTTCATTCCCTCCATTACAATGGCTAGGTTTCAACTACCATTTAAAATAAAATTATTTTATTATTAGAGCGCAACGTAAGATTTCAAAGGAACTCATTATTGCATATTGGGTAAGCCATCGAGCATAGAGTTCCCTTTAAATTAATATTAACATTTTATTCACAAATATGGATAAATAAAAAAATTTCATATTCTTTATTTACCATGGATGATACATCCTTCCCCCCATTTTGGGAATTGCGTCCTCGTAATTTCAAAATTGGGCTTGAAAACTCCATTGAATGTCCCACATCGGAACAAGAGTCAGCCAAACTATCACTTAAAAAGAATGGGAGAAAAGTACAAAGGACACCCAAGTTAACCCATACTAGGATTCCAAGTATGAAAATATGGATATGGTGGAAAAAACAAAGGGTCATGTTCTGATAGAGAGTGATAGTAAACATGTCTAGGAGAAAGTTAACCATAAGAAAATCACAAACTTGTGATGGGTTAAACGGTATTGGATTCCCCAGTAGGAAAAGTTAACGGACAACATTTTTTTAAGTTACTTTTCATTGAGGAATTTATTTTTGAGCTTAACTAAAACATAAGGAAACATAATTTTTTTTCATGTTGACTCTAAACTTTTACTAGATTTATTACACGAACTCATATTTTCTCTAGAAGATGAGTATTTAGGATGACTTGTTTACATTAAGATAGCTATAATCAACTTCTAGAGAATCCCCTAATCCACAAAAGAGAACTATATATTTCCCATGTCTTTATATCTCAACCAAAATCAAACCAAAAAGTTTAGTACGAGATCAGATAATACCCAAAAAGGATATTTTTTTACAAAAACAAAAACTACTCCTAACCTCCAAAATTTGTCAAACAAAACCCAATGTTCAACAAAGACCATTGAATAAACATATATCTATAAAATTCTTCAAAGTAAACCCAACTAGGATTGAAACCCAACTATTTGAAGGATTTAATCACATAGTCTCCCAAGGTACAAATTAACACTAATCTCCAAATAACATCAGTTTCATTAAAAGTCTCATATTGAAAAGTAATTAACCTAATATCATATCCTCCTTGATAGGTTAATAATTTCCATAGATAACCCAAAATAAACTTACTCTTGATTCCTAAAATCATCTAACTAAAAATAATTAGTCAAAATAACTAGGGACTTCGTGTAGTCCAGTGGTAGGCGATAAATACCAGTCGTACTTTGTTTGTGGGTTCGATTCCCACAGCTTTGTCTGACGCAACGGGTTGTCACACGTTCCGCATGCTGTCATTTTTTCAAAACTATATAATTATTATAACATTCCCCAAAAAAAAAGATAAAATCTTCAAAAAAAACCATAACATAATTTAACCTTAATCTTATCTCATGTCGTTCATATTCCATCGAAACATATAGTAACCCATAATTACCTCAAAAGTAAGGATCATAAATACCTTCATGGTTACCTTTATAATTATTACCTGAACTTCCACATCGAGTTGGTCATATCGTACGTGATGCATTAGAGAACTCACCAAGTTTCAAGTGGTTTATCATGACTACTTGATAGTTGGTTTAGAACAACCACGAGATTCCTCATTGAATCCCACATTTCATCCAGTATCTTAATCAGAGAACCATCGCAGTTTCCTTCAAACCCATTGTCACTTTGGTGCCTGCTAGATCCACCCATTTACTAAAAATAGAATTGTAAGTGTGATTATATCAACAAACCCATCATGTATTAATGAGGAAGATAAACACTAAGATATACATACTCATTCACTTTATGTAAAACTAGGACTCTTTATGAAATCCTAACCATTATGGTTATGTCACTTATGCTTAGAGAATACCCTAGCCTCTAATTTTATATAAACCGACCTCTGATACTAACTATCATAACCCGACCTTGAACATTACTTAATATGGAATTACATTGAATAATTAACATTGAAGATATTTTCAGGTTTAGAGTTTTAGAGAATTAGATCATAAAACATGCATTACATCCCACATTTAAACAAAGTGGTTACAATAACACATTGTATTCATTTTTTCCATTAACAGAAACATATTTAAAATAAAACATGGATTTTTTCTTGACACTTCCTTTACACTATCATCATATCATGTACCATTCCCCTGAACTTTGAAAAACATTTCAAAATCATGGGATGAGCATAAAAAGCTCAGTAAGGGTTATAAAAATATGGAAAGGTAACATGAGTTCATATATACATAAGAATGAAATCATACTTTACACATAAAACATAATCACTTTAACATACCTCATCAAATCATGAATATATCATAGAAATAATAATACATAAAGGTAACGTGAGGAATTCATAACATTATTACGTAGGGAGTAACCATCTTGGTTACGTTTGGAATACCCATCACAGTATATTCCCTAAATCTCTTTGGAGAAACCTTAACATTTAACTCCTTCGCGTTACCCAATGCATTGGAGAGAAATATCGGGCTCACCCGCCCTTTGTTTATCACGGAACCAACCATCTTCATAAACAATGTCCACGAACAATAACATAATCATAGCACATAACTTAAGCATAATGGAAATATAACACTCCCACATTGCAATAACAATATAACATTTTAAGATATTGAAATAATGAATCCATTAAAAAAACCATTTTCAAAACCATTTAAAACATTTAATAAAGAGATCATTAAATCAAAGTGTCCCATACCAATTTGAAGTTTTTAACATTTTAAACCATTAATATCCGTATAAATAAATCCATAAAACCATTTTGAAAACATGGATATTAACAAGAAATATTTATAAGAATAAATCATTAAAACATATAAAAAAGATATTTTAGTTAAAGGGTTTTTAACAAAATGAGAGACACTTGAATACAATAATTGAGGAATAACATTTAATCAGAACTTTATAATATCATGATAATAAAGGAATTCATGATATAATATTCCAAAGGACAGTATATACACTATATAATATTGAATTGGAGCATAATAACAATGAATTCTCAATAGAAATGTAAAATGAAATGAAATCCCATGTAAAGAAGGTATCCTTAAATTAAGGATAAATCAATCTCATAATTATTTGTGAAAAATGTAAATACACCCAATATAAATTGATATTAAGTTTAAAAAAATAAAAGTTCATTCACACATATTCAAAGGATGACCTATTCAATAACTACATGTTGAACCCAAAGAAATCGAAATTGGGTTAAGAAGTTCCCTTGGTAAAATTCGACAGCCTAACGGCGTCACTTAAAAATTGAGAAAATGAGTTGATTAGAGATAAAAAGGGTATCCCATAACTTGGAAATAAAATTTACATCAATAAGGATGTAAAAGAACATATCCCAACATTACAATATGTAAATTAAAAGAACCAACAAAATTTGTCTTGTAAAAAGAGGAGGGTGAAAATTTCCCTTACCGACTTGGGTATCTTTCGAAACATACAACCCATGAAAGAAGGACAATAAAAAATTTATGTAAATACTCATAAAATAAATTATATTACAAAAATATTATAATAATGGGTGGTACATATACCACTCAATGGAAATGGTGGAAAATGTAGCATAAACCTCACAGGAATAAAAGTGAGATGAAAAATCCCTTACGAAAACTCGGTAGCCTAACGGCGCCACTTAAAACATCCAAAAATGGATTGATGAGATAAAATAGGGTCTCTCATCATATTAACATAAAATTTAAAGCAAGAGGAATATAAAAGAACATCCCCCAACATAACAAAGTGGAGCTTAAAAGAAGTGACATAAAGGAGAGTACTTAAAAAGAAAGAGAGGGGTTGGATCTCTTACAAAAAATCGGCAGCCTAACGACGCCAATCAAAACTTCCAAAATGGATTGATGAGAGAAAATAGGGTCTCTCAATATATTAAAATAAAAAGTACAGTAATTTTAATATAAAAGAACATTCCAATCATAATAAATATTATCTTAAAAGGAATGACATAAAAGAGTGTACTAAAAAAGAAAGAGAGGGGTAGGTTCCCTTACGTCATGTCCGACTTGTCTTGTTCGTTTATTTATATTCATGAATAATATACTTTGGTCAATTTATAATTTATTAAGGCCCTCCTTTAAAGATTATTATTCAGTTCATATCACATATTATAATGTTATAATAATTTTTTAATAATGTTAGTTCATATCAGATGTTTTTGCCGATGTTTGGTACATGAGTAAAAAATGAACTTGTTTGAAAATGATTTCCCATGTAGTTATAAGTAAATAATTTCCAGAATATTATTAATGATTAAAATATCATATATATCCAGTAAATATTCATTTTATACTATTCCATAACATTTTGAGATAAAAAATGAAAAGCACCGTTCATGGAGACGGTAGGCCGTACGTACGCATGAACACTACTTTCATTTTTTTGTCATATTAATGGAAATAAAAAAAAATAAATGATAAATATATATTATAATTACAGTATAATATATATGTTATATAGGTCACATATTTTCATTAATTTCATTATTTATACATTCCATGTATTTCATGAACGAGTCACATCATTTGAGGGGGCGGTAGTCCACACTTCCTCATATGAAATTATCGCATTTTCACAACATTAAATGGATAAATGAATGTTTTAAATATAAAATACAGAAGCATATAGTAAACATAAATACCATATATATCATATATAAAATACAGTGACATCTTAATGGCCACCATTAAAAGTGTTAAAATAATATTGAACAATCATCATTTCGTGAGGCAGAAAATCGCGAACCGCAGAAACAGTATGTTCTTTAACCATTAGACAAAGGTGTGTGTAGTTTTAACTCTAATAATTCTCATAAAAACATTATATTATATTGAATATAATGGTGTTGTTACAAAAGAAAGGAATAAAATGAGTTCATGGGGTTGGAGAAACAAAAAAACATAAGAACACAAGAGAAGACACTACCTTTAAATCGGGTAACTCTTTTTGATTTGAGCTCAAAGGCTTCCTTAGAAAGACTTATGCCCAATGTGAGGCTTCTAGGAGTAATAGGGGGATGTGGAGAGAAAATATTGGGCAGGTTTTGGCCAATCCAAATGCTTGAGAGGTGTGGTTAAGGTGGTAGAGGTGGGGGCCTTTTATAAGAGGAGAGGAGGGGCACTATTGGAAAGGTATAAAATGATACTTTATTTTCAAATGAGTTTCGGATTTTAAAGGTCCTACATTGATGTATTTTCAGGATAAGGTGATAAAAGTTCTAAATCCACCCATTAAATAGGTTTTTGACATATTTAGGTCTTAGATTTTACATTATCTGTTCATTTTATTTAAATCGTTAAATAATGAGGTAATCGCCGCATCATCATGATGTCATAAATATTTTAATTTATTTAATGAATAATTTTTTTAAAAAAATACTATGATGTAGTAAATATTTTTATCTTTCCAATGAATATTTATAGTCAAAATTCTGACTTGTATAACCCCATGTAAAATATTTTTTAGTAAAACAATACATGTTTCTGTCTTTTTTACTTTTACTTTAAATAAAAGGCATTAATGTCATTATCTTACCCAAGTGGTTCCATGGGGTCCCAAAAATAGACCCATGGGTTGTCATGGTCGGCAATGACTCAAAAAAGATGGTTAGGATAAGTGTCAAGGTCATTTCATATTATTAAAACATTACTTTTACCTTAAATTACACTAATTACCTCTAATCGTGATTAAAACTTAAAAGTTACCATTCACCAAAAAATTATTTTAATCCCATTGAACCACATTTTACTTCCTAATGACAACCATGTATGTCGGATTTTTTAAATTCAAAATACATATGTGGTAAATTTTCATTTAAACAAAAAATCAGTTTTTTTAAGTACCACTTAGTGGTTTCACTATTCTTCAAAAATTGATGTTTTTCAGAAAAATACAAAAAATTTACCCTAAGCTATATTTGATATTCCAAATTCAAAAATGATGTCTATTTTAAAAAATTAAAAACATATAAGTTTCATTAATTAATTTTATAATTAATTCCCGCTGTCAAAACAAAAAGCGTGTTTTTAGGAAACAATATCTATTAAAAGATTAACACTAGTTTAAGTCCAATTTCAAAGTGAAACTAATTCCAATGACCAACATTGGATTAAATGGTAAAAATATATTCTAATTTCACTTTAAAACGAATTCAAAAGATAATGTAATCATATAAATAAATTATATTAAAAAGAGGTTTTGAATTAAAATACAACATTTTTCACTCTTCATTAAAAATGAACTTTATCTGAAAAATACCAAAAATTTACACAAAGTAAATTTTGATGTCCTGATTCTATAGAAGAATTTTATTTTGTCAAATATAACACCTAAAATATTCAAAAAGTAGATGTAAAATATTTTCTTCATCAAAAGGTAGTTAATCGTCCTTTTAAAGAATATTAGAAGATTTATGCTTAAAATTGGATTCATTTTCATTTTAAGCCTCTATCGTTTATTGGATAAACGTAAAAAAATTTAACAAACATATGTAATCATTTTGTAGTTATTTCTGTTCATTCCATCCATTACATCGACTAGGTGTTAACTACCATTTAAAATAAAATTATTTTATTATTAGAGTGCAACGTAAGATTTCAAAAGAACTCGTTGTTGCGTATTGGGTAAGCCATCGAGCATAGAGTTCCCTTTAAATTAATATTAACATTTTATTCACAAATAGGGATAAATATAAAAATTCCATATTCTTTATTTACCTGGGGTGTTATAGTAAGAATCTCCTTGAAGGTTTGAACTCCCCCTCCAAACTCATTGGAAATGTGGTTTTGGAAATAGTTTCATTGGCCCTCGCATGGGTTGTTGTCCTAGATTCTTCTGGTTCCAACCATTTTATAAAATATAAAAGTTTAGAGAAAAACATAAGTCAACTATTCATGAATAAATCACTTATTCATTTGTACAATTTTCAATAAAAGAAAAACTTATGGTATCTCTATGTGATGCATCTTGTATAAATATTTGTACTTAGTCTCATACTATTGGTTTTCTCTAGGGTTCACTAATCCTAATTCCCAAATTAAATAAACCTTTCCTCTGATACCAACTATAGTAACCCGGAATTTTCATACATTAATATTAAACCATTATGATGATAAAAACCATTATAGCAACACACCATGTGAATCCAACAGTTTAGTATCTTTGGAAAATATGGACAAAACATATCATTTACATCATCAAACATAAACATCTATTTAATTCCTTCTTCCCTAGATTCTTCTTGGCTCTTGACCTCTCCTTTGAACTTGTAGTCTCCTAAGGATATACATTAAAAATGGGTGAGCTAAAATCCCAATAAAAAGATAGAAATAAACAATATGTCATGGGGTGAGTATAATCATAACATCGTCATCAATATCGTGAGAGGAAACATTAATAAAATAATTTAAATGTTGCAATGCATAAAAATGGAACATCATATCTTAGTGGTAATCTACAACCCATAGTTGTGAACGATGCTAGAATCACGTTCATGCATAATTTCCCTTTTACATGTGAGGTTCATTAATTAACCCAATGCATTGGATAGTTGTATAATTCTGGGTGCACCCATCACATCATAACATTAATTTTGCGCTATATAATTCTAGGCACACTAGTCACATCATAAAATTATCATTATCATGAATGCCATATAGAACCTATAAAAATAAACATAAATAACCCATGTAAAGGAATGGGTTTCATCTCATAAGAACACATTTATAAACTTTGGGTTCTCCAAAGTAAGAGGGAATTAATACTTGAAACAAAATCCATCAACCCTGAGTGAGAAGTAAATGGTGTGTTTTCAAAAGAAGAGTTATTTTGGAAAACAATTTTTTGACATAAAAACTAGTGGAAAACATGTATATTCAAAAAAATGTAAGATAATCTGGAATTGTTTTAGTGTCTGACCATACCAAAAATGGAGTGAAAGAGGGAGAACCTGAAAAAAAGAAATTTGGGTTTGAGAATTTCCCCTTACCTTGTATCGGAACGCTTTCTTCGCATTAATGTCTTGTATAACCATAATAGATTAATTAATTAACAATTAAATAACCTTTATATGTGAATATGGTTCATTATGGTTTCATAAATTTATTTTAGGGGCCTTTATGAGTTATAGAGACTAACAACATTGTTATGGAATGTTAAATTTTTGGGTTTTCTTGAGCGGTTCACATGTATTCATAAATTGAAGTTCGTAGAGAATATGGATAAACATCTAAAACTGATATATCATGTTATTAATGATATTACATAAGTTTAAATGATCATATAATGAATTATATTATATACCATGTGGATAAATCAATAGATAAGAATTAAATGATGATTGTTTGGGTTAATTTTGATGGTTTTTCGACCACAACGAACTTGTTTTGTTTAATAATTTAATAATATGTAAATAATTTAGATACAGAAAATTAAATATTATATAAAACATATAACGTATTCTATTTCAACCATAAAAATGGTTTCATGACCTGATATGATGGTATAAATGAAAAAAAGTGAACATGTCATTCTTGAAGGTGATAAATTAACACCTCACAAACAACGTTTTCTTTTATAAGAAAAGAAGATGAGAAGGGGGTTGATTGAGATATTATCCCACTAGTATCATAAAATTATATTATATGTGAGATACTAGAGTTAACCTACCCTATAGATGAGGATAGGTTGGGAGATATTCAGAATAGAACTTGAATTTGAAAGGAATTTGAAGGAAAAAAGAGAGAGAGGGAGAGAAATTACATCTTTAATCCTCCTCTTAAGATCCTCATTAAGGAAGTTAGGTTTGGCCTTTTGAGGAGAATAGAAGCTTATGGACGTGGGGGAGGTTCTATGGAAGATTTTTTGTTAGAGTTTATAGAAGTCTTTAAGCTTGAGAGGTGTGAGGAAATGAGGGTGTGAAGGGTTGTATTTATAGTGCAGGGGAGAGGGGTTTTCTCAATATAATATTCATTAATTTATTAATTCTCCACACAAAAAATAATATCAATTATTCATTGACTAATAAAAGTAATTTTATAATTTTAATCCAAAAAATTTGTTCTTACATCATCATAACATCATACATGACTATAAATTCTGAATTTAGCTTGTTTTTTAAATTACGGTATTTCACTATTCATCCAAAATTCAAACATTTTAGAAAAATACCAAATATTAACCCAACCCATTTTTTGATGTGTAGAATAAAAAAATTATTTCCATTTTAAAAAAATAATTTACTAAATATATTTAATTTATTTTTAAATTAAAATAATAATTTACTTGAAAAATAAAGTTTTTAAATTTTTTTTTACTTTTTCCAAAACATAGGTATATCATACTTTGATATAAATCCCACATATATAATATCATAAGTGAGTTTACTACTCATAAGGATATATTACTATTAATAAGGGTACATTTACTATTCATAAGGGTGTGTTACTATTCATCAAAAATTAAGTTTGTTCTATAAGACTCCAAACATCTTACTGATCACAACCGTGTATGTTAGATTTTTGAAATTCAAAATATATAAGTGGAAAAATTATGTTTACTGATCACATTGTATTTAAAATCATGATATTTTATTTTGCTTCCTAGTGTGATTGTACTATAAGGAATAATTATAAGAAGTTAATTCCATTGATAAAACATTGAGTAGTTAAAATTTCTTCTCAAAAATTTCATCACACACTCAATGGATGGTTAATATGAATTCATCTCTCAATTTTTCATTTTAAAACTAGAAAGTTACATATATAATTTATCAAATAAACCATCCTGATTAATCTTTAGAAATTACATCAATAATTAAGGGGAAATTGAGAGATACAATGAGCTGATTCATACTAAAATCAAGGATGTGGTCTCAACACTCAACATCATTGGTGTTGATGACGTGCTCATCTAGGAACCTATATATAATGGAAGGATCAACTCCAAACTGAATTACATAGATGTTGTATAGGGACATATGAATACAATGGTTATAAATATGTACAAGAACTGGATACACCATACCATATTCCTTATTATATGGATTCTAGTGCATTCTATGTTTCCAAATGAGTTATTCTAGTAATTTTATGGCCTTAACCTTTTCACCTGGTTTGTCTTTCGATATGAGCACTAGGAAGACATTACCCTTTTTGTGTTGTGTAACTACTTCAACATTATGGAATGTGGTGGCCAGTCACTTTGATGTAAATATACCCAGGATATCCACTTTTCAAGAGAATTTTAGTTCTTGTATTAATCTCCCCCTATCACAAATGTTTCTTAACATATTTCATGGTGCATGTGGTGAAATAATTCCTGTTTTTACATCCCGAGTTTTACGAAATAAGCACAATATTCAATAGCATACATAATACGTTACATCGAGCTTAAACGAATATCTATAAATTATCATGTAAATGTTATCATTATAACTTAGTTATTGGAATTGTGAGAATGAATAGTATAAACTGAATGATAATGATATGGTTTAAAAAAATTTAAATATTGTTTCATTAGTTATATAATTTATTATTGAGGGAAAAACTAAATGAATATAAATGATGCATTTTTATGAAAAAACAATTTAAAAAAAGAGAATAATTGTGTTTATAAAATCACATCACACTTTATGGAATTTTATTTAATGAAAACAATATGTTATATATTCAATGTAATGTTTTAAATTAATCTTATATTTTTTCTAGATATGATATAAGCACAAATTAATTTTTTTAGATAAAAGAAGTATATACAATCTATACTAAAACAGGCTTCCTCTTGCTTACGTGTCACCACAAGAAGAATCCACTCCACCAAAAAAAATCCTCCCTCCAAAAACACGTGACCATCGTCTGTATACCCATTTCCCCCGGGATTCCTAGCTTGGGATTACCCTCCATTGCGATTAGAGTTCAGACCTTTTTTACACCGCCTCCGCCGGTTTATCCTCGCCCGCCTACCGCCTCTTCCAATCGCTTTTCATCTACATACGCATGTTTATCCTACTATTTCATCCGAAACCCCCTTCCGCTACATCCCTCCATAAATGGGTTCCCGCAGTGAGGTTCATTCTTCTCCTCGCGCTACCGATTTTCCCCCGTTCTGATTAGGGTTTCCGAATATCATCGTCTTCCTCTCCGAATCTCCTCTCCAACCACGCCCATGCCTCTACCTTCACCTCTTCACTTCCTACACCTCATTTTCCCTTCTCATCCATAACTTTGTCCATCCTCGACTCCCCCTCTCGGAACTGACGCCCTCCTCGACCCCTCTCGACGCCGCCTCACTCCCCACCCCATTCCCCGACCCCCTCTCCTTCTGCGTTGCACGTTACGTCGAACCCCCGTGACCCATATTGTATCTAAAGCATATGAATCCACATCTCTGCAATAGGTATCTTATCCTAATCTCATAGAAATTTTCAACCATCTATAAATTTTGATTTATTTTTAGTAAAACATTATTTACTAATAGATTCATAGTATAAATCTCCTATTTGGATACTCCAACTACTCCTTCCATATGTCATCTCGGGCATTGTTTATTCAACAATTTTTTTTATGATTATACTATGAATAGTTCTAGATCTGTGATTATATCTTCTCAGATTGCTTCTTGCATATCATATTCCCTCCAGCAGCTTCTTCACACTTCAGGTATGATATTAATTATGTTTCTAATTTCTTCATGGTATTATGTGTAAATACATACTGGATTTTTTGATTCTTTGTTCTCTGATGTAAACATAATGGAATTTTTTACTTTTTATCATTTGTGTTGTGTGGATATTGATTTCAGGAGATGAGATCGAATTGAAGAACAATTTTTTTCATTAGAATGTGTAGGTTCTGATGAAGTTGGTAACAGATTGTGCTGTGATTGTCACTACATTGTTCGATTTATTCTTACTTTTATGTGTAAATTCATACTATATTATATGATTCATTTATTCTATCATGTCAAACTCTAGAGATGGAATGTTTCAAATGATACTACTAATGAAGGAACGACACAAATTCTCTACTATTTTATCACTACATTTACTACTCCAACAACAGTTAACTACATCAGGACACACTATTTGTGCCAAAGGATTGCAACTAGAAACTCCATATCATATTGTCTAACACTGGTATACGTACCTTATTTTATTCAATACATGGAATTCATTGTTTCTATGTTCCAGAGTTTATTTCTCCCATTTCCTCCTACATCTACTTTGGAGTTCATGTATCATATTAATTCCCTATTCCAAAACAGAATTTCTTGCTTCTGCAATTCTCATATCATTTCAATTGAATATCACTTCAGGTGCAAATTTAGTTGTCTGATTTTTCATGTTATGTTTCAAAATAAGAAACTTATACTATGGTTATTTTTAGGTATGTCACTGTATCTTCTCAACTTGCTTCCTACCACTCCTATTCCCTTCCACATCATCTTTGCACTTCATGTATGAGATTAATTATGTTTTTAATTTCTTACTGGTATTATATGTAAATACATACTAGATTTTTTGATTCATTTGTTCCCTGATGTTAACTTAATAGTGTTTTTTACTTTTTCTGATTTTCATTGTGTGGCTTCTATTCATTTTAGGAGATGAGATCGAATTGAATAAAATATTTTTTTATGAAAAAGTGTAGGTTCAGATTAAGTTGGTAAAGGATTGTGGTGGGACTATCACTACATTGTTTAATTTATTCTTTCTTCTATGTGTAAATCCATCCTATATTTTTTTATTCATTTACTCTCTCATTTCAACCTATAGAGATTCAATGTTTCAAATGAGACTACTAATGAAGGAGTGACAAAACAATTGTGAGTTTTCTATTGTGTTCAGTTCAAAATATATTATTTGTAATCATTCTTCAATGACATCAAAGATGGAGTTACAAGCATTCCATGAACATCTATTCCTATCAATGGTTAGTTCTGTTTAAATTTTCATTTCTAAAGACCTATACTTATATCTACCTTACCGACTAACACAAATTATTCATTTTTAACTTCTTCATCTACAATGCCTCAACAATCTATGACTCGGACAACAATTTCTGCAGGATGAAATAGGCTAAATCAAAGACTGGATGCCTTCAGAAAATCTCTACGTTCATTATGTAATTTTTATGTCCATGTTCTATTCTGACCAAAATTTAGGTTGTACAACTGAGAAATTCATCGTATAAAATATTCCTTGATAATTTCGGTAGCTATTGTGACTGATGAAAAAAATCTATCGGATTCAACACAAAATAATTACATCTTCTTTATTTGTAAACTAATCTTCTAAGGTAACTTTTAATTCTTCTACATCCCATTTATAAAAATGATGATTTTTTCAACTCAAATTTTATATTTTGGTGAGATTACAAAGAAGCATATCAATTATCTATTATCTATACTAAACGAGGCTTCTTCTAGCTTAGGTTTCACCTGCATATGCTGCCACATCCCCCCAAAAAAATATATTCTTCCCTCCAATATCGGGGTTCCATCCCTCGCGACCCCATTACCCCTTGCGGGTCATCGGGTTTTCACTCCATATTAGGGTTCCGCTTCCCTGCTCGCTATTTTTCACTGCTTGAGGTCTGGTTTCTGAATACTAGTGCTGACCTCATTATACATGTCCCAATTTCCATCCAATCCTCCAATGATTCTATCTGAACACCTCTGATTTCGTAATCCCACAACCTCGTGGGCATTTTTCCCCTTTCATTTGCAGCCCTTCAAAACCGTAGTTGATCGGCTCCCATACCTTCGGCTCCCGTGCCTACGGCTCCACCAACTCTGCCTCTACTACCTCCTACTCTTCCACATCCACCATATCTGCTTGCACTTGCTCCTCCTTGGCCTCCTATGTGCTCCTGAAAAAATCCCTAGGTTGTATTATTCTCTAAAAAATCATCCTCGGAAAAGGTAATATCGGTGATTCAAAACTCTAGTTCTATACCAAATCAAATCATACAGAGAGATCCAGCTTAGTTTTTCATTATCCTTTATGATTTTCATACTAAAATGGTCGATATATTGATTTCTCTTTCAACAGAGGCCGAACCTTATCCACTGTCAAGATTCTCTCAGAATATATTTCTAACCTCTACCACTATTTACTTTGATTTTGGTTTTATGTAAATAAGAATATATCAACTTACTATGAATTTTACCCATTTTTTGTTTCCAATGTATGGATTCTATTTATTTCAAGAGATGGGTTTGCATATGAGAACAATTTTTGGAATGGGAATGTGATGTTTCACATGGTGTTTGTACCAAGTAAAGCTGGACTACTTTCTATGACAACATATTCATACTGCCAGAAAGATTATTTGTTTGAGCTTTTCATCTCTCTATGTTCTTGATTTAATAATTTTTATCATGTTTGGGATAGTGATATGGCTATCTGCTTGGCTATTTGAATTCATGGTTAGAACTTTTATCCTTTTAATGTCTTCTTTTCAGTATCTGCAAGTAGGCAAGATATCATTGAAAGATGATTTTGAAAGTGAAGGTTGTATTGATTGTAGGTCTGTCTTATATCTACTTTTAGTGATGTTGGACTATCAAACCATTTTATTTAAACTCAAATTCAATTTATTAATTTATAAACATGAAATATATGTTGTGTTATACGAACATGGATTCTACGGTTGTGGGCTATATGATCCAAGAGTGATTGGAGGATGATCCAGGACATCAAGGAGATCATTGGGAATCACAGCGAAGAGGACGTATATAGGGTGCTCAAAGAGTGAAACATGGATCTTGATGAGACTATATAATGTCTCTTGTGTCTTGGTCTCCCCCATCCCTCTTCTTTTCCTATTCTCTACTATATTTCTGTCGATGTTCATTTCTTTTTTTTTTTGTAGTCTCTGTTGCATCTGTTTCTAATATATTTGTTAGGAATTGATATTCTTGGAATCTCGTTGGGCTTATTTTAATAATTGTTTTAAGTCACTAAGTGCTACTCTTGTAAAATTTTATCATTCTATCATGTTTTCGTGAATGGATTAGGATTAGTAGAGCATAATTTTGTGGGAATAATTATTGTTTTTAACTTAGAGATGTGCCTTTTCCAACCAATTTGATCCATGGGAAGATTTTTAATCCTATGTTATCGTTACTTCCCTAATCCATGTTAATGTCTTGGGCCTTCCTAGGTTTTGATTATTACTACCTGCTACATGTCATTTGTCCTTGTAGTTTCATTTTCAGCCATTAGGTGCAAGATTAATCCAAAGAGGACTCTTTGTTTGTGTCCTATTCTTCTAAGAAACTATCAAATATTATCATTTGTTCATTGAAGTTCAAACCTCTCTGATACATTTGTCATGATGGAGACTAATGATTGAGATTCACTTTCATTCATTGATTCAAAAAGTCCTTATGTGATTGCCTTGATTTTTCAGGAACATTTCATGAAGTCAAGAAAAAACACAATTGTCGAAAATAGGTTCTTTTAATTTTTACTGTTTTGTTAGATGTCTTTGTTCTAACTACGATACATCTACATTCACAAATCATAAAATAGGAATCCATGGTGTTCGGTCATCCACCATTTTTATACGCTTGTGAGTCTTCAGAGACCCTATAGATCAAAAGGTCAGAAAAATGTGTGTTCTTCTCAATTTCTAGAATTTTTTCCCCTCTCTCCAAAAATTATTAATTTCAGTTCGATATGTATTTCGTTTTAATATTACACCGTGTCTTTATTTTGGATATGTCTCCATACTCACTGACTTATCTATATTTTTCTATATATAATTTCATTGAATTTCTTGGAAGTACCATGTTTGTTCACTACATAATGCACATTTCTTTTTCAAATGGCAGATTTATATGGTTTTAGAAGTGAGATGGAATGCCCCTAATATAATGAACATTTTTCCCAACTGAATGATGCATCCTTACATTAAAATATTGCTAAATTGTTGCCTTTCATGTAATCAATTTGAATTTGATCTTTCTCCATCAGCAAGAAGAAGTAGAGTGTTGTTGGTTTTCTTTTATCATATAAGATGTTATGAAATTATCAAAGGGAAATGGAGTCAATGTTATACATTCAACGTAAACTGGTTAAGTAGAATTCTACGAATCATGTTTTTAATTTTACCAAACAGAAATACCCTTCACCCATGTTCTTGATTACCTCTATGTACCCTAAATGTACTTTACACTGCATAATTTCCATTCTTTATACGTTCTGAATTATTTTTCCCACTTTAAAATATTTTATTTTGACTTTTTCTTATAATTTTTTCATGGGTTATTACAATAAATCTAATTTTATGATTTATCAATTATGGTCTCGTGCTTTTGGTAATAAATTATGTTCAATTATTTTATTATTTTCATGTTGTTATACTTCATCCTGACTGTAGGTGTCTGTGAGCTATCATTCTCTCCAGAAATTAATTTCTCTTTTAGTATGGGTAGATATTTTTGGGAATTATCGGGCTGCCAACTATATTGTACTGGGAAATATGAATCTTATCCAAAAAAATAATCTCTCATGGAATGTCATCCAGTGGAACTGACTGTATTTGATATGTCTACATCCCCACTTACTTCTCTATATTGTTCTAGACAACATGTCAATGAAGTTCTTGGAAGTATCATATTGGTGCACCATCATTAAAAGTGGACTTCAGTTTACAGAATATCTTACAGGTTGTTGAATCTTAATATATTCCATATTAGTTATTTGTAAGTTCTTCCCTATTAATTAAACATATATATTTATGTATTTCTTATTTAAGTGTATCCAAATTGTGAAAACATGGTGTTTCTACATATATCTTCTATATATCTATGTATTGATTATTTTAATGTTTCCATTTTGGTTATACATTTATTCTGCTATTCTGAAACATTAATGTATGTGCTGGTAAGAATATTGGATGAATGTGTAGTTGATCAGCTCATGGATTATTTCTTATTCTTCAACCACTATAAATCCTTCTCACAACTAAAAAATTAGGTAAAAAACAACATATTTTTCTAGAAATGTTTTCATATTTTCAATAGAGAATTTAATAATCATGGAAATTTTCCCTCTCATTTCATAACCATGATGGATTAAAATTTTCATTAGGTTCTACAAATGCATGGGATAAACAGGGAAGATCTCCCTTTAAACAAGAGTATAGATGATTGCAACCATACAGTAAAGAAATTTTTGGATTTTTGAATATGTATCCACTTATTTATCTTCTCATATTCAATATGAACTTATTATTTATATATCTTTTTAGTTTAATAGAATGGTGATATTGATTCTCATGCTACAACAATATTCAATAAGTCTTCATATAGAAATTATTTAATTCAATAACATGTTGCGAGGTCTTCTAATGTTGTTGAGAGATCTTTGTTGAAGTAGCATAGCATGGGTGAATGTCTCCAATCAGTGAAAACAAACATGTCATCTGTGCTGCTTCCCCGTTATTTTAATACATTTAGATGATATTTAAATACAAGAACATAACACTCTTGACATTGTGTTAAGAAACATCAACATTTCATCTGTCTTCATCTATTTCTTTGATTAAATTTCATGTTGTTAGGTCTTATGTAGTGGTTGAAGGCTATCTTCATATGATTCTTAGCATGAGTGACAGTCTCTAATAAGTGAAATGATATATGGATTTCCCTCCTCTTAATGAGGATTGGCCTCCATTCAAGAAAGCTGTAAAAACAAAGCATATCGTTGTCTTTTTTCTTCATTGTCTTTTATTTTCATGACATCATTGGAGTGGAAAAAAATGATATTTTCAGTATCACTTTCATTGAATCATTAAAACACTACATTTTTTGTCACATTTTTCAATTTGTAAACACCAGATTATAATGACAATTATTATAATTCTTGGGGTTTTTTCTACTTATTGATTTAATTCATCTATTCATGTAAAAAATATGTTGAATGAGTTTGTTTTTTTATATAGAGTATAATGAATAATTTCAATGTCTCAAGATGACGCATCATTAACAAACCATGAAAATGAATGAAATCCCCATTTAGGTGGAGCATTTGAAAGGTACTAAAACATCCTAATTGAACCTGATTTTTTGAAATTATCATATACATTTATACTTCATATTTTAATATTACTTTTTTTACAGAATGTAGGTTTTTTGTACTAACACATATAATGCACACACTGATCCGATCTAATTATTATAGTTTGTACATTGTAATGTTTTCTAAATTTATTTTATATTAGTTAAATTATTTAGCTGTAGGGTAAACACTCTCCAGAAGTGGTCATACAATGTATCATACGTGCACACATCTGGAAGGCTTGAATTATGATGGAAAACATGCATATGATGGTGGGTTCAATGACTCCTCTCCCTCTCCTCCATAGGATTTAGACATTAATCAGCCACTCTAACCCAAGATTCTGAGACAAGGCTTCTGTCTCCACATCCCAATGCATCTCCAAGATGGGATAGGAAGGGATGAAGGCGCATGGGGTGCCAGCACTGTTACAGATTGCGGCAGAATTGTTGAGCGACAGGTTTCCAGAGGCGAGGGATGCAGGGTGGAGTATAGTGGTTTCGGTGTCATGGGGATTTGCAGGAAACGAAGAACATAATGAAGATTCATGGCAGGACTTCTTCCACTATAATCTACCCCCCATCCATGCAAAACCCATCGTCAAGGTGACATCTTCTCACTGCTCTGGCGACTATGGAACTGGATATTTCAAGATTGGTCCAGGATGCAGGGGCAGGATATATATATATATATATATATATATATATATATATATATATAACATCATTATCACTTGGGTATTATACCCATCCTTTTTATCATGAACAAGAAAATAGATTAATTATAAGCACTCATGAAAATAAAAATAAAAAAAATGTTAAGAGTTAGGATTTAAATTATCATTGTCCAATTTTTATTATTGCTATTTATTATTTGAAATGTATAACACTTTTCCTCTCTAATTCCATAATGTTCAATCTTTGGAAACATTGGCTGTTATAAGGGTTCCATCTTTGGTAGTTATGGTTATAAAACTTGTGATGGAGCTACAGTTTTAACACCACTATACACATACTCTAAAAACAGAACACATTTTAACTATTATTTTTAATATTATATTCTTCACTATAAATTATTATTATTGAATATTTTAACATATGAGTGTAGAGATGGAACACTTTATACAATAAATCATTCTTCATGACGAGTATACCGGAAAGAGTATCATTCCTACCCATAGGTATGTATCTTATTATTTTTTTAATTTTATTTCATGTTCTTGACTGCATGAAATATTTTTGGTTTAATGTATCACCCTCATTATAGGTTTTCCTATTACATCAACTACCTTAGCTTATGTTTTCCAACCTAAACATCCAATTCAAATATGGTACATGAAATCCATATATTTAGAGAACTGATAAAAGGTTGGATCTATATCATTTTCCAAGGTTTTTTTCTTACTGTAAATATTTATTTTAATACTTAAATAAAACAATTTTTTAATCTTATTATTTTAATTTCCATTGTAGATTCAAAATCTGAACATTCTTTTAATTTTATCTTAATTTATTTTGTAATTACATATAATTTGTCTTAGATGTTCAATAACAGTGTTCAATATGGATGTGACCTTATTAAAACATCTCCTTCAATAACAATGTTCAAGATGGATATCTCTATATAACAGGTATGGTGTTTTTGTAAATATTTTTAATCATTATACTATTACCCTTCCATCCATTCATTATTTTCTGTTGAACACCAATGAAATGTTTGTGGAATCTATATCACTTATGTGTCTGCATGTTCTATATTCACTTAAACTTTATACATCTTCATGTTTATATAGAATGGTGATACTGACTCATGATATATCATGATTCATTTTGTTTTCATATATTTTTTTATTCAATTTCATTTTTACACGTCATCTGAAGTGGTTGAAGGATCCGCTTACCCCTGATTTGTCTATGTTCATGTGTGGTTTAAAACCCAAAATCCAACACTCATTACATTGACTGAAGAAGGTAGACATTTGGATGAGGGGAAATGTCACTGCTTTCTAATTGCATGAGGCATGCACAGACTGCTTTCGTTTTTTATTATGTTTCTGTATGTTTTTATATGTGTATAAGCCTACATTGATTGTGTAATTATTCTATGGACTAATGATATTTGGAACTATTTGACCATGTTATATGGGCTTGTATTTTTTATTGAAATGTTTTTCAAGTTTATATCTATATAGATCATACTAGACATTTTATAATAAGTATATGGTCAAGAATCCTACACTAATATGTCATACAATAAAAGAAGAGAAAACATATTTAGTTTCAAAGATTTTTGTGAGTTGTTTGGGGGGGATTCCTCTCATATCCCATGTAATCAACTTAATCACTATACCGATTTCAGTGACTTAAGAATTCAACTTTGAAGAACTAGTATAGGATATATCATATTTAAGAGCAGGGGTATAAGATATTGTGTAGTGTTTACTATAGAAAACAAGAGTGATATTTCTCTTTCAGGAGAAATTGTTTTAAAAACTTTATCGAAGAGATGAAAATATTACAATTCAATGCTAAAAGAAATTGATATGATAGAGCAAGTAAGAGGTTCATGCCTTCTAGTACCCATCTATGGAGGAATCTGACCCTCAATGCCACTCAAACCCTCAATGCCCGATGGATTGCCGTTTATGCCAAGCTACAACATTCTTGTATGCCAAGGATGATTCAAAAGCTCTTTTATTTAATAAATAATAAGATCTTCTATCTATAGAGGGAATTTTTTATTCCTCAATTTCTGTAATTTCAATTCTTATACATTAATCATTTATGTAACTATTGTTCCTTCTTTATGTATTTTATAGAGAAGACTGCTAACTTTTCTTCCTCAATTTATGTAACATTCATTACTTTATTATGTGTGTCATTTTCTTTTCAAATATTTTCAATATTAATATGAACTATTATGGTTTATAAATAGTATTATATACTTAATAATATGAATTATTTTATAGTTTCGTGCATTGCACGGGCGAAGTACTAGTTTTTAAAAAAATGCTGTTTTACCACCATTTGATGGAGTTGCCGTTTTAAATTTAGTTTTTGACACCTTTATATATTTTATTTGGAAAAATAAACTTATTATATAGAATTTAAAAATCAAAATTTACTTTGGATTATTTTTTATGTTTTTCTGATAGCTATCATCTTTTGATGAATACTAAAAAAAGTAAATTTTAATTAAAAACAACTTTTTCCATAGTGATAATTTATATGGTTAAATAATATTATTTAATGGTATTAAAGCATACATGGATTATATTTTTATCATTTATTATAATTTAGTCCGTTGATATTAATTCTATTTTGAATTCGGATTTAAAAACATTTCAATCTTTTGTAGTATTTTAACAATACAAAACTCGCTTTCTCATTTTGACAACATGAATTAATTTTCAATCAATTTCATATAATTTTTTGTTTTTAATTTGGAATAATATATTCCATACAGTGAATACTATTTTAAAGACTATGTGAGTAAGTTCTTTTTATTTTTGGACATTATGAATAGTAACTTTAGTAATTATTTTTATTTACCACGGTTAATGGGTAAATCAGATAAATAAGGGTAAAAAAATAAAATTATAATAATATAAAACTACCCAAAAACGTTTCCTTATCATATTTTAGGTGATACGTATGACCATGAGAATTATTAAGATGAACCTTTTCCATTTTGGTGCCACTTGGGTGTGATAAAAGACATTTTATATTATTTTATTTATTGTAAAGGTAAATATTACATAAACAGGGACCTTTTAATAAAAAAATTAATATATGGTAAAATAATTGATATTTATCACTAAAAATAGACACAAGTAAGCTAAAAATATTCACTAAATCATGTTATTTTATTTATAATTTTTAGGCATTAAATAAAAAATTATTTTTTATACAATGATGATGCATAGATTTCCTTATTAATGTATAATTAAAATAAATGATATTATAAATATTAAAATAAATTTACTTTGAACTTTTTATTCCATAATAAAATTTTCTAGATGATAATGACTTATTATGTTTGATTTAATACTTTTTTTAAGGAATAATGTTATGGCTATATCAAAAATCAATTAATAAATAGTGTCAAAATTGACATAAATGAGGTTTTAAAACAAATACTATTTATTTAAATTATATAATAGTCCTAAAAAACTAAGATTCAGAAAAATAAATTTAATAATGTCACAAATTTCATTAATGATCCTCTTGTGGTTCAATTGTCATTTTATAGTAACTATAGTAACCATTTATTTTGAAAATACAACAAGGCATGGTAAGAGTTAATATTTTTAACTAAGGGTTAAAGCTAAAAGATTAGGTATCTTTTATGACCTATACATGTAAAAAACCTCTTGTTTGAAAGGGTTTGGACCCATACACATGTTTTCCTATAAATATATTACATTGTAACTTTTAGAATTCAAAAATCAATTTATAATAAAAAACTTTTTGAAGGGTTTACTAAAGTTCCCCTCCTCACTTTTATAAAAGGGTATCACCTATACCCACATATTCATGCCTCTCAAGCCCTTTGTCTCATCCAAATTCTTCTAATATAATCTCTAAAAATTTCTATATTCCTCCTAGAGGACATACATTGGGGATATGATAATTTAATAAAACCTTTTGGATCAAATCAAAAGAAGTTACCCGATTTAGAGGTAACATCTTCTTTCAAGTTCCATTCCATTATATTTCTTCTCCACTACCTATGATATTATTATTCTATAATTACATAAAACCACTAGTATCCTAACTATACTAGTATTTTTTAATGATAATTATTCTAACTACACTTACACATACCTCCATCTAATGGATACGAACATATTGTTTCTGTGTCCAGCGAACTACAACCTCACGAAACAATGATGGTTCAATTTTCTCCTACCACCCTTAATGGTGTCCATTATGATGGAACTGTATTTATATATGATATATATTATATTAATATTTCCTCCATTTTATGTTATCTTTTTTTTACGACATAACCTTATGATTTCCATAATGTGTAAATATGATAATTTCATTTGAGGAAGTGCGTACTAACGCCCCCTCAAAGCGATATGACTCATTAATGCCATATAAATAATGTATAAATGATGAAATTAATGAAATTATGAACCATATATAACATATATATTGCAATTTAATTATAATATCAATAATATTCATTTAGGTTTCATTCTGTTAATAAGACATTGAAATGAAAGTACCATTCATGCGTACGTATAGCCTACTGTATCCATGAACGGTGCATTTCATATCTTATATAAAAACGTTATGGAGTACTATAAATACATATATATATTATATATATAAAATATTTAAATTATTAATATTGTTATGAAGATGATGTAATTATGACCACATGGAAAATTTTAATCAAAACAAGTTCATTTTTCACTCTAGTGCCAAACATCATCAAAATGTCCTATATAAACCCATATAATTAAATAATTGTTATAACATTGTAATAAGTGATATAAAAAGAATATTAAACATTAATAAGGTTATTTATAATTTATTAATTAACCTATTTTTATTTTTTTTGGAAATTAAGCAATGAACGAGACAAGTTAGACTCATGGTAAGGGAACTTCTTAACCTAATTCCCATTCATTGCGTTCATCGTCTACTTCTTAATTATGTTGTGCTATGACTATGTGAGAAATAAAATTTGATATAATATCTTGTATTTATAATTTCATTATGTTTATTTATAGTTAATACACATAATCGATCTATTTTACTAACCAAATGATCTTTTTAAGTTAATTTCTAAACTCAATTTCCACTCATTGGGTTTTATGCATTATTCATTGATTATATTATGCCACAATTATGTATGTAATCACTGTTTGTTTATTTATTTTTTAATTCCAACTTCCCTTTATATGGATATATTATTTCTACACATAATCACCCCATTGATAATTTCTTATGTCAACTATACGAACATTGTAAGGTAAATATTAACTCAATTTCCATTAAATGAGTTAAATATCAATGTCATTGGTTTTGTTTTTTCAAGAATATGTGTGAATGACCAGTGATTTTTTACAATTAATATAAACATATATTGGGTGTATTTTTATTTTTCACAAATAATTGTTTCATTTATTTATCATTAATCTAATGATATGATCTTTATAATGGACTTCATCTCAATCTCCTTTCATTGAGGTGTATTTTGATAATATACACATCATTATTTTATACGGTGTATAATCAACACCTTGACATTTAATTTCCTTCAAAGGGAATATTTTTTTCTAGAGACCATTTTACTAAATGACAAAAGGAATGTTTTTAACATACGTAATGACAACGAATCCACTATCTTTGTAACTAATATTTTATATTTGGCTTCCTCTATAGGCCATAATTTTTTTAAAAGGAAATGTAATCCCATGTTCCCTTTCAAGGTTTTTTGGCATAGAAAATGGTTTTTAAAGTGGATTTACTATTTCAATATCTTCAATTGATCTCTTGTGATTCCATATGAAATTTTCAGAGAGAAATATTGATAATTTAAATATTTTTTGTGTTCTGATTATATAATGGTACTTGGAAATTTGACATGTGGTTACGTGACAAATCCATGAAGGGTGGTTACAAGATAAACCAAAGAAGGGGGGTTATGTGATAAACACTAGATGAGTGGTTATGTTATAACCTCCAATTCATTGGGTATTTAAGTTAGTTGTATGGCTATTCTATTTAGGGATATGTGTGGAAGTCGAATGTATGGTTGTTCCATTCATGTATTTTTATGTCCCAAGTTACCTTTATATGTTGTATGTTTTTTATATGGTAATTATGGTAATAATTATGTTACAAATAGGGTAAGTAATGAGATTATATTCCGTGAAGTATACTTGCTACTTAAAAAAGGTGAAAAGTATTACTTTATGATAATGTATTCATGGTTTATTTGTTTTCACAAGACAAACAGTTTTAGTTAATTATGTTGGAATTACTGAGCTTTTTATGCTCATTCCAATTTTTGAAATTCTTTTCATAGGACATAAAGTGGAATAGATTCAAGAATGGGATCATAAGAAATTTATGTTGTTAAAAAATGAAATGATATTATAGTGAGTAGAGGTATCTACTTGTAATATTTAAGTTACTATGTATGTGTCATGGAATAATTCTCTAGATCTATAAATATAAAAATATCCTCGAAGTTAATTAAATTAAATTGTAGAATTTTATCCAGATTAAATAATATTTACAGCCGAGGACTTATTGTTGGTATTATAGGATGGTTTAGATTACATTAAGTATTAGGAGTTTTGGATAAACACATGGTAAGTCTCTATGTATATTATTTCAGTTAAATCCTTGTTTTATAACATTCTCTAATCATGGAAAGTAGGTCAAAAAAGGAAAGAGAAGGGTGTCAAACAATATTACTATCTCTTTTTGATGAAATTATTACAATAGATATTGCAAAGTCATGTTCGGATGATTGTAAAAAGTTTTCAAGCATGCAAATAACTTTCATGAAGATTTTTTATATATGAAACTCCTCCACTATACCTCGATACCATTGTGTATCATGGGTTGTATTTAATAAAATACTATTTTCTCAATATTCTCGTATTTTCATGAATGGTAAATATTATCAAGTAATTTTCAAATATATTACCTTATAACAATATTTTGATGTATATTATGATTTTGAAAATGGTTCTAATGAAGGTGAACCTTGTGAAACCTATTTTGATTATCTTTTAAAATATTTCCTTTAATAACATACTTACGGTATTTTAAAATGACCATTGATTGAATGTTTTAACTCAAACTTGTTCCGAATGTTTTATAAAAATAATGTTTTATCAGATGTTTTGAAATTTTATGTCTTACATGATTATTTTTCGAAAATATTTTTCTGTGAACACCTATATAACCTAGTTTGTAAAAGTTGTATATGGTTAAAGGATTAAATTTATTTTGAAGGATATCTAAATCACTATTTCAATTTATGGACCTTCTTTCCATGTGAACAAGAAGATGATGAAACCAAGTGGATACCATGATCAAGGTACAATGTTCTTTCATTGGGAATAGTTTTATTTCATCATATGGAGGTGAAATAAAAAAAACCAATATATATATAAGACTTCATGAATTAAAATTTATATTAAATTTTGATTTCAAACAAAAATTAGAGGTATAAGAAAATCATTGAGTTTTAAACACATTAGGGTTATTTTTGAGTTTTATAAAAGGGACAACTAGCGAGATATGTGACAACCCATCGCATCTGTCATGGATATAAGAATTGATGTATGACTTATTAATTTTAGTTTAATGGTTTTATGGATCAAGAATAAGTAGATTTTGGGAACTTAGGTTTTTTGAAATGGATTTTCCTAGAATAGGAAAATTATTTTTTGATTAATTTATTAATTCTGTTTTGGAAGACATTCACTTATTTAGAAACATTATATGCCAAAGGAAAATAGAATAATGTGGGATTTAATTTGAGGTGAAGTGGATGAATTTTATTTTTGGCAGAATCTATTTTTTATTGTGGACATATGGTTGTTCTGGTAATTTACAGAAATGATTAACCTATCATGGAAAATAAGGGATTAGGTTAATTACTTTTAAGTATGATACTTTAAATATAGTCGATATTATTAGGAGATAAATGTTAATATTTATCATTGAAGACTATATAATCAAATCCTTTTGAATTTTGGGTTTCAATACTAGTTTGTATTATTTTTATGAATTTTACTAACAATTATTTATTGAATGGAATTTTTTAAAATTTGGGTATTGTTTCTTGAATTTTGGGGATTAAGAGTAGAATTTATTTTTAAAAATTATTTCCATTTTTGGTATAATATGATCTTTTACTAACCATTTAGGTTTTGGTTAATGTTTCATGATATGATGAAGAGATAGTTAATCTTTTGTGGATTATGTGATTCTCTAGAAGTTGATTTTAGTGATTCAAGTGTGACCAACTCATCTTGAATACTCATCATTTATAGAATATATGACATTATGGTAGATATTTATTAGAGGTCAAAACTCATCTTGAAAAGTAATTATGTTTCCTTATGTTCTTAGTCAATATCATAAATAAATTCCTCATATCTATGAAAAGTAATTTAAAACAAAATCTTTACCTGTTTACTTTTCTGACTAAGAAATTCAAGACTGTTTAATTCATCACAAGTTTATGGTTTTCTAGTTGTCATCTTTCTACTGATCAAGTTTTTATTAACTCTCCATTAGAAAAAGATGGTGATTTTTTCTTAAATGCCCTTGTTTTCTTACATGGAATCACAGTATGTGTTATCTCAGGTAACCTTTATACTTCTTTTTCATTCTTTTAAAGTGATAGTTTTGTTAAATCATTTTCAAATATGGTATTTTTAATGAAAATACTGATTAAAATTTCAAATTGTAATAAAAAAATTTCAAAAAGGGAATAATGATGTAACAACCTGAGTTTTATGAAATAAGTGTTATGTTCAATATCATAAATGATATGCTACCTCAAACTTAAATGAACAACTAAATATTATTATTTAAATGTTTCCAATATGACCTAGCTGTTGGAATGGAGGGAATTAATACTATCAACTAAATTATGAAAATATGGTTTTCACATGTTTAAATAATGATTCATTGGTTTCTAAATTTATTATAAATGGAAATAAATACTGATTGAATATAAAGGATGTGTTTTTTGGGAGACTATTTAGAAACAGAATAATTGTGTTTATAAAATCATATCACTCTTTATGGATTTTTATTTAATGAAATAATTATGTTATATATTCAATGTAATGTTTTAAATTCATCTTATGTGTTTTCTGGATATGATATAAGAAAAATTTCAATTTTTCGTATAAATGAGTTATTTTTTTAAAAGTATAGTTTTACAAACTATTGATGGATAATCCTTTTTAAATTTAATTTTGACAACTTTATATGTTATATTTGAAAAAATAAACTTCTTATTTAGATGAGGGACATAAAAAGTTTCTTTGGAATAATTTTTGATATTTTCTTATAACTATCTTAGTCAGATGAATAGTAAAAATACGATAAATTTTAATTGAAATCAACATTTTCCATTAACATAACTTATATGGTTAAATCATATTATTTAATGGTTTTAAAGTATAAATTTAATATATTTATATCATTTATTATAATTTTGGTCATTAGTATTAATTATATTTTGAATTCATGTGTAAAATCATTTCAATCTTTTGAAATTTTAAACTATTAAAAACCATGCATTCTCATTTTGAAAATGGGAATTAATTTTAAATTAATTTCAACCAATTAAATGTTTTGAATTTTGAAAAATTTATTCCATATTTTGAATTACAAGGTACAAATTCTGTAAATAGGTAACTTTTATTTTTGGATATTACGAATAGTAACTTCAGTAATTATGTTTACTTGTCAGGGTTAAAGGGTAAATCAGGTGAATTATGGTAAAAATAATATTATAATATTATAAAACTACCCTAAAATGTGTCCTAATTCTTTTGGATGAGATATTTATGAATATGAGAATATTTAGGATAAACATTTGGCATTTTGGGGCAACTTGGGTGTGATAATAACATGTTATAATAATTAATTTAAAGTAAAAAAGAAATACAACAAAAAATGTATCTTTTTACTATGAAAATTTCAATTTGGGGTTATATAAATGATATATTTTACTATAAATATTAATTAAAAATAAAAAAAATCCCTACATCATGGTATTTTATTTATAATTATTAATCTCCATTGTTGATTCTTTTTTCGGGGCGCACGCATCTGTCTGTGGAGGACGCACAGATATTGCCCCACATTCTAGCTTTCCAAAGGCGGGTTGGATCTGTTCCTTATTCAAGGATTTCTACTCCTTGATCGAAACGAGATGATGGTATGTTGGTTCTTCCTTCTATGGATTCCTCCTCAGAACTCGTCACCTAGTCCGGGTCTCCCTTAAATATTAAGTCGTGGTTCGTGAATCTCGTTCCTGGTGCCACGTCTTTGTGGACACCGGTTATTTACGCTAATTCCGTTAGAAAATTCCATGGGGTCTTGACATGTTAGAAACCTTTAGTCATATTAGACGACAACATCAAGCATGTAGGGGCATCTTTGGATGCATGGACATCGGGGAACCTGTATTCTTCCTCATAAAAGGCCATCTCAAGGGTGCAGAACCCAAGGCATCCCACATCGAATGTAGGGAATCATATTTCGTAGGCATGTATCTGACGTTTTACTTAGCTTCCCATGTTTAACATAGGGTATTCCACAAGTTTAACGTCTAGGAAACACGGTTATGCCAAAGGCGTGTATTCTGAGGTTTTCCTCAAGCATCTCATGTTTATCACGAGGTAGGTCGCGAGTTTAAAATCTTTCGAAGACAGAATAAGGGTGATCAAAACATCCCATAGATATAGGTCATAGGCAGTGTGTCTTGTATAGGGGAGATGTCACACCGTGAAATCTGATCTGGACACCATTGAGGGCGGATCAGTGAGTGGGAACCCTAGAATGGGGAGAACACCATGGTTTACCATTGGCTGGGATTGAACCTCTTGAAGGTTTCCTATGTACCTTGTGTAGACGACAGGGATCAAAACCATCATAGTTCAAAGGGGTGATTAATCGGGGAGTACAAAGAGTACAATAACATGAATACATGTTGGGGATTATTCATGATTAGGGGCCCAAGTGCTGCTAGGAGCTGCAAGGAGGTGGATGACATGATCCCACTGGGATGTGGAGGCCCGGGTAAGAATCAAGATAGATTATGGATATTTGCATGAAGTGGAGGGGGATGAGATGGAACTGACATGAGGACGACAGTGATGTTGGGCTTGAGCCTTGAATAGACTTCCTACGTATCCTTGTGGTAGAGAATCAAATTCTGTGTAGTTTGGTGGGACGATGGGACACCTGAGGAGGAGACCCGTGAGAATGGGCGCATGTATGGGACCCAGAGGAAGTATAACCTCCAGGATGGGGCATGATCTTCCTGGAACATATGGGATCAAGGGATATATTATGATGAGACATGGGTGTTGGGCTTGAACCTCATTGATGCGTCCTACGTATCCTCGTGGCAGGGAATAAAAGTCTATTTAGTTCATCTTAAGATGGCTTACCATCGATTGGGGACTTCAATGGCTTACCACCGAATGATGTTGATAACGGCTTATCGCTGAATGGGGGAACAATGGTTTACCACGGATTGAGGTCCACAGTTTAACCTCATGCAGGATGCGGGCGAACCGACGTGAAAGAGGACCTGGGGCCCAAATAAATGGTGGTCTTGAACCTCGTGGAGGCTTCCTAAGTATCCTACCTTGGCAAGGATCAAATAACTCATAGTTCAGGTGGTGGGAACTGACGTGAAGGTGGTCAGAACCAATGGATGTGGGGCTTGAACCTCGAGGATGCTTCCAACATACCTTGCATTGGCAAGGATCAAAGTCCATGTTGTTTAGAATGAGTGGGAACTGACGTGAAGGGGGGTTGGAACCAATGGTTGTTGGGATTAAACCCCTGGGAGGATTCCTACGTACCTTGCCATGGAAAGGATAAAAAAGAACTTTGTTCAGGAGGTGTGTAAGGATTACACTCTAGGCTGCCCAGGTGTTGGTGAACTGATGTGAATGGGGGTCATAACCAAGGGTTGTTGAGCTAGAACCCTAGGGAGGGTTCCTACATACCTTTCCTTGGAAAGGATCAAAGACCGCGTAGTTCAGGAGGTGTGTTGGGATTACACTATAGGTTTCCCAGGTGTTGGTGAACCAACGTGAAGGGGGTTGGAGTGACCAATGGGTGGGGGGCATGAACCTCATGCAGGCTTCCTGTATACCTTTTTGTAGCAAGGATCAAAGACTGCATAGTTCAGGAGAGGTTTAGTGAACCAATGTGAATGAGGTCAGAACGACCGGTTATAGGGCTTGAACCTCAGGGAGGCTTCTAACATACCCTGCATTGGCAACGATCAAAGTCGGCGTAGTTCGGAAGGATGGTGTGTGTGCCGACATGAAGGTGGTCAGAACCGATGGATGGTGGGTTTGAACCTCTGGGAGGCTTCCTACATACCATACCTTGGCACGGATCAAAGACCACGTGGTTCAGGTGGGGTGTGGGCCTAAACCTTAGGGAGGTTTCCTATGTACCCTACCTTGGAAATGATCAAAGACCACTTAGTTCATATGGGGTGTAGGGCTTACACTCTAGGCTTCCCATAAAGGTTGTTATGGTCGATGCTTGCTCTAAGCCCACGTGAGTCGTGCTCGGTGTGAGAAACAAGAGGCAGCAAAGGCCTTAATATCACGTCATGAATAGTGTATCTGTTGGAAGTGGAGTGGACGGGTATTACACAAGGAAGTTTCCCTAGTGCCACTATGGAGTGTAAATGGTGCATGGGGATTATGTAAGTTAGCTACCCGGGTGACACTATTGAGCAGCAATGGTGAATAGGGCTTACGCAAGGAAGTTTCCCAGGTGCTTCTATAGAGTGGAAAGGGTGGATGGGGCTTATGCAAGGAAGTTTCCCAGGTCCCGCTATAGAGCGGAAATGGTGGATGGGGCTTATAAAGGGAAGTTGTTCAGGTGATACTATGGAGAGAAAATGGTGAATGGGGATTACTCATGGAAGCTGCCCTGGTGCCGCTATGGAGTGACAATGGTGAATGGGGCTTATGCAAAGAAGCTGCCCTGGTGCCACTATGGAGTAGAAATGGTGGATGGGGCTTATGTAAGGAAGATGCACATGTGCTGCTATGGAGCGGCAGTGGTGTATGGGGATTACGCAAGGATGTTTCTCGGGTGCCGTTATGGAGCGGTAAAGTTCGATGGGGCTTATGCAAGAAAGTTTCTCGAGTGACATTATAGAGCGTCAATGGTGGATGGGGCTTGCGCAAGTAGGTTTCCCTAGTTCCACTATGGAGCGGAAATGGTGGATGGGGATTACGCAAGGAAGCTGCCCGAGTGCTGATATGGAGCGGCAATGGTGGATGGGGCTTACTCAATGAAGTATCCTGGTGCCACTATAGAGCGGAAGTGCAGATGCGGATTACACAAGAAGCTACCCGGGTGCCACTATAGAGTGGTAATGGTCGATGGGGCTTATGCATGGAATCTGCCAGTAATGCCTTCCTCATGTCTAGCCATGAGGGCATCTCAACCCACTAGTGGGTTGGGGCCTTCACCATGGTGCTATTTCACAACAGGGATAATGCCAAGGGCATTGAAATTAGTCCGAGCAAAGGGAGATGAAATGTTTGAATCACATGCATGATATTCGGAATGGGAAGAGGGTGGCGTGATGATGGAGAATAAGTATTGACCGTGTTCGAAACACAATATCCATATCATGTTAGCCTGAAATGGGGACAAAAAAATGAGGGTCAACTGTTGACCATGCTCGAAACATAGGACTAGACTCAATGTGTAATCCAAAGTCTCCTGGGGCATCGGCCAAGGACGGTAGGTGAGCCGATGCAGCAAGGGACCATGCCATTAGGGGGTCCCTTCAAACATGGATGGGGATAAAGATCCGAATGAAGGACACACAAAGCGTGAGGTGGAGTGAAGGAATGTTTGAATGGATTCCAATGCTCTTGAAATGTTTCCACTATAATCATGGAATTAGGCATCTAATACATGGAGTATAAGGCATCTCTTATTAGGAGAAAGAGGCGCCCTATGTTTGGCATAGAGGGTGTACTGTGGTTTATGGTCATATAGATAGGAATATTGGAATCTCATGCTTGGAGCATAAGGCATATCTCGTTTGGAGCAAGAGGCATCCTATGTTTGGAACATAGGGTGAACTATAGTTTATAGTCATGTAGATAGGATTGTTGACATCTCATGATTATAGCATAAGGCATCTATTGTTTGAAGCAAGAGGCATCCTATGTTTGGAACATAGGGTGAACTATAGTTTATAGTAATGTAGATAGGATTGTTGGCATCTCATTCTTGGAGCATAAGACATCTCTTGTATTGAGTAAAAGGCTTCATCTATTTGGAAGATAGGGAGTACTACAATTGATAGTCATGTAGATAGGACTATTGGGCATAAGGTGCCTAGAAATGGTTGGTGTTGGGACTTACATAGGGGCAGCCCGTTCTAGTTCAACCTGGCATAGGGGCCAAGGGATGGGGTTTGAATGAGTTTCTTGAGGAATGGTTCGACTCAAGGATCTCGGGGAATTGATGAGTAGAATCTCAACTCAAGACATGAGAAACGAACCAAGAGGAATATATTGACTCAAGGTGGTTAATGGTGTGTGTAGTAGTATCTCAAATCATGTATTCCATAGGTGGAAGGTGGGTACGCATAAGGGTGTAATGGAAAATGTCGACACCCCAGCCTGAAAAGTTCATTGTGCGACTCTACAATTTTCATGGGGGTCAGTGACTATAGAAAAGGCATCAGCCCAGAGGGCCGAGACCGTAGCCCAGCACTGACCCCGAGCGGGGGTGCGAGCACGCAGGCCCCGCGGTATGGACCGGTGGGTGCGAAGGTAGAAGCCTCACAAAGGATAGGTCTTTGTGATGTAGCTTCGTGGAGAAAATGGGCTCACAGAGCATTAGGTCTCGTGAAGCATGGACTCATGGAGCATGGAATCATGGAGCAGCTTCCCGAAGCATGTACTCGCAGAGCAGCGTCACGAAAGAAGCTGCTTGCGGATCTTGGGCTCGCAAAGCCGATTCAAGTAGGAAAGCGGAGCTCTACGAGCATGGGCTCATGGAGCCTCTTCACAAAGGAAAGCAGAGCTCTGTGAGTTGGTAGATCGGCTGCCCAAGGGACGGAATGACCTTATGGCGAAGGGGGTGAGCTGGGTATTTATAGGGGAGAGGCACCGCAAAGTAGAGCTCGCTTGGTATGAAGACGGAGCTTTCTCCACGACAGATCATGAACGTCAAATGGGTTCGCAAAGCCGTCCCGCCTCCTTTCTTCACGTCAAGTCGCGAACGTCAATGGGATTCATGATGTTGTCCCGCCTCCTTACTTCATGGCGGGTCGCGAACATCAAAGGGATCTGCAGATCTATCCCACCTCCTTGCTTCACGGTGGGGCGCGAATGTCAAATGGATTCACGGAGCTTTCCTACCTCCTTGCTTCACGGCGGGACGCGAATGTCAAAGGGGTTCACAGAGAATCTCTCATCCATGCTTCACGGCAGGTCGCAAACGTCAAAGTGATTCATGGAGTTGTCCTGCATCCTTGCTTCATGGCGGGGCTCCGCGATCGCGGAGGGGGGAATCACAAACCAGTTTTCCAGCCCAACTTCAAGTGTCCATAACTCCAAATCTGTAACTCTGTTTGGGCCCTACGACCTATCAAATCAAATCTCTAGAAATGGGATACAATCATGGATCATGTATGGAAGTATTTAGAAAATTTTGGGGATGCGTTTTCCAGTGTTAATATACTATATATAAATAAATTTATATATGACCCAATGAAGATGAAAGCATTACCATATTAATGAAAGATTCAAATAAATGATATTATAAATATTAAAATAAATTTTATTTGTATATTTTGATACCATAAAAAAATTTCTAGATGATTAGAAAATATTAAATTTGAGTTAATGCATTTGGTTCGAAGGAGTCATGTTTTTATGACTTTATCAAAAATAAATTACTCAAGAGTTTCAAAATTGACATAAGTGGGTTTTTATAACAAGTACTATGTTATAAAATCATATAATAGTACTAAAAAAGAAATATTCTTAAAAATGACTTGTATAATATTAAATATTTCATTAATGATCAAATTATTGTTTTACTGGCATTTTATAGTAACTATACTAACTGTATATTATGAAAATACAAGACGACATCGTAAGAGTAAATATTTTTAACTAAGGGTTAAAGCTAAATGATAAGGTTAACATTATGACATAAATTATATAAAACCTATTTTGGAGGGTAGTTAGACCATTACTCATCTTATAATCTAAAAATATAACTTTGTAACTATTAGAATTCGAAAATAAATTTATAAAAAAAATATATTTGAAGACTTTCCAAAAGTGCCCCTCATTACTCTAATAAAAGGAAATCACCTCTACCCACATAATCAAACCGATAAATCCCCATGGATCATCCAAATTCAGCTAAAATAATATTCCAACATCCCTCCCTTCCTCCTAGAAGACTTACCTTAGACATAAGGCAATTCAATAAATCCTTTTGGATCAAATCCAAAGAAGTTACCCGATTTAGAGGTAATATATTCTCTCAAGTTACTTTCCTTTATTTTACTTCTCCACTCCATAAGATGTTATTATTATATGATTATAAAATAAAACAAGTATAATAAATATAGAAGGTTTTTTAAGATAAGTATTTTAACTAAAATTACACACACCTCCATCTAAATGATACGGACATAAAAATTTTGTGTACGGAGAACTACTGCCTCACGAAACGATGAATGTTCAATTTTTTCCTACCACCTCTCATGGTGGAAATTATGATGGAAATACCTTTATGTATGATATATATTATATTTATATTATATCTATTCTTCTATATTTTTTATTTACAACATACATTTGTGTTTTTCATAATGTTTAAATATGCTAATTCCATTTGAGGAATTGTGGACTTATGCCCCCAAAAAGTTATATGACTCATTCAATGAACATATGTAACATATATAACACATATATTATACTCGAAATATTATATACCTATGTATGATTTAGTTTTCATTGCATTAATTTAAAATTGAAATGAAAGTAGTGTTCATGCGTACGTACGACCTACCGTCTCCATGAATGGTGCATTTCATTTCATATCTCTAAATGTTGTGGACTATTATAAATAAATATTTACGGATATATATGATATTTAAATTAATAATATCAGTTTGAGTATGATGTAATTATGACCAGATGGACAATTTTAATCAAAACAAGTTCAATTTTTACTCATGTTCAAGCGTCGACAAAATGTCTGATATGAACTCAAATAATAAACTAATAGTTATAAAATAGTAATAAGAAATATAAAATTAATAATAAAATTTAAAAAGGTTTATAAGAAAGTATAAATTAACCTTTTTTATTATTCTAAAAATTAAATAATGAACGAGACAAGTCAGGCTCATGGTAAGGGATCTTCTTAACCCAATTTCCTTTCTTTGGGTTAGTCTTCTACTTCTTGATTATGTCATTCTATGATTATGTAAGAAAAACATTTGATATAATATCTTTTATTTATAATTTAATTATGTATATTTATATTGAATACACCTAATCGGTCTATTTAATTAACAAAATGATCTTTGTAAGGGTATTTCTAAACCCAATTTCCACTCATTGGGTTTTACGAAGACTTCATTGATTATATTATGCCAAGATTATGTGAGTATCACTGTCTATTTATTTATGTTTTAACTTATACTTGTCTTTGTGTGTATATACTATTTCTACACATAATCATCTCATTAATAAATTCTTATTTCATTTATATGAACTTTTTAAAGTATATCTTATCTCAATTTCTATTCATGAGTTAAATATCCATGTCATTGGATTTTTATTAAAATAATATGTATGAATGATATTTGTCTTCTACACTAAATATACACTTATATTTGGTTTATTTTTATTTTCCACACATAATTATGTCATCTATTTATCCTTAATAAAATGTTACAATCTTTCTAATGGACTTCATCTCAATCTACATTCATTGAAGAATATTTTGATAATATACACCTCCTTCATTTATATGGTGTAAAATCAACCATTTGAAATTTAATTTTATTTTAAGTGGATATATTTTTCTACAAAGTGTTTTACTAAATGATAAAAAGGAATGTTTGTAACGTATGCGACGATAATGTCTCTTCTTCAACCATAACCGTTTTTTGATATTTGTATTTTTCTATAATCCATAATTTTTTAAAAGGAAAATAAATACATTATTCCATTTTTGGGTTCTTTTTAATTGAAAATTGTTTTGAAAGTGGATTTAGAATTTCAATATCTTGAAATGATCTCTTCTGATTGAAAATAAAAAAAAATAGTGGAATTTTGATAATTGTAATCTTTTATGTGTTTTTATTATATAACGGTACTAGGACATTTGATGGGTGAATATACCAATGACAGGGTGGTTATGTGAAAAACCAAAGATGGGTGGTTTGTGATAAACCATGGACAGGTGGGTACGTTATTACGTCCAATGCATTGGGTAAAAAAGTTGGTCATATGGCTATTCCATTTAGTGATATGTGTGGAAGTCAACCGTTTGGTTATTCCATTAAAGTATGTATATTTATCAAGTAACATTTATATGTTATATGTTTATTTCTATTGTCTTTAAGGTAATATTTGTTTTACAAAATGTCTATGTAATTAGCTTCTATTCAGTGAATTACATTTACTACATCATAAAAGTGAAAAGTATTAATTTACGATAATGTATTCTGGGTTTACGTGTTTTATGATGACTAATAGTTTTAATTATTTATTTTTACCTTAGATGATTTTTTTTTCTCATCCCAAGTTTTTAAATGTGTTTCACAGGACATAAATATTAATAAAGTCAAGGATCGCTTCATGGAAAATTTAATCTGTTAAAACATGAAATAACAACATATTTCATTTTAAAGAGTTTTTTAAATAAATAAATAAATATTTAGTAGAAGTGTCTACTTTTTAAATTTAATTTTCTATGTATGAGTAATTCCAAAATTCTCTAAAGCTCTATACATTAAAAACCCATGAAGTGAATTAATGTAAATTGTTGACTTATATCAAGATTAAGTAATGTTTAATGATGGGGCCTCATAAATGTTTTATGGAATACTATAAATATGTTGTTTCAAGATAATTATCTATTCAAACTATAGTAATATATTTTATAGAACATGGTGGATGTGAAAAATGTGAATTTTCTTCAAAAAGGTCATTGTGATAATTTTTATCCATGATCATTTAGTTCACAAGAATCATGAAATTGCAGGTATTTTTTTATCTACCTTATGGAACTGTTGAAGTCATGTGGGCCTATATATTAATAGTATGGACAAAATGAAATATGGAGGGGGACATCAAGAAGGAATCTAGGACCTTTTGGATTTTGAGTTTCCTTTAAAAATATAAAGGGTGACGTCATGGGAGGCCTTTAATGTCTATGTGTATCTATGAGAATTATTGAAGTTGATTTTGTTTTTTTATGATTACTAAAGTAAAAATAGAATGCCTACGAGGATGGTTCAATTTATTGTTGGAATGTAACTCAAATATCATCGTTCATGTTATGAGAGATGTAACAATTCATTTTTCAGGGATATTAACCACCATATTGATCAAATACATGGACAATATATTTATAATTAGGAACATCATCATCCATACAAACCAAAATGACAACTGCTTAGTTGGTGGTCTTGAAAACATATTTTTCACTACTAATCAACTGATCTGGTTCATTTTCATACCATATCAGATTCTTCCTTTTTTGAAAAAAACATTATTATAAAATGTCATACAGCAGTCTTGTGTGATCATTTTTTTAATAAACACAAGGTACTTTTCCATCAAGACAGGTTCTAATTATTATAAAAATATTATTTTCAATATTTTAACCCTTTAAAAACTACTTAAGGTCTCCTAGAATTATCTTTTTATTATAATAAATCTTAATATTTGGGTATAATTCCATTTTTTGAAGATAATATTTCATTAAATAATTATATTTATTATGAAATAAAAATTAAAATATTTATGTTCTACACATATAAAAAGTCATAACTATATATTATAAAATGTTTATATACATGTATCATGATATTATTATTTTATATTTTCATTTTATAAGATACAGAAATATTATTTCACACATCTATTGGGGAATATTCAATTCAAAAAGTCATGTTATTATTATTAATTGTCAAATTACTATTCCAATGGTTAGGTAAATCATTCAATGGTCAAATTATGATTCCAATACTAATACTTTTAATGGTCATATGGGTTTACAAAACCAATAAATAAATCATTTTTAATTAATTTCTCATTCATTCCCATTTTCCCTCAAAGTTATAATATTTTCATTTTAAAAATGTGTATTCCATTACTAACATTCTTCTATATTTATACAGTCTTGTTCATGGGTGTGATTATTCAGGGGGATTGAGAATATCCAAAAAATTCCAATTATTATTAGCTTATCTAATATTTTTTATCCCACTTTAATAATTTCAATTTTTGTAACCCTATTTGTTTTCTAAATGTAATGATGAAATTATTATAATAAATTATTGTTGGTTTTATCATGTGTTGTAAGTGAATTACAAAATTTAACACATTTATACAATCATAATGGAAATTATATTATCTAGATTATGTATCAATACACTAAATACATAAAATAACATCCTAAGGATAGTGATGTGGTTAGTTATTTAGTGTTTCACTCTTCTTATCATTCTTATTCTTCCTTTTTCTCCTCAAGAAAACGTATTTATAAAGACATAATATACACTCATGATCATCTAGAAAATGGTTTTAATGAATATTATTTATTATAAAAGGAACATCGTTAGAATTATAATTTAGTTATTAAATAAGAAACGAATTTTAAAATAAAGTTTATATTCCACCTAAATAAAAATATTCTTTGGTGTTGATAATAAATGATCAACCAAATATTGAGTATTAAGAATCACAAAATATATATCTCAAATATATTATCATTTAATTTCACTATGGTGATTAATATCATTATGTTTTTCTATGTTCTCAATGTCCAATAAAATAAAACATGGTTTTGGTTTTTTCAAAAATCTTATTTATCCAAAAAAATACTACTTTTTAAAAATATACTCTTCAAATAAGTTTATGTAATTATTTATGAAAAACATGGCATCTTATTTAATAATTGGTATTAAAAAGTATTGATATAGGAGACATAACTGTATTCCGCTTTATTCAATTATTTTTAATACAAAATTTCATACATAAAAATTTTGGGTCCCTAAATCCTTACATTCCAATATTTGTGGACCTGAATTTGATTCAATTGTAAAGACCCGTAAATTTCAAGGAAATTTTTTTTTCTTAATTTGCTTTGGAATTTTACAAGAACGCAGTTTCTGACGGCACCTGATTCCGAGGCCCAGTGTGCCCGGAATCATTTTCCGAAGTTTGGCTCGGGTACATTCAGTGAACAGACGAGCGGGTTTTTCTAACATTTGAACCGGTGCTTGGAATCGAATTCTGAGGGAACCGATGGAATCGCAGCGCCGGTAATTGCTTAGAAACGCCTCTTGCGGAGTTGTGTTTGCTCGGTTGTGGTTTTTAATTTTTGGGCTTAAAGTTAAGAAATAAAATAAATTGTACGACGAACTTTATTTTATTTCACTTAAACCGCTTGGAAGGCACTTGAAGCCACTTAAAGTATCTTAAGCTGAGTTGATGCGGATAGGGTGCTATCCAGAAATATCCTACCCTCTTGGTAGGATATTTGTGAGGTGGGTCCCACACGAGCCCCACCGTTTCTTTCCGCTAAGTAACGCACCCGCGAAAACCCGTCATTATGAAAGTCATCTGACGCGTTTTCTTAATTTCTTAACGCACCAATTAATTGGGCGGTTTTTTTTCGTTAAATTAATTGGGTGGTTTTCTTCGTTGAATTAATTGTATGAATTAATTTATTCATTTCTTAATCTGTTTGAAATCTGTTGGCGTAATAATAAAATAAGACCAGCGCACGACTTCTAGAAAAATGTTCGTTGGGAGGATTTGACAGAAACCAAGAATTCTTCATCATCCTTCGCGAAGAACGCGAAGAATGCGAAGAACGCGAAGAACGCCGCCCTCCGACAAGACCGGGTCCAGCCGGGTCGGGTCAACCCGGTTTGGGTCAACCCGGTTCGGCCGACCCAGGGGGGTCGGGCCGGGTCAGCCCGGGCCCAGACCACCCGTCTTCGGACCATTTTCAGTCTTTTGTCCGTAACTTGAGCTACGGGCCTCTGAATGACGCGCCTTCAGCGGCGATGCGGTCCTTGGATCGAGACGGTCGTTTCGGTATATTGCACACAAGGTTTCGGAAAACTTTGGGTTTGGCCAGGTTGGTTCGTACCCGAAACCAACCGGGCCCTCGGAGAGGAAACGCTCATATCTTGAGCTCCGGACGTCCGATTGACGTGCCGTCAACTTTGGTGGATTTCTCTAAGTGAGACAGATCTTTTGGCTCACTCCGCCCGAGGTTTGGACGCAGGTGGAGTACGGTCGGGTTGGTTTTGCCTTAAAATCAACCAGGCCCCTGGAACGAAAAAGCCAATAACTCACAGACCAGACATCCGATTGACGCGCCGTTTGTCTCGTTAAATTCCTCTTGAAGAGAAGGAACTTTTGGAATACTTCGCCCGAATTTTGGTTGCTGTTGGATAGTGGCCGGTGTGGATTGTACCCGAAATCCAACCGGGCCCCTGAACAGAAAGCTGATATCTTCCAGACCGGACGTCCGTTTGCGAACCGTCAGCGACGTTGGTGATCTCGTTGAGAAACAGTCCCTTTGAGTATACCCTATGGGAGTTCGGGGTACAGTTGAGATATGGCCGGGTTGGTTCGCACATGAAACCAACCGGGCCCCTGGGACAAAAAGGCCAGTAACTCACAGACCGGGCATCCGATTGATGCACCGTCTGTTGTGTTGAGACCCCTGTGATGGGGCGGTCCCTTGAGATACTTCTTCGTGGAACCTTGTGATACTTGTAATATCGAACAGCATCTCGTGGAGAGGACCCTCCCGGAGACTAGCGTGCGGAATACGGAGACCGTGTAGCCGACTGAGATTTGACGACTGCTGATCGAACGACTCGGTGTGTTACAGAAAGCTCAGTGGGGAGCGCTTGGTTGCAGCAGCAGACCCACGACAGAGGTGCGCTTGGTTGTAGCGGCACAGGGGAGTGCTTGGTTGCAGCGGCAGACCCACGATAGAGGTGCGCTTGGTTGTAGCGGCACAGGGGAGCGCTTGGTTGTAGCGACAGACCCACGACAGAGGTGCCCTTGGTTGTAGCGGCACATGCTAGCGCATGGTTGTAGCGGAAGACACACGACAGAGGTGCGCTTGGTTGTAGCGGCACAGGGGAGCGCTTGGTTGTAGCGGCAGACCCACGACGGAGGCGCGCTTGGTTGTAGCGGCACGGGAGAGTGCTTGGTTGTAGCGGCACGGGAGAGCGCTTGGTTGTAGTAGCATGCCTGCAATACTCGATAGGTGGAGTACTGAAGCAGTCTTTGGTTAGTGAGGAGTACCTCAGAGTCATGACAGGACCACTGTACACTCTAGAGATGAGGTTCTTCGGCAGTTGCGGTTTCGATAATGAAAATCCTGGTTTGAGCTGAGTCTTTGATCTTTGTGTTTCCTCATGATTGATATGGGTTACTTGATAACTTGGGTATATGTATGGGCATGTACCTGGGTGGTGGTTATCCGTTGATTTCATAATCTCTGCGTTTTCTCATGATTGAGAGGGGTTACTTGGTAACTTAGGCTTATGTATGGGCATATACCTAAGTAGAGGTTATCTGTTGAGATATTATTTGTGGTTATCCTTGTTGGTTTTAGTGAGACCTTGAGGGTCTCGGGGTCCCCACTGAGTATCGTTATACTCATCCCTGCACGGGCTATGCCTGCACTTCGTTGTATTGGATGCAGACGACGGACAACGCTGATCGTGGTGGAGGCTTGCAGAGCAGGACGGTACGTGGAGGTGGACCACTGGGCGGGATGTACTCGGAGCGGTCAGGTGGACCCAAGGAGCAGTGGAGGCTATCTGTACCCACCCTTCAGGTGGGACTTCCAGGGGACGGCTCGACGCTGCGACTTTTCTTTTCAGTTTCTTTTTTTCCCTTTCAGTTGTACTTTACAGTTGGGCTTGTATTTCTGGCCCTTTTTACTTTCAGCACAGCTTGTTACATTTTTTTCTTAGTGTTTACTTTTCCGCTTGCTTACTCTGTGGTGATTCTTTACTTTTCAAAGGAAATGCCTTCCCTTTTTCCGGGATTTACGCCTTGGTGCTAGTCGCCAGCCACTGGCCTATGGAAGGCGGGCTTGGGGTAGTCACGGCACGGGCCCCGAGGACGGGTCGTGACAAATTGGTATCAGAGGAGTTCGGTTCTACCGCATACTCTGATCTTTCTTCTATGTGATGCAATAGTGTTTAGTGTATTGGGTTTGGTTATCATACCAGGGAGTCCAGTGTTGGTGCGGTGGCTGACGTATCTGTACACCATGACCCTAACTTCTGTTTTCCGACTTAATGAACGAAATCATTGATTACATGTGTGTTCATGTTTTCTTTGTGATTACTTGTGTCAGCTCACCAGGTATACTGTTCTGACCATGGCACACTTGTTTCCTTTCAGGGTGGCCCCACGATGGCAGCCAGCTAGGGTTCCGAGTGTTGTACGTGACGACAGCCTGTCGAGCGATGAGGACTCGGTACAGGTCCCTTTGACAGCTGAGGCACCGGTGGTACCTATACCTATCGAGCTACCGATGCTACCAGCCCCAGCAGCTGACGATGCACGTCGCCTTAGTGCACTGCATGAGTTCTAGCGCCAGCGACCGCCCAGGTTCCGCGGGGAGATGGACCCTCTGGCCGCCGAGGACTGGCTAGAGGCAGTTGTACGGGTTTTCAGATTAGTGAGGACACCAGCAGAACTCATGGTGATCCTCATAGAGAGCCTCCTGCACGCGGTAGCAGGCAGATGGTGGAGCTTGATGCTCCAGGTGCACGACGAGACAACTCTTCTCTGGACGGACTTTGAGATAATCTTGCGCTCCAAGTTCGTCCCAGCCACCCTCCGAGCGGTGCGCATCCAGGAGCTACTACAGCTGCGGCAGGGCACCATGACAGTGGCCCAGTACTCGGCGAGATTTACTGATCTCTCGCGCTACTCCATAGATATGGTACGAGACCCGTTCTTCCAGGCCCAGACCATCGAGCAGGGACTGAGGCACGAGATCAGGGCTTCGATGATCCCCCTAAACATTCCGACATAGACATAAGTGTTGGAGCGAGCCCTCTTAGTGGAGAGTTTCCTTGCTGAGCAGTCTCTAGCAGAAGGACCCACCACAAGCCGGCTTGCGGTAGAGTCTTCTGCAGCGGGCAGTAGACAAATGACGCGGGGGTCCAAGAGGACTAGACCTACCGTTGGTTGACCGCGTGGCACAGGGTTGATTGTGCGAGGCACTCGGGGTGGACAACGACTTACTATGAGCAGACAGTGTTACTCCTACGGCGGGGTTGGTCACATGGCTCGTGACTGTCCGACTCGCCATACGGATGACCAGCAGATGAATGAAGGACCTCCGAGGCAAAGGCAGAGGTTCGATCGAGGCGGATCGCATGGAGCAGGAGACCGTGGTAGAGGAGATGGCCGAGCAGCAGGTAGTGTACGACGCTTCGAGGTGTTTCCACCACCACCACCAGGAGGTCCACCCCGACCGCAGGGAGTTGGTGGACATGGGAGAGCTCAGCTTCAGGCAGCTGAGGCCTTCGATCATGGAGCTCTGGGAGCAGATGGACAGGAGCGGAACTAGTGGATACGTCTTTTGTACATCTAGTTCCTTGTTGCTGTTGTGTAGCATCCTTGTATTATGAGCTACAATAATAAAAGACGCATGCCTTGTGATGTTTTCATTCCTGTCCTCTTTTGTGTTGTTACTAAGAGGTTCCAGTTTATACTGTTGACTTGACCCTCACTTGTGAGACATCTACTGGAGGAGACCCAGTTACCACACACTGATGCCGACACTGTGACTCAACCCTTGGAGGCGAGAGTAACGGTTGGATCTCTTGGTAGTAGGGTCGAGGCCTTACGACGTCATCCTTGGTATGGATTAGTATCATCCATGTCGGGATTGACTGTATTAGGCAAAGTAAGTGGTTCATCCAGGGGATGAGATCAGATTTCTCTTATCAGCAAAGAAGAAATCTTAGCACTACTTGTGGGGCCAGAGGTGGTCTAGGACACGATAGAGAAGTTCCAGGTCATCCAGGAGCGGATGACGACAGCTCAGAGCCGACAGAAGTCTTTCGCTGACAGGAGGAGGAGGCCACTAGAGTTCGAGGATGACGACCACGTCTTCTTGCGTGTATCACCTCAACGTGGATTACAGAGATTTGGATGAGGCGGAAAGTTGTCTCCATGCTTCATCGGACCTTTCCAGGTACTCAGTAGGATTGGCGAGGTGGCTTATCGTCTGACTCTACCACCTCAGTTGCACCGGGTGCACGACATTTTCCACGTATCTCAGCAGAGGAGATACGTGCACGACCCGACACAAATATTTGAACATGGAGAGGTGTTCTTTGATGACGAGGCGGCTTTTGAGGAGGTCCCATTGGAGATCGAGGATCGACAGAAGCGGGTCCTACGTGGACAATCGATTCCTCTAGTGCGCTTCAGATGGAAGCTCGGGAGCCTCCATGAGAGCACTTGGGAGCGGGAGGCTCAGATGCGCGCTCAACACCGCCTTTGTATCCCTAAGTTTGTGGTGAAGCTTTATGGGTATGTAAATCCCTATGGTGGGAGTAATGTAAAGACCTGTAAATTTCATGGAAATTTTTTTATCTTAATTTTCTTTGGAATTTTACAAGAATGCAGTTTCTAACGGCACCTGATTCTGAGGACCGGTGTGCCCGGAATCATTTTCCGAAGTTTGGCTCGGGTACGTTCAGTGAACGGACGAGCGGGTCTTTCTAACTTTTGAACCGGTGCTCAGAATCGAATTCTGAGGGCACCGATGGAATCGCAACGCCGGTAATTTCTTAGAAACGCCTCTTCCGGAGTTGCGTTTGCTCGGTTGTGGTTTTTAATTTTTGGGCTTAATGTTAAGAAATAAAATAAATTGTACGAAAAACTTTATTTTATTTCACTTAAGCCGCTTGGAAGCCACTTGAAGCCACTTAAAGAAGCTTAAGCTGAGTTGATGCGGATAGGGTGTTATCCAGAAATATCCTACCCGCTTGGTAGGATATTTGTGAGGTGGGGCCCTCACGAGCCCCACCGTTTCTTTCCGCTAAGTAACGCACCCACGAAAACCCGTCATTATGAAAGTCAACTGATGCGTTTTCTTAATTTCTTAACGCACCAATTAATTGGGCGGTTTTTTTTCGTTAAATTAATTGGGCGGTTTTCATCGTTGAATTAATTCTACGAATTAATTTATTCGTTTCTTAATCTGTTTGAAATCTGTTGGCGTAATAATAAAATAAGACCAACGCACGACTTCTAGAAAAATGTTCGTTGGGAGGATTTGACAGAAACCAAGAATTCTTCATCCTCCTTCGTGAAGAACGCGAAGAACGCGAAGAACGCCGGCCTCTGACGAAGAATTCCGAACCCGCGGAAATCGAAAACGCGACGTCGTGTGCCGCGACGCCGACGTTTCCTCTCCCGCGACATTCTTCGGCGACGTTCCTTAATCCGCAAAAAAATCTTCAATCATCCGTTGAGGTGAGAGACTGCGGTTCTTTAGTTTTCTTTGTGGTTTAAAACAACAATATGGATTTAATTATTATTAATTAAATCTATATGTTCTTGAACCTCGGAGTTCGTCGACGCGTCACAGTATTCCTCGACGACGCGACGCCCTACCGCGACGACGTGACGCCTTTCCGCGACGACGCGACACCCTTCCGCGATGATCAAATCTCCGAAGAACGCGCGTGCGATGACTTGACGAGGTAGGGGTTGTTGTGAAATAATCTATATTCACGTGAACGTTTCTTTTAAATTAAAGAACTGGTTTCAAAAGTATAATTTTAATTTATTAAAATTCTTGTTGATATGTTGATTATTTCCTCCCCGGTTGTTATCGCCTAACGCGGAGGGTGCGGGCCGAACGAACACGGCCCGACAACCCTCCGCAGTTCTTCGTTGTTGTGCGGATTTGGCGGGGGATGACAAAACGTGACGCAAGGGAGATTTGATGTTTCCGCGGTGAAGAACGGGTCCCGGGAGGAGCAGCGGCGTAGACGAGAAGGAAAACGGACCACCGGAGCAACTCCGGTGGCCCGCGGAAGTCTCCGGCGGCGCGGGTCGCCGACGGTGCCCCGGCGCACTGCCGGACAGGGCCGCCGCGGCGGCGGCGGCCAGCGGACCCGCGGCCGTGCAGGTCCGGCTCTCCCGCATGGGACGCGGTGACATGCCGCGTCCGCTGTTATCCAGCGCGGCCCCTCGAGGGTCGCGGCTTCCTCAACCCGTGGGGGCGGCGCCCCGCGGCTGCCGCGCTCGGCCGCTCGGCCGAACCGAGCCAGGCCGGTCCGACCGGCCTGGCCGCGCCCTGGACGGACCGGACCGGGTCTAGCCGGGTTGGACCGGGTCGGGTCCACCCGGTTCGGCCGACCCAGGGGGGGTCGGGCCGGGTCGGCCCGGGCCCAGACCCCCCGTCTTCGGACCATTTTTGGTGTTTTGGCCGTAACTTGAGCTATGGGCCTCCGAACGATGCGCCGTTAGAGGCGATGTGATCCTTGGATCGAGATGGTCGTTTCGATATATCGCACTCAAGGTTTCGGAAAACTTTGGGTTCGGCCGGGTTGGTTCGTACACGAAACCAACTGGGCCCTCGGAGCGGAAATGCTCATATCTTGAGCTCCGGACGTCCGATTGACGTGCCGTCGACTTTGTTGGATTCCTCTAAGTGAGAAGGATCTTTTGGCTCACTCCGCGCGAGGTTTGGACGTAGGTGGAGTATGGTTGGGTTGGTTTTTCCTTAAAAACCAACCGGGACCCTGGAACGAAGAAGCCAATAACTCACAGACCGGACGTCCGATTGACGTGCCGTCTGTCTCGTTAAATTCCTCTTGAAGAGACGGAACTTTTGGCATACTTCACCCGAGTTTTGGTTGCTGTTGGATAGTGGCCGGGTTGGATTGTACCCGAAATCCAACCGGGCCCCTGGAACAGAAAGCCGATATCTTCCAGACCGGACGTCTTTTTGACGAACCGTCAGCGGCGTTGGTGATCTCGTTGAGAAACAGTCCCTTTGAGTATACCCTATGGGAGTTTGGGGTACAGTTGAGATACGGCCGGGTTGGTTCTCACATGAAACCAACCGGGCCCCTGGGACGAAAAGGCTAGTAACTCACAGACCGGGTGTCTGATTGACGCGTCGTCTGTTGTGTTGAGACCCCTGTGACGAGGCGGTCCCTTGAGATACTTATTTGTGGAACCTTGTGATACTTGTAGTATCGACCAGAAGCTCGTGGAGCGGACCCTCTCGGAGACGAGCATGCGGAATACGGAGACCGTGTAGCCGACTGAGATTTGACGACTACTGATCGAACGACTCGGTGTGTTACAGAAAGCTCAGTGGGGAGCACATGGTTGCAGCGACAGACCCACGACAGAGGTGCGCTTGAATTTAGCGGCACAAGGGAGCGCTTGGTTGTAGCGGCTGACGCACGACAGAGGTGCGCTTGGTTGTAGCTGCACAGGGGAGCGCTTGGTTGCAGCGGCAGACCCACGACAGAGGTGCGCTTGGTTGTAGCTGCACATGGGAGCGCTTGGTTGTAGCGGCAGACCCACAACAGAGGTGCGCTTGGTTGTAGCGGCACATGGGAGTGCTTGGTTGTAGAGGCAGACCCACGACCGAGGTGCGCTTGGTTGTAGCGGCACATGGGAGCACTTGGTTGTAGCGGCTGACCCACGACGGAGGAGCGCTTGGTTGTAGCGGCACGGGAGAGCGCTTGGTTATAGCGGCACGGGAGAGCGCTTGGTTGTAGCAGGAGGCCCACAATACTCGATAGGTGGAGTACTGCAGCAGTCTTTGGTTAGTGAGTAGTACATCGGAGTCGTGACAGGACCACTGTACACTCTAGAGATGAGGTTCTTCAACAGTTGCGGTTTTAATAATGAAAATCCTGGTTTGAGCTTAGTCTTTGATCTTTGTGTTTCCTCATGATTGAGATGGGTTACTTGATAACTTGGGTATATATATGGGCATGTACCTGGGTGGTGGTTATCCGTTGATTTCATAATCCCTATGTTTTCTCATGATTGAGAGGGGTTACTTGGTATCTTAGGTTTATGTATGGGAATATACCTAAGTAGAGGTTATCTGTTGAGATCTTCTTTGTGGTTATCCTTGTTGGTTTTAGTGAGACCTTGAGGGTCTCGGGGTCCCCACTGAGTATCGTTATACTCACCCCTGCACGGGCTATGCCCGCACTTCGTTGTGTTGGATGCAGACGACGGCCAACGCTGATCGTGGTGGAGGCTTGCGGAGCAGGACGGTACCTGGAGGTGGACCACTGGGCGGGACGTACTCGGAGCGGTCAGGTGGACCCAAGGAGCACTGGAGGCTATCTGTACCCACCCTTCAGGTGGGACTTCCAGGGGACGGCTCGACGTTGCGGATTTTCTTTTCAGTTGCTGTTTTTTTCCCATTCAGTTGTACTTTACAGTTGGGCTTGTATTTCCGGCCCTTTTTACTTTCAGCACAGCTTGTTACAGTTTTTGCTTAGTGTTTACTTTTCCGCTTGCTTACTCTGTGGTGCTTGTTTACTTTTCAAAGGCAATGCCTTCCATTTTTCCGGGATTTACGCCTTGGTGCTAGTCGCCAGCCCCTGGCCTATGGAAGGCGGGCTTGGGGTAGTCACGACACGGGCCCCGAGGACGGGTCGTGACATCAATACCAAAATCATTTAGTATTAACACATTCAGAACTTGAATATATGTTCCACAAGATACACTTATTTGATATCTTGTGGGTTTACACCATTGATATTAACTATTATATAATATGGTGGCTATATAATAATAGAAAAAATATGTGATCCATATTTGATGTATTTTTTTTATGAAAAAAATCCTTGGAAGGTCAAATGTTATAAAATCCAGGAAATAACTTTTTTATTATCTATTTAGTTTATTTATGGAGTTTAATTCCAATGATCTATTTTGACATAATTTAATTATTTATTAAATATATTATTATTTTAACTTTTTCAAATCTTATTCTATCTAAAAAATATTTATTCAATAAAATCCTGTTTTAAATGACTATATAATTACATAATATATTTAATTTTAAAAAATATATATATATATAATTATTTGAATAATTTTATACATGTTTCAAGGATTATAGATTTATAATTATTCTATTTTTAATGAGTTTTATTTCATTTTTTGTTTTATTTTCAGTTACAGACTAGTTATTAATTACAAAATAGATTCTAAAGTTTAATTATTTTTATATGTTAAAGTACGATACTACAAATCTCTATTAATATGTGTTACTTTACATCAGGAGAATTTATATGTGGTATGCGAGTTATATTTTAAGTTTATTTTAAAAATCACTTGTGTATCATGAAAGAATTTATGCATGAATGAAATCATTTTCATCTATGTTTATCCTATTATTTATATTTTATTTATTTATCCCATATTCTATTTATGTATTGTTTTTATAATAAAAATGGGGATAAGGTTCTGAGATAGGGGAAAATGATTATATAATTTCTGGAAGTTCAAATAGTGTTTCATCAAGCGGAAGAACATTGCTCCAAAGTCTCATGAATCAAATGGGATATATTATCGTAGTATCATAAAAGAGGAGACATGGTTTCATGAAAATGTATTAAAACATTCCTTTTTACGTTTTTATTATTCCTTATACTAATTTTAATATCAACTGTTTGTGATCATCAAAACTGGATAGATTATTGATTCTCCTAGTTGTTTTAATGAAGGGAAAAACTAATTTCATACTAAGTAGTTTCAAGTATGATTCATGTGTGTTTCTAGATATTTTTTTGAGATACAGTTAATGTATGGTAAAAGATCTAAATATGTGCTCAAATTATACATGAAGGACAATATTATTGTGTATCACTACAAAGAATCATTGATCAACAACTAGGAGTGTACCAGCTAATAGGTAGATCAATGAGACCATCCCATATCCGGAAACAATCCACTAACTACTCAGTAGTGGATCATCAGCTAGGTGGTGAGAGTCCTATAAGTGAAATTCCACTACCTTTCAGACTGTCTAGCCACATGAATAGAGATGCTAGCCAATAGTGTCATTCAATAACCGTCCATGGAGAATTTACTTATGGGGAAAATGATTATCTTTTTCTACTATAGATTGTACCTAATGTATACCACCCTCATATCCTATACATATATAAATAAATAACAATGGATGATTGGATATTCATCCAAACAATGAACTAATTCAATGAAAAACATTAAAATCAACAACGATCGAGGATTCCTCATTGATCTTGAATGTGATTCAAATATTTTTACTCCACCTCTAAATAATTCCATGTGAGCATCATGGGTGGGAATTTAGAAAATTATTATGAACCATTTGTGGTTGTGAAAACCATTGATAATCATCAAGATCCAATATATTCATTGATATATCCTTGTCCATTCCCTATTAATTTTATTTAGTTGATCCCTTGTAATTTTTATTTGTAACAACATGGATAAGTCCATTTTATTCCCTATATTTATCAAAAAATTTCATCTTATTATCTTTTAGTAAAAGTTTATATCATATTTAATGGTTTTAACTGAAAGAAACCCCTAAGTTTTCTTCCTCCCCCTTCTGATTTTTATTTCATACATTTGAAATTTAAAAGTAAGGGTTCTCTTTATTTCATCCACCCATATATAGAATAAATGGTATCTTTGTATGGCTCCTATTTTTTTTAATCCAAGGGATTCCTTTATTTTTTTTACTTTAATATGATTTAAAACCATGGGGTCAAAACATAATCCTATCAAGCTTATTGAGGTAGGAGACATAGGTGAACTTCGTGTGATTTTATCTAAATCCTTTATCAATGTGTCCCTTATCCTTTTAATTTTACTCATTTTATTTTTCACATTGCCTAATTTTTAATATTTAAATTTCCATTGTTATTTACTTTGACAATCTCTAATGATTTCATGATATCACCATATATTTTATTGAATCATTTAAATTTATTTTTTATTTATAAAATGATAATTCACACCCCCCCTCATAACATTCTACTCCAAAAAAACATTGAAGACCATTTTTAATGAATATATAAATCAACAATAATATTAAATAGAGAAAAATACTATATATTTTCAAGAAGGTCAATTAAAATTCAACTAGTATGAAAAAGAGTAGAGAAAGTGACTGATAGGGATTTATGTAACATTTATATTTGGTGGACCCCATCTATTACCATATAGATAACCACATAGTTTCTTTCATTTCAGTACTTATGACTAAAAATATATTATTCATTAAAAAGTAGCATTAAAACTCAGATAAAAAATAATAATTTTTTTACTACCCTTCGTATCCAAGAAAATTTTTATAGCTTGATGAATCCTATGAGAAACGAATATATCTTATTTATAAAGTCAAAATTGATTCTATAAGTAGAAATAAATAAGAAACACAATACTTTTCATCAATAATTATCAACTGATTTTATCACATTAAAATCAATAATATAAAATGTTTACATTAAATTGAATTCTTTATGTTCAAAAGTAAGGAAACCATGTTAAGAGTCTAAATTGTATGGCAATGTTCTATAAGATATAATTAATCATTTATTTTTATGTAATATGAAACTAATATTTGGTATGTTCATCTAGACTATCTTGTGTAATTCCTCTAAAACAAATGAAATGAGTTCCTATAGTAAAAAAATAGGTGATTGATATTAGTTTCTTATATCCAAAACAACCAAAACCAAATTGATGGGAAAATGTGTTTAATAAGAAAGAAATCCATGGGCTTTCTGATGCTCCCCCCCAATGCACCCCTTGAGAAAAAATAGTGAGGGAAGAGAGATAATGAGACCCTAAGACTGCCTCCAACATGCCACTATTTGGAGACTATCACAAAGGTTATATGAAAAAAATGAGAGGTCTTAAAAATAATGATAAATATAAGGAAATAGATATAAAATAAGACCTTAAAAACCACTAATCATTGTAAAATTAATAAAAGGATCCCAAAAAATTCATTTAATAACATTAAAACTCAAACAAAATATTAAAAAAATGACATGTGCATGATGAAAAGTACATGGAAGTATCCTCAATTCCCAAACAACTCCTGAAAAAACCCAGAATATAGTAAAGTCAAGAATAATAATGTACCATCTCTGGAATTCCTGAGAAGCAATATACATAGATCATGGGGAGAATAATCATTATACCTAGTAACATCCTCCCTAGAGACTTTCAAGAAAATATGATGAAATTATACTAAATCTTAGTTAATAGATAAAAAAATTTACTCTCCACCTAATCAGTAATGTTATGATTTAACCTCATCATGTCTCTCTCACCAAATAATTCATACAATTAATAATATAATATTCAATGTAATTATAAAATATGAGGTACGCCATTACAACCTCTCCATTGGTTTTACACTCTTTCCCCAACATCACACGTCCTGGTCCATATCTCCCAATTAATCCATATAAACCGAGCGTAATGTTATATTGTAATATACACTAGGTGCATAAAATATCATCTTCATAGACATTATCATCCCCATATAATATTTCAATAGTTTTTGGAGCCACTACTATGGAAAAATAATTTATCACACCTCAAGGAATTACAAATTGCTACATTCTATGAAAATAATAATCCTTAGTATATTGTATCATTTGATAAATTTTTTTGAACTTACCATAATCCATTAATACCCTCTAAATGTTTATAAAGGAAGGTAACCTATATTCTTTCTGGAACATAATTATACTAGGATAAGAGAATTGGGACTATATATCTTTTCAGAACACAAATACATCAAGGGATATTCCATTAATTCATGAGTTTAATATACAATATTAATAAAATTACCAAGTGAATATCCCAATTTCACCATTTTAATACCTAAACCATGGGATATATCTTTTAATATTCCTTACCCTCACAAACATATAGACACTCTAGGGAACATCTTAAGTGATAATAAAATATGTACAGATCAAAAAAACATATATGATAAATAGTTGGGAAAAAGTACATAAATCATGAAACCCAATCAGATAGCCATCAAGGAAAAGAATATATTAACAAGTGAAAAACAAAGATCAAATTCACATAACAATGGAAATTATAACTTCAATAAACTCCACCAATACTTATCTCATTCTCAGTAACACTATGCATTTCACAATCCATCACACCGTCACTGCCACCAATTGATTCCATAACCCCAAGAACCCTCACCCATTTTTCACAAAACCACATGAAAACATAGGAACGCATCATGTTAGATATAATTTATCCATATCTAGAGTAATCACACAATTAAACATGTAAAAAAATAAATTTAATAGGGAATTTATGCCCTATAACCAAGGAATCCTTCCATCATAAGAAATCACATTCACACATCCCCAAAAACATATAATTAACAAACTACAATTTTTTTACCTTATTAAATAAATTGATTCATTTAAAAAAATTACAACAAAATTAATCCACATTAAATGGTTATGAATATTTATAAGTTATTTGTAGAGACCCTAATCTTGACGTAAATGGATATTACATTACTTTTGCAGAATACTTAGTACATAACAAAAACACACACACAAGGACCGTAATAGTTTAGTGTCTTTGGAAACTTGGAACGTAATCTTCTAATCATGGTGAAAGATCTTCAACATATCCCATAAAGATATTCTTTTTTTCTCTTACCTAAAACCTTTCATTATATCCTGGGGAAAAGAAAACATACAAATGTGAGCTCAAATGCTTAGTAAGGGAAAACAAAAGAAATATCAATCACATTATATTCATAAGAACATATCTTTTGGAAATCTTAACCTGCAAAAGAGATCATAATTTCATAACATGGGATAAATCATAGTAGTGAAATGTAATCCCAATAATCATAACTTAAAACATGAAACTTTTTGTCATTAACACATAATCATAGAGAATCATTTATTATTAGTCAAGACTCATTTCCAAGACTATCTTAGTGGACAAAGTCCCTTTCTGAACCAAGTTCATTCCTCGTTTCAGTCCTGTTTCACTGAACCGGTATAACCTACCGTTCCAGCCATGTCTATCTCATGAGATATAAAATCTTTACCCAATGAATTGGAGGGAGATATAGGTCCCACCCATCTCATAATGATACCATTCTTATGTGTGCCACAAAATCATAAATCACACATCATTGCAGAACCCATGTAATAAAAATGGGATTCTTAAACAACATGACATCATAAAACAATTCATATAAGATAAAGGAATTAATAAAATAATTCCATCACAACATAATCAAATCAATGTAATAATAGGGATAGAAACAGAATCCTTTATTATCTAATATGGAAAATAATTTTGATAAAACACTTGAACTCCATTCTTGAGGAAAATATCCTTTCTGCTTCAAAAACATTTTCCTTTCATTACATGTCATACAATTCTAAACTAAAAGAATTTGAATAAAAGTAAACTTGAAAACTTGTAAAGGAAGCTTCTTGGAAATAATTTTTCAAAAATCCATTCATGCTGTATAAGTTAACAAAACATTCTTCTCGTACTTTTGTCGGAAAAGTGAAAAAGTACCTCGTACGAAAAATGACAAAATATTCCTTTCATATCTTTTACTAAAAACTCACCGAAGGGTAAAAGTGGATTTAAAAAACTGTATATGGGTGGAAATAATATTACATATTGAGGAAACATGGATGTGGATGATAAAATACATCCCAGTAAATACCAAAGTATAAACAATCTCGGATAAAAATGATTTTGTGATATTTCCCTTACCTTAGGTCCAATTTGCTTTGTAAGTGTCTGAACCACCTGTATAATGATTTAAATAATTTCATTTACTTATTCCAGAATCATACTCATTGTTATGATATCATATATGGTTCACTTATGACATTATATTACCCGTTCTTTTGTAAATTCCATGTTAAAGAGCGTTTTGGGTAAAATCGTCTCATTTGTCGTTCGTGTTTTAACTTGTAATTATTCATATGATTACTTAGATCATGATTACTTAAATACAAAATTTAAAACATGATTTATATATAATATATATTCAGAATATACATATATATAATAGATCAGTAAATGGAAAGAAATACACTGTTCATGGAGACGGTAGGTCGTACGTACGCATGAACGTTGTTTTCATTTCCTTATTGAGTTGAATGGAATTAAGTAGATGACATACATATATATACACATAAATACAGTATTATTATGTCATATATTTCATGATTACTTATTATATATACTTTATAATCATTCATGAATGGTTAACGTGGAGAATGAATCTCATCGTGTCGTGGAGACGGTAGTCCGTACGTACGCACGAGCGATGATATCGTTCTCATGATCGTGGGACTGTATTGGAGTTTATGTATACTATCATAGAATAAATATCACTTTAAAATAATCATATATAGTTATTATTTACACCATTATACCCATCCAAGTAAGGTGGTGGTGGAAAATAGATTACACCACGGCGTGGAGACGGTATTCCGTACGTATGCACGCGCGGTGATTTCATTTTCCGTAGGATCGATATATGGTGAAATAGGGTTGTTTCATACTTATAATAACATATAAGTATATGAGTGATATTTATTTTATTACTTCATGATGAAACAACTAAAGAAGAATAATTGGAAGAAGAAATAAAGATGAAATAATCGGTAACGGGCATTACCTCTTCTTTGAAGCGCTTCTTTGAGACCTCCTTTTAGGGCACTAAAATTGGTCTTTGAAGAATACCATGACCTCTAGGATGTCTCTATGAAAGTGGAGAGAAGAAATTTTCAGGGTTTGGCCGAGCATGAAGGCTCAAATTGATGTGAGGAAGAGGGGGAGGAGGTTCCCTTCTGTAAAGGAGGACAGGGGAACCTTTGGAAAACTAAAAATATTAGTTTATTATAAAGCCAAATTCGGCTTTAAATATCTCCAAATTGATTTATTTAGAAGCTAAGGTGGGTATGGGTCTAAATCCTCTCATCCAATAGAATTTAGACAAGATTAGGTTCCTATTTTAACCTTATCATTTAGATTTAGCATTAAGTTAAATAATTTTACTTTTACTGTGTCTTCTTGTGTTCTTACACTATAAGGTTAATAAAAGTACTATATCAAGACAAAAGAACACCAAGTTGTTTATTATTAATATATATAACCTTATATAAGTCATTTGGCCGAACAATTTATTTTTAGGAATAAAATAACAATTAAAAATATAATATTTTTTTAAAAAACTATTTTATGTCAATTTTGACACTATTTAGTAATTGATTTTTGTGAAAATCATAACAGAATTATTAGTTCAAACCAAGTTTCTTATATCAACACAAACATTCTATATTAACCTAGAAAATTAGTTTAATTCATAAAAAGTCTCAAATTACATTTATTTGGGTATTTATAACATCAATTATGTCAATATTTCATTAATAAGATAATTACTGCATCATCGTTGTGTCATAAATAAATTAACTTTTTTAATGTCTAAAAATTACAAATAAAATACCATTATGTAGGAAATCTTTTTATATTTCTAATGAATATTTATAGTCAAATTTATCTTATGTATAACCCTATATTAAAAATGATTTACTTATTAAACATTGATTGATTTTAACTATTTTAACCCTTCTTTAAATAAATTAATAATAAATGTCCTAATCTAATCCAAGTGGGCTTAAATGGTCATATATTATTTCTAAGGTTTTTTTTGGTCGAATTACACTTATCCAATAGAATTAGGAAATGTGTTAGGGTAATAATAATATCATTTTTACCCTTAATTACCCTATTTACTTTTAACCGTGGTAAAAAAAGTAAAAAGTTACTATTCATCAAAAATTATTTTCATCTCATTGAACCACATTTTAGTCCTTGATTCGGATTTTCGAAATTCCACTCACAGAAGTGGTAAAATTATGTTTTATGAAAAATTCAGTTTTTTAACTACAACTTAGTGGTTTCACTATTCATCAAAAAATGAAAGTTTCCAGAAAAATACCAAAAATTATGCCTAAGATATATTTGATATTATGAATTCAAAAATGATTTCTATTTTATCAAATTCAAAACATATCAGTTACATTAACTAATTTAAAAATTATTTCCCGTCGTCAAAACAAATAGCGTGTTTTTAAGAGATAATAACTATCAAAAGATTGACACTTGTTTATAACTGGTTTAAATGTGAAATTACATCCAATGACCAACATTGTATTAAATTGTAAAAATATATTATAAATATAATTTAAAACCACTCAAATTAATAATTTATCACTATTAATTATTTCTACTAAAAAAGTTGTTTTTAATTAAAATTTAGTAATTTTCACTATTCATCAGAATATGAAAGTTATACGAAAAGTACCAAAACTTCACCATAAACTAATTTCGATATTCCGAATCCAAAAATGAAGACCATTTTGAAAAATAAAATTTTCTAAATTTCAAAAAGTGGTTATTACTATTCATAACTGCTAGTTTTAATAATATTTTAATAGTATATCGTTGTTTAGTGAAACTCGGTATTGCGTACTACACACGCTATCGAGGAAGGTCGTGATTGTGTGTAATGTAAGGAAAGTCAGGGATGCGTGTTGTGCAAGCTCCTTTTGGTGTAGCGTACAACATAAGACATTAATGAAAAGAATATTTTTCATAAAATTTCTGGGTGTTACATTCTACCCCCCTTAAAATGAATTTCGCCCTCGAAATTCATCGGGGTTATAAATGGTTTACTATTCGAATGTTTCTTTGATAGAAACCCACATCGTAAAAAGGAATACCAAAACCAATCTTTAAAAACAAAAGCATGAAACGTAACGATTACCCAAATAAACAAATCACTGGGTTTCCACATAGGTGAAAATATGGATATGGAAGAGAAATCTAACCATCATGTTCTGATGGAGAGTGGTAGAGAACATGGCTATGGAAAATCCAGAAATCACAAAGCCATAAATTTGTAACGATCAAAGGTACTATCTGATTCATCAGATATAAGAGCACTAGGACAACATTTTTGGTTTTCAAGATTGTTTCCCTAAAGATGATGAAATTTGAATTAGAACAAATACTTTCGTGATTTGAGTATAGTCTCACCGTTGGTCGTTATTTGGACAATTTCGACGTCATCTCTTAAATAAATGAAGTTGAATTTGTCATTCGTGATGTGATAGCAGATCTTGTGATAGAATGATGGGTCATTCCATCTGTCTCAAACAAAATGTTAGAAAAGTTATCAAAAAATACATAAGTCCATATATAGTGAGATTAATCATATATGGTTCCTAAAATGGACTTATACTTCATATATCATACTACTTAATATAATAAAACTAGTTTCTACTAAATAGGGACTTCATGTAGGCCAGTGGTAGGTGATAAAGGCCAGTCGCACTTCGGTTGTGGGTTCGATTCCCACGGCCTTGTCCGACGCGATGGGCTATCGCCCGTCCTATAGGTTTTCCTTTTTATAAAACTATATTACTATAACATCCCATCAATAATATCAAAAAAACTTTTATCCTTAAACAATACTAACTTATGTCCAACATAGTCCATTCCAATCATTAGGATTATCCATAATACTACAGTCCACTCTCATAATATAGTGAAAACGATTACCAGAGATTTAATACCATCGTTGATCCCCATATATCATAAGATATGTCTTGTTGGTCACATTCCAAACATTCAAAGGCCTTAATCATGTGTTCTATTGAATAACCATTGAACCTTAGTGAAAACATGAATGCAGTTAAAAGTTAACACTTTCCACATACCAAAATCCTCAAAATTCTATATACTCAAACCATGATACCACTTAGTCCTTATATCAATCAGGAGCTCATGAATGTTGTCAAATATGTCATTTTCTCGTTTTCCCTTCATTATGAACATATTATCTTTTTTCCAAAAATAACTCAATCACATTCCATGGTTACTGGTACCATAAAATTATTGAATACCACAATATACAAATACATAAATATTCCAATACTCAACATTATTTTGGAATCCCATTACATAAACACTTAATCATTCCACCACATCGTTGTCATATTCAACATCGTCAATGGTGACCGCATGTGACTTCCTTTTGTCCTTTGACTTAAGTGGTTGCTCATATCGATCATCACTAACCCTTGGATTAGGGAATTTATTGGCATAATGTCCCATCTCATTTCACTTGAAACATTGAAGTGTAGTAGGTTCATTATATGTATCCCTTCCTTTGTTTGCATCATTAGACATATTCTTCCTATCATTGCGGCATTAAAATGCCTGATGACCTTCCTTTCCACATTTGAAACATTTACTTGTCCCTTTAAGACAATATCCACCATGCTTATTTCCACACTTTGAGCATAAGGAAACATTCATGTTCTTTTCACCATTATTCTGAGATTTCTCCTTGAACTCCATCTTTCGTTTCTTGTCAAAATTATGAGATGGATAAGTAACACCAACTTCCATTTCTACCTTGATATCACAACGCACAATTTCTTCATAGCTACTGAAGTCTCTTATAGCTAATGCCCTTCGAAGACTTGGTTTTAATCCACTGAATAATCGATCAACTTTACTTTCAGGTTGGATGATAAATCCAGATGCATACCTTGCAGCCTTGTAAAATTCGCTTCATATATACCAACAGATTCATCATTCTTTTGCTTTAGTTCAAGAAACTCGTTCTCCATCTTTGATCGAAGAATACGAGGGATGTACTTATTGAAAAATAAGTTCTTTAACTCGTCCCATTCTATGGACTCAATTTCATCTCTTTGCCTAGTATTCTTGATAAGATTCCACGATTGATCAGCTTCACCTTCCAAACGATATACTTCTAAGATGACTTTATCATGTTCAGAACATTGAAGAATTGAAAATATCTTTTCAGTGGTACTAATCCATTGTTCAGCAACAAGTGGATCAGAAGACCCACTGAAATATGGTGGACGTTGCCTCATGAAGGACTCAATAGAATATTGTTCCCTTTTCTGCTCATTTAGAAGTCCAGAATGATTCATAGCTTGTGTAAGTATAGCAATAATATTTTTCACTCCATCTTCCATAACATTTGTTTGTTCAGAAGGACAATCATTGCATTGTCCATTGCATTGATCAACACGGTTCCTTCGGGTTCCAGCCATCGTCTAAAACACAAAAAGAATAGTGAGAGTCAAAAATCATGCTAGGGAAAACAACATAATAAAGGGGGAGTACCTTCAATATCTAACAACTTAGGTTTAATTATATGATCGTTAGCGTAATTCTAAGACTATAACCTATATGTATACTTATCCTTAGGGGCATCCCTATACATACCATAGAAATATCTCTAGGGATCTCACTAAAGTTATCGCATCCTAGTTTCCAATGGTTGACTAAACCTTTCCTCTCATACCAACTGTAGAGACCCTAAGCTTGACGTACATGGACATTAAATTACTTTTGCAGAATACTTAGTACATAACAAAAACACACACACAAGGACCGTAATAGTTTAGTGTCTTTGAAACTCGGAACATAATCTTCTAATCATGGTGAAAGATCTTCAACATCTCCCATAAAGATCTTCTTCTTCTTTTCTTACCTAAAACCTTTCTTTATATCCTGGGGAAAAGAAAACATAAAAGGGTGAGCTAAAATGCTCAGTAAGGGTAAACAAAAGAAATATCAATCACATCATATTCAGAAGAACATTTCTTTTGGAAATATTAACCTGCAAAAGAGATCATAATTTCATAACATGGGATAAATCATAGTAGTGAAATGTAATCCCAATAATCATAACATAAAACATGAAACTTTGTGAAATACACACATAATCATAGATAATCATTTCTTATTAGTCAAGACTCATTTCCAAGACTATCTTAGTGGACAAAGTCCCTTTCTGAACCGAGTTCATTCCTCGTTTCAGTCCTGTTTCACTGAACCGGTATAACCTACCGTTCCAGCCATGTCTATCTCATGAGATATAAAATCTTTACCCAATGCATTGGAGGGAGATATAGGTCCCACCCATCTCATAATGATACCATTCTTATGTGTTCCACAAAATCATAAATCACACATCATTTCATAACCCATGTAATAAAAATGGGATTCTTAAACAACATGACATCATAAAACAATTCATATAAGATAAAGTAATTCATAAAATAATTACATCACAACATAATCAAATCAATGTAATAATAGGGATAGAAACAGAATCCTTTATTATGTTAGATGGAAAATAATTTTGATAAAACACTTGAACTCCATTCTTGAGGAAAATATCCTTTCTACTTCAAAAACATTTTCCTTTCTTTACATGTCATACAATTCAAAACTAAAAGAAGTTGATTAAAAATAAACTTAAAAACTTGTAAAGGAAGCTTCTTTAAATAATTTTTTAAAAATCCATTCATTCCGTATAAGTTAAAAAAACATTCTTCTTATGCTTTTTTTGGAAAAGTTAAAAAGTACCTCGTACGAAAAATGACAAAAGATTCCTTTCATATCTTTTACTAAAAACTCGCTGAAGGGTAAAAGTGGATTTAAAAAATTGTAGATGGATGGAAATAATATTACATATTGAGGAAACATGGATGTGGATGATAAAATACACCCCAGTAAATACCAATGTATAAACAATCTCCGAAAAAAATGAGATTGTGATATTTCCCTTACCTTAGGTCCAATTTGCTTCGTAAGTGTCTGAACCTCCTGTATAATGATTTAAATAATGTCATTGACTTATTCCAGAATCATACTCATTGTTATGATATCATATATGGTTCACTTATGACTTTATATTACCCGTTCTTTTGTAAATTCCATGTTAAAGAGCGTTTTGGGTAAAATAGTCTCATTTGTCGTTCGTGTTTTAACTTGTAATTATTAATATGATTACTTAGATCATGATTACTTAAATCCATAATGTAAAACATGATTTATATATAATATATATTCAGAATATACATATATATAATAGATCAGTAAATGGAAATAAATACACCGTTCATGGAGACGGTAGGCCATACGTACGCATGAACGCTGCTTTCGTTTCCTTATTGAGTTGAATGGAATTAAGTAGATGACATACATATATATACACATAAATCCAGTATTATTATTTCATATATTTCATGATTACTTCATATATATACTTTATAATCATTCATGAATGGTTAACGTGGAGAATGAATCTCATCGCGTCGTGGAGACGGTAGTCCGTACGTACGCACGAGCGATGATATCATTCTCAAGATCGTGGGACTCTATTGGAGTGTATGTATACTATCTCAGAATCAATATCACTTTAAAATAATCATATATAGTTATTATTTAAACCATTATACCCATCCAAGTATGGTGGTGGTGGAAAATAGATTACACCACGGCGTGGAGACGGTATTCCGTACGTACGCACGCGCGGTGATTTCATTTTCCGTAGGATGGATAGATGGTGAAATAGGGTTGTTTCATACTTATAATAAAATATCAGTATATGAGTGATACTGATGTTGTTACTTCATGATGAATCAACTAAAGAATAAGAAGTGGAAGAAGAAATAAAGATGAAAGAATCGGTAACGGGCATTACCTCTTCTTTGAAGTGCTTCTTTGAGACATCCTTTTAGGGCACTAAAATTGGTCTTTGAAGAAGACAAGGACCTATAGGATGTCTCTAGGGAAGTGGAGAGAATAAATTTTCAGGGTTTTACCGAGCTTGAAGGCTCAAATTAGTGTGAGGAAGAGGGGGAGGAGGTTCCATTTTACAAGGGAGGAGAGGGGCACCTTTGGAAAACTAAAACTATTATTTTATTATAAAGCCAAATTCGGTTTTAAATAGCTCCAAATTGATTTATTTCGAAGTTAAGGTGGGTATGGGTCGAAATACTCTCATCCAATAGAATTTAGACAAGTTTAGGTTCCTATTTTAACCTTATCATTTAGTTTTAACATTAAGTTAAATAATTTTACTTTTACCGTGTCTTCTTGTGTTCTTACACTATAAGGTTAATAAACTTACTATATCAAGCCAAAAGTAACCCAAGTTGTTTATTATTAATATATATAACCTTATCTAAGTCATTTGACCAAACCTTAGATTTTTAGGAATAAAATAACAATTAATAATATAATATTTGTTTTAAAAACTATTTTATGTCAATTTTGACACTATTTAGTAATTGATTTTTGTGAAAATTATAATAGAATGATTAGTTCGAACCAAGGTTCTTAAATCAACACTAACATGTCATATTAACCTATAAAATTATTTTAATTCATAAAAAGTCTCAAATTACATTTATTTGGGTATTTATAACATCAATTATGTCAATATTTCATTCATAAGATAAGTACTGCATCATCGTTGTGTGATAAATAAATTAAATTATTTAATGTCTAAAAATTAAAAATAAAATACCATTATGTAGGGAAGATTTTTATATTTCTAATTAAAATTTATAGTCTAATTTATCTTACGTATAACCCTATATTAAAAATTATTTACTTATTAAACTTTGATTTTAACTATTTTAACCCTTCTTTAATTAAATTAATAATAAATGTCCTAATCTAATCCAAGTGGGCTTAAATGGTCATATTTTATTCCTAAGGTTGTTTTTGGTCGAATTACACTTATCAAATAGAATTAGGACATGTTTTAGGGTAATAATAATTTCATTTTTACCCATAATTACCCTATTTACTTTTAACCGTGGTAAAAAAAATTAAAAAGTTACTATTCATCAAAAATTATTTTCATCTCATTGAACCACATTTTAGTCCTTGATATTAACTGTGTCTCTCGTATTTTCTAAATTCCACTCACAGAAGCGGTAAAATTAAGTTTTATGAAAAATTTAGTTTTTTTAACTACCACTTAGTGGTTTCACTATTCATCAAAAAATGAAAGTTTCCAGAAAAATACCAAAAATTAGGCCTAAGCTATATTTGATATTATGAATTCAAAAATGATTTCTATTTTATCAAATTTAAAACATATCAGTTACATTAACTAATTTAAAAATTAATTCTCTTCATCAAAACAAATAGCGTGTTTTTAAGATATAATAACTATCAAAAGATTGACACTTGTTTATAACTGGTTTAAATGTGAAATTACATCCAATGACCAACATTGTATTAAATTGTAAAAATATATTCTAAATATACTTTAAAACCAATCAAATTAATAATTTATCACTATTAATTATTTCTATTAAAAAAGTGGGTTTTAATTAAAATTTAGTAATTTTCACTATTCATCAGAATATGAAAGTTATCTGAAAAGTACCAAAATTTCACCCTAAGCTAATTTCGATATTCCTAATCCAAAAATGAAGTCCATTTTGAAAAATAAAATTTACAAAATTTCAAAAAGTGGTTATTACTATTCATAACAGCTAGTTTTAATAATATTTTAATAGCATATCGTTGTTTAGTGAAACTCGGTATTGCGTACTACACACGCTATCGAGGATGGTCGCAATTGCGTGTAATGCAAGGAAAGTCAAGGATGTGTGTTGTGAAAGATCCTTTTGGGGTAGCGTACAACATAATACTTTGATGAAAAGAATATTTTTCATAAAATCTCGGGGTGTTACATTATTTTGATATGCTTCATGAATAACATCAATTTCCATCACTTATAAAAAATAATTGTAACAATTAAACATAAATATTTATTATTTAGCCATAATGTATTACCAAATTTATATTCATTAACAAATTTATGATAATAACAATCATCAAAAAGAAAAATATCAATAACATATAACATGATATCTAGTAAATCAGTAGGCAAACTGTTAATACAAAAGAAACATATGTGATCAATACAACATAAAACAAATTTCTTTCATTAATTATAGTTTAATCAATATTAATATTATTAAAAACATTACCTAATGATATAAAAAATGATAACCCCAATATTACACTTAAATTAACAGAAATAAAGAAGCACCTACCTCAAAATATCAAATATTCTTCGATGAGAATAGAACAAAAAGTGTATATATTTAATTTCCTCTCTTATAAAGAATCAAAGATACCATTGTCTGATACATAATAATAATTAAACTAACACCAAATGATCTCTGTTATTATGAAGATAATAAACCATTGTATATTTGAAATATTTAATCATGGCAAGCAAAAGATAGTGTAGGAGAAACTATAACATGAAGATGGAAAAAACACCTCGGATCACCATGATTCTAACTTAGGAACAAAAGAACCAATTCAAGAAAAAAGGGATTCAAAAAAACCGTTAATGAACATCTCTATTTACCTAGGATATGAGAGAATTAATATGATTTTAGGATAATTATATATTGTCATATGTTTTATATCCATTCTCTAATAAGCACATTTTTGACAAGAATAGATCATTCTTATTAGGAATGGATCAAGTCTAAAAATTAACAAAAAAGGTGTCTCACATATCCTATAAAACAATATTTATTCCATGTTCTTAATTAAATGTTTGGTTCATGATTGTTTTTGTACAAATTTTCCCATTATAAATAATTTTCCATTCATAATGTGATTTATGAGTTCACTCTATGAATCACACCCCATAAAATACTCACAATAAGACATGAATGACCATTCTAGCCCTATACTTTCACCTCATTCTAGGAAATACACATCCCAATATGAATTTATTCTATCCCTAGACTTCATCAAAAAATAATCCACTAAAAAAACACTAAGACTCTCTAAAGAACTTCAGAATTCTGGAAGAAGAAAAGGAATATGCAAGAAGTATTGAGGACCTTAAGTTATTTTTTTCTCAAAAATTACCATAATTGAATACTAAAACAATTATCTAATAGATTGAATTGAAAAAAGTTCATACAAACAATCACATTTCAAGATACCTCTCATGGATCTCACCATCACAAGATAATAACCATCTTATATAAAGGGATAAGGATAAAAAATATGCAACACTCTCCTGTGAGAGATACATTTGAAAAAAAATAATTCCTTATGAACAGAATCAAGGAATATAGAAATCTCTCATGATCCATAAAAATTTTAGAATCATCAATTCATAATTAAAAATAATATTTAAATCATTATACAAATCAGTATTAAAAGCTTCCATCCATTACTCATGATCCCATGTTATCAACATTATTCCATCGTATCTCCATATGACAGAAAATAATGGAATATAAAACTTTTTATACACCTTATACTAGTAATCTTGGATCATCATGATCCACTCCTCGGAGGTCAAATGATCTTTGAAATCAATATTTCCCCAATTAATGATGTGAAAATCATTATAAAGATATAAGTGAGGCTATGACACAAGATTAAATTCATGGATCCAGCTTTTCTACAAGGGATGTTTTAACCAATACATGAATGCCTCAATATGAACCCATACCTTAAAAGGCACAACAGAGTAGGGATAAATTTTTCACCCAAAACCAAACCATTATATCCCATGATGAGGATTCGCCTTCAAGAAAATGATATTTCTAATGTTGAACTATTGGGGCCTCCACCTATGATATGTAGTGGACTTTTATGATCTTATTCCACTTTCATGCACTCACAAATCACCCACACTGTTTGGGTCATTCTTTGTGAATATTTGAAACCATGAATTTGTTTTAATCCTATAATAGTCCAGCATATCATAGAATGGAAAGGACGACCATTAAAATCCAAAAACTATTCTATAAAAATAGTGTAGTGAAAAAATCCTCTTCACACCCTAGATGTGAAATAGCTTTCCTGATATTTCAAAATGCCTTGCCCCAAAATCAATATCCATCATAAATTACTCTTCTAACACATTGAAATAATCCCCAAAATTGTGAACAACACTACTTTTTGACATATTTCTTAGTGAATGAGTTATGCTATTACCCTTACACTATTTATAAGAAATATCAAATTCAATTTCCTATAAGAATTTCAACCACCTTTTATGTCACAAGTTCATTTCATGAAAGGATATTACTTACCTATATATATGGTGTTTGGATAAAACCACTATGTGTTCATTGATATTATAGTTTCACCATAACATTAGGAAAAACACAAACATTGTCGACTCGATATCATTTGCATATCAATTATGTTTATGGGGTCATACCTATCCAAAACCATTAGAAATTGGAACTCTATATTGCATACAAAATCAATCCTTTCTAAGATGGTAATAATCAAATTTAACTCAAAATAAAATTTCTATTTTTCTAAACAAATAACAAGGGCCCTAACAAGTAACTCCTCTAGATACAAGAAATAATTCATTAATTGGAAACCCCATAAGAAAAAAATGATCCTTTCTATTCAATTAAATAATATGATTCTCAATATGGTATATTTCAGGTACTAACCTCCTCTAATAGCCTTCAATATTAAGAAATGTCTTCACCTTTACAAAATTCATGAGGTCTACCCAAGAAATGTGACCCTAAAACATTGAATGATCATTAAATAATCTATGTTGAGATATCTTGGTCCCCATGAAATGAAATTCATGGACCTAAATATCATTCTTTTACATCTTCTCAAATTTATTTTGATGGTGAAGAACTCATAAAACGATCTGTGAATGTATTGTGTGATACTCCTAAGACATAGAGTATATAAGGATTTATTCAATTAAAACAACCAAAAAATGTCCTAAAAATCTTATAAAACTACATCAATTTCTCCCATGAATATATATGGAGACTTTAACACACCAAAAAATGTTCAATGAACTCATAATGCCTATAAAGTCATTGGGAAGCAATGTTTGGAATATCTTCATCCTTCACATTCATGTTATGATATGTCAACCATAGATCAATATTTGAGAATTAAATTTATCAACCAAGATGATTTAATAAATCATAAATATATATAATATGATAGATATTATTCATTATTAGCTAATTTAGGTGATGATAATTTACTTATAGATATGGTATACCATTGTTCTTCCTTACAATCAAAACTATTGTACCCTAAGGTGAGAGACTCATATGAATAAAACATTCTTATAAGACATCATTGATCAATATCTAAAGAACCAAAAACAAAAAAGGTTCCATATTATAAAAATTCATCTAGATAGGAAAATATATCATCTATATCTCCATCTCAAATTTGATATACCTTAGGGGAGGTAGCACCAAAACCACTTCAGGATACATATTATGGTACACTTTCATAACCATGGAGAACTGTACTAGTAGAACCTATGATGAAATCAAAAAATAACATGGAAGTAAAGGGAAAAAAGGTTTGGGAACACCTATAACCCATCCAAGGGTATTTATCACTATAAAACTAACAAACACCCCATCATTATGGTAGAACACAATTTGGATCCTAAAGAAATCCATGATAGCCTATACTGAAGATTATAATTGTATGCTAAGAATGATTTTTTGTTGATATATTTAAAAATATATGAAATGTCCACAAGATATATTTTCCTTATCACTATCCCATATTATCAAAATACTTCATAAAAACTACCTCAAACTCCTACTAGCATATTTAGCACTATGGGAACTGAAATCTTCTCCACCCAAGCCCCAAAGTACAAACTGGGGAAGGTGAAATAGAGGAGTTCATATACCTTAAATAAAAAATGATACTCATGATTATAAAACAAAACAAATATCACCATGAATAGTTTATATATAAATTTTCATCGAAAACATAAAAATATGCATCTAGCCATGACATGAACCACCACCTCTTTGACCCTAATGACACCACCTCCACAGTCATGCTCTACTCTTTGAGGATAGGAATAATCACTATGTTTTCCTCTTCATACCTTATCTTCACTCTATTTATCATTGGATAGTGAATAATGTTTTGGATACCTCATATGATACTACTATGGTAATGGAACATGAATCAAACCACAAACAGAATGATATATACCTAGAATGGTTTGGAACACCCACTACTATTGACCATGGACCCAATAAGATAAAAACTCTTCATCACACAGTAAGGATATTAGAACATCCAAAATGGAAAAAACCTTTTATGGAGGGGTGGGACCAACCTTCACCAATTTTAAAACCCTTATATCCAGTAAATTTGTAACCCTAGACCACATATGTTCTATGTTGAGAATATTGAAGACTCCCTTCTCAGGATGATCCAATATAGTTCTGTGTCCTATAAAAACATATTCACTCACTGATACCTTGTGATATTTCAGTATCATAAATGGAGAAACATGTTCATGGAACTCTAGAACTAATGCCTCCTAGAAGACCCCCTCCCTGGACTCCCCATTTACAACAGGTTTGAATAATGTTAACGATTTTTCTTGAAAAGGATCAATAATTCCAATACACTATAACTTCACTATCAAGGGATAAGAATCTCAAAAAAAACATTGTCACTCTGGTGGTCAAAAAAAGAAAATCACCTCAGAACTGATCTCAAAAACTCTCTGACAAAATAGCTGACTCCTATTTATCCTATAGGAAAAAGAACCACCATATCCAGAATTCATTGGGCAGCATAGACAATTCCAATGAAAATCAATGCACCTTATCGAAATAGATATAATTAGAGGATAACATCAATTAATATAACCCATACACTGTCACTAAATCTAAAATGAATCCATAATACATTTCTAGAGTTTGAAACTAAAACACATAGAATATCTTACTCCCTGTTCTAGCGTCACCTACATAATACCTACGGCGATCTATTGTAATATCCAACTAAAAATATACTGCATGAACCTGAAAATGACTTAGATCAAGAGCTATTATTGCCAAATAAATAATGATTAGGGGCTCCTAAAACCAGAATATGGATCCTTCAAAAAATTTAGATTATTGTTCAACATAAATGAAAATAAAAAAATGAAATACCTTCATACACAAGAATGATGCATGAACAATTCCTAGGTCTCTATCCCAAAAACTTGTATTACTTCATTTTGTAGGATTACTAATCTTGAAGTTTCTTACTTCTGATAATAGGGGCCCATAAATACTTATGTCCTAGCCATTAACACCTATTTCTACAGAAAAAATATCTTATATAACAATATTTCCATACCAAAAAATGATGTTCTGACTAGTTCCTAACTCCAATCACAATCCAATCACTCAACATGTATCTTTTACAACTATTTCAAAACCAACCTCCACCAAAATATACCCCTCATATACTAGAAAAGAAGAAATCAAAATGATGAAATCAAAATCCATCATCTAATAGGCCACATTTTGGTGGCTATCACCTAGTAGGTCGATGTTAGTCACGACGAACCCTCCCACATTTTTAGGGAAGGGGGGCCTCTTCCACATAAACTACATCTTACTACATGGGATTTGTACGATGAGATTCCACCCATCAATATGGGCCTGAAGGTTCTTGGGCTCTTGAAGGGTCTTCTCTTCGGGGGGTCCTCCTTTTAATTCTTACATGGTTCATATCATATTGTGTTTAGTATAATTTCTCACTTTGATCGATAATGTTTCTTCTTTTCATGATCTCATTCTCCATGTATGTTCGGTAGGGGGTTCGAAGCACTACATATTGATTAGTATTCATGACTTGAGGAGTTTCATTTAACTTTTACAAGAGGATGTTGATTTTATAAAGGCATTATTGTGATAATGATAGTACATCAGTCCATTTAGATTTAATTTGATTAGATGGTTTATTGACTATAAAATGGGCTAGAATCCTCCGTAACCTACAGTTTTAGTGTGCATTTTTGGTTTACCCATGCAATTTTTTCAATCCTAAAATACTGACATTTGATGGAAATTCTTATAGCAGATTCCTTTTTTCATATCCATGTTCTATATTTTTGCAGCATTCTACATATGGTAAATTTTTTGTGGAAGCATATTAAACCAAATATATCTTTGACTAAATTTGGATATTTATAACATGAGAGTATCATTTCAAGAGTAATTTTATTTATCAAGTTTCAGCTCTTTTTTGTATTATTTTTTGTCAGAAATGGAACAAAACAGATAAATGATCAAGATGTACTTTGGGAAGCACCTAGATGAATATTTTTTGAGAAGTTGAAGAGGGGACATGATATTTTTTGGTTGGGGATAAGCATGTCTCGAGTGCTTCCCAAATGAATTCTTATCCTCAGGTTTTTTTACATTCTGAATTCTAATTCGGGTTGTTGGAAGGCCAAAACACTTATTCGTATTTTAGTGTCCTAGATGGTCGTGGAGTTACCAATAAGGTGGTGTTCCCTTTCCCATGTGTCTAGAATCCCTTCTCATATGGATAGTGTGTTCCTCCAAGTTTACCTCATCATTTAAGAAAGGAATCTCAGTTGGTGATTGGGGGTCCTAGCCTGGAATGAATTTTTACTGTTATCCTATCTAATTTGGAAGAAAGGAATGATCAACCTAATAACAAAAATGATAAAGTAATGCATGATGTTTTGGGTAGAGTGATGATGTATAGAGGTTATTTCTCACAAAGAGACATATAAAGGGTGGTGTCGAGTCCCCTCAACAAACTATCAATTAAAAACATTGAAATAGTTTTTCCTAATATACGGTTGAGAGTTGAAAGAATACCAATGGTCCAATTGGTGAATTGATATAGTCCCATGAGAGAGGTCATCCTGAACCCTAATGAGGATCATGGTTGGAAATCAAGAGTATCTAGAAACAAAAAGAAGAAATCACAGTTAGATGATACAAATTAGTGGAAGGAGAAAAAATATTCCCTAGTAGTTCATCTCAATAATGGACGATATGTGAATGAAGGCTATACCACTACACATGAATGAGAATAGTATGATTTTATGGAAGTGTTTTTTTCAATTAGGTGGGAAAAAATGGAAAAAAGACATTGGGGATTAAATATACTTTTCATCCCCTATCAAGAAGAATATTATGAATTAGAATGACAACTTTTACCTTCCAAAACCAATATTGAATAGATTAGGGGGGTTTGGTATCACCCTAGGAGAAATAGAGAAAATACTCAAGGAATTAGTTAACTAAATAGTTCCCTTGTTCTCCAACCCCTCGATGGCAGCTGAACAAATCAATGGTATGAAGAATGGACACTCTTAGAGAACTCATATTATTAATTGCAAGATCATAGCTTCATTTATTATGTTAAAACAATATAGAAAAGATAAAATAGATATAGAAAATTATGGGAAGGATTATTTGAAAATGGAGTAGTGGAAAACACATAATCTAGTGAGATATAAAAAGAATACTGGTTTATAATAGTGGGAGTAGGACACCTCCCATATCTTATTCCAAGACTTTGATCCTCTATTTGAAATGGAGTGATTTTTGTAATTGACTAACATTTATATAATCATGATAGTTATTTACATCAACAATAACCCAAAATATGTTATTAGAGTAATTTCATGGAACTACTAGGGTAACCCAACTGGGTAGACTTGATTTCTAGGCTAGTTTAGTCTACATGATCGATGAATCTATATCATAATAGAATGAAGTAAATACTATAGGTTATGTTTATTATTTCTAACTTCATTTATTAGGGTGATTTTTTCAACTGCATGATTGTGGTATCTTAGTTGGTAGTTATCTGCTCCTAGGTTACTCTTTTTGGAACAGATTTGGTATTTTATGGAGTTTTTTGTGTTTATCCAATTAAGGATGAACACAAATAATAGTTTTCTAGTTGTTTGATCATTTTATGTTTTGGTATTATTTTTGAAACTAATGATGTTTTTGAAGCTATTCCTTATCCATTTAATGATCACTATTGTATTATGTAATTTGGGGACATCCCATTTAGTTATATTTGTTTGGTAATGGTTCCCACTCAACATATAAAAGTCGATTTTATATAAAATTCAAAAATTGATTTTGATAGGTGAGATAAGACAAGACCCAAAAAACACATCTAATAATAAAAGTAATAATAGAATATAAGTATATTCATGTAATTCAATCAAAAATTAGAAACCAAAAAAGGAAACAAAAAGTAGAAAAATAAAACTCCTTGGTGGTAACCTTGACACACAAAAATCACATGAAAAACTATAAGATCTAGAAATGTTCTTCTTGATCTGAAACCATCTCCTACAAACATTAAAAATATTTTATATATATTTTGTTGAGAATAATAATTAAACTCAGTTGGAACCACCCTAAATACTCTTGTGAGAGTGTGAATAATGAAAACTAAATCTAGATGAATAAATAATAAAACTAACTCATCACCTAATCTCAAATTATTGGTTCCTAGCCACACAACAAATCTCTCTCCAAGTATCAGAAACATGTGTTAATATAATAAAAAAATACGAATACTATTAATGGTGCCCCGCATCTACTTCATGGATGGTTTTCCAATCTCACAATAATGTGTCACATCATGTATTATCACTATCCAATAAAAAACATGCATCATAAGAAACTATATAATGTAATTTTTTTCCATGCATTACATAACCCAATCCTTAGAATCATCATCCTCAAAATAGTAACCCATTATTTTTTGTGACCTAGCACAACCTTCACATCATGTAATACACCTCAAGGCATCACTAATCATACAATGTGTTCCTATATTAATCTTAGGATACTACATCATGAGTCACATATCTCTAAACTAACTGAAAGATATTATAAAACACTATACACATTTACCCTAAGGTAACCCCCATTCATTCAAAAGTTAAATAGTATTATGAGAAGAGGTTGGGGGATGGAGGACTCTACCATCCTCCCCTACCAATTAGGATAATAGGCAAATCACCCTCAAAATTCCATTGTAATTAAGTCACTCTACTACTATGGGTTGGGTATCATATGGGAATACAAAACATAAAAATGTGTATAGATCAAAACCAAACTTAGTGAAACTACCTGATCTTAACCTTAACTACAACTACCACCTCTCAAAAACCTAGTTCTCAGTGCTTGAGACAAGATATCCTATTGGATCACAATGATTTCAATGAGAATTTAATTAATTCATAAGTTGATCAATCCATATTGAAATAATTACCATCTAAACATCCCAAGTCATCCATCGAACTCCAAAACCCATTGGTTAAATCCAATAATATTAATTAGCATTCTATAAATTTAGGTTCTCTTGTACTCATTATTAGATACCCTAAATGATGAAAAAACCAAGCACGCCCAACTATGTTAAATAATGGGGAAATGGATGTATAATTCCGAAAATCATACTATATTTACTTAAAATAATTAATTAATTAATAGTAAATCACATGGATTTCAATTCATAAGACATGGGAAATCATTTCTTATACTTTCTCCACCAGTCTTAGTGCCATTCAGACCCCACTTTTAATATCACTATAAATTGAACCATCACATGTTCCTATTACCACAATAACCCAAGGAAAATTTTCCCATTTCATACCAAACAACACTATATCCCCAGATCATATAATTTTACATACTAAGGATTCTCATCCTTAGAAATTAAAATAAGGATGTTAAAAAGAAATAAATAATTGAAAGGGAATCTATACTATAAAACCAAGGAATCCAACCTTCATAAGTAAACAACTCACCTATCCCCAAATTTTAATATTAAATAAACAACATAATTGTAACCATATTGAAATAAATAATTCATTTAATATAGGTTATAGGCATTGGTAGTATAAGGTATCAATTATCAATAGCTATATGTTATTTTTAAAATGATTAAATCATACCTTCAATTATAATTAATTATGAGTAAGATAAATAATATCTAAAAAAAATCTATTATTAATAATTAAAAATTACTAGATTTATTTTTATTACTCTATTTTAGTGAGTAATAATTATAATATGCTACAATATCAACAAGGGATAAAACATTATCTAGTAAATTAAGAGGTAAAATGTCAACATGATAGGTGCACATGTGATTTCAATAACCCAAAACCAATTCCACCATTAAATATGAATTAGTATACATTAAACATATTTACATGGTTTCCTAATATTATAAAGCATTATGACCAAAAAATACAATTTAATGTAATATAATAAATGAAACCCCTACCTCAAGAGTTGTGATTTTCATCAATAATAAGGAAATAAATAATAGAAGTTATCTTATAAACTCTCCAACATGGAAGACATGGTCCCAATGGATTCCACACCATGAAAACACAACCAAAATAAAAATAAATCAATAATACTGAAGGCGAAATACTCCCATCACATGGAAATATATAATGAGATAAATAAAAAATGAACTAATAAGATACCATAACAGGAAGAGGGATAACTCACCTAGAATCACCAAAAATTGATCTGAGTTTTTCGCGGACCAATACAAAAAGTAAGCGATTAAAAATAAATTGAATTAGAACCTATTGAAAATTGTGGTTTGGTATAATTTAGAGGAATTCAGGTCTTTTTAAAGGTAAAACATGTTTTATTGGAATTATTCTATACACACATTCATGACATGAATAGATAATTCATGTAATTAATGTATTAGATCTAATTATTTGGAAAAGGAATGAACTAGATCCTATAAATCTTGGATCAAATCACATCAATAAGTACCATATATTCAAATAGAGAATTTTCAATGAAATAATATCTAAATTAGACCATTAATTATTTCACTCTTTCAACTATGTGTTCAAATCCTGAATCTAACACCATGAACTACACTCATTTAATATGATAATGACCATTGAGAAAAAATAAATCTCTCATATTTTTAAATACACTTCATTTTTTTAATTACACATGCGCTTGCACTCTATATCTCAAACCCCTCTAAACATAATCCATGCTTCCACTAAGTACATCAGACATCGACAACATGTAAAAGTATGATCTAGACCAGTTTTAAACCATATATGTTACAACCCATAATGTTCTTGATTTTATTCTTTTATAAGTAATTCATAAATAATCTGAACTTTGATTTAATGAGGGTGTTATTTCCTCATTTGGAACCCCTATATATGGGTTTCTTATTTTTTAGGTCAAAAATTAGAATGATAGTATCTGAATTTTTTTGAATGAAAATTAATTCCATGAAAGAAATAAATTCCCTTAGAAGACATATTTTTCCAAAAGATATAGAAATATATATTTAATTATATTAAATCTTAATTTCTATCCACAATAAATATAAACTAATATTTATCCCACTTTTTTAAATCTTCAATGAGAGTAACAAATAGCTTACATCCAAAGGAATGAAATTATTCTCAAATGATTACCTAATGAAATATTCCATAAAAATAATAAAAATACATATCAATATAACTAATCATAAAAAAAATTAGAGAGAAATTTAAAAAAAAAATTGAATAAAAAAGACCATATATTTCAAATTGTAAATTACCTTCCTAGGGTTTCACACATTAATATCAAAATATAATACACCTAAGTTTCATGTCAACATTAAAATGAACGAATATATTGATAAATAATTCGTTAAATAATATTAATGATGAATTTTTTAATAATAATATAATATTTCCTTGATATGATTGGTCATATTGATGTTATTTTAGAAAAAACAATCAAAATCATAATGATTTTCAGAACATAGTAAATCTAGAAAACTGTCTATGGATAGACTAAACCATGTGTGTTTGGTCATAACCTCTAGTTGAAAACTAGGAAATTCATCCCCTATAGTTAATGTAAAATACCTTTCATATTCTATGTCCACCATAGGGATGGAAACACTAAATTTTACTCCATTAAAAATATGAAAATAATATATGTTTGTAAACCTTCCATAAGTTATTAAAATTGTCTCACAATTAATTATACAATGAAATAATGAAATATCTTGTAGGAAAATCAAATAATGAGGGTTTAGTAATTAATATTTTTATTCAACATATACTACATAGTCATATTCATGAAGAGTTTTCTGAAAAACATTTGGGATTACACTTTCAAAACAATAAATATTACTTTGTATTGAAAATTCAAAATCATCAAAGAAAATGTTTCTTTATTTTGATTTCATTTTACCTCAAAATACGCTTATTCAAAATACCTCTAATAATGAAATATTTATGAAAATTTAACATAATGAAGTATTGATAGATTAATATTGAATACAAATCTTTTCCCTTCTTCTCTTATACTTATTCCTCATAAATCATATAATAGAAAACCTTTTCTTTCTTAGATGGAAATTCCAAATTGGGATGTTCCTATATAATCATATTATCACTCTCACAGTCAAATATACCCTCCTATAATTTATACTCATAGTGTTAAAAATTGATTTCATCAATTTTCGATACAATCAAGGAGGAATATTATTCATCCTATTTTTTCAAATTAATTAAATTCTTCTTTTTTTGGTTCATTTATTTTAAACTAATCACCATTTTTGATTTTGAAACATTTAAATGAATTATTTGTGATCCATATCCTATTTACAATTAAAAATTATAAATAATTTTTATAAAGTTAATTTATTTGAAATTTCCAACATTTTTTATTTCACTCAATTCCATGTGGTTTTCATGACTAACTATAGAAACACTCCCTTAAAATATGACTATAAAGATCACCAAATGTATAATAATTCACATTAATTTCCTATTCTATTAACACCCTTCTATATATTTTCTTTTTCCTCTTTATAAGCTCTAAAATAGTGTTCTATGATAGGTAGTAAAAATATTAGCAAATAATCCTAATAATTAAAACATAAAAGTGATTCTAATATGGTGATATTTCACTGAGCAAAAGAAAATCAATTCTAGTAATAAAATTTCTAGATTCTTCAAAAAAATCATAGGATTTTTTTTAAAATAAAAATCCTAGGAAAGAACTATTTAATTCCCCATAAATGGAACCAAAATGTTGATCAATAATTAAATTATTTAAATTATTCTTTATACATAGTCTAACTGAGTACGTTGGCAGTATGGATGAATCCTAAAAAGAAGGATGGAATTTTTTTATCATATCATAAATCAATAATAAAAAAATTTAGATATGAAACATTAATATGGGTTGAGCGATTTATGTGTGTTATAATGGTTATAAAGATATGAAAAATAGTTAAATAATAAAATAAAACAAGGAGAATGTGGTAGTGAAAAAATAACGAGTTAGGAAAAACTATATTCCCATAAATATATTAAGAAAAAGTCATGAAATTTTGTTATCATGAAATTCCAAAATTTGTAAGGAAGTGTAATTGATATGTCATCATGGTAAATCAGAAAACTAACATTTTATCTATTGTCATTGACAAATTAAAATTTGTTAATAATTATCTAAATTAAATATTACTCATTCATGGAAAAAAAATAATTATTAGTATTCATTGAACATTTCATCTACTTTTAGATCAACGAAATGTTTACACTACTATTTATTTTTTTAGTTTTGTAAGGTGTATAAAAATTAACACATGATATTATTAAATATTTATATTATTATAGGATGTGTGAAAATTTTTGTTCATCTAGAGATCATTATCATCATCACATCTCCTTGTTGATGATGATTTAACTACATTCTCACAAAAGGGAAATATCATTATTTAACTTTTCCCAGTATCCCATTAATAAATAGTGAGGAAATAATATTTAAAGAGTGTAAGAAAATTATGAAAAATATATAGGATTCTAAATCATGAAAAAATAGTAAAAAAATAAAAGACTGCATCAGTCCACTTCCCCTAAAAAAATAATCCATCATTATTATTCACAATTGCATTAATATCACACAAATCATCCATAGTGTAATGTCCCATTATTTCACTGTCTTTTTTCTTTAATTAAATATTTTATCGATATTTTTCTTCACATGAAAAAAATTAACTAAAATGTGTCAGGACATATTAGATTAATATTAATAATAAAAATAAATAATTATCAACCTCTAGTAATTAAAAATATTTTAATCCATTAATAATTAGTAAAAAAATACGATTAAGGAACCCAAATGTTTCAAATTGGATTCATAAAATAAGATAATTATTTCATTATATAACGTATTTTCATCTAAAAAAATTTATAAATTTTTAAATAATATTATTTTAAATGTAATTTTATTTTTTTCAAAATAAAATTTATCTAAATATGAATATTTAGATTTTTTTTTAAATAATTGATTTTAAGTGATTAATTAAAATTTTTATTTTTAGTTAATTTATAAATATAATGAATTTATCCATATTTGATGGAGATCAAGAAGTTCATAACAATTATTTCATTGATAAAATAATTATATAATGACTAAAACTATGTATTTCAAAATATTATATTGATCCTAGAAAACCTATGTCTGGTATTTTATTACATAAGTATAATTTATTCTAATTTAAAAACAATTTCTAGTCATTTTTATAAAATATATTTCAATGGAATATTCAAATTTTGAATCCTTTTTTTGTCACACAAAAAATATTCAATTTATAAGAAATAAATTTATATAAATAATGTCAATGACGATGACAAATTTCTACTGCATTTAATTTTTAAACATATGACACACTTCTTTCTAAAAATATTTTTTATGCACAAATATTAAAATTAAGTTTTCTAGACATTAGAAATCCAATTTGATAAAATTATTTTAGTTTTTTATGAAAAAATAATAATATTATTTAATAATTTTAACTAAATTTTGAGGCATAAATATTACATAGAATGATATATAATAGACACCATGGTAAAATTGATATTTTTCAAGGATTCATAAATTTTCAAAATATTTTGAATTCATATTAAATTTCTTTATATTAAAATAAATATTATAATATTACTTATAACCATATATAAAACAAAATGTACACTAATATAAATTCAATTAAATGTTAAATAATATTAAGAACACTTAATGATTAAAAATACTTTTTTATAATAATAGTTTTTCAAAACAATATATGTTTTAATTTGATAATTAATTTTATCATATTTATAAATTATATTATATTAAATGGATTCAAAAATATTATTCATCATTTCCTAATTTCATATTAAGGTTCGTCATGCAATTTTAAGTGAAACAATATTTATCACAGCTCAATTTTAATCGTGATTAAGAAGTGATAAATGGGTAATCTAAAGTGGCTTGAATTTTTCTAAGTAAATTTAATTTTTAGACCACATATAATAAATTTGTTATGTTATATATTCATATATACTTGTATGAAAACATTATCCACCTAACTCACCTAATAAAAATGGAATTCCATTCTTTCCCTAAAACTATTATTCATTCCAAAAACAGTTCTCCCTTTTTCAACTGTAAAAGATATCACTTATACCCTTTTCAAGAACACCCCTAGTTAAAAATTTCCATTAAACTCTTCCCAAATTAATTTCTCTAATACTAAATAAATCATTGGTGGCCACTATCCTCAAGAAAGTGTATCAAGACCTTCATTTTACAAGGACACTTCAAGAGAAGATCTGAATTTTTAACAAATCTATTTCATAGACATAAACTTTTAGTGGCCACTATCCTTAGAAATGTGTATCCGTATCATTTTCTTTTCTCAAATGTCTTTTGACTCACGTGTTACCCCCATTGAAAGATTTTTTTTAATATAATTGTTTTTCATTTATAATGATCATCTTTGGAAATATTGTCATATAATTTTTCTAAATTATATCTTCTATTTCATTATGTGTTATTCTCTCATTTTTTAATTGATTTCAATTAATTCCGCTTAAATCATTATTGAATAGTTATTAAAATATATAGCATATTTTATTAAGGTATATTGATAGCTCAAATCTCAATTCTTTCAGTAATAAATAATTATATTAAATACTTCTCCACTATGATTGGTTAATCCCACCTTAATATTTTATTATATGGAATTTTATAATATTATTTGGGAAACACCTGTATTAAAACAAACAAGGTTGTTGTACAATTTTTACAATTATTATTTTCATTAATGTTAAATTAAATCTATTAAAAAGTATCCTTTTATAATCAATTATATTTATATAGGGTCCAAATTTCTATAGATAAATATATTTCATTATAAAGGATCCATTATTGGAGATTATTTTAAAAACTGAATGTTTTAATCATATTTCAATATACTTTTTCAAAACATACTTTTAAAAGTAAAATTCTTGTTTTTGTTTTATGTCAATGTTAAAAATGTTTTTTAAAATATATTGACATTTTTAACTCCATTTTACTTTTCACAGTCAAAATGATTTACAAAGATAAGATCTATTTTTATGGATTAATCCAATAATAAATATATATATATATTTAATATTGGTGATTTAACTCATGGTATCATACAATTTGATTCATGATCCATACTTGTGTGACATTGTTCGATGCATTATTTTTCTATAATATTTTTTATCTATGTTAGAATCCTTTTATATTTGCTTTATTAAAGTGGGGATATGTTATTTTGTAACCATCATCCATAGTTTTATAGATGACAAATGAAATGTTCATTTCTGTCATAATGATGATCTATCACTAGATTTTAATAGCCCAACCATCCATTTTTAATAGAAATAACTTCTTTTCGAATGCCTTTCCTTTGTGATTTCACTGTTTTTCATTCCATTGAATAAATTTTGTTCACCTAGATTCCATACGTTAAATGATTGGAAAAATAATTTGAGTAAACTTATAAAATTTATTCAAAAAAATTATCTTCATAGATTCCTATAAATAAATCTACTTCATTAATTAATTGTGGAACTATTGAAAATCATTATATTTGTTTTTACAATATTTATGTATATCGATAACTAAGGAAAGATGACAAAAATTATTTAACCATCCTCTCTCCTTCTTTATATGGGTTATGGTAATTTGAAATCATCTATTATCAAGGAGATTTTTTTTTTTATTCCATCAATTATTATTTAAAAACATATTATTATTTTCCAGTATGAATGTATATTTTTTATTGATTTTCTCTTATGATAAATTTAGTGGATTTAAAAAAGTAATGGGTGATGTATGACATTATGTATCCACTAGATTTATAGATTAGTTTTATAAGATATAAATAACTTGGTATTTTGATATATGACTACCTAAAACATGATATTTCATTGATTCTAGGATCATGATGTCTAAGATCATGATTTCACATCATATGGTATAGAAGTATATTTTTGGAATTATACAAGTCATTGTTAAGGATCCAATTATTATAATACTTGCGATCTATTTATATTCATTTCTATCCATTGATATATTATTCTCTTAGGTTTAGTTTATTATATCATTATGTTAGTTATGTATTTTTATAATAATATTATACCAATATTTTTCATCAGTTCTCGAGTTCTATGTTTTCCCTTACATAGTGATTGAGATCACCCCTTCTTATGTTTTCATTTCCTCATGTCATGATGAAAAATATAACAAATTATATTTCTAATAATATATAAATGTTTTTTATTTTTGGGAATTTTTTAAGTCATTTCATTGATTAATTATTTTCTTACATGGTGGAAAAACATATATTAGTTGAGAAATTTATGGGCTTTATTATTTTATTATTTTCCCAAATTCACTCAATCTATAAACCTAATAGATATTGTGAATGAATGTAATGAAATATTTGTTCTATGACATGTAACTATTTCATTTTTCTATTTATGAATCTATAGTTGGAATTGAATCTATTTTTAAATATCTATGATTATAGCACCATAACTGAGAGTATGGGTCTAAGTCTCTATAGTTAGTATCAGACTAGTTTTTAGATAGATTTTGATATTAGGATGTTATTTATTGGGGATAATTTGAGAGATATAAATTTCATAAAGCATTGATAAGTTTTGTTTGAACATATTTACAATGGTATAGATAACCCTTTAGGTTAGTTAACGTCATTTATAATATTTTAGCTATTAAAAACATGAATTGAGTGAAAAAATTAGAGATACGTATAGAAGATAAGTCTTAGAGTAGGATAACATCAAAGATTTTTTTAATATATATATTATTTAGTTCTCATAGAATCATAATCCATGTATGGATACTACAAAGATATGTTTTCATTGGTATAAATGCACCATGGGGTAATAATCTTAAAATGGATAGATTGAGAATTAACTTGAATTTCATCTAAAGCATGCACTATAGGAAATCCCTACTATACAAATGCACATATCCCAATAGTTTAGATGAACCATTGGGATATGGTACATATATAAATGGGTTGATGAAGTAAATTTTAGAGAGTACATTCAAAACAGTTTGACTAACCGTTAGAAAAAGACCTGTTAGAGCTACATTTCACAACAGTTTGAGATAACTATTACGATATGGAATACTTTTCCCAAATTTTTCAAGTAACTATTGGTATAGGGAATGATAACCACCTATTATAGTGGTTTATTCAAACTATTGGTTGTTTACCCCCATTTACCCTTGTATTCTAATGGTTAATTCAAATCGTTGTCTTTTTTCATTCTGATCATAGTTCCCAACAGTTTTTTAAAACCATTGGGCTATAATTCCACAAATACAGAAGCCATGAATATATTCGTACCCTCCTGCATTATCCCCTAAACGATATCTCTCAAAAATTTCAATTCTCCCCAGTATGGAAACACTTATTCCCAAAAACCTATTTTTTGTTCTTCCACTTCAAATATGTAAGTTATAATTGAGTTTTATGTTATACCTCCATTTATTATTTTTAAAATTTAGGTTTAATTAATGACAAGGTTGCTTTTTGTTTTGTATTTTTCCTTAATGACACCTATCACATTCTTTCAGAACCCTTCTTGATTTAAGTCATTCTTTGTTCTTCCACAACTATTATTTGAAATTATTATTTTATTATAGACATATTACGATTGTAAATTAAAGTTGTTTCACCCTTTTATTTCCCCATATTTAAGAGGCTGGTGTCTTCTAACCATCTTATCCAATGAAATATCCATAGAATAAAAAAGGTAACCTTGAAATTTCTTCATGTCTGGCCGTCAATATCTTAAGAGGGACACTTCAAAACAACCAGATTACCTATATATAACATTTATTTTTTTTCTCTTACACATGTCTTTATGATGTCCATTTTTTGTCGACAAATCTAAACATGATATCATATGCTGAGATAGTATTTGTACAGAATTATTATATATATTTTATTAGTAAAATAGTGAATTTCATGAAACTCATAAATTCATTCATCTACTCTTGACATTTATATGGATACTGGAAGCTTCTCCTACCAAAACCCTCAATAAATTATCCAGATCATTACAAAATTTGGCATTACATGTATAAAAAGTCCATATTCATAATTTAAAAACATCAAATCCACTTTTATCCACCAACCAAACTCATCCTTCATGTTTGAATCATTTAGATTGAACTTTTCCACCTATTTCCACCTAACACACCACCTGGTGATAACACAGTGCAACATACTTCCCCTAACATGACTAATAATTCCTCTGGTTGAATATCTAGTGAAATGATGATTCTATATCTATTGAATAGGAAAAATCTTCCTAATATTAGAATTCCATGGTTCTGGTGTGTTATCAACTTCTAGGCTCACCCAAGTGTTTCATATTTTGAATAAAAATACAATAATCTGACATTTTTCTATGAAAATAACTCTACATTAAAACCATAAATTTTACCACTTGATAATTTTTATTGAATGCGGGTCTAATAATACCGCCACTCAATTTTTATTCTCATGATAACAGTAAATCCCCACCTCTATAAATGTGACCACTACCCATCCATAGTATTTATGTAGTTTTATATTCCATGTTTCCATCCAATCATTCTTGATTCCTATAAACGAATTCCTCCTCCAATATTGGGATGACATATAGTTTCATCTATGGATCTAATCTGACGATATCTATTTAAATCAACCATAGAAACCCATAACAGAGTATCTATACTATGAAATTGTTTAAACTCCATCAATATATTTTTCAAATTTATTGAGAACATTATCATTATATTTCCTAAAAGTGCCTCTGAAACTGTGGTGGTGTCCATGTTACATCAGAGATATCAATTAGAAAAAAAAATGATATCATAATAACTAAATGTTATCCAAAATAAAAAATTATGGAAATATTTGAGGTACTCATCATAATGATCTCTTAGAGAAACTCATCCTTAGTGAAATCAAGGAAATGTTTATCTTGTTCTATAACTCATTCTTCTAGGTATCAAATCATTAAGAGTTCAAATCTCCTTACATATATAACCATTGTGAAAAATGATTATATTTTGATTCTCAGTACCATAGAGTCAAAACCCCTGAAATGATACACATTATTAAAATTGGTATTGTCCTTTCATTTTGATTAGAATAGTCCAATGCCACATCTTTCATAGAGTTTCACATGAGAGAATAATTATCCTACATAGACATATCTTAAGTACCCTTAATGTTGAGTTTTATTATTTTCCATTCTTGTATGATTATGATTACAATATAAAATTTTATTATCTTATGAAGATATTTCCCATAGGTGAATAATCAAATATGAATAAAATGTATATTTTCCACAAAATTCAGAAAATATACATTTGTTTAGAAGGTTTCACATTCCATCGATATGTATAAAATTCAGAAAATAACATCTTTGGAGTTAGTTACTCTATATAAATAATTAATAAACCTTTAGTATTCATCATCTTCATTCTTCCACTATCAATCTCCAAAAACATCCCTATCACTTTTTATTTATTGCACAATGTTGTGGTGGAATGTTCCTATAGTTCTTAAATCCCCAACCACTAAATCCAACTGAGTTTGGGGGAGAGTGAAAAATATATTGTTAGAACACACAAGAAGGTAATTTTAGAGTTAGTACCAAATTAAAGAATATTTAGGGATACCATTTATGATTTGTTAAATTCATTCCTATTTTCAATATAAAGCTAAACCATGTAAGATTATAGTTGTATTACTTATGGATTTTTGTTAATAATCTTTTATTCTAGTATTCTCTCAATAAAGGAATATAATATCAAGGGGAGAATATGTTTTCTAGTTTAATAAAGTTGAATGTTGGATATATACTTCCCTTCTATTATAGTTTTTAATCAGGGTGAATAAAATATTTATTCATTGCATTTATTTTCAAAGGGGGTGGTATAGAATTAATTCTTGAAGTTATAGGGTATTGAAAATAATTCTATGGGGGGGTTGATTTTCCTATATGTATAAATGAATCTAAATTTATAGTTGTTGTTAATAGAATTTTTTTAATTGTTAAATTTATTATGAAAGATAAGTTAGGAGATGGAGTGGGTTGTGCAGGTGGGGAGGGGTGGGTTGTGTAGGTGGGGAGGTTTTGTGTAGGCGGGGAGGGGTGTGGAGGTGGGTGGGGGCAGTGTAGGTGGGGGGGGAGGTTGTGTAGGGGGTTGTACTAGTGTGGAGGGGGTGTGGAGGTGTGGAGGGGGTGTACAGGTGGGTGGGGGAAGTGCATGTGGGGGAATGTAGGTGGTGAGGGGGAGTGCATAGGGAGGCTGATGGGGGTGAAGTTGGGGAATGTGTAGGTGGGAAGTGGGGTGTTCAGGGAGAGGTTATTGGGGGTGTGGTTGATTGGGGTTGTGCATGGGGGAGGGGTGGGATATGTAGGTGGGTAGGGGTGTGCATGTTGGGAGGGGGTGTGTAGTTGTGGAGGGGGGCTGTGTAGGGGGAGGAAGCTGGGGGTGAGGTGGGGAGGGGGCTGTGTAGGTGGGGATGGGGGTTTACTTTATTATCAAGATGGCACCAAGAAATCTGTTGATGAGAAAATATATGTAATTTTGGGTACTAGTAAATACCGACTACCAATACTAATTAGTTTGGTTATTACTCCTCAACAAAAAGACAAATAGACCACATTTTACTATAATCCCATTGCAATATTCTCTTGTAATTGTATAGAGATGACAATTTTAGACCCCAAGGTTATTATACCTTGTTTGAGTCTCCAAATAAAAAACATAACTTTAGATATGTTGAATCAAGAATACACACATCCCAAAATTCCATGTTTGTTTTCAAAGTAGAATATTTTTCAGAGACAGAATTTTTATTTGATGAATATATGTATGATTAATGGTTTTGAAACATTATTCTCATATACTAGAATAATGAAAAAGGACTAATTTGAATCAAAATATCAAAACTCAACCATCACTACCAAAGGTTTTTTTTCTAGTATGCGTCAAATAATTGATAATTTATTTAAGGGATGTTGTTTAAGGAATATCTATTATGTATTATTACATAAAATATAAAAAATTATTTATAGCTGTTTATGATAATGAATAAAAATATTGCATAGAACACTAAGGGATATATTGGCATCATGCGATACTATTGGGCATGAAGAATCTTGGTGGAACCCATCAAAGGTTAAATATCATTAATAAATACTGAGGAAGACAATATGGTGTTATGAATAAGACATGGTTATCAAGTCCCATAGGTGGTGTGACCACATTCCCATTCATGAAGTGATTTTCACAAAAGCGTATTGAATCAACTTGATGATGAACCTATTAAAATGTTATTTTTAAATCACATATATGAATTTCCATTGAATTATATCCCACTACTATGTAAATGATATTGAACTTGAGAAGGTAAAAAAATGACAATTTCCCCTATTGAAAACCACCAAGAGTTTTGAGGATTTCAAAATATCCTCACATATATCAGGTGTTTGATTAAAAACCTCACTAGATAATTAAATACCTTGACCAAACTAATGAATAAGGTTGAATTTTATAAAAATTATGTGTATTTAAAATTTAAAATTAATATAAAAATTAAATTTCTCGTTTATCCTCCAATCCAGATTCCCCCTACAGTGGAAAATCCTTATATCATATATATAATAGCTCTAAGGAAATCCATAACCATGTTTCATGGACATAAAAATTAAGAGGGAATTGAAATTTTCTAATACTATATCAGTAATAGAATGTTGGGAACTTAGATCATATACAACATAGATAAAATGAATTTTATTTTGTTTATATTTTATGTAGAATATCATACACTACTTATAGAACCATGAATTATATTAGGTCCACCACAAAGATCCAAAAAAATATATTCTCAATTTTTATATTTAAAATTATAATTTGGATATATGGATCATCATCCATTAAAAATGAAATTTATATAAAATATATAAGAAGTGAAAATAAATATATAAATATATTTACTAAATGGATAAGTATTATTCATTAATAAAACCTTCATGTAATTGGATAACCACTTTTATGGTGCTTTTAGAAGCCCAACTGGCTGTGTAATAATGGCCCATAAATTTAATAGGATTGGTTTAGGGATTTTATTCACTTCCAACTAAAGGTAATAATATTATATTGATACATAATTTTATATGGATGGAGTAAAAATGAGGAAAACACCAAGGCATAATCATAAGGTTAAGGTTCAATAAATAAACCCTAATCTTCAACTTCAATTTTAATTGTGATTCAAAATTAGTCATTAAATAAATCTTTGGAGAGTATTTTATTAATAAGTTGGAGATAAATTCAAATATAGATCATACCTTAATGATGATAGTGTAATTTATCATTAAATTAATTATTTAACACATCAAGTGTATATCACATAAATGTCATGAAATTATAATAAAAAATGATTCGAAGCTGTCATGTTTACAGGTGCATTCATCATTATAGGTTCTAGATGATTGGAAGAGAAGTTGTCATGATTACTGGTTTTGGAAGCTTGGAAGAGGGTGATGGCTAAGCTGTTGGTCATTAGGTGAAGAGGATATACCAGCGGTTCACAAAACAGTTGGTATACTATTAGGCAGGGTGGTATGTATAACAATGGTCTAATTACAGTTAGTATATATCTATTCCAATGGTTTCATAAACCATTTCAATTGATTATATACTTCAGTGTGTATGCCAACGTTTCTTGAACCGTTGGTATACATATATCCCAACGGTTTTAATGAAATATTTGGAATAGATTATATACTAGATTGAATGTATACCAATGGTTCTTAAACCATTGGTATACATATATCGCAACAATTTAATTTAAATAGTTGAAATAGATTAACTTTAGACAATCTATACAAACAGTTCCATTAGAACTTTTGGTATAGGGATATTACAATGACCGTCATGAAAACAGTTTCAGGAACCATTGGTATATCCTATCCCAATGGTTTTAGGAGCTATCCTAAAGCTTTGAAACCATTTGGATAGGTGAAATTTTCAAAATTGATGACAGGACGTCCTCATTGGAAACATTGTTTGAAACTTCTGATTGAAATGCGATAGTTAATTCACATTCCCTTTAATGAACCATTTTGTTGCATTTTATAATAATGTTAAGTAATTAGGTTAGACGGCCTAGCATAAATATGAACATGGATTAGCAAGTAATGATCAACAATATTCCTTAGTTTATCCAAATTATAATAGTTAAAAAAAGGTATCAAGGGGGAATAAATCTTCATATTGATGATTCGACATTCATATTTTTGATATTATCATAACAGTTTTGGTTTTTTATCTGGTTGAAATTGGATCATGAAACTGAATCCAAAAAAGGAATATATTTAGAAACAACTATATATTATAATAGAATAAGGGAGAATAATTTTTAGAATCCTTTTATATTTCTATTATAATAAAAAATGAGGGTTTCTTAGTGTTACCTAATGTAGTGATTTTAATATCAAAATATAAAATAAATCTTGATACTCTCATCTATTTTCATTAGTCACTGATAATTACCAATGATATTTTTTATATTTTAAACTTAATAATAATTATGTTAAATATCTAAAGATTTTTTATTAATAGTTTTTTAAAAATTTGGAAACTTACATTAAATCGTATCAATAACCATGAAATGTGATTTCATGATAAGGGTATATTTTTCTAGAAAATTATTAGAGAACACATGATTGAGTTATGAAAAACTCTAATGATTAATATATTCTTTATGATTAGGTAAAAAATGGATAATTGACTTTGATAAAGGTGAGTTAGATGGTATTTATATCCTAATAATTGATTACATTTTGATATAATGATATATTGGTTTTCTATTGTGTGAATTTATGATCCATTGGTTACTAGAATTTAATGCTTAATGATATGGTTAATATTTTTAGGAAAGTATTATTTTTGTATGGATTAATGAAATATAGATTCAAATAGTTTTGGGAAATTTCTGTTATGGAAATATGTGTAATAAATGTACAGACATACTTTGATATATGATTATATGAAAAGATTAATGCAGTTTGAATAAGGATAAGTAAAATTATATAGCCTAAGAGAGTAAGGTAGTTATCATATTAGAAGTTAAATATAGAGTGACTAATATGTTAGGAAAACCCACAATTAATTTCATATGTGAGTAGTAATTAAAATTTTTAGAATATAACATATTTAATGGGTTATATGTAATTACCTAATATTTGACTATGTATTTTCCAAAAATAAATATTTTTTCAATATAATTCTTCACACGCAACACTGAAAATGAGAAGTAAAATATTTCGTGAATATTATTAAGAAAATTTTATAATAAAAATTCTATGGTAAATATTACTATTTTAATCAATTATAAGTTCAAAAAAATAGAATTATGAACACCTAAATTATTAAAAGGGATTATTTCCATAAAATATGCTTATATATATATTTATATTATTTTCTTATAAAAGACAAATTATTACATTTTCTAATTTAACCATGGAAAATTAAATTCATTTTTAAATTTATCATGTCAAAATTAGGCTAAGGTGGATGTTTGTATTTTTTATAAAATAATTTAATGTTATGTGAATAGTTAAATTTAATGTTTTTACCAAAATTAGAAAAATTTATAACTATATAAAAATGTGAAAATGACTTAGAAGTTTATAAAATAATTTTAATGATTAATTATTTATTTAACAAGTAATATTATGTATTTTAAAATGCAATTTTGAAATTATAAAGCCTATGTTCGACATTTTTGAACCAATGTATACATTTATTCTTATTTTAAAACTATTTGAAACACTTTCCTATAATTAAAAATTTTATTATTAATATTTTTTTGGAATAATTTGGAATCTGAATAAATATTATAAATTTCATAGTAAAATAATTTATATTATGAAATACAATGTTGTTGAAAAAATTATAATATACATAAATTGTAGACATAAAAACACAATTGTTCAAAATATGGTTTTTATAAACATATTTAAAAATTAAAATTTTTAGTCTATAAAAATTTATATTAAAAATATTATTTACATTATTTAAAACAACATTTTAAATTATATATTTTCATAATTTCATTTTTAGGTTTAAAATTACATAAAATTATAAATACAGCTAACCATGGTAAAATAACTATTTTCATGGAATGATACATTTTTAAAAATATTTTCATTTTAAATTATATTGTTTAATTTGAAAATAAATATTCTATTATTATTTGTAAAATTATTTAAAATTTATTGAAATTTATTTTGTTGGTAATCAATATTAAATAACTTTATGAACACTTAATGATAAAAAATTATTTTTTTACAAAAACATTTAATCAACACATTATATGTTTTAATTTAAAATTTTATTTCAAATATTTTGAAAAAAAAAATTAGATTTAAAAAGTATAAATTAATATTAGCAACATTAAAATTTGGTTACAAGGGGATTCATTTATTTTTATCTATAATATAATTTCTATGGTTAATTTGTTATCAATATTAATAAGTGATGAAGTGGGTAATCTAATGTGGCCCGAATATTCCTAAATCAATTTGAAAATAGAAATTCAAGAATACATTTATTAGGTTACATATTCATACATAAATTTATCAACAATATTTCCCCCACTAAATCACTTAACACAAATTCATTTACACTATTACCCCTTACAAAAAATTCTATTCCAATGTTTTCTCCCTCATTTTCACATATAAAAGGATCTCACATCCACACATTTCAAGAAACACCAATAGTTAAAAAATTTATTGATAATATTTCATATTCACTTATTATGAATTCAATATTATTTTTTGGAATCCACAAATCTTAAAAAAGTGTCTTAAGTCATTCATTTACAAATGATAATTTAAGATATGATCCAAATTCCCAACATAAGTATTACTTTACATTTTAATTCATTTGTTTAGCCTTCACTCCCACCCTCATCCAAAACATTCAAAAAATATGTATTTAATAACATTAGTATTAATAATGTACTGAAATTTTATTATATTTATTTTATAACCAATATCCATTCATCTTCCATGAAATCTAAAAAAAAAGAAAATGTTTCTCATGTGTGTTTGTGCTGACTACCGCCTCCATGAATGACACATTTCATTTTTCTTCAACAAATTCCAAGTACGGGCATATAAATGGGTATATTGAATAAATATGTTATTTATTCGATGATTTATATTTGTTAAATATAAATTATTCATTAGATCAATAATATTAGTAATAAGTGATCATTGTAAAACTAAACACCTAAAATGAACATATGAAGAGATAAAAAATTATTTATAAGTGAAAAACTTTTTTTTTAATTAATTTCATATTATAACTCTTAAAAATTATTATTAGTCACCTTAAAATATATAAGTAATTTAATTAATCTTTTGGAATAATGATAGTATAATAAATGAATATCTTCTATAGTAAAACTGACATATATATTGTAATATGATCTTATTGGGTTGGTTTAACCATGTACATTATCAATGCAATAAATTTATATAAAGGATAGTTTTAGAGTGTAAATATTTTATATTAATAATTAAATAATGTTTTTGGTGTTGTATTTTGGTAATATAAACTTTAATCCCATTAATTAAGTCTCTATTATTCATTTTTTTGAAATCACATTAACCTGGTCATCGTTTATTTCGTTAATATGAACCAAAAACTAAGTCTATCGCAATATAATATTATAAATATGTTAAATTTTATGAAAAATAAACTAATGTACCATATATGGACTGGGAATTAGAAAATTCAGAATATTAGTAAAGAAAACTACATTTGTTATGGAACTAGTTTAAATCCATCAATATTGTTCAGCCCTGATATTGAAAAATAGATAAAAACTAACTAATATACATGTAAATACTAGTTATAAATGATGTATATAATATATTATATACAAGAATATGGTTCTAAAATATATTATCAGGATTTTTTTAAATATATTATAGGAGGGTAGAATGTGATCAAGTAAACTGGAAGTTATTGTAATAGTTTATTGTCTCCATTTCCAATTCTTTGAGACATGCTTCATATTATACACTTTGTGTTATTTTTAATGATGTATCTAATTATAATTAAAAAAAATTAATGTTACCCAATTTATTTATTGTATTTAATATTTCACTTAAAATCATATCTTTTTATGGGTTTTGAATCAAATGTTTATAATGATCTTAGGAATTTTTTCCCTCAATTCTATTTCATTAAGACACCTTACATGCTATAGACAATCATTACATTGTATGGTTATTTATTTATTTATTTTCCCAGGAATATTATGTAATTTATTTTTTTAATTATTAGGATATAAAAATCCCAAAAAAATTAAAATTCTTAAAATTAATTTTTTATTCAAGAGTTACCCTAGTTGTAATATTTTTTGTTTACTCAATTTTCATTCTCCTAGTTATGATAATTCTACTACAACTATTTCATATTATTTTGGGACATTATGGCATTGATTTCATAATCTGTTACTCTGATATTGTTTTATTTTAAATTATATACCTAAAACATTAATTCGTATTGAATACTTATTTTTTGTGGTGTATGCTTCCCATAAGGGATATTGATTGCTCAAATATCCTTTCATTGCATCATAAATCATTATCATAAAAATTACTCTTCCATGCATGTGTTCTCTCAACCCAATATTTTTTTATAATGTATTTTATTCTCCTCTTAGTTGAAGTGAACTTTTAATTGGGTTTATTACACTTTTATAATGTGTCTTTTCAACAATGGGAATATCAAATTATTAAAAAAATTATTTTCTATATTCAAATTTATTATCTTTTTATCCTCATTTACCAAAAATATTCATTTCATTTTATAGTATCCATTATGGGAGATTATTTTTAAAATTAAATATTTTCAACGTATTTTACTTCACATATTTAAAATTTTTTGTTGAATGTTTCAAGTATAATTATATTTTATGTCAGTGATAAAAATGTCTTCTAAATGTAATTTTATGTTTTCACCTCCATTTTATTTTCATATCCAAGGGGTTTTACACTCATGCGAATTACATTGCATAAATTTTCCTACAGAAAGCATAGAAATATTTATAGTTTTTGGGACTAATATTTCAGTATCAATTAATTTTATTATAGATCAACACATGTGTGATATCCTCGTAACATTATTTTTCAAGTTTTTTTCTATATTTTTCAATATCCTTTATACTTCACTTGGTTAAAATGGGGATGTGTTATTTTATATCCCTCCAAAAAATTTGAATGGATTATGGAATTTTTAATTATATCATATGATTATTTACCACTAACATTCTCTTTCCTAACCATATATCATAAATATGCATAACTATTTTCCAATGACATTTCATTGTTAATACAATGTTTTTTATACATTTTATTTAATGGCGATCACTTAGAAAGTAATCATCAAATTATCAGGGAAATAATTCCTTTAACCAAACACCATTACTCCATTTGCTCTTAGACTTTGGGATGCTGATAAAGAATGTTATTCAATTTATTGATTGGGGAACTATTTCAAATCTATGTAATTTTAATTTTAATACCTATTTTTATTGATTATTTAATATATTTGATGTTCAATTGGTTAAATATACACCTTCTTTATCTAGAGAATTTATGATCATGTTATCCATTTTATTTACATAGCAGAATTTATTGTAGTTCTTTATTTTGTTATTCAAATATGGATTATTATTGAACAATATGATTATGAATTTTTTATTTATTTTCTCATATTATAAATTCATTTTATTTCAACAAGTGTTGGTGTGGATTCAAAATATATAGATTATGACACATTGTTTGGTATTATATGGGAAATTGTTTCTGGTATTTTGGTTTATTGTTTCCCAAAATAATATAATTTATTGATGGAAAGAACATGACATCATGGATTATAAAATGTAAATATATATCCATTATTATTCTTTTCATTAGTAAGGACCAAGTTATTGTTTTTAGTGTAATCTATTTATTTTTCATTGCTATCCATGGAAATATTTTTCTTCTCGGATAAGTTGACATTATATTTATGATGACTAAAGATTCCTACCATAATATTTATTCCAGGTTTATTACATGATTACATTAGTTATATGGTATCCCTTAATATTTTTTATCATACCATTTATTATGTTTTAATTTATCAAAACATGATGAAATTAATAAAACATTATTTTTTATAATATATATATGTAGAATATTTCAAAGATATTTTTAATAATTATTTTGGATTATTTAGTTTCTTAGTTTTAGATGAAATTTCCTTTAATTGAAAAATACAATTTCTTTATTAGTTTATGATTTTTCCCAAAAAAAATTTAAAGATCTAATACTAAAATGTCTTTCAAATGTATATAATAAAATATTTATTTTACTTCATGTAACTCATGAATATTTATGTCTAATAATATATAATTGGTATTAATTAAAATATGTAATAATTGTGTTCATGGAACCATATCCAAAAGTTTTTTTCTATGGTGATACACCTAGTAAAAAAGAAGAAGAAAATAACCTAAAAAAGCAATGGAAAGTTTATTAGTTGTGAGAAATAATATCTCCATGAATATCACTCTTTATCCTATGTAGGGTCTAAAAATTTAATTATGAGTCAATTAAAAATATTTATATGTTTTCATGTTATATTTTTTTTTGTCTCTTACTTAATAAATCACCGCCATAATATTTCATAACCAAATATAAATTATTATACATTATTCATTCATTATATACCTTAAAATCAATAAATATAACATTAATAATTATGGAAAATATCTACTTATAATCACATTCTCCATGTCAAATTCATAAATAACAACTTTGATTCCCTTAAATACATAATACTACAAAATCTATCTTATTTAAATAAAATTCAGTGTCATATTAATTTATTTATAAGTTTTTTCTATACATTCTTGACCCACCTACCTATCTTACTCCCATGTAACATTTCACCACTAGACCATGGATACCATCAAACTAAATCCATCAAAATACCATTAACGATTACTTTTGTATAAATTTTTACTTTTTATTTAATTTTATTATTTTTGATAGATTTATTTTACTTTCAAATTTTCTATTCTCCCCAATATCAGTCATTCTTCACAATTCCACTAAAATAGCATTAAATTCTCAATGAAACACCAGTATACCCAAAATAAATTGTCTTAACATGTATGAACCTCAATCAATACAAATCCTGGTCTATTTGATCATCAATATTAAGAACACCCATAACTAGACTGATGATACATTTATTTTTAATTGATATTTAAATATTAAAAAATTATTTTATATTTTCTTTTAAAAAAGTGACAGCATTCGGTAAGATGTATTATAGATAACATAGAGCATAAATAAATCATGAAATAATATCATTTAAATATGGATGTTATAAATTAGATTTTGGGTTAGTGGCTATGAATTGGAATAACCACATTATGAAAAATATGTATAATAATTTTTTATAATAAAAAATAATTGATTAATTTATTATAAAAAAGTGATTAGATTTAATAAATTTATTTTTATTAATTAAAAATTTACTTCAGAAAACGTTTTTATTGAATTATTTTCATGGAAAATAAAATTCATTCATTCATTTTTTGTAAAATATATTTGTAAAAATTGGAATAATTATTGGAATAAAAATTTCATAATAATTTATGGATGTCTAAGATTTTCAAAAAATGATTGATTTTTGAGATAATAGTGAACAATACATGTTTTTGGAAAACAACAATTTATTTTATATATATAGATTAATTTAAAAGATCCAATTTGTTTGGAATTTTGTTTTAATTATAAAGAAGATATATTTTTAAAAAACAATCTAAATAATTACATTGTAATTAATATTATAATTTATTTTGGAATAAATACATATTTATGAATAGAAATGAAATTATCAAAACATTTTTTCATTTCATTTTACAAATTTATATTAAAATTAATTTATTATTCTTCATGAAATTTAATAATGAAATATATATTCCATATTTTGGAATCTAGCAGATCAAATTTGTTAAATAAGACCCATTTATTTATTATCATTTTGAATACTAACTGTTATAAACAACTATTACATGGATAAGTGTAAAATATGTAAAATATGGTTAAAACTATGATATGTGTCTTAATAATAGCCCTAAAACATTCCAGTATACTATTAAATTAAAGGTGTTCTACCCACTATAACATATATTTCAATATACTGTAATTTCTTTTCTAAATTATTTGATTATAAAATTTATATTATTTTAAAAAAACGATAAATACAAAATTTTACTCTCTTAATTTAAATTTTACCTATATTATATAAAATCTATAAAAAAAGTTATTGATGAATATAAAAACATATTCTTAAAATAAATATATTATTATTATTATGGAAATTTTGATTAAATTTTTGTGATGGTGTAATTAACATAAATTCTTATGCAACATTAAAACAGTGCATATGTATGAAATAGAAAAATCTTGATAAATTATTTCAATAAATATAAAATTAATAGGTTATGGATGCTATTTAGTATTACATGAATTTAATAACTAATAATAAATTTTGAATGAGGATAAATGTGTTTATATTCAAATTCTATTTATTTCATGGCGTCAATGAAGTCAATTTAAATGAATAGTGGCGAAATAACTAAAATGATATTTTATGTTAAAAAATATTTCACTAAAAATATTTAAAAATAAAAATTTATTTAAAAAGAAATAGTGTGATTATAAATTTTTTAAAATTTCATATGTATTCCATTTTAAAAAAAATCACCCTTTATGTAAATTTATTTCCCTTAAATTCTGAAAATCAGTTAAGGCTAAAAGGTGTTAATGGGGGGTTAAACCAAAAATAATGTTAAAAATGAAAATTAAATATATGTAATTTTTAATTTTTTATGTTATTTAATCCTATTATTTTCAGAACATAAATATTATGGACCTTTTTCCCACATTACGTGACTATTATATATATTATATTTAAATATTTAATGTAGTTCCATGTGTGCTATTTTCCTCACATATAAAAGGGAACAACTTATCCTCTATTATTCAAAAATATCGATCAACTTATCTCAACAATTATATAAACAACATTTTTCCAATATTTCTCCCTATGACCAAAAATAGATGGTCTCATAAAAGGACCAACCTAGAAGGCATAAGGTGTCATCCAAAATTTGTTTTCCAAAGAAGTGGTGCCACTCTTAATAGAGAATTTTAATTTTATTTCAAATTCTATGTCATTAAAATATTTGATAACCATAGTCATATAGTTTTATTTTTATATTTAATATAAATAAATGCTATTAACATGGATTTATAGCAATTATTCATGTCCTTTCTATCCTATGGAAAATGAAAAACACTACTGGTTCATACATATATCCAACCATCTCCACATAACGATGTAATATTTTTATCACCATTTTAAGTGGATTGTTATAAAGGATAGAATAATCAATATATATAATATTTTAAAAATAATTATGATTATATAATAAAATATACCATCTACCTTTTAATCCCTCCATATGTTGGAAATTGAAAATGATGCATGTTTTTATGTGTGGACTACACCCCTAAAAAATGTTCTGATTATTTTTTCAATTAAAAAATATAAATGGGCGATTATAAATATTTATATAATGTATAAAAACATTTCATGTTAATATTATCATTATTTTTTTGATCAAACCATTTAATAACTCTTCCACAGTCTATATACTAATGTAATTTTAGATAAATTGGTTGACTAACATATGTGGTCAATGTATGAAGGAACTAATCAAATAAAGGATTTCAAATAATAATTAATGTAAAATAAAAACAAATATATATGAAAATGGTTGGTAATAATGTATTTAATAAATTCATATCTATTATAAAATTTTATCTAATATGTCAGGCTAATAGGGTAACCAAGTCATGTGATTTCTATTATTATCTCATTTTATTTCAATATTATTAATGTTGTTATTTCCTTAAAGAAAATTACAAAATACTAATATCTTAAACCACATATATTTTAATCTTTTATCATTAAGATTTGTTTTTAAATTTTTATATCCAATTATATTTATGTGGGATCAAGAATAATTATGTTAAAATTGATGTATATTTATTTCAAATTCCTATTTTCAATTTTTCCTTCCAACTATTTTTCTCCCATGTCCATATTTTCTTCAAAATAAAATAAAATAATGATTTTACTATTCTATGATGTTTTTATTATATTAATTTTTTCAACTATTATATTTCTATAAAAAATATGAAAATTAATATTCTTTTCATTTTCTAGATAAGGAACTTTTTAAAAAATATGTGAATAAAATATTTTCTTTCATACAAAACTTATGAATGAATTTTCTATTCATCAAAAAAGATATTTTCTTTGAAGGTTATAATTCATGTTTCTCAATTTATTTTAATATAAATTATTTTCCATAATATTTTGTATTTTTTTAAACAATATGAAGATAAAATGGTACAATTTTTTATATGGAATTAAATGAATTTTGAAAATTGATTTATTGCTACATTCTTAAAGATTATTTTAAGGATTTTTTTAATGTATGGATTCTATTTTCTTTTCTAATGTCTTGGATTTACTAAAATAAATACATTTTTGATGAATTGATGGTATTATATTATCCTTCAATTATAATATATTATAAATTATTCTGATATCACTCACTTGTAGAGATCAGGTTCTCTTTTACTCTCCATTATTTAGTGGAAATTATTTGTCTCCTTATTGTCCATATTATTTATATCATGGATGAATACAGAATAATTTCTATTAATTTTACAATGTTTTAATCATATACCATTGAAATATATGGTATCTTTTAACATATGTTTTCTAAATTAATTATTTCATTTATTAGTGAAATATTAATGTTAGCAATTTTTTTACTCAATAATGATAGTCATTGACTTATAAGGAATTTTTTAAATGAATTTTATTTATAATTCATAATATGAGGAATTAATATGATACAAAATTGATTGATGGGCCCCAATTATATATATATCACCTTACTACATCGACCATACTCATGAGACAAAACATATTTCCATATTATATTAGTATCTAGTTTACAGCTATTCATTTATTAAGAATGGTGTATTGGTTACTTGTCCTTGATAGTAATATTCATAATAATATGGAAAATTCTTTGATGTACAGTTAATTATTTTTTAGATTTAATCATTTCATTTATTTAAAATTTATTTTTCATTGTCTATGTGATTAATATTTTAATATTATCCATAATATTTCATCAAACTCGGTTTTTTGAGTTAAAGCCATGTGTTTTGATAATGAAATTTTTTATATTGATTATGACATATTTACATCATGATAGACTCTATTGTATATAACCCTTACTAAACATCTTTGATCGTCCTTTATTTGACTTCCATTTCTTGGTATTGGTTGAAAGATAATCTAAATAACTATAAGGATGGAAGAATGTTTCTTATATAATATTTTTATATTAATAATGAAATTTGGGAATCATATTTGTATATAGTTTTCCAAGACAGAAAAACTAATCAAGAATATGTAATTATTATAAAGACCCATCCATAAACATTAAACAATCACGATTTATGTTTATAATTTTACTTCATTTCACATTATAGATCTTTTCAGTTTTAGAGATTTAAAAAATTATTCCATAACACACAAATAAAAAACAATATAAATGTCACAAACCATCCCCCGGAGAAGTATCTCAAAGGTCTGCCACGTCATAGGGGTCTCAACGCAACAGACATCGCGTCAATCAGATGCTCGGTCTGTGAGTTATTGGCCTTTTAGTCCCAGGGGCCCGGTTGGATTTTTGTACGATCCAACTTTACCGTATCTCAAAATTACCATAAAAATCAGTGGGGTATACACAAAGGGACTATCGCACTCAAAGAAAACCATCGCTGCTGACGGCTCGTCAAATGTTCGCCTGGTGCCAAAGATATAACCATAAAAAGTAAAGGGTTAGTAGTGGGCCCGAGTCCGGTCCGACCCGGTCTGGGTCGACCCGGTCAGACCTGTTGGGTCTGGGCCGGCCCATTGGGTGGGAAAGCTTGTTAGGTTCAACCTGGCCTGATGGACCCAGCCAAGTAGGCCGCGTGGGAGGTTCGGCCCGGGCTCGGTGTCGGTTCGGCACTAAGCGTCGTGAGGGTGCGGCCCAGCGCAGCTCGCCCCGGAGGGCACAGCTGAGCCGGTTCGGCCAGGGCGCCGCGAGGGGGGCCGCGGGGCTGACTCAGGAAGTCCATGCGGCTAGGGCGCCGGTTCGGTCAGATGGCAACCGGGCAGGCCGGCAGGCATCCAGGAAAGCTGTCAGGCGGGCCAGTGGGCGGCCAGGTAGGATGCTAGGCAGGCAGCCGGGCCAAGCGCCGGGCGGGCCGGCGGGCAACCGGGCACGGCGCCGGGCGGGCCGGTGGGTAGCCAGGCAGGGCACACGGCTGGCCAGCAGACAGTCGGGCAGGGCGCCAGGGGGGCCCGCTGGCGGCCAGGATGGCTCGGCCGGAGGGTCGTGGTTCGGCCCGAAGCGCCACGGGGGTGGCGTGGTTTGCGGAGGCCGTGGGTCGCGCAGCCTTTTTCATCACAACCTTCGTCATTCTGTTGCCTCATCACCATACCGAAGATCGTCACAAACAAGAACGACGGAGGGTTTGGGCCATCTTGGTTTGGCCCGCACCCTCCGCGTTTAGGGTGGTATCAATTGTCTCATCAAGAAGTAAGAATATGAACAAAAACTCACCCACAAAAAATTCATTTCCAACCGTTGAAGAAGATTCAAGGAAGGAATCAACATGTAAAAACCCCTACCATTGATCATCATTCGTCGTTCGTTGATGGAGTCATAGAATGTAGACATTGAAGATTAACATTTGTCGCATCCGCTGCATGATTCCAATCTCGATCTGCATCAGCTCGTTGACGATGATGTGGAGGCATGGTCGGTTGAAGACTTCCCACTTCAGTAGAAGCTCCGAGGAAGAAGTCGAAGAATGTCGGTGTTCTTCATTCTTCATTGGGAGAGTTCTTCCCTCTTCTCCCAAGTTTCCACCACGATTTCATAGAAAATAATAATAGATAGGTTTATCTATTATTTTGTTGGGGCAGAATTCAAAATAGTGAAATAAATTAATTGGATCCACCTAATTATTGTGAAGGATTGGCCCAAGTTAATTAGGGGGGTTGAAATAATTTAATTAAATTGATGGTGGCACCGTAAAGGATGGAGGGTGTGGAGAAACTCTCCCTCATTAATGAGGGGAGTTGAGAGGTTTTCTACTCCTGCCATTAATAGGGTAGTTTAGCCCCATGTGGTCCTCACGTCATCACCACTCACGGGATGTTAGGTTGGCGTGGGCCCCACCACCATAACCTCTCATGGGAGGTTTCGGTGTTGTGGTCCCACCTCCAACTTCCATGAGGACATTTTAACCATCAAATAAAAATAAAGGCACACATTTTATTTTTATTTATTTTAATCTCTAAAAACACCAAAAACTATCTTTTATTCTCGACCAACTGTCATCGAGGTGAAAGTCTTCCTAATCGAATACTGGTGTTGTGAGTTCAACAGTGCCCTCATATTTCAATTCTGAGCACCGGTTCAAAAGTTTAAAAACCCGCTTGTACGTTTACTGAATGTACCCATACAAAACATTAAAAATTGATTCTGGTCACACCGGTCCTCGGAATCAGGCACCATAAATTTTCGTGAACTCATAAAATTCAAATGTTTTTCTGAAAAAAAAAATTCCATGGAATTTCCATGTCTTTACATTCTCCCCACCTCATGGATTTACGTCCCCGTAATCTACGACTTGAACTATGGGAACAAGTGTGGGTATTGAGCACGCATCCGAGCCTCTCGCTCCCATGTGCTCTCTTGGAGGTTCTCGTGTTGCCAGTGAACGCTCACCATAGGTATCGACCGTCCACATAGGACCCACTCCTTTCGATCCTTAATCTCCACTGGAACCTCTTTGAAATACGTCTCATCTTCAACGTCCAACTCTCCATGGTCGATGATGTGGGAAGGGTCGTGCATGTATCTCCTTAGCTGAGATATGTGGAAAACGTCCTTCACCTAGTGCAACTATGGTGGAAGAGCTAAACATTATCCCACCTCACCAACTCTGCTGAGGACCTGAAATGGTACGATTAACCTCAGAGATAACTTGTTACCTCGACCAAATCTTCGTAAACCTCATCGAGATTAGACTCGTAGAAAGATGTGGTCGCCATTCTCAAACTCTAGAGGTCTCTATCTCCTATCAGCATATGACTTTTTTCTGCTCCGTGCAGTCTTTATCCAATCCTAGGTGATCTGCACCTTTTCTGTGGTAGCCCATTCCATCTCTTTCCTCACTAGTGCTGTCTCCCCAGGGTCAGTCCAAAAAAAAGTTGATCTGAAAGGTCGCCTGTATAACACCTCAAAAGATGTCATCCCTATGGTGGAGTGATAGTTTTTATTGTCTGAAAACTCCACCAAATGTAAGTGATCCTCCCAGTCGTGACCAAAGTTGAGGACACAAAGAGCGCAGCATGTCCTCGAGGGTTTGAATTTTCCGCTCAGTCTGGCCATCCGTCTAAGGATGGAAGGCGGTACTCAAACGAAGTTTCATCCTGAAATCCTCCTACATCCCCTTAAATAGTCGAAAAGTAAACCATGCATCATGATCGGAGAAAATAGATGAAGGTAATCCATGTATCCACACAATCTCCTGCACATAGAGGCATCCCAAGCTCTCTACTGAACCCTTCTCTCTAATCGGTAGGAAGTGGGCCGACTTTGTGATTCAGTCACTGATCACCCAAATCAAGTCGTGACTCCTGGATGTATGTGGATGTCATGTCACGAAGTCCATGGATATCCCATCCCACTTCCACTATGGGACCTCTAAAGGATAAACTAATCCTGCTGCTTCCTGGTGCTCTACCTTCACCTGCTGACAAGTGAGGCACCGAGAGACAAATTTTGCAATTGCATTCTTCATACCTGGACACCAGTTCTGTCATCGAAGGTCCTTGTACATCTTCGCCACTTCTGGATGTACTGCTAAAGGGGATGTGTAGAACTCCCTCAACAAATCCTCCTAAAGTGACACTGGAACCATCGTGCATCCTTGGAAGAGGATGAAGTGCTCCCCATCTTCAGAAAATCCATCAAGTGCCCGCCCTATGGATATCTGAGCACGTTGTGTCTCGCTATCAGCGTCTCCACATTGTGCCTCCCTAACTCGCTGAAGAAGTGGGGTAGTGACTGTAAGAGACTGTATAAAGGCTAATTTTTCTCTATCCACAAAGGATATCTGTAAGGTATCTAGCTGCTTAGTCGCCTCACCTAGTAGTTGTATACCATATTTCCTACTAAGTGCATCTACTACAACATTCCCATTTTCAGGAGTATAGACTATCTCGAAGTCATAGTCCTGGAGGAACTCAAGCCATCACCGCTATCTCATGTTCAGGTCCTTCTGAGAGAAGATATACCTGAGACTCTTTTGATCAGAGTACACGGTAAAACATTTTCCCCTCAGATAGTGTCGCCACATCTTCAAGAAGAAGACCACTGCTGCTAACTCCAGGTCATGGGTTGCATAGTTATGCTCGTGTTGTCTCAGCTGCCGAGAACCATATGCAATCATTGCTCGATCATGCATCAGGAAACACCCGAGTCTGGTCTTTAATGCATCGCAGTAGACTACGTACCCTAATCCTTCCTCTGAAATCCTCAAGAAGGGGGCACTAGTTAGCCTCTACCTTAGCTCCTGAAAGCCCTATTGGCATCTCTCCGACCACACGAAGGGTTTCCCCTTCTTCGTCAAGGCTGATAGTGGTGCTGCAACTCTGGAATAGTCTGAAATGAACCTCCGATAGTGACCATCCATACCCAGGAAACTCCATACCGCTATCACACACCTGGGTGGCTCCCAATCATGTACCACCTCAATCTTTGCAGGATCTACTGTAATTACAACATCCGAGATGACATGTCCCAAAAAGTGAACCTCTATGATACAAAACTAGCAATTTGAGAGATTACCATAAAGATGGTGCTCTCAGAGTGTGTTCAGTACTACCTACAAATGGTAGGCATGATCCTCCTCAGTATTTGAGTAGATAAGATTGTCGTCGATGAAGACTATGAGAAAGAGATCAAGGTATGTCTGGGAGATCCTATTCATGGATCCCAGGAACACTACTGGGGCATTGGTTACACCGAAAGGCATAACCAAGAACTCATAGTGGCCATACGAACATCTGAAAGCCGTATTCTACAGTAGTCGACACAAAGCCTCAAGCATCCATCTGCCTTCTTGGTGAACAGAATGAGGGATACTAGGGAGAAACACTGGGTCGGATGAATCCCTTCCCTTGTAAGCCCTCTAGCTGCACCCGCAGCTCACGAAGCTCCGTGGGATACATTCAATACGTTGGTATAGATATCGGTACCATCCCGGGGTATAGGTCAATGTAGATGTCCACCACTCTGTGAGAAGCTATACAAGGGACATCATTAGGGAAAGCATTTGTGTACTGGTCCACCACTACAGGATAAGTCAGAATCTCCACATCAACTTCTCTATGGGTAAAGCAAGCCAACTAATGAGTGATCGGTTGTACTCCCCTTTGGGAAAGTCCATACTACTCTGAAAATGATCCCTTCTCTCTGGTGAAGGTGAACCTAGTCACATCCATGCATACACACTCCACTTTGAGCCTAATACAGTATATCTGAGCATGGACTATAGATATCAGTCCATACCCAAGATGACGTCATAAGGCCTCGCCATCGCTAAGAGGAGATCACATCCGAAGCTCTCACCTCCTAGAGTAAGCTCATACTTCCCTCACGAGTGTGTAATCATCAAGTTTGCTCCAATAAAAGTCTCTAGCCATAAGGATTGAGCCAACGGATCTGCCGGAATCTCCGAGGTCTGAATGAGGGAAGTGGTAATGAAAGAGTAACTAGCACCTATGTCTATAAGTACTGCATCTAAGGTGGAGTATACACATATTGTAACTCGAATCATCTTTGTGGAACCATAATCCTTAGCCTCAACTGCCTGGAGATGAGCTCTCACCTGTCCACTGGATCCTTGTGGTCGAGGGTGGACCTCCTGGTGGTGGTGGTGGTAACACCTCGAAACGTCGCCCCCCACCAGCTGCTCGACAAACTTCTCTGCCACGTCCACCTATGCCTTGTGGACCGCCTCGATAGAATATATGCCTCTGCATGGGCGGTCCATTGACCATCTAATGATCATCCGAACGAAAATTTGGACAGTCATGATCCATGTGACCCTGCTCACTGCATGAGTAACAAGGCATGCTCCTGGCATGTATGTCACTGCCCGGGTGCCTCTCACAACTGATCCTAAGTCATGCGGTTGTCCACCCGTGGGTCTGGTCCTTTAGGAACTCTACATCATCTGTCTACTGCCAGCTGTAGAAGACTCCAATGCATGTCAAATAGTGGTGGGTCTCGCTGCCGGAGACTACTCATCAAGGAACCTCTCCACTAAGAGGGCTCTCTCCAATACCCCTGCCTGCATCGGGATGCTGAGGGAAATCATCGAAGCCCTGATCTCTCTTATGATCCCCTTCTTGATGTTCTCAACCCCGAATAATGGGTTATATACCATATATATGGAGTAGCGCGAGAGGTCGGTGAACCTCACTGAGTACTGTTCCACTATCATGCTGCCCTGCTGCAGGTGAAAGAGCTCATCTATTTATACTACACATATGATGGCTGGGACAAACTTCACCTGAAACAGGATTTCGAAGTCTTCCTAGTGTAGTTTCATCTCATCATGGACATGGAGCATCAAGATCCACCAAATTCCCACTTCTTCCTATAGAAGGATGACAGTAATAATCACCATGAAGTCGGCTGGCATCCCTACCAGTCGGAAAACTCTCACCACAGCCTCCATCCAATCCTCAGCCGCATGAGGTTCCGTCTCTCCCCTGAACCTAGGTGGCCTCTAGCGCTGGAACGTGTACAACGCGCTCAAGTGGCGTGCATCGTCTGCTGCTGGTGCTGGTGGCATCGATGGCCCAACAGGAACTGGTACCGCTGGTGCCTCTGCTGGAAAAGGGCCATGCACTGAGGCCTCATCACTCGATGGGCTATCTATGCGTACAACTCTCTCGACTCTCACTGGTCATCCATAGGGAGGAATCCTAAAAGAAATAGATGTGACACGATCAAAAGATTATACCTGGTGAGCTGACCTGGTTGAGCTGACTTAAAGAAAACTTTTGAAAACACACACTCAATCTGTGTTTTTGTGCACTATGTCGGAAATTAGAAGTCAGGGTCCTGGTTTATGGATACTTCAGCCACCGCACTAACACTGGACACCCTGAATTGAAAACCACAGTCAATACCCTTGACACTATAGCTTCACATAAAAGATCATATTTCTATGTTTATTGGTAGAATCAACCCCTTTGATACCAATTTGTCACGACCCATCCACCGGAGAAGTATCTCCAAGGTCCTCCATGTTATAGGGGTCTCAACGCAACAGAAGACGCATCAATCAGACGCCCGGTATGTGAGTTATCAGCCTTTTAGCCCCGGGGGCCCGGTTGAATTCGTGTACGACCCATAATTACCATATCTCAAAATTACCCCAAACATTAGTGGGGTATACTCAAAGGGACAGTCGCGCTCGAAGAAAACCAGCACCGCTGACGGTTTGTCAAATTATCGTCTGGTGCCAAAATTATGGCCAAAGAAAAGAAAGCGCCAGTAGTGGGCTCCCGGCCGGTCCGACCCAGGCAGACTTGTTGGGTCTGGCCCGGCCCATTTGGCGGGCCATCCTTTTTGGTTCAGCCCGGCCCACTGGGTCCAGCCCAGCCGGCATCCTAGGCAGTTCATCCAAAACTTGGGGTCAGTTCAGCCCGGATCTTCGTGAGGGTGCGGCCTGGCACAGCTCGGCCGGGAAGGCGTGGTTGGGCCAGTTCGGCCAGGGCACCGCAAGGGGTGTCGCGGGCTGGCTCGGGAGGCTTGTGTGGCCAGGGCACTAGTTCATTCATATGGCTACCGTGCAGGCCAGCTGGCGGGCTGGCAGGCGGCTCGGTAGGCTGGGCCGGCCGGCAGGTGGGCCAGCGGGCGGTCAGGCAGGTGGCAGGTGGGCCGGAGGGCGGTTGGGCGGGGCGTCGGGCGGGCCGGCGGGCAGCCGGGCAAGGCGCAGCTAGGCGGTCTGGCGGCCAGGTGCCGGGTGGCAAGGGATGGCGGTGGTGCGGCTGGGGTGGCACGGCCAAAGATCCATGGTTCGGCCCAGAGCACCAGAGCACTGCGGGGGCGGTGTGGTTTGCGGACACCGTGGGTAGTGTGGCCATTGTCATCACCGCCTTCGTCGTTCCATTGCCTCATCACCATTCCAAATATCATCACAAATAAGAACAGTGGTGAGGTCGGGCCATTTTGGTTTGAACCACACCCTCCGCATTTAGGGTGGTGGAAATTGCTCATCAAGAAGTAAGAAGATGAACTACAACTCATCTGAAAACAATTCATTTCCAACCGTTGAAGATGATTCATGGAAAGAATCAACATGTAAAAACCCCCTACGTTTGATCTTCATTTGTCATTCATTGACAGATTTGTGGAAGGTAAATGAAGAAGATCGTTGTTTGTCGCGTCCGCTGCACGCTTCCAATCCCGAGCTGCGTCGGCTCGTTGACAACGATGCTGAGGGTAGGTCGGTTGAAAATGTCCCAAGTCGGTACAAGCTTGGATTAAGAAGTCGAAGAAGGTCGGCATTCTTATTTTTTTGTTGGGATAGTTCTTCCCTCTTCTCCCATGTTTCCACCAAGATGCCGAAGAAAATAATAATAGATGGGTTTATCTATTATTTTGTTGGCGCAGAATTAAAAATGGTGAAATAAATTAATTGGCTCCACATAATTAATGTGAAGGACTCTCACAAGTTAATTAGTGGAGTTGGCACAATTTAATTAAAGGGAAGGTGGAACCATAAAGGAGGAAGGGTGTGGAGAAACTCTCCCTCACTAATGAGGGGAGTTGAGTTGTTTTCCGCTCCCTCCATTAATAGGGGATTTTAGCCCCGTGTGGTCCCCACGTCATAACCTCTCGCAGGAGGTTTGGTTTGGTTGGGCCCCACCACCATAACCTCTCATGGGAGGTTAAGGTGTGGTGGTCCCACATCCAACTTTCATGGGGATATTTTAATCTTCAAATAAAAATAAAGTCACACACTTTATTTTTATTTAATTCAATCTCTAAAAACCCCAAAAAGAATATTTTATTATCAACCAACTGTCATCGAGGTGAAAGTATTCTTAAGATAATACTGGCACTGCGAGTTCAACGGTGCCCTCAGATTTCAATTCTGATTACCAGTTCAAAAGTTATAAAAACCCGCTCGTACATTTACTGAACGTACCATAACAAAACATCAGAAATCGATTCCAGGCACATCGGGCCTCAGAATCATGTGCTATATATTTTTGGGGAGTCGTAAAAATCCCATGTATTTAAGAAAAAAAATTACATGGATTTTTTGGGTCTTTATAAGAAATACAAAGTGGACACATCCAAATAGTATCCATTTTTTCATAAAAAAACTTTTAAAATGAAACATGATTATTTTTCATGTTTAGTCATTATAGTTTTCCCTTGATCCCATAATTACATCTATTCTCCTTAAATCCTATGTGAGACTTTTTAAAACATTGGATGATCATAAAACTATCAGTATGGGATACACAAATAATGAAAACTGTTAGTCCTATGAAAACACGTAAACCATGAATACTTTATCAAAATGGAATATATCTCACCTTTAAGAATAAGTAAATACATTACCCATTTCTTACCCTTTTTATAATCCTAGGATTACAATAATACCCTTCGCAAGAATATATAACCCATAAAGATAACATGGGACATGATTATACATAAATAGAATAATCATGCAGTCGTCTTCCATACGTGTCACATTTACAAATGTAATAACCATATGGTCGACTTCCATACAAAAATCATTAGAGGTTATAACGTAACCACCCATCCTTGTTTTATCATTGAACCACCCATTAATTGAACACATATCAGATATGATCATAACACATAAAATACTTCAGTTTTCATCATTTAATTCATAAATATCCATTTACAATCTCAAGTTATAATTTCAAGTTATTCAAATAATCAATCTGTTTCCAAAAAAAAATTAATTACAAAAATACCCAGAAAAAAGGAATAAGTGATTTAATATGATTTTTTTCAAATAAATAATGCATGTAGATTAATCCAAACATCAAAAGATTCTCACAGCAATGGATAATTCTTTCTTTCCTTATACATTAGAAAACATTCAGTTTATCATTTTTAAAGAAAAACAAATGCACCGTATATAGGGCATACAATATATCCTCTTTGAAATTATTTTAATAAAATTAAAAATAAAATGGGGTCTTTTATACACATCATAAGATAATTTGGTGTATAACAACAACATATTACTCAATGAAAGGATATTGAGATAAAGTCCCTTACCTCGACTCTAAATCATCAAATATGTTCTTTATATTCCTTTCCATTGGATGATCACCTTTTATTAACAACATAACACCACTTATGATGGTTTTATTACTAAACTAAGGCCTCAGTAAAGTGTTTAGGGATTCATTTAATGTATTTTAGTAGAGCTTGTCCATACCAAAATGGTTTTTATGTGTGTAGATATGATAGGAAGTAGTTCCCTTTTATAAGAGAAGGAAGGGGCACTCTTGGAATTCTTCAAAATATTAAATTAGTATAAATTATTTTTCTATCCCAAATGTGTAAAATTATAATTATTTTTATTATATGATGTTTATGTGTTGTAATATTGTCATCTAATAAAAATTAATCATGTTTTGAATGTTTTTAATCCTTGTCCTTTGGTTTTAAACCTTTTAACTCGTAATATTTAATTAAGTAATTTAAAATTTTAGTTGAAAATAATTATCATAAAATTCCAAACGAAACATAAAAGAGTAATTTGTGACATGTTAGTACTTATTAAAAATATTTTGAAGAATGCTTGATTTTTAAAAAATTTAATTCATTTAATAAAATTTTTTATATTTTAAAATACAATTAGTGTCAATTTTGACACTATTTATTTGATAAATTTTTAAAAATTTAATCACATCAAGATATAGTTGTCACACCTATTTCAAAACCTCAATAACTCCTCAAATTCATCCATAAAATTCTTTTATGTAATCAATTATGTAAAATTGTACATATTTTAATATTTTTATTATCATTTATTTGATTTATCCAATAATGAAGCAATTATTGGGTCATAATTGTGTAACTATTTAATTTAATTATTTATTTCCAAAACATTATAATTAAATTACAATGATTTAGGTAATTATTTTATCCTTACAAACACTATTTTTAGTCTAATATATCACTTATATGACACCATATTAAAATTTTCATATTTATGAGAGACATGATTATGACATCTTTGTCTTCACTTTAAATATGATATTATAAATGTCGTAAACACTCCCAAGTGGTTTACAAAGACCATAATCTCAGACCAAGGATTTTATTGGTTGATAATAACACATCCAATAAAATTAGGTCTACTGTTAGGGTTGTTTACAATATTTATAATATTATTTTTACGTTTAATTACTTAATTTTCCATTAATCAAGGTAATAAAATTTATTACAAAATTTTCTATTCATAATGAATAAAAATATAAAGGACCTTATTAAATAATTTTAAAATTTTGATTCCAAATATATAATCCTTTTTTTCTTAATTGAAAACACATAATTGAAAATAATAATTAAAAAATAATCTCATTGATGGAATAAGAAAAAGACATTTTAAAGAAAAACGTTCAAAAGATCGCACAGTTTTTTTAATTAAATTTCATTATGAAATTGATTCAAATGACCTATATTTGATTAAATGATAAAAAATTAATCTAATTATACTTTATAACTAATTAAAATTATTATCTAAAAATGTAAATAAATTAGATGAAAAATAGGTTTTCAATAAAAATGTAGTTTTTTTTAATATTCATTAAAATATGAACATTATCAGAAAAATACCAACAAATTAATAAAATTGAATTTTTATTTCCATATTCCAAATAAGATGATTATTTTTTCAAATATAACAAAAATGTTGACAAAACTAGATTTAAAATGGGTTCTCCATCTAAAGGGGGTAAAACTATTTTTTAGAAAAACAATGTTTTAAACTATAACACTTGATTTATCATATATGTTATTGAATGAACTGTATATTTTAACTAATATATAATTAATAAATTAAAATGAATTATATTATCATTAACTTGGAATTTTCATTCTTCCCCCAACTTCAAATTGTGTCCTCGCCATTTTATTGACTTATCAAAGAAGATGGGGTTTTTTCCCTTGGACCATTTTCAGATTCCAAGGTTGCCTCTTTAACAATATAGTTTTTCTGCAAAAACATAACCTGATGGATCACTATATTGCAAAACACTTTTTTTCAATGGTCAATAACCATTACTTATTATTCCTCATAAGAATTATTCTCTTCCAACTAAACTACTTCTGGACTCAAAACATGAGATAGATCTGGCATATACTTTATTTACATTGAAATATTTGTATACCTGGGATAAAATCATAGGTAAAGCCTCCCAGTAGGTAACTAATCCAACATTACAAAGGATTTAATAGGTTCCAACGAACATTGGACCCATCTTACCCATCTTACCAAATCGCATCTCACTATTCTATAGAGAAAACATGTGTAATACATTATCACAAAACTCAAAAGAAGGATCCTTCCCTAGGAAACCAATATAAATTTTCAACCTTCTCTAGGGTATCCTCATTTGTAGTAAAATCATCTGAACTTTCTCTGCCATTTCCTTTACCAATTATGGTTCCATCAACAACCATTTATCTACTTCATCCAAAAAAATATGGAGTTTGACACTCTATTCTATATAATTTCTCATTTGGTTCCATCTGTATACTGGAATGAAAACTATTATTATAATAAAATTCATCCAAAGAAAAATATTGATCCTAACAACCTTGTTAATTAATTGAACACACACATAGCATATCTTCCAATGTCTGAATTGTTCTTTCTAACTATCAATCTTATTGATGATGAAAATATGAACTAAAATTTCATTTAGTACCCAATGACTAATGAATCCAATTACAAAAGAAATAAATGTAACTTGGATCATGATCTGATACAATAGAGAGCGTACATCCATGTAAAATGACTATATCTTTAACAAAATGAAATTTTATCTATAGATAGAGTATATAAAATGTGAATAAAATGAAAATATTTAGTCAATCGATCAACAATAACCAAGATCACATTGTTACCTTGATATTTCTTTGATAATCCCAAAATAAAGTCCATAGATATATTTTCCCACTTCCACTCTGGAACTATAAAAGGATGAGGCATCCCTTTTGGTATCTTTCAATCTACTTTAAAATATTGACAAGTCAAACATCTCAGGATAATGTCTACAATAACTATTCTCATTCCATCCCACCAGTAATACTCTTGATGGACTTAATACATCCTAGTGCTACCCGGATAAACTAAAAACAGAAACTATGAGCCATACATAACATATCATTTTTCAAATTTGAATCACGAGGAACACATAATAACTTCACAAACCTCAAAACACAATCATTATCATAGTAAAATTTAGGCAATACACTATTTTTAATCAATCCAACCTCTTTCTGCAACTAACAGTCTTCTCTCTATGCTTTCTTAATTCTGTCTGATTGGGATGATTTCAATGATACCTAAAACATAATAGTTGGATTTTTTTCACCAATAAAATCCATAAAAAATTCAATAATTGATTAATCAATTGGTCATATTACAGATTTATCATGTTAATGTACAAACACTTTTCAGACTCAATGCATCATCCACCTTGTTTTCTTTTCAATGAAGGTATTGAATTGTGCAATCATAATCCTAGATAAGTTTCATCCACCTCCTCTATCCCATGATCAATTATTTTTAGTGAATATATACCTCATACATTTGTAATAATTATATATTTCACACTTTAATCCATATAAATGATGTCTCCAATTTTTTAATTCAAAAAACAATAGAAGATAATACCAAATCATGTTTAGGGTTATTTATCTCAAGAGGTTTTAAATAACTTGAATAATAATCAATGAACTAATCATTTTTCATTAGTTAACCACCAATTCCATTCAATGAATCATTAATGTAGATAAAAAATTCACCATTTCTGGATAGCAGGGCCAAAACTGGAGCATTTACAAATCATCATTTCAATTCTGAAAAACTATCACCACATTCTCTTTTCTTGATCAAATTAACTTCCTTATGTGTTAACATATTTTATGGGATAGATAACTGAGAAAAATATTCAAAAAAATATCTATAATGGTATACAAATAAAGGAAAACTATGAATATATGTGGAATTTGTAGGACTTAGACACTCTTCAGATACTTTTTTTAAAAGGTTCTTAAGTCATGCCATCTTTAGAAAAAATATAAGCAAGGAATAAAATTCTTTGAAACAAAAATTCACTGTCACTAGACAATCCATATATTTTCTTTTCATTTAAGGTATTCAAAAAAATCCTTAAGAGACATTCATGTTCTTGATGTATTTTATAATATAACAAAATATCCATTATAATCACAACCAAAAACTAAACCAAATACTAATGAAAAAATCCCTTCATGAGATTCATAAATACAAAAGGTGAATTATATAACCTAAAGGGCATATCCACATACTCATAATACCTTTATCTTGTCCATAATGTTTTCTTTTGGATTTTTATCATCCTTAACCTTCAACTGATGGTACCCAAACCTCAAATCAATCTTTAAAAAATATTGAACTCTCTAGAGATGATCAAATAAATCATCAAAAAAATGGAAAAGGATATTTTTCCTTAATAGTGATGTTATTAAGGGATTCATAAACAATAAAAATTATCATGAAACCATCCTTGTTTTTTCACAAATAAAATTGGATCCCCCTATAGTGAAGTACTTGGTTGAGCGAAACCTTTAGCAATCAATTCATTCAAATATTTTTTTCAATTACACAAGTTCTACTTGAGCGATTCGATATGGGGGTTTAGAATTAGGCTTTTAATCAAGCACTAAATCAATAATAAATTCAACCTCCTAATTAGAAACAAAACCACAAAATTCATCAAGAAAAACAATCATATGTTCATTCACTACTTGAATGTCACTAGTCAAAACTATTTCGTTAATTTCAAAAACATAATCTAGATAACATCCACTATTGTATTTAATAAATATATCACATTCTTGGTATGTTATAAATGGTATGAAATCATAGAATAAAATATTCCTGGCATTTATTTTTATTTTAGCGTGATAAACTGCTATCCAATCTATACCCAAAATGAAATCAAACTCCACTAGGGGATGTTTAATAAGGTTTTAAAGAAATAGAATCCCACCAATTATAATTGTATTATTATATGAAATTGTGGTTTCTTTTATACTTCCACCAAGAGATTTTACCGAAATTTCTATATCACATTCATGAGGTGATATTTCTAATTTACTTGAAAAGATCTTAGAAATGAGACAACGTGAAGATTCAGAGTCAAAAAAAGTATTAGAATGTTTTAAAAAACCAATAACATACCTTTAACCACTACATTTGATACCCCGACATCAACCACAAAAGTAGAAACTGAATTTTCTATTCCCTTCGGCTTATGATCTTCGTGGTTTTCTCCGTGGTTAATCAACATCTGACACAAATTAGCATAATTCCAAAACTCATTACAACTCAAATATATTACTGAAGATTTTTAATTTCATTCCTGGTCATCTCCCTTCAAGGAATGAGTAATATTACTAGTATTACCACATTGGAATCACTTCCAAGACACTGAAATAGATTCAATAGGATCCTTTTTACCACACTAATCACAAGATGGAACTTTAGTTTTCTTACCTCCAAAATTATTTGATAAATGTTTTCCAATTTCATACCTGTTGGATCACTTCATTTTCTTGATCTCATGGGACACGTGATCCTTAGAAAACTCCATTTTTACCTTATCATCACACCAAAAACATTTCTAATATCTTTTGAACACAAAATAATCTAATACCCTTTGATATCTCATCTTCAATCTTGATTAAAATAGATTTATCTTACTATCAAGATCATATGAATAATTTGGGACATACCTTTCCAAATGGGTGACATTTTCATCATATGAAGCCACCAAATCATACTCCATTTGTCTAAATTTAATGAATTTATTTTCCATCATAAGTCTACCAGCCTTAAAAAATATTTTTTCAAGTAGTATGTTCTTCAATTAAACCAATTCAATGGAATCAATCTCTACACCTACTTTGATATTTTTATCCATTGTCCACCACTGATCAACATCACATAAAAATGATAAATTGGAAGAGTTTCTTTTCTTTCTCCAAATGACCCATGGGGTTGAATATATATTCTAGGGATTTAATCTATCCTTCATGTAGTGTGGGGTTAGATGATCCTCTGAATGATTGGGGATGATGTCTATTAAAATTCTATACTATCATCATGTACCTCTGTGGAATATCAAGTTTCTCTCTTTCATTAACACCACCACCATTTATTTTTAAATTCAACTGATCCATCACTACAAAAAACTTCTCATTTCTGATTCAAGCCATTTTTGGGTAATGATTTGGAAATTAGTTTTCCTATTGATTCTTTTCCATTACATTTTACATCTTTCCTTAGTGGAAAGCCATTATGAACATAAATATATTAGATAATGAAACATGGTAATAATTAAATTATATAAAATTTTAACTTTACTGTAATGTAAAATCTATAAAGGGTAATATATTAGTAATATCGTATCTTCTAATGTTATTTAAACTAATCTCTGATACTAACTATAAGTACTCAGACTCAAACATTACATAATCCTATGTTGAGCCAAGATTTTTACATAATTTTAAATTGATGATCTTTTCATGTGTTGAGATTTTTAGAATTAGGCCAAAACTCATATATAACAAAAATAAAGAAATAAAAAGTGGACACTTCCAAATAGTATCAAATTTTCATAAAAAAAACTTTTTAAATAAAACATGGATTCATTTAATTTTCAATCATCATAATTTTCCCTTGATCCCTTCCTTGTCTCTATTCTTATTAAATTTTGTGTAAAACAATTAAAAACATAGGATGAGCATAAAAATCTATGTGAGGTATCCAAAAAAAATCATTTAGTCTTTTGAAAAAAAATCTATTCATGAATACTTCATCATAATGTATTATTTTCCACCTTTAATATGTATTAAATACTTTCCTCAATGCTTACCATTAATTGTAATCATAATATTAACATAAAACCCTTATCATGTATATATAACACATAAACATAACTAGCGATATAATTATACTTAAATAGAAAAACCGTTTCATCTACTTCCATTGATGTCACTCTAAAAAATGGAATAACCATACATTCGACTTCCATAACTAATGAATTGGAGGTTATAATAGAACCATATGTCCTTGGTTAATCATAGAACCACCCATACTTGCTTTATCATGTTACCGCATATAAAATGTCTGAGTACCATTATATAATCATAACAGATAAAATATTTCAATTTTAAAAATTTTACACATAAAATTTCATTGGTAATCACAAGTAATCATTTAATGTGATTGAAATAATAAACCTATTTCCTAACCCATTTTTAATACCAAAACACTCAAAAAATGGAATAAGTGATTTCTTTTTATATTGAAAGCATTAAGGAATATAGAAGAATCCAAATATAAAATAATTTTCTTGGGGTTGGAGAAGACCTTTTCGCAGTATACATTAAAATTAGAACATTCATTTTGTCATTTGTAAAGAAAACCAAATGCTCCATATAGAAGGCATAAAAAGGTTTATTTCTAAAACCCATTGAATATAATAAAAAATACATATGGGTTGATTATAAAACTCATAATATAAGGTGGTGTATAACTTCAAAATATTACTCAATAAAAGGAAATTTGAGATAATGTCCCTTACATCGATTTTTTTTGTCATGTATGTTCTTTAACATCATTTCCTTTAGATGGTCACCTTTGATTAACAACCGAACAACTAAAAGAAGGGTGTTCTGCCTAAAATAAGGACTGGAGAATGTGGGTATGTATTTTAGGAAGGTATTTTATTAGATCATGGATGAACCAAAATGGTTTTGAAGTGTGAATAAATTAATGGAAGTAGTTACCTTTTATAGAAGAGGGTAGGGGCAATTTTGTAAATCCTCAAAATGTTAAATGAATATAATTTAATTTTCTTTCTCAAATGGGTCCAACTAATTTATTTCTATGATAGGATTATTACGGGTCGAAATATAATAATCCAATTAAAATTATAGTAGATTTGAATATTTTTTTAATCATTATCTCTTGGTCTTCACCCTTTTTACACTTACTATTTTATTATGTAATTTACACTTTGAGGGTCAAAATAATTTCTGTAACATGCCAATAGTCTATTAAGAGAGTCATTTATGAAATTCTAGGACTTATTAAAACTATTTGGACGAATCATATATTTTTATAAGTTTTATATAATTTAATAAAATGTTTAATATTTTAAAATAACATTGGTGTCAATTTTGACACTATTCATTTCTTGACTTTTTTAAAATATCAAAACATCAATATATAGTGGAAATGACAACTTGAAAACATCAAAACCATTCAGATTCATCCATAAAATTCTTTTATTGCATCAATTATTTCAAATTATTTTCATTTAAATAATTTTAATATCATTTATTTAATTCGTTAATTAATTAACCAATTACAGTATCTCCATTTAATTAAATTATTTATTTCCAAAAATATTCTAATAAACTACCATGACATAAGTAATAATTTTATATTTTTAAATTCTATTTAGAGTTGAAGATATCACTTATATATCTCTATATTAAGATTTTCATAATTTTTAGATACATGATTATGACATCATTGTCTTCACTTTAAATATAATATTATAAATTTCATAAACACACTCAAGTGGATTCTAAAGGTCATAATATAGGTAAAAAAATTATATTGGTAAAAAATAACTCATAAAATCAAATTAGGAAAAATTTTAGTGTATTTTTATACTATTTATTTTTTATTTTTTACTATTAATTACCCAATTTACCCATGAACGACGTTATAAAATTTATTAATAAAGTTACTATAGAAAATGTTTAAAAATAAAAGGGACTTATTTAAATAAATTGAGTCTTATAATTAAAATTATGGAATACTATTTTCCAAATCCAAAACATATAATTAGAATGAATTATATTAAAACCAATCTCATTTTTTTAATAATAAAATGGGTTTTTAAAGTAAAGAATTCAAAAATTCACATATTTTTTATATTAAATTTCATTGTGAAGTTGATTACAATGAATTAAATTGTATTAAATAATAAAAAATAATATAATTACACTATAAAAAAATTAAAAGGATAATCTAACAATAAAAATAAATTAGATGAAAAATAAGTTTTGAATTAAAATACACTATTTTTTTAATTCATTAAAATATGGAATCAACCAGAAAAAAGAAAAAAATTCAACTATAGTAAATTTTTATTTCACAATTCCAAATAAGATGTTTATTTCATCTAATATAACATGGAAATTTTTCCAAAACGTTATTTAAAATTGTTTGGCCATCAATAGGTGGTTAAACTAGTTTTTTTATAAAAACAATTTACCACCAAACTAGATTCATCATATAAATGATAAAATTTAGTGTATTATTTAATTAATATATAATAAATTAAATTAACTGACTTATTTTATTATTTACCAGGTTCTTACATGGATGTCTATTTTTTCACATACCATTGTAATCAAGAAAACACAAGTAATATGTTTCAAGATATATGGTGTTACAATTTTTATCAGATAATCATTGGTCGGGCCATTAAGAAAAATGTTTTATTTTAACATGGATAACAAGAGAATTATGATGGAGTATTTGAAAACCTTTTTAGGTTTTCTATTATATGTCTCATTTTTCATGATTATTTTTTCTAACTATGTGTGGGTCATTTTTAGGTATGGATCAAAGAGGATGGTAGGGAATAAACACTCGCAATCTATGTAGAGATTAGCTTGTTAATAATTATTATACAATGGGTGTTCATGTTGAGGAGAGTTTTCTTTGAATGAGTCTGTAAGGGGATTTCGACGCTAGGGTTTCCCCCGCCGCAGACTTCATCATCCCTATGGTGGATCTTCAATGAACTCTTCCAGTGTTCTCTAAATCATGTTTGCTTCTCACCTTACTGTTGTGGTTTCAAGCTCGGACTCTATGGTGCTTTGGTTCACGATACTCAGGCGTAAGACCATTTTTCGATGAGGCCACTTTGTTCACCGGCTCACTCATTGGAGAGTTCATGGGATCGCGGTTTCTGGTGGCGCGATGTCCTCTTGGTTTGTCGAAGCTTGAGGGTTGTGGTCATGATACGAAGGATTGTATGCTTCGATGGTTTGTGGTGGTCTTCTCCGGCCGGGATGTTCGTAGTGACGTGATATGATTGGTTGATCTATCGCGTCTGGGCATGGTGATGGGTTCTCTCTCTCGACCTTTTTTCTTCTTTCTCTTTTTTGGATTCACCTGTTGTTGTTGATTTGAGTTATGTGTTTTTGTGTTGGTTTGCTTTGGATAAATATCTCTGGGAATTTCATTGTTTTGTGTTGCAGCATGGTTGGCTATGCTCCAACGTCTTACTAGTATTGGGTCCTGCTCATTATGAGACTGTTTTCCTGTGATTTTTCATTTGGAAGAACTTGTGATGGTTTGTAGTGGGAATAACTCGTGACAGAAGGGGATTTGTGGTGATTTCAGGTTCTTCGTATTTGGCATGTCATGTTTTCTCACTGAAATCGACATTTAAGGCAGTAAGTTTTTTTTCGGTTTTGGCTTTCTCTGAGGTGGATGGATGGAAGAGGCTCTTTTGTTGGAGTTGATACTGTATTGGTGAATCCGGTGGAATTCTGGGGATGTTGGATTGCAGTTTGTGTGTTTTCATAAGTGTTTGTTTGGATGGTGGTTGCGGTGATGATCCACTGCTGCTGACGACCACGGTGATGGTTAAGAAGACGATGCTACTATGTTGATGTTGCGGTGGTAATGGTATCGAAAACTGATTCTGGATAGCGGTTTCTTTGGGCGATGACTGGCGCTGTTGGTGTCGACGACACTTGGAGAGGAAAATAGTGATGAGGACGATGGTCATTGGACGATGTAATTGGTGATGCAATGATAGCATTGACGCTTTGGATTACACTATGCCCCGACAGCCTGTCTTGCGGCCATCGAGGAGCTGTTTTGGTGGGAATTGAGTGCATTTTCATTTTTTGGAATTTGTGGCTCTTGTTTGGTTTTCTATTTGAAATCGTGAACATGTATCATTGAAATCGTGAACCAATAACGTTGAAATACAACTGTATTATCAATCTTGTGTGGTTACCACTAATCCAAAAGGTGGATTTTAGAAAATAAAAAAAAAAGATATTTTTGGGTGTTCATGTTGAGTTGATAATAGAAATATTAAGGAAACTAACTCAGGTTATCAATTATATTCATTCCCACATAGGGAAATCATACCTTATAAAATAATTGTTGAAGGATCATCTGATTACTCTTATAATTGTATCTCGAGTTCTGGTAAAAAAATTAAAATAAACTGAATTCTAAAAAAATAAGATAAAAATAATTTTAATGAATGTTTGGGTGATAAAACCCATTGAATGAAAAATATTCACCATGTCATGTCTCAATAATTTTGTAAGTAACAATTGGATAAATTTTTAAATGGAATGGTAAAATTTTACATCAGTGGAGATAAAGAACAAAAGTCTCATGAATTAAGAAAAAATAAAGTATCAATAATATCTTGTTATTTCAAAATAAATATATAAAGAATTATGAAAATCCATTCTCTATGAATCAAGGACTATTTTTATAATTATTTTATTGTATTTATTAATGATATATAAAAATTTTATAAATATTACGATGTAAATGAGAATTACTTTAGAATCAGTGTTCAATATTTTCGAGAGAATGAGTTATATGAGAAAATTAATAAGTGTGAAGAATGATGTCAAGAATTTTATTTTCATGGAAACCTTTTCCCCATGGATGTAATATATAATTATTTTTCAATGGAAAAATTAAATAAAAATAATATCCCTCACATCATAATATAACATATAAAAATTTGAATCAGGGGTAATTATCGTTAAATTATATAATATATTATTATGATGTATTGGAATTTATAAATTGATATTTTTTCAGGAGTATTAAGAGAAAATATCCAGGTATTTTTCTAATGAAATTTTTTTATATAAAAATTATAAAATTTGTAAATTTTCGAGACATGTATTGATTAGTATAAACAAAAGAAAAATTTTATTTTTAAAACCATGTGTTATTTTTAGAGATATTTATTTAATAATTTATATATGATCTTAATATTTATTATGTGTTAATATAAGGGGATCATTGGTGAAGCTTAATGTATTTTGTCTTAGTTCATTTCAGAAAAATTATATTTTTGAATATGTGATTAGGGAAAACATATTTGAGTGTTTGATTATATAAGGGACAATTCTTGTTTAAAGAATATTTTTTTGAAGGATTATTCACGTTTATTTTATTATAGCTTGTCCAAACTATCTCATTTTTAGAGAGTATAAATAAATTTTTAACTTTTGGTCAATAAAAAATATACTTTAGTGTTTAAATTTTGAATAATTCATGATTTTAATTATTATTCACATTGAAGGATGACTTAATTCTTATATAAAGGGAATAAGTCATGGGTGTTAGTTTTATTATATTTTCTATCTTAATAGTAATGTTATTCATCAAATGAAAAAAATGATGATAAATATATCATGTCTTATGTAGAATTTTACACACATTAACGAAGGTAAATTTTTAGAAACTAATTTACATCTTTTGTTCTTATATATCTATAGGTATAATAAGTATCTTGGTTATAACTTAGAAATTAAATTTCATGATATAATCCATATCTAATTTAACTAATATCATATATTTATATGATTAAAAATTCATAAAAATTTTAATAACTAAATTATTATAAGTATAGGATAATATTCTACCAAAAAAATTAGTTTCTATTTTCCATAAACAACTATATCCCAAGTATCTATCACATATAGCCTGAGCTTAAAAATAAATGAAATAATATTATGTAAAAATAGTTCTTATAACCGAGATATTTAGATAGAGGGTATTAATATGAATAAAACAATTATGAATAATATGTATAAATTTATTATATAATAAATATTTATTTATTAATAAAAAATAAATAAGTTTTCACTTTTTGGTAAAGAAATTTTATGCCTGAAAAATACATTTTCTTCAAAAATTATATTTAAATTTTTTTGTGTGGAGATTATAATAAATTACTCTCACTTTAAGAAATTTTAGTTGAAAAAATAGAAATAATTTTTAAATTAACATCTTCATAATATGATTATGATGAATTTTTGTATTGTTTCAAAAAATATTGAATTTTGAGTGAATAGTGAAAAATAATGAATTTCTTTGAAACATTCATTTCTTTTATATAAATAAATATATTTATAAGTATAATTATATTATTCATTTTTTTATAAATTAATATATTATATATTTTAATGAAAATAATATAAATATTTCTATAACAATCTATATTATATTTTATTTTTTGTATAATTACATTTTTATGCTTCAAAACACAATTTTCAAAAGGATGTTTTTTGTTTCATTTTACACATTTAAATTAAAACTTGTTTAAAAAATTTATATAAATTGAATAATAAAAAATATTTTTCATATCTTAAATATATAGGTTGTAATTTTATGAATAGATCCCTTTTATATTATGAATAGAAATTGCGTTAAATATTTATCTAATCGGTAATGGTAAAACGGGTAAAATTGGTAGACAACTAAGATATAAGGCCTGAAAATAACCTTATAAATTTCAATTATACGATTGTATACGTGTTTTTTTATCCAATCCATAATATATATAAAAATATGGAAATTTATTCCAATATTACTTCTATTTTAACATTTATATTATTTTAATAACAGGATACTTACAAAAATTTCACAGTCGATTTTAATTTCCCCTATATATTTCTAGGGGATAAAAAAATTAACAATAAAATATTAAAAAAATAACCATAACTAAATTATTTTAATCATAGAAGTTAATTATTAATTTTTTGTAATGGTATTATTACCTTATACACTTATGCAATACTGGTAAAGTGATTTTTAATGTTTTAGAAAAATAAAGGTATATTATTTTAAAAACAATACACATAATATGTTTTAGATTAATTGTGATAGTTTATGAATTTAGTAAATACTCTTATATAATAAATTACTTTAAATTCATTTATATTTTAATTCCATTTCATCCTTTAGTTCATTGAAGTCAAATTAAACGAATAATCCCAAAAATGACTTTAATGATATTTTATAATAAACAATATATTATTAAAATATTTAAAAGTTAAAAAATAATGAATGTTTAATATTATATTGATTATTTGACTATAATTTCATATATATAAATATATTTATATATACCTTTATTCATCCATTTTTAATCATAGAATTAAATTTATGCCACTTAAAGGGTAAAAATATGTTACCTTAATTAAGGTTAAAATGAGTAAATATGGGGTTAAACCAAATGACATGGTTTAAAATGAAACATAAACATGTGTATATTTTATTAATATATTTTTTTAAACCTAATAATTTTATACCATATAAAATATAATCATTTTATTACATTATACATAAGTTTTATATATCTTATATTTAATTATTTTAAGTAATTATAATTAGTTACTTTACCTCACTTACAAAAGGACTATAGTTATCCTCCCAAATTCAAAAGTCATGAGCCACAAAGATTAATAAATAACTAAAAAATCCATAAAAAAATCCACCAAAAAACCTAAAGGCTCTTGAATCATAAAATGACTATGTAATAATGATTATCGTGTAATGAAAAGGATGTTTTCCTAATATGTTTTCTAACTCTTAGCCAAATGTTTTCAATTTATTTCCTATTATACCTCAATAAAATCTTCTATAAATGTGATCATATAATTACATAATTATATTAAATAAACTAAAAATTTTTTATGTTGTAGGAACAATCCTTATTCACCTCTTTTCCATCAAATGGAAAATGAAAATAGCATTCAAGTGTATGTACGGTTTACGGTTCCCCAAAGCCGTGTATTGTTTTCATCAAAAGTTCATTTTGAAAGTAATAAATATAGAATTATATTATATAATAATATTTTTTAGATAATTATAATTTTATAAATATTACATACCATCAATATTCTTCTTCTTCCATCAGTTTTAAAATGATAACATCACTCATGTTTACGGGTGGACTACCACCTATGCAAAGGGATGTGCTTTTCTTTTATATTACCACTATAAATTAATGATTATAAAATTATATTTAATAAATAAATATTTTATTACTGTAAATTATAAAATCATAGAGCTATTAAAACCATTTAATAAATCCTTTATCAATGGATAAAATAATAATATAGTTTGGGATAAACCGACCGAATAACCTTAAGTGTTCGATGTAAGCATCAACTATTTCAAGAATATATTTCAAATTATTCTAAAAGTAACCCAAAAATAGAACGTAGATGAAAACGTTTCATATTAATGTATTTAATAAATTTAAATTCATTATACTGTAATATCAAGAACATTCAACTAAGAAGAAACATAAGTTATGTGATTTCTGTTACAATAACCATTAATTTCAGAATAATATACATTTAGATTTACCTTGGCAAAAGTATATGATACAAATATATAAAAATAAATATATTTTATTCTCCTATGGTTATGATTTTAATTTACATGTTTATATACTATGTTTTCTCTTGTTGTATTAAGATACAATAAGTAAGTCACATTTAAGTTGTTTTCTTTTAAAAATAATGTTTTCAATTATTCCATCCAAGTGTTTTTCACTTGTGTACATATTTTCTTAAAAAAAATTCAATAATGTTTTTATTATTCTATAAATATGTATTAATTAAATTTTTAACCATGTTTTAATAGTTATACTATGTCTTAAATAGAGTATTCTTATCATAATCCAATCAAGGTATTTTTACCAAAGGCATGAACAATATCTTTGAATTAACTTACAGCCCATGAAAATATCTTCGTTCCATCATGAATACTATTTAATTTGAATATTAATTTATATTTTTCCTTGGTTACATTCAAAAAAAATCATGATTTTTCCATGTTTTATTTAACATTATATAAAATATAATAGTTAATGTTGTTGGGAATGAATATAATTTTGAAAATTAATTTTTATCATCATTTTTACATGAGGTTACAAGGAAGTTATTTTTAATTTATTTCATCTATTTAATTTTAAAAATGATTGGTTCTAAAAAAAATATTCATTCATTGTGAATCAATTGAATTTTGCTAACCATTACTAATAATATATTTTACCTTATTTTGAGACGATTCACTTTCCAATGGTCATATTATCTAAGACTCTCTATTATTCAATGGCAATTATTTTCTCTTTAATTTTTATAATTTTAATATCATGGATAAATTATTAAGGAATTATATGAATTGATTATGATCAAACCATATGTGATTTCTATATGTTGTATCAGTAAATGAAAATTTATTAATTACTTTAACTGGTATTGGAAATATTAATGTATTGTATTATTTATTAATTTCTGATAATTGATGAATTAAATCATTTTGAGAATATGTTTTTTGATTAAATATATGAGGAATTCATAGTATAATAAAGTTATAGGTGGGGTCCAATTATAGAAAAACCCTCAATGCGTCTGCATGACTCATGAAATTATGTTTTTGGTCATATTGGATTTGTATTTCGTTTAAACCAAAACATTTATTAATAATGATGTCTTTGTTGGGAGGCATCAATGGTAAGATTTATGATATCTTGTATGTGGACTTAATGGAAAGTTTATAAATGTTATAATTTATTCATTTCCTCAGTTAATATTTTAGTTTCCATTATACAAGTGATTTCTATGTTGAACTTAGCCATAGATGATCATTAAACACATGTTTTCTACTTAATGTCATGTGTTTTCATTATCCATTATGCCTTATTGATATTTCCATAATTACATCATAATGTCTTCCATTGTATATAACCCTTACTGATCATTTGAGTACATAGTTTATCTTTTTTCTTTTCCATAATAAATGAATAAATACACAATAAATTATCTAAATGGTGATAGAGTGTTTCTTATGTTATGTTTTTTATAATATAATATGAAAATAATTTTTGTATATTATTTTCCATGACTACAAAAATCATTATTCATCCACTGTATGATAAATTATATCTTGTAATGACATAATAAAATCAACAATTTATTTGTATTTTTTGAGTTTTAGTGTTATATAAGTTTCCTATCACATATCATTATGACTCCTTAAAATATAACCTTTAGCTTAAATAGTTATCTTCTTCATCGAAGGTTGAATAAAAATATCATTTAATGCATCCTAAAATTGTTATGAAAATAATAATAATTGTTATTATCAATGTTTTATTACAAACCATTAACTAATATATTTAGGTAATTCATTGAAAACCTTCTTTTCATTGGAACAAGATTCGAGTCCCATGCATTAAGAGCATCCAAAACTTAACATGTACACAATCATAATTTTTCTAAGAAGACCAACCAGAATCATAATGTTTATTTTCTGATCTTATCGATCACTAAACTGAATTTATAGACTATCCATTTAATATAATAATTGGTCTACTAAATCTCCTCTTGTTCCAAGGTATTCATTACAAATATCTTCCTAATCTTCATCTATTCCTACATCAGTTCACATCAACCTCTGTTAATCGTATCCCAACCAATCTCCCTCCACATACAAATTTTTACAAATCTATCCTCATAGATATAATTAGATATTCACATTGTGTTACCAATTATCCCCTTAGATGTTAACATTCAACAACTATTTTTTAATGTTTATTAAAATTTATATAATCTATTTGATCTGGTATCTGTTTTCATCAATTCACTAATTAAACCAAATAATTCCATCATCTACGTATTAAAAATAGTTGCATCAATAATTTTCGTTACACTATGTTATTTTTTCTCAACATTAACATCATTTATTCATATACAGCTATCATTTTTATTATATATGATCCATTTCAAATTTGGCTAATTCTAATGTAATATCTCATAAGTTTCCATAGAAAATTATTATTCTCTATAATAAGGAATCTTATGTTTCACACTTACTTTAATGATTATTCACATAAATGATTCCCAAAATATATTAGAATATTACATATCAATCAATCAAACAATTTCTATTCAGTTTTTTCTTCTTCACTACAGAAGTGTCTAAAAAAATTAATTCTACATCACTCAAATGTTTTGAAATATAATTACTTTATATCTATCATCGAAAATACACATATAAAACTATAATTATTACTTGAATTAATGTAAATATAAATAATAGAATGAGAAATAAATAAATTATTTTATTTTCAAAAGAAAATAACTATTCTATATTAAAAAAATATAATAAACTTATCCCTAGAATAATTTATCAACTTAATTCCACGTAAAAAATTTTTTTTTCCAATTTAATGATTCAAAAATATAAATCCAATATATGAAAACCTGGAATTTCATGAAAAATAGTTCTGTATTAATAATAACCAAATAATCGTTTACAATTATACATTATTATTTGAGAAATTGAAGTATTGAATAATTAAATATTAAAAACAATTAATGTGATAATTCTTATCCTTTGTATTTTATAGATCTCTCTAATGTGAAAATATCCACTAGAATTAACTTATGAGTACAAATACCCAATGTATATCCTTTAAACTATTGTTTTCATATATATTTATTTTTCTTTGGTTCATTTGACACCTAAATGAATCCCATGATTCAAAATAATCAACAATTTTGGTAACAACATATATTTATTTCTCTTATAGATTATTATCATGTTATTATATATTCTTATTTATCTTTTTTTCATATATTATTGCATAAATAAATGATACCACCTTGATTTTCAAGCACAAAACTACATGGAAAACCTTCCCTTACTAACAAAATATCCATTTATAAATATTAATTCAAGATATTAGAGTAGAAATTTTTTCTCCCTCTCTCTCCATTTTGAAAACCATAAAAAAACTCAGCAGATATACTTTTCATTACTCACAAAACACATGCCTCTTCCTTCTTTATCAATTAATATCTACTCACAAAATAACACATGAATAATATTACATTATAATCATGTTATTTTCCAATCTCCAACTGGTAAAAATATAGTTAAAGTTATTAATATTTTAATTCTCCTTAAGACTCTATCCCCATTAAAATTTCACACCAATAGCATCAGTGATGACATTTTATAACTATATAAAACATGAAACATCAATATATGTCCAACACTTCCTTTAAAAATCATTTATTTATTCATATTTAAATTTATTATTTATTTACTCATTAAAAACTAAAATATATTCATGCTTGAATTATGTTGTTTTGGTTATGTACTCGTCCTTTGCAGCACAAATATCCCAAAACATTCTCTCCCTTATTCATTAATTTTTCATGTTTCATGTTATAGTGATCATGATATTTCTATCCCTGAATATCATCTTACAAATACTTATCTAATTCACTATTATGACTAGAAAATATTACCTTTAATTGGATATCATTATACAATAAATTATGTCTCCATAAAAATTATGTAGGTAGTTAAAATCATATATGGCCTTTATACAACTTGGGTACCCTAATAAAACTCTAAAAACATGTTAATAACCCTTATGTAAATGGATTTTACTTTTATATAATTAACTATACATTTGATTAAATTTATGTAGAGTCCTATTAACCCTTACAAAGCTTATTTTATTCTAATTTTAGATTTTTGGATGAAACATATGTTCTAAAATAACCTTTATATGTGTAAAGAAAATTACATGTAGCATTCCCATAGTATATGGGATACCTTATGTAGCTGGTTGTTTTTCAACAAAAAAATATACAGTTCATCTGAATTTTATAAATATCACAAAATCTCTTGTCCTTTTTTCTATAAGAATCATGATAATAATGTAACAATAAATAAATCAATGATGTATATTTTTTTTAATGGTTGGGGCCGAAGCCTCATTTTATTATTAAAACAAAGCAAAGAACTCTTTTTAACTAGGTAGAGGGAGACCCATTACATATCCCGAAGGCCCAGTGGGCATGTAGCCCATTACAAAGCCCGTAGGCCCAAATTTTTGTCCTAAAGCCCATTTTGTGAATAGTAACCCGGCTGTTACAGTTCCCACCACTGCTACAGTGCCCTGCCACCGCTACAGTATCATGCCACCACAACAGTATCCACCGATCAATAGTATCACCGCTGCTACAGTACTGCTACAGAAAATGCTACAGTACCCTGCGCCCCATGGGTTTTGAACCCCCATTTTTCATGTAGTATTACGGGGTGTTTACCACTAAGCCAAACCCCAACTACATCAATGATGTATAGTTCACATCAAATCACATTATTTAATGTTTATGGTCTTTATAATGGGTTTTTAATCAATATAGATAATAAAATAGAACTTACTAAAATTATCAATATTTAATACAAATGCTAAAAATCATGACTAAGCCAAAAAAACCCATCTAAAATTCCATTAGATTTGTGAAATAATTTGATGTTCAGTAATTCTTTGAATATAGGATTATGTCATATTAATTTAATTATAATTCGTATGATCTTCCTATTGAAATTTAAAAAAATCAAATGTTATCTAAATTCAATTTTTACGGGTTAAAATTTTTGGGAGGTCATATGTAATTATCTATGTCATAAATAATCCCATAAAAATTCATATGAAATGATCAAAACACCATAAAATAACTTGAAATTCAAATGATCATGTTATACAATAATTAATGTTCGTACAATTTCCAATGTTTCTTCAGACATCAATTATATCGATTGAATCGAAATGATTTAATTCATATTCAAAATATTGAAAATTTAATTCCAAACAACATCAAAAACATTGAAACGATAAAATAAACATCATATAAAATGATTTATCAAAAATCAAATGATTTTGAGCATAATTTATTTATTTATAACAAAATAAAACACATCATCAACAGCTACTATAACATTATACAAATTTTCTTCTCAAAATTAATTCCGGTATCATTTGTAACATTTTTAATATCAATGTATGATCCCAACAATACCCCTATTTATATTTTTATCAGCCAAAGAAAATAAATCACTTTAATATTAAAAATTAATAGAAATTAATTATCACTCAATAATTCTAATCATACTTGAGATAAATTTGTATAGTGTACCTGAATATTCAATAACAATATTTTATTTTCCATAAAAATAGTGATACAAGTTCAAATAATTCCAATCATGATTTTTATTATTCCCTTTAATATAAGGATACCTCTTGAAAATATCTTTGTAGGAAACATTTCATTAATAATTACTTCATCATATCATCTAATAGTAAAAACATATTTTATTTCTGCCACTATAATTATCACAATTATGTTCAAATATGTAAAAGGAACCTATTATAGTAAAATTTCAAGTATTCAAATATAAAAAAATTAAAATATTTTGCACATGAATAATAATTACATAAAAAATTTTCTATTTTAAAAACTATATCAAAATATATAATCAAATTAAGGTGATACATATATCAATAGATACTCATCCTATTAATATTTTCACTTTTCAACAAAACAAATAAGGATAATCATATTGATTGATTTATGTTCTATTTTCTTTTCTTCCACTTTGAGAATAATATCTTAATATAATAAGATATTCTGGACAAAAACTCCATACATTAACCTTGTGATACATGTCATAGAACTCCCTACATTAAACTTAAATTCTGAAATACATCCTGAGGCAGTGGATTAGTAAACACGTTATAAATTTTCTCCACTATAAAAAAAATTCAACTGTTAATTAATATCTCTCCATAATCTCTTTTATGAAGTCACATTCTATATCAATGTTCATTGATCTCAATTATAAACCTCATTCCATCAAGGATTTATAGAATTTTTACAATCACATCCTAGAGGTTGTGAAAAGGTTAATTTTACTTTATGACATTCTAATTAGGAAACCATCCACATCAATTAGGTTGTCAAATTGATGTAAGGAAAATATTCTATCTCTATAGTACTCAAGATGATAGATTTATATTTTTTTAGGTGACAAAAAATTAAGCCCTGTCAAATATAAAAAAAATCCACCGGATTTTGATCTCCAATCATTAACATATCCTACCCAACCTAAATCTATGTAACCAAATAGATCAACCTTCCTTTTTCTATCATATTTCATACCAAAACTCAATGTAACTATAATGTACACAATATAGTCTTCAAAATAGTTAAATGAAACACTTTTAGATAAATTTTATATCTTTCATACATATTAATAGTACAAACAGTTTCTGTAAAAGAAGTTATCAAGTGTAGTATAATTCAATCCTTATTAAAATGTATCTTTGATTGACTTCATTTTCTTAATCATCGTTGAAAATATTTTTTATGAGTAAAATAGGTGTGTAAATAGGCTTTTAATCCTCTATTTAAAATATTTTTATGTCTTAATTTAAATACTTATCATGAGAAAAAATTATGCTTCTTTCCTCTTGATAAATTTATGTACCAAGAAATTTACTCATCTCCCTAGGAAAGGACATTTTGAAAATGATCTCCCATAATTTTCATATATTATCACAAAATTATTTATCATTTCTAGTAAAAATTTATATAATCTAAATAATATTAACTAAGAGAGATATCTATTTTTCAAAATAAATAATGATTTATTTCAGCACTATACCCATTGTAAAATTAAATATCCTTTTGAATATTTAAAACATTGCATACCATGAATTTTTTTCTTGTTTCAGCCCATATATTTTCTTATATAACATCAAAACATAATATCCATTTTCTCTATGAAAGAAACAACAATGTTTCTCAATATATACCTCATCTTAAAATTCACCATTTTGGAAGAAATACATGATATCCTTTTGAAATATCTTTTATATCCATTATGATGTAATGGAAATAAAAATTCTAATGGATTCATTCCTCGAAACTGGTGAAAAGGACTCATTATGTTCCACTCCTAGAAATGTTAAATTTTTTTACTCACCAATATTTCTTTATTTCTCACCACTCCTCTAATTTCATTACTTTTTTTTGAATAATCCACCTTTTTAAAATCACACTTGTATATTCATGTTTGGGAGATAATTCTATTGTATAATTCATATAAATATGGACTAGTTCATCATTCTTGTAATCTATCCACTATTAATTTTTTCATTTCATTTTCAACATATTTATATTTAAAGTAAGAGAATCATAATTTATGATTTATTGTCACAATATTTCTTCTAGTTTATACCTTATTATTTTTATCTCTAATAGTGTTTTGGGCATGAACATGCCTTTTTTTCCATTTATGATATGAATTAATTTTTTATCATCACTTGAAACTACCTAATATTCTTTTATATCGTATTTATTTTAAATAGTTTCATCTCACTCTAAACTTCCCTCAATCCACTCACCAAAAATAGAATCATCATCAGTTCTAGAACATGATTCATCATATATAACAACTTTCTTTCAATTTTTAATAATATTCACATTATAAGTATAAAATAATTCTTTTAGTATCTCTGATTTGGTAAAGATATGTTCTTTCATTAGGTGGATATCTGAGAATAATTCATTTAATTACACTAGGATCTTACTTTTGAATATTTTCACCTTTTATGTTGATAATTTATTTGATACCAAATATTTCAGGATACATCATTATTCTGTTATTGTAATTTTACATCACAAAAGGATTCATAAAATATTTTTTATATATAAAAACAATGAATTTGTGTATGTTTCACTAACCCAATTACATGCCTTAAAAAATATAGAGTGGTATCATTCTTATTTACCATGGTTCATTCCATCTCAACCAATATTATTTTCATTAATTATAAAAAAATTGTCATGGTGTATATGGTGCACTGAGTTTATTGTGAATGATTTTCTTCTAGAGATAATCATTAAATATGTCATTATTATACCCATTACCACTATCAATCCACCTTTACATCATAGATTAATCACACTCCTCATTACAAATTTTAATGCTCTTAAACATAAAAAGATAATATGATTTATATTTTATATATATAATTCACAAAGTGAGAGAAAAATAATGAAAAAAATTAATTAATTACATAACAATATTTTTTTATTGTTGAATCTTGAGCCCACTATCTTCTGATTGGGTTATCTCTAATGGATGAGATTATTTAATTACCACCTTTTATATTGAATTTATAGTGTCCCCTTATTGAAATGTTTTGAGAATCCAATATCCCTATCTATTTAACATGGTAACATCAATGAAATTTTCCCTATGAGTGAGCCTATACATAATACATTTTACAAATTTTCCAATCCTTTTGATCTAAAACATAAATTCTTCTTTTATACTGAGATAAGATGAATTTTAAGTATCAGCTAATTGATTTAAATTTCCTCTTATTCATTATCTTGTTATAAAAAATATTACATATTAAATATTCATTATAAATAAATCATTCATCCAAAAAACAAAATCATTTCATTCATCAAGTGTTTAGAAAAACTCAATATATTGTGTGTCAATACGTCAATTTAAAATAGTTTTTTATTTTAGCCTTTTATTCCCAATAAGAGTTGATTCAACTCATTTTCCATTCAGTGATACATTATTTTCAATAGAAACTGAGAAATAGTTTTATTTTTAATTTTTTTTGAGTTTTTAAATATTTTATCATGTTAATTGAGAATATGTTATCTAATATGCATGAACTAACCCATTTGTGTGCATTGAGTATAAAATCAATAAAAAATCATTCTTCTTAACATTAATATTCCTCTAATTAGACATTTGAACATTAAAACTTATTTTTATGTACTTATAGAAGTGTTAAATTTATTTTCATGGTGAATAGGACAGTCAAAAAATATGTATACTTCTTCAAGAATATTGAACTGGTTATGAGATTTTAGTAAATTATTTGAAATCAATTTATAGATTTTTTTCCTTTTAGAGGGTAAAATAACCCTATAAAATTCTTCAAAATATTTATAAGAATAATATTATATTGGTAGTTAAATAAAAATTAATATTTTTTATACCTGAAACATCAATAATACTAACATATTCCAAAAAACCATACATACCTTTTTCAAAATCAGTATGTTCATGATTCGTGGAATGTCTTCCACCCTTCTTTGATTTAAAAACCCTTTCCCCTATTTAGAACCAACATTATTTTTATATCTTAACATATTATGACTAATTTTAAATAACATATCATCATTTCAAGAGACAAAAGTTTAATTAGCTTTTAACTTGAAGTTTATGTTCCCATAATTTGAAAATTATTCAGTATCACTAGATTTATCCAAAAACATTTGTACTATTACTTTATTATTTTTATTTTATTAATATCAAAAAATTATAATATCTTGGAGCTTGTAATATGTTATTTTTTATTCTATATACATTTATTTCATCTTATAAAAATATGATGTTTAAAATTTTCACTTTTGAAAAATGATTCCTAAATTTTTCTAATTTTTATTTAGTTTTGACTTACTTATATTGAATATAGTGAAAACATTCACATTATCATTTACCATTTATTATATGTTGATGTCATTAGTGATATCAAAATCAATAATATTCATTGTGAAATAAATATCCTTCAATAATTTTGATCATTATTCTATAAAAACATATTTCATTCTAGTATATTATTTATTCTCCTTCTTCGACATTCTAATTTCATTATAAAATTTGGAGATCTTTGTGTGATACTATATTAATTATTTTTTTAGAAAAAACTCAATCTCAAACACCAATTATTCACTTTTAAAACATATTTCATTAATTTATATTTTTCCATTATTTACTTTTACAATGATAAGTCCATTAATATATTAACCATTATAAGTTCAAAAATCCTCTCCATCACCACCAATTTCACATTATTTAGACAATAAGTTTATCATTTCGAATTTAGATAATGCCTTCCATTTATCATCATAAGTAATTATTGACATATATATTTTCCAAATTTTTTATTCCTTTTGTATTAACCTTTTTCTCATCACAGTCATTATTAATTTTGGATTATTCAAAATTTATAAAAAAAATTCCAATAAAAACAAACATGAAACATTTCAAATGGATAATTACCTTGTAATCTTCATTCACTATCCTAAATTTTCTTCAAATAATGAATATAAATACTATAATATTTTCCTCAAAGTATTTATCAAAATCTGAATAACATTATTCTTCATAAATAATGGACTTCTACTTCATCATATTTGGTTTTGAGGCATTGATTGAAATATCATCTTTAGCATTTCTATTTTTATTAACAACAATTTTTTTCATTTAATACGTTATAACAGTTTAGTCTCTTCCATCCATAGGAATATCATAGGGATATTTATAATCCAATGAAGATTCTTTCTCGTCAAACATTTCAAGTATGATATATAATATACTCTATAATAATAGAGACTTCTATTTCTCACCATTACCTCTGATCATGAAAAAAAATAATTAAATATCATGAAGACTCTATAAATTATCTCATCATCAGTGATCTAGATATTTTAACATTTAAATGACGAAACTAAAATATATCCTGCTAAACTTTGGTCTTTCGTTTATAGGCAGTGCCCAATTGGTCTGAAATAACTTTATTCGGTTTTAATTATTTTATCAGTTATGAAATAAATTTCTAAATGATAAGACAAAATGTAATATTTTTCAAAACAATGATTCTATATATTAATTTTTTCCAATAATACTCCAATACCTTTAAATCATAGTAGAAATGCACTTATTATTGATTCAAAAACTCCATATATAATAGAAATGATTTATTGAAATATTCATTCCTTAGAAACATGATATCATTTCCCATCAATTTTGGGAATCACCTTACTTTTAAAATATTTCAAAATATTTATAGTATATAAAATAAAATAATGGAATATTCATTTTCTTCATAGGACTCCAAAAATAAATATCATTATAATAGATCTTAAATGAATAAATATGGTTTGTATACCATTTATTACACCTCCAATTGAAACAATGTAATCACATAGAAGGGGGAAATCAAGGGTCTTTGAACGTTTTCTGTTTCATTCAGAACTAACATTACCACCGGTTTGGATGAGTGATTTTTTCATCCATAAAAAATCATACACAAAACTACAAAAATAGAATCTGAAATAAAAGTTTCACCACTCAAGGTTAGAAATCTAATCATGTGAGTGGATCTAAACACATCAATATGAAATTAACCACATGGATTCAATTATGAGTACAAATGAGAAATTTAAAAACCAGAAACACATGTTTTCATTTCTCCCAAATATGAATACATACATTACACACAAAATTTCATCCCACATTTTACAATGATAAAAAATTTTGAATCAACTAATGTGCCATCAACCTATAAACATGTATCAATTTTTTTTGTGTGATTAGTTCTAATTCTTTATTTATTCTTTCTCAATTTCAAGTTTTAGCATCAATTTTCATATATATAAGTATATGTAAAACCTTAACGTGATGATTTCATCCCAATCATTGAAGAGTTATCAATTATATATAAATATAAAAATGATTTTTTATTTTTATAATTTCTATTGAGATAATAAAAGATAATCCAATTGTTCTTTTTTTCAATGATTTAATAACACACAACTTTTCTTGATTCAATAATGAAAATTTATTCTCAAATTTAACAATGAAAAATATTCCAATAGAGCCACTTTATTTTTCATTCTCCCTCATATAATAATATAGTTAACGATATTTAAATTTAAATTCACATAAAAACATGGTTCCATATTAAAATCCCAAACTAAAACCTTTTATCTTAATTATATGTCACTCTATGAAGCCTATGGAAATGATATTAGTCTAATCCTTCCATCAAAAATCATTTAATTATTCTTATTTTTATTCAAGTTCTCTATTTGCATAAAAAAAATAAATTTAATATTTATGTATGTATAGAAATCATTGTTTCATTCTTGGATTCAAAATTTTTGGTTCCAATATCCCCAAAAATATTCCTCCTTCTCTATTAAAAGATCCTAAATCATGACAAAAATATCATTATATATATATATTAATATCTTATTACATGGAATCATCTGAACCTACATTACACAGAGGTAAATTTACCATTATGTAGATCTCAAACTAAATTTATATATGTCCCAATATACATCATGTATATAGTTAAAACCCTATATGACCTTTATATAACTTGTTTATATCCTTGAATAGTTATTAGTAAATCTGAATAAATCCTAAAAATGATACTTTTATGTAGGTATATAATTTTTGGATTACCTTTATATAGAATTTCTTAGACCATAAATGTATTATTGTATACTGAGGTTACCCTTATGCATGTACCATATATTCTAAAAATACATTTAAGTTCTTAAATAAATAATTATGTATTCTTTATGTAACATATTTTTTACCTCTATATAAATAATGAATTACTAAAAAACTCATGAAAAAGTCCTCTATTTATCCCAAACTATATAAACACTCTAATCATTTCCTTTTCACAACTATCATGATATAAATACAGGGATATATACATAATTGATATTAAATTGACATTGAGAAAACTTATTCAATTTGGAAGGTCAATAGAATGAGTATTGAAGTTATATATTTCATCAATTTATCCCACAATAGTTCTGAAATATCAATAAAAATCATTTAAAACCCATGGATTTGTCAAAAATCATCCCAAATGTAATTTAGTTTTACTTTTAATGTTGTATGAAGATCATGAAGTCATATGGTTTGGAATGAATTCATAAAAAATAACATGAACTTTTTCCAATATACAATTTGATGTCATATGAAATAAAAAGTCGTTTGATTTATTGGAAGTAAAAAAATGATCAAATTCATATGAAAAACCTTTTTGGTTAGTAATAAATGATCTAAGTCATACCAAAACCACTTCAAAGTCATACGATAAAATAATACACTCATGGAAATTTAAAAAAATAAAAAATCCATATTCATTCTTCATAAATATAGATTAACCCCAAAAACATTATTATTTACTCAAAATGACCTTAAACTAACTCTAAAAAACTTAAAATACTTATAAATGTTAGAATAAACTTTACCTGAAATTAACATTCAAGCATCACTGGAGTTTGAACATGATTTCAGTGTTCATAAAATATGTAACCCAACTATAATATCCACACCAAACTTCTTAAAATATTTTTATCAATATGAATACCACAATATATAGAATATTCTTCAATATAAATACAAGGTCTTGGAAAAACATTTGAAAATTATATTAAAAAATTATAAAAACTATTACATATTATTCATTGATGTTTTTATATCTTTCAATTTATTTGTATAATTATTGACTTTAACAATAAAATTTGAGAAATTTAATCATTTTATTGAGGGGGGTTTGAGTTACAACATCTAAAGTGTTTGGTATAAAAAATATTAAGAAAAAAATATTTTTTTAATATTACTAATTTGGAGTATAAGTTAATACATCCTAATATTGATATAAATAATATTGAAAGTAATTTTTATGTAAGTATTATTTTTTATGTTTATTATTAGATGGGTTAATTGACAGATCATCATACTTCTCAAAAAGACTTTTATGAAATGAAGATAAATAATGGTTTTTTAGAAATTGAGAATAAAATGTATCATGAATTATTTTTTTAGTTATTCATCCATAAAAATATGTATTTATTCCAAATTTAAACAATGTGAATGTTTAATATTGATAATAAAGGTTTATTTTAGAGTGTTTTAACTTTAAAATTTTAAAATTTCATCGATTTAAATGTCACAAATCACAAATATTGATGGAGAAGTTACTTCACCTAGCATTGTGTAAAGTGTTACCTAGAAAAATTATTATAGTTATAGATCATTTTCTCACATTTTTCTAATAGATCTAAAAATAAATTGAATTCATCGGGGAATTATAATCATAAAGAAAAAAATTAATCATTTCCATTTAGAGATTTACCCCTTCATGTTAAACAATCATGATTCATTTGGCAGTTCATTTGGTCATGGTAGCTAATCTTTGTGAATCGGTATATTATTTATTGATGTATAAAAGTGTGGGTTAAATTAATTTTTTTAATTTATGGTTACAATTTTATCAAATCAATATATATATATTTCTATTTTTTATATTATATGAATTCATTTTCTATATAGGTTATTTGAAGTCATATAATATAATACAATCCAATATGAAGGATCTATTACTAAAAAATACATATCCAAAGATATTCTATATAATATTATAGATTTTTTTATTTAATTTGTATAAGATTTGATAATTTTGGATATTTAAATTTATTATTTAATAATTATGATTCAAAAAAAATAGTAAACATTTTTTTCAATATTAGGTTGACATGTATTAAAGGGGCCAAATTTAATATAAAAAATTGAAGTTACTACATGAACATAGATATATGGTACTCAATAGTCATATTTAAAATCTATTCATTGAGTAATTGATACATCAAAAAATAAGGCAACTAAGATTCATGATCAAAATGAGGAGAAAATAAAAGAAATTATTAAATATATTATTGAATGGTTTTCTTATAATGAAATTATATACCCATATTCATTTTATAAATTCATTTTCAGTTAACATGTGTTAAAATTAAAATAATATATCCTCCAGTGTCATTTTTAAATTATTTTAATTGAGATGAGATATTGAATTATTTTCTGTTTTTAGATCATTTTCCATTGTGGATGGAAAAATATTCAATGCCTATAATATTAATGTCTTCTTGTTTCACATAATTTATCATGAATATGGCTTGGAAATTAAAACATTTGGTGTATTTACACTTATAGAGGTAAAATAAAAAAATTTATTTCACATTATCAAAGAAAATTATTATAAATAATTTTTACGTATCTTATTAAAATGAAATTTTTTTAATATTCATGTCTATATAACAAAAAATTTGTTACACTTTACTTATATAATCCTCTCTCGCTAGATGGATATAAGCTAGTTTTTTGGTAATGATTCATTTATATTATATTAAAATGAAAATATTCATTATCATATGTATTATTATATATATAAAGGATAGAAAATTTTTTTACTCCTGAAATATAGAGACTTGCATGATATTGGTGGTGAAGTTGAGTTGGTATTTAATGATATTAAGTCCCATCACAAAAATATTAAAAACAACTTCCCATGAAATTTTGAAACAATATCACTGGAAAGGGAAGATGAAAATTAATATGTACACTTAAAAATGGTGAATGAAAATAATTAATATAATAAGGATAAATATAATTTAAATGATTTTGATGGAGGATGGGTCTCTTGAGATAAGAAACTTCAACTCTTTAGAAAGCTAGAGCTTTAGATTTGGTGATCTCGTGAGATGACTCTTCTTAGATCTAATTTTATGATCATCTACCAATGAATTATTTTATCCGGAATGGTAATGATCTTGAAAACATATGTCCTCTGATGATTCAACAAATAAATTCATAGATGTGGATCAGTGTTCACAAAATGATGACTATAAATACAAAGGTATCGCATTATTGGAAGTCCTTTAGAGCTCAGATCAACTGAATAACCCCTATCCTAAACCACTAACTCTTAAAATTATTGATGAAGGGAATTTTCAGTTCTTTTGGATCCAAAATATCTTTATAAGAGGTTATAAATTTGAAAATATTCCTTTCATGGGTGAATTATGTATTCAAAAGAAGAGAAACCATAGTCTTTTTTTAGTCATGAACTATACATTGAAAACCTTTGCGAATTTGGAGACTGGAAACTAACTTCTATTGGTAATGTCTATCTTTATATCACCATCGAAAAAAATGTTGATTGGATAATAACTAGGAGTTTTGGAAAACTATATCTTAAGCCTAGAGTCCTAAGGAATTTGGATTGGGATATCAAATTTTATCCATTTTTTAAAGAATTTCCTTTTCCTAGATTTGGATTCGACTCCATAGATTGAGATTGGTTTTCTGGAATCTAAAGATAATGAATGAAATTTACTACTATATTGGAATTCCTCTAAAGATGATCCAAGGAACCTTAATTGCAGAGACAGGTCTATATGTTATTATACAAGTTGATGAAAAATTATACTCAAAACTTATAGATGTTAGTTACTTCACTTCCAATGATAAAAAAGATTCAGGTTAAGGTTTGGTATGAATATAAAAATCATTTTTTTGTTGCCTCAAATATTACTAGACACTCCATTTTTAATTGTAAGGTTATCCAGAAAAAGATGAAACCAACCCCAGCTGAAAATTATTATAAATAAAGGACTAGAAACAAAGAAGAAAATTTACAGTCATTGAGAAAGAGGAACCCTGAATGAATATGTATGATCTTAAATTGTTAAAGAAAAAAGTACCTCATTTGAATTCAAGAACAAATAAATCTTGGAACACTCTTGTAGAAGAATATGAAAATGAAAATGAAGAGTGTAATATTGCATTTGACAATTCCTATGATCTTATGAATTTATCACATCTATTTAATGTAGCACTATTTTTTAAAAAATTGATTACAAAATGAATACATATTTGAATAAAAAAATGGATAGATTTGTTCACTATCTTGATGTAGTGGATGATGATTATTTAGTAATCATCATGAAAACATCTACTATTAAATGCATATACTCTCCTTGATAGTATCTACCAAATGATGGTGCTTTGGTTCCAAAAAATTATAATTCCATGGAATTGGTCTGTATTGATAATGGATCAGTTATGTAATGAACTTGAACCCAGTATCTTGGATCCATTGCCTCAATTTATTTCATTGGTATAATAAAAATGTAAGTATCATCCCAAATTACTAAATAGTTTAATATTTTTGGAAAACTAGATACAAACATAATTGTGACAATACAACTTCAATGAAAAAACAATATAGAAACTCCATTGGAAACATAGAGAACCTCCTAGATTAACCTTTAAAGACATTTATAATATACATATTTCAATTATTGGAAAAAAGTAAAACATAATAAATTTGTGAGTGCAAATGAAGAGTAAGGGTATGGAAAATAGTGGAAGCTATCACAGATAAATATAAACAAAAAGGCAGTGTGTGTAATGGTCCGGACGTCTCTGGTCCATTCCTTTGTGAAAATATGGTGTTTGAGGTGTTCTAAGAGGTCAAGGTGACTTATCCCCAAAAAATTTCCAAATTTATAGTTTGGTGAATAGTTCTGATAGTAGACCGTTGTGAACATTGCAACGGTGACCATCTGTGAAGAGTTCCAATGGTAGATCTTTGTGAACAGCGCAACGGTAACCAAAGGTGAACAGTTCCAACGGTAGACCGTTGTGAACAATGAAACAGTGACCATATGTGAACAGTTCCAATGGTAGACCGTTGTGAACAGTGCAACGGTGACCTTCTGTAAACAGTTCCAATGGTAGACCATTGTGAACAGTGTAACGGTAACCTTAGGTGAACAATGTCAACATTAACCTTATGTGAACATTGTAACAGTAACCTCAGGTGAACAGTGTCAACATTAACCTTCTGGGAATAGTGCAACGGTAACCTTAGGTGAACAGTTCCAACGGTAGACTGTTGTGAATAGTGAAACAGTAACCTTATGTGAATAGTGTTTCCAGAATAGTGAGGTTCTAACAGCAACCTCTATTTCCTTTTCTATATTTTGAGATCATGAACAGGATTTCCAGAACGGTAAGGTTCCAACGGTGAGGATCATGATCAGTCTTTCCAGAATGGTGAGGTTCCAATGGTGACGTTCATTAATAGTGTTACCAGAACAGTGAGGTTCCAATGATGAGTTTCCAATGGCGAGGTTCATGAATAGTGTTTCTAGAATGGTGAGGTTCCAACAGTGAGTTTCATGAATACAGTTTCCAAAATGGTGAGGTTCCAACGGTGAACAGTGTTTCAAGATTCCTACTGTTTCACCCCCTTAACGTTTCCCTTGACGTAAAATGAGTTTAAAGCCTCATTTTAATGACTCTAAGGCCAACTCAAAGGACATAAATCCTATATTAATTATCCCTAAGGATCTGGAAGTTTTTAATTTTTCAAAACGTGTGGTTTAATGCGATCCACTTTTAATGGGAAATTAAGCATATCTTAAACCATCGCTGCATTAAATCTTCTAAAGGGATGGGATATCTTCCTCCCTAATTATTTCTCCTTGTTCTTGGGTGTGAGATGCTCGAACATCCCATTCTTTCTCATAAGAGTTTCACAATCAAACTTTCCTCGTCGGATTAGTTCCGCTCTATTTTGATGCAACCAAGCTATATCGATCAATGTTCGATATAAGTTATGTTTTATTGTCGTTAATTTGGGGTTCATCTTCTCATGTTTCTCCTTTCCATATTATAACAAGTGATATCCATGCTTCTAATGGAGTTTTCTTGGGTTTCGGTTGGTGTGGTCGTACCGTGGAATCCTTGAGTGGATGTAGTTTTCGTGAGAGGAGGCAATCGTGAATCGTTGTGGTATAAAGAACGTCAATAACCATTTGAGGTAGGGGATTAATTGCTTTTATTTACTTATAAGTGAAATTGTATAGTTAGCATGTTTTATCCCACTGGATGATAATGTAATTTACATAATAAATATTTGAACCGGATAAATAAATTGATATTGATCATATGTTATTGTCTCTTGTTGTGCTAGATAGTGTGATATATATATATTCTTGCTTTGTTTAGCAGTTTGTTCTTGATGGAAATTGTAAAGAATGTAATGTTGGGAATTAATTGATAATGGTTTGGCTAAAGATAAAAGAGGCATGTAAATGAATCTAGTTCTATTTATTATAATTTGATTTTAATCAAATTGGAGCATTAAGAATGTTTAATTATTTTTGATAGATTACTGATTAGGTTTCCCAAATTTGGATCCTATGAATAATAAACCAGTTAATTCAAGATGGATTAAATAACTGATTGTTTGATAATTCCTTGAAGGGTTCTGAGTTACCCTCTTAGTTGTTATAGGTCCAAGAGCCCAATTGTTAAGATGTTTGTTTTCCTACTACTTTTGTTGTGATGTGAGCTTGGATGGCTATTGTGGTATGTGGGGGCATGGAGACCTTTGTTTTTGGTAGCGGATGATGCCTAGAGTGGTGAGATGCATTGGGTTATGCATGTGGGTTATGCATGTGGGTGTCGGGGAGGACACCAGGGATGATGGAATGGGATGGATGTGATTATTATAAGCTTGATCATTCTTATTGGCTGATTATATGCTTTACTTTTTCTCACTGCTCAAGGCAGCTGGTCTTTCTTACCCTTCTTTTGAATGAGGCAAATACACACGGGTAATGCCACATGCTTTCCGTGTTTAGCTTCTCAATGGAGGATGGGTCTATGCTCTTGCTATAGGTGGAAAAGACTCGACGGGTAGTACATACACTCACCGTGTTGAGCCCCCTTATGTTTATTAGAATAGAATGTTTTTCTAGAATGACTGGGAATATGGGAAATTAATTATGTAATGAATAATTGAATAAATGATGTTAGCACTTTGGGTTGGATTTGCTGGAACATAATGATGAGGTTGTAATTTTAAAGGGATAGTGGACTTTGGGAGTGATTCTAACAAAGTTTAATGTGGAATTGTAAATAGTTAGTTAATTTTTAATGAATTAATTAACGTAAAGTGGAACTGATAAAAATGGAATGAAGTAACCTAATAAAGCTCTTTAAATGGTTGTGTGCTTATAGGATACCTAGTTTTAGAAGTGGCAGCCCGGAGTCTGAGAGATGTTAGCTGTAGTTGAGTCTAAGACTAGGTTATTCACATAGTGTGGTTGTGATAAATAGTATATTCTATACTTTTTTGTTTCTATATGCTACTCCACCCTATCAGTAAGGGAAACTAACACCTTGGGGATTCTGAGCCTTGGGGGTGTTTTCCACAACATTCTGATGGGAGGATGAATGGCTGATTACCCCCTATGGCCCCACTCTCTTATCTTGTTAGATACTTGTGTTGGTAGGCACAATGGTTATTTTTCCCCATATATGTGTGTATAGGGCTGTAATGTCTTGTTTTTATTCACACACATATATTCTGGATATAGTATCAGATGGATTACGATAGGTGTAACGTGTATAGGCTATGATGGCTTGAGGATCCTTACTCGGTGTAGGGGTTGTAATGGCTTGAGGTATAATACCCGACGTATGATACACGTTATGCGGGATGTGGTGGCTCTTATAAACTACTTGGTTACTTCTCTTTTGTAAATGTGGTGGTTTTGTTGCACGAGTTTCATGTTGTGGTGTTTTTCCCCAATGTCTGCAGGCAAGCCTTTTTTGAGAGAGATGCTTAGGACGTGCGACATTTGGGAAAAGTGGAAAACTAGATGGAATGTAGTAGCGAGGTACCCCTAATATTCTTTATTATATTATATACTCTTGTATGCGTTACTTGGTGAGAGTATCCATGGTGAGGTTGAAAACTTAGTATACCTATTTAGGTGAAGAGTTAGTTTCACTTAATGTTCACTGTGCTTTAGCATGCTTCCTTTACTTTTTCACAAGAGGCTTCGGGGAGGATCTTACTGAGTATAATGTTATAATCACCCTATTTATATATAAAATGTTTTTCAGGTCACTTGGAGCTGGTTGGAGATCAAGCTGGTTTCTACGAGCTTGGGGTTGCAGGAGCTGTACGAGCTTGTGGTTGCTTCTATTTTTACTTTCTTTTGGGTACTTGCAGTTTCCCCCTTCCAGTTGTAGTACTTTTTCATGACATTACATATGTTGATGTGGTAGTGTTTTAATTCCCTCTGGCACATACTTTTCTATATTTTTGTTTACATTTTAATATCAAACCTTTGTATTCTTTGTAATATTTAGCAATTGTTTTATTTTGTAAATTATATTATAAAAAAATGTGTTTATTTAATAAAAGTTTGTTTTTGTTGCTATTTTTTATTGTTTTTCAATAATAAAATTAAGTTGTTATTTTAGTTTCATTTAATTAATTCTCTATATTTTTAGTTTTCTATAATTTTTAATTCATTAATTAAATTGATTAATTTTTTATTCTTAGGTTGTAAATAAATAACACATGTTACTTTTCAAGTGTTTAAATAATTCAAACAAATTAATTCTATTCAACTAATTTTTCATATTCTTTAACTCACTTTATTAATTCATTATTTAATTGGTTGATTAATTTAAGAAAGTTTCATTAGTTTGTTTTAAATTATGTTTATAATTTTTAATAAATTCATTCTTTTAAATAAAACACATTTAATTTTACTATTTAATTCTGTTTTATTTACTTATTTTTTAATTCAATTTAATTCGTTAATCGATTTTTAGTTTTTAATTTATTTAATCTGTCCTTTCTATTTTGTAGGTACTCATGGTGGAAAGCCGCACCGTTTCATCACGGTGCCACCGTTTCCCATACCACACGGTGAGACCGTGAGAAACACTCGTGGTGTGTCTGCTCCTTGCTGTCTCACCATTGCACTCACGGTGCCTCAATCCCAACCCCACGTCACGGTCTCACTGTGACCTTCACTCACGATACTACCGGTTCTGTTTCCCACTATTTTAACTCTCTCACCGTCCCCCCATCCCACACACGGTGACTGTCTCAACGTGTCCGCACTTAACCAGTCTCACCGTGTCCGCACTTAACCTGTCTCATCATCTCGTCACGGTGCCTCTATTCCCTGTCCCACCGTTTTCGCCCTCACTGTAACTCACACTTTGCTCCATCCTCATCCGCACCTTCACGCAGCAAACCAACATTTCAGTAGCAGCATCAACAAATTAATCAACGCACTACAACACTCAAATTGATCCACCAAATTCAAACTCACAAATCAGAGATAATACATACGCAGATGAAGAATATCAAACTCAAACATCATTTTTTCAATCTTTAGAAACTCAAATCATAAGTTCATTCAATTACCATAGTGAGAAACCGAAGCCGCAGGCTGACCTCGCTGGACCCGACCCCAATTCACCTCTCCGAATCCTTATCCCTCATCCTCTTCGCGGCCGCACTCAACCCTATCGATCACCCCTGCTGGAATAGCCGCACCTAAGCTCCTCAATTTCTCCATAACCCAAACCCCGGACCCCTTGACCTCGCCTCGGCTCTCCTTGCTCCATCTCTAACCAAAGCCGAGGAACCACAATTGTTGCCAGCACTAATCCTCTCCCTCATGCCGCGGTCCTCTATCACCGCCGCGGACCGCATCCACCATGTTGGCTAAACCCTAGGCCGCCACAATCTTCACCCGAAGCCGCGGTCGAAGCGTCGACCCCGCCTCAAGCCTTCGCCGCTCTTCATTCCCTACGCCGAAGCCCTCGGCCTCAAACTGCCGCAGAGCGCTGAACCTTCTCCCTCAAGTCGCGATCCACCCTTCACTATTCGCGCTTCCCCCTTCACGCCGCACGAACTCGCCCCCCTTTCCCCTTACATCCAAGCCGCGAAGTCCCCCCTTATTCATTTTGTTTTCATTTTATATATATATATATTATAATATATAATAACATTTATATAAAATATAATTAATATATTAACATATATATAATATAACTATCATAACATATAATATAACACGTTACATAATACATATCATATACTATACTATAATAATTATAGGTATATTAATAATAATATATAATCATATATCTAATATCATTATGTCATAATAATTTATGTTATTAGATAAATATAATTAACATTAATATATAATATTAATAATAATATTAAGTATTATATATATATATATATATATATATATATCTGTGTGTGTGTGCGTGTGTGTGTGTGTGTATATATATATTAATAAGTATTTTCGTTGTCTGATTTAATTAGTAATATTAATATATAGTTATTTAATTTTAGTTTCTTTTTATTTTACTTTTTTTGGTGTTTATGTGTTTTGTTGTAGGGGGCGGGATGCACTTACATTGAGTTCACTTAAAAGATGGTGAAGTGCACATAAAAACAGGCCACATGGATTGGCTATTTCCAGGGGAAGAGATTAGCTCGTCACGCGCACATCTTATTCATTTGTTTAGGGGAATCTGCTCTGGTGACCAGCGCGGGAGGAGTAGAGCTATGAAAGCGCCACGTGGAGGCCAGGGAACTCACCGGGGGAGATTCTAGAGGCTTCAGTTGGGATATGAATGCACGAGAGATGGGAGAGGTATAGAAGGATTGAGCTAATCAAGTCGGGACACACATCCATCAGGAGGGGCAAGCAGCGGGACTTTTGATCCAGACCTCGGGGGGATTGCAGAACGTCATTCCTAAGAGAGGCGAGCATCAATTCGTCGATCCATAGATCCCTCGATCCATCAGTTCATCGTGATCATTCTTCAATCCATCTCATCACCAGAACATAGGACATTGACCAGCAGATCAGAATTGAAGCAGTTGCTGGAGAAAGGAGCAATCTCGCAGGAGATGTTTCTTAATTCATTAATTGTTTCTTTCTGTTTCACTATTTTAATGTGTAGTTAAACAGATTAGGGGAATCGGGCTGTAGAGAACCGATAATCTATTGATCCGTCATGTTTTGTTAATTTGATTGCTCAGTGTGATTCTATTGCTTGGTTTTCTCTTCTATTTATTTTGAGTATCTTTTCACATTACATAACCGACGGGTGTGGTAGTAAATCATTTCACCGTGGATCATTGACCGAAGTACCGAGAATTGGAAAAGGTCAGTGCATCTCTTCTCCAATTTAAGAAGATTTATCATGGGGTTAAGATCGAAAGATCTAGACTCAAGGTAGTTAATCGAGCTGTGTTGATCCACTGAAGTAACAAATCAGTGGAATAACACCTTTTTTATGCACTGAGTAATTGAGTTAAATCTAACAGAAGGGGGGAACATCATTTTAATCAATTCAAAGCAGCCCGAGGACCCTAAAATCATCATTACTGTTTGCTCTCTGTTAAAGCCACATATTTCACCATATCACGTTCATTTTCACACCCACTACTAGAGTCTGTTTCACTGTGTACGTACATTTTGTCTTCGTTAGTGTTCTATTTTTATCTTTTTGTTGTTTTAGAATTAATTTGATCTATCACAACATAAGTCCTTCGCTGTGGTTTGACACCCTTATTATCACAGTAATAGTAGTTTGTAGGGTTTATAAATTTTAAATTTGCGCGCACTCAATGACTCTGTGGAAAATTTTTGGCACTGTTTCCATGGAAGCCACGTGCGACCTAGTTTAAAAAAAACAACACAAAAAAAATTATTAAATGGAACACAAAAAAAATACAAAACTTAAAAACTGTACAAAAAAAATTCTCAAGAAAATATTTTTGTTGAAGTTGCATGCACACTAGAGCTTCTAAGTCAGAAATTGACACCCCAAATCCAGAAATCTACAAGAATTTTTCTACACTTAGAAAAAAAAAGAAACTTGAAATGGAGAATTTGGAAAACATTTCTGGAAATCAATTTGTCAATGGGTCACAACCCTTAGTTCCTACCCCTAAGAGACCTAAGCTTAGGGAGTTTCAAATTCCTACTGTGGCAAACAATCCATCCTGCATCAAATTGTCCCCTAGGTCTAGGAGCTTTGAGATCAACAGTCTCATCTTTCTCAACTGACATCATCTAATGGTCTTCTAGCAGAGGACTCCTTAGAGTTTATCAGAGATTTTTATGGTTCTGTCCAATAGTTTCCTCTGCGAGATCTTAGTGAGGAGGAGTTGAGGATGAGGTTGTTTCCTTTCTGTCTAAAGGGGAGAGCTAGGACATGGTTTCAAAATTTAGATGAGGAAATCTTTGAAACATGGGAAGAGGTGTGGAATGCCTTTATATCTAAATTCTATCCCAGGAACACCACCATTGAGGTTAGGCATAAGATCACTCGCTTTTTCCAGGATGAGGGGGAACTATTTCACGAAGCATGGGAAAGGTTCAGAGGTCTTCTTAGATAGATCCCCAACCATCAATTATCTCCCCATATTCTCATGGAGACATTCTATAATGCCCTCACTCCTTACAATCAGAACATAGTTGACCAATCTTGTGGAGGTGATTTTTCTGATTCCACTGCTGATGAGCTGAAACAATTGTTTGATAAGTTGGCTAAAAAATCTCAGCATAAGTGCACTAGGAAGAGATTCATGTTGGGCGGAGAAAAACGGGGAATGATGGCAAGAGGGGGGGGGGTGAATTGCCTTTTAAAAAATGATTAACAAATTAAAAAAAAAGTGAAATCAAAGTATGTGCAGCGGAAAATAAAAGAGGCAATCACACAAGAAATTGTTAACGGAGTTCGGCCAAAACCCGGCCTACGTCTCCGCTCCCAACTCAATCGTTGAGAGATTCCTACCGCTTGCTTTTCAATGGTTTTAGCAAGAAACCCACTAGGCTTTGAGGTAGCACTAGGACCTATTACAGCTTGCTTTTATTGGTTGAGCAAGAACCCACTTACTTTTAATGGTTGAGTAAGAACCCACTAGCCTTTTTAACGGGTGAAGGCTAGCTCACCGGTGACACAATCCTTTTAAAAGGAAAGGCTTGAAGAAACCTCTTCACACCTTAATGGTGATGTGAAACCCAAAAGAAAGAGGGATGAAGAAAGAGTTTGGGGTTTGTAGGCACAAACCCAAAATTAAAGCTCAAAATAAATATACAATAAAAACCGTATTTTGAGAAGCCATGGGCGCCTTTGATTGGATGGAGATGTTGAAGGCCGCTTCCAAGCTTCTTTGGAGGAGCTCCTTGGATGTGGAAGTTGTTGGAGCAAGGTGGGTTCCTTTGAAGGAAGTCCGCCGGAGGTGCGCCAAAGATGGAAAATGTGTACGGTGGCTTTGTATATGATCCGGTCAGTGTCCGGAGCTTCCTTGGCCTTTATTTATAGGCATGGAACCCATTGGGAGCCTTCGGAGCCGTTGGAGAGGCTTAAAGAGCCGTTGAAGGCCAAATTGGAGTTGACTGGTCAAAGCCAACGGCTAGTTTGACTGGGCTACCGGCCGGCCGGTGCAGGGCCACCGGCTGGCCGGTGCCTTGGATGTTGAGAAGTGCTTCTGCCCAGGAGCCACCGGCTGGCCGGTGAGAAGGCCACCGGCTGGCCGGTGGTGAGACAGTAGGTCTCACTGTTGAACCAGGATGCCACCGGCTGGCCGGTGACAGAGCCACCGGCTGACCGGTGGAGCCTGGCAGTGGGCAATGCCTCTGCCAGGTCCACCGGCTGGCCGGTGCTATCACACCGGTTGGCCGGTGGACTGAAATTCAGTCCACTCATTGTCCTTTCTTGGGCCATTCCTTTGGCAATCTTTTTCCTATCATCCACAACACTTGAAAACAAGGTTAGACAAAGATGAAAGTGATTGTGATCATGAAAATCAAAGAGTGTGGGGTACAACAATCTCCCCCTATTTTGATGATCACAATCACTTATCTAAGCAATGTAAAAACTTAAATGAAAGGCATGCTTTAAATGATAAATAAATACTAAGCATGAGAGAAAAGATTCTCCCCCAATCAATCAAGAAATTTCTCCCCCTTTGTGATTATCAAAATAGAATGGGGCATAAAAATTTGATTGAGGGAAGAAATTTGAAAAACAAGATTGAGATTTGAAAATCAATTGAGATTTTTGAAATTGAAATGAAAATTTGAATAATAGTTTGAATTGAAAGTTTTGAATCAAAAACCAATTGAAACCAAGAGTTGAAAATGAAAGATTGAATCGAAAGTTTTGAAATTGAAATCAAAAGGGCTTAATTTGAAATTGAAAGTTTGAATTGAAACAAAAAGCTTAAACAAACCTAACTCCCCCTAAATAAAAACAACAAATCACCGGGGAGAGGGATTTTGAAAGGAGACAATTTTAGGCCCGAAGAGACTCGCTAGAAGGGATTTTTCAATCCATACTTGTCTCATGGCGGGTCTTCTCCTATAAAACTCATCGGAAAAGAAAAAAGACTTGAGTTGGCCGTACCGGGAATTTTTGCAATTACACTCATAAATTAGGTGCCCGGGTTTTTTGCAATAATTGCAAAATTTATAACTAGAGCTCCCCCTTACAAAAACAGTGGGTGCATGGGAGGAGGAAGCTTGGTTGGTGTAGCCAAGTCCTTGAGTGGTCCTAGAAACCCTTTGAGAACCCAATAATTTGGTCAAATTTTGTTCACCTTGGGTGAACTTGGCTAAGGATTCTCTAAGGTCCTTGATGGTTGATTCCATAGAATCAACATTTGGGAAATTTTGGATTTTAAGGGTGAGTTCCTCCTTCTCTTTGAGAAGTTGGTCTTTTTCGGAGGAAAGTTTTTTGAAATTCTTTTTTAAAGAAACAAATTTTGAAGAAAGTTCATGAAAACCATTTCCAAGTTGATCTCTAACATGTTGGAGTTCCTCATAAGATAAATGATTTAAAGAATTTGAATTTGAAGAACATGAGGAGGAATAGGAGGAAGAGGAGGAAGATACCTCATGTTTTGCCATTAGGCAATTATTACCATTGTCGCTCGAGGAGAAAGAAGAGAAGGAGGAGCTATCACTCCAAGTTTTCTTTAAAGCCTTCTTCTTCTTCTTCTTGGCCCTTTTCTTGTGAGGTGGGCAAACAGGCTTGATCTTTTCGTCGGGTTCTTGCTTTTGATCGGATTCTTGCTTTGGAGCCTCGCTAGTACCTTCATAGGTTAGTTCTAAAAATTTCCAAAGATCGTAAGAAGTAGTGCAAGAAGAAATACAATCAAAAACATTACGATCTAACCCACAATGTAGAGCATTCATGGCTTTGCCATCAAGCTCGAAATTCGCAATGTCTACGGGGTTCCATTGAGATTCATCTTTACTAGAGAGAGTATAACCATGCATGACAATTTTAAAAATAGGATAGCTAATGCTTTTAAGAAAAGTTGAGATGCGGGTTTTCCAAAAAGTATAATCGGTTCCATCAAAAAATGGAGCACGATCCAAAGAAGAGCCTTCGGGGGCGTAAGAGGTTGAAGCGGTAGAAGCCATCAAAAAGGATCTTTAATTTGAAACCGGTTAGGGAATTATTCAAATACGTCCTTTGATACCAATTGTTGGGCGGAGAAAAACGGGGAATGATGGCAAGAGGGGGGGTGAATTTCCTTTTAAAAAATGATTAACAAATTAAAAACAAAGTGAAATCAAAGTATGTGCAGCGGAAAATAAAAGAGGCAATCACACAAGAAATTGTTAACGGAGTTCGGCCAAAACCCGGCCTACGTCTCCGCTCCCAACTCAACCGTTGAGAGATTCATACCGCTTGCTTTTCAATGGTTTTAGCAAGAAACCCACTAGGCTTTGAGGTAGCACTAGGACCTATTACAGCTTGCTTTTATTGGTTGAGCAAGAACCCACTTACTTTTAATGGTTGAGTAAGAACCCACTAGCCTTTTTAACGGGTGAAGGCTAGCTCACCGGTGACACAAGCCTTTTAAAAGGAAAGTCTTGAAGAAACCTCTTCACACCTTAATGGTGATGTGAAACCCAAAAGAAAGAGGGATGAAGAAAGCGTTTGGGGTTTGTAGGCACAAACCCAAAATTAAAGCTCAAAATAAATATACAATAAAAACCGTATTTTGAGAAGCCTTGGGCGCCTTTGATTGGATGGAGATGTTGAAGGCCGCTTCCAAGCTTCTTTGGAGGAGCTCATTGGATGTGGAAGTTGTTGGAGCAAGGTGGGTTCCTTTGAAGGAAGTCCGCCGGAGGTGCGCCAAAGATGGAAAATGTGTACGGTGGCTTTGTATATGATCCGGTCAGTGTCCGGGGCTTCCTTGGCCTTTATTTATAGGCATGGAACCCATTGGGAGCCTTCGGAGCCGTTGGAGAGGCTTAAAGAGCCGTTGGAGGCCAAATTGGAGTTGACTGGTCAAAGCCAACGGCTAGTTTGACTGGGCTACCGGCTGGCCGGTGCAGGGCCACCGGCTGGCCGGTGCCTTGGATGTTGAGAAGTGCTTCTGCCCAGGAGCCACCGGCTGGCCGATGAGAAGGCCACCGGCTGGCCGGTGGTGAGACAGTAGGTCTCACTGTTGAACCAGGATGCCACCGGCTGGCCGGTGACAGAGCCACCGGCTGACCGGTGGAGCCTGGCAGTGGGCAATGCCTCTGCCAGGTCCACCGGCTGGCCGGTGCTATCACACCGGTTGGCCGGTGGACTGAAATTCAGTCCACTCCTTGTCCTTTCTTGGGCCATTCCTTTGGAAATCTTTTGCCTATCATCCACAACACTTGAAAACAAGGTTAGACAAAGATGAAAGTGATTGTGATCATGAAAATCAAAGAGTGTGGGGTACAACAATTCATCCATAGGGCTAATACAAATCCTTGATGATAGGCACCTTAGGGAGCAGTTCTATCACTGTGGGATGTTTTGTCACACTCAGAGATGTTGTCCAAACTTTGATCTCCCTATTTCATGTGATGAGAATGCCCAATTTGTTGATTACAGGGCTAGGAATCAAGGTGTTCATTCTCAACTCTCAAATCCATACCAAAAATGAATATCCAGGTCAGACCAATACATCATGGAGTGAAAAAGGAGTCACTAAGCACCCCACTGCCCCATACAAGCATCCCACTGCCCCGACTTTCCACCCACATCCCAAACAAATTTTCCAGAATCAATTTGAGGCCAAATCTTCTAATTATCAAGGGGAGTTAAAGGGGATGTTGCAACAAGTTTTGAGTGATATCAGCTCATTTAATAAGGACACAGATTCTAAGATTGATAATTTAGAACATCAAATTAGTCAAATGGATAAGAATCAAGCTGGTAAGGAAAAGAGCAAGTTGCCTAGCACTTTAACCCCCAATCCAAGAGAAAATGTGATGGCAGTAACAACCAGGTTAGGGATTAAACTTAAGGAACCAGTTAAGTAACCACCTAGGCAAGAGGAAAACAATGTTCAAGCTGAAATTGAAAATGAAAATATGAAAAATCCCAACTCTGGAAATCTTGAAAGTGAGTTTCAAACTGAACAGATTGTGAAACCCACACCTGAGAAATCTAAGGAACCAAAGAAAATGAAGTGGGAATTAATCAATGAATAAAAGAAGAAAGTGGGGTCTGAGGAGAAGGTGAATAACCTACCTGTTCTAAGACATTATGACCCTCCCATTCCCTTCCCTGAAAGAGTGAAGAAAAGTGATGAACCTGATTACCTGAGATTTTTGAAACTGATTTGAAGCTTCACCACCAACATGCCCTTCATAAAAGCCTTGGATAAAATACATTCATATGATTCATTCACAAAAAGGTTTCTGAAGAACAAGAATTATTGGAAGTAGTTGGATAAAATTGATCTCAATGCAGAGTGTAGTGCAATTTTCCAAAAAATATTCCTCCCAAATTAAAGGACCCTGGTGGCTTTATCATTCAGTACCGAATAAGAGGAAGTGGGCAACTAAATTTTCTGTGTGACTTAGGAGCGAGTATCAATCTTATGCCTTTCTCCTTTTTCACATTGTTGGGCCTTAGGGATATCCAACCAACTTTTTTTTATCTTCAGCTTGCTGATAGGTCACTCACACACTCTTTTGGTAGAGTGGATGACCTATTAGTAAGTGTAGGAAAACTCACATTGCCCATTGATTTTCTGATCCTTGATATGGAATGTGATGAAAAGGATCCAATAATCTTAGGAAGACCCTTCCTTGCTACTGGTGGTGCCATCATTGATGTCTCCAAAGGTAAACTCACCCTCCAAGCTGTAGATGATGTGGAGGAAATTTTGGTGTTTGAAAGGCCTCGACATGTGGTTACTTGTGGTGTGATAGATGTGGCAGTGAATCAATGTTACAAAATTGAGGTTAGAGCTGAATATGGGTCTTTCCCACTTGAGGTCACATAGATACTAATTCCCCAACCCACTGAAATTTTATCCCTGGATATTTCTCTTTCCCCACATCCTTCTGTTGATGAGGAAATTCTTTCATTGGAACCCATTCTGGAGGGTGAGTCACAACTTTGTCCAGCACTGTCTCAACCTGTTTATGAAAGTTTCCCTTGTGAAGTTGAGTGTCTAAGAGTTCCTGAAGCTGGAGAAAGCTCTGGGTTGAGCTCTGCTGAAAAACATGATGATGGCATTATGAACAGGTGAATTTCTTTGATATCATCTGACCTGCCCAGTTTGATGTTTTGAGTGATGATTTCATACCTGAACTCGAAATATTCACATCATTTGAGTCCTCTGTGGACATTGAGAACAACCTTTTGAAGATTAATTTGATAACTTCTTATGGTATATTTCTATGCTGTCATAGTTGCGAGCTATTATGGGACTTGCTGAGGGTTTTGTCAATGTGTCCTCTTTTGTTTTTGGGTTTGAACAAAACTCTAAATGTGGTGGAAGCTCTGGAAATATTCTTGATCTGATTGATAATTTTCATGGGAAACTGTTGAACATGTTAAGCGCTAATGAACTGATTTTTAGAGACACAGTTGAGTTTGGAAACATGAATCCTCTTAGTGATTTGGATTTTTTTTTGGAGAAATCTGATTGAAGCTGAAGATGAAAATGTCTTTAGTAGTCCTTCTCTTGATTCCTTAGACAATTTTGAAAGCCACACCATGGACAAATATTTCCCATTAAATGATAATGGTTAGAAATATTTAGGGGAATAAAGTCTGGCTAGGGACTTTAAACCTAGCGTTGCATGGTAGGCAACCCATGGTTTACTTTGTTTTCTACTTTAATTTTTTTTAGTTCGAATAAATGCTCCTTGTTCGATTCTTTGTCTCTCTGTTTGGTGAACAATAATGTCTGAATTTCCTTATCATATGATGCAAGTGGTCTGGTGGTCCTGGTTTGCTAAGAGAATCGTGTTTTAGTGGTAGACACGTTTGGAACATTTATGGCTGAAGGAGGCTGTCGTCAAAAAACACTAGATTAATGCAGTAAAACTCCCAATCTCACACTTTGTAGCTATTTTTTATTTGAGATTTAAATCTGGAACACTAATGTCAACTTGTTTCATCATGTAGGATCCCAACTAGAGCATCTAGAGCTCATGCACATGGGAATTAAAGGGATACATTTGTAAATTTGAGAAGCTGCACATTCATGGGAGTATTTTTTTACGTTGCAATGTCTTACTCTTCATATTTTTATTTCATGCTATTATAAACTAAGTGTGGGGGAGTCCCATATTTTTCTGTGAAAAGTAAACTGTGTTTTATGCATGGGTGTTTAACATGCTAATATCCACATAGTTGAAAAATGTATTTTGAGCTGATTTTCTGAAACATGCTTCCACCCACAGATTTTTTTTCATTATGCTGCTACTGCACATCATTTCTAAACATGATACTATTTAAAGTATCTTGTTAAAATCTTTTGTCTGCTCCCAAAAATTCATAGCATGAACATTTTCGGAATAGAAATGTCCTTGGTTTCTGGTGATGGTCGGTGGGGTTGGGTTCTTCTGCTTTTCTTTTGTTCTTGTTTTTATTTTCTTTTACTTTTTGTGTGGAAATGAAATTTTTGAATCTCATTGCTACCCTTCTATATCATATTTAAGCTGAATTGTCCATCAATATTGAAGTATACTGTCTCCCACCTTGAGATTCATCATTGGGGACAATGTTGGGTTTTAAGTGTGGGTGAGAGGGGTCATTCTAGTGTCATGTTGAATTCCCCCTTCTTGAAACTGAGTTTTTTAAAAAAATGGTTAAATTTTTTCAAAAAAAAGGGTCAAAATTCCTTCAAAAATTTTCAAATTCTTTCTTTACATGATGGTCATTGAATGTTCACTGGTACTTCATTTATGTTCTATTTAATGGATAACTGTTTGCTAGATGTTGAGAGTGGCACTGGGTCAGAAACTGTTAATTATTCATGATTGTTGAGTGCAATTGTTCACTGTCTCTATGGATATTTCTGTTTAGAAACCGAGGAATGGAGTGTGATCGGATAGGTTTTGTAGAGTAAGGATCGTGACTTGGAGTAACTAGAAGTTATCACTGGAACCTATTGGACTCACATATTTATTAAATAATGTCAATCACTTTAGGAAGTCAATTCGAATGATTATTAATTAAGTCCTTTGTAACTGGAGTAAAATGGGAAAATGAGATCCCACGGAGAGTATCTGAGACAAGGTTCATTGGGTGCGTTTCTGTGAATAAATAAAGCCAATTTCAATCTTAATAAGTGCTATGCACAGTTCTCTGCACATGGAATATGGCTGGGAAAAAGTGAAATAAAGTGCCTTTTTCAAAAATGAACTCATTAAGGTGAGGGGAATTTTGAACCCAGATAAAGAAGGGAGAAATTGAATTGGTTAATTTTCATTTGGGTTGAATCAATAAAGTGATCAATTTCATGGACTTTAATTTATGGAACCTGGAGGAAGGTGAGAATGGAAGGTGATTTTGGTTATGTTTTAAATTCCACTTAATCTGACCTGTCAACACTCATTGAATCAGTACTTGAATTGGACAGTGAAACATGCTAGTTAATGAATACACATAGGAGGCATGAAATACTTGACAGTGTATGCATTTGTGAGGATTTTGATTTCCAGTGAGTATTTGAGGCTATGCATGATATCATTTTTCAACAACTTCGAAAAGCTTGACCTACTAATGCTTTTGATCCTCTCGGTATTAAAGTTTAGTCATGCACTTTTTTTTGAACTGAATTTCACAAATCATATTTCTATTTTAATGTCAAATACATGTACTTGTTTGATGACAAACAAAGATTTAACTGTGGGGGAGTATGATGTGATAGTGTTTTAATGCCCTCTGGCACATACTTTTCTATATATTTTTTTACATTTTAATATCAAACCTTTGTATTCTTTGTAATATTTAGCAATTGTTTTATTTTGTAAATTATATTATAAAAAAATGTTTTTATTTAAGAAAAGTGTGTTTTTGTTGCTATTTTTTATTGTTTTTCAATAATAAAATTAAGTTGTTATTTTAGTTTAATTTAATTAATTCTCTATATTTTTAGTTTTCAATAATTTTTAATTCATTAATTAAATTGATTAATTTTTTATTCTTAGGTTGTAAATAAATAACACATGTTACTTTTCAAGTGTTTAAATAATTCAAACAAATTAATTCTATTCAACTAATTTTTCTTATTCTTTAATTCACTGTATTAATTCTTTATTTAATTGGTTGATTAATTTAAGCAAGTTTCATTAGTTTGATTTAAATTATGTTTGTTTATAATTTTTAATAAATTCACTATTTTAAATAAAACAAATTTAATTTTATTATTTAATTTTGTTTTATTTACTTAGTTTTTAATTCAATTTAATTCGTTAATCAATTTTTAGTTTTTAATTTATTTAATCTGTCCTTTCTATTTTGTAGGTACTCATGGTGGAAAGTCGCACCGTTTCATCACGGTGCCACTGTTTCCCATACCACACGGTGAGACCGTGAGAAACACTCATGGTGTGTCTGCTCCTTGTTTTCTCACCGTGGCACTCACGGTGCCTCAATCCCCACCCCACTTCATGGTCTCACCGTGACCTTCACTCACGATGCTACCAGTTCAGTTTCCCACTATTTTAACTCTTTCACTGTCTCACCGTCACCCCCATCATACACATGGTGACTGTCTCATCGTGTCCGCACTTAACCTGTCTCACCATGTCCGCACTTAACCTGCCTCACCGTGTCATCACGGTGCCCCCATTCCCTATCTCACCATTTTCTCCCTCACTGTAACTCACACTCTGCTCCATCCTCATCCGCACCTTCATGCAGCAAACCAACATTAGAGCAGCAGCATCAACAAATTAATCAACGCACTACAACACTCAAATTGATCCACCAAATTCAAACTCACAAATCAGAGATAATACATACGCAGATGAAGAACATCAAACTCAAACACCATTTTTTCAAACTTTAGAAACTCAAATCATAAGTTTAGCTGATTACCACTCTGAGAAACCGAAGCCGCAGGCTGACCTCACTGGACACGACCCCAATTCACCTATCCGAATCCCTAACCCACATCCCCTTTGCGGCCGCACTCAACCCTAGCCATCACCCCTGCTGGAATAGCCACACCTAAGCTCCTCAATTCCTCCATAACCCAAACCCCAAACCCCTTGACCTCGCCTCAGCTCTCCTTGCTCCATCTCAAACCAAAGCCGAGGAACCACCATTTTTGTCGGCACTGATCCTCTCCCTCAAGCCACAGTCCTCTATCACCACCGCGGACTGCATCCACCCTGTTGGATAAACCCTAGGCCGCCACAATCTTCACCCGAAGCCCCGATCGAAGCATCGACCCCTGCCTCAAGCCTTCGCCGCTCTTCATTTCCTACGCTGAAGCCCTCGGCCTCGAATTGCCGCACAGCGCTGAACCTTCTCCCTCATGCCGCGATCCACCCTTCACTATTCGCGCTTCCCCCTTCACGCCGCACGAACTCGCCCCCCTTTCCCCTTTCATCCAAGCCGCGAAGTCCCCCCTTATTCATTTTATTTTCATTTTTTATATATATATAGATTATAATATATAATAACATTTATATAATATATAATTAATATATTAACATATATATAATATAACTATTATAACATATAATATAACACGTTATATAATAAATATCATATACTATACTATAATAATTATAGGTATATTAATAATAATATATAATCATATATCTAATATCATTATGTTATAATAATTTATGTTATTAGATAAATATAATTAACATTAATATATAATATTAATAATAATATTAAGTATTATATATATATATCTGTGTGTGTGTATATATATATATTAATAAGTATTTTCATTTTCTAATTTAATTAATAATATTAATATATAGTTATTTAATTTTAGTTTCTTTTTATTTTACTTGTTTTGGTGTTTCTGTGTTTCGTTGCAGGGGGTGAGATGCACTTACATTGAGTTCACTTAAAAGATGGTGACGTACACATAAAAACACGCCACGTGGATCATCTGTTTCCAGGGGAAGAGATTAGCTCGTCACACGCGCATCTTTTTCATTCGTTTAGGATCAACTGCTCCGGTGACCAGCACGGGAGGAGCAGAGCTATGAAAGCACCACGTGGAGGCCAGAGAACTCACCGGGGGAGATTCCAGAGGCTTCGGTTGGGTGATGAATGCACGAGAGATGGGAGAGGCATAGAAGGATCGAGCTAATCAAGTCGGGACACACATCCATCGAGAGGGACAAGTAGCGAGACTTTTGATCCAGACCTGGGGGGATTGCAGAACTTCATTCCGGAGAGAGGCAAGCTTCAATTCATCGATCCAGAGATCCCTCAATCCATCAGTTCATCGCGATCATTCTTCAATCCATCTCATCGCCAGAACAGAGGACATTGACCAGCAGATCAGAATTGATGCAGTTGCTGGAGAAAGGTACAATCTCGCCGGAGATGTTTCATAATTCATTAATTGTTTCTTTCTGTATTACTATTTTAATTTATAGTTAAACAGATTCGGGGAATCGGGCTGTAGAGAACCGATCATCTATTGATTCATCATGTTTTGTTAATTTGATTGCTCAGTGTGATTCTATTGCTCGGTTTTCTCTTCTGTTTATTTTGATTATATTTTCACATTACTTGACCGATGGGTATGATAGTAAATCATTTCACCATGGATCATTGACCGAAGTACTGAGAATTGGAAAAGGTCTGTGCATCTCTTCTCCAATTTAAGCAGATTTATCCTGGGGTCAAGATCGAAAGATCTAGACTCAAGGAAGTTAATCGAGCTCTGTTGATCCACTGAAGTAACAACTCAGTGGATTAACACATTTTTTTATGCACTGAGTAATTGAGTTAAATCAAACAGAAGAGAGGAACATCATTTTAATCAGTTCAAAGCAGCCCGAGGACCCTAAAATCATCATTACTGTTTTCTCTCTGTTAAAGCCACATAATTCACCATATCACCTTCATTTTCACACCCACTTCTAGAGTCTGTTTCACTGTGTACGTACAGTTTGTCTTTGTGAGTGTTCTATTTTTATCTTTTTGTTGTTTTAGCTTTAATTTGGTCTAGCACAACATAAGTCCTTCTCTGTGGTTCGACACCCTTCTTACCACAGTACTAGTAGTTTGTAGGGTTTATAAATTTTAAATTTGCGCGCACTCAACGACTCTGTGGCCATTTGTGCACTTGTGTTTTCTTTTATATTTCAGTTATGAGTTGGAGTTGGTTGGTTTCTATCTTATGTCTGTCTTTTGCATGTGTTCTCTTAGAGGGTAATTCCTATCATTTGTGTGTTTACTATACCCTAAGTGCTAGTCTCCAACTTGGGGCCTACTGGAGGTGGGACTTAGGGGTCATTATCTCCCTTCTCACATTGTCGGCCCAAGAGGGGTACACTTTGTGGGGATGGGGTCATGACAGAGTGGCGTTAGGGATCCGGATGAAGGATGGGATTGAGGTTGGAGTTAGGCACAGGTGAGGTTGCATGGGTTGGTAAGGAAACCGAGTCATTCATGTTTTTCAAGTGATGTAAACAGTGGAGACTGGCTGAGACATAGGCGTTTAGGGAACCCTATGATCTGATGTACGGACCTTTAAGTTTACAATGGATACTAAATGAGGTGATATTAGTTGCAGGGTACAAACCAAGGAAAGGATCATGCATCATTCTTCATTGTTCCTATGTTTCAATGGGATGACCTTGGGATAGGTTAATCTAAAATGAATAAAAAGAAAATAATTAATTAATTAATGTTGAGTCTTCCATATTTCAGGTTTAAGAGATCTAATGGTTTTTTATTTTACAAGTATGGCTCTAGTTCGACATCCTCATCAGATTTTCATAGAAGATGTCCAGTAGGTTGTTCCAGAAGATCATCGTAGGGTAGAGGGTGACGACGATGACACTTGGAGGAAGACACTCTGAGAGTTTCAGCACCAGATTCTGCAAAAGTACGAGGGATCCATTTCAAATGTAGTCATGGAAGACTGGTTAGAGGAGTTCGAGATCGGCTTCAGTTTGATTTGTTCTCTAAAGGGGAACTGGGTGTCCTTGGTTGTGATTATATTGTGTGGATCAGTGAGGCAGTGGTGGTTCTTTTTCCTTGGGGATCGTGAGGATTCAACGATCTCATGGAAGGATTTCTAAGACATGTTTACAGTCGATTTTCTTTCTTCAACTGTGAAGGCGTCCAGTCGCCAGGTGCTTCATACCCATCGACATGGGAGCTCTAGTGTTCAACAGTATGGAATCTATTTCAAGAACATTTTATGATAGTCTTTAGACCTACTGTTAGATGAGGAGACTAAGGCCAGGCATTTTGAAGCGGCTTTGAATCTAGATATCTTGGGCCAGGTCACCCCATTTATCTGAAAACATATCTTGAGGTGTTGGAGGGGGTAGAGGTTTTCGATATGAATTTGGCCAGGACTGGATCATCATGATAGGGGAATCATCATGATTCCTCATGAAGCAGAGTTGTGGTCTGGGGTTTCCAATTTTCAGGGTAGAAGTGTTTTCATTCAGCCGAGGGTAGGTCCCAGCCCTTCACATCTCATTTCTCAAGAGGCAGAAAATCTCAACCCTATGCCAAGGGATGAGGTTCTTGTTTTTTTATGGTGTTCATGGTCATAAGTAGTGGGAGTTCCCATCCTTTCAGAGCACTCATCATGCACCAGGTGCTATGCTCTAGGTTCCTCCATTGAGGCAGCTCCAGCCGAGGCATCGGTAGCAGTTTGGACCAGCTTTAGATCAACAGAGGATAGATGATGTAGGTAGAGTACAACCCCCTGATGCTCCCCATCCTTAAAGAGCAGAGCATAGAAGTGGTGGTGGTCATCATTATGATTAGAGAGGTCATGGAGGAGGTCGCGGTCAGCTTCATGCTCTAGTGTTTCCAGCTCAGGTGAGCCAGATGTCATTAAAGGTACCCTTTTCTTGTTTTCTACCTTGGTGTATGCCTTGTTTGATTCAGGAGAGACACAATCCATCATATCACCTACCCTTGTCCATACTTTTGGACTTGAGGTAGAGAGGCTTCTAGTGCCCTTGGCATTGACTACGCCAGTTGGAGGTCGAGCTGACTTGTTTGATGTATGTAAAGACTGTGAGCTACTGTTGGGGCAACACCACTCTTGGGGAGATTTCCCATGTTTATGAATACAACCATATGATGTCATCATCATCATGGATTAGTTGTATTCGGTGTAGGATATCATGGATTGCTTCAGGAAGAATGTCATTTTCATTGGTGTGGATGGAGAGCTGGTGGTGTTCGTTAGCGAGTGAGATCCTTGGATGGTTCATAGGCACATTTCGTCCTTATCATCCATGATGGTTGAGATGATGTTGAGTTCTTTAGAGGTTCAGTATTTGGCATTTCATAGAGTCATAGAAGAGTACCCTGATGTCTTTCCATAAGAGGTTGTAGAATTACCCCCTTTATGAGAGATCGAGTTTGGGATTGAACTACAACTAGGATCATATCTTATTTCTATGTCTCCATATAGGATGACCCCTTCTGAGTTACGAGAGTTACTTATACAGCTTGATGGTTTGTTACAGTGCAGTTTTGTTTGGCCGAGTGTGTCACCGTGGGGTGCACCAGTTTTGTTCGTGAAGTATGCTAACGACAGTTTGTGGTTGTGTCTCTATTATTGTCACATAAACAAAGTGACAATAAATAATCGCTATCTACTTATACAGATTCATGATTTATTTGATCAACTGAACGGTTCAATATGGTTCTCAATGATTGAATTGCGGTCAGGATATCATCAGATGCGTCTGAAGGATGAGGATATCCTGAAGATTGCATACCGTTTTTTTCATGGGCATTATGAGTTTTTTGTAATGTTGTTCGGCGTGACGAATGCTCCATTGATGTTCATGGGATTGATGAATGTTGTGTTCTGTGAGTTCCTAGACAGGTTTGTGATGGTTTTCATTGATGAAATCCTTGGGTAATCCACATCTTAGGAGGAGAATGCAGAGCATCTACAAGCCATTTTGAGAGTTCTTCATCAACATCAGCTATTTGGGAAGTTATCAAAGTGTGAGTTTTGGGCTTGAGAATTCTATTTATTGGGGAATGTTGTGTCCCAATAGGGAGTAGTTGATGTTCCATCGAAGATATAAGTAGTTGTGTCTTGGGCAGCCCCATGATAGTGTCAGAGGTGCGAAGTTTCCTTTGTTTTGCAGGCTACTACATGAGGTTCATAGCCAATTTCTCACGAGTTGCAACTCCTATGGAATCTTTGACCATGAAGGATCAAGAATTCATATGGAATGATCAGTGTCAGGAAGATTTCGAGTATCTAAATTAGAATTTAGTAAGTGCTCCGGTTTATTGTCTTCCAACTGAGGGAGTTTAGTTTGATGTTTTCTATGATGCTTCACATCTGGGGTTAGGTTGTGTTATCATGCAGTAGAGGTCAGTTTTTTCTTATGGGTATCAGTAGTTACATCCCCATGAATGTAACTATGCAACTCAAGATCGTGAGTTGGCATCCTTGGTGTTTTCTCTGAAGTTGTGAAGAAATTACCTCATTGGTGAGTGTTTTGTGGTTTTCACCAATCATAAGAGTTTGAGGTATGTTTTCTCCCAGCATGACTTTAACATAAGAAAGCATCGGTGGATGGAGTTCTTACTGGAATATGACTTTGAAATATCATATACACCTGTAAAGGGAAATTTTGTAGCTGATGTGCTGAGTCGAAAGTCACGTAGTGATGCTATGCGTGAATCTAGAGATTTCTGGAGAGTAATGGAAGATCTATAAACATTATATATTGATATTGGATAAGTTTGGGTAGAGGTTTTCTTTTTAAGATGATGGTACAATCATCCCTAATGCAGAAGGTGGAATATTCCCAATTGGGGGATCTATAGGTGGAGGTCTGAAGAGACTGAGTTGTTTGTGGTGAGGCCCCCAAGGGTTGGTCGGAGGATGAACAACAACGAGTGTTATATCACGGAAGGATTTTTTTACCTTTGACGATGCACGAGATTGTTTTTAGAGGGTTATATAGTTTTCCTTCAGTGGTTCATCCTAGATTGAAAAAGATGTACTGAGCCTTGGGGATCTGGTATTGGTGTCCGGGGCTGAAGCGTGCAGTTCCGGAGTATGTGTCTCGATGTTTGGTCTTCCATAAGGTGAAGGTCAAACACCATGTTCCATGTGGTCTTCTCCAGCCATTAGATATTCCTCAGTGGAAGTGGGATGACATCTAAATGGAATATGTTTCTTGTTTACCTCGAGCTCTAGGAGGAAATTATTCTATTTGGATGGTTGTGGATCATTTAACAAAATCGGCCCACTTCATAGCGATGAAGGAGTCGAGCTCAGTGGAATTTTTGTCGAGGCAGTATTTGGAGGAGGTGGTGAGACTCCATGGAGTCCCAAGGTCAATAATTTCTAATCAAGATCCTTGTTTTACCTCCAAGGTTTGGAGAGGTCTCCAATATTCTTTAGTATCTCATCTATTCCTTAGAACTTCTTTTCATCCTCAAACGGATGTTCAGATAGAGGAAACCATCCAGACTCTTGAAGACATGTTACACTCGTGTGTTCTTGATTTTGGAGGTTCATTGATGACGCACTTACCCTTGGTGGAGTTCTCATATAATAATAGTTTTCACTCCACCATCGGTGTGGATCCATTTCAAGCTTTGTATGTCCGACCATGTGGTTCTATGTTGTGTTTGACTGGGGTTGGAGAGTCAGCAATTTTTATACCAGAACTAGTGCAGAATACAACAGAGATGGTTCAGGTGATTCGTTAGAGAATGAAGATAGTGAAAGATCATCAGAAATCATATGTAGATCAAAGGAGGAGACCCTTAGAGTTTACTTTTGGGGATCATGTGTTTCTGAAGGTGACTCCTAGTCATGGGAAGCGAAGGATTGATCGTGGGAGTAAGCATTCTCCCTGCTTTATTGGTCCTTTCGAGGTGTTAACTCGTGTTAGATTTGTGGCATATCGAGTAGCACTTCCCCTGCAGAAGAGTCGGATACATGATGTTCTCCATGTATCACAGCTCCATCATTATCTTCATGACGACACTCGCGTCATTGATTGGGGAGAGATCGATGTTGATGATTATGTAACTTTTTCGGAATGGCCTTTGGAGATCCAAGACTGCACGGATAAGGTTTTGTGTGGGAATTCTATCACCTTGGTTCGTGTCTTGTGCCGACCTGATGGCATGGAGGGGAGCTCCTGGGAATGTGAGTCACATATACGTGCTCAGTACCTAGAGTTGTTTGACGTTTAACTATTTTCAGGTAATGATGTCCCATTTTTGGTTTGGCCTTTCATGTTTATAATTTGAATTTATTTTATTGCTTCTTGTTGCTTTCTCTCTTTTGAGAGGTATCTCGATAGGTGGTTGTTCATACCCTGTTTACTTTTACCTTTATGTGGGTTTTGAATTCTCGAGGTTGAGAATGTTTTGAGAGGTATCTGATGTAATGCCTCGGACCTCTCTGGTCCATTCCATTGTGAAAATATGGTGTTTTAGGTGTTTCGTGAGGTCAAGGTGACATATCCCCAACACTTTTCCAAATTTATAGTATGGTGAATGGTTCCCATGGTAGACTATTGTGAACAGTGAAAAAGTGAGCTTCTGTGAATAGTTCCAATGGTAGACCACTGTGAACAGTGAAATGGTAATGTTAGGTGAATAGTTCCAGTGGTAGACCATTGTGAACAGTGCAACAGTGGCCTTCTTTGAACAGTTCCAACGGTAGACCGTTGTGAACAGTGCAATGGTGACCTTCTGTGAATAGTTCCAAAGGTAGACTGTTGTGAACAGTGCAATGGTAACCTTAGGTGAACAGTTCAAATGGTAGACCATTGTGAATAGTGAAACGGTAACCCTAGATGAATAGTTCCAACGGTAGACCATTGAGAATAGTGCTACAGTAACCTTAGGTGAACTGTGTCAACATTATCCTTTTATGAACAGTGCAATGGTAACCTTAGGTGAATAGTTTCAACATTAACCTTCTGTGAACAGTGCAATGGTAACCTTAGATGAACAGTTCCAATTGTAGATCGTTGTGAATAGTTCAACGGTAACCTTAGGTGAACAGTGTTTCCAGAACAGTGAGTTTCTAACAGCAGCCTCTATTTTCTTTTCCAAACACTGAGTTCATGAATAGTGTTTACAGAACGGTGAGGTTCCAACAATGAAGTTCATGAACAGTGTTTCTAGAACGATGAGGTTCAAGAACAGTGTTTCCAGAACGGTGTGGTTCCAATGGTGAACAGTGTTTCTAGCTTCCTACTATTTCACCCCTTTAACGTTTCCTTTGACGTAAAATGCATTTAAAACCTCATTTTAAGGACTCTAAGGAAAATTCAAAGGAAATAAATCCTATATTAATTATACCCAAGGCTCGGGACGTTTTTACTTGGTCAAACCATGTGGTTTAGTGCGATCCTATTTTAATTGGAAATTAAGTGTATCTTAAATCGTCGCTCCGTTAAATCTTCTAAATGAACGGGATATCTTCCTCACTAATTCTTTCTCCTTGTTCTCAGGTGTGAGAAGCTCGAACATCCCCTTCTTTTTCATAAGAGTTTCACAATCAAACTTTCCTCCTCAGATTGGTTCCACTATGTTCTGATGCAACCATGTTGTATCGATAAATCTTCGATATAAGGTGTGTTTTATCATCGTTATTTTTGGGTTCATCTTCTCATGTTTCTCATTTTCATATTATAGCATGTGATATCCATGAATCTAATGGAGTTTTCTTGGGTTTCGTTTGGTGTGGTGGTACCGTGGAAACCTCAGGTGGATGTAGTTGTCGCGAGAGGAGGCAATCGGGAACCGTTGTGGTATAAATAACATCAAGAACCGTTTGAGGTAGGGGATTCGTTGCTTCTCTTTTCTTATATGTGCAAATGTATAGTTATAATGTTTTATCCCACTGGATGACAATGGAATTTACATAATAAATATTTGAATCAGATAAATAAATTGATATTGATCATATGTTATTGCCTCTTGTTTTGCTAGATAGTGTGATATCTATGATTTCTTTGTTTAGCCGTTCATTCTTGATTGAAATTGGTAAAGAACGTAAAGCTGGGAATTAATTTATAATGGTTTGGATAAAGATAAAGAGGCATGTAAATGAATCCAGTTCTCCTTGTTGTAATTTGATGTCAATCAAATTGGCGCAATAAGCATGTTTAATTATTTTTGATAGCTTACTTATTAGGTTTCTCGAATTTGGAACCTCGGAATAATAAATCGGTTAATTCAAGATGGATTAAAGAACTGGTTGTTTAATAATTCCTTGAAGGGATCTAAGTTACCCTCTTGATTGTTAAAGGTCCAAGAGCCCAATTGTTTAGATGATTGTTTTCCTACGGCTTGTGTTGTGATGTGAGCCTGGATGGCTATTGTGGTATGTGGGGGAATAGAGAACATTGGTTGTGGTAGCAGAAGATGCCTAGAGTGGTGAGATGCATCAGTTTATGCATGTGGGTGTCGGGGAGGACACCGGGGGTGATGGAAAGGGATGGATGTGATTTTTGGATGCTTGCGGATTATTATTGGTTGATTATCTGCTTTAATTTTCCCCACTGCTCAAGGAAGCTGGTCTTGCTTACCGTTCTTCCGACTGAGGAAAAGATTCATGGGGTATGCCACGTGCTTTCTGTGTTTAGCTTCTCAAGGGAGGATGGTTCTATGCTCTTGATATAGGCAGCATGTACTCAACGGGTAGTACATCTACTCACCGTGTTGATCCCCATTGTGTTTAGTAGCATAGAATGTTTTTCAAGAATGCCTAGGAATTTGGGGAAGTAATTCTATAATGAATAATTGAATAAATGATGTCAACCCCTGGGGTTGGAGTTGCTAGAACATAATGATGAGGTTGTAATTTTAAATGGACAGTGGACTTTGGGTGTGATGCTAATGAAGTTTAATGTGGAATTTTAAATTGTTAATTAATGTTTAAATAATTAATTAACATAAAGTGGAACTTATAAAAAGGGAATTATGTAATATAATAAAGCTATTTAAATGGTTGTGTTCTTATAGGATACCTATTCTTAGAAGCGGTAGCCCAGAGTCTGAGATATGTTAGCTGCAGTTGAGTCTAATACTAGGTTATTCCCATAGTGTGGTTGTGACTTATATTATATTCTATAATTTTTGTGTTTCTATATTCTACTTCACCTAATCAGTAAGGGAAACTAAGACACTAAGGATTCTGTGCCCTGGGGAGTGTTTTCCCCAACATTCTGGTGGGAGGATGAATGGCTGACTACCCCCTTTAGCCCTGCTCTCTTCTCTTGGTAGATACTAATGCTGGTAGGCATAGTGGTCAGCTTTCTCCATATATGTATGTAGAGGGATGTAATGGGTCTGGGTTATTCACAAAAATATATTCTGGATATAGAATCTTATGGACTACTATATGTGTAACGTGTATAGGTTGTGATGGCTTGAGGATCCTTACTCGGTGTATGGGCTGTAATGGCTTGATGTATAGTACCCGATGTATGATACATGTTATGCAGGCTATGGTGGATCCTAAAAACTACCTGGTTACTTCTCCTACGTGGACGGGGGGGGGGGGGGGTTGTTTCACGAGGTGCATGTTGTGCTGCTTCACTTATGTTTCTCTGGGAAATCATTTTTGGTGAGAGATTCATAGGACTTGCAATGTTGGGGAAAAGCGGAAAACCAGTGGGGAAGTAATAGTGGGGTACCCTTGATATTCTTTATTATATTATATAATCGTTTATTCATTACATGGTGAGAGTATCCATGGTGACGTTGGGAACTTAGAATACCTATTTAGGTGACGAGTTAGTTTCACTTGTTGTTCACTGTGCTTTAGCATGTTTTTTTTTTACTTTTTCACGAGAGGCTTCATGGAGGATCCTACGGAGTATACTATTATACTCACCCTATGTATATATAAACTGTTTTTCTGATCACATGGAGCAGGTTGGAGATCATGCTAGTTTCTACTAGCTTGGGGTTGCAGGAGATGTTCGGGCTTGTGGTTGCGGCTATTTTTACTTTCTTTTGGGTATTTGCAATTTTTTCCCTTCCAGTTGTAGTAATTTTTCATGAAATTAAATATGTTCACTTGGGTTTTCTTTTATATTTCAGTTCTGAGTTGGATTTGGTTGGTGTCTATCTTATCTCTCTCTCTTCCGTATGTGTTCTCTTAGAGGTTAATGCCTCCAATTTGATTGTTTTCTATACCCTCGGTGCTAGTCGTCAACCCAGGGCCTACTAGAGGAGGGACTCGAGGGGTCATTATCTCCCTTCTCACATTTTCAGCCCAGGAGGGGTACACTTTATAGGGACAGGGTCGTAACATTATGAGTAACTAAAAACACATTCCATTAAAACATAATCTTGATAATAATAAATAAGGGATAAAATCTCATTAAATAATTACATAAATAATTAAATGATAATGAAACTTAACCATGGATATTCTACTACTTGAAAATCACATGGATTATCAATTACTAATATCATAATAAGGAAATTCATATTTTTGTACATCATAATATAGCATCAAGGTGTAATCCATGACACCATAAATGGTTAATACATCAGCTAATACCCAAACTAGTTTGTCTTGTAATGCCTTGTGATGCATCAAGGGGATATAGTGGGCCCCATTCATCACTTAATAAGTCCAATTAATTTCTCATATAAAAAGGGGGAAACATAACATAAAAATTCCTATTGAGAAACTGACATATGAAATGTGTATACATTGACCCTAAACCATCATAATCACATCCATATTCAAACTGATAATAAAACCTTTAATAAAATATAGTATATTGTATCAAATTTGATCAACCACATTCAAGTATAAAATCTAAAAAATATTGATGAATTAGATGTAAATACTCTAATAAATCCATTAATAAATTCATCAAATAAATACACTTTTTACTTTGGACAGAAGAGTCATTTTAGAAAAATCATTTGTACAAAATCAGATTGTAATAATGTTTATCCCATAAAAGAAAATGGAAGGAAAAATAATTTATTTTTAAGTAATAAATGATATCCAACTGATGTGAAAACATATTAAAATGGTCATTTTAAATGGGACACATTAGTGCGGTTTAGGAGAAAATATAAAAGAGCATTTAAAGTGAAAGAGGAATATGTTGTGATACAAACCCAAAAATCCTAGATCCCATTACAGAAAAAATTACATTAACATGATTACAAGGAATCAAACCCCAAAGTATTTATATTTTAGTAGTCTGGGTAATCCATATACATAAATTATTCATGTATTACAAAAGAATAAACTAACTACAACATATATTTTCTTATTCTAAATACATAATTTTTAGGATAACTCTAATCCATCAAGTTAATTCCTTTATATCATTCATTGTACACTTATTAGATTCTTGGGGAATGAAACATAATATTTTTGAGCTAAAATTCATAGTAAAATAAAAATATAGAGGAATTAATAATGAATCAATGCAAATAGTCAATAAGGAATGATAAATAACTGAACTCACATGCCATGTAATCAATAAACTGAATAGATGAATGTAAAAAGTATGAAAATGTAATAACTGAAAATATATTCCATTAATATTACTAGATAAGACAAAATAAATATGTAAAGATAAGAAATTGAAACATAATCCATTTAATCAATAAACTAAAATGAAATGTATCCATAGATATGTCGATGCAATATATCATGGATGAATAATAACTCAAACTAATATAAGGGAAATTCATTCTTAATGGATGTCATGTCTGAGGCACATGAAAACTTAAACCATCAAAACCATTCATAATATGGTTTAACTATTCATATTTGTGAAACTAATTTATCTAATGAGAACCTGTTGATATATCGAGGAGCTATATAATGTCTTAGAACCACCTGACAATGAATGTCCAAATCATTCTTCATATTGAGTAATCTATTTAATTAATAAAATAATATATCTTATAAAATATTTGTATTGAATAAAGAATATTGATTTTTCAATATTTCCCTGAATAATCAAACAAATGTCAAAGTAGACACAATATGTAAAGAGGTACACGTTTTATGCTATAATATCATCAATGGTAAATGAAATGGATAATTTATGGTAATTTCAATTTTAAATGATCATTTAAGATTGAATATATCAAGGGTACCAAAAAATAAATCCTGGATGTGAATTTTAATACTATCCTTGACCAAATAAATTACAAACCATCTACGAGAATAATAATGATGGTATTAATAAAATATATCCCAAGTGGAGTACAATAATGGGTTGTCCTCATTGATGAATAAAAATATAAGGATATTTTTAAAACATTCCTGAGGAAAATATCCTTTTATTTTGAAAAAATATTTTAAAAACATTCTCATTAAAAATTAATTTCAAAAACATTTTATTTTAAAATTATCCTTTTAAACATGAAAAGGGTGTTTCGAATGAATGAAGGAAGGGAAATCCATATAACCTATACTAGGTAGAAATATCATTCCTTTTTCATTGTTTAAGGCTATAAAATGCCTTGTTCAAAAAGTGACAATAATATTCCTTTGAAAACAATGGTAAAAGAAAAAAGGGTAAATATTTCATTACTAAATAATTTTTAAAACATTTTTTATAACATTTTAATAAAATATTGTTTTTATAAAATTACAGGTTCCCTGACTTAAGGGAGATACAATGTCGGGTTTTCTGAATAACATTTCCTAAAACATAAAAAATACAAACGAGTTCAAAAATGGTAGTAAAATATGAAAATGGCCATGAATAACCAAATTTTAGAAAATTTAAGGATTTATTTAAGAAGAGTTATATAATTTTCTTAATTTGAAATACCATTGAATTATTATTACAGTGATTATTGAGGAAAATAATCATTAAACATTCCAAAGTGTCTCATACCACTTCGAATCATTTTAAATCACAACACATAGAAAGGAATAAAATTATATTAAAGTTATAATATCATGAGATTACAAATATTCATCATATATAATTTAATAGGGTAGTATATTCACTGTATAAAATAAATTTGGTGCATAACAATAAATAAGTCTCAATAGAATATTAATTGGGATGAAATCCCTTACCTTGTGTTTCTTTTTAGGTGAACATCCTTTAACGTCCTGTATAATAAACATATTTTAATTCTATAATTTCTTGAGAAAATTTTTCATGTTAATCATTAATTTAATATCATTTTTTACTATATTTTATATAACTACATAAATAATTATGTTTAAGTCGAGGGTTTTTACAGAATTCATTTTATGTGTCATGGAAAACTATTGTAGGTCAACTATGGGCCAAGAGGTAATTTTTTAACATATGAAGAAGAATAATACTGACATAAATATCATATTTATACATTAATTATACTTTTAAAACCATTCATTAAATATGGTCGTGAAAAATAAATCGACATTCCAATCATAAAGAAGATAGGTCGTACGTACAAATGAGTAAGGATCCCATTTTCAATGATCGTTGTGGAAGGATGGTAAGTAACACCATATGATTCCATAATTATAACTATATCATAAATAATATGTTATTTAATTATATATACATATATATATATATATATATATAATTATTGTGATGTAAAATGAATCACATCGTGTCGAGGAGGTAGTAGTCCTCACGACCACGAACAACATCGTCACTTTTTAAGTATGTGAAAGGGTAATAAAGAAAGTGATATATAGTATAATTATAGAAATTTAATTATGTAATTAATAACATATAAATGGTTTATATGTACCATATATTTATTTTTATCTATACTTTATATGATTCATGTATAGTGTGAATGAATCCCAATGCTTTGAGTTAGCGGTAGTCAACACTTTGTCAAACGATGTTATCATATTAACATAAAATGGAAATTATTAAAGATATATGTAATAAAATGATTAAATAATTATAATGAAATAATAAATATCATATATATATCATATATATAAATTTAGTTTCCATCATTATTTCCACCATGATAGGTGGTAATGTAAAAATTAGCAATCACCATTTCGTGAGGCAGTAGTTTGTCGTACACAAAAAACAATATGTTCCTTATCCATTAGATGGAAGTGTGTGTTAGTATAGGTCGAACCCATAAAATGAAAAAATTATATTGTATTTAGGAAACTTTTATTTTTATAAAATAATATAATAATAAGGTTTAATAGGGTTCCGAATGGAAGTAAACCTATAGACATTGAGAAAAGATGGTTCCCCTTAATCAATGTAACTTCTTTTTGTTTGTACAAAAACTATTTCATGGAAGGATTTATGAAAAAAGGGTGGATTAAAGGTACATGAAGAGGATTTTGGGAATATATATGTGAATAAATTGTCTGAGCATAAGTGGTTTGAGAGATGTGAGGAATGGGTAGATGTGGTGGCCTTTTATAAGGGGGAAAGGAATCACTTCATATTTTTTAATAGAAGCTAGGTGTAACCATGTTTTTAGCTAAAAAGAATTCAAAAACCAACTAAAATCAATAATAGAAAGTTCATGGAAGATTTAAGTCCAGAAAACGGTTTTTTTATAAGTTCTTAGGTCATTTGGACACTTAAGATTAAATTTTGGTCCTTTATTATGCTTAATTTTACCTTAATCATTGAAATTAATTTTAATTACATTCATTCATATCTTTGTTAAAAAAAATAAGTTGAAAATATAATAAATTATAAATTATTATTATTCAAAATTTTAAATCCATTTTTCCAGATTATAATCATATATGTGGCATAAATTTATTTAAATTTATTCTCAAAGGCGGTATGAGAATGTGGGTTTTTAATGTAAAAACATCTGAAAGGTTACTAAATTTTAATATACAATTTCAATTTATAATTTATTCTAATTAAATAAATTGAATTAATATAAAAATATTTTATATATTTAAACTTCTAAAACATTTAAAATAATAATTTACTCTTATAAATAAATTAGATGAAAAAATAGTTTTGAACTAAAATTGTGTTTTTTAACAATTCATAAACAAATCTTTACAGAAAATTAAGAACAATTCATCCTAATAAAATTTTTATCTTTTTATTTATAATATGAAGTTTATTTTGACATGTTAAATCAAATAATGTGTCAAAATTGAGATTTCAAATGGGTTCACCATTAAAAGGCGATAACATTACCTTTATAAAACAATAGGTCTTAATCTGTGAATTTAGGTTTGTTCTTATCTTATTCCTATAAAACCAAGTTGATTAATATCAAAAATATTATATTCAATATAAAACACATATATATATATATCATTAAAATCATTAAATAATTGTAATTAATGATGTTTATTAAGAAAAAACTTTTTTCGAAGTATAAATATAATAATATTTCTTTTTATATGAAATTGATAATTATTTTATTTTCTCATTAATTGGTAACTAATGAATAAATTTTATATTTATATAAAACAAAAAAATCTATAAGTTAGTTTTTAATATTCATAACTACTAATTTAAAAGCTTGTTTATATATCATTATATTTTAATAATATATTTTTTTCGATAAAACTCAGTATTTCTTGTAACACAAGCCATCGAGTAAAGTTTCTCTTGCATGTAATAAAAGATATCAAGGAAGGTTTCTCTGGGGTTTAATGTAAGATAACTCAGTTTTTCTTGAGTTACATGCAGTAATATATATTATATATATTTAATATAGTAAATATATTTTAATGTATCGAGTCAATATATTCCCTTTTTACAATTGGTGTGGCATGTCATACAAGTTATTGAATACAATGTTGAACTTTAGAAATTCAGTTTGCTACATTCTCTACCACTTATTTAAATTGAATCATTGAATTTTAAACTCAATCATGGTTATTGATTGTTTAATACATCCTATATTTCAAATCCCATATCGTGAGAAACATTCATAAGTCATCCTTGGTAAAAGATATAATGATAAGTATAAAGGTCACATGGACAACCACTTAACAATGTCTCCATGTATAAAAACATCATTGACAATTAGAGATATGTACTTGGAGGAAAAAAAATAAATATTTATATTGAGTGAATGTGGTCGTCAATAACAAAAAAGTGAATTATCAATAGAAATTTCTGGGCCTCAAAGCCATAAATCATTGATGATATAGAATGAAATTAGAGTATTGTGACAAAATTTTATTTATAAGTAATTTTCCTACTATTGGGAAATTATTTTACTGCCTAAGAATTTAAGGAAATATTCTCACTTGATATGTTTAAATTTTATATGATCAATCCTAACTTTTGGATGTATTTCGATCAAATTTTAATTCATTCTATTTCAAAAACAATTTAATTACCATTAATGATTTTTTTATTCATGAAACACTAATATAATGTTTTAAAGGATCATAAGGCCTATAGATGATATACAACTATTTGTCTTTAACTATAATCGAAAACCAATATGGTTTATTGATTAACATCTAATAATTAAATGTGTTATTACTAGTTTGTCATTGACATTTATTTGTCAAATTATTTAACTAAAATCAAAGAAAATTTAACTATGAAATTACATAGGTTGGTGGTTGGAGTAAAACCCTTATTGTAATTTGGTAATGGGTTTATGCCCCATAGCCTTTATGTATATTATTGGTTTTCACCCACCTTACAGGTTTTCCATTTCTAAAACAATAGTAAAATAATTTCCTAAAAAACTAATAGACCTCCTTGAAATATAGATAATCAATAAATATAATTTTAACTAAGGTTTTTAATAAATCAGAAATATATAAATACATTATTTATTTATTTCCATATACGTCCTTACTTGTTTTAAGGTTTATCCATAATATCATTCAAAGGATTGCTAAACCATGACACCATATCTTCAATCTAAAACATCATAGGTTTAACATAGGTTATTCATTTTCAAAATCATTCATAGTGGTCTATAAAGAAAATATTAATGATCCTATGTATATCCCATGGACGTTCGAAACCATGGGTGTAGTAAGGCTCGTTTTCGTGTATCAGGTTACCTCGAGTAAGGCTCTGAACACATTGTTGGAGTTTTTACTACTAGGTATATCTCTTTGAGAACCACATCCCCTTATAGTATCAAGATAGGGATATATTGATAGGATGACCAAAATAATATCTAACATCCCAAAATTCATGGTTTTTCATCTATAATTATCCTCAAATTCTATCTAATGGTTATGTTATCTATCCTAATTTTTTTTAAATCCAGTTCCCATAGTTGAGAATAAATTTCCTATGATACCAACTGTAGCCACTCGACCCTACAATTCCTAGAGATGATTTCTATTACTATTTTATTTCCATGATTATAAAGAATCAATTCTTGGGGCTCTAAGAGTTTAGTAGTATTAGTAACCCAAATACATAAATGTGTCTTGTAATACAAAATAATACAATAATTAAAAAATATTTTTTCCCTTCTAAATAAATATCTATTAGTATATCTATAATTAATCTAGTAAATCCATTTATATCATACATAGTATGCTTCTTGGATTCCTATGGAAACAAAAAATTATAAGGGTAAACTTAAATTCTTAGTAATGTATAAATATATTGAAAGAAATAATTACTCCATGAGAATATTCAATTTTGAAAGATAAATAGTAGAACAAAGATGTAAGTTAATCAATTATCTAAATTGATGTGTGTAAATAATATTCCAAGGTAATAAATGAAAACACATTCTGTTAAAATAACTGTAGAAGGAAAATAAATATGGGAATGTATTAAAATGAACCACATACCATTAAATCAATGAATTGTAATGAAATGTGTTGATAGATATGTCAATTCAAAATTTTGTGGATGAATAATAAATGAAACTAATATGAGGGTAATGCTTTTTCAATGGAATCCATTTCTTAGGCACAAGAAAATATATACCATTAATAAATTTCACAAGAATATTTAAACAATTACAATTGGTACAACTAATTTTTCTCAGGAGAACCTGTTGATGCATCAATGTGCTATATAAATTCCTTGCTCAACCAATCATTTTCTATCCAAATCATTCTTCATATCATTTAATTGATTAAATAAATAAAAAATATAAATTTTCAAATATCTATATTGAATAATGAATACATATTTATCAACATGTCCACAAATAATAAATCAACTATCGAAGTAGACAACACATGTAAAGAGGTTTATGGTTTATGAAATAGTAATATCCATGAAAAATTAATTGGATGATTTGGGGAAAATTCAATGTTAAATTATCTTAGGAGATTTTATGTTTCAAGGGAACGAAAAAATAAATCAATGAAGTGAATATGAATACTCTCCTTTTCCAAATAATCCATAAACCATCTAGTGTAATATTAAATATGGCATCAATAAAATATATCACAAGTGGAGTAAAATAAAGGGTTTTTGTTATTGATGAATAGAAATAAAAACATCTCATAAAAACATTCTTTAGGAAAATATCATTTTCTTTTAAAAACAATATTGAAAAAACAGTTCATTTAAAATAAATTTAAAAAACATTTTCTTGAAAAATTATCCTTTTAAACATGAAATGGAATCTTCTATGTAATTAAGTTATGTAAATCATTATATATCATACAAGGTTAAAAAGAACATTCCGTTTTCAAGTTTAATTATTATAAAAATGCCTTGTTCGGAATAAAACAAGAACATTTCTTTAAAACATGGTAAAAATAAAAAAAGAATATAAATTTATTTAAAAAAAAAAATTCAAAATATTTTAATAAAACATGGTTTTTAGAAGAAAATATTTTCTCCAAATAAAGAGATTTATACAGTCGGGTTTTCTGAAAAGCTTTTACTAAACAATTTTAAGTTCCAAAGAGTTGTAAAATGGTACTCTTACTTGAAAATGTTCATTATTAACTATTAGAGATATAATGAATGGGTTTTTCCAAAAAAAATCAAATAAATTCCTTAAATAGAGATACCATTGAAATATCATTAAATTTATTGTTGAGTAAAATAACCTTTTAGCATTCAAATGTGTATGGTACCAATTTGAAACATTTTAAATCAAAATAATCAAAAAGGAATAAAATTGAATGAAAATAATAATATCATGTGAGTAAGGAGATTCATGATATATATCTTAAAAGTTTAGTATATTGACCATATAAAAGAAACTAGGTGTATAACAATAAATAAGTCTCATGAGAATGTAAATTGAGACCAATTCCCTTACCTTGTGTTTCCTGTCAGGTGTATATCCTTTAACATAGTGTATAATAAACATTTGTGAATTTTATACTTTTTTATAACCTTTTTCATGTTTTCATTAATTTTATTTCAATTTTTACTATGTTTTATACAAATACATAAACAATTATCTTTACATTAAGAGTGTTTTAACAAATTCAGTTTATGTGTCAAAAACAAATTTGCTAGGTCAACTATGGTCAATGATGTCAATATATAACATCTACAGAATAATATTAATGAAATAATTATCATATTTATCAATTAATTATACTTTTAAAATACATCATTAAATATGGTTATAAAAATCAATCAACGTCATGATCGTAGAAACGGTAGGTCGAACATACACATGAGCAACGTTCCCATTTTTTCAATGATTTTTATTTAAAGAAGGTAAGTAACACCATATCATTCCAGAATGGTTATTTTATAATAAGTACCATTTTATTTATTAATATACAGTTATATATATTTTTTATTTTTTAAAAGGAATCACATCATGTTGAGGTGTCTCCAGTCCACACGTCCATGAACGACGTTATCACTTATTAAGTGTGTGAAAGGGTAATAAATAAAATGATATATATTATATTTACAGATAGATAATTATTTAATAAATATCATATAGAAGATTAATTATGTCACATATTTTTAATATTGACCATAATTTATATGTTCCATGTATAGTGTGAATGAATCATATTGCTCGATGGGGGTGGTTGTCCGCAATTCCTTAAACGATGTTATCATATTAAAATAAAATTGAATGTATTAAAGTTATGTTTAATAAAAGGATTAAATAAGTATATATAAATAGTAAATATAATATATAAATAGAGTTTCCATCATAATTAACACAATTAAATTTGGTAATGAAAAAACATAACACTCATCATTTTGTGAGGTAGTAGTTCACCGTACACAGAAAGAGTATGTTTTTTATCCATTAGATGGAATTTTGTGTAAGTGTAATTATAAACCATATAATATAATTTTAATAGAATATTTTTGATATTTTTTTGGTTATAAAATAATATAATAATTATGGATAAGGGGTAGGATAATTGAAATAAAACTAGACATCTTGAAAGAAGTTGTTACCTCTTAATGAGGTAACTTCTTTAGGTGTGTACCAAAAGGAATCCTTAGAAGGATTTATGACTAAAGGATGTCTTTGGGTTTGAGTTTAGGTATGTTTTAAATCTATATGGTAAGACATTGGAAGAATATGAGTGGTTTTAAAGGGGTTTGGAATGGGGAGAGTTGGTGGCCATTTATAAGGGTGGAAAAGAACTCAAATTGTATTTTTTAAAAGAAGATAGGTTTACCCACGTTTTTACTTAAAAAAGTCTTAAAAACCAATCCAAAATCAATAATGGATCTTTATTTATAGATTAAAATCCATAAAATGGGTTTTTTATATGTTTCTAGGTCCTTTGGTCCCTAATGATTAATGTTTAGTCCCTTATTATTCTTATTTTTTCCTTAATCATTGTAATTAATTTTAATTAATTTTACTAATATTATTTGTCAAAAACTAAATTGAAATTATTATAAATTAAAAACAATTATGATTCCAAAAATTTAATTGATTTTTCAAAATTCCAATAATATAATTGGATGAAATTAATTTTTATTTAGTCCTGCATGTTGGATGACAATGCAGGTTTTTAAAGTAAAAATGTCTGAAGGTTTTCTATGTATTTATGATCAATAACAAATTGAAATTGATTAAAATGACATAAATTGTATTTATTGGTAAAATATTTGTCTAATTAAATTAAAAAAATTAATATTATAATTTAATGTTATTAATAAATTATAAGAAAATGTAGTTTTGAACTAAAATTCAGTATTTTAACTGTTCACTAAAAATGAATCTTCATAGAAAATTACCAAAAATTTACCATAAACTAATTTTTATGTTTTTTATAAAAATATTAATTTTATTTTGACATATTAAATCAATTAAAATTTCAAAATTCATATATTAAAACGGTTCATAATAAAAAGGCGGTAAAAGTTCCTTTATAAAAATATAGGTTTTTCTGTGTGAATTTGGAATTGTTCTTATCGTATGTCTATCAAACCTAGTGGATGAGTATCAAAATTATTTTATGGGATATATAAAATATATATTTAAATAAAATATTTAACTAATTTAACTAATTAGGTTTATTATGATAATACACTTTTGGAGGCATAAAAATAATAATATTTCTTTTTTATATCCAATTTGTTCTTATTTTCATTTCTCATTAATTGGTTACCAATGAATTCATTTTATACTTATATAAAAAAATTATAAGTTAGTAATTACTATTAAATACTACTAATTTATCATCTATTTTATATCTCATTATATTTTAATAATATATTATTTTTCGATGAAACTCAGTTGTCCGTATAACGCAAGCCAATGAGGAAGTTCGCACTTGCATGTAACGCATGATATTGAGGAAGCTTTTTCTTTCATGTAACGCAATATATATCGGTGTTACATGAGTTAAAATATAAATAATATATTATTTTTATTTATAATAGAAAATATATTCTAATATTTCCGGTTAATATATTCCCTTTTTTAACTTGGTGTTTTATGTCATACATGCTATTGAAAACAATGTTATACTTTTGAATTTTAGGGTGTTACAGTATAATTCATTACATAAAATGAGAAACTAAATAAAATTTATTTTAATGATAAAAACATTTATTATATAAAAATAATGGTATCTTAAAATATAATATAGACTACACATCAGAATGGGTATGAAAATGGTAAGTTCCCTTTAAAAGAAAAAGTATTACTATGAGGAATTGAATGGGAATCCTTATAAAACATGTATTTCCCTAAAAAAGAAAGATAAAATAATCAATATACATGATTCTAAAACATATTAACGAAATTTAGAATAATTATATAAAAATAATAAATAAGTACATTGGGGTAAAGAGAGAGAAATCATACCCCGAATGAAAAATGGAGGTTCAGGGATAATCCCTTAACTTATATCTGAAACTATTCTGTAGTTGTACTTATTGTCCTAGATAATCAAATCAGATTCATTAAAAACATAATTCAGAAACTCCCCAACATGTATTAAATTTATTATATGTTTATTAAGTTCATTTATTCCTTTTTTATTAGTTATAAGATCCAATTTTGTCGTTTGGGATTGTCTATTTCCTTGGTTTCATTGATTGATTCACTTGTATTTATTTATGAAAGATCATGTAAAAATAGAAATAGTTTTCTAGAATTGAAATTATATGTTATTAATTAACTTCTAAGAGATTTAATCATCTTCTATGAATTTTTTCCAAAATAAAATTTTGATTCATTAGATAAATCATTAATAATAACAAATTAAGGATTTGTTCAACCACTGTGAATTATTTTAGTTGTTATAAAATAATAACATTTGTATATAGTGGTTTTACAACAATAAATTAGTTATATTGCATATATTATTGTATGTTTTAATCATAAAAAATATTTCATTACCATCCTTGAAGTAGGAATCAAAAAACGAAAAATCATAATCCATGATGGTAGTAAATTGATACCTCACATATGATGTTTTCATTTTTTGAATAAAAAGGGGAAGAGAAAAAGAATTGATTGTGAATATCCCATAATAATAAAATTATATTATATTTATGATACTTAATTTTTCAATCATGTTTGGATATAAGATGTTAGGAAATTATATGAAATTAAAATAAATTGAAACAAAATTAATAGAATAAAAGTGGATTTACATCTTGAATTCCTCTCCTCGAGAACCTCCTTGAGGAGTAATAAAAAGGGTCATTCAAAGATACCAGAAAGAAAAGAACTTTTGAGAGTGGATTGGGAGAGTAACTTGGTATAATATAACCAATATTAAATCCTTTTTTGGAGTGATGAGAAGAAGTTGTTAGGGGTGATATTTATTGTGGAGGAGAGAGGAGTTTTTTGATTATTTTATTCATTAGTTTATTATTTGGGCTCAATACTATGAATATTTTTTATTAACCTGAATAAATAATGTAAATAGATTCTATAAGTTCAATATAATGGTCACTTATATCATCCATGACTCAATCATGACTAAATATTTCACTTATTTAGTTATCTTGTTTAAAACATTAATTTACCATATTTCAATATTCACCAAAAATTCATTTATTTTTGAAAAATCACAAAAAATAACCATAACCATTTTTTAATATTTAAAATTAAAAAATGGATTCAATTTCATGACAATAATTTTTTAAATATGATAAATTTAATTCTTTATTAAAATTATCATTGATTCAAAAAATACGGATTTTAATATTATAACTATTTTACGACACTTTGAAAAAATAATTATGGTCACATAAAATTATCTTATAATGATAATGCAACAAAATATTAATTCCTGGATCTATTTTAGGAAAATTAAATTATTTCTAAATCATTATATTAATTTTAATTTATAAATTAAAATTTTTTCACCAAAAAACCAACACATAATTTAACTTCTTGAAAACATTTATTTACATATTACATGATATGAATATATTATATATTCATCCATGATATATATATATTTTGTTTATAATTTCATTGGAGATGTTACAATTTTTTTAATATTATTATTCTTAATGGTCACTTTACTATTCCAATGGTAATATTTAATAGTATATTATGGTTTTAAACTCAATGTTTCATGAATCATAATCTTTCAAAGATGATAAATTTAAAAATATAAATATCATAATTTCATAATGGGTTTCATTCTCTACTCCTTCATAAAATTTCTTCATGTTTCCATAATTTCACCTAATAAAAGGATTTGGGTAGTTCTTCATCATAAATTCTTCTAACTCCCACATCGCCTCTTCAATTTCATGATTTTTCCAATGTACCATTGCATGCCTTGTCCTTTGATTCCATAACACATGATATCTAGTGTTAATAATCATGATAGGATATATACAACAAGATAAATTAAGTAACAATTCTATTTCATTAGAGTGAGGATTCTCAATGGGTATGGAATATACTTTCCTAACAAAAGCATGTGGAACACATTGCGTACTTTATAAGGGATAGGTAGAATCTCCAATCGATATGACACAACTCCAATTCTCTCTATAATTTCAGAAGTCCCAATGTACCTAGGGCTGATGTTCCATTCCATTTAAAATCATTTAACACTATTTTATGGACATACGTTCAAGAAAATAAGATCTCCAAATTGAAATTCGAAATCCTTCCCTCAATTATCGGCATCGCTCTATATCGTATATTGTGCCTATTTTATGTGATTCTGAATAGTACTTACCTTTTCTGTTGTTTCATCTACATGTTATGGGCCTAAATTCTTCCTCTCACCAACATCATCTCAAAAAGTTTTTTTATGACATATTTTTCCATAAAATGCTTCATATAGGGAAGTTTAAATACTTTAATTGAAAGTATTATTGTATTAAAAATGAATTGGAGCTAAATACTTATCCAATATTCCTTTAATTTCAAGTGAGAGTTATCTCAACATTACTTCTAATTTTTGAATGGTCCTTTCATATTTACCATTAGATTGAGGGTGATAATATGTACTTAAATAAATCTCAGTGTCTAATGATTTCTGATGAATTTTCTAGTATTTTTAGGTAAACTATATATCCTGACCAAACAAAATTGAAAGAAGTGCTCCATGAATTATTAAAAATCCATTAATATATAGTCATGTAAGGATCTCTAGTGTAAAAGCCTTCCCTATATAAAGTAAATGTGAAGATTTTGTATATAGTTAAACAATTACCCATATTGAATAATTATTTCTTGTTTTTTTGTTAATCTAGTGAAAAAATTCAGAGTATTGTCATCACATTTTTATGTAGGAATACGAAGAGGTTTCACAAATCATCTTGGTTGTTTTCCTTCATCCTTTACCTATAGACAGACTAAACATCTTGATATATAATCAATAATTTCTTACTTCATATTATCCCACCATAAAATTTCGTTCATATCTATATATCTTAGTACTACCTAGGTTTATAGAGAAATTTGAGATATGGGCATAATCTAATAACTCTTTTTTTATCTCAGGTAGAGAGGGAACACAAAGCCTCTCCCCAAAGTGAGAAAAATCTTCTCTATAGAACATACTCACATATATGCTACAAATGGGTTTATAGTCCCACAGAATGATGGGTATTTTTTTCTCATGAAGTGGTATAACATTGTTCCTCAATATTATATGGGTATGGCTATTGTTAATAACCTATGTTATCTATCCTAGTATAGTTATAATTCGCTCATCTCTAGTTTTATCTCCTGGTCCAACATCACTAGCTTGCACAGGACGGAAATCCCTATATGGAATACATGTATTGAAATAGTTTCCATTCCTTCTACTATCTTCCATTTCTAAGAATTGTGTTATACTAAATTAGGTTATGAATCGTGAAGAATTTTTTTGAACTAGTAGCTCTTAATATAAATGGAAAAATGTATGCATAGTTATTATCATTATTATAAACATGGTTTCATTGGAAAAATATTTACTTTTAAATCCATCATAATGGTTTGTAATTAAAATGTGAATTAAGATAAGTATATCCCTCAGGAGTGGCAAACGAAGTGATTAGTAAGGCTTGTTATCATGTACATGGTTTCTCTAAATTATGACCGATGCACCTTGTTAGAGTTTTTATCCTTACAAACATATTTTCCAAAACCATGTCCACTTGTAGTATCTAGATAGGGATGTATCACTATTAAGACCCACATAATCACTACATTAAAAAAATTCTATTATTTTCTTCTATTCTTATCCTAAAGGTATATCTTAGGGTTATGTTCCTTAATTTTTTTCTTTCAAAATATTATTATCAAGGTTTGTACTAAACATCCTCTGATTACAATAGTAAAGACCCCTACCCCAGTATCCCCAATATTGGTCCTTACATTATTACATTTTTATAATAAAAAATGAATTCTCATCCAGAAAAACCAAATAGTTTAGTATCTTTATAAAACAATATAAAAACCTAATTGTTATATTGAAAAATTAATATAAACAACAATATAGAAACACAATTGGATAAACCCATGAACTCTAAGATTAACCTTTGAAACCATTCAAAATATACATCTTGACATATTTGGGAAAAATAAAACATAAGAAAGGGGTGATCTCGTATTCTCTAAGGGTTATAAATATAGCCGAAGATATCATAAATAAAATAAAAAATATATTATGGTGAATAAATAAAACACATTTAATTAAAACATAATTTTGAGCACAATATTCTAGGGATAAAATATGATTAAATAACTCCATAACTAATCACTTGAAAAACATCTTTAACCATGAATATAATACTACTTCAATAATCACATGGATTTTTAATTACTAATATCATAATGAGAGAATGTATAATTTCAGACATCATTACATTCCATTAAGGCTTCAGCCAAGGCACCATAAAGGGGTAAGATGCCAGCCAATACCCAAAATAGTTTTCCTCATAAAACCTAACAACACATAGAGGGGATATAGTAGGCCCCACCCATCACTTACTAAGTCTAATTCATTCCACATATGAAATTTTTGAAATATAACATAAACATTCGTATTGAAAAATAAGCATACCAATTTTGAATACATAAATTATAAACCATGAATAGCACATCCACAATCAAACTAATCATAAACCCATAAATAAAATACAATATATGGTATGATAATATATTTACCACTATAAATATTAATATCAAATAATTTTTGTTGATATAGATGTAAATTATATAATAAAAAAATTAATAAATTCTTGAGTGAAATACACGTTTTACTTTGGAAAGAAGATTTCTTTTCGAAAAATAATTTTTATAAAATCATATTGTAATCATATTTATCCCATAAAATAATAGGGAATAAAAAATTAGTTATGTTTATGAAAAATATTATGTTCAACTGAAGTGAGAATGTTTTAAAAAATAGTCTTTATAAATTAACCACTTTACTATGGTTTAAGATAAAATATATAAGAGCCATTAAAAAAACAAGGATTAATTATTTTATTAAAACTAGAAAAGAAATAAAATATTTTTTCTTAATAAAAAGAGATATTTTATAAAAATAATGTTACATTAAAACATAATATGGAGGGCACATTAAAATGGGTATGAAATCTGGATGATCCCTTTAATCGGGCTTTCTTATCTAGAAGAATTGAAAATCAAACATTATAAACCATGTATTTACCCAAAAAAATAAAGATAAAAATATATGGATACATGATTTTGGAGAATATATGATTAATTTATGTTAATTATATTAAATTAATGAAGAAATAAATTTAGATAAAAAGATAGAATTCCTAACCTGAAGGAAAAATAGAGGATCGGGGAGAATCCATTAACTTATGTATGAACATTCTCTTTACTTGTACTTAATGTTCTATAAATGAAATTAGATTCTTTAATTATTTAATTAATAAACTATGCAACATGTTCACAATTTATTATAATTCTATTAAGTTCATAAATGGTGTTATAATGAGTTATAAGATTCAATTTTTTCATTCAGGATTGTTTGTTTCCTTGGTTTTCATAATTGATTCAACTGTATATATATAAAAAGGATCATGTAAAAATGGAATGTATTTTACAAAATTGAAAAAATATGTTATTAATGAAAATATATGATATTTATTGGTCTTAAATATTTTTTTTCATATATTATGATGATTTTTTAAATAAACCATTAATAATAACCATTAATAATATTTTGTCATTTTTCGATCAACACAAACTATTTTTGTCATTATGAATAAATATTAAGAATATATAATCGTTCAAAGACATTAAATTACTTATATTACATATATTAATGTATTTTTAACAATAATAATTTATTTATGAACATACATGAAGGAATAATTGCGAACTTCAAACTCATCATCCATGAAGGCAGTAAATCAGTACATCACAGACAATGTTTTCATTTTTAGAATAAAAAGGGAAAGAGAGAATACTTGATGGGGTATATCAAATAATAATTAAATTATAGAATATATAACATAATGGAGTTATCATTCATGTTTTTATGGATAAGGGAAGGAAGGGTTTAGAAATGAAAAAAATTGAATGAAAATTAAATGAATGAAATGGAATTTTACCTCTTGAATTAAACCTCTTATGAACCTCCTTAAGGTACATTCATGTGGAATTTTGGTGAGGGTAGAAAGAAAAAAATGTGTGAAAAGTTATGAGAGAATAAATGGGTTGAAAATAAGTAAGAATCATGGATTTTATGGTTTGAGAATAAGAGGTGGGTGGGGGAGGTATTTATATTGGAGTAGATGAGTGTTTTTTATTACTTTATTCCATACTTTATTATTTTGGGTCAAGATTGCAAATTGTTTTTATTCACATGGCCAAATACAATAACTAGAGCTTTTAAATTCGATATAATGGTCACTTACATCATCCATGACTAAACCATTTCTCATTATTTCACCTATTTATATAAATGGTTAAATACTGTAAATTATTGTACTTTACTATTCACAAAAAAATAAATTATTTTAGAAAAAACCAAAAAATTCACCATAAATATTTTTCAACATGAAGAATTAAAAAATGGACACCCTTTTATGAAAATAAATTTATAAATATAAGGAATTAAATTTTTAATTAAAATTATCATTTATTCAAAAAATATTTATTTTAATATTATATCTTTTTTATGATTCCTTGAAAAATTTATTAAGGTCTCATAAAATTATATTATAATCACTAGAAAAGAAAATATTAAGTCATTGATCTATTTTATGAAAATAAATTTTCTTTTAAATCATTATATTAATTATAATATTGTAAATAAACATTTTTACTTCAAAAAAATACAAACACTTAATTTACCCTTTTAAAACATTTATTTACTTATTCAATGACATAAATATATTATATTTTAAATCCTAACATATATAAATAATATGTATAGTTTAATAGTTAATGTTATTATTCTATTGGTCATATTACTAATCCTAGAAGTCACATTATTATTCCAACAGTTGTATATAATAGTATATTATGGTTTTAAACTCATTGTTCCGTGGAGCATAAACAATAGAAGATGTTAGTTTTTAAAATAGACATACCATAATGGCTTGGGTGTAATAAGTTACCCCACCATCTAAATAGGATCTTGTATTCTATGCTGATGATACTATGATAATACCTCCAACACCAGATTTCCCTAGTATTTGTGTTATTTCTACACCAAATCAGAAATGTCCCTACCAGATGCATCAACTACTGATAGAAATAAATCAAATGAAACACTTTCACTTTCTATGAAACACATACTGATCTGAGAACATGAAGAAGTTGTTAATATCTTGCAAGATAACTCTAATGTAGAACAGAATTCAGAACATTCCATAATTTTTGGTCAAATAAGTAAAGTACTTATAATAACCCCTTCCCCAACAGATCATACTATAACTCATTGAAATGACATTACAAAGGATCAACCAACTAGAAAGTAAACCTAGATAAAGAAATATGAAATCAATAACAAGTTTCTTCCACCACCAAATAAAGATTATAATGAAAATATTCTTCTAGAACTATCATGGAGTGGAAAACGGAGACATTACCACCTCCTTAAATTGATTCATTCATGTTCAAAAAACAAAAAATTATGGGAATTCATGAACCCAAAGAATTTTATTATCCTATATTTTATGTTCAAGAAAACTGAGGTTATAGTATTATTGAATTTAATAATTCTTTTTTTAATATAGATAATATATGGTTATTTTCATACAGTTCTATTATTTGTTCCTCTTCCTTCAATATTGAGGAATAAATGACAACATATGAAGTTGAAATATTCATTTTCCATCCCTATTTATCCTTAATCGATGCTAAAAAATCAATAAAGGAGATTGTTGGACTCACCTTTTTTTTATAATCCCATCTCATGTTTCTTTTATATGATAATAATGTTTCATTAATATATTTTCCATCGGGTAACAACTATGTATTTTTAATCTCACTTCTCTCTCGATTATGTTTACAGTGAAACATTTCTCTATGATAGAGGTTATTATTGGGTGGTTGATAAAACACTATTTTATTGAATATTTTATTGATAATAAATGATATAATTTCCTCACATTGTGTTAAATATGTTTATTTATAAAATATTTGGGATTTGATCATTCATTTGAAAATTTGGTGAAAATTCCAGTTTTACCCTTAATAGTGCACTGTATTATTTCGAAGATAAATATTTTTATATTTATTATTTGAATTTGAAATTTTGTAACAGTGTTCCTAACTTAATTATAAACAACTTTTATTCATGACACTAAAGCTAAAGAGTTAATTTGGTTGTTGAAATTGGGCCATGAAGTCAAAGTTGGGCTGGGCTCGCCAGAATGGAGAAGGTTCTGTATTTGGGCCATATCCTCTACATACGGGCTTGGATTGAGCCCAAATTTTGAAGAAAGCTCGGGGACATGATGTGGCACAAATCATCCTTCTGGAAGGCCGGTCAATTCACGCGTTTTGGAGTTCAAATGGGCGGTTCAAGTTTCATTAAAATATTTGGCCGAGATTTTGCATTCACACTTGAAACCACTTTAAACCTAGCCTCCCCTCCACTCTATAAATTAGTGATTTTCTTATTTGGAGAGGCTGGGACGTGCATTGGGAGATTGGAGGCAGAGGAGAATTTGTTTCACCCAAATTCTCCAACCATTGTAAGAGGGGTAGCTCTTGAAGCAAGGATCCCCTCATCGAAGCCTCCTTCTCTTCTTCATTTTGTAATGTTTTCATTTGTGTAATAAACTTCATTGATCTTCTTATATTTCTTCTCTTTTCTTCTGTTTTGTTTAAATTTCTTCTTCTCTTAATCTTCCTAATTGGGCTGGAATTCTTGAGTAGAAGCGTTATTGGGTTATACCCATTTTAAACCTTTGCACATGCAAAACGCTTCTACGATGATTACGCCACCCATGGAAGAGTAGTCTTTTAGTAATCGATCTATCTTCTACCCTCTTCATTTAATTATTTTGAATCAATGAGCTACTGTAATTCACTTAATATGATCCATGAATTGTGTTTTTAAATTGTTTGAAACTAAGCAAGCAATTGAACAATTAACACAAAAACACGCGAGGTCGGGATTTTGTGTAAATTGTGAGAGCGCGATCTTAATCGGTAATACAAGACCACACGGGATAAATTTGTAGAGTTCAAATATAATCCCTAAACACAATTTATCCTCATTTCCAGAATGGATATGTGCCTTAATTTACCACTTATCATAAGCTAATCTTAGAACATCAATCAAAGCAGGGTGCTGCGATTGCACGTTCCAAAGTTAGCCTAGGTTTAAATTCACATCATCTTTGTGGCAAAGTTAATTCTCGTAGGGTTCGGGATTTAACAAATTAAGGGATCATAATTAAGTGAATGTTAATTTAAATGATAATGATTAATAATAAAGTGAAGAGGTAGGGTTAGATCGATTACGCTTTTTAAATAGATTTCTAAAAAACATCTTCTTGTTGTGTCATTTAAATTGAAATTCATTTCAAAACTAAAAACAAAAAAAAAATTATACAATCTTCTTCCAGCAAACTTCTTCTAGATTCATAAACTACAATAAACCCCAATCCTTTAAAGTAGTGTTTTTATTCTATTATATTTTATTTTATTTTTTAGAATACCTCTAATAAGTTGTTAAATTCACTTCCTCCTTTGAGAGACGACCTTGGTCAGCCACTCTGCTGCACTTAAATACCCCAAATCACACTAATCATTTGAGGGCGCCCACGACAGCGCTATTTCAAATTGGCGCCATTGCCGGGGAGGCAAGTAATTATTTCAACCAACTAGAGGTATTTATTTTATTTTACATTTTATTATTTTCCTCTCTTCTTTCTTCCTTCTTTACCCAATCTGATTTTTCATCCTCTTCTTTTATTTTCTCCTACTTCTTTGTGGACCATCAACTCAAACTTCTCATTTTTATTTTACTATGGTCCACCTTCTTTCTTTTCATTTTTATTTGATCTATGACACGAACTAATCCCGAAGATCTCTTAGATCTTGACCCTGAGATTGAACGTAGCCTTAGGGCACGAATCAGACATTCTCAGTCTACGGGAAGTTTCAACATTCAACCAGTTGGAGAATTACTCCAATATCAGAACATTGAAATTGGAAGCAATTCAAATTCAACCATAAAACAAGAACCAATGGCTGGAAACAATGGAAATGAACTTAATAGAACCATTCGAGAATTGGCTGCACCTGATATTAACTATCAACCAAATTGTATTGCATACCCAAATCTCGAATCGGACTTTGAATTGAAATCTGGGTTAATTCACTTACTTCCAAAGTTTCATGGCCTCTCTGGTGAGGATCCCAATAAACATTTGAAAGAATTTAATGTGGTTTGATCAACCCTAAAACCTAGAAATGTCTCTGAAGATCAAATCAAACTAAGAGCATTCCCATTCTCACTTGATGGAGCTGCGAAAGATTGGATGTATTATTTACAACCCGAAGATGTAACTTGTTGGAACGATTTGAAACGTCTTTTCTTGCAGAGATTTTTTCCAGCATCAAGGACCACATCCATTCGTAAGGAGATCTCGGGGATCAAGCAAGCCCAAGGGGAGTCAATGTATGAGTACTGGGAGAGATTCAAGAAGTTGTGTGCAAGCTGTCCACATCACCAAATCAGTGAGCAACTCCTCATTCAGTACTTCTATGAAGGACTCACAGCTATGGAGAGAAGCATGGTGGATGCCGCAGCTGGAGGGGCATTGGTGGACAAGACACCAATAGCCGCACGTGCATTGATTGACAAGATGGCCCAAAACTCCCAACAATTTGGTGATAGAGGTACACTACATGTCAGGGGAGTACATCAGGTAAGTCCTTCTTCTCTTGAGAGTCATTTGATTGATACTAAGTTAGAAGAATTGACAACTATGGTGAGGCAGATTGCATTGGCACAAAAGACATCTCTACCCCCTCCTTCAAGGCCTTGTGGTATTTGCACTGAGACAAGCCACCCGACTGACTGTTGCCCACAACTCCAAGAAACAGAAGATTGTGCAGCAGTGTTCCCTGGGAGACCATTTCAGCAGCAACAACAACAACCATATCCCCAAAAGAAGTTTGATCCAACATACAACCAAGGGTGGAAAGATCTAGCGGACATGAGGTATGGATCTGGACAACAACAAAGGCCCCCTTTTCAACAAAACTTCCAGCAGTCTCCGCCTTACCAGCAGGGTTCCCAACAACCCCAAAGGAGATTTGAAGCTCAAACATCAACAAGTCAGCAACAAGGGAATCATCCACCAAAGGTAGATTCTAATACTGATGATCTTTTGAAGCAAATTGTTCTTAATCAACAGAATGAGCTGAAGAGTCAAAGTTCAGAGCTGAGGGAGTTGAAGACTCAAATGAGCCAGATTGCCACCGCCCTCCATGAACTTGTGAGTAAAAATTCTGGAAATCTACCTTCCCAACCCACTCCAAATCCAAAGGGGAATGTTAGTGCCATCACATTGAGAAGTGGGAAGCAAATGAACGATACATCTGCACCTACCATTCCACCGGGATTCACCTCAACATCAGAGAAGCCGCATTCCATACCAACTGATGAGCAATCCAAGGAGAAAGATAAAGGTAAGAAAAAGATTGATGATGTTCCTCCTAAACCCCTTCCTTTTCCAAACAGGGTTGTTCAAACCAAGAAGATGGCTGAAGAAGCAATGCAAAAGGAGGTTTTGGAAACATTCAAGCGTGTGGAGATCAACATTCCTCTACTTGAAGCCATTAAGCAAATCCCAAGGTATGCCAAATTCTTAAAAGAACTCTGCACCAATCGAAGAGGGCTCAAGGGAAATGAGAGGATAAACCTTGGAAGGAATGTCTCAGCACTCATTTCACCAACTCTAGCAATGCCAACAAAGTGCAAGGATCCAGGGACATTCACCATCCCATGCACCATAGGGGAGTTTCACTTCTCTGATGCTCTTTGTGATTTAGGAGCTTCAATAAATGTGATGCCTCACTCTGTTTTCTCTTCATTGCAGATTGGTGAGCTCAAGCCTACAAGGGTAGTGGTGCAGCTAGCGAATAGAGCTACAGCATATCCGGCTGGTGTCCTTGAAGATGTGTTGGTAAAGGTAAAGGACATTATCTTCCCTGCTGATTTCTATGTACTAAACATGGAAGATGACCAGGTAAGTTCTCATGCCCCTATCATTCTTGGTAGACCCTTCCTCAAAACTGCTAAGACCATTATCAATGTTCATGAGGGTACTCTTTCCATGGAATTCGGGGATGAAATCGTGAGGTTTAAAATCCTGGATTCTATGAAGTACCCACCAGAGGAACACTCAGCATTCTTTCTCTCTCATTCTGAGTCTCCATGTGATAGTCCCTCTATTTTTGATTCCCAATCTCTTGGGGACTATTCACTTCTTAATGAAATAATGAGTATTGGGTCCAACTTGATGTCTCATTCTACTTCATCCCCTTTAATTCATGATCTTTCTGATCTTGGGATTGGTTCATTTGTCCAATCATATTCGAATTCTGAGCATGTATACTCTGATTATGATATGGCTGCTAATTTTTCTGATGGATTTGATGCATTGTTCTCTCATTCAGATGATATGTATGATTGTGCACAGATGTCTACGCCACTCATGCTTCCATCCATTCAGCAGCCACCATCACTGGAACTAAAGCCATTGCCACCAAATCTCAAATACTCATACTTGTTAAGTGGTGAAAAATTACCTGTTATCATTGCTAACAATCTCTCTTTTGAACATGAAGAAAAACTTTTGAATCTTTTGAGGGAGAACATCAGGGCAATCGGGTGGACCTTGGCTGACATATCAGGTATTAGCCCCTCCATTTGCATGCATAGGATTCTTTTGGAAGATGGAGCTAAACCGGTGAGGCAACCACAAAGGAGACTCAATCCAACCCTTCTGGAGGTTGTTAAAAAAGAGGTTGAAAAATTGCTCGAGGCAGGTATAATCTATCCCATTTCAGATTCTCAGTGGGTTAGTCCTATTCAGGTTGTGCCTAAGAAAAGTGGTGTTACTGTTGTTAAAAATGAGAAAGATGAGTTAGTTCCAATGATGGTACAAAACAGTTGGCGCGTGTGTATTTATTATAGGAAACTAAATCATTCTACTCGCAAAGATCATTTCCCCCTCCCATTTATTGATCAGATGCTTGAAAGACTAGCTGGGAAGACACACTATTGTTTCTTGGATGGATTTTCTGGATATTTTCAGGTTCCTATAGCTCCGGAGGATCAGGAGAAGACTACATTCACCTGTCCCTTTGGGACATTTGCCTATCGGAGGATGCCATTTGGACTTTGCAATGCCCCAGGTACCTTCCAGAGATGCATGGTGAGTATTTTTTCTGATTTTATTGAGACCTGCATGGAGGTATTTATGGATGATTTTACAGTGTATGGGTCTTCATTTGATGAATGTCTAAGTAGTTTGGGAAATGTGTTGAATCGTTGTATTGAGAAGAATCTGGTCCTAAACTTTGAAAAGTGTCATTTTATGGTAGAGCATGGCATTGTCTTAGGGCATGTGGTGTCAAAACATGGGATAGAGGTTGATAGATCTAAAGTAGAAATTATTTCATCCTTACCCTATCCTTCATGTGTGCGTGATGTTAGATCTTTCCTAGGGCATGCAGGATTTTATCGGCGCTTCATCAAAGATTTTAGTAAGATCGCTCTTCCTATGTCACGATTACTACAAAAAGATTCTGAATTTGTGTTTGATGATTCTTGTAGGACTTCCTTTGATGAGCTAAAGAAGTGTCTGACCACTCCACCTATCATACAGCCCCCACGGTGGGACCTTCCATTTGAGCTTATGTGTGACGCCTCCAACTTCGCGGTTGGAGCTGTCTTATCTCAGAGGGTGGAGGGGCGTTCACATGTGATCGCCTATGCATCGAGGACACTGGATTCAGCCCAATCAAACTACACAACCACGGAAAAGGAGTTTCTTGCTGTCATATTTGCTTTAGATAAATTCCGTTCATATTTATTGGGCTCTAAAGTAGTTGTTTTTTCTGACCATGCAGCTTTGAGGTACCTCCTAAAGAAGCCAGATGCAAAGCCACGACTTATCCGTTGGATGCTACTTCTTCAAGAGTTTGACCTTGAGATAAAGGACAAGAAGGGGTCAGAGAATTTGGTGGCAGACCACATGAGTAGGCTTACTCACACACTAGAGGGTGACACCTTGGACCAGGTACCACTTCGGGACACTTTCCCCGATGAGCATCTCTATACCATCTCAGGTAAGCATCCTTGGTATGCTGATTTAGTTAATTACATTGTTAGCTCTGAAATCCCAGTAAATTTGAAGAAGCATCAAGTCCAAAAATTAAAAAGTGAGTCTAGGTATTATGTGTGGGATGATCCATACCTCTGGCGCATGTGTAGTGACCAAGTCATTAGGAGGTGTGTTCCCGATCATGAGTTTGAGTCTGTTTTGCATTTCTGTCATACACTTGCTTTTGGTGGACACTTTGGACCCCAACGGACAGCTAGGAAGGTTTTAGACTCAGGATTATATTGGCCTAGTTTATTCCATGATTCCCATGTATTTTGTAAGTCATGCTCTCGTTGCCAACACACTGGAAACATTTCAAGAAGACACGAGATGCCCCAACAACCCATTTTATTCTGTGAGATTTTTGACGTTTGGGGAATTGATTTTATGAGACCTTTTCCTAGTTCATTTGGTTTCTTGTATATCCTTGTTGCTGTCGATTATGTGAGTAAATGGGTGGAGGCCAAGGCCACCAGGACTGACGATTCTCATGTTGTTGTGGATTTTGTCAAAGCACAGATTTTTTGCAGGTTTGGAGTACCAAAGGCCATCATCAGTGACCAAGGGACACACTTTTGCAATAGGAATTTTGATTCCCTCCTTCGGAAGTATGGGGTGACACACAAAACATCAACACCATACCACCCCCAAACAAATGGCCAGGCTGAGGTTTCAAATCGTGAGTTGAAACAAATCTTGGAGAAAACCGTGCAGCCAAATAGGAAGGATTGGAGCAAGCGCTTGGATGATGCATTGTGGGCTTATAGGACAGCATACAAGACCCCCATTGGTATGTCCCCATTTCGGATTGTTTTTGGGAAAGCATGTCATCTCCCCGTGGAAGTCGAGCATCGGGCATATTGGGCTATAAAGAAATGTAACATGGATTTGGCCCAAGCTGGAATTCAAAGGAAGTTGCAAATTCAAGAGCTTGAGGAGATTCGATTGTCATCATATGAGAACTCAAGGCTCTACAAGGAAAGATCAAAAGCAACTCATGACAAAATGATCCAACAAAGGGAGTTTCATGTTGGAGAGAAAGTCCTTCTCTATAGTTCACGACTGAAATTGATGCCTGGTAAGTTGCGTTCCAGATGGTTAGGTCCTTATATTGTGTCTAATGTTTTTCCTTATGGTGCAGTGGAGATCACACAAGAGGACACTAGAAGGAGCTTTACAGTCAATGGGAAACGTTTGAAGAGATACATTGAGGGACATCCTACTGATGCAGTGGATTTTATCACACTGCATGACCCCATCATCACTTGATCACATCAGGCTGTTCCTAACCCTTTCACTTTTATATTATTTGTCCTATTTAAAAATTCTGCATTTCATGTGCATATATCATCTCATGGGTTCACATTGAGGGCAATGCAATATTTTAAGTGTGGGGGAGGGAACCTTTTAGTTTAGTAATTTCAATTGTTTTCCTGTTTAAAAAAAAAACAAAAAAAAAATTGTGTGTTTTTCAAAAATTGTGTGTTTATTTTACAATTTTCTGTGTGTTTTTGAAACTTTTGAGCTGAAATGATTCTCATAACCATTTTTAAATCCATATCAATAAGTGAAACAATTTACCCCATGAAACTAAGCTTAAATGAATGCTGAAATGACTTTGTTTCAAGTTCAAATATTTAGTAATTTCATGGAAAGTACACCGAATTTTGAATCCCATGCCACATCTCACTATCTTTAAATTTGAAATCACTTTCCTGTGAGGCTTCTAAACCATTATTTTCAGATTCTTTACATTCACCTCACTTCTTGAGAGAACCAAACCATACTTGATTTAACCATAATTTGATCTATTCCTGTCAAAACTTGAGGGTTTGAGGTACATATGTTTAAATGATTGAGGAATTTGTTTGGTATTAAAGCCCCCTTTTCAAAGAATCCTTTTTTTTATAATGGCCTACCTTGAATATTTAATCCTTGTAGCCCTTAGAAGCCATGCACAGCCTGTTAGGTTAAGCCACATTACAAGCCAATTTTCCCTATCCAACCAACTCTTGAAGTGAAATTGCATAATCTAGTTGAGCTTAAGTGTGGGGGAAGCTGTCTTGTGTTGTGCCACCACATTATGTGATACTTTGGGTGGAAAATTAAATTCTGAAGAGATGTGTTTGCTTCTAAAGAAAGTCATTATATTGAAAGTTGTGCCTTTTCTGGAGCTTTCATGACAAGTAAAGCTGTGCCTTTTCTGGAGCTTCTAATTGAGGTGGAAAGCTGTGCCCATCTGGAGCTTTCAAGAAAATCATGTTTGAGAAGATTGACATTTTTTATGATGAAATGATGAATGGTGTAAACCTTTCATGACTTTTCATGATGATGGAGCTGAATTGATACTATGGGGATTGAAGAGAAGACCATAATTAAGTGAAAATTAGATTAATGCAATTTTGCTTCAAAAGAGTCAAGCCCTCCTCATTCAGCCTCAGAATTTTTCACATCTTAATCCTACCAACCGAAAGCCACAGAACAACCCTGAAAAGTCCTCATGATAAACATATGTCCTTGACTCACATCGGGTAGCGATGTAGGAATCTATCAAGCCTATGGTGACCCTTGTATGAGTTTGGATGAGAAAGACATTGCAAAAAAAAATTGATATTTGAGTGATGAGAGAAAATTCAAGCGAGGTAAGTGTTTTGTGCATGGGTGGATAAATGAAGTGGAAATATATTGAATGATATAAATGGAGAACTTGAAATAAGGTTTTTTATGAGGCATGATATCTTTTTTATTCTTGGTGTGAAATTGATTGATCTTAAAGATATGTGTTTTAAAATTGGTTTTGATATGATATTGATGTTTACTTGATACGAGGTTTTGCCCAGGTGTGCAAAAGGGTAAGTGTGGGGGAGTTGATAAAACACTATTTTATTGAATATTTTATTTATAATAAATGATATAATTTCCTCACATTGTGTTAAATATGTTTATTTATAAAATATTTGGGATTTGATCATTCATTTGAAAATTTGGTGAAACTTCCAGTTTTACCCTTAATAGTGCACTGTATTATTTCGAAGATAAATATTTTTTTATTTATTATTTGAATTTGAAATTTTGTAACAGTGTTCCTAACTTAATTATCTACAACTTTTATTCAGGACACTAAAGCTAAAGAGTTAATTTGGTTGTTGAAATTGGGCCATGAAGTCAAAGTTGGGCTGGGCTCGCCAGAATGGAGAAGGTTCTGTATTTGGGCCATATCCTCTACATACGGGCTTGTATTGAGCCCAAATTTTGAGGAAAGCTCGGGGACATGATGTGGAACAAATCATCCTTCTGGAAGGCCGGTCAATTCACGCGTTTTTGAGGTCCAATGGGCGGTGAAAGTTTCATTAAAATATTTGGCCGAGATTTTGCATTCACACTTGAAACCACTTTAAACCTAGCCTCCCCTCCACTCTATAAATTAGTGATTTTCTCATTTGGAGAGGCTGGGACGTGCATTGGGAGATTGGAGGCAGAGGAGAATTTGTTTCACCCAAATTCTCCAACCATTGTAAGAGGGGTAGCTCTTGAAGCAAGGATCCCCTCATCGAAGCCTCCTTCTCTTCTTCATTTTGTAATGTTTTCATTTGTGTAATAAACTTCATTGATCTTCTTATATTTCTTCTCTTTTCTTCTGTTTTGTTTAAATTTCTTCTTCTCTTAATCTTCCTAATTGGGCTGGAATTCTTGAGTAGAAGCGTTATTGGGTTATACCCATTTTAAACCTTTGCACATGCAAAACGCTTCTACGATGATTACGCCACCCATGGAAGAGTAGTCTTTTAGTAATCGATCTATCTTCTACCCTCTTCATTTAATTATTTTGAATCAATGAGCTACTGTAATTCACTTAATATGATCCATGAATTGTGTTTTTAAATTGTTTGAAACTAAGCAAGCAATTGAACAATTAACACAAAAACACGCGAGGTCGGGATTTTGTGTAAATTGTGAGAGCGCGATCTTAATCGGTAATACAAGACCACACGGGATAAATTTGTAGAGTTCAAATATAATCCCTAAACACAATTTATCCTCATTTCCAGAATGGATATGTGCCTTAATTTACCACTTATCATAAGCTAATCTTAGAACATCAATCAAAGCAGGGTGCTGCGATTGCACGTTCCAAAGTTAGCCTAGGTTTAAATTCACATCATCTTTGTGGCAAAGTTAATTCTCGTAGGGTTCGGGATTTAACAAATTAAGGGATCATAATTAAGTGAATGTTAATTTAAATGATAATGATTAATAATAAAGTGAAGAGGTAGGGTTAGATCGATTACGCTTTTTAAATAGATTTCTAAAAAAACATCTTCTTGTTGTGTCATTTAAATTGAAATTCATTTCAAAACTAAAAACAAAAAAAAAATTATACAATCTTCTTCCAGCAAACTTCTTCTAGATTCATAAACTACAACAAACCCCAATCCTTTAAAGTAGTGTTTTTATTCTATTCTATTTTATTTTATTTTTTAGAATACCTCTAATAAGTTGTTAAATTCACTTCCTCCTTTGAGAGACGACGTTGGTCAGCCACTCTGCTGCACTTAAATACCCCAAATCACACTAATCATTTGAGGGCGCCCACGACAGCGCTCTTTCAGTGGTTACTGCTGGAAGGTTACCGATAAAGGATAACACTATAAGGTTACCGATAAAGGTTACCACTAGAAGGTTACCGATAAAGGTTACCACTGGAAGGTAACTGATAGAGGTTACAACTGGAAGGTTACTGCTGGAAGGTTACCAATGGAGGTTACCACTGGAAGGTTACCAATAAAGGTTACCACTAGATGGTTACCAATAGAGGTTGCCGCTGGAAGCTTACCGCTATAAGGTTACCGCTAGAAGGTTACCGATAAAGGATACCACTGGAAGGTTACAGATAGTGGTTACTGGTGCGATGTTACTATTGGGAGGTTATCAATAGAGTTTACCGATAGAGGTTACTGCTAAGGAACCTCACCACTGAGTTATCAATGCAACCTCACTACTACAAGTCTACCGCTCAATGGATACTTTTGTAGAGAAACCACTAATGGTTACTGATACAAGGCTACCGATGAAGCCTACCAATGAAGCCTACCTTTGGGAAGGCTATCGCTATCATTCTACCGATACCTACTCTTCTACTCCATACTTTGTCAATTTCTTACTATTATTCTAACGGTCATATTTGTAAATTTAATGCTTCTGACATTAAAGAATGCTGATTGTGGAAATATCAAGATACCATATCTAGAGATAGTATGAGATATGAGGAATACCTCACATGGTTTAGTTATCCCAATTGTCAGACCTCAAATATAAAATATAATACTGAGGAAGAGAAGACCATTTATGCATGAGTAAGGAACATTACAAGCTAGATATGAAGAAAAGGAGAATACCAGCACTTACACTGTGAACACAAGAGCTTCACAAAGATCATTGGGGATAATAAATTCAATATATACTTCTGTGCTTCATCAAATGTTTTTCAAACCAAGAAGCATAACACTTCAGTACTTTGAAGCTAGAACTTGGAGTTGTGACACTCTATTTTAGAGACAACATCTAGAGAAAAACTCGAACTAAAATTTCTTCACTCGAAGGAGTCAAGAGATGAACTGAAAACACATAAATCCTTCTAAACTCAATCTTTATAAAATAGGCTTTATTGTGTTCTCTATATTACATTTCGAGTAGTGTTTGTTTTTCTGTTACAAACACACTGTCTCCTATTCTTAAACTAGAAGATATATAAAATACTCACATCAAACATTATGTATACTATTTTTTCCCACGTATAACTATGTAAGAGGTCGTGTGTGGCTTGGCTGTGTGTTTTTACCACAAAAAAACTATGGTAGAGGGTGTGATCCTTGGACAGTTTTTGAAAAATGTTGTGAATCCTAATATAGGATGTGTATCATGTTTATTGATAATATAAACTACTTGGTCGCAGGTGATCACCAAGTGGAGATGATTATGTCTCATCTTGAGACTCAACCTCTTGTTTGACTATGTTGTGAAATATATTTTGTAATAAACTGTTTTTCAATTTTCCCCTTATAATAATTTCAAAAACATAAAACTATTTTACATTAACTCTGATAGTTAGTCTTGGGTTGTGTGTATATGTGGTTAATTAAGTAAACTTGTTTCAAAAGTTGGATAGATGTTTTACACTGATTCAATTGAGGACTAATCAACCTTTGAGAAACTTTTTGACCAATCCATCACTTATATCTCTACTTATTTAATTAACTGGGATGTTTTCAAATTGGATATTTTACCATAATGTTTTTAACATAAATTTTATGTAGGAACTCAATTCACCCCACCCCCTCATGATTTTCCACCCCGACCAACATTTGGTATCAAAGGATCATTTTTATTGCTACCATTTGAACTATGTTTTAAGGTTTTGATATTTTTTTCAACTTTGAATTTAGTTTTATCCTAATGATCATAAAATTTATGTCAAATATAAACTTTCAGTTCTTTAAAATCTAATTAACTATAGTTAACTGAGTTATGTTTTAGCTACTAACATGCCATCTTTATTTAATGTTAATATTTATGCTTAGTGGAAATTGAAAATTAAAATGTATCTAGAGAGCATGGGTCCAGAAATCTGGGACACAGTTGAATAACAACATGCATTTCCTACTAATACTAGGGAGACATGGTATAAGTTGACTAAAACTACATATAATAATAATACTAAAGAAATGAATTCACTGTATTGATTTCTAGGTGATGAAGAGTCCAATAGAATATCTTCTTGTATAATTGTATATGAAATTTGGGATACTTTGGTTATTTTCTATGAGGGATTAGCCAATGTTAATGAAATGATATTAAATAATTATACTATTAAATATAATAATTTTAAAATGCAGCCAAATGAACCTATCACTGAAATGTATCTCAGGTTTAGTGAAATAGTAAATATCATGAGTCTTCTTGGGAAACCAGTAGACAACAAGAATCATATTATGATATTTCATTGATGCCTACATGAGATATGGAGAGGAACTTCTGTTTCCATCTGAGAATCATGCGATATAAGCAGGCTACCAGAGAAGGAACTAATTGGAAAACTCATGATGTATGAGGAAGAGCATAAGGTGAATCAAGAAGTAGATAAATAACCAATAAAGAAATCTGTATCATTCAATATTGCTACCTCAAAGACAAAATACAAAGAAAAAGTTCATGTTTCGATAGAAAGTTTCACTAGTGAAGATTCAAATTCAGACAGTGATGATGATATGGATCATCTTTCTAGAAGGTCAAAAAATTCTACCAAAATAAAAAGTTCATTATAATGTAAAATTATAAAGGAAGTTATGATAGTTAAGGACATTGGAAAAAGAACATAAAATGGAATGACAACACAAATGAGATCATCAATTATGAGTGTAAATGAAAAGTCCATGTGAAGGTTGATTACCCCAATATGAAGTTTAAGAAGAAATATGAAGACAAGGGAAAGGAATATAAAAAGGCTATGAAAGCTATATAGAGTGATTCAGAAGACATCTCCAGTGGATCTTACACTTCTGATACTGAAAATAACAATCATGCAAACCTGTGTTTCATGACAGAAACATCTGTGGTAACACTCAATTCTCCTATACATAATACTTACTATTCTGGGAATGAGAGTGAATAAATTAATGTTGAAAATCTGACTAAGGATGAACTATTTGAATATTTTGGAATGATTGGGGATACCTTTAATAAAATAAAGGATAAATATAAATTATTGAAAAGACAACATTATTTAAATACCATTTATATGTCTAATTTGGATTTTGAAAAATAAAAATTTTCTTAGCTGTTAAAAGAAAACACTAAACTAAAATTATCAAATGAGAAATTAAAAAGAGATATTGAGAAATTTACTACCGGTAAGGATACCTTTACCCAGTTTATTGGGAAAAACATTTCTCCAAAATAGACAAATAGTTTAGGATATCATCCAGGACGGAGAATGATTATTAAGAATAAATTTGTTCCAAAATCTAGAAAGGTCACTACTAGTTCATGTTATAGACCATCATTTGAAAAACAATTTTCTAAAGGACACAACCAAATTTTCATGTCTCAAAACATGTTTTTTGATTATATTAAACCTATAAGACAAATATGGGTTCCCAAATCATTACGTTCCAACCTCTTTGGACCCAAGAAAATATGGGTACTAATGTTCCCATATGCTTCATCTATTTTATAGGAAAATTGTCTAAATATATCTTGTAAAACCCTATGATATTTGGACATTGGATGTTCAAGACATATGATAAGAGACTATTCATTATTAAAGATCCTAATTAATTTTGATGGTGGATATGTTACATTTGGTGATAATTATAAGGGAAATATTTTCGGTTTAGGCCAAATTGGTAACCCTAATACTATATTAATTTCAAAAGTACTCTTTGTTGATCGGTTAAAGTATAATTTACTCAATATCTCTCAGTTCTATGATGATGGATTTAATGTTATGTTTGAAAATGATGCATGAAATTATTTTAATACTAAAAATCATTTAATATTCACAACACTTAGAAATGAAATTGTATATGTTGTTGGTTTAAACTCTTTAGCTATGAATTTTTTTTATAAATTCATTTCATAAGGAATCTTGGTTATGGAACATAAGATTAGGAAACTGGAATGTTCACTCACATAAGAAAATAACTAGTAAAGGTTTAGTTAGAGACTTACCTAAACTAAAATTCTTACATAACAATGTCTGTGATCCTTATCAAAAGGAAAAACAATACAACATTTCTTTCAAACCAAGGAACACAGTTTCAACTTCTCAACTACTTTATTTGGTTCAAATGGATTTTTTTGACCATCAATATTTTCAACTTTAAATGGGAATCACTATGTCTATATTATTTTTTATGATTTTTCTAGATACACTTGGGTATACTTTATAACTCACAAAATTGAAGCATGTTTTTACCTCATTAAATATTTCAAGTCTATAGAAAATATTAGTAGACTTAGAAATAAGAACTTGAGATGTCATCAAGGCCTTGAGTTATAAAATCAGAAGATCAAATCTTTTTTCTCACATAATGGATATAATCAAAATTTATATGCTCCTAGAACACCTTAACAAAATAGATTTATAAAAAGAAGAAATAGTACACTACAAGAGATTTCCTGGACTATTCTTAATGTGTATAACATGCCTATCTATTTTTGTGTTGAAGCTGTTAAAACAGCTTGTTACATCATCAATAGAGTCTTATTTAAACATGATCTTCAGAATACCCCTTATAAATTATGGAATTTTATAAAACCTAATGTTAATTACTTTATAGTTTTTTGTTGAAAAGTCATTATCCTTTATACTAGGAATAATCTTGAAAAATTTTCTTCCAAAAGTGATGAAGGAATTTTTCTAGGTTACTAAATCTATAGTATAGCCTATAGAGTATTCAATAACATCACCAAATGTGTGGAAGAATCAGTTCAAGTAAAATTTTATGAGACTGATTCACATGAACCTAAACCCTCTCTTGAATATCTTAAGGAAGATATGTCAATTATGGACCTTAATGATAATAATAGTGAACCCCCTGTGAAATCAACTAGTTCTGAAAATTTTCCTGAATCTGAGCATGTTGAATACGAACCTGTAGGCACCCATTGGGAGTCTAGTCCAACCCTTCCTAGAGGTATTAGAACTCTCACGAATCATCCTTTAGATGTTTTATTAGGTTATCTAAGTAGAGGGACACAAATTAGAGCTTTTCTGAGAAACTAAGTTTAACATCATGTTTTTATTTCACAGATTAAACCCAAATATATTAATGATGCTATCAATGATGAATTTGGGAGATAGATATGAGAGATGAATTAAATCAGTTTGAAGGAAACAATTTTTTGGAATTAGTAGAAAGACCAAATTTTACTTTTACTTTAGGCCCTAAATGGGTGTTTATAAATAATGATGATGAATATAGAAACCATTAGAATAATGCTTGCTTATGTAGCTCATCTGGATTTCAAACATTATCAAATATATGTAAAAAGTGAATTTCTAAATGGGTATACAGTTGATGATTTTATTGTTGAAAAACCCCTAGCAATACAAATACCCATTTTTAAAATCATTTTTTAAACTTTCTAAAGTATTATATGGTCTAAAACAATATCACAGGGCTTGGTATGATAGACTCAGTTCTTTTCTTATTTCAAAATATTTTACTAAAGAGATAATTTATCCTGCTCTTTTTATTAAAAGGATTTCCAAATATGTATTAATAGTACAAATTTATGTAGATGACATTATTTTTGGATATTCTAAAAATTATTTATGTACTGATCTTTCAAAGATGATGCAAAATGGTTTTGAAATGAGTTTAATGGGGGAACATAAAAGTTTCCTTGTATTATAAATTTTTCAAAATAAAAATGGTATTGTTTTAAATAAAAGTAAATATACTAAGGATATTTTGTAATGTTTTGGTTTGGATAGTAATAAAGGTATTAATACACCTATGAGTACCACTTATAAGTCAGATATTGATAAAACTGGTAAACCAGGGGATCAAAACAATTACAGAGGTATGATTGGGAGTTTCCACTACCTTACTGCTTTCCAACCTGATATAATATTCATTGTATATATGTGTTCTTGTTTTCAAACCAATCCCATAGAATCTAATTTAAGTGTTTTTAAAAGGATTTTTAAATATCTCATGTATACTTCAAAAATTTGACTATTTTGTCCAAGAGGACAATCATAGGAGTTGATTTGTTATTCAGATGCTGACTTTATCTATTTCATGTTAGATAGAAAAGGCACCTCTCAAACATGTCACATTTTGGGCAATTCACTAGTATCATAGTATAGTATGAAACATAATTATGTTTCATTATCCACTATTGAAGCTGAATATATAGCTTCTAGTAGTTGTTGTTCTCATATTATATGGATGAAACACACTTTTCTGAATTATGGATATCAATTCAAAAATGTCTCTATAAATTATGATAATACATATACTATAAGCATCTCTAAAAATCAAGTATCTCATGCTAGGACAAATCACATTGATGAGTAACATCACTTTTTGAGAGATCATTATCAAAGAGGTGATATCACTCTTGAATTCATTGGCACTGAACATCAATTAGAAGATATATTCACAAATCCTTTGATTTCTATGAGGTTAAATTACATCAAACATGAGGTAGGTATGATAAATTATTAGTTTTGGACCTCACCGTTAAGACACTACACCTTTGTACCTCACCGTTAGGACACCTCACCTTTGGACCTCACCGTTATGACACCTCACCTATGGACCTCACCATTAGGAAACCTCGCTTATGGACCTCACTATTAGGGAACCTCACCATTGGACCTCACCATTAGGACACGTCACCATTGGACCTCACTGTTAGGACACCTCACCAATGGTCCTCACCGTTAGGTCACCTCACCATTGGACCTCACCATTAGGACACCTCACTATTTGACCTCATTGTTTGGAAACCTCAATATTGGAACTGACAGTTAGGATACCTCACCATTATACCCCACTGTTGGCACCTTACTGATAGATAGCCTTACTTAGGTCGGGGACATAGCATTTTTCTTTCTAGAATCTAAAACGTTTTAATCTTATATATTTCTTTTACTCGATTTTTTTTCGATCCCTAAATGATAAAAAAAAGTATTAACCACATTTTTATCCACATCAATCCTCTCTCGAACCTCTTTATCATGAAGCTTGGAACCTAACCTGCTTCTAGAACACTAAAATTGTTTCATATCACTAGGGAAAGAGTATAGAGACTGATGGTTGGTGATAAAGGAGATGTGTCGAACCATTAGATACCTAGATCTGGGTCTAGTGTTAGAAGAAAGGTTGTGGGGAAGCTGAAAATTCTCATTTTTCAAAGAGGGAAATCATGGTCGAAAAGAAATTAAGTTCATAATGGCTGCTATTGAGCAGGTCTTTGGTGTTGAAGTCACTATAAACTTGGGATTGGGTAGAATTGTTTTCAAATAACAATAGACCATATTACCCAAAGCTAATAAAATAATTTTATGATCTTCTGAAGTTTGAAATTACTGAGGATGAGAACCGAATGATTATTCAAGTAAATGGAGTATGTGTGAGCTTCTCTTCTATTCAATGGGATGGATGCTTAAGGGACCCACATGAAGGCATATTCGGTTATTTCTCTGGAGTGATTCCTCACACCAGTGAGTATTTCTACTATGAAGAGGCTCTAGTCTAACTGAAAGGGAATGGTATCCCTAGGAAGTTAATTGCTGCTAATATGGATGTAGAAAACATACAACCTTTTAAATTTGTTTAACAAATCTTGAGTCCTAGGAGAGGGGACTTTTCTACTCTGAAGTATCAAGACATATTTTTGTTATATCAGTTAAAGCATGGGAAACATATAAATCATTACAGGTTGATAATGGGTCAGTTAGAGGATAAGAATAAGATTAGTTCCATGTTAAATACATTATTTTATGCCAATTTGATATCATTGATGTTAAAAGTGTAATATTTGATGGAACTAAAGATGAAATCATTATTTTAAGGGACAAATTCTACATTACCAAAATGATTCGCATGTTTATGAAGATAAATTGGAACCCATTGAAAATGTTGATGGTGAATGATGAGGCTAAACTCTATGTGGAATTCAATCTTGTTACCAATCCTACTATGCCAAAGAATAAAATAGATCCAGGATTAAAACATAATGAAGTGGAGCCAGTGTACTCAGATTAAGATAAGGAGGTTGTTGTTGTGCAAGAGAGAGAGAGGATTCTATTGTTGATGATAGGAGTAATCCTGACCTTCCATCAAGCCCCCATATTGGTATTATATATTTTGGATAGCCTAGTCCACCAAATATATTACCCAGAATAGATACTTTCCTAAGGGATAATGATGATGAGGAAATCACTGATGAAGAGGGAGAAGAGAATGTCTTAAGAGACAATACTTTTGGAGATACCTCAAAGGAGGAGGATAAAGTTGAATTTGGTCATGATGAATTTGAGACAACTGTTGATGAAAATGAAGAGGAATGCCTAAGTCAAAGTCCTTTGATAGGATATACAAAAGTGGGAGATAGTGGAGAGGAAGAGGATGTTGAATCAGTTGAAGATAAAATTTCTATGGCTGTGGTTGGAGATTTTGTAGGATAAAATCCAGTGGACTCTCCTATTGATGAAGTTGATCAAGGGGGAATGGTAGAAGTGAATATAGTTGACCAGGAGGATGCTCCAAGAGTGGGGTAGGAACCTATTTCCATAGGTTCACTGTCTTTTTTTCATGAGATGGAAAATTGATCAGAAGTCCCTGGATTCATGGTTTTGGGTCTAGACTGAATATTTTGAAGATGAAAATCCTAAAAGAAAACCTTTAGTTCATATTGTTTCAGAGACCACTATTATGAACCCAGTAGTTCTTCTTCCATAGGATTATGTGAAGAAAGATCACTTAGAGTCATTAAAATCAGATTTTAAGAGGCACTTTGATGAGAGATCCTTTGGGATATAGAGGTTAGTTTCACTCAATCAAGAGTTTCTAGCATCTTCCATGGAAATAATAATCTCTACCTTTAAATCTTACTTTCTATATGAAGAGAAAGAATTCCAGAATCATGTCAAAAACCATGGAAGAATCTATGGAGTCTGTGAAATAGTTGATTATGAGTTTAGACTCAATATGGACTCTAGTTCTCAAGTGGACAAAGACCTTATGTTTGTTAAGTGTGTTGTTAAACAGATGGTCACGATGTTTGAGAACTTTAAGAAGTCCACGGAGACACCTATGAGTGGTCAGGATGATGATGTGAAGAGGTTGATCAGTGGATTGACCAAGTAATTTAAGGAGACAATTGCTTTTACCATGGCACCTTTGTGTGCATCTTCTTCCTCATCAGCCTCTCCTCCTGTAGTTCTAGAAGTTTTTAGAACAGTTGTTTGAGAAGAATTGGAGAATCTCTCTAGTGAAAGTACCTCAGACCCACAATCTATGACTTAGGTCATTTCCACTACCAGATACATTCATAAGCTTGTAGGAGATTAATTGAGGGAGGTTTCCCACAATCATAAGGCCATCAAAGAGAAATTTGACTTCAATTATAAAATGGTTTACACTAAGCATCAAATGGACGTTCACTTCAAGCAGCAGTTGGAGAACTTGAGGATCCCACCTATCATTCAGGATTTTAAGGATCAAGTTAGAAGGATTCGAGAGTTGACCCCTACATTTGAAAAATTTATGTAGAATAAGGATTATTTCATCTCAACTATGGAAAGAGGAGGAAGTCATTATGGATTTTGGGTATCTTATTTTTTCCTTCCACCAGGTAGACTGTACTCCTATTATTTTCCCTCCAGCATTACCTTCTTCTTCAACTGCATCATGAGCTACCAGTTCTTCCCCTTTGATGGCTCCTGCATAGGTCACCAAAATCTTGAATCCTATGATTCCTCATAGATCTACTCATTATCGATCAACTGATGCTTCTATAACATCTCCTCCTATCTTTCTCACTACAATACCTAGGGTTGTACCTCCATCTTCTTAACATGCCTCCTCAACTTACAAAGAAAAAGCTCAATTCGAAATCTCTGATGTTGATTTAATTTTGGATGTCTTATTTGATAGGGATCATTTTAATCTTTTTTATAGTGTACTCATGTATCATTAATAGAAAACCCTCATTTTGTCATCTTTTTTCTTATATTATTTTTTTTAATCACAAAGGGGCATATGGTTTATGACTGGATCCCTTGAAAATATACTCTGATATATTTTCAACTCTAAACATGGTTCAATTTTATGATACAAAATTTATGTATACTAACACCTCTAAATATATTAGCAAATGTTCTTAACCATGATTCAAAATTTCTTAAATATGAATTTCACTAACATAATTTGTGATTATCAAAAAGGGAGAGATTGTTGAACTCACCTATTTTGATATTCCCAAATCATGTTTCTTTTATATGATAATCATGTTTTATTACTATAGTTCCTATCGGGTAATAACTATGTATTTTTAATATCACATCTCTCTCGATTATGTTAATAGTGAAAAATTTCTCTAAGATAATGTTTACCACTGGGAGGTTAGAACTGGATGGTTTCCGATAAAGGTTACCATTGGAAGGTTACTGATAAAGGTTACCCTTAGAAGGTTACGGATAGAGGTTATCGATGGAGGTTACCGCTGGAAGGTTGACACTGGAAGGATTACGATTGAGGTTACCAGTAGAAGGTTACCATTGGAAGGTTACCGATAAAGGTTTCCGCTGGAAGGTTACCGATAGAGGTTACCATTGGAAGGTTACTGCTGGAAAGTTACTAATAAAGGTTACCGCTGGATGGTTATCGATAGAGGTTACCACTGGGAGGTTACCACTAAAAGGTTACCGATGGAGGTTACCGATAGAGGTAACAAATAGAGGATATCGCTGAGGAACCTCACCCATGAGTTATCAATGCAGCCTCACCACAATGAGTCTACCACTCAAAAGCTACTATTGTAGAGTTACCACTAATGGTTACTCCTAAAAGGATACCAATGAAGTCTGTCGATGAAGCCTACCGATGAAGCCTACTAAATGATGCCTACCAATTAAGACTACCATTGAGAAGGATACCACTACCAGTCTACCAATACCTACTCTTCTACTCCATACTTTGTAAATTTCTCAAGATTATTCTAACAATCATATTTAGTAAATTTAATGCTTCTGAAATTAATTAATGCTGATTATAGACATATCAAGAGACCATATCTGGAGACATTACAAGGAATACTGCACGTGGTTTTATTATTCCTATTTTTAGACATCAAATATAAAATAAAAGACCGAAGAAGAGATTAGAATGTATGTATGAGAGAAGAACATTACAAGATAGATCTGAATAATAGGAAGAATACTAAAATTACACTGTGAACACAAGAGATTCACAGAGATAATTTGCAAGAATAAATTCAAGACTGTCTTCTATACTACATCAAATCTCTTTTAAACCAAGAAGAATAACACTTTAGTACCTGGAAGCTAGAACCTTGAGTTTCTAATCTCTTTTTTTGGAGACAAAATCCAGAGAAAGACTCGAACTGTAATTTCTTAACTCCAAGGAGTCAAGAGATGAACTACAAACACATAGAGCCATCTAAACTCAATATTTATAACATTAGGTATATTGTGTTCTCTATCTTACATTTCTTAATAGTGTGTGTTTTTCTGTTACACACACACACACACACTATCTCATGTTCTTAAACTAGAGGATACTGAAAATCCTCACTTTAAACAATAATTACACTTTTTTTCCCATGTATAACTATGGAAGAGGCTGTGTGTGGCCTGGTTGTGTGTTTTCCCCATGAACAATTGTGGTAAAGGGTGTGAGCCCTAGATAGTTTTTGAAAACTATTATAATTCCTGATACATGCTGTGTATTATGTTTATTTATAATATAAACTACATGGTGGAAGGTGATCACCAAGTGGAGAGGATTAAGTCTCATCTTGAGAATGAACCTCTTGTTTAACTCTGAGGTATTCTATATTTTTTAATACACTTATTTTCTATTTTCAACTACTAATAATTTCAAAATCAGGAAACGGTTTTACATTAACTCTATAGTTTGTTTTGGTTGGTGTGTATATGTGTTTAAATCAGTAATACGTTTTCAAAAGATGGATAAGTGTTTTATACTTATTCAACTGAGGAATAATCAACCTTTGAGAATCTTTTTTGGCCAATTAAACCCTTATATCTCCACTTCCTTAATTAACTGGGTTTTTTCAAATTGGGGATTTTATCATAAAGTTTTTAACGGAAATTTTAATTAGGAACTCAATTCATCCCCCCTCCCCTCTTGAGTATCCACCCCAACACACAGAGATGACTTCGTCAGAATATAGAATCCCTGGATCGTAGAATTCAAGACTCTTGGATCATTTTTTGTGACATTAATGACATCATGTGTCCTAGTGATTGAATGGGAGCATCCCATCACACTCTATCCTCAATGAGGTTCAAGAGTTTCCTTGAAGGAAAAAATTAGATGGAAATTAATATTTTTGGTGAAATATACGCCTAGTTTAGAAGTCATAATTGCATAATGATTTCAAGAAAATTATATTGTTCATTCTCGAATGATCAATCCCATGATAAATATGATACTATCTCAAGTATCACCCTCCCAAGGATTAACTCTAACCATCATACAATTCTATTTAGCCTCATTACTATGAACATCAGGATAAGGTTACCTTTCATATTCAATAATGCATGTGATTCACACCCTAATTTTATAAAACATGGGATTAATTTTTGGAATTCCAATCATTATGGTAATGAAGTATTTTCTTTCATCATGAAGCTAAATATTTTGAAGTACAATATAATGGTATGTTTATAGTAAAATTACAAAAAAGATAGATAACGATATTGTTTCTCTCAAAGAAAGACATAACCAACTATGAAATAAGGAAAATTTTTCTATCTTTGAGGTGAATATTCATCAAGAAATTGAGCTTACCTCTAAGTTGAATTCATTACTCTCTATCACAGGGAAAAAATAAAAAAGATACTTTCAAGGTAAAATGGTCAAAGGATGGGGATAGAAACACCCAATTTTTTAACTCCCTCCAATTAAATGGGAAGGCTTATATACCTATCATGATGTTGAAGAATGGTGATAGTGTTATTGATAATTAATAATCACTTACTGGTCATATTTTAACATATTTATTAGACCTCTTCAATGGACCTTATCTTAATGTGGTCCTGGAGGATTCAATCATTCCAAAAAATGCCATTCACAAACATGACTTATTTTAAATGTATTATTCATTTAATTTCCATTATTTCTTTATTGTGGGGGTTTCCCATGTATTTTTGGAGTAAATGGGGGTTTTTCAAGATTTAGGTCAAACCGTGAGCCCATTTATAGATTTCAAATTAAATTTAGTTGCTTTTATAACTCCCATATTGTTTAACATTTTTCACCCATTTCACTTCCCACTATTCCTCCTAAGACCTAATAAAACTATAATATCTATTTGGACCCCTTATGAATCCCTTATCATGGTGGATTTAGGTAATTTATTAAGTTATTAGGCCAACCGGTGAGCCCATTTCAAGTTTAAAAAAAATGTTTCTGTTATATATATTTCATTTTTAAATATGTTTTGGTGATTAGGCCTCTAACATGAGCCCACTAACCATAGGTCCATCCCCATGTTCGTTTATCCCTACTTGGAACTCATATTCATCATGGATTAGGCAATAACTTCTTAGACTTTCTTAAATCTTCCAGATTTGAATAGGTAATTTGTTTCATTCATAACTCCTTAATTTGTTACTCTTATTCTCATATTTTAGTTCCCCCATAACCTACCCAACCTTATTAAAACCTCCATGTCTATTTTATATTATTGGATATTCACCAATTTGTGTAGTTGGGGCGATTTCATTACGATCGTTCAAGTAAGTGGGTTTCCTTCCTTCCTCCTCCAATTTTCTTAGGGTTTCTTGCATTGTTTCTTGATTTTTCTGATGTCTAGAAACCAGGGCTTTAAAAATAGGCTTGTATATTGGGTTTCTTGATCTAATATTGTGGTTTTAGGTTTTATTTTGCACCCTTGTGGTGCGATGGTGGTGCATTTGAACATTCTCACTAGGATTTGGTGTTTTTGACACTTCTGGTAGGTGATTCTATAACAAACCTTCTCTTTATTACACACATAAACATGATTTAGAACATAAAATTCCACTTAAGACAACTCTAATGATTGAGGGATCTAGTGTCTTGTGAAATTAGGAGCATTACATAAAAATTTAGAACATAAAAAAAACATCTTTATTGAAAACTTCTTTTACATGACCACAAAATTCCTTCATACCTAGCTTTCAATGGGATAACATGAGGAAATTCATAAGAAATGGGTGGCTATAAAGCTCCGTAAGGAAGTAAAAAATTCATAAAATAATTAATACAGTACATGTTAGTTAATAGGAATATCATTGGAGCACAAGAGAAACATGAACTTAATGGCATGATATAGCATGATTATCATAACATTGAAATGTGGAAAAAACATTTAACATGATATTAGCATGAGCCAAGGATCATTATACATGGAGCATGAGTAAACCCTCATTAAAATTTCATTAGAATTAGTTAACCCTCATTTCACTTCAACGAGAATGATTAGACCCTCATTTCACTTGACATATCATGATACTAATCTTTACACAATGCATTGGAATGCTATCAGGGCACCCCCTTTATAAACATTTCATTTCTTGCATAAGTTTACCACATGGATTATACAACAAGGATTCATTAAACATCATAATTTACTCCAAAAATAATAGATGTGGAATAGATAAACTTAAGTCATCAACCAACATGTACATGTTTATAAAGGTGAATACCCTTAATAGATAAATGGGTAAGGTATTCACTTACACGATGATTTTGGCATGGGAAATTTTGGTGTAGCTTCAGTAGCATAATAACATAAATTAGAAATTATAAAATGGTTTGATGATATAGAAAGGTGTCTCTCATAATTTATACATGAAATTGACATTAATGAGGTAATGGAGCATAATATCCCAATATATGTAATGGAATTTAGATGCATAATATAGAAGACTTTCTTAAATTCAAATGATAAGAAAGAAATTCCTTACGGAATTTTGTCATGGTAATGGGTGTACATAGGATGCATTAATGAGAGATAAATAGTTCTGTCATTATTAAAATATAATGCGGGCTATATAGGGGAGGTTCGAAATTATACCCCCTCATTTTTAATTGAAAAAAAGGTATAACAATATAAATAAACATGGACAAAAATGAGAAATGAAGGAAACAATAACTTGGATGTCTAATCCCAATAGTTTGGGAGAGGGTTGAGAGAGGCTTCTAGAGAGATTGGGGCACCTTGGGATGATTCTAGGGAAAGGAGGGTAGGTTTTGGTCAAGCTAAAAAGGTTTTTAGTGAAGAGGAATGAGATATTGAGTTGCTTTGTTTTGGAAATGTTATGGAATTCTTCATTATTTAGGTTTTGGACACCACACATTAAACTAATCAAAACCAAAGATTAACCCATGGTAATTTTCCATGGATTTTTATAAAGGGGAGTCTAAAAAATTATTTTTTAATTCAATCACATAACTTCTTAAAATAGTAGGATTTCTTATTTAGAGGTGAGTCACTTTTAAGGAAATAATTTTAAAATGTTAAAATATTTAGTAAGTGTTGGAGGGTCCACTAAGGAAAAATAAAATTAATAAAAAAATATAAAATAACATTATTTTAAAGGTATAACATGTATTTTCTGAACAACCCTTTTATAGTATTTTATTACATCATAATTAGGTCATTATGATGTTATAAAACACATTATGTGTTTAAAAGATATTTAATTTTTACCAAAAAATTCGACTGTCTCAGAATATTATGAAAAATTCACCATTAGATAATTTCAAAATATTGAATCCAAAAATATTATTCATTTTATCTAAAAAATTATAAATATGTTATTTTTCATTTTTTAAACAGAAACCGACATTTATTTAAAATTCATGGGTTTTGACAGAAAAAAGTTCAAACCTTAATAAAAATTATAATTATATTCAAAAAAATTATACAATAATTTATATTTAATAAATATTAATTTATAAGTAATATTTTATTAAAATTTTATTTAATTCAAAAAACTATTAATTCATAAAAATATATTTCTTAATTGAATATTTAAAAAATACTATTTGTGCTTTAAAAACCATTAACAATGTACCAATAAAAAATGAATCTATATTCTTTATTCTATACAAAATTAATTCACATAATCTTAGTGATAGGGTCTTTTTATATATTCCCTTATAACTCCCACATAATACCTAAGGGTTTGGGGTGTGATGGTGATAGACCCTTGGGATGGCTCAGATAACATCGCTTTGGTGGTAATCTCTATTAACATCCAATTCTACCATAGGCGGTTCCGTTCAAGCTTAACGTGTTAAATCTCGGATTGAGCTTGGTCAAGATTGAAAACTAGTGATACCACCTCCTTTCCAATCTCCAATAAATGGGATTCATAGGGAGAAATTATACTCCATGAGGACATCGCTTCCTTTTTTTGAGTAAATTGGATTTGTTAAAGCCCTATATTTTTACTAATCATGTGTTCACTATTCAATGGCTATATTATAAATGGAAAAAATTAAAAATGGTTGTTTAAAATCCAAAAAACATGAAACCAATGAAGTAATTATGTTTTATATAACTGTTTTACATAGTAATACATTTAATCAGATCAAGAAAAATTTTCATTAGTAAAAGTTTGGGTCATTACCATCTTCCCCATTAAGAAATTTCTCCCTAAAAATTTTCTTTTTACCACACTAAAATAGATATGGGTAACTATACTTAATTACTTCCTCTAATTTCCACATTGCTTATTCAAACATGTGGTTTCTCCACAACACCTTGGTGAGGGGAATTGTATTATTTCATAGAAATTTTTCTATATGATCTAAGATCCTCACCGGATTGTCTTTATAGGAGAGGACATTATCCTGTGGAACCACCTCTAGATTGAGTACAAGCGATGGGTCAGGTATGTACTTCCTCAACAGTGATACATGGAATAAATCAGTTACTTGATATTGGTTAGGTGGGAGTTCTAGTCGATAGGCCATGGATTCAATGTGATCAAGGATTTCAAAAGGACCGATTTACCTTGGATTATGCTTTCCCTTATTTTCAAATATCATAACTCTCTTATAAATTTATATGCAGAGGAATACCATGTCTCTAGAATCAAACTCTAGGTCTCATCGATGATTATCTATATAGCTCATTTGTCGACTTTGAGTAGGTTTAATGTGATGTTGGATGGTCTTAATATTCTCCACCATTTCATTGACCATTTTTAGACCTAGGAGTTTTCAATCCCCAACATCATTCCAACACGATGGTGTTCTTCACCTCTTCCCATAAAGGGCTTCATAAGGATCCATTTGGATGCATGAGTGGAAACTGTTATTGTAAGAGAACTCAACCACAAGAAGATGTTGATCCTATCATACTTTTATTTCCATTGAGCATGCTACCAACATGTCCTCTAGTGCTTTGTAGTCCGCTCAGATTGGACATATTTTTTAGGATGTTAAGTTGTACTAATTTTCAGCTCAGTATTCAGAGCATATAGGAGATTCTTCTAGAACATAGTGGTGAATCATGGATCTCGATCGGATACAATCGATAGTGGTAATCCATGAATCCTTACCACTTCTCTGATGTATATATGTGCCTTGTTGATCCAATGATAAATCCTCTCTAATTAAGATGTAGTGTGAAGTCTTTGTAAGGTGGTTAAAAACAACCCAAATAGAATTGATTCCTTTGTATGTCTTCAGATGTCCGAAAAAAAAATTTCCATGGTGATGTTCTCCCATTTCCATGTTGGTATGGGTAATGGTTGAATCATCCCCTTAGAAATCCACCACTCAGCCTTCACTTTCTGACATTTTATACACTTTGATGTATACTCAATGATCACCTTCTTCATTTTAACCCACCAATAATGCTCATGGAGATATCGATACATCATTTTGTTCCCTGGGTGAATGGAAAAAATTCAAACTATGTGCATCATCCAAAAGTACTTTCTTTAAATTTGGATTTTATGGAATTCATAGTCTTGACACAAATGTCACAATTACATATTCATCAACATTGAACTCTAAGGATTTCCGTTTTTAATATCTTTCACTTTATTCTGAATTCCCATATTGTCCTTTTGTTCATACTTTATCCTTTTCAAAAGATAAATTTGAGAAATAATTTTTGAAAGGATTGATTATGTTCCCTTATTTAGGATTCCCATGTCCATATTCATCAAATCTAAGAATATTTCATCCTTTTCAATTCTCATCAATGATAGAATCGTTAGGTCCATTATAATTACACCATCTTCGACCTTGTTCTATTTCATTATGTGGTAATTGATTGAGAAGTCATAGACCTTGATCAGCTCTAACCATATTCATTGGAACACATTCAACACTTTCTATATGAATATATATATGAGGCTTTTCTGATCCATATATATACCACACTTCCCCCTAAAGAGGTAATGCTGCCAAATTTTCAAATTCATGATTATTGCAGCAAAATCAAAATCATTTTATGGATATTTTTTTATCCTAAACATCCAATTTCCATGAATAATAGGCAATTAATTTGTCATTTTTCAAAAAAACACAGTCCATTCCCTTCTTCTATTCAATAGTAAATACCAAAAAATTATCTCCACTTGTGGGTAGCTTGATCATGGGCGTAGTGATAAGCCTCATTGGAAAATCTTTGAAGATATCTTCTCATTCATCACAACCAGAAAACAATACTCCCTTACAAGTTATCTTGGTAATAGGGTTTTATAATCATGAGAAATTTCTCACAAATCAGCTATAATAACCAGCTACCCCTAGGAAGCTACATATATTTGTCACTGATTTTGGCCTCACTCATCCCTCAAATGTAGCTGCCTTGGATGGATCCATAGATATAACATTTCATGTGATGATGTGACCCAAGAATGATACCTCCTTTAACTAGAACTCACACTTGATGTACTTTTCATAGAACTTCTCCTTTCACAAGGTCTCTAGTACAGTCTTTAGATGCTCCTCATTCTCCTCCTTGGTTTTGGTGTATATTAGAATATCATCCATAAAGACTACCACAAATTTTTAATGATAATATATTAAGACTCTATCAATCAAGTCCATCTAAATATAAAAATAATTAGTGATTCTGGAAGGAATTACTTTGAATTCATAGTGCCCGTACTTTATACGAAAAGCAGTCTTGGGGATATCGTACTTCTTCACCCTTACCTGGTAATATACTGACCGTAGATCCACCATATAGAAGTATTGTGTTCCATGTTGCTGATAGAACTAGTCAATGATTCATGTAAGAGGAAGCTTGTTCTTTATAGTGATTTGGTTAATCCCATGATAATCAATGCAAAGGGTCATTGACCCATCCATTTTCTTGACTAAGGGAACTGGTGCACCCCATGGGGAAGCACATGGGCATATAAACCATTTATCCAAATTCGCTTATAGTTATTTCTTTATCTCCTCATTCACTTCAATATCCATTCTATATGTATTCTTGATTATTGGAAAATCCCCAGGTATAAGATCAATTGAGAATTCATCATCTCTTATAGGAGGAAGACTAGGAAATTCCTCGGGTGACACTTTAGAGAATTTCCTGACAATAGGTATGTCTTTAAGAATTGTTTCTTCCATAGACTCAATCATTTGAGAATGATACATGTGATCATAGGTTAGTAGTATCCACGCAAGAGGTGATGGTGCTAAGGAAGATTCATCTTCCTCCTTGCACTTGTACAGAATCAGGGGTGGATTTTCCATATGGAGAGTGATTTGCCTCTCATGAAAATTAATGTTGGATCTATATATGGAAAACCAATCCATGCCATGATTGCATAAAATTACACCATAGGGAGTATGATGAGGTTTTTTGGGAAGTTAAAACCCCAAATTGTCACATAGGAGGAGTTATATTCATGGGATGTAAGGATTTCCCCATTTGTCATTCTCATCGAAATCTTTAATTCCATGATATTTGGATTTTTTGGGATAGTTATACTAATAATTTTGGTTATAAAATAATTTATACAACCATAATAAAAAAATTAGTCACTATTTATTAATGAATAACTAGCGAACTTATCACCACTTTGTTTTTGGGGATCGTTTCGGTGGTAGTGATGGAAAAATCTCTCCCTTACTGCCTTCGAGGTGGTTGGTTGCCTCCAAAATCTCTTAGCATAGGGAAATGGTTTGAAAATTGCCATGGTTATTTGAAAGTTTCAGCAATGATGAATGCGTTGAGAGTCTAACAGAGCATTCCTCTACTATGTTCTAGCAGTGGGTTTTTCTTGTTGGCAGTTAATAGCTAGTGCCCTTCTTTTTCACACCTAAATCATTTCTTCGTCCCCTTCAGGAAATTTCTAGGGTACTTCTTTCCAAACATTTGGAAAGTGGAGTGATATAATTTCATAGAACCATTGGATTTATCCATTAGGCCACCAGAATTAATGTCCACCTTTCACTTCTTATCCCCATGATACCCCTAGGATTCGTTGATCCCCATTTTATCATTGAGTGTACATCAGACAATTTCCTTATAGCTCTCGAATTTACACATCTCTAGGAATTTTCATAGGCTTGGTTTTATCCCACCAAAGAATTGGTCAACCTTGCATATATGGGTAACAATAAACCCAAAGTTATATCGTGAAATCCTTGTGAATATTTCCTTGTAAGCTCTGATGGATTCATTGACTTTTTTCAAGTGGAAAAGGAAGTACCTTTCCATCTTAAGTCGGAGGGTGCAAGGAAAATATTTTTCAAAAAAAACATTTTGTAAATCCTTCCATTACAGTGCCTTAATCTCCTCCTCAGGCTTCATATTTTTTTTAATATCCCCTATTGATCAGCTTAACCCTCTATACGATAAGCATACTAAAGTACCTTCTCTTGTACAAATCATGTATGGATAGAGAAGATATTCTCAATGGAGTTGATCAATTTTTCAGAAATTGAGGGATCAGATGATCCATTAAAAGTAGGACAAATTTGTATCCTGAAGCTCTCGATTACTATAACACCCCAATCTTTCATGATACGCCTCTCTTTCAATAATGCAATAGCTTGCATTGTACGCAAGTTCTAGATTCTAACACACCGCAACCAATCAAAGTAGTCGTTACGAATAGTGATACCCACCTTTTGAAATTATATAATTTTTATATTTCAAATTGGACTTCATTTTTTTATTTGGAATATCAAAATTATCCTATGTTGAATTTTTTGTAATTTTCTGAGAACTTCCAATTTTATATGAATAGAAAAAATACTTAAAAACAACCTTTTTAATAAAAATAATTTATAGTGATAAATTATACGATTGATTTATACTATTGATTTGTTTTAAAGTATAATTATAATATATTTTTACCATTTTATCCAATGGTGGTCATTATAATTAATTTCACTTTGAAATTGGACATAAACAATTGTCAATCTTTTGATATATATTGTTTCTTAAAAACACACTATTTATTGTGACAACAAGAATTAATTATTAAATTAATTAATTCAACTTATATGTTTTTAATTTTGTAAAATAGACATCATTTTTGAATTAGGAATATCAAATATAGCTTCGGGTGAATTTTTGGTATTTTTCTGAAAAACTTCAATTTTTGATGAATAGTGAAACCACTAAGTGGTAGTTAAAAACCTATTTTTCATTTAAATGAAACTTTAACACTTCTATGAATTTAATTTCAAAAATCTGACATATATGGTTGTCATTAGTAAGTAAAATGTGGTTCAATGGGATGAAATTAATTTTTGGTAAATAGTAACTTTTATGTTTTATTAATCGTGATTAAAGGTAATTAGTGTAATTTAAGGTAAATATAATGTTATAATAATATAAAATTACCTTTACACTTGTAGTAACCTTATTTTATGAGTCATTTCCGACCAATACAATCCATGGGTCAACTTGGGGACCCCATGGAGCCACTTGGGTAAGAAAATTTCATTAATAACTTTTTATTTAATGTAAAAATAAAATTTTCACAAACATGTGTTGTTTTACTAAAACAATTATTACATGGGGATATATAAGTTAAAATTTTGACTATAAATATTCATTGTAAAGATAAAAAGATTTTATACATCATGGTATTTTTTTATAATTTTTAGACATTAAATAAATTAAATTTTCTATAACACCATGATGATGCAGTGATTACCTCATTAATTAACTATTTAAATAAAATGAAAAGATAATGTAACATCTAAGACTTACACTTGTCCAAAACCTATTGTATGAGTATATTTAAAATCCTTATCACCTTATCCTCGAAATATATAATTTTGGGACCTTTGAAATCTGAAAATCAATTCATAATAATGTAACATTTCATGACTTTCCAAGAGTGCCCCTCCTCTCCTCTTATAAAAGGCCCCCACCTATACCACCTTATTAACACCTTCAAAGAAATTTGGATCAGCCAACCTCTTACCAAATAATCTGTCAACTTCCCTCTCTTACTCCTAGAAGCCTCACTTTGGGCACAAGTCTTCCCAAGGAAGCCTTTGGCTAAAATCAAAAAGAGTTACCCGATTTCAAGGTAATGTCTTCTCTTATGCTCTTTTGTTTTATTTTGCTTCTACAACCCCTTAAACTATTTTTATTCCTTGATTTTGTAAAAAAACCAGTATTTTCAATATACTAGGATGTTTTTATGATAATTATTCTAGATTCACTTACACACACCTTAAACTAATGGTTAAAGAACATACTGTTTCTGTGGATGGCGAATTACAGCCTCACGAAACGATGATTGTTCTATCTTCTCCTACCACCCCTCATGGTGGACATTATGATGAAACTATATTTATTTATGATATATATTATATTTATTTCCGCTATATGCTTCTGTATTTTAAATTTAAAACATACCTTTATGATTTGCATGTTATGCAAATGCGATAATTTCATTTGAGGAAGTGTAGACTACCGCCCCTTCAAAGTGATTTGAATCGTTAATGCCATATGTAGGATGTATAAAGGACGGAGTAAATGATATTATATATTATATTATACTGGAATTATAATATACCTTTGTATCATTATGATTTCATTCCATTAAATACGAAATATAAATTAAACTAGCATTCATGCGTACGTACGGCTTACCATCTCCATGAACGGTGCATTTCATTTCTTACCTCTAAATGTTATGTAATATTATAAATGCATTTATATACTATATATATATGATATATATGATATATACATCATGAATATAATTCTGGATATAATGTATATTTTACCACATGAACAACATGTAATTATAAGAAGTTCATTTTTGACTCAAGTACCAAAGATCGATAAAACGACCGTTATTAAATTAAATAATTACATAATGTTCATAACATGGTACTAAGTGATATAAAATGAATAATGAACTTGAAAAAGTTTCTTAAGAAATTAGAATTTAACTCTACTTTATTATTCAGGAGATTAAATAAAGATCAATTCAAGTCAGACACGAGGTAAGGGAACTTCTTAACCCAACTTCCGTTCTTTGGGTTAATCTCCTACTTTCAAAACATGTCATGATATTATTATGTAATATATTTTATTTGTACTTTCTTTATGTGTAATTATAGGGAATACACATAATAGATCTATTTTATTTATAAATTATTCTGTATGGGACTTCGTCTCAATCTCCTTTCGTTGAGGCATATTTTGTTTTAATATGAGACTTTCTTTTATACGGTGTATAAACCCCTTTTACTTTTACGTTTATTCAAAAGGAATATTTTTTATAAGAAGCGTTTTACTAATTGACCAAAGGGAATGTTTTTTTTGTCTTAAGTATGCAGTGACAATGAATTCTCCGCTACCATGACCATTATTTGAGTTTCAGCTTCCTCTACAAGCCATAAATTTTTTTAAATGAAAAAGCAATACAATGTTTTACTTTTCTTTTATTTTGGTATTGAAAATGGTTTTGATAGTGTTTTGAATATATCAATGTGTTGTATTTATATCTTGTGATTGAAATGTGGAAATGTTATGTTTCCCTTATGCATGTTTTATGTGATACAATTATGTTATGATATGTTTAAACCTTTTCATATGAGGAATGAATTGGACTTAATATGTGACGGGTGGAGCCCGCTATAGCTCCTCGATGCATCAGTTGGTGTCATGAGACAAAATAGTGTCTTTGCACGAGGCCTTGAAAAAATATTATTTGTAGTCTTGGCATGAGACCTTAGCTATGTGGTTATGATAGTCTGACATTATTAATTCCATAATTATGAAACTGGTTATTGATATTGCATTTGATTATTCGACTAGTAGAATATCCATGTGAATAAGTAAATGGAATTATTTCATTTTATTTTTTCCATATTATTCTGAATTTCAAGTTTAAAAGGCTTTTGTTTTAGTTATACATTGCCTTAAATGTTTATGTTTATTTATGAAATTTTTCGCTGTATTTTTATCCTTAATGAGCATCTGAGCTCACCCCTTTCTATGTTTTATTTTTTCTAGGATGTGAAGAAGTATTTTAAGACTGACCTGCAGGGATATTCTGAAGGGGATTGGAGTGTGGACTATGGAGACTATGTTATTGTGATTTTTCACTTTATGATGTAATGTAACATTTATGAATGTATCTAGTGTTTCCAAGGCTACAAAACTAATTGGTATTTTGAGACTTGATCTTTTGTGATCATGACAATGTTACGTAATAATGCACCAAATCTGGGTAACTAGGGTCAGGGTATTATAGTTGGTATCAGAGGCAGTTTAGTACTAACCATGGAAGCTATATTTAGATAAAATCTAATTATATCACGTAGACATAAGATAAACATTTAGGATTAGTATAGAATAACTTCCTAGAATTTTGGTATTATAGAGATTTTGTGAGTTTTCTGAGAAATACATCCATGTCTAGATACGAGCAGGTAGAGGCAGCTCTGGCATAGATATACCTAGGTTAAAACCCAAAAACACTGCTTTGAGCTTCACTCGAAGGGGAACTGGTGCACGGCAACGGGCCTTGCTGCACTCTTGGTTACGACACTCCCGGGGGATATTCTTAGGATAATTCTCATTTTCTTTACAAACCATTATGAAGGGTTTATGAGTATAAATATCCTCAAAGAAAACATTTTTATGATTATGGATTATATCAATAAATATTTTAATTTATGTTATGGGTTTTTCATGTTTGTTATTATGTATTTTGATTCATAAACTAATATAGTTTATGAAATTGTTTAGAAATGGCACCTAGTGGAAGGAATGGAAACCGTATCAATACATGCACTCCATGTAGGGATTTCCCTCCAGCTCAAGATAATTATAGTGGAGTTGGTGATACAACTGGTGTTGATCATCTTATCACCATACTGGGACAACTCACTCAGGTTATGAATAATAACCTTACCCGTATGGAGCACCCTGATCCGCAGCATGGAGGATCAATGTTAGATCGCTTCATGAGGTAGAAATCACCAATATTCAATGGGAGTACAAATCCCTTAGTAGCTGAGTAATGGATAAATTCCTTAGAGAAAATAGTCCATGCCTTTCGGAGTAGTGAAAGGGAAAAGGTTATCATGACAATTTACCACCACACTAGAGATTCTGATCAATGGTGGTCATTGATTCAAAACACAAAGGAAGATGATGAAGTATCAAATATAGAATGGAGGGAGTTCATAGAGCTTTTCTTAGAAAAATACTATCCTCGTTACCATCAAGAAGATATGGAAAGGCAATTTCTGAGTCTAAGACAAAGGTGGATGAGAATGTTGCAAAGTATGAGGCCAACTTTACAAGGTTAGAGAGGCATGCTGCAAATTATATACGTAACCCAAGAAGTAATATTGATCGTTTCTTTGATTGGTTAAAACCATTTCTCCATTGAGCTTTAGTATCACAATTTTTCTCAACGTATGAAGATATAGTCTCATGTTATATCAAGACAGAAAAAGAATTCTCTAAATCCTATGACAATAAAGTAAAGCAAGAGAAGAAGAGAATGGTGGAACAAGAGACAGATAAAGGGAAAAAGGGAAAGAAGGATTTTCCATTATGCGATAATTGTGGGAAGAATCAACCTGGTACTTTCCTAAAAGGAATGGGAGTTTGTTATAAATGTGGAGAAAAAGGTCACCAGGCTCGTGATTGCAAGGGAAAGAAAGAGGATATCAATGTTGAATGATACAATTGTAGAGAAATGGGGAATTAAGAAAATGAATGTCCTAAGCATCAGGAAAACTTACTCAGAAAAGGCCAAGGGATCAAGGCCAATCTTATGATGTTACTGCAGATGAAGTGGAATAATTAATGTATAGGTGATTTTGGACTCAAGGATTATATTCTGGTTATAAGAATAATGTGATATATATAAGGATTGTACTGTAGTACTTGTTGTTTTCATTAAGTTTTTAATATGATAAAGGTAATCATATTTTTAGTATGTGATAATAAGAGTAACTTTACTTTCGGGAATCTGATGTTACAATTGATTTTGGAATTTAGAGACCTTATAGAGAACGTCTGGACAGAGGTATTTTGGATAACTATAAAGGTTAGAATGGATTAAGTTGAACATTGTATAGTATTGTTTAAGGTTAAGACATTTCTGAAGATTATTTTTGTAATATTATAATACTATCGATTTAGGAATAGGACAACCTGCAGGTTGGGGGATAACTCGTCGCATCGGACAAAGCTGCAAGAATCGATCCCACAACCATAGTGCGACATACCTTTAATACCTACCACTAGACTACATGAAGTCCCTGTTTATTAAAAAATAGTTTTCCTAATGTAAATGGTATGTGTTGATATTTGGAACCTTGTACGATCAGGATAAATATAATATTTTTTAATTCTATTACCTTGTGGACTGAAAGATAGGTTTGTGGTAAAAATTTATTGAAGTACGAAAGTCTAAATGACAAGTATATTTCCTTACGTTCATAGTAATTCTCCAAAATTATTTCCTCAAATTTATGAAAGGTAATTTAAAATGAAAACATTGTTGGTTAACTTTTCCTACTGGGGAATCAAAGACCGTTTAACCAATCACAAGTTTGTGATTTTCTTGTCGTTAACTTTCTCCTAATCCTGTTTTCTACAACTCTCCATCAGAACGTGATGGTTTGTTTCTCCTATATATCAATGTTTTTATAGAATCCTAGTATGGGATATCTCAGGTGACCTTTATACTTCTCTTTCATTCTTTTAAAGTTATATTTTTATTAACCCTATTTCCTATGTGGGTTTTCCACAAAGGTATTTTATATTTTAAACATTTTATTTTCAAAGAACATTTTCAAATTGCGAGGATGCAATTTATTGAAGGAGGGGAGAATGTAACACCCCAAGATTTCACAATATGCTTCTCTTTTAGTAATGCAATAGCTTGCATTGTATGCAAGTTCGAGATTCTAACACACCGCGACCAATCAAACTAGCATTTTGAATATTAATACATACTTTCTAAATTTAAATAAATTTTATATTTCAAATTGGACTTCATTATTATATTCGGAATATCAAAATTATCCTAAGTTGAATTTTTTGTAATTTTATGAGAGCATCCAATTTTCTATGAATACAAAAAATACTTAAAAACAACTTTTTTAATAAAAATAATTTATAGTGATAAATTATACTATTGATTGGTTTTAAATTATAATTATAATATATTATTACCATTTTATCCAATGGTTGTCATTAAAATTAATTTCACTTTGAAATTGGACATAAAAAATTGTCAATTATTACATGGGGTTATATAATTTAACATTTCAACTATAAATATTCGTTGGAAATCTAAAAATATTTCCTATAGCAAGGTATTTTTTTATAATTTTTAGACATTAAATAAATTAATTTTTTTATAACACCATGATGATTCAGCGATAACCACATTAATTAATGATTTAAATAAAATTAAAAGATAATGTAAAAGATAAGACTTAAACTTGTCAAAAACCTATTGGATGAGTATATTTCGAACCCTTATCACCTTATCCTTGAAATATATAATTTTGGGACCTTTTAAATCCAAAAAACACTTCATAATAATGTAACATTTCATGACTTTCCAAAAGTGCCCCTCTTCTCCTCTTATAAAAGGCCCCCACCTATACCACCTTATTCACACCTTCAAAGAAATTTGGCTCGGCCAACCTCTTACCAAATAATCTCTCAACTTCCCTCTCTTACTCCTAGAAGCCTCACTTTGGGCAGAAGTCTTCCCAAGGAAGCCTTTGGCTAAAATCAAAAAGAGTTACCCGATTTCAAGGTAATGTCTTCTCTTATGCTCTTTTGTTTTATTTTGCTTCTACAACCCCATAAACTATTTTTATTCCTTACTTGTGTAACAAAAACAGTATTTTAAATATACTAGGATGTTTCTATGATAAGGATTCGAGCTACACTTACACACACCTCCGTCTAATGGTTAAAGAACATACTGTTTCAGTTGATGGCGAATTACTGCCTCACGAAACTGTGATTGTTCTATCTTCTCCTACCACCCATCATGGTGTCCATTATGATGAAAATATAATTATTTATGATATATTTTATATTTATTTCTTCTATATGCTTCTGTATTTTACATTTAAATCATACCTTTATGCTTTGCATGTTGTGCAAATGCGATAATTTTATTTGAGGAAGTGTGTACTACTGCCCCCTCAAAGTGATTTGAATCATTAATGCCATATGTGGGATGTATAAAGGATGGAGTAAATGATATTATATATGATATTATACTGGAATTTTAATATACCTTTATATCATTATGATTTCATTCTATTAAATACGAAATATAAATGAAAGTAGCGTTCATGCGTACGTACGGCTTACCGTCTCCATGAACGGTGCATTTCATTTCTTACCTATAAATGTTATGTCATATTATAAATTCATTTATATACTAGATATATATGATATATATGATATCTAAATCATGAATATAATTCTGGATATAATGGATATTTTACCACATGAACAACTTGTGATTATAAGAAGTTTATTTTTGACTCAAGTACTAAAGATCGACAAAACGACCGTTATTAACTTAAATAATTACATAATATTAATAACATGGTAATAGGTGATATAAAAGGAATAATGAATATGAAAAAGGTTCTTAAGAAAGTATAATTTAACTCTAGTTTATTATTCAGGAGATTAAAGAAAGATCAATTCAAGTCGGACACGAGGTAAGGGAACTTCTAAACCCAATTTCCGTTCTTTGGGTTAATCTTATATATTCAAATTATGTCACAATATTATTTTGTCCTATCATGTATTTGTACTTTCATTATGTGTACTTATAGTGAATACACATAATAGTTCTATTTTATTTAAAAATGATCTTCGTATGGGACTTCATCTTAATCTCCTTTCGTGGAGGCATATTTTTTTAATACAAGACTTTCTTTTATATGGTGTATTAACCCCTTTTACTTTTACATTTATTCAAAAGGAATATTTTTTATAAAAATAGTTTTACTAAATGAAAAAAAGGAATGTTTTTTTGTCGTATGTATGCGGCGACAATGACTTCTCCGCTTCTATGACCATTATTTGAGTTTCGGCTTTCTCTACAAGCCATAACTTTTTTTAAATGAAAAATAAATACCATGTTTTACTTTTCTTTTATTTTGGTAATGAAAATGGTTTTGATAATGTTTTGAGTATATCAATGTGTTGTATTGATATCTTGTTATTGAAATTTGGAAATGTTATGTTTCCCTTATGCATGTTTTTTATGATACGATTATGTTATGATATGTTCAAACCTTTTCATATAAGGAATGCATTGTACTTAATAAGTGACGGGTGGAGCCCTCTATAGATCCTCGATGCATCAGTAGGTCTCATGAGAAAAACTAGTTTCTTGGCACGAGGCCTTGACAAAATCTTATTTTTAGTCTTGGCATGAGGCCTTGGCAACGTGGTTATGATAGTCTAGCATTATGCATTCCATCATTATGAAAGTGGTTATTGATATTACATGTGATTATTCGACTAGTAGAATATCCATGTGAATAAGTAAATGGCATTATTTCATTTTATTTTTTCCATATTATGCTGAAGCTCATGTTTAAAAGGATTTTGTTTTAGTTATACATTGCTTTAAATGTTTATGTTTATTTATGAATGTTTCTGCTGTATTGTTATCCTTACTGAGCATCTAAGCTCACCCCTTTCTATGTTTTATTTTTCCCAGGATGTGAAGAAGTATTTTAAGACTAACCTGTAGGGATAGTTTGAAGGGGATATGAGTGTGGACTATGGAGACTATGTTATTGTGATTTTTCACTTTATGACGTAATGTAACATTTGTGAATGTATCTAGTGTTTCCAAGTCTACTAAACTAATCGATCTTTCGAGACTTGATCTTTGGTGATCATACCAATGTTACGTAATAATGCACCGACTCTGGGTAACTACGGTCAGTGAGTTACAATTAAAACTTTTCCTTTCTTGGTGGTGGGGGGGGGGGGTTAAACATTCTTGTTGACCCATGTTTCTATTCAATTCTTGAGTTAATTGAGAGAGTATCGTGAAAATGCTTTTTATTCCTGCTCCAATCAGATTGGGAGTTTCATTAAAATAGTCGTCACATTGATCTTTGCATCATTTGTTAGCATGAGTCCTCCTATTACTGACTATTGGATGGAATGAAAAGAAAGTTAAGGGTTATACATAAAGGATAATCCAATGAAAAAAGGGATAATTTAAAAATTACATTTATTTCAATACTTATCTATGATATCCATGATCTACTTCCCAAAATATATTCTTAGGGGAATAGTTTTAAATTCTCTTAATAATGGTTCATACTATGATTATGAATTTACCTAATAATATCCCCCAATAGTGTCGTAACCATTAGTGAAGTAAGGCATGTTTTCGTGCAGCAGTTCCCATTCGAGTCTAGCTCAAAGCGATGCTTTTGGGTTTTACCCCTAGATACATTTCTGCCAGAACTGCCTCTACCTTCTCGTATCTCAGCAAGGATGTATTTTATTGATAAACCACTTACTCAATACTCATCAAAATATAGGGACGTTTTTATTATACCTAGTATTATCCTTAAGTCTTTCACTAAGGTTTTATAATCCTAATCCCAAAAATAACTAAACATATCTTCTGATACCAACTTTAACAACCATTCTCTTTATTATACACATAAACATGATTTATTACATAAACATGCACTTAAGACAACCCCGAGAATTGAGAGGTATAGTGTCTTGGGAAATTAGGAATATTACATAAAAAATTAGAACATAAAACACAATATCTTTATAGAAAACCTCTTTTACATAACGACAACATTCTTTCTTACCTAGAATTTCATGGGATAACCTGAGGACATGCTTAAGAGAAGGGTGATCTATAAAACCCAGTAAAGGAGTAAACAAATAATAAAATAAATAATATAGTACATCTTATTCAATAGGTATATCAATGGATCACAAGAGAAACATGAACATAAATACATGATATATAATGATTATCATAACATGGAAATGTTGCAATAACATTTAACATGATATTAGCATGAGCCAAGGATCATTGCACATGAAGCATGAGTAAACCCTCATTGCACGTGAATTATTTTGAGTAAACCATACTTTCACTTGAATTATTAGTAGTAAACCCTCGTTTCACTTTATGTATCATGATAATAATCTTTACCCGATGTATTAGAGCACTATCAGCGCACACTTGTTATAAACATTTAATTTCATGCCTAAGTGTTCCAAATGCATCATAAAACATGGATTCATTAAACATAATAATTTTTTTCATGAAAAAGATATATGTAATAAATAAATGTATGTCCTAAATCTACAATTACATGGGAATAATTTTGAATACCCTTGATAGGTAAATGGGTATGGTATTCACTTACACGATGATTTAAAAATGGGAAACTTCGGTGTAACTTCGGCAGCATGATGACATCAAACAGAAATTGTTAAATGGGTTTATGGGAGGTAAATGCGTCTCTCGTCATTTATTCATGGAATGGACATAAAGGGGGTCATATAACATAACATCCCAATATTTTTAATAGAATTTTGATGTATAATAAAAACTAATTTCTTGAATTTAACCGAGAAGAGAGAAATTACTTACAAGATTTTGGCACGGTAATGGGTGAACATGGGAGGAATTAATGACAGATAAATAGGTATCTCATCATTAAAATATAAAAAGGACAGTATGGGGGTGGTGAAAAATCATTCCCCAACATTTTTAATTGAAAAAAATCTTATAAAAACATAATGATACTTGGAAAATTATGATAAAAAAAAGGAAACCCTTACTTGGAATTATTAGACCAATGGTTTGGGATAGGGTTGAGAGTGTCTTATAGAAAGATTAGGGTTCCTCGGGAGGATTTTAGAGATACTAGGGAAGTTTTTGGTCTATCTCCAAAGGTTTTGAGTAAAGAGGAATGAGATATTGATTAGGATTAAATAAGAAAGGAGAGGGAATTTTTATTATTTAGTTTTCGGACACCACACATTAAACTAATCAAAACCACAAACCAAATTGTGGTGTTTCCCATGTTTTCTTATAAAGGGGAGTGGGAGAAATTATTTTTTAATTACAATGGAATAAATTCTTATAATATTAGGCTTTCTTATGTAGGGTTGAGGCACACTCTTAAGAAATCATTTTAAAATGTTAAAATATTTTATAACTGATGGTTGGTCCACTAAGGCACCATATAATTAATTAAAATATATAAAATCACAATATTTTAGTGGTAAAAATTATATTTTACAAAAATAACTTTAATAATATTTTATTACATCACTATTGGGTCATTATGATGTCATATAACACATTATATATTTAAACCATATTTAATTTTTACCTAAAAATTCGATTATCTCAGAAAATTATGAAAAATTCACCATTATATAATTTCAACATCCGAAATCCAAAAATAATTCTAATTTTATCTAAATATGGTTATAAATATGTGGATTTTCTATTTTAAAATAAAAACTGACATTTATTGAAAATTCATGGGTGTTAAAAAAAATATATTTCAATCCTTAATAAAAATTTCAATTGTATTCATAGAAAAAATATAAGATCATTTATATTTAATAAAAAGTAATTTAGAAATAATATTTTATTAAAATATTATTTAATTCAAAAAAAACTATTAATTCATCAAAATAAATTTCTTATTTGAATATTATCTAACAATACTATTTTTGAATTAAAAACCATTTACAAAGTTAAAATAATAAAATGAATATATTATTTATTTTATACAAAAATGATGCACATAATCATAGTTCCAGGGTCCTGTTACATAACCCCTTATAACACCTGCATAATTCCTAAGGGTAAGGTGTGAGATGGTGACACTCTTTGGGTGTCTCTGATAACGTCGCTCGGGGTGTAATCTCTATTAACATCAACTTATCCTATAGGCGGTTCTGTTCAAAAATAACGTGTTGAATATCAGATTGGGATTGGTCAAGAGTTAATCCCAGTGATGTGACCTCCTTTCCATGCTCTAAAACATGGTCTTTATATGGAGCAATTCTAATGGAAGAGGCCATCGCTTCCATTGTCTGAGTAAATTGGCTTTGTTAAAGCCATATATTTATATTAATCATGTGATCACTATTCAATAGCTATATTTTAAATGGTAACAATTCATTATGGTATTTTAAATCCAAAAACATAAAAACAATGAAGTGCATACATTTTATATAACCATTTTACATAATAATACATTTAATCAGATTAAGAGGAATTTTCATTAGTAAAAGTATGGGGTGTTACAGATTCCATTTGTAAGGACTACTAAATGAGTAATCCTTGCTTGATTATTATTTTAGCATACTCCTCCTTCATTTTTCTTGCTGTGAAAATTATATTTGTTGTCCTTTGTTAAATAATTGAATTTTAAATTCGATTTTTTTTGTGAAAATGTGTGTTTTAAATGTGTGTCCCATGTTGTACCACTTGGGGCTGATTTATAATTCATTGAAGGGTTTTATTAAAATGTTTATCTGCTACCAATTCTAGTTTGGGGTTGTATTGGTGGGAATTTTGTTTTCAAAAAGGGAGTTTAGATGAATTTTATGTGCAAAGTTTGGTTAGATTCTATTAAATTGTTTTATGGTAATTTTATGTGGTTTACTGAGTTATATAAAGGGTGAAAAGAATGTGTAAAAACTTTTTTGAATGTTTGTGACCAGAACTAATGTTTTAATTTGAAAATTGATTTTGGTATCAAGTAGTAATTCTTTGAGAACAAAGGGGGAAGCCTGGGTATCTAGGTGGGCGGATGTGTACTTGTTTTCTAGTGATTTGGAGTGGTTTTGTCCTTTTTTACATAGAAAGTTGTAAATTTAAAATACTAAGAAAACTATAATGATGATTATTTTGGACCAATAGTTTATGGGTATGTTCCCAACTAGTGGCTCTTTGACGAGAATGTATATGGTTATGGTTACTTTACACCGAGATATGAGGTACATGGGGCCCAAAACTAACTAGTGCCTAGGGGTGTTCCTAATATTAGTGCTCATTGAATTTTTGTTATTTTTCATTGGATTATGCTGTGTTTGGTTGGAAAATTCTGTATCATACTTTTTTTATTGAAATGTGTTCACCCTTTGGAATTTCCCTTGGAAAACTGTTTACATTTAAAAGTTGTGTTCTTGAAAATTTATTGCCACCATTTTTGGTTTATTAAAACAAGCATTATTTTTATCTTGTGTTGATTAATATATGTAATATTTTGGGTGATATATTATTGGAAATATTCTAACACCATACTTACACCCCTTGGGTGTAGGTATACATGATCATGTTTGACACAAGTAAAGGCAAGGCCTTGGGTGGTGGCGGTTTGGGTTGTTAGTTTCCTTACATTGTGCGGTGTTGTGGAGATGGCTCATGGGTGATGAACCCTTATCGTGTGGAGTTACGTAATATTTTTTTATTCTAATTTTATGTATCTTTATACCTCTTGTTTCATGTTTAGACCCATGTATTCAGTTCTGAATTTCATTTTAGTCTTGTTTTGCATGAATTTTCATATTCGATTTATTGATTGTTTTTTGTTTTTTTATGTATCCATGCATGGATAAATAATTCCAAACCCAATATTTATAATAATTAGGAATATTTTCCAGCACAAGGGTTTAGGGAAATACCATTTTGCATTGTCATGGTCTGATTTTGGTGCCGGTTTTGATGGCGACTATATTCAGTTTTTGACAAAATGGTATCAGATCATGTTAATGTTTTTCGGTTGTGTAATTATTTTGGGATGAGTCAGGAGAGACATGATCTAGGACTGTTGGGGATCAAAAATTTTGTTATGAGTAGGGAGATTGTTCTGTACCTCTCATGACAGACCTCAAGTCTGCATAGGACATTGTAAATGTATGTTTGACTTCAGCTCCATGGGAGATGTGTGGGGTGCAAAATACACGTGGATAATGGGTGCAGGTTAAGTAGTTGTTTATTTTATTTTTGTAATGTGTTTCGATTATTTATGTTTGATTTTAATGATATAAATTTTCAAAACTGTTGATCTGTCCTTTTTTCTTGTGACTTTTGCGTTTTGTAGCAACATGCCTTCCCGAAGAGCTCACACACACCCACAGGAGGAAGCTGGAAGGAGTTCTCCCTCGCCGATTGATCAAAAGATAGTACAGGCTAGGGTTCAAGTTTTCCAACATCTATGATATAGAATGGATCCTATTCCTTCTCTTGTTATAGAATATGAGACCAGTCCTAGGAAGGAAAAGTCATATGTGTTTTTGAAAAACAAGCCTCCTAATTTTCGTGGTAGCACAGAACCCCATGAAGCAGAGGAGTGGCTCGAAATAATCGAGTGCATGATTGAGTTCCTAGACACACTTGAGAAAGTTAGGGTAAAATGATCATCTATCCTATTATTGGGTCCCAACCAAAGGTGGTCGGAATCAATGCATCAAGCTTGGATGCACAAGAAGATGAGCTTGATGGACTTCAATGTCATCTTCAATGACAAGTACATCCCTAAATTTTTGGCTTATACTCGATTGTGAGAGTTTATAGAACATGTTCATGGTGATATTTTAGTGGAGAAGTATGAAAACCATTTTGATGAGTTGGTATGGTATGCTCTGGAAATGGTATCCAATTAGATGATGATGGCCCAGAAGTTTGAGAGGGGTTTGCGGCCAGGGATCAATTCCCAGTCTTCATGTTCAAGCTGAAAACCTATGCTGAAGTGGTTGATAGAGATTGCATCATGGAGATAGACCTAAAGGGGAGTGTTGTTTTTTATGGGACAATATTAGGACTAGGGAGTGGAAGTTCTTCTGAGAAGAAAAGGATGTGGGAGGAGTAGCGAATAAGGGAGGTGGAAACTCATGTCAACCATCAAGTTAGTTTTCTTTGGTGGCTTCTGATGCGAGGTCTATCATGTGCCACCAGTGTGGGGGGCCAGGGAACATCAGACTAGAATTCACATAACCTCTAAAGACCTATTATTAGTGTGGAGGTACAAGACAATAGTAGCGGTTTTGAGGGATGGCATGTCCCATACAGTGTGGGGAATGATTAGTGGCTACTAGCAGAGTTCCAACTCAGTTAGATCCATCAAGGATAGGGGGATCTTAGTTTGGTGGTCATGGTAGTCGGGCTGGATCTTCTTCTGGGAAAATCTAGTTTATGGTAGACTTATAGGCTATTGTTCGTTCTGAGGTAGATGCTAGGCATCATCATGCGGTAGATCAGGCATCAATGTGATCCGAGGAGGGACTATCGACAGTTCAAGGTTCCATTTTTATTACATTTCTTATAGATGCTACTCTTTTTTATATTATTTCCTTTATTTCATTCGTATCTACCCGTTTTGTGAACACGCAGAATTATCCAACTGATATTTTTTCTTTTGTGATGTATGTGATGATTTTTCTTGGAAAGAAGGAGGAGGAGGTTCTCAGGTGTCTCCCATGTGTGTTTTTTGTGTCATGGGTTAAGATGGACTGGGACCTCCTAGTCTTAGATATGAATCTATTAGTCATGATACATGGCATGGAATGGCTGGTAAACATTCAATCACACATCGATATCTATAGGTGACAGTTTAGATTCACGACACCAAATGGGAGTCATCAGGTCTTCCTTGGGGATTGGGATCCTCAGTCGGGTTGTGCAGGACCTCTACTCCTAGAGTTGGGGAATCTTTTCATTCAGTTATCATATTTCGTGCAAGTGGATATGGTCATGCTCCTGAAGGTGGAAAACCTCATGTAAGGGATGAGTTTTCAAAGGTGTTCACAGATGATTTTTCAGGCTTACCTTTGGAATGATACTTGGAGTTATTGATTTATTTGGAACTAGAAACACATCCAATATCTCTTAATTTGTATCGTATGGCCCCAACTGAGATGAGTGAATTAATGATATAGCTGGATGATTTATAATCCAAAGGATTCTTTCCCCTGAGTTTCTCTCCTTGGGAATCTTCTGTTCTGTTTATGAAGAAGGCTAATGGATCCCTCTGGTTGTTTATTGATTACCGGATGTTGAACAAGGTAACAATCAAGAAAAAATATTTTTTACCCAGAATAGATGTCAATTTTTATTAGTTGAATGGGGAAAAGTGGATCTATAAAATAGACTTGCGTTTGAGTTACCACCAACTCAGGGTGAAAGAGGTAGATTTACCGAAGACATTCTTCCGAAGCAGATACGATCACTATGAGTAATTGGTTATTCCATATGGATTGACCAATTATCCAATGGTCTTTATGGAACTCATGAATAGGGTGTTCTACCAGTATCTTGACTATTTTTTCATGGTATTTTTGGAAGACTTCCTAATGTACTCTATATCTGATGAGGACCATGAGCCTCATTTTCAGATCGGGTTGGTCACTTTGTAGGATCACCACCTCTAAAAACAATTGTCCAAATGCACTTAATGGATCATGGAGATGAAGTTTCTAGGGCAGGTGATCTCAGAGAAGTGGGTTTCAGTGGACCTTGACAAGATCAGTGTGGTTTTATCCTGGGAGCTTCCAAAGAATGTGTTTGAGATTAAGAGTTTCCTTAGCTTGGATGGTTACTGCTGGTGCTTTCTTTGGGATTTATCTCAACATTCATCGCCCATGAAATCACTCTCATAGAAAGGGGTGATGTTGTTATGGGGCCTAGAATGTGAGGAATCCTTGGAGGAGATGAAGTAGGGTTGACTACCACCCCCCGTGTAGATTTTTCTCAGGTTGGAAAAGGGTATGTGGTGTATTACGATGCTTTTGATATGGGTCTGAGGTCTATTCTTATGTAGGGTGATCACATGGTGTCATATTGTTCTCGCCAACTCTTTCCACAGAAAAATAATTATTTAACCCATGGCATGGAGTTATCAGTTGTGATGCATACTTTGAATACTTTTCATCACTACCTCTTTGGGGAGAATTGTTTGGCCTACTCTGATCACAAAAGTATTCCCTACCTCTTCTCATAGAAGGATCTCAATCTAAGATAGCGTCGCTAGATCGAGTACATTTAGGGGTCCGGTAAGGGAAACGTGGTGGCAGATGCCTTGAGAAGAAGAGTACCAGTGCAGACATTGATGAATTCCAGTGATTAGTTGAATCTGATGGGGCTTTTTTCTTAGATACACATAGAGACCAAGGACTAGAGTAGAGGTGTGTTCTTGGTGATCGTTCAGTTGACCCCTTCTCTTGTGGAGCTAATTCTGATAGAACATCCCGATGATTAGAAATTTATGTAGTCAAGGTATCTTTTTCATGGTGGGTAGACATCTTCTAATTGGTCTTCATCCCCCATGGGTATCTTGTGCTTCAAGGGACTCTTAGTTTATCCTTTTCCTTTTCGGAAGGTGGTGATGTAGGATAGCCCCCAATCTTAGTGGGTTGTCAATCCTGGTGCCACCAAGATGTTTCATGATGTGTTTTGGAAATTATGGTGGTCAGGTATGAGACAAGACATAACTAACTTCGTGTCAAGATTCCATACATGTCAGCAAGTGGAAGTGAAGCATAAAAGGCCCTCTAGTTTTCTCCATCCTCTACCCATTCCTACGTAGATGTGGGATGAGGTCTCCATGGATTTCATTGTTGGAATTCCTCATACATTTCAGATCAAGAATTCCATATGGGTAGTAATTGATCATCTAACCAAATCAACCCACTTCATTCTAATCAAGGATACAACTAAAGTGGATGAGTTGGGCCGATTGTATCTTCAAGAGGTGGTAAGGGTTCATGGAGTTCCATCAGAAGTTGTCTTAGATAGAGACCCCTATTTCATTTCTCAATTTTGGGAAGGCCTTGGTCATAGATTAAGATGGTCATGCCATACCAACCTCAAACTGATTGTCAGACAGAGTGGGAGAATTAGATACTGGAGTACATTCAATGTACATGTGTTTTGGATTTGGAAGTTCTTGGGATAGCCATTTCAAATTGGTTGAATTTTCCTATAATAATAGTTATAAATCATCGATTCGAATGGATCCTTTTGAAGCACCATATTATCAGACATTTCTTTCCACCTATGTTGGGATGAGATTGGTGAGACTTCACTGTTGGGGATGATCCTTGTTAAAGAGGCATTCGATATGGTCAAGTTGATCAGGAATCACTTATTTATATATTAGAGTCTTCATAAATCTTATTCAGACTAGAGGTGACGAGACATAGAGTTTTTTGTGGGTGACATGGTATTCTTTCAAGTTTCCCCTTGTCTGGGCCATCTTCGTCTAGGAATTCAAGGTAAGCTGACACCGCAGTATGTCAAACCTTTTGAAATCACAAATCATATTGGAAATGTGGCATACGGGTTGGATTTCTCTAGTGAGTTGGAATCCATTCATGATTTCTTCCACATATCCAAGTTGAAAAAGTACAACTCAGATCCTTTCCATGAGCTGAATTGGGTGGAGTGGGATATAGAGCCCAATTTTTCTATTTTTGAGCAGCCAGTGTAAATCGTTGATTCACAAGAGAAGGTGCTTCAGGTAAAGTCTATTTCATTGGTTTGGTTCCTTTGGAATCATGGGAATGATGTCCACCAGACATTGGAGTAGAAGTTGTGGGTTGAGAAAGAGTACCCATTCTTGTTTTTCGATCAAGATTTGGGTTGAATTTCTAGGGCCGAACATTTTTCATGGTGGGTATAATTGTAATATAAATGACTTATTTTACAGTTATTTTTCTTTTAATTTCCATTATTTCTTTGTTTTGGAGTTTCCCATGCATTTTTTGAGGAAATGGTGGGTTTTAAAATTTTTGGCCAAACCGTGAGCCCATTTCAAGATTTAAAAATAAATTTTGATTGTTTTATAGATCCTCCATTTCTTAACATCTTTTATTCATTCCACTTCCCAATTGTCCTCCCATGACCTATTAAAACGAAAATATCCATTTGTACCTCTTAGTAATCCATAATCATGGTGGATTTGGGTTAATTTTTAGGGTATTGGGCCAGCCGTGATCCCATTTCCAGTTTAAAAAGAATGGGTTTATTTATATCTTAATAAATTTTTAATATTTTTTTACTGATTCTACACCTCACTTGAGTCGAATTACCATAGGAGCACCCCCATTTTCTTTTATCTCTATTTGGAGCTCATCTTCATCATGTGTTAGGTAAAAACCTCTTCGGCTTTCTCAAATCATCTAGATTTGATAATGTAATTTGTTTCTTTCATAACTCCTTCATTTTTTACTCTTTGCCCCCTTATCAGTTCCCACTTGACCTCTTTATCCTTATTAGAAAGTCCGTATCAGTTTTTGATGCTTGTGGATACACATATTGGTGTATTTGGGGAGATTTCTTCAAGATCTCTCAAGTCAGTGGGTTTCCCTCCTCCTCCCATTTTCTTAGGGTTTCTTCCATTGTTTCTTGACGTTCCAAATGTCCAATAAGTAGGGAATCGATCCTAGTGTTTGATATTGGGTTTCATGGTCTAATATTGGGGTTTTAGTTTTGATTTAACACCCTTGTGGTGTGGCGGTGGTGTGGTTGAACTTTCAGACAAGGATTTGGTGTTTTTGACACTTGTGGTAGCTAATTCCATATTTAATCTCTACTATATGAGTTATATTTGCTTTATTTATATTTTTAGAATACTCCTCATTCGTTTTTATTGTTAAAAATTTATTTTTGGTGGCATTTTTTAAAAAATTTATTTTTAAATGCCATTTTTTGTGTGAAAATGGGTGTTGTACATGTGTGTTCCATGTTGTATCACATGGGGTTGTTTTATTATTAATGTAAGGCTTTTATTAAAAAAAATTCAACTAAAAATTCTGGTTTGGAGTAAAAAAGGTGGGAATTGGGTTTTCAAAGAGGTATATTAGATGAATTTTATTTGAAATATTTGGTTAAATTCCTTAAAATTGTTTTGTGGAAATTTATAGTGGTTTATTGAGTTATATAATGGGTGAAAAGCATGTGTAGACATGGTGTTGAATGTGTGTGACCAGAACTAATATTTTTATGTGAAAATTTATTTTGGTAATATGTAGAAATTGTTTGATCCCAAAGGGGGAAGCCCAGGTATCTAGGTGGGCGGATGTGTACTAGTATGCAAGTGATCTGGAGTGGTTTTTTCCTTGTTTCACTTATCAAGTTGGAAATTAACATAACAAAAATAATAATGATAATGATTTGGGACCACTAGGTTATGGGTATGTTCCCTACTATTTTCCCTTCCATGAGAATGGATATGGTTATGGTAACTTTACATCGAGATACGAGGTACATGGGGCCTAAAACTAACTACTGCCTTGGGGTGTTCCTGATATTAGTGCATGTTGAATAATTGGTATTTATCATTTCATTGTGAGTTTTTTATGGAAAATTAATTTTAATACATGTTTTATTAAAAATATTCATTCTTTGAAATTTCTCTTTAAAAATGGTTTACTTTTAAAAGTTTTGTTCTTTAGAAATTGTTGCCACCATTTCTTGTTTATTAAAACTTTCATGTTTTTTATCATGTATTTCTTACTCTATGGAATATTTTGGGTGAAATCCGATAGGTATTAGGCTCATACCATACATAAACCCCTTTGGTGTATGTATACATGATCATGTTTGACAGATGAAAAGGCAAGGCCTTGGGTGGTTGCAGTTCGGGTTGTTAGTTTCGTTCCATGGTGTGGTGTTATGGAGATTTCTCGTGGGTGATGACCCGTTGTCGTGTGGAGTTCCCTAGGATTTTTTTTGCTAATTTTATTAATCTTTGGACCTATTGTTTCATGTTTAGACACATGTAGTCAATTATTAATTTTATTTAATTCTTGTTTGTCATGAATTTTCAGATTCGGTTTATTGATTATTTTTAGTTATTTTATGTATCTATACTGGGCTAAAATCATTCCCAACCCAATATTTATGACACTCGGGCACTTGTGCTAGCCCATGGGGATAGGTAACGCCATTAGGGCCTTCGCAAGGGATTTGTTTGGTGCTGGTTTTGAAGGAAACCAAATTCAATTCGTGACATTGATAATGATGAGGATAAAAATTGGATCACTAGCATCAGACATGATGTTGAGATAAGAGAAGCAGTTTTTAGCCATAAACCCAAAAGTTACATTGGAACTCATAGTTTTAATAATTATTTTATTCATAATTTTTGGGATTTAATTCATTTGGATAACTTTATATTGGGTAAATCATTCCCCTCTATAGGCTTCTCACCTCATGGTCTTAATTCACAATTCCTCACCCTCATTCCCAATGTTGATAATGAATTTAATGTACATCTTTCCTTGACCATTTCCCTCATCAAAAGAAGTTATAAAATTATTATTAAGCCCTTTCCAACATATTCACCATAGTTAATAGTAAAATTTTCTCTGGGAAGAAGTTTGGTTTTGTGAAATGAATAACTATCCAATACTGCATTAGAATGTCCTCAGAATTTGTCAATCTACTCAATAAAAATAAATAGAAGTGGTTTTATTTCTCTCATGATGTAAATTAGAAAATATTTTGACACTATGGATGGAAATTTTGTTTGTAATGTACATTACAACATTGTATTCAATGAAATATTTGTGAATTGGGTCATAGATAATTTTGAGTCATCTCATATTTTGGTTCTTATAAATGGTTCTCAAAATGGGTATTTTAAATGTTCAAAGGGAGTCAGACAAGGAGAACCCCTTACTACCCTTCATTTCTCCATAGTAGAATATTATATATGTAGGATTCTCACACATATAATGGTGCAAGGAAAACATAAAACTATTAATGCTTCAAGGAATCGTGTTCTTCCTATGAACCTCATTTACGCTGTTGACATGATAATTTTTTTGAGGATTTAAAATAAATATTCAAAATATATGGAGGCCCCTCTCCCACTATGAGAATGTTTCAGAATAGTCCCTCTATTTGAATAAATCTTTTACTTATTCAAGTTAAAGGATTGATACTTCTAGAAGATATCAATCTTTATTGGAACATGGTATCAATGAATGATCCATGCCCATTCAATATCTTGGACTGCCATTGTTTTGGAGAATACCGAAATCAAGTCAGATTATAAAGATTATTGATCAAATGAAGAAAAAAGTTCTTCATGTAAAGGGATGTTTCTCTCTACGGCTCATAGGATCATCCTAGTCAAATACACTATTTTAACTAAATTGGATAATGCCTTTATGATATATAAATGACCTATTTCTCTCCTCAAATGCCTCAATGCCTTCTTCAAGAATGTTTTTTGGAGTGGAAGTACCCTAGAAAGAAAAAATGATCACAATTTGTTAGAAAAATATTTTAAACCCCACGATAAGGGTGTCCTAGGAATCAAAGGCATCAAATTATTTATTAAATATCAAAAATCCTATTTTATATGGAACATTCTTAATAGTGACTCGGTGGATCATAACTTTATTAGAGATAGATTAATTTGTATACATAATAGGGTTAATAATTTTTATATGGATTCATCTATTGGATTGTTTATCAAATATTCATTCACTAATATGATGTCTTGGACTAGATGGACTTCTCGTAGGGAGTCCCCTCTTAATTTTTGGCTTGAAAATTGTATGGGAACCCCTCTTATTTACATGTCTGATCCCGAATGGATCCCCATGGACACTAATGTATCCATACATGAATTATTAGATCATACCCATGTGGAGGTGTCTAAAAAATACTTTAACCTTTTGAATAACTATGGGGTTTCTCCTAGAATGGATATTTTGTTGTGGTAACATGAAAATGATGGAGTTCTTCACTCCAATAAATTTTTTTCAATCAAATTTTGAATTATATAATGATTCTTATTGCATTAAATATTATGATAATCTTTAAATCATGCCTTCAATGGTAATCCTTATTTGGAGGCATTCTCACAAAATAATTCCAAATGATGTCTATTTACAATCATGTGGAATTTTCTTATGTTCCCTGTGTAGATTATGTAACTGAAATAGTGAGTATTTCACACATTTACTATTGTCACGTGAAACTACTACTGCACTCTAGAAGGAATTACAATATATTTTTCAAATTACACAACCCAAAATCTATAGCATAGATTCTATGCATCTATATATTATATCAATTGAAGCTTCTCCCAAAATTAAAAACCTGATCTTGGTGGATATTTTAGAAAATGTGCATCTTATATGGAGTGGTCAAAATTCCATCATGAAGGGTAATCCTCACTTCTCCCTCCACGATGCTCTTGCTCATCTCATCAAAGTATACAAAAAATCCAGCACTCTACAATCCGGCCGTTGTTATAATTCGGTTAAACATATCTTGGTTCTTCAAAAATTAGAAGAGGCTAGAAATTAGAAGCAATAAGCGGGTCACATTGAAGTTTTCTGAAAGGTTTCTCATGAAGGGTGGATTAAAATTAATGTTTTTTCTCCTGAAAAGGTATCTCAAGAACTGCATGTTGTTTTTCAATTTTCCATGAAACCAATGGGAAGATCCTTGAATATGTTTTTAGCACATTTATTATTTCTGCCTCTTTAGAGTCTGAAATGATATGTGTGATTCATGATTTTTACTATGCTGTATATAAAGGATGGGACAATATTTGGCTTGAAAGAAACTCAAACACTATTATTAAATCTATACATAATGGTGTGATACACAAGTCATGGAAATTCTCTACAAGATGGATGAAATGTCTCACACTCCTCTCTGATTTCAACTACATCACGACACAAGGGTATTGAGAAGAAAACATGGTGGCATATTGGCCCACAAATAATGTAATCATCAAGGATCTCACTTGGGTAGATTAATTACCATCTGATTTGAATCTTTTATTTGATAAAGACCATAATAAAATCCATTCTATTAGACTCAAATAATAACTTTTTGATTTTAATAAATTTTTCTTGGCCTATTTGGTGAAGACACCCACAACAAAGAGATAAATAACAATATTAAATTATAATTTATCTCTATTAAGAATTCTTATTTATAATTCTTTTATTGTTTTTAATGTATAAATATTATAATAATGATATAATTTATATCATCTAACTTGATTATAATATATAATTGTTGATGATAAATCACTTTATATCATAACACATCTTTTACTAGTTTATTATATTCTTTTCAAATTTATAATTCATTTAAATAATTAATTTTTCCTTATAGAATATAATATAAGTTGTTTAAAATGATAGAAATTCAATGGAACTCAAGTGGAAAAGTAGTTGGTCTCACCTTTGACTTTGGTATATGGGTTGGTAACCATCACTGTTATGTAAGTCATTGTAAGAGAATAATTTTTATTAAATTTTTATTGGAAAATGAATCCATTTATATATTCAATGGGATTTTTGGCACAGTGATTAAGGAAATTTCCACTCCTATATTTCATCCTATAATATGAAAATTATAATCTCAATCAATGAAAATATCCATATTAATATAATTGAATGAATTTTAGTTATAAACTAAATTAATATTGGGAAGGTTTTGTGTTATTTTGTGGCTTCATTTAATAATTAATTATTTTAGTGGATATATTTATAGTGATTTGTTTACTAAAAATTCATGAAGTTTTAATGTATAATTGATATTTAAAATATATATATAATAATAATTTTGGTTTTAAATATGTAGCATTTTACTTGATCGTGTTATTATTGTAACGAACATTAGTAATGAATTCATCCATTTTATTATTCAATAAAAAAAATTTTGAATTTAAATTTTTTTGATAGTGTTACTGACTTGTTATGTTTTCAAAGATGGTTTTCCATATTTTAATTCTTTTTCGCTAAAATATATATTTTTATCATGGTGTGAATTTAAAAAACCCATTGGGTATTAATATATTATTTTAAAATTATGTTTTATGAGTAACATAGAATTTTTTAATCTATGTTTTGTTTTAGAATAAGTTTTTTGAAAAAAAATATATATATGCATGCAAGTTACTTTTTATTATTATTCAGAATAGAACAACAAAACAAGGGGCCTCCCTTCAAGGAGTTTGAACGTGGTGGAGTCCAAGGGAGTCTCCCTACACTATAGTAAAGCACTCAATGGGGAGGGAGTTCAAACGTCCAAAAATTACAAGAGGCTCTTCCTGTCTGCCCAAGTGGGCTAGAGCATCTGCCACAAAGATAGATTCCCTCCAACTTTGATGAATGGATCTTCCATGATTAGTCTCCGCAAAAAAAATATATATAAATATCTAATATAAATCTATATGAGATTTATTATAACTAAAAAAATTGTATGTTTTAAACCAAGTGATATGTGTTGTGATCTTGAGATGTTGTTCTTTTTTAATATGATTTGAAAATCAATAAATTTTTTATTAATTAAATTGAATGAAATAAAATTTAGAAATTTTCCATTTAAATTAAAATAACTATATTTCAGTTAGAGTTCCAAAATTTCAATATGTTCACTTTGGTGGTTAACAACATGATTTATCATGCCAATTTTAGTTTACATATATGATATTTCTTTTTTGGTTTAAAAAATCATTGATGTTTTTAGTAATGCATATATTTCGTTGGATTTGGTTTGACTAATTGTGTTAAAGTGGTTTAATTGAGGTGTGATTTTTTATTTGTTTAAGGTTTTGATTAGTAATTATTATTCAATGAAATATTTGTAGTTGATGTTATCTTTTTTGATTTATTTAACATTTCAATTTTACATTGAATATTTTTCTTTCATTGAAGAGTGTTTATCTTATTCCCCATTTTTTCTCAACATGTTTTTCCTTAATGTATTTAATGTTTATATTATTGGATATTATAGTTAATTGTTGAAGGTGATTGATTTAAATGGTAGTGGGATGAGACTTATGACCCATGGTATACATTATAAGGAATTCCTGATCCTTGGTAGTTTTTCTAATTTTGTTAAACATTATCATGAATTTGATTATAATTATTGTTCACTATACAAATTTTTATTAATTTATATGTTAATTTTTTCTCAGTTTATATAACAGTGATGTGGAGGGGTTCATGTATAAAGTGCCTTGATATAACTACAAAAGTTGTTAGACTAACTAGAGGTGATAGGGTGATGAACGTGAATGGGTTGAGGGTTTTTGTTTATCAAAACTAAATATATTGTTTGTAAGATAATTACTTTTATAAATCAATTTTCAAATATTTTCATGTATATATGTTCGTAGTATATATTTTTGTTTTAAATAGGTTTAGGTTTTTTAATTGATTAATTTTAATCTATAATCTAGTTATGTATATGTATTTTATTTTTATACAGTATATTATTTATTTAAAAAAAATATTTTATATTTTATATTTTTTCATTTAGTGGTGTCTTCGATACAATCATTAAAAAAATTCAATTCTAAATTTTTTAGAGCTGGTTGCGACAAAATAAATTATACGAATGTATTATATTTAATATGGAATTTTGATTAAACAATTGCTAAATTGAAGTTAAAATTATATATTTTAATTTGCTTCTAATGAAAAATAAAAACAACACTAATTGATGAATAACTATTGTTGTGTAAACCAATGATAAATTAATTCAACAAAAAACCAAAAAATATAAATATCTTCATAATCAAAAAAAAAGAACCATCACCGAAAGAACCATAGAAATGTTAAAAATCAGCCACAGGACGCACCTCTTGTAACACCCCATAACTCCTGCCAAAAAATCTAAAAAACTCCTTTGGATCCATAGCACTTGGAAGAAATGGAAGGGAGAAGAGGACCTGGAAGACAGAGCATAGAAAGTGTGAATGGGGAATTCATAGTAACCTGCGACCAAGCGATCACCATTATCCCTTCAAGGTATCATCATCTTCATGACTTCAACAATGAAACAGAGACCAGTGCAGTAAAAAATGAAAATAAGGAAAACTAAGAATGGCATGAGATTCAATAAACATTCTACGAGAAGGAAACTCAATATAGAGAAAACTAGAAGTGAACAAAGATTTAGGAAAGGGATCGAAGCAGCATCAATGAAAATTGAAAAAGGGGAAGAGAAGGATTGATGTGAGTGATAGGGGATAGAAGAAGGTATAAAACCTACAAATCTTAGAAAGACTAAATTTAAGGGAAAATCAGAAGTTCTGCAGGAGACAACGAAGAAGATAAAGGAGAAAATTGACAACCAGGATGGATCAGAATAGAGAAGGAGAGTAAGAGGGTTATGGGAGTTAAGTAATACAAAAAGAAAGAGATGGAAACACCAGACACTTCGAGCTCCAACAAAAAGGAATCCATTTCTATTCTCCAATCAGTGTAGGCGTCGAACAACTCTATTTTATGAGCAATGTGATAGGGATTTTTGTTCCCCATACCCAACACCCCATGATCTTTTTTAAATACACTTTCTATAAACATTGGATTTGATACAATCCTAGATTAAAAAATATTTAATTAACATCATTTCCAAACATTAAAAATTATATATCAAAAATAGTAGCATAATCGCATGGAATGAAATTATTAGGGAGGGAAAGAATATACAATATTTTATCAAATGATACATGATAGAAATATAAAAATCATGACCATAGGAGAAATGTATTATTAAAAAGAAAATGTAACAATAAGTGTTTTACACAAGGCATAATAGAACTGCCATTTGTATCAAATAATAAAACATTTAAAATATAATAGGGGCTTTGAAAAATCACAAAATAAACATAATCCATGGTATAATAACATGAAAAAATAATATAAATATGTTTCATAAATGAAATCGTAGTAAATCAAAACCTAGTTGAAGATGAACTTCTACCAGATTATGATAACATCGTGTGTTTGTAATAACTACCCATGTACCCTATTAGGCTTTAGATGACAACCCATGTACCCTTTTGGGATTGGAATACTACTTCTTGTACCATCTATGTTTGTGCATACTACCTATACACCCTCTTGGGATTGGGATACTATGCATCTACCCGCTTGGGATTAGGATCCTACCCATGTACCCTCTTCTGATTTGGAAAATAACTAATGTGCCCTTTTAGGATTCGGATACTACCATGTACCCTATTGGGCTTGGTCAAGAATCCCATGTACCATTTTTGATATCACGATATATAAATCATCAAAAAATTAATTATAGGAAAATGTAATACACCACCAGTTCATAATAATCAAACAAACATTTGTACTATAAGAGAACAAGAAAAAATACTTATTTCAAATGTCAGTTAATTGACAGATGAAAAATATATGAGATTCATTAATAAATCACAATAAAATATCATAATATATCCATATAATAATTTTTTATAATGGTATAATAATATATCTTCATTTTTACATAATTAACATTAAGTGTGTTTACATAGATGAAAAAACATATTCAAGATCATTAATAAAATAACTTTGAAATATAAGGGTAAATAAACCTATTTCATTTTAATGCCATTATAAATTCGGTTTATTTATAAAATCAATTTTAAAATATAGAAAGGTTGATTCATTGAAATTAATGGTTGTAACATAAGAAAAATTCCTAAGGAAAAACTTCAACAAATGGTATTTTCAAAATCTTATTTAATATTACCGTAAAACAATGATGTTACGTCTCACATTCAATTTTCCTCTAAAAATTAAGTTAAATAATTTTTATAATAATTATTATTAAAATAAAATAAATAATGGATCCTTGAAAAAAAATAACATCTTAAGAAAATGTTGATAAAGTTAAAAAAACATAAAATTATAAAACGAAAAATTATTTTATATTTTAAAATACTGTTATTAAAAACTGACATCGTAAAAAGGTATTATGAATATTATTTTAAAAAAATAGTGAAATATGTTTTTAAAATTAGATAAAAAACAATTATGTTTCCAAATATATAAACGAGAACATTTTTGGGAGGGAAAAATGGGCAGATTGAATAAATATCATCATTAAATAGAATGTGAATTATTCATAATAATATCACACTTTTATGTGGAAGAAATTCATTAACGAGGAGTATTTGAATAAAATGTTTCATTTTCCATAGAGTTAAATCTAAATTACAATATAAATTCATAGCATGGAAGAAACCAAACATTTAAGTAATAATTTCAAGGTGAAGCTATATAACTCAAATAAAGACTTAACAAAAAAACCCCATACATCATTATAACCATTCAAATTGATAACCCACAAAATGTACAAATTGAGATTGGTTTTTTAAATCCCTTATATTTCTTTATAAATTATTATACAATAATTCGACGTTAAATATATACAATACTAAAAGGAAAAGATATGTGAATACACATTATATCTCATTAAAGAAAAATTTAGAGGCGATAAACCATAACTCTAATCATGCTTTACTGAAAATGATAAATCCTAATGTATAAAAAAATTACCATCTAAATAAGATAATATATAATTGTAGTCATACCAATAGCAATTTATAATCTTAATTTATTACCATTTCTTACAAAACTATTTTTTTTAATATTTCATTCTCATTGTCAATTGTTATTATCTTTCATTGTTTGTTTAAGACTACTTTCATAATGGTTGTGTCAATTATTATATATAGATTAAAATTTAATAATTCTAATATAATTAAATATTTTGAAATGTTCTTTTTAAATTAAAATTTTATTAATTCTATTCATAAGTATTTTAGTTTTAATTAACAATGATGAATTTGGTGATGAGCTTATTTTGGTACTTTTTATCAAATAAAAGGGTAGTATAGTAATATTAATATTAATGTAAATATAACCAGTATGATATAAAAATAGAAGATTTATTTTTTTGTTATTTTATAATTACACCACTATATTTTCCAATATTCATCTAGGATTGAGATTTATTGGACCGTTTATGTTAGTTGTAATATAAAACCCAAAAAGAACAAACTAAAATCTATGGGTGAGTATGGTTAGGTGATTTGTTCATCACTATATCAATATTAAAAAAAATCATAATGAATTTATTTATACTTTTATAATGTGGTGAATCATATTATTATATATTTTTATAAATATGAAATACATGACGAAAATCGAAATACATCACTTTGTGGAGGTCATAATTTGAACGTATGCATTGGTGACGTTTCCATTTTCCATAGATCAGAAGGAACACATTGAATAGATTATATTATAATAATATTGAAAATGTTATAAATTTTATATTAATACATTAAATATTATTTTATAACCAATAATGATAGAAAGTGATGAAATATTAAGAATCTTATTCATGGAGGTGGTAGTCTGTACAAATTCATTGAATCATTTTATTTTTTCTAGTGGTTTTATATAAAGGATGAAATGGATATTCATTTATTATAATAAAATTTCATTAAATTATTAATAATTATATTACTATACTTTCATGGATATAATATTTTTGAGGTGGGAGATGAAGAAGGGAATTAAGAAAAATCGGTTAAGAACATTATCCCACCCATTGGATTATATGCCAAGGATAACACCTTAACAATCCATATCTTTTACATTTAGAATTACCAGTGCTTATACAATTAAGGGAGAGATCATAAAAGAGGCAAGGGGAAAAATTTTACATAATTCTTTCGATTGACTGTTGAAATGAGTTGTAAGTGAGCTCTATATACTGGTGAGTGAAATTTCTTGAGGATCCAAGTAGAAAATAATAGATTAGAGGATAAGGTATGGTTTATTATCCCTCAAATATTCATTTTCACAGATGATTTTAACATGTTTATATCTTTTCTACTTATATTTTTCACTTTTATCTTGTTTTTTATTACCATGGTAATTAATTTTTAATCAACTCATTAACTTTAAATGAATAGAAATAAAATTTGATATATTATATAATTTATATAGAATGATTAAACAAATGAAATAAATTTAATAAAAAATTTATATGTTTAAAAAACATTTTATCATTGCTACATATAATGCGTAAAAACCATTCTTAGAAATATAATTATTTTTAGGTATAAATTATATGTTTCCGAAAAAATTATCAATTTTTTAGATTTTAATGACATTATTTTCATTATTATTTGATAAAAGATTTATATTTTTATTTTTAGAAAAAAAAGTTATTTTCATGTTGTTAAAACATAACTAAAATAAATATATTAAAAAAACTTAAAAATATTCTTTAATTTTCAAAAAAAAAAATGGGTTGTATACATTCAATATAGAATATATAAATTTATCATTTTAACCCATAAATATATTTTTGATCATGAATATGTCATTTTTAAATAGGTTTTCTTATATTTAATTCTTGATATAGTAAAATATGATACATTTTTAGATAAACTATATTATTTACTATTCATCCAAAAATCAATTATTTCTGAAAAATCCAAAAAAGTAAGTCTAATTTAAAATTGAAATGATGGAATAGAAATTTTATTTTATTTATGGATATAAAAAATCTAAAAATTATACATTTGTCTTTCAAATAAAAAAAATACAAATATAATTAAAACCATTCTTTTTGAAAATTTATGTTTTTAAAAATTAAGTGTTCTTAGTATAATTTATTAAAAAATTTCAATTTAAATAATTATAATATATTATTTCATTTTTAATATATTAACATTATTAATTTTAATTTATTCAGATAAAATATGGAATAATTAAAAAAAATTATTTGGAAAAGAATAATCATTTTTAATATTAAACTGTATTAATTATTTTCCCTCTAAACGAATGAATTTTTAGTTGAATAATGTCTTTTTTTATTTACTCTATGTATTATTATTCCTATAATTCATCAATAATATTCATATAATATATCGTGGAACATTTTATTTTTCTATTACATAGTAATCAATCTGTTGGCCCAATGATTATTTGAAATAACATAGTGTAAAATAATAGGGAGTTACATGTTACCACATAAACATATTGTATAATCAAAAAATTTAATTATAAATTACTAATTAAAATAACTAGTGGTATCTAAAATATATTCATGACTCTAGAAATTACTTATATTGAAATATAAAGCATAAAAACATAGGGATGTTATCTTTTTATGAAGAATTGTTTTATTGTTCACGTTGATTTCTTCTCCCTGATAATTTGATTTATAAAATCCATGAGTGTAACAATTTGAAATTTTCAATTATATTTTTTTGTGTTATTTTATTTTATACTAAAAAAGCTATATCATTTAATAAATGATGTGGGTATAATTAAAATGAGACAGTTGGGTTTCAACTATTATATGACCGTTGGTCAATATGACCGTTGGACAATATGACCGTTGGAAACTATAATCTTAACGTTGTGATTTTATAAATACGGTTATATTGGTTATTTAATATAAAAATAATATTGAATGGCCTCATCCAGTAGACTCGAGCCATACGAAGCCCATATATCGGAGCTTGGGAAGGAGGTAACATCACTAGGCTCTGTTCTGGACCAAGCCCAAGCTGAACTTCAACATGTGAAGCTTGAACAAAATCACCTAAGGGAGAAGTTAAAGCTGATATAAATCACCACTCGAGCAATGATTTCCAAGCCACCCCAAGATTATATCACCATATCCCACCTTACACTTAGGTCCAATGTTGGTGTTATAAGGGGAAATGTAACGAGACCTTAACTGCTTTGTGTAATCCTTTTATATAAATAAAATTGTTATTTCTTCTTATGGAAAAGTTTGTGAATTTCAAATATCTGGATAAATATAGGATGTGTATTATTGATGAATTTATGAAAAAAAGGGTATTTTAAATTATTTTTTGTATTCATTAAATAATTAATAATGTGAAATGATTTTCAAGAAATGGTCTTCTACAGTTGTGTTCAGTAAGAAATTTAAAGTCTAATAAGATCAACTTGGTTTTTAGTGAATAGTAAAGTAGGAATAGTAACATACCCATATGAATTGTAATGAATACTAATGAATAGTAATTTGGCAAAAAAATATAAACTTCACCCATGAATGTATAAATACATTTTAGACATCTTAAAAGTCAAAAAAATGATCATTGTTTAAGTTTTGGTATTTTTGTATGTCAGAAATAATTTATTTTCAATTTTATAATTAATTTAATAATTTTAAATGGAAATTTATTCCCATAAAATTTAATAAAAAATTGTTACTTTATTGTCTTATAGTAATTCTATAATTTTATGGGACCTTGATTACTCTTTTAAGGTATTACAAAATGAGTTATAGTTTTAAAGTTGTATTTTTGGGATAAATAATGATTTTATTTAAAATTTAAATTAAAAATATTTAGAAAATTCTTTTCATAAAATGGACTTCATTTTTTAATTTAGAGCATCGATATTTGGTTAGGGTGAATTCTTAGGATGTTTTTGAAACAGTTGAATTTTCAGCGAATAGTAAAAATGCAGTTTTGAGTTTCAGGTGTTTAATGACATCATTAATGATGTAATAATGATATATGATTTCTAGTCGACTTAAGAATAGTGATATATTCTATTATGTGTCCCAAGTGGTCAATACCATGGTCAAATACCATGGGAAATCCCATGGTTTTGCAAATACCACTGATGCGGTGTCCCTTAGAAATTAGTAATTTATTCACTCACTTTTTCAATAAATACCAAGCCATTTAACCCATTCATTTCATTCCAAAATAATACTCAACAATGTTATGATCTCCTTACATCCCAATCATTCCTCCCAAGGTTCCCTCAAGCCCCCTAAGGTCTCGACCTTCAGGCTTTCAAAATTACAATTCAAGGTAAGGGATCATTTCACCCTCCTCTTTTAAGTCATGACTTCCTTTATGTTGTGTCTTCTAATTTCCATCTCTTTATGTTTAGGGTATGTTATTATATGTTATCTTTACTGAAAATTTCATGTCTAATTGTTGAGATAACCTTTCCTCTCTCATAAATTTGTTTTCTAAATTTTTAAGTGACGCTGTTAGGTTGCTAAATTTTTCGTAAAAGGAATCACATCTTCTCTTTTCTTTCATGTTTCCTTTTCATGTGGCATGTCATTAAAATTTCCATACCATGTTCTTATATCTATTTTATTATGATTTTATACTGTATTATAAATTATTTATTAGTGGCTGACCCTTTTCCCCTCTCTTTCAATTTTTTTTAAACCATATTATATAGTTGTTATGCTGCAAAAATTTCGTCTCAAAATCTCTATCTCTTTCTCTAAATAAATTCTCTTGTTTTATTTATGTGAATACCCAGACCTATTTAATTTCTATGAGTATTCATAAATATAAAAATATTATATATTTGATTCTGGAATTGACATACATGTAACCCTCACTCCCTTCCATGGGTTATAAATGATATAATGATCTTATTTTTAAGCACTCTTAAAACATTACAATTTTGAAATGAATCCCATTACTTTTATTCTCTATGGTTTATTTATGAAATGTTTGATTATGATCTATGTGGATAACATTAAACTAAATACATATTATGGGTGTGCCCTGATAGCGCTCTAATTCCTTGGGGAATGAATTAATCTCTATAGATGACAAGTTTCACGATACCTTGGTGAATAACCTTGGTAATTTTTATAACACCTTGGGGTTAATCCTTGGTGATATGTTCATGAATTTCTAAATGAAATGTTTTAGCCACATATTCAAGTTATGATTCATTTTCATTTTTTATGAAATTCATATTCATCCCTTTCTCATGCCTTTATGACTTTTATCATTTTCATATTAATATTGCTCAAGATCACATGTCAATTGTTTCACTTATTTTCCTTACTGAGCCTTTTGCTCACCCTTTACTTTTATGTATGTATCCAGGATATGAAATGCAGTAATTGAACATAGGATGAACATTTTATGAAGCCTTACAAGTGGATTAGAAGAATTTTTTATGTTTTTTTCATGTTTTATGTGCCTGATTTCCAAGACACTAGACTTTAAAGATCCTTTGTATATAAAATGTAATGTAATAAAAAAGGCGAGATTCCATATTGAGATTGTGTATCATAACCCCTATAGTATAATTGGTTCTCCTATAGATTTAATTGTTCACTTTTCTTGTATATATGACCACATGATTGTTTGATATATGAAATTTCCATTTTCTATTTCAATAATTAATATATAGTCTATGCGGAGATGGTTAATCTAGTCACAAAATCACCATAAATTCATCTAAAGGGGAGATAATAATATTCAGATTCCCATAATTTTCAATATGTGATAAAACATTCTTATGACTATAAGTTTCCATAAAAATTTAGATAATAAATCATTTGGGTTGTGATTTTATAATATTAAGAAAATTCCTACGTATACTAATGTGTATAGATCATAATCTAATAAGATATTTTATAATTTTGGGTGAAGGATTATTATCCCTATCACTAAAGAGTTATCAATGTCCACCTAAATTGTATTATTTTCATAATATTTCATGCCTTATATTGGTTTATAATAATTTCAGGATCTATTATCCTTGTTTTACCTAGGATCAAGGAATTGATTTAAATATTATCATACTATTTAAATTTTTTTCATTGAAAATTCTTCCAATTCATTGAATTGATTATATTTTTTCCCCAACATGACAGTCACAATATCAATGGCCAATACTTCCACACATGTGTAATTTCTTGTTCCACTGCAACATTCTCTTGAATATTTATTAAATTTTTTTTGAAAATAATAATGTATAATATTCATTCCTTCATAATCTTCACCATCTAAAAATCCATTATACAACATCATTATCTTATTTGGTGTGATTTGAAACTCAAAACAGTTGATGTCATTAATCATAATTTTTGACAACTAATTAGGATTAACCATATGATTTCTCACTCCATATCTCATCTCAATATGATTCAAATTAAGATAATCTCTAAATTTCCAATGGAATCAACTTTAACATGGTTCCTTCTACCATAAACCATTTATAAAACCAAAAGTTTTAATATTAAGTGATCAATAACAAAATTATATGGTAGTTATTATAGATGAACTCAAGAAAATGAAATCATATGATGTCTCACAATATTAAACCATTATGTTTTTAAATAGTTCATTAATTTCGACCTAAATCACAAATATTTCAATCTTGATAAATTTCTATTAGGTTATCTCATACTTCTTAATACAATCCCCCTAGTATTTAAAAAATAAATCATTTAATAATGTTTGTAAATATAATGTGTTTAAGATATGCATTTCCCCCCTAGGAGATTCTATCTATGTTTGAATTCATAGTCCCACTCATAATTCCATGAGTTAATATCAAATTATTTATCAAAAACAATTTTTTGGTTAATTAATATTATATGAGTCTATGCCACAACTGAATAAAATTTAAAATATCTGGACTGGGTTGTAATATCTAGGAAAAAAATATGCTAAAAAATTTATCAAAATTCATTGATGTTATGATATACTTTTAACTATCCATTAGATTTTTTTATAAACCTTCTTCATCCTAGGCCCCAAAAATAACTAAACTAATCCAAAAAAAATACCTAATCCTTGTTCTGGTACCAACTGAGGCACCCTAGATCCGCACACTTGGATTTGTTGCTAAAAATGACTTTTTTAATTACTATCTTTAATAAGAACCTAGATAAATATTTTTTTATTTTTAATAACTTCCATAAGATAATCATTAAATCCCACAAATAGTCACTTAATCCCAAGAATATTTGTTTAAGTGTCTTTGAGGATTAGCTGCATAAAAAATTTTATTTTATGATTCTCATGAACATTTCTCCACAATCAAACCACACTATACCAACGTAAAGTTTTATTATAAGTTATACTCATCTTCATACCATTGGTAATGAAAATATAAGAAAGGGGTAATCTCAAAAAATTAGTAATTGAAAAATTCTACAACATTTCATCAAGGTTTACATCATAGGAATGTAAAAAATCATGACAATATAAAAAATACCTAATGAAAAATTACATGTAATAATAAGAGTTTATTTAAGAAAAAATAGAATAGGATATGTCTCAAATGATCAAACATATACTATTTAACAAGATCATAGAAACAATATATAATTAAACTTATCCTTGGTATCATATAATTTTTATATAATATATAAATGTGGCATAAGTTAATGCAAAGAAAATCCTATCCATGTGGAGAAAGTATTACAACATGATTATCATAACAGAGTGGGCTTGGGATAACAATCATCATACCTAATTGGGCTTGGTATTAAAACCTATATACCTTTTTGGGACTAGGCTATTATCTGTGTACCCTATTGGGATATAGATAATATTTATTTACCCTCTAGGACTTGGGTTAATACCCATGTACCCTCTTAGGATTGTGATCACTACACATCTGCCATTGTGGGCCTAGGATGTTACCCGTGTACCCTCTTGGGATTACTCTATCCACTTATGTACCATATTTGATATCATGAGATATAAATCATCAACCAATGAAATTAAAAATAACAGGGGACCCTATAAATCAATAACAATCTCACAGAGATTGGTCACCAATACAATATGAAAAAAAATCATATTTAAAATATCATTTAATTAACCCATGGAAAAATATGGTTATTTATAAAATATTTCATAAAACATTTTATAATACATCCAGAGAAAGTAGGTTTATATTTTTATAGGAAAATATCATGAGTGTAACATAAGGAGAATTAAGGATGTTGGTATAGATGAAAAATAAATTTTCCTGATAATTGGGTAAATAATACTGAAACATGATAGGAAATACAAATTTTTATTATCAAACCATTAAAAATTAATATTATTCATAAAAAAAATTAAAAAAAATTATCTAAACTTCTTAAAAATGATTCTTCATAAATAAATAAGAATGTTTTTACACTGAAAACCCACAAAAAGAGATTTTAGAATTTTTGTAACTTGATCATAAAATGATGAAGATATGAATCAATTTCAAATGTAATTTTAAAAATGCTTGAATTAATTTTTTAAAAAATATACACTTTTTAAAAAATCACCATAAATAATTGACCCTTGAAAAAGTCAAAAATATTATCTCAAGTAAACATGGAGTGAAATAAAAAACAAATTATTATTAAATAAAAATATTTTTTTAATATTTTAAAATACATTGGTTGAAAACCTACATCACAACAAGAGATAATTAAACATAATTTTGAAAAACTTTTATGTAAAATATGAAGGTCACATGAGATAACACATAATTATATTCCAAATTTAATGGATAATGTTTGTGGGAATGGAAAATATGTACATAGAATAAAAAAACACTTATTAATGAGAACGAGAATTATTCTTAATACTATCATACATTTTAGGGAAAGAAATTAACTAATGATAAGGAATTGAATAAAAATAATAATTTTACCTTGATTGAATAATAAATTACAATATAAAGTATTATTGTGGAAGAAACCAATCATAAAAGTGAGAAGTCTAAGATAAAATAGTATAACTAAAAGAAATTGTTTTTGAATTAACAAAAAACAGTTATGTCATCATTATAATTCAAAATAATAACCCAATATACGTAGATCATGAGAATAATTTTCAGATCCATTAAATTCAGTAAAAAGTTATGAAAAATTAAATCCATGGAATATATATACACACCAAAAAAAGAAACAGTTGGTGGATACACAACATATCTCAATGAAATACAATTTAGATGCTTAAACCTAGAACTATAATCATGTATAACTGAACAAGTTCTAGCATTATATATAAAAGATAAATAAGTTAATCACCTATTTTGTAAGATCATTAAAACCTATATAATTTTATAAAATTAATTTAAAATCATTTAGTTTATATATACAAGTTAGTTATATTTTACTTCCATCATCAAATATTATTAGTTTCGATTGTTTTTTTTAGTACTTGTTTCAAAATAGCGGTGTTGATTATTTTTTATAGATTAACATTTAACTATTTAAATTTAATTATATGTACATGAATGGATGTTTTTTATTTTTTATAATGATTTAAATGTATTTAAAAATTATTTAATTTATTATTTTTTGTGATGAAGTTAGTGAAGATATTTTATTGATAATTTTTAACGTACAAGTGGGAGGTACAATTATAATAAGTTAAGCAATAATATGAACTTCTCATTACCATAAAAAATTATTTTCTCATTAATTTATAATAAGAACATTTTTTAGGTTTACATAGTACACCATTATAGATTTTCATATTCTTGTTTTTGTAGGTGGTTAAATTTACCCAAATGTGAAAAAACTATAATATATGTGTGATTTTGGATAGTTATGATATTTTTTTGGAATAATATCAATATTAAAAAACAAATAATGAAATTATATATATATTTCTACAATTTTGAATTATATTTTAATATTTTTTATAATGGATAAAATACTAGATGAAAAAATAAATATATCACTTTCAAGGTGGTGGTAGTCTACATGTACGCACTGGCAACACATCCATTTAAAACATATCATAAAGGAGTTATGGAATGGATAATAATTTAATAAAATTAAAATAGTTATAAATAACATATTATTACATTAAATATTATTTTTTAATCATCCATTCAAGGTAGTGACGGAAAATATTTCCTCAAATTTACGGAGGTAGTAATCCATGCATATGCATGATGAACACTTCTTTTTAGAATGGATTTGGAGAATGGTATAAAATAAATATTCCATTAGTATAATAAAATCGAATAAAATTATTAATACATATATTATAATTATTTCAATGATATACTAGGATTGAGTGGGTAGAATAATAATGGAATTAAAATAGCTTGATCTAAATCATTACCTATCCCTTTGGATGTTTTCCATTTGGTAACACTTTAAGGATGTGAAGCATGGTCTTTTGGAAAGACCAAGGTTTATATGACATTAGTAGATAGTGTATTATATTTTAGTTTAGTGTTCCTATTGATATAATTCTTTGTAATTATTGGAGAAATTGGTTGGATGTCATCTCATTTTATCGGTGAATGGAATGAAATTTCTGTGAATATAGTTTTTTTAATATAAAGATAACATATGCTTCACATGAAATTTCAAGCCAAAATGGATAGTAATGTAGTGGGTGATGATTAAAGCCATTAATAACTCTAAAATTAATTTAAAAATATATTTTAAACATTTTTAAATGTTATTTACTATTATTTTTTTTAATTTTTTAATTTTATGGTTTTTACCGTGGTAATTATTTTTTAATTAAGTAATATAATTTAATTTAAACAAAAGAAACTATTCTTGATTACATAGTTTATACATAAAAATATAAATATAGTAAAATGGTTTTATCAAATAAAATTACAAATGTTAATAAAAATTTAATTTTAACATTAGCGCATATAATTCATAAATACCTGTTTTTAGAAAAAGAATATTTAAAAGCCACAATTTTATGTTTAGGAAATAATTATCAATGTATTTGATTTTAATTAAATAGTTAATTTTTTATTTACCAAATTATATTTATGTGTCATTAAAATAAATTAGAAACCTGATTTTACCTTCTAAAAATGTAATTAATAGAAAACAATTAAAAGTAATTTTTATGAAAAAAAATATTTCTAAATTTTCAAAATATTAAGAATCTATTTTCTAATATCATCATAGTATTTTTAAATTTATAACATAATTCCATTAATAAATTTTTTTTCATTAAATTATTTTATAATTTTTTATGTTTTGCGTACTTCATTATATAGTCATAAACACTATTATTTTACTAAAATTTTTATTTCTCAGTATTCCCCAAAAAATAGATTATTTCAAAAAAATACCAAAAAATTACCCTAAAATTGTATAGAAAAAATGTATTAAAAATGGAAGTTAATTTTGGGAAATTTAAACTTTAATATTTTAAAATTTATCATTAAAATTAAAAATTCACAATATAAATAAATCTAATTTTACTAAAAACTAATATTTTAAACATAAAGTGGTATTAATATTATTTATATCAATTTATAATTTATCTAATTTTATTATATTACATCATATATAATATTAAAACGTGATCAGTTAGATTTATTAGGATAAAATATATAACACATAAAATTTTTATTTTCAAAAGAAAAATCTTCATTTTATTAAATCACATTAATTATTTATCCTTTATATATAATAATTTTTATTTAATTAATGAATTTTTTTATTTTCCAGAGGTTTTATTATTCATATAATTCTATAATTAGATTAATATAATATGTTTTGTACCATTTTAATTTAGTTATAAATGTAAATGATATCATGGAATAATGTTTATTAAATATAAAATTTATTGTAAAATCCTAGGGTGTTATAGAAGCCTCAGTGTGGATTATAGAAAACATTTTAATAAGATTTAGTGAAGGGTTTCTATGGGGTCTTGGATTATTCTTTTCTAGGGATGGTCTAAAAGTATCATTACACTTATAAACATATAGGTAACAAGGAAAGGAAATTGGATTAGCCTCTTAAGGAAATAATCTATTAAGGAAGACAAGAAATGATATCACTAGTGGGGTGCTAGATATGAGTTTGTCTGGTTGGAATGGATGTGGATATGTCTATGAAGAAAAAAATTATGTTAGGTAAATTTATGTTTTGACTAGTTTAGGTAATGTTGTCTTATGATTTGGGTCTTGAAAAAGGAAAATGTTCCTATTTATCAATGTAAATGATGATTTATTATATGGGTTCAAATTCATTGTCCAGGAATACTAAAATATACGTTTTGAGTGTAAGGGGTAAAATTTTCATGAACCTTACTTTTTTGATTCTCAAATGGTGAGGGTGGTTGATGTTTCTTGATGGTGGTATAGAGATATAAGGAAGCAAGAAACAACCATAGTTGTACCATTCTACTTGCAATGTTCAGTCATGGATTTGTTGTATGTTTTATATCATAGGAGGTCAGCTAGGACATGTTTCAGGACACATGTATCTTTCACATCCCATGGTGGGAGTGTGTTGATATTATTATTTTACTCTATTTTAAGGATGATTTGTGGTTTTGACACAATTTATGTGTACTGTGATTCAAAGGCTATGAAGAGGATTACAATTAACTATGGAAAGTGATGTTTGGTTAAAAATAATATATGTTTCTTTTTCCATTTTTATTGCCATTATTTGAAGAGTTTGGTTATTCTATGATGTCCATATGATTGTATTTTTTTGATTCTACTATTATACATCATCACACCATGGTTCATTAGTAATATTGTTGTGATTTTCTATAATATAAATGATTAAAGATGAGGATTAGGTAGTGCAATATGAAGTTTATTATTTTGATGGTTGTAGCATGACACCCATATTCATTCTATGAGGCACATTATATATTTTGAAGATATACTTTTGTATATGTGAAAGGGGTTCTATGTAGTGAAATTATATTAATGTTTAAATATAGGCCTTTTAAAGTGTAATGGATTCCTTTCACAAAGAATATCTATATTTTCATAGCCTAAATATAAATGTTTTTCCATGATGATAAGAGTTGGTTATTGATACAGATGGGGGTTATATTGTCATATTAGTTTTTATGGTCTTCTATTAATTTTAGTCACTAACCAAGAATATCTCAGGGTATATTTCCTCTTGTTCCACATTTTTTAAAATTAAATTCATGTATTAGGATTTGTAATTTAGTTATGTTATAGATTTTATGGATAGATCTTTATTAATTTCTGGGGTTGTATTTTGGATAATTCCTTACATTAGTGTACATTTTATACACCCATTAATAGTCACCATCCAATGGAATACTGTCGGTGGGATTTATGAATCACCCAAATATTCACTATCAACACAATATGGGTACCAGTGGATGGGGTTCATGATATAGTTTTACTACGGATTTTTAATGAGAAGTGGGATCAGGAATTAAAATAATAAATAGCATCTATTATATAGTTTGGTATGGAATAAAAATTTATTGAACCTATTATCTAATATAAGAAAGGTATCCCATATAGGGAATCTTTTCTCAGTGGGCCCTATGATTTTATGAATAGAAGATAAGTTTAACGGATTAAATAATCAAAGTGATGCTACTTTCAAGGAAGATACGAAAGTAAGGATGATGAATCTTTATTATCTATACATTTGACTGAATTTGTCTGTTAAAGAGAATTAAAATAAATATTACATTTATTTACCCAAAGTAATTAAATTTATTTGCTTATGTATTCCCTAAAAGTTTTATTTTTTATTTGGCATGACTCATATTTGACATCATCATGAGGTTTGTGCCGATGATTTGTAGTAATATTCACTAGTATATTAAGGTATATTCAAAAATGAAAAAGATTATGAATAGAGGAATATAATTTATAATTTTTAGTTTTGGGGCCTATAGAATTATGAAAACCCTATTATATATCAGTAGAGAGAGACTTGTTCATAATATTTATATTTTTTATGTACTTGTATCTTTTTTTTATTGAAAACTCAATTACACTCAATATTTTTATATAGAGGCGGGTTTCTCAAAAGTGGTAATTTTTTCCTTAGGGATCATGAGGATTATGTAACTTCAAGGAAGATTTGTTTTATTTGTTCTAGGTTGAGTTACTCTCTTCAATTGTGAAGGTGGATTATCGAAAATATATTCTTTCTTTTTATGAGGGTATTTATATAGAAAATTATTGTTAATTTTCGTTATAGAATCCTCATGTTATTCTTTATTCATTTTTCTTCAGATGAGGTGGTTTGTGTGAGAAATATGGGGGATGTATCTCATCTAAAGATCTAGAATCCGATCAACTTGCTAACCTTGATGATGTATATATGTGTCATGGGGAATGTAAAGATTCTGGAGAGGGTGTTTTAAAGTATTGGCTCATCAATAGAGGGGATTATTTTAGACTCTATGAGGATAATGGTTGTTTTGGTAGGTTCTAAATTATTTGGTTAGTAAATGTTATATATATTATTAATTCATTTCTAGCTTTCTTTATCCAATTTCACTAAATCTGTTAGTTCTCAAACCCTAAATGAGGGGGAAAATGTTTTTTATCTTTATGTGGAGATCATGTCCATTTGAATCTTGAGAATCGAGCCTCCCTCATAATTTAGTGTGAAGTTGGAATCATATGATATGCTCATATATTATAATATTATTGTCATAGGTCATAGAGATAAATATATATTTCTACATGTTATGTTCAGTAGAGAGTAGATATGTCAAAAGCTTCATTGATTGATGATTCCCATCATCCTCGAGGAAATTGAAAAGAAAGTAGTTATATAGGTAGTATCTATTTGGGGAAAAGATGCCACTTGGAATGAAACAACAATATTATTGCCTTAGAGTATAAAACATCATGAGAGATAGAACTCATGTGAGGAATCATCTATTTATATTCTACCTATATTTATTTCTTATTTAATTCCATATATACACTCTCCAACATTATAGGTTCTATATTTTATACTTTGTAAGTTGAGGTGGAGGGGATTTTATCTCAATTGGTGTTGACTATTCTAGTTGGAGTCTTGGAATCCGTATATAAAGTAATTAATGATTTTTAGTTGTTGATAGAGTAGTGTCACTCTTAGAAATATTTCCTCTGTTTTAGGATACAACCATACAACATCATAAATTACATATACTGCCAATATTCATTATAGAATGTTGTTCATTTTCATCAGGATGTGAGTTATATTCTTTGATGCATATGGAGAATATGTAGTGTTTATGGAAATATAGTTTCACTTATTGTTTATAGGTATTTTATGTCCAATAATTATATGATAACTAATCCAACATTGAGTTCAGTGGAAGATTTATATTGGTGTTTCCCTAGTTTGTAGAAGATTTCCTTGATTTCTTTACTGAGGAGGACATGAAATTACCCCCATTGATGTGATATTGAGTTCATTATAGACCAATATTTCTATTTATATAATATATTTTTGTCCATGTATGATTAAAAATTATGAGTTTTAGGATCAGTATATTTAGATTGAATTCCTTATATATAGATATTGGTTTTCCCTACTACATTTCCTTGGGGTTACCTATTTTTGTTTCTGAAGAAGATGGATGTAGTCTATTTCTGTGAATTGACAATCATCACATTAACATGATGTTAGTGAACAACTGCTATAATATTCTATAGATTATGGATCTATTTGATAATCTAAAGGGAGATATTTGGTTCTCAATGAACTTTTTGTATTCTGGATACCATCTGTTAGAGGTATAGAATAATGTTATTTTGAATATATATTAGGATTGGTTATGAAGACTATGATTTTGTGGAAATGAATTTTGGTTTTAGGAATAGACCAATCATGTTTATGGGACTATTTAACTATATGTTCAATGTTTATATCGATCACATCATGGTGGTGTGAATTGAAAACATCCTTATTTGTTATGAATATGAGGAAGTATATATATAGTATATTTGAGAAATTTTAGAGGTTTATTGAGGTGTGGGCTTTCCTAGTTCTCATAATCTATTATAGGAGATTCATACTAAATGTCTCTTAGATTGAGACTCTTCTGGTAGCCTATAAAATAAAGGACTATGTTTTTATAGAATAAAAAGTGAGAATTTTAGTTTTTGTATTTAAATGAGAATATAGTCAATGATTATTTTATTATCCTTTTAGTGGAAGGTGTAATGATTAAGGAGTATTATGACACCCAATGTATTGGATTCAGTTTCATTCTGGTGTAGTATAATGTGTTTATACCTAATAGGTTATGTTAGTTAAAAACACATAAGGGTAACTATGATTCCCATTATCCTGAGCATAATGTCATGGTGTTCACTTAGAATGTGGTTAAATTCAATAATTAGTAAATGATTTGATCTATTCATAGATAAAAGGATCATGAGGTATGAAATCACCTTTCTCAATATGAACATGCATCAACGGTGATAGATGGGATTTTTATAAATTTATGTCTTTAGATATTAAATAAATCATGGAAATAGTTTTTTTACTGATGTGATAAAAGGTAATTCATGTAGTGATTTCATTTTCAATACCATATATTCATAGAAAGTGATAGAGGATTTTATTTTGTGATAAAACATGTTATGAGAATGATTGATGGTAGATAGTGTCTCTATATGTTGATCATGCAGTTTTTTTTCCTGCAGTGAGTTTCATAATTCATGTTAGAGTATTTTCAGGTGGTTTTATAGTGGTATCATGATGTTTCTAGGGATTCCAAATATATATGGCTATGTGTGGTTAGTAATAAGTTTTGTTTAAGTAGATTCCCTTCATTAATTCAATGATGCATGTTGTTATTCTCCGTTAGTTCCATTGTTCACCTTTTGTGGTACATCAAGGTGTGTGTATGTTTTATCATTGTATGAGAGGACATTTTTTGGGCACTAGTATGAAGAGATCCATTACAATATTTTCATTTGGGTGTTTAGTTTTCTATATGATCAAGGTTGAGTATCATGATCTAGGTTTGTTACTCGAGTTACATGATATTTTCCAATTTAAGTTGGAGGACATGTTGAAGGAAATTATATAAAATTTATCATTATTATAGGGTGTATATGATACTATTTAGTTTATTTTATAACATTCTATAAATTCATCCCATTTTTATGGTGATTAAGGAGTCAAACTTGGAAATTTTTAAGCAGGTATCTAGTTGTGGTTGGGAGGCTCCTTGAGGTTATGAAAATTATCATCATTGATCATGATACTTGTTTCTCCACCCATGTTTTTATAGGAAACTAACATGATTTTATATCTCAAATATGCCTCAACCCCACTTTTAATCAACAAAACGATGCTCAAACAGAGAAAACAATCAAGCCATTGGAATACATGTTTCATGAATTCATTCTTGATTTTAGAGGATCATGTGTAGAACCAAAACACTTTTTTGAATTTTATATTAATAAAGTTTATCACACTACCATAATTATTTCCTTTATTGAGGGTTTTATGTTCACAATTATAGAACACTATTTTGTAGGACTTAGGTTGGAGAGCTAGATGATATTGGATTCGAACTGGTGCAGAGCATACTAGAGATGGTATAAGAGATTCACAAGTAAATGAAGATAATTATGGATTGATACAAGTATTCTAAAAATCATAATAGCTTTCCTCTAGATTTCAATGCAAGAGATAACAAATTTTATAAGATATATCCTCACCTTGGATAATAGATTTTCATTCATTGTTTTATGATTTCTCCCTAGTTTCTTGGCCCCTTTGAAGAGTTAGATCATGTTATTGTTATTGTATATCAGTTAGCACTTCCCCTACTGATGGACCAATTCCATGATTTCTTCATGTATCTCTCGTTAATCAGAATTATCATGATGGTTCCCATATCATCAAATTATAAATTTTTTATATTGATGATTATTTTTTGTTCATCAAGTGATCCACTAAGAGTAAAGAATGTAAGGAAAGGTTTTTATGTGTATTTTAAACTCTATTAGTTTGTGTCATATGGTGTCACAATATCATAGAGGATAGTTCATTGGAACATGAGTCATAGATGCATGTTCATGAACCTAAGTTGTTTGATAAATAATTATTTCTTAGAAAATATGTATGGACCTTGTTGATTCATGAGATGATTGAGATATTGATGACTACATACTCTTATATTATTAAGTGTTGGTTATGTTCCTATTATCAAGTGATCCTTGTGAGTCATCACATGTGATGTTCATATTTTGATCCCGTTCATATCCCTCAAGATATTTTATTTGATTCATCAGGATTAGAATCCCCTAAGATGTATCTTATTTAAGATCTTGAATATTCCTTTATCCTCAATTTCTTAAATTTCATGTTTTTATGGAGTTCGTGTGTTCTTGATGGTCTTCATGGAATTGATGTAAGTATAGAAGGATATATGATATTTATAGGTTCTAATAAGATAGTTTATTCATAACAAAGAAGTATCTTCCATGCCATGTGATAATGGTAGGGAGATGTGTCATATAATTGTGATCTATGATAGATCAGGGGTATAAGACATCATAGTTAGAGATCAATATTTTTAAAAGAGAAATTCAGGTCATGACATGGTTGATGAGTGTTGTGGTGTGAATTATTCTATGTGTATTTCAGTTATTTATATATATATATATATGGGTTAAAGTCCAATGTATTTCCTTTTCTATTTCTATTGTCATTAAATTAAGGATTTGATCACACCCAGATATCTATTGGATATTATTTCCATGGTCTTGTATTTCAGGGTCTTCTTGTTAGGGTTTATAGGATAAACAATTTTTTTCTAGGGTCAAGAAGATTAAGGATGTTTGATAGGAAACACATTGGGATTTTAAGGTTATGAAGGCTTCATTATAAAACCCTTGGTCCCACCATGAGCCTTTTTATTTTAAATTATGATGTAGTTGTAAAACATGAGAAAGTGGGTCCCTATGGGGAAATTGAACCATTATATTTTCATATAGTCCCATCATTGTTTGAAAAATTCCTATCAAGTTATGATGATTTTTTTCTAGACCTAAATATGAATATTTTTTCAATTTCTTTTGGAGTAGGTTGATGATTTATCTAGGCATTACTAGATCAATGTACTTGTTCAAGAGATGTTGGTAATTGTATCCGCTACCCAAGAATTTTTCAAGGAATATTTTTTTGTTCTACATTATATGGGATTACATTCATATATTTTGTAAGGTAATATACTTAATTTATATATTTTATTGGTTGATGTTTTTTCATTTACAAGGACATAATTAATGAAATTATTCCCAATTTTTGAAATTTATACCCTTAATACTAGTCAAACACCCACATCCTATTAGGGTTTGGTTTCAAGGGTCACTCGCATCTTCACAACTAGCCCATGATGAATACGTATGAAGGGGGACATGACAAAGAGTAATGATATGATATACACTAGATATGTGAAGTTATATAAGAGGTATTGTAATAAGAGATATTAATGATATTGGTATATTTATTCTTATCTTGAATGAGATGTGGTGAACTGTTATTAGGGTGACATTTATGATTTATAGTTTTTTGGAAAATAAATAAATTTGAGGATAAATTTTTTAGTTTCTAGATGAGGTTATCATGAATATGTGACATGGTTTACCACATTAGTTTCTACTATATTTAGACCCCATGAGAATAATAGTAGAGTGCCTGAGGCTCTATATAGAAGTCCATTTTGGCATCTATCTTTTGACAATGATTAATCCTATGGATTTTAGGAATTAGTTTTTTTGGTCCCATGGTGATACTGGTAGAGAACCTAAGAGGTAATATGGTAGTTCCTTTTAAAACACATTTTCAAATTGGTAAATCCCCTGACAATCCATTTGGAAGTTCATTTTATTTCGCATAGTCATAAAAATGATGATCTTATAAAGTAATGTAAAATTCATTAATGTATATGGTAATATATTTCTATATTCTAAAATGCTATCAGGTATCATTGTCAATGGTCAAACCGAATGTTATTCCAAGGCATTATTTGACATCATATATAGTACTTTTTATTATGATCTATATAGTTTATTACCATCTATAAAATCAATTAATGTTGGGTATTTTAGCATACCAGATATCACATTATAACCCAACATGTTTTCTTGCACGTTTAGAATTCAAATTTTTTAATTTTATCTGGAAAACACGGGTATATTGTGGAATAAATTAGGTCCTCATTCATTGTTTCCATTGAAGACTAAATCCCCACACCATACATGTGCTCACTAGTTGATGTGAAGACCTTATGTTTAAAATAAAAGTCTATGTATGGGGTAGATAATGGATCGAGACATAGTTTATTGATGAGGTTTATAGGTGGTACTTTGGAGAGACTCATAGTTTCGGTGGATAATTATATTGCTCTATGTTTATTTGATTATATTTTTTATATGATTTTCCCCTGAGGGATAATATTTTTCATGTAAATATTATATGGCATATATTGTTTAATTGATATAGCATGGTATTATATCAATTCATTAGGTTTTAGTTTTTAATACAAGTCTACATGTACATAGATTTATTATCTATTATTGTTTATTGTTAGTTTATTTCACTAGGTTTTAGGGAAATCATATTGAGAGTATATAATTTCCAACATTGATCATAGACTCCAACCCCTAGTTAGTAGCATGTAGTATTTATGGTGGTGTGATTTATGTAATATGTTACTATTGAAACATTTACTATCCAGGTAATCCGATTAATTGTGTTACAAAATGGAATTAGAGAAAAGTTTTTATTTGTGATACTATTTTCGTTCCCAGTAGATGTAGATTTTATTAGTTAAATTTTAAAATTGAAATTGATATTATGATCCCTGAACACATGTTTTATGAAAGTAAATGTTATTATTTATCAATATTACTATCGATATATTTATTGAGGTATGATTTGTCGATTTGTGGATTTTATTTATTAGTGTACTCATTGATCTTGGTGATAATAGGTATTCAAATGTGTATTATAATTAGTACTTTATATTTACATGACTCGGGATTATTTTTCATTAGTAATCGGGTTATAATGAAATGTGAAGTGGCTTATAGAGTCAATAAAAAATTGTATAATGCCTCCCTATATGATTTATTGGGAGAATTATACTCATATATAACTTGATTGAATATTTTATCTTCATATACTTCTATTAATTTATGATGATTTTCTATGTAGATCTTATCTTGTGTTATCATATGATTATGTTGATGCAGTCATTAGGTCCATGAGTTGTATGGAATGCTCAAGGAGTATGTTTTGGAATTTTAATTAATTGTAATGGATTCATAAAGGAGGTATTATCCATGGGATATGGTTTAGAATTTGAATGAGTTACATTATGTATACAGTCTCCATTTAAATTGTATATAAAGTAATTTGGGATTCCATATGCTATTAAGATTTAAAGAACAATTGTTCTTCTAGTATTATTTATCTATTACGAGAAAAAGATCACATGGATACCATGACTAGTTGAATTTGGGTATGAATTTCTATAAGATATTAAATGGTAAATAAATATAGCCTAGTCTAGTGTGATTATTACTGAGGTAGATTCAATAAATCCTTAAGTGATGTATTATTTTTTGTAACCATGAAATTAGTTTTGGAATCCTTTTAAATCTTTAAGGATAGGGAAAATAATGAACAAATATTGATTCTTATTAGATAAGGATGATATAAATGGGATTCATTATTGATTTTATAGATTATAGAACTGTGATCAGTAATGTGTTACTCAATGAATCAAAAATCAGAGTTATTGATCTATAAGTAAATGATAGTTTTCAAATTTGTGATTAGGAATCGATTGAGATTTAAAAGATATATAAATATATGTTATAGATTTTTTTAAGTGAGTTTTCTACATCTTGTGGATAATTAATAATAGTTTAATTATTATTATTCACTATAATACACTAAATATTAATAGTTGTGTTTTGGTTGGATTGGGGTAAGATGAACAATGAAAATAACGAGTCAGTGTTTGGTTATGTGTTTTTATATAAATGGTGGATTCAAATGGTGCTCCTTCAGTATTAATACTGTAATACACCATTATTTTAGTATGCATTTTCCATTAAATAATTTATGTGTGTTTGATAGCTTTTTTTACAAGCAAAAAAACCTCAAATTAATAATTCCTTATTTTTTTATGGTATAAAAATATATTACAATAGGAAATACACTCTAAGATAAATAAATGAAAAATAATATTTAAAGTTAGTAATGCAATGAAACTATGTGTCAACATAAAAATTCAAGGTTAAAATTATCTTCATCGTAATCTATTATAAAGATCATATCACTGATTATAACATCATAAAGTATACAATCTATTATAAATATTACAAAAATATTAGAAAATAAATTATAGAATTAGATGAATGATTTTATAAAAATAGGTATTTCTATATATAAGAATGTGATATAACTATTATAAATATGTTTTTTTGTTATATGGTCATTAGATATACGGTCGTTGGATATATGTTAATAGAAAATGTTTTCATCAGGTTTTTGGTATCCAATTCATATATTGAGACATGTTTACTTATAAGTGAAAATGTTTATACACAATAAATATTTTACATTTAATTGTCATTTAAAATTTTGGTATAAAATAAAAATATATTCATTCATTTAAGATGATATCTATTATTTTAGTGAAACTATATTTAGTTAATATTATATTTTTGAAAATATTTATGGCTTTAAATGACACATTTTAATAAAATATATTCAAAACATTCAAGATAATATATATAAATACAATAATAACATAACATATATAATTAAAATGATATAAATAATGACAATATAATTATTCATGTTAAATGAAAAACGTTGTATTTATAAACCATATTTTTTATATATTACATATTTATATTTAAAAGATATATTTATCATATTTTTAATATAAAATTTAAGTAAATTTATTTTTTATATTTACATATTTGAATAAAAATTACAATAATTATTATTAACTATTATGAAATATGAATAATGTCACTTTTTCTATAAAAATAATATTATTTAAAATTTATTTTTTATGTGTTTTGAATTTTTTATTCTAAATATATTTTAATAACATTTATATAGTCTAATAAAATGAATATAGTTTATGTAATTAGGGAATCTAAATTATGTTAAAAGTAAAATTTTATTTTTTAGAAAATAATAAGTTACCTAAGAGAAAGTGTGTAATAATGGTAATCAAAAAATGACTTAAAAGGAAAAATATTATGAAAAATGTCTTAAAATATCACTAACAATTATACAAAAAATGTGTATATGAGATCACTCTAACCCATAATTCACACCTTTTTCATTATTGATCCACTATTAAAGTGTCACTAAATTCCTTACTCATTAAGAAATATGGATTTTTTAAAATTAACCTTATCCTATCCTATAAAAGGACCCCCCTACACCCACACCAATCTATACATTACCTTATATTTTATCTTGAATTAATTGTTAATTTATCTTCCTAATACTATTATCCCATTTTTTGGAAACTATAGTCTTCATAAGGAGTCCCAAATCATTCTTTTATAATAATCTCTCTGAGGGAATCTTGATGACTTCAAGATAACTGGTATCCACTCCTAGATGAATATTCTTTATATTTATTATCCATCAATTATTAAATAAAATTTACTACTCTAATAAATAAATTAATGTCAATAAACTTCTATAAAATTGATTTTTTTTATAATCAAATAACATTTTCTTTCTCCATCAATCGTTATAATATGTTCATTTTTTGGTCATTTTTACAACCAACATAAATGAAGTAATAACATATACATCATGAAAGAATTACAAAACATAAATATAGGTTATATTTTTTATTGATAAATAACATAAAATATTTTCTATATCGATGAATGTTAATATTATAGTTTAAATTCACAAATAAATTCAATTGTTATTTAATTGAATATTCACTAAAAATGATATTTTTTTGCAATATTTTAGAACAGACACTATAACATGAATGAAATGAACATGGGACCAAAATACTAGAGCAAACACATATATTAATTCTTCCTTATTATTTGAGAGGTTATGAACACTTGTACATGCATAAAAGGATTGAACCTCTATGCTGAATCATGTGTGGGGGATTTTAGAATTAACACATGAATATAAATATTAAAAATAAAAAGTGATATACGGGTAAATTATAATTATAAAAAAAATTGATATGTAAAATAAATATGAATAATGTTCATATACATATAATTAATTAAACTAAATTAATTATTCAAGTATTTCAAGTAGGTAGGAATAAGAGAAAATCCAATATATGTGTTCTTTTCAAATATCACATTAAATAGATATTGTCCGTGGATAAAATAGAATTGGGGGTAATTTATATTATTTATCTGAAAATAACCATTTATTTTCTTCTCATCATGTTATATTTTTATCATGTATTCTCCCTATAATTCATATTTCATCTAAAAATAATCTTGTAAGATGAAATGACCTTATCTAATATTTTTTGAAACATTTTTCCCATGTTTTTGTATTCATATGATTTTATAGATTTTATTATCCCTGTGTAAATTATTTATTATGTTTATTTTCAATATAAATTTATATTATATAAAAATGTTTTAATTTAAAATTTATTAATATTTTATGTATGTAATCTTTCTCCCATGTTTTTCTATGGTTTTATTTACAAAACATCCTCTCTAAATTCTCATTATCTTGAAAGTATTTTTTATTTAATTTTAAGATATTTTTAAAACAATAATTTTAAAATTATTTTCAAAAAAAATTAAAAATTAATTATATTTATTCTTATTTTCAAATAAATATTATAATCCTCTTTTAAATTGTTTCTAATCCATGTCAATTTACTTCCATATTAATTATATTAAAATAGGGATACGTTTCACTGGTATGATCCACATTTTTTCTAATGGGTATTAATTTTCTTCACATGTGATGACTCAGATGAATCTAGTTTCATTATCATGGGTCAGTTATACTTTGATAGAATTAATAATTTTATAATATTCATTTCTAGGAGATAAGAATATTTTTTATATGAAAGTTTTTCTCGTAATTATGTTATATTCAAATAAATTTTGTGAATAATTCGATTGGTGATGAATCTTTTATCTAATGGGACTCACTATTTCTCCCAAGTGTTTTAGGGTTATTTTTCCTTCCAATTTTTGGTGATGATGATATACTACATAGGTGATTGTTGGGTTTTGATGTTGGGGGCCATAGAGTATTATATTCATTTGAATTTGAATGTTAAAGGAAAGGTTTCTTCATCATCTTAGGGTGTGGTAGTAAAAAAAATAAGGCATTGATAATGGTTGTAGAATCTAGATGTAGTATGAAATGTTATATAAATTCTTATTGTATAAAACCAATAAGTCCCTATGCCAATATGTGATGATAACTCGGTCATTGTTTTCTTGACATAAGTAGATTGACATGGGACTCGTACATTGTGTGCCTTATCAAAGGTCCCCTTTTGTTTGATGATTTTTTTTATAATATTATGTGATACTTTTACAATAGATGATGTTATAGGTTTATGTGAGTGGATCCCGGAGGCTTATGGGAGAAATATTTGGTATATGAGGCAAGGGTGTAATTATGTTATAGGTTCTATGAGTAAGATTATTGTTGTTTACTATTGGTGGTTCAATCCTGATTTCTATTTTAAATGTATGTGATTTGGACCTATATAATCATTAGAGATTTTTCATTTCATGGGTCTTCTATTTTGGTTTCATTCTAGTAATTATTGTAAAGTTTATATTATATTTCATTAGGGTGTTTTTTAACATTCCTCTAGTTCGTCAATGATTTGTTTGTTCATCATTCTTTTAATAACTCTTTTTTCATTAGCTTCCCTTTGGTTCTATTGTTCATTTTATTCACTCTATTGTCCCTTAATGTTTTTAGGTTCATAAGTCTAACATATCATTTCTATTTAGTGATTTCATTTTCATTCTAGTTTTCTATGATGTTTTCTCCACTGGTGATATATGTGAATCATTATGTCACTATATAGAAGCATCTTTAGAGGAATGTCCTCTACTCTACTCAAAGTGTCATATTTGAGATTCCCACTCTCATTGTTTTTTCAATTCAAGGGAATCACATTTCAGAATTTAATCAAAAATTTGGATGATTTCTTATTTGTTTTAAGAATATATTGATCTTTTTTTTTTGGAATTTATACTCTCTCTATATAAGATTTCATATATCCTAAACTATTTATTTATAAAATGAAAAATGTATTGAGGTGGTAAATCATTATATCCCCTAATATGACATGTAAGGGTTTCATGAGTGAACTAATTCCACTGCCTTTATGGGAATGGTAAGTGAACTAAATCCACTATGATATAGGTCCTCATCTACTTTGTTAATATAGTCTTAGTTGTGATATTTTAGAAAAAAAAAATGATTTAATATGAATATGTGTGAACCAGTATAATTTATTATGCCATGTTACAATATTATTTTTTTCATAGATCATGGTCATTGATTCATATTTCCAAACTACGTTTTCACATTTTATATTTAATTTTAGAATCTATATGTTAAGAATCATTATTTATGACCCATATTTTTTAGTTGTTATTTTTATATAATATATTCATGTACCCTGATTAATATCATATATACATATGTTCATTTTAGGATCACATGTGATCTTCAGTTGATAACATATATATTTTTCCATATAGAGCATAAAAGGTTGGTCTTTTTCCATTTCCATTCTGAGGGTAATGAAGATGAGTTTCATGTAAAATGTTTTTAAAAGTGTATGATGTGGGAAAATTATTTGTGGTCGATGTCGAATAATGTTTGTAAAATATGTTGGTTATGTATCTAATCAAAAAAGATACCAAACCAACTATAATTAAGGTTAAATTTATTATGATATTTATTTAATAATTATGTATAATTATGTAACATATTTGTTTTTTATGGTTTTGAAATCCTAATTTTTTTCAGACAACATTAAAGTTATTTTTTGGGACTTTGTTTATATGAATAAAATGATAAAACATAAAGAAAGATAATTTGTATGAAAAGTTTTATTGTTTGAACAGAGAGTTTCAAAAAATGAACTAAGATGATATAATTTTAAATGAATGTTTAATAATTTACTGCATCTTAATTTTTATTTTAGTTAACATATGATTACTTATTCAGGTTATTAAGGATTAATAATCACACTTTTATTTTTGGTATTAATAAACATATGGAAGAAAGATGAACCAATTAAATAATTATTTTGATGGATAATGAATTAATTATCATAATGTGAAACCAAGTAGAATGGGTTCTGGAGTGAAAAATACAAAAGTGATGCACACCCAACCTTTTCATGTATGAACAATAAAAAATCCATTTCAAATTCCAAAATTACTTAACAAATGAACAAATTCACATTTAGTCCTTCATCTAAAAATATTCAAACTCATTTAATGGGTCTCTAAATCTACTAATATCTCATAATATAATCAACACAATATAAATATATTTCTCAATCATTATTTATCATCTAATTAATATTTTTTTCTGGTCATTATTTGGATGGTTAAACTGAACAACGATGGATTCTCATCATCATCATTCAAGTAATTTTTATTAATAGGAGGGATGGACAAAAGAGAGGGCACAAAGCCTGAGGAGAGAAACTAAGGGGGTATGAAATAGTGAAGTCCGAGCACAACCCCTTTAATAAGAGCCACCCCATTGGGATTGATGATTCCATCCATGTGCAAGAACACCTCCACCATGCTAGGGAATTCCATTGAGGCTCAGTGGTCATCCACCTTATTCCCCTACCTATAAGGGATTGTTGATTCCATCAATGTGCAAGAATATGTTAATGTTTTTTTAATGATCTTTCCCAGGCTCTCCCAAATTTTGAGGATTATATTTTAATAGAAGTCATACATAATGTCCTAATGATTTCAGAGACATCTTAGAGAATTTACATGATTTAATTAAAGGAATGTTGGAAATAAATCTTGATAATATTTATATGTATTTTATATTCCCAAGTGCCTCGCCATGGGTTTCAATAGTACTCTTGGTTTATAGTAAGGATAGATAAATGTATCCTTGCATTTATTATCATGAACTAAAAAGATCTGGGGTAGGAAAAATAAACATCTTCCTCATATTGATTCATTATTCAATCAAATATGAGGGTATTATTATGTCACAATAATGGAAAATAAATTTGGATGTAATTAATTAATGGTGAGATAATATAACATATACATGATTTTCTTTCAAATAAGATACAGACACAATAAATTCATTATTATTCCTTTTGGACTTAATGATTCCTCCACAATCCTTACAGATCTGATTAATTAAATTTTTATAGATTACCTTGATTTATTTTTGTTATGATTTAAAGTTGATATTATCATATATTTCTGGAGTATATATTATAATAAAAATCATTTCACAATTTTGGTAAAGACCCTACTAAAATAAATCAGTAAGAAACATTAAAAATTATGAATTTTGATTGAATAATTTCTCATTCTTTTTTCATGTAATCAAATGTGAATATATATATATATATAACGTTGATTGAGGAATGTTCTATAACCACCAGTATAATATATTTAAATAGTTTTCATGGATTAACTGGTTATTATTATTGCTTCTTATAAATTTTATTAAGAAATATATCTTCACTAACATGTTAAAAATTTATGGGGGAAAATTATCCTTTAGAGAGATTAATTTATTAAATAAATTCAGAAATATCAAGATAAGGTTGGTCATTTAAAATGTACTCACAATACTTTAAAATGGATAATGTTTTATGATATATAGTGATTCTTCAATGAGAGTATAGGGATCTGTCTTTATAAAAAATGATATATTGGTATCTTATACCTCATTTTAATTAAATTTCATTGAGAAAATTTTCCCATTTCATGATTTGAGACATCAATGATACTATTTTCATTAAAGATACATAAGAACTATCACTATGAATAAAATTGTAAAATATAATGATCGACATAGCTTAAACTATATATTCGCATATAAGGAGTTGAACGTGCTCCAAATTTCATTGATGGAGTTGAATAATGATTATTAATACTCCATACATTACCATATTATCAAGGTGAAAAAGGTTACATATTCTCTATGAAATAAATATCATGCCACCATATTCAAAATGAAGAAGAAATGGGATCGAATACTCATAAATATTTAATGGATGAGCCTAAAATCATAATGGAAGGGGTAAGATCCAATATTTCATATCAAAAACCAAACATGGACCACCCATAAAATAAATCCATTAGTATAACCTACGATATACCTTACGAGTGTCACTGATCCATGAGGGATGATGAGAATCATTAAAATAATAATACGTAATTGATGGGTTCATAAGACCTTATCCTTCTATTTTAGAAATATTTCAACCAACTACGCTCAATTTGAGGTAGGTTGTCCCTAAAATTTCTCTTTATATTAAAAAACACTAATGGATTGGGTTATAAATTTATATTTTAGACACATAATAATAATATTAAATTTGTTTAAGGAGTATTTGATAGGATAGATAAGTATCATTTTTTTTTCTTCTCAATTTATTGGATTTTTTCAATTTGGAAATATGGTAGCAAGCTGTTTTGGTTAATTATAATCACCAACTAGTTGAAAAATTTTCCAAATAAATTTAATGAATGTATTTTAAATTATCTTGTTGTGTATTGTTTTTTGAACCAATTTATTAATTTTTTAGTCAAATTTTAATGGTTTTCTTATATTTTAAAATGGGTTTTTTAAATTTATAAAATATATTTAATATTTTATAAATATTTTTTTAGTGTTTTCATCCTAGTTTTATAATTTATTATTCGTTGATAATAACTATGAGGCTCAAGGAGGACATAGTCATGAACCTAGACATCTAAAACAGTTGTCTACCTCTAATAAATACGATTGAATCCCAAAAAAACACATTCTATTACCCACTAGGGTAACTAATCAAATAAATTAAAATCCATATTGGCTAATACATGTTCTTTCTATAATGGCCCGGACCTCTCTGGTGCATTCCTTTGCGACACTCTGGTGTATGAGGTGTACTGGGAGGTCAATGTTACTTATCCCCATCACTTTGGAAAATTTCGAGTTCTGTGAATAGTGCAACGGTAGCCTTAGGTGAACAGTGCAACCATAGACTTAGGTGAACAGTATCATCGGTAGCCTTAGGTGAATAGTGAACCGGTAACCTTATGTGAATAGTGTCATCGGTAACCTTTTGTAAATAGTGCAACAGTAACCTTATGTGAACAGTGTCATTGGTAGCCTTATGTGAGGTTCCAACCGTATCCTTTTTCCCTTTCCAAATTTCAAGTTCATGAACAGTGTTTCCATAACAGGGACATTCTAATGGTGAGGTTTCAACGATGAGGTTCATGAATAGTGGTTCCAGAATAGTGATGTTCCAATGGCGAGGTATCAATGGTGATGTTCATGGACAGTGCTTCCAGAACGGTGAGGTTCCAATGGTGATGTTTCAACATAGAGGTTCATGAACAATGGTTCAAGAATAGTGAGGTTCCAACAGTGAGGTTCATGAACAGTGTTTCCAGAACGTTGAGGTTTCAATAGTGTGGTTCATGAACAATGTTTTTCCTTTTCCAAATTTCGTGTCCATGAATAGTTCTTCCAACTTCCCATGGTTTTTCCCCTTTGACTTTTCCTTTTATGTAAAATGCTTTTAAAGTCACGTTTTAAGGACTCTAAGGCGGATTCAATGGCCATAACTCCTATATTAATTTCCTTATGGTTCGGGATTATATTACTTGGTCAAACCATGTGGTTGAATGCGATCCTCTTTTAATGGAAAATCCAGAATATCATAATCCACTGCTCTGTTAAATCTTCTAAAGGGATGTTATATCATCGTCCCTAGTTCTCCCTCCATGTTCTAGACAATGAGATGCTCAATCCTTTCATTCCATCCCGTAAGAGTTTCACAATCAAACATTCCTCCTTGGATCGAGTCCACTCTATTTTGATAAAATCAAGCAGTATCGATCATTCTTCAATATATGGTATGATCTATTGACATTTGTTTGGGTTCATCCCCTTCTGTTTCTCCTTTCCCTTTTATGGAATACTATCTCTATGTTCTTAATGGATTTTTCTTGGGTGTTGAAGGGTGTGGTGGTGTCTCTGCAACCTCGGGTGTATACAGTTTTCACATGGGAGGAGATCGTAACCCATTGTGTGGCTCATTCTCGTATAAAGAATGTCAAGAACCATTTGAGGTAGGGGATTTGTTGCTTCTCTTTTATTTTACGTGCAACTGTATAGTTCATATTTTTTGTCCCACTGGATCACAATGGAATTCAAATAATATATATTTGAACTGGATAAGTGTAACACCCCAAAAAAATGTGTTTCATATAATGGTAGTTTATATATATATATATTTATATCATCTATTAATCGAACAAAACTTGTTTCTTATGGAAAATTAATAATACTATTTTAATTAATGAAATGGAATAAAACACACAAAATGGAGATAAGGAACCTTATTCAAATAGAAACACCATTGTGTTTACAATACACTGAGAGAAAAAGAGTAATCATGATAACCAAAAATACCTATTAAGAACCATATCAAAATTATAGGGAGACAACTTAAAACAATGAGAACCCCAAGGAAATAATATGAGTCCTTATAATTTTTCATAATGAACATAAGAATGACCAAAGCCACCGTGACCACACAAGGAAAAAATGGTATGACGTGAACCATCTTCTTCAATCAACTTGAGTATTAGGACACCCTATGTCCTAGATTTATAAGACAATAATGCGAACATTACCTTGGAAAACCATGTAACTCTAACGGCTATAAATATAGCTGTTGGAATTTTTGGATAATTGATTGAAAACTTATAAATGTATTTTAGTTCACCTTGTAATTAATTTATGAATTGAAAGAATTATAAAAACTACTCCTAACCCTAAACATTAAAAGGACATAGTGAAATGGTTTGAATTATACAATGGGGTTTTTGAAATGTAATAAGGAATTAAAAACAAGTTTCAATTAATTCAAATGTATTATAAAGATTTTCATTCAATGTATTAAACTATGTTTAATCTCTTTTAATTGAATTATACTTTTAATTAAACTATGTTTTGACCCCTGTAACAGTAGTATAAGAGTTATCATTCAATTTTATAAATTTTTATGTTAAAGGTTTCGTGTTTATAAACAACCATAGAATATACTTTTAAGTCTAATTTGTACACATTAACCTTCTAATGATTGATAAAAGCCATGTATAGAAAAAGAGAAAATTTCTATATAGTATTATTTTCCCATAAGAATTCATTTTTATTATTTAAGATAGTTTTTATTAAAAATTTGGGCCAGCTAAGAGACAGCCCTATATGGCTGGGCCAAGGGAGGCAGCTCACGCTAGGTAGCTGAGCCTAGCCCTCAACCTAATCTTGGGCCAGCCCGAGCTCGGTCATAGGTCTCCTGAGGGGCACACACAAGCATGGGAGTGCAGGATCGCTTGAGTGCCTAGCGTAGGCGCAAGGTCGTGGTGATCATGGGTAGACCGAGGCTTGCGGGGGAGGCAGGAGCCCGTGTGTAACGCCCACTAAGTGTGTGTTGTTTGATTTCTGAATGAGTATTTGGAGGCTTAGGCTTATAAGGAAGCCGTGCATGCCTCCCCATTTCGATGTGGGATGCGTTTTTTTAGGCAAGACAGGATCTGGGCCATTGGATCACGTCGCACGTGATCTGGGCGATTGATCCCGATCCAGCATTCGATCCCAAACAACCGCGGCGCATCATAGGGTTTTTGAGGACCGTTCGATCCAGAACAATCTAATCATGGTCGTTCAATGTTTTTTTAAAACTCTGCATTGATCTCATGTCGTCCGATTAGACTCGGATTAAATACGAGTCGTCCTTTACCTTTATAAACCACAGACGCATCCCAACCCTTGAATTCAATCCAGATCAGATCTTGGCCGTCGAAATCCCTCCCAGTTTTTCACCCGCAATGAAATCATCTTCTCCCCGTGGCATGACCTGAACCACTAAACCTACACCCTATTGGTTCATCATTTTTCTCCTCCTTCACGCAGTTTCCACAAAAGTTAACTATCAGTCTTTATTTTAATCCCATTTGGGCCTCATATCCCACTCATCTTACATTAAAATAATCAGCCTAGGTATAGTATGTAAAACTACACTGAGGCATCCAAATAACCCTCTTGGTTCATTGCACACAAGCCTCCAATAGACCTCTATGGGTCCTCCGGGATTTCAAGTGCCTTCCCGAGCTCCTCCTCCCCCTCCTCAAGATAAGGAAAAGGATTAGCCTTTGTATTTCTTTCAGTTTTACGTTTTATGTATATATATATACTTGTAAAACAATATACATCATGATATGGTTTGAAATTAATTCTTTAAAGTTGCAGGATCTTGAGTTACAATGTATTAATAACCCTAAGCATGGATATCCCAGGAAAATTTATTATTATTTTTACCTAAATACATATTCGGTTATATACATATATGTTTGTGTATGAAAATATATAGGTATAATATATATATCCCTCAGAATTTCATAAAGTTCATACGCCCAGGTTAAAGATTCCTAAAACTGAGTTTCAAGTTAACGAAGGACTAAAATGCATGGTGTCACTTTGTGTAAGAAAATTTTATATCTAATCAAGTATGTTCTTATATAAGAATACACATAATACAAATGCATTTTTAAAACAATTCAATAATTATACCCTTATAATTAAATCCATGCTTTTGATAAATTTACAAGTGTCAAATTTACTTAGAATGAGAACCTTTCGTATACTTGTTATGTACAATCGGGTATGTGGGTACATGTGTATACATGTCATCTTTGATCCCCAATTTAAATTATAAATTTCCAAGGTTTGCGAGGAAGATACAAAACTTGTGTTTTCAAATATTTCTTTTTGGATTCGACTACACACTACTTCTTAAGAACACCCCATTTAATGAATGTTTTACACAACATGAAACCCCAAGTGTAGTTATTTTAAATGCTATTATTATGATGTTCATAGTTCACGAGTATAAATATTGGAGGCTTGAAACTTCATATTCACATTTATGATTTACTCTCCTCTATATATATTAAATGATAAAGGATATGGTTGAGTCTCATACTTTCATGTATTAATATCTAATGTGTTAAACAAAATCTTTTTTATAATAAATGTAAGAGGAAATGTGAATTTAACACACCACACAGAATTTTGGGTTCTTCTTTTTAATTATTATGCACCCAGAAGAAAATATCATTAAGTAATTGGTCGAGATTGTTTTAGGAGCTATCATTTTATGTGGTTACCCCACCAATTCCTTTATTGTGTGTTTTAAATCAATACCACATGTGCAAAGATTGTATACTAGTTTATGCATGTCGTTGAGAAACCTGTTGTCTGAATAGTAACTGGAATATTATGTTTTAGACCATTTATAATTCTAGTTATATGAGCATGAATAATGATCATGTATTTTAATGCATTAAAAGTTGTAAAGTTATTATTTTATGTGATAATAAAACAATTTATTGTCAATAATAAATTACGAGATAAGCATTTAATTATTCAAGGTGGTATGAGACACTTTGAATAAAGTGAATTAAGAAACCAAGTAATATGTGTACATGGAATGATAAGTGATTTAATGAATCAAAGTGGTATGTGCACTTTGATTTAGAGTTATGAGGAATACATTAGACCTAGTATGTTCTGGGGTGGGGACTGGTAAAAGTAAGCCCTCCGGGTTGGGGTCCAGTTACAGCAGACCCTCCGGGTTGGAGTTCGGTTATTAGAGGCTCTCTAGGGTGGAGTCTGGTTACAGAGGCTCTCCGGGTTGGGGTCCAGTTACAGTTATCCCCTAGGTATTTCCACAAGGCCTTGACATGGACCGACATATGCACTTTCCTCATTAAGACTATGTAAATTAATTTACCAGATGATTATTCACCTAGTAGAATACTCCAGGTTAATGAGTTTATTATTATGAGAATTAGAAGAAGTTTAAGTATGGAATATTTATTATTTATACAATATTTAGGAATTTATTACCGATAGTAAATGATGAAATTGAAATTATTATTTCTAATCACAACTATGATCATGCATTACAATTAGTTATTAATTTTTTACTTGCATTTTAACATGAAATGTATTTTACTTTTTATTCTGAATGATCATTCTCATAATTGAATCATGATAATGTTAGTACATTTTAAATTATGCACTTATATCCCTTAGACAATTTTCATGGTATGTTTAATGTGTTAGAAAATTTTAATGAAAAGCTTTTATTGAAATATTAAATAACGTTTTCAAAAGTAATTTTGGGTATAGTATGTTCTTTTTAAAACCCTTACTAGGCATTCGTATGCTCACCCAACGTCTTTAATTAAAATATTTCAGGTAACATATTTTAACAGATGAAACATTTTAGTAGTAACTGGTTTCACAAAGCTTGAACCGAATTCAATCCTCTGTATGGAACCGACTTCGAGTACTCGGGAGTTGTGGAGTGACAGTTGGCATCAAAGGATTCGGTTTGGATAACTCTAGAAAACCCGAACTGAACAATGAAAATTTACTTAAGTAATACTAAGAATGATGTTTTCTTAATTTCAGATGGAAAATGAGGGTACTAACCTTCTGTCTCTTCCCAAGGAGGAACTGGAAACCATAATTTCCATAGCTAGCAATGAATATTATATAAACTATGCCCATATCTGTATGTCATAAAAAAATCTCCATGACATATCCAATTCCCTCTGATTACTTCAACACCACCGAAGAGCAGGTCTGGATTACATCTTTATGATGCAAGCCCAGTTTCCATCTTATGCACAATGAGGAAAATACTATAAGGGACTTTTTAGATGCTTCACTACTGTAGAAGGCATCTAATCCCTCACAGCCTTCCATGAAGTTGCAGCAGCGGGAGACCTCCATGTGGAATTTATGTGTCAAGTCCTGTCCTATGGACATTTTGGTTAGGTAATGGACTTCGACATCCTAAAGTATGATGCCTCCCGTTCGGTATACAGAAAACAACTACAGACGGATGGCTCACAGTTCTACACCCCACATGTCAGACTTTGGAGACAGCACAAGTGCACCCATGATATCGAACCAGATTTCTCGGGTTGCTTATGGTTCTGGGAGATTGAAAGCTTTGAACTAGTTTTTGGGATTTGTGTATTCGGGGACTGGGGAAACCATTAACTCTGTTTTAATTTTTAAACCAGTGGTTATATAATAATATAACTTGTTGTCTCATCTTTTTGTTATCCTTTCATTGGTTTTACTTCTGAATGAGTATCACAAAGTGAGCTTTTATAATAAATTTTTAGATGGAAGGACAAACCCATATGTTATCTCTTCATATTGAGGTACTGGAGATTATTGCGATCAAAACCTATGAATAGGAGTGACTACCTCTCGTAAACTTGCGAGAAATGTGTAAACCTCTATATGAATTGATAAACAGTTCAGAAATTCTCCGCACCTGTCAAGGGAATGCTTCCATTTACTACCACATAGCCACAACAAAACTGGATGAGTATAGGTGAAGAGGAAAATACCACGGATGCATTTTCTTATGTTTCACGCTAAGCCAGAACTACACGACCAGATTATGTCTTCAAGAGGCTACTTTGGATGGAAACCTTTGTGTGGCCTACATGTACCAACTCCTCAGTTTTAGCCAGTACAAAAACATCTATGACTTGGATGTTCTCAGTCAAGACATAGTACGGTGAGTTGTTTATGTGATGGTCCATTCGTACATTTACAAACCTTCGACCGTTTGATCCTCCCTCTGAAAGGATGAGTGTTTGATGCGAGAGTTCAACCCTTTCTTTACAAGGTGTGTCTCGGTCAGAAAACTAGAGGAGTTGATCATCAATTTTGGGTTCCTTCTGAACGCACTTGAGGATCCTCTATGATGGGGGATGTGGTAAGAACATCAGAGATCTTTCTTTCTTTTTGGTAATGAAATGAATTGCGAGGACACAATTCTTAAAAGGAGGGAATAATGTAACACCCCCAAAAACTTATGTTTCATATAATGGTAGTTTATATATATATATATATATTATGTCATCTATTAATCGAACAAAACTTGTTTCTTATGGAAAAGTAATAATATGATTTTAATTTATGCAATGGAATAAAACACACAAAATGGACATAAGGCTCTTTATTCAAATAGAAACACCATAGAGTTTAAAATACACTGAGAGAAAAACATTAATCATGCTAACCAAAAATACCTATTAAGAACCCTATCAAAATTTCAGGGAGACAACTTAAAACAACAAGAACCCCAAGGAAATAATATGGGTCCTTATAATTTTTCACAATGAACATAAGAATGGCTAAAGCCACAACGACAACACTAAGCACAAATGGTATGACGTGAACCATCTCCTTCAATCAACTTGAGTATTAGGAAACCCTAAGTCATGGATTTATAAGACACAAATGTGACCATTTCCTTGGGAAAAAATGGAACTCTAATGCTTATAAATATAGTTGTTGTCCTTGTTGGATAATTTATTGAAAACTTATAAATGTATTTTAGTTCACCAAGTAATTAGGTTATAAATTTAATGAATTATAAAAACTACTCCTAACCATAATCTTTAAAAGGGCATAGTGAAATTTTTTGAATTATACATTGGTGTTTTTGAAATGTTATAAGGAATTCAAAACATGTTGCAATTAATTCAAATGTATTGTAAAGATTTTCATTCAGTGTCTTAAACTATGTTTAATCTCTTTTAATTGAATTATACTTTTATTTAAACTATGTTTTGACCCCATTAACACTAGTATAAGAGTTATCATTAAATTATATAACTTTTTAGGTTAAAGGTTTCGTGTTTATAAACAACCTTAGAAAATACTTTTAAGTCTAATTTGTACACATTAACATTATAATGTTTGATAAAAGCCATGTATAAAAAAATATAAAATTTCTATATAGTATTATTTTTCCATAAGTCTTCATTTTTATTATTTAAGATAGTTTTTATTAAAAATTTGTGCTAGCTAAGGGCCAACCCTATATGGCTGTGCCATGGGAGGCAGCTCATTATAGGTGGTTGAGGCTAGCCATCGACCCAAGCCTAGGCCAGCCCGAGCTCAGGCATAGGTCTCCCAAGGGGTGCACAGGAGCATGGGAGCGCAGGACCACATGAGTGTGCAACGCTTGTGCAAGGTCGGGATGAGCATGGTTAGCCTGAGGCCTGCGGGGGAGGTGGGATCCCATGTGTAAGGCCCCCTAAGTGTGTGTTGTGTGATTTCTGAATGAGGTTTCAGAGGCTAGGGCTTATAAGGAAGTCGTGTGCACCTCCCCGTTTTGATGTGGGACGCGTTTTTGGGAGAAACAGGATCTGGGCCATTGGATCGCGTCGTGTGTGCTCTGGTCCATTGATCCTGATCCAACGTTCGACATCCAGCAACCGCAGTGCATCACTATGTTTTTGTGGTCCGTTCGATCCGACACGATCTAATCGTGGTAGTTCAATGTTTTTTTTAGACATCGCATCGATCTCATTTTGTTCGATCAGACCCAGATTAAATTCGAGCCGTCCTTTACCTTTATAAACCACAGATGCACTCCGGACCTTGAATTCAAGCTAGATCGGATCTTGGCTGTCGAAATCCCTCCCAGTTTTGCACTCACAGTGACATCTTCTTCTCCCCACGACGCGCCCTGAACCAGTAAACCTACACCCTATTGCTTCATCATTTTTCTCCTCATTCACATGGTTTCCACAAGAGTTGACTATCAGTTTTTTTAATCCCACTTGGGCCACTAATCCCACTCATCTTGCATTAAAATAGTCAGCATAGTATATTATATAAAACTACACCGAGGCATCCAAAGAACCATCTTGGTTCACTGCACAAAAGCCTCCAGCAGACCTCAACGTGTCCTCTGTGATTTCCAGTGCCTTCCTGAGATCCTCCTCCTCCTCCTCCTCTTTAAGCTAAGGTAAGGGATTAGCCTTTGTCTTTCTTTTGGTTCTAAGTTTTATGAATATATATATATATATATATATATAATTTTAAAATAATATACATCATCATATGGTTTGAAATTAATTCTTTAAAGTTGCAGGATCTTGAGTTACAATGTATTTATATCCCAAAGCATGGACATCCCATGAAAATTTATTTATTTTTTCTTTTTCCTTAAATACATATCCAGTTATATACACATAAGCATGTGTGTGAAAATATATAGGTATAATATACATAGCCCTCAAAATTGAATAATGTTCATATGCCCAGGTGAAAGATTCCAAAAATTGAGTTTCAAGTTAATGAAGGACTAAAATACATGGAGTCACTTTGTGTAGGAAAATTTTATATATAATCAAGTATGTTCTTATATAAGAATACACATAATACAAATACATTTTTAAAACAATTCAATAATTTTACCCTAATAATTAAATCCATGATTTTGATAAATTGACAAGTGTCAAATTAACATAGAATGAGAACCTTGTGTATACTTGTTATGTACAATCAGGTATGTGGGTACGTGTGTATAATTTCCATATTTGATCCCCAATTTAATTTATAAATTTACATGGTTTTTGAGGAAGATACAAAACTTGTGTTATCAAATATTTCTTTTTGGATTTGACTAAACACTACTTCTTAAGCACAAGCCATTAAATGAATGTTTTACACAACATGAAACCCCAATTGTAGTTATTTTAAATGATTTTCTTTTTATGGTCATAGTTCATGAGTATAAATATTGGATGCTTTCAACTTCATATTCACATGTATGAGTTACTCTCCTCTATTTATATTAAATGATAAAGGATATGGTTGAGTCTCATACTTTCATGTTTTAATATCTAATGTGTTAAATAAATTCCTGTTAATAATAAATGTAAGAGGAAATCTGAATTTAACACACCACAAAGAATGTTGGGTTCTCCATTTTATTTATTATGCACCTAGGAGAAAATTTCATTAATTAATTGGTCGAGATTGTTTCTGGAACTATCATTTTATGTTGTAACCCCACCCATTCCTTTCTTGTGTGTTTTAAATCAATATCACATGCACAAATATTGTATACTTGTTTATGCATGTCGTGGAGAAACATGTTGTCTGAATAGAGACCAGAATATTATGTTTTAGTCTATTTCCAATTCGGGTTATCTGAGCATGAATAATGAGAATATATTTTAATGCATTAAAAGTTGTAAAGTTATTATTTTATGTGATAATAAAATAATTTATTGTCAATAATAAATTATGAGATAATAATTTAATTATTCCAGGTGGTATGGGACACTTTGAATAATGTGAATTAAGAAGACAGTTAATATGTGTACTAGGAATGATAAGTGATTTAATAAATCAAAGTGGTATGTGAAATTTGATTTAGAGTTATGAGGAATGCATTGGACCTAGTATGTTCTGGGGTGGGGACTGGTAAAAGTAAGCCCACTAGGTTGGGGTCCATTTACAACACACCCTCCAGGTTAGAGTCTGGTTATTAGAGGCTCTCCGGGGTGGTGTCCAGTTACAGAGGCTCTCCAGTTTGGGGTTCGATTATAGTTTGCCCCTAGGTCTTGGCATGAGGTATTGACATAGTCTTGCATATCCACTTTCCTCATTAAGTCTATGTCAATTAATTAACCAGAGGATTATTCGACTAGTAGAATATTCTTGGTTAAAGAGATTATGATTATGAGAATAATAAGAAGTTTAAGTATGACATATTTATTATTTATGCAATATTCAGAAATTTAATGCCAATAGTAAATGATTCAATTGAAGTTATTATTTTTAAGCGCAGCTATGATCATGAATTACACTTAGTTATTAATTTTATATTTGAATTTTAACATGAAATTTATTTTACTTTCTATTATGAATGAGCATTCTCATAATTGAATCATGATAATGCTTGTACGTTTTAAATTATGCACTTATATGCCTTAGACAATTGTCATGGTTTGGTTAATGTGATACAACATTTTATAGAAAATGTATTATGGAAATTTTAAAGAATGTTTTAAAAAGTTATTTTGGGTTTAGTATGTTATTTTTTAAACCCCTTATTGGGCATTCGTATTCTTACCCTATGTTTTTAATTAATGATTTTCAGGTAACATCTTTTAGCCGATGAAACATTTCAGCAGTAGCTAGTTTCCCATAGACTGAACCAAATTCAATCCTTTGTATGGCACCGTCTCCGGGTACTCGGGAGCTGGGGTGTGACAATAAGTAAATTGATATCGATCGTATGTTATTGAATTTCTTTTGCTCAATAGTGTAATATCTATGCTTGATTTTTTTAGCTTTTTGTTCTTGATGGAAATTGGTAAAGAATGTAAAGCTAGAATTAATTGATAATTGTTTGGATAAAGATAAAGAGGCATGTAAATGAATTTGGTTCTTAATTATGTAATTTAATGTTAATAAAATTGGTCCAATAAGCATGTTTAATTATTTGTGACATCTTACTATTTAGGTTTCCCGATGTTGTAACCTAGGAATAATAAATTGGTTAATCCAAGATGGATTAAAGAACTGGTTGTTTTATAAAATATTATTATTTGTAGGGTTATGAGTTACCCTCTTGCTTGTTTTAGGGTCAAGAGCCCAATTGGTATGATGTTTGTTTTCCTACTGCTTGTATTGTGATGTGATCTTGGATGGAAGTTGAGATATGTGGGGGTATGGAGGCCTACTAGTTGTGGAAGAAGTTGACTCCTAGAGTGGTGAAATGCATTAGTTTATGCGTGTGGGTGTCGGGGAGGAAACTTGGGATGATGAAACGGGTTGGATATGAATTTTTGGATGCTTCTTGATTCTTATTGGTTGTTTATCTTCTTTACATTCCCCACTGCTCAAGGAAGCTGGTTTTTCTTACCCTTCTTCCAAAGGGGCGAAGACGCGTGGGGTATTCCACGTGATTCCCGTTTTTAGCTTCCTGAGGGAGGATGGGTCTATGGTCTTGCAATAGGCGGAAAAGACTCGACGATAAGTTCATCTACTCACCATTTTGAGTCCCATGTGTTTAGTAGCTCAGAATGTTTTTCTAAAATGTCTGGGAATATGGGAAAGTAATGTTTTAAATAAATTATTGAATAAATGTTGTTAACTCATAGGGTTGGAGTTTGCTGGGGCGTAATGATGAGGATTTAATTTAAAGGAACAATGAACTTTGGGTGTGATGATAATGAAATATAATATGGAAAATATTGATTGTTAATTAATGTTTAAAGAATTAATTAACGTATAGTGAAATTGATAAAAATTGAATGAATTAATGTAATAAATCACTTTAAATGGTTGTGTACTTATAGTATACCTAGTCTTAGAAGTGGCAGTCAGAAGTCCGAGAGAAGTTAGCTGTAGTTGATTCTAAGACTAGGTTCTGCCCATAGTGTGGTTGTGAGCTATAATATATTTTGTAATTTTTGTGTTTCTGTACACTACTCCACCCTGACAGTTAGGGAAACTGACACCCCGGGGATTCTGATACCTGGGGGGTGTTTTTTCCAACATTCCGGGGGGAGGATAGATAGTTGACTACCCCCTTTGGCCCCACTCTCTTCTCTTGGTAGTTACTTGTGCTAGTAGGAAAATCAGTTAGTTTTTCCCATATATGTGTGTAGAGGGTTGTAATTTTTTCTGGTTATTCACACACATATATTCTAGATATATATTCTTACGGACTACTATATGTGTAATGTGTATAGGCTGTGATGGATTGAGGATCCTTACTCGATGTATGGGCTGTAATGGCTTGAGGTATAATACTAAATCTACGATACACATTATACAAGTTGTGGTGGCTCTTGAAAACTACCTGGTTACTTTATTATGTAGATGTGGATGATTTTTTTCATGAGGGGAAAGTTGTGGTGCTTTGATTAGGTGTCTGTGGGCAATCCTTTTTGGAGAGAGATGCTTAGGACGTGCGACGTTGGGGCAAAGTGGCAAACCAGTGGGGAAGTAGTAGTGGGGTACCCTTGATATTATTTATTATATTATATAATCTTGTATGTGATACATGGTGAGAGTGTCCATGGTGAGGCTGGGAAAATAGTATACCTATTTAGGTGACGAGTTAGTTACACTAGTTGTTCATTATGATTTAGCATGTTTCATTATTTCTGCACGAGAGGCTCTAGGGAGGACCCAACTGAGTATACTGTTATACTTACCCTATGTATATATAATCTGTCTTCAGGTCACTTGGAGAATTTTTGAGATCCGTATGGTTTCTACTAGCTTGGGGCTGTAGGAGCTATTTTGGATTCATGGTTTCTATTGTTTTTACTTTCATTTGGTTACTTACAGTTTTACCCTTTCAATTGTAGTAGTTTTGCATGAAATTACATATGTGTACCTGGGATTTCAATTATATTGTTGTCTGAGTTGTAGTCTGTTGGTGTCTTTCTTATTTTTCTCTTTCGCATGTGTTATGTTAGAGGGTAATACCGACCATTTGTGTGTTAATTATACCCTCAGTGTGAGTCACCAACCCGGGGCCTACTGGAGGCGGGACTCAGGGGTCATTATCTACCATCTCACATTGCTGGCCTAGGAGGGATACACCTTTTGGGGAGGGGGTCATGACAGAGTGGTATCAGAGGTCTGGTTGAGGGATAGGATAGAGTTTGGAGTTAGGTACAGGTGAGGTTGCATGGGTATGTAGGGAAACAATGGTAGTCAATTTTAGCATGTGATGTAAACACTGGAGACCGGCTGAGACATAGGCATTTAGGGCCCCCTATGTTTCGATGTATGGACCTTTAAGGTTACAATGCCTACTAAATGAGGTGATACTAGTTGCAGGGTAGATACCTAGGAAAGGATCATGCATCATTCTTCCTTGTGTCTATATTTGAATAGGTAGACCTTAGGATAGGGTAACCTAAAATGAATAAATGAAAACAATTAATTAATTAATGTTGAGCCTTTTTTATTCCACGTTTAGGATCTCTAACTGTTTTTTTTAAAGTATGGATCTAGTTCGACATCCTCATTAGGGTTGCATAAGATATGTCCAACAGGTTGTGCAAGTATATTGTCGTAGGGTAGAGGTTGACGACGACGACACTTGGAGTAGGAAACTCTGAGAGTTTTAGCGCTAGAGTTTGTAGAAGTACGAGGTCTCCATTTTAGATGCAGTCATGGAATACTGGTTAGAGGAGGTCGAGATATGATTCAGTTAGATCCATGCTTGGAAGGATCACCAAGTTTCCTTGGTTGTGATGATGCTGCGTGGAGCAGCGAGGCAGTGGTGGTTCTTATTCCTCAGGGATTGCGAGGAGTTGGAGATCTCATGGGAGGAGTTCTGATACAAGTTTAGAGTCAGGTTTTTTTCTTATACCGTTAAGGTGTCCATTCTCCATAAGCTTCTTACCCTTTGATAGGGGATCTCTAGTGTGCGAGATTTTGGAATCCGTTTTAGGATCCTTTTAGGATATGCTTTTGACCTATTCCCAGATGGGGAGTGTAACATCCCAGGTAAATAAAGAATAAAGAATTTTCATATTTATTAATATTTTTGAATTAAATATTAATTTTACTTTAAAGGGGTTTCTATGTTCGATAGCGTACTTGATACGCAAAAATGATTTTCTTTGAAAACTTACATTTCATACTAGTAATATAATAATATTATTTTAAATGGTAGTTAACAAGTAGCCTTTGTATTGGCGGGAGTGAATAGAAACAACTAAAATGTGATTATATATGTTTTTTAAATGGTTTTACATTTTTCCAATAAAATATAAAGGCTTAAAATAAGGAAAGAATTCAATTTTAGGCATAGATACACTAATATTCACTAAAGGTCGACTTATCGCCTTTTCATGGTGAATCATCTTTAAATATAGTTTTTGTCACTCTTATAAATTATATTGGACCAAATAAAACTCTTCTTTAGAATCGGGACATCAAAATTTACTTTGTGTAAATTTTTTGTATTTTCCGATAAAGTTCATTTTTTAATGAATAGTGAAAAATGTTGTATTGTAATTAAAAACCTCTTTTTAATCTGATTTATTTATATGATTAAATTATCTTTTGAATTGGTTTTATAGTGAAATTAGAATATATTTTTACCATTTAATCCAATAGTGGTCATTGGAATTAATTCCACTTTGAAATTGGACTTAAACTAGTGTCAATCTTTTGATATATATTGTTTCATAAAAACACACTATTTTCCATGACAGCGGGAATTAATTATTAAATTAATTAATGTAACTTATATGTTTTGAATTTTTTAAAATAGACATCATTTTGAATTCGGAATATCAAATATAGCTTAGGGTGATGTTTTGGTATTTTTCAAAAAAAACTTCAATTTTTTATGAATAGTGAAACCCCTAAGTGGTACTTAAAAAACTAATTTTTCATTTAAATGAAATTTTACCACCTTTGTGTTTTGAATTTCAAAAAAAGTACATACATGTTTTTCATTAAGAAGTAAAATGTGGTTCAATGAGATTAAAATATTTTTTTGGTGAATAGTAACTTTTAAGTTTATTAATCACGATTAGAGGTAATTAATGCAGTTTAAGGTAAAAATAATGTTTTAATAATATGAAATGACCTAGACACATGTCCTAACCTTATTGGATGTGTCATGGATGACCAATAAAATCCATGGGTCAACTTGGGGACCCCATGGATCCACTTTGGTAGGAAAATGACACTAATAACGTTTTATTTAATGTTAAAATTAAAATGTCACAAACATGAGTTGTTTTACTAAAACAATTTTTAAATGGGGTTATACAAGTCATATTATTTACTATAAATATTAATTAGAAAGATAAAGAGTTTTAATACATAATTATATATTTTTTATTATTTTTAGTCATTAAATAAATTAAATTATTTATGACACCATGATGATGCAGCGATTACCTCATTATTTAACGATTTAAATAAAATGAAAAGATAATGTAAAATATAAGACCTACACTTGTCAAAAACCAAATGTATGGGTGTATTTCAAACCATTATCACATTATCATATAAATATATAATTTTGGGACCCTTGTTATCCGAAAATCCTTTTATAATAAAGTATCTTTTCTTAACTTTCCAAGAGTGCCCCTCTTCTCCTCTTATAAAAGGCCCCCACCTCTACCTCCATACCCACTCCTCTCAAGCCTTTCACTCGGAAAAATACTGCCCAATTTGTCTCTCCACATCCCTATCTTACTCCTATAAGCCTCACTTTGGGTAGAAGTCTTCCCATGGAATCCTTTGAGATCAAAATCAAAAAGAGTTACCTGTTTTAAAGGTAGTGTCTTCTCTTGTGTTCTTATGTTTTATTTTGCTTCTGCAACCCCATAAAATATTTTTATTCATTTCTTTTCTAACAACACCAGTATACTCAATATACTAGGATTTTTTTATAACAAGGATTTGAGCTACACTTACACACACCTTCATCTAATGGTTAAAGAACATACTGTTTCTGTGGATGGAGAATTTCTGCCTCACGAAACGATGCTGTTCAACACTCATATAACACCTTCAAAGGTGGACATTAAGATGACACTATATTAATATATGATATATAATATGTTATGTTTTACTTAAGCTTCTGTATTTTTCATTTGTGGCATACCATTATGGTTTCCATTGTGGGAAAACAAGATAATTTCATTTAAGGAAGTGCGGACTACCGCCCCCTCAAAGTGATTTGATTCGTTAATGCCATACGTGGGACGTATAAAGGATGGATTTAATGATATTATATATGATATTATACTGGAATTATAATACAACTTTATATCATTATGATTTCACTCCATTAAAGTATGAGATAGAAATTAAAGTAGCGTTCATGTGTACGTACGACTTACCATCTCTATGAACGATGCATTTCATTTCTTATCCCCAAATGTAATTTACTATTATAAATACATATATATAATGGATATATATGATTTATGTTACATCTAAGTGATGAAGATAATTATGGAATTAAAATATACATACCTCTCATTTAGTTTTAATTCCATTAATATGACATAGAAATGAAAGTAGCCTTCTTGCGTACGTACGGCTTACCGTCTCCATGAACGGTGCATTTCATTTAATACCTCTAAATGATTATGTAATATTATAAATTCATGTATATACTGGATATATATTATATATATGATATCTACATCATGAATATAATTCTTGATATAATGGATATTTTACCACATGAACAACTTGTAATTATAAAGAGTTTATTTTTGACTCAAGTACCAAGGATCGAGAAAACGACCATTATTAACATAAATAATTACATAGTGTTCATAACATAGTAATAAGTAATATAAAAGTAATAATGAACTTGAAAAAGGTTCTTAAGAGAGTATAAATTAACTCGAGTTTATTATTCAGGACGTTAAAGAACGATCGAGTCAAGTCAGACCCAAGGTAAGGGACTTCGTCTCAATCTCCTTTCATTGATGCATATTTTGTTTTATACACAAATTTCCATTATACGGTGTATAAACCCCTTTGACTTTTAATTTTATACAAAAGCAGTCTTTTTCTACAAAGCGTTTTACAAAACGACAAAAAGGAATGTTTCTTTTAACGTACGCGGTGACAACGACCTTTTTCCGCCGTCGTGAGTATTATTTGGTCTTTGGCTTCCTCAACAAGTCGTAATGTTTTTTAAAATTAAATAAATACCATATACTCTTTTATGTATTTTGGTATTGAAAATGGTTTTTATAATGGATTTGTTATGTCAATATATTTAAGTGATATATTGTGATCGGAATGTGAAATGTTTTCTTTCCATTCTGTTTTTTTTATGTCTTATGATTTTATAATGGTATTGGGACATTTGACGGGTGGTTGCATGATAAGCCATATGACGAGTGGTGCCATGAATACCAGGATGGGTGGTTACGTTATAACCTCTAACGCATTGGGTATGGAAGTCGGCCGTATGACTATTCCATTAAGTGATATGTGTGGAAGTCGACCGGATGGTTATTCCACTTAAGTATGTTTATGTCCCAAGTTACCTTTATATGTTATGTGTTCTTTATATGAGTTGTATGGTAATCTTTTGGTTACAAAAGGGTAAGTAATGGTCTTTTATTCAGTGAAGTGTTTTTAATACTTCATAAAGGTGAAAGGTATTACTTTGATAAAGTATACATGGTTTACTTGTTGTTTTGAAAAACTAACAGTTTTTATTCTTTGTGTTTCACTTACTGAGATTTTTATGCTCACCCCAAGTTTTTTTTGAAATGTTTTTCACAGGACTAAATGTGGAATAGGGTCAAGGATGGGATCAAGGAAAATTCATGCTATCTAAATCATGGAACTAGACATGTTTCTTTTTAAGATTTTTTATTCTATGGAAACTTATTAGACGTGTCTAATTTGTAATCTTTTGAGATGTAATAGTTATTTTCTAATTCTATAAAATTCTAAACCTTAAAAGATCCTCAATGTGAATTATTCATTTAATTCATTATTAAGTAAGGTTTAAGGTCGAGGCCTTAAATTTGGTATCATAGGTCGGTTTAGACAACTTTAGGAGTTAGAAAATTGTTAAATTATAAATTAATTTATGGTATGATTGAAATGATATAGCATTTAAAGATTACCATGTTTCTTTGCCTAAGATATTTCTATGTTCATAATGGTTTTCCGTAGAGGAAACAAAGCAGCTATGTTGGGACGACAACAGGAGGAAGACAACCTTCCAAATCAGCAACCTGAGATGGTCGGAATTGGAACTGAATAGTTTTTTGTAGTGATGGCATAGTTGACTCAGGATATAAATGGTGGTGGTATCCATGCACGAGATCAGCCAGATCAACCGCAGAGGAACATGTCAGTGGTAGAACATTTCATGAGGAAACATCCCCCATCATTCAGAGGATCATCTGACCCCGTGCTAGTTGAAGGGTGGATTAAAGCACTGGAGAAGATTTTTGATGTCATGGGGTGTTCAAAACATCAAAATGATAGTCTTTCTATTTACCGTTTTGAAGGTGAAGCTGATCAGTGGTGGTTGATGGTGAAAAATATCAGGGATAGTGATGAGATTGATGATCTTCACTGGGGCGAATTCAAATGTATGTTTCTTGAGAAATATTTTCCTAAAGTGGTTCGTCCTAGGATGGAAAAACAATTCCTAGAATTGAGGCAGGAGGATGACTCAGTGGCTGCTTATGAAGAAAATTTCACTCGACTGGCAAGGTATGCTCCAAATTTCATATGAGATCATGATAGTAAAATCAACCGTTTTTACTCAGGGTTAAAGCCAAAGTATCGTAGGGATTTAGCTTCTCATGAGTTCAAAAGTTATGAAAAACTTGTTCGATGTGCGGAGAAGGTGGAAATGGAGTTTACCGATGATCAGCTATTCTTTGACAAACAACAGAATTAGAGGTCCAGTTGGCAGGAAAAAGGGAAGAATTCATCAAATAAGCAAGGAGGTAAGAAAACCAAATATCCATCCTATGAGAAGTGTGGTAAAATGCATCCTGGAGAATGTTTATCCAAGCCTGGAAAGTGCTTTCGGTGTGGTAAGTTGGGTCATATTGCTCGTAACTGTAAGGAACATGATCAAGCAGGTTATGAAAAGCCAACGGTAAGATGTTTTAAGTGTAATGAATTGGGTCATTATGAAAATGAGTGTCTAATGAAGAACTCAACTGTGGGAAAGAAGCCAGACTACAAGCAGAAAGGTGTGGCGAAATCCTTTGCAACTACTTCAGCAGATGTTGGTCCATCGAATGAAGTAGTATCAGGTACACTGTTTCTTTGTTCAGATTATGCCAATGTGTTGTTTGATTCAGGTTCTACACATTCATTCATTTCTGATAAGTTTTATTGTAAATTAGAAATTCCATCTCAAGATATGAATCCTGAACATATGGTAAAAACACCCAGAGGAAACGTTGAGACAAAAAGAAATTATAAGAACCTTCTTATCCTTATGTGTGGAAAGAATCTACCTACAAACCTTGTTGTTTTGCCTCTACTAGAGTTTGATGTTATTTTGGGAATGGATTGGCTTTTTGTTTATCATGCTAAGATTGACTACAGAGCTAAAATGGTTTCTTTTCAGAAAGATTTTTAGTTTGTGTACAAGAATGAACCCTTGATTTTGATAACATGTCAGGAAGTTGAGAAACTAGTAAAAGATGGAAATGAATGTTACCTTGAACATATGGTTGAAAATAAAGGAACTATTTATATTAATGATGTGCTAGTGGTAAATGAGTATCTTGATGTTTTTCCTGATGAGTTTCCTGGTATTATTCAGGATCGGGAAGTTGAATTTACTATTGACCTAGTTCCTGATTCTAAGCCAATTTCAAAACCCCCTTATCGAATGGCTCAAGTTGAGCTTTTAGAGTAAAAGAATAAATTGCAAGAGTTATTAGATAAAGGTTTCATTTGACCTAGCACATCACTATGGGGTTCTCCTGTCTTGATTGTTAAAAAGAAATATGGTTCAATGAGACATTGCATTGATTATAGAGCCTTTAATAATATCACTGTTAAGAACAAGTATCCTTTTCCTCATATCAATGATTTGTTTGATCAGCTCTAGGGAGCTGAGTATTTTTCAAATATTGACAAGAGATCAGGGTACCATCAGTTGAAAGTGAAAGAAGAAGATGTTCCGAAGACTGTGTTCCGTACTAGATATGGCCATTAAGAATTTGTAGTTATGCCTTTTGGGTTAACCAATTCACCTGCTATATTAATGGACCTTATGAATAGAATTTTCCATGAGTTCTTCGATAAGTTCGTGGTTTTTTTCATTGATGATATTTTGGTGTTTTCTAAAAGTAAAGAGGAGCATGAAAGTAATTTAAGGGTTATCTTGAAAACCTTATAAGAAAAGAAACTGTATGGAAAATTCAGTAAGTGTGAGTTTTGGTTACAACAAATTTCTTTCCTTTGTCACATTGTTTCAAAAAATGGCATAACTGTTGATACTGCTAAAACAAAATTTGTTGAAGAATGGACAAGACCCACAAATGTAACCAAGATCCATAGTTTCCTTGGTTTGGAAGGTTACTACCGAAGGTTTGTTGAAACATTTTCACGGTTCTCTAGTCCAATAACTAAGCTAACTCGGAAGGGTGTTAAGTTTATCTGGAAAAAATAATGTGATGATTGTTTTCACGAGTTGAAAAGAAGATTGGTGAATCCTCCAGTTTTGGAACTTCCTTCTAGGAATGATGAGTTTTTTATATACAGTGATGCTTTGTTGAAGGGACTTGGTTGTGTCCTTATGAAGAATATTCAGGTAATTGCATATGCTTCACGTCAGTTGAAAACTCGTGAGTTAAATTACCCTACACATGATTTGGAATTAGCTGCTGTTGTTTTTCCTCTAAAAATTTGGAGGCATCATTTGTATGGAGTAAAGTGTGAAATATATATTGATCACAAAAGTTTAAAGTATATATTCACTCAGAAATAATTGAACATGATACAGAGGAGATGGCTGGAATTAATCAAGGATTATGATTGTACAATTCATTTCCATCTGGGAAAAGCAAATAAAGTGGATGATGCTTTGAGTCGAAAAAGTAATGCTTCATTAACCATGCTACGTTTGGAAAGAGATCCTTTGGTTTTTAATTTTATGAACTTTGTCATCGAATTTTTTTGTGTGGGAAGTTCTTCTGTTTTGTTTCAGGTATCAGTGAAATCTTCTCTATCAGACAGAATCAAGCAAGCACAGAAGTAAGACAGTGAGTTGCAGAAAAAGGTAGAGCTAGTTTAGAAGGGTATGTTTCCTGAATTCAACATTGATAATGATTGTGTTTTGAGGTTTGGGAAGAGATTATGTGTGCCTTGTGATTCATAGTTGAATGGTGAGTTGTTATATGAGGCTCGTAGTTCCATGTTTTCAGTTCATCCTGGCAGTACTATGATTTACAGAGATCTGCGGTAGTATTACTGGTGGGATGGAATGAAAAGAGATATTACTGATTTTACTGTAAAGTGTTTGACTTGTCAGGAGGTTAAAGTAGAGTGGCAGTTACCAAAAGGGATGCTTTAGCCTTTACCGGTGCCAGAGTGGAAATGGGAAAATGTATCCATGTACTTTGTTGTAGGATTACCGAGGACATCTCGAGGTAATAATGAAATCTGGGTTATTGTTGATCGATTGACTAAATCTGCTCATTTCCTTCCTATTCGAGATACATTCTCTCTAGATCAACTTTCTCTATTGTATCATAAAGAGATAGTCAGGTTGCATAGAGTTCCCCTCCCCATTGTATCTGATCATGATCCCAGGTTTTCTTCTAACTTTTGGAACGACCTTCAGAAGTCATTGGGTACTGAATTAAATATTAGTACAACATTTCATCCTCAATCAGATTGGCAGTCGGAATGAACAATTCAGACTTTGGATGATATGTTGCGTTCTTGTTCGATGGATTATCAGGGAAGTTGGGAGCAACATCTTTCTATGGTTGAATATTCCTATAATAATAGTTTTCATTCCAGTATACAGATGGATCCATTTGAGGCATTATATGGGAAGCGGTGTCTAACTCTATCTTTTTTGGATGAAGTGGGTGAAAAGAAGCTAATGGTACCAGAATTGGTAAAAGAGATGGAAAAAAATTCAGTTGATTCAGAAACACATGAGAACAGCTCAGAGAAAACAGAAAAGTTATGCGGATAACTGGAGGAAGGATCTATCTTTCGAGGTAGGTGATCATGTTTTTCTCAAAGTTTCACCTTGGAAAAGTGTGATGTGATTTGGTAATAAAGGAAAGCTGAGTCCAAGGTTCATTGGACCAAATGAAATTCTAGAGAGAGTTGGATCAGTTTCTTACCGAGTGGCTTTACCTCCGAGTTTATCTCAGGTACACAATGTTTTTCATGTTTTGATGTTGAGAAATTATATGCCAGATCCATCTCATGTTTTGAGCCCAGAGGTAGTTCAGTTGGAAGAGAATCTCTCTTATGAAGAACAACCAGTCCAGATTCTTGACCGAAGAGAGAAAGTGTTGCGAAATAAGATAATTCACCAGGTAATGGTTTTGTGGAAGAACCATATGGTTGAAGAGGCAACATGGGATTTTGAAACTGCTATGAGGGATAAATACCCCCACTTATTTTGATAAGTGAATAAAATTGCGAGGACAAAATTCCCAAAAGTGGGGAAGGATGTAACATCCCAGGTAAATAAATAATAAATAATTTTCTTATTTATTAATATTTTTGAATGAAATATTAATTTTACTTTAAAGGGGTGTCTATGTTCGATAGCATACTCGATACGCAACAATGAGTTTCTTTGAAAACTTACGTTGCACACTAGTAATATAATAATATTATTTTAAATGGTTATTAACATGTAGTCGTTGTATTGGAAGGAATGAATAGAAACAACTAAAATATGATTATATATGTTTGTTAAATGGTTTTATATTTTTCCAATAAAATATAAAGGCTTAAAATAAAAAATAATTCAATTTTAGGCATAGATACTCTAATATTCACTAAAGGTCGACTTATCACCTTTTCAGGGCGAACCTTCTTTAAATATAGTTTTGGTCACCCTTATACATTATATTGAACCAAATAAAACTCTTCTTTAGAATGGGGAAATCAAAATTTACTTTGTGTAAATTTTTGGTATTTTTCCGATAAAGATCATTTTTTAATGAATAGTGAAAATTATTGTATTTTAATTCAAATCCTCTTTTTAATATGATTTATTTATATGATTAGATTATCTTTTTAATTGTTTTTAGAGTTAAATTAGAATATATTTTTATTATTTAATCCAATAGTGGTCATTGGAATTAATTCCACTTTGAAATTGGACTTAATCTAGTGTCAATCATTTGATATATATTGTTTCATAAAAACATGCTATTTGTCATGACAATGGGAATTAATTATTAAATTAATTAATTTAACTTATATGTTTTGAATTTTGTAAAATAGACATCATTTTTGAATTTGGAATATCAAATATAGCTTAGGGTGAAGTTTTCGTATTTTTCTAAAAAACTTCAATTTTTGATGAATAGTGAAACCACTAAGTGGTACTTCAAAAACTGATTTTTCGTTTAAATGAAATTTTACCACCATTGTGTTTTGAATTTCAAAAATTCTACATACATGGTTGTCATTAGGATGTAAAATGTGGTTCAATGGGATTAAAATAATTTTTTGGTGAATAGTAACTTTTATGTTTATTAATCGCGATTAGAGATAATTAGTGTAGTTTAAGGTAAAAATAATGTTTTAATAATATTAAATGACCTATACACATGTCCTACCCTTATTGGATGTGTCATTGCCGACCAATACAATCTGTGGGTCAACTTGGGGACCCCATGGATCCACTTTGGTAGGAAATTGACATTAATAACTTTTTATTTAATGTTAAAATTAAAATGTCACAAACATGAGTTGTTTTACTAAAACAATTTTTAAATGGGGTTAAACAAGTCATATTTTTTACTATAAATATTAATTAGAAATCTAAACATATTTACTACATAATTTTTTTTTTTAATTTTTAGACATTAAATAATTTAAATTATTTATGACACCATGATGATGCAGCGATTACCTCATTATTTAACGATTTAAATAAAATGAAAAGATAATGTAAAATATAAGACCTACACTAGTCAAAAACTTATTGGATGGGTGTATTTCGAACCTGTATCACATTATCCTCTAAATATATAATTGTGGGACCCTTTTTATCGGAAAATCATTTTATAATAATGTATCTTTTCATAACATTCCAAGAGTGCCCCTCCTCTCCTCATATAAAAGGCCCCCACCTCTACCTCCTTACCCACACCTCTCAAGCCTTTGGCTCGGCCAACCCCTTCCCACATTGTCTCCCCACATCCCTCTCTTACTCCTAGAAGCCTCACTTTGGGCAGAAGTCTTCCCAAGGAAGCCTTTGAGTTCAAATCAAAAAGAGTTACCCGTTTTAAAGGTAGTGTCTTCTCTTGTGTTCTTATGTTTTATTTTTTTTCTCCAACCCCCTAAACTCTTTTTATTCATTTATTTTGTAAAAACACCAGTATCCTAAATATACTTAGATTTTTTTATAAGAATTATTCAATCTAAACTTCCACACACCTTCATCTAATGGTTAAAGAACATACTGTTTCTGTGGATGGAGAATTTCTACCTCACGAAACGATGATTGTTCAACACTCATATAACACCTTCAAAGGTGGCCATTAAGATGACATTATATTTATATATGATATATAATATGTTATGTTTTATTTAAGCTTCTGTATTTTTCATTTGTGGCATACCTTTATGGTTTCCATTGCGGGTATACACGATAATTTCATTTTAGGAAGTGCGGACTACCGCCCCCTCAAAGTGATTTGATTCATTAATGCCATACATGGGACATATAAAGGATGAATTAAATGATATTATATATGATAGTATACTGGAATTATATTATACCTTTATATCATTATGATTTTACTCCATTGAAGTATGAGATAGAAATGAAAGTAGTGTTCATGCGTACGTATGGCTTACCGTCTCCATGAACGGTGCATTTCATTTCTTATCCCCAAATGTAATGTACTGTTATAAGTACATATATATAATGGATATATATGATTTATGTTACATATAAGTGATGAATATAATTCTGGAATTAAAATATACATACCTCTCATTTAGTTTTAATTCCATTAATATGACATAGAAATGAAAGTAGCGTTCATGCGTACGTACAGCTTACCGTCTCCATGAATGGTGCATTTCATTTATTACCTCTAAATGATTATGTAATATTATAAATTCATGTATATACTAGATATATATGATATATATGATATCTATATCATGAATATAATTCCTGATATAATGGATATTTTACCACATGAACAACTTGTAATTATAAAGAGTTTATTTTTGACTCAAGTACCAAGGATCAACAAAACGACCATTATTAACTTAAATAATTACATAGTGTTCATAACATGGTAATAAGTGATATAAAAGGAATAATTAACTTGAAAAATGTTCTTAATCAAGTAGAAATTAACGCAAGTTTTCTATTCGGGACGTTAAAGAACGATCGAGTCAAGTCGGACCCGAGGTAATGGACTTCGTCTCAATCTCCTTTCATTGAGGCATATTTTGTTTTATACAAAACGTTCCTTTATACGGTGTATAAACCCATTTTACTTTTAATTTTATACAAAAGGTATCTTTTTCTTCGAAGCGTTTTACAAAATGACAAAAAGGAATGTTTCTTTTAAAGTACGCAGTGACAACAACCTTTTTCCGCCGCCGCGAGTATTATTTGGTCATTGGCTTCCTAAACAAGCTGTAATGTTTTTTAAAATGAAATAAATATCATATACTATTTTATGTATTTTGGTATTGAAAATGGTTTTTATAATGGATTTGTTATGTCAATATATTTAAGTGATATATTGTGATCGGAATGTGGAAATGTTTTCTTTCCATTATGTTTGTTTTATGTCTTATGATTTTATAATGGTACTGGGACATTTGATGGATGGTTACATGATAAACCATATGACGGGTGGTGTCGTGAATACCGGGACGGGTGGTTACGTTATAACCTGCAATGCATTGGGTATGGAAGTTGGCCGTATGGCTATTTCATTAAGTGATATGTGTGGAAGTCGACCGGATGGTTATTCCACTTAAGTATGTTTATGTCCCATGATACCTTTATATGTTATGTGTTCTTTATATGGGTTTTATGGTAATCTTATGGTTACAAAATGGAATGTAATGGTATTTTATTCAGTGAATAGTTTTTACTACTTCATAAATGTGAAAGGTATTACTTTGATAAAGTATACATGGTTTACTTGTTGTTTTGAAAAACTATCAGTTTTCATTCATTGTGTATCCCTTACTGAGCTTTTTATGCTCACCCCAAGTTTTTTTTTGAAATGTTTTTTACAGGACTTAATGTGGAATAGGGTCAAGGATGGGATCAAGGAAAATTCATGCTATCTAAATCATGGAACTAGACATGTTTCTTTTTAATAGTTTTTATTCTATGGAAACTTAGTAGAAGTTTCTACTTTGTAATCTTTTGAGATGTAATAGTTATGTACTAATTCTCGAAAACTCTAAACCTAAATAGATCCTCAATGTGAATTATTCATTTAATTCAATATTATGTAATGTTTAAGGTCAGGGCCTTATAGGGAGGCCAGGGCGAGGCATTTTAAGGAGGCTTTATGTCTAGCAATCCAGCAGCAGGTCACCCCATTTATACTGAAGAAAAATCTTGAGGTTGTGGCAAGGGAAGAGGTTTTCAAGAGTACTTTGGCCTGAACCGGATCATCCCGAGACGGGATTTTTCATGATTCTTCATGAAGCAGATATTTGATTCGAGGTTCCTAGTTTTCAGTGTAGAAGAGTTTCCGTTTAGCCGGGGGTAGGTCCCAGCCCTCCGCATCTCGTTTCTTTGGAGGCAACGACTCTCAGGCCTATGACAAGGTATCAAGAGCTTGTTTTTCTTGTGGTGTTTGAGGTCATCAATAGTGAGAGTGCTTGACCTTTCAGAGAAGTCATCGTGCACCAGGTACTCCGCTTCAAGTTCCTCCGTTGTGGCAGTTCTAGCTGTGGTAGTAGTAGTAGGTTACACTAGCTTTGGATCAGCAGAGGGTAGATGGAGCAGGAAAAGGACACCCCCATGATGCTCCCCATCCTCATAGAGTAGAGATAAACCATGGTGGTGGTCTTCATCAGGATCATAGAGGTCATAGAGGTGGTTGTGGTCAGCTTCATGCTTTAGCGTTGCCAACTCTAGGAGAGACAGACATCATTCAGGGTACCCTTTTCTTGTTTTATACCATGGTGTATTCAATGTTTGATTCAGAAGAGACTCACTCCTTCATACCACCTACCCTTGACCATGCTTTGGGACAAGAGGTAGAGAGGCTTCTAATTCACTTTGTGTCGACTATGCCAGTTGGAAGCCGAGATGATTTGTTGGAAGTATGTAGAGATTGTGAGCTAGTGTTGGGGAAGCACCACTCCTGGGGAGATTTCCTATGTTTACAAATACAACCATATGATTTCATCCTCTGCATGTATTAGTTTTATTCAGTGTAGGCTATCCTGGATTGCTTAAGGAGGCAGGTTGTGTTCTTCGATGCAGATGGAGATCTAGTGGTGTTCGTTGGTGAGCAAGACCCTCAGATGGGTTAGAGGCATATTCCATCCTTATCATCTATGATGGATGAGTGGATGTTTATTTCTTCAGTGGTTCAATAGTTGGCGTTTCCTAGGGTCGTAGAAGAGTACCATGATGCCTTTCCCGAAAATGTTGTAGAATTACCCCCTCGACGAGAGATCAGGTTTGGGATCTAGATACAACCAGAAGCATCTTTTATCTCTATGTCACCATATTTGATGAACCCTTATGGTTTACAAGAGTTACATATACAGATTGATGGTATGTTACAGTGAGGTTTTGTTCAGCCGAGTGTGTCACCGTGGGGTACACCAGTTTTGTTCATGAATAAGGCTGATGATAGTTTGCAGTTGTGTGTCGATTATCATCGCATAAACAAAGTTACTGTTCTGAATTTATATCCTTTTCCATGTATTGATGATTTATTCAATCAACTGAAGGGTGAAAGTTTTTTCTCAAAGATCTACTTGCAGTCATGATATCATCAGATGCATGTGAAGGATGAGGATATCCCGAAGACTGCATTCTGTTGTTGTCATGGGCATTATGAGTTTGTTTTAATGTCGTTCGACATAAAAAATGCTCTAGATGTGTTCATGGGATTTATGAATGCTTTGTTTTGTGATTTCTTGGACAATTTCATGGTTTTTTTCACCGATGACATCCTTGTGTACTCCATATCTAAGGAGGATCACGCAGAGCATCTACACGTTGTTTTGTGGGTTCTTTGTCAACATCAGTTGTTTGGAATGTTTTTGAAGTTTGAGTTTTGGGGTTGAGAAATCCATTTCATGGCGCATGTTGTGTCCCAGTAGTGATTAGCTATAGATCCATTAAAAATAGAAGCAGTTGTGTCTTGGGTATCCCCCAAGACAGTGTCAGTGGTGTGAAGTTTCCTTGGTCTCACAGGCTACTATAGGAGGTTCGTAGCCAATTTATCTCAAGTTGCGACTCCTATGAAATCTTTGACTAGGAAGTATTAGGCATTCATATGGACTGATCAGTGTCAGGAAGCTTTCGAGTATATAATGAAGAAGTTAGTAAGTGCCCCAGTTATTTGTCTTCCAGCAGAGGGAGTTCAGTTTGATGTTTTCTGCGATGCATAGCATCTGGGGTTAGGCTGTGTTCTAATGTAGCAGAGATCAGGTGTTACTTATAGGTCTTGGAAGTTGTGTCCCCATGAACATAACAATGCCACCCAAGATCTTGAGTTGGCATCCGTGGTGTTTTTGGTGAAGTTGTGGAGACATTACCACATTGGTGAGCACTTTTTAGTTCTCACCAATCATAAGAGTTTGAGGTATATTTTCTCCCAGTGTGACTTAAACATATGACAATTGTAGAGACCCGAAGCTTGGCGTACATTGACATTACATTACATTTGCGGAATACTTAGTACATAACAAACACACACACACAAGGATCGTAATAGTTTAGTGTCTTTGGAAAACTCGGAATATAATCTTCTAATCCTGGTGAAAGATCTTCAACCTCTCCCATAAAGATCTTCCTTTTTTTACCTAAAACCTTTCTTTATATCCGGGGGAAAAGAAAACATAAAAGTGTGAGCTCAAATGCTCAGTAAGGGTAAACAAAAGAAATAACAATCACATCATAAGAACATAACATTTTGAAAATCTTAACCTGCAAAAGAGAGCATAATTTCTTAACATGGGATAAATCATGGCAGTGAAATGTAATCACAATAATCATAACATAAAACATGAAACAATGTAGCATACACAAATAATCATAGAGAATCATTTCTTGTTAGTCAAGACTCATTGCCAAGACTATCTTAGTGGACAAAGTCCCTTTCTGAACCGGGTCACCCTCGTTTCAGTCCTGTTTCACTGAACCGGTATAACCTACCATTCCAGCCATGTCTATCTCATGAGATATAAAATCTTTTCCCAATGAATTGGAGGGAGATATAGGTCCCACCCATCTCATAATGATACCATTCTTATGTGTTCCACAAAATCATAAACCATACATCATAGCATAACGAATGTAATAAAAATGGGATTCTTAAACAACATGACATCATAAAACAATTCATATAAGATAAAGGATTTCATAAAAATAATTACATCAAAACATAATCAAATCAATGTAATAATAGGGATAAAAACAGAACCCTTTATTATCTTAGATGGAAAATAATTTTGATAAAACACTTGAACTCCATTCTTGAGGAAAATATCCTTTCTTCTTCAAAAACATTTTTCCTTTCTTAATATGTCATACAACTTTAAACTAAAATAAGTTGATTAAAAATAAACTTGAAAACTTGTAAATGAAGCTTCTTGGAAATAATTTTTTAAAAATCCATTCATGCTGTATAAGTTAAAAAAAACATTCTTCTCGTACTTTTGTCGGAAAAGTCAAAAAAGTACCTCGTACGAAAAACGACAAAAGATTCCTTTCATATCTTTTACTAAAAACTCACGGAAGGGTAAAATTGGATTTAAACAATTGTAGGTGGATGGAAATAATATTACATATTGAGGAAACATGGATTTGGATGATAAAATACACCCCAGTAAATGCCAAAGTATAAACAATCTCGGATAAAAATGAGATTGTGATATTTCCCTTACCTTAGGTCTGATTTGCTTCGTAAGTGTCCGAACCTCCTGTATAATGATTTAAATAATGTCATTGACTTATTAAAGAATCATATTCATTGTTATTATATCATATATGGTTCACTTATGACTTTATATTACCCGTTCTTTTGTAAATTCATGTTAAAGTAGTGTTTTGGGTAAAATCGTCTCATTTGTCATTCGTGTTTTGACTTGTAATTATTCATATGATTACTTAGATCATGATTACTTAATTCCAGAATATAAAACCTGATATATATATATATATATATTCAGAATATACATATTTATAATAAATCAGTAAATGGAAAGAAATACACCATTCATGGAGACGGTAGGCCGTAAGTACGCATGAACGCTGTTTTCGTTTCCTTATTGAGTTGAACGGAATTAAGTAGATGACATACATATATATACACATAAATCCAGTATCATTATTATGTAATATATTTCATTATTACTTATTATATATACTTTATAATCATTCATGAATGGTTAAAGTGGAGAATGAATCTCATCGCGTCGTGGAGACGGTAGTCCGTACGTACGCACGAGCGATGATATCGTTGTCATGATCGTGGGACTGTATTGGAGTGTATGTATACTATTTCAGAATCAATATCACATTAAAATAATAATATATAGTTATTATTTACACCATTATACCCATCCAATTAAGGTGGTGGTGGAAAATAGATTTCACCACGGCGTGGAGACGGTATTCCGTACGTACGCACGCACGGTGATTTCGTTTTCCGTAGGATGGATAGATGGTGAAATAGGATCGTTTCATACTTATAATAACATATCAGTATATGAGTGATAATAATTTTATTACTTCATAATGAAACAACCTAAGAAGAAGAAGTGGAAGAAGAAATAAAGGTGAAAGAATCGGTAACGGAAATTACCTCTTCTTTGAAGCGCCTCTTTGAGACCTCCTCTTAGGGCACTAAAATTGGTCTTTGAGGAAGACCAGAACCTCTAGGATGTTTATAGGGAAGTGGATAAGAGAATTTGGAAGGGGTTGGCCGAGCTTGAAGTCTCAAAGTTGTGTGAGGAAGAGAGGGAGGAGGTGCCCTTTTATAAGGGAGGAGAGGGGCACCTTTGGAATTACTAAAAATATTATTTTATTATAAAGTCAAGTTCGGTTTTAAATAGCTCCAAATTGATTTATTTATAGGCTAAGGTGGGGATGGTTCTAAATCCTCTCATTAAATATAATTTAGACAACTTTAGGTTCCTATTTTAACCTTATCATTTAGATTTAACATTAAGTTAAATAATTTTACTTTTACCGTGTCTTCTTGTGTTTTTACACTATAAGGTTAATAAACATACTATAAGTAGCCAAAAGAACCCCATGTTGTTTATTATTAATATATATAACCTTATATAAGTCATTTGGACGAACCTTATATTTTTAGGAATAAAATAACAATTAATAATATAATATTTGTTTTAAAAACTAATTTATGTCAATTTTGACACTATTTGGTACATGATTTTTATGAAATTCATAACAGAATAATAAGTTCGAAACAAGTTACCTAAATCAACAATAACATGTCATATTAACCTATAAAATTAGTTTAAGTCATAAAAAGTCTCAAATGACATTTATTTGGGCATTTATAACATCAATTATGTCAATATTTCATTAATAAGATAATTACTGCACCATCGTTGTGTCATAAATAAATTAACTTATTTAATGTCTAAAAATTAAAAAAAAAATACCATTATGTAGGAAATCTTTTTATCTTTCTAATTAATATTTATAGTCTAATTTATCTTATGTATAACCCCATATTAAAAATGATTTAGTAAATAAACATTGATTTTAACTCTTTTAACCCTTCTTTAAATAAATTAATAATAAATGTCCTAATCTAATCCAAGTGGGCCTAAATGGTCATATTTTATTCCTAAGTTTTTCTTTGGTCGAATTAAACTTGTCCAATAGAATTAGTACATGTTTTAGGGTAATAATAATATCATTTATACCCTTAATTACCCTATTTACTTTTAACCGTGGTAAAAAAAGTAAAAACTTACTATTCACCAAAAAATTATTTTCATCGCATTGAACCACATTTTACTTACTGACATCAACCGTGTCTCTCAGATTTTTGAAATTCCACTCATAGAAGCAGTAAAATTATGTTTTATGAACAATTCAGTTTATTTAACTACCACTTAGTGGTTTCACTATTCATCAAAAATTGAAAGTTTTCAGAAAAATACCAAAAATTAGGCCTAAGCTATATTTGATATTATGAACTAAAAAATGATGTCTATTTTACCAAATTAAAAACATATCAGTTGCATTAACTAATTTAAAAATTAATTTCCGTCGTCAAAACAAAGAGCGTGTTTTTAAGAGATTATAACTATCAAAAGATTGAAACTTGTTTATAACTGGTTCAAATGTAGAATTACATCCAATGACAAACATTGTATTAAATTGTAAAAATATATTCTAAATATACTTTAAAACCACTCAAATTAACAATTTATCACTATTAATTATTTCGATTAAAAAAGTTGTTTTTAATTAAAATTTAGTAATTTTCACTATTCATCAGAATATGAAAGTTATCCGAAAAGTACCAAAATTTCACCTTAGGCTAAATTTGATACTACAAATCCAAAAATGAAGACCATTTTGAGAGTTAAAATTTCTAAAATTTTAAAAGGTAGTTTTTACTATTCATAACGACTAGTTTTAATAATATATCGTTGTTTAGTGAAACTCGGTATTACGTACTACACACGCTATCGAGGAAGGTCATGATTGCGTGTAATACAAGGCAAGTCAAGGATGCGTGTTGTGCAAGCTTCTTTTGGTGTAGTGTACAACACAAGACATTAATGAAATTAAAAAAAATATTTTTCATAAAATCTCGGGGTGTTACATTCTACCCCCCTTAAAATGAATTTCGCCCTCGAAATTCGTCGGGGTTATAAATGGTTTACTATTCGAAAGTTCCTTTAATAGAAACCCACATCGTAAAAAGTAATACCAAAACCAATCTTTAAAAATAAAAGTATGAAACGTAACGGTTACCCAAATAAACTAATCACTGGGTTTCCACATAGGTGAAAATATGGATATGGAAGAAAAATCTAACCATCATGTTCTGATGGAGAGTGGTAGAGAACATGGCTATGGAAAAGCCAACAATCACAAATCCGTAAATTTGTGACGATCTAAGGTACCATCTAATTAATCAGATATAAGAGCACTAGGACAACATTTTTGGTTTTCAAGATCGTTTCCCTAAAGTTGATGAAATTGGAATTAGAAGAAATAATTTCGTGATTTTGGTATAGTCTCACCATTTGTCGTTCTTTGGAAAATTTCCACTTCAGATCTTAAAGAAATGAAGTTGAATTTGTCATTCGTGACGTGTTAGCAGATCATGTGATAGAATGATGGGTCATTCTATCTCTTTCAAACAAAAGGTTAGCAAAAGTTATAAGTCCATCTTATGGTTAATCGTATATGGTTCCAAAAATGAACTTATACTTCATATATCATACCGCTTAATAAAATAAAACTAGTTTCTACTAAACATGGACTTTCTGTAGGTCTGTGGTAGGCGATAAAGGCCAGTTGCACTTCGGTTGTGGGTTCGATTCCCACAGCCTTGTCCGACGTGATGGGCTATCGCCCGTCCTGTAGGTTTTCCTTTTTCTAAAACTATATTACTATAACATCCCATCAATAATATCGAAAAAACTTCCATCCTTAAACAATACTAACTTATTTCCAACATAATCCATTCCAATCTTTAAGCTTATCCATAATACTTCAGTCCACTCTCATAATATAGTGAAAACGATTACCAGAGATTTAATACCATCGTTGATCCCCATATATCATAAATATGTCTTGTTGGTCACATTCCAAACATTCAAAGGCCTTAATCATGTACTCTCTTGAATACCCATTGAACCTTAGTGAAAACATGAATGCAGTTAAAAATTAACACTTTCCACATACCAAAATCCTCAAAATTCTATATACTCAAACCATGATATCACTTAGTCCTTATATCAATCATGAGCTCATGAATACTGTTAAACATTTCATTTTCTCGTTTTCCCTTCATTATGCGCATATCATCTTATTTCCAAAAATATCTCAATCACTTTGAATACCACATTAGACCAATACATAAATATTCCAATACATTATGATACAACATTATTTTGGAATCCCATTACATAAACACTTAATCATTCCACCACATTGTTGTCATATTCAACATCGCCAATAGTGATCGCATGTGACTTCCCTTTTTCCTTTTCCTTAAGCGGTTTCTCATTTCGATCATCACTAACCCTTGGATTAGGGCATTTATTAGCATAATTCCCCATTTCCTTGCACTTGAAGCATTGAAGTGTTGGTGGTGCGTTCTCTGCAGTGTTTGCTTTATTCACATCATTAGAAACCCTTTTTCCATTACTTCGACACTCAACTACTCGATGACCTTCTTTTCCACACTTAAAACATTTTCTAGTCCCTTTAAGACAATCTCCACCATGCTTCTTTCCACACTTTGTGCATAAGGAATCATTCATCTTTTTTTCACCATTATTCTGAGATTTCTCATTGAACTCCATCTTTCGTTTCTTGTCAAAACCATGATATGGATATGTAACACCAACTTCCATTTCTACCTTGATAGCACAATGCACAATTTCTTCATAGCTACTGAAGTCTCTTATAGCTAATGCCCTTCGAAGACTTGGTTCTAGGCCACTAAAAAATCGATCAACATTACTTTCAGGTTGGATGATAATGCCAGATGCATACCTTGCAAGTCTTGTAAAATTCGCTTCGTATATACCAACAGATTCATCATCCTTCTGCTTCAGCTCAAGAAACTCCTTTTCCATATTTGTTCAAAGAATACGAGGGAAGTACTTACTGAAAAACAAGTTCTTGAACTCGTCCCATTCCATGGACTCAATTTCATCTCTTGGCCTCGTATTCTTGATAATATTCCACCATTGATCAGCTTCACCTTCCAAATGATATATTTCTAAGATGACTTTATCATGCTCAGAACATTGAAGAACTGAAAATATCTTTTCAGTGGTACTGATCCATTGTTCAGCAACAAGTGGATCGGAAGACCCACTGAAAGAAGGTGGATGTTGCCTAATAAAGGACTCAATAGAATATTGTTCCCTTCTCTGCTCATTTGGAAGTCCAGAATGATTCATAGCTTGTGTATGTATAACAATAAGATTTTGCACTCCATCTCCCATAACATTTGTTTGTTCAGGAGGTAAATCATTGAATTTTCCATTGCATTGATCAACATGGTTCCTTCGGGTTCCATCCATCGTCTAAAACCCAAAAAGAATAGTGTGAGAGGCAAAAATCATGCTAGGGAAAACAACATAATAAAGGGGGAGTACATTCAATATCTAACATCTTAGGTTTAATTCTATGATCGTTAGCGTAATTCTAGTACTATAACCTATACGTATACTTAACCTTAGGGCCATCCCTATACTTAGACATACCTTAGAAATATCTCTAGGGATCTAACTAACATTTTCGCATCCTAGTTTCCAAAGTTTGACTAATCCTTTCCTCTGATACCAACTGTAGAGACCCGAAGCTTGGCGTACATTGACATTACATTACATTTGAAGAATACTTAGTACATAACAAAAACACACACACAAGGATCATAATAGTTTAGTGTCTTTGGAAAACTCAGAATATAATCTTCTAATCCTGGTGAAAGATTTTCAACCTCTCCCATAAAGATCTTCTTTTTTTACCTAAAACCTTTCTTTATATCCTGGGGAAAATAAAACATAAAAGGGTGAGCTCAAATGCTCAGTAAGGGTAAACAAAAGAAATACCAATCACATCGTAAGAACATAACATTTTGAAAATCTTAACCTGCAAAAGAGAGCATAATTTCTTAACATGGGATAAATCATGGCAGTGAAATGTAATCACAATAATCATAACTTAAAACATGAAACATTGTGTCATACACACATAATCATAGTGAATCATTTCTTGTTAGTCAAGACTCATTGCCAAGACTATCTTAGTGGACAAAGTCCCTTTCTGAACCAGGTCACCCTCGTTTCAGTCCTGTTTCACTGAACCGGTATAACCTACCATTACAGCCATATCTATCTCATGAGATATAAAATCTTTACCCAATGCATTGGAGGTAGATATAGGTCCCACCCATCTCATAATGATACCATTCTTATGTGTGCCACAAAATCATAAACCATACATCATAGCATAACCCATGTAATAAAAATGGGATTCTTAAACAACATGACATCATAAAACAATTCATATAAGATAAAGTATTTTATAAAAATAATTCCATCAAAACATAATCAAATCAATGTAATAATAGGGATAAAAACAGAACCCTTTATTATCTTAGATGGAAAATAATTTTGATAAAACACTTGAACTCCATTCTTGAGGAAAATATCCTTTCTTCTTCAAAAACATTTTTCCTTTCTTAATATGTCATACAACTTTAAACTAAAAGAAGTTGATTAAAAATAAACTAGAAAACTTGTAAAGTAAGCTTCTTGTAAATAATGTTTTAAAAATCCATTCATGCCGTATAAGTTAAAAAAAACATTCTTCTCGTACTTTTGTCGGAAAAGTCAAAAAATTATCTCGTACGAAAAACGACAAAAGATTCCTTTCATATCTTTTACTAAAAACTCACCGAAGGGTAAAATTGGATTTAAAAAATTGTAGGTTGATGGAAATACTATTACATATTGAGGAAACATGGATGTGTATGATAAAATACACCCCAGTAAATGCCAAAGTATAAACAATCTCGGATAAAACTGAGATTGTGATATTTCCCTTACCTTAGGTCCGATTTGCTTCGTAAGTGTCCGAACCTCCTGTATAATGATTTAAATAATGTCATTTACTTATTACAGAATCATATTCATTGTTATTATATAATATATGGTTCACTTATGACTTTATATTACCCGTTCTTTTGTAAATTCATGTTAAAGTAGCGTTTTGCGTAAAATCGTCTCATTTGCCGTTCGTGTTTTGACTTGTAATTATTCATATGATTACTTAGATCATGATTACTTAATTCTAGAATATAAAACATGATTTATATATATATATATATATTCAGAATATACATATATATAATAAATCAGTAAATGGAAAGAAATACACCGTTCATGGAGATGGTAGGCCGTACGTACGCATGAACGCTGTTTTCGTTTCCTTATTGAGTTGAACGGAATTAAGTATATGGCATACATATATATACACATAAATCCAGTATCATTATTATGTAATATATTTCATTATTACTTATTATATATACTTTATAATCATTCATGAATGGTTAAAGTGGAGAATGAATCTCATCACGTCGTGGAGACGGTAGTCCGTACGTACGCACGAGCGATGATATCGTTCTCATGATTGTGGGACTGTATTGGAGTGTATGTATTCTATTTCAGAATCAATATCACTTTAATATAATAATATATAGTTATTATTTACACCATTATACCCATCCAAGTAAGGTGGTGGTGGAAAATAGATTTCACCACGGCGTGGAGACGGTATTCCGTACGTACGCACGCACGATTATTTCGTTTTCCGTAGGATGGATAGATGATGAAATATGATTGTTTCATACTTATAATAACATATCAGTATATTATTGATACTAATGTTATTACTTAATAATGAAACAACCTAAGAAGAAGAAGTGGAAGAAGAAATAAAGGTGAAAGAATCGGTAACGGAAATTACCTCTTCTTTGAAGCGTCTCTTTGAGACCTCCTCTTAGGGCACTAAAATTGGTCTTTGAGGAATAACAGAACCTCTAGGATGTTTCTAGGGAAGTGGAGAAGAGAATTTTTCCGGGGTTGGCCGAGCTTGAAGGCTCAAAGTTGTGTGAGGAAGAGAGGGAGGAGGTGCCCTTTTATAAGGGAGGAGAGGGGCACCATTGGAATAACTAAAAATATTATTTTATTATAAAGTCAAGTTCGGTTTTAAATAGCTCCAAATTGATTTATTTCGAGGCTAAGGTGGGGATGGTTCGAAATCCTCTCATCCAATAGAATTTATACAAGTTTAGGTTCCTATTTTAACCTTATCATTTAGATTTAACATTAAGTTAAATAATTATACTTTTACCGTGTCTTCTTGTGTTTTTACACTATAAGGTTAATAAACTTACTATAAGAAGCCAAACGAACCACAGGTTGTTTATTATTAATATATATAACCTTATCTAAGTCATTTGGAGGAACCATATATTTTTAGGAATAAAATAACAATTAATAATATAATATTTGTTTTAAAAACTAGTTTATGTCAATTTTGACACTATTTGGGACATGATTTTTATGAAATTCATAACAGAATAATAAGTTCTAAAAAAGTTACTTAAATAAAAAATAACATGTCATATTAACCTATAAAATTAGTGTAAGTCATAAAAAGTCTAAAATGACATTTATTTGGGCATTTATAACATCAATTATGTCAATATTTCATTAATAAGATAATTACTGCACCATCGTTGTGTCATAAATAAATTAAATTATTTAATGTCTAAAAATTAAAAATAAAATACCATTATGTAGGAAATCTTGTTATCTTTATAATTAATATTTATAGTCGAATTTATCTTATGTATAACCCCATATTAAAAATGATTTAGTAAATAAACTTTGATTTTAACTCTTTTAACCCTTCTTTAAATAAATTAATAATAAATGTCTTAATCTAATCCAAGTGGGACTAAATGGTCATATTTTATTCCTAAGTTTGTCTTTGGTCGAATTAAACTTGTCTAATAGAATTAGGACATGTGTTAGGGTAATAATAATATCATTTCTACCCTTAATTACCCTATTTACTTTTAACCGTGGTAAAAAAAGTAAAAACTTACTATTCACCAAAAAATTATTTTCATCTCATTGAACCACATTTTACTTACTGACATCAACCGTGTCTCTCATATTTTTGAAATTCCACTTACAGAAGCGGTAAAATTAAGTTTTATGAACAATTCAGTTTTTTTAACTACCACTTAGTGGTTTCACTATTCATCAAAAATTGAAAGTTTTCAGAAAAATACCAAAAATTAGGCCTAAGCTATATTTGATATTATGAACTCAAATATGATGTCTATTTTACCAAATTCAAAACATATCAGTTGCATTAACTAATATAAAAATTAATTCTCGTCGTCAAAACAAATAGCGTGTTTTTAAGAGATAATAACTATCAAAAGATTGAAACTTGTTTATAACTGGTTTAAATGTAGAATTACATCCAATGACCAACATTGTATTAAATTGTAAAAATATATTCTAAATATACTTTAAAACCACTCAAATTAACAATTTATCACTATTAATTATTTCGATTAAAAAAGTTGTTTTTAATTAAAATTTAGTAATTTTCACTATTCATCAGAATATGAAAGTTATCCGAAAAGTACCAAAATTTCACCTTAGGCTAAATTCGATATTCCAAATCCAAAAATGAAGTCCATTTTGAGAGATAAAATTTCTAAAATTTTAAAAGGTGGTTATTACTATTCATAACGACTAGTTTTATTAATATATCGTTGTTTAGTGAAACTCGGTATTGCGTACTACACACGCTATTGAGGAAGGTCGTGATTGCGTGTAATACAAGGAAAGTCAAGGATGTGTGTTGTGCAAGCTTTTTTTGGTGTAGCGTACAACACAAGACATTAATGAAATTAAAAAGAATATTTTTCATAAAATCTCGGGGTGTTACAACAATTTCGGTTGATGGAGTTCTTATAGGAATACGACTTTGAAATATCATATACACCTAGAAACGGGAATGTTGGAGCTGATGCATTGAGTCAGAAGTTATGTAGTGATGTAGTGAGTAAATATGGTGACTCATGAAGAGTAATGGAAGAACTATCAGCATTACATATTGATATGGGTGAAGTGGGGGTAGAGGTTTTCTTTTTCAAATGATGGTGCAGTCATCTCTGGTGCAGAAGGTGGAAGAGTCCTAGTTGGGGGATCTAGAGGTGGAGGTTTGAATAGAATGAGTTGTTTGTGGAGAATCCCCTGATGGTTGGTCTGAGGATGAACAACACCTAGTGTTATATCATGGAAGGATATTTCTTCCTTTGGAATTGTGCGAGATGGTTCTTAGAGAGTTCCATGGTTCTCATTTAGTAGGGCATCCTGGCATGAAAAAGATGTACTAAGCCTTGAGGAGCTAGTTTTGGTGTCCTGGGCTGGAACGTGCGGTTGTAGAGTTTGTGTCTCGATGTTTGGTATGCTAGAAGGTGAAGGTCGAACACTGTTTTCCTGGTGGTCTACTCCAGCCATTAGATGATACTCAGTGGAAGTATGAGGACATCTCAATGGAATTTATTACTAGTTTACCTCAATCTAAGGGAGGACATGATGCTATTTGGGCGGTAGTGGATCATTTAACAAAATTATCCCACTTCAAATAAATCAAGTTGTCATGCTCAGTGGATGTTTGGTCAATGAAATATCTGGATGAGGTGGTGATACTTAATGGAGTTCCGGGAATGATAATTTCTGATCGAGATCCTCATTTTACCTCTAGGGTGTAGAGAGGTCTCTAGTAATCTTTTGGTTCTCAGTTATGCCTTAGCACTACTTTTTATCCTCATATGGAAGGTTAGACAAAGCAGACCATCTAGACTCTTGAAGACATGTTATGCCCTAGTGTCCTAGATTTTTGAGGTTTATGGATGAGGCACTTACCCTTGGTGGAGTTTTCATACAACAATAGCTTTTACTCCACCATCGGTATGACACTATTTGATGCCTTGAATGTCTGTCCTTTCCATTATCCATTGTGATGGACTGGGGTCAGAGAGTAAGTAATACTCAGACCAAAACTAGTGAATAGTACAATAGATATGGTTCAGGTGATTCTTGAGAGGAAGAAGACAATGTTGTATCATCAAAAAGAATATTATGATTAAAGGATGAGGCCCTTATAGTTTTATGTTGGGGATCACGTGTTTCTGAAGGTGAATTCCCGTTATGGGCAGTGAAGGTTTGGTCATGGGAGTAAGCTTTCTCCCCCGTTTTTGGGCCTTTCAAGGTGTTAGTTCATGTTGGAGTTGTGGCATATCGAGTAGCACTCCCCCCATAGATGATACGAATACATGATGTTTTTCATGTTTGATAGCTCTTTCATTATCTCCATGATGACTCTCATGTCATGAATTGGGGATATATCGATGTCGATTATGATACAACCCTTGAGGAGCGACCGGTGGATATCTAAGTCAACAAAGAGAAGGTGTTGTGCGGGCATTCTATCCCCTTGGTTCTTATTTTTTAGAGACATGATGATGTGCAGGAGAGTACCTAGGAACATGATTCACAAATACATGATCAATACCGAGAGTTGTTTGATGCTTAAATCTTTTCATGTAACAACATTCGCATTGTGGTTGTAGACAATTCTTTTTTATGAGATGGATTTATTTGGTTTCTTCTTGAGGCATGCTCTCCTTTGAGAGGTATCTCGATGGGTGGTTGTTCAGAATTCTTTTCTGTTTAATTTTAGGTTGGTTTTGAATTCTCGAGGATGAGAATGTTTTGAGAGGTATCTGATGTAATGGCTTAGACCTCTCTGGTCCATTCCTTTGTGAAAATTTGGTGTCTGGGGTGTTCCGAGAGTTCAATGTGACTTATCCCCAATAAATTTCCAAATTTTCAGTTCTTTGAATAGTGAAACGATAGCCTTAGGTGAACAGTGTAACAATGTCCTTATTTGAATAGTATCATTGGTAGCCCTAGGTGAACAGTTCAATTGTATCCTTATGTGAACACTGTCATCGGTAGCCTTATGAAAACAGTGCAACGGTAACCTTATGTGAATAGTGTCAACAGTATCCTTATGTGAGGTTCCAATGGTAGCCTCTTTCCTTTACCAAATTTCAAATTTTTTTAACAGTGTTTCCAGAATGGTGAGGTTCTAATAGTAGCCTTTTGCCTTTGCCAAATTTTGAGTTCATGAACAGTTTTTCCAGAACTGTGAGGTTCCAACGGTGAGGTTTCAACGGCGAGCTTCATGAACAATGTTTCTATAACGGTGAGGTTCCAACAGTGAGGTTTCAATCTTGAGGTTCATGAAGAGTTTTTTCCATTGCCAAATTTTGTGTTCATGAATAGTGTTTCTTGAATAGTGAGGTTCCAATGATAGCCTCATTCCTTTGCAAAATTTTGAGTTCATGAATAGTGTTTCCAGAATAGTGAGGTTCCAATGGCGAGGTTTCAATAATGACAATCATGAACAATGTTTCCAGAATGGTGAGGTTCAAACGTCGAGGTTTCAATAGTGCGGTTAATGAATAGTGTTTCCAAAATAGTGAGGTTCTAATGGTGAGGTTTCTATAGTGAGGTTCATGAATAGTACTCTTCTTTTGCTAAATTGTGTGTTCATGAATGGTGTTTCCAGCGTCCTACAGTTTTTCCCCTTTGAGGTTTCTTTTGACGTAAAATGCATTTAAAGCCTCATTTTAAGGACTCTACGGCCGATTCAGAGGCCATAACCCCTATATTAATTTCCCTATGTCTTAGGATGCTTTTTCTTGGTCAAAGTGCGTGGTTCAATGTGATCCTCTTTTAATGGAAAATCTAGCGTATCTTAAACGACTGCTCCATTAAATCTTCTAATGGGATGATATATATTGCTCCCTATTTCTTCCTCCATGTTCTCAGTTGTGTGATGCTCAAACCTTTCGTTCCATCCCGTAGGAGTTGCACAATCAAAATTTCCTCCTTGGATTGGTTCCACTCTATTTTGATGCAACCTAGCAGTATCGATCAATCTTCGATATATGGTATGATCTATCGTTATTATTTTGTGATCATATCCTTTTATTTCTCCTTTCCATTTTATGGAATGATATCTCCATGTTCCTAATAGTCTTTTCTCGGGGGTTGACCTGTGTGGTGGTGTCTCTGCATCCTCAGGTGGATAAAGTTTTCACAAGGGAGGAGATCATAACCTGTTGTGTGTCACAGTCTCATATATAAAACATCAAGAACCATTTGAGGTAGGGGATTCATTGCTTCTCTTTTATTTTACATGTAATTGTATATTTATAATGTTTTGTCCCACTGGATCATAATGGAATTGACATAGTAAATATTTGAATGGGATAAGCAAATTGATATCGATCATATGTTATTGCCTCTTGTTTTTCTACATAGTGTGATATCTATGATTTCTTTATTTTTATTTTCATTGTTGATGGAAATTGGTAGATAATGTAAAGCCGGAATTAATTGATAATTGTTTGGATAATGAAAAGAGTCATGTAAATGAATCTTGTTCTTCTTGTTGTAATTCGATGTTAATCAAATTAGTGCAGCAGGCATATTTAATTATATGTGATAGCTTACTATTTAGGTTTCTTATTGTTCGAACCTACAAATAATAAATTAGTTAATCCAAGATGTATTAACGAACTAGTTGTTTGATAAATGATAATTATTTGTAGGGTTCTGAGTTACCCTCTTGCTTGTTTAAGGTCCAAGAGCCCAATTGATATGATGTTTGTTTTTCTACTTCTTGTGTTGTGATGTGAGTCTGGATGGATTTTGTGACATGTGGGGGTAGGGAGGCCTACAGTTTGTAGTAGCAGTTGATTCCTAGAGTGGTGAGATGCATTGGTTAATTCATGTGGGTGTCGGGGAGGACACCAGGGATGATGAAACGGGTTGGATGTCAATGTTTGGATGCTTGATGATTTTTATTGGTTGTTTATATGATTTATATTCCCCAATGCTCAAGGTTGCTAGTTTTTATTACCCTCCTTACAAAAGGGGTGAAGACGCGCGAGGTATGCCACATGATTTCCATGTTTATCTTCCCAAGGGAGCATGGGTCTATTCTCTTTCAATAACTGGAAAAGACACGACGAGTAGTTCATCTAGTCAACATGTTGATCCCCTTGTGTTTAGTAGCATAGAATGTTTCTTTAGAATTCCTGGGAATATGGGAAAGTAATTCTATAAATAAATTATTGAATAAATGATGTTAACCCATGGTGTTGGAGTTTTCTAGGGCTCAATGTTGAGGTCATAATTTAAAGGAACAATAATCTTTGGGTGTAATGATAGTGAAATATAATGTGGAAATTATTGATGGTTAATTAATGTTTAAAGAATTAATTAACAAAAAGTGAAACTAATAAAAAGGGAATAAAGTAATGTAATAAAGCTCTTTAAATGGTTGTGTGCTTATAAGCTACCTAGTCTTAGAAGTGGCAGACAAGAGTCCGAGAGACGTTAGCTGTAGTTGATTCTAAGACTATGTTATTCCCATGGTGTGGTTTTGTGATATATTATATTCTTTAATTTTGTGTTTCTATATGCTACTCCACCCTATCTGTTAGGAAAATTGACACCCCGAGGATTATAAGTCCTAGGGGTGTTTTCCCCAACATTCTGGTTGGAGGATGGATGTATGAATACCCCTATTAGCCATGATCTCTTCTCTTGGTAGTTACTTGTACTGGTAGGCACAATGGTTATTTTTCCCCATATATGTGTGTAGAGGGCTCTAATGGCTTCTAGTTATTCACACACATATATTCTGGATATAGTTTCCTATGGACTACTATAGGTGTAACGTGTATAGGTTGTGATGGCTTGAGGATCCTTACTCGGTGTATGGGCTGTAATGACTTGAGGTATAATACCTGACGTATGATACAAGTCATACGTGCTGTTGTGGCTCCCAAAGAAAATCTGGTTACTTGCTTATGTGGACATGGTGGTTTTTTTTGCATGAGATGCATATTGTGGTGCTTTTCCTAGGTGACTGCGGGCATTCCTTTTGGGAGAGATATTCTTAGGATGTGCAACATTGGGGGAAAGTGGAAAAATAATGGGGAAGTAGTATCGGGGTATCCTTGATATTCGTTATTATATTATAGACTCTTGTATGCGATAATTAGTGAGAGTAGCCATGGTGAGGCTACTAACATAGTATACCTATTTAGGTAATGAGTTAGTTTCACTTGTTGTTCGCTGTGCTTTAGCATGCTTTCTTTACTTTTCCATGAGAGGCTCTGGGGAGGCTCCTATTGAGTATAATGTTATACTCGCCCGATGTATATATAAACTATTTTCAAGTTACTTGGATTAGGTTGGAGATCAGGCTGGTTTATACTAGCTTGGGGTTACAGGAGCTGTTTGGGCTTCATGGATACTATTGTTTTTACTTTCTTTTGGGTTGTTTCACATTTCCCCTTTCAGTTGTAGTAGTTTTTCATGAAATTACATATGTGTACTTGGGATTTCATTTATATTATTGTCTTATTTGGATTTTGTTGGTGTATGTCTTATCTCTCTCTTTTGAATGTGTTATATTAGAGGGTTATGCCTCCCATTTGTGTGTTTACTATACACTCAGTGCTAGTCACCAACCCAGGGCCTACTGGAGGCGGGACTCATGGGTCATTATCTCCCTTCTCACATTTCTGGCCCAAGAGGGGTACACCTTGTGGGGAGTGGGTCGTGAAACTTTCAATGTTATTTTTTTCTCACTCATGCACTCCATGGGAAGCTTCCCACTATAAAACTAATGGTGACACTACTAAAAGCAAAAAAAATAAACCTTTGGTGTTATAATCAAGGAGGAACATGAAAAATGTTGAACTTTATTGACATGTGTAACAACATATAATATTTTATTTCTCACATATAAATAGGTGTTGCATTATCTATCCCTTTAAATCACAATGTCCTTATAGTGTACCCCACACCTAAAACCCAGTAAGTTACACTTCACTTCTAACTAGTTGTTGGATATGAAACCATTTTTGAAAACATTTTATTAAAACCTATATTATATATCTAGACATAAATTCAAGCTCAAGGGGGTTTTCATAAATCTCCTTGTGTTTTGTAAATGGATTCATATTCATTTTCTTATTTCATTCCTTGTTTATTCCTATGAATGTTTGTATATATATGTATCTAGTTATATACCTATATTTTTATGTATATTAATATATATAGGTTTATGAAAATATTGGTGAGATTTTATTGGTTTCCTATTCCAATATTTCTTTATCAAACTATATTTTGATTTTCAAAGTGGTTTAAAAAATGATTTTCTATGTCACACACTCCCAATAGAACATATATGAAAATTTTGGAATATTATAATGAGTTTTTAAAATGTAATTTAGTTAAAAATAATCTTTTAAATTTATTTTTTAGGACCCTTATATTTTCAAGTGTTAGCCTCATTTGGAACTTGTACATAATCGGTTGACACCAACTTAACTAGTTGAAAATACATATAAGTATATCGAGTTATAGTCATAGTTATTACCTAAAAATGTATAGGTGGGAAAAAGTGGAATATCTCCATTGTTGGATTTTGATCTTCGCTATAGGTTGGCCAGAAATGGACTACTTCCATTGTCATCGCCAACTATGCCTATCAATTTTCCTTAACTTGCACATGCAATTTTTTCTCACCCAAAAAATGGGAAATTACCTTTATCCATAATTGACCGTGGTTATATATATATATATATTATTTAATCTCTATAGTTCAGTGGTTTAGTTATTTTTTATATTAGAAGGTGTGTTAATGTTCAAATTCATCCACGTACAAGTTTTTTCTCTACTTTCATAGGCATATCCCCCATGGAAATTGGGTCCCATCACTAGGGCTTATATCCTTAGGAATTAGCCCTATTAATAGTTTATTGGGAATATATCCATGTTTAGTTCCCCTGGAAATATGTAATTGAGACTATAGAAATATCCTTTGAGGTAATTGATATAATAATAGCCTCTACGAGTTCTTTGATCATTGAAATAAAAAATAGCTATGGCATATGTGAATTTTCAATTAGTAATTTTCTTGTTTCAAAGATTTTAATCAATGGAAATCATTTCAACAAAATTTATTATAAATTTAAAACTAAAAACATTGTGTTTGAAAATACAATGGATTATCAATAAGGATATAAAAAATGAATACCTCTATTTTATGTAGATATTTTTCATGGATGGGTGTGGGAATGTGGGATGAGAAATTATGATTGAATTATTTTTGAATCTTGATAATGTGGATTTATGTGAAGGAAAATCACCACCCATTTTAATTAACATGATGGGATCCTAGTTATCTTTTTGAGGGATGAGAGATGATGAAATCCTAGTCACAATAAGATGGTATAGATCCCATATGGTGATGGATGTACCTAGGACACTGGAGAGTGCCACCGGTTGGGCTAGTATAGAGTAATCTATTATTTATTAACATATGAATGAATCCATTGGAAACTTATGGATCCAAACTGAGCATATATAGGGTATCCTAAAATTATATTTATGAATTGATCATGATTATATATCCATTATTTTTTTTGCTAAATATATTTGACTACATTGCTACATCACTTTTTTATAATTAAAATTTTATACTATTTTAACATATCCACTATTTTGTTATATTTATCCATTGATCTTTTTTATTTTATATTGGTTAAATGTTTTTAATAGATTATTTAAAAAAAATTCAGGCCCCTTTCTAATACCATTACTTTTAAAAATATATTTTTTATTCATCTCTATAAAACACCTTTAAACAATACCAATGGAACCATAAATCTAAAAATAGACTAAGAAAATAGATGTGGGATTATAGTATAAAACATGAATCCTAAATTAGTGATGATGTAATAAAACAAAATATAATTAGGATAAAATTATAAGTGATATATAATAATGGTAAATTCCCTAACCTTTTATGAGGAGACCCTAATCTAACTTAGTTAAAAATAATATGAAGTCTTATAATTGTATTCCACTGTCTATAACCGACATGAATCTCTCAATTAACCTCACTGGTGGAACTCTCCCATGGCCTAAGTACATTTACCATCTTGGTAGATCTAGACCATTTATTCAAGACTAAGTATTAACAATATTTTATTTCTCACTATGATGCATATGATCCCTTGATGATAATAAAAATGGAATCCATCCTACAAATGAAATTTAGTAAAAAAATCAATAAAATACAATCACTATTACCAAAACCACCTACCTACAACCATCTATTCTAAATTCCTCCATAATATAGAGGGACAATGAAAGTTAAACCTTTTTTGAAGAAATATTTTTTTGTAAGCTATCATGTTTTTTAAAGGTTGAAATTCTAAAAGAATTTAACTTTTTCCTTCAATATATGTGATAGATATTAAAATGAGCCTTTGAATGTGAATATGGGTACAAGAAAAATTAATAATGTTTATTTTAGAGGGGTTTGACACCGGATAGGTGCCTTATATTTTTGGATGAGTTTTAGGATCATTGAGCACAAAAAACATGCATTATTATAAAATAAGAGGGGTTGTACAGTTTGTTTAAAATTTGGGGCCTCCTAAAAGAAACCATTAATCCTTATTAAGGGTGTCACAATGATTATTTGACCATAAAAAGTTGGAATCATAGACATGTGAGGGGTTTTATGTAAATTATGGATATCGATGAATGGGCTACTTACTGTTTTGCAAAAAATTATTCCTAGCCACAAATTTAGTGTCACATAACAAGTAGCACGACCTGAGTGGATCATGGTTAGACAAAACACTCCAACCTAAACATGTCGGGTTTGTCTCTTGGGGATTGTAGGATACATGGTTAGAACACAATTATACAAACCATGACTCCTATCTATGCACGACTGAAATGGGTGTGAGGGTGAAATTAATGATTCCCCCTCTGACCCATTAAGGGTTTTCCCCTTTACATTCTTTATTCACCTAGCTGGAATCCCACATGCACAATCCTATTCCTAATATTCTAATGGTAAATTATCCAAAATTTAATCTTAGAATAATGAGTCATTCATCACATTGGAATAATATTAGTTTTTGTAACACTCCTCCTTCCCTCCTTCATTTACCTTTCCATTTTCAATGCTAACATGATGTGATAAAATTCACCGTATTTTTAGAGACTTTTTATAATAATTTAACATCTCTCATTCCAGTTTGAATCAGAGTTCAATATCAGATGATTGAGTCATCCTAAAAAAAGGTACATGATCCACTTTCATTTCCTAAAATTATTTATTTTTTATATAATATTTCCACTATTTCACTTGTATACATTCCATGAATGACTCTTAAATTATAATATTCTTAAAAATAAATTCCCATACCTTTTTTTGAGGTTATATTTAAACCTTATACATATGGTTCAAGGTTTTCAACCTCAACCTAAACCACCCCTAAGTAATATTTAATTACACATCCTTGACACACATTAAATTTATTAATATATTAAATGGTTTAGATAAACCTCTTACTCATAGTGACATATTTTGTGCTTGAAATTTTAAAAATGTGCAATATTATTAATTAAAATATATTGAATGAATTGGTGTGGCATCGAAACTTTTGTTTTCTAATAAAACCACAATTTGAGGTGTGTTGTCTTATCAATTAATATAATAACATATTTGAAATAAGTTTGTATTTATTAAATAAATTAAATGTAAGTTGAATGGATTTTCCATGTCACTCGACCTTTAACTTTTAGTGAACGGATTCACTGGATAAATGTTAGATGATAATTTTAATTGATAATGCCCAAGGACTACATTTAATTGATAAATGTGGTGAGATTGATTATGATTTTATTCCATAAGTGATACTCTAGTTCCATATTCAGAATTGCATGGATGGTATCCTTGGGTAAAAAAATTTACATGCCTTGAGTGATATACAGGTTCTTTTTCTGTAATTACTTGGATGGACTCATAAGGCTCAATAAATTATGTTATGCCATGAGAGATAAATGGGTTCCTTACATAGAATTACATGGATCAGATCATATAATAAAATACATTATATTACACCTTTATTGATACTTACATACCTTGCATGTAATTACTTAAATTGGATCATAGGGTGCATGAAATTATATTACTCATTGAATGAAACATGGATTGCATATATGGAATTACTCCGATAGGCTCATTAGCTGCAAGAAATTATATTACACCTAGAGTGGTACCTAGCTTCTTTTAAATGTAATTTCGTGGATGGGATCAAGGATGGAGGAGGAAAATTATAGAAAGAGTGACAGTTGGTTTCTTGAAATGTAATCCCTTATACAAGATCATCATTTGATTAAAAATTATATGAGATTCTTTTTTAATAAATTCATTCCCTAAATAATAATTATAGTTACATTAAATAAGTTGAATATTTTGGAATTTTACTGATGTAAATTCTTGGGGATTATGAACATATTTCAGGTTTGAACCCCCAGAATTATGTTTTTACTCATTATGATTATCAGGCATAACATTCTATGCTTAAAATATGATATATCAATGACATAATTATTTTGATTGTTTGGGACTATTCCATTAGTCATCAATGATTTACGTGTATAAAAGAATTAATAATACCTTGTATTCATATATATATATATGATGGAATGTTTATTGACATTCTGTTTTAGGCTGAAGTGGGGATGGATGGAAAGGTTACATTGAGAAACATTAGGTAAAAAATTTACAAATTCATTTTTAACTTGGTTTAGTTTTGATATAACTAGTCAATATTTATTTTGAATATATTCATTGGATTTCATTACTCTCTATTGGTTGTGGCATGGAGTATATCTATCATTCTGTTTTGGTCACCATTGGATACCCAAAAAGACCTCTCAGTTGTTGGTTTATGATCATGGATTGAATATTGTGTGGTTATATATTACATAAAAGGATTTCTCTCGAGAGATTTGGATTATCAATTGAGAATATTCTCATTGTACCTTAAAATTTTAGAGTCATTCATTTATTTACCTATTTATAGTATATCTTAGATGTATTACTACTTTTTTATTATTTTCTAGTTGTATACAATTCTCATATTGTTCATTTTAGTAATTTATTCATTTTCCATTGATTATATATTATAATTTATCATTTTCTTCTTATTAATATAATTATTTAATATTATATCCCATTGTTATTTACTAATTCCTAAAATATTTATCACTTATCCATAGGTAATAATCTATCCATTGTACAACCTTTAATCCATAGTTGTTACTTGGGAGCTTCTGAAATGTAGGGAGGCATGCTTGAGTCCATGTATCATACCACTTGGGGAACAGTTTACATGGATCACAGATCATAACATTACGAAGTGGTATCAGATCCATTGATTTATTTTTGTATTACTATCTTACTTACTTTTGGGTTATGTGTCCGTGATCCTTGGAATTTTTTGGTATTTTTTAATGAGCTGGTTCTAGGGAGTAGCTAACCCAGGTATAGGGAAAAACCAAATTAAATTAGAAGGGAATTATTGTTTAGTATTATGTCTATTAAAAATATATTGGTTTTAGTATTAGGAGACTCAAATGATATGTTGAATTTTTTATTGTTTATAAGGATTTAATTTTACCCTTGTCCTATTAAGAAAAGGAGGTATTTTATTAATGTAAAATAATTGGAACATAGTGGTATGCACATTATTCATATTCCTTTCCATAGAGATTTCATTTCATGACTATATGATTTTATTACATTTTTATCTATATACGATGAGTATGTGGTTATATTCATGTTTATAGGTATTATTTCTTTTTGATGTCTTGTTTTGTTGTAGTTTTGACATAGGATTTTTCCTTAACTTTTTTTTATCAGCCAAAATAGTGTTTCCCCGTATATCTAGATGGCGTGTCCTTAATGAACTAATCATGAAAATTTTGAGCTCGAAATCCTTGGTTTCATTGGATGAAAAATTTGTTATTGAAATTAAATGGAGGATTATTTTAAAATTTATAAAGTTTGTGGGTCTTTAAAAATTGGAGAATGTTCTCCCATATTATGGAATCATTAAACAAGAACATGTTATATTCAGAGACCAAAGATAAAGACTTGATTAAAGATATATGAATGCCAATTGTCAATTATAAGGAATGTACTATTATAATTTGGGAATATTAATTTATATAACTGAACTATGATGATTATTTATATGCTAAATTTTAAAATATTTTAGAACATAGTTTCCTTATAAAGGATAGAATCTAGTTAAATTGGGTTGGATGAGCAGTATGAGTAAATTTAAAATTAAACAACAGGAAACAGGTAGGTTGTTTGGGCAATGTTTCTTATAAGATAAACTCATTAATGGGATGTTTACTCTTGGATAAAATAAATATTATGTATTAGATTTAAATGTTTTTAAAATGTTAATATATAGAGTATTGGCCCCATATATTGGAAATTGTTTCCCATATAACTAAACCCAAAATGATATGATGGGACACATGTTGGTCACCACTAATTTTCTTATCCATTGGTTCTAAACCCCATAGGGGTATGTTTATGTTAATGTTATGATTACGTATTTCTCTTATATCCACATATATATGATTAGATATAAATTTATGGTGGCATATTAATTGAATAATCCCATATTCTAATTAATAAATGAAATTTTATCTGATTTTCAATGTTATCATTAGAAGCATCAATTAATTAAAATACTATTTTCAAACTAAAGAGTGTTTTCCTCTATAGAATGGAATTAAATTTTTTATTTTCCTAGAAAGTTGTGGAAACTAATGAATTAAATGAGGGTTTAAAATAAAATTTTAAGATAATTTTCTAGTAACTTTATATGGTTCTACCTATATTAATAACTTAGTATAGTTTCCCTTAAAAAATAATACCTGATATCATTTAAATATGAGAAACTTATAATGTTTTAATAATGTAATCATATAACTAAATTACTATGAATCCATGTATATATAGTTTTATAAATATCCCCTAGGTAATGGTAAGATTTAAATGTTGTCTTTAGATGGGAATGTGGATTTTTTCTATATATCCCATTTAACATCTTACTTGGTTTCCTTGGACTAATAGGTTAAGGAGTATGGATTAGTGACTTCCTATAAAATTCTTTGTTTTTGAGTCAATGCATTATGCTTAAGAGTGGGGTTATCCTAGTTGATTTAATTCCCTATGAGGTAAATTATCATTGGTAATTTCTTGATAATAGTTTTCATGAGAGAGGTGTCATTTCGATGCAATTTATTCTGAGTAGGACACCAATAAAATTAAATAACACTCTAGTGTATATGTGTGGTTTTTTGGTAATTTTAACCTCAAGTGGGTATAACTATATATATATACTCATTTTATGTCATATCCATTCTTATATCATGATTTTGTGACCTCATGCAGGTCAATTAATTTCTATCTTTCTCCATTTTGACCTCTTCATAGAGAGTTTATAGGTTCATTGCATGTCGTGTGGCTGATGAACTGAAGAAGGTCGCAAGTCTCATGTGAGAGACCTTAGGGTATGGTGGATAGTCCCAGTGACCTAATTTTGATATTGGATCAAGGTAAACCTTTGATTTAGGTCTCCCCAGGGTTTATGTATACCTTAGTGATAAAGATATTATCTTTTTCACATTTATAGACTGGTGTATATAAGTAGAGTCTTTAGATACAAAAATGTTGATGCCTTTTCTTTTTGAAAAATACTATGAGTGCTATATATAAATCTAGCCTTGATGGGCATGAATTTTTGGGTGTCTGGTGCAATTAACCAGTGGATGTGTGGTAGGAACTTTCCATTCAGAAACAACATCACGATATTGGTGGTTGTTCAAAAAATAATCTCACATGTGAGAATAATGATTTTAAAGAGGATATCCAAGGGAAATCCTTTCTTAATGAGATATATGTGTCATGTATCATGATAATATTTACCTCATTGATAGATGAATTGTAATAGCATTAATTAGGTGTTGAAATAGGTGGTACGACATATAAACTGATTGTTTTTAGAATGTTTAGCTCAATCTTATTTTCATGGTAACATTTAGAGTTGATCATCAGTTAGTGGATGGGGACAAGGTGAGGTATTATAGTTTTTAGGGAAGTGATTTATATGGGAAGGGTGAATTAGAGATTTGGTTAAATTAAAGGTAGTTATAAATATGGGTGCTAATCTAGAATGGACTCTATAGAATGAGAATGTTGATCCATGGGAGGATCATCACACACATTTTCAAAAGAATGTGGTGTCTGGTTTTGGTTAATGTGTTCATAACCTAGTTTTTGTGATCATTTCTTAAGAGATCTATACAAACATGTTAATGAAATATTAGTGTACCTATAGTTAGAGCTGATCATACACAAAATCTTGACCTCATCCTAAGTACAATGAGAGAGAAATAGTTATATACCAAACAAGATATCAATATTTACGGTTTGATTTATAGAATCTTGATGAGTTGTGATTGAGGAGAGGATTTGTTTTAGTTAGATATTTTATAGTATTCCTTTAGACATTAAAGGGTGGTTGCCTTCAGTATGTTTTAAAAAAATTGAAAATCACAGAATTGTTCATGGGGTACGTGAATGAGAGATAAATGTTGTTTAAATTGGTGATTGTGGATAAGAAGGTTCTTATTCCCTTACATTTGTTATTTTTGAGACGGATAGGGCATGGATTATGGTGTTTTTGTTCAATTTTTTAAGACAGATGTCATAGATGATCCAAATCATGGGATCTGGATGATGGTAACTAGAAGTATAACCTCATACGATAAGGGTATCAAGACCTAGAGACTAATTATTTGACGGTTTTTCTACCACCATATTCCATTAAATAAACAGAACACCATATGGAAAGATTTATCGATAAATTAAAAGTACGGTTCAAGTGAAGACATGACAATGTTTAAGTGCAGGTGTTAATCATGGGGTAACTTATGGTGATCCATGGTTGTTGGATCATGTATTTATCAATGAGGTTTCAATATAATGATGACGATCTGAGTGATAGTTGTTTAGATAATGATACATCAATAAGAGTTATGTATTGGATTTGGAAAAGGTAATTTGAATAATCTTCCAAAACCATCGGATAAGGGCTTTTGGATTTGGTTTTTGGGATGAATAATCCATAAAATTTGATAGTTTTTTGAATGCAGTCAAATAGATGAGGTTCAACATGATTTTCCTAAAATAGATACATTTTTTTGGTAAGAAAAAATATTTAACATGCCATCTGTATGAGATAGGTGAGGTTTATTAGTCTACATTAGTTTTTAATAAATTCTGGTGTGACCACTTTGAGCTGGGTAAATTGGAGTTTGAAATCTTTAAAAAAAATAAAGGACCATTGTTAGTGACCTCATGTACAACCTGATATCATTCAAAGAGGGTTTCTTGGACACTAGGGATTTGATTTAATAGAAAATTATGATGGTGGGAGTAATTTTATAGGAAATTTGATGGTTTAGGATAAAAATTATAGTGGGAATTTCTATACACTATTTCGTGAAAAGGATTCTAAAATTATTATATCTAAGGTTATAAGGTTTAGGTAATCTCTATATAGAGGCTTTATTTTTTATTTTTTAGTGATTTCACATGTTTCATTGGCTTATGTACCTGGTTCTTTATGTAATTATAGATGGTTTGATTGGAATTTGGGAACACAACATCGATGTTGAAATATGAATTACCAGTCTTAGTAGACCGATCATTGATTTATTTATTCCCCAATAACTCTTGGGGACATTAAATTCAATGGATTGGAGATTGTAAGGTCACATGTTTTTGGGCAGCATGTCATTCCAACAGAATTGAATCATTTCATTGGTGGATGGGTCGAATCATAAACCGATCCTTGGAATGTAAATCAAACTATTGAAAAACCTAAAAGTGTTAGTTTTAAATTATTTTCAAGCTCTATATGTATCCCATAAGTTTGGAATATTTTCAAGAGTTTCAGGATGTGAAAACAAACATTCTTGTAGATTTGGGAAGGGGTTCTTGTATTATTTAAAATGTACGGCCACCTAATATAAGCATTATAGACTTGAATGGGGTGTTTCCTGATTTTGTAAACTATGAAATTTGGTTTGAATTTTTATATGAGAGGTTTGATGTAAATCCAAAGGTTTGATATTAGGATTTTGTACAGTTTTCCAATCTGTGTTCCTCTCCCCATAGTTGGTTAAACATAACTAGTTACATCTCATGGTTGGAGCGTGTTGAGACAAAATAGTCTAGCCTATCCATGTGAGGTGAGGCTCTAGGGAAGTGAGAGATGGATGGTTATTACATGGATATCCAAACTCTGTGGAATAACCGGTCACCTCTTAAAAAGTAAAAAATTACCAATTTCTCTGTCTAACCTTCTATAGATTTTTATGTAGTTTCTTTAATCATTTTTATAAGAGCTCCCTTGTGCATGCTACCCTCCTCCTCCACTTCCCAAGATTGGTTCTCCACCATTTTATATTGTAATAAGAAGTTTTCAACACCTTGGAATCATATTAGTAATACTAATAGTCCTTCTTCCTTCTTTCCTTCATTTATCTCACCATCTTTAGCGTTATATTCATGTGATCTATATCTCTCTATTTTTAGCCTATTTGTCTAATCAATTGATTTACCTTTATCTATCTCAAATAAATGATTGGTATTTTATTAATCAATCATCATAATCATTGTTTATACATTCTTGTTTATTTTTTTAAGGACTTCTATATTTAAATAATATTATCAATGCGTCGCTTGATGTACATTCTAAATGTTTCTCTAAAATTATGAAATTATGAAATTATTAAAGTTAAATTCCTCATAATTTTTTATGTTCTATGTTAGCCTTATACCTATTGTTGGAGGATTTAGACCTCAGCATAAAACACCCCTTGAGTTAGTCTGATCATACTGCCTTATAAAACATGTAAATGCCTCAATTGAATAAATGGTATAGACAAACCTCTTCTCACCCCCTCTATATTCCTATTTTTGTAATTTATTATTTTTTTCTACATCCAATAACTAGTTAAAGGCTATTCTTCCTCTCCACTTTCATTGTTTCTTTTTTCTATTCATAAAATTATTCGGGTATTTTTTATTGATTCTTAAATTTTGGTGATTGATCTTGATCTGTGATCATTATTGTTTTTGGGTGTTCTGGACATTTCTTTTGTCTTGTTTGTGCATTATTCAATGAATGTCACATGAAAACTCTATTTGATATTTGAGCTTCCATGGATTCATATTTTAATAAAACACCACTCATTACTGATCTTTCTAAAATTGGATTCTCCTATTATTGTGATTAATTTAGTGTCTTTGATTGGGATTATAAATAGATTGATGAACTGAGAGAATTTAGAATTACATTTATATGATATATATATATTTTATATATTTCAAAAATTTATTAAATAGGTTTTAAAATTGAATTTTATTTCTTTTTGAATGTTTTATAATGATGGGTTTGTAAAATAATTGTGACTTATCTGTTACTATTTTAAGGCACTATTAGTTTTTTTTAGGTTCCTTCATTTTGATAAATGGATTCAATTGAGTTTTATCATTAGTTTCCTTGGTGATTAATATTAATTTTGTTATATATGGGAATATATATATGTCACTACATATGTAGGTGTATGAACATATATATATATATAAGGTATTTCATAGGATACCATTAACAAGAATGGGTCTTTAATTTTCCTTACAGTTTAAAAATTGGTTCTTAAAATGGACATCCAAGTGATATTATCTCAACAAAACTCTAAATCCCATTTAGATCTATAGAATGGGTTTTTAAAATCTAATTTCATAAAAAATAGTTTTTCAGATAGATTTTTTAAGATACTATAATTTTCAATTTTAAGATCTATATGGCACTAAGAGTAACTAGATTAAAGACACCTTTGGATTCTGAAATAGATTTAAGTGTTCAATTTCATTTCCATAAATTATATTATAAATTTAAAATACTCAATTGTAGTTTTTTACATTAAAATGGTATTATTAAAATTTATCCCACCATAGAAACCACCAATTTTAAGGAATTATTTTTCATTGGTTGGTGTAGGGAGGTGGGTTGAGTAATAGTGATTAGATTATATTGATTATTGATCAAGACATTTATTGTAAAACATGCCTCTCATCTTATTTTTATTATCATCATCGAATATTAGGAGTCCTAGTGAGGGATGAGATAATGTTACTAGTTAGTCCTAATTATATTTACTGGATCCCCCATGGGAATGGTTGTATATAGGATTTTAGGGATTCCACCCGGTGAGAGTAGTTGAGAGTATATAGTTGTTCATTTGCATAGGAATGAATTGATAGATTGGAAGATGGTTTTAAACTATGTAATAATCGGGTTTCTACTTGGTATGTATTAGGTATTTGGTGATTATTTATCCTTAATTATTTCATTTTAACTATATTTGGTTAAATTATTGATTTATTACGTTATGATTTCATTTTAATACTATATTCTTGCTGCTATTATATCAGTTGAGTTTTTCATTAATTGACCCTTCAGTATAGTATAAAATTATTTTTTATAGTGGATATCAAAACAAGTTATTTTAAATGGAATGGTTTTAAAAAAAATATTAATCATTTATTTATATAATATTGTCAGTTTTAATGATTTCTTTTTTAGAAAGTATCATGATTCATTCTTCCTAAAATAATAAAATGTATCTTTTACCTCTAGTTTAAACTTGCATTGATGTATTCTTTCATAAAATGGAATGCATGGATTCTTTAGTGATTTCCAGCTAATATTGTTCATTCTCATGCCTAACTTGTGACACTCTACATACGTATACCTGATTATTTTTTAGGGTTTTGTTAGGATATGATCATTTTTCTGGAGTGAGTAGTTTAATGGATGAATAGTGACCATGTGGTAACCTGGAGAACAATTTTTATGTCTTGGAGTTTAAATTTGTATTTTGTAATTAGTATTATTATAAACCATGTAGTCATTTTTTTTCTTTTTGTCATGTATATTTTCAACTTCAATAGTTTAATAATGTTCAGTATGTTTTTTTTCAGTAACTCTTTGTCCCATATTTTATTTTCCCTAGTTTAAATTTGATTATATTTGATTTTTTGGGAATGTATTTCAAACATATGGGTGAGTTATAACATATTTTTTATGAATTAAACTAATTTATTTCTTATTCATTGGAGAATTTTGTCTGCATTGATTTATTTTGATTCATTCAACACATTTCATTGGACCGAGGGGTTAAAATATTCCCTTTGAGTATGTCCTATTTTGATTTAAGTGTCTAATTAAGGGATTAATGGGGTTGGTTTGTGAAATTTACCATGTAACCACTCAACCATCCATTCATGTGATTATTAAGGACTTTTGTAAAAAAGATATGGATCTATAATAAAAGGTAATAATTATTTCAGTGGTAAATCTTGAATGTTATAGAATAATAATATTCAATAAATAAATATGTGTCCCCTACATATAGAAATTGAGTAATTATCTATTGTATGATACATATATCTCATCAGTCTATATCCCTCTTAGATTCTCAAATATGTATAGATATCTGATGGAGAAATTTGGGTGGGACCACATGCAGATGTATATCAAAAATTATAAATCTAAATTCTAAGTTTTCTTTCATGTAGAAGGTGAATGTCAATAGTCTAATGGGATGATGCAACCATTAACAAGACCTGTATTGAAATTTTAAAACATAACCCTCAATTTCATCATATGACATCCAATGAAATATAATATCTATGATCACATTTGGTTTGGTGGTCATTTCCTTATGAAATCAAATCATTTCAATGATATGTGAGAAGATTTATCACATGATCTACATAAAATTATATTCATTAAAGAAGTTTGAAGGATATTTTAAAAACTAACATCCATTATTTAATATAAAAAATAATAAATACCTTGATGTTCTCATCAATTCATCGTAAATAATTGGATATAGAGATGAGTATTGACAAATTGTATCATCATGAAATTGATAGTAAATATGAAAGGACCATTCAAACCATGGATGATATGTTGAGATCCTAATCGATAGATTTCAGAGGAGGATGGGATCAACACCTTACCTCGGTAGATTTGTTATATTTTTTTTATTCTCATATTAAACTGACTCTATATACGACTCTAGATAGGAAAATTTGTTTAGCACAGACATGTTGAGATAATGTTAGAATATTTAAACTATTGGGACAATATCATTCACATGATTTGTCAGATAGAATTCAGAAATTTTAGTGATATATTAAATAATCACAAATTACATAAAATATATTCACTGATAATAATCAATCATATTTTATGTTTATTTTTATATACATGGTAATCATTTTAAAATAATCATCGAAGTGGGTTATGTGATTTGAAAAATAGGGAAAATTAATCCCTAGATACATTTTGTAACACCATAACTTGGATCACTTTATTTGAGTTAAAGTTCTACATGACCTCATTCATTCCTCCCCATACATAGTAGGATTCCTACTAGAATTGAGGGTTTAGAGATATCATGGGGATATTATACCCTCAGTAATCGTAGTCATACACTAGAATATAAAAAAATATACATAATCCAACTAAATATTATAGTTCTAGAATAATGTGAATATGTTACAATAAAAAAATTTATGAAAAGTCATGTAATAATGACTATGTGTACCCTTGGTGTGGCATGTAAATACGTGTAATAAATAAAACTAGAGGAAAATTAATAAATGATGTTTTGATAGATATACAGATTCTGTCTCAGTATATTTTCAAGTCCTAACTCCAAGCTCCTAAAAACATACTACTAGGTTCATTTCCTTCTTTGGGTCCTTGATCAAGAAGTCTCCACACTCACTAAGATTCCTATATAGGGTGTGAGTAAAAAACTAGATGGGCACCACTAATACATCCTTTAAAAATTCCATATATATTTAGAGTTATATCATGGGATCGAATGGTAAGTGGACATAGAAGTATAAATCCAATCATTCACTGAGTGATCATGCCATAAATAGACTTACATAAACCATACACATATCTTCCTTGGTTTCATGCGAGAATAATTTCATATGTACTCACCAATTGACATACATCATGCTCAGAGACTCAATTATTCCATTAAAAACAATAAAAATTATGTATTTAAGTAATAACTATAGGTTCCAGGCATAGAAGAAGTGCATGGATGGGTGTACCCAACTTTAATTTTACCATTAACCATGATCAATCAGAGTTCTGTCATGATGATAAAATTATGGATCTTCAAAATAGAACAAATAACAAAAAGGAAAGAGGGAATTACCAAAACCATAGATAGGATCATCATATGTTTTTTATAATTAATTTAATTAAAATAATAGAATTAACTTGATGGAATTCTCTCTCCGTTGATGCTTCTAGTCATGATCCAATGTGATCCATCATTGAGTCGTAGAAGCCAAGTGTGGGATTCCTCTAGTGGTGGTATACATGTGTTCCATGTTTTTATGGATGTCGTCAAAGGTATCCTCAGGTGATAGCAATCCAGAGCCTTTACTTGCAATGTTTGCATTTGATCTCCTTGAGAGCTACTTCAAAAGTTCCCTCCTTGACCTATTAGAGGAGGATCCCTCTCGTAACATGAGAACATTCTTAGAGGAAATGAATTATCTCATGGACTGGGAGATTCGTCTAGATCCATTGTTCATAACCATAGAGAATGGCTAGATCTAATGAGAAGAATTTAGTTGGAATTTATTTTACTTAGAATGATAAAATGAATTAATTACCCAAAGGAATTTATTCATATCATTTAATTTTAAGTAAGACCCCATGTCTAATAATAACATTTGAATATTATTATCATTTGACATGTTTACAATGAATTACACATAATATTATTTCTGACAAATATGTAGAAAAGCTACATGGCATGTATATTAATATACACGACATGTAATTTTGTTTTTCTATTTTCTATATTTCCTCCACCAAATTTACTCAATATACAATAATGACTGTTTATTTCTTAAATAAATATAATTTCATTATTCCCAAACTAATATATTATTTCTCCCACAATATATTCTCTCAAATAACTACTATTTAAATAAATGTGACTAGAAATCCTTGAATAGTTATTAAACCACAACTAGGAACCGTGTTTATTCAACTTTTTAAATTAATATTTAACTGAGATACTTGAATACACATAGTGTGTGACCCTCTAGGATTCTTTCTTAGTGGAATTAGGTAGATCCTGCTTAAATTCCAAGGTTACCATCAAGCAATATGCCAAGGCACCCAGAAATAAAGAAGTTAATGCTGCAATGTTTTGTCACCTCATAAGAACTCTTACCATGTAATGTAATCCATTTGTCTTGATATCTCAAATCAAGTGGGGTTCATGCTATTCCCATAAACCCATGTTCCTGATTACTCTTTCTTTGACCTCCCGGAATTGATCTCTCATATTCCTCACCATGTACATGGATTTATTTGTGCTATATCAATTCCATAAAAGGGCCTAATATATCAGCTTATGTTATGGAGAAGATGGAAAAAATCCTTCCATGAATTATCTATTAATGCATTATTACTCATGACACAACCAACATATTCTACCTCACTACAAACAGTGTGTTGTCCTAGTTTTTTTCAATACATCTGTGTGTGTGGGTTTTAATATCTATTAATAATAATCCTTTAGTCTAAGTACCAATACACACGTCCGTAGATAGGAATATCCAATGACACTATGAAATGTGGATTTCCTACTAACGAGTCTCATTATCATAGTATCCTTCTATATATTACCATGGGTGCACACCATGAGAAGGTTTCCAATGTTTTTTGAGCTCCCAACCCTAATGGACTGTATTATTATTCACCATAAAATCACACCATCCATCCATAAAACATATATTCAAGAATATTGTTTTGGAACTTATAGGTTCTCATCAAAGCAGGGATTCACTATGACCCTTTAGTGAAACATCTATCCTTAGGACATTATCACATGAATTTTCATGTATAAGAACAATCAATATGTGATAAGGTATTTATTAATATTCAAACCCATGAATACTAGTTTATCATAATGTAAAATTTTCCGGTTCTAAGCCACTAACTCAAATAGACTCCCAATTGGACTAGAGCCAGCAGATAACAACCTTTAACCCTATAACTCTCACATTATATTCATTCTTATAATGAGATAGGTTTTTAGTCATGGGGTCCACCATGTTCTCTTCTGTGGAAACTCTTCTCACTAAAACATCACCACATTGATAGAAATCCCTCATGAGGTGATACTTTTTGAGAATGTGCTATGTTTGTTGATGTGACCTCAGTTCTTTTGCAAGATCAACTGCTGCAGTATTATCATAATAAAATGTGATAGGGTGTCCACTATTAGGTACCACATCAAGCTCCCAGACAATGTTCCGATTCTAGATGGATTCCTTGAATGCATCATAAGCGGCTATATTTCAGAATCTGCTGTAGAATCGGTAAAAACTGGCTACATTGAACTCTTCAAACTCATAACTCCTCCGTTGAGACAGAAAACATATCTTGATTCCAAATTTAGATCTTTCTGATATTTCTGAAAACAAGAATCAACATACCCTATGAATACAGTGTCCTCATATCCTTTATACACCAGTAACATATCCTTAGTTTTTCTCAGAAACATAAGGATAGTCTTAACAGTGGTCCAATGTTGTTCTCCTCGATCTACAAAATATCTTCCTACCATACTCAGTGAATAGTAAAAATCATGCCTGATACATAACGTGGCATACATGATGGATCCTATAGTATAAGCATAGGGGATCTTACTCGTCCTATATTTTTCTTATTGTGTCTGAGGATACATTCTCATAGAAAGATATATTCCATGCGGCAATGGAACCCACCCCCTCTTAGATTGTTCAATACTAAATATACTTAGTATCTGGTCAATTTATGTACCCTGAATTAGTCAAAGAAGCCTCTTGGATCTATCATGGATAATCTTGATCCCTAGAATATAGGCTGATTTACCTACATCCTTCATAGAGAAACACATGTTCAACTAGTCCTTAACTACATATAATATTGGCACATCGTTTCCAATAAGTAATATGTCATCAACATATACTACTAGGATAATGATCACATTCCCATTAAACAACTTATAAACACATGGAACACATTAATTATTAATGAAAACAAATTCCTTTATAGCTTCATAAAATTAAATGTTCCATGACCAGGATTCTTGATTTAATCAATAAATGAATTTATGCAACTTAAAAACTCGTTTGGATTCCCCTGGTGTCCCAAAACCATCTGGGTGTGTCATATAGACTTCTTTCTAAAGATTCCGATTATGTAATTATGTTTTAACATCCATCATCAAAATCTAATAGTCATGGTAAGATTATATGGAATTTATGATTCATATGGATTTAAACATGGCAACTCGTGATAAGTTTTAATCTTATTAAATTCCTTGACATTATTTAAATCCTTTAGCCACAAGAATTTCTTTGTAGGTTCTAACATGACCTTCCATGTACAGATTTCTCTTGAAAACCCATTTCATCCAACATGATTTACATCAACAGGCTCATCGACCAGAACCCATACTTGGATCTGATACATGGAATCCATCTCAAAATTCAAATATTCAAGCCATTGTGAATTTTCTGATCTCTCTACTGCTTCCTTCTAGGAACAGGTTCATCATTTTCCAACAATAATGATTCACCATCCTTGGTGAGTAGGAAACCAAATCTATCTAGTTCCCTTACCAATCTTGAGCTCTTATGTAGTACTTTTGTTTCTAGAACCCCTTCCATGGGGACTTGTGGAACATGTCTTTGCACCAACTAATGTGTATATTGATCATCAAATTCGTCAATGTAAGTCTTTCTTCCACTTTCCATTTTGAGGATGTGCGCCCTCTAAAGAAAGAGGGCTTGTCTAGCGACAATTACTTTCTTGTCTGAAGGGTTATATAGGTAATATCCTTTCTTTTCCTTGGGATATCCTATAAGGATACACCTCATTCTCTGAGGTACTTTTTTTCCTAAGAAGTCCTTAACAATCTTATTTTATCCCCATATATGTCTATGTGAAAAAATGGGTTTCATTCCATTCAAAAACTCAAAGGGTGTTCCATTTTACACCTTAGTTGGTACTCAATTTAATGTGTATGCTACAGTTTGTAATGCATATCCCCTAAAGGATAATGAAAGATCTCCATGAATCATCATTGACCTCACCATGTACAACAAGGATTGTTTCCTCCTTTCACTAACACCATTCCACTATGTTGTATAAGGTGTATTGAGTTGATAGAGAACCATAAACTCTTATTAAAAGTCAATGTACACTTGGTTCAGATACTATCCACATCAATTCGATAAAAGCATCTTAATTTTCATACGAATATGATTATCTAATTCATTCTGGAATTCCTTAAATTTCTCCAAGGAATCTGACTTATACCACATTAAGTAGATATATCCATATCTTCTCAAATCATCAGTAAAAGTAATGAAGTAAAAATATCCACCTCTATATTCTTTTAGAAATGGTCCACAAACACCCATGTGTTCCAATACTAGAATCTCTATGTCCCTTTCACCATGTCCACCGAAAGGTGTCTAGGTCATTTTCACTTATAATAATAGTGTGACATCTATCATGTGGTTTTAGCTCAGTTGAGTCCACATAACCATTTTTGTAGAGCTTTTCCAAGCACTTCTCCTTTACATTACTGATATGGTGAGGCCACAACTAGGTGTTGTATGAGTCATGAGAGTTTGTTTCGTTATTGATTTACAACACTTGTTTTTACTAATTTAATACATACAAAATTTTATTTAAATATTCCATACCATAACATATGGCGTTCTTATAAAAGAAACAACCCTTATTTTAAAACATGAAAATAAATCCATCTATATCCAAACATGAGGCAAAAATTATTTTCATGGTTACACCAGGTACATAAAAAGAGTTATGTAAAACCAATAGCATCCCATTTGGAAATGATAGATAAAAATAACAAATGTAAAATGCATCCAACCTCATACCATTGGCTGGTCAATGATACATATCTCCTCTAGAAATATTTCTAAATCTACATGGATCCGACAATTAAATAACTATGTGAGTCTCACATGATGTATCTAATAAATAATGTGTAGACATGGAAATATTACCCTCAATAAAAAACACATCCTTAGAGTCCACATGCTTCTGGGTACAGTTCCTATTCCAGTGGCCTACTTTCCACATGTAAAACATACTTCATCCCATTCCTTGAACTAGCTATATATCTTCCCCTTCTTGGAGTGAAAGTTCTCGCGGGCTTTAGACAGTTTAAAAATCCTTGTCACCTTTTCATATTCCTTCCCCTTATTATTCACCATTAGGACTATGGGTTTGTCACACCCCATGTCCTTATCTACCTAGAGAGTCAAGGTAATAAGTTCTTATAGGATTTTATCATTTACTCTCATGTTTTAGTTGATAATAAATCTAGAGAAGGTCTTTAGAAATGATGATAGGATAAGATCTTCATGAAAATCATCCAAGATCATAATCATGAAGATGCACAAGAATTCAATATTGCCAATACGCTTGACTACATGAGGCCCAGTAGGCGTAGACTCACCAAGATTAGTTGTGAACAAAGTGTTCGAGATGTCATATCTCTCCTCTCCCACCTTCTCTTGAGAGAGATCCTTAAGGTGATATGTCATGATATACACATCCATGTTTTCATGTTGCTTTAAGATATCATTAGACATGGATGATAGAATTAATCATTGGACATATTTGGAATAATTTAAATGTTTCATATAGAGATATATTACCTCATCACTGGCCTTGTTTTTAGTTGCACAAGAACATGGACCTCCAGCACAAACAATTTCCTCTCATGGAAAAGGATAAGATGTAAACGCCTCTACCACTCCTAGAAATGGGTTCCGGTGAGACAGTTTTCCTTCTAGAGTATGGTTTTAAATTATATGTTTTATTTTAATTTACTTTCTATCTCTATAAATTAATAAGAGAAAGATTTATTACTTAGTCCAGATAAAATTGAGACAAATAAATTAATTAATACTTATTAGTTTCTCACTATTTTATTGAAATACAATATCCCTCACCATTGACTTCAGGATATTTTTTTTCCTAAATATTCTAGTGGTAAGGATCCATATATCCCTATGCATTACCCTAACTAGGGTTGGTAAAGGAACATGAAAGGTTTTAGGTATGCATTCCAAATTCTAGCTGCATTAACTTGCTACTCTTGATCTGCTGAGTGGACTCCCCAATCCTAAAATCCTTTTATTTTGGATTATCTTTCCCTTTACCTCTTGGTCACACCATGTCATGATGTGGAAATCAACCCATGATGTGAACCACGTCATGTTAACCCAAAACCTCAAATTAGAATTCACCTATTTTTTAAAGCACCCAAACTCAGGTTGGTCAAGCACTTTGAACTATAGTTCAATTCTAACCAAGATTATGGAAGGATATACCGACTTAATATTTCCGTGAGGGATTTTATTCTTATATATAAATTCCCATTTTATTATCTTTCTTACATGCTTGTTAATATGAAGTGGGATATACATAAGTGATTAACCATGTCTTAGATAGTATTTATGCATAAGCTTGTCTTATTATAGTTCTATCATTTATTCTTGTTTAATTCATTAAATGTGTGATCATGGAAACACACCCACAATAAATAAACCATGAAATTAGACAAAATAAAACAAATGGAATGGTCATGAGTCTGTTCTATTAGTTAATTTATCTAGTGGTTGATAAACTAACCCATGTCCTTGGGGAGAAACACCATGAACAATTTGTTTTTGTGCTTACAGCTTTCCACCTATACACCTTTGTATCTCCTTGGATTGGTTTCACCTCAACTCATAATTTGAGCTACCTCCACTAGCTTGGGAGATCCATACAATATATATACTTTTATCTCACATGAAATTTACTAGTAATATGGGTTTTACATAAAATAAACCTTTGGGCACACATTCCTTGCATATTAATGTGGATAAGGCTCTCAAGCCAACAATTTTAATTTAAATAAATAAATTAAAAACCGTCTACATAAAAAAGGTCATGTTCTAGCTCATGATCATCCATACATGCAACGATATTAACAAAAAAAAATAAACTTCGCATTCAATTCTCTAATAATTCATGTTTATGATAAATCACACTCTAATCAAATAATTTTTTAATCAATCCTTTTATAATAAATATTTCTAAATTTCCTTGGGATTCTAATCCATCATAATTTAAAACAAATAAGTTCAATTAAAATTATCTTTTTACGTAACTAGTATCTTGGAGGAAATATGGTGAATTCCCACTCATAACTACCCAATGAGTAGAAATGAACATTATATAGATGTTAAATTAAACACATATTTATAAAACAACTATCATGTGTTATTACCCATCTTTATGCCTACACCATGGTACATGTCTCAGTGTTTTGAATAACATAATAATAAATGTTATTAAATTTTCATAATTTGGATGAGTACATGGGGTTTAGTTCCTTTTACATGGCGTGTATTATTGTTCACCATCCATCTGAAGTACACACCTGGGGTGTCAGTATGTAGATGTACTTCAGAATTCATTGGATTACAGGGTGTGTCCAGTGGGCAACACGCCGTGTAGTATCCGCATTACATGGTCTCCAGCTGAGTAAGATTTGTATGTGGGTACACGGTCCAAACCTAACCCTAAGGGACTATATGTCGTTTCTATTGGCCCACACATCATGTAATGTAAAAACTATGTGCCACATGTTCCTGGTTAACACACAGAGTCATAAAGACTCAGATAAACTCCAACACATGGCTTGGTTTGCTGGACCTATCCTGATTAATGGAACCTTGACTACATGAAATGTTAGGAAGAATACATGTCATGCATTCTGGTGTTTTATGGAAAGGAACCTTTTGCATATCCAGATGACATCCTATATTTTTTATTTTAATCAAAATTAAAAATAAAAGATCATTTTTTAATAGTGAATGAGAAAATAATGTTGAGAAATAGATCTAGAGATTCATATTTCCAGAACAATTTACATGAATTGAAAAAACTAAATTTTTAATTAATCAACCAAAAAACTAAATAAATATAATCAACTATATGACTGGGCTCTGATACCAATTTTAGGTTCCTGGCGCTACAGAAGCACATGGATGAGTATACCCTAATTTTATTTCACCATTAATAATGATCAATATGAGATCCATCATGATGATAAAATATCGGATCATCACAATAGAATGAATAATGAAGATTAAAGAGGGAAGTCCTGAAACCATAGAGAGGATCGTCATATGTTGGTTATAATTAATTTAATTGAAATACAATAATCACCTTGATCGAATTTTCTCTTCATTCATTCTTTTGGTCATGATCCAATGTGATCTGTCAATGCATCGTAGAAGAAAAGTGTAGGCTTCCTCTAGTAGTGATCCACACATGCTCCACATATCTATGGACATCATCAAAGGGATCTCGAAGTGCTAGCATGGAAGATCATTTTCTTGTGAAGTACTCTTTCGAACGCCTTGAGAGCTGCTTCAAAAGTGCTCTCCTAGATATGGTAGTGGAGAATCTCTCTCGTAACTGGAGTGTGTTATTATTAGAATGGAATTATTTGTTGGATTTAAATATTTCTCCAGATCCATTGTGCAAAACCACAAATAATGGTTATGTAATGCCCTGAACCTAGTTACCTAGAGTTGGTACATTATTACATAACATTGTCATGGTCACAAGAGATCATGTATCAAATGACTGATTAGTTTAGTAGCCTTGGAAGTACTAGATACATACATAAGATTTAAACTACATCATGAAATAAAATAACTACATTGAATCCCCTTGAACAAACTTATTTCCCTTATCCAATTCCTGTAGGATAATTGTAATATACTTCTTCGTATCCCAGGAAAAGTAAAACATAAGAAAGGGGTGAGCTCAAATTCTCAGTAAGGATAAAAATATATTGAAAAAATTCATAAATAAGTATAAACATTTAAGGAAATGTATAAGACTAAAAAAAATTACTTCTAAATTTAAACATATACATAATATGGAAATAATAAATCAAATAATTCTATTTACCTATTCACATGGATATTCTACTAGTTTAATAATCACATGTAATATCAATAGATAATTTCTTAATGATGCAATGCATAATGCCGGAAATCACAACCACATAGTCAAGGCATCGTGCCAAAACTAAAAATAAGATTTTGTCAAGGCTTTGTTCCAAGACATTAGTTTGTCTCATGAGACCTAATGATGCATCAAGGTCACTTACCATGTCCAATGCATTCCTCATAAGAAAAGGTTGAAACATAACATAAAAATTTGTATTAAAATTGCATAAGAAATGTTAATACTTTAACAATAAACCATGAATGGTATAAAAATAACACATCCACATTCATACATTCCACAAAACCTTTAATAAAATATGGAGGATTGTATCATAATAAATAAAATTTAAACAAGTGTAAAATCCATCAAAGGATGTTGACATAGATGAAATCAAAACTATTTGAGAGAAATATATCATTCTATTTTGAAATCATTTAAAAGTCACATAATTATAAAAGAAAACAATTTTTTTGAAAATATTCTTATAAGAATGTAAGTGAATCTTAGAAGGTTTTATAATGGCAGAAAATAGTCGCCCCTCCCATATAAGTTAAAAAACATTATTGCCTTAATTTTTCAAAAAGGTTATAAAGTACCATGTTTGGAATGCGACTGAAAGATTCATTTATAAAACCATTTTATAAAAAGTGAAACAAGGGTATAAATGAATTTAACCAATATTCTAGTCAACAGTAAAAATGTTTTGAAACACATTTTTATGAAACATGGATGTGGATGATAAATAGGTCCCATTAGATACTAATGTATAAACAACCTCATATAAGTAAAGAGATTGTGAAAATAACCCTTACCTTGTACTTTTACTTGGTAGAGGGTACATTAACTTCCCATATAATAGTTAAATAATTGTTATTAAATTATAAAATAACCACATACATAAATATGATATCATATATGATCTTATAATATTGCTTTGTTAATAATATTTTTGTAGTATCATTGTTTCGGGTGTTAACTGATTCATTTTCCTTTATATGTTTTTTACATAAGTCTTGTTTATTTTGGATAGGATGTATTTGATTCATATCCAGAATGATATTAAGTTCTTAAAAATTATTTTTTTATTCAACAAATGAAATTTATTCTTTAATGGTTATGATGGGGAATGAATCTCATTGCGTTTGTGGAGACGGTAATCCGTGAGCGACAACACCATTCAATTGGTGGTGGAATCGTATGTAATTGGACATTATATCCTATATATAAAGAATAATTAACATGTTATATTTATTATTTAAATCAATTATACTCATTATTATAACCATCCAAATAATTAAGTGTCGAATAAAATAATACACCATGGTGTGGAGACGGTAAGTTGTACATATGCACGTATGGTAACTTATCATTAATAGGATGGATAGAATAATAAATATAGATGTATCCTAACTATAATAACATCATAGTATATATAATGTAATTATGTTATTATTTTTTTATGGAAACAACACGGAAAAATTAAGTTGAATAAGAAAAGAACTTAGAAAGAGGTGATGAAATTATTACCTCTCCTTCAGGTGCTTCCTTTTATTTTGATCAAAAGGGATAATTAGGTTGGATTTATGATCAAATTAAGGAATATATGTTAAAGGGATGGTATTTGGGAGGATATTTTTTCAGGGTTTAGCCAAGCCAAATGGCTTTGGATGTGTGATTTTGAGAGAAGGGGAAGTTCCCTTTTATAAGAGAAGTAAGGGTCACTTTAGGAAAAGTTTGAAATATTATTTTATTATAAAATCATTTTTGGTTTCTAATGGCTCAAAATGGATTTATTTCGAGGATAATATGGTTTTAGGTAGAAATAATCTAAACCAATTGGTTTTATATAGTTTTAGGTTACCATATTAAACTTATCTTTTAGATTTAACTCTTAGTTAAATAGTTTAATTATTACCATGCCTTATTGTATTATTATAATAATTATAATAAATGGTTAATAAATTTACTATAAAATGCCAAGAGAATGTCAAGTAGTTTTTAATAAAATATATATTATTATATATGTCCTTTTTCTGAACCTAATTTTTTAGGACTGTTATATCTTTTAATAATATAGTATTTTTTTTAAACTCATTTATGTCAATTTTGACATTATTTAGTATCTGGTTTTTTTAAAAGTCATAATAACTTTATTTCTTCGAAAAAAATACATTGAATCAATCCTAACATGTCATATTGACCTATAAATTCTTTTATGGCATCAAAACATTCAAATTAAATTTATTTTAATAATTATAATATCATCTATTCGATTCTTTCATTAATAAAGAAAATACTGCATCATTATTCTGTCATAAATTAATATATTTATTTTATGTCTAACATTATAAATAAAATATAATGATTTAGGAAATATATTTAGATTTAAAATGAATATTTATCATCGAATATATCAATTATATAAATCCATATAAAAACAATTTACTAAAAGAAACATGATTTTGTTATTTTTGTCCTTACTTTATGTTATATAATATAAAATATCATTATCACTCCCAAGTGAATTAATTGGGTCCCAAAATATACCTTAGGATTATCATGGTCGTACATGTATCATCCAATAGGGTTATGACACATTTTATGGTAATTTAATTTTATTATAACATTATTTTTTACCCTTATTTACCGAATTTACCCTTTTACCAAGAGAAATAAAATATTTTACGAAGTAATTATTCATAATTTATAAAATAAAAGATACCTATTTAAACAATTTGGAAATCCTAATTCAAAATATGAAATCCATTTTTCTGAATTCAAAACACAGAAGTTGCAGAAATTAATTTAAAAATAATTCCCATTGTCGAAACCAAAAAGCAGGTCTTTAAGAAATAAAAACTATCAAATGATTGATAGGTTTTTATGTACAATTTAAATTTGAAATTAAAGAAAATGACCTAAATTATAATAAATGATAAAAATATAATCTAATTATTCTTTAAAATTACTTAAATGTATAATTTAATACTTTAAATTATTTCAATTAATATAGTTTTTTTAATTAAAATTTAGTACTTTTAACTATTCATCAAAATATGAAAGTTATTAGAAAAGTACCAAAAATTCAACCTAAGCTAATCCTGATATTCCAAATAAAAACATTAAGTCCAATTGGAATAATAAAATTTAAAAAAGTGTGTATAATTATTCATAACTACTTTTAAAACGGCTAGTTTGATAGGTCGTGGTGCGCTTGAACTCGGTGTAACTTATATCACACACTATTGTATTATTAAATGAGAAAAATATCATGAAATCTTGGGGTGTTACATTCTTACCCCCTACAATAAATTTAATCCTCACATTTTGAAATTGGTTTTTGAAAATAAGAGGTAAAAAAATAGAAAATACCTTTGTGGAAACCCACATCAGAAATAGGGTTAATAAAATTTAGTCTTAACAAGAGGAAAAGGGAAATAAAATAGTTACCACCGAATTAGGATTTATAATAGGATAAAATTGGATGAAATTATAATTGGAAGGAAAATGTAAATATTTATAAGGATTGATTGAGGTCATCAATTACGAACAAGTGAATGGAAAATTGAGGTCCTCAAAGCCATAAATATATGATGATTTAAAATATAGCCAGTTCAACAAAACATATGTTATCATGATAACACATTTTGGGTTTTTAAGATCTTTTACCTAAATTTTAAGAATTAATTTCTTCATATAATAAGAAAAAAATAATACTTGATAAGTAGAGTTCCATCCTTAAACTAATTTTTACCACAAACACATCATTCAATCCAAAAGATAATAGAACTCCAAAATATTCTATTAATCCTAATAATATTGGGTTCAAAATATAAACATATACCATTTACATGAATAAAACTATTTTTTAATAACCAAGGACTTCATGTAGGCTAGTGGTTGGTGATAAAGCCTTATCACACTTCGGTTGTGAGTTCGATTCCTCCAGCTTTATCCAACACGATGGTTTATCGCCCGACCTGCAGGTTGTCCTTTTTCTAAAACTATAGTATTATAATATTCCAAAAATAATCTTAAAAAATGTTTTAACCTTAAGAAATACTATACAAAGTTCAACATAATCCGTTACAACCTTTATAGTTATCAGATATACTTCAATCCAAACTCTCTCTAAAAGGTCTCTAAATTCCAAAATCAATTGTAACATCAGATTCCCCAAACAACATAAAGTTTATTTAATTTCCACATACTGAAAATATGATTACCTTTAACATATTAAAATAATAATAGAAACAAAAATATCTGTAGTATAATCTTTATATATATCACATTCTTCATATAACCAGAAAATAATTATTGAATGAAAAAACACAAATACATTAATTATTCCACTTCAATTTTAGTAACAACATAAGATTGGCCTTTCTCCCATGGCCTTTTATGAGGTAAGTTTCCTTGGTGCTTAGGACATTCATTGGAATAATTCTCCATTTCTCTACAATTGTAGCATTCAACATTGACTGTCTCTTTTTTACCCATGCAATCATGAGCTTGATGACCTTTCCCCCCACATTTTTAACAAACTCCCATTCCTTTTAGACAAGTACCGGGGTGTTTCTTCTCAAAATTATCACATAAGAAAAAAAAACTTCTTTTCTTTTTTCCCTTTATCTATCTCTTTCTCCACCATTCTCTTCTTCTCTTGCTCTAATTTAATGTCATAAGACTTATAAAATTCCTTTTCTATCCTGATAGCACATGCGACTATATCTTTATACATCGAGAAGGATTTTGAGACTAATGCTCGATAGAGAAATGGTTTTAACCCATCAAATAATCGATCGATCTTACTACTTGGGTTATGTATATAATTTGTTTCATGCCTTGATAACCTTGTAATGTTTGCCTCATACGTTGTGACATTCTCATCCTTATTTTTCCTCCGACTCAGAAATGGCCTTTCCATATCCACTCAATGGTCACCAGGAAAATATTTTTCTAATAAAATCTTTTTAAACTCCCTTTAATCCATATTTGATACTTCTTAATCCTCATTTTTGATTTTAATTAATGACCACTATTGTTCTATATCTCCCATAAGGTGATAAACTACCATAACAACTTTTTCCCTTTTGCTACACCCCAAATATTAAAATATTTTCTCTAAGGAACTTCTCCACTGCTCAGCTAGAAAAGGATTTTTAGTCCCATTGAATGTTGATTTTTGTTTCCTCATTAAGCGTTCTAACACTGATCCTCTGGATTTTGGATCAGGGTGCTCCGTATGGGTAAGGTAATTATTCATAACCTGAGTGAGTTGTCCCATTATAGTTATAAGCTATTTAGCCCCAGTTACATAACCAACTCCACTATAATTATATTGAGTTGGAGGTAAATCCCTACATGGATTACGTGCATTGATATGATTTACATTCCTCCCACTTAGATCCATTTCTATACAATGGAATACACTATATTAGATTATGAATTGTAATACATAATTCCAAACCTGTTAAATACTTAACAAAAATTTAATAGTTTATGGATATAATCCATAAAAAAATTGATTTCTTTGAGGGGGAATTTAATCATAAATCCATCATAATTGTTTGTAATTAAAATGTGAATTATCCTAAGCATATCCCCTTGTATTGTTGTAACCAAGAGTGCAACAAGGCCTGTTGTCATGTATCAGGATACCCCATGTTATTCCTTAAACTCCTTGTTGAAGTTTTCACTCCTAAGTACATCTGTTCCAAAGTGGCCTCTATCTACACGTATCCAGATATGGATGTATTTCTTGTAAAATTCAAAAAATCTCTACATTACGACAATTCTAGTAAGTTCTTCAATACTAATCCTCAATGTTTATCTTAGGGTAATGTACTCTAATAATTGTTTTTCTAAATCTAGTTTCCAAGGATTATAATAAACTTTCTCTGATACAAACTATTGCGCCTCGACCCTAGTTACCCAGAGTCAGTGCATTATTACATAACATTGGCATGATCACAAGAGACCATGTCTCAAAAGACCGTTTAGTTTAGTAGCCTTGGAAGTGCTATATACCAACATAAGTTTTACATTACATCATGAAATAAAAAAACAACATTGTGTCCCACTTGAACACACTTATTTCCCTTAGCCTTTTCCTTCAGTTTAATCATAATATACTTTTTTCATCCTAGGGAATATAAAACATAATAAATGGGTGAGCTCAGATGCTCAGTAAGGATAACAATCTAGCAGAAATGTTCATAAATAAGTATAAACATATAAGGAAATGTATAAGACTAAAACAAAACACATTTAAACTTAAAATTCATCATAATATGGAAAATATAAATCAAATAATTGTATTTACATATTCACATGGATATTCTACTAGTCTAATAATCATATTTAATAGCAATAGCTAATTTCATAATGATAGAATTCATAATGCGGGACATCATAACCACATAGTCAAGGCCTCATGCCAAAACATCAAATAAGATTTTGTAAAGGCCCTCTTCCAAGACACTAGATTGTCTCATGAGACCTACCGATGCATCGAGGAGCTATAGTGGGATCCACTCGTCACTTACTAAGTCTAATGCCTTCCTCATATGAAAAGGTTGAAACATAACATAAAAATTCGTATTAAACATAGCATAAGAAATGTTAATAATTTAACCATAAACCATGAATAGTACAAAAATAATACATTTTCACTCAAACATATCACAAAACATTCAATACAATATGGAATTTTCTATCATAATAAATCAACTTTATACAAGTTTAAAATCTATCAAAGGATGTTGACATAGATGAAATCAAAACTATTTGAGAGAAATATCTCTTTCTATTTTAAAATAATTTAAAAGTCGTATAATTATAAAAGAAAACATTTATTTTTAAAATATTCTTATAAGTTAGTAAGGGAATCATCGAATGTGTTATAATAGAAGAAAATAGTCACACCTTCCATATAAGTTAAAAAACATTCTTACCTTAATTTGTCGAAAAGGTCATAAAGTACCTTATTTGGAAGGTGACAGAATGATTCCTTTCCAAAAAATGGTATAAATAAATTTAAACCATAGTATAGTAAATATTAAAAAAATGAAATAAATTTTTAAGGAACACAGATGTGGATGATAAATAGTTCCTAGTAGATACTTACGTATAGGAAACCTCAGATAAGTAAAGAGATTGTGAAATTAACCATGACCATGTACTTTTCCTTGGACGAGGGAACGTTAAACTCCTGTATAATAGTTAAATAATTTTTATGAAATTATATAAGAAACACATACATAAATATTATATCATATATGATATTCAAATATTGCTTAATTAATAATATTTTAGTAGTATCATCATTTCAGATGTTAACTGATTTCTTTTACATTATATGTTTTTTTTATGTAAGTCATGTTTTTTATCGATAAGATGTATTTGATTCATATCCATAATGATATTAAGTTCTTAAACATTATTTTTTTAATCATAAAATGAAATTTATTCTTGAATGTTTATGATGTGAAATGAATCTCATCGCGCTCATGGAGACGGTGATTCATACATATGCACAAGCAACAATAATATTCTATTGATAGTGTACTCGTATGTAATTGGATGGAATATAATATATAAAGAATCATTAAAATGTTATAATTATTATTTACATCAATTAAACTCATTATTATACCCATCCAAATAATTAAGTGTCGAATAACAAAATACACCACGACATGGAGACGGTAAGCAGTACGTACGCATGTACGGTGGCTATCATTCATAGGATGGATAGAATAATGAATATGGTTATAAAATATTTATAATAACATCAAAGTATAAATAATTTACTTGAGTGATTATTTTGTTATGGAAACAAAAAATAAAGGGGAAGTGGAAGAAGATAAGAACTTTGAAAGAGGTGATGAAATTATTACCTCTTCTTCTGGTGCTTCATTTTTATTTGATCAAAAGGGATTCTTAGTTTGGAATTTGGATAAAAGTAAGGCCTCTAGGTTGAAGTGAGAGTAGTTGGGAGGATATTTTAGAAGGGTTTGTTTGATCCAAATGTCATTGGAAGTGTGATTTTTAGAGAAGGGGAAATGCCCTTTTATACGAGAAGTGAGGGTCATTTTAGGAAAAAATTGAAATATTATTTTATTATAAAATGATTTTTTCTTTTTAAGGGCTCCAAATGGATTTAGTTCAATGATAAGGTGGTTTTAGGTAGAAATAATCTCAACCAATAGGCTTTAGAAAAGATTAGGTCAACATATTAACCTTATCTTTTAGATTTAACTCTTAGTTAAATAGTTTAATATTTACCAAGTCTTCTTGTATTATTATAATAAATGGTTAATAAACTTACTATAACATGCCATGAGAACCCCAAGTGATTAATTAATGATATATATTTTATTATATAAGTCCTTTGTCCTATCTATATATTTTTATAACTATTAAATCTTTTAATAATATAGTATTTGTTTTAAAAATTCATTTTTGTCAATTTTGACATTATTTAGTATGTGGTTTTTGTGAAAGTCATAACAACGTGATGACTTCAAAAAAAAATACATTGAATCAATACTAACATGTTATATTCACATAGAAAATTTTTGTATAGAATAAAAACATTCAAATTAAATTTATTTTAATATTTATCATCTCAATTATTTGATTCTTTCAGTAATAAGGAATATACTGCATAATTACTGTGTCATAAATAAATATATTTATTTTATGTATCAAATTATAAATAAAACATCATTATGTAGTAAATATTTATAGATTTAAAATTAATATTTATAGTTGAATATATCGATTATATAACTCCATATAAAAAATATTATACTAAAAGATACATGATTTTGTTATTTATGTCTTTACGTTAGATTATTTAATATAAAATGTCATTATCACTCCCAAGTGGTTCCATGGGGTCCCCAAATCGACCCCAGGATCCCCATGGTCGGAAAGTTATCATCCAATAGGGTTAAGACATGTGTTTGGGTAATTTAATATATTTATAATATTATTTATACCCTTATTTACCGGATTCACCCTTTAACCATGATAAATAAAATATTTACTGAAGTAACTATTCATAATGTGTAAAAAAAGTTACCTATTTACCTAATTTGGACCTCCTAATTCCAAATATGAAATCTATTTTTACAAATAAAAAACACAGAAGTTGCATAAATAAATTTAAAATTAATTTCTGTTGTCGAAACCAAAAAGTGGTTTTTTATGAAGTAAAAACCATCAAAAGATTGACATGTGTTTATGTACAATTTAAATGTGAAATTACAGAAAATAACCTAAATTATAATAAATGATAAAAATATAATACAATGTTACTTTAAACCCACTCAAATGTATAATTTAACACTTTAATTTTTTTTTGATTAAAACATTTGTTTTTAATTAAAATTTAGTATTTTTCACTATTCATCAAAATATGAAAGTTTTCAGAAAAGTACCAAAAATTCACTCTAATATTATTTTGATATCCAGAATATAAATATGACTTCCAATTTTAAAAATAAAATTTATAAAATTTTAAAAAGTGTGTATTACTATTCATAACAACATTTAAAACGACTTGTTTGATAGGTCGTGGTGCACTTGAACTCAGTGTTGTGCACATCACACACTATTGTATTATTCAATGAGAAATGTACAATGGAATCTTGGAGTGTTATAGGTTATATCTAATTATAATTGTGTAATTGGGATTTATATTATATATAATTATAAAATTAATTAATTTCACCAAGGAATTTATTCATTTCATTTAACTATTAGTATGTCCCCATGTCTAATAATAACATTTGACTATTACTATCACATGACATGCACCTAGATAATTACACCTAATACTATTTAATTAGGTAAATAATATTATTTCTCACAAATCACTAGAAAAACTACATAGTGTGTACTTTTGTTTTTTCATTTTCTTTATTTCCTCCAGCACATTTATTAGTCCTTGAATAATGACTGTTTATTTCTTAAATAAATATCACTGCACTATTCACAAATAAATATATTATTTCAACCACAATATATATTCATGAATAACTTGTGTTGAAATAAATGTTATCAGGAATCTTAGAATAATTGTTAAACCACAATCGAGAATAATATTTATTCATCTTTTTAAATTAATATTTAACTAATATAACTGGATACACTTAGTGTGTGACCCTCTAGGCCTCTTTCTCAGTTGCATTAAGTAGATACTACCTAATGTACAAGGTTAGCATCTGGAAACATGCCAAGGCACCCATAAAGAATGAATTTAATGCCACAATGGCGTGTCACCTCATACAAACGCTTACCATGTAATGTAATCCCATTTTCCCAATATCTTAAATCAAGCGATCTGCATGCTAGTTTCATCAACCCATGCACTCTATTACTCTTTTTTGAACTCCTATAATTGATCGTGACTATTACTAACCATGTAAGTGGATTTATTTTGGTTAGATCAATTCCATCAAAGGGCCTGAGATATCATCTTCTGTTATGGAACAGAAGGGACAAATCATTCCTTGCATTATCTATTAATGCAGTATTACTAGTTATGCACACAACATATCCTACCTTGCTGAGAATAGTGTGTCATCACATTTTTCATCAATATATCTAAGTGCATGAGTTCTAATAACCAATAATAATAATCCTAAAGTCTAAAGATTAATACACACGTCTGTAGATAGGAACATCCAATGAAACTATGAAATGTGGATTTCCAACTGGCAGGTCTCATCCTCATAATATCCTCTTAGAAATTACCATGGGAGAACACCATGAGTAGGTGCCTCAATGTTTTATTAGTCATAACCCCTAATTGAATTTATTATTTGTGTCCCTCAAATAACATAATCTAACAATAGATCTTATATTCAAGAATAATGTTATGGAACTTCTGAGTTCTCATCATAGCAGGGATCCGCTATGACCCTTTAGTGCAACAACTATACTTAGGGAATTATCACATGCATAACCATGCATAATAACAAACAAGATTTTATAAGGTATTTATTAATATTCAAACCCATGAATACAAGTTTATCATAAAGTAAAAATTAGTTGGTTTTTGGCCACCAACTCCAAAAATAACTCAACTCCATTCTTTTAAGTCAAGTCACACACAAGATCCAAAACTAACTTCTCTCCAATAATGGAACACTTTCATGACATGCTCAAATCAATGAACAATATACATACACAAGTATGTCCTCTATAGGTACATCATACTAACATATGGGCCTTCATCTGATGGTGTATGGCATTCTCCCCCACCCCAAGGACTATTCACATCCCATGATCTACCATTATCCACACACTATACAAATCCTCAATCTAGGACTCATGTCATATAATCTACCCCTCTAAAAGATATACTAAGTTGGTCAAGGACACCAGCTGATCAAAACACTAAAGTATAGGTTCCACCGACTCTGAAAAAATCGATATGTAAGGCCTGGAATAATAAAGAACAATATACTAAAATATATATTAAATTGACTATGGAAAATATACAAGTATGGGAAAACATAATAACGGAAAAAATTCATATCAATATCCCACGAGATATGAAATAGCCATATATAAGGTTGAAAATAGAAAGGAATAAGGATGGAATATAAAATATTCTATAGGTTATGAAATAATATCATATAATTTATGAAATAGAAAGGAACACAAAATTAATATCATTTAATGGTTTCATGGGCTACCAAAACACCCAAAAATACCATATCATGAATGGGAATCTATATTGGACATATACACAAAATCCAAATATGGAAAACCACTTCATAAAATATCTTATGTTGGTATGGAATTCCTATCATTAGAACGTTGATCCTAATATCCTTACTTGTTGGGCAAAAATCCCTCAAGGTAACATTGAAGTATTTTTGGGTTGATTGTGTTTGTTGAAAAAGTAAGTTTTCATGGATATTTGTCAAGTTCCCAAGAATTTGTTGACATTCCATGTTGACAAAGAACTATGAAAAAGGAAAGGACGATCTGGAGGTGGTACAAAAGAGCAGCACAAGGTGGCGTCGTTTCCCAGTGTTTTCCAAATTTTTGGGGTCCAAAATTTGGAGTTTGGTGAGCATCGCGAAAAGTGGATTTCCATGAAGAGAATAATTTCATATGGAAAAGGCATGAATTTCGCGAAGATAGGATGCTTGGTTTGGAAATCGTGAAGATCAGAAGAATGGAGGCGGTGATGCTTTACGATTACGTCAAGCTTCGCGAATGGCAGAGGCTGAAGCGCATCGCAGCGGTGAAGGGATTTGCGAGTGAGCTTCGCGGAGAAGGCGCGAAGGAATGTTGGGCTTCGCGAGGGAGCTTCGCGGAGATGTCATGAAGGTATGTTGACGGTGATTCTTCGCGACTACGTCAAGCTCCGCGAACGGAAAATTGACGTGGAGCTTCGCGATTTGGACAGAATTCCGGCAGAAACTTTGGAGCTTCTCGATTTGAGATGACGTGGCGTTGACTTCGCGTGGAAGGGACGACGGTCGGTGGAATCGCCTATAAATAGAGGCCGACCCCCTCAAGAGAAGCAGAGGGCATTTTCATAGAAGATCATTCACTCTCGATTTGCGAAGATGGTTCGCGGAGCCAGTGTGCTTCGCGAAAGAGGTGCTTCGCGGCGGCTATTGTAGCTCCGCGAAACCTACGAGCTCTGCGTTGGCTTACCTTGCTTCGTGAGGTTCATTGCTTTGCGATGGCTTGAGCATCGCGAGAGTGCATCGCGAGGGTGCTTCGCGAGTGAGCTTCGCGAAAATACAGGAGCTTCGCGAAGGCTTGTTGAGCTTCGCGAAATTGGGAGCTTCACGAAGTAGGGTGCTTTGCGAAGGTGTTTCCAAAAGGAATTGCCCAGTGTTCAGAGGAAAAGTGGTATTCATCAGTGGATGAAAGTTGGACTATAAGAGAGCATCCATCAACACTTAAGGATGCATGTATTCATGCAAATGAAGAGACCTACAGGTCTATAAACTGTGAGTGAATCCCTTCACAGAGCAGTGAGCTTAGGAAGAGGAAGAAGGTGATCCTCTCCACTGGCAGTGATCCAGAGAGAGAGAAACAGGGAGTGAACCTTGGGAAAGCAGTAAGCTGACCCTAAACATTGTATAGGCAGTGAGCCTGGGCATAGAAGTGATCTAGCCCGAACATTATAATCCACAACTAGTGAAGTTTATTGGACTTGGTACGACCGGAAACCTGTCGGCGTATTCTCCTTGGACGTAGCCCTTAGCGGTGAACCAAGTAAAATTGTTGTGTCTTGTGCTTGCTTTACTTTCTGTTTATATTGTGCAGAAGGAAAGAGAGAGAAGAGTGTTTTGCTTAACAGTGAAACAAGATCAGAACGGGCTTTACTTTTTAATTAGTCATACCCTGATTCACCCCCCTCTCAAGGTATTCAGCCTAGTGGACCTAACATTACTCCCACAATGAATGGTACCTATTTCATGCCATCACACTAACATTTAATAAAATAAGACCTAATTCATCCTAATATATTCTATATAAATATGATTCAAGGTAGTGATCATTATACATGTGGATATTTATAGATTTTTCCAATATGGTATAAATTCATGATATTTTCTATAAAAAGAATTAGTAATGGGATTATATATATATATATATATTATATTATTATATTGATTAGTTACCAAATATCAATATATTCTTAATGTTCCCAATTTTATAGGAATCGTAAGACTATATCACCCTACAAGATATCTCTGAGAGTTTGTGACATGATGGGTTGGAGTATGGTGATGTATAGGATAAAAAGAAGATTATAGTAAAATTAATAAAATGCCATCAGTCTTCTGGGAACCAATATTGGGTCTGAACTCCTCACTGGCCGACCAGTGGGATCTTTATAATCGTAGGTCCTGTTAGTGGCCACACCGTCTAGATAGTGCACCCCACCAACATTTTTTTGGCCTTGTTTCAAGAACCAAGAATCCCACATTTTAATCCAACATAAAATACATAAATATCACCACCCACACTTAGAATACAGACCTCATACAAAGAAAAATAAGAGAAGAGGCATCATAACATAAAAAATGAATATGAAGGAAATTAAAATTATACCCATCGACCAAATTCTCAACCTAGAGAATTCAATCTTTTGGACTTCATTGAACATTGTGGGACACTAAACCTAAATATCATATTCATTCTCCCAAGTATCAACTTCAATATTACAATATTGTTACATGAATGTGAAAAGTTAAACCATCTTTCCTCAAAACACTTTCTTAATCCAGAATATGTGTAATAAACCAGATTTCCTTGGGCTGTTCCATTGTGAAATTCTAATGCATCTGGTTTTCTTAGGGGTTGTAGTGGTTTGTTGTGGGGGTTTTCCAAAAATCACGTTTCACTAAAAGGATTCACCGAAATGGTGATACACCAAAATGGTGTCACCATAGCATTTCCACATAGAAATGGTTGCACCAGGATAGTGCCACAATGAAACAGTGGAACACCAAATGGTGTCTCACCCTTTAAAAAATTTCTAGTTTACCATGTTTTTCTAGTATCTCTCCTCTTATGTTTTATTTTACGAAAAATATTTTCAATCCTTTATTTGGATATTTTAATGGATTTTATAAGGAAATTAATTATATATGTAATACTCTATCTTCTCATGGGATTTGGGATACTCAAATCATGTGATCTTGACCACGATCCCACATTATTGCCATTTGGAAACCATTCTTCCTTTAATATAGGATCTGGCTCTACAAAGACAGGATCTTACCTTCCTAGTGAGTTTTTCTGTTTCCCCTTGGTGAATCTAGAGACTTAATCCCTAGATGAGTTTTCCACCTATGCTATATCCCCTCTTTCTCAATTTTCATAGAGTTTTATGTTGCTTGCACGATCCCCTGTTCTTAGCGCATAAGTATTTTTGATCGCCTATTGTTTCAAGTATGGAATTATTCTGCCTCTAATTATTTGTGCATCATGCGGGGTGGGTGTACTAATGATTTCTTATGAAGAAATGATAAACCCCTTTCATTAAAAATTAATAACAAAGTGACATGGATGTTTATAATAAAAAGATAACAAGACCTATTATAATAATGGTCATGAAATTGAAAATGTGTTGACATTGATCACTTCTTTTATTTGTTATCTTTGGTTGTTTTAGGGTTTTTATGGCTGTATATCTTCTAAAAACATGGTTTTTGTGGTCTTTGTCTGTGCATGGGTGATGCATTGTAACTATTGTTTTTTCTTGATGAATAATTGGTGTAAATCCTAATTTGTCTAATCACGTATACCCGGTTAAACGAAATGAATTACCTTGGATGAAAAACCATTATTTGATCACCCATGCATATTAGGTGGATTAATGAACAGTGTTTAACAAATATGTGTATGTATATATCCTGTTGTTAGGTGTGGATTAGTGTTGTGTTCTGTTGGGTTTTGTGTGAGTTGTGTAGTGCTGCTGTTTGGAGCATGGTTATGGGTACAATGGTAGACAAGGGAGTTGGTTCAGTTAGATAGGAGTGGTATGGGTGTGCAGAAGGGTTGTGGATAAAATTGTAGTTATTACGGTCGTTGTGTGTTGGGAGGTACCAGTGGTGTGTTGTTATCCCAGTTTGAGAGACTGATTGATTGCGAAATGGGTATACTTGTAGGTAGTGGAAATTAATTTGATGTGTTGTGGTCGTTGAATGAAATTGTGTAGTGGGACTGTGATGTAGTTTTGGACTTATTAGATAGTGGAACTACATCAGGTAAATATTAGGATTTTTTGGTATAACATTAAAGAATGATAGTTGGTTGTGGTTGAATGGGGGTGTGTAATGGAACTGCAAATATGGTTTTGTCTGTTGATTTGATATGGTTGAGTTTGGTAGTTTCCCAGTAGTTATGGAAGTAATCAATGTGAATTCCTTAATTAATAAATGGTATATTATTAGATGAAAAAGGGGTTGATTTATTCTTTGGCAGTGGATTTTATGTGGTTGTGCATATAGGGGTAGCATCAAATGTTGTTTTTTATGAGTTGGTTGTCTGTTCTGGGTACCCATAGGTTGGGATGAGTGTTTTCTTATAGATACATATATAAATTTTAGTTCTTTCTGATTTCTATTTTCACACCACCCTTATTTAGAACCTTGTCCTGAACAGCGCCATCTCATGGGGTGGGGGGTTTTTCCAACATTCTGGGGGGAGGATGAATCACTAGTTACTGAATTTATTCCTTGTACCCTCTTCTAGGTTCTCAACGCTCAAGCATAAACTAGGAAGGCTGTAATGGATTGAGGCTTACCATATTCCCAGATCCGTCGGGCAGGTATGTTATAAATGAGAGCCCTAGGTGTGTTGGGGAAATGATCTTTTTCCTAAGTGTATTCGGGATGAGGTCCAGGTGTCTTCGGGCAAGAGGTGTGGTTGTTGTGGCATAAGTTTCTACAAGTTAGATTTGTGGTATGGTTGACACCTAGGTGTGTGCATGTGGGTTGTGGTAGTGGGACTATGTTTTGAATAGTGGTAGGTTCAAGATGTTATCTATTATGAATGAGCAGTTAATCTGTTGGAAATTGGTGTGGGGTTCCCAAATGTCGATGTTATTATACTACTACATTAGTTGACTTTCTTTATTTGGTGAGTGTGCCTTGGTGCAACTAGGCTTGTTAGTAATCTTTGGTAGGTTATTTTCGATTCTACATTTTTCTCACAGGGGAATTAGTATGTTCCCCCACTTGTGCATGTGTAGATTTAGTTTTCCTACTGTCTAAACTTATATACTCAACCTACACATGTAAAACTGTTTTCTTTTTTCGAAGTAGATATCGAAGACCGTGATGGACTTTACTAGATCAGGAATTAGGATTTGTTGTTGTTTCATCTTAGTCACTTTTATTCTGGTACTTTACATTGTAGTTTTGTTATACCTTGTATCTGCTTTACTTTTGAACATGCATGTGGGAATTGATTTTGGATTTACTTTTACTTATAGTATTTGGAGTTTCATGGGATTTACTATCTTATTTCCCAATCTTGTTATATAAAAAGGGTTATGCCTTCCATATTTTTTTTGATATTCTATACCCTTGGTGATATTTTCCACTTTTAGGCCTATTGAAAGCAGGAATAGGGGTCATTATCTCTCATTTATCTTGATGAAGGATGGGTGTGGCACTTTGTTGTCCCTTCCCTCATCATGAAGAAGGTGGGCCATGAAAATGTGGTATTAGAGGCATGGTTTAGGGATATGATGGAGTTCAGAGTTAGGCATAGTGATAATTACATGGGATGGTAGGGAAATTGTGTTAGGTGACCTTAGTTCGTGAAATAGGTTAGGGAAGACTAGCTAGGACATGGGATTTTAGGGCCCCCTGTGATCTGATGTGAGGACTGTAGACCTAATGAACAAACACATGAGGCTACACTGATTTCATTGTAGAGACCCTAGGGAATATACATGCATCATAATGACTTTGATTCTTATATTAGTTGGGATTTTTGGGAAATTAAATAAAAATGAAGAGTTAAATGAATATAAAAGAAAATTTTCACACTACCTGGGCTTAGGAGTTCCATGTTTCCTCTTCATCTATGGCACCCATACATCACCCACGTGTGGTACGAGTAGTTGAGGCCTAGAAGGTTGAAAAGTTTAATCAGTGGAGGGATGATAGAGAGAAAGAAGATAACTAGTGTCAGAAGATGCTTCATGCCTTCCAGCTGCAAACTCTGGGAAAGTACGAGGCTAGTGTCACAGATATGGAGACAGAGAGTTAGCCTGAGGATTTGGGTATCACTTTCAGCTTGATCAGAGTTCCAAAAGTGTACTGGGATCCTCTACTGGTGATCCAGATGAGGGTTCAGTGCGTTAGTGGTGGAGTTTTTACCTTGGGGAGAGAAAGGACACTGATTTTACATGGTCTTACTTTGAGAAGGATTTCCTGGCGGAATTACTTTCTTCCACGATGAAGGCCGAGAAGTGGAAGGAGCTACTCTCCCTCTAGCGTGAGAGTATGTTAGTAAAGAAACTGGGGAACAATTTGAAGTTTCTATAATTCTTCGCACCAGATCTCTTTCCATATGAGGAGTCATGAGTGGGATGCTTGGAGGAGGCACTCAAACCTTTTATTCATTATGTCGTCACTCCAATTACTCTACCAACATACCTAGCGGTTTAGAATAAGGCTAAGGAAGTGAAAAAGACAAAATCAGTAGGAGGTGTTTTGAGAGAGGGGAGCCTGTCAAGTTCATTTATAGGGAACGACATCATCAAAAGGTCTCTAGGGTCAGGGCCTTCTTGGTTTTAGCCTGTGGGAAGTATACCTTAGTAGTTCCAATTCCAATTTCATAGACCTCTCACTTTCCCCATAGGTCTGGGACCAAGGTTTTTTGTGTATGGAGGGCATGGAAATCTATAGAACTAGTTCCCAGTTTGATCATCATACAGTGGTGGTGAGATGGTTGATCACCCACCTTAGCAGCATCAATTTTCGGTCAAGCCTATCCAGCAGTAGGGGAAGTGATATTCCGCTCCATCGATGGTAGATGGTGCTAGGGGAGTATGACCTCAGGGTGATCCTTAGGGACCTAAGATAGGGTTTGTTCTAGGAGTCGGTCGACAAAAAAGAGGTAGAGGATCTTGGTGTAGGCAGTTACACACCACCGAGATAGCAGTTCCAGTAGGACTGAAGGTTGTTCGAGGAACAATCAGTCAGTTTAGTACTCTTGTGTGTGATTTTTCTGATTTAGGAACTTCTCACTAGTGGTTTCTACCTGTTCTAGCCAATTCTCTAGGACTATATGTATAGAGACATCCAACGCCTTGGGTTTTTAGTACACTAGTGGGAGGTCAGACCATTTTTTTGATGTTTTATAGGGATGTAGACTAATGTTGGAGCCACATCAGTCTAGTGTGGATCTTTTTCTGCTATAGATGTCTCCATAAGATGTCATCCTAGGCATCGACTGGTTTTTTCTATGTAGGATTTTATCGACTATATTTGGAGTAGAGTCTTGTTTTTAGGTATGGATGTCCAATGTGTAGTTTTTATTGTTGAGCTGAGCTTTCAAGTGGGTAGTTGTGTGTGGAGCCTCTTCTTTCAATATTAGCTAAGTTATTAGTGGAATAATCAAACATAGGGATTGAGAAATTTATGGGGGTCTCAGTATGGTATTGTATGTCTTCCCCGAAGAGGTGGTGACTCTACCCCCTCAACGCGACGTTGAGTTTGGGATAGACATTCAACCCGGTGCCTGTCCGATTATGATGGATCCCTATCGGATAGAGCTTTATGAGTTATGGGAGTTATGGATTAACTTTGCTGACATGATAAAGAATAGTTTTATCCGACCAACTGTGTTGTTGTGGGGTGCTCCAGTATTGTTCACAAAGAAGGAAGATGGTTTCTTAAGACTGTGCATAGACTACCAGATACTGAACCAAGTGACTGTCAAGAACTGTGACATCCTTCCAAGGATCAATGATATTTTTAACTAGTTAAATGGATAAGGATGGCTCAGTAAGATGGATATATAGCTCAGGTAACACCAATTGATGGCGAATGAGGGAGACACCCTGAAGACTACTTTTAGGTGCAGGTATGGGAACTTTGAGCTCATGGTCATGTCATTCGGCATTAAAAATACACCAACATTGTTCATGGGGCCCATGAAATCTATTTTTTTAGTGTAACTAGAGCATTTTTTTGTCATGTTCATTTATGACATACTAATCTACTCATGAATGGTGGTGGAACACGCTAAGAATCTAAGGATATACTTGGAGGTCCTACAACACCACCATCTCTTCAGAATGTTGTCCAAGTTCATGTTCTGGAAAAGAGAGGTGAACATCCATGGACATGAGGTGTCCGGGAAAAGGATAAAAGTAGACCTATCAAAGGTTAAAGCAGATGTTTCTTGGGAATCACCCAAGAATGTGGTGGGGTTTCATAGTTTCCTGGGCCTGGTAGGATACTACTGATGTTTTGTACAATACTTATCTCAAATTTCAGCTCCATTGACAACATTGATAAGAATGGGACAAGCGATTTTATGGAATGAGCAATGTTAGGAAGCCTTTACATATCTGAAAGGGAAGATGGTCAGTGCTCCAGTGCTCAGGTTTCCAAAAGAAGGGCTGTTTTATGATGAGTTTTGTGAACATTGTGATCTAGGATTGGGGTGTGTGCTGATGTAGCAGTAGTGAGTGATCTCTTATGAGCCTAGGCAATTACATCCTCATGAACATAAGTATTCCACCCTTGACTTGGAGCTTGCATTGGTCGTGTTCGCACTAAATTTTTGGTGACATTACCACATTGGGGAGCACTTCATGGTCTTCATAAATCATAAGAGATTTAGCTATATCTTTTCCCAGTGATAAATAAACATCCAACAACAATGTTAGATAGATTTCCTCCCAGACTACGACTTCAAGATCACTTACACCTCAGGAAAGGGAAATGTTGTGGATGATGATTTGAGAAGGAATTCACACAATGAGGTAATTAGGGAATCCAAAAATTATTAGAAGGAAATGTAAGAGTTGGTTTTTTTATGCTTGGATGTTGGGGAGGATAGTGGAAGAGAATATCTATTTTAGATGATAGTGTAGTCTTCTTTGGTGTGGTAGGTGGAGGAGTCTCAGTGGGGAGACTCAGAGGCTGAGGTGATGTGTGATCACATTTTCTAGGGTGATGCTCCAAAAGGGATGCTATAGGATACACATAATCAGATGTTATTCCATGGGAATATTTTTTTCCCAATCGCAATTCACCAGGGAGTTATCCATGAGTTTCATAGCTCACCATTGGTGGTACATCTAAGAGTTTCTAAGATGTTTCCAGGCTTGAGGGAATATTTTTGGTTTCCCAGGTTTAACTGGGAAGAGGAAGAGTTTGTTGAAAGGTACCTAGTGTGTCAGTAAGTGAAGGATGAGAACCGTTTTACCAATAGTCTTTTTTATCCATTAGACATTCGTGAGTGGAAGTGGGAATACATAATGATGGATTTCTTATGAGGAATATCAAGGGATTAGGGAGGATGTGATGCTATCTGGGTAGTGGTGGATTTATTGTCAAATTAGCTCACTTCATGGTGATCAAGGAGTCGAGTGCATTGGAGTACTTAGAAAAGAGGTACAATGGAAAAGTGGTGCAGATTAATGGAGTTCCAAGATCCATCATCTCAGATTGAGACCAAGAGTTTAACTCATGAGTCTGGAGGGTATTAAAACATGCTTTTGGCACCCAGCTACGCCGCAACACTGCTTTCCACCCTAGAAGGATGGGCATACTAAGATGACCATCCATATGTTGGAGTAAATATTATGGTAATGTGTCTTAGACTTTAGAGGATCATGGGTATAACACATTCCTCTGTTATATTTTTCTTACAGTAATAGCTATCACTCTACCATTGTGATGGAACCGTTTGAATCCTTGAATGGAAGACCATTTCGTTGAGTTATATGCTGGACAGAGGTTGGGAATTCATCTCTTCTTGGCCCACAGGTAGCGCAGAGCATGATGGAGAAGGTTCATCTTGTTCCTGATAGGATGAAGGCACCACAGGACTGACATAAGTCATATGTCGATAATAGGAGGATGCATTTGGAGTATGAGGTTGGGGACCATTTTTTCTTGAAGGTTTCCCCTCAATGAGGGTAGTAGAGGTTTGTAAGAGGGGTAAATCTTTCTCCAAGGTTCATCAGAGCTTCCATGGTGTTGGGAGGAGTTGGTGAAGTGGCATATCATTTGGAATTCCCATCATAATTATAGAGGATCCATGATGTCTTCTTTGTTTCTCAACTCTATCAGTATCTACTCGATGAATCCCACATCCTTGAATGGGGAGAGTTGGATATCGATGACATTGTCACATTTGTGGATCGACGGGTAAGAATCAAGGATGCTAAGGAGAAGGTGCTTCATGGAAAGACCGTTCCTTTGGTTTATGTACTCTGGAGGCATGGTGTCCTTGAGGATAGTACTAGGGAGTGGGAGGCATAGATGCATGCCCAATACCTTGAAATGATAAGAGTTTCACCTCTTGTGTTTTACCTTGTGCCTTGCTTACGATGTAATTATTAACTTGTTCATTATCAGATAAGTTGTTTCCCTATTCTCTAAATGAATCTAAATAGTATTGACTATGAGTAGTGTAGCACCCGATCCCTAATAAAGACACATTAATGCAGATGTGATTAAACTCGTGCGGGTGAGTCAGTGCTACCTAATGTAGATAGTATCTTGACATGGGGAAAGGAGCTCCCTAATCCATGTGTCTGGACAATGCGAACATTGGTGTTTGTGTGGTTTCTTGGGTAATTGGAGTGTTAGTGTTTCAATAGTTTTTCACAAGATATATTTCAAGGATGTGTTCTTGGATGTCAAGGTTATCACTCTATATTTTGAAGAATGCCTGGTGGTTTTCCCCTGAGAGGTATCTTATAGGGTGGTTTTTTAGAACCCTATTCTTACTGAGTTTGGTTTTAAATTCTCATGATGGGAATAGTTTGAGGGGTATCTAATGTAATAACATAGATTTCCTTGAGCCTTTTTCTTGATAAAATTTATTTCTTGGGGTGTTTCTGGCTGTCGAAGTGGTTTGTTGTGGTGGATATCCAAAATGGTAGCCCCGTGATGGTGCAACACTGAAATGGTGGCACACCAAATGGTGACTTTCCCTTTTTCATATTTCTAGTTTCCCGAGTTTTCCCAATTTTTTTCCTCCTACAACTTATTTGACTTAAACCACGTTTCAAACCTTTCTTTGGTCTTTTAAGGGTGTTTTATAGGATATTACTTATATATTTAAAATTCTAACATCCTTGGGGATTTCAGATACTCATAATAGGTGATCATGACTATGATCCCACATTAATGCCTTTTGGAAACTTTTCTTCCATTAATATAGGATGTGGCTCTTCAAATAAGGGATCTTCCCTTCATAGTGTCATTTTTGTTTCCCCTTGGTGCGTCTTGTGCCTTCCTCCCTAGAAGAGTCATGCACCTGTTCTAGAGCCCCTACTGCTCAGTTTTCATGGAGTGTCTTACTGATCATGTGATCCCCAATTCGTGGTGCATAGGGAGTTTTGGTTGCCTGTTGTTTCTAGTATGGATGTATTCTATCTCTATTTGTGAAACATGTGGGGAGGGTTTACTAAATATTCCTTTTAAATAATTATAAACCATTTTCAATAAAATTCAATAAATAAGGGATTTGTAAGTGGATGATAAAAAGATAAAAAGACCTATTATAACAATGGGTAGGAAATTAAATATGGTTTTATGTTGATCACTTGTTTTATTTGTTGTATTTGGTTCTTTTATGATTTTTATGATTGTATACCTTATAAAAATCATAGTCATTGGTGGTATTTGACTATTAATGGGTGAATCTTTATTACTATTGTTGTTTTCTTATGAATAATTGGTGTAAATCCTAATATGGATAATCAAGTATACCCTGGTAAAAGAAATAAATTACCCAGGATTAAAAACCCTTATATGATCACCTCTGTTTATCAAGATTATTAAAGAAACATGCTTACCAAATATTAATATATATATATATATATATATATATATCTAGGTGTGTGTGTGTGTCCTGTTGTTAGGTGTGGCTGAGTGCTGTATTCTGTGGGGTTTTGTGTGAGTTGTGTAGTGCCTTCATTGGGATAACAATTATGGTTATAGGGGTGGAAAATGGAGTTGATTCTATGATAATTTAATGGTATTCATGTTTAGAGGGGTTTTGGTTAAAATGGTAGTTTCTATGGTCTTTGTTTTGGGGGAGGTACATGTGGTGTGTTGGTATCCCAGTTTGAGAGACTGATTGATTGCAGAATGGATGGACATGTAGGTAGTGAAAATGCCTTTTTTGTGTTTTTTCCGTAGAATGAAATTGTGTGGTGGGACTATGGTGTGGTTATAGACATGTTATGTACTTGGACTTCATTGAGGAAATATTATTATTTAGTGGTATTATTTTGAATAATGATAGATGGTAGTGGTTGAATAGTTGCGTACAGTGGGACGAAAAATCATGTTTTTTTTGTTATTTAGATATGGTTGTGGTTGGTAGTTTCTCGATAGTGATAGATTGAATTAATGTGATTCCCTTAATTAATAAATGGATAGTGGTTAAATGAAAAATTGGTTGGGTTATGCTTTGGTAGTGGCTGTTATGTGGTTGTGCATATAGGGGTAGCAGCAAATGTGGTTCTGTATGAGTTGGTTTTCTGTTGTGGGGACTCGTAGGTTGGGTTGAGTGTTTTCTGACTTATAAATATATAAATTATAGTTCCTTATTATTTATATATGCAAACCACTCTTTTTGATAACCATGTTCTGAATGCCCCTATCTCATGGTGGAGGGTGTTTATTCCCACATCTCGGAGGGAGGATGGATAGATGATTACTGACATTCTTCCTTGCACCCTCTTCTTGGTTATTACCACTTGAGCATATCCGAGCATGCTATAATGGATTGAGGTTTACCATAGTCCCAGATCCTTTGGTAAGGTTTGTAGTGGATGAGAGGCCTTGGTGTGTGAGGGCCAGGATTGTTATCCCAAGTTTCTTTGGGATGAAGCCAAGGTGTCTTCGAGTGAGAGGTTTAGTTGTTGTGGCCCAGGTGTCAGTGGGAGAGATGTGTGGTATGGTTGAGGCCCAGGTGTGTGACGGTGGGTTGTGGAAGTGCGACTTCATTTGGAAGATTGGTAGTGTTATGAAATTATATATTACGAATGACCTATAAACCAGTGGGAAAGTGGTTCATGTTTCCCGAATATCGATGTGGTTATACTACTAATTTACTTAACATGTGTTATTTGGTGAGGGTAACTTTGATTGTCTTGGTTGGTTAGTAATCCTTGGTTAGTTCTTTGAGGTTCTTTTTTTTTCTCACATAAGAATTATTATTTTTCCCCACTTGTGAATGAGTGGATTTAGTTTTCCTACTGGGTATACTTTTATACTCACCATAAGTCTGTAAAACTATTTTTAGTTTTCCTGGGGGACTTCGAGGATAGTGCTGGACTTTACTAGAATGGGAGTCGATATTAGTTTATGTTTCTCCTTAGTCTATTTTCTTTTGTCACTTTACATTGTTGTTTTGGTGTTCCTTTAATCAGCTTTAATTTTAAACATGCATGTGGGAATGGAGTTTTTCTTTACATTTAATTTTAGTATTTTGAGTTTCTTGGGATTTACCATCTTATCTCCCAATCTTGTTCAACAAAAAGGGAAATGCCTTCCATATAATGTGAGATTCTAAACACTTGGTTCTATTCACCACTATAGGGCCTATTGAAGGTGGGAAAAGGGTGGTCATTATCTCTCCATCATATTGAGGAAGGAAGTGTGTGTCACATTGTCCACCCTTCCCCTATATTCACAAAGGTGGGTCATGAAAATATGATTCGCACTAGGCAATTCATTAATGATGTGTTTGGATAAATTTTGAAAAAATTATATTCAGTCACACACTAGATAAGGAATATACCACTGGAGATGAGATACATGGAACACATCAGACATACCTCAATAGCATGGAGGATGATCTAAATAGAATTAAAATTTCATGACATTCTCGATAATCTAAAATTGTCAAATAAATATCAGAGTAATATTATCTTTCTTCTGTAATAATCGATTCCCTAAACGATGTGTTACACAGAAGAAAAATTAGTTTCCTAAAGAAAATTCAAATGTTCATCAGATTTGGTTAGTATATGATAATTATTGGCTCTGAGTGGTAATTAACTAGGTCTATATTAGCTTCACTCACACCGAGTTATCCTGTAACAAACATGGCTACACTACTACTGCCTCATCAGCCTCCCACCATCATAGTGTTCAATGGAAATACCATTCATAAAGAACACAAAAAGGAAAAATCAAAATTAAATCTTATAAGATATTCTTGTACACAAACTCAACCAAAACATAGTGATAATCCTAGGCTCCATTGATCCCATGAATGAATGCCAACTTCATATCTTCCAGTTTATAGATCATCTTCTCTAATTATCCATCAGTTTATGAATGATATGTTATGCATAGTTTTAACTAGGTACCCAATGCCTTTTGTAAGACCTACCAAAACAATTGTGTGGAATATGAGTGCCTTTATAATACATTTCTCAACTAAACACCGTGTAGGTACAAAATAACTCATAAATATAGATTTTCCAACACACATACACTAGAATAAACTGATGAAAAGGAACAAGACATTGGTGTTTGACCATTACCATACCCAAGTTAAGGTATCATGAAACCAAACTATCTGTTTACCTCTTCTTACATAGCCACAAAAACTGAAATCTGATATCTTGGTACATATTCATCGATCCATGATGAACAATCCCTCTCAAAACATGAGATTATTTTATTAGACCCCATTCATGGAAGCTGACCATAATAACCTCTCATGGACATAGAAAAAATCACCATCATAGAATAACCATATTGGGAATAAATCCTCACCCTCAATTCATTCATGCATAACTATACTCAAGAGATATAACCCATGGTTAGCCTTTACCCAGTCCACTAAAGAATACATGAAAACCAAATGTAGACATTTCTTTACTCGATGATACATAGATACATCCAGTATATACACAACCAGTAAAATCATCAAATGACATTTCTCCTATGATGGATTCTCTCCAAGATCCTACATCTCATAAATTTTGATATTCTAGTTCAATTGTTTAGTATTAAGCTAATGCACTGAAATTGTACTCAATATAATCTCAAGGATCCTAGAATGAAAATTTGATATCCTCAAATATATTATAAACTATCATGTGTATATAATGATGATGTAGTTAAGATATGGATGGAGAATCTCGTTCATAAGAGTCATGAAAACTATAGGTGAATTTGTCAACAAAAAAATAATTACATGATAAACATTAAAACTATATCTACCCCTTAAAGTTATTTATTGAATTCCATATCATCTGACCTGTATTTATTATTATCCTAATTAGATATTAATATTGGAGAACCAATTGGATATTAGTAACTAATCAAATATATCATTAATCATTGGTAATGGATACTTTATCTTCATCATTACATGGTTTTTCTTCTTATCTATCACAAAAATACATAGAAAACCATCCAAATTCTTAGAAAACTACAGTAGATCTCCCCAAGTAGATGTTATTAGTCTGATATATCCCTTTACAAATAAATATTATAATTTTATCTTAAATTCATACAATATAGTTGATTCCATATGGTAATGAGTAATCATTTTTGATTTCACTCTAGGGATATGCTCAATCTCAAAATCAATTCCTATATTTGTAGAAATAACTGAGAAGTCACCTTGGAATAAGTTTGAATAAAAATCCAGAATTATAGGGATGATATAGGGGGATATTTTGGATTATAGAGTGATAGAAAATCATTTTATTTTTTAATGATTTGTCTCAAGTCTTATCTTATAATACCATCTCTAACATCCCACAAATATGATCAATATGAACCTTTCTCTTCTATTCATGGTAAAAGATACATGTCTATGGTTTTATTCTATATGAGGAAGATAAATAGATTAATGGTCTATTCTAAATATCGCATTGAAATAAGACATGTGTATAATTCTGATGTCCTATAGATGTCCATAACCAGCATCAACTATGGGACCCTTGATACATTACTAGAGATGACCTACATTCTTTCCCAAGGGTGTTTCAAGATACATAAATTATATAAAAAAACTATATAGATAAATATATAAGAATAACTTCTTCAAAATATATAAAATAATGAGAATATATTGTAATATAAAATTATTAAATAACATAGATCTAATAAAAATTGTAGCTCTAATTATTAAAGGTTCCAGAACACTAATGAGTATAACCTCCTCCATTGTGTATGTCCAAAAAACCTCTAGATAACATCCATGAATTTTTAGATCTCAACATGCCTAAGACACCATGTTTTATAGTGCATGGGTCATCTATCGAGGAACCTTTCTTACACGCTATCCTGGACTTCAAATGTTGAGATTTCACACATTCGAAAAAAATAAAAGAGATGATCCGCCTTGAAACATTAGTAAAATGACCATGGTGATTACACACATGATGTATAAAAATTTACCTCGCATCTATAGTTGCAGCACCTGGTAGAACCTTCTATAAAAGAGGAAGTAGAAGACACCCGTTACAAATATACCTGCATTTCATCCTTTTATTCCTCTCAAAATTTAACTTTTGACTATTATTATTGGTAAAGACAATTTTACAATGATTGAGGGACATCAAAGTACTATATGATTGATGAAAACCTATAAGATTTTCCCCCTCAAGCCTCTTCTCAGAATCCATGTCCTTATGACGTATATTTGAATATTTTTTCCTTCCAAAGAACGTGACCTAAAATTTATGCTCTCAAACAAGTCCATTTTCAATATTTTTTACCTTATATGAATCATTCCTATCCAAAAGTGTATAATTTTTTTTAAAAGATTAAAAACAAAGAGACTAAGTATAAACTACCATTTTTCGCTACTAAATCTCTATAAACTCATGTGATCTGTTGAGATTTATCATTTTGGGAATGAACCCCATGAAGAATATATCCCTAAAGGTACCTGAGGTAATCCCCTCATGACTTCCTTCCTATCTCATGACACCCCACCATCTCTTAGTGGGTTCCTAAAGCCTAATGGAATCCAATAACATCCTCCTTTCCCCAAGATTCTCTACGATGTCAAATATTACATCGATAATTTCAATCCAATATTATGCATACCAAGGAATAAAAATTCCCAATAAGACTGGAGAATTATGGAAGTAAAAGTATCGGGAATGATATACTATCATCTTATATGTCTCTCCACCATGAGTGGGAATAGTCTACACATGTCCTTCCTGAGGTGGGTTTTCCACCTGAACCACCCATGTGAGTGCGGAAGCATACTCCGGTGCATCCTCATATATAGCCTATAGTGTATTGGGCATATCCTCGTTACTAGGACAATCTAATAATGCTTCATCAGGGGGAATCAATCATCTATGTGTTGTTATTTTTATGAAATTCCTTGAAGATTTTTAGAACACCTATGATTTCATGATTATGTGTACAATTTATGTAGTTACAAGGATCACATATATGGTATTTCTATATGAAATACTATCTATGGAGATTCCAACACACAATATATAAACACCCAAAATCTACCCATGTCTCAAGTCTACGGCTCCATACCAATATGCTATTGGAAAATGTATATATACATCATCAGAAGATTCATAAGTTCAATTTGATAATTTGAGCATAGATATTTCCAAATGATACCTATATCATCAAAAAAATAACATATATAAATTAATAAAATTAAATAAAATATATTTGATATACATTCAATATATACACGACATGTGATCCAACATGCCAATTCCTAATGGATGAATGGACCCAAATCCCCTAAAATGTATCATAAATACAATCATTGTAACATAGAGTTCTGTTACACGTGAGTCATCTTGGAACATGGAATCTCCCATAACATAGTTCTATTAATCCTTTTCTCATTTTACCATGTCCCAAAATAAATAAATTAAGTGAAACAAAATTCAACCCATAATAATAATGGTTGAACTCCCCAACCCGAATCACCTAGTCTGGGGTAAAGTGCTTCCTGAACTCATGAACAAATCCCTGTATACAAGAGGTTCTTGATTAGTGTAATGATTCTAATGATATCGTGTGGGAGAATATACCCTCTATAATAATATCTATACTACATAATATAACAACATATACAAATTATAACTAAACAGAGCCTTAATGTGGGAGGTCAAAAAGTATAAGAAATAATACTGGAGGAAAAGAAATTAAATATAAAATGACAGTTATTCTATGTCTTTCCTAGTACCATGTCCAACTCTTAACTCCAAGCTCCTAAAAAACATTTTTTTGGACCCTTACCTTCTCTAGGCCCTGATTATAATTTCTCTACTTGCACAAAAATTCCAATCTATGGTGTTTTTTATAAATTCAATAGGACACCACCAATTTATCTTAAACATATGTCCACATGTATATTGGAATGCATGTCATGTAAGATATATAAATGAACATGTAAACATAAAACCAATCATATACTAACTAATAGTGAACTAACCCAGCTGCCAAAAATCCCAGTCATACATACTTTAGTTCCATGCAAAAAGAATTTCACTAGTGTTTACCACATGTCATAGATCATTCTTTGAGATTTTTCCAACCATTAAGGGAAACACAAGTTCTTCCTTTAATGATCAACTCCATGCCAACATTTGTGGGAAATTCACACCCATGGCCCATGTATACCTAGTAATCTATAATGTCATATATAATTTTCATTCCATATTCAATGAAACTATACCCCTATGCAAGGAAATTACCCATTAATACACCATAACTGCATATCTACCATCTTTCTATGGTGTAAAGAATTCTTCCCCTAATTGGATAATAAGATTCCTGCTCTGGAATTTTCATTGCTAAATCTAGATCCATAATATATTAGTCATATAATCTATGATCCCCCTATAAGTGGTTGTATAAGCTTGTAAATAAAACCTATTATTCTGAACATTGAAACCAAGGTTCCCCTGGTTATGAAAAAATAAACATGTAAGGAAAAAAATAACGCAGAATACTATATCCCAATGAATATTACATATATTTTCTATACTATGTCAGTAAGGAAAACATATAAAGGAAAAAATATCTAATTTCAATATTCCCTGGGATATGAAATAAAAATATAAAAGGAAAAATATAGCATGGAATAAGGATGGCATATCAAATCATCCAGAGGATCTTAAATAAACACATATAAGGTGTGACATAGAAAAAAATAGGAAATACATACAAAAACATTTCTCATGGGCTACCCATTAACTCAAAACATACCATATCATGTAAGGGTATTTATATAAAGAACATACACACATTCCAAAAATTTCAAATAAAATCATTTCATGGCCTATGGTGGTGAGGATATATTACCTTTGTCGTGTTGATGATAATTTCAAAGATCCACTAAAAAAAGATATCTACATTTCAAACATGAACCAAAATTCACCTAAATAAGAAAAATTACAATATATTAGAGTCTCTAAAATTATTATTAAAGAATTATATCATTATATGAGATGAAATTCACATCAACTATCCAAAAAATATTTTTCCCAATGGAATATCTCATTTCGATCAAGGAACGTTCATCAATTTTCATTATCCAAAATCTTCAATTACATCAAGAATGAATACTCCATTATATCTAAGTGTATATTTAAATATACTAAATATTTCATAGATATGTGATTAATTATTGAGAAATAATTTGGTTTGGGCTTAGTATCGATTGATAATATTTCGATTGGTGCCCAAATATTGATCAACTCATCGAGGTCCCAAGATGAGATAATGAGGAAACCTATAGAACCTAGGGGTACATTTCTTAGAGTTTATAGTCATAATAGGGTTAGAATAACTTGAGGGGTAGGCTAAAACAATATTGGAGTAAAATAAAAAAATCAATTAATGATACACTCATCCAAAAACTAACAGTGGGCCAATGAATACCTGCCATTTGGATGGTGGGATTTACAAAATTTTTAGTCCCGCCACTAGTAACCTTGGTTGGCCAATGCACCCCACTAGCACGATGAGAGCCTTGTTTCTATAAAAAAGTAACCCAAATAGGCCTCCTATAACTAATTCATAATTTGAAGATCATCTACCCATAAGACACACCTCTAAGAGAGAAAAAAATACAATATATAACATAATATAAAAAAATATAGCTTGAAATTCAATGATCTTACATATTTTTATTTTTCAAAACCTAAATCATATGGGATGGTAGATTATCTCATTATACAAGAAAAATCCCCACACATGTTTATGATGTGTTCTGTTTATCACTTTTTTCAATGTACATATGAAACCCTTTATATTTACTAAACTCATAGGAAGAAAAATCTAATATGGTCCCTCCTAAAAGTTAAAAGTAATTATAGATCCCAGTTTTTTAGATGGATTATAATGAAACATGTTCATTAACTAGGTGATTTTCTATAGATGAATCATAATCTTGAGTAATTAATGTGAGAGATTGATTATGTAATGTGGAAAATGTAATGTCATTTTATTTTCTCTAATTAATGAAGTATTAAAGTGAAAATTATTTATCAGGGTTGAATGTAAAACCACATTATTTTAGTAGGTATTTCCCATTAAAAAAATCGTGTCTGTTTGATAGATTTTGGTATATGTAACTCAAAACTAAAATGAATAATTCCTTATTTCATTATACTAGAATATGAAAACATAAAGTGAAGAAAATTCAAAAATAACTAAATGAAAAATAAATTGAAAAATTACTAATATAATGAAACAACATATGAACCAAATAATACAATTTTAAAATTCAAATTTTTATTATCTATCTTCAAGATCATACTAACTCAGATAACTACAGAAAGACTACAAGAATTTAGAAATATGAAAAACAATTTGATAAAATCATTATGTAATATGATCAATAGAGAAGAATGTAAGGTTATATATATGAATATAATATGACCATTATATATAAGATCATTGTTTGTTTGGTCATTAGTCATACAGTAATTGGATATATAATTTTTTGAAATTTGGGTGATGGGTATACATGTATCTAATTTTTATATTGAATATTTTATAGTTAGAAGAAAGTATTTATTACACATAAAATATTATACATGTAATTGAAAAAAATAATTTTGGAATAAATCAAATATATAATAATTAATTAAGAAAATATCTATTATTATAAATAAATTTTTGGTTCAATATATAGTTCAAATTAAATTTAAGCACTTTGTATAATCATTTAATTGTAATAAAATGGCATCATTAAAGAAATAATTAAAAGAAAATAAATAAAATTTAATATATAATTAATGGGCTATATGTAATATTAATTTAATGATTCATGATAAATGGAAAATGGTATATTTAATATATATATATATATAATTTTATTTTATTTAAGAGGTAAAAATTTCAAATTTTGAGTATATAATATAACAAAATTTATATTATATATATAGTGCCCCTGGATTGGAGGGTTTGAATTTTTTTGTTATCTAGATTATATATATTTTAACTGGGTTGAGGGGGAACCCGTACATTGCTAGAAATAATAAATATAGGGAATAGAGTCCCAAATTCTATAACATTCCAAATTATGAAGGCCCACAAAATCTCATGAAACAAATAGTAACATCACCCCCTATAAAACTATTATCATTCCCTACCAGCTTATATCATCTTCATCCCCACCATTTTCTATATCAACATGGTGGGTTCTATATATCGTTGTTCACTTCATTCAGTGACTTTTTCCCACCTCTAATAAATTAATTGAAAAGTATGTTTAATTTAATTTCTTAAATTTTTTTACCAATGTGAAAAATAGTTTCCTTGTAAAAGGAAAAATGAGGTAGATAGATAAAAATATAAGTTAATGTTATAAAATATAAAAAATAATTTATAATTATAATAATAAGCACATGACTGTTCCACTATAATCCATTACCCATTATTGAGTCAAATTCCAAGAGAAATCACTTTCAAGACACATTAAAAATGGGTATTTGTGAAAATGACACTCAATATCTCCAAAAAAAATACCACCATGAATCCCATTTCAACCCACACTATGAATTTGGTTTCCTCTCGAATAACTAAAAGAATTATGTCCCAAATAATGACCTCCCATTTTTTTAAAACTCATATAATAGAAAATATGTGACATAACAGGTTTCTAGAATATATCACTCTGTAATAAATTTTATATGCTTTTTATATTGTTAAGCACATAACCAAAAATGCAAGTATATAATTATTTCCTGATACAAAAAATGAAATATATCGCAAGAAAATTAAATAATACATTATTATTAAAATCAATTATGTAATGATAATTGGTACTACTCTAGTTATATATAGCTAAAAAATGTTTTCTTTAAAGTCTTTTTTTACTACATTTATTTATTCTATAAAAAATAAAAATTTATAAAAATGTATAATTTTAAAAGGAAAAATTTTAACTTATTTTTAATTCTACATAATACTATTATATTAGGTTGAATTTTAGGCATTTTTCTGAAAATATTTTTTTAGTTGGAATGTGAAAAATAACTTTTTATAAATATTGTTTCTTCTAGGACATAATAAGGGTATTTCCAAGACATAAAATTTTGTTAAATATTTTTATGAATCAATTATTTATTTAATAAGTGTGTTTATACATTAAAAACATTTGTATTTAAATAAACTATATATGAAATTTTATAAATTGATGTTATATTTTTCTAAATATTATTTTTATGTAGTAAAAACATATTGAATATAAATTATTTTTTATCAACTTCATAAATTTTATACTATTATTTTTTTAAATTTCATACTATTATATAAATTTTATAATAAGTGTAATTATATTTTTAGTTATAAAAATAATTTTATAATGGTTAAAAATGGGTTACGGGGGAAAGTGTTAATTTAGGTAAAATGTTAAAAGTAAATAGAGAATCATTAAATTTATCAAACCATATATCCCAATGTTCTTAGAAGGTTTTCTCTAACCAAATATCCACTCGAATCCATTGTTTTCATTTTTTTGTCCACTTAAACACTGAATAGTGACTCTTCCTATTATATTATAAAAAAATGCAGCATAACTCACATATAAAATGAGACTTCACCCCCCATTTTCAAACACCATAAAATTAGAATTAATCATGAAACTATTTTATTTTTAATTTACTTTGAGCCATCCTATACTTCGAGTACCCCCATTATTCAATTAGAAACCCTATGTCCCCCATTTTCAAATGGATGTTTCAATAATAGATTCATAATCCCAATGTGAGTATCACCCACTCGATTACATTTCTTTCTATATATTTCTCCTAGTTCCATCATAAAACCTTTTGAAACCATTATAAACTAATTAAATAATTATAATTAGTATATTATGGTTTATTATATTTCTTCTACTATAATAATATAACTTCCACCCTTTTTATAGAAGAATAAGAATGTCATTCAAGTCAACGTTCAGACTGTAGTCTCTATGAATAAAGTGCCTAATTTTTAAAAACCACCATACATAGTATCTTGGAAGGAGATATTTTGTAAATATATATTATATTTGAAACATGATTAATATTCTTTAAGGATATATTATTTTCTAGATTCCATCAATTCAAGGGAAAATGGAAATGTCACCCATGTTTCATGAGGGATGCAACTTCAATGGATTACTTGTTATGTTTTTCATCACCACCATTCATGAATGGTTATAAAATATATTTAATAAATATATATGATATTAAGGAGTAATTTTTCTCATAAATATTATTCTAAAATTAATAAAAATAATTAAATATTATTATTATGTAATTTGTTAATGTTTCTAAATCACTCAAAACAAGTTCTTCATAAATCTCATTCTCCTAAACCATGACCATATTTACCATAAATTAATCTGGGGATGTATAAATCAATGAAAATAATGGAGTTAAATATATTTTAAAATCTTAGAATGATGAAATTGGAATAAACTACTGGACATGACATAGATAGTTCTTCAAATGCATAAAAAACTAAATTAATAAAATCCACCAATGCGAATAATAATTAACTATATAATATGTGTGTACTGAATAATTATAATTAACTAATATGAAAGTTTATATTTTTAAATGAGTATCTAAACTAAATTATTTATATGGTTATTTTGATTTTATACGAGGTTAAATACATTTTATATAGGTTATGAGGAAGGTAAATATAATTTTCTAATCAATATTTTTGTGAATGAATTTCTATCCATGGGAATATTATTTAAAAAATTTCTCCATAACCAAAACAATTCCATGCTGGTTATTATTTAGGTTTTACATATTATCACTAAATTTCATTTCTATTGGTAAAAAATTTAATTGATATGAATCTCATAAGGTAGACAGTACCCACTAGTTCTCTTCAGTAAAAAATATTCTTCAAATATATTCATATTCATTTTATTGATTTAATTTTGGATGCATTAATAATTCATTAATTAATTTATATATCTTTTTGACTTTATTTAAAATATACTTTGATTAAAAAAATTAATGTTTTTGAAACTCATTATTTTGTCAAATTTATTTCAATGGAAAAATATTTTGTGAACACATTCCATAATTATAATAAGACTTATTATTATGAAGCTTTTATTATGTATTTTAAAATAAGGTGTCCAAATGTTTAGAATTCATGATAATTTTAAAAATAAAATGGTTATTTATACATTTTTTTGAAATTATTTATCGATGATACAAAATTTTTATTTTTATATATGTCAACATCCTTTGATGTTTCTTATAATACACAAGGGATATGTTTTTGTAATTACATACACATTATTTATGTTAATGGATTATCAAATCTTATATAGAATTTTTCATAAAAACTATCTATTTTACATGGGTTAATTTTGATATTCTTAAATTTGAGTATTTTCATGGTATCATGGAAAACATATGTATTGTTTTAATTATTTCATAGATAGGACTAAAATTACATACCTGTCCAATGCATAGGGTAAATTTGACATCTCATGAGATAATATGAAAGGAAATGGGGAGTGAACCCATCACACTATGGGACTTTATAATGTATTTTTATATGAATGGGGTGTGAAATCAATCCCCTTTGGTAGTATATCTACTAGGATGGTCTTGAAAGATACCCTTGAATTAATAAATTTATTTTCTATTTTTATTCTTATGATAAAAACTAATTTCTAATTCTTATGATATGATCTCATGGATTATGATTAATTAATGATGATTATGAACACTTATGATTCTTGTATATTGTTATGATAACTCATTTTTAAATTAATTTTGATTTATTATCTATGATATTTTGTTACAATTTCATAATCTCAGATAATGTTCTCAAACTACTCTTCTTATCTTAATCTAAATTATGATCTTCAATTGATTTATGTCATCTTTACCCTTAAATGGAATATGAGTTCACCCCTTCTTATGTTAACTTTTCCCTAGAATATGAACAATTGTTTTAAGTATGATAATTATATAAGGGTACCTTGTGATAAGAATATTTTTGGGAAATTTTTATAATTGTTCTTATGTTTCCTTTTCCCTAGGTTATGAATAATTGTATTGGTAATTACATAAATGATTTTCATTATCATATGATTTTACAGACTAATTGTATATTCTTAACACACATGTCGGGATTTTTTATTTTCATTAATGGTTGGAACATGGAGGAAACGATTTAACAATTTTTGAGATTGAGGATCCAATGACTTTCAAAATGAGAAACTAAATAGGATGGTATCTGGGTGAAAAATCTAATGAAAATTCATTCTTAATTTCTTGAGATACAAAAAATAATAAGAACCATGTTGATATCTAAAATAATACAAGAATGAAAAAACTATTATCAAATATTTTATGTGACAACTTCCACCCTCCTTTAGTGGGTACTCTAATATATTTATTTTAGAGAAATGGTTCAATGGTATAGAGATGTTTTTTTCCACTAAGGATTGGAAATTGATAATCCTTTTCATGCAATTCATCATTTGGAGCATGAAAGTGGTCAATGGTGGACTATAATTATGAATTTTAGGTGGGAGGAGAAAATTCACTCCATGAACCTAAAAGGGATTGAGAATATATTTTTCAATATGTATTTTCCTTTAACTCATTAAACTAAATATAGAGGAAATTTATAGAACTTAGAAAAAAAGTATGATGAAACCATTAGTACCCATGAGGAAAATTTGACCATACATGCAAGGAACGATTTCTGTTTTATAATTAAATCATAAAATTAAAATTGATTAATTATTTATTTCCTTAAATAAATGTCTCTAAAAGGCATTTTCTGTAATATATATTGATATATATAAATAAATTGGTCAAAATTCTCTTCAAGTAGAGATGAAGTGAGTAGACTCTCTTAATTCTCATGGTTTTAGGGAAAAGAATAGAAAAATGGAATGTCAAGGGAATTCAAATAATAAAACCTACATAGGAAGTAAAATTAATCTACCTTCATATTCAAAATAAAGAAACATGCCTGGGGAAATTTATTTAAGGGTACATGAAATTGTTTTCTCTATTGAAAATTAGTCTATCAAGAAAATTGATTTTTAATGGACATGATGAAGATGATCAAAGATGAGAAGAACGATCAACCAAATTAACCTCCTAGACTCCAATGCATTATTTTTTAGGAACCTAAAATCTATTCCAATAAGTGAAAAAATATAATGGTTAATTATTAGGATCATTATAAAAAACATTTCAAAATGTATAATAAAATTATTGTGAAATCACAAAGAAACCCCTTGATATTTTGGAATAGAATTTTCTATAAATTAATGGAATTTTGATATTTTTCTTTCAAAAACACAAAAAAAAATCAATGAAGATGATAATTTAATAAAAAATATATTAAAAAAACCAATATATTATATCTATTAGTTTTTTAGTATCAATAAAAGTAACAACCTTATAGAAGCTATGTAAAAGATATATTAATAAAATAGTCATTTTTTATAAAAATAACTATTTCTTCCAAGTATGAATTTTTGTATTGAAATAAATTCCTATCAAATATATAAAATATAATTGATAAAATTAAATTCATTTTATAATTTTACATATCAAAATAATCCTATGATTATTTTTTCCATCTTTCTAAATTAAGTAATTTTTTGGAGAATAGTTATTTTTTTTCACTGAAACATTGTCTCTCAAAACATTATTATTATATAAGTAATATCAATAAGTTCTGAAAAATTATTATTTTATCATAGATATATTTAAATATTTAAATTATGTATTTTAGAATAATATTATTGGCCTAGAAAACCAATATCCACTATTTTAGAGCATAATTAATTTTTTTAATCAAATAAAATATATTCTTCCCTTATATACTAATTCCGTATACTCTTGGGGAATTATTATATTTATTTGATAGTAAAAAATTATTTATTTTAAAATAATCCAATTTATCTCATAAAAGTAAAAAATATTGGTATTTAAATTATATAGATAAACTTTAAGATGAATAACACTATTTTTCTAAAAAAATCATTTATATGTTTTTCCTGATAATATTAAAATAAACTTTTCGAACCATTCAAAATATTATTTTGTAAAATTATTTTCATATTTCAAATAATAATGATAAAATTTTCTAATAATTTTAATTTTAATTTTGGATATATTCATTTATTGACAATGTTAAAAAAATTGTTAGCCCTATGAATAAAAAAACAAGTTAAAAGTGTTTTACTAAGTGTTAAAGATAAAAAACATTTAAAATACAAACATAAATTTGATTTATTATAGAAAAAAATCCAAATCTATTCTATTCTACTATTGAATTAATTTTTAGCCATCTCCTCATGAATAAATACATACAATTATCAAAATGTAATGGGTACTTCCTAAATCTTTTTTCTCTTCCCTTGTAAATTTGGATCATTTCCACCACTTCATACTACACCTATTACATCCCATTTCTTAATAAAATTATTTTAGTTTTATCCTTCAAGAATCCAAATTAATGTTAATGAGCCTATGTATCAAATATTTTTCCTATGTCCTCCATTTCTATGTATATTTCCAAGAGAAATATCAACTTCTTAATGTGATTATTTCTTACTCATTTTCCTCTTCTTGTAAATATCCCACGTCCAAATATTTTCTGGCCACACTAATATAATTAAATTAGTATAAATAAAACACTAAAATGTTTTTATATTAATAACTCAATATCTAATAAATCATTTATATACATAACAAATAAAATTGATCCTGAGTACAAGAGAACTGTCACCTCTATGAAGTGAAATGATTCATCATTCACTACCACGACCCCTATACAATACCAAAGAATGATTTAATGATATAAGATGATTCCTATGTCACTATTATAATTTTGAAATAAAAAAATATAATATACCTTCCTTCCATCCCTCTCTTTGAGAAATGAAATTGTTAATCTTCTGTACATTCATGTAATACCGTGAAATTAAAAATTACATATTTTCCTTTAAAACATTATGTTTTCAATCTCTTTCTTAAAACACAATATCAAAACCAAAATAATCTAAGGAACATTATAAACCCATTAAAATATAACCATATAATTAAAAGGTAAATAAAGATATAACTGAATTAATGAAACCTATATAAAAATGTAAAAAAATGTGATTTTTAAAAGTAATTCATTGATAAAATTCAATTAGTATTGTTAAAAATAAAATAAAATATTTTTTTTCAGTATTTATATTTTTTCTTAAAAAATTACATTTCCTTGCGATATAATTTTTATTATCTTGTAGATAAATAATGGGTTAAAACAAAATTATTGATAATATATAATAAAATAATCTAAAATCCATTCAATAATTATTAGCAGTAATGTAATAAATTAATTTTATACCTTGAAAATACATGTTTCATAAATTTTTTCATGCTATATGCTCATTTATATTAAAAATTATTTTTATCAAATTTGAAAATTCACTTTTATAAAATGATTTAAATAATTTTATTGAGAATATTATATTATTAAATGGGTCCAATTTTATTTTTTGGCATAAAATTAAGTTCCCAAGGTAAAAATTAACTACCATGATAAAAAGGTTATTTTTTAAAGAATGATATGTTACTAAATTTTGATTATTATTAAATTAAATGTATCTATTTAAAATAAAGACTCCAATATTATGTTTAATTATATATAAAAATAAATTAATACATATATAATTAATAATTACTATTTAATAATATTATGAACACTTAAGGAGGATAAAATCATTTTTCAGGAAAAAATTTATACATATTAGAGGTTTTATTTTAAAAGTAAATTCTATCATATTTTTAAATTTAATTAGTTAATAAGTAGAAGAAATTAATATTCACCATGTTTAATTTTTTTAAGATGGCTTATCTTATATTTTTAGAGTAATAATAATAACCATTATAAATATTTAATTATGATTAGTAAGTGTTAAAATTGGTAATCTAATGTGCTATGATTTTTGCTAAATAATTATAACTCTTAGAAAATCCAAAAAAAATTATTAGGTTAGAAATCAATAACTATTTTTTTTCACTAAACATTTCCCACAAAACACACCCAACTCAAAAGACCGACCTAACCCCATGTGATTCCATTAATACCACATACCTAAAATCAGTGTCAATGAAAAGCCTCTTTTTCACCAATAAAAGGATCTAGTACCACATAATCCACCATAACTCTCCACTATAAATTACTTTACAATTAATTTTACTTAGATATCCATATATAAAAAACTCCCAATTATTTCCTATGGTTATATAGATATCTCCCATGTTTTAAGAAAATACATACTAATTTAGGGGCACTCCTTCACTTCATTTTGAATTGAGTAACTTCTTTTTTAAATCCATTTTATTTTAAATTTATTATTATTTAATTTATTCATAATCAATATATTACTTCCAAAAATTATTCCTTATTTATTATAGTCTTCTATTATTCCCCTTTAAACCCATTTCATAGTCACTTTTGGTATAGAAATCATGCTTTCAAAATCACTTCTTCATTCTCTCCCTCCACTTTCCAATGGAAGTAGTTATTTTTTTATAAGAATTTTGGATTTGATTTCATTAATATTCCATGTGTTCATAATCAATAATTTTATATAAAAATTATTATCTAATGATTAGATACTACCCTTATCTATCAAAAAACAAATTTTATTATTAATTTTTGTATAGCTGAAATGATTTTAAAATCAATCCTTCATTCACTTCAACCAATTTCCAATTCAAGAACATCATCGATTATAATCCTATTGGTTTAAATATCATTATAATTTAATTTTTTTCATAATAAAAACTTTAATATCCAAATGATTCCTTATTGATGAGATACTACCCACATATATCATTAAAGTCATTCAATAATCCTTTTTGTATAACGATCATTCAACCAAAATCACTCTTTGATTTTCCTTGTCATATTTTAATATAATATGCCTTTTGATTTCCCTATGATTATTATTCCATGGGTTCAAAATCAATTATTTACAATGAAAATGATTTCATATTGATGATACACTCTACATTTTCTCTCATTAGAAACATTCTGTAATCTTTATTGTATAAATGTCATTCTACTGAAATAATTACCTAATTTTCAATGAAATATTTTCATGTTCTGAATAACCAACCCTAATATCCTTTATTAGTATCAATATATATGTCGCATTTATTTATTTATTGGGTAATTCAATGTTTAAAACCCATATTTGCAACTCATGGTTAAAAATAATATGTTCTTATTATCTTTTATTGATGTGACACAAATTGTGATATACATATGAGTTATACCCCTTGATATCACTTTAATGAAATGGGTAAAGTATTAATCTCTAGAGATAACATGTTTTTTGATACCTTAGAAGCCCTCTTTAATAAAGTTTTATGATAACATGGTGAAAAAGTTTTGGTATAATTATTGTTACGCCCTAATATAAATATAATTCATTCGATAGAGAATTGATCTCTAGAGATGACATGTTTATAGTTCCATGAATGAATGTGTGGGTAATGTTTCAGGATACCATTGTAAATAACATTTTTAATATAATTTTACACAATCTTAGTTCTGAAAGTAGGTGATATAATTCATAATATCTTATTATTATATGGTAGCCACATTTTCTTATTATGCTTCATGTACTTTGGATAATGATAAAAATAATGTTCTTATGATCATGAAATTCTGCATCTACTTTGGATCATGTTATTCATTATATTCATATGATAATGTTATACCATAGGTTACTATGATAATGTTATGTATTTTGTTCTTATGATCATGCATTTACTCATGTTCTTATGATCATGTCATATATATTTTCCTAATTCTCATGTTCATATATTATGACTCATGATTTACCCATGTTATTCATTTACACTATATGTTAATTTATTAACCCTTTCTGACTATATGAGCTCCCCAATTTCTTATGTTTACATTTCCCCAAATTATATAGAAATACAATACATAAGATGTTTTTTGAATAATGTCATGTGTGGTTAATTAGTGGGAGATTTTAAAGACAATTTATAGATTGAGAAGTAATATATATAGTCAAAAAATGTCCATTAGTTGGAAAATAAAATGGTTTTATAAGTTAATGTTTTGTACTGATTAGATAAAATTATAAAACAATAACATATTTAGAATACAGAAAATGAAATATTCTCTATTATTTATGTAATTATGATGGAAAAATCAATGTGTATTCAATGATGGTATTATAGTTGGTTATAGATAGATTTATAGATTTAGGTATTCCTCATAGATAATTAAATGGTAAATAATTTAAGATGACCTTAATTTATAAGGTATATATAAACCATTATGTTAGTTGATGCAATATTGATTGTTTTAGGAATTTAGAGCAGATAAATTTAGTGAAAACCCTATAAATAAGTATAATGGATATTTCAACGGATACGATGACTTCCTAATGCTTTAGAAATGTTTACATTTTGTGGTTCTCTGAGCAATTAAATCAATATATAGATATTGTAATGTGGATAAAACTGTGGCACAGATGCACCATCGTGTAATTATCTAGAAAAATGTATTTTGAGAAATAAATCAATCAATACATCAGGGGGAATAATTAGGACAAAGAATACACACCAAGATAAATACACCTAAGGGACATGGTTTTCATTATAAAATTATCATTAAAATACACTATTAAAGATTGATCATGTTACAGAATTTTATTAAGGAGTAAGAGATAACCCAACCCAAAGAAAACTTTATCTAATTGAGAGTGATATATATTGAACTAAAATCTACTAATTTTGACCTATATGATATTCAGAGGTCCAATTATTAATCATTCAGGAATTATCTTAAAGTTTTCACCACTCTAAATAACTCACTTTTCTTTTAGTATTGACTTAATCATAAAGAAATCATACTGACAATGGATTCTATAGGGATTGAAGATATTTCCCTATTGAGTAACATTAAGAAATAAGAATTGAAGTGATAAATATTGTGATTGTAATAAAACAACAATCCATAATTATGATTAACAACAAGAACATATATTGATTTTAAAAAAACCAAATAAGAAAAAGATGTTGTATTCTATAAGGTTGGGTGAAAATATGATGAGGTAATGAAGATTTTATTTCTATAATGTCAATAATGTGTGTGGAGGAACCCTAAGTAATGTCTCAAATAAATTGAAAGATTCTTAATTTTTTTAAAATGATGACATAGAGAAAAATATTCTATGAAAAAATAAATTAATATGATACAAAAATGAAGGTAATATATTTATTTTCTAGACATACCTATGATATTAAAGTAATCATCTCATTAAAAAATATATCCTAAGTCATGCATCTCTTTTATATTCCCCTAACCAATGTTATTTGTTAGTGAAAATTGAAAATTTGGTGATGAGATTTATAGTTGTGAGAGAATTTAAAGCCCTTATTTTTTATATTATATATTTTCCTTCATAACATAATATTTTGAATATCTTTCTTTATACGCAACATCAAACTAGAAAATTGGTTAAAATTTTACCACTATTAAAATATATTAATTGAATTATTGAGTAAAAATTATGGTAATTAAGTTATGATAATTTTTTATAAATAAAGTAGTTTTCATTTTCTAATACCTATTCATTGATAAAATTAAAATTTTATTGATAAATAATAATAAAATATTTTATGCATAAAAAATATATTTTTCATATAAAAATATCCATTTTCAAGTACTAAGATATTTTTTATATTATGGTTAAATAGGTTGGGAAATTGAAATTATTATTAATATATATAATAAAAGAAGTTAAAATCTATCGAATTATTATTACTTGGATTGTAATAATTTTTTTTAGAAGATACATTTTTCTTAATATTTTGAGGCATCATGTGGGCTTATATTAAAATTTTATTTTTATCACTTTTTGAGAATTAATCATATAAAATTATTTGAAATTTTTTTATCATAATTTCCCTATTGGGTAATTGGGGTAAATTTCTATATTACCCATATAATTTAGATACCAAGGTTAGTATTAGTTACAATGGTAAAATAATTATTTTCAAAATAATGATACTTTTTTAGAAATATTGTGTATTTAAAAGATTAAATTGATCAACTCTATATAAATAAACTAAAATGTTTTTTATAATTTTATAAAAATAAAAAACAATAATTTAATAAATAAAAATTCTGAAATAATATTAAGAATGATTAATTATTAAAACATCATTTTTCTATAAAAACATCTTATCTAAACATTATATATGATAATTTAATAGATAAATTTATCATATTTAAAATTTGAATTGGATTAAATGGATCCCAAATTTATATTTGAAATGTTTAAATTCTATATCAAGTGTCATATAGTATTTTTATTTTGATTAAATAATAAAAATCATTAATATTTAATCCATATTAATAATTTTTAAAATGGGTAATCTAATGTTTCTATATTTTTTCTAAATTAGTATGACACTTATACCTTCTAAAACAAACTCTTAGTTTATAATTTCATAAATTCATATTTCACCAATATTTCCCCAACCCATTTACGTAACTCACTAAACCCACCAAACCCCCATGTGATACCATTATTTCCCATTACCTAACTTTTGTTTCAATTAAAACTACCATATTTTAACATTTAGAAGGAGTTCACACCAACACATTCTCCCATAAAACTCATGGAAAAAGGTATTTATCATTAATTCCCCTTTCGTATCCCCATAAAAATCACTCACATGTTGTTACAATGGTACTAAGGATTCACCTCAATATTAAAGAATCTATGAATTATGGAAAGGATTCTCCTTTTCATAGTTTATATATAAGTACATATTTTATGACAAAACCTTTGATTTAAAATTGATTAGGATTTCATATATTCATAATAAATATGTATTTATTCAAATGATACCTTATTGATGATATATTGCCTTTCTCTCACATTAAACCCATATTATAATCTAGTTTTGTTTGGCCATCTTGCTACTGAAATCATTCCTTGGTTCATTTCCTCCTCATAACAATTCAACCCCCCCATTTGTTATAAGTATTTTTCATCATATATAATTATTCTCCCATGTGTTTACAATAAATTGTTAATTATTAGAATGAATACATAATGATTTGATAACACCCTTTTATCTCATTAATCCCATTTCAAAATCTGATTTTTTGTACTCATCATTCTAAAGAAAATAACCCTTGATTATTGTCCTCCTATTTACAATTCAATAAATTACTTTACTAAAAGAATTTTGGATTCCTAATTATTATTATTCCATATTGTTATAATTAATCCTTTAAGATCAAAATTTTTCTCAATTAATGAAATAATATCCATATCTCTCATTTAAAACATTCTATAATTCCATTTAGTATAGTCTCCATGCTATGGGAATAACGCCTTGATTTCCCAAGTCATATTTTCATGTTGTAAGCCTTTTAATTTCAAATTTATTATGATTATAGGTGCTAATAGTAAGTCCCCTATAATAAAAATTATTCCCTATTGATGAGATCCAAAACTTCTCTATCATTAGACACATTCCATAATATCTTTTTTATATGTATCATTATACCAAAATCATTCCTTGATTTTCAATGAAATATCATAATATTGTGAATAACCAAATATAATATCATTAATGGGTACCTATATATATGTAATGTTATTTTATAAATATTTAAATTCCATGTTTGAAACACTTGTTCCATAATTATGGATAAAAATTATATGTTTTTATGATCTTTGATTAATGTGGCACATATAATTATTAAAAGTGAATGGTGCACCCTGAAAACACTATAATAAATTGAGTAAATAGATAATCTATAGATATGAATAGTTTTATGATACCCTAAAAACATGAATTGGTTATTATTGTTGATACCTTCATAAACAACCTTGGTAAAATGAAGAGTATTCACTAATAGTGCACAAATGAATTGGGTAAAGAATCAATCTCAAGAGATGACTTGTTAATGAAACAATTATAGCATGCCTTGGTAATATTTTTTTATACCTTATTGAATAGGCTTGGTAATATTATTTTAAAACACCTTAGTGATGAACCTTGGTTATATGTTTGATAATGTCATGTGTTTATATTGAATCTAAATATCCATGTTATTTCCCCTGTACTTACGATCATGTTATTGATAATTTTCTTATGATCATTATATGCCTTATATATTTATCATCATGTTAAGATTCATGTTATTTTGATCATGTTACACCTCATGTAATTATGATCATGTTATTCCTTATGTTCTTATGAAAATGTTATGACTCATGTTATTATGATCTTGTTATTCCTCTTATCATTGTACTGATGTTCAGTATTTTACTCAACTTTTACCCATGATGTATATTTCTTCTCTATATTCAATAATTATCAATTAATAACAATATTATCTTACACATTTATTTTCTTATATTTCTATATATTTAAAATATAATTAAAAAATATTATATTTCTAGAATAATATCATGCAATGAGATTTTTTGGGAGATGTTAAAGACTTATTTTGGATTAAAAAATAGCTAATATTATGGAAAACTTGTCTCCTTGTTGACAAAATACATGGATTTTTTTATTTAATATTTTAACAAATTCACTAAAAATATAATCCTAAATGATCATGGGAATTGTTTTAATGTATTTTTTATTATAATTCATGAAATTGAGAAAATCAAAACTGTGAGGCGTCAAAGGGAGGACTACCACTTCCACAAATGAAAACTTTCATTTTTATTTATCACGCTCATGAAAGGTTATAAGAATGAATTTCAGAAAAATATTTGATATTTATTATATTTCTAATATTAATTAAATTTTATAGTATCTTTAGAAAAAAAATCAATTTAGCACTCGTTAAATCATTATAAAACAATCCCATTTTTTCATTTTTGCAACCTATGTTAATGATGATATAATATTTATTTCATGAATGATTAAGGAATATAAAATATCAAAAATATATTGTAATAATAATTTATTCAATATGATATAATATTTCTAGAATGTTATTATCTATATTTAATATATTTATAAATGTATAAACTTTCCATCATTAAACACATTAAAACCCATTCTTCAGAAATTACATTTTGACAGACATTACATTTATCAATAACCACATGAAAAGAGGATATTATGAATAATTGAAACATAAAGATACTAGTATCATGTATAATCTGGTGAATTTTAACTTCATATTTTTAAATGAATTTACAACATCATTAACAAAAGTAAGATAAATAAAACGATATTTTCTATCACCGGAAGATGAAAATAAAAAGTAAATGACTATTACAATTGACATAAATGGTTAAAAATTAAGTGTATAAAGTGAAATATATCTAAATAATTTTATGAAAATGGTGATTAATAAATTTATTATAGTTTTATAGTAAGTTGAATCATACTTAAGTAGAAGTGATTAATAGTAAGCGTGTTTTGTCTCAATTTCCTTTTTTGTGATATGTTTTTTTATAAAACTAATTTAATTTAGGTAGTGAATATTTTTATAATATGATATATTAAACCATGAATTCTATTTTTCCACATAATTTTAATTTAAATTTCAATTTTTCACTTTTAAGGGGTTTTTAGTATAATATTTTAATAGCTCTGAAGGATATTGGAAACTAAAAACCTATTTTTTTAAAGACATTTCATTATGAACTTCATTCATATATAGTGGGATTATTGAACATTAATATTTTATTTTTTCTTCCTCTCTGGTAAGGATGTAATTTTTTATTCAATTCCCATTTCATGATGAATTTTCTCCCCATAAAAGCATATCATTGTTAAGAATAATTACCATTCTCTTTAACATTTATTTTTTCATCAGTGTACATATTATCTCATCCAACCTTTGTATCATTTGTATTTGGAAACAAAATTCCATTCCACATTTTGTGACCCCCATTTTTTCATTCTCCTCTTTTCAAAAGTACTTTTTATTTACCATTTCTATCATATTGGTTTTCGAAAATGATATTCCAAAATATCAAAAATATTTTTCCATCCTTTAAAAATATTTTTTTATCAAAACAAAATTCCATAAAAAATTATTATATACTACTAAAATACTAATTATTGGATATATTATTTCAATTAAGATTTTTAGATGTTTTCACTTCACCTTGTAATGTGACCATAAACATCACTTTTCATGAGTATTGTAAACAAATTTCAAAAAGTCTCTTTAACAGTTTCTCTCACCATATGGAAATTCTTATTTAAAAATATTATTTTCAATTTTATAAGTGGTTTTAAGAATTACTTTAATTCCTTATTATTTTGAAGGTAAATTGAAAATTTCTTTTTTAATGATTTTTTGAAGGAAATATTATTTAAAAAAAAGGGTTTTAATGTCTTGTTTTTTGAGAAATAATTATTTAGTTTTTTAATGAAATTATATTATATATATTCCTTATTATAAAACCAGTTTTTTTAATGATTAATATTTAAATTTTTTGTCACAGTTAAAGTATTTAATTGGAGGGAAATAATTTGGGAGAGTTTTTAATCATTTCTAAAATGGGTGTTTCTTTGTGTTTTTAATGTATTTTATCTAATGTCGTCAATATCGTGTCTTCCCATCTATGTATACATCCTTTTACATCACTTATATTACACTAATGATAAGTTTTTATACCTCCATCCATATTTTTTTCTGGATGTCTTATGGAATGTTCTAGAAAAGCTATCAATGGAACCCATACCTTTTATAAGGGTAAATAAAATGATGATTATATTATGAATTATTTAATGTTATAAAGTAATAATATTTCTAGATGATTATCTTTGTGAAGGTTGGAACCCTATATATCCCTCTAATGAATTATTAATGTTTATATCTCATGATACCAAAACTATTCTTGGGAGGATTTTCACAAGAAAAATGGTACAATATTGTTTTATTTGAAGCAAATTGGTACATGATATAATTATCCCAAGACAAAGTGTAAAGGATATAATGATACAAAGGCCAGGTATGTTACACTGATTGTAACACTAAGCCTTATACATGTACACATTTGGTAAGAAAACCCTCTAGAATAGTACATGGTGGGTATTCCCAATCCCAAGAAGGTACATGAGTGGTTATCACAGCCCTATAATACGGTCAATTTATTAGGGGGAGCCTTGAGAGATGATTTATATTCATATGTTTATGACACACATTTACATCATAATCGTAGGCTTATGACATCCTACATGGATAATGTTTGTTATTTGAGGATTCCGCACTTGGTTTCCATGGTATATGTTTCTTAATTTGAGATTACTTATACATATATCAGGTTTTGTGGACAAATAGTATTTTTCAATGTCCTTTTTATATGCTATATTTCCCATTATTAAGATTTCTCAAATTCATTTTATTTATTTGTTAATATATTAATGATATGTTTTCCATGACCATGAATTTGAGTTCATCCATTTATTGTGATTCTATTACCCAAGTTATAAAGGTGATTACATACCATTAATAGTATATAAAATAGTATAGTGTGGTTCAATTATTTTGAAATATTCACATCTATTGGAAAATATGTTTCTTATATAACAGTTCCATAAAGACACTCTAACTTGTTCACTAGGTTTTGTGTGAATTTTTATTATATATGAATTGTATGTTCTATAAATTGTGTAAAATAGAGATGTGCTTAATATGGTTCATCTCAAATTGTATGAAATCTAGTGTTTAAATATATATTTTTAGCTACAGAATCATTATTCTAGGTTTGAGGTCCCTCAATTGGTAACAGATCATGGGTTAGTTACTTTTCAAGATTATTTTTGATATTTTTAGGATTAGGAGAATTTTTTTTGAAAACCCATTTATAAGTATATGTATATGATAAAATCCGATTGTTTTAATAACATAGATATTACTAGTCTATGAGTAATTATATCCCTATTTGGATATTGTAAAGTGGATGTTGTTGTGCTATAAATGATTCATAGTGTAATAATCTTGAAATATTCTAGATGAGTTTAAAATCTATCACATCCCCCTCCCCACAAGGTTTACCCCTCGTGGCCTAGAAATGTGAGAAGGAAGATAATGACCCCTTAGTCTTGCCTCTAGTTGTCCCCGAGTTGGTGACAAGCACCGAGGGTATAGAAAACACACAAATGGGTGGCATTACCCTCTAACAAAACACATTCAGAAGGGAGAGATAATCCATACACAAAACAAATCCAAATCACATTGCAATATAATATAAAACCCAAGTACACATATGTAATGTCATGTAATAACTAATATAATTGAAGGGGAAAACTTCATGTACCAAAAGAAAGAAAAAAACGATAGTGACCACAAAGCTTTAACAACTCTTGCAGCCCCATGCTGGTAATACCCAGCCTAACCTCCAATCTAATCCATGTGTCCTTGATAATAGTTTATATATATATATATGGTGAGTATAACAGTATAATCAGTAGGATCCTACTTAGAACCTCTCAGGAAAAAGTAAAGAAAGCCTGAAAAATCACTATGAAAAACAAGTGAAACTGAATCCTCACCTAAATAGGTATACTATGTTTCTATCCCCACGATGGAGACTCTCACCAAATATCGTAAGCAAGAGTACACAATATGATAATTATTTTCAAGGGTACCCCGCTACCACTTCCCCACTGGTTTTCCAGTTTTCCCTAACATCATATGTCCTAATCCATCTCCCTCCAAAAATACTTTCCAGCATACACCTCGGAGTAGAATCCCAACATGAACCTCTTGCAACGTAACCACCATGTCTATGAAACCAAAGTAACTAGGATATTTCGGGGATCCAACATAGCTTGTATAAAGTGTATCACCATGTAAGGATCCTCAATCCATCACAGCCTATACATGTTACACCTATAGTAGTCCATAGGAAATTTTATCCATAATATATGTGTGTAAATAACCACAAGATATTGCATCCATCTATACAAATATATGGGGAAAACAATCCATTGTGTCTACCAGCATAAGTAGATACGAAGAGAAAATAATGGGGTCAAAGGGGGTAATTAGCCATCTATAATACCACCAGAATGTTGGGGAAAACACCCCCAGGACTCATAATCCCCGGGGTGTCAGTCACCCTAACCTATATGGTGGGTAGAATATAGAAACACAAAAATTACATGATACCATATATCTCACAACCACACTATGGGTATAACCTAATATTAGAATCCATTTCAGTTAACGACTCTCGACTCCCGGCTGCCACAACTAAGACTATATATCCAATAAGCCCACAACCATTTAAAGAGCTATATTTGATTACATTATCCCTTTACATCAGTTTAACTTTATGTTAATTAAGTATTTCAAAATTAATTATCCATTATTAATTCCAAATTATATTTCATTATCATCCCACAAGAGTTTCATTCCCTCTAGTTATAACCAATAAAATTCCACAGCTTCTCAGAAATATTTCCTCGGCATTGCGTCCCAGCAAGCTCAAACCCCATGGGTTAATATCACTAATTCAACCATTTTTAAAAAAATTATTACTTTCCCATATTCCTAGGAATTCTATAAAAAAATATTCTACTAAACACAAGGAGGATCAACTTGGTGAGTATTTGAATTACCCATAAAGTCTTTTCCACCTATAGGAATAGCGTAGACCCCTTATAACAACTCTGCTTTTTATTACACACATAAACATGATTTATTACATAAAATATCCACTTGATACAACATAGAATATTGAGAGTTATAGTTTATTTTGGGATTAGGAACATTACATAATGACATAAAACATGAAACATGACATGTTTATTGAAAAATTCCATTACATGACCACTACATTCCCTCGTACTTAGCATTAAATATGGTAATCTTAGGATATGCATAAGAAAAGGGTGAGCTATAAATCCCAGTAAGGGACTATACAAGGAAAAACATGAATAATACAGTACATTTTAGGAAATATTAATATCAATGGATCATAAGATAAACAAGAACATAAAGGCATGATATTACAAGATTATTGTAACATAGAAATGTGGAAACAACACTTAACATGAAATTAGCATGAGCCAAGGGTCATTGTACATAGAGAATGAGTAAACCCTAATTACACTTGAATTATCATGAGTAAAAACTCATTACACTTGAATTAACATGATTAAAACTCATTACATAATAATTTTTATATTATTTTATGACATCACTATTGGGTCATTATGATGTCATAAAACACATTTTATATTTTACAAGTATTTATTTTTTACCCAAAAAATTTATTGTCTTAGAAAATTATTAAAAATTCACCATTTTATAATTTCGACATCCTAATTCCAAAAATAATATTCATTTTGTAAAAATAATTTTCTAAATAAGTGAATTTTTACATTTAATATAAAAACCAATATTTATCTAAAATTCATCAGTTTTTACAAAAATAGCTTTCAAACCACAATAAAAATAAAAATTGTATTCATAATAATTATATAGTAACTTATATTTAATAAAATTTAATGTAGTAAGAATATTTAATTAAAATATTATTCAATTAAAAAATACATTAATTAATAAAAATAGATTTCTTAATTAACTAAAAATGTTATTTTTTATTTAAAAACTATTTACAAAGTAACAATAATAAAAATAATGTATATTTTATATAAAAAATAATGTACATAATCATAGTACTAGGGTCTCATTACATAACCCCTTATAACACCCACATATAACCAAAGGTTGAGGTGTGTGATTGTGATAGACTCTTAGGGTGTCTTGGATAACATTGCTCAGGTGATAATCTCTATCTACTTCAACTTCCCTAATAAATAGTTTCATTTGAGATTAACATGTTGAAGCTCAGCTTGTGATTGGTCAAGAGTGAATCCTAATGATGCCACCTCCTTTCTGAGCTCTGAAAAATAGTCTTCTTATGGACAAATTCTGCTGGATGAGGCTACCAGTTTCTTTCTCTGAGTAAATTAGATTTTTAAAGCCATATATTTATACTAATCATGTGATAAATCTTCAATGGTTATATTTGAAATGGTCACAATTCTTAACGGTATTTTAAATTCCAAAAACATAAAACCAATTAAGTTCAAATTTTATAAAACCATTTTACATAATAATACATTTAAGTTGATGAAATTGAGTTTTCATTAATGAAATTTTGGGTTGTTACAATCTTCCCACATAAGAAATTTCACCCTCAAAATTTACTTTTCCCACACTAAAACATATGAGGGTAAATCTACTTTATCACTTCCTCTTATTCCCAAATCGCTTCTTCAAACTTGTGGTTTCTCCAAAACACCTTGATGAGGTGCACTACCTTATTTCATAGAAATTTTTCTCTATGATATAATATATTCAACAACTTCTCTTCATAGGATAGGTAATTCTCCAGTGGTACCACCTCTGGATTGAGTACATGTGATGAGTCAGGTATGTACTTCCTCAAGAATGAGAATGGAATACATCATGTACTTGAGATAATTTTGGTGGGAGTTCTAGTCGATAGGCCACTGTTCCAATGCAATCAAGGATCTCAAATGTTTCCATGTACCTTGGACTAAGCTTTCCCTTCTTACCAAATCTCATAACTCTCTTCCAAGTTGATATGTAGAGGAATACCATGTCTCCTACATCAAACTCATGGTCCCATAAATGATTATCAGCATAGTTCTTTTGTCAAATATGAGAAGCTTTAATGTGTTGCTGGATGGTCTTAACCTTATCCACCATTTCATCGACCATTTCCAGGCATTGAAGTTTTGTCTCCCCCAATTCATCCCCACATGTTGGTGTTTTGCACCTCTTCACATATAGGTCTTCATAAAGAGCCATTTGGATGCTTGAGTGGAAACTATTATTATATGAGAACTCAACAAGAGGAAGATGTTGATCACATATTCCTTTGAAGTCCATTTATCATGCTCTCAATATGTCCTCAAGTGATTGGGTAGTCCGCTTAGATTGGCCATCAGTTTGAGGGTGATAAGTCGTAATGAAGTTTAGCTCAGTATCTAGAGCATGTTAAAGACTCTTCCAAAACATTGAGGTAAATCTTTGATCTCGATCAGATTCAATCGATAGTGGCACTCCAGCTACCTTACCACGTCTCTGATGTATATCTATGCCAGTTGATCTAGTGTGAAATCATGCCAAATTACAATGAAGTGTGCAGTCACTGTAAGATGATCCATAACAACCTAGATAGAATTATTTTATTTGGTTGTCTTACAATTTCTGGTGACAATGTCCATGGTGATGTTCTTTCATTTCAATTCTATAATGGGTAATGGTTGCATCATCCCCTTATACTTCTACCTCTCATCCTTCATTTTCTGACACACTCAGAACATTGATGTATACTCAGCAATCTCCTTCTTGATGTTATCCCACCAATAATTCTCTAAGAGATCTCAATACATATTTTTGTTTACTATATGAATAGAGAAATTTGAACTATGGACATCATCAAAAATTCCCTTCTTCTTCTCCATACATGATGGAACACATAGTCTTTTCCCAATTCTCACAATTCCTTCTTCATTAACATTGAACTCTGAGGGTTTCCCTTTTCCAATAGTTTCCACTTTCTTCTAAATTCCTACATCAACATTTTGATCAACCTTTATCCTTTCCAAAAGAGACGATTGACTAATCATTTGCGAATAAAATGATGATTTTCCATTATTTATAATTCTAATGTCCATTTTCATCAAGTCTAATAATATTGGAGCCTTTTCAATTATCATCAATGATAGAATCACCGGGTCCTTTTTACTTAGAGCATATGCCACCTTGTTTGCTTTCCCAGGCTCGTTGTGATTGAGCAGTCATAGTCATTGATCATATCTAACCATCTTAGTTTGTGCATGTTCAACTATTTCTGTGTGAATATATTCTTGAGGATTTTGTCTTCCATATATATTTCACACTTCTTCTAAAATAGTTAATGTCGCCATATTTTCAAAGTGAAGATTACTGTAGCCAACTCCAGATCATGTGTTGTATTGTTTTTCTCATGAACATTCACTTTCCATGAATCACAAGAAATTACTTTGTTATTTTTTATCAACACACAACCCAATCCCTTATTTGAAGCATCACTAAATATCACAAAAGTTTCTCCACGTGTGGGTAATGTGAGCACATGAGCAGTGACAATCCTCTTTTTAATTCCTTGAAGATTTTTTCACATTCATAAATCCATGAATACTTGAATCCCTTTCGAGTTAGCTTGGTAAGATGGTTTGATAATCCTGAGGAATTTCTCACAATTTGATGATAATATCCAGCTGACCCTAGGAATCTATAGATATCTGTTACTGAAGTTGGCATTGGACATCCATCAATTGCAGCAATCTTGGAGTGATCCACATATATCCCATTTCCAGTGATGATATGACCCAATAATAAGATGTCCTTCAAGCAGAATTTACTCTTGTTGTACTTTGGATAGAGAATCTCCTTTTGCAAGGTCTCCTGTACAGTTATCAGATGCTACTCATACTCCTCCTTGGTTTTGGAGTATATTAGAACATCATCTTAAATGACTACCACAAATTTGTCGAGGTAATTTCTAAAGAAACTATCCATCAAGTCCATGATGATTATTAAGGATTAGTGAGTCTGAAATGCATTACTGTGAATTCACAGTGCCTATACCTTGTATGAAAAGAAGTCTTGGGGATATCCTCCTTCTTCAACATTACTTCATAATATCCTAACCGCAAATCCACCTTGGAAAATTATTTTTCTACATGTAGATGATCAAACAAGTCATCAATTCAGGGAAGAGTATACTTGTTCTTTATCTTTATTTTTTTGAGCTCATGATAATCAATTCAAAGGTGGATTGACCCATCCTTCTTCCTGAAGAAAAGGACTGGTGCACCCCATGGTGAAGCACTTAGGCATATAAACCCTTTATCAAGATTCTCAAGTAGGTGTTTCTTAATCTCCTCAAGCTCCCTAATAACAATTCTATATGGAGTCTTAGATATTTATAATTACCCATGTATAAGGCCAATTTAGAATTCAACATCTCTTCTTGGAGAAGACTAGGAAATTCCTCCAGAAACACTTTAGAGAATTCACTCACAAAATTTATGTCTTCAAGGATGGATTCTTCCTTAGTGTCAATCATCTGATGTCGGTACACATGCTCATAGGGTAGTAATATCCACTCTTGAGATAATGGTGCTAAAGAACAATAATATTCATCCTTGAACTTGTCTACAATCGGGGGTTGATTCTCTATATGCAGATTGATTTCCCTCTCATGGAAATCAATGATGGCTCTATATAAGGAAAGACAATATATGCCAAGAATTACATAAAATTACACTAGAGGGAGTATGATGAGGTTTTCCAGAAAGTTCAATCCACATATTGTGACTGGGGAGGAGTTATATTAATGGGATGCAATGATTTCCCCATTTTCCATTCTCACCGACATCATTACATCCAAGATTTGTGCTGGTATTGGGATTATTCTACTATACTTTTGGGATATAAAAGAATTTTTAGAACCAGAATCAAAATGAACATTCACTATTATTGAATGAATAGCTATCATACCAATCACCACTTTGTTTTTGGGGTTCAATTCGGTGGTAGTGATGGAAAAAGCTTGCCCTTACTTCCATGGAGGTTGTTTTTTGCCTCTAAAAACCCTTTTCTTAGGGAACTAATTTGCAATGTGCCTTGGTTCTATGCCGTTGAAGTAATGAACAACACATTGAGGGTCGAATGAGGTGTTCCTATCGTCTCTTATAGTCTTGGTTTTTTCATGTCAGCAGTTAATATCTAGGTTCCCTTGTCTTCCACACCTAAATCATTTCATCCTCCCCTTCAGGATATTTCCAGTTTTCTTCTTTCCGCACCTTTGGAAAGTGGGGTGATGGATTTTATTAGCAACATTTTATTTATCCCATGGACCACCAAAATTAAAGTCCAACTTAAGCTTCTTATCCCCATGATACCCCTGAGATTATACAATCTCTATTTCGACCATAAGGGCACATCAAACAAATTCATCATAGCTATTGAAGACACAGATCACTACAGATATTCATAGGCTAGGTTTTATCCCACCAAAGAAGCGGTAAACCTTACATTCATGGGTAACCTCAAATCCAGGGGCGTATCATGCAATCCTGGTAATGTTTACCTTATACTCTTCGATGGATTCGCCGTCTTTTTTCTTGATGTCAAGGAATTTCTTGTCCATCTTAAGTCGGAGGGTGTGAGGAAAATATTTATTGAAAAACATTTTTTGTAAATCATTCCATTCCAATGACTCAATCTCCTCCTTGGGATTTATATTTTTTTATCAATGTCCACCATTGATCGACTTCACCCTCCATATGAGAAGTATCCAAAATAACCTTTTCTTGTTCAGAACATTAAATGATAGAGAAGATTGTTTCAATGGAGTTGATACATTGTTCGTCAATTAATGGATCAGATGATCCATTAAAATTAGGAGTCCTTTGTCTCATGAATCTCTTGATTGTGACTTGTTATTTCTTAGGGAGGGGGGGGGGGGGGGGGGTTGAACGTTCCTCTCGACCCATGTTTGTATTCCAATCATGAGTTAACTGAGAGAGTATTGTGGAAAAGTTCGTGATTCCCACTCCCATTGGATTTGGAATCTCATTAGAACAGTCATCACATTGATCTTCACATCGGTTGTTAGCCCTAATACTCCTATTACCATCCATTGGCTAGAATAAAATAAAATTTAGGGGTAATGCATAATGGTTAATCGAAGAATAAAAACTGACTACTTATAAATAACATTTATTTCCTTAACTTATGAATCATTAGAATTCACTCTATGTTATCGACGATGTACTTCCCAACATATATTCTTAGGGGAATTTTTTTATCCCCTTAACAACTTTCCAATGAATATCCCCCAGGAGTGTCGTAACCAAGAGTGAAGCAAGGCACATTGTCGTGTACCAGGGTACCTTGGGTCAAGCACAAAACACTTTTTTGTAGTTTTCAATCCTAGGTACATCTGTGCTAGAGCTGCCTCTACCTGCTCGTATCTAGACGGGGATGTATTTTCTTCATAACTCACTTACTCAATAATCACCAGAACTTAGGGATGTTTTTATTATACTTAGTCTTATCCCTAATTATTTCACTAGGGTTTTCTAATCCGAATCCCAAAAATAACTAAACTTATTCTCTGATACAAACTATAACAACCCTATTGTTTATTACACACTTAAACTTGATTTATTACATAAAAACTTCACTTGATAAAACATAGACAATCGAGAGGTCTAGTTTATTTAGGTTTTAGGGAAATTACATAACAACATAAAACATGAAACATGACATCTTTATTGAAAACTTTCATTACATGAACACTACATTCCCTCATATATAGCATTACATGGGGTAACCTGAGGACATGCATAAGAAAAGGGTGAGCTATAAAGCCTAGTAAGGGAGTAAAAAAGGCCTAACATAAAGAATACCGTATATGTTAGGAAATAGTAATATCAATGTATCATAAGAGAAACATGAACATAAATGTAAGATATATCATGATTATCGTAACATGGATATGTGGAAACAACACTTAACATGGTACTAGCATGAGCCAAGGCTCACTGCACATGGAGCATGAGTAAACCCTAATTTCACATGAATTAGTGTGATTAAACCCTCATTGAACTTGAATTATAATGATAAAACCCTCATTTCACTTGATTTATCATGATAATAATCTTTACCCAATGCATTGGAGTGTTATCAGGGTACACCATTCTTAAATATTTAATTTCATGCATCATTATGCCACATTGATCATACAACATGGATTCATTCAACATCATCATTTATTCCATGATAAATTAATGTGTAATACATAAATGAAACTCTATAAACAATAAGTAAATGTGCATAAAGTTGAATACCCTTGATAGAGAAATGGTCATGGTATTCACTATACAATGACTTTGGCCTATAAAATCGCAATGCAATTTGGGCAGCATAACAACATGACATAAAAATTCATAAAAATGGTTGATTAGAATGAAAGGGGTGTATAATCATATGTACATGAAATAGACAGTAAACAGGTTATATAGATACATTTCAAAAAAAAATGTAATGGAATTTATATTCATTATATAAACTAATTGATTGAATGTAAATGAAGAGAGACAAATTCCTTACGGAATTTCGGCATGGTAATGGGTGTATATGGGAGGAATTAATGATAGAGAAAGGGGTATATCATCATTCAAAAATAAAGAGGGAAGTATGGGAGAGGTGTGAAATCCTACCCCAACAATTATAATTGAAAACAAATGACATGACAATATTAAAAAAACCTAGATAAAATGAGAAAGGAAGGAATTCCTTTCTTGGAAGTGTGATCCCAAAGGTTTGGGTGAGGCTTTAGAGAGGATTATTGGGAGCATAGGGTTCCTTGGGAGGATATTAGAGAGAGGATGGAATGCGTTAGATGAAATCTAAAGGCTTTGAGTGAAGAGGAAGTGGGATCTTGGGTGGGATTATGTTGGAAATGAGGGGGAATTATTTATTATTTAGGTTTTGGGAACCACACATTAATCTAATCAAAACCAAAAACCAGACCATGGTTTTTGCCCATGGTTTTTCCCAAATGGGAGTGGAAAAAATTATTTTATAAGTCCAATTTCCGAATTTCTTAAAATATTAGGTTAGATTATGTTGAGGTGAGTCACACTCTCAAGGAAATCAATTTGAAAAGATAAAATATTTTATAAGTCTCGAAGGGTCCACTTAAGATTTTTAAAATAAATAAAAAAGACTTAAAATAACCTTATTTTAATGGGAAAAAATATATTTTCTGAACATAATATTTATATTATTTTATTACATCATTATTGGGTTATTATTTTTTCATAAAAGACATTATATATTAAAACGGTATTTAATTTTTACCCAAAAATTTGACTATTTTAGAAAAATATGAAAAATTAACCATTGGATAATTTCGACTTCCTGATTCAAAAAATAATATTCAATTTATCTAAATAGTTTTCTAAATATGCGACTTTTTACTTTTTAAATAAAAACTGACATTTATTAAAAATTCATGGGTTTTGACAAAAATAGATTTCAAACCACAATAAAAATCATAATTGTATTTATAATAATTATATAGTAATTTATATTTAATAAAAATTAATTTAGTAAAAATATTTAATGAAAATATTATTCAATTCTAAAATTCATTAATTCTTCCAAATATATTTCTCAATTTACTGAAAATATTATTTCTGATTTAAAAACTATTTACAATGTAACAATAATAAAAAGGAATGTATATTCTTTATACCAAAATAATATAAATAATCATAGTACTAGGGTCCCATTACATAACCCCTTATAACACCCACATATGACCGAAGGGTATGATGTGTGATGGTGACAGACTCTTGGGGTGGCTCGAATAACATCGCTCGAGTGGTAATCACTATCAACTTTCACTTCTCCCGTAAACAGTTATGTTTGAGTTTAACATGTTGAAGCTTTGCTTCAGCTTGGGAAAGAGAAAAGCCCAATGATGCCACCTCCTTTCTGAGCTCCGAAAAATGGTCTTTTTATGAATAAATTATATTGGATGAGGTCATCACTTCCTTTTTCTGAGTAAATTGGATTTTTTAAAGCCCTATATTTATATTAATCATGTGATCACTGTTTAATGAATATGTTAGAAATGGTCACAATTTATAATGGTATTTTAAAACCTAAAACATAGAAACAAGGATGTTCAAATTTTATATTACCATTTTACATAATAAGAAAATTTAATTAGATCAAAAGGAGTTTTTATTAATGAATGTTTGGGTTGTTACACCCATTCTCCCTCGAGAAGCTAAACATGGAAAGCATGTGGTGTACCCTACACGCCCCTTACCCTTTTGGAAGAAGGGTAAGCAAGACTAGATGCCTTGAAATGTGGGGAAAGTAATGCAGATAAACACCCCACTATATTTAACAAGAATCCAACATTCATATCCAATCTGTTTCATCATCTCTGGTGTCCTTTTTAACACCCACATGCATAAACTGAAGCATCTCACCACTCTAGGCATCAAATGATACCACAACCAATGGGCCTCCATGCCCCACATATCTCAACAACCATACAGGCTCACATCACAACACATAAGGTAGGAAAAAACATCATATCAACTGGGCACTTGGCCCATAAACAAGGTATTCTTCCTTCACAGGCAATGAGCCCTGGCAGCTCCAAGAATATGGCTCTTGTTCTTTACAAGCATGAGGGTAACTCATAACCCTATGAGTAATTTTCTTTTATCAAAAAATTAGTTCATTAATCCATATTTAATTAACCGATTCATTAATAGTATGTTACAAATATGGTCAACCTAAACAAAAACCTATCCTATCTTTCACAAAATAATTAAACAGGCTTACTGCGCCAATTTGATTAACATCAAATTACAACTAAAACAACCACAATAATTTACATGCCTCTTTCATCATTGAAAAATAATAATAATTAATCTGGGTTTATGTTCATTAGCAATTTCTTTCAAGAATGTCATGATATACAAGGAAGACATAAATGTCATAATATCTATAAAAACAAGAGGCAATAACATATGATCAACAACAATTTATTTATCTGGCTCAAATATTTATTATGTCAATTCCATTGTGATCCAATGGGTTGAAACATGATAACTCTACAGTTGCATATAGAATAATAGAGAATCCACAAATCCTCTATCTCAAAATTTTCTTGAAATTCTTTATACGAGAATGATCCACACAATGGATTACCATCGCCTCCCCCCGTGACAACTGCATCCACCCAAAGACACCGTGGCATTACTGCACCAATTGAAACCAATTAAAACTCCATTAGAAGCTTGGAGATCACATGTCCTAACATGTAAAGGAGAAATTTGGGAAGAAGGATAAAAGAAAACACAAGAACAGAGGTAGATCATATCTTCTATTGATGACAGATTGACACTTTTTTCTTGCACTAAATCAGGAGGTGTCCATGAAGCATGAAGAAACTTCAAGGGGAAATGATCCAAGTATTAAAGTTTTATCACACTACTCCCATGGAAAGATGGAAAAGTTCTAGGGACTCGGACCTGAGAATAAGAAGTTATAACCAAGGAGGATGATATCTCATTCCTTTATAATATTTAATGGAGCTACGTTTTAAGATATGATAGATTTTCAATAAAATTAGATAACATTAAACCATGAGTTTTGACCCTATAGTGGAATCTCAAGCCTTAGGAAAATTAATATAAGTGTTATGGTCTTTGAATTCACCCAAAGTCCAATAAAACAAATCCTTGAATTCATTTTCTGTCAAAGAAAATGCTGAAGGAGAAAAGCTATAAGAAACTAGAAACACTATTCATAAATGACTCACAGACATCAATATTCACAAATGACTCATTGACAACACTATTCAAAAAAGACACACTAACAACACTATTCACAAATGACTCACCAAATGCACTGTTCACAAATGGCTCACCGAAATCACTGTTCAAAAATGACTCCCCGATAGCACTGTTCACAATTGACTCAATGATGGTACTATTCAGAAATGACTCACTGACTGCACTATTCACAAATGACTCACTGAGATCACTGTCCACAAATGAATCACTAACAACACACTTCACAAATGAATCACCGACAGCATTGTTAAAAAATGGCTCACCGAGAACACTATTCACAAATGACTCACCAACAACAGTGTTCACAAATGACTCACCAACTCCACTGTTCACAAATGACTCACTAACAACACTGTTAACAAATGACTCACCGAAAGTAATATTCACAAAACTAGAAACACTATTCACAAAGTTGGAAATTTGGAAAAGTAATAGAAATAAGTTACATTGACCACCCAGAACACCCCTAACACCAAATTTTTAAAAAAGGATGGACTGGAGAGGTCTGAGACATTACATTAGATACCTCTAAAAACATTCTCATCCTCAATAATTCAAAACCAACACAGATAGAAAACAAAAAAAGGGGTCTAAACAACCACCCTTTGAGATACCTTTCAAGGATCCTACCACCAATCGAGTTCAATCACTTAAAATGGGGATACATGAGACATCGCAGAAACCATAACAAACTCCTAAACACTATCCTAGGGGATATACCTCTCAAGTAGAGAATTCCAAAAAATAAACAAAAGAAATCCATCTCATAAACATGAATGGATTACATCCGTAATTGAATATCATTATAAGAAAAGAGCTAAACATAAAATATATCAAGGTAATAAGCATATATTTATGACTCAAATGTCCATTTAATCTCCTCTGCGCCACCATGTCATGAAAAGATATGAACTAATGGGATAGAATGCCCATGCAACACCTTCTTCTTGTGGTCCTAAATCTGTACAGGCTGCTCCTCAAAGGTCGTATCATCGTCAACATTTATCTCACCACAATCGATGACATGAGATTCATCATGAATATAATGACGGAGCTGTGACACATGAAAAAAATCATGTATCCAGCTCATCTTTGGGGGAAGTGCTTCCTGATACTCCATGGCTCCAACATGATCCAACACCTCGAAAGGCCCAACAAACTAGAGAGAAAGCACAATCCCATGACCAAACCTTCACTGCCGAAGATGGGGATTCACCTTCAAAAACACGTGATCCCCCACATAAGACTCTAAAGTTCCCCTCATTTGGCCAATATATCATTTTTTATGATCTTTATCTACCTTCATCCTCTCACGAATCACCTGAACCATCTCTATCATATTCTGTAATAGTTTCAGTTTGAGAAATGCTGACTCTCTGACCCCTGTCCAGCACAATGGAAAAGCGAAAGGTTGACCATACGAGGCTTAAAATGGAGCCATACCAATGGTGGTGTGAAAAATAATTTTGTAATAGGGCACTAGAAAGGTTATGTTCCTCATCTACGAACCTCCAAAATCCAGGACACAAGAGCGCAACATGTTTCCAAGAGTTTGAATGGTCCACTCTATCTGACTGTCTGTCTGTGGATGAAAAGTAGTTTATGGTATAGTTGAGAACCAAATGAATGTTGGAGACCTCTCTACACCCTAGATGTAAAATGGGGATCTTGATCATAAATGATCGTCCATGGGACTCCGTGGTGTCTCACCACCTCCTCTAGATACTTATTTGACGAAACCTCCATTGATCTCGACTCCATGATCTCTATGAAGTATGTTGAGTTTTTAAACGATCCACTACAACCGAAATAACATCATGGACTCCATATCCTCGAGGTAAAATAGTAGAAAATTCCATTGAGATTTCCTCCCACTTCCACTATGGTACATCTAATGGATGGAGAAAACCACCAGGGAGACGGTTCTCGGCCTCCACCTTCTGGAAGACAAAACATCGAGACACAAACTCTGAAAATCCATGTTTCATCCCCAACCACCAAAACTGACATCTCAAGGCTTAGAGAATCTTTGTCACACCAGGATATAACACTAGTGGTGAACTATCGAACTCTATGAGAAACATCTTAGGAATCACCAAAGGAATGAAAAGCCATCCTTGATACAACAGTCGATGTTGTTCGTCCTCAGACCAACCATCAGGGGCCTCCCCACAAACAACTCATTCTATTTGACCTCCACTTATAGTTCCCCCAACTGGGACACTTCCACCTACTGTACCAGATATGAATACACCATTATCTGAAAAAGGAATCCTCTTTCCCTAACATTTCCCATATCCAGATGGAATGCTGAAGGTTTATATTTTACTCTCTATGAATAACACGATTCATTCACTACATCATGATGTGACTTCCTACTCAATGCATCAGCTACAACATTCCCCTTTCAAGGTGTATATATGTTTTCAATTTCATATTACTATAGAAGCTCCATCCATAGAGGTAGCCAAAAGTTCAAGTCACGCTTGGAGAAAACATAACTCAGGATCTTATGGTTGGTGAAAACCACAAAGTGCTCCCCAAATAGGTAATGTCTCCAAAAATTGAGATCAAACACAATGGCTACCAACTCATGATCATGGGTGGAATAGTTATGTTCATGGGGAGACAACTAACGATCCCCATTTTATTTGACCAAACTATGTTGTACTACAATACAACCTAATCCCAGGTGTGAATCATTAAAGAAAACATTAAACTAAACTCCCACTTCTGGAAGAAAAATTAATGGAGCACTTACCAACTTCTCCTTCAGATACTCAAAAGATGCCTTATATTTATTCGCCCACATATATTCTTGATCCTTCCTAGTCAATGTTGTCTGAGGAGTCGCAACCTGAGAGAAATAGGCTACGAACCTCTTGTAGTAGCCTGTGAGACCAAGGAATCTCCGCACCTCTTCCACTATCTTGGGGGATACCCTAGACACAACTACTTCTATCTTCAAGGGATCCATAGCTAATCCCTACTAGGATACAACAATACCCATTAAATTAAATTCTCAATCCCAAAAATCACTCTTCAACAACTTCCCAAACAATTGTTGTTGATGAAGAAATACCAAAACAACGTGTAGAAAATTGGCATGCTAATATTTAGATACAGAGTACATAAGGATTTCCTCAATTAAAACCCCCAAGAACATATCCTTGAACTCATGTAACATAGGATTCATCAACCCCATGAACATAGCTATAGCATTAATCACACAGAATGGAATTATAAAGAACTCTTAACTCCCATGAAAACAACAGAAATTAGTCTTTGGGATATCCTCATCCTTCACACACATTTGATGATATCTTGACCACAAGTCAATCTTCGAGAACCAATTTTTACCCTTTATATGATTGAATAAATCCTCAATCCGTGGAAGAGGATTGTGATTTTTCACTATCACATTGTTTAACTGACGATAATAAATACACAACTGCAAAATATCATCATCCATTATCACAAAAAAAATTGGTTCACCCCACAAAGACACACTCAAACAAACAAAAACACACTGTAACAAACTATCTATATGTATACATAGCTCCCATAACATATAAGGTTCCATCTTATATGGAGACATACAGATAGGTTATGCTCCTAGTTGTAGCTCGATCCCAAACTCGATCTCTCGTCAAGGGGGTAATGCTACAACCTTTTCTGGATGGACAATAGGGTACTCTTTTATGACCCTAGGAAATTCCAACTATTGAACCCTTGAAGAACTTAGCATCAGCTCAGACATGAAGGATGATAAGGATAGAACACACCACTCACCCATCCAAGGTTCTTTCTCTCCAACAAACACTTTTGGGTCTCTATTAGCATCAACGAACACCACCTGCCTTCAGAAGAATTCTACGATAGCCTAAACTCAATAAAACCAATACATACTGAGGATGAAATCATACAATTTTTCCCATAAATGTAGGAAATATCCCCAAGAGTAGTGGAACCCCAACACTATCTCATAGTCTCTACATAACTCAAACAAGCTAGCTCGACCTCCAACTGGTGTAGTCAACACCAAGAACACTAGAAGCCTCTCTACCTCTAGTCCCATGGAATGTAAAAGGGAAGGGGATATGAAGGAATTTGTCCCTCCTGAATCAAACAAGGAGTATAATTAAGTAGAAAACAAGAAAAGGGTACCTCAAATGATGTATCTCTCACCTGATGATGGAAATGATAAAGCATGATGCAGACCAAAACCTTCTCCTTGGACTCTATGAACCAGATGATGACTGCCACCACGACCAAAATCTTCTCTATGAGAAAGGGGAGTATCACGAGGATATCCTCTTCCCGCCCCATATGCTCTCTATTGATCTAAAGATGGTGTATCCTACTACTGTTACCTCAACTGAACTGCCTCAATGGTGGAACCTGAAGTGGAACACCTGGTGCATGATGACCACTCTGAATGGTCAGAAACACTCGTTGCTGATTACCTCGGCCTCCCCAAGAAAAACAAGAACCTGATACCCTGGTATAGGCCTAAGAGCCGCCAACCCTGGAGAAACGACATGATGAGGGCTGGTACATACCCCCGGTAGAATGGAATCTCTTCTGCCCTGAAATATGGGAGCCCCGAACCACAACTCTACTTCGTGAGGAATCCTGAAAACTCACATCTCATGATGATCTAGTTCATCCTAACATCCTCTCTATGACCTCTTCCCTCACCAGAACCTCTATATATGTCTTTAGAATAAATTGTGTGACAGGGAGCTAGATATCTAGATGCAAAGCCCCCTCAAAATGAATTTACCTAGAATCATCATCTAGAAATAGATATGAAGTATACTGTAAAAGGTTCCTAAAATGGATTAAAAACTATCACACACTGGTGATCCCCTATCAAAGGGTATGTAGCTCCTAACGACTAGAATCCTTCATAGTTGAATAAAGAAACTCAACTCAAATCATGTCTCGAAACTCCTACCATGAGATATCCAACTCCTCACAATCCCTAAGGACCAAGAAGCACCATTGTCTCGTTTCCCCACATTGCATCGTCATAACCAAAAGCACCTAGTTCTCCTTCCGAGAATGAATTGAACTGAAGGATATCTCAACCTCTTTGAACCAATCTTCCATGAATACATCTAAAACGGAGCCCTCGTACTTCTGTTGACACTGGCACTAAAACTCTTGTAGTTTCCTCTTCTAAGTGTCATCGTCATCAACCTCTACACATCAACCTGGACCCATACCTACATAATTACAGATAGTTAGATCTCCTAAACATGGAACATGGAAGAATAAAAATCAAATAAATAATTGTTTTCTTTTATTCATTGTAGTTTAACCTATCCCAAGGTCTACCCTTTAAAACACATGCACAAAGAAGAATGATGCATGATCCTTTCCTATGCATCTACCCTAAAACCAATATTACCTCATTTAGTAGCCAATGTAAACTAAAAGATTCATGCATCAGATCACAGGGGACCCTAAACTCCTATGTATCATCCAGTATCTAGTGTTTACAATACTTTTTAAACTTGACTGACATTGTTTCCCTACTAACCCATGCAACCTCAACTATACCTAACACCAAACTCCATCCTATCCCTCAACCAGACCTCTGATACCACTCCATCATATCCCCCTCTCCATAAGGTGTACACCTCCTAATACAACAATGTGATATGGGAGATAGTGACTCCCAAGTACCGCATATAGTAGGCCCTGGGTTGGTGACTAGCACTGAGGTTATAGAAAACACACAAATGGGAGGCATTACCCTCAAATAGAACACACGCGAAAGAGATAGATAAGATAGAAACCTACCAACTCCAAATAAGACTACAATATAAAATAAAACCCAAGAACACATATTTAATGTCATGTAAGAACTAATACAATTGAAGGGGAAACTGAAAGTACCAAAAGAAAGTAAAAACGGTAGCGACCACAAAGCCCAAATAGCTCCTGCAACCACATGATAGTAATAACCAGCTTGATCTCTAACCTTCTCCAAGTGACCTAAAAAACAGTTTATATATACATAGGGTGAGTAAAAAAGTATACTCAGTAGGATCCTCTCAAGAACCTTTTGTGCAAAAGTAATTAAATCATGCTAAAGCATAGTGAACAAAAAGTGAATCTAACTTTTCACCTAAACAGGTATACTATGTTCACATACTCACCATGGATACTCTCACCAAATATCACATACAATAGTATTTAATATAATAAATAATATCAAGGGTACCCCCTACCACTTCCCCACAAGTTTTCCACTTTCCCCAATGTCTCATATTCAAACCCATCTCTCTCCAAAAGGCTTTCCCACATACACCTGGGCATAGCACCGCAACATGCACCTCATTCAACATAACCACCACATCCATGTAACCAATGTAACTAGATAATATCCAGGAGGCACCACAGCTCGCATAACGTGTATCATACATCGATTATTAATTCTCAAGCCAGTATATCCCATACACTAAGTAAGGTTCCTCAATCCATCACAGCCTATACACATTACACCTATAGTAGCTCATAGGAAACTATATCTATACTATGTGTGTGAAAAACAACAAGCCATTACAGCCTTCTACACACATATATGGGGAAAACAAACCATTTTGGTGACCAGCACAAGTAACAACCAATAGAAGAGAGTGTGGCCAAAAGGGATAGTCATCCATCCAACCTCCAACTGGAATGTTAGGGAAAACACCCTCCCTGGGGCTTAAAATCCTTGGGGTGTAATTCCTCCCATCCGATAGGGTGGGGTAGCATATATTAATACAAAAGGAAAATGATACACTATATCTCACAACCACACTATGGGTATAACCTAGTCTTAGACTCAACTACAGCTAATGTCTCTCGACTCCTGACTACCACTACTAAGACTAAGTATCCTATAAGCACACAACAATTTATAGAACTACATTATATTACATTATCCCTTTTCATCAGTTTCAATTTACATTAATAAATTCTTGAAACATTAATTAACCATTATTAATTCCATGTTACATTTCATTAGCATCTCACCAATGTTTCTTGCCCTCTACGCCGGACCAAACCAAGTCTACATCTTCTAAAAAATATTACCTCTGCAATGCATCCCAGCAAGCTCAAACCCAATGGGTTAACATCATTTATTCTATAATTTATTAACAACATTATTACTTTCCCATATTCCAAGGAATTATAGAGAAAAATTCTAAACTTCTAAAAATAAGGATGATCAAAATGCTGAGTTGTTGAACTACCCATAACAACCTTTATACCTATATAAATAGAGTAGACCCATCCTACCATGAGAAGCTAGACATGGAAGGAACATGACATAAACTAAATGTCTTCACCCCTTTTAGAAGGAGGGTAAGCAGGGCTAGTTACCTTGATCAGTGGGGAAAGTAATGAAGATTAACAACCAACAAGATTCAGAAAGCATCCAATATTCATATACAACTCATTTCATCATCTATAGAGACCTCCTCGACACCCACTTGCATAAACAGATGCTTCTCGCCACGCTAGGCATCAACTGCTGCCACAACCAATGGGCCTCCTTTCCCCCACATATCACAATAGCCATCTAGGCTATCATTAGAACACAAGTAGAATGAAACAAACATCATATCAACTGGGATCTTGTCCCTTAGACAGGGCATTCTTCTTTCACATGCAATGAGCTCTCACAGTGCCATGCATAAGGCTCTTGTCCTTTACAACTTATAAGGTAACTCATAACCCACTGAGGAATTATCATTTATCAGATAACCTATTCTTTAATCCAAAATGAATTTATTGGTTCATTAATAGTAGGTTCCAACTATGGGAAACCTAAACAAAAATATATCATAGCTAGCAAAAATAATTAGACATGCTTACTACACTAATGTGATTAATATGAAATTACAACAACAACTGGATTAATTAGCATCCCTCTTTTATCATCGACAAAAAATGAGAATTAATCTGAGCATACATTCATTACGAATTTCTATCAAGAAAAACATTCTAAACAAGGAAAGCACATATATCACACTATATAGAAAAACAAGAGTCAATAAAATATAATCGATACCAATTTATTTATCTGGTTCATATATTTATTATGTCAATTACATTGTGATCCAGTGGGATAAAACATGATAACTCTACATTTTCACATAAAAGAATAGAGAAGACATGAATCCACTTCCTCAAATGGTTATTGATGTTATTTATATGTGAACTATCCATACAATGGATTATGATCACCTCCCCCCCCGTGCGATAACTACATCCACCTGAGGATGCCGTATCATAACAGCACCACACAAAACCAAAGAAAACTCTATTAGAAGCAGGGATACATCATTCAATAACATGGAAAGGAGAAATGAGAGAATAATTATCGAAGATACCACAAGAAAGGATATAGTTCATACATTCTATCGATGACGGATTGACCCTTGCTGCTTGCACCAAACAGGGGGTGTGCATGCAGTAAGAAGAAACTTCAAGGGTAAATGATCCATGGATTAAGGTTTTATACCACCAATTCTATGGGAAGAAGGAAATGATCCACCATATTGCACCATGGAACAAGTTTGTAGAACAATAGAGGAAGATATCTCATCCATTTATAAGATTTAATAGTGCACTAATTTATGATATGATCGATTTTCCATTAAAATAGGATTGCATTAAACCACGTGGTTTGACCGAGTAAAGGCATCCTGAGCCTTAGGAAAATTTATATTGGAGTTATAGGCTTTGAATCAGCCTTAAATCCCAAAAAAAAGCCTCGAATAAATTTTTCACTAAAGAAAACACAAAATTGGGAAAACTGTATGACGTTGGAAATACTATACACAAATGAATTGCTGACAGCACTATTCAAAATTGACTCAATGAAAGAACTGTTCACAAATGACTCACCAATAATAATGTTTGGAAATGACTCACCTGCAGCACTGTTCATAGAGGAATCAACAACCACACTATTCACAAATGACTCACCGACATAAATATTCACAAATTGCTCACCAACCGAACTATCTACAAATGACTTCCCGACAAAACTTTTCAAAAATGACTCACCGACAACAGTGTTCACAAATGACTCAATGAAAACATTGTTCACAAATGACTCACTTAGAGCACTATTCATAAATGACTCACTGATAACACTGTAGACAAATGACTCACCAATAGTACTATTCACAAATGACTCACCGACAACACTGTTCACAAATGACTCACTGATAGCACTGTTAACAAATGGCTCACCAACAACACTGTTCAAAAAACTGAAGACACAATTCATAAAGATGGAAATTTGGAAAATAGTAGTAAATAAGTCATATTGACCTCCCAGAACACCCCAAACACCATATTTTGGAAAAAGGATGGACCAGAGAGGTTTGGACCATTACTAAATCAACTGTTACTCTATTTCATGATGATTAGGCCTATAATTGCATAAAATACTAGACACTCAAGGGGGATGGGCATTGGATAACCACATTATCTTAAAAAAATTATGACTTATTTAATAACATCATTATGTAATTGATATAGAACCTAATAGGAGATTGTAAATGAATAATATAAGTGAAACATAGTAATTTACAAGTTTGGGGAAATATTCCATTTATGATTTATCCATTTTATGTGAATATTTTTTCATTTATATAATGATATAAAGTTATAATTTTTATATTTAAAATAATTTATTCATATAATGGTTATAGTAAGGGAAACCCATTTTAATAATATATATGATGTCAAATGTTGTGATTTTACAAATTTGAAATTAAATGTGATAGATTATAGTATTTAAAATCATGTTTTCAGGCTTACCCAACATTCTTGAGTGATGATTAACAACCAGATTCTTGATAAATTCCCAAACACACAAGAAAAAACAAGGATGCAAATTCATATTAGTTGAGGTGATGAAGTTGATGAAGGAATGGATATTCAATTTCCATCATGTCAAAAATTTGGGATGTATCACCAAGGGGAATGTCTTAAAGAAATAAAAAAAATGTTTTATGTTTGGATGAATTAGCCTTCAATATTATGATTTTTGAATAGAGATGAAGTTGCTGATTAATAAAATTAATGGTATTATAGTCTCAACTATGAAAAAATCTACAGTTCCATACATCAATTGCATGGAGTTTGGGTATTATGTAAATTGATTCTTTAATCAAAGTTATAACAAGGATTATAGGTATCATCAGCATTATAAACCACAGAAAATTGGAAACACAATCCAAAAAACAACTCTAAAAGTGCACCATGAAAATCAGGGAACAAAAATCCTCGAAATTATGTTTTTGGATGAATTATTAGATTCTAGTTTAGTGTATCTAGGATATTTTTATGAGAATTATGTAACTAACCTTCTAATTTTATTATTGCAGGAAACATATTTTTATAGTGTACCCTAAGTAGATATTTATTTCTATATGTCCTATGAAAATCTTATAGATATATTTTAGATTAATTTACTGGTATTTTCAGAAATGTATTCGTCCTAACTACGTGTAGAAAAGATTATTTGATAGGTATGGAAGTTAAATTTCATATAAACCAATGATAGTATATCAATAAAAGGGTGATTCTTAACATCTTTTATAAGAAAATTATATAATGTGGGTCTTGAAACCAAATAATGATATACACATGGATCAAATGGTTTGAATAAATGAAAAACAATTAATACTATGGAAAATCAAAGTAAAATATATGTTTCATGAGATAACAATTATATCACATGTTCTTTCAAACATTTAAATATCTATATCTATTTATCGATAAGTTTTGGTTTAAATTAAAATACATTATTTCATTTTAATGGATAGAAATTGACTTCAAGTTATTTTTTAATATATTTTCAAATAAATTAATAATATTTATAACATATTTCCTTACAATAAACACCAAACTAAAATGAAAACAGTGATACTTTAATGAAATAAAATTATTAACTCTGACTAGTATATTATATGTGTTAAATTTATCGGTATTAGTAAATGTAATCACCTTAATAAAACTATTTAAAAACGTATATTAAAACAAAAGATACTGCTTTTTTTTAAAATACTATTTCATTCAACGTATATATATTTTATATTAAATAAATATTCCTAACATTTAAAACATTAAATAGATAAAATTAAAATAATTTTTGAATTCCTAAAATGAAAATTATTCTACCATTAAATTTTATGACCTTTATGAATTAATTGATTTTTGGTAAATAGTGCACAATAATGTTTTTAACATAACTATTTATTTTTTAAATTTATTATGATATAAGTAAGAATAATAATTTTATAACGTATTTTAATTTATCAAATATGTATTTAGGAAATAAAATTATGTATCAAAAAATTATAGAGACTTGAATAAAAATATAAAAAAAAATTATATCTTTTTCATAATTTAGACATTACATCTTACCCAAAAATCTCACAATTCTATAAATAGAATATTTAATTTATTTTAACATTATTTGCATAAAAAATATATTCAAAAATACATGTGGACACTTATCTATAATCACACTCCTTTAGACCCCATTATAGACTTATGATATAATATGTTTATCTTCATAACTAGGGGAAGGCAATAATTAGGAAGGGGTTATCAAAAATACTGAGGGAGGGTATGTATAAGTGATTACAAAAAAAGATAAAAAGTGACCATTAAATAAGTATATTAGAATGATAATGAATATAAGGAACACAAATGTCATGACCCCCTCCCTCCAAAGAAACCACAATAAAGGGATAGAGATAATGCCCTCAGATCCTTGCTTCCAGTAGGCCCAGGTTGGTGATTAGCACTGAGCGTATAGAAATATCATAAATTGGACTCATTACCCTCTAAATTTATATAATATAAATATAGATAATGAATAAAAATTAAGAAATTCCATGACAAAATTTAAAAATAAATTGAATAATAACATCTCAAAATTTATTTATAATAAAATAGGTAAAGGTCATAGGTTCCAAGAAAAATAACCAAATAAAAAAATAAAGTAGTTACACCAAAAATGTCTACTGGTCCAAGCTTGTAATATCTTTCACATTTAACATAATCATCCTAGAAAATTATAAATAATTTTATACATATAGTTTTTGAATACAAGTATACTCTGTAGGAAAACAAAACTCTACAATGCACATGTGAAAAGAGAATACTAATGCACATGAGAGAAAACAGTAGAACCAACCGCACCTAAAAAGGCCATCTATCCAAAACCATCCTCAATAGATCATTGCCACAAATTAACAAACCCATGTATAATAACATAATAATAATCATATTGATGAAATTTACCCTTCCCAACTCCCCCCTGATTAGACATTTTCACAGACAAACATAAAATGTCTTGGCACTCTATCCTCTTTTATATCACAATTCATCACACTAAATCCCACTCATAGACACCTGTTCCACTACGTAAAATCTAATCACATTAAAGGGTAATATGGTATCCAGGAAGTGAATTACATCAACATTATCACCTCCTCCTACCATGCACAACCTCAACCATAATCCATCTCTTTTCTTCTCATGATATCCTACTCAAAGACACCTGGCCCATCACAATACATCATAACACATCTCAAAATCATAATTTTTTTCTTATAGCTATTACAACCCATGAATATCATCATTTCAAGGAAGAGTTAGCGAGGAAGAGTGGGTGGATATCCATCCAAACTAACCACCAGGATGTTAGAAAAAACACCCCCAAAACTATTTGATATTGGTACAAGGTACTCAATATGGTTGGGGAACATAAAGAAATAAAAATAATAATATTATATATATAATAAATACATGAATACACCGACCTATGGGTTCACTACAAATACAAAAACTATCTCACAACAACACTAATTTTGTTTCCACTTATACATGCACTATACAACACCACAAAATATAAAGAGCAATCAGGTTTTCATCTTCTGATTACCTTCGAAACCAATTTCTAGATTTTTGTAACCAACACATTTCAATTAAAACATATTGGTCTTGAAACGTCTTCCATAAAATTAATTTATATTTAATTTTCCACCATTAAAACCACAAATCCCACAATGATTTTTTCTTAATTTTTCCTATTCAATTTAACATTACCATCTCATTAACAAAACCATGTTAATTACAATACTACTCCGGAAACAATAATAACACGAAAAAAACATAAAAAATCCAAAAAATACTCAAAATACTCAACATTAGGACATAAAACCCACAAAATAATTCCATTTCATATCCAAAACCAGTTTCCTCCATAACAACTCCATTCCATCACAACAACCACATCCTGTCACATCACCCCATCATGTTCACCACAACAAATCCATTGACCTTATAACCAAACAAAACTGATAAACAACATCACACATACACTTTCATCACCTCATTCCATAAAAAAAATTAAAAAACATAGATACATTCAATGGGTTTTATTATGTTCCACATTATATTTAATTATATAATTACGGGATCCATATATCCTAGTGCAACAAATATATTAGCCGAGTATAAGTGGTTAAACATATATTCAAGGTGGCATAAAAAAATTAAAAAACATAGAATCATAACACATATAAATATAATACAAACAAGGGATACAAATATCCATGATTATAGTGGTAGAAAAAAATTTAATAAACTCAATATGACAATATAAAAATCCTATAAAAAATTAAAAATGTTTCCCTAATGAATTATTTTCAATTATTCATTTTTTACCTTTAATTAAGCTGATGAATCTATATTACCAAATGAAAAAAAGATTTTAACCCCTCCCAAATGATACAAAAAATAAGTGAATTTAGGTATCCCCTACCTGGATGAATAAGATTCACACGATTCACTACACAAAAATTGGGGATAACAACATGAGATGGAAATTCTAAAGGATGATCTTGAACCAACAGTGGAAAGTAGTTCAGAAAAGACCAAGGAAAAGGATATAGAAAATATTTTATTAAGTGAGAATGAAATAATAAAATAATTATGGAAAGATCTTCATTTTTGAATCAACAGATATAATATGATCTAGATTTCAAATCAAATATATGATTTTAACTCACCATTAATAAGGATCTCATTAAATTTCATATGGAAGACTCCTTTAAAATATTAAAAAATTTATGAAATAGAGGATATAAATTTATTTCTTTTAAATTTTCCTTATTTATCTTAATTATGGATTTAAAGCCATTTTACATTAAAAATAATGTAAAAATGGGAAAAAAAGTAAATTATGGAAAAATTATAATATGGTAAAGACATGTGAAATTGTTAGGAGCTACCATTAAGAGATATAATTAGGGGTTACCATCAAGAGTTACCAACAAAAACTACAATTAGAAGCTCCAACCAGAAGATATAGCTTGATAATTATTTTACCATGAGGATATACCACTATAAGGTACCATTAGATTCCCCCTCTAGAAGATACCATAATGAGCTACCATCGATGGATACCGTTATGTGTTACTAATAGTTGTTTCCATTAGGGGCCACCATTAGGCGATTCCATCATGTGTTAATCCAAGGTTTTACCATTAGGTTCTACCATCACGTGTTACCATTAACCTCTAAACACTTCTTTTCCCTCCTTAACACCTCAAAACCCCTCTTTATCCCCTTTAGCAACCTCTACCATCTAATTTTTTGAAAATTAATGGCATATAAGTTCCAAGGTATTACATCATATATATGTCAAAATATTATCTCCCTTGAGAATCATAACCAAATTATATGGAAAGAGGTAAAATATTTAAAAAATACCATCTAGAAACCTCTCATGGATCTCCCTACATCTGAAACATCAATGATATCCAAACACACCAACCAAATGAAAACATGCACAATAACCCTCACAAAAAAATCTTCTTTATTCCACATAAGAAATGAGAAATCCTTTAGATCTTCGTATAGTCCCAAGACACAAATCATTGGGAATGAATCTTTTAAATTTCTTGTCTCCATGGCCTTTTATATCTATACCTCTTAGTGTTATTATAGTTCCTATAGTTGACAAACATTCAGACTAGTGTTTCATCCTGACTCTGTTTACATGATCTCTACCTTGGGTCCAGAATTCCTCCATTCTCTTTTAGGTGGAGTAGTGCGGTGGGATTCACGGTCCTTTGGGATGTTAATTCGAGCGGTCAGTTTGGAAATATCCATGGGGATGTTATCAATGGATTTTTGGTGACTTTTTGGATTTTGGATTTTGGAATTTCTCAGGAGCAATTTTTAAAATCTGAAATGGGTGAGATTCAGGAATGATTTTGATTTTTGTTTTTTTTCTTCTAAATTTTGATGGTGAAATCAACCGGCACACTATAAGGATCAACTCTAGATGAGGTATAGAGTAGGACGCATTCATCTCAGCGTGACAATTCCAATTTGGATGAATGAGAGGGTATGGGTTTTCCATCGGTAACAGGCCAATGAAACCCTGCACGGGATAGCTTGTCGCGTGGTCATGTGAGGTTGAGGCTTAACATAACAATGTAGATGCTAGATAGGGGAAGTTTCTTATAGTCTTGATCTGGGTAACTTCTTTTATGATTTAATTTTGTGTTTCCCACTTTTCCTCAAAGGTTATTTTGAAATAGAATTTTAATTTTTAGTAAATGAGTCCCGTCTATAATATCAAGATATTGTCTTCTTTAGGAAAAAATAACTCACCAAAGAATTTCAATCACTTCAACATATAACGTATCCCAATTTAGGATCATTTTTTACCTTATTCATTAAATTCAATCTTCAATCACAAATTATATAAATAATAAAGAATCATATCTTATATAAAATAGTAAGGTCCAAAAATCACATAATAAAAAAAAGGAGAAATAAGAAAATGTCAAAACAATTGAGGGAATTGGGAATAGATCTATGCCTCATGCTCCCAAGTACTCTCCTCTAGTCCACCATGACACCACATCACAAAATCCAAATGAATAGTTCTCCCTCGAATCACTTTCTATTTATGATCTTGTATCTCAATTGGTAACTCAATAGCAGTTATTTCATCCTTGATATCCAACTATTCCCAGTCAATGTATTGGGAATTAGCATGGAGATATTAAAGGAGACGAAACAAATTGAATTTATCATGAATCTGGCATAGTTGTGGAATAAGTTTCAATCAATTATTAACCTCAACAACACACCCTAACACCTCAAAGGTCATAATAAACTGGAGTTAGATCTTACTCCCCCTTCCAAACCATCACTACCTATGTTATGTAGAGACAATCAAAAATATGTTGTCTCTAACCAAAAACTATAGGGCACTCCTCTAGTGACCAATATACTACATATATTTTTATTTTTCTACTTTATTCCTCTCATAAAAAACCTTAACATTTTTTCCTTCCATTTACCAAATCATGACCAAGAACTAATGAATTCACATGATCAATTCGTCAAAATGGAGAATGAGACAACCCCTATATAAATCCTCAAGAGGGGTAATTCCAATGGATAACTGATATATGTCATTCTAATAAAATTCAAACAAGTGAAATTTTTGTTCCTAAAATCCTATGAAGTATAACATACACTCTTGAAATATATCCTCTAGTGTTTTGATAGTCTACTCAGTTTTTCTATCTATCTGAGGGTGAAAAAAAGTTATGAGGTGTAACAAAGTTCCAATATCAAATTGAAATCCCCTGTATACATGAAAAGTAAATAATTTTTCCTGATCTTAGGAAATAGACCTCAAAACTCCATGATACCAAACCACCTCATCCACATACCACCTTTCTAGAAAATACCAAGGTTCATTAATCCTTAATCGATTTTTTGTGAATAGTTTTCATCGAATAACCCATGATTACCGATATAACAGTATAGCCACCCTAATACTAGGGTAATCTTTTGACGAAATCAACACATATTTCATCTCATTTCCACTTAAGAATGACCAAGTGATGAAAAACCCACCAAGCAAATGAGGCTCTAACTTTACCTACAGGAAATCTGAACAATGATCCACAAACTCCACCACCACATATTTCATTCCCTACCATGAAATTTGAGTTCCCAATACATAGTATATCATAGATACTATTGATTATATAACAAAAGGTGATCTATAAAACCCATTAATTACACCCTCTCACATCACTACAAGAAAAGGCCTCCTCTAAAAAAATATTTTTTCAACCATGCTCTAACTGTCCTTGAAAAGAATCACCATGGAAAACACAATAACACATCAACTTTATCTCTATGCCTCCCCACTGTGACTCCTCCACCTTATAAATCAAATAAATCTATGTTTTCATATAAAATAAGAAACATACCCTATCAAAAACTCTCATATCAATGTACATGGATGCTAATTACTCCATCACTCTCTAAGTATCTCTGTACTCCCTATGCACATCCTTCCATGACTTCCTGGTCAAAGTGTTCAACAAAAAAATCCCCTTTCCTGAGGTGTAGTTAATCACAAAATCACAATTACGAAAAAAATATATCCAACTCCACTACAAAAGATTTATATCATTCTAATATAATATATAAATCATTCTTGTGTGAACTATAAAGATCACAGAGCAATCCTCAATGAGATAACATACCCATCAATTCACCACAAACCCAATTACTACTAAATCTAGATCATGGTTGGTATACTTACAATCATGGGGGAGTAACTACCTAGAACTATTGGAATTAAACACATTCCACTATATTAATAATTTTCCCATGACCAGACAAGAATCGTAAAAAACACCGAAAATATCACCCCTTTATCTAGAAACTGGAACACTATAGAACCGGTCGATTTTCCATTTAGGTAGTTGAAAACTTCCTAACACTAATCATTCTAGATAAAATTTTATCCCCTATATTTCAAGGATTTCAATTTTTCTTCATTCTATGAGATGTTATATATGATCCTCCAATAATAACCTACATGAATAAGGAATCTACAAACCTACCCCCACATTCGTGGGTGCTTCCAATGAAATAACTTCATCAACCATCAAGGGGTAAACCGCCACACAATGATGAGACAAAACATTCACAAGGATGTGAACCTATCATATCAAAAACATAAACCTAGAAAAACTTCAATAGAGTTGGTAGAATCCAAAAACATAAAAATGGATTTTAGATGATTGGAATGTTCCTCATACGACTTCGAGTGGATCAGTATTTCATCAATGATCATCACTACAAACTGTTCATAAATTAAAAGAACATAGATTTCATGATCCCCATGAACACATATAGTGTTTTCATGACACTAAATGACATGAATAAAACCTCAATGCTTCCATACCTATATCTAGTGGTGGTTTTTAGGATATCACCCTTCATTACCCAAAACTAGTGATATCTAGACCACAAATTGATCATAGAGCACCAACTCACCAAAATCATCTATGTGAAAAGATCGTTTATCCTCAATGTTACTCTTGTATAATAACATTAGAGAACCCCTCTGGGACACAATAGGTCAGATGGAAACTTTTTTTCATCAGAACATTTATCCAAATCCTAAACTCTCTAAACTCATGCGGTTCCATAAGATAAAGATTCATAAAAAAATAGAGGCATCGTGCTTCAAGTCTATCCTAAACTTATTATCACATCGAGGATGAAGCATTACAACCTCTTCAAAAGAACCATATAGAAACTCCTTGTTAACATCGGGACCCTCATTCACCCTGAAGGCCACTTATTCTAAGTAATACTCTTCCCTAAAGAAATTATGGGGATCCATATATCTAATCCCCAACTAAAAACTCCACTATCCAATAAAAGCCACAAAAATTCCATCCATATTTTAGAACATGAATCTCTTACAAAGGCATTTGATAAAATCATTCACATAATACAACCAACTGATTCCATGAATTACAACATGAAGATTCATCATAAGAAATAATATATCCCAATGGGACTGATGTGGACCCATAGATAGTCTACACCTAGACACACATTGAACAAACATGTTTGGCCTCTACCTGGAATTTTCATCACCATTGGAAAAGGAAGATTCTTTACATATTCACCCAATGTATGAACCTGATTGGGGAACACAATGTTTTAAAATTATTTTGAATCAAACTGGGGATAAATAAGGGTGAATTATAAGATTAATTTACCTCAAATGACCTCTGACCCCTCTGGTTCTACAAAATATTCTACACGAAAAGGTTCTTTTTTGAACTCCTATACCTATCTATTGATGGACACCTCTACGAATATGGTTATCTATAGGTCCATGAACTCATTGAACACATTGAGGTCATCCCATAATTTCTCTATCTTTCCTTAGTAGATCATTAAACTTATACCCTTTCTAATAAAATTAAATAGATATCAATTACATCTAGGGATGTTATTAAACCTGACCACCTCCATAAAACCAAGATCAACTAATCCCTGGTAAATTATTCTGATGATGGCCATGAACCCCCACAAACTAAACTCACCATCCTGAAGCCCCAAGGAATAACATGAATACCAATTTTCAATGAAGTCCATAAAGAATTTGTTGAGGTCGAATCCATTCTAGTTGAATACATAATGAACCTAGAGTCTGTTACCTATAACTAAAAATTATAATCTTCAAGGAACCCTACTAGCTCCCCTTTCTCTATAAAACTCCTTATCACTACATCCTCTAAATCACCTCCCCCATCTTCTAAACCTACTGATACATCATTATCATAAAGAGAGTATCAAAATATTATATATAATTACAAAGTTACTTTTCAAGAAACCTTACTTAGGACCCCTCATTAATAAAAAATATCTTGGGTGAAACAAAAGAGGTCATAAAAGAAGATTCTAAACAATCATACTGGAATACTACCCACCTAAAGAGAGAGTAGTTAATTCCACATTTATACCTTCATAGTTGATGAAAGGAACTCTACCAGGAACTCCTTTTATATGTAAAACCAAAAAAATATTCCTCCTTCTACCCACCAAGATAGAAAATCCACCATTGGTGTGAAACCCCTCACATCCTACTAATAGTCAATGGGACCCAATATACTCCTGGAAATCAGATCAAACAGATGGAAGTCTCAAGATCCTTCAACAAGCTATCTATCTCCAAATAAGAATCACTTCACTCATACTTCTTCAAGGCCTACCATTAAAAATCATCAATTCCCTATTACACTAATCTTCCTCCTCAAATAGATCAACACTCTTACAATCCACCATATGATCCCACTGAACCTCCACTGTCTAAGCCACACATGTATGATGACCATGATTCATTTCAAAAATGGAAACAAGAAGTTCTTAAGAACTATAGAATATAATTTTATTAGTATTTATTTAATTAATTTTATCTTTTCTCAACTTTACCATAAACAAAAACTCCTAATTCAAAAAAAAAAATCACTAATAATCATGATGCATGTTCCTATCCAATGTATCTACCCGGAAAATAGGTCCACTACACTTTATCATTCAATAATCTTATAGTTTGTGAATGGGATCATCGGGGCCTAAAATCCCAAATCATAGCTAGTCTACTAGACCTATGTTACACACCAAGATATATTGGAACTTTTTCTTTAGAAACTCATTTAATGGTAACTATTACTGAATCAAAACACCATCATATATATGAAACATAGTATTTGGAACTAGTATGTCATTATCAACAACCACTAAAGATACCATAATTAAGGGATAAAGATGATGACCCTCGAGTCCAACTTCTAGTAGCACCCGAGTTGTTGACTAGCAGTAAGGGTATAAAAATATCCTAAATGGGAGTCATTAACCTCTATACTAATATAGGACTGGGAATTTTAATAATTAAACCACAATAAACTACATGAAATAATAAAAACTAATTCAAAAAAATCCCACAATGCATTTACATATAAAATAGATGCAGATAAGATTCTCCAATGAAAATACCCAAAAGAAAATGATAAATCAACAACACAACTATTTTTCCTAGGTTTGAGCCAATAATGTCCATCTTTATCTATGTAATCCTATTGTAAAACATAAAAATTATATACATAGATTTATAATACAAGTATAATTAGTAGGAAAGCCAATCTATCTAGTGTACATGTGAAAAGAGCATACTAATGCACCCATAAGAAAAAAACAGAACCAATAGCACTGAAACATGTCATCTCGCTAAATTGAACCTCACCAGGACTCAATAACAACATAAAAAAATCTAGGCATAATAAGATAATATGAATCATATTAATGAAAATTACCCTAACCCATTATCCCATATATTATTCAGTCTTACACCCCAATATAAAACATCATTATACTCCCACCACCTATGTATCACAATACATCACACCCCATATCGCCACCAAAGTCCTAGTCCACCACATCACATCTCAACATATTACCATATAATATTTTTATAAAAAACATGAAGGAAATCAATCGTATTCCCTCCTCATCCCATGTATTACCCCCACCATAATCCATCTCACCCCATATCACCATAACCTACTCTAAGACACGAGTTCCATCCCACCACTTCACAAAACATCTGAACAATAGCACTTTTTTACTTAAGTCTATCATATATTATGCATGACATCATTTCCTAGAAGAGGGATCAAGGAAGGGTGGGTGGTCATCCATTCACCCTCACTATTGAGAAGTTGGGAAAAACACCCCCAAAACAGTTGGTTATTAGTACTATACAATCCAAATGGGTGGGGATCATAAATAAATCAAAAAATAATAGATTATATATATATATATTATAAATTCATGCACTGCCCAACCTATGGGTTTAATAAATAGGTAAAAAAATAACTCACAACAACGCCACTTTTCATGCCACTTATACATGAATGAAACAACTCAAAAAGCAACAAAGTGAAAGCCACTTTTCCTCTTATCATTACACGAGAAGTCAATTTCTGGATTTCCAATAACAACCCATTTCAATATAAATTTCCAGTTCATTAAACATATTCCAAAATATTAATTTATATTTAACAACACACAATTAAATCTACACATCCTATTATGATTTATTCTTCCAATAAGAAATTCATTTTACTATTTACATCCTATTAGCTAAATGATGTTAATTCCAAAACATCTAAGGAAAGTATCACAATGCAGAACAATAATCAGGCATCAAAAACCCAACAACACCATCATCATAAACCTTACACTAACATCCCCATAAAATACAATCATTTCACAGCAATAACAACTTTCCTCCATTGTGGCAAAATTCCATCACAATAATCACATATCCTCATATAACCTATTATATCCACAACAATAAGGCCACATCCTGTAAAACATGCCAAAATAGTAAAAATACATCACACTTCCACTTTAATCAACATATTCCATAAAAAACATATTAATTATCAAATTAAATGAAGGGGTTTTATCACATACCACATTACTTTTAATTTTATTCTCACACAATACATATATCTAGGTGTAACTAATTTATTAGTTGGTTATAAGTGGTTAACCATTTATCAAGGATTCATCTCAAAAATCACACAAAAAATCTTCGCAATGCATATCAAAATGGTACAAATAGGGGTTAACAAAAAAAATATTTTTTGGTACAACAAACAGGGATAAGCTCAATATCTTAAAGAAACTATTAAAGCATTAAAAAGTTTTCACACACCAATAAATTTCAACCATCCAATTATTTATCAATAATTATTTTGATGCAACTATCTTCCCAATAGATAACAAGACCATAACCACTCCCACATGATATATATAGAAGAGAAATGAGGGATCCACTACCTATAAGATGAAGAATCAAACAATTTTCTACCACAAAATACGGGATAAATCCAAGGGAAGAAATTTATATAGGAAGAGATCATACCAACAGTGGAAACATGCTTCCACATATCCATGGGATAGGATTTTTATTGTACAGAATCAAGAGAGAATGAAATCATCAATGAAAAAAAAAGATATTTGTTTTATAATTATTATATATGATTTGATACAGACATTAGATCAAATATCTAATTTTAATTTATTATTATTATATATCTCATTAAATTAAATGTGGAAGACCCTTTGAAAATATTCCGACATTTATGAAATGATGGATAAATATATCCTTTTTTTAAAAAACTCATAAATAATATAATTATTGATTTTAAACAATTTAATTTTCAAAAGAATGTAAAATGGAAAATAGTAAATTCTTTAAAAATTTGAATTTTTTAAAACCAAGTATTTATGTTAGGTGATACTACCAAGATCTAACATCAGGATATAACTTAAAAATCAACCATTAGAAGATAATACAATAAAAAATAATCAAAATCTACCCTTAGAAGCTACCACCTGAAGATACAACTAAATACTATCGCCAGACCAAGTCTTCTATCATTGGGAGATACTACATGAAACAATCATCAAAAGCTACCACCTGAAATTCTTCTAGAATCTAACATTATGTGTTATAGCTAGGTTCTACCTTTAGGTGCTTATATTAGGTTCTATCATTTGGTTCCAACATTATGCTATACCATTAGGTGCTACCATAATGTGATATAAATAGATTCTAACATCATGTTCTTCTAATTTTTGGTACTTTTATGTGTTACCATTAGCCTCTAAAACATCCATTTTTTCATACTAAACACATACAAAATAAATCATGCATCTACTAAGATCAACTACCATGATATTAACCATAAAATAATGAGAATTATTTTTTATTACATTAGGTATATAGAGACCCTAAGCATTTACACATACCATTACATGATTTTATGTATAATAAAATATCATATTACTAGCCAATGATTGTGAAGTCTAGTGTCTTAGAAGACTGAGTACATAAAACTGAAAACATTAAACTAAATAATTTTTTATTATTATTAATCATCTTAAAGATATCCCAACTTCCATTGTGTGCATACATCTACATATATTAACCTGGGGATAACATGAACAAAGGTATGAGCTAAAAGCCTAGTAAAGGAAAAATAATATTAATAATGATTTAGCACATGGGTTAGAAGGCATGGAATAATGATATAAAAAGGCATGGAACATGTGAAATAATAACATATAAACATGTCATAATATAAAAATAGAGTCATAATAATGTGGTAGGAACATAAAACATGACTTTATCACGAGTCAAAGCTCATTTCACATAGAGGAGAACCAGGCTAGGTTAACCACCAATATCATTGCACATGGTAGCATGAGTCAAGGTTAACAACCAAGACCATTGAAAATAACATTTCATGATACTCAAATTTACCCGATGCATTAGATTAATATCTGAGTGCACCCATGTTAACATGTTCATGAATATAAATTACATGAAAAAAATCATAGATAATCAATCTTACATAAACATAAGGTTATCTTCAAAAAGAAATGGGTATCATAATCTTGTTATAAAGCATAATGAATTGGTATATCATAAAAGTTTCCATTAAAAAAGGAAATAGATCATGCATGGACATTAATATGGTGTAATAGGAATATATCATAATAAGTGATTCCAAATTTAATTTCTAACGTTTTAAAAAAAATTAAGATTCATTAAAATTAAAACATTTTAGTGTGGTTTAATAAAAATATCAAAGATCATTTAAAATAGAAAATATAATAATTTTTTATATAAAACAAGATTTTATCCAAATTTTTTTTCATGATAGACATAGTGGTTTATAATATAATTTTTTCTTTAAAACAGATCTTATTTTGTACTTTAAATTGGGTATGAATTTGGGATGTTCACATAAAACGGGTCTCCTTATCAGGAAGTGTTGAAGAGGGAATCACTTAAAAGCATGTATATCCCAAAAAGATAATGATTAATGGATCCTAATACATTATTTTTGACATATAAATAAAAATTAGAATATGTACATAAACATAATATAAGATTTTATTTGGGTAAAAAGAGTATAAGAATAACCTGAAGGAATAATGGAGGTTCTGGTAGAATCCATTACCTTAAGTCCAAAGGTGTTCCCCTTTTGATATTAATGAACGGAATAATAGATTATGTTCATTAATTAATAATAAAAGAACATATTTGACATGTAATTGATTTATTATAAAAATTATGAGTTCATTCATAACCCTTTTGTTGGTTATGAGGTTCAATTTCATTGTTCGACTCTGTTTGTTTCATGACCGGTTCAATTGTATACATGAATAGAAAATAAAGTAAAATGAGGATAGTTGTCTAGAATTGAATTTATATTTAATTATTGAACATCCATAAGGTTTCATGGTTGTAAATTTAATTTGGTTACTTGTGTGAATTTGAATTATTATATAAAACATTAGTGATAACCTTTTGGGTAATGGGTGGTTTCTGGTCACATCGAACAAATGTTGTTCCATAAATCAAAACCATGTGTAAAAAAACATTCCAGAACTATATATAAGAAATAATAAATATATTATAGTCATTTGAAACCATAATAACGTTTTTATGACCAAATTTGAATTTGGTAAAATAAATTGAAAACCCATCATCCTTGAATGTGGTAAATTAACAAATCTCGGATGGCGTTTTTAATACCAGTATAAAAGAAGGGTAAAGAAGATATGATAATAAATTATTCTATTATCATAAAAAAATTAAATTAAATTTAAGTTACTATAATTTTCATAATATTTGGATGTGGAGAGGTAAGGATGGAAAATAAAACCAAGGAACTTGAAAGGAAAGTAAAATAATTGGAAAGTGGAATTTATCTCCTGAAAGTAATCTTTGTTAAAAGCATCTTAGGGGGAGAGGATTTGGTCTTATGTAGAGAAAAAGGGTTACTAAAGTGGGGGAGGATCTTGGGGAGATATTTGATTAGAATTTTGGAAAGACACAAGGTTTGAGAGGAGTGAATAAAAGAGGGAAGTGTGGGTGGTTTTTATAGTGGAGAGGAGGAGTGTTTTCTTAATAATTTAATCATTAGTTTATTATTTCCCAATAAGACAAGAAATAGTGATGATTAAATGACTAATAATAGTAATATGTTCATCTGATTTATAAGAAATGGGTATTAAATTAGTAAAACATCACCCATGACTCAATAATTATTGTATTTAACTTATTTTGTAAAATATTGTATTTCACTATTCATAAAAAATTCAAGTATTTCTTAAAAATCCAAAAAATTTACCATAACCATTTTTCAATATATAGAATCCAAAAATGAAATCCATTTTTCAAAAATAATTTTGTAAATATGATTAATTTAATTTTTAATCAAATTCATAATTTACTTGAAAAAATAAAGATTTTAAAACTACAACTGATTTTATAATGCTTTCAAAAATTACATAAGGACTTATAAAATTATCATAAAATCAGAAGATATATTATCATAAAATCAGAAGATATAAAAAATTTATTTTTGAAATCATTTTAGGAAAATAAATTTTCTTTTAAATTAAGTAAATTATTGTAATTAATTATTTATAACTTAAAAAATACCAATTCTTTTACTGTGCTCATATTATCACTTATAAGATACCTAAATTTGGTTCATAAATTCAAGAGTTAGGTTATTATTCTTCTAGATGATTTTCTATTCATAAGGTTTCTATTACTATTCATAATGGTAGGTTAATATTCACTAAAAATTAAATTTGTTCCATCATACTCCAAACATATTACTGATCAAAACCGTGTGTGTCATATTTTTGAAATTCAAATAACAGAAGTGAAAATATTATGTTTAATGGTCACATAGTACTTAGTAGTTCAATGAGTAATGATTTAATGTGATTATATGACATAATTATAAGGAGTGAATTTCCATTTATAAAACATTAGGTTGTTACATTCTTCCACCCTTATAAAATTTCTTCCTCAAAACTTTGTTTTAAATTTAAAACCATTAATAGGTGTGGGTACTTTTACTTCATTTCCACATCCAGATCCCATGTTGCGTCTTCTTACTGATTTTTCTACTATAGTACTTTGACCTGGTGAGTAGTCTTGTTGCATAGTACTTTATCTCTATTATCTAAGATCTTCATTGGATACTTATCGCAAGAAAGATCATTCTCCAATTGTACCACCTATGAAGAGAGTGCATGTGGAAGATCTGTTATGTACTTCAATAAGAGGGATACATGGAAGACATCATGTACTTTAGACATGGTATGTGGATATTCCTATCAACAGGCTACATCCTCGACACGATCAGGATTATCAAAGAGGATGATGTACCTAGGACTTAACTTTCCATTCTTCCCAAACCTCATGACCTTTTTCCTTGGAGATATCTATAGGAATACCATGTCTCTAACTTTTAACTAAAAGTCTCATCAATTATTGTCTACAAAACTCTTATGTAAACATTGGGATACCTTGATATTTCGATAAATGTATTTCATCTTCTCCACTATTTCATCGACCATTTTTGGACCTAGTATCTTACTCTCACTAAATTCAACCCAATGCATTGGTGTTCTACACCTTTTACCATAGAGGGCGTCATATGGTTCCATTCAGTTTCTAGAGTGGAAACTATTTTTGTAGGAGAATCCAAATAGTAGAAGATGCTAGTTGAATCCTCCTTCAAAGTCCATAGAAAATTCTCTCAACATGTCATTAGGTTCCCAAAAATATCACTCATATTGGAAATTTCTTTGAGGATTATAATACATACTAAAGCTCAATTCAGTTCTTAGAGCATGTTGGAGACCTTTCCATAACATCAAGGTGAATCTCAGATCATTGTCAGATAAAATAGATAGTGGATCTCCATGCATCCTTACCACCTATTTTATATATATCTTTTAAATTTGATCCAATGAAAAGTCCTCTCAATTTGCGATAAAGTGAGATATCTTTGTAAGACAATCCATAATAACCTTTACAGCATTGTTTCCTTTGGATATCTATGAATTTCCAGTGACAATGTCCCTGGTAATCTTCTCACACTTCCATGTTGGTATGGGTGGTTGTTCCGTCATCCACTTAGACTTCAGTCTTTTACCCTTCACTTATTTACATACTATGAACTTTGATGTATACTCAACAATCTCCAATATCATATTTTCCCAACAAATGTTCTCTCATAAATATTGATACATATTTGTACTCCTTGGGAGAATAGAGATGGTTGAGAAATGTTCTTCATTCAAAAGATAATTCTTTATCTATAAATCACATGGTACAAATAATCATGACCCAAATCATACAAATCCTTCCTTGTCAATCTTAATCTTAGAAAATTTCCCATTTCTAATGGCTTCCAACCTTTTCTGAATTTCAACATCTTTTCTTTAAGCAGAATTTATTTTTTCTATGAGGGATGGTTGATCTTTCATTTGAGAAAGGATTGATGATGTTCATAATTTAATGATTACCATGTCCATACTTTACAAATATAAGAAGATTGGATCCTTTTCAATTCCCATCATTGATAAAGATGCAGGATCCGTTCTACTTAGAGAATCCACCACCTAATTTTCCTTACCAAGATGGTAGTGGAATGATCATCCATAATAATTGATTATCTCTAACCATATTCTCTAGAGAATATTAATCTCTTTCTGTCTGAATAAATATTTTAGACTATTGTGATTAGTATATATGTCTCACTTATCCTCTAGTGATAATTATACCAGATTATCAATTCAAAGATCATAGCTTCCAACTCTAGATCATGTGTGGGATAGTTTTTCTCATGGAGTTTCAACTTCCTTGAGATGTAGTCTATCACTTTATCATTTTTCATTAGAACACAACCTAATCCCTTCTTCAAATCATCATTTTACACCATAAAGGGTTCTCTATTCGTTGGGAGTGTGAGTATTGGTGGAGTTATAATCCTAGTTTTCAACTCATTATAGTAGTCTTCATATTATTGGGTCTAGAATAACGTCACTCCCTTCCATTTTATTATGGTCATTGGGGTTGAGAATCTTGATATGTTATACAAAAAACAACAATAATATCTGGATAGACCTATAAAGATGTGGATCTCTATTTCTGATATTGGCCTAGGGCACTCTTCAATATCTATTATCTTGGGAGGGTCCACATATATCCCATTGCTAGTGATACCATGCCCTAATAATGGTTCCTCCTTCATCTTGAACTCAAATTTACTATACTTTTCATATATTTTCTCCCTTATCAAATAATTTAGCATAGTATTCAAATGATCCTCATGTTCCTCCTTGCTATTGAAGTATATCAGAATATCATTGATAAATACTACCACAAATTTTTTGAGGTAATGTCTAATGAATCTATTTATTAAATCCCAGAAAATTGGTCGAGAATTATTCATTCTTAAGGGAATCACTATGAGATCATAGTTTCCATACCTAGTTCTAAAGGAAAATCTGGGAATATCTTCCTTCCTCACCTTTAATTGGTGATATCCTGACTGAAGGACTACCTTAGATAAATAATCGGCCCTACGAAAATGATCTAATAACTCATTTATCTATGGAAGTGGATACTTGTTCTTTAGCATTATTTTTTATCTCATGATAATAAAAAAAGAGGCACATTGAACCATCAATTTGTTTTGATGAAAATGACTGGAGCATACTAAGGTGATGCACTTGGGTGTATAAAATCCTTCTCCAGATTATCATGTAACTACTTATTTAGATCATCTACCTCTATGGTGGCCATTCTATATAGTCTCTATGATATAGATAGGGATAAATGAATATTTTCAATTGATTAATCAACCTCTCACTCAAGAGGAAGACCAGGAAAGTCTTCACCGAGTTCCTCTATGTATTCCCTCACCATGGGCTTATCTTAGAGAATTATCATCCCCTTTTCCTCAATCATTTTAGCTAGAAATTATTTCTCATAAGGAAGTAATATCCACAATTGAGACAATGATTATACATGATATTCATCTTCATCCTTACACTTTTAATGTATTTGACAATGCTTCAGGATGTGAAGAGTGATCTCCCTTTCCCAAAATTTCATGTTGTATTCGTATAAGGATATCCAAAACATGGCCAAGATAACATCAAACTCCACTAAATGGAGTATTATAAGATTTTAAGAGAGGTTTAATCCACAAAAATTTATCAGGGAAGACGTATAAACATTGGAAGCAATAATTTTCCCATTAATTGTTCACAAAGATAAATTATCCTCAAAATATTGAGGTGGTGTTTGAATATTTCTATTAAACATGAAATATATGAAAGAATGTGTAGAACCAAAATCAAATAGTATGTTCACTATTATTGAATGAATTACTAGCATACCATTCACCGCATCTTTGTCCAGCTCCACCTCAACAGTAGTGATTGGGTAAGCCCTTCATTGTTTCCTTGGAGGTTGTTGTTGATTTTCTCTGGCAACCCTTGGTATAGTGAAATTTTTCGCACAATGTCCATGCTACCAGAAAATGTACTCTTTACACTATAGGCTCAGTGTGGATCTGAACTTTCCTTTCTTCTTCCACCATAGTGGGTTTCTTCTTATCCATTCAAGAGTTCTTTTCTAGGTGTCCCATCTTTCCACATTTGAAGTAATTCTTGGTTCCCTTTAAGTAGATCCCGAGATTATTCTTCCCACAATTTTGAGATGTGGTATGTTCAATATTCTTTCCATCTTGTGTTTTTTTCCAACCCACCCATATTAGATACCATTTTCCTCTTTTTGACACTAGGCCCATGAGACCACTGAGAGTCTCTATCTCCATTTCATCCTTGTGGCAACAATAAACAATCTCTTCATAACTATCGAAGTCACAAATTTCTAACAATTTTCATAGACTCATATTTATTCTATTAAATAAGAGATCTACCTTTCTTTCAATGTTCATGAAAAAGTCATAGGAATATCCTAAAATCCTTTTGAGGTTTTCTTCATACACCCTGATGGACTCATCTTCCTTCTAGATGAGTCTGAGGATCTCTCTTTCCATCCTGAGGTGTAGGGTTCAGTGAAAAAATTTATTTAAAACCATCTACTTGATTTCCACCAATTCCATGGATACAATTTCCTCTTGGGAAATCATATTCTTGATCAGTGTCCACCACTGATCAGCTTCTCTATAAAAATGATTGGCCACCAGTATGACTTTCTCTTATTCTGAGCACGGGAGGACATATAATATGTTTTCAATTGAGTTAATAAACTATTTAGTGAGGAGGGTATCTGAAGATACACTAAACATGGGTGGCCTTTTCTATATGAAGAATTCAATGGACACTTTCTATTTCCTTGTGGGACTAGGTTGTTTCATGTGATTAAAGTTGGTATTCACAACTTGATCTAGATGAGAAAGTACAATCATGATGTTTTGAGCACCCTCTCCAATCATATTTGGAATATCATTAGGTAAATCTTCACATTCCCTATCACATTGATTGATGGCATGTGTTCTTTTATTTCTCGCCATTAACTAATAAAAAGAACATATAATTAGAGGTCTTGAATACTTATCTATTTTGCATAAAAAAGGAAATATTGAACATAAAAGGATAAACATGTAAAAGAGAATTATATACTAACTTGTGATTCCCTGTGATTAAATCTAGGTCATCCTTCATCTATTTCTTAACATATATTCTTATGGGATATTCTTTTATTCCCTTAATAATGGTATATACCACTCTCATGAATTTACCAAAGCATATCCCCTTGGAGTGTCCAACCAAGAGTGCATAATTGCACATTTTCATGCACCACTTCCCCTTCGAGTCTATCTCAAAGTGGTGTTATAAGGTTTTAACCCTTGATACATCAGTGCCAGAGCCACCTATAACTGTTTGTATCAGGATCGGGATATATTTTCTTGATAAACCACTTACTCTATACTTACCAAAACATATGGATGTTTTCCTATACTTAGTATTATAATTTAGGTTCTTACTAAAGCACTCTATTCCTAATATCTAAAAATAACTCAACCATAATATGATACCAACTATAGAGACCTTATCCATTTACACATATCATTACATGATTTTAAGAATTATAATACATCGTATTACATGTGAAGGATCATGAAGTCTAGTGTGTTGGAAGACTAGGTACATAAAACTAGAAACATGTGATTAATTAAAATATTTCGTTCTTTAATCTTTATAAAGATCTCCTAACTTCCATTGTGTGAATACATCTTCATAGGGTAACATGGGGATAACACGAACAATAGGATGAGTTAAAATCCCAGTAATGGAAAAAGCATAATAATAAAGCTTTAGCACATGGGTTAGAAGGCATTCCATAATGATATAAATAAGCATGGAACATATGAAATTATAACATATAATCATGGGATAAAATAAACATGGAGTCATAATTACCTGTAATCAATATAAAACATGACTTTATCATAATTCAAGGCTCTTTGGACATAGACGATCACTAGTCAAGGTTAACCACAATGATCATTACACAAGGTAGCCCGATTCAAGGTTAATCACCATGACCGTTGCACATAACGTCTCATGAGCCACAACTTTACCCAATTTATTGGAGATATATATGGTCACACCCATCATAACATGTTCATGAATATGTTTTCCACATAAACATTCATACATAATCAATCATACATAAACATAAGGGCGTGCACGAAATGAAATGGTGATCATAATCATTCATCAAGCATAATGAATGGGCGTATCATACAAGTTTCCATGAAAAAAAGGAATTAGATCTGTCATGGACAATAATAATTTATAATAGGCATATATCAGAATAAGTGACTCCAAATTTAAGTGATAACATGTAAAAGTGTTTTTAAGAAACTATAAAATTAAAATATTTTAGTTGGGTTTAATTAAAAAAAATAATTTAAAACATAATAAGGAATAATATTTTATATAAAACCATAAGTTAACCAATAATAATTTCATGCTAATAATAGTGGTTTTATATATATAATGATTTTTAAAAATAGATCGTATAGTGTACTTGAGATTGGGTATGAATTTTGGAAGTTCCCATAAAATAAGTTTGCTTATCAAGAAGTATTGAAGAGAGAATCACTTAAATAATGTATATCCCCAAAAGAGAATGATTAATGGATTTTGGTACATGAGTTTTGAAATATAAATATCTATTAGAAATTTTACATAAATATAATATAGGATTTCATTTGGGTTAAAAGAGAGTATGAATAACCTGAAGGAATAATGGATGCCTGGGTAGAATCCCTTACCATAAGCCCAAAGGTGTTCCACTCTTGATATTAATGACCTAAATAATAAAATTAGGTTCACTAATTAGTATTCCCAGAACCACCTTTACATGTAATTGATTTATTATAAACTTTTTAAGTTCATTCATATCATTTTTGATTGGTTAAGAGGTTTAATTTCATTGTCCGGGTCCATTCGTTCCATAATCGGTTTACTTATATACATGAATCGACAATCATGTAATGTGAGGATAGTTGACCATAATTGGAGTTATAATTTATTATTTAACATCCATAAGGTTGCATTTTTGTAATTTTAATTTTTTTACTTGGAGTGAAGTTGAATCATTATATCAAACTTTAGTGATAACCTTTTGGGTTGATTGGAGGTTTTTATAACAACAAACATGGTTTTTTTATAAATAAAAACCATGTGTAAAAAAACAATTCCATAAAAATATGTGAGACATAATACAAATATTATAGTATGGTGAAACTATAATAATAGTTTTATGGCCAGAATTTAAGACAGGAAAAGAAATGGAAAACCCATCATTCTTGAATGTGGTAAACTAACACATCTTAGATGGTATTTTTAATACTAGTATAAAAGAAAGGTAAAGGAGAGATTATGATAAATTATTCCATTATCATAAAAAAAGTATAGTACATGTATAGTAATTGATTTGTCATAATATTTGGATGATGATAGATAAGGATTGAAAATAAAACAAAGGAACTTGAAAGGAAAGTTAAAGAATTGAAAAGTGAAATTTTCCTCTCAAATTGATCTTCTTTGGGAGCCTCTTAAGGGGAGAGGATTTGGTCTTTTGAGGCTTACAAGGGTCACTGTACATGGGGGAGGATCATGGGGAGATATTTTAATAGATTTTAGGCAAGGAACAAGGCTTTAGAGGAGTGATGAGAAGAGGGGATGGCAGGTTGTTTTTATAGTGGAGAGGAGGAGGGTTTTCATAATAGTTTAATCATTAGTTTATTATTTCTCTCTAATAAAAGACATATTGATTATTCCATAACCAAAAATTGTAATATGTGCATGTGAATTCCAACCAATGGTGCTTACATCAGAAAAACATCACCCATGCCTCAATAATTAATGTATTTAGCTTATTTTTTAAATTATCATATAATACTATTCATATAAAAATTCATGTAATTCATAAAAATAACAAAAATATACCCATGACCTTTTTGATGTGAAGAATCCAAAAAAGAAATAAAGTTTTCAGAAATAATTTTTTAAATATGATTAATTTTTTTAAAATTAAAATCATAATTACTTAAAAAACACAAATTTTAAAACTATAACTGATTTGATAATTCTTTCAAAAATTACATAAGGTATTATAAAATTATCTTAAAATAATAAGGCCAAAAAATGTTAATTTATGAATCCCTTTTTGTAAAATAAATTTTCTTTTAAATTAATTAATTAATTGGAATTAATTATTTATGAATTAAAAAAATACAAATACATTTACTATAGTCATTATATCACTTATAAGATGCCTAAATTTAATTTATACATTCAAGGGTGTGGTTACTATTCTTTTGGATGATTTACTCTTCATGAGGGTTATATTACTATTCATAAGGGTAGCATACTATTCACCAAAAATTATGATTGTTCCATCGGACTCCAAACATCTTACTGTTCACTATCATGAATGTCATATTTTGAAAATTCAAATCACATAAGTGATAATATTATGTTTAAAGGACATATAGTACTTAGTAGTTCATTGACCAGTGAGTTCATCTAATTATATGTCCTAATTATAAGAAGGTAATTTCTAATGATAAAACATCGGGTTGTTAGATGGTACCTATCAAATATTCTAACCCTCAAGAATATAAAAAAATCTAAAAGAAAAGAGTTAAAATTTCAAACAACAAACGTTCAAGATAGGTCTCAAGGATCTCATTACATTTGAAAAACCACTCATAACAAAACACAAAAACCAAAGGATAACATCCACTAAATCCCTCACAACCAAAATCTTCCTCTCTTTCACATAAACACATTCACTACCCATTCAACCCCTACACATTCCCAAGTACACATATCAAGGAATTTAATCAACTGTGTCAATACACTATCCTTTTTAGGCACTACTGACGAGACCCCACAATTTTAATCATTTCAAGGAATAACACAACACAATTTGGTTTCAACTTTTCCATTCTTCATTTACTATGAATCTTTAATCAGACATCATATCAATAAGAAAAAATCATGTCTCATATAAAATTGTAAGGTCCAAACATCACTACTTTTAACAAAACAAGGAGAAAAAAGACATGATCAAAACAACTCAGGGTACTGGTCACACATCTATGCCTCATTATCTTAGGTACTCTCCTCTAGGCCACCATACCTTATCATCACATGAGCTGAAGGAATAGTTCATCATCACAACACCTTATCTCGATGATCCAAGATCTCCATTGGTTTCTCAATGAATTTTTCACATTCCTATATATCCAACTATCCCTAGTTAATGTTGTGGGAGTCATGATAAAGATATTAATAGAGTTAAGAGACATAGAAGATGTCTTGATTCTTTTATAGTCTTGTAAAAAGTGAAAACGGATAATTCACCTCAACACAGCAGGAGACCCATCAAAATGGGGAGATAACTTAACCCTTACAAACCACTGCATCCTATATTGAGGTGAGACCTTCAATAACCCATGGTCTCTATACTAAAACTCTAATGTCTTCTCTCTTTGATTTGAATATGACTTATACCTATATTTTAATGCTTTCATCATCTTTAAAAGAAAATGATCTATCTCTATCGCTCCTAGCCCCACATTGGGATTGAAAACTAACAAATCCCAACCCCCTTACTAGAATAATGGAGAATTTAAAGTACACCCACCCAAAGACTCAAATGGGGACATGGAGATGTAGAGTGATATCAATTTTTTTAAAAAACAAATGTAATGGATTTTTTTATAAAAATATCCACTAAATTCCAAGATTCATGTTCATAACATATCCTCCAGTTTCTGGGTTGTCCAATTTATATTCCTAAAAAAAATTGATATTTTATAATAGATAATTTAAGTGTAAGTGATAAACATACATCACAATATTGAGAATGAGTCCAACAAATTACAAAAAACGAACCAAATTTCAAAATAAATTGAAAAACATAACTTCCCACTTCTTCACAACCAAATCATAGTTCCACTAACAAGGGTTTCAAATTCAAATTTCAAAATCATAAAACTGCTTTTTAGACCACATTCCATCCAGGTCTTAATAAGCCGAACCAAGGCCCACCTCTAGTCTCTTATTTCACTCACCTACCTCAATTTGAGCCGACAAAAATCCAACATCCACTCACCTCCATCATCACCGCTTCTTGGAACCACCACCTTCATCATTGCTACTGTCGTCGCCAGAGTTTCCATCACCATTATATTTATCCTCATTGAATGAAACTGATGTCCAATTTGCCAATGTCTGCAAGCAAAAGCACCTATCACCTTCAAATTCAACTACAACTACCACCTCACAAACATTGTAATAACTCACATCTCCAAATTCTTTACCAGAACACTAGAAAACCAAGAGGAACTTACTCGTCGACAAAAGAAACCAAAGAATGGAAACACTAGTTGCAGATCCATGGAGACCCATCCACTCACATGAATAGATTACAAAGCCTCCTTGGAAGATAATTCACCCAAATGACCTGGGAGGGTGTGAAGAACCTGGGAACCAAAGCATAACACAAGTATCGAGGACTCCAATGAGTCGAACCACAAAGCCATAACCATCAACCAACAAGGGACTAAAAATAGAAGTTACCACGAGACACTGAACCACATGAACTCACATCCCAGAGCATAGGGGAGACCACCATGCAATCATCCATAGAGATAGAGGTGGAGTCCTGATACCAGAGTAGAGAAACATGTAGCCTAATTCCACATTATCTTATCATACTTGTGAGGATGGAAAGTAGTGTGGAGGAATTACTTATTTGTAGAATCATATTTCAATCCACTCGATACTTGTGATGTAAAATGTGGACATCTATAAGAGATAATGGAAATTATTACTAAATGAAATAGAACCACATAATCTATATACCACCTTTCCAAAACATTCATGGAACCAGAGTCCTTCATCACTAGGATGAGAGAAAATTACATTAACTCATCTGTGATTACCCAAATAGCATCAAAACCAACCAATCCTAGGGTAATAATATTAAACAATATTGAGATGTTATCTGATTAAAACTTGGGAACCTCTAAGGAATGTAAAAAAATGCCAGTAATATGATTCTCTTCCATTACCAGACGAAAAAAAATTAATGAGATACAAAATCATCCACTAGATTTTTCATTCCAAGCCAAAAAAATTATCTCTTGAAGACATGATATATCATGCATACTTATGGGTGTACATACAAAGGTGATATATGGAATTCATAAAGTAATACATCATGAATCACTACCCAAATAATCAGGCTCCCCTAAAAGAATATCCAATTCAACCATCCTTTGACAGTCCATCTGGAGAATCATTATTTACAACATAATTGTGAATCACCACTATCTCTTTGTCTCCCGACAAGGAATCCTCCACCAGATGCATTAGAGAAGACTATATTGTCTTCAAAAATATGAATCCTACCCCATCAACCACACTCATAATCAAGTATAGGAATACCAAATCCTTTATCACTCTCTAAGCATCTTCAGACTCTCTTCCCACATCCTACCATGAAATTCTACTCAAAGTGTTGGCTAAAAAATTCCCCTTTCTTGAGGTTTAATACATTTCATAATCATAATCTTCATGAAAATATATTCACCTTCCCTACTACAGATTAATATCATAATAAGAATAGATATACCTCAAGATCTTCTAGTCCATGATTGTTATAAAGGTCTCCCCAATGAGGTACTGTCTCCATAGCTTAAACTATAACCCGAATACTCATAACTCAAAATCATGTGGGCTATAATTATACTCCCAGGGAATAAATTCCTAGACCCATATGAGATCACATATTTCTATTCATCAAGATGCATCACAAAAAACCTCAAACATCACCCCTTCCTTTGGAAACTGGCATACTAGAGCACAGATCAATTTCCCCTTTAGGTAGTAAGATAATTCTCAACACAGTTCAACCTAGATAAAATACTAGTCCTTCCTATTCAAATATGTCAACCATGAAAAAATCCATGAGAATTAGGGTACAAAAATCCATTAATATCCTAAAAAAATAAGGAATCTATGAACCTCCCCCAAATTCCTAGAATCTACCCATGAAACAACTTCCTCAACCTTCAATGGGTCTACTTCCACACCCTTTTGTGCCACCACATGATTAAGGATGTGCATCTCTCATGTATAGAACCTAAACTATGACAATTTTCTATAGAGATAGTATTTCCAAAAACATTCAATGTAGATATGATATAATTTTTGTTCTCTTCGTTTGACATTAACTATATCAATATGACATTGATGAACATTACTATGAACTGGTCTAGGAATTCGAAAAACCTAGAGTTCATGATCCCCATGAAAAAACCAGATCTTTTCCAACACTGATAAAAATGACCACAAACTATAAGTTCCCATTGTTATATATGAAGGTATTACTCTTGATGTATCCCCCCTTCACCCATAAATGGAGATATCTAAACTAGAAATTGATCTTAGAAAACAAACCATCTCTTATCAACTAGTAAAAGTTATCATTTAATACTAGAAGTAGTTATTATTTTTGATCTTAACTTGTATTAACCTCTAGTAGTCTTTTTAAAATGTCATACTACCATCAAAATTCTTAGATAATAACACTAGAGGATCCCATGGTGACACACTATGCATTATAGAACATTTATACATTAGATCATCTATCTTAATCCTCAAATCTTGAAAATCACAGGGTGTTATCCTATAATGAGAAAACAAAATAAAATAAGCACCAGGTTCTATTTCTATCCCAAACATGATATCACATCAAGGGATTAAATTCACATCCTCTTCAATAAAATAATCTAGAATTTACCTGAAAACCTCAAAATCCTCCTCCACCCCATCGTCCACTGATTTCATGGACAACATAGCTATAATATAAATAATTGGATCCACATGTCTAATTCACAAATGAAAAATCTACTAACCAAAAATACTATAGGTCTTCCATCTACATTTTAGAACACGACTTCATACATAAGTAGTCGATTAAAACATGGATAAAATACAACAATTCAATTCCAAGGATGACATCATATGGCTGAATAAAAAGTAATTATAGATCTCTATGGGACAGATGTGGCACCATCATTATTCCACATACCTAAGACATGTTAAACAACCATTTTTAGCATCCAAAAATCATGGATAACACTATGTGCATGGGAAGTATCTATTTTATAGTACCAATGTACATTCCAAAGAGGGAACAAAATAGTAGTGACAAACTCCTAAATTAAACAAGGAATAAATTTTGGTGGATAATAATATAAGCATACCTCAAACGATATATGCCCCCTCTGGTTATACCACCTCTACTCTTAACAAATGACCACATGGAACTCCTCTACCTCTCTATAAATGACCACCTCCATGACCATGATTGGTTTGAGGTCCCTGAACTTGTTAATAATCCTGAGTTTGACCTCTAAATACTCAATCTTCCATTGCTGGATTAGAAGACATATTCCACTACAATTTAAAGGGCCTCACTTTAATCTACTGATGAGGTTGACGTTGAACTTAACAGTCTCCCCCAATTGAGCTCAAAAGGTCACCAGGAATTTATTCTGATGATAGCAACAACCCTAATCGAAAAAACAAACTAGCATAAATCATCTAGGAATAGAATGAAATATATTGGGCCTCAAGGAATGGAAAGGATGAAATATAGGTCAACATCATATTGGTTGAATCTTTGAAGGTCCTCACACCTGATACCAAACATTATCAACTCTACTCCAAGAGGAACCCTGTTGTCTCTACTCCCATGATAAACCTCCTTGTGTGTGCATCCAATAAATCACCCTCACCTTCTTATGAGCCTATAGATACATACCCAATATCAATAAAGTAACTAAAAACTGGATATAAGAATGAACTACCTTCTCATGACGCCTTAATAAATATCCTTATTAAAAGAAACAACATCACAACAATATAAAATGTCCTCAAAAATGATCCTATGATCTTGAATTGTCATGATATCTTACTGAATAGAGGAAATATCCTACCTCTTTACATCCTTTATGGTTGATAAAGTAACTCTACCCGAATATGATTCTATATTTTGAGCCATGAAACATCCACCTCCTTCCACTAATGAATATACTATATCCACTACTGATATGAAAATTTCAACATCTAACTAACAAACAATGTGACCATATATTCTATCGAGGCATGAATCAAAATTAAGGTGATCATAAGATCCTCCAACCACCACTTTATATCCATGTCAAAAATACTTCCCATTTAATTCCCAAATTTTTACCACTTAAATGAAAACAATCCCCCCTTTAGAAAATTATCATCCTCATCCAGATCAACCCTCTAATGATCAAATGGAAAAACCTACTAAACCTACACTACCTGAACCATTCGTGTAGGATGACCATAATCCATATATGAAATTTTAACAGTGATTTCATATGCCCGATAAAAGGAAATTTTATGAATATTCAATTAATTAATTTAGAATATTTTTAACATTTCCTAAACCAAAACATATCAATTCATAAATTAAAAAGTCATCATAATGCATTTACCTCTCTTAGGTATCTACCTTGAAAATTGGCCCACCTCACTTGGCCATTTAATAAGATCAGATTTTGTGGACTAGATCAAAGAGGGCCTAAAATCTAGTTTCCTAACTGGTCTCCATATACTATGTTATGCACCAAGTCCAACTGGAACCGTTTCAGTACTAAACCATGTAATTATCACTGATCCTAACTCCAAAATCCATCAAATGTCACAACCATTATCTATTATTCTAGTCTATCATGACCCCTTCTAAACAAATATACAACAATGAATGGAGATAGATAATAACCCATGATCCCCTCCTCCAGGTGGCCTCATGTCGGTGACTAGAAATTAAGGTATGAAAATCTCATAAATGGGAGGAATAACCTTCTATAATAATATAGTGTTGGGAGATATGAGATATCAACCATGAGAAACTCCACAACATGATATAAAAAGAGATAAAAAAAATACTTCCCATAGTAAATGTATAACTAAAAGAGTATAGATAAATGTATCCTATGTAAATACCCGAGAGAAAAAAGATAAATTAGCGACACAACAACTATCCATATGCTTGAGCTAGTAATATCCAACACAATCCATGATATCCTTATTTAAAATTAAAAAAAATTATATATTTTAGCTAAGCATTCATGAATAATTAGTTTGAAAAGACAATTATTTCATGAACATGTGAAAAGAGAATACAAATCCACCAATGAATGAAAGGTAGAACCATCAACACATAAAAAGATATTCCAGAAAAACCCAAACTCACTTAGGATCTCACTCCATGTAATGAATCCCGGTATAATAACATAATTTGAATCATGTCGATGAGTGGTACCCCACACCATTTTCCCACTGATTATCCACTCTCATATCACAATTTTAAACATCCTAGGTATCCCATGTCTTCTGTATGAAAATTAAAACACTAGATCCTACATGTAGAAGCATGGGACCCCACACCACATATCGCCATAAAACTATGGAGTAAATGTATCGTGAAGATAAAGGACATCAAGCTTGTACACTCCTCATACTATACATGACCCCCACTATGATCTATCTCATCTCATCATCCCATATCCTACCAAAAGACTCTGGGGCCACCACACCACATCACAACACATCTCTACAATGGCATATTTGAATTTTGCCCATCATATCCCATTCATGTCATCATTTCCTGAAAGAGTGAGTAGGGAAGATTGGTTGTCCATCCATCTACCCTCACCACCGGTATATTGGGAAAAAACCAAAACTATTTTTTATTAGTACTATGTACTCTACATGGGTGGGGAGGGTAAATAAATATCCAAATTGTATATTGATTATATATATATAATAAAGACACAAACAACCCAAACTATGGGTTTACTACAAATATAACAAGTAACACAGAACAATAACACTTTCACCGAAACTTTAACTACCCCTTCTACGTGCAACATAAAACACCACATGCCACAAAGCACAAGACACCTTTTATATTGTCTTTATAATCAAATCCAACTTCCATATATCCATTAAAAATCCATTTCAATAATAATAGTGATTTAATTACACATATTTCATCCCATTAATTTATATTTAATATAACACCATTTAAAAAAAATCATGTTAGGATTTATTATTTCATTAGCCAATCCATTTTACTATTCCCATACCACCAGAAAAACCATGTTATATCCAATATGACTCGAGAAACTATCACAACACACATAAATAAGCATACCCCAAAATCCCAACAAGAACATCATCCTTAACCTCATGTCGACAATCCCATATAACAACACCCTTTCACATCCATCACCACATTCATTCATAACCACCACATTTAGTCACAATAAACACATCTCCTTACATAATCCCATCATATCCTCTACAATAAATACGCTACCAATGAAATGAAGAAAATTATGAAAACTACACCACACATCCACATTCATCAATGAATTTCACAAAACATAGAATTTTTTTTTATATTCACTAAGGGGTTTTTATAATGTTCCCCTTTACTTTTAAGGGTATTCTCACAAAAGACATATATCCAAGTGAAAACAATTTATTTGTTGAGTGTATGTGGGATATCATTTATTCAAGGGGGTGTCAAAATATTTTTGCTAAAAGTCTTAATAGAATATCTAAAAGAAGAAAAAAATGGGCTATTAACATCCATGATTTCAGTGGTACAAAAAATATGTATAAAATCTATATCATAATATCAAAAAGTTGTAGAAGCATTCGAAATGCTTCCCTTGCACATAAATCTCAACTAGAAAATTATTTATCTTAAATTATGTTGAGAAAAATTCCTACCAAATGATAACAATATTATAACCTCTCCTCTATGATACACAAATATGAGAAATGAGGGATTTCCTACTTCGAAGAAGAATCTTCACCTGATTCGGTGCCCCAAAACTGGGGTTGAATGCATAAGAAATAGATTCTATAAAAGCAGAAAAAACCAAAAGTGGAAACATAGTACCATACATATTGGAAAAAATATGGAATTTTTTAGTCTTGTGAGAGAAGTAAATAATGAAATAATAAAGTGAACTCCTTCTTTTTAGAGACAATAGATACAGTAGATGTGAGATTTTTGATGAAAGATATGGTTATAATTGATTATTAATGTGGATCTAATTAAATTATATGTAAAAGACCCTTTTAAATAATATGATATTTTAATAAATAGATATTATATATGACCTCATATGAAATGCCTCTTAGTTCTCATAATTATGTCTTCAAGACCATTTTACATCAAAAATAATGTTAAAAGGGATAAATAGTAATTTTTTAAAAAATAAATTGAATATGATACTTTAATCTGTTATTGTTTGGAGGTACCTATAAGAGATACTATCAATAGATACCATCATGATTTACCACTAGAAAATAAAATTAGGATATACTCTCAAAACCCGCCATTAGAAGCAACTATTGAAAGCTACCTCCATACGCTACTGTATGTCTAAGTCTTCAACCATTACGATTTTATACCTGAAATATTATCATGTTCTATTGCTAGGTGTTACAATTAGGTACTACCATTAGGTTATATTTTCAGGTTATACCATTAAGTTATATAATCAGTTACAATAGTCATGTTCCACCTTTAGATGTTGTTGTTAACCTCCAAATGACCTCTTCTTTCTTCCAAAACACATCTAAAATCCTTAGTACCACCTCCGAGCACCTCTAACATAAGCTTTACCTAAATATAATGGGATGTAAGTTCCATTTTGTAATATTAAACATGAAATATATCATTTATACCTATTAAAATAAATAGGATGGTTATAAACATGGAAAACTAGATGAAGGAAATGAAATCATAAAGTGATGGGATAATGGAATATTTAGAAACAACAGAATACTTGAAATCATAAATATTAGTCAATGGTCACTCCCAATACCATCATTATAGAGTAGATAAATTACCGGGGTGGATTGGGTTTAATCCCCATTCCCATAAACATAGTAAACAATATCCCATTATGCATTAGGTCCACACCATAATCCCTTATATAACATCTCATGTGATATAATGCCTTACCCAATGTAATAGAGGGATATATAATTTCGAGGACACCCATAACATAATTTAAATAATATATATGTGTGAAAATTTAAGAAAATATAATATACATAACCCATAATCAAGATCAAACAAATGATAAAGAAGTGGGTCTCATAATTCTGATATACTACATAATGAAATCTAAATCACAATGATTCATAATATAAGAAGGAATTAAATCATTTTAAACACTCATAATTGAAAGTAGTATATAGTTATTTAAAATAAAGTTCTAATTTTTAAAATTCACAAGTGTGATCTGGGGAGGAATGAAATGAAAATAACCACTTGGATGGATTTTTATAAAATAAAAAAAATAATATTTTAAAGAAAGAAAGAGAATTTATTTCAATCAAACCATAATTGAACCAACTGCATTCTCCATAAATAAATGAGTTTTTTTAGAATCTATTCATTTTAAAAAACATTCTATCAGGATGACTCTTTACCTATGATAAGAAATAATAAATTTAATTAAATTTATATTTACTTAGAAGTGGAAAATTTTAAGAGAACTAAAAAATGTATAACCCCAAAAATAAAATGGTTATTTAACCAGTTAAATATATATATATATAATTTATATATATATATATATATGTTTTACATATATATAAAAAATATAATAAGTTCATGGGATAAAAATTTCATAAAAAGGGAGAAAAAGAAGGAGAACATGTAGCCGACAAGTAATGAGGGTTATTTCAAAAATCCCATTTTATGTTTAAACAAATTTAAATCCAAAATATTAAATTTGGGTAATAAAATTATTTTGAAATTACAAGAAGGTAAATATTATGTTCACATGAGGAAATGCTTAATATGACATCTAATTTAAATGGAGAACATTAGTGGGGAGGGAAATTGTGGACAAGGAGGGGAAATATTTGTTTAAATGGATAGTAATTATTATTAATAGAGTTTAATTTTAGATAAAGTATTAAAAATCACTTGTAAGAAATATTTAAAACAACAGTTATCTTGATATAGGAATAGGATATACCATCTGGAATTAATAGTGAAACTCTAAAGGAAACCATTTAACTCAAGAAATCAGATTTAGTTATAAAATACCCTTATATTTAGATAAGAAATCAATCATACTATAAAGTTAATAAGATAATAAATTTAAGTTATATTTTTAATTTAAATAATAATTTATGATATTAGAACTCATGGGATCAGTTATTACCTCATAAAATGAATATTGGTTCATAATATAAAGGCTTTGTTCAATGGATTTTGATTAAGGTTAAAACCATTTTCACTTTGAAAGTGATGTATACATTTTCATAATATCATGAATAATAAAAATTTTCATTGATATATACCGAAGAACTAAATTAATATACATTTAATTTTATATGGTTAATCTGTTATTATTTGTTACATATTTTTCATATATTTTTTTTATAATTGTCACATGGTGATCTTCAATTAATTTGTTCATCACATATTTGTTTTGTTGAATGTTTACAATGGTGTCATAAAATAACATCATGATCTTCATAATTAAGGAGTATTAATTACTTTATGATTACATTGGGGAAATACTTGTATAGTTTAAAAGTTTTTCCAAATACAAATCCAATTTATGTAAGGGTCCATGATAATTCCACTTAATGTGGTTGATGCTAATATGATTGTTTCTTTTGAATCACAATTATTTAAGTCACAATATTATTATTATGGAATATTATTGATGAAAAAACATAATATTAGTTAATTAAAAAAAATTGAACATACAACTTAATTTTTTGAAGACAACTGAACATGTCATTTATGGATGCAAAAATCTATAGACACACACAAGATGATGTTTTAATTTTTCTTAATGATTTTGGAGGAATTTATAAAATGGATATTAAATTAGTATAGTAAAACTAATAAATAGTAAAAATGATGATGTTATAATCCACTAATATTTTTTTTTCTTAGGGTGGAGGAGAAGAAAATAGATTGAGAAGTTGGGTTGAGAGTATTATCTCTCACTTGGATGTTCTCTCTTGGGAAACTCATTAATGCCTCGTATCATGGTCCTTTAGTAATACTAGGGATTCAATGGAATAGGGTTGGTTTTTAATAGATACTTGGGTATTAATATTTTTTACAATAATATTTATAATGGTTGGATAAATTGAGATGATGTGGTCAACTTTTCAAAGTGAAAAAGGAAATTTGGTAAAAACTCAATATTTCCAACTAATAGCACACCATTATTCAAGGAAAAGTCTCTAAAATAGGCCAATATAGATTCTAGGAAGTATATAAGGTTGATCTTACCACAACCATCCAATTTAAAACGTGTGTCTTGCATGTTTTTTCCTTTTTCCCTATATTATTATTCTTTACCCTAATTTAAACTTATAGTGGTAAATTCACTTTCACACATGGAAACTAATATTAATGTAAAATTTTGAAATTTATATTATTTTAAAATTTTAAAATAATGATTTCATATATGAAAGTAAGTTTGTTAATAAAAATTTACATCTTTTATTGAAATTAATTTCAGTATTATTGCATATAATGGAAAAAAAATCATTTATGTAAAAACTATATTTAAGTCATAAGATTTTTTTAGAATAAATTTCCATTGTTATTTAATTTATTTCCAATAAATTGATTTATGATTATTCATAAAAAATTAATTAACATTAAAAAAAATTCAAAACCTAATTCAACCATGTAAAAATTTGATCAAAATAAAAAAATAAAAACAATTTTTATTAAAACATCACCTAGTATTTCTACAATGATAATCATTTTATTTATAAATAAACATATTTTTTTAATATATTTAATTTATATTTATAAAATATATATTTTTTGATATTTTTGTAAACAAATTTTATTGATTTTTTTTCAATGACATTAAAGTGAGAGCATTAGTAAAATTGGCATTTTTTACTATTTTCATCGAAATTAAATATTTATAAAAAAGATAAAAAAAATTATATTAAGATAATATTTCAATGATAAATAAAAAATGAAATAATTTTTATCAAATTAATATCCAAAAAATAATTGAAATAATTTTAATTTAAAAGTATAAAATTTAGAAAAAAAAGGTTTTTATCAGAAACAAAATTTTGAATATCAAATATTATTTTTTCTTTAATTTTATAATTTTGATGTTTTTAATTAATTATTAATTAAATAAATTGGTTTTATTATTATTTAATAATTAAAATTAATTCATTTAAATAAAAAACCCAATTTTTTTAAAATTCATTTTTAATCATAAGGTGAATTATGTAAAAATAACTTTTTATAAAGAAAAAAAATATTTGTATATATCTAATATAAATATATTATTAGATATTGAAGTAATAAAAATTTATATGGACATAATCTATTATGATATCTATATAGGACCTATGAATTATATAAGATCTAATTGCGGTTTTGGTTCGTGGTTTAGCCAGCATAGATGTTGTGGAAATCTCTAAAGTATTAAACTCCACATGTATATGGGTTTTCTTAGAAAATATTTTATCTAGATTGTAATGGGATTGTTCTTAATAAAAACATATAAAATATAAATCCCTTATTAGATAAAAAAACTAGGCTTAATAAGGAATATTTCTACTTCTAGATACTATTTATTCATACATCTTTATTTGTTTTGTGATATTGTCACATCAATTTATACAATCTCATTTAACGAATATACTTTAATGGTCATATTAAATATTAAATATACATTTTGTTTATTAATTTTACATTGGTATACCATGTGAAACACAATATTTGATTTATTATTTATTTAAGGTGACAATAAAAAATAATCTCTAATAGTTACATTCTTCCACATAAAATAAATTGTGTCATCACAATTTAATTTATTAATTACTAAAAATGTTAGATAAGGGAACCTATATGGTGGCATGATAATTAATTTTTTATATAGAATCAATCACATATATTCTATTAAAATATGCGGAATCCAAATATTTTCTTTCCTCCTTACCTTTTTAGTTAAATTTATCTCATGGTTTGGTGTTAAGACCTGTTTTATTATTCCTTGAGTTTATAGTCACACATTTAGTGATAGACTATACTAAGTTATTATGAGGTAAGAAATTTTATTCCCTATTATTATTATAGATACACCACAAACACATATCTCTCATCCTACATGGTTCTTCAAATTTGTAGTGCCATTGAAAATTTCATGTTAAAAGGTAAGGTCTATGAAGAATGACCCCCTACTCACAAGGATCATTGAGTTACATGTATATAACCCTATAATAACTTTATAGATTAGATACCCACACGTCTCCAAACTTCACCCTCTCTAGATTAACCCTAACTGATGCCTCTTACCTCAACAGCTAACCACACATCTCCCCACCCACATGTTTCACCTGTAAATTCACTAGTAACTATATGAAATAAACTCGAATAATGGTTGGTTGGGGATAAATTACCTACCACATATATTAATAATATATCTTCATGAGCTCAAAGAGGGCCTTCCATGGATGAAATCTTTTACCTTATATGATTCTTTTACTCTCATACTCTGGTGAATGAAACTTGATTCTCAAACTACTCCTTATCACGAGGCCACTAGATAGCCTACCCCTTTGTCAACTAACCTCAATATCTTATTTAACTAGAGGTGTAAGTATTTGGTTAAATTCAACACCTACTATTAATATGGTCTTTTAATCCCTTCTAGAAACAATTAGGCCTATAAGTGGAAGTAGTGCATTGATATATGATAACCATGAAGATTTGTTGTTTTCTTCTACTATTGTAGTAATCTAATGATATCTCCAAAGTGGTTTCTATTTATTGCCTATACAATCATTTATTTTTTTCAATAATGATGATATTGTACATAGTATAACCATTATTAGTGTGTATGGAGTCTACATTAAAATAGTTAATCTATTACTAGAACTATATATAACCCAACTAAAAGTCCCATATAGAGATTTATATTCGGATACAAATAATTTTTAAAATTACAACATCATATAATAATATATTTTATTAAATATATATATAAAAATAGTGTGGTAACCGCTAAAAAAACTACACAACATAGAGTGGATAGAATAACAATTTCAATTTCCCAATTATAAGGTGGATGATTTAGTAATACAAATTCACCATATCAGTAGTCATTAAAGAGGATCCTCCTTGTTCCCTTGATTTTGGTGGTTGTCCAAGAATATCATTCTTATTAACATTTCATTTTATGAAATTGTGTTAGGTAATTTCCATGTTTTTTACATATATTATTAGACCATTAGTGGTGTTTTTTGGATGCACATTTTCCACTCCACTCGTTCTAATTAGCTTCTTCATATTCTAATGGGAGTTTAATTCTCAATGACCCCCTATTTAATAAGAAAATAATTTCATTGTTCCCTCGATACAATTACATTGGTTCATAGTAATTTTTTTTGAAATATATGTGATTTAATATCCCTTCATTCATCACCTTTATTTCATGAGTCTTCATGACTCTTTATGCTTCTCTTATTTGTTTCACTCTGTATTTCAACTATAGATTCATTATTAATCATGTTTCGTGATCGTTGGTTTTTCATAGTCACCATATTTCTCCATAATAATCCACCTTTATAATAGCATGATTGTTTAGGTAATCATCGCATTGTCCCTCACACCTAGGGTTAACATGTTTCCTTATCATTTTAGCCATCACTATATTCAAAAGTGTGGACATGAGTGCCCAAAATTTTACATCATATGGGGATTATCAAAATCAATAACATAAAAGGTATTCATCCTTAAATAATTCGAAAATATTATATCATTTTTTTCCTATAATTATTTTATTTCAGCCTATATCAATCATATATTAACATAGGCAAACTTTATTTTAGTTTTTCCTATACTACCCAACCAAGTCCAAAAATATAACTAATAAATAAATCCTCCATTATGGTTTTTAAAGAGAATATTATTAACCAAATAATATCCACTGACTGTGTTAAATCATGGGGTTAGTTAGTTCACATTGTCATACAAAAGGTTGAATTTGAGTTAACACCAAATCCACCCATTTGCGGTTATTAACCTTAGGTATATATATGCCAAAGATGACATCAATTGTAGTATCCAAATTTGGATTTCATTATTATTAAAATAACATTCTGAAAACATGCTTAATTTCACGATGTTATCATATACATAGGCTTATCTCTTGGATTTTTTAGTAATGTTCCCTCATCATAATATCGAAAATTAACTAGAGTTTCATATGAAACTGATAATAACATTTTAATCCTTAAAAATAGTTTATTTCATGAATTTTAAAAATAATTTCCAATAATAATAACCAAGTATCTAGTGGTTTAGTGTCTTTTGAATATTGAATGAATAAACAAATTTTTATTGACATGAAAAATTACTATTTTTTCAAAACTCTTCATAGTGATCTAAACTCATATTGATCTTCTAAAACTACATATAATACTCTTTGGAAAATATATAAGTAAATGCACGGAAAAGAAATACCCTAATCGAATAATCATGGTAATTAAGTATAATATGATAGTCTAAGGCATATCATGATATATTCAAGATAATGGTAACATGCATAGAAACATGGATTGTAGAAATGAAATCATTGGATCCTGAAATCAAAGAATATATTGAAAAATAATAATAAATGATTTCATAAACATAACTCAAAGGTAACTACCAATTCCATTATTATAATGTATTCTATATCCCATTATGTATTTTTTTCATTTCCTATTCCTGTAATCATAAAAAACAATGTCCTATGGTGGAATAAATTCACTCCCAAATCCATTGGGTGACATATCACGAGATATAAAGATTTAAAAATTGAATTGGGGGGATAAATAATTACATGAACACACATAACATAACTAAAATCATAAATATTTCTATTACATGAAGAAAATTCACCATAGATAAATGATACGCAAGATCAAAACCTTGAGAATGATGTGGGTTTCATAATTATAACATACAGCATAACTAGAGGTTAAATCATAACAATTACAACAAATCTATTTAATTATATAATATTAAAAATTCATAATTAAAAATGGTATATTATTATTTAACATGGATATCCAATGAAAAAATTCATGAGAATAAATTTGAAGATAAAGAAACATTATGAACCACATGGGTAGAGTTTTAAGAAGTAAAAAAGTGATCTTGTTACTAAAGAAGAATCATTTTTTTACATAATACAATAATTGAATCAAGAGGGATATACATAAATGAATGTGAGTTTTTATAATATTCTTATGTTTTAAATACATATTATGGGGGAGATTCTGGATATGAGATAAGAAATAAAATGTTCTCTTAAATTGGGGAACCTTAAAAGTGAGAAATTTAAAGGAAATAAAAATTAATACATCCAAAGAAATAAAAATTATATTTAAATTTGTGTATATTTAAGGTACATATATAGTTAAACGTTGAACATTTATGAGAATAATATTTCATAAATAGTGAGAAAAAAATGTGAAAGTAATAAGTAACAAGGGTGGTAAGAAAAAATCCATTTTTCTGTGTTATGTTTTTTATATCCCACATCATAAAATAAGATAATAAATATTTTTTTTTGAAAATATATGATGTTAAATCTGATGAAAAAATGAGATAACACTTATTGATATTTATAAATAAAATTATATCATTTTAGGGATAGAAAATTATAGATAAGGAGGGGAAACCATCATTAAAATGGATGAGAATTATAGTTAACATAGTTTCATTTTCAAAAAAGGATTAGATCTCATCCGTAAGTAATATTTGAATAAAAATGTATCCACTTTTATAGTAATATAGTATGATATAATAAGTGAAAAAAATGATAAACATTATAACTCATGAAATGAGATTAAGTTATAAGAGAACAATGTATTTAGGGAAGATAAAAATTGTATCCTATAGTAAGGAAAAGAATGAATAGAAGTTAAGTTTCAATATGAAATAGAAACTTATGATATAAAAATTAATGGGGTATGTATTTATATCATAAAAATTATTATTGGTGCATAATATCATAGCATGCTTCATTGAAGGGTGATTGAGATGGAAATCCTTACCAAGTTTTTGAAAGAATTTTTTACTTTATAATAACTTATAAAATTGATAATTTATGTTCATTAGATATATTTATGATAAAATTATTCATCTATATTTTATTTTCTATGGCCCATCTATTTTATTTTTTAACTTTTTTTAATTAACTTTTTTCTTATGTTTGGTTCTAAGGGTCGATTAATTAATTTTTTCACAACAATTTTAGTTTATTAACTACGATCCAGTTGTTGTAAAATTACTTCAAGATATCCAAAATTATTTAATTTTATATACTTTATTATTTATTTATTAAAATAATTATATGTTTTTAAATATTATTCCAAAATATATCCAAATTAAGATATGTACTTTTATAAGACCATTTATGGTATTTAAATTTATATTGATTGTTTCTCGTTAGTCACACCTATAGAATGACTCATGTAATTCTTATGGTATATTAAAAGTTAGATAGATATTATAATTTTTAAATTTTATAAACATTTTAAAACTATAATTAAATGTGTTGGATAAAAATTAGTCACATCATTCATGGAGATATCAGTCTTTATACACACATGGATATATTTTCATTTATCATAATTATTTTGAAGGAATGTATACAATTTATGTTAATTTAGTATAATAAAACATAATAATAGTAAAAAATGTTTTTTATCATACCTTCTTGGATATATGGGATATATGTTCTCTAGAAGAAAAAATTGGACAGATAAGTTGGTTTGAGAGTACTACCTCTCCCTCAGATGTTCTGTATTTAGTAACTCCTTAATGATCCTTAGCTTGGTGATTGTGTGATTTCAAGGCATGAAAGGCATGGGGAGGGTATTGAGGATATAATGATGTAATTTTTTTTATACAATTATTTGGAATGTCTGAATAAATGGGGAGGTGTTGGTATCCTTTAATAAGTGGAGAAAATGACACTCTAAAAAAACTCATAATTTCTCAATTCCATCACTCCTTTATTTTAGGAAAAATAATCAAAAAATTTTACAAAGTTGTTTTCTATATGGAAAAAAATTGAATCCCCCACCATAAAATATAAAATATTTCTTTTTCATTTTTTAACATTTTTCACTATATTAAAATATATTTAGCCTAATTTACCCTTACCATGGTTGCTCCACTTTCACCCTTGAAAACTAATTTAAAAGGATATAATTAAAAATAATATTATTTTAGAATTTTATAATTCAGATTTAAATGATGAAAATAATTTTTAAAATTAAAATTTCCATTATTAATTGAATTTAATTTGAGTATTAGCATATATAATGAACAAAACCTCATTTTCTGAAAAAAATTGTATTTGACGAAAAATATATATGTTTGTGATAAAATTATGCATTTTATTGATTATATCAACATTAAATTTATTAATATTTTTCAAATATTATATAATTAAAAATAAAAAGGTTTTAAACCTAGTTCCAATATGCAAAAAATTAATTAATGAATCATACGATAAAAAGTGTTAGTTAAAAAATTTCATTATTTTATAATATGTCAATAATGGGATTTATCTATTTATATTGAATTTTAAAATAATAAATATGAATTTATGAAATATAATTTTTATTGAAAAAATCTTCTAAAAAACTGTAATAATATTCATCTATAATAAAATCATAAAATTGAGAGTAAAAGTAAAATAAGATTTTTTATTATTCTCTTAAAAAAATTAATTTATAAAAATATAAAAAATTTATATAAACATAATATTTCCAAGATTAACACAAAAATTAATTTTATTTTCCAAATTCACATTCCAAAATTTATAAAAAAATTAATTTTTATTTATGATAGGGAAAAATATATTTTCTTATGAAATAACTTTCAGTATATCAACTTGTCCTTTTTACTAAAAATAATGATTAGTATAGTCTGAACTAATTTTTGATTCAGTAAATATATTATATTATTTTTCAATCACAACAAAAATAGATCCTTGAAATAAAACAATAATTTTTAAAAATATATTATTTTAAGGATTTGGTGAATTGACAAAAAATGAATTTTCAAAACGCATTAAAATAATGATATATCCATATGTATAAATATTTCATTACATGTTGATATAATCAAAATTTATACTCACATAAACCCTTACAATCTCTGCATAAGAATGAACAATTATATAAAAACTTATTGTAGTTCCATGCGGCCATTATCCTACCTTGTATCTTATTGCAATCTCTACAGGAGTGAACTACTCATGTGTAGTATTTCACTTAAACTATAATTGATTGAATATTCCTTAGGATTAGTCCGGGGATAATCCTAGAGAATATACCTCCCTTATAGGCTCAAATGAATGGGATTCATAAATGATGTATCTACTTCCAGGCTCCATTTATTCTTACTTTATTTTTTTTTTGTGGTTACTTCAATTTATAACTTCAAGTTTTATTGTTATATTTTAATAATTATCTTTAATATTTAAAATATATAATGGGTTTTTAATTTAATTTTGCTATAACTTATCAGAAAACAATTTTATTTATTTTCTTTGTTAGAAAATAATGTGAGATATTGGGTCCCTGTGAAAATAATATGTTAACCATAGAAAACTAATTAACAACATTTGAGAACTTATGAAATATTTGTTCACAAATATTAAATGTTTATTAATTTTTTTAATTACATATTCACAAGGTGAAATTTAATTTTTGAATTTATTCTACTTCTATATAAAATTTATTTTTTTTGGTAAATAAATTTAAAACATGAAATCTAAAAGAACTAATTTCCATATGTTACAAAGAAAATAATGTTGAAAACACACTTTATAAAAACTATTTTTAAATTTTATGTTCCAAAATCATAAAATTGTATTTTCTAACTAGTTGATATTTTATTTTATGTAATTATTTTCATATTTTAAATCACCATTTTCAAATTAGGTAATAATATCAATTTTAATTTTGGTTTGTAATACTTATTAACAAAGTTTAAAAAAAAGTTACCATGGTAAAAGCTAAAATGGTAAGTTGTTTTAATATGTAAAAAAGTGGAAAAAAACAAAGGTAACAATAGATATGTATGATTGGTGGATTGGCCAAAAATATTCTCAACATTTTTTTAATTTTGGTGTATTTGACCATTAATATTAACTTAATGTTTTCAAATGTAATGGGTGTACTTACATAATTACACTTCTCTTTACTTAGAGAGGGGTATCACTTACACCATATCATGATAAAATTATTTGTTAAAAATTTCATCCTAAATAGGATCCATATTTCTCCTCATATAATCCTATATCATGTTTTTAGGCCTCTAGTCTCAATTAGTTTTCCCATAGCGTCAATTTTTAAGGATATTTTAAAATAAAACCCACATGTTGTTAATGTGAGTATTTTTGAATCCTTGGAAACATTTTTTTAATATTCCCCTTATAAAAGTTTTTTTATTAAAAATAATATAATGAAATTAATATTGTTAATATACTAAAATTTTATTATTTAAATGAATGAACAATAATTCAATCCTTTTCTTGTACTCTGAAAAAAAGAACAACATTGATCATGCATACGTGAAGACTATCTCCTCCATGAATTCATATAGTTTGTTTTCCATCACAACAACTCATGACTGGTCACAATGGATGATTTTGTGAGGGAGTAAATTTTTTAGGTAAAACATGGACTACAATATAATCATATACCATCTACCATTATTTCTTCCCATTCTTTGATAAATGTAAAAGTTAACTGTCGGTACAGGCGGACTACCACCTCCATGAACAATGAAATTCATTTTTCTTTATCAACATTTAAGAATGGTTATAATAAATAATTTAATGAATATATATGATATTTATGAAATTTTTATGCTTATATTAATTATATTATATCACTACATAAATATTTTTACTTACTCATTAAGTAACTATAATATTCTCCCACTAGGGTCAGTTTTACAACCTAAATGAACAACATTAAAATATTTGTATCCAGAATAAAAAAGAATATTATATAATTATAATATCATTTAATAGAAATTTATGTAATATATTTCAATTTTTTAAATTTTTTTATACATATTTAATATTTTTTTTATATTTTTCAAATTTTTATCTTTAAACAAGACGAAACTCCTGCTTTAAAATTTCTATTTTCACAAACCATAACATAATCACTCACTAAATTAAAATTGAATATTATAAATCATTAAAACCCTATGAATCTAGTTTCTATGGTGATCTTGGAATGATTATTTTCTTATTTATAAACATTAATCAATAATGCCTTTGAAAAACTAGTAAAAAACATGAAATCATATTTTCTAGTACCCATGGATTAAAATAAACTATAACACAAAAATATATTGGTAAAAAATGGTTTTAAATATAGTTTATAATGAGAAATAAATATATTAATACGGTTCTGAAATTGGGTATTAGGATTGTTATTTTTTATATGTGAGTCTAGATCATTACAAACTAAGTGGGATTGACCGTAGAGGTTTTTCATCTCAATTTCACTTTCTTGAGGCATCTTTTTTTTATACAGATATTTTCATTTAAAGGGTGTGTATACTAAAATAAAAAAATATATCCTGAATTTTATTTTATTCATTGTATTTTATGGTCAATTTTAGTCGCTCTCATTTGATGTTTTTTTAATAACATTTTCGAGAAATACCTGATATTGATAACTTAAAACATAATTTTATGAGTTATAATATTTCTTCTTGAACTGATTTTATCCATGCTTCACTTATTCCATAATAATATTTTATTATATAATATTTTCACTTCCTAAATGGTATAAAATAAATTTTTAATTCAATGAAACTACCATGACAAATTACTTCCCCAAAAAACAATGACTATGTCAAGAATAATTTCAATTCTATTTTGTGATTAATTTTATTCCATATTTATATTTTACAATCACGCCAATGTTTTCCATTATATTTTGAATCCTAGTTATGTGTTCACTCATGTGACATTCATATTTCTATTTTCCTCTTTTCAAAATTATATTTTATTAACCCTTTCTATAATGTGAGTTTTTAACAGAGGTATTTACAAATATTAAAAAAGGTTTTCTATCCTTTCAAAATAAATAATTTTTTCTTCTAATTTAAATTTCCTATAAAAAAATATTTTTAATTTTAAATTCTCCATTATAGAATATATTTTTTATAATTAAATGTTCTCAAAATTTTCCACCTTACCCTTGAACCTGACTGAAAACTTTTCCTTTATAAATACAGTAAAATATTTCTAAAAGAAACTTTTATGGTTTCTCTTTACATATGAGAATTATTATTTACTATGTTCATTTCCATATTTTTTTATGGTCCTAAAAATTAGTTTAACTCATTATGATTTTTTAAATAAAGTAAAATTTTCTGAAAACAATTAAAATTAAAAGTTGTATTTTAAATGGAATTATTTATATTTAAAAAAATTAAAGGCTTTTTATCTTAAGTAATAATTATTTATTTTTTTGAAATAAAATTTCTTCTATATTTTTTTATTCTAAAAAATCATTTTTCTATTGATGTTTAGTAATTGAAATGTTTTTAATACTCAGATTATTTCATGTCACAATCCAAAATTCAAAAGTACAACTTTTTATTCAATATCATGCATGACACACAACATCAACTATTAAAAGGGAATATATTAACCTGATACATTACAATATATTTACAATATTAAAAAAATATAATATATTATATAACTTTTAATTTAATAAAAAATTGTTTTTCTTCCATTACACACAAGAGGGAACTTCCTTGATATTTTGCATTACACACAAGAGTGAACTTCCCCGATAGCCTGTGTTACATACAAGACCAAATTTTATTGAACAATTTAATATTATTAAAATATAATGAGATATAAACTAGAAATTAAATTAGTAGTTATGAATAGTAATAACTAACATATGATAATATATGGTTTATATAAATATAAAATGAATTAATTGGTTACCAATTAATGATAAATGAAAATAAGAAACAATTGGATATAGAAAGAAATATTTTTATTTTTATGCTTCCAATGGAGTTTTTTCTTAATAAACATAATTATTTATAGTTATTAATTTTTGAATGAAATATATATGTTATATATTAAATAAAACATCTTTCATATTCATACATTGGTTTTGATATGCATAAGATAAGTACAAACCCAAATTGCATAGAAAACCCTATATTTTTATAAAGGTTATTTTAGAACATTTTGAAGAAGAACTCCTTTTAATGATGAATTTTGACACATTAATTGATTTAATATTTCAAAAAAACATTATATTTTTAATATAAACAAAAAAAAGTTATGGTGAATTTTTGGTAATATTCAGTGATGTTTTATTTTATAGTGAATAGTTAAAAATACCGAATTTTAGTTCAAATTAGTGTTTTAATCTAATTTATTTATAAAGAAAAATTGTACTTTTAATCAGTTTTTAAGATTAATTAGATAATATCTTAATCATTTAATAAGTATATATGATTAAATAAAATGTTATTTATGATATAATTATCATTTTGGAAAGATATGGTGTCACTTACATTCTCTCAATAATGATCTTTGAAAAATGGGAATGTTACTCATGTGTACGTATGGCCTACCATATCCATGATCATAACATTGATTCAGTTTTATTAACCATATTTATTTATTGATTTTCAATTTATAATAAGTAATAAATATTATGATTATGTCATGATTATTATTCTGAAGATGTTATATAATGACCCCCTTTACCATAATTGACCTACCAAAGTCATTTTTGACCCATAAACAGAATATGGTCAAAGCACACAACATAAAAAAAATTGTTTAAGAAGTTTTATAAATGATATTAAAAAGTGAAATAAATTTCAATGATAAACAAGAAAACCTTTCTCAATTGAGTATAAAATCAGCATATATTTATTATAACGTACGTCAAAGGATGTTCACCTGAAAGGAAATGCTATGTAATGGATTTTGTCTCAATTAATATTTTAATGAGACTTGTTTATTGTTATATAACTAGTTTCTTTTATACAGTGTATATAATTCCCTTTTACAAGATATATCTTGAATCTCCATACTCTCATAATAATATAACTTTCATATACTTTTATTCCTTTGTGAGTATTGTAATGGAAATTTCATTAAAGTGGTATGGGACAATTTAAAAATGTTTAAAGATTATTAAACTCAATAATAACTTTAATTGTATTTCAATGGTATTTACTTTCAAGGATATTATATTCCATTGTTCAGTAAAAAATTTCGTTTTATATCCTCTGGTTATTCATGATAATTTTCAAGTATTAGTTGCATTTCCAAGTCTTTGTTACTCAAAATGTTTTAGGTATTTTCTTACAAAACCCAACATTGTATCTCTCTTTATCCGGAGAACACATTTTCTAATAAAAATCATGTTTTATTAAAATTCTTTCAGAAATGATTCCAAAATGATTTCGTAAAGAAATTTTTACATTTTTTTCAGTTACTAATGTTTTAAATTAATCTTATAGTCTCTTTCTGAACCTGAAATTTTTCTATCCTCTAGGGATGCCAACAGAATTTTATATTCACCTTATATGGCTTGTAAAAATTTACCACCCATCATTCCTTAGAATCTTCCTTTTCATATTTAAAAGGATAATTTTTATGTAAATTTTTTTTGAAATTCATTTTAAATGATTTTTTTTCAAATGGGTTTTCAAAAGAAAATTATATTTTCCTCAATTTTTTTAAAATATATTTTTATTATTATTCATAAATCAAAAACCCCATTATTTTACTTCATATGGTATTTTTTTGATAACATCCTTATTATTCCTAGAAGTGGTTTATGATTTATTTGACCAATGATAGTTTTCACATTCACATCCTTGATTTATTTTTTAGTCCCCTTGATATATTCAGTCATATATGATCATTTAAAAATAATTTTCCCTTAATTATCCATTTCAATTGTCATTGATATTATCGTTCCCTAAATTGTATAACTCTTTAAATATAGTGAACACTTAGATAGTTGTTAAATTTTTTGGGTATATATTGATAAATTCATATTCTTTATTCAATACCGATATTTAATAAGGTATATTGTTGATTAATTAAATCAATTACCTGATATGAAGAATGCTTTGGACATGTAATGAGGGGTGGAGTCTAGACTTTATATAGATCCTTGGTGCATTGAAAGATTCCCTTGAGACAAATTAGTTGTGAAAATTATAATAGTTTAAAATATCTAATGAAATTTATTGATGGTATAAGTTTTCATGTGGCTCGGACATGATGTCCCCTAAGAAAGAATTTCCCTCATTTATTTTCAGTAATTATTAATCCATGAGATTTTACATCAACATATCTATGGACATATTTCATTTTTAGCTATTTAGATGGTATGCTTCTCATTTTCATACCTTTCCATATTTATTTTTCTTAGATAATAATTTGAATGGAATGTGTTTCTAGTTATTGAATTTTAATATTTTTATGCACTTCTATTCAGTTTATTGATTACATAACATGTGTGTTAAGTTAATTACCTTTCCATATTTAGTATTATAATTATTTTCTTATTTATTCCTCAATAATTTATTATTATTCATAAATTGATCTCCCCATTTTTAAGTTTCTTTCACCCAAAATCGAATAAGAATGCTATGAAATATATTCATGGATTTACTATACATATTAGTGTTATACTCAATGTTATTTATTTAGGAAGAATAAAAAATTATGTTCTAATTAGTGTAGTCATTTTTAATACAAGGCTCATTTATGTATCTATTTTACCAAGACAACTAAACTGATCCATCATTCGAGGCCTAATTCCTTGTAATCATTCCAATGTAACTGATAGAAAATGTTATCTCTAGATCTTCTAGGGTCGTATCACTATTGTTGGTATCATAGGAAGTTTAGTAGAAACCATGAGAACTAGATTTAAGAAAACATGGGTCAGATAAAATAACCTTAAGATAGAATATGAGGATAAGTATAGAAGAAAAAACTAGAATTTTGGTAATGTGGAGATTATGTGGGTCTTCCTAGAAATACATCTCTATCTGAACAATACAATTGGATGTTGTTATAGAATTGATGTACCTTGGAGTAACAAATTTGAAAGTGTGTTCTGGGACTGACTCAGGGTTACTTGGTATCCGACAATGGGCCTTCATATAGACCTGCTTTGAAACTCTCGAGAGATATGTATAAGAAAATTACTATTTTATTTACAAATAACTATGAATGAATTTGAAAATGAAAAACCTAAGTTGTTTTATATTAAATATAATGTGTCATGGTTTAGAAGTCCTATAAATAATATTATAGATAAATCATATACCAAGGAAGTTCCTATGTAGAAATAAATGGATGAAGTATTTATATATAGATCTTATATTGAAAACATTAGTTAAAAGTTTATTTAGGGATTAATTATACTTCAATCATGCCCGTTATATTTATTTTAGATATTATGTTAATATTTTTTTTGAGTGGGAAAACCTGTAATCAAGGTGACAACCAATAATATTTGGCAAGTCTATGGTTCTTGAACCCATTACCAAAGGAAGATAAGGGTTTCAGGACAACCACTGACCTATGAAATTTTCTAGTTAATGTTTTATTTTTATTAGCTGAAAATTTTTAAAAATAAATTTCAACGATAAACCAGTAATATCAATTTTGAGGATTAGAGATTAATATATTGGACATATTCATTTTTTAGATAGTTATAGACAAATGGTTTGACGTTTCACTCTTTTAAAGGGCTAACATCCATTAAAATTTTCTTTTACTGCTTCAGGCATAAAAAATTGATTATTGGTAATTAATTTATATTAATAAATGAATGAATTATAATTTTATCAAAGCACAACAAAATTAAGGATATTTCATATGAAATTTAAACCTGTTAGGTAAGAATATTTAATTATATTCTTATGTTGTAAAATAATTACCCTACATTATGAAAATGGCTCAGAAATAATTGTTTTTCTTAATACCATAATTTATGTTGAACTGATATTCTTCTAAATCATCAATGTTTTTTAGATTTTAAGACCTAAAAATTATATTGATCATTCACTTGTTTGTGATATATGAAATAATTCACTCCTTATAAATATTTATGCTTTTCCTTCAAGTATAAATCTCTACTTTTCACCAATGTTCTACTTAGTGACCTAGTTACATGGTAGTCCATGTGACCATAAACAATTGATTCTATCTTTTATAGAGGATAACTTATGAAACCTTCTCATAATGTGGTATTTATAACATAGGATTAATCAAACTATATATCACCATGATCATGTTTAAATTTTATGTATGCAATTTAAATAAGGCGGAGATAATGTAACACTGAGAAATTCTTAAAGCACATCTTTTTATCATTATAGTGTATGAAACTCAACACCAATAGTAAAAACATTAATATATTATCCTAATAAATTTAAATATTTTTAAAATATTAAATTAATATAATATATAATATAGATTTTAATGCATGAAAGACTGATTTATCTCATGTTACATGAAAGAGATACCTTCCTCGATAGCATGCATTACAAGTAAGAGAAACCTTCCTTGATGGCTTATGTTACATGCAAGACCAAGCTATATCTAACAATAATATATTATTAATATTTAATGTGATATAAAATATCCATTAAATTAGTAGTTATGAATAGTAATAACTAACTTATGAAAATTTATGGTTTATAAAAATATAAAATGAATTCATTTTTAACCAATTAATTAAATAAATTAAGAACTAATTGGATATAAAAATAAATATTATTATTTTTATGATTCTAAAAGAGTTTTTTCTCAATAAGGATAAATAATTAAAAAAATTTAATGATTTTAATAATATATATATATGTTAAAGATGCTATAAAATATTTTTGATATTCATCCACTAGGATAGAAAGGTATAAGATAATAACTACCCCAAATTCACACATAAAAACCCATATTTTCTAAAGGAAATTTTACAGTCTTTAAATAGAGAAACCAATTAAAATATAAATTTTGACACTTTAATTGTTTTAACATATCAAAATAAATTTCATTGTTTTTATTAAAAACATCAAATTTTTGGTAGGTTGAATTTTTGGTAATTTCTCATGATATTTCATTTTTTAGAGAACTAATAATAATACTGAATTTCAGTTCGAGTTTTTTTTCATCTAATTTATTTATAAGGATAAATTTTAATTTTAAGTTAAATTTTCTTAATGTTTAATTAGACAAACAATTTATCAATTAATTAAATTTATATCATTGGAATCAATTTTAATTTTAAACTGATTAAGAAACATAATAAACATTTAGACGTTTTACTTTAAAAACCTACATTGTAGTCTCACATGCCTGATAAAATTTAAATTAATTTTGGAAAATTACATAATGGTGATTTAGAAAAATGGATTCCATATTTTTATCATCATATTTTATAATTTATAATAATTATAAATTAGTTTTTGACCCAAAATATCAGTAAATGTAATTAAACAAATTGCAATGATTAAAGTAAATTGAAGCATAAAAAGAAACTAATCCTTATTCTTAAGGGCCCAAATGACCTACCCTCTTGTCCAAAACCCATTTTCAGGAAATTAATCATCCACGAAGCTTCCATTATTGAATTTTTTTATGAATTTTATTTTGTAAAAACATGGGTACACTTATCTTATTTACAAAAAATACAATGTGAGTCTATTTCCTCCCATATAAAAGGCCACGACCACTCCCCATTCCCCACACGTCTCAAAACACATAGGTTCATAAAAGATATTCCCATATATCTTCCCAAAATCCCTCCTATTTACTTCTAATACTCCCTTGGACCCTTTTGGTATAGACCAAAAGAAATTACCATATTAATAGGTAATGTATTCTATAAAGATATCTAGATTTATTTACATTCTCCGACCCCTTAAACCTTATTATTATATTATTATATAACAAAAATTGTATCCAAAATTTACTAAGATATATTTATGATAAGCTTTCAACTGAAAATTATACTCACTTCTCCCTAATGGGTAATAAATAAATTGTTTCTCTGTATGGCGAACAACGACCACAAAAAACAATGATGGTTAATTTTTCATTTACCACCTATCATAGTGGAAATTATGATGGAAAATTTGTTTATATATGACATATATGATATTTATTGTTTCTTTATACATAATTCATAATTTTATTGTACATATCTCTATTACTTTACATTTTCCGGCAATGCGATAACATCATTTGAGGAAGTTTGGACAACCACCCCTCAGAGCAATGTCATTCATTCAAAATATACATGGAACATAAAAAGGATGGTTTCAATTATATATATGTGAAATAAAAAACCTCTCTATTATATGAATTACATAATTAATCTTCTTTAAATATAATATATTTCTTTTTCTTTATTATGATTTCAGACACTTAAAAAGTGATACGTCATTTGTGGACATGTAGACTACTACTTCCTCAACATGATGTGATTACTTTTACATCACAATAATTATATATATATGTAGACATTATTAAATAAAACTTTATATATGATATTATTATCATTATGGAATGATATGGTGTCACTTAACTTATTTTTATAATGATCACTGAAAAATGGGAAGGATACTTATGCGAACGTATGACCTACCATTTATATGATCGTAACATTGATTCATTTTTCAATACCATATTTAATGATTTATTTTAATAGTATAATTATTGTATAAATATGATAATTATTTCATAATTATTATTTCAGAGATGTCATATAGTGGTCCCTTTTACAATAGTTGACATATCAAAGTCGTTTTTGACACATAAACTAAATTTGGTCAAAAAACCTGATGTAAACATAATTTTTTATGCAGTTGATTAAAAAATAGTAAAAAGTGAAAAATAAATTAACGATAAACGTGAAAAAAATTTACAATCAAGTATAAAATAATCTTATGTTTATTATATGGGACTTTAAAGGGCCTTTTCTTGAAAGGAAACTCAAGGTAAGGGATTTCCTATCAATTTACATTCTATTATGAATTATTTATTGTTATGGACTTAGATTATTTTATAAATTATTTATAATTCCATTTTCAATGATATATGAGGAATATATTTACTCTCATGATATTATAAATTTCATTTAATTTTAATTTTTTGTAAGTATTATGATTTAAAATGTTTCAAAATCATTTGGGACACTTTGGAATGTTTAAAGATTTTTTTCCAAAAATAAATTTAATGATCTTTTAATGGTATTTTGATTTGAGGAAATTATATGACCATTATTAAATTAAACCATTAATTTTATAACCTCTTGTTATTCTTTACCATTTTCTCTTGTTAGTACCAGTTTCCCAATCTTTAGTACTCAAATTTGTTTAAGAATTGTTTTTCATAAACCCAACATTACATCTCACTGTAGTGGGAGAACGTGTTTTCTTCTAAAAACCTTTTTTTATAAAAATTTTATTTAAATTGTTTTTAAATGTTTTTTAAAGTAATTTTTACCCTTTTATCATTTATAAATGTTTTCAAAGAAATATTCTTATTAATTTTCTAAAAATACATTATTCTAACCTCTAATCATGCAAAAGTAAAGTTCTTTTTACCTCATATAGATTGTACATATTTTCCTTTTGTCAATACTTCAAATCATACTTTGCATATTTAAAAGGATAATTTTCAAATAAAATGTTTATAAAATTTATTTTCATTAAAAAAAAATTTCATAACTTTTTCAAAATAAAAGGATATTTACATCAATATTTTTTTAAATGATCTTTTTATTTATATTCATAAATGAAAAAAACCCTTTATTTTAATACACATAAGATATATTTTTTTGGTACCATCCTTATTACTCATATATATGGTTAATGATTGATTTTTTCAGTGATAGTATTCTCATTAAATTCCTTGATTTATTTGTTAGTGACCTTGAAATATTCAATCTCTTATGATCATTTAACATTGAATTTTATCTAAATTGTTTATTCCATTTATCATAGATATTACTATTACTTAAACGTTATACCTCATTACATATGGTGACTACATTGATAGTTGTTTGATTATTTGGGAAAATATACATAAATCTGTATTGTCTATTCAACACTGATATTTGATAAGTTATTTTTTTTATTAATTTAATCGATTACTCAATTTAAAAAAATTCTTTGAACATGTTTGGATGTGAGGTTACTAGACTTTATATAGCTCCTATATGAAACAATAGGTTCTCAGGAGACAAATTACTTTTGAAAATTAGAATAGTTTAAAACAACTTGTAAATAGTCTTGATGATATAGGTTTTCATGCCACTTAGACATGAGGTCCATTAAGAAACCATTTCCGTGAATTAGTTTTAGTTAATTATTATTCCATGGGATTTTTCATCGACATATCTATGTATACAATTCATATTAAGTTATTTATAATGAATCTGCTTCGGTTTCTTAACATTCTATATTTATTTTTTCATATATAGTTATTTGAATGGAATTTGTTTATAGTTATTACCTTTCCATATTGTTTATGAAATTCCATTCATTTTATTTATTATATGGAATGTGTGTTTAGTTAATTACCTTTACATACTGTCTATTCTCATTAATTAATTAATTATTCCTCTATATTTTTCATTTACTAAGAATTTTATCTCAACATTATTATGTTTCTTTCCCCAAGAATCCAAGGAGTGTACTATAAAAGATATGCAGGTATTTAATATATTGATTAGATATCTCCTCAAATTTTATTATTAATAAAAAAGAAAAATAGTTAGGTTTTAATTATTTTAGTCTTTTATAATACAAGACTAATTTATGTATCTAATTTTCTAAGAATGTTAAACTGAATAGTCCGTCAGGGCTTGATTCCCTCTTATTATGCCAATTTAATTGATAGAAGACACCGGCTCTAATCCTTCTGTGTTCGGGTCGCTATAAGTCATTTTAATAGATACATTTTAGGATTTTAAATGAATTTAAAAAATTCCTGCTTCATATATTTTTTTAAATTACCTAATCCAACAACCTCAAAAGGCTGTTTTTTATCAACCAAAACATTGTTTCTTATTCCTTATGTTATGATGGGTATGTGTTTTTATTCCACTATCCATCATTATTCACTAGATGAATTCTATATTGTTATAAGGTTTTTTTCTATAAAGACCAATACTTATCATTAATATATTTAATATACTTTTGATGAATATTAATTACATTAAACAAACACACTCTTGAGGATTATAAAGGGATAATAGATTTGGTAACCTTGACACATAATCAATTGGTTCATATGTAAACTATATCATCTCCCACCAAATTATTCCAAAATAGAAACCTTGTTAGGCATATCATACATAAAAATTTTCTTAGAAACATATGGAAAGGATAAATAAATAAGGGTGGTCTTAGATGCTCAGTTGTAGTAAACACAAAATATATGTAAAAATAACAAGAGATTAAGTGTATTTGAACATGAGAATGACATTTTAAAACCATAACATGTATATCAAAGATCATATTATAGAGTTATGGAATCATTATTAGAAGTTCATAGGACATGAATTATATGGAAATCAATTAATATTATCCACGTTATAATAATATTGGCATAATACATTTAGTAATGGAAAACACATAAGAATAGATAATCATTTTCTTGTATTTCAAGGATGATATCTAAGACTATCATAGTTAGATGGCTCCACTCCCCAAACCATCAAAGTAGTCAAGTTTCAATCACAATACTATCACGGTTTAAATATTCACTTATTGGACTAGGCTCACTCCCCATTTTCTTCATGTTTATCTCATGAGATATCAATCATTAACCAGTTGATTTTTTAGAGATATAGGTCCTACCAGTCATATAATTAAAATAATACATATGTGTTCCTCAATATCATAAAATATTAATCATATCATAACGTAAGAAAAGTAATTTATATCCTAAATATTTCATCATATCATGACATGTGTAAAAGGAAAAGGTATCGTAATAATTTCTCTATTTCATCAAATTATAACTCTGTGAAAATAAGTGGGGTTAATAAGCATTTTATTAAGGTATAAACCATAAAAGAGAAATGGATTTCATAAACATGATTTCAACATAAACATAAACCATTCAGAGGTAGAATAACAATGGTGTCCTTGGATCATATCCCCAGTAAATAATAAGTAACATTAATGTATTTAAACTTAGAGATAAATTGATTTTAAAAGAAAATCCATTCTAAATGTTTCTTGAGGAAAATATCCATTCTTAAAAAATCACATTTTTGTTACAAATTCATAAAATAAAATGAAAATAATTTTCAATGAAAATAATCTAGAAAAACATATAAATTAACCATCAAATAATATAATAGTCATCATGTTATTAAATTGTTGTCCCTTTTGTATATATTAAAAAAACTACATTTATATTTTTCATTAAAATAAAAATCATCCTTGTTTGGAAAATGACTTAAAGAACCCATAAAAAAATTAAAAACATAAATATATTTAAAATTTTCTTTAATAAATAAATTTAAAATTATAAAGACATTTTTTGAAAACATTTTTAGAAAACTGGGTTTTTGATGAAAAATGGATCTCGACATATGAGGGAAATAAAGACGATTTTTCTTAAAAACATTATTTTTATCATTTGAGTACATAAAAAGATGAAACTTCAGGGAAAAAATTTATTCTAAATAAATAAATAAAGGATAAAGGAAAAAATAGTTTCATGAGATATATTTAATAATGATTCATCATTATAAGTATAATCATTAGAACTCCTAAAAAATAATGATATTGTCACATAAAACCCTTACCACTCTGATAACATCGAATCATAATTCCCAGGAAAGAATAATGTTAAATTAAACATATAATATCCTGAGTATAAATAAATTCATTGAATAAAATTTCAATGGGTATTTATATAAATCTCATAAAAGAATATTGATTCATAACATAACATATTCCCCCAATGAAGGAAAATTGAAACCAAAATCACTTACCTTAAGTCTTGACTTCCATAATTCAAAATAAATGTGCATGAATAATAAATATAATTATTTTAAAAATATATTATAGAACTATAATTATATATAAAAAAATATATTATTTTCGTATGTCTTTTATTACATTTTTATTAACAATTTCGTATTAATGTCATTTGTTGGGCATTTCCTACTTTGTTTGACATGTATGTTTTGATTTGTTATTTTTTAGACCTATTAAATTTATAATGGTTCCATAATTTCCATAACTTTTAAAATTTTATAAATGTAATATATATTCTTTATATTTGTAATTAATCCATAAAAGTTAGATATTGAAAATGAAATACACCATTCATATAGACGGTAAACCCTACATTAGTATAAATTGTGTTTCCATTATTTAATGTATTTAACTAATGAAATTTAAATAATACATTAAAAATTGATGATAAATTTTATTTCATACATATCACAAATTTTAATCAAAACCATATTCACTACCATTCATGTAAAGCGTGAATGAATCACATCGCTTCTTGAGGTGACAATATTTCATGCACACGAGCGACGATATTGTATTGAAAAATAATGGAAAGTAAGAAGGTATATGTGATATAATTGATCCCATAGTATAATAATATCAAATATATCATATATAAACACTTAATCCATCATCATATCCATATCTTAATTTTGGTTTATGGAAAATGAATTACATCATTTTGTAAGGCGGTAGTCTTATGTACACATGAATGATAATTGTTTCTCAAATTTGAGGGAATTAAATATGTTTTTAAGTCATTACATTATCAAAAATATTATTGTATTAATTATATTATATTTATTATATCAACATGGTTTTATATTAATTTAATGAATTAGGGGTGGAAATAATATAAAGATTCTCGTGGAAGAACATTACATCTTCTTCGAGTAACCTCCTTCATTTTGCAATAACAGTATTTCAACATTTTATTTATAAACAACATAAATATTATAAGATAATAGTAGGTAATTAAGAAATATATGTTTGTATAACTTGTTCTAACAATTTTTTTTTCAGAAGTGTAATGTGGAGAGAAGGGGTGACCATTTATATGTTAGGTGAGTGCAACACCTATAATTTTCTGAATAAAAACATTATACCCACATTTTTTACATTAAAAAAGATCCTAAATGGAACATTATATATCCTAATAATTTATACGATTAAAATATATCCATAAAATTTGTTTTGAAGAAGTTTTATGTCATTTTAAACCCATATCGTTTTAGTTTCACCCCCGGTAAACCCATTTTTACGTTAATCATGTTAAATAATTTTTTACTATTTTTACTATTAATTATATTTAAAAATTATGGTTAACATTTTATATTATAAAAATTAGGGTTATTAAAAATATTTAATTCATTTTAAAAGATTATATTAAAAATGTAAAAAATTAATTTATATTTAAACCAACAAATGTGCCGAGAAATTGGTTTTTCAAAGAGAAAATGTTCAAATGTTCTTATATCAAGATCCAATATAAAAATGATTCCATGACCTAAAATGGGTTACATGACCAATTATTGAACTAATTTTACATTTAAATAAATTTTAAAACAATAATTAATCTTATAAATACTTCAGTGTAAAAGAATGTTTCCGAAAAAAATTAGTATTTTTCACCATTCATTGACAAATTAATCATTTCTAAAAAATATAAAAATTTAAATCTTTTCGAAAAAATATAAAAAGTTGAATCTAACTTAATTATTACATGATAATTACAAAAATTAATTTTATATTACCAAATTAATTTTATAAAAGTTTAAATTTTTTATTTTATTATTTTTCACAAAATGAAATAAAAAACATTTTATTCTGAAAATTATCTTTTTGAAACAATTAAAAAAATAACAAAAAATTATTATTTTTATATCAATATATTTATATTATATAAAAGAATTATATTTAATATTTAAATTTTTTTATTTCTATTAATTACACTAAGTTTAATGAATTGGAAATAAAAGTATTCTTCAAATAATAATATTGATATTTTGTTGTGGTTCGTTAAATCTCAGTGTTTCATGTAACACAATCCAACAAATACATTTTATTTATTTTAAAACTAATTAAATATCACGGTGTTACATTATATCTCTATTAAAATAAATTTATCCCTTAAAAATAATAATTAAGATTCAAATAAATTAGTTTAATTTTGTCTCATCATTTCCTTAGGTTCCTACATTGCTTCTCCAAATTGGTGGTTTCACCTCAAAACATTAACTAGGTGGGTGGTCTTGTTTCATAGATCATTCTATTATCAATCCAAAATCTCCACTAGTTATTACTTATAATAAATATATTACTCTAGAGTTATAAACTCTAAATTCAGTACATGTTAAGGTTCATGTATTCACTTCTTCAGGGGATATACATGTCACACGTTATGAAAATGAGGGATGATTGGTGGAAGAACCATCTAAAAAACGATCATGATTTTCAAATGGAATGATATAAATATGGATAATATTTTACTTATTTTCCATTATAATTAATTTAATAAATGGATAAATTCATAGAAACATCTTTTACCAAATTCAAATTCCAAATAACGTTGATGATTGTTTGTATAATGGTTATACAAAATTTATTCCTCCTATATGTGATATTGAGTAGATATGAACTTTTATGACATTTATTTCGCTATTTAAAGATACAATAGATTTATTTGTCCATGTTTATTCCATCCTATTTTATCTCTTCAAACGGAGCCCTCTGAATGAATGAGTGAAATAAACTTTTTTTATGAAAACTCAACTAGAGGAAGGTTTTGAACAAAAATACATTTAAAATACAAAGAAAAATATCTCAATAAATTCTATAGGGTTTTAATTGTTCCATTGAAATAACTATCCTTTTTACGATGATAAGAAGTACTGGAACCCAAATTCTAATGAATATTTTTTAAGGCTACTCCAGAACATTAAGGTAAACCTCAGATCCTAATAGGATAAAATTGAATATGGCACTCCATGAATCCTTCCAACTTTATAAATTTATTTATAAGAAAGCTGATCAAGAGTGGAATACTATCATATAGAGATGATTTGTGTTATTTTATGTTCATTAACTATGAACCATATAACATTATTACCTTTAGATATTTTATGAAGTCCAAATACAAAATATATAATGATGTTTTCCCATTTACATTATGGTAGGGGTAATGGTTGTAATATCCCTTTAAAATATGATATCTCATTCTTAACATGATGACATACCAAGAACTAAGATAAAAACCTTTTTATATATCTCTTATTTCCTTCCCACTAGAAATACTCTTTCAAATATCTATATGTATTTGTACATCCCTGGTGAATGTAGAAATAAAAACTATGTGCATCTTTGAAAAACTCCTCATTAAAATATAGTATGGATGGAATACATAGTTGGATCATTTTAAATTTCATTCCATCAATATCATGGATAAAATCATGAACATTTAAAACCTTATTTTCTAACTCCACGTCTTCCTTATGCACCTCATAAATCATCACTTATATTGATGGTTGAGCATTATATTGAACAAGATAATATTTCTCTCCATCCTTTTTGGATTTCCTGATCTAACCTTTGAAGATTCAGAAATATTTGATCTTTTGTAATCATAATTATGGATAATACAATATGAACGTTTCTACTCAATGCATTGTACATTGTTCTCACTCTCCTAGGGTGGTAATTTATTGAGAAATCATAATAACTAATCATCTCTAACAATATTCTCTGATTCATATTAAATTAATTTTGTGAGATTATAAACTCTAAATTTTTTTGATCAGTATATATATCACACTTTTATCGATAATGATAATAAATTTGTCTCTTTAATGAAAAACATACTATTTCTAACTCCAAATATTGATTTCAGTGAGTTTTCTCCAGAACCCTTAATTTTCAAGAGGTGTTTTCTATAACTATTTTATTATTCATAGTGACATATACCAATCCCTTCATGGATACATCAGTATTGATTACAATCCCTAATATATTGTATAGTAATTTATGAATATGCATGCTAAAAATATTCTCTTTAGTTCCTTGAAATTTTCCTCAAATTCATCAATCCAGAGGAACTTATCCCCCTTGTGCATAAACGTTTTGACATTTTTATATACTTATGTTAAATTATACACACAATGTCAATAATATCAATATAAATCAATAAATATATGGATTTTAAACACTACTGTTAGTCCCATAAAATATTCAATGACCTTACTCTTTGATGGATCAACATATATATCCTTTATTGAGATTATATTACACAAAAAAGAAACATTTTTCATACAAAATTCACACTTCATAAATTATAAATATGGGGTTTCCTTCCATGTGGTCTTTAGTATAATTATCAATTGATATTTATGATCTTAATTTACCTTGGAATATATAATAATATCATATATAAATACTACCACAAATTGATCTAGGTAATATCTAATTATTATAATCATTAAGTCCATAAAGTTATTAGGGTAATTAGTAATTCCAAATGGAATCACTATATATTCGCCTATATATTCACATTATAAATACATTATATGGAATTATGTCTTGGGAATATCCTCCTTCATTGACTTTAATTGATGATATCCAAAATCATGGTCAATGTTGTAAAAGAATTATGATCTATACATTTGATCAAATAGGTCATCAAAATCGGGTAAAGGATACTAGCCTTTGAATAAGATTTTTTTCATCTAACAATAATCAGTATTGTGTTTCATGGATCCATATTAATTTATAAGAAAAAACAATTTCATCCATGGTGGAAAACTTATCCAATTGAATCTCGTATCGAGGTCCTCTAGGAATTTCTTCTACAATTCCTATAACTCAATCAATCACATTCCATAGGGTGTCTTCAAAATTGGTTCTTGAATAGGTATATGTTTTAATAAAAACTCAACATCACTATTTGGTGGAAGTCTAGGTGAATACATTGTATATATATATGAAAATTAATGAATAATAGTTATATCATTGATTTCTAGTTTCTCCCCAACCATCTAAGATAAAAATCCCTTCAGAATGGGAATAAAGACTTATACAATAGATTTGATCTTTTCTATATATTAATACTTATCGTCACATTGATTGATGATCATATGTGCTTTTAGAATATCAAATGTGGCTTCTCTTCCTCAAAAATTGATGTAGGATTGATGAAGACAAATTCAATCCATTCTAAAGATAAAATCAAATTCAACTTGGGGATGAATAAAAAGATTTGTAGGAAGCACATTCCTACAAACATGAACCAGATAAGAATTAAATACATGATATGTGATCATCCTACCATTAGGTATTTCATTTATAATTCTACATATAATCATTTGGGTGGAATCTTGATATCCTTATAAATTTGTTTACATATCAATGAATGGGTATATCCAATGTCAAGAAAGATAATAATAGTTCTAGAGTGGATGGTTGGTTCACCCATCACCACATTATTATCACAAAATACATAAAAAATAGTGATATCATTATATTTCCCCTTGTCCCTTAGATTAAGAGGTTTATAACATCAATCATCATAATTATTCACCATATTAGAAAGTTTATTATCATAGTGCCCATACACCTTGAAATTGAATCACTAGAGTCTAGGTGGTTAATTTTTTGTATCTTTCTCCCATAATGAATCATTATATATCTTCTTCTAATCATCTAAAAAATAAATTTCTTGATGAAAATCCTTCTCACACATAAGAAATTTACTACTCCCCTTAAAAATATTTCATTCAGGTTTTCATCCATACATTGAGAATGAATGAAATATCATATTTTTTTATTTATGGTTTCTAGAGTTTACATTTAACCTCATATTCATTTTATTGTTGAAACTATTAGACTTATGGGTAAACCTATTCTCCATTTCTACCTCGAGGTCACATAAAATTATTTATTCATAGCTACTAAAGTCCCTTATGGATAACTCCCTTTAGATACTTTTTTAAATATGTTGATGAATCCATTAACTTTATATTTAGGTACACTACTATAATACAGCCCAATAGCGACCGCCAAAAGCGGTCGCTATAGGTCTTTAGCGAACGCTTTGCGACCGCTTTTGGCGGTCACTAAAGGTCCTTTTAAAAATAGCTAGTTTCATGTGCCCGGGATACTAGGTGGGCACGACGCCGGACATACGGGAACTGTACAGTGGGCGCGAGGAGGAACCAGAGCTTGAGTCGTCAGCCATGGCGGACCTACGGCGGCCGGAGGGAGGGGCGGATGTAACGACATGTGAAGGAGGGGTGGCCGGAGGGTTGTAGGGTGATGGCGTGTGAGGGAGGGGTGACCGGAGCTGATGAGAGATGGCGATGGCGGTGACCGAGGGTGGTAGGGTGACGGCGGGGCGCGACAGCAGGCATCACCGGCGGCAGTGGTGATTTTGAGGAAGACAACAATGATGGGGCGGGAAAAATCCCGCCCATTTATTTCAGTATTAGCGACCGCCAAAAGCGGTCGCTAATACTTTCAATAGCGACCGCCAATGGCGATCGCCCGAACCCAGAGGCGCAAAAACCGATTTTCCTAGTAGTGGTAAGATGATAATTCCATAAACATACCTCAATAGTTATGTAAACTTTTCCTCATATACACTAAAATATTCATCATCCCCTTTTATTTAGATCAAGAAATTACATCTCTATTTTATGTACGAATGATACAAGATAGGAACATATTGAAACAAGGCTCTTAATCTCTTCCAACTCTATGGAGTCAATTTCATCATGTTCCCTTTTATTATTAAGGAGTGTTAACCATTTATATTCTTCATCCTCCAAATGATATAGACACAAAATTAATTTTTCTGTGTTCTGAGCACTAGATAACATAAAATATATTCCCAATGGTACAAATCCATTATTCATGAACTAGTGTATCAAAGAGCCACTAAAATAAGGTGGGTGTTGCCTCATGAAGGACTCAATAAAACGTTTTTTAATAATTTTTTGGTTTGGAAGTTCATCATGATATGTTTCTTGATTAATATTTTGTTCAAAAATAAAGGAGATGTTGAATTCCATATCCCATAATGTTTTCTTCTAAAGAGAAAAATTATTTCATTCCTTATGGCAATTTGCATTAATATAGTTACTTCAGGTTATATCTATTGAGTAAAACCAAAAATACTAGTGTAAAAAACAATAATAATATTGGGGGACGAAAAAATCATTAAAAATTACTTAAAGGATGAAAAAAATAAAGTTACCTTATTTATAATATGTTACATCGTTGGTTTATCCTAATTCATTATCATTCATCATATATTTTCATCCTTCCTGATGGTTCATAAAGTATGTGAATTTAAAAGGTATATCTCATAGGAGTGTCTAAATAGGTCTAAATAAATCCCATTATTGTACATTAGGTGACGATCAAGTCAAGGTCAATGCACCCTTTTTTAGAACATAACCCCAGGTACATCTTTTAGAGATCTACATACACATAAATTATCCAATAAAGCATTTAATTGATTGGAAACCACTCAATTTATCCCATTTACAAAATTATAGGATATTTTATTATAATTATACACATCCTTTGACTAATCCTTAGACATATCTATAAAGTTTTGAGTAAAATTATCCCATCCTAATTTTCAAAAGGATGACTATTACAATAATATGATACCAACTGTAATGTCTAAAACTTATAATTCATGGATATTACATATTTTTATATGAATATTCATTGTACTACATAACCACATTTTATTAGTTCATAAAGGTATAATTCCATTGGAGACATGGAAACATATACAAATGGGTTATATGTGAACTACATAATCTATCAAAAATTTCTACATAACTAGTGCCCTTCAAAGACATAACATAAATAGTACATTTCATCACAACCTATGGAAATGAAATATAATAAATTTTGATCTGAGATTTATTATTAAGTTAAACAAGGGATAAAAAAAAGAAAAATATGAGAATTAGTGTACGAGGACATGAACCTAACATTTGGAATCCACAACATTCATATCAAAGATCATAATCGTGAATCATGAAATAATGATTTGTGGTTCATAAAACAATAGTCATAAATAAATCAAAATAATGATCCATGAGAGAATAAAATTGACATAAGACATGTAATTGTGGCATACACATTATCCTATAATGCCCGTTCAATTGTAGTTCAAGGCTAATTTCCAATACTATCACAGTGGATAGGGTTAACTCCACAGACCATTATTTTTTATAGGCTCACACCCATGACTAAAATAGTTTCTATATTCCCTTAATTATCTAGTTTCACACCCCATTCCAGTACTATTTATCTCAAGAGATATCATTCCTTACACAATACATTATAGGGAGATATAGGTCCCACCCATCCCATAATGAAAATTAAACATATGTGTGTCACAAAATCATATCCCAATTATCATACCAGAACCCAAAAAAATGGGTTTCATTAAAATTTCATCATTTCATATCCTCTATAAAATAAACTATTTTCATAATCATTTAACCATTTAATAAAATCATAAAACATTAAAAAAATAGTTTCATAAAAATATTATCATGGTATAACCCATGGAAGAGAAATGGGTTTCATAAACATGTTATCATAATAAACATAAAATATTCAGATAAATAACAGAAACAAAATCTTAGGATCATATCTCTGGTAAAACATATATAGCATCAAAGTATTTGATCTTAGTTGGAAAATGATTTGGAAAGAAAATCACTAGGAACGTTTCTTGAGGAAAATTTCAATTCATTGAAAGATTCATTATTAAAATAAAAAACTATTAAAATATTTTGAAATTATATTTATTTGAAGAAAAACAAGAAAATTTTTAAATTAAACATAAAAAAATATATTTCTTTTTAAGTCAGTAATTTTAAATTCATTCATTACACAATAGAATAATGATTCTTTCCACATTTCTAGTAAAATCCAAATATTCCTTATTTGTAAGAAAAGAGGAATATTCCTTTAAAGTAATAAAAAGTAAAACATGGGTAAAAATTTATTTAATAACTAATTTTTATATTGTTAAAAAAATTGAAAATGTTTTTAGGAAATAATGATTTCAAAGAAAAGGGGTTTTCAACAAAAGAAGGAAATAAAGATGATTTTTTAAAATGTTATTTGGAACTATTTAGTATATAAAAAATAGTAAATTGAATTTGAAACATGTATTATATATAAAGAAAAATACTATAATAAAATTCATGGCCTTATTGAGAGATTGGTTAATTTATTTCATCATTGGATGCATAATCATGCGCAATCCAAATAAACTATGATATTATAACATAAAATCCTTATAAGAGTGAAAATATTAAATTGTAATCCCCATAAAATTATACTATTATATGAAACATATAATATCATAATAATAAATAAATTCCCTAAATTACATGTCTAATGTTCTTTATATAATCCTCATAAAAAAATAGGTGCAGAATATCATCTATGTCTCAATGAGGGAAAATTGAGAAACAAAATATCTTAACAAAATTTTTAACACCAATCACATGTGTTAGAAAATTATTTATAATAAATATATGTTAATTATAATACTATTTTATAACCATAATTATATATTTCATACAATATATGATTTACCTAATAATTTTTATTACCTTTTTATTAATAATTCAAATTTAAAGTCACGTTTCAGGCAATAACTTCATTATGTAACTTTTTTTTGTCCTCCAATATTTATCATGGATAAATGATATCAATAATGTTAAAAATGATATAAATATAAAATATATTTAGTATATGTGATTTTATAGAAATGAATAAAATTTAGACATAGAAAATGAAATACACTATTTATGGAGATAGTAGGTTGTACGTACATGTAAACATTGTTTAAATTTTCAATTTAGATTGAATGAATGAATGTTAAATAATATATTAAAAATATAGAATCAATTTTAATTCATATATATCACATATTTTAATAAAAATCATCCTTATTAACTTCAACGTAAATCGTGAATGAATTACATCGCTTCGTGAGGCTGTAGTATTTTATACACACAAGTGACATTATAGTATTCCCACAGAATAAAAATTAAGAATTTATATGTGACCTAATAACTCTATAAATATAATAATATAATAAATATTAAATATATATATATATACATATATTTAATAAATAATTATATTTGTAATGATCCAAACGTTTATAAATAGAATTTCCTATGTGATTTATTTAAATGTATTATTATGTAATATGGTTATTGAAAACACATGAACATTTTTGACCTTGTTATATCCTATTTAAATGATAGTTAAAAATAATTAACATTGATTATAGAGTCTTTTAACAGTGATCACATGATTAGTATAGATATATGGTTTTAACAAATCCAATTGATATAGAAAAAGGAAGTAGTCGCCTCAACTAGTTGGATTATACACTATGAAGCCAATTTATCAAAGCTTATTAGGGAGATTGGATCTCAAGGATTTTACAATTACCAATAGAAATATTAGATCCAATAACTTAAGTGTGATAAAAACCTTCTATGAGGGAAGTTCAAGATCATCGAGATAACGACCCAAACCAAGTACGCTGAACAACCCCACAAAAGTATGACCATCACACACCATACATTTATGGAATTAACTGGTTTATTAAAGAGACATATATCAATAACCTAATGATGTGAGTGCTTAATACACTTTTTATAGAATAATTTAAATATTTTCATCCTATTATTGTAACATTAAAAAATTATTTTTGTATAATAGAACAAAAATAGTATTTTTGGGTAATATTCAAATTCAATTCAAGAATTTATTTTGATCAATTAATGGATTTTTAAAATAAATAAATTTTTAATAAATTTTTTTCATTAATTAATTTTTATTAATTATAAATGATCATATAATTTTTATGATGTGAAATTTAATTCTTATAAGGGTTCAAAACTATTATTTCCAAAAAACCCATCTTTTTTCAATTAATGTTGATGCTTATTTTAAAAGTAAAAAAATAAAGTAATATGATAAAATGAGTATTATTTTTGGAATCGTAATATAAAAATTATCCATTTTTTATTTTTTATAATTTTATGATATTGTTAAATTCTTGGGTAAAAATTAAATATCGTAAAAATATGCAGTGTTTGTTATGACGTCATAATGAACCATATGTGATGTAATAAATACTATAAAAGGAACCCATAACCAAATCTGTGTTTTAAATTTAAAAATGTGATTTTATGTTTATTTTATTTAGTTTATAATTCTATTATGAATCCACCTGACCATTGATATATTTTAATGTTTTAAAATCCTTTTCTTAAGAGTAGGAATCAATTTAACATAAAAGGGTATTATTTGATTAAGTTATAAAATTTTACTTATAAAATAATTAAAATTACTCCCACTTGGATGAAATAATGGGGGAAAAATTGGAAGGTTTATGGTTTACGTTATTTTATTATATAGAGTCGAAAACCATGGTTTGAGAACTATTAAACAAATACTCACTCATCCCATGTATAAACCCACCCATGATACCATTTCTCTTCACTCAAAACCATTGGAACACATCATTACTCCCCCTTCTATATAGTACTCTCAAGGTTACACCATGCTCTCAAGAATCCCCTCCCAAGCATTTGGAGTCACACACTCATGTAAGGGATTCTTGATTTCTATTCATTATTCAAGTTTCTTTATTAACTTATTACATCTATTTCGAATTCCTAATGTTGGGATATGTCTTAATGTGTCCCAAAAACTACCCATTTCATGTCAAAAATTTGGGACACCACTTTTTCTCTCATCATACTATATTAAGAACTTTTATGTGATATTGTTATGATACCCAAATTTCAGAATGATATTTCTATTCCAAAACCATTGTATAGTGAATGCCAAAACAATTTTCATTCAAGGGTGTTCATAGTTATTTTAAATGATACATACATCTATTTATTCCACACTACTTAATAATGGAATAAAATATGATGAATAATGAATCTATTTTGTATGACCTATGTAGAACACCTAAGTATGGGAATGAAATAAAAGTGACGGGTGTGCCTGAAATTATATACTACTCCAATTCATCAGGTAATGTGTAGTCTCATGAGACGTCATGTTGGGACAAGGAGTGAACCTGATTCAATTATGGGAATTTTCCCACCATGATGTCTTTCCAGTTATCCTTTACCTATGATTATGATTTATTATTTTAAGTAGTTTCCATATTTCCCATGTTATATTATTTATTATCATGTTATATCATGTATTATTGTTCATGATATTGATTCTAACCCCTTTCATTCTACATTGAAATTACTATTATCTAACATGTTTTAATTTCATAATTTTATGCCATGTTGAATCCCTTATTGTTCTTTATATCTCACCTCTTTCTTATGTATTTCCTCTGGTTATCCCAAACAGTTTTACGTGCGAGCAAGTTAAAGATGTTTTTAATAATTATTATGTTTTTTAATGTTATAAAATATCATTTAATGTACCTAATTATCAAAGACACTAGAACTATTAATTTTATAGTTTCTCTTAATTGTAACTTTATGTAAAAAAATATTATATTAATGTGTAATAAATAGAAGGGTTCTTATATTTTGTATTAGAGGAAAAGTTTAGTTATTTTTTGGATTAGGACTAGAAAAAACTTGTACAAACCCGTAAAATTCAAGGGAAATTTTTTCTTAATTTTCTTTGGAATTTTACAAGAACGCAGTTTCTGACGGAACCTGATTCTGAGGCCCGGAGTACCCAGAATCAATTTCCGAAGTTTGGCTCGGGTACGTTCAGTGAACGAACGAGCGGGTTTTTCTAACTTTTGAACCGGTGCCCGGAATCGAATTCTGAGGGCACCGATGACCTCACAGCGCCGATATTCGCTTAAGGAGACCTTTTCCGAGGTTGCGTTTTATGCGGGTTGAGAGTTAGTTTTGGGGGAATTAAAATGAATTTAAATAAAATGTGGAAGCACATTTTATTTTATCCATGTTGGTTATATCCTCCCAAAGGGAGTTAGAGGTGGGACCCACATCCACTTAACCTCCCTTGAGAGGATTAAGTTTGGTGGGGCCCACACGAACCTAACTCTTCATCTCCCCTTTAAACTCCCAATAACTCCTCTCTAATTAATCTTGACAACATGGGTTATTAATTGAGAAGAGTTATCTTAATTTCAAACTTTTGAAATTATTGCCAACACTTTGCGTTTAATTAATTAAACCAACTTAAGTAATTATTTTGAGTGTTTGATTTCTTTTGAAAACATTTTTCCAACATTAAAATGAGAGATTCTATTCTTCTCTTTGGGTTGGCATAAACTTTGTGGGGAGAACTAAGGAGAGAAGAAGAACTTTTGGAAGACATTCAACCTCTCGAAGAAGAACGTTCCATGTCTTCGAATAACGTGAATCAACACCTTCTACCTTCTTCAACCGGAGCAAGTAAGGGAAGCACCGCCGCCCACAAAGTATTCTGAGAGTGTCAACTCGACTCGACTCGACTTCACCGAGCGCTTCTTCCACCAATGTCAACGCAATCGACGTTCGATTCCCGCGACGCCCGACCTCTGCGACGCTTGTCTTCCGCGGCTTGTTGACGTTCTCTGCACTTGAAACCGAGATAGGGGTTTAATGTTATTTGATTCCGTTCTTGATTCTGGCATGTCGAATGTTGTGGTTTTCGACTTTTTATTATCGAATAATGCGAGGGGGCCGGACCGCACAAACACGGCCGACCCTCCTCCTTATTTCATAATTGTTTTCTTTGTGGTTGGTACGAAGGAGCGTGGTGCCGTCGCACCCCGCGGTTCATGCGGATCAAACGCGCGGCGCCGTCGCGCCGCACCGTAGAAAGAAATTCAAGAACGCGATGCCGTCGCGTCGCGTCAAAGAAAGTCGAAGACACCGCGGCCGGAGCGGGGTCGTGACGGAAGGGCGCGACGCAGTCGCGCCGCGCCGAACGACAAGGGCCGCGGCCGGTTCCGGGCCGTGGTGGAGCAAGATGACCGGCGGCCGGCACCGGGCCGCCGGTGTCGGCGAAAGAAGGACCGGCCGTCCCCGGTCCTTGCTGGCGGAACCGGCCGTCGCCGGTCCTTGCTGGCGGAACCGGCCGGCCAGTGCGGGCTGGCCGGGCAGTGGAGACTGGGGGAAATAATTCCCCCGGTCGGATCTTCAAGCGGCCCCAATTAAGGGGCCGCGGTTTCACAAAGGGGGGGGGGCAGGCGCCCCGCGTTCTCAATCAGCTCGGCCGAAGGCCGAGCTGGCAGCGCGCTGCCTTGCACCGAACCGTCGCGCCAGGCCGGTCCGCCAGGCCGGGCCGGGCCGCGCTGCGCCGGGCCGGGCCGCGCCGGGCCGGGTCGACCCTGTCCGGGGCGGGTCGACCCGGTTTGGGCCAACCGGGGGGGTCTCGGGCCTGGACGGCCCGGGCCCGAAACCCCCGTTACCGAGCGGTTTGGATTCAAATTCCCATAACTCGGGCTACGGACCTCCAAACGACGCGCCGTCATGGGCGATGTGATCCTTGGATCGAGACGGTCGCTTCGGTATATCGCACTCAAGGTTTCAGAAGACTTTGAGTTCGGCCAGGTTGGTTCGTACACGAAACCAACAGGGCCCTCGGAGTGGAAACGCTCATATCTTGAGCTACGGACGTCCGAATGACGTACCGTTAGCTTTGTTGGGTTCCTCTTGGTGAGACGGATCTTTTGGCATACTCCGCCCGAGGTTTGGATGCAGGTGGAGTACGGTCGGGCTGGTTTTGCCTTAAAAACCAACCGGGCCCCCGGAACGAGAAAGCCAATAACTTCCAGACCGAGCGTCTGATTGACGCGCCGTCTGTTGCGTTGAGTTCTTGTTGACGACACGGAACTTTTGGCATCCTCCGCCCGAGATTTGGATGCAGATGGATAGTGGCCGGGTTGGATCGCACCGAAATCCAACCGAGCCCCTAGAACGGAAAAGCTGGTACCTTTCTGACAGAACGTCCGTTTGACGAACCGTTAGCGGTGTTGGTGATCTCGTTGAGAAACGGTCCCTATGAGTATACCTTATGAGAGTTCGGGGTACAGTTGAGATACGGCCGAGTTTGGTTCGCTCACGAAACCAACCGGGCCCTTGGGACGAAAAGGCTAATAACTCACAGACCGGGCGTCCGATTGACGTGTCGTCTGTTGCGTTGAGACCCCTATGACGAGGCGGTCCATTGAGATACTTCTTCGTGGGACTTTGAGATACTTGGAGTATCAACTTGTAGCTCGTGGAGCGGACCCTCCCAGAGACGAGCGTACGGAGTACGGAGACCGTGTTGCCGGCAGAGACCTGAAGACTGCTTGTCTGATTCGATTCGGAGTGACTTACATAGCCCAGTGGGGAGCACTACTTTGTGAGGTGGCAGACCCATAGCGGAGGAGCACTACAATGTGAGGTGGCAGACCTGCGGTACTCGACAGGAGGAGTACCTCTGTAGGCTATGAGGGGGGAGCACTACTGTGTTGGGTGGCAGACCCCGGTGGAAAGCACTACTGTGTGAGGTGGCAGGCCCGCGGTACTCGACAGAAGGAGTACCTCAGCATTCTTAGGTTAGTGAGCAGTACCTCAGAGTCGTGACAGGACCACTGTACACTCCAGAGACGGATCTCTTCAGCAGTTACGGTTTCAATAATGAGAATCCTGGTTTGAGCTGAGACTTTTGATCCTTGTGTTTACCTCATGATTGAGATGGGTCACTTGATAACTTAGGTATATGTATGGGCATATACCTGGGTAGTGGTTATCCATTGATTTCACAATCCTTGTGTTTCCTCATGATTGAGATGGGTTACTTGATAACTTAGGTATATGTATGGGCATATATCTAAGTAGAGGTTATCTGTTGAGATCTTCTTGTGGTTATCCTTGTTGGTTTAGTGAGACCTTGAGGGTCTCGGGGTCCCTACTGAGTATCGTTATACTCACCCCTGCACGGGCTATGCCCGCACTACGTTGTGTTGGTTGCAGACGACGGACAACGTTGATCGTGGTTGAGGCTTGCAGAGCAGAACGGTACCTGGAGGTGGACCACTGGGCGGGACGTGCTCGGAACGGACGGCGGGACCCGAGGAGCAGTGGAGCTATCTGTACCCACCCTTCAGGTGGGATTTCCAGTGGACAGCTCGGTGTAGCGGCTTTTACTTTACAGTTGTTGTTTTCCCTTTCGAGTTATACTTTACTTTCAGTTTGGGTTTGTATACTAGCCCATTTACTTTTCCGCACTTCAGTTGTACTCTGTTTTTACTTAGTCTTTACTTTTCCTCTTGCTTACTCTGTGGTGCTTATTTACTTTACAAAGGCAATGCCTTCCCTTTTTACTGGGATTTAGGCCTTGGTGCTAGTCGCCAGCCCCTGGCCTATGGAAGGCGGGCTTGGGGTAGTCACGGCACGGACCCCGAGGACGGGTCGTGACAAATTGGTATCAAAGGAGTTCTGTTCTACCGCAGAACTTATAACTTTGATGTTTCCTTCTGTGAAGCAATAGTGTTAAGAGTACCGAGTGTGGTTTTTAGTTCAGGGAGTCCAATGTTGGTGCGGGCGGCCGACGTATCCATACACCAGGACCCTGACAACTGATTTCCGACTTTGTGCATGAAAACACTGATTGCGTGTGTGTTTTCCAGAAGTTTTATTTAAATGTCAGCTCAAACCAGGTCAGCTCACCAGGTATAATCGTTTGACCGTGTCACGTTGTTCCTTTCAGGATGCCTCCCCGTGGACGACTAGCTAGAGCCCCGAGAGTGGTGCGTACTGACAGCCCGCCGAGTGACGAGGCCTCAGTACAGGGCCCTATCCCAGTTGAGGCACCAGCGGAGGCAGCAACGGTACTACTACCCGTTGGGCCACCGATGCCACCGGCCTTAGCAGGAGAGGATGCACGTCGCTTGAGCGCACTGCATGAGTTCCAGCGCCAGAGGCCACCCAGGTTTCATGGAGGGACGGACCCGCAGGTGGCTGAGGATTGGCTGGAGGCTGTGGTGAGAGTCTTTAGGTTAGTGGGGACGCCGACAGATTTCATGGTGATCCTAGCTGCCAGCCTTCTTCAGGCAGCAGTAGGCAGATGGGGGAGCCTGATGCTTCAGATGTATGACGAGGCGACACTTCTATGGGCAGACTTCGAGAGCCTGTTCTGGGTAGAGTTTGTACCATCCACCCTTCGAACAGTGCGTATACCGGAGCTACTTCAGCTGCGGCAGGGCAGCATGTCAGTGGCGCAGTACTCAGCGAGATTCACAGACCTCTCGCGCTACTCCACAGATATGGTATGGGACTCGTTCTTCAGGGCCCGAACCTTCGAGAAGGGGCTCAGGCGGGAGATCAGAGCTTCGGTTGTATCGCACAACATTCCGACGTAGACAGAAGTGTTGGAGAGAGCCCTCTTAGTGGAAAGTTTCCTTGCTGAGCATTCTCCCGCAGCAGGACCCACCACTAGCCGGCATGCGGCAGTGTCTTCTGTAGCGGGCAGTAGACAGATGACACAGGGGTCCAAGAGGACCAGTCCTATAGGTGGTCGACCGCGTGACTCAGGGTCGGTAGTGCGGGGAACCAAGGGAAGTGATAGAGCCAGACCTTCCATGAGGTGTTACTCCTGCAACGGAATTGGTCACATAGCACGTGACTGTCCGACCCGCCATGCAGATGACCAGCAGTTAAATGAAGAACCTCCGAGGCAGAGGCAGAGGTTCGATCAGGGCGGCCATGGCAGAGGAGCTGGCTGGGCAGCTGGAGGTTGACGACGCTTCGAGGTGTTGCAACCACCACCACCAGGAGGTCCGCCCCGACCGTAGGGAGTTGGTGGACATGCGAGAGCTCAGCTTTAGGCAGTTGAGGCCTTCGATCATGGAGCTCTTGGAGCAGATGGATAGGAGCGGAACTAGTAGATACATCCTTTGTACTTCTAGTTCCTTGTTGCTATTGTGTAGCATCTTTGTATTATGAGCTGTAATAATAAAAGATGCTTACCTTTGTGATGTTTTCAGTCCTGTCCTCTTTTGTGTTGTTACCAAGAGGTTCCAGTTAAGACTGTTGACTTGACCCTCACTTTCAGGTTTTCTACGGAAGGAGACCTAGTGACCACACACTGATACCGACAGTGTGACTCGACCCTTGGAGGCGAGAGTGACAGTTGGATCTCTTGGTAGTTACGTCGAGGCATTACGACGTCATCCATGGCATGAATGCATCATTCATGTCAGGATTGACTGTATTAGGCAACGAATGTGGTTCATCCAGGGGATGAGACCAGATTTCTTTTTTTTCGGCAAAGAAGAAATCATAGAAGCTCTTGTGAGACTAGAGAAGGTCCAGGTCATCCAAGAGCGGATGAGGACGGCAAAGGGCCGACAGAAGCCTTATGCTGACAGGACTTGGAGGCCTCTAGAGTTCGAGGATGACCATCATGTCCTTATACGAGCCTCTCCTCGACAAGGTTTACGGAGATGTGGCCAGGGAGGCAAGTTATCTCCGAGGTTCAACGGACCTTTCTAGGTCCTCAGCTAGGTAGGCGAGGTGGTTTACCGCTTGACCCATCCACTTCAGTTGCACTAGGTGCACGACGTTTCCCACGTATCTCAACTGAGGAGATACGTGCTCGACCCTCTGCATATCATCGACCATGAGGAGCTGAACGATGGCGATGGGGTGTCTTTCACGGAGGTTCCAGTGGGGATCGAGGATCGACAGGAGTGGATCCTACGAGAAAGATCAATTCCTTGGGTGAGCTTTCTTTGGCAGTACGGGAACCTCCAGGTAAGCACATGGGAGCGGAAGGCTCAGATGCGTGCTCAGTACCGCCTTTGTTTCCCTAAGTTTGTGGTGAAGCTTTATGGGGACGTAAAGCACTATGGTGGGAGTAATGTACAGACCCGTAAAATTCAAGGGAAATTTTTTCTTAATTTTCTTTGGAATTTTACAAGAACGCAGTTTCTGATGGAACCTCATTCCGAGGCCCGGAGTACCCGGAATCAATTTCCGAAGTTTGGCTCGGGTACGTTCAGTGAACGAACGAGCGGGTTTTTCTAACTTTTGAACCGGTGCCCGAAATCGAATTCTGAGGGCACCGATGATCTCGCAGCGCCGATATTCGCTTAAGGAGACCTTTTCCGAGGTTGCGTTTTAAGCGGGTTGAGAGTTAGTTTTGGGGGAATTAAAATGAAGTTAAATAAAATGTGGAAACACATTTTATTATATCCATGTTGGTTATATCCTCCCAAAGGGAGTTAGAGGTGGGACCCACATCCACTTAACCTCCCTTCAGAGGATTAAGTTTGGTGGGGCCCACACGAACCTAACTCTTCATCTCCCCTTTAAACTCCCAGTAACTCCTCTCTAATTAATCTTGACAACTTGGGTTATTAATTGAGAAGAGTTATCTTAATTTCAAACTTTTGAAATTCTTGCCAACACTTTTCATTTAATTAATTAAACCAACTTAATTAATTATTTTGAGTGTTTGATTTCTTTTGAAATTATTTTTCCAACATTAAAATGAGAGATTCTATTCTTCTCTTTGGGTTGGCATAAACTTTGTGGGGAGAACTAAGGAGAGAAGAAGAACTTTTGGAAGACCTTCAACCTCTCGAAGAAGAATGTTCCACATCTCCGAAGAACGTGAAGCAACACCTTCTACCTTCTTCAACCGGAGCAAGGAAGGGAAGCACCGCTGCCCACAAAGTATTCAGAGAGTGTCGACTCGACTCGACTCGACTTCACCGAGCACTTCTTCCACCAATGTCAACGGAATCGAAGTTCGATTCCCGCGACGCCCGACCTCCACGACGCTTGTCTTCTGCGGCTTGTTGACGTGCTCCGCACTTGAAACCGAGGTAGGGGTTTAATGTTATTTGATTCTGTTCTTGATTCGAGCATGTCGAATTTTGTGGTTTTCGACTTTTTATTATCGAATAATGCGAGGGGGCCGGACCGCACAAACACGGCCGACCCTCCTCTTTATTTCATAATTGTTTTCTTTGTGGTTGGTACGAAGGAGCGTGGTGCCGTCGCACAACGCGGTTCATGCGGAACATACGCGCGGCGCCGTCGCGCCGCCCCGTAGAAAGAAATTCAAGAACGCGACGTCGTCGCGTCGCATCAAAGAAAGTCGAAGACACCGCTGCCAGAGCGAGGCCGCGGCGGAAGGGCGCGACGCCGTCGCGCCACGCCGAACGACAAGGGTCGCGGCCGGTTCCGGGCTGCGGCGGAGCAAGATGACCGGCGACCGGCACCGGGCCGCTGGTGTCGGCGAAGGAAGGACCGGCCGTCACCGGTCCTTGCTGGTGGAACCGGCCGTCGCCGGTCCTTGCTGGCGGAACCGGTCGGCCAGTGCGGGCTGGCTGGGCAGTGGAGACCGAGGGAAATAATTCCCCTGGCCGGGTCTTCAAGCGGCCCCAATTAAGGGGCCGCGGTTCCACAAAGGGGGGGGGGGGCAGGCGCCCCCCATTCTCAATCAGCTCGGCTGAAGGCCGAGTTGGCAGCGCGCCCAGCGCGCTGCCTTGCGCCGAACCGACGCGACTGGCCGGTCCTCCAGGCCGGGCCGTGCCAGGCCGCGCCGGGCCGGGTCAACCATGTCCGGGGCGGGTCGACCCGGTTCGGGCCAACCGGGGGGTCTCGGGCCGGGACGACCCGGGCCCGAAACCCCCGTTACCGAGCAGTTTGGATTCAAATGCCCATAAATCAGGCTACGGACCTCCAAACGACGCGCCGTCAGCGGCGATGCGATCCTTGGATCGAGTCGGTCGTTTCGGTATATCGCACTTAAGGTTTCGAAATACTTTGAGTTCGGCCAGGTTGGTTCGTACACGAAACCAACCGGGCCCTCGGAGCGGAAATGCTCATATCTTGAGCTACGGAAGTCTGAATGACGTACTGTTAGCTTTGTTGGGTTCCTCTTGGTGAGACGGATCTTTTGGCGTACTCCGCCCGAGGTTTGGACGCAGGTGGAGTACGGTCGGGCTGGTTTTGCCTTAAAAACCAACCGGGCTCCCGGAACGAGAAAGCCAATAACTTCCAGACCGGGCGTATGATTGACGCGCCGTCTATTGCGTTGAGTTGCTGTTGACGATACAGAACTTTTGGCATCCTCCGCCCGATATTTGGATGTAGATGTATAGTGGCCGGGTTGGATCGCACCGAAATCCAACCGGGCCCCTGGAACGGAAAACCTGGTACCTTTCTGACAGAATGTCTGTTTGACAAACCGTCAGCGACGTTGGTGATCTCGTTGAGAAACGGTCCCTATGAGTATACCCTATGAGAGTTCGGGGTACAGTTGAGATACGGCCGGGTTTGGTTCGCTCACGAAACCAACCGGGCCCCTGGGACAAAAAGGCTAATAACTCACAGATCAGGCGTCCGATTGACGCGTCGTCTGTTGCGTTGAGACCCCTATGACGAGGCGGTCCTTTGAGATACTTATTCGTGGGACTTTGAGATACATGGAGTATCGACTTGTAGCTCGTGGAGCGGACCCTCCCAGAGATGAGCGTACGGAATACGGAGACCGTGTAGCCGGAAGAGACCTGAAGACTGCTTGTCTGATTCGATTCGGAGTGACTTACGTAGCCCAGTGGGGAGAACTACTTTGAGAGGTGGCAGACCCAGAGCGGAGGAGCACTACTATGTGAGGTGGCAGACCCGCGGTACTCGACAGGAGGAGTACCTCTGTAGGCTATGAGGGGGGAGCACTACTGTGTTGGGTGGCAGACCCCGGCGGGAAGCACTACTGTGTGAGGTGGAAGGCCCGCGGTACTCGACAGGAGGAGTACCTCAGCAGTCTTAGGTTATTGAGCAGTACCTCGGAGTCGTGACAGGACCACTGTACACTCCAGAGACGGAGCTCTTCAGCGGTTATGGTTTCGATAATGAAAATCCTGGTTTGATCTGAGACTTTTGATCCTTGTGTTTACCTCATGATTGAGATGGGTCACTTGATAACTTAGGTATATGTATGGGCATATACCTGGGTAGTTGTTATCCGTTGATTTCACAATCCTTGTGTTTCCTCATGATTGAGATGGGTTATTTGATAACTTAGGTATATGTATGGGAATATATATAAGTTGAGGTTATCTGTTGAGATCTTCTTGTGGTTATCCTTGTTGTTTTAGTGAGACCTTGAGGGTCTCAGGGTCCCTACTGAGTATCATTATACTCACCCCTGCACGGGCTATGCCCGCACTACATTGTGTTGGTTGCAGACGACGGACAACGTTGATCGTGGTTGAGGCTTGCAGAGCAGGACGGTACCTAGAGGTGGACCACTGGGCGGGACGTGCTCGGAACGGACGGCGGGACCCGAGGAGCAGTGGAGCTATCTGTACCCACCCTTCAGGTGGGATTTCCAGTGGACAGCTCGGTGTAGCGACTTTTACATTATAGTTGTTGTTTTCCCTTTCGAGTTGTACTTTACTTTCAGTTTGGGTTTGTATACTGGCCCATTTAATTTTTCTCACTTCAGTTGTACTCTGTTTTTACTTAGTGTTTACTTTTTCTCTTGCTTAATCTGTGTTTCTTGTTTACTTTACAAAGGCAATGCCTTCCCTTTTTACCGGGATTTACGCCTTGGTTCTAGTCGCCAGCCCCTGGCCTATGGAAGGCGGGCTTGGGGTAGTCACGGCTCGGACCCCGAGGACGGGTCGTGACAAAACTAGTGAAATCCCAAGGGTTAAGACTATGTATAAGAAATAATACCTAAATTTTGTTTATTATAGAGTAAATGGTTTATCAATAAAATATATCATTGACTAGATACTATAAGTGGACATGGTTCTAGAATAGATGTACCAAGGGGTAATAACTCCGACATGGTGCATCAGGCCTGAATTTGTGTGACCTGGTAAATGAAAACAACACTTATTGTACACCTAGTTTTACACTCCCAGGGGATATGATTTGGTAAAATCCCAATCTTAAAACAAAACACTATAAAGTGAACAAAAAATGACCATAAGAATATATGGTAGGAAATAGATCCTGGAAAACCTGGATTAAATCATATAAATTCCAAATATATAACATAAATGTAATTTATAACTTATCTCTTTAAGGTCATTAGATTTCCTTTTGTATGTTTAATAGTTTAAAAATAATCATCAGTAATTCTCACCTTATTCTATCCAATGACTAGAAATATGAGGAATCAAGTAATTAATGTATGTGATGTGAAATGTGATGACTACCCCAACGACATGCACAACCTGATGGGATCAGGAATAAAAAACATATTGATGATACTCTTTTGCATAAATAAGGGTTTGAATAGAAACATGGATCAAGAGGAGAATCCAAATCCTTCGAATAAATAACATGATGCAATTGAGTGATTTATGATATAATGTCAACTAACTTTCAATGGATCATCATATCCCGTAGTCGCAAAATAGTGTATCAACTCCATTGAGAAGATATTATTCATCCTTAGGAATTTTGACCATTAGTAGGTTCTACTTTTGATTTGTAGTATTAGGGGAGAAGTTATTCATTAGTAAATACTGATCCTGAATATGAATCATGGGGAAGGGAGTGGGATGATTGGGAGGAAGGAATTCCATAAAATTTTCTTTGATAAATATTTTACTCACACTCTCCATCTTAAATGGAAAGGTATTTCCTTGAACTTAAGAACAAATATGAGGAATATATCATGGTGTATAATTAAATAATCACAATACATGAATGATATAGCTTCAGATTTGACATTACCCGATAATTAAAGTTTGATTGCTTCTTTATTTGGCTAAACCTGAGTCTACAAAAATCCTAGGAAATCAAAGACATTGATATCTATGAGTAATTTTCTGGAATTCCATCAAAGTAGAAAAGGAGATTAGTTAATATCAAGGGTATCAAGGGGATAATAAGAAGAATGTGAGGTTTGGTTTTAGAAATATGATAGAGAAATGTAACAGTTCCTGGAAATTTAAACATCCCACTTGTCATAGGTGCATAAAGAAGCACATTGAAAATTGTATAAGGGGAATAAGGAAATTATTTAAGTGTTGGAAGGAAGGACACATAGCTAATGATAATTAAGAGAAAAAACCCTCTAATGTGACAGAGGAAAGAAATTATCCAGTCTTCCCTCAATTCAAATTTCATTACTTCAATTGTAAAGGCTCCTACATGTCATTCAAAAGACCTAGGATTGAATCTGGGTAGAGATGAATTTATTTGTTTCTGTAGTAGCACTATAGCATGTCTTGTAGTAAGGCTGTAGCAGTGGAAGAAATGTAGAAGCAATAGCACTGTAGCAGTAGTAGCACTGTAGAAGCGGTAGAATTGTAGCCATGTAGGAACTGTAGAAATTACTGTAGTGGTGGTGGTACTATAGCAGGTATTGCAGCCACCCAGGTATTGTAGCAATACTATTCACTAAAGGGCCCATTGGGCCAAAAAATGGTATTTCATGCCTTGTGTTTCGATCAATTGGTCTTGGGCCTTCAGTCTATCTAATGGGTATACCTCTACCCTATTTTAAAGAGGCTTTTCTTTTAAATAATAAAAGAGGCTTCAGCCCCAACCTTTAAAAAACTAGGGCACTTAGTAAAACAATGCACTAAGCCATGGCTTTTTTGAGACAACCAACATCCTCCAAGGTAGAAAGGGTGAGATTTTTTCACGAAAACTATATAGGTCAATCTTAAAAATTAAGTGGTGGAAGGTATTCCAGTTATAAATTAAATAATTGATAACTTATTTTGGATTCTAGTATTATTCGTTCCTTCATATCATGAAATTTTAGAACTATTAAACCACAACCAGAAATCATGGATGTAGAGCTATCAATGAAAACATAAAATGGGCATGCTTTTTCATTACAAGTTTGTAACTCCTCCCCCATCAGAATTTTTAGGATGAACTTCCTAGTAATCCTTTTCATACTCTCTTTGGTGGAATGTGATTAAATTATGTTTCTGGACTGGATTTACCTCTATAGAGCTGACATAAATTCCCATGATAAGAAAATCACTCTCGGTATCATGTATTGACCCCCGATTATATACAAGTTTAAGGTGGGGGATGAATCTTCATTAGCACCAATATATAAATCATTGATATTATTTTCCTACAAGAAAGTGTATCTCACTAAAATGATTGATATAAAGGAAAGAATCACCCTTGAAGACATGCCCATTATGAGGGAATATGTTGATGTGTTTTCTAAGGAATTACTTGGTCATTCTCCTTTCCATATTTTCAGTTTTTAGTCGATATTATATCTAGGGTGTTATGATTTTCCAAGACTCATATAAATTCAATATTGTGGAACATGACGAGATGAAGAAAAAACTTTAAGATCATATATATTAAGTTTTTATACACCCAAGTGCTTCACCACATGGTGTACCGGTCCTCTTCATCAAGAAGAAGGATAGAACAATGAAAATTTTCATTGATTATCTTAAGTTGAACAGGATCATGTTAAATAAAAAGTATCATATTATTTGGATTGGATACTTTATTGACCAGATACTTTAAGTAAAATAATTTTCCAAGGTTGGTGTATAGTCATAATGATACCATGTTAGTGTGAAGAAGGAGGATATCAACAAGACTGATTTTCATACAAGGTATGGGAACTATGAGTTCTTAGTAATTCCATTAGGACCCACTAATTCTCCAAAAATCGATATAGAATTGGGGAATATAGTTTTTAGGGATTATCTTTGAGAAATGGTTGTATTTATATCTGATATTATAATATTCTTCAAAAATAAGGAGGATCATGAGGAGCATCTGATCATTGTGAAAGAGATATTAAGAGAGGATAAGAATTATTCCAAGTATAGAAAATGTGAGTTCTGGTTGAAGGAAGTTTCATTCCTGTTGTATATCATCACAATAAATGGGCTATATGTAGACCCTTAAAAGATAGAAATAATTGAAGGATGGATGAGGCCCACATCTATGATAGATATCAGCAGTTTCCTTTGATTAGCTACGTATTATCACCAATTTGTGAGAAATTTATCATGATTGTCAAACCCACTGACTAAGATAACTCAAAATTGATTCAATTTTTATTGGACTGATAAATGTGAAGAGAGATTCAAGTAATAAAATAGAGTCTTATCAATTCCCTTGTACTCCCTCTACCCACAAATGTATAACAATTCGTAGTATTCAATGATTATTATAATAATTTCCTAGGTTGTGTGTTAAACGATAATGAAAATTTAATAGAGTATCCTTCAAAGATGTGGAAAGTTCATAAATAGAACTACCCAACTCATGATATAGAGTTGGATATTGTGATCTTCTATTTCAAAATATGGAATCATTATATCATTGGGAAAAATATTGAAATATATATAGATCAAAAAATCCACATGTATATATTTAAGTCGAAAGATAAGAATATGAAGCATTGAAGATTCTTAAAGATGATCAAAGACTAGGACTACAAAATTTCTAAAATCCCAAGAAATTGAATAAATTGAATGATTCTCTAAGTATAAAGGATCCATCAATTTTATCATTGATGGGAACTGAGAGGGATCTGATCATTATAGATTCAAAAGGGATTGATATGGGAATCATAATGAAATAGACATCATCAATCCTTTCACAAAATATTTCTCAACCCTCCATTATAGAAAATATAAAGTATTCACATTGAAATGATGTGGGAATATAGAAGAAAGTGGAAACTAAAATAAAATTTAAATCTATACAGATCAATGTTAATGAAGAAGGAATTATGATATTTTTTCCAAACTATGTGTTCCATTAAATCATGAATTATAGAAAGAACTACTGGATGATGCATATATCTATGCCTTCTCTATCCACCCTAGAATCATAGAGTTGTATCGAGATATCTAAGAGAAATATTTGTGGGATAGTATGATGGATAATATCAGGTAGTATACATCAAAATTTCTTATATATCAATAAAAGAAGGTGAAAAATAAAAAATCTAAGTGGATGACTCAAAAATTACACATACCTTTATGGAAATGGGAAAACATCACCATGGACGTTTTCACTGGTCTTTTTAAAATCAAGGGGGAATAATGTTATATTGTTTGTGGTTGATCATCTTATAATGTCTTCACAATTCATTGTGATTAGAGATGATTTCTACCAAGATCAACATGCATGGATATACATTAGAGAAGAGGTAAGGTTGTAAGGAGTACCATTATTTATTCTATTTGATTAATATCCATGATTCTTCTATATATTCAATTAGAGTCTCTAACTCACTCTGAATACTGAGCTAATCTTCAGCACGACCTATCACCCCCAAACAGATGGCCAATTTGAGTAGACTACCCAAACACTTGAGGACATGTTGATATGATAATCAATTTACTTGTATAAAGGAAGAGACCATGATCAAACTCTGATCAATTTCTCTTACAGTAGTAGTTTCCAGACCATCATCTAAATGGCTCTATATGAATCCCTTTATGGGAAGAGGCTAGGAACCCCATTATGTTGAGATGAAGTTGGGGATTAAAAACTACTAGGTCCTAAAATGCTCAAATAAATATTGGGAAATGTTAAGACCATTAAACATCAAATCAAGGCAACATAGAGTTGAAGAAAAAGGTATACTGACATCCATTAATGAGAACTAGAGTTTGATGTTGGTGATATGGTATTCCTCCACATATCTCTATTGAATGATGAGATGAGATTTGTGAAGAAGGGAAAGCATAGTCCAAGATACATCGTCTCCTTCGCATCGAAGTGGTGGCCTACTGACATTCACTCCCACCTATCCAATCACAATTACATGATCTATTGCTTGTATCCCCTTGATAAATTATATACCATACCCATCACATGTACTCCATTCAGATGTGAAACTATTGGAGAATGACCATTACTATGAGGTGCATCCAATGAATATCTTAGATCATATAGATAAAATTCTATCGAATAATACAGTTCACCTATTCAAAGTGTTTTACATAAACCAAAAGTTTTAAGAACCAACATGGTAACTGGAGAAGTTTATGAAATGAAGTTACCATAATTTGTTTTTTTGATAAAAATGAATACATTAAGAGAAAAATTTCTTAATTGGGGAATATTATAATGAACAAGATAGTTATAAAAAAAATTTCCCTTGTGATTTAATAATTTTTTTATTAGGTAATATGTTTAGATAAAAAACATGCACTTATTTGGTATTATTATAACATATTTATATGACTATTAAGCATCATTACTATTTAAAATATAGTCATTGAACTATTTTCAAATGGTTATTACAAATATATGGTTTTAGAAAATCTATTTCACATTGAAAAAGGATGTGACGACCTCAACCAAAAGGACCGTACCCTATTAGGCCCATTTAACAGAGCTTCAGAGGGAGATATCATGTTTTGGATATTCCCTTGACCAAGCTAATGATAATATCTATCAACTTAAGTATGAGTGAAATCGTTTATGGGATAACTTCAAGCTCATCGATACCACAACTCAAACCATGTAACTTGAACCACCCCATTATATCTCACCATCATGCACCTTAATCTTATGACATTTTCTAGAGTATTAAAGGGATATGAATTAATAACCCAGCTACATGAGTATTTAATTTACTTTTTATATAATTATGAATATATTTTCATCATATTATTGTTACTTTATAAATTTTTTTATATAATAAAATAACTATATTTGGATAATATTAAAAATCATTTATGGAATTTATTTTGATGAATTAATGAATTTATGAAATAAATAATTTTTAATGAAATATTATTATTAAATAGTTTTTATATTTATAAATTATCATATAATTTTTATGTAGTTAAATGTAATTTTTATAAGGGTACAAAAACTCTTATTGTAAAAAAACCAAACATTTCTCAGTTAATGTCAATTATTATTTTAAAAGTGAAGATGAATATATTTAGAAATTTTTTTTGATAAAATGAATATTGTTTTTGGAATCTAAACATCAAAATTATCCAATAGTTCATTTTTCATAATTTTCTAAGACAATCGAATTTTTGGGTAAAAAGTAAATATCGTTTAAATATATGGTGTGTGTTATGACATCACAATAACAATAAAATGATTTAATAAATTCAATAAAATTAACCCAAGACCTAATATATGTTTCCATTTAAAATAATGTGATTTTATGTTTATTTTATTAATTTTATAAATCCATTATGAATCCTCTAAAACCACTAATATATTTTAGGGTTTTAAAATCATTTCTTTATTATTATGAATAACTTCTACATAATCAAGAATATTATTTTATTAATTTAGAACCATGGACTTATACAATAATTTAAAGCTCTCCCATTTGGTAGAAAACATATGAAAAAATGTGGTATGTTTTCTGGTTTTGGTTATTTTATTATATAGAGTCCAAAACCTATGTTTGAGAAATATATAAAGAAATCCCCACTCATTTCCTATAAAACCCACTCAAGAACCCATTTATTTTCAATTAAAATTATTGTAGAACATAAATACTCTTAACTACCCTAACTAGAGTCCTCCCTAGGTTCCCCCAAGCTATGAATACTGTCCTCCCAAGCATTTGGAGTCCCACACCCATGTAATGGATCATCACCTTCTCTTCTTTATTCAGGACTCTATACTGTGTTGTGTCTTATATTTCTAATTCCTAATGTTGGGATATGTATTTACATGTCCCTATTACTATCCTTTTCATAAAAATATGATGATATTCCCCTTTATCTTTCATGAACCCATTTTATTTATTTTTATGTGACTCTGTAATGTTGTCAAAATTTCCCCGTAATTTTTTACATCCAAAACAACTGTGTAATGTATACCATACCAATTTTCTATCAAAGGAGTTCAACTGTATAAACTTATACATGATTTAATTGGGTTGTAAAAATATTTATTCCAATCTAAATTATTTTGGAATAAAATATTATGATGGATGAATCCATATTTTATGATCTATGTGTCACACTAAACCATGAGAGTGAAATTAAGGGACATGTATACTTAAAATTATATAGTGCTCTAATGTATTGGGTAACATTTATTATCATTAGACGTCATATTGGGATAGCGAGTGAACCTAATTACTTTATGAAATTTTTCCATCATTATGTATTTTGAGTTTGAAGTGACCTATGTTTATGATGTAGTTTTTAAGTACGTTTAACATTTTACATCTTTATTTTATGGTTATCATGTTATATCATATCTTATTGTTTCAGATTATTATTCTAAACCCATTCATGCTCTATTAAAATTCCTATTTTCATACATGTATTACATTATTCAAGTTATTCCATGGTTATTAACTTACTGATCTTTTCTATCACCCCATTCCTATTTATGTCCCCATGTTATCCTAGGAATCTTAAGGTGTGAAAATTTAATGGATGTTTCAATAAAGATTATTATTTTTTTACTATTTTATATTGTTATATAATGTACCTAATTACAAATTTCACTATAATTATTGATATTATGGGTTGAATTAAGTGTAAATATAGGTAATAAATCATTTATTAATATGTAGTAAATAGTGCAGTTGTAATAATATCTATCCACCATAGGTGGTGATGGAAAATGATTAATATCATTTGGTGAGTTGATAGTCCACCCTACACATGCATGATGATTTCATAACCCATATGATGGAAGTGGAGATGGTTATAGGCCATTAACATAACATAAAAACATATAATTGTATGTAATATTCTAATATTATTATATCATCATGTTTTAGAAATAATTTAATGAGGTAGATGATAAAATAAAATTGAAATTCTCAATAAATAATGTTACCTCTTCTCCAGGAAACATCCTTATGTTTTCACAAAAACACTTTTTAGTTTATCATTATAACCAATCTATAATTTATATAATGTGATGATGAAATCAAGGAATATATTTGTTTTGTGTATTTGATGAGCCAATTTTTATTTTTTTAAGAGGATATGATAAGTGGCGGTATTTTATATTCGATGTCTGTGACACACTTGTATTTTTTGAAATGAAAAAGGTGTATCCTCATTTTTTCCAGAAACCAAAAGGCACTATAATAGAATATTAATGAGAATTATTCCTGACAAGGTCTAAATATTTCCATATATTATGTTTTTTACTTATTTTGGGTCATTTTAACCCATATTGGTTTAATTTAACCTCCCAGTAAACCCATTTTTAGAATAACTACTGTAATTTTTTATTTTAGTTTTTATAATTCAAGATGGTCAAAAATTAATTTAAACATATTAGATAATATAAATTAATATAATACCAATTATATAATATAGTTTTAAAATTCCATTCACATAAGTGGAAAATTAGAATTTAAAAATTAAACACCGAGACGCGATGAGAAGGTGGTTCTACGAAGACATAATGTTCAAAAGTTTAAATAGTTTTATACCTTAATATAATATGAAAATAATTCGAATGACATAAAGTAGATTAATGAATATATATAAATCAACTATTTTACTTATTAGTTCATTTTTTGAACAAAAAATAAAACATATAATATCTTCAAATAAAAATGTTGTTTTCGATAAAAATAGGTATTTTTCAATATTCATAAATAAACTTATATTCATAAAAAATCACAAAAAGTACAGCTATAATAATTTTTAAATAATGATTTCAAAAATTGAATTTATTTTAGGAAAAAAATTATTTAAATTTTTCAAAAAATAATTTTATTATAGTTTAAAAAAGTAAATATATAATATTATAAAATAGATTTTCGAAACATATAAATACATTAACAAAAATTAACTTTTTTACCAACATGTTTTCTTTGTATAAAAATTTTTAATTATTATTTAAAATTGGTCTTTTCCATTTATTTCATTCATGTTTAATGGGTTGGTAATATTGTTCATTTTTTAATAATAATATGAATAGTTTTTCGTGGTTCGTTAAAACATGGTTTTGGGTGTAACTTAAGCTATCCAATTTTTTTAATTTATTAAAAAAAATTCAAAAAACGTAGTGTGTTAAATTTTCCTTAAAACCCACATCTTTTCCATGATATATATATTATGTGTTTTATGGATGAATTTTCTTTTTTATAATGGTGCACATATGTATGGATGATTATTATTATAATGGTTGGGGATCAACATTTCCCTCTAATGCATTGATAATGTCTGTATATCCTGAGTTAAATGGGGTTAAAGAGATAATTATCCCATGAAGGGTTTTACAAGATATGATTACCCCATGATAAATGACACAAAAGAGGATTATCTCATGCCAAATGGTACACAATATGATTATCCCAACCCCAAGGGTACACGATAGGTTTATCCCTAGGCCCAAAAGGGTACAGATGTCATAAGACCAAGCACAATAATGATACATCTAAGGTAATAAAAACAAAAAGAAGTATCTTTAGTGGTTATCCCATGCCTAATATGTGATTAATATCTTGTAGGGAACTTTAACATATGATTTTGAGGATTTTTTATTCTACACTATTTTTCATAATCATATTCCTATGTTATGCACCTTGGATCACGTTTATTATTTCATGATTCGGCACACTTTTTTTCTCTATATGTTTTTAATTTTAGATTACATGTAATACTATCTTGACTTATAGAAAACACTTATTGTTCCATGTTCTATTTAAAAATTTATTTCTCTACTGATCTTGTTTTCTCAAATTATTATGATATAACCCTTGAGGAAATATTTATATGTTTTTCATTACTGGGATTTTGAGTTCACACTTTTATTATATTTCCATTGCTAATGTTATTAAGGTGAATACAACCTATAAAGAGTCTACAATGGAGTCCATTGTAGTGTAATTATTGAGAATGTTCTACAACAATTGAAAACAATGTTTCTTATGTAGTTGATCCTCAAATATAATAAACCTTATGTAATTAAAATTATGTGAATTGTTTTGAGAATTAAGGTTTTTGTTGTGGAAATGATGTTAAATTGATATATGAATATCTCAATAAATATAAATTTTTTTCAAAAATATTCTTTATAGATTGTTTTTAAGAAAAAGTTTTTGGATTGAGTGTCTGGGGAACATCATAAAACATCTTAACTAGGTCAAGAGAATGAACTTGGTAATGGTGTACTTATCATCCACTCGTGAAATAAAAGGTTATTAATTTATTTAGGTTATACATACACTTTTTTATTTAATTATTTATCTATGAGAAAAATAAAAATCACCTCAATGAGTAGATATTGAACTATCAGTGAAAAATTATAATGAAATGATGTTCTCATCTCAACTACATAACTCCTCTAAAATAGATGTTTGTAGGAATGTGGTTCCTATAAATATTATCATTCTTCTTATAGTTTTATTTGAAGTTAATTTTTTCATGGATTAAATCTATATATATATATATATATATCCTATATCAATTTACATGGAAAACACATTATATTTTATATCGTTAATCAACATCTGATCCAATATAATTAAAATGATGAATTTGAACTTCTAATGAAATTACATTGATTATAAGGGTCTTACCACCTACTCATAAGGGATATTTTTCAAAATTATTTGAGATATACTCAACATTGATCATATTATTGTTGTTTAGGAATATTATGATGTATTTACTGGGTACTTTCCCAGTCTTCAACAAATTCACAAGGTTGATCATTCAATATAAATCATTCATAGACTTATATATATTTTAAATACTCCTTCTATGATGAACCTAATTTAGCAATGGTAATTGGAGGAGAAACTATAGGAAAAATATAAAAATGGATTAATATAACATAATTCATCACCATGGGGTGTAATTGTTCTTTTATTAAGAATAAAGATAGTTCAACAAATATTTCTATCTATTATAAAGAATTTCAAAGGATTAATTTCAAGAACAAGTATGATCTACCTTGTGTTGATGACTTATCAGAATAAAAATGTGAATTTCAATGATATTAGAATATCATCCTCTAATATGAATATCACCAATTAAGTGTTAAAGAAAATTTTATTCCCAATAAAACCTTTTATACAAGGTTTCAAAAATATGAAATTATAGGGATCCCGCTTAGACTTAATAATTCCCCCACTATCATTATAGATCTAATGAATATAGTCCTTAAATGTTACCTTGATCAGTTTTTGGTAGTGTTTATACATTATATTATCATATACTTTAAGAGTAATTAAGATCTTGAAGTTCATTAAAGTTATTTTAAATACTATAATGAAGGATAAACTATATACATGTTTTTTAAAATTTCAATTCTATATATTTCAATTCTCATTATTGGTTTATATAATCACCAATGAGTGTATATTGGTGGTTCCTTTAAAGATTCTGGTTATTAAATAACTTCATAGACCAACCATGGTGATAAATATTTGTAGTTTACTTGGATTGGTTGTATATTATCAACTGTTTCTAATATATTTCTTAAAAATAAAATATTCACTAACCATGTTGACATGGGTGGGAGCCAAAATTCATTAGAAAGAAAAATGTGAAGAACATTTGAAGGAAATGAAAATATTTTTTTTTCATTTCTCTTGTTCTCACACGAACCTATAATGAATAGGGGTTTTTTTTATATAGTGATGAATCAATGATATGACTGGGATGATTCCGCATAAATAATAATATAGTATAAGTATATTCCATATACTAATTGAAGATTCCAGAAAAAAATACCAAACTCAAGATTTAGTACCTTTAAAAAAATATTTTCATTGAATATATGATGTATTTTCTTTATAATGAATGGTGCGATATATATATATACTGATCATAAAATATATAAGTAAATATTCATTATAAAAGAGTATAACATGTTCCAGAAGAGAATGTTGGTTTTGATAAATGATTATGAGTGATCAATAAATTACCACATAGGGAAGGTGAACATGGTTGCTGATGCTCTAAGTTGAAAGGATCATGATTTGTTGTCCTTGTGGGGATTGAAAGATATCCAATACATATGGAAATGTGGTTGATGGACCATGAAGTCATAAGGGAAGGAGTGAAAACCTTCCTTTCTAAAATTAATGTTTAACAGTCCATCCAAATGAAAATTAAAGAAGTGAAATGGAGGAATTTGTACTGAATAATAAGGTAAGGAATGTTCAATAGTTCAAACTTGACCACGACGGAATGATATTATTTAAGAACCATAAATGTGTCCATATGATACCAGAATTAAAGATTGATCTTTTGGATGAAACACATAGTTAATATTTACTTATCCATCTAGTAATTAAATAGATATTTAGATATCTCAAAGATAATTTCCTTTGGGAAAATATAAAGAGATATATAGAATAATTTGTAACAAGATATTTGTTGTTTCAAAATGTTAACTGAAAATTTCATAAGTCTAATGGGATTATGGAACAATTACTCATACATGTATGTAAATGGGAAAACATCATCATAGATTTTGTGGCAAGTCACTCGAATACATCTAAAATATATTACGCAATTTTAGTTGTAGTATATCATCATACTAAGTCAGTATATTTCATTTCTATAATAGAATAATTCTTACTTTTATGTGAACCAATAATTTTGTGCATAAATTTTACATCTAATAAGATGAGTATTCTTTATATATACATTTTATCCATGCAAAAATCATAAATGTATAGTGTATTTGAAAATTTGGATAAATAAAAAATGGTTTATAATATCTATATCATTTATCACTGTGTAATATACAACTATTACCCTTCTTCGAAACATCATACATAAAATCATTCATCGTCTTATGGGAAAAAGGAAACATAATAATGGTGGCATCAGATACCCAATAAGGTTAAAAATGTATATAATAATGATCATTTAAGACTAAAATAAGAATAAAGGTGTAATAAATTGATATTAGAATTTGAAAATAATATATATAAATTCTTATATTTTAATTATGAGTCATGAAATAATTCATGGTAGTTTATAAGACATGATTCATAATTAAATCAATGAACCTAAGCCATTATGGAAAAACATTATTATAAAATATTTCTAAAAATGAGTGGTATAATGTTGGGAAAAATCATAATCCTTGAAATAACCAATATAGTCAAGAAAATTTAGTCATGGGCTAACCACCTGTGTACCTAAATTAGTATTGTGTTAACCTTTTTTACCCTCTTTTATGCTTGGGGTAACCTCCTATGAACCCTATTTTAGGATTTGGATAACATCATGTGTACCCTCTTTTAGGATTGAGATATCCTCTCTTTTACCATTTGCGATAAAAAAATATTAATCTTTACCAAATTTATTGGTGAACTATAACAGACCCACCTATCATATAATCATAATCCATTCACATATTTCACAAGATCATGAAAACAATTATCATTCCATCAAAAAAAAATTTGATGTAAAATAAAATTATTTTTTCCATTTTGCATCATCATAAGCATAAAAAAACAAACATAAATAGTAATTATAGTTTCATAGAATCACATCGCTTTATAATCATTATTATCCTCAAATTATGTTATCATAGTTAAAAACTTCTTTTTTCATATCACCATACATTTTTGTGGAAAATAATTAAATACAAAAATATAAAATTTTATAAGGAAAATATATAATTAAAAAACCCATGGAAAATTTAAATGACATATTAAATTCATTTATACATCTTGATGGTGGGGAATTGTTTTGTTATCATGCACGTAAAAACTAATATTGCTTTCAATTTTTTTTATAAAATGGAAGATATAATTTATTTGGAAAATGATAAGAATATTACGTTTAAGCATTATTATAGAAATTCAGAAAATATTAAAAATTGCTTTTGAAAATCCTATAATAACTGAATAAATATTTAAAACAATTTAATGAAAATATGGACTAGGAAGAAAGAAATTCCCAAATGAATAGTAAAATAACATTGGTTTTCCTTAAAAAATATTATTTTTATATCTTGAGTATTAAAAATTTGGAAAATTAAAGGAAAATATAAAATCTCAATAAATAACCATATCCAAATAAAATACATAATATTTTGGAAAAAATTTCATATTGTTTAGTTATTAGAAATTTAAGTATAAACAATCCAAGAAAAAGATATTTTAACATAAATCCCTTAACTCAAGTCCTACGTACTTCATTAGTGATCTAAAATGTTATATAGTAAATGTAAATTTATTATTATTCAATTCCATAAGTATATAAATTTTTATTATATGATATAGGATCCAATTTCAAAATTTTAAAAATATTTAATCAATAATTCATAACAAAAATAATTTTTTCTATGTGTTAGCTCTTTTGTTTCCCATAAATGTTCAGGTTCAACAATTATGGTCCTCACATAAAGATAAATATTCCATCATATAATGAATTTTATTATTGATAGTAATTTCATATATATATATATAGTACTATCCATAAATGTTATATATAGAAGAGTTAATTACACCATTCATGGAGACAGTAATTTTTATGTACGCATGAGTGACGTTTCTATTTTTTTATGGTTGGAGAAAATGAATGATACATAATAATCCACCATTGAAAAAACCTAATAAGAACATATATATCATATATATTTAATAAATCCATCATTATATACTTCAATGCTGGGAGTATATGGAAAATTAATAGTATCACTTCATGGGGGTGGTAGTCCATAAGTAGACACAAACTATACATTCATTTCCCATTTGATGGTAAGAGGAGATAAATACAGTTATTATATTAAAATAATAACATATAATTAAGTGATATATACTTATTATATTATATTATAATGGTTTAAAGTGGTAAAATAAAAAAAGAGATGAAAATGAATGGTTAAGATGATTGCCTTCTCTTTGAAAACCTCATTTGGATCTCTCTTAAAGGATCCTATAGATGACATTTTAAGAAGAAAATAACAACTATAATTTATAAATGTAAATTTAGAATAGGTTTTTAATGGATTTAACAAGATTAATGTATTATTATTTATGAATAATTTAGGATAGGTGTTTCCATATATAAGAGAGGAGTGGGGCACATTTCAAATTATTTAAAAAATTATATTTAAAAAAATATATTTTTCTTGATCACAGGATAAAAATTGATATATTTCAAATATTGGATAAATATAAATCAAAATCCTCACATTAAATAATTTTATTCATGTTTATGTGATCATTTTACCATATCTATTTGTTTTGACACTTCGTTAACCCATTAGACATTTATAACGATATCAATGTTTTCTACTATTTAAGGGTCATGAATTTTCGTAAAAATAGAAAAGTGATGCATAAGGGTATAGTGGTTGGTATTCTAAATCATATACTATTCACTTGTATGAAGATAATATTTTTTATTCCTTTTAATTTATTTAAAAAAAATTTATTTAACATAAGTTATTATTATATCTATTTTATGGACTATTCAAATTTTTTACTACTAAATAATAAATAGATTAATCAAATTTAATTATAACCTTTTAAAAAGATAACATATTATAGTAATCCAAAGAATTCATGGAACCTCATAACTCATACAAAATATAGTACATTTTCTATTGTTAAAATCATTTAATTTATTTTTTTTACTACTTACTCAATCATTACGTTAGTGTTGTGTAAAAATTTAAGGAAATTATTTCATTTTAAAAAAAAGCATAAATTAAAATGATAAAAAAAATTAATGCTTATATTAAATAAAAATTTATCACCAAACCTATCCTCTTTTAATCCCAATTAAATAATATTAGAGATATTAAAACAAAGGGAGTGAAATTTTGTATTTATTCTTTTCATAAAATTATATTGAGGTCATAATGAAAGAAAAATAGAACCATGGTTCCCTTTTTTTAAACATCGATTATCATGGCTAGACTAAATTCATAATATATGATAAATTAATGTTTTATAGGTTTTTTAAATCCTTATCAAAAACATTTAACCCCATTTTACATGTTTTATACTTACCAAGGTAAAAAAACATTACAATAATTACTATTCATAATGCCCAAAAATAAAAGAGAACAATTTAGAAAAATTTAACCTCCTGGTTCCCAATATTTAATCCCTATTTTCATGATTAAATTTCAAGAAGTAGAGGAATAATTTATTAATATACATGAATAAAATGAAAAGAAAAACAGTTTTTATAAAAATGTGTTTTTAAGTCAAAAAATTAAATACAACAAATAAGTATCTTTTTTATTCCTATATAAATAATTAAATTATATATAATTCAATTAAACTTTTTTTTACATTAATATAATGTTGAATAAATAATTTGAATCATATATTACATTATTTAAAAAAAATAATTCATTATTTGATAAAAATTACTTTTTTCACCTTTACATTGAAAAATAATTCTTTTTATAAAATTTCTATTAATTTATGATAAGAAATTATTAACATGATTATTTAAAAAATAATATAATTAACAAAAATAAAATTTATAATTTTTTTTAAAATTTAATTATAATTACCATCCATAAAATTCATGAAAAATTAATTTTTGAGGAAAACATATTCATGAATCATAAAATGACTTTACTAAAAATTTATTGATTGTTTTTATTATTCTGTAAATACATTTTCATTATATGAAACCTTTATACATATTTTCATAATTATATTATTATTATTCATACTGCCACTTTAAAATTTAGGTGTTAAAGATCACTAAATTATATTTTTATACTATCTCACATCTTTCTTACAGGTAGGTATTGTAGTTTATGAAACATATAAAGAATATTATTCTAGTATAAAAAAAATTAAGGGGGTGCATTCTTCCCTCCATAAATTAATTGCACCCTATAAAGTTTTATCTTTTTAGTGAAAGGAATAATATTTGAAATAACCATGTTGAAAAATCACATCATACCAAGGTTTAATAAAACATCCATTGAAAAGGTATAGTGGGTAACATAATAATTACCTAGAATAAAAACTAATATAGTTCCTGGATGAAGAAATTAGTAGTGTGTGACAATATAGAGATGGAAGATAAGAATAATATCGTAGTATTAATTGTGATTGATATAGAATTTTAATAACCATAAAACCATTAATCTGTACGGGATAAGGAAGGCAATCAGTTCAACTTAAATAAAGGTAAAAGGTAATTTTTTTATTTCAAGATCATTTTATTAGTTTTGAGATGTTCTTCTAATATTTAGATAGATTACATGAGAAAATATATTTATTTAATTTCTTTTCATTTCATAAGAAAACTTTCATCATTTTCTTCAGTATCAATCAATTCCTACTGCTATCTCTTCTTTTACTCCAAACAACAAATATTCATGATAAATTCTTCATTTATAAAAAACTAAACATAATTATTACTAGATCATAAGATCTAGAAAATAAAAAAACCATTCCTTCTATCTCTAAATATTTACCAAACTAGAAATGGATAGAAAAATTTATCCAATATGGATAAATATAGTACACTAATCTCTAAAACATCAATAATAACACCCAATGTTCATCTTATAATATTCGATAAATAGATAACTGTAACACTCAACCAAAATACATCTTACCAAATTAAAAATCCAAAAATCTGAAATATTTAATCAAATATTTTTTTTCTAAAATCATCATTAACATTTACCACCATAAAAAATATCATATCTCATTATGCCACATAACAACTGTATGAATACCTTGATCATATATTCTGCGGAAATAAGCTAATACTTCCCCCCAAATAACGTAACTTATAATAAAACCTCATCGAAAATATATTTATTTTCAAAACATTATTCAATTATTATTCCTCAAATAAAATTGCATACTACTAAAAATATTCCATAAATCCAAAAATAATAATAATCTTCCTCAAAAATAATATGGAATCCTTTTTCATAAAATCACATACCAATTTCAAGGTCACCAATACTATCCAATTTTTTTTTCATCATTAATCATGACTTTATTCTAACTAATCATTATTATCTTAATATTAGGAATATATTATGTTTTATCTGTTCATTAATAATATGCCTTCCAAAAATATAACATTACCACTATAATACCACTAAATAACCTTTCAAGGTTATCAGTTCCAATGAAAATTTTCTTGAAAATATTTAAAACAAAACTACTATAGAATAGCAAAAATATGTTTCAAAATAAAATCAAATAAAATATAATTTAACAAACACTTCTTAAAAATAATTCTAAAATTAAAATACATAAACACTTCAACCATTCCACTAAAATTATTGTCGTAACATATTATCTTACTTTTTTAAGAGTTACACCTTAGATTAGTGTATTTACATGAATTATCTCCATGTTTTACACATATAATTCATCTAATATTAATTCATACCTTAGTTTGAAACTTTTTTATCTATATAAAAATATTCATTTTTCATCTAAAATTAATTTATAGTGTTTTTATTTAACAAACATATAACAGCTTCTTGTTCCTTCGATACATTTCCATATGTTCTTTTTTCTACCTACATTATATGTAGAAATATTAATATAATGGTGATAATCCTTAATTCCTTATATATATGTATATATATATATATATTAGGAAAATTATTATCTTTAGGAACATAAGGTTATGTTATTTTCATAAATGTTTGAATACAGAACAGTTATAAATATTTAGAATTAATTATTCCCAATGTAAGTAATAATTTAAAAAACCATTTTATATGATGGAATAAATTAGAGTGAAATTCATTCATTATTTTATTGTATGAATTATAATATGAATTAATTCATGAATTAAAAATACATAATTTAATGGGGACACCATAAATGAGAATAATCTAGTATAATATAAAATTTATTATATATAATGGAAAGGGTTTGGATACATAGCCATTAACTCTAAAGAACTCATGATTCACTCAATAATTATTCTTTGATGCTTGAGGCACTAGTAGGCTGTGTAGATATAATTAATCCTATCCATACAATGGTTGATTCATATCAACATTTAGATACACTATGGGGATAGGGATATTTGTTTTTTCCACTTTATAATCTCTCTAAATATCATATAAATGAGAACAATATTAATGTAGTGTCTCTTTAGTGTTTGGAAATCCTTTTTTACAATGTTCTTCATTTCCATAATTTTTTCACGTTTCATATTTCATTAATTAAGATCCTTATACAATGAATTATAATTTATTATTATATTTATAATAAATATTATTATATTCCTTATAAACTGAATAATTTTATCATAGGGGACCCATAATTTAGCTTTATGAAATATTGCATTTTAATTAACAAGAAACCAAGAACGTTATGTTGTTTTTCAGGATTATTGAATATTCTAGAAAACCTGTTTACCCTTAAATATATTGATTATTCAAAGGTACACCATTTATTACCTTTACGTAGACATAACTATTATTTTAAGGTTCACCCTTTATTACCCTTACGTATGTAAGGAGCCCCGATACTATCTTAAATATGGAGGGTTAACATAAACGTATATAGGATTGTAACCATTGTGTAAATAGTTTGCATAAAGGTGTTATATAAGGGTTTGAGAGTTCTTACCTTTATTTATATAGGTAGTTTTGTTTTAAAAAGGATACAGAAATCTAAAATATTATTTACCCTTATGTGAAACGTAATGGAAACCAATGTCTAACTTATACAAGGGGGATTTTGTAGTGGTATTCACCTTGTTACCCTTACCTGAAGTGGGAAATCAGGGTTTTCTGATTATGTGTATTATACACATAAATATAAGAGCTAAATACCCTTATATGTTATGCAATATATAGGTCTCAATACTATTTACCCTTTCTTAGAGTGTCTACATAAGGGTTGAAGGAAGCTACCGTTACATTAAATATGGATTCTGCATAAGGCTAAATAAAAGTAATTTTGATTTTTTTTAAAATTATTAAATGATTTTAGTTGTTTAAAAATATATTATAAATAATTAATAAATGTATTTTGGGAATATTTAATTCCTACGGAATTTATATATTAATTATTTAAAAACAAATGGTTTATAATTAATTAGATAATCATTTTTTAAAAATTTATTGGATTCCCAAATTTCATATGTTAATTATTGAAATTCATATTAATAAAATTATATATATTGAATTATTTTAAAAAAATAAAAGTTTTTTAAAAAATAATAAGAAAATAATTTATAAATGGTTATAAATTAGAAACTAATCCAAAATATAACATTTTTATTTTAAAATTATAAATTGTTCTAAATTAATTAATTTGACTTGTTCAAATTAAAGGGGATTTATTTGGATAATATTTAATCCACATAAAAATGCGTTTTATGTTTGATATAACCAAGGTTTAAATAATTATTATTTTTATGTTATTTATATTACATAAATGTTAACATTAAAGAAACTGAATTATAATTTTATTTAATTCATAAAGTATAATATATTTTAAATAAATATTCCATATATTGTTAAATACGAAAGAGCCAAAATTTGAGTCAATATAACAGGTGTATAATAATGCTTATGAACATTCTATAATATAAAAAAATGTATAATGATTATAATTAGCTTTTAGTTTTGAATTTTTCTAAAAAAAATTATCCCAGGTTTAAATATTTTAATAGATTGTATATTTTAAGGTTGTTCCCAATTTTATTCATATATATATATAATTTTATATTATGTATGGTGTATGATTTAGTTTAATTGTTTAACTTTTTCAATATAAATCCTTTCATTTCATGCTGGGTATAATAATGATTTTTTTTACCATATCCATAGTTTATAAATGATTTTATTGGATTCAATTTAGTTATTGAATATTGTTTTTACATATTAATTTATTAGGGTTATGATGAATTATATTCTCTCTTTACTAAATTGTCCAGATGTATAAGGACTTGGAGCCAAACTACTAACCTACCTGGATGCTTATGCATTTTCTAGGATGGTGAACGAGTTCATTATCTATCACTTTGGTCTTACACTAGTGGATAAATATATTACATTACATAAAGTGTTCATATAAATTATTCATATGAGGAATTCATATATATTTGTGTGTGTGTGTGTGAGTGAGTATAATTTTATTCTAATTTTGGGTGATTTATGTAAAAATATTGGTTTTCTAAAGAGTTACTTATCAATATGGATGAAAATATTGATTCGGGGGAGGGAATGTGATTCCAATCTAAATTAAAAGATGTATGAATACATAATGATAATAACATGAGATAATATGGGGAGATTAATATCCCTCCAAAAAACATAAAGTAAAATCACTTCCAAATAAGAACTTTTCATGAACCTGATCATCAAACTATGTAATTTAATGCTAAAGTTATGTACCCATTGGTTATTTTATATAATGAATGTAGACAATGAGTTATCCTAGATCATCATTGGGTTGTTTCAATCTAAATAATGGTGGATCGATGTTATATTATGGATATCTCATTTAATTATTTTTTATTTTTGTTACAATATCTTAGAAATTCCTAGGGTTAGGAGACCATTGGAATAGATTTGGGTTTATCTATATGATGGATTATATAATGAATTTTCCACAATATAATAAAAATGACATATTTGATATTATTTGAATGATTCCTTACCTGGATAACTAAGTGTTGAGCTTCAAACCAAATTAGGGTCATATTCTTAGTGAAATATGCATCTTGTCCCACTAGTGGGTATATTGGATTTTAAATGGGTCATCATGTTTGGGGGAGCCCTATTAATAATAATCTTTATTAAATTGTTAATAATATAAGATAATTATATGATAAAATATTATGTTATAGCTAATATCATGACCATCATCATGTTGGATTTTGTGATCAATCCTTGATATGGATAAGCTTAATGTAAGTCAATCCTTTGGCTGGTAACCTAATAATAGTTCTTAAGAAAAATTATTTATTTGTGAAACGATGTTAAGGAAAATTATATCTGTTAGAACAACTCCTTCCTTGGTAACCAATTTTGAAAAACGTTCTACTAGTGAATATATATTCATTTAAAATCCTAGAGTGATTCATTCATGGTTTCAAATGTATTAAATGAAATATGGCTTGTTCTGGTTGTATAATTTATCCTCTTTCCATCTATGGAGAGTTTTTGATAATGTGGTTGATTTCAATAAAATTTACCCAATAATCATGAAGTATTTTGAATGGATGATCTAGGAATATGTTTTCAGGATTTTAGTACTATCTGTATAGTAAAAATGGTTACAAGTTCTTATAAGATGAAGGGATGTTTGTTGAAATGTTTAAAAAAATTTCTTCAAGAATCCATTGAAGGTCATTGAAAACTAAAGTTTTCTACAAGGGAGAATAATAATTCCGCATGAGGTGATTTTACATAATACCTGAAAGAGCTTTTGAAAATCCATGGAATTTTAATGTCAGGTATGGATGTTAGAGAAATTAACTATTTAGTTTTGAATGGGATATGATACTGAATTTATATTTCAAATGTTTTGTAAATATATAGTAAAAAATGTACAATTGAAGATTTTTTTCTCTTATAGGTCACATTCATGATGAAAATAATTATTTTGTATGAATGTAATGAATTTAATCAAGCACAAGTGAAACTATGTAAATTTGATGTATCTTCATCTCATTTATCTTATGTGACGAGGGAACATATATAGTAAAAAAGAGTTGTTTTTATTAAATGAACAAACAAGTTTTATGATTCATCAATTTCTACTACATTCTTTGAGAATAAGATATAGATAAAAATGTTTTATCTGGGATAAAATATTTGTACAGATATTTTCTAAAATATGTGGGAATGTGTTCCTACTACCTATTGGTATAATATTCTAAAATATAAATATTTTAAAATGAAAATGTCAAATACAAATAGAATACCACATATGGAATCGAAATAATAGTTTATCTTTTAAATAATTTTTTTCATAATGAAGTAAATATTACTTCCCAATAGAAAAGGGTTTGTGTATTTATGAAAAAAATGAAAACAATATAATTTTTATGTGGCTAGTGAGAGTATTTTTGATCTTATAAAATATAAATATTAAAAAATAAAGGATAACAACAATCTTATATTACAATGAATTATAATTAATATTCTAAAATGATTAGGATAGTTGATGGTAAAAAAAATTCAATGTATTAGATTTAGTTACCATTATTAAAGTGAATATCAAAATTTACTAATGTATTATACTAATCTACAATTATGAATTTTTTCATTTAATATCATAAAATAAATATTTAAAGTATTAAATAAATTGTTTTATTTTAATTAAAAAAATTATTATTTGTTTTAAATTTTGAATTGTTGTAGTAGCCATATGAAATTTAGTTTTTTTATAATAAACAATTTATATCATAAAATTCAATAACCTTGATAAATTTATACTACACATAAGTTTTATAGTTAAAATAACACTTTCTCTAAAAATGGTTTTTATATATTATAATCACTAATGAAAATAATAGAATTTAAACCCTTTAGAAATTTTATTAGGTAAAAAAAATTCATATTTTTAACCTTATTTTTAAAATTTACATAATAATATAAATTTAAAATATGGTTATTAATATTAACTACCAATGTTCATAAATTTGTTACAATAGTAAATGTAAAAAAGGTAAGAAGAATTTTAGAAATTGTAAAAGACCTAAAAAGTTTAAAAAATATTCCATAAAATGTTTGGATGGGAGGAGTCTCAATGAAATATTATTTAAAATTGTTGTATGTTTTTGGATCATTTGACCTCTGAACAGTTGAACTCTATTATAGAAATGTAATGTTTACATTCCAAATTATAGTTCGGTTCAATTATAATGGGGTATCACTTCCACAGCTTCATGCTACAACTATACCTTATAATTTAATAAAGAAAATAAAAAAAAATCCTTGTATGAGTTTCTAAAAATTTAATAACCCTCTGGTCTAATTTTTATCCTAATGCCTATATTTTTTTGGAAAATTACGAGAGCAAGGTTATGTTCTCAACTTGAGTATTTCATACTTCTTAGCCTCTTCTTCTTAATCTCCCCCATCCAAATTTTTTTGAGAGAATATAATATAATGATATTAGTAATATTAATATGATTCAATTTTAATAAAATAATTTATAAGTAACTATTCTATCCTTTCATCCACCAATCATCTAAGAACCCGGATCTTCTTTTCAGGTATGTTTTTACTTTTTCTGGAGTTTTTGAGAAAAGATGAGTTTCTGGAAATTTTTAAAGTACACATCATGTACTTTATGAGTACACGCCGTGTACTTCCATTCCACTGAAGGTCGTGTGCTGGCCGTGTAGGGGCAACACACATAGCTGTGTAAGGTTGTTTGGTGGCTACTTAAAGCAGAGTACAGAAAAGGTGAGTACACACCTTGTACTCCAAAATTACACATCGTGAATTTGGTTTTTTTCATTAGATACATCGGGGTCATGTCTGATGGCCAGAACTGACTTATTCAAGGTCTTCTTTATCCGAGAGATTCTGTACAGCCGCTGATCTTCTCCGAGCCCCCGATCCTCCGTCCGTTCTCCAAATAGACCATCGTCAATTACGTTGGAACCACAATTGTAATCTCTCCCTTCTCCTAGAGCTTCGTTTTCCAATTACTTTTGTTTTCCAAGTTATCGTGGGTTGAAAATTTTAGATTTTTTTGTATATATTTGACATTTTAAGGGGATTCAAGTCGTGTGGTTCAAGTATATCGATCTCCTAACATCAAGGTTGGTGGTGTTTGACTTTTTTTAGAAGGTCTTTGAATATTATGAGCAAATTACACCAATACCCTTGAACATGGTATTGCGTGTTTCTTGTTTTTCACTTGTTGTTTTCCTGCTTTGCTTATATGCCTGAGTAGAGGTTATTTTTTGTGAATACGGTAATTTACTATCCTTTGGATGTTTTCCCATGCATAATTTTCCTATTTATTACCGTTTGGTCTATTTTTTCCGGTTAGGATTTTTCCAATTCCATGCCTAGTTTGAAGGATGGTGTGACTATTGCTCTTCCATGATGAGATGATGTAGAATGCTAGACAATTAGTTCTTAAGGTTACTTTGGCCGTTACGCAAAACGATACTTTCTAAATTTACACAGGGCTTTGATAACCTAGTGTAGTAGACCATAGGGAGAATGGACGTAAGGGCTTCTCCAGAGTGTCTTTATAATACGATGCGAGACCACAGTGGGAGTGGACCTTGAGTGATTCCTCAGAGTTTATGTAGTTCCTTGACAAGGGACACAGGGGTAATGAGACATTGAGTGCTTCGCTAGAGTGCCTTTAATACGATACACGACTATTGGGGGAATTGAAGGTTAGTGCTTCCCCATAGAGTCTATTCTGTAGTTGAACTAGAGGGGTGAGACTATGTGTTCCACCTAGAGGGTTGCTAGTACTTGTAGGTTGAACCTTAGGGGTTAGGATGTGAGAACTACCTAGAGGGTCACCCGTTTGTTCTACTTGCTTGAGTGGCTTCTTCTTGTTTGTAAATTATATGCTAGAAACTGTAGATTGCTTGTTGCTGAGTACTTTCATGTTTTCTGTTTTCTTTAATTTTACCTACCATATATTCACTGACTTTTAGGCATAGATCTATGGGTAGTTTCCAAATAGGATTTTTTATCACACCCTACATGGGTCATTCTTTTGGGCCCAAATAGATTATATTGTTGCGATTATAGATAAGGGCAAGTGCCAGTCTACTTCAGGTTCTGGATTGCACTGGAGCTGGAGAGCATGGGACCAAGCTGAGGCTTGCGATGCTGATGAGTTGTTTATCTGGTTTACTTTTGTACATGGTTTTAGTACTGTATTCAGTATTGTGACTTGTTTGGCTTCATTCCTAGATGCATTTGTATCATGCAACTTTTATATATTTTTCTCCAGTTTATTTAGCAGTATTCCACTATTTACTGTTGTTTGATATTCACTACTTCCTCTATTTTATGTCTTTGTGTACATACATTGTGTACTATGCCAATGAGGGCATAGTTTCCCCACTATCACACCCAAGGGCCTAGCTTCTATTCGGCAGCCTCTGGCATTTGGGGAAATGTTCTTGAGGCCATGTGAATTACCTGGTACGGGGTGCCTCTGGGTGGATTCCGGAACCGGGATGTTACAAATTGGTATCAGAGGTATTCTTTTCTCTTGACTTATTATTTGAAGCTTTTAGCCAGGGATAGGATGGAATAGGTTCTTGGTCATAGCCTGTGCCTAGGAGTAGCTAACCCGTGTACAGGGAAAATCTAATCTATCTCATTTAATTGCAATTTTATGGTTTGTAATTATTACAGTTGATTTGATTTCACCTTGAGTGATTCACATGTTTTGTTTTGTTACCATTGATGTCATTGGGGTTCTATTTTTATCACAAACCGATTAGATGAGGGTATGCCATCTCATGCATCATATAGATACTTGCTAGAAATCACATGTCATGAATTCTTGCCATGTCATCTAGGATTAATTAGTAATTGCATGTTGTTGTGATAGATGCTATGTATAATATGCATTCTATTGTGATAGATTCTTTAATAGAATCATATTTGTTTGATAGGGAATTTGTTTGTATAGTGCTTTGCTTAGATGGATGCCACACTGTGGTTCTTGAGGTGTTATGGGCACTCATGGACCAAAATTTTGTGGATCATTGCTTGTTTTCCTTGTTTGTAACTTGTTAAAGATTCCAAACCTTAATTCTCAGGGAGTATGGGACCACATGGATCAGAATTTTTCATTTTAGTGTTTGTTTCAGTGTTTTCTGGGCTCTAGAGTAGTTTCTAAGGCTTACTATTCAAAAAACCCAGAATACACACCGTGTAGTTTTGACTACACGCCATGTGTTCTTCTGTTCGGGAAGAAATAGTTTTTTTAAGTACACACCATGTAAATTTTTATACACACCATGTATTCTCTATCCGTGTCATAGGCTGTGTAGGCAGAGACATGAGATAGGGAAAACCGTGCAGGGACAGACAATGTACTGGTTGTGCATGTTGTGTAGTGTAATCATAGGAGTTCAGCCGTGTAGTTAACAACATGGTCAGTGAAGTCTCTTCTTATACATGTCGTTTCCACCTTGAACATGCCATGTAGTCTGACCCAGGTACCCAGCCATGTCACGAACAATACGGGACAATGTCATCCTTTATCATACAAGTCGGGTCCGCCTTGAACACGCCATGTAATGTCAGCCGTGTAGCTGGCCATGTAACTAACCAATTATTTGTTGGTACTTCTTAGTACATGTCGTGTCCTTATAGAGAACGTCATGTAGTGTGACCTAGGCACACAGGCCGTGTCACTAACAACATGGGCCAGGTGAAGCTTATTGAGTACACGCCATGTATACCTTGAACACACTGTGTAGTTTTGTCTTAGGAGAGCCGTGTGGCTTAACTGTGTAGAAGGAATCGGGTAAGGGAAGAGGATTCAGGTACACACCATGTGTTAGGATAACACACTTGATGTTTGGGGTGTTACACGTCCAGTTTTAGAAAACATAAATTCCCATGTAAATGACTTAAGGGAACACGCCCTGTAGTCTTTATACACGTTGTGTAGTCATGCTTTGTAAATTTTGAATGCTTTCATTCCCATGTTCCCTTCTTACGCTCGAAGTTTTAAGTCCCTAATAATGTTATCTAAAGTGTGCATTTGGCCTTGAAGATTCATGGCATCGAGACGTCCTTCGGCTGCACGCCAGTTGCCAGGTGGTGATCAGACGCTGGATATGTATGATCTGGGAATTTCCGCGGGTCCTCCTATTGTGCCAGCCTTGGCACTAGCAATGATACCAGTTACAGACACCGATGAGTAGTTTAGGGAAGGATTTTTTCAGAGGATGTAGAACATCCAGGGAGATCCTCCTTCTACCTCAACTATGGCAGACTTGATGTGGTTTTTCCAGCAGAAGCATCCTCCCACCTTCTCAGGGCAAGGAGGACCTCAAACTGTAGAGTCATGGCTAGAAGCCAGGATGATGATCTTTGAGCATCTGGAGACGCCTCCAGAAAGGTGGGTCAAGATCTCTACCTAAATGCTATGGTACTCCACCAAGAGGTGGTGGTACATGATCACACAGGCGGGTCATCAGCAGGTTATGGCGTGGGAGGAGTTTCAGTGCGTCTTTTACGACTACTTCTATCCGGAGACCCTGAGGGCAGATCAGGCCCAGGAGTTCATGAGCCTAGACTAGGGAACTCTTTCTATGATAGAGTATTCCTCTCATTTCAATGAGCTTCAGTGTTTCAAACCCCTCCAGGGAGAAGATGGATTGTTTTTTCCAAGTAATATTGAGGATGGTTTCAGACGGGAGATCCACTCACAGGTGAATATCTTCAGGTTGACTTCTATCGCTTCCATTGTCTACCAGGCACTGATTGCAGAACGCAATATGATAGATTCTGGAGCTGAGATACAGGATGGTTCTGCTTCTAGAGTTAGTGCTTCACCAGCTGATAGTAGGAAGCACCGTAGGGAGTCTATGCATGATGATCCGAGGCAGTGAGACACATCTTCCGGAAGCAAGGTGATATGCTACTAGTGATGAAGGTCTGTATATATGAGGCCGCAGTGCCAGAGAGACCCAATGGAGTGCTGATCTTGTGGCATGATGGGTAACCTCCAGCGCTTCTGTCATGTTTTCTCACCAGCAGCTGGTGACAGGGGTTTATCCATTAATCCTCATTCAGGAGCAATGCCACCATTTTCTCACCAGTCGGGGAACTGGAGTTCTTCAAGTTGTTCGGGCCGAGGTAGAAGTCGAGGCTGTGGTGGTCAGTCATTGGTTTTTCAGCGACAGTAGAGTGGATCAGCTCAGAGCAGCCAGGTAGGGTCACATGTCCGTGTTACAAGTCAGGATTTTGTAGTGGAGCCGGCCCAGTAGGAGCAGGATCCTGGACCCTCTACAATTCGAGGTACGATCTTAGTAGACTTAGTTTTATCTTCTTCTCTTTTTGATACAGGGGATTCCCATGGATTTATCTCTATCGCTATTGTTGAGAGTCTTGGTCCTTGCATCTTTTCCTCTACCGATACTTTGACTCTAGACACACCGTTGGGGACTAGGATGGCTAGTATACATCAGTGCAAAGAGTGCCCTCTAGAAGTGACTAGGTATCACTTTTTATGGGACCTCTATGTCTTAGGGATGATAGGCTATGATGTCATTCTCGGGATGGACTGACTAGTTCCCTTCCATGAATGCGTCGACTTTTATCACCGTATGGTGAGTTTCATATCACCAAATGGTGTATCTTTTCTTCAAAAGGGAAAGTGAGATGTCCATGCAAGTAGAGCAGGACTCGAGCTTCATGGGCTATGTGGAGTTACAGCTCAAATTTCCATTCTGTATCTAGATGAACAAGGGACTTCGCAGTTAGAATTTCATTCACTGGTGGATCATTTTCGGGATTTCTTTACATGGGAGTTTTCAGTTTTTCCTCTAGAGCATGAGGTTGACTTTTAATGTTGAGCTTGTTCCAAAAGTGGCATCGGTGTCCATTCCTCTTTATAGGATGGCTACATCTGAGTTTCTGGAGCCCAATAAGTATTTGGAGGAGTATCAGGAAAATGGTTTTATCCGACCTAGTACTTCTCTTTGGGGTTTTCTTGTCCTGTTTTCGAAGAAGGCAGATGGAACCCTTAGGCATTGTGTGGATTATCGGAAGATGAACCAATTGACGATCAAGAACTGATTTCCCTTTCCTAGGATTGATGACCTCTTTGATCAGCTTTGAGGAGCCCGGGTGTTCTTGAAGATCGATTTGAGGTTTGGTTATCATCACTTGTGCTTTAGACCCTCTGATAAACCTCTTACATCTTTCCAGAGTAGGTATAGTCTATACGAGTATATGGTTATTCCGTTCAGCCTCACGAATGCGCCTACAGTTTTCATGGCACTAATTAACCTAGTGTTCCATCCCTACTTCGACTCTTTCATGCTGGTCTTCGTTGGTGATATCTTGGTTTACTCTCACACTTGACATGACCAATTTACCCATGTTGAGATTGTTTTGAGTACACTAAGGGAATATCAGGTATATGCTAAGATCTCAAAGATCCACTTTTGGATGGATCAGATTCAATTCGTGGGCCATGTTATCTCAGAGACATGAGTATCCTTAGGCCCAGAGAATGTGAGAGCAGTAGTTTCCTTGGAGAAATCGAAGAACATCTTTGTGGTGTGTAGTTTTCTGTGGCTGGATAGATACTACAGACGATTCATACAATACTTTTCACGCTTAGCAACACCACTGTCTGGTCTGACCAAGAAGGGTGTGAAGTACTTATGGTCAGATTCATGTGACTCAGCATTTCAGAAGCTGAAAGGGAGGTTGAATTCACCACTGATACTAGTCTTGTCAGAGCCAAGTAAGAGCTACACTATTTACTACAATTCTTTAGGTATCGGGCTGGGAGCTGTGCTGATACAGGGAGATGGAGTCGTTGCGCACGGGTCTCGGCAGTTGAGGCCACATGAGAAGAACTACCCGACTCATGATCTGGAGTTGGAAGCTATTGTTCATGCCTTACGTTTTGGGAGACATTATCTTCTGGGAGAGAACTTTGTGGTTTTCACAGACCACAAGAGTCTCAAGTAAATCTTCACTCAGCGTGATCTAAATTTGAGACAGTGCAGGTGGGTTGAGTACCTACAGTCCTTTGACTTTGGTCTTGCATATATGTTGGGGAAGGGCAATGCAGTGGCTGATGCATTGAGCAGGAGGGCTCAGATACAGGTAGTTTAAGAGGCCAACAGTGAGTGGCAGCTTATGACTCTGTTCTCTGAGATGCATCTGGAGGTGTTTGACAGACAAGGGAAGACTTTTTTACCTTCAGTAGCTGTTGTCTAAACGCTTCTTGATCGAGTTTGAATGAGGCAACTATCATATTATGAAGGCCTAGTCCCAATGGAGAGTGTGTCAGGAGAGGACCATATTCCTCGGTGGACCATAGGCAAGTATGAGACCTTGCGGTTCCAGGGATGCGTATGGGTACTAGCATATATACGTGAGGAGCTTATGCATGATTTTCATTCCTCATTTTGGGCAGTTCATCCTGGAGTCAGCATGATGTATCACGATCTTCACCGCTAGTATTGGTGGCCTAGTATGAAGAGAGATGTTTCTAGTTTCGTCATGAGATGTTCTACTTGTCATCAAGTGAAGGTGGAACATCAGAGACCAATAGGTCTTTTACAGCAGTTACCCATTCCTGAGTGGAAGTGGAACGACGTCGCAATGGACTTCGTGACATGGTTGTCGAGATCACCTTGTGGGAATGATGCTATTTGGGTTGTCATCGACAGGCTTACGAAGGTTTCTCACTTCTTACTGATCAAGGAGACCTCCAATATTGATGAGTTGGGACGGTTTTATATCCAATAGATTGTACATCTACATGGTGTTCCACACTCCATTGTATCATATAGGGATGCACGTTTTACTTCTCGGGTCTGGCTGGGGCTTCAGAAGGCTTTGGGTACACAGGTACTTTTGAGTACAACATACCATCTCCAGACAGATGGCCAGTCCGAACGTACGATTGAGGTGCTAGAGGATATTCTCTGAGCTTGCATTCTGGATTTTGGAGGTTCTTGGGAGAAGAATATACCTCTTGTGGAGTTTTCCTACAATAATAGTTTTCAAGAAACTATTTAGATGGCACCTTATGAGGCTTTGTATGGTAGGCCATGCCGATCACCCTTGTGTTGGCTGGAGGTAGGAGAGGCAGCTTTGTTGGGACCTCGTCTTGTTCAGGAAACCACAAAGCAGATATAGTTGATTTAGAATGGGATGACTATTGCACAGTCTCGACAGAAGTCGTGTGCTGATCAACAGAGATGACCTTTGGAGTTCGAGGTCGGGGATTAGGTTTTGCTATGTTTCACACCATGGTTGGGGCAGAGGAGGATTAGGATACAGGTAAAGCTTTCACCAAGGTACGCCGAACCGTTTGAGGTGTTAGAGAGAGTTGGGCCAGTGGCCTATCAGTTGCAGTTAACTCAGAGGTACCAGGGTATACATGACGTTTTTCATGTTTCTCAGCCCTGACGTTACTTTCCAGACCTGTCTCATGCTTTCCAACCTGAGGAAGTCTAGTTGGAGGTGGATGACTCATTCGAGGAGCATCCTATCTGGATTGTTGATCACAGTACAAATGTTCTCTGTGGCCGGTCTGTTCTTCTAATATGTGTGCAGTGAAAGCACAGGTGGGTACAAGACGAGACATGGGAGAGGGAGGCCAATGTGTGAGCACAGTGGCCAGAGTTGTTTGATGTTTCTTCTTGTATGCCGTTCTAGGGAAATTTGGGGATGAATTTCATTAATGGGATATGTTTGTAAGAACCTAGATCTTTTTTTTATGTATGGTTTTACTTTTTCTAGTTTTTTTGAGAAAATAAAATTTTCTGTATATTGTTGAAGTACACACCATGTACTTTATGAGTACATTCTGTGTACTTCCTTGCCATTGAAGGTAGTGTGCTGGCCGTGTAGGGTCCACACACACGACCGAGTAAGGGTGTTTGGAGGCCACTTAAGTCAGAGTAAGGAAAATGTGAGTAAACGTCCTGTAATCCAAAAGTACACACCGTGTATTTTGTTTTTTCATTAAATGCACTAGGGTTGTGTCTGACGGACAAAACCATCTTACTCTAAGTGTTCTTCATCCGAGGGAGTTCGTACGACTTCATATCTTCTCCAAGCCCACGATCCTCCATCCATCCTCTGAATCAACTATCCCCAATTATATTGAAATAGCAGTAGTAATCTCTCCCTTCTCCTAGAGCTTCATTTTCAAATTCCTTCTCTTTTCCAAGTTATCGTGGGTTGAATGTTTTAGACATTTCTGTAGATCTTCGATGTTATAAGGCAATTCAAGCCCAGTGGTTTAAGTATATTGATCTTATAACATCAAGGTAGGTGGTTTGTGCCTTTCTGTAGAAGGTCTTTGAATATTATGTACAAATTCCACCAATACCCTTGAACGGCGTATTGCGTGTTTCCTTTTTTCCCATGTTGTTCACCTTCTTTTCTCATATGCCTGAGTAGAGGTTATTTTTTTTGAATAGTGTAATTTACATTGCTTTGGATGTTTTTCCCATTCATGTTTTTCCTGTTTATGACCGTTTGGTCTATTTTTTCCTGTTAGGATTTTCCAGTTCCATTCCTAGTTTGTAGGATGGTGTGAATATAGTTCTTCCATGCTGAGATGTTGTAGAATGATAACCAAGTAGTTCTTGAGGTTACTTTGGCCACTACGTGATGAGATACTTGCTGAGTTTACACAGGGCTGTGAAAACCTAGTGTAGTAGACCATATGGAGAATGGACGTAAGGGATTCTCCAGAGTTTCTTTATAATACAATGCGAGAGCACAAGGGGAATTGACGTTGAGTGTTTCCTCAGAGTTTCTGTAGTTCCTCGATGCCGACCACAGGGGGAATGAGACGTTTAGTGCTTCCTCGGAGCACCTTTATTACGATACGAGACTATATGGGGAATTGACGGTGAGTGCTTCCCTAGAGAGTCTATTCTTTAGCAGAACCGGAGGGGTGAGACAGTGTGTGACTCCCAGAGGGTTTCTTGTACTTGTAGGTTGAACCATAGGGGTTAGGCTATGATAAATACCCAGAGGGTCACCTATTTGTTCTTCTTTCTTGAGTGGCTACTTCTTGTTTGTAAATTATATGCTAGAAACTGTGGATTACTTGTTGTTGAGTACTTTCTTGTTTACTGCTTTCTGTACTTTTACCTCCCATATATTCACTAACTGTTAGACACAGATCATCTGGTGGTTTCCTACTGGGATTTTGTATCACACCCTGTTTTGGTCATGCTTTTGGGCCCAAACCGATTATATTGTTGCAGGTATAGATAAGGGAAATCCCCCTTCTACTTTAGGTTCTTGATTTCACTAGATCTGGAGAGCATGAGACCAAGCTGAGGCCTGCAATACTGAGGATTTGTTTATCATTTTTCCTTTTGTACTTGGACTCAGTATTATATTTCGTATTGTGACTTGTTTGGATGATTTCCTAAATGAATTTGTATAATGAATATTTTATATATTTTTCTCCAGCTGTTTATTTGTCAGTCTTCCACTATTTACTATTGTTGGATATTTACTGCTTCCACTATTTTATGTCTTTGTGTACTTCTGTCGTGTACTCTGCCAATGAGTTCATAGATTCCCCACTATCACATCCAAGGCCCTCTCTGTTAGTCCGAAGCCTCTGGAATTCAGGAAAATGCACTTGAGCCATGTGACCTACAGGGTATAGGGGGCCTCTGGGTGGTTTCCAGAACTGGGTCGTTACAAATGAAAACAAAACATCATCAATCATATGTATGTACAAACTACCACCTCCAGGAACTGATGTAGTTAAGTTTTCATTTCCTTATATAATGAATAATTATAAGGATGTATTTTATAATTAATTTTTTTTAATTTTAGAAATATTATAATGAAATTATAATTTATTATATACCTTCATTCCATACCATTCATTCATTGACAAATGAAAATTTTAACCGTGTTTACGTGAAGACTATACCTTCCAATAAGGAAAAATTTTATTTAACATCACCACCCTTCATGGATAGAACTGAGAATGAAAATGTTGAAGAAATTTGATATTTATGAATTGTTTAATCTTTAGAAAAATTTATATTATCATTACATAAAAACAGTACTTTACACATTAAATCATTTTGACATGCTCTCGGTTGGGTTGATTTTACCAATTATAAGAATGATGTGATGGTATTTATATTATGAATAAATCAGGGATATTATATAATGAAATTATTATATAATAGTAATTTATATTACATGGTCTAATGTTTCTATAAATGTTTTGTTAATATTTATAAATTTATGAATATTCCAGCTTTATATCATTAAATACTCCAAAACTAGTTCCTCAAAATATCCATTCTCACAAACCACAACTTGTACCAATAAAAAAATGAAAATATATTAAAATGAATAATTGATACATAATTATTATATTATCATTGTAATGTAGGTTTGATTAAATTTCTGATAAAAAAATAATCAACAACACCATAAATAAACTAGTTTAAGATAATCAGTCATATTTCTAGCACCTAATGATAGAAATAAAATATTACTGATAATAGTATAGGGCTAAAAATGATTTGTATAATGAGAAATATACTGAATAGTATTATTTAATAGTGGATTAATAAAGTTATATTTGTTATACGTGTGGTAATATCATGTTATATTAATTGGTATTGAAGTTAAGATTCCTTTTCTTAATTTCTATTCGATTGAGACATGCTTTGATTTATACACAATGTCACGAACCATTCTGGATAACCTGCTAACCTGATAACCGAGCTAGTATTAAAATAGCTATAAGGGCATACCTGATCCTCACTGGTAAGAGACTAACACTTGGCATCATACAATACGAAATTGGTAATGAATTTTCCACAAACACAACGGATTCGAGATAAACATGTTAGTAGAAATACAAGAAAAACTCTATATAGGGAAGTGTACCGAAAGTCAAATATAAAAAACAATTCAATGTACTACCATAAAATTCCAAATAATTGGATAAAAACCCAAGACCCAAGAGACACAACTCTCTAATCCAACATATCAGTGGCTACTACCACCTCCAAGTGGTGCATTACCCTTGCTTGAACCGGGAAGAAGTAAATTTAAAAACACTAGAAGGAACATATCGGGTGTGAGATAAAATCCCTATAGGTTCTCACCAAGGATTCCATAATAATTTTCCAATGTTTAATTAACCTAATGAATTTTTCAATTTTAAATAGTATTAATGGGAGTTCAATGTTATATTTAAAATAATTAATGGTTTACATTTCGAATTATGGAAACACTTTAAAAAATAGATTAATATACATTTTATATAGAACAGTTTATATAAATTTAGATGGAATGATAAATAATTTGAATAAATTGGAATATATATTTCAAACATAAATAATGAAAAAAATTGTCATATTCTAAAAGGTATGATAGTTCCAGGCTATGGTACTCCCTCACATTCAAAGTGTTTTTTTCGATATTATGTTTACATACATCTCTCTGGCACTGCTCAAAGAGGACTCATCACCATCCCATAATTGATGTGACTTGCTACATATGTGTTATTAGTGTTGAAAATAATTGAGTTTTATACTAAGTAACTCACAAAGAACCTAGGATTTTATGTTCTCTAATAAAAATCAATGATATAAAATTTATTTTAAGCTTTATTAAAAAACAATTCATCAAACTCTCCCCTTTCAAATATGTCAATTTTCAATTTAAAATCCAAAACGGGGTTTTAATCAAAAAATGACTTTTTTCAAGGACAAAACCAATGGGTTTCATTCAATTTCATTTTAATCCATTTTCTCGAATACCAATTTGAAATCAATTTCATCAAATCAATGTAATATTTCATATTCCACAATAGATTTCCACACTTTAATTTGACCAATTTTCATCCAATTTTATAACACACCACCAATCAATGGAATTGGGGGGTTTACCAAATTCATGTCAAATATATTTTCAAATACAAGTCCCCTAATTCAATTGAAATGGGTTTTTAATAAATAAGTTGAAATAAATTTCAATTAATTGAATTTAAATAAAACAATTTAATTTAAATCAAAAATAAATGGAACCACCTTCCTCGGGAACACGGGATCTCGAAAAAAGCACTAATCAGGAAACACCAATGAAGAATGTAAAAAAAATATATCTAAGAATAAAAAATACATCCTATATATTAAAAATTTGGTATTATATCCTTCAACCAAATATATATATCAAAAATCCAAGGGAGTAAAGCATATAGAATGGGAGGAAGATAACATGAAGAAGAAAAATATCAGGTAAATATTGAACATTTTCATCAAGCATCGACCCTATTCCAAAACAGTACAGTGGGGTAAAAATCACATCTTGGGAGACTCTAATGAATAATACATCATATGGTGGTCATTACAGCAAACTTGAAGTTTAGAAATAGTGTTTTGAGATATTAAAACGAATTTTTTAATTGAAACTTTATCGTATTCTTGGTTGGATGGGTAGGGAATCATGGTTTGAAAAACCATGTGACCTAACTATCTTCACCTTATATTAAGGATAAACAATTTCTACTAGGTGGTCTTAAAGTCTATCAAAATTTTCTCCAACCATGCAAGCCCTCACTATTTGGGTTTTCATGATTTCTACTAGCAGAGCACAAAAATTGGGAAAACCATGCACCAACCATGAAAATCCCAATAACATTCAAAACATTAAAAAAACCCAATGTTCCTTTAAACTAAATTGAACTAAAGAATTTAAAAAGGGGGGTTTAGGAAAAACTAAAAATTGTAATAGAATTTTACAACCTCCCCACCATAGAAACCTTATGTCCCCAGAATTCCTCTTAAGAAGCTTCCATGCCAAAAAGATGAGACAACTCCTCACTCATATATTTCTCCCTCACCCACATCTAATGAATATCATAAATGTGATAAAATATCACAAAAACCAAAGGTGTATTCCTTCCATTTAGTACTTTTATTTCAGAATCAATTATCCTGATTGGAGGCTTAGTCATGGATAAATGAAGTTCAACCTCATGATCTTTCTATCACAAAACATGAGATGGATCATATAGATACTTTTGAAGCTATAATACATGAAACAAAATATTTGTTAATGTCTACTTCAGTGGATGTTCTAAAATGTAAGGATGATTCACCACCTACTAAAAACCCTCAAAAGGATACACAAAATGAGGAGTTGTTCCCCATGTCTCCCAAGCCATTGATGTACCAAAAAAGGTTACAATTTATAGAACACCTGGTCACCAACTGAGATTTCATATAGTCTTCAATGAAGATCAGTATGCGATTTATATCGGCTCAATTTTATAAAAATTATCTGATGAACAACTGAGTGATGTTTTTCATCTCCTAGAACAAGATCAGTTCATCCAAGGATCTTTCCGCAATCTCTGACCTACACAACGGAGATCTTCAAGGCCAGCCATATAAGGACTCAGAAGGATTCATTATGATTGAATAATGTTGACCATTTTAGTAAGAAAACTCAACCATCCATATATTTTCATCCCAATCTTCACCAAAGTCAAGAACATAGTCATGGATCATATCCTCAAGAATTTCTATATCTCTTCATATCTGGCTAGACGATTGTATATGGAATTCCATGATAAAATGAACCTGATATCCCAGTTCCTCTTGAGGACTCCCTAAAAGTAAGAATTAAACAGAGGATCCCTATCATAGAATATAGAATATGGAAGTATGTGAAAAAGAAAAAAAAATAACTTTCACGTAGATATTTCCAAACTCGTCAACTTTTTTTGATTCTTGAATGTGTATAGAGTGATTTGATTTTCTCAAAAGATCAATCAAAAACCATATTTCATTATTCTTTATCTGTTTATGAGGTATCCCACACAAAAATTCTATAGAGATGTCACCCCACTTTAAATTTGGAACTGGATCTGGATGATTAACACCCAATGTTTTTTTGGAGCTCATCCTTGACCTTTTAGAATGTATAAAAATGAGAGACAAAATCAGCAAAGCCCATTTCATACCTAGACACCAAAATATGCATCGCATGTCCGAAAAAAAATATCTAGGGTATTTGGGGAGATATCCAACATAATGTTATAGTAATACCCCATCCCAACATTCCTTACCGCTAACGGCATAAAAAAGTAGTTACAATAGAAAAAAATTCCTTATGTGAAGAATGAACTATTGGGTATGGTATCCCAATCATAAAGAGAATCTCTAATCTTATAAAACTCATCATCATGATTTTTTTCATGGAGGATAACCTCTAGAAGGACATATTTCAACTGAACACCGGTGAAGGAAGCCTTAACCCCTAATTCTCGGACTCTAATATGCAACTGCATAAAAAGATCCCTTAAGTTCCACCCTTCTGATGATTCTTTCCTATCCTGGGTTATATGTTTTATACTTAAAAAATATGTGGTGACATTCCCCTTCCCCAGGCTATAGTAAATGTCAATGTATGAAATATTTTAGGTGTTCCACCTATTTCCTCTCGTGGAGATTTAAATATTTTTGATATCTTATATCACACCAAATCTTGTGGTTTGAAAACATGGTTAGCCAATCTATGAAGAGTTAATTCTTCCAACTCTTAATCACATGCATCATAACTGATAAATCAAGGTCATGGGTTGTATTATTATTTTAGTGTTCCCTAAGATGATTAGAGATGTGATAAATGACACGATCTCACTGCATAATAATACATATGAATCCTAACCTGATACTTCACAAAAGACCACATAGACCTACCCATTCACATAAAGAGTCAACACTTGAACTATATTCAAAAGACCCTTCCTATCAACGTAAAAAATTTAAAATTTTTCCCCATGAAATCCTCCCACCCTTTTAGTTATAGTAGTCTATGGAGAAGAGAACTTTGAGAAGTAATTTACAAAGCACTAATAATAACCAATAAAACCTAAGAGCCATTGAATCTTGAATAAATTATACAGTTGTCCGCATGTCAGAACATACTTAACCTTTTCAGGGTCAATTGAAATACCATGAGCTAACACCACATTTCCCACCAAATTCTATTTTGGGATCCAAAATATACATTTTGAAAGATTGATATAAATTCATTGATTTCTCAAAAATTGCAGAACAACTATAAGATGATTCACATGATCCTTTTTCAGGTTTATAGTAGAGTAGTAAGTCATCCACAAAGACAATCATGAAGGCATGAAAATACTAATGGAAGATCATCTTCATTAATGACATAAATACTGTAGGATTATTGGTTATACCAAAAGACATGACAAGGTACTCATAATTGTCATACAATCTCCAAAATGTGTTTTTATGAATATCATGTACTTTTATCTTCAACTGATTGTATCCAGGTAAAAGGTAAACATTTGAGAACCACATTTACCCTTTAAACTAATCAAATAGATCATCAATCTGTGGTAATAGATACTTGTTCTTTACCGTAACCGGATTGAGAATTCAATAATCAACACAAAGGTGAAGTGGAAAATGATATTTCATAGAAAAGATAGCTGGAACCACCCAAGGTGACTCACTAGGTTGTATAAATACTTTCAATAGAAGACAATCCAATTGATTCTTAATCTCTTTCATTTCAGCAGTTCCATGAGCTAAAATGGAATAGACTGTGGTTGAGTACTAGGCACTAAATTGGTAGAAAAATTGATCTTCCGTGCTGGTGGAAACCTAGATAAGTCATAAGAAAAAACATTGAGATACTCAATGAAAAGATGAGGGATATCACCACCCATGTATTTCCTATCATTATCAAAATAAAGTAAAGATATCTCATTCCCCAATTCTAAAGAATAATTTCCATCTCTACTCAACCTTAGGTCGCATTCTCCTTGAATTGTACAGAAAACCCCCTCAGGTAAAAAAAGGAAATCCAAGGAAGATAACAAAAATTATGGGATTTATTAGAAATGATCCAATCCATATTAGATATGATGTCTTGTAGTTTCATGTAGAGATCTAGGAAACTACAACAAATATTAACATCTGATAGATGAAAAACACAAGCGGGACTATGAAGACAATGATATCTCTTTGTTCCAAGGGGTGTAATAATATCAATCAAATAATAGAAAACCTATATATGAGGATTTAGAAGATTAAAAATACAATTTGATATAAATAAATGAGAAACACCAATAATAAATAAATAAGTCACTAATGATGAAGCTATAGTGATACTATCCCTCACTGTCTCTGGACCCAAATGTACTTCCTTTGGAGATTGTTTCAATTTTGTGAAAAACCTTCATTCCATATGCCTTTTATTGGAACCCCTTTTCGAATGAAGTATATGATTGCACTGTAGTTTTAAAAGGTTATAATGATACTCTACCAGTAATTATAGTATAAATACATGTTAGAAGTTATGAAAGTGACTGCATCAATAGGACCCACATATATATATATATATATATATATATTCAGAGAAACCCATATTTAAATTCCCATGATTTCCAAACTGGTAGAAAATACAAGGGCCTATTCTAGAACTACAGAAGTTTTATAAGAATTCTACTATCGAGAACCACCACAACTATCATCCTGCTTCCTATTTGCCTTCGAGGAATTCAAACTACCACCAAGAGAAAAGAAAACTCCCTTCGACATTTACTTTCCATCAAGGTCCATTACAACCACCAACACCCCTATCTATCATATCATAATGAGAAATAAATTTCAGTAATAAAACCTAGGAAAGAATATAATATTGAAGTACCAACTTGAACCATCAAATAATTCTTGTCTAATTAGACATAATATTATGTGAAAATAGAAAAAGCTCAAAAAAGAAATTTTCATATTCTGTCATGGTCCTGTCATCCATCTTGAGTTTGGAAAACTCAATATATATAGACAGTAGCATCCACTCTGGATAGAACCGATCAGTGGAAATAGATTTAAAGTATTTCTGCTATAATCACTCATGTGTATTCACCATCACCATCATGTCCTGCCATCTAATGTTTTCTCCAGCTATCATAAAGGTGGGATGATTATACTTGATTTTATTAGGTGTCTCCAAGAACTCAAACAGATGCTCAATCCATCTCCACCATAACTTAGCCAATTGAGGATCATTAATGCCTTTGAATGATGGTGGGTTTTGATGAAGGAAATCATAAGAATTATTCCAGAAAAAATCACTCTGAAGTTCCACGGATGGAGCCTATATAGGAATTTGTGTAGGTTCTTATACTAGAGCTTAGATAGTATGCACGATTTCTTAAAAAAGTCTCGATACCATATAATGATTTTCTCTCTGAGTTTCATCACCATATTCTTACTAGATCTGATTATCACGTCTTCTTAGATGCATGAAACTACACATCATCAACAAAAAACATTGGTGAAATTATATTAACATTCAAATAGAGATATAATGTAATTTAATCCCAATGGATACACAAAAAATATTTCAATTTCAATCAATCCAATGAAACATTTTGAAAAAGGATACAACTAATCCTCGTGATGACTTTCCCAAAACCACACTTGGAAAATTTAGGTTCATTACTGTGAGAGTTGGTAGGCCACTCGATTGAACTACCTCCAAATTCATGATATGAGTAAAAAATCACATACTCACATCAAGGTAAGATTAAAAAACTACTCCTTTGATACCACGTTATGATGAACCAAACCAGAGATTCGGGTAACATGATAAACAATCTATTCTTGTCATAGCATTAAGGGAATTCCCAATCCCCATGGATTGGCGACCAGAACACAACATCATAAAAAGTAAAAGTGCAAAAACAAATTCTACAAACAAAAAAACTAAGATAAACAAGTCTATATGCATACAAGAAACAATATATAGGGATAAGTTTACTAGAAGCCAAATAGGGAAAACCCTAAAATAATACCAAAAATAACATAAAATAGGATAACAACTGAAGTCCTAATGGGTACAACTCTCTAATCCTAAGGATTAGTAGCTACTGCCAACTCTAAGTGGTTCATTACCCTTGCTCGAACCTGGAAAAATATAATATACAAACACAAGAAGGCAGAAGTAGGGTTCCAAACCTACCTATTGGATATATTGTATTATAAATTAACTGTTATTCATGGAATTTCAAGTTCAATATCGATCCCTTTATTTAAATTTTCTTTTATTAAAATGATTCTTAAGATATATAGTATATTGATAACTGAAAACATATTTCCTTGAGTTATGATATTTACTTTTGAGGTTCATTCTTCCATTATTGGGTTCCTCCACCATTATATTGTATAATATTGTATTTTCATTTCATATCTATGGAAAAATTAATTTTTAATTAAAATCTCTGGCCATGATTAATTTTTTCTGATAAAAGAATGACATTATAAAGAATAACTAACATTATATTTTATCTAATATTTACTTACCATTTCCCTCTCAGACATTTTAAAATTTAGTTTTGTTAATAATTTCAATTATATGGGGTTTTAATAAACGTATTTTAGATTATTAAAATGGTTTTCCATCCTTTCATAATGTAATATTTTATCTTCCACTCAATATTTTCCTTAAAAAATTATATGCATTTCAGGTATCCATTATTTATTATACTACCTGAAAGTAATTTTTTTCAAAAATTAATACTTTACGTTCTTGAAAATGACTATTTAATATGACCTATAACATCATATTTTATGAGATTGGAAAAAAATATAAAAAAAATTATTTTAATATTTTACTCACAATATGAGTAATATTTTTAAATAAACCTTAATTTAGATTTTTTTTAAAAAGTACCAATTATTTAAAAAATTTGTGATTTTTAATATAAAAGTAAACATCCTTACATTTTTATAATGTAAAAGTCTGGTTTTTAATGTAATTTTTTAATTTTAAATATATTTTAAATGATTTCTTTTAATGAATGATTTTTTAGTGATATTTCATTAAAATTTAATTTTAAAATATTTACATATAAATTTTTTTTATGTTAATCCTTAAAATGTTTTATGAATATAAACGATTTCAATTATAAATAAAAAATTTTGATGTGGTTTTCAAGAATATCAAAAAGGGGAACACTAGTGAATAATGTGGGTTTTCACATTGGTTTTTTATTGGTTTTAACATAGATTACTCTGTGAAGTTACTTCACATGAAATTGAAAATAAGTTTTTAACATTGAATAATAAAAATTGATGCCTTAAATAAATTAGTGTATGGTTTTTAACATCTATTATTCTATAACTAACAAGAAAACCCCTTGCACGTTGATTTTTTTTGCATTAGTTATCTATTACTGATGTGTAAAATATGAATTTTATATTTATCTTTTGATTCCTTCTCAAAACTACATATAAGAAAAGATAACAATAAAACATAGTAGAAAACAAGCAGAAAAAACTGAAAACAAGAATAAAAACAAGAGAAAGAATCAACAAAACATAATTATCATTAGAAATTTATTGTTTACAATATATTCAAAATACACTAAAGTCTAATTAGACCTATGAAATGATTTAAACATTCCATTTGTATGTTTTTCAACTCCTATGAATTATAAAGGTTATTATCATCATAGAGATACAAATTAAAAGGAATGCATTGAATATGCCTTTTATATAAGATGAATGATATATTAAGGAAAATACTACAAAGAAACCCATCCTCGTCGAACATCACAACTATAACAATTGAAATTATTTCATACATAAATCTTAAAACAGTATATCCATATTCATTTAACTATTCATGTTTATAAAAAAACTTTTTAAAAGAGTTTTTCAATTCAAGAAAACAAAATTATCTAACATATCGGAAAGTCAGTAATTGTACATGAAAATTTACGTTTTCTTTTACATGTTTGATCTTGGTTCCCTTATTTATTGTGGTATTTATAAATAAACTCCATTCCCCAATTGAAAATAATATGAATAAATTAATTTTAAAAGTTATTATAATATTAAAAACTGTTAAAAAAATCAATCTTTTGTTTTTAATAAATTCATAAAAGTTTCTCACACTACACCGCAGATTGTTCATAACAAGTAAAGTTACTTATCCATTGGAAAAGACACATAATATCCAACATTAAATTTTATAAAATAAAATTTAATGTTTTATTTTATTATGTTAATTGATACATAAAAGTTTGTGAGATACATGTTTAAAACTCTTGAACATAAGGAAACTAAAAAAACTAAATAATTTCATACTTTTAAAATCTATCAGCAATATATATTATTCTTTCTGATTTGGTCATTCTCAGTGTTATAGATAAAATAAACTATGGGCCCATAAATCCATATACATTTATCTTTACATGATATTTACAAATTGTATAGATTTACGTTATATAAAACAATCATAAGAATAAATTTTCCATACATTAAACTAATGGTAAAATTTTGTTAATAGACATACATGGAAAAAAATGAATCTTGTTGATACCCAACAAATATCTAGTCAACATTTTCATGGTATCCCATTTCAAAAGTTCCATATTAATTTTAAACCCAAAAACAAAAGCTTTAATTATACACTCAAAAACATCCAACAAATTTTTGAATATCTTGACAACCTATTAAGATGACTAGAATTTGTATCTGAAGTCATAGCACTTTTTATTTATTATTTTCTATACATTATTTATTTTCCATTAAATTATTCCTATAAAAATATATGTATATATATTTTAAAAAGTTAAATCAAATTTAATAGATAAGTTAAATAAAAGATAAAATAATAACAAACATATTTAATAATATGTAAAAAAACTTTAAATTGATGAACTAAAAGGTGGTTAATACTTTGTCCAATTATAATCCCATTATCTGTAGGTAATGGTATTCCTTCAGATCTATCAATAATATCCAATATACTGAACCTATAATGCTCTATATCTATCTTTTTATGATTAATGTTATCAAAAATATAATATTGCATCCCATATGAAACAATGTAACATTGGGGATCATCACTATATAACTCCCAATAACTGGGAAGTTGGAGAGGAGGGTGTAGGAGTTGGATAAGAAGGATTTGGGTCTACCAGTAGAGGTGAAATAGTAGGATGTGTTGTAATAGGTGGAAGAGTGGGATAAATAGTCTAAAACTATTTTTACATGTATGCAAACATCACCTATAATGAAGCTATGATTATATCCTCCATCATCACAATAATATCCATAACTTCAGCTCCAATGAATCTATTTTTTTAAACACCCTCTACTAAAGAAGAATCAAAATATAGAAATTAGTTTTTCACTAATAGACTTTTCAGGTATCCTCATACATTCACTAGGTGTTAATTCTTTCCCAATGATGTAGATAAAATATCCTTCCTTAAACTAGATATAAAGAAACCCTTTATTCATTACACTGTAATAGAATCTTGTATGAAATATTTGTAAAAGTCAAAAATGAATTACAATATATAAATAATTTAATTAACAGAAATAAAAAAATAAACTAAATATCTTACAATCCTCTCAATTGGAACCCTTTACTATTCTTTAATATATTTTCCTTTTTCTATAATCTATTCCATATTCTATCATTAATGTCCAGTAAGGGAAATGAGGTTCAACGTCTTCAGATCCTAAAGACATAGCTCTCTATTTATAAAAATTTTCAGCCGTCATTTTTTCTTATAATAAAGTATACCCTAAAAATGATAAAATATGAGGGAATATGTTTATATATTGGATTTCATGATGAGATCTATCAATTTCTGTAAATTAATAATAATTAAATCATTAATAAAATATTAATATCAATAATTATTCTAAAAGGTATTATTTCACTGTAAAAAGATGTTTCTCATCGTTTAATTTCAAAAAATTAATTCCATGTATCTTCATATATAAATGATTATATATCACATGGATTATGGTGATTCATATTCTTGAGAAAGAAATATGATGTGAGGTTTGATTTAAAATCCCTCTATATCCTAGAAGGAAATGATCCCAAATCCTCCTATATTAAGTACATCATATGATATTTGATAAGAAAGTGGGAAACATATATTAAAATAAACATTTCATGATTAGAAGAATAATAACATATGATCTTAGATAAAATTTCTCCCATAAGTGAGATATTTTCAGTTTTTCGACACATGTCCAAACATAAATCAATACACTATCATTTATTTTAGTAAAAACAGCTATAAAAGACTCAGATTATTTTTTATTTTGACCTATATAAGTTTAATTATCATCAAATTCTACTAGTATCCTCTAGTTTTGGATATGTCAAATGATAATTTTGGTACATTTGTGCTGCCATGTTTTCCAACCCTCAAACTATTCTTTGGATCTATAGAAGGATATATTACTTGTAAAGAAGAATGAGGATCATTAATAGGAGCATGTGTACATTCCTCTATATAGGTATGAGAAATATCATCTTTAGAAATATGTGGTGGAGTTATTAATTGATTTTTCATTATCCTAAATTTCAATGAAACAATCAATTAGTACATAAATATAAAAATTCAACTATTACATAATAATATAAATTAAAAATTAAAAATTATCAAAAAAAATAGTAAACTAAAAAATTAACACATTTTTATTCATATGTTTCATAGTTAAATATAATTTTAACAAAAATAATAAGATATGAATTAAAATATAAATTACTGAAAAAAAAATCCAAAAATTTTGATTGAATAGAAAAAAAGATCCAACCAAATAAAAAAAATTACATCAAAAACAATTTTTTTTTAATATAATATTAGAAATTCTTATTTTTATTCCACATATAAGATTTAAAATAACAGTTTTTCAATAAAATAAATTAATAGACAAATTATTTAAGGTTAAACATGTTAATATAAACATAATTAAACTAATATAAACAAACAATTTAACTCATGATTTATAATAATTATTTTAAAAAATAAAATTTACATAAAATATCTAACATTTTATGATATTTAATAAATTAAAAGAGAAACAATCATAAGTTATGTATAACATTAGGAATAAACTAAAGTATTGTTTTCCCAAAATCCATTATCATGATCATTCTGTATGGTACAAACTATTTCTACAGCATAATAATCAAGATTATCTCTTAATCATTACATGGAATGTTGGATCTCACATAAATCTGCATATTTTTCAAGTTTATCATCCCCAACATACTATGGTTCCCCTTTAAAATAATAGACCACTGCATATCTAATTGATCAAGAATATAAAAATTATTTTGTCATGTGTTTGCATTATTTGATAATCTTTTATATATTTCATTATATTTAGATTAACTAGTTTCATTACAAATTCATTATTTATAAAGCTATTCATTCCAATAAACCAATAATTTCTAAACACTGGAACTTGAAATTTTATGTAATAAACCTTCCATTTTTTTCAATGACTCTATAATATTAACTCGATGTATATATTAGGTTTTTTCCTTGGGCACTCAAAAAATGAATTGCTTCTGTGAACATTAATAAACTACTACTCTAAACTGCAATTCTGTATTCCTAAACTCTCAAATGAAATATATAGCCATTAATATTATACTCATAAAACGTAATCAAATTTAAACTTGGACCACCCACTAACCATCTCAACATATCTGGGGCATTGGATATACCAAGCACAGTCAATTCAAACCACGGTAAAAAATTTTGTTATTCTCATTCAAAATCAACATATCTTTATTTTATTGAAATAATTGTTTCCAAACATTAATATTATTTTTTATATATGTATTAGCATCATATATGTTATTAAATATGTATAAATTTGTTTAATTTATTTTTTCACCTATCAATTATTTGATTTCCAATCTATATATCTGCATTCCTCTATATTTAAATATTTTATGTCGAGATGTAGGCCAATCAATGTTCTTCACTACAAACAAGTAGCTTGTACATAAATATAAAACCTATTCATAAATATAATTATCAATAATTTTGGATTTAGGGGGATATATATTCTTACCATACTACTTAAATATCTTAATATAAATTTTTAAGGGATACATCCAAAGTAGATATATAGGTTTACAACACATTATTTCTTATATAAAACAGACCATTAAATACTCTATGATATGAAAATAACATGGAGGTGAATACATTTACAATTGAAAAAGTATATAAACCACATCATTATCCAAATTGTCCAAATCATTCAAATTAATCACCTTATTATGAATTGAATTGAAAAACTAACTCATTTCATGATAGTTATTCTGATACAGATAGGAAATAATCTATGCAATGAAGATTGTGGGGCTTTTTTGGATCTTCATGTGACAATCATGAGATTTCATACCTTTCAAATTAAAGTCCTTTAAAGAAACAAAAAAATTTACATTTGAAGAATAACCTTGTGCTAAATTGATTTCATGAAGGCACTAACAAAATATATTTTTCTCCCACTTGGATAATGTATGAAAATTCGATGGCTGAAATGTACAGAATCTATCACAAGTGGGAGATAATTCCAAATATATTCCCATTGATAGTAAATTCAATCAGTCATTTATCCCATATTTATAATTTTTTTTATATTTAACAATATTATAACCAAGAGTTCACATATATTCTAATACATGTGCATGAAATCAATGTTATGTTTGACCTTGTGATGTATCCAATATAGTTTCTCAAAAAATATTGAGCATTTATTTTAAACATTTCTCTCATTACCAGATTTATGTTTATTTCAATATGTTAAATCTTGGGTTTTCACCCTCTCATAATAATGGCACGTGGATTTTTTTTTGAGAAATTCCAAATTATTATGACCTATTGAATGCCATTTTTAATCTTTTATAATCATTATAAATTAAAAAACATTCGATGACCCATGTATACATTTTTTCTCCCATGATGGATTTGATAGTATTAAGTTTGTTATTCATAAATTGGACAATATTTATACCACTTGAAATTGTCCCCTGACAAAATTTAATATGCTGGGAAGTCATTTTTAGTGAAAAAAACCATTACATAGAGTTGACAATATTATATTTCATAATAATCATACACCCAAATACCATCCTCCCATAGAAGTTTAAAATCAACAATTAATTGTGAAAAGAAAACAACAATATCATTTCAAGGTTACCTTGGTCAAGAGATCATTAAACTCAACCTGATATATTTTACCTTCATACAAAATTAATGATATATGTTGTAAATTACCAATAAAATAGACCATGAAATATGTTTGATCGTAAGGCTTTGATATGGATTCATTCCATCCATGCATTATCTAATTCAAATATTTCTAACTTCATTTCTGAATTTGGGAAATTGCATATCAATTTTCTTCCACTATGGACAATCAGCTGGATTCTATAATTTTCAATCGCATATCTATTTATCTTCAATCCATCATATCCTTTTTCATCATGTGAATTTGAAAATGAAATTTTCTAATGAGGAATTATATTAAGATACCAAAATTCCTTGGAAGGGGTCTTTCTAACTGCGAAATTAGCATGTAATTTTTCTTTCAACTTATACTGTGAAGTCACTCATTTAGGACGCCTAAATAGAAATTTGGATTCCTTCCTATATAACCCATATCAATTTGGGAATGAATGTATTTTCTTCTCCAAATCCAAATGGGCATAATATTTTCATCACATTATAATGTGAATATAGAATATCATTGTCTTTAGGAATAATATCTTTCACCAATTGTAGCAAATCATTAAAACTCTTGTCACTCCATTCGTGTTTCACCCTCAAGTTAATCAATCTTAACTTCATAGAAAAAACTTAAATTATTTAAAAATAAAATACATTATTCTTTCACCATCACCAAATAGATTCCCAATTTTTTTATTCTTTCTCAATTGTATATACTCTAATATCATAAATCATTTATTCAATTTGATTAGATTTATTTTCTTACAATGAATCATCATCAAAATATCCAAAACTCTTCCCAGTTTCGCCATGAATAATCCAAGGGCTAAAACATGACTTAATAACCTGAAAAGTTAAATGATATTTGATCAATATACTTTATAATTATTTATATTCAAATATTTCAATCATGTATAGAAAACATATTGTTTTTGGAACATTTCATTTAGAAAATTCCAAAAAAATAATCAATATCATCCTCAAATTCATCACTTATTTGATGTTCCATAATCCAACTTCAACTCATTATTACCTATAGAAAATATCAAAAATGAATATATTTTGAAAAGAATATAGTTGTTTAAAAAGTGATAATGAATTATTCAAGTCCAACCTGGTATAATTTTTTATCAAATATGTCATAACATGAATGTAAAAAAAAATTTAAATTTTGAAAAAAAAATATGCATTTGAGATGTGTTATTATAAAATCTTGACAATAATGTAATATATGTTTAAATATAATTGGTTAATCACAAAAATAAATGAATGGAAGTGATTTACAAAATAAAATAGAGTTAGAACGTTCTCTCATTTTTCATTTTATTCTGAATGAAATAAGATGAAACATGAAATTAAATATAAATGGATTGAATCTAAATCAAGTACGCATTCTCCATTTATATTCTAATATTTATAATCGAATTTTAAAAAAATCATAAAAATCCAACAACTATTAGAAGAAGCATTAATCCATACTATAATAAAATTCTATAGTAGAGATCAAATAACACAATGATGAATTTATAATGCATAAAACACACACATATATATTCATAATTAATAGTATATATTTTTTACCCCTAGGGTATTATGAAATTTGTGAAAATAATATTTTATACAAATTATTCTATGATTTTGTTTTTAAATATATGAAATTAATAACCCAAATTTTAAATATTTTACTCTACATCATGTGATACAAAAAAATCCAAATTTTTTGGAGAAAAATGATTTCAGTGTGAATACCATGTGATTCATGTGTAATTACCTGGAAACATAACATAAGGGAACTCTACCTGTTTAGTGAAATAATCCTATAAATTTAATAATTAATGTTTCTTAAACTATTAACGACGATAAATTAATAATGAGGATAAAGTATAACTTGGGATATACAATGCATAAACCTCTATTATCATTTGTACCAAATGGGATAATTAGTCTACATAGAGTCAAAACCTAATATATATCTATCAGAATATAAAAAATCTATGTAAAGTAACTAATTGACAGTTCCTATTGTGTATTCACCAATAATTTAACAATATATTGACAGTAACGCATAATATGTTGATTGGGTATTTCATTAATGATTTTTTAAGATAGAAATATACCCACATGACATGAAAACTATTGATATGCATATAAACCACTTATAATAAATTTTATATTGAACTTTATACACATTAAAATGTATGTTTACATTGAATTTTAATATTTCCATGTCCCTAATAAATGCATAGTAATAATTTTTTTTATCCATATAAATGTCAGTATACACATATATAATGAATGATTCACAAACATCATCTAAATAAGTAACATTTAGAGATTCAATGAAAAAATAAAAATCAAGATGAGTTAAACTATAAACATTTATTAAACAATTCAATGAAAATTCCCTCCCACATAGTATAAACACCATAACATTAAGATATAAGGCTTAAATTTATTATCTAACATATACCATTAAGATATAATTAAATACACACCTTTTAACTTAAATCAATATAAAACTAATCTATATGAAGATGGTAATACGATATCTGAGACGGTTTGATCTATATATGGAAGTGTAATGATGAGGCTGAAGAAACCTGGGGGTTTTTAATGATGGTAATGTTATATTTGAGTCAAAGGAATAAAAAAATAAGAGTTAGAAATTTTATGACATTGAATGACTGAAAGTGAGGATCAATGTGTGAGGCTTACTTGATAGTTGAGATATGAGAAGATTGAATTCACAATAATGAGGCCGATGAAACGTGAGTATGTAAGAAGATGGAAAACTGTGATTGGAGTCTATCAGAGAGAAGAAATAAGGTTAGGGATTTTACATCAGAGAAATTATTATTTTTATTGAGAACGAATAACACCTAAATGATTCAAAAAAACTTATTCATAAAATTTTAAATTGTATATCACATCAGTTATATAATAACTAACCTAAAAATCTGATTTATCATGTTGGTTATATGATAACTGGTATGTAAAATCCAATTTATACCATTTTTTATAACTGATTCTATAAAGTGAGATAATTATTTTTTCACATTGGTTATAAGAAAACTGACATAAAAAATCAATATAAATAGATTTGTTTTTTCAATTATAAATAATTGATGTCAAAAAGGAGATGAGATAAATACTTTTTGTACAAGTTTAATTTATTCACATTTTTTAATTTTATTTATCCAATTAACAAAAATGCTTTTTTTCATCAATTTAAATATATTCTAATGTTATTTATGATAAAATGGAGATATTTTTTTATTCCACCATCCATATCCATTCTAAATATGAATTATGAATTATTTTAAGAATATTTTTTTCAAAACCTATCCCATTTCCACGGGCTAACTATGTGGTGTTTAAAGTAAGAATGTTTTCATCTTCTAATGAAATAAATATAAAAGTATTATTATTATTTTTATTGGGGACTTATATTTCCCTCCTATAAATTGGTAAAGTTAACTTCTATTGATATCAAAATGGTGCACTAAAGGATAATCCTAAAATTAACGGTGCATTAGAGGATTATCACAAGAAAATAGGTACATGGGTAGATTATTCCAAGCTAAAGTGTACATGGGAGGATTATCCCAATATTAAGTATACATTGGAGGATTATACCAAGTCCATGATTCATACACAATTTTTAAGTCAATGCCTAATATGGGTATATGGGTGGTAATCCCATATGGAGTCCCTCTATTTTAAAACATAAAAAATTCATTATACAGTACAAATTTTGATAATAACAAGGATAATTTGAGGTTTAGTTTCATTAAAAACTTGAAACAAAATACATGAAATCATAAAAAAATATATAATTCACCTAAATTGACTCATCATGGATTCATCTTTGGTAAATTTTCTTATATATCATAACCTATGGAAAACATCAAAAGAAAGGGTTGAGAATAATCCCAGAAAGTTAATAAAAAATGGAAGTATTTGGCATGTTTTCATGAGGCATAACAATAGTGACTGGTCAAAATAAAATGACATATATCATAATATAATGACCATGACTCAAAAAAATTAAATGTTGATATAATATAAAATTAAGATATTTATAATCATATCACTAATGTTTATCACAAAGGATTCACAAAAATAATTACTAATTTTATTCACCAATGTAATATACAACATTTCATCTCTAGATATTAATTATTTACCTACTGCTTTAGAGCACTATTAGGTTGCATCTTTTATATATCAAAATTCATGTGTTTCACATTGACTATTAGAAAACATCTAATTAATAACCAATGGAAAATAATTAATTGGTTTCTGGTAAAATTCATTTCATTGTTATGAAAAATAGGAATATCGAATTGGATTATTGAGTGGGTGGAGAATTATATCATTAATAGAACATAATTATGAAATTTATGGATTAATTAAATTCATGAGGCATAATAAGATAAAAATAAATTAAAAACGAATTAATTGAATGTAATAGAGAAAGAGAACGAAAATAGAATTACCTTGTAGAGTTTCTTCCTTAAACATGAGGATGGAACCTTATGACCTTAAGGGAACCATAAAGTGACTCTTTGGGAGGTAAAAAGTACATAAATTCATGGATAAATGATTTTTACTATAGTGGGATGGTGGGATTGGTTGGTATTTATTGTAAAATCAGAGGAATTGTTTAATAATTTCTTAATTTAGGTCTTGGAATTCAAGGTTGTTAAAAATAAAAAACCGGTAGCTTACCCATGGATTTTGATTAGGTTTTTGTCATTTAACTCAGGTTTTATAATATTTTAATGAATTAGAACATAAATAAATTTTAAATATTAGTTTGTCCTTGGGAAATTAAATTTTTCATAAAATATAGTTTTAAAAATCTTTATTACAATTTTTGACATTCAAAAGTCATTTATAGGATTGGAAATTGATTTAAATAAACTGAAATAAACATTGTTAATAAATTAATATTAATTCTAAAAATTAAAATAAATTAATTATTAAATAACTTTTATGTATTTTGGATGTAATAATACTTATAAAATAACATAGCATATTTTATATTTTAACTAATTAATTGACAATCATTGAAATTTATGAATAATTCACCATTAGATAATTTTGACATTAAGGATTTAGAAATGTCAACGATTTTATTTTATACTTTTTATAAATATGAGAAATGTAATTTTAAAATATAAAATAATTTTAAACAACAAATTATTATCATAAAATCAAATTTATATCCATTATAAATAGTATAATTAATTTCAAAAAATATTTTATAAATAAATATTTTTGACGTGAACTATTTATTAATTTTATTTTTATGAATATTAAATAAATATATATATATTAAAAAATAAAATCCAAATTCATTAATATAAAAATAAATTTTTTTCATTTTCTCTAATAAAATGAATTTAACATGAGGGTTTAACATTCAATAAATATGAATAATCAATAAATTAATAAATTAATTTCTACAATAATGACACCATATTACTACTGAGTCCTGGATACATAACCCCAAATTACAGCGGCATGACCCATAAGGGTAAGGTGGGAAATGGTGGAAGTTTTATGAGGTGGTCCACACATTAGTGATCAAGTGCTGATCTGAACTATCGAGAAAATCTTATGTATGCAATTTCATTCATGACATGCTTATTGAAGCTCATATTGGGGTTGATCGGGAGAGAAATCCAATGATTAAATCTCCCTCCCTAACTATAAAAAATGAGCTTCATGGGTCATGATTATACAAGTGGAGAAAATTTTTTCATTCTTCTTCATATAATGAACTCTTATCAATACAATTGATATAAAATAACACTATTGAAAATTTTATAAAGGATACAATTAAAAGAGAAATAATTCCCAATAGTCATATAGATGAAATATCATATTAACCAAAAAATCATGTTATAATAATTTAAAAATAAAAACCTAATGGTGAAACATCTGATTACATCATATATTTAAACATCAAAAAATCTACATTTAATACATTTATAATTACCAATGGTTTTTAAAATTCCTTTAATAAATTCTATCATATTTCTCACATTAATCTTACTTTTAATAGTTTTCATGGAAGTTGAAATCTTCCTAGTAGAGTTTGATCCTATGGAGTATACCACAGTGTGGCTATTATTCCATGATTTTTATAACTATATAATATTCATAATAATATAAATTGGTATTATTACATGAATTTAAATATTGATTTTTTATGAAATTATTTATATATACTTTAATTATGAAATATAATATCATAGAATTAATGAAAAAAGAAGAGTTTTTTATCAATCAAAGAAAACAATTCATGTTGTTACATTCTCCCCCATAAGAGATTTCATCATCAAAATTTATTCCACAATTTAAATGAAATTGGTGTGTTATTCTATTTCTATTTTTTAGGTTCAGATATATATTCATAAAACATGTCATTTACCCATAGGACTTTCATAAGTTGTGTTCTCTTGTTCCTCAACACTTTTCCATTAAATCAAGAATCTACCTAGGTTCTTCTTCATATAAACTTTCATGTTCCAACTACACTCGATTAATATCAAGTACATGTCTTAGGTCAGATATATGCTTTCTTAGTGGATACATGTCAATGATATTAGGGAAATTGGAACTATTTGGTAGTAGTTCTATTCAATAAAAAACTGCTACCATATATTCCAAATTTGAAATTGTCCAATGTACCATGTATATAGTTTCCACCTTTTTAAAAATATCATAAAATATATTGATGTTGATATATTATCAATTAAATATCCCCAAAATTAAATTACATGTCATTCCTTTTGTTTCCAGCCAAACTTTTTGTGGACTCTAAGCATCCATGATGTGTTTTTGTGTCACTTATATTTTTCTAAAACACACTTTAGAATGTTTGGTCCCAATAGTTTCCCTTCTACAAAATCATCCCATTATGTTGGATTTTTACAACTTTTCAACTAAAATTCATCAGAAGGTGGAATTTTAATACTAGAGTGGAAACTATTGTTATTGATGATTTTGACAAGAAGAAGATGTTGATCTTAAATACCTTTAAAATAAAGTGATCTAGGACTTAGAATGTCTTTCAATGTTCTAATATTCCTCATAAACTATCCCTCAGTTTGAGGATGATAGGTTATTTCAACTATTACTGCTATATTCATAGACTTCAGAATTCTTATCTAAAACATAGATGTAGATGTTGAGTCTGAGTAAAAAAGAATCGATAATGATATTCCATGGATTATCACTATGTATTAAATATAGAGGTGTGCTAGGTTCCCTATGGAAAAATCCACTCTTATGGAAATAAAATGTGTATAGTTTTTTAATGTATAAATGAATACCCATACTCTAATGCTTCCCTTGGATATATTAAGTATTCCACAGAAACTTTCCAGAGTGATGTTTTCCCACATCCCAATAGGTATGGGTAGTGGTTTCAATACCCCTTTATGAATTTTTATCTCTATCTTCCCATGCTGAAACACAAATAACTATGATATATAATTAGTAATATTTATTTTTATATTATCCCACCAATAATGATCATACATGTCCCTAAACATTTTAGTATTTTCATGATGTACTGAGAATATAGATCTATGAGATTCATCCAACAACCTTTCTTTATCATTAGAATACATTGGATACATTTCCGTGTATGAAATTTTGTTACACCTTATTTATCAGTATTGAATTCAAGAAACATTCCATTCTTAATAAACACTATCATATTTTTAGTTAAAGGATAACCTCTTAAATATTTTTTGATCTTTCCTAGTAATGATTGTTCTAAAATAATTTGGGTTATGGTTTTTTTATATATATAATGATTTACATGTCCAAGCATACAAGTTCATTGATCAAGGGTTCTCTATAAATCCTCATCATTACAAGAACGCCATGATATTTCTAACTCAATGCACCTATGGATTTTTTTCTCATCTGATGTGATAATGAACTGAATGATCATAATTATTTAGATGCACTAACCGTATAATTTTAATTATATTTCATTCCACGTGTGTTAGTATACACTTAAAACATTGGTGGCGTTTTTTTATATTACATTTTTTCCTGTAATTATAGAGTCTCTATTTATTTGAAGTAAAAATTACTAAAACTAACTACATGTCCTGATTTGAATAATTTTTTTCATGAGTATTTTACTATCTAGATTAATTAGTGTGCACCATCACATTTTTCTTGAGGACACATCCAATAACATTCATTAATGTGCCACTATAGATAAAAAATACTTCTCGGATATAGGGTAGGGTAAGCATGAGTTCAGAAACCTACATCTTATTTAGTTATTTAGAACTTTATCCACACTCCATTTTCAATATAACTTAACTTATTTTAATGTTAATTTTTTTAGTGGATTCCAAATATGTGTAAATTTATCCCATATATTATTTAATATCCTAATAAATGGATAAAACTATGAATCTATGTTACTATTATAGGACAATTCCACTCATCTACATAATTTTTCATTGTATAATCAACTATGATTCTTTAACAAGTTAATATTTTCCCTCATAATGTGACTTATTGTACCCATAAATAACATTTATTGAATTTAACAAAAATATTATCCTTCATAATAGTTTGTAATATGACAAGTATACTATCATCAAGTTCCTCCTAATTTTTCTAATTTATAATTATATCATCAATAAAGACTACCACATATTTATCATGATAGTCCTTAAAGGGTAAATTAATCAAATCCATAAATATGGATAGAGAATTAGTAACTCAAAAGGGCATAAAAAACTTCTAATTCCAATATCATGTTTGAATATATGTCATTGGGATATATTCTTTCTTCATCCAAAACAAATAATATCCTAGGCAGAGGTCAATCATGTAAAAAATGGAACCCTTCATAGTTGGTGAAATAAATCACCAATATCCAAGTGAGGGTATTTATTATTTAATATGATCCCATTAAGATCTATATAGTCAATGTATATCTGAATCAATCCATATTTATTTTTCATAAATAGAATTTATTATCCCTATTGAGATAGATTTGGATAAATAAAAACTTTTTCAAATAGTTATTTTAGTTTCTTTCTTAATTCCTTTAATGCCAAATAAGTCATTATGTATGGATTATTTGATATTTTCTTTAATCTATGAATTTGTTCAATATAAAACTCTACCTCAATACTGGGTGGAGGTCTATTTATTTCATTGGTAAATAAAAAATATTATTCATAAATAATAGGGAAATTTTCTATCATTATTCTTTCACATTCTTCCCCCTTTTACTTGATCATATCTATAAATAAGCCTATAAGAGTTGATTCTAGACAATGATCAGACTAGTATTTCTATAATTTGAAAATAAATCTACATTTTCCATTAAGGATCACTTAAATTTCTGTCATTCTATAGTCAATATTAGAATTATACATTGATATCCAATCATTCCCTATTATAATTTTGAATTCTATCTTAGGAATTAATACTATATTTTTGAATATATTATACTCTCGAAATTTGAAAGATTAGTTCCAATACACCTTTAACGCTGGTATAATCCCTCTAGGTGTTTTAGATAATAACTCAACTTTGATTAGTTAAGTGTTTGATTTTAATTTCTTTACAACATGGTATGAAATAATGTAATTCATATAAATAGAGTCAAATAATTCAATTGAAGCTTAAAATGAGAAATAAGTTCACCTAACATCCCATAACTTATAGCCTCAACTTCATCGATCATAATTACGAAATAACAACCTTTATGATTTGTCCCAAAATGGGGTTGATAGTTGTTACCATAAACTATATTCAGATTTGGACTTCACTTTGAATATTTTATTATATAATCTACACTATATGAGTTGTACATTATGTTGTACTTAAACCATAATCCCTTTTTTGTATTCATTGATATGATGATACTTCACCTAAAATTGGTCGTTCTGACCTATATATCTATCTATTCCAAAATTTTAGCACTTTCCACTTCAATGAAATCAGTTCTTGGAATATTCATTCCCACATTATTTGTATGAAGTTAGTGGTTGTTTCTCTCATTCTCTTCCATAATCAAAATTCTTCATTAAATTTTGATATCTTTATCCCTTCTTTTCATTCATCCTATATGAAAAATTAATATCTCCAAAAAACATTTCATCCTTGATAGCACTGAACATTATCTTTATAGCGACCAAACCTTTATTACATTAATATTACATCATTTTAAAGATATAAAACATAATATTATTATACATATAGGATCCAAAGGTTAGGTGTCTTGGGAAAACTAGGACCATACATTGTAATTACATCATCAAGCATAAACATTTATTTAATTTCTTCTTCTCTAGCTTCTTATTGGCACATGACCTCTCTTTAGTGCCTATAAACACCTGAGGATATACATTAAAAGGGTTGACATAGAAACCCAGTAAGAGGATAGATAATAACAATATAGGATGTGTTTAGCATAATCATGACATGGGAAAAAATCATGAACATGAGAGGAAGCATAAATATAACACTTTAAATGTGGAGATGCCTAAAAATGAAACATCATGTCTTAGTGGTAAACTACCACACATACTTGTGAACAATGCTAGCATCTTGTACAAATAACTTCAAATTTACTCATGAGATTCATCACTTTAACCAATTAATTGGGGTGCTGTATAATTTCGGGCGCACCCGTCACATTCAAGCATTCATATTCCGCTATATAATTCTGGGCGCACCCGTCAACTCATAATATTATCATTATCATGAATGCCACATAGAACTTATATCAATAATGAAAATAACTAAAACATGTTAAGGAATGGGTTTCATCTCATAGGAATACATTCAGAAACTTTGGGTTCCCAAAAGAAATAGGGAACAACATACATGATACAAGAACCATCAACCATGAATGAGAGGTAAAAGTTGAGTTCTTAAAAGAAGAGTTATTTTGGAAAACATTTTATTTGACATAAAATTCAGTAGAAAACATGTATATCCCATAAAAGGTAATATAATGATGAAAAAATTATTTTTAAGAAGTGACCATACCAAATTTGAGTGAAACAGGGAGAACCTGAAGAAATAAAATTGGGTTCGAGATTTTCCCCTTACCTTGTATCCGAATGCTTACTTCTCTTTAATGTCATGTATAATGACATTATATTAATTAATTAAAAATTAAATAACCTTTTATACATTAATATATTTCATTCTGGTTTCATTATGTCATTTTATGTTCCTTTGGATGACTTATAGAGTTTAAAAACATTGTTTGGGGATGTTCGTTTTTATTGTTTTTCTTGGGTGGTTCACTTGTATTCATAAATTGATGTTTAGGTATAACATGGCTAAACCTCTAGAACTGATATTAAATGTTATTAATTAAATTATAGAACTTAAAATTATCTTATAATGAGTTATATTATATACCACATGGATGAATCATTAGATAAAAATTAAATGATGATTGTTTGGGTTAATTTGGGCGGTTTTTCGATCACAACGAACTTGTTTTAATTTATCAATTAGTAATATAAACATAATTTAGTTATAGAACGTTAAATAGGATATAATATATATATAATATTTGGGTTCAACCATAAAAATGGTTTCATGACCAGATCTGAAGGTTGAAATGGAAGAAGAAAACATGTCATTCTAGAAGGTGATAAATCAACACCTCACGAACAACGTTCTCTTTAATAAAATAAACAGAAGAGGGAAATGGGTTGGATGATATAATATCCCATTAGTATCATAAAATTACATTTTATTCATTATACTAGAGTTACAATACCATTTGGACAAGGATAGGTGGGGAGAGAATAAGAAAAGAACTTGAAATTGAAAGGGAATTAAAGGAGAAGAGGGAGAGAAATTACCTCTTGAATCCTCCTCTTGAGATCCTCCTTAAGGGCTCTACGATTGGTCTTTTTATGAGACCTATAGCTCTTGGACGTTGGGGAGGGGCTAGGTAAATTTCTTGGATAGAGTTTAGACAAGGCTTCAAGCTTGAGATGTGTGAGGAAATGAGGGTGTGAAAGGTGGTATTTATAGTGGAGGGGAGAGGGTTTTCCTTAATATAAAATTCATTAGTTTGTTAATTTCCCCTATGACAAAGAATAGTGAGTCTTAAATGACCAATAATAGTAATATAATAATTGAATACCGAACCAAGTGGGCTTACGTCATCAGGACATCACACATGACCCTATAATTAGCTTATTTTGCTTATTTTGTAAATTATGGTATTTCACTATTCATCAAAAAGTTCAAGTATTTTAGAAAAATCCTAAAATTTCAACCCAACCATTTTTCGACATGTAGAATCCAAAAATGATGTCCATTTTTCAAAAATAATTTTCTAAATATGTTTAATTTAATATTTATTTAAAATCATGGTTTATTACTAAAAAAATCAGTTTTAAAACATTCATTTACTTATTCTAAAACGTAGGTAAACCATAATTTCACTTGAATATTATTTTTATACTATCATAGGTAATGTTACTATTCATTATGGTATATAACTATTCATAAGGGTGTGTTACAATTCATAAGGTTAGGTTACTATTCACCAAAAATAATTTTTGGTTTATTAGACTCCAAAAATCATCTTGAACACAACTGTGTATTTCATATTTTCAAAATTCCAAACACAGAAGTGAAAAAATTATGTTTAAAGTTCACTTAGCACTTATTAGTTCATTATGTTGTGTTTTCATGTGATTTTATGACATAATTATACAAAGGTAATTTCCATTGAAAAACTTTGGGTCATTACATTCCTCCCCCATTAAGAAATTTCGCCCTTGAAATTTCACTTTACACAAACAGGTGAGGGTACTTATCCTTCATTGCCTCTAATAGTTCCCAAGATACTTCCTCAAACTTATGGTTCCTCCACAACATTTTAGCATGATGAGTTGTCTTTTTGAGTAGAACCATATCTCTCTGATCCAAATTCTCTATTGGTTGCTCCTTATAAGAGAGATCATCTTCTAGTTGTACCAATCTGAGTTTAGTACATGTGAGGGATCGGGTCTATACTAACTTAAGAGTGATACATGAAAAACATCAATAACCTGAGCCATATTCGGTGAAAGTGCAGGTCGATAGGCCACATATCTTATGCTATTGAGGATCTCAAAAGAGCCAATGTACCTTGGGATTAGCTTCCCTTTATTCCCAAATCACATGACTCTCTTCCATGGAGATATTCAAAGGAAGACTTTGTCTCCAACATAGAACTCCAAGTCCCTTTAACGATTGTTAGTATAACTCTTTATCCAACTCTGATCAGCTTTCATTTGTTTCTGGATGAATTGAACATTCTCTGTCATCTCTTGAACATGATCGGGTCCAAGTAGCTTTCTTTCTCCAACTTCATCCTAATAGGTTGGAGTTCTACATCAATTTCCATACAGAGCTTCATATGGAGCCATCTGAATACTTGAGTGGAAGCTATTGTTGTTTGAGAACTCAACCAATGGTAGATATTCATCCCATCCACCTTTGAATTCTAGAGATCATGCTCTTAACATATCTTCAAGAGTTTGAATAGTCCTTTCAGATTGGACATCAGTTTGGGGGTGATAGGCGTGCTGAAATTTAATTCAGTACTCAGAGCATGTTGAAGGATTCTCTTGAATTTAGATGTGAACTTTGAATCACGGTCAGAGACAATTGAGAGTGGAACACCGTGCAGTATCACCACTTCCTTCACATATATCATTGCAAGTTGTTCAAGCACGAGTTCTTCCCAAATAGTGATAAAATGGGAACTCTTGGTGATTCGGCCAACCAAAACCCATATCGCATTATTTCCCTTTGACGTCTTTGAGAGACCCATGGAAAAGTCCATAGTAACATTTTCCCATTTTCACATGGGTTTAGGAAATGGCTGCATCATCCCTTTGGAGTTTTGTCACTCTGCTTTAACTTTCTGACATACCAAGAACCTTGATATATATTCCACAATCTCCTTCTTCATGTTATCCCACTAGAAGTTTTCTTGGAGATCATGTTACACCTTGGTAATCCCAGGATGGATAGAGAATGTTGATCTATGTGCATTGTCCAATAGCTCCTTCTTTATCCCGGGTGATGAAGGAACACAAAGCCGCGTTCCAAACCGAATCACACCACAATCATTGATATGGAACTCTTTCAGCTTCCCTTTTTTACTTCATTCACCCTCTTTTGTATATTCACATCATCCCATCGTTCTTCCTTAATCTTCCCTTGGATGGATGGTTGCACAATCAATTGGGAAATGTAGGATATATCCATTTCCCTTATTATTTCCAAATCCATCATTGCATATCTAAAAATATAGGGTCTTTCTCAATCCATACGATGGATATAGTAGTGGGTTCTTTTCTACTTAGAGCATTAGCTACCTTGTTCACACTTCTAAGATGGTAGTGAATAGAGCAATTATATTCCTTGATTATCTCTAACCACCTCCTTTGATGCATGTTGAGAACCCTTTGTGTGAATATATACTTTAGGCTCCTGTGGTCGGTGTATATGTCACACTTCTCACCATAAAGGTAGTGCCACCAGATTTTCAAGGCCAAATTCACAACTGCCAGCTCTAGATCATGCGTCGAGTAGTTCTTCTCATGGATCTCCATCTGTCGTGAGGCGTAGGCTATCAAATTATCATTTTTCATGAGTACACAACCCAAGAATTTCTTTGAATCATCCTTGTATATCACAAACATTTCTCCAATTTTCGGTAGTGTGAGTACAGGTGCAGTAATCAGCCTTCTCTTAAGATCCTTGAAGATTCCCTCACATTCTTCTGTCCAGACATATATTACCCATTTTCTTTGTTAACTTTGTTAGTGGTCTTTACAATCGTGAGAAGTTTCTCAAAAAAACATCAGTAGTACCTAGCTAATCCAAGAAAACTATGGATTTATGTGAAACTAGAGGCCCTGAGCCATTCCTCAATCACCTTTTTCTTTGAAGGATCCACATAAATTCCCTCACTTGTGATCACATGTCCCAAGAACGTGACTACTTCATCCAAAAGTCATATTTTCTAAACATAGCGTACAACTTCTCGTTTCTTAATGTTCCAACAAAAGTCTTAGATGTTCTTCATGTTCCTCTTTGATCTTGGAGTAGATGAGAATATCATCAATAAGAACTAGCACAAATTTGTCGAGGTAATTTCTAAAGACTCTATTTATCAAATCCGTGAATACTTCAGGGGCATTAATAAGTCCGAAGGGCATCACCAAAAACTCATAAGCCCATACCTTGCTTGAAAGAAAGTCTTCTGAATATCTTCCTTCTTCTCCTTTACCTAATGATATCCAGAACCAAGATCCACCTTTGAGAAGTATTGATCTCTTATTAACTAATCGAACAAGTCATCAATCCTTGGGAGAGGATACTTTTTATTTATGGTGATCTTGTTGAGTTCCCGATAATCGATACACAGCCGCATTGTTCCATCCTTCTTCTTCACAAAGAGCACTAGAACACCCCAAGGTGATGCACTAGGGCGTATGAACCCTTTTTCCAGTTGCTCTTGCATCTTTTTCTTTAACTCCTCCAGTTCGATAGGAGCCATCGTATAGGGACACATTGAGATAGAAGTAGCTCCGGGTATGAGTTCAGTTAAGAACTCTACCTCACGATCCAGGGGAATTCTGGGTAACTCTTCGGGAAATACATATTCATATTCCCTCACAATGGGAATTTCCATATGGTTGGAACTATCTTTCAACCCAACCATTTGAGAGAGGTATGATTCTTCGTAGGGAATCAACATCCACACAAGTGAAGGAATTTTAAAATTAGATTTATGATCTTTCTTTCATTATAGTGGAGCATGGAATGGATCGGAATATGAAAATATATTTTCTTTTCTCAATAGTTGATATGTGATCTATATAATGAGAGCCAATCCATTCCCATTATAGCGTCAAATTCCACCAAGGGAAGTATTACGATATTTTCTAGAATAATATTTCCACATACGCCAACAGGAGAAGATTCAAACACTTAGGTTGCAATGATTTCACCACATGGTGTTTTTATAGATATATATACTTCATGGTTTCAGTGATTTGATTCTATAGTTCTAGAAAACTTACAAGATATAAAAGAATGTGTATAACCAGAATCAAATAAGACATTTTCCATTCTTGATTGAATAGAAAGTGTGCCTTGTATGACTTCATTATCTTGATCCACTTCTGCAGTAGTGATGGCATAAGCCTTCCCTTGTTCCTTTGGCTTTGGTGGATGCGGACACTGATAACTCTCATGAACTTGAGGTTTAGTGCACTGGCTTGTATAGTTCCCTAGCTCCCTGCAGTTGTAGCATCGAACCATGGGTGGTTCTCTCATTTCTTCCACTACATTATCCTTATTTTTCATGTCTTTTTAACACTCTTGAGCATGATGTCCTTCTTAACCACATTTGAATCATTTCCCTGTCCCTTTCAAGCAGTTCCCATGGTGCAACTTCCAACATTTTTGGCATGTGGGTCGTTGAGTTTTCTTCCCACCTTTATCATTAGATCCAATGGATTGAAACAACATCTTTCGTTTATCATCACCATATCCATGGTACCATTCTCCTAACTCCATATCCACTTTGAGAGAACACCGAAAAACTTATTCATAACTACCAAAAGTCTTTAATTGCAAGATCCGTTCAAATGTGTGGTTTTAATCCACTAAAGAATCTATCAATTTTTCTAACATTTTTTATAACAAAACCCAAAGCATACCTTGAAAGCCTTGTGAAATTTTCTTCATAGGTTGTGATAGATTCTCCATATTTTTTCTTGAGCTCTATGAATTCTCTCTCAATCTTCGTATGAAGAGTTTGTGGGAAATACTTATTAAAAAACATGATCTTAAAGTCTTCCCATTCCATCTCTTCAATTTCCTCCCTTGGCTATGTGTTCTTAATCAAAGACCAACATTGATCAGCATCTCTATCTAGACGATAAACGACTAGGGTCACCTTCTCTATCTCAGAACAGTGAAGAACAGAGAAGATATTCTCCATGGAGTTGACCCACTATTCTACAGCTAGTGGATCAAAATATCCATTAAACATCGATGGTCGTTGCCGCATAAAACATTCGATAGCCAGTTTCTCCCTCTTTGATGAAGGTGGATGTTCCCCATTGTTATGGTTATTGTTCATAACCTGGGATAATTGTGTAATAATCTCCATGAAGTTCTGAACTCCACCTCCCAAATCATTGGGGATGTCATTCGGTCAATCGTTGCATTGGCCCTCGTACGAATTTTTAACCTGGTTTTTTTTGGTTCCTACCATTTTCTAAAATAGAAAACGATATTAAAAAACATAAGTAAACTAGTATTGAATAATATATTAATTTAAACAATTTACACCAAAAACATAACATATAGGATCCCTATGTAAATATTCTTGTGTGCATATTCGTACTTAGTCTCATGCTATAGGTTTTTTCTAGGGTTCAGTAATCCTAAATTCCAAATTATCTAAACCTTGCCTCTGAAACCAACTTTAGCGACCCAAACATTATTAAATTACTATTACATCATTTTAAGGATAAACAAAATAATAGTATTACACAAATTGTATCCAAAGATTCAGTGTCTTGGGAAAACTAGGACCATACATATCAATTACATCATCAAGAACAAACATTTATTTAATTTGTTTTCTCCAGCTTCTTATTGGCACTTGACCTCTCCTTAGTACATGTAGCCACCTGAGGATATACATCAAAAGGGGTGAGATAAAACCCTAATAATAGGAGAGATAAGAACAATATAGCATGGGGTTAGCATAATAATGACATGGGAAAAAGATCATGAACATGAGAGGAAGCATAAATATAAGACTTGAAATGTGGCAATGCATAAAAATGAAACATCATGTCTTAGTGGTTATCTACCAAACATAATTATGAAAAAATATAGCATCTTTTCCACATCATTGCACATTTACTCATGAGATTCATCACGTTACTCAATGCGTTGGAGCGCTGTATAATTCTGGGTGCACCTGTCACATTCAAACATTCATATTGCGCTATATAATTCAGGGTGCACCCGTCACCTCATAATATTATCATTACCATGCAGGCCACATAGAACATATATCAATAATGAACATAAATAACCCATAGTAAGAAATTGATTTAATCTCATAATAATACATTCATAAACTTTGGGTTCCCAAAACAAAGGGGGAACAACATACTTGATACAAGAACCATCAATCATGAATGAGAGGTAAAAGTTGAGTTCTTAAAAGAAGAGTTCTTTGGGAAAACATTTTGTTTGACATAAAATTCATTAGAAAACATGTAGATCCTTTAAAAGGTAATATTATGATGAAAAAATTATTTTTAAGAAGTGACCATACGAAAATGGATTGAAAGAGGGAGAACCCGATGAAAGAAAATTGGGTTCAAGATTTTTCCCTTACATTGTATCAGAACGCTTCCTTCTCTTTAATGTCCTGTATAATGACATTATATTAATTAATTATAAATTAAATAAACTTTTATATATGAATAAAGTTCATTATGTTTTTATTATTTCATTTTATATTCCTTTGGATTACTTATAGAGTTTAATAACATTGTTCGGGGATGTTCATTTTTATGGTTTTTCTTCGGTGGTTCACTTGTATTCATAAATTGAAGTTCGGGTAGAACATGGTTAAACATCCATAACTAATATTACATGTTATTAATGAAATTAAAGAATTTAAAATTATCTTATAATGAGTTATATTATATACCAAGTGAATGAATCATTAAATAAAAAATAATTGATGATTGTTTGTGTTAATTTGGGCAGTTTTTCGAACACAACGAACTTGTTTTAATTTATCACTTAGTAATATGTACATAGGTTAGTTCCAGAATTTTAAATAGGACATGATACATATAAAATATTCTGTTTCAATCATAAAAATGGTTTCATGACCAGATCTGAAGGTAGAAATGGATGAAGAAAACATGTCGTTCTTGAAGGTGATAAATCAACACCTCGCGAACAACGTTCTCTTTAATAAAATAAAAGAAAGAGGGAAATGGTTTGGATGATATAATATCCCATTAGTATCATGAAATTTCAGTATATTTATGATACTAGATATACCATACCATTTGGAAAAATATAGGTGGGGAGAGAATATGAAAAGAACATGGAATTGAAAGGGAATTAAAGGAGAAGAGGGAGAGAAATTACCTCTTGAATCCTCCTCTTGAGATCCTCTTTAAGGGATTTAATATTGGCCTTTCGATGAGACTAGTAGCTCTTGGATGTGGGGGAGGGGATAGGGAAGATTATTGGGTAGAGTTTAGACAAGGTATCAATCTTGAGAGGTGTGAGGAAATTTGGTTGTGAAGGGTGGTATTTAAAGTGGAGGGGAGACAGGTTTCCTTAATATAAAATTCATTAGTTTATTAATATCCCCTATGACGAGGAATAGTGAGTCTTAAATGAAAAATAATAGTAATTTTATAATGTAATCCCAAACCAAGTGGGCTTACATCAGCAGAAAATAACACATGACCCTATAATTAGCTTATTTAGCTTATTTTGTAACTTATGGTATTTCACTATTTATAAAAAAATTCAACTATTTCAGAAAAATACCAAAATTTCAACCCAATCATTTATCAACATGTAGAATCCAAAAATGAAGTCTGTTTTTCAAATATAATTTTCTAAATATTATTAATTTAATATTTAATTAAAATCATGGTTTATTACTAAAAAATAGTTTTAAAACATTCATTTACTTATTCTAAAATATAGGTACATCATACTTTCACTTGAATATTATTTTTATACTATAATAGGTAAGGTTACTATTCATTAGAGTATATCACTATTCATAAGGGTATGTTACTATTCAAAAGGGTATGTTACTATTCACCAAAAATTATTTTGGTTTTATCAGACTCTAAAAATCATATTGAACATAACCGTGTATGTCAAATTTTAAAAATTCCAAACACAGAAGTGGAGAACATATGTTTAAAGGTCACTTAGAACTTAACAGTTAATTATGTTGTATTTTCATGTGATTTTATGACATAATTAAAAGAAGGGAATTTCCATTGAAAAACTTTGGGTCATTACAATCTTCCCATATATTCAAATTCATTTGTTTTTTAAACTCCATCATAGGTGGGGTGTTAATTTGTTAAATAACATATTATAATTTCCCTTATAATCTAATAAAATATGGAGTTGTATCAATAAATTCTAATAATGTTCATTTTTTAACATTCCACTTATTCATTTTCCTTCTTCATCAACTCTAATAATTCCTTTTCCATTTTTCCTCATATTAAACATTGTATATTTTTGTTGAAAAATATTCCACTAAACTCATCCAATTACATAACATTGACCTCCCCACTTGGCATCCAGTTCTTAATCATTTTCTACCACTAATCAACTTCTCCTTCTAAATAGAAAACTACTATGGTGAATTTCCATATCTCTAAGAATAAGTATCCATAATATACCTATTATAAAGAGGAAATTGATTTTTTATTAATGGGTCGGAAGATTCACAAAAATAAGGTCACTAATGATGAAAGGACTCAACTATATGTTATACCCATCAAAGTGATTTTGGGTTCTCAACATGATTTTGTATATTATTCACTACACATGATAGTTCATTCAACATTCTCATAAAGTTTTACATTTATGTTTTCATCATGGTAGGAAAGAAGTTAATGCATCATTAGTTTCACTCAGCATTTACATGGTTCCGACAATTTCATTCCCTATTTCTAAAACAAAAAACATTAGTGAGAAACAAGTTTCTTTTATGAATATATTTATTCTAAAGGAAGTTTTTTCCTAAAATAAAATACATTAATGTCATTTTACATTAAACTCCTCTAATAAAAATTAATTTTTCTCTATATCATTCATAATTGTTCATATATAAAAAATGAATAACCATATATATCACATGGGAGTCCCAAACAAGGAATGCAACATGGAATATTTTTCATGCACTTGATAATGACTGAGTTAATACCTAATACACTTTTTTTGGATAAATTAATCCCAAGTAAAAATGTGTCCAAGAAGAATCTAATTATAGTATCAAGATATGGATTTCATTGTTTGGAAACAACTCACTTTATTATTCTCCAAACATTTAGTCTGTTTTAATATATTTAGACTTATTAATTAGGCCCTTACTAAAATTTTCTAGTACTAATTACTAAAGATAACTAAACCAAATGTTGAAATAAATTATGAAATTGTAACTTTTTAATATTTAAATCCTTCAATATATATTACAACATTTAATAATATAGAGGATCTTTTGAGGTAAATTTTCTAGGATATTATGAATGTAATATATGAAAAAAAAATTCTTATATTCCACTAGAAACAATACTTTATAGATTCATCCTAGTTTACTTATACTACTTTTTATATACCAGGGACATACATCAAAAGAAAAAAGAAGGATACAAATGAATAAAGGAATAAAAAATGAAAATGTTAACATGTGATTAGGAGGAATAACAATAGGGAATAATTATAAGAACATTAGGAGTACAATAATAGATTGATCAAAAATCATAATGTGTAAATTTTAATACAATATAAAAATAAAACGTTTATAAGTATATCACCAAGTGATATCAAAATGGTGTCATAAAACATAATTAGTAAGGTTTTTCACCAAGGTATCGTAACACCTTTCATCTTTAATGATTAATTATTTACCCCATGCATTAGGGAGGTATCATGATTCACCCTTTATATGTCATAATTTATGTGTTCCAATTTGATCATTGGAAAAAATTTCATTAATAACACTCGGTAAATAATTCATGGGTTGCATCAAAAAGTAAATAAATTTTTGAATTATTTATAACATTAGAATTACATCATTTTAAACTCAATAAAAAGGAATGAAAATTTGATATTTTGATATCAAAAATCATTGAATCGAGGTTACATCAACATGAATATCCATGAATAGAGAAATGTGTCATCTTTTCCTAATATGTGAATATTATTTAAAAATGGAAGTAAATTAACGGTAATTTTTTTTATCATAACAGGTATGAAAAAAAGGATTATTAATTAAGATTAATGTGAGGGTTGGGAAGAGTATCACTTATAGAATATAATTTTTATAATTATGGATTCATTTAAATACATAGAAGAAAATAAGATGAAAATTCATTACAAAAAATTAAGTTCTTGACAGTAATATTGGAATAAGTAATTGAATTCCCATACCTAGAATGTTGCTTCATAGAAGATAAGGATGTCACCTTAATACCATAAGGAAATCTTTGAGGGAGTATATGGGTGGTAATATGGAATGAATATCCTAGATAACGGATTTAGAGTGGAGATTAATGGGTTGTTCATTGCAACCCAAAATTATCAACTATATATATTACATCCTTTTTTATAAATATTCATTACATTACACAAATCAATATCTGAGGATTATAATTGTTTAGTGTCTTTTAAAATTAATAAACAAAAACCCCAGCCAATAAGTGAGTTACATCATCTCCCACTATATTATTCAAAACCATTACCTACTTAAAAAGATACATATCCTAATATCCCAGGGAATGGAAATATATTAAATGGTGATCTCATATGCTCAGTAAGGGTAGACAATAGAGATACATGAGTATAACATGAACATAATGATATTATAATGTAATAATAACATTTAGAAAACATACACTTCATATCATAGATCAAAATATAATGTCATGGCATAAAGGTGCTAGTTTATAATACTTGATTCAAAAGGAAATAAAATAACAAGAGTAACGACATCATAACATTGGTATAAGACATGGAATTTGTGGAATTAAAATAAGAAAATAAAATAAATTCCATATTATTCATTGATCTCAAATAGGACCATCATAGTAGGAAAACTCCATTAACATAATTGGGTTCCCCCACCAGTCAAACCCTATATTACTGAATTGGGTCCACTTCCCATTCAATCCCTATCTTACTCAACAATGTTAACTCTCTATTCCAGTTTGGTCTTACAAAACTGAGATCACTCAAAATTCTAGTCCAATTTTACTAAAATAAGTTCACATACAATTCCAATCCTATCTTACTCATTAGATATAATGATTTACCCAATGCATTGGATGAAGATATAGGCCGCACATGTCACATACTAAAAACCATATTTTGTGTTCCAAAAGATCATAAATCATTAATTATATCAAAATTCATGAACATATATGGGCTTTATAAATAATTCATTGTACCATTACCTATGGAAAATATACATCTTTAATAATTATTTATCATATAATAACCCATGAAAATGAGAGTGTTTTATAATAATTTTATCATTGTATAAATAATAGAATGGAAAAGTATTTCACAAAATTCATTAAATAAAAAAATAAATCATTTAGAGGAAGAATATGAATGGTATCCTTGAATCATATCCCCAGTAAGGCATAATTAACACCAAAAGATGTCATCTTATAAGTAAAATAATTTTTAAATGCGATTTAAATCATTTCATGATAAAAATATCACTTGTCCTATGAAAAAATATTTTTCGAACAGAACTTTTTTTTGAAATAGTTTTTTTAAAAACAACATGAAAATATATAAATGATTGATCAAAAATAGTTTAAAAAATATCTTTAGGAAAATATAATTTTTTATTTGAAAAATTATTTTTATAATGTAAACCATTTTGAAAAACATTTTTTAAAATATTTTGAAAACTTATAAATGGTGATATGAAAAAAATTTAAATTTTTTTAAAAGATAATTTTTTTAAAATCCATATCCTTGAAAATGATCATAAAATTTCATTTGAAAACATACTTGAAACTATTTTTATAAAAAATTATTTTGGAAGAAAATATAATTCTGATCTAAGAAATAAATAGAGTCATGTTTACATAAATTTTTTTTCATACTTCTATTTAGTACAAAAAAGTGGAAAAAGGGTACCTTTATTTGATGATATCATTAATAACTAGAGTAGAATAAAAAACATTTGAATTATTGAGTGATGGTTCATAAGATTTTACCATCGTAAACATTGTCATAACCAAAATCTCATGACTAGTATATTCTTTGAATACTACATTGTAATTTTTAAATGTTATAATCTAGGAAAATGTTTCCCAAATTGTGTTATGTTTTTTTTATTTTAAGAAGAATAATTTAATAAAAAGTATATTTTTCTGAAGAAAGGTTCCATGGGATTTTTTAGTCAAAACTACTGCCCATATAAGATGATATCTATTGATGTAGCATCTTCCTTACTAAGGATATGATCAAAAATTCCCATTATTATTATTATTTCATTGAATATTTTATGTTTATGATGACAAGATGTTTATGAAACCTATTTCTATTATAAGAGTCATTCTGTGATCATATTCTTATGAAACACACTTCTTTTTCCATGGGTTATGTTTTTATGATATTGTGAAATTTTTATAAAACCACTTACATTTAAAAAGATGATGTTATTATAAAAAATTTATGAAAACCATTACTTTTCCTGGGTTCAAATATTTTCAGTGTTTTATGAGCTATTTTTATATAAATTTATAGATTATGTGATGGATATGACCTAGATCTCACATCAATGCATTGGGTAAATATTGATATATCATGAAATAAATAGGTCATTAATGGGGAGTGAACCTAGTTTTGTAATGGATTATTTCCATAATAATATTATTGGTAGTGAACCGTGGAAATTTAGATGGTTCAGGGAGAGATCAAACTGCACTATAATAGTTTTTAAAATAAACCCTTATTACTATGTCAAAACATTTATGCATAGATTTTTATTCCAGAAATATTTTTTGTATGCTAATGTTGTTTTCTCAAGGCACAAGTTATTTTATCCCCTTTAGATTAATTTCATTTGAATATCCATGATTTATTCAATGACCCATGTTTATAAACAATTTTATATAGGTTATCATTTTCAAAAGTTATTCTCATATTCTCATACCCTTATGATCCTGATATGTTTATATCTCCCCTGTATTCTTTTACTAATAATCTAACCTCTTGATTTTATATGTTTATATTACCCAAGTTATGATGTAAGGTTTTATGTATGATATTACTAAGAAGTATGAAATTTATATAGAATAAAATTAGAGATGACATATCTCACTTTGGAATAGTAACTTAATTGTCCATGTTATCAAAGTCACTAGTCATAAATGGTTCTAGTGTGGAGAGTTATGTTTTGTAATGAATATTTTTTTATTAGGATTTAATATTTATGTATCAGAGTTTTGGGTCTATAAATTTGGTATCGTAAAAATATTTAGTTAACATTTGGAAACTAGGATAAGAAAACATTACTAACATCCCTTTGTATATATCTAAGGATAATTATAAGATCGAGTCAATGTATAGGAAAATGTACAATAATTTTTGGAAAAGGATTGAGTAATTGGTATCCAAGAAATTAAATCATGGTCTTGATACTATAAGTGAATGTTGCTCTGGAACAGAGGTACCTAGTGGTAATAACTCTAGTAAGGGAGCATTGAGAAAGACACAATCTTCATATAGTGAATGAAAATGGGCTTTGCCTCATGCCTGGTTTGACATTCCATGGGTATATGATTTTTAAATTCTATAAAAATTACAAACTATTATGAACGATTTTTATAATGATCATAAATGGACTTGAATACACCAATGTGTCATAGATTAAAAAATCATGATTTATACTTCCTTTACATTAATTTTCATGATGATGTGGTTCCACACTATGACTATTATTTCTTACAATATTATTTTTGTTTTATTCAATAGTTAGAAACTGAATGAACTATGTTAATGATGATTTTATAGACAATGAAATAATTTTCCTCCTAAGAGTCCGAATTTCAATGGGGCTTAAATTCAAAAAAAAAATTATATGCTTATACAACTTTCTATGTCCATGAATCAAACTAAATTTTAAAATGAGAAAAGGATAGAACAATATTTTTTAGGGTCCTCAATGAGGCAATATCCACCTTCCTTCAATATATTCCCTAAAATTCTAATTGCTATGAAATATATATGTACCTCTAAAAAGATATTTTATATTCTCTAGTGATCGAAACCAAAAAAAGTCATTTTTATTGTCTATCATTTGGATGTATAAAATGGTAAATGGTGGACTCTCAACAAGAATACAAAGGAACATAATGAAATAAACTACATATAGTGGGATTAGTTTAAAATAATATTTTTCAATATGTATATCCCTCATATTCATTATAAAAAATGAATATGGAATTTATGGATCTGAAGAAGAAGGAGGAGGAATCTGTTGGTACCTATGAGGAAAACATGACATGTCTTGTGAGGTATAGTTCAGTAATCTTTATCCAGCCTAAAAGTAGGTTTGATCGATTACTCATTAGCATTAAGCCTAGTCTCTAAAGGGAGTTGTCTATAATGTAATTCAATAACAATGACTAAATAATTTAATATAATCTCAATGTGGAATTTGAGATTGGATTTACCCATCAATCTCATGGGTTTTCCATGAAAATAATATTGGAGTAAAGATGAATATCTAAAAACCTTATATATAAGAAGATCATTCTTTATTTAATCTTCAAGTGTGGACGGAATTATGGAGGAAATTTTCAAAATTGTAATAGTTAATATATTAATTTTGTAAAGTTCATCAAGAAATAAAATGTTGTAGTGATGGGATGATTTTATCTATGGTTGCAAATAGAGATAAAGTACTATAAAATACACAACCCACATTCTTGTGTTTCAAATTCAATGAGTATTGGACTTATGCTAAATTGTTACCCAATCTGAATGTTTGGGATGAAAATCAATATTATCAACCTATTAATCTGAGATAAAATGAAAAATCAGATGTGATCACTATTTCTAATGAGAGGTGCGATAACAACACTTTGAAATGAACACTTAGTATACAATCTATAATTTATGATGTATTATTTTTCTCTGGATCTATGCATTGTTTAATTTCTAAATAATTTTCCAAGGGTATTAATATTCCAACCAAAATATTATACGTAGAATTATGATGGAAGCCCCTTAATGTTATGATGATCACATTTAATGTATATGATACTTCTATAGTTGATTTATTTAGAATGTGACTTTAATAAATTTTGTCATTATACCTCTAGTTTAAATTTATGTTATCATTAGAATGTATTTTATTTCTCTCTATAAATACTATATTAATTATCAAGGAAGGGAATTAATTTTTGATTTTCCAAACCAACATCTGATCTTCTATAATTGAAATAATAAATATAAACATCTTATAGAAATATAAACCATTGTATGGATTTCGATTTTTATTAAAGGTGGGAGTTTATCTCATATGGCTATAGAGAAAGTCTAAATCGATGATTTGCCTATTTTCATAGAGTTTTATTATGTTTATAAGAGTTTTATAGACATTCAAAAACAAGTAAATTTGATTTCTCGATAGATTAATACATGGTGCCACACAAATTTTAAATACTCCCTATTGAATGACCTTGATTTATTTATAAAAATTTAAAAAAGAAAATCTAGGATAACCTTGAAAAGGGATTCATTGGGCCAAGTGTTTCAAATTGGGGTGAATAAATTATTATTATTAAAAAGAAATATGGATTAATAAAACTATGTGTTGATTATTGGGAGTTGAAAAAGATAAAAATCATGAACAACTATCCTATACAATATATTTAAGGCCAATTTGTTCAACTGCATGGAGATCAATACTTTTCCAAGATTGAACATCATTTTAGTTATCATCAATTGAGGGTCAAGATGGAGGTTATAACCTTGAAACCATTCCATACTAGCTATGAACACTATTAGTATATTTTTATTCCCCTTGGTATGTCTAATTATACCTCTAAATTCTGGGATTTAATAAATATAGACTTTATAGATTACCTTGAATAGTTTTTATTTGTCTTTATAGATGATTATATTATCTATTAAAATTGAATGGAACAATAAGATGATAACATGGGAATTTACCTAATGGCCCTAATGAAGGATAAAAAATAAGAAAAATTTAGAATGTTTTAATTTTATATTAAAAAGGTGTCATTTTTTGTTCGTATAATCTCAAGAGAGGGTATATTAGTAGATCCATCAAAGATGGTGGTTATTGAATGTTAGCCTAGAACAACCATGGTAACTAAGATCCATAGTTTTCTTGGTTTATAGATATATTTTCATCAATTTTTCAGAGAATTTTTCATGATTATCTAATCCAAAAACTATGTTAATTTTGAAGGAGGACAAGTTCTTATGGATAGATGAGTATAAAGAATATTTGAAGTGCTACAATGGTATAGGGTTTTTAATATATATAGATGCATACAATAAGAGATTTTGATGTGTTCTCATGTATAATGACATGGTTATAGAATATAATTTCTAATAAGTGATGGTTCATGAGAAAAATTACCCAACTTGTAATTTAGAGTTACTTAATTTTTTCATTAAAATATAAAGTAATTATAATTAGGGAGAAATGTGTGATATATATGCCAATAATAAAGGCTTAACGTTTATATTCACATAGAATGAGTTGACTATGGACCATATAACATGTATAGAGTAGAAAAATTAATTTTAATACTCAATACATTACCACTATGGGAAGGTGAACAAGAAGGGTGATACTTTGAATCAAAAGTTTCATTCGTCATTATCCCTTGTGAGAATCACAAAATATCCAACATTTATCTATTTGAAAAAAATGGATATTGAAATTTTAAAAGAATATTATAAATATTATATTGATTAATTTAATATTCAACCATTTATACATGTGGAGATTAAAGAGGCATAGAAGGAAGATATTGAACTGTATAATATTGTTATAAACAATCCCAAGATTAACTTTGATCATGATAAAAAAGTAAGGTTTAGGAACCTTGTTTGTGATCCGTTGATAACATAATGGAAGAAGGAGTTGTTAGAGGAGGATATGAGTTATTAATTCTCTATTTATCCCTGAAGTATGAATATTTATAGATATTTTGGAAGAGTATTTTTGGTTGAATTACATGAAGAGATATATCACATAGTTTGAACTTAGGTTCTTACTATGTCATCATGTTAGGGATGATAGGACAGCATCAAAGAAGATGTTACATCCATTACCCATTCCATAATAAAAATGGTAAATAGTCACCATATATTTTATCATCATAATCCAAAAAATGTCTAAAGGGCATAATGATATATGGGTTGAAGTCGATTGGATTAAAAATTCAGCACACATCATTACTATTAGATAAGATTTCTTTCTGGATCAAAATTTAAGGATATACATTAAACAAGTTGAATATTTTCATGGGGTACCACATTCCATTGGGTTTAATATAGATATGAGGATTAATTCAATGTTCTGGTAATGTTTACATCAAGTTCTTGATAAAATTTATGTTTCAACACTATGCATCATCCAAAAACAGATTGTTAGTTTGAGAGAACAATTATAACCAATGAGGTTATTTTGATATCTTTTTTCATTTATTTTAAAGGTGTTTGAAATAAAAACCTTTCTATATTTGAGTTGTGATACAACAATATATTTCACTCAAGCATTCTGATGGATCCATATTAAGCCCTCTATGGACATAGGTGAAAATATATAATGTATTAAAATAAAGATGGAGAAAGAAAAATATTGGGGCATGAGATTGCTGAAAAAATTTTAGATATGGTTAGCATTATTCAAAACCACATATGGGTAGTACATGGTCATTAGAAAAGTTATATGGATATTCACCAGCATGATTTGAAATTGATGTTGGTGACAAGGTGTTTCTAGGAATTTCAACATAGAAGAAGGAAGTGATATTTGTAATGAACGTAAACTAAGCCCTAGTTATATCATTATATCTAAAATTATTGATCATATTGGGTCAGTGACATTCTATTCAGCATTTTCTCCAAATATCTCCCAATTTCATGATGTATCCTATGTATCTCTCCTGAGTAAGCACATACCCAATCATTCACATATACTGAGCTCGGTGGTCATACCGCTAGAGAAGTATTATTAATATGTGAAATAACTAGTAGAGATTCAATATCAAATCGGTAATGTAGTCTGAAACAAGACAACTTGGTAAAAACATTATGGTGAAACCACTTGTTTGAGGAAACTACGTGGGAACATGAGGATATAATGATGTACAAGTATCATCATCTATTTGTATCAAAGTGACATAATATAAATAGAAGACACAATTAATGTGGTATAATGTAACACCCTATATTTTTAGGAGTTATGTTTTTTGAATAAATAAAATTTCATGGATAGGTTGTGTTACACAGAACACCAAATTTAGCTTTTGTTACACGCGACATTGAGATTTAACAAATAATGATGTTTTATTAATATTATTATTTAAAAACAACTATTATAACTGAAATGTTAAACATAGTGAAATGAATAGTAATAAATAAATTTAAAATATTAATAATAATATTTTTTTAATGAAAACATATTGAAAAAATACTGATTTTTCAGTAATGTCTTTATATGTTTCCAAAAAACAATTTTATCACAACAATGTTTTTTATTTTTATTTTTGATCAAGAAAAAATGATTTTCTGTCAATTTTAGAAAATTATTTTGAAAAAATAAAATTAATTTTTTGAATTATCATTTCAAAATTAGTATAGGGTGAATTTTTTGGTTTTTTCTGAAAAGACTATTTTTTATGATTTGTAAAAAATTAATGTTTTTATTGAAAACTTATATTTCATTTAAACAACATGTAGGGTTAATTTTTGTTTTAAAATATATTTAAAAGTAAAATTATTCTAATGGAATAATTATTAATCCAGTATAAGTCATCATAATCAATTTAATAATAAATTTTTTATAATAAATATTTCTCAATGTGCCGAACGTTTCTCTTTCAAAACTCCCTTTTTTATCAATTTGGTGGAAATAATATTTTTAATAAAATTTACAGTTCTATGAATGTAATTTTTAGACTTTATTAAATATTATTTAACATAATAATATATATTATACTAGTAGTTCAACATAATATTTTACCACAATTAAGAGTAAAAACAAAAAAAATTGTTTACCACGGTTAAGGGGAAAATGGGTTTATTTGGGGGGTTAAATAAGAACAATATGGGTTAAAAGGACCCAAAACTTGTTCAAAATCCAATTAATTTAAATATTTAGACTTTATATATCCTATTATATATCATGGTTCTTTTTTAGATTTTTTTAAGATAAAAACATGTGTACACATTATTCTTTTTAAAATTTACAAGTGTGCCACTCACCTCACTTATAAAAGGTCACCCCCTCTCATCATCTTCACAATTAAAAACACTTTTGTTTATAAAATACCTATAAAAATACCTTCCTTACTCCCCCATATCATCTAAAAATCCTTATTTTTTATTAATACCTTCTATGAAGGCTTTATGTATAAACTTAAAGAGGATCTCTAAAGAAGTATAAAATTCTTAATCTTGTGTTTCTGTTTTTTCATCCCACGTCCTTAATATATTATTCTATTATAATGATATAATAAACCCAATATATTATATATAACAATATGTTATTATTTTAATTTATTAATATATATAAATAACTTATTTTAACAAACGGGATATGAAATCATCATTTGTGTGTGCGGTAGACTACCACCCCATGAATTGTTGTCCTTCATTTTCCATCACTACCTCTCACAGCTAGATAGAATGATGTATAAAATGTTTATATATCATATATATGATATTATTATAATAATTAAATTTTTATATCACATAAATTGTCTTACTTCCCATTCTAAGGGAAAAATATAATTCCACATGTTTGTACGACATGCTATCGTCATGAAAAGCAATGTGATTCATTCACGATTCAAATTTTAGGTAATAAGGATGGGTTTAATGAATATATGAGATATATATAATATTAAAATTATTATTTAAGGTTAATTTATTATTTAACTTTTTTCATTTAAATATTTAGATAAAATGGAAATAACGTTCATGTGTACGTACAACCTATCATCTCAATGAATGGTGTATTACATTTTTTTTATCTATAACTTTTATGGATCACTCTAAATACATATTATATATATATATATGATATTAATATTGTGTTTTAAATTATATTTATTATGGAATAATAAATAAATTATGGAGACCAAAAATAAAAATCAAAACATAAATTAAAAACAGAGTAGTTATATTCCAAAACATGACTTTAACAAATAATTTTCAATAAATACGTATGAATGTTCAAAATTATATCATATATAAAATTATATATATAATTACGGTTATGACATATACTTATAGTAAAGTTATAATTATTATAGTGGTTTTTTAATTTTTAAGATGGTTATATTAAAGTTTATATTCCTCTATTTATGTACTCAAGTGTATAAAAGAATTTTTTTTAGAAAAATCATCTCTATTTCACTCTTTAGTCGAATCCCCTATTTCTCCCAAAAACATGTTTTCTAAAAAATTACAAATTTTTTTAACATGATTTAAATTATTTAAAAAAGAAATATTTAACCATTTTTTAATTTTTACAAATTTTTTTGAAATAAATATTCTAATCATTTTCTAAAAAAGATTCATTTAGCTTTTATAAAAAATTTGAATAAAACATTTATTTTTACCTGTATAGAATGAATTAAATTTTTCCAAAATCATGATCTTTATTTTATTTGAATATTCCTTTAGGATTTTTATATTTTTCTTTCAAATAAAATTATTTCCATAATATTTTATTAATTTTAAATATTAAAAAGGTTATTTTCAAAGAAAAATAATTTTCATGAAAAAAAATTACGAGTGACTTTTCTCTCTAAACCATTTACCATATAAAATGAAATACATTGAAGTTATATATCCATTACTAGGGTTATGATACAAGAATACCAATATTATTTCTTCTCTAAATGTTTTATGATTATGATGGAAAGAGCCTTATGGAACCCTTTTTCATTTTATGGGTTATACAATGACAAATTGCTTATGAATTCCTCTTCTTTTTCCATGGGTTATACTTTGAAGACATGACGGAATTGTTATGATACTTTATTATTGTTCTTTTTGTGGGTTCTAATATAATGAATTTTTCTATCTTATTGCACACAAATTTCTGGATTAACTGAAAGGAGGAACCTATATCCCCATCCAATGTATAGGATAAAGTTTGATATATCAAGACATAAACTGGGTGGGAATTGGAGTGAATCTTGTTTTGTAAGGGACCTTGTCCACTATCATAGACTTTGGAGTGATCCTAGACAAATATAATGGTTTGGGGAATGAACTTATTTAACTATGATATTTTTTTCAATGAACCCTTACTACTAATTAAATGATTTTATATGATTATATGTATTCCAAAAATATATGTATTATACTAATGTTATGTTATAATATCTCATTTTATTTTATTAACTTATGATACATGTCATATAAAATACTAAATAATTATTCCATTGGTCATGTTTAGGATTTATGATATGCAGGGTATGATTTTCAAATGTTGTTCTCATGTTCTCATACCTTTATACTCATGATATGTTGATATCTAACTTGTTTACCATTAATGATATTATGATATCTCTCTTTATTATTTCTCTTCTATTTGGGTTATGATAAATGGAATTATATATGATATGTATAAGAACGGGATAGGTATGAATAATATAGTGGTATATGATATATCTCACATTAGAATAGTTGTTTTAAGTTTCCACATTTCCAAAGGCACTAGACCAAAAATATCATGGATAATTTTGTAACATAATGAATATTCATCATTAATGATGTAATATTTATGTATGAGATATCTAGGTCCCTATATTTATGGTGTGGTTCAGGAATGTAATTGAAGATAGAAAATTAATAACCTATATTTATAAAAATTTACGTGTTAGGGGACATATATCATTTATGATTTATTGATTTTAAGATAATAGTTTCCCTCTATAAATAGATATTGGTTAAATATTATTATCTTTAACATCCATTATTTAGTAATTCTTGTATCAAGTAGAAACCATGTTAATAATTGATTAAATTGAAAATGTGGTGATGACCATAATGAGAAACAAAACATGACGGAATTTGGTGTTAAAATTATTGTGGTTACTATCATCTAACTATTTCATGTTATGACTAAAAAATTAGTCATATCGAACAATAAAACACATCAAATACTGGAAGTATGGAGTTTAATATGATATTATGTCATGAAGATGATGAAGTAATGATGATTCAAATTATTTCATGTCAAAAATATAGGAAGAAACACCCAAAGAAAGGTATAAATGAAAAAAAATAAAACATTTTCAGTATGGAAGGATTTTCCATCAAGATTTTTATTATCCAAGATATATAGAGCATTTGATTAGTAAAATGGAATGTATTAGAGTCATAATAACTACATCATCCACATGTCAATGCTTAATGTCCAAGGATTTTGTACATTAGGTACATTGATGCCACATTTCAAGGTCAAATAAGGATTATAGGTATCAAAAACCACATAAACCAAGAGATATAGGGATGTAATATCAAATATCAACATCTAATTTGTATCAGGATAATTAATAAACACATATCCTCGACTCTATATTTTTTGGACATCAAATTGTATTTGTTGTATAGTGTATTGAGGATGTTTTATAAGGGAATTAACTCACCATATCGACGATGTGATTATTGACAAAACCTTTTTATTGAATTATGTACCATGTAATTTTTTATGGGAAAATACCATGTGAATATTTTATTATCCTTCCTTTAGATGAATTAAATGACATTTTTGGAAATAGATCGATTATCCCAATAAGAAGTAAAATTTATTTGCAATAATGGCATCTAATTTCATAGTAGTATATGGTAGTATATTAATTAAAGTATTATTATGAAGTATATTTAAAAAATATATATAATTTTGGTATTGAAACCAAATAATGATATCTTTTTGGATCAAATGGTTTGAGAAAAACTCAATGTTAAGGATAAGCCTATTTTGAGGAAGAAGATATGCATCCTAAAATTTACAGGTTTTTATCTGTATAGAAATTATAACTTGAGTCATATCCAAATTTTATATTTCCTTATACATTTACATTAGTCATTAGTAATTATAATTGAGAGGATTTAATTTATTTACAAAGATATAATGTAACACCTAGATATTTTTGAATTAATATTTCTCTAAATTAAAACTATGGTTAATATATTTTTTCATAAGAAACACCAAATAAAAATCACAATACATTAATAAAATAAAATTATTAAATATTATAAACATATTATATTTTTTAAATTAAAAGTTATCAATAGAAGTAACCACCTTAAGAAAATTATCAAAAAATTATATTAATACAGGAGTTAATTCATTTTATAAAAAATACTTTTCTTGCCCACACATGAATATTTATATTTTAATTTAATCATTTCACATTTATAGAATGAGTTTGATGAGGTTAAATTAATTTTTTAATTCTAATTATACTATTTATTTTATTATTTTATTATTTTCTGAAATATTTGAATTATTTTACATAGTGAAAAATAGAATTTTTACAAAAAACTATATCTTTTACAAATTTATTGTTATATAAATAAGATTTATAATTTTATAGAATATTTAATCAAAACAGTATTAATTTATAGTCTAAAGTGTATTATTTTGAAATAATATGTTAATCATAGAAAACCATTGTTCAATATTTTAGAACAAAAAAACATTTAATTCTAATTTAAAAATTATTTTTGAAATGATCATTCAATTAAAATTTCCAATAGGGAAAGTTGGGTTTGGATTTATATGAAAGAAAAAGAAGTTTTAATTGTTTTATAATAAACCAATTTATTTCATTAAAGGTAATGGAATTTATAAATCTGCACAACATTGAAATTTTATTATTAAATACAAACATTTTTTTATAAATTATTTTTATGAGTAATGTTCACTAATATTAAAATTAACTTCTCTAAATTTTTGAAATTTTATTTGATAAAATCATTTTTTCATTTTAATTATCAATGTTACAATTAGGTACAATGGTCAAATTTTATTTTTTTATTATATTAATTACCATGGTTAAATTATTTGTTATAATTATAAATGTAAGAAAAGGTAAAAAGAATTTTTCTATAAATAAAATAAAAAAAATAGTTAAAAATTAGGACACAAAAATTTAATTACACTGTTTTATCTGAAAAAACATATTCTCCCACATTATTTTAAACTTTTGGATCCTTTTACCTTTGAATAGTTACATTTATTTATTGAAATATAATTGGTTCTTCCAAAATTAACATTCACTGCACTTATAAAATAAGATCACTTATATTAATTCAAGGACACCCTATGCATTGGAATTTAGTAATAAATAATTACCTTTTTTAATTTAATAAGAATTATTAATTGTTTTTATAGGTCTATAGTTTGAATTATTTACCCTAATTACTCCATTTTAAATGAGACTTCAAAGAGAAATCTTACTTCCTTTATTGAGTAATTATTTATCCTTATCCTCCTCTAATTAATATTTTAATTCCAAAAATATTATATCCTCCATAGTACAAGGAATTAATTTTAATTAATATGTCATAGTTTTTTATATTATAGGTGAAATCATTATTCAATCCTTTTATCTACTAAAAAAATAAAACAATATTGATTTTTGGTAGATGAGGACTACCACCACCATCATGTGATGTGGTTTTTTCACCACTTTCTCTCATGACTAGTAACTATGATGGATTTAATGAATTAATATGCTTCCAATTTAATAATTATGATTAAAATTTATAATTTATAATATAATATCATTCAACCCCATTAGTTGAGAAAAAGAAACGTTAATTGGGCATGTGTATGGTAAAACACCTCCAAGAATGATGACTTTTTCTATCAATAAACACTTTCTATATATGGTTTTATGAATTAATTTAATGAATTTTTTTATATTAATGATATTTTTAATCATTAATTAATGTTATATTATCATTATATAAAAACAATTCCTTAAGCATTAATTCATTATGAATCACTCCCATTTGGGTCGATTTCTTCACCAATATGAATATTATCATAATATTTATATCATGACTGATTAATGAATATAATATAATGATATTATCATGTAATAATAACTAATTTAATATATTTTTTTTTATAAATTATTAATTGAATTTTAATATATTTATGAATATATCACTTTTCGATCATCAAACATGCTGAAACTAGTTTATTGTAATTTGTATTTCCCCCAACCATACCATTGTTGTTCAAAAACTAAAATTATTTGTGAGGAATAATTAAAATATCATAATTATTTAATCATGGGTAATCTAGGAATGAGGAAATTTTATTTAATAAACAACAATTAGTAACATTATTAAAAAACTAGTATAAAATATCCAAACAAATTTTTCAACACTCAGTGATGAAAATAAACTATAAATACATTAGTAAATTATAGTTTATACTACCTACTATATACTACCTATTATATACAAAATATCATAAATTGCCTTTTATTCATGATATTTACTATTCAATTTTAATCCCCATATGTTATGTTGATTGTATTAAAATGTTTCTAAATCTTTGAATGATATTGATAAATCAATATTTATTTATTTGATTTGTGATATTTATTTTTGAAATTCATTCTTCCTTGCATGGTTTGTTCCACCATAAGTTTTTATTTTATCTTCTTCTATGAGAAAAATGAATTTCTAATTCAAAGAATCTTCCATGATTGATTTAATCCCCATAAAAGTATGCCAATGTTATGAATAATACTCAATATCTTTAACGATTATTTTTCCTAAATATACTTATTTTCCATTCCCTCCAATTTTTTCCTTTATATTTGGAAATCTAATTGTATGTTAACTTAGGTAACCATCATCATTACATTCCCTGATTTTGAAAAATTAGTTTTATTGAGCCTTTTTATGATGTGGGTTTCAAATAAGGGTACATAAAAAAAATGTTTTCAATACTTTTAAAGTATAATTTTCTATCTTCCACTTCACATTTCATTCAAAAAAAATTACACACTTTTTAAGGCATCATTATTGAATACACTTTTTAAATGAAAATTTTTTCAAAAAAATTTCACTTCACCTTTTTTAAAATGACTTTTGACTTTGAATTTTAATTTTCTATTTTAAAAGTATAGTAAAATGGTTTTCAAAAACATTTCTTTTATGTTTTATCTCATCATTTATGATTTATTTTTTATGAACCTACCTTTACATGTTTTTAAATTATTTTAAAGATGATTTTAATACTTGAAAATTTCGAAAAGAAAATGAAATATTCTTATATTTATTAAATATATAATATTGGTTTATAAGAAATTATGGATTCTAAAATGTGATTTTATAGGATTCTGTTTTTTGGGAAGAACCATACATAATTTTTTAAATAACATTTATTTTATTAAATTTTTCTTTATGAAAACCATTTTTGGTTTTAATGGTAAATACTTAAATGTTTTATCAATATCATTGTATTTAGCTCAAAATAAAACGTTTTATAGACTTTTAATGTATATAAAAAATGGATGTTTCTTCATGTTTTAAATGTTTACTATTTAATAACCTCAAAATGGATTTTTCATCTATGACTGTATCCTTAGAAATTCCTCAATTCACAGTGGGAATATATTTTTATGCCGACATCCACAATCTTTCTTTGTATGGCTTATGGAATGTTCTAGGAATGGTTTTAACAAAACCCTTCTCTTTTACAATCATTAATTAAGTAACATGTGAAGTATAATGTTTTTCATTTTATAATATCACTCATATGTACGAATGATTATTATTTTTAATGTTAGGGTCCTATATAGTACTCAAATTCATTGATAATGTTAATTTATTATGATCTCAAAAGGGTACACTAGAGGATTATCCTAAGACAAAGGGTACATGAGAGGAATACCCAATGACAGAGGGTACACTAGATAATTGTATAGTGAAAATGGGCGTATAGGAAAATTACCCCAAAAAAGGAAAAATGAGAGGATTATCTCGAACCCAATAAGGGTAAATGGATGGTAACCAAACCTAAATTAGGGTACATGGGTTTTAATACTAAATTAAATAGGTCTCCAAAAGAGGTAATACAAAACCAAAAAATCTAAAAAGGGGTCTATCTGAATCCTACCATGTGATTAATGTCTTGGTGGGTAGCATTGAGATATGATTTCTATAATTTTGTTAATGCCAGACTCTTATGTCATAATCATGTGCCTATGTTATGAACCATTGGTAGTATATATTATCTTAGTATTTCAAAATCATTTTCCATGGTATATATTTTTTAATTTTATATTAAATTTACTTCAATAATTAACAATATACCACTCATATTATTACAAATTCTCTTTAAAAAGATAATTATCTCTAGATCTTGTTTTCTCACATTCTTATGATTTTAAACTTGATTAAATTTTGATATATTTTCCCATAATGACCATTTTATATCACTCATTTGATTATTTTTAAATTTCCCAAGTTATAATGGTAATTAAAATAAAAAAACTATAAGGGAGTATTCTGTTGTTAAATTATGGAGAAATAATCACAACTATTGAAAAAATAGCATGTGTAGTTGATCCTCAAAGACACTAAACCTTATTTTATTGGGATTATGTGATTATTATAAGTTTTAATGTTTATATTATGGTAGTATTTAAAATAAAATATAGATTTATGTAACTTTTTATCATGGAGAGTGATTGAGGAAAGTGTTTTTAGAACCCGACAAGAGATTATCGGTTTGGGGTGCTCAGTTGGTAACAAAGTAGGGCATAGTTATTTTTCAGGATTAATTTTGTTATTTTGGGTATTAGTATTAGATAACATTGGTGAAAAAACTATAAATATTTCTAATTATACTTCCACATAATATAATGTTGGTAATGTTTTCATAATGTTTTTTTCCTAGAAATTATATATATATATATGGATATTGCAAAGTGTACACAGGTATGGAAAATAAAAACCATGTGGAAATAACCCAAAAAAGGGATTGTTTTATTTCAAATGAATATAATCAATGGTGAATTATTAGTAGACATAGTAATACACACCTATAAAAACACTCTTAATGGGTATTATTTGGATATTTCATTCTCTATATGATCCATTATGATGGGTTTGAGTATATCATTATTATAAGGCCCCGACCTTAAACATTACTTAATATTGAAGTAAATGAATAATTCACATTGAGGATCTTTTCAGGTTTAGAGTTTTAGAGAATTAGAAAATAACTATTACATCCCAAAATATTTACAAAGTATACACTTCTACCAAGTTTCCATAGAATAAAAAACTCTTAAAAAGAAACATGTCTAGTTCCATGTTTTATATAGCATGACATTCCCTTGATCCCATCCTTGACCTTATTTCATATTAATTCGTGTGAAAAACATTTAAAAAAACTTGGGGTGAGCATAAAAAGCTCAGTAAGGTATACACAAAGAATGAAAACTGTTACTTTTTCAAACATCAAGTAAACCATGTATACTTTATCAATGTAATACCATCACCTTCATGAAGTAGTAAAAAACTCTTCACTGAATAAAATATCATTACATACCTTTTTTAACCAAATAATTACCATAAAACCCATATAAAGAACACATAACATATATAAAGGTAACTTGGGACATAAACATACTTAAGTGGAATAACCATACGGTCGACTTCCACACATATCACTTAATGGAATAGCCATACGGCAAACTTCCATACATACTTAATGGAATAGCCATACGGCCGACTTCCATACCCAATGAATTGGAGGTTATAACGTAACCACCCGTCCTAGAATTCACAGAACCACCCGTCATATTGTTTATCACGTAACCACCCGTCAAATGTCCAAGTACCATTATAAAAATCATAAGACATAAAACAAATATAATGGAAAGAAAACATTTCCACACATTGACCGCAATATATCACTTAAATATATTTACATAAAAAATCCATTATAAAAACCATTTTCACTACCAAAATACATAAAAGAGTATATGGTATTTATTTCATTTAAAAAAACATTACGGCTTGTTGAGGAAGCCAAAGACCAAATAATACTCGTGGTGGCGGAAAATGTCGTTGTCACTGCGTACATTAAAAGAAACATTCCTTTTTGTCGTTTTGTAAAACGCTTATTAGAAAAAGATTCCTTTTGTATAAAGGTAAAAGTCAAAGGGGTTTATACACCGTATAAAAGATAGTTGTGTATAAAACGAAATATGCCTCAATGAAAGGAGATTGAGACGAAGTCCCATACCTCGGGTCTGTCTTGACTCGATCGTTCTTTAACCTCCTAAATAATAAACTTAAGTTAATTTCTACTTTCTTAAGAACATTTTTCAAGTTTATTATTCCTTTTATATCACTTATTACCATGTCATGAACACTATGTAATTATTTAAGTTATTAACATGCATTTTAACGATCATTGGTACTTGAGTAAAAAATATGCACTTTATAATTACAAGTTGTTCATGTATCCATTATATCCAGAGTTATACTCATGATGTAGATATCATATATATCATATATATCTAGTATATAAATGCATTTATAATATTACATAATCATTTAGAGGTATGAAATGAAATGCACCGTTCATGGAGACGGTAAGCCGTGCGTACGCATGAACGCTACTTTCATTTCTATGTCATATTAATGGAATTAAAACTAAATGAGAGGTATGTATATTTTAATTACAGAATTATAGTAATCATTTATATGTAACATACATCATATATATCCATTATATATATGTACTTATAATAGTACATTACATTTGGGGATAATAAATGAAATGCACCGTTCATGGAGATGGTATGTCGTACGTACGCATGAACGCTACTTTCATTTTCTTTGTCATATTAATGGAATTAAAATTAAATGAGAGGTATGTATATTATAATTCCAGAATTATATTAATCATTTATATGTATCATTCATTATATATATCCATTATATACATGTAATTTTAATAGTACATTACATTTGGGGATAAAAAATGAAATGCACCGTTCATGGAGACGGTAAGCCGTACGTACGCATGAATGCTACTTTCATTTCTATCTCATACTTTAATGGAAATAAATAATGATGATATAGAGGTATATTATAATTCCATTATAACATCATATATAATAACTTTAAATCCATCCTTTATACGTCCCACATACGGCATTAACGAATCACATCACTTTGAGGGGGCGGTAGTCCGCACTTCCTTAAATGAAGATATCGTGTTTACCCATAATGGAAACCATAAAGGTATGCCCAAAATGGAAAATACAGAAGATTAAGGAAAACATAAAAATATTATATATCATATATAAATATAGTGTCATCTTAATGGCCATCTTTGAAGGTGTTAAAATAATGATGAACAATCATCGTTTCGGGAGGTAGAAATTCGCCTTCCTCGGAAACAGTATGTTCTTTAACCATTAGATGTAGGTGTGTCTAAGTGTATCTCTAATAATTCTTATATAAACATCCTTTTATATTTAGGATACTGGAGTGGTTACAAAAGAAAATAATAAAAAGAGTTTAGGGGGTTGGACAAGCAAAATAAAACAAAAGGACTCAAAAGAAGACATTACCGTAAAATCGGGTAACTCTCTTAGATTTGAGCTCAAAGGATTTCTTGGGAATACTTCTGCCCAAAGTGAGGCTTCAAGGAGTAATAAAGGGATGTGAAGAGCCAAAATGGGCAGGGGTTGTCCGAGCCAATGTCTTTGGGAGTGTGGGTAAGGAGGTAGAGGTGGGGGCCTTTTATAAGAGGAGATGAGGGGCACTCTTGGAAGGTAAAGAAAAGTCACTTTATTTTAAAATGGTATCCGGAGTTTCGAGGTCCTACATTGATGTGTTTCGAGTATTAGGTGATAAGGGTTAAAATTACACCCATTAAATAGTTTTTTTCCATGTGTAGGTCTTATATTTTACATTATCTTTCCATTTTATTTAAATGGTTATATAATGAGGTCATCGCTGCATCACCATGATTTCATAAATAATTTAATTTATTTAATGTCTAAAAATTATAAAAAAAATACTATGATGTAGGAAATATCTTTAGATTTCTAATGAATATTTATATTCAAAAATATTACTTCTATAACCCCATGTAAAAATTGTTTTAGTAAAACATCTCATGTGTGTGTCATTTTTACTTTAATATTAAATAAAAAGTTATTTATGTCATTTCCGAACCAAAGTGGCTCTATGGGGTCCCCAAGTTGACCCATGGATTTTCTTGGTCTTCCATGACACATCCAATAAGGGTAGGACATGTGTCAAGGTATTTTCATTTTATTATAATATCATTTTTGCCTTAAATTGCACTAATTACCTATAATCGCGATTAAGAACATAAAAGTTACTATTTACCAAAAAACTATTTTAATCTCATTGAACCATATTTTACTTCTTAATGACAACCATGTATGTTGGATTTTTGAAATTCAAAACACAGAAGTGGTAAAATTTCATTTAAATGAAAAATCAGTTTTTATAAGTACCACTTAGTGGTTTCACTATTCATCAAAAATTGAAGTTTTTTCAGAAAAATACCAAAAATTCACCCTAAGCTATATTTGATATTCCGAATTCAAAAATGAAGTTTATTTTACAAAATTCAAAACATATAAGTCACATTAGTTAATTTAATAATTAATTCCCGCTGTCATGACAAATAGCGTGTTTTTATGAAACAATAAGTATCAAAAGATTGACACCAGTTTAAGTCCGATTTCAAAGTGAAATTAATTCCAACAACCACTATTGGATTAAATGGTAAAAATATATTCTAATTTCACTTTAAAACCAATTCAAAAGATAATCTAATCATATAAATAAATTAGATTAAAAAGTGGTTTTGAATTAAAATACAACATTTTACACTATTAATTAAAAAATGAACTTTATCGGAAAGATACCAAAAATTTACACAAAGTAAATTTTGATGTCCCGATTCTAAAGAAGAGTTATATTTGGTCTAATAGAATTTATAATATCGATCAAAACTATATTTAATGACAGTTCGCCATCAAAAGGTGATAAGTGGACCTTTCGTGAAAATTAGAGTATATAAGCCTAAAATTGAATTCTTTTCGTATTCTAAGCCATTATCCTTTATTGGATAAATGTAAAAACATTTAAAAACATATATAATCATATTTTAGTTATTTATATCCATTCCCACCAACACAATGGCTACATGTTAACTATCATTTAAAATAATAATATTATATTACTAGTGTGCAACGTAAGTTTTCAAAGAAACTCATCGTTGCGTATCGAGTACGCTATCGAACGTAGCAACCCATTTTAATTAAAATTAATATTTAATTTGTAAATATTAATAAATATGAAAATTCATTTTTCTTTATTTACCTGGAATGTTACATCCTTCCCCCCTTTTGGGAATTGCGTCCTCACAATTTTATTCACTTATCAAAATAAGTTGGGGTATTTATCCCTCATAGCATTTTCAGATTCCCACGTTGCCTCTTAAACCATGTTATTTTTCCACAAAACCTTTACCTGGTGGATTACCTTATTTCCAACACTTTCTCTCTTCGATCAAGAATCTGGACTGGTTGTTCTTCATAAGAGAGATTCTCTTCCAACTGAACTACCTCTGGGCACAAAACACGAGATGGATCTGGCATATACTTTCTCAGCATCGAAACATGAAAAACATTGTGTACCAGATATAAACTCGGAGGTAATGCCACTTTGTATGAAACTGATCCAACTCTCTCCAGAATTTAATATGGTCCAATGAACCTGGGACTCATCTTTCCTTTCTTACCAAATCTCATCACACTTTTCCATGGAGAAACCTTGAGAAAAACATGATCATCTACCTCGAAAGATAGATCCTTCCTCTGGTTATCCGCATAACTCTTCTGCCTGCTTTGAGCTGTTCTCATGTGTTTCTGAATCAAATGAACTTTTTCTGCCATCTCTTCTACCAATTCTGGTCCCATCAGCTTCCTTTCACCCACTTCATCCCAAAATGCTAGAGTTCGACACCGCTTCCCATGTAATGCCTCAAATGGTGCCATCTGTATACTGGAATGATAACTGTTATTATATGAAAACTCAACCAAAGAAATATGTTGGTCCCAACTTCCCTGATAATCCATCGAACAAGCTCGTAGCATATCCTCTAAGCTCTGAATTTTTCATTCTGACCGCCCATCTGATTGTGGATGAAAAGTTGTACTAAAATTTAATTCAACACCCAACGACTTCTGAAGGCCTTTCCAAAAGTTAGAAGTAAACCTGGGATCATGATCGGACACAATGGAGAGAGGAACTCCATGTAACCTGACTATCTCTTTAAGATACAAATGGGAAAGTTTATCTAGGTAAAAAGTATCACGTATATCAAGGAAATGAGAAGATTTACTCAAACGATCAACAATAACCCAGATTGAATTATTACCTCTAGATGTCTTTGGTAATCCCATGACAAAATCCATGGATATATTTTCCCATTTCCACTCTGGCACTGGTAAAGGCTGAAGCATCCCTTTCGGTAACTGTCGCTCTACTTTAACCTACTGACAAGTCAAACACTTCACAGTAAAATCAGCAATACCCCTTTTCATTCCATCCCACCAGTAATACTCCCACAGATCTCTGTGCATCTTAGTACTGCCAGGATGAACTGAAAACGAGGAACTATGAGCCTCACATAACAACTCATTCTTCAACTTTGAATCACAAGGCACACATAATCTCTTCCCAAACCTCAAAACACCAACATTATCAATGTTGAATTCAGGAAAATTACCTTTCTGAACCAGCTCTACCATTTTCTGCAACTCACTGTCTTGCTTCTGTGCTTTCTTGATTCTGTCTGATAGAGAAGATTTCACTGATACCTGAAACAAAACATAAGGAATTCCTGCACAAACAAATTATATGCCAAAGTCCATCAAATCCTTAACCAAAGGATCACGTTCCAAACGCAACATTTCTAATGAAGCATTACTTTTTTTTGACTCAAAGCATCAGCCACTTTATTTGCTTTTCCCGGATGGTAATGAATTGTACAATCATAATACTTGATTAATTCTAGTCATCTCCTTTGTCTCATGTTCAATTCTTTCTGAGTGAATATATACTTTAAACTTTTGTGATCAGTATATATTTCACAATTTACTCCATACAAATGATGCCTCCAAATTTTTAAAGCAAAAAACAACAGCAGCTAATTCCAAATCATGTGTAGGGTAATTTTCCTCATGAGTTTTCAACTGATGTGAAGCATAAGCAATTACCTGATCATTCTGCATAAGGACACAACCAAGTCCCTTCAATGAAGCATCTCTGTATATAACAAACTCACCATTCCTGGAAGGAATTTCCAAAACTAGAGCATTCACCAATATTCTTTTCAACTCCTGAAAAGAATCATCACATTCTTTTGTCCAGATGAACTTAACACACTTATGAGTTAGCTTAGTCATTGGACTAGATAACCATGAAAAATTTTCACCAAACCTTCAGTAGTAACCTGAAAAACCAAGAAAACTACAGATCTCGGTTACATTTGTGGGTCTTGGCCATTCTTCAACAACTTTTGTTTTAGCAGGATCAACAGTTATGCCATCTTTTGGAATAATGTGGCCAAGGAAAGAAATTTTTTGCAACCAAAACTCACACTTGCTGAATTTTCCATATAGTTTCTTTTCTTTTAAGGTTTTCAAGATAACCCTTAAATGACTTTCATGCTCCTCTTTAATTTTATAAAACACCAAAATATCATCAATGAAAACTACCAACATTTTACACCGGAGTCAACTGATCCCTCACTGCAACAAACTATTTAGTTCTGTTTTTGACCATCTCAGGATACTAATTTGAAAGGTCATTTCCCTCTGTATGCCTTCCCAGAAAATCTGTTTTGTTCCCTCTATGAAAAACCATTCTTAACACAGAAATATCTTAAGAGAAGCAACATGGTAATCTGTAAATGCTATATCATTTCAATCATACCATAAATTAATTTATAATTTAACACTTTTCTAACTCCTAAAGTTGTCTAAACCGACCTTTGATACCAACTATAAGGCCCCGGCCTTAAACATTACTTAATATTGAATTAAATGAATAATTCACATTGAGGATCTTTTCAGGTTTAGATTTTAAGAGAATTATAACATAACTATTACATCTCAAAAGATTTACAAAGTAGACACTTCTACGAAGTTTCCATAGAATAAAAAACTCTTAAAAAGAAACATGTCTACTTCCATGTTTTATATAGCATGACATTCCCTTGATCCCATCCTTGACCTTATTCCACAATAAGCCCTGTGAAAAACATTTAAAAAACTTGGGGTGAGCATAAAAAGATCATTAAGGTATACACAAAGAATGAAAACTGTTGGTTTTTCAAACATCAAGTAAACCATGTATACTTTATCAAAGTAATACCTTCACCTTCATGAAGTAGTAAAAAACTCTTCACTGGATAAAATATCATTACTTACCTTTTTATAACCAAAGGATTACCATAAAACCCATATAAAGAACACATAACATATATAAAGGTAACTTGGGACATAAACATACTTTAGTGGAATAACCACACGGTCGACTTCCACACATATCACTTAATGGAATAGCCATACGGCCAACATCCATACATACTTAATGGAATATCCATATGGCCGACTTCCATACCCAATGCATTGGAGGTTATAACGTAACCACCCATCCTGGTATTTAGGGCACCACCCGTCATATGGTTTATCACATAACCACCCATCAAATGTCCAAGTACCATTATAAAAATCATAAGACATAAAACAAATATAATGGAAAGAAAACATTTCCACACTTTGACCGCAATATATCACTTAAATATATTGACATAACAAATCCATTATAAAAACCATTTTCAATACCAAAATACATAAAAGAGTATATGGTATTTATTTCATTTAAAAAAACAGTATGGCATGTTGAGGAAGCCAAAGACCAAATAATACTCGCAGCGGCGGAAAAGGTCGTTGTCACCGCGTACGTTAAAAGAAACATTCCTTTTTGTTGTTTTGTAAAATGCTTCGTAGAAAAAGATTCCTTTTTTATAAAGGTAAAATTCATAGGGGTTTATACACCCTATAAAATATAGTTGTGTATAAAACGAAATATGCCTCAATGAAACGAGATTGAGACGAAGTCCCATACCTCGGGTCCATCTTGACTCGATTGTTATTTAACCTACTGAATAATAAACTTAAGATAATTTCTAATTGATTAAGAACCTTTTTCAAGTTCATTATTCCTTTTATATCACTTATTACCATGTCATGAACACTATGTAATTATTTAAGTTATTAACGGTCGTTTTAACGATCATTGGTACTTGAGTCAAAAATATGCTCTTTATAATTACAAGTTGTTCATGTATCCAGTATATCCAGAGTTATATTCATGATGTAGATATCATATATATCATATATATCCACTATATAAATTCATTTATAATATTACATAATCATTTAGAGGTATGAAATGAAATGCACCGTTCATGGAGACGGTAAGCCGTATGTACGCATTAACGCTACTTTCATTTCTATGTCATATTAATGGAATTAAAACTAAATGAGAGGTATGTATATTTTAATTCCAAAATTATATTAATCATTTAGATGTAAAATACATCATATATATCCATTATATATATGTACTTATAATAGTACATTACATTTGGGGATAAGAAATGAAATGCACTGTTCATGGAGACGGTAAGCCGTACGTACGCATGAACGCTACATTCATTTCTTTGTCATATTAATGGAATTAAAATTAAATGAGAGGTATGTATATTATAATTCCAGAATTATATTCATCTTTTAGATGTATCATTCATTATATATATCCATTATATACATGTACTTTTAATAGTACATTACATTTGGGGATAAGAAATGAAATGCACCGTTCATGGAGACGGTAAGCCGTACGTACGCATGAACGCTACTTTCATTTCTATCTCATACTTTAATGGAAATAAATAATGATGATATAGATTTATATTATAATTCCAGTATAACATCATATATAATAACTTTAAATCCATCCTTTATACATCCCACATATGGCATTAACGAATCACATCACTTTGAGGGGGTGGTATTCCGCACTTCCTTAAATGAAGATATCGTGTTTACCCATAATGGAAACCATAAAGGTATGTCCAAAATGAAAAATACAAAAGCTTAAGGAAAAAATAAAAATATTATATATCATATATAAATATATTGTCATCTTAATGGCCACCTTTGAAGGTGTTAAAAGAATGTTGAACAATCATCATTTCGGGAGGCCGAAATTCTCCATCCACGGAAACAGTATGTTCTTTAACCATTAGATGTAGGTGTGTGTAAGTGTAGCTCTAATACTTCTTATAAAAATATCCTAGTATATGTAGGATACTTGATTTGTTACAAAAGAAAAGAATAAAAAGAGTTTAGGGGTTGGAGAAGCAAAATAAAGCAAAAGGACTCAAAAGAAGACATTACCTTAAAATCGAGTAACTCTCTTAGATTTGAGCTCAAAGGTTTCCTTGGGAAGACTTATTCCCAAAGTGAGGCTTCAAGGAGTAATAGAGGGATGTGGAGAGACAAAATGGGTAGGGTTTTTCTGAGCCAAAGGCTTTGGGAGTGTGGGTAAGGAGGTAGAGGTGGGGGCCTTTTATAAGAGGAGAGGAGGGGCACTCTTGGAAGGTAAAGAAATGTCACTTTATTGTTAAATGGTATTCGGATTTAGGAGGTCCCAAAGTAATGTGTTTCTAGGATAAGGTGATAAGGGTTCAAAATAAACCCATACAATAGGTTTTGGCCATGTTTAGGTCTTATATTTTACATTATCATTCCATTTTATTTAAATCGTTAAATAATGAGGTCATCGCTGTATCATCATGATGTCATAAATAATTTAATTTATTTAATGTCTAAAAATTATAAAACAAATTATATGATGTAGGAAATGTTTTACTATTTCTAATGAATATTTATAGTCAAAAATATGAGTTGTATAACCCCATGTAAAAAATTGTTTTAGTAAAACATCTCATGTGTGTGTCGTTTTTACTTTAACGTTAAATAAAAAGTTATTTATGTCATTTCCCAACAAAAGTGGCTCCATGGGGTCCCCAATTTGACCCATGGCTTGTATGTTTCGTCCATGACACATCAAATAAGGGTAGGACATGTGTCAAGGTATTTTCATTTTATTATAATATCATTTTTCCCTTAAATTGCACTAATTACCTCTAATCGCGATTAAGAACTTAAAAGTTACTATTCACCAAAAAATTATTTTAATTTCATTGAACCACATTTTACTTCTTAATTACAACCATGTATATAGGATTTTTTAAATTCAAAACACAGAAGTGGTAAAATTTCATTTAAACGAAAAATCAGTTTTTATAAGTACCTCTTAGTGGTTTCACTATTCATCAAAAATTGAAGTTTTTCAGAAAAATACCAAAAATTCACCCTAAGCTATATTTGATATTCCAAATTCAAAAATGAAGTCTATTTTAAAAAATTCAAAACATATAAGTCACATTAATTAATTTAATAATTAATTCCCACTGTTATGACAAATAGCGTGTTTTTATGAAACAATAAGTATCAAAAGATTGACACTAGTTTAAGTCCGATTTCAAAGTGAAATTAATTCCACCGACCACTATTGGATTAAATGGTAAAAATATATTATAATTTCACTTTAAAACAAATTCAAAAGATAATCTAATCATATAAATAAATTATATTAAAAAGAGGTTTTGAATTAAAATACAACATTTTACACTATTCATTAAAAAAATGAACTTTATCGGAAAGATACCAAAAATTTACACAAAGTAAATTTTGATGTCCCGATTCTAAAGAAGAGTTATATTTTGTCCAATAGAATTTATAAGATCGATCAAAACTATATTTAATGACGGTTCGCAGTCAAAAGGTGATAAGTGGACCTTTCATGCAAATTAGAGTATATAAGCCTAAAATTGAATTCTTTTCATATTCTAAGCTTTTATCCTTTATTGGATAAATGTAAAAACATTTAAAAACATATATAATCATATTTTAGTTATTTCTATCCATTTCCGCCAACACAATAGATACATGTTAACTACCATTTAAAATAATATTATTATATTACTTGTGTGCAACGTATGTTTTCAAAAAAGCTCATCGTTGCGTATCGAGTACGCTATCGAACATAGCAACCCCTTTTAATTAAAATTAATATTTAATTCGTAAATATTAATAAATATGAAAATTATTTATTCTTTATTTACCCGGGATGTTACAATTATGGTATGGTCACAGAACCTAATAGGATATAGATAAGGAATAACATAGATTAAAACCATGAATTTTATAAGTTAGGGGACATATTAAATTGTTGTTTTATTCCATTTAAGTTACTATTGTTCCCTTTTTATAATGAAGTCAGATTATTTATTCTCGTCTTTAAATTCTTCTATTCATATAATTTATTGAGCAACAAGAATCAAAATTTACAATGGATATAATAGACAATGTGGTGATGGTCTTAATTATAAATAATATGGTATTGATGCTAAAGTAAAAAATATTATGGTTACTCTCAACATACACTATCAATTAATGATTAATACATTAAATATTATCTATATGGGCAACTTGGTATATAATCAACACCAGTGGGATGGGATGAATTTGTGTTATTGAATTCTGATTCCAATTTTATTCTTTTCTCCCATTACCTCTTAGAATAGCTATGATATTTATTCTCTTATTATCTTAACATTACTTCAATTATTATAACATGAAAAAATTGGATACGAGATACCCAAGGTTCATATTTCAAAAAGAAATTCTTTTCCTTGGTGCAACTAGAAAACAATACTCAATCACACAAACAATTATAATTAGATACATATTATAGTAGATCTTCCAGAAAACAATCCAAAACATAAAGTATGGTACCCTATACTCATAAAGTGGATAGAAAATAATATTGAGTCTCTGGATAAGTGATATCCTTCTTCAAAATATATCTTCCCATTAGATATTTATACATCCACTACATACAGTCCTAAATTAATTTAATTTCTTTGAATCACTGAAAAATTACCTCCCCAGTTGACACCTATGTTGAATTTCAAAGTGGTACATTTTTCTTCTCCATTTACTCTTATACTGTCATAGGAGGGTTCCTGAAATAAATCTTCTTCCAATTTATGAAAAAATCTTTACACCCTATTAATAATTGGATGTTTGAGTACTCCTCCTTCCTTTTCTTCTTCATGTGAAAACATATATGCCCAACACCTTCTTCTCTTTTTTTATTCTTCGTACATGTCCACCTTATATGTATTTTCATTCAGTGAAAACAATATTCACTAGATCTCTACTCTAGTCCTCAACTATTCAATATGTATGAAAATTACAAGATTAGGATAAATCTATTCCTCTTCGATACTAGAAAATATTATCTTCATTTTTTTATATCAAGATTTCAACAACATTCATATTTGACAACCTACAATATATAGATGTAATAATAACAATATGTAATGAATTTATAATTTTCCCTTCTCTCTCTATCTCTTCTTAATTCTATTATTTAAAAAACCCCATAAATACATGATTTGAATTTTGGGTTTTATGGATATTTAAATCATACTTGATGTTCAAAAATATCTATTGACAATATCCACGATTCTCAACCCCATTCTAATTTAATAAAAACACATCATAAGCTAAAATTAAGTCTGAATGAGTCCCCACATTTACTACTATGGGTCTCAAATGTTTGGACCTGTAGTAACTTCTGAGATTTTTTCCTCCACATCTTTCCAGGATAATTTCATTCATTTAATTAGGATATAATTTCATCCATTAATACATGAAACTAAATTAGTTGTGGCATCTCTATTTTTGACATAGGATAATCCAAAAATACTTCTTTAGTTTTTTACCTTCTTTAAATACCATATACATATTATTATATTTTCCTTTAAAGAATACATGACCTAGAGTCATCAGAATTTGTCTCCAAACTTCAATATTTTTATTCAAATTAATTAATTCCTTCAAAACTGAACCTACATACTCATTTATTCATAATGATTATTCATTAATTTAATCTCATCATTCATCCACTAATAAAGGCATGACAAATTTATACATCCTATGAATCCATGATCTTTGTACAAATCCAATTTCACTTCTCCAAATTCATGAATAATCAAAAAATCATACATTAATTTGATCTTAATGTCTACCTATATAGAGTCTTAAGCTCAATCCTCATGATAAATTAATTTATAAATGTAATATAATATAGTTTTAGTATACATGTTTTCAATAGCTTCGAATTCGATTACAATTATTCCCTTCACTTTTTTGAAATCATCATAATAATTCCTATCTTGGTATATCTATAATTATAGAACATATCACATTTCATCATCATATTTACTTAGGTAATATGTATTTTAGATATAAACCTTGCAAGTTGATCTTCATTTAATTCTACATCATATGTGTAGTAATTTATCTGGATCACAACTCTTTGCAAGTGCACTAGACCACTTTATTCATCCATATTTAAAACATCAACTTAATATTATTTTACAATGATACCTAGTACAAATATTATGATTTAAGATTCGTTCAAGATCAGTGTATCATAAATCATCATATTCGTCTTCCCCAGTTATTTGGTAAATCTCTATGAACCTTTTGTGTATTAATCATAATAGCACATCATACCATGTAACCAATGTTTATTATTTCATAATTCACTAATGGAATGTTATTAAATTTATCTTCCCTCATGGAAGGTCTTTGATTAACTCATGTATGATATTTATTCTAATGAGGATGGTCTATTCTCATACTAAGGATTTTTTATCAACAAAAAAGGTTTGTGCAGATATCTGTGCACACATACCTAGAAGATATGTCATCACATAAGATCATTTATTATCTTTAGGAAGTGCCAAATCTCTTATAAGATCCATGATTTCAAAATATTAATAGACGTTATGTGGCCTTAATATATCTTGGAATATCCTTTATATGGAATCTCTTCTTCAGGGAAGATAGATTTGATAAATTATCCTTTTCACGGAATCTCTATTCCACATAATCCCCATTCCATAGAATCAATTTCAACAGAATATTATCTCCATAAAATATTATTTCATGTAATTATATTCCATATCCTTTTCCTACGACTCAGATGAAATGACTTAAATACCCCACCAAAACATTATCTATATCCATATATTCTAAGGATATAACACTCATGTTTCATATAATATGTGAAAAACAATTATAAACAAATATTCCAAGATGTGTTTCATATATCAAAACTTTTATATCATGTGAAAAAATTATTTGGAACATCATAAAAACCTCATAGATCTTATTTATCATTTCCAAAACATTGAAATTATTTTGAAAAAAATACAAATCACACATACTGGGATCAGAAATCCCACCCTTTTTTGTTTGAAATACAATCTAAATGATGTTTTAATATTTTATATATCTATTATCACTCTCACCCTCTTTCTTTAATCATTAATTCCATTGTATCCACCCATTATAAAAATGAAATAAAAATTACTTGATGAAAGGGTATAAATTCATTAATAATAAATATTCCATTATTCATCTCTCTCTAGGTCTATTTGAGCCATGATTGATGTTGAAATTAGAGTATTTTATTTAAAAATAAGGCCAATCCATATTTAATTCAACCCAATACCAAAAGAGATTAGAACACATTAAATTTGTTAAACAATTTCCAATTTTTTTCTTGCATGATACCAGTTGTGACACAAATATATTATATAATTAATCAATGTGAAACTATTAAATTAAAATCAACAAATAGGCCGAATACTATCACACATGAATTATGATTGAAGTTAAGAGAAATATCTATGAATATTATTTTAAAAAAATCATTAAATTCTATTTATTTTGAATCAATTTATCCCTATTTATATAATGATTGTATATTATGTGACCAAGTATGACAGTCTTGGAAAAAATGCATAAATTTTCAATGAAATGTTCTTTTTGAACAATTTATAAAAAACTATGTTTCCATGAAATAATAATTATTTCATCCTCTATATTATTCTTCACTTCTATCCTTCTCTAGTGGACACTGATCATGATCTTAATAATGATGATCTCTTCAAAAGGTAAATCACATGATTATACATATTAAAAATATACCAAAATGAAACTTATTTATGTGGATATCCAAATTTTATAAATTTCATATCATCAATAATAATAACATTTCATAAATTAATAATATATGTAATTATAAATGTAAAATACATATGTTATTTAATCAATTTCACTTTTATTTTAAGTGAAGGAAATAATGAAATCCACTTCATAAAATTTGATCCTTTCATTATATTTTCTATAATAACAATTAAAAGGTAAGTCATGGATGGTGAATTATTTATTCTTGTTCAATGTAGGTAGCATATCAACTCTTTATCAAGTTCACCCCTGAGTCCATCCTTAACCTTTAATGCCTTTAATTTTAATCATACATACAATAGAAAAAGGTTAATTTAATGTGGTGAATCCTATTATTATTTAATTTGAACAACAAGATTAATATATTTTTCTCAACTATGATACTATATGCCCTTCACTCTTCATGATTTCACATCAAAAATTAAAATCTAATTTATATTATAGAGGCATGGATCATATTACTTTTTGAAATCCTTTTAGTAGAGATCATCCCATCTCACCATCCTTCATATGATGTATATTAATTATTATTCTTAAGAAACCTTCTTGTTCTATCAAAATAGTTAAAGAACCTTATTTATTCTGTAAAATTTTTTGTTTATATAAAAAAAGATTCTTTAACATAAGGGTTGATGTTTTCGGACAAAATAACATGAATTTATGAATTTGCATATGGATCATTTTTCCTTTCCGTACTAGATTTTGATTATACCTTATTCAATTTAATTTCTTCCACGATACCATCTAGATGGATTTCTAAAAATTCATTTGAAAAAATGGCAGCCTTCATGGAGTCTCCATATGGAATTATATGATTGTTATTATTCACATAAAAACTTTTATTTTTGGAAACCCCATGGTCTTCTTTGAATTTTTTTACTTCTTTATTATCCAAATATCTCTCACAGTTCCTCTTTGACATCTTCTCAAGGGTATTCTTATTTAATATTTAATGTTTATATATTTTTTCCCTATGATGATTTTTATTTCTTCACCAAATTTTATGTAATTTTAATCTCATATGATATTGATAAATAATTAAATGATCATTCATCATATATATGACCCCATTTTTCACACATAACATATATTTTCAATTATTAAAAATATTTTTGAAGTATATTGATTTCTTTTTTTATCGATTTTACTTCATCATATATGGTTTACTACTCCTTGAAATGGATGTTATTTGTTCTTCAAAAATTAAAATATTATCCCAAAAAATTAATTTTATAGTTTCCAAATAAATTGTATGTCCAATAGTGTCCGAGAAAACATATAGCTTTTTTATGTACCACATGGTGTCCATATTTTCATGGAAGTTGTTTTCAGCCATTCAACTGAATGTATTGAGTGAGGGGAAAACGACTTCACATTCAATATTTTATCCACCATGTTCATGTTGGTGGATTTACCATTATATTTCCAAAGACATAATTTTACAGAATTTCTCTTGAAACCTCCATCATTTATGAATACAAATTTAGCACAAAAATTATAATTTTATGTGGTTGATACCTCTTTATTTATTGGTTCTTGCTAACGAACATAAAATTATATCATATAATTTTTGAAACTTGATTTGTATATTTTATAATTAAATTTATTTAAATACAATTGTAAGAAAACAGTTCTCCATCCTTATTTAGTTATGGGAACTCAGTACGTATATTATCTATTTTTTTTTTGAAATATAAAAATTTTATTCTGAGAATATTATTTTGATATATAACCAATATCGATTTATCTTCAAAACCAGGCATCATTTATTTGATATATACTTCATGAATTGTTATCTATTCATTGAGAAAGTTGTCAAACTCCATGATTTTCTTTCACTTAGCATCCAACTCTGCATTATTGACATCAATGTCTTGAGTTGCTAATACTGTATGGATATTCCCTTCATTAATCTTCTAGGACATTTCCATTTATTTAAGATACTTAATCCATATATTTTCAAATTTTTAGAGACATATTTAAAGCTATATATTCATTATTCTTATGGATCTAAACATCTTAGAGAGTTTTCTATATTCTTTTATAAATAATTACACATATGTTTTTAATTATCCTCAATATGGGTGTTTTATTCTTAAAATATTTTTAAAAATCCATAAAAAGGTAATTTATTTTTAGGAATGAAATCACTAATATCATTAAATCCAATAACTTATATATCATTAGAAATTACAGATATATTATCATCACCAATAATTATTGGTTCTTCTTCTAATGGAATGTTCAATAAATAATTTTCTCATACCACATGATTATATAAATCCTTTAATGTGGAGGATCAGCCCATTTCTATGGTTGAAATTTTATCTACTCATCCTTATATTTAAAAACTTTTTGATTATTATTCTATAACCAGACATGGAGAAGATTTTTTTATGAATTTAATATATTCCTTCTTCATATTCCTTTTCTCTATATCTTTCAAGTTAATAAACATATTTACAAAAATATATTTCTTCTCTAAAATAGATGAATCTTCACAAACAATTCACTTCCTTATAATTTTAGGTGGGAAGGATCATATCCTCAAAGAGAATGAAAAATTCATTGTAGAGAATCAAATAGTGGTGAAATTTCACTCTAATATCAATTATAAGGACCACTTTGGATATCGCCAACATTAAGAGTGGGTGGGGTGAATCATTATTGGTGACTATTTACTCTAATTTTATCTTTTTATCCCTTTAACTCTTAGAGTAGTTACGATATTTATTCTCTCATTTTATAATATTTTCATCATTAACTATTGCACACACAAAGTAGATAGTATATTTACAAGTTCTAACATTCAATTAGAAATGATAGTCTTGGTGAAACTAGTAAATAATCCTCAATCACACATGCTATTATAATTAGATACCTACTATAGTGGTTCCAGTAGAAAACAAACCTAAACCTAAAGTGTTGTGCCCTAGTCTTAGGGGTGGGGAAATAAAATAATCACGATTCTCTAGACTATTGATATCTTAGTCTAACATAAATCTTCCCTATGAATTTTTTTTACTCCCTCCATAAGTTTTATATTTCTTCAATTACTTTAGAACACCAAGAAATTCATCCACCAATTAAGACATATATTGAATTTATGACTAAATCATAATTGATCTCCCATCCCTATCTTAAATTCAAATAAACATTCAATAAATATTTATTCTGATTTTTTATGAAAAATATTTCATACACTCTTCACAATAGGAAGTCTGAGTGTGAATACCCATGTCCTTATAGGTTCAAAATTTTACCGGGAATATGGAATTGTCCTCTAGTGGTTGAATCCTTTAGGTAACCAATTGTTATATTGGTATTATTCATGTTTAAACATAATTTAGAGTTTTTTAGACTTATAATAAATCTTTTTGGGTTTTTAAAATCTTATTTAGCATATAGAAGAGTCTCGAATAATCTAGAGCTACGACTGGAGCCACTAGCTTCTCGATGGGGTCGGTCAGTTCCCTGCTACCCCGAAGGACTCACCGATCAGTTGGGGAGCCTAAACCAAGTGGATGATGGACCAATAATGATCAATTAAACCTCTAATGTCTTGTTGGTGGGGTGGTTGCGCCCAAATTTACCCTACAAGTTTGGGTTCATTGTAGTACAGGTAGGGGTCGAATCCATAGGGATCGAAGAAGGAATCTAAAGACACTCTGATTTTTGAAGGATTTGGCTATGAAGTGGACAAATATTCAGATTGAATTGATTTGAATAACTAGTGCTTTAATTTAAAGAAAAAAAATAAAAAAACATGCAATTAGTTAGTCTAAAACAATTAATTCAGATGGGTTGATCTGAAGTTGTTACTTGGGTTAGATTGGATGTTTTTATTTTCTTATAACGTTCGTTTCACTAATTCAAGATGCATCCACAAATTGATATAATTCCTCAACATCATGAACTAATTTAATCCCTATAAAATTCCAATTCTAATAAAAAATTCACTTTAAGGGTCAATTTAATTATCACTCTAAGGAATTGGATCATACTAGCACTTGAAATGTGTCATTGTTAAAGTTGGCAAAGACGAAGAGGAAAATAAATCATCAAATGGAAATATTAAAGTAATGAAATTATTATAAATATAAGCACATTAAATAACATCCAATCCACCCTATGAAACTCCATAGGATTAAACCATAAGGGTTTATCCCTCCAATTATTCTATTCAATAAATGGAAGCGGGAAGTCGACTTAAAGAAGCGGGATTGAAGAAAAAAATAAAACAATGAAATGATCACTCCACCGTTGTGTGAATAAATTCACAACTGCTGGTGTGAATAAGATCACAATATAGGGAAACGGTATCAATGTGAAAAGAATAACATAAAAAGAGAGTAATAAGAACTTTTATTGAAAACTAAGGTGATTCAAACAACTTACATGCGAAAGAAGAATGTTACAAAAGCAATTTGGCATAACAACATTACAATGAAAGTAAAAGTCAAAGAACCATAAATCCTATATTAATACTAACTTTAATAGCTCTTTAAGAGGCCCTGGGTCGATCCACCATCAATACCACTCTCTTTAATTAATTGGGGTGGACCTAGGTAGGTGGACATTTAATGTAGAGGAGACCTTTCAACTCTTGCCTCAAAGTTGGAGCCATCTTTACCCACCGAACAGAAGCACCGGAATAAACTTCTATAAAGCCGAATTGGTGTGGTCTATATAAGACTTAAATGAATCCCCGGATTTCCCCTAATATCCTATAAAATGTCGGATCAAAATACTTTGTGGTTTGCGAGATATGATTTAAATGGTGGGATGTTTTTTCTGGGCCACATAATCTGCCCCAGAATTGCATATTCAACTTGGGCTGCCTGGAACTCCATTAAAACGTTTGAATTATCTTGGTATACTTTAAATTAAATGTTCCCCATGCTGTATTATATATCCAATTAATGTTTTAGACTCTTTGGGATTGAATCATGTCCGCTACATTACGTTTATTGGGCTGATGTCCAACTCACTTCACCCAGAATGTGGTTGGTTCAAAGCCAACTTTGGTGGTCTTACAAATTGAATCTCCAAGTGATCCAAAATAATTAATTGTTCTTTATATCATGGGAGACATGAAATGAAAATATAAAAATAAAATGAAAAATATTTGGTGTTTTATGAGATGTTCAAGAATGTAACTTGTAATAGTGAATTTTAGGAAAGAATTGCAACCATGATGTGAAATGATGTTCAAAGTGTAAAATGCAGTAAAATGGTATTTATGATTAACAAATCACATGAAAACTATATAAATTAACAATTAATAGTATCCTCTTCCAGTGGCTAATCACACCCCCAACTTGAGTTTCGCTAGTCCCGAGCAAAATATATCTCACAAAAATGAAATTTGAATGACCTTTTCCAGAAACATTTTAATACACATTGCTCACCCAAAGACCTCATACCAGAAATTTTTTTCAAACCCATAAAAATAATTTAAAACAATCTAAGTCCAAATTCATAACCCAAGCCCAAGCCCCCTCATTTTTCAAATTCATCTCCATATTTTATCCAATTTCAATTAAGCATGATGAAGTGTTGTGCATCACAATAGACATGGCCATTCATTTTCATTCAAGGGAGAAAAGATGGAAGCGCTATGAGAAATAAAATTTTAATATTAAGATGAGTACTCATTTATTATTATTATTATTATTATTATTATTATTTAATTTTTCTTTGGTAATTTAAATTGAACTCAGTCGAGTCAACCCATGTATCAAGACTTTGCCGATGACTCCCAAGCTCAAAGACCTTTGGGAACCAAGTGAAGCTCACATACTCGAGCATCATCTCGAGTTTAATCAATCAAAAACAAATTCAAATTACCACAAATAGAAATAAAATGCATAACTTTGGGCCAAACAACTATGGAGTCGCGATCCCCAAGTGCTGAAAGCCACACATTAGGTTAATGCATTGCTCTACACGCAAATTGATTGATTTTTTAATACTCATGTTAAAATTAAAATGATCACTAAACCTATGCCATTTATTATGGGACCCCACGAACTCAAACTAATACCGCACAATATAGAGGATGTGCGTTGTGTTTTTTTATATTAAATGGATGAAAATATAACAGTGAAAAATCACATTGGACAACCACACTTTCCAAAATCTATGCACATGAACCCAAACTTACATTAAAATCAGAATCAAGGCATTAAAAATTATTTGATATCCAAGTTCATAGTTTCCAATGTGTGTTATCATGTTCAAGGTTAATGAAATTTTTCCATCCACGCTTTTTTTATGCACACAAGATCATTTTTTTTATTTCATCTCACCCGAACTGAAAATAACATTGTCCCATGTGTTTAATGAAAATAATGATTAGAAGGGGTATACGTAGATGAGAGGTGTTCTAAAAGGAATTTGAAACAATAAACATGAAACAAATTCACCTGGTTTTTTATATTGAAGTTCATGATGCTCCAGATTACTCCTTTGATCTCTTGGGAGATGTAGGCACCACCTCGATCGAATATATATCACCCAAAATAGTGCATGAACCATATAAAGAAGAACCAACCAGACCAAGAAAACAAGACAAAAATTTATTTAAAACCAAGTATCAACCTTTTTATGGATTTCCCTATTTTTTTAAATCAAACTGATGATACATTTTATTCTTTTAAATTTATGGGTAAGGTATTACTCAAGGATCATAGCGCATGACACAGATGAATACGATGCTCCCCTTTCATACCCATCCATACTCATAAAAGAAGAACATGTCAATAGTCTATATTTTTTTAAATACATCCAAAAACCTAAATAAAATAAAATAAATGGATGATACATTGTCTTATTTTAAATTTCTGGGTAAGGTATTACTCAGGGATCACACCGCGTGACACGGATGAATATGATGCTCCCCTTTCATTCCATCCATACTCATAAAAGAAGAACAGGTCAACAGTCTAAGGTAGAATAAAATTATATCGAAATGATCCACTAATCATATTTGAAATATAAATTTTATTAAAACACCAAAATGATTGGAAACTTGAAAACCATGGGTTACCTTCTGTGCAACGCTTTATTTAACGTCTTTAGCTCTACTTGAACCCCCCAACTTATCTAATTCCAACATTAAAAATTTTAATGACCTCATATTTCTCCACATCAACATGATTGAGAATGTGTATCCCTTTTTGTTGGTAAGAAGATTTTGAATTTGATTCATGAACAATCCTATTTTCTAAAATTAATGGGAAAATCCAAGGAATATCAGAAATGGTTGATCTTTTATCTTCTGTAGTCTTTCCTAATAAATCTAAGATCAAACCCCCTTTTGGGTTTCATGAGACGAATGAATGAAAACCCCAATATATTTCTTAACACAAATGATGGGATACTCAAGTGGGGATGTAAGGACAATTATTTTGAGATTGGGTGGCATAATACATTCAAACACAGCTGGAGATTTTGAATCCAACTCAGTTTCAGTTTCCAAATTTTTCAACAAAATTGGTTTATTTAGAATAGAAGATTCAACAACCAAATTGGAGAGATTAGTGTCAGGAGTTGGTATGGACTCAATGTTTTTAATTTCTCTCAGTGGTTCAGTGATTTTTTTTGTTGAAAAATCATCAATAGAGTTATACATAGGAGACTCAATCCATGATGTCAAATTTCCCTCTTATGAAAACATGAAATCAATTTGCTCCTGATTTAAAGACCCTTCAAAAATTTCTTGATTCACTTCCCCTACACTAAATTCAAAGGTCGGTTCTTCAATAAATTAATGAGAAGCTTTGGGGAAACTAGACACTCCACATAAGGTTTTGGAAGGTACAATTTGTGTAGGGATGAGTTCCTCACAAGTATTAATGCGTTGTAGTTCTAATCTCAAAGATGATACCTCAGAACTCATTATATCCATTTGATTACACAATTTTCCAATAAATTTTTGAGGAATAGAATTTTTATGTGGTTGATCATCATGGACTTCCCCAAGATTCATCTCTTCAACCATCCTTGAGAGGGCTGGAAATTTATTTTAAATATTCATTATCCCAATGATTGTACATGTCACCAGCTGTGTGGTAATTATTCAAGGGTTGATCAAATAAATTTTATAATTTATGGGATTCCTCATATTGATTTTCCATTTAATTCTAGCATGAGTTTGTGACATGGTAATTTGGAAGATAATCCATTTGAGAAGACAGAAATTTGGGTTCTAGATTCTCAGGACACACACAAACAGAAAGGGGTAAAGATAAGAGAGATGGGGGTGAGAATAGAGAACGATGGATTAGAAAAGGATGATACTATCTAAGGTAACTTACTTGGTTCCACATAAATGGCTCCAAATTGTCGTTGCGCCCAAATTTACCCTACAGGTATGATTTCGTTGTAATACAGGTAGGGGTCGAATCCATAGGGACCGAAGAAGGAACCAAAAGACACTCGGATTTTGGATGGATTTGGCTATGAAGTGGCCAACTATTCAGATTGAATTTATTTTAATAACTAGTGATTTAATTTAAAGAACAAAATATAAAAAACATAAAATTACTTAGTCTAAAACAATTAATGCAGATGAGTTGATCCTAAGTTGTCACTTGGGTTAGATTGGATGTATTTATTTTCTTATAAAGATCGTTTCACTAATTCAAGACGCATCCACAAATTGATATAATTCTTCAACATCATTCAACAATTTAATCCCTATAAAATTTCAAATCTAATTAACAATGCACTTAAAATATCAATTTAATGATCACTCGAAGGAATTGGATCATACTAGCACTCGAAATGTGTTATTGTTAAAGTTGGCGAAGATGAAGAAGAAAATAAATCATCAAATGGAAATCTTAAATTAATGAAATTATTATAAATTTAAGCACATTAAATAACATCAAATACACCCCATGAAACTCCCTAGGATCAAACCATAAGGTTTTATCCCTCCATTTATGTTATTCAATAAATGGAAGTGGGAAGTCGACTTAAAGAAGCAGAATTGAAGAAAAAAAATAAAACAATGAAATGATCACTCTACCGTTGTGTAAATAAATTCACAAGTGCTGGTGTGAATAAGATCACATCTTTGGGAAATGGTGTCAATGTGAAAAGAATAATAATAGAAAAATATAATAATAAGAACTTTTATTGAAAACTAAGGTGATTCAAACAACTTACATGCGAAAGAAAAACGTTACAATGGCAATTTGGCATAATAACATTACAATGAAAGTAAAACTCAAAGACCACTAAATCCTACATTGATACTACCTTAAATATCCATTTAGAAGTACTTGGGTCTATACACCATCAATACCACTCTATTTAATTAAATTTGGTGGACCTAGGTGGGTGGACATTTAATCTAGAAGAGACCTTTCAACTCTTGCCTCGAAGTGGGAGCCAGCTTTACCCACCAAATAGAAGCGCCGACATCACCTTCTATAAGGCCGAATTTGAGTGGTCCATAGAATAATTAAATTAAGCCCCTGATGGCCCTTAATATACTGTAAATTTTATGCTCAACATACTTTGTGGTTTGCGATATATTATTTAAATGGTGGGCTGTTTTTTCTGGGCCGCAGAATCTGGCCCAGAATTGCATCTTCAAATTGGGCCGCCTGGAACTCCATTGAAAAGTTTGAATTAGCTTGAGACACTATTTAATTAAATGTTCCCCATGATTTCTTCTTTCTCAAGTTAATGTTTGAGACTCTTTGGGATTGAATCATGGCCTCTACAGTATGTTTATTGGGCTGTTGTCCAGAGCACTTCGCCCAGAATGTGGTTGGTTCAAATCCCACTTTGTTGGTCTTCCAAATTGACTCTCCAAGTGATCCAAAATAATGAATTGTTCCTTATATAATGGGAGACATGAAAAGAAAATATGAAAATAAAATTAAGACCATTGGGTGTTTTATGAGATATTCAAAATATATCTTGTAATAGTGCATTTTAGGAAAGAATTGCAAGCATAATGTGAAATGATGTTCAAAGTGTAAAATGTAGTAAAATGGTATTTATGAATAAAACATCACATGAAAAATATCTAAATTAACAATTAATATTATCCTCTACTAGTGGCTTATCATGGCTTATTCTCAGAAGTGTTAAGGGGTGGTCATTTTTTTCTTTTGCTCGGTGAACCCCCTTGGTTTTAACATGTATTTCTCATATTTTTAGGTGAATTCAAATATTCTATCATATTCTCCACCATTGATGGGATATTCTTGATCAGGGGGATTTAAATGAAATACATTGGTGAATCATTATAATATCATCAATTCCCATTCGACCATGCCACCCACTTCCTCATTTTATAGAAGATAATTTTTTTTCCTTTATGTGTAATTCATTATTGTAAGACTTAGACCTTTCATTATTTTTATGGAATAATTTTCATGAATCATATAAAACCTTTTTATATTGATAATTGTTTGGTCTTTTGAAAAATCTCAGGTAATTGATTAAAAAAAATCCATCATATGTTGCTTGAATTTCTTGAGAATAATGGGAACATATATCGAAATGGTTAGGGGATGTCCTGTCAGGATTAATAAATATTTTTTTGTTGTTTCATTAAAGTTATATTCAATTATTTTTTTCATTGTTGGTTTTTTTTCTAATTGATTTGGAAAGACCATTATAAAATTATTTTGAATATGGAATCTTTCATGACATAAATTTAAGATTTTACTAGGTGTGTCCCTAACTTAATTGGTTGATGTTGAGAAATAGGTATGTTCCTATATTGAATTCATTAAGAGTTTCAAGTTTAATTTTATTAAATGGGTATTATTTGTGTTCCTGTGTGATTGGTATTTTCCCATAATTATTTCAAGTGGTCATTTCATACCATTAATAGATGTTTGGTCAAGTTTTTAGTTATTATATATTTTCAATTGATCCCTCCAATAATCATAACATTCTCCTTGGATTTGAAGTTTCTTTTGGTACTTTAATAAATTATAATTTTTTTTTATAATTACCTAAATTTTAATTACCATGCATGAATTAGAACCACATGTAGATTTAGGGATGTCTATGGGATTCAGGTGACTTAGGAAAGGAATCTCTATTTATATTGGATGATAATTTTCTTCATTTTGAGGTAGGTTGTCCCGTGTGATCCTAACTTAGTTATTTTTCATGACTTATTAGAATATTCTATAATGATCTCCTTATTCAAAGAATGAAAATTAATTCATAATTATGTAGTTAAATTTATTTAATACTTAATTAGTTATTGATATGTTGTTCCTAACTAATTTATGGAACCATGCCTAATATAATTGAACTTAGTTCCATAAAACAAGATAGACCCTTGGGAACTAGCTTGATGTTGGCTTCCAATGGCTAAGTCTTGGTTTTATTTTTTATTCAAGTTGAGATCATGAAACCCTTGTTTGATATTGATTATTTTTGGCATGTATTTATCACCATGATTCCTATCATTGATGTTTGATCTTATGAGGTGTGCATGTATAGCCCTTTGAGACCTGTGGTTGTTGTTTTAACAGATTATGTGGTTTGTATCCCTGTGAGACCTATGTTTTATGTTTAATTGTATGTTTATTATGATGTTTATGAATCTTGTTTGTAATAACATTTTATTGATCTACCAACTTTTATCAAGTTATTGTATGTACAGTTCCACTTTCCTTGTACTTGGGTGTGCTGGTTGAGCCATTTGGACTATGCCCTATGGGGGGATATGTTAGAATATTGGTCAACATGTACATGGGATATCACATAGAGGGGGATGTGTCAGAAATGTTTTATTTCTATCCCATTTATGGTATGTTTCTTGTAGCTAGTTGATATTATTTCTATAAAAGAATTGAATTAGGTACCATTAGGATTCATGCAAGCTTAGTGAGTACATGGTCGATTGACATATTGGTGATTTTATTTCTTATGGATTAGTGATTTTATGTTATGATTTTATGGATTATTTCATCCTTATTTAATTTATACTAATCCTATAACTTGCATATACACTAAATATATTGGTTTTCAACTAGGCTATATTGGCAGTTCCCTAATGAGTTTTACTCACACCCCATTTAGTTGGTCGTGGAACATGGGTATCTGAGAATACAACCCTAATTATACGTAAATGAAAGGATGTGGCATTGGGTATGATCATTGAGTGGTATATCTCACTGTGAGTATGGATACATAGAAGGGATGTGGATTTTAGTTGGGTGTCGAACCTCTATGTAATTTTATTATTTTTTTATGTGGTATATGTAATCGTCCTGTTAAGAAATTAGTGTCATGAATTGTGGTAAAATTGTTGAAGTTTATTGTTTCCACATTAATTCATAACATATCATATGTTTCTGGGTTTTTGAATACTATGATATTATATTTTTTATATGTTTTGTTATTTATCAGTTATTGTTTCCACTAATTTATGTTATTGTCTCCCAAAAATCCACCTTAAACCCTTATTGAAATTTGGAAGCCTCTAGTATAATGTGATGTGCACCTGAGGTCATGTGTAATTCTATCACACACGCGGTGATTTTGGTTTAGGTGTTACGAAATGGTATCGATGTTTCTAGTTTCTTGATTTGGGGTGTCGATGGATGGATATCATATGAGTGCATATGTTCTTTTGATGTAACTCGGTATGTTACATTGTGAACTCCTCTGTCGAGGGAATCCCATTTTTCTAGTTTTGGTGATTATGTTCTTTGTTTTCAATATTATGACAATATGATTTCACCTCATCTGACATACATGGAATTTTAGTATTTTTGTTTCATATGGATTTTAATTTTTACCATATCAGTGAGTGGTTTCACATACATCATATTCAAAACATATAATTCACATTTTATATATTCCACTAGTGAGTGATCTTTCTAATAATGGAGGACTCACCTAATTTAGTTTCCATAACATGTAATATGTTTTCATGCATAATTCATAATGTCATTATATTTTAATAAATACTTATGCGTATGTGCATAAAATGGAAGGTCATGTGGGACTATGGTGTAGTGAATTGAAGTGATGAAAATAACGAATTCAATGAAGGAGACAATAATGTATCCCCTCCATGCATGGGTTGTACAATGAACATTTTTAGTTCATTATCAAGCATTAAATTATTTATAAATAAACTTTTGTGAGTGGCTTTTATATGGGTATAGTTAGTTAAGGTTCCAACTATAGTCGACATTGAGTTATCCATGTAGCACTAAACGGATTACTATTTAACCAAACTGAGAAAATATGGCCACTCAATATAAATGGTTAATGAAAAAGATATCACGGTAATTCTCCAGGTATAAAAAAACGTGTTCTTTGATTTATAAACCTTAATGATACATTTTTTCTTGAGTTACATATAGTACCATTATAGCCTTAATAATATGTATATCATTAGTAGTAAGTCAGTGCCATATGTTTTTTGGGGGTTAACAGTGTGTGTATGTCACATGTGATAGGATGGTATGAATTTGTAGTGCATTTGGGTAAGGTTTAATTGCTGAAATTTATCTATGTATGAATATATCCATTGTAGTATTAGATGAAAATCTTTTAAGTTTCCTTATATCCTAGTATTATAGATCACTTTGACTTATAGTACTCATGATGTGGGATTTGGGTTGAAAGCCATGGTATTTTATGCCCTTGATCCTATTAGTTCTAGGGGATCCTTTGGAAGTGTGGTGAGAACATAAGTTTAGTCTTATTGTTAAACAGTGACTTTTTTTGTGGAGGTCAATAGATCGTGGGTGTAGGCATGAGTGAGATACTGAACGTCCAAAAATGAGTGTTGAGGATGATTGGTTTTTCGGGGATGGAACCTTATGGATTGTGGCGGGTATAAAGTTGTGGGTGTGGTTTTGGAAGGTCCATGTATCATAGTTAAATCCCTATGTTTGGAGTGAAGAGTGGTGTTGTCATGAATCAATAATAAACGTTTGATTTGTGAGAATTAATGTTCATGGTAATAAATGGGGTCGGTTGAATTGGTAAAAAGGGGTGGTGAGATGACAATTGTGAATGATTCAGGTTCTGTGGATAAACCCAAAAAAGATATTAGTGGTAGGCCACTAATGAATTTATTTTAGGGTCACCTTGGAGTTTGAAATTGGAATGTCTATCGTATTTCTACTAATGTTGGCATCAATGTGGATGTATTATGTGATGGTTTCACCATGTAAGGAGATGAAATAGTCTATGGATCATGGTATTGTTGTATTGTTTACCTGATTTTGTTGTTAAGAGAGATTTGATAGTTTGGTGTAGTTGTGTGAATGTGGGGATGATAATTGACTGGATTAGAGGTCATAACACATGTATTATTTTTAGTGGATGAAACTCTCATTTCATGTGTGGGCTAGTGAATATAGTGAAATGTGTTATTAAAAATCCATGGGCTTTCCCTGAATGATGTATTTCATAGAATTTTTTTTGAATGTATTGTCATGCTTACTCAATTTATTAAATGATGAAATATTCATAGGTCATGTATACTATATTATATATTTCATTATGATTGTAAGGATACTACTATGGGGTGGAGAATCGATGGGGTTATGATTGATTGACCCTATCATGGTAAGTGTTTTGGGTTTTGTATGAGAATGTTCATCGAAGCTGTATATAGAGTATATAATTATAATGTAAAATAGAAATTACAGTATCTAGTTCCACAATGAATTCATTATGGGTGATTAAGATGTGGTACTTGATCAAGAACAGTTATGGTCTTTGGACTCAGGGTGAGGTTGGTACAATTTGAGAGTGATTCAGGTAATTGGTAAATTTATACATGAATGAGAGCCTAATGAGTGGTATCAATCTAAGAACATCCTTGGAAGTTGTATTTGATTTTGGAAAGGATATCAGGCCAATTTAACACTTCCATCATGTCTTAAAGCATCGCCATCTGTGGATTCATGGATTCTTTATTATTTAGGTCGGTTACCTTTGTAGGGACCGGTTAGTTTTTTATGAATGAAACTAAATGAGGTGGTTTGGAACCCCATAGTGATCCTCATATCTAGTATGATATGGTACTTTAATGTTTTAAAATAGGGTTTTTGGAAGGGTAAAAGTGTTCGGGTTATGCTGGTCAATAGAGACTCATTCATTTGGTACAGAATTTAGAATGAGGTTTCTATTATTGAATTTGAATAATTATTTTGAGTCTGATTATGAGTGATGGAATTGAAATAGACCAGTATTTTCACTGGAATATTAAAATATTTTTATGTAAGGTGATTCATGGAATGGGGTTCACTATGTTTCATTAGGATAAACTGAATGAAGACATTGTGAAATGTCGATTTTGATGGGTGTGGGGATCATCGTCTTGATATTCATTAACAATTGGTTTATGGATCAGTTTATCATGGTTATTATGGGATTAATCCAAGAATAGTGTGATGGGAATATAATAATGATAATTTCCTTGAGGTGATGTTTTTTCATTTCATGATTAATAGTGGGAAACACCTTGGGGATGGAAATCTAGGTGGAATGGGAGGCATAATTCACATTTTACCACAACATCTCGAAAAAGATAAGAACTATAGTGGGGTTATTTTTATGATCTATATGATTATGGATTATGAATATTAGAAGTAATTTAGTATACTCATCTTGTACATGGCTCGTTTAGAGAATTGGGTTTTAAACTAATATTCATAATATTTAATCATCATTAAGAGATGATTTTATAATATGATGAATGCTCATTGGGGGATTCATAGATCTAGAAAATATCATAGGATTCCTAAAGTACTCACAACTATTGAATTACCACTATATATTTGGTGGGGTTGAAAGGAGATCTACTACCTACTAATACATAATGACAAGCCGGTTGGATGTGTTGGGCAGTGTTCATCTGGTTGTAATTTTGATATATTGGCCACCAAGCCCCCCAGGTATGAACATGAATTTATTCAAGTTTTTTATATTAACTCGCCCATTATCTCCTCCTATACTCCCCCATGCGATCTACTTAATCTAGTGTGGATCTTGGGGAAAATAGTTGTTGAATCTGGGTGAGATACACTACTGCCCCCTTAATCTTGTACTCAGACTTCCTCTTGTGGTGGCCAATCATTGTATTATTTTTCATGTGTGATTCCTAAAATTATATCTCCCCTTTAAATCCTTTACATCTAAAATATGTTCTAATCCAGATATTCTAAATCATTGTGAACATTATTTATTCTTTATATAGATCTCATGTAATAAAATTTATGACAAGTCCATCAAATCTGAGGGAATTATCCAATAATAATGGGGATTTAGATCACTATAGCTGGATGATATCTAGTGATAATGAATGAGTGTCATTGATGGACATTTCATTGAATATATGTTACATTAGTGTTTCATATATTCTTTTTGTCAAACTGAGTTGGATTTTACAATCTTTCATCGAATTGAATTGGGTATTTTATGTATCATTTATTTGGGAGTGTTCTCGGACTGAGAAAAACTCTATTGTGGAATGAACCATACTTAGTAATGTTTTTATAAACTTATTATGATTCTTAATTAACTAATGATAAGGACGTATTAACATGTTAATGAAACCATGACTAATATAACTGCAAACAGTTACAAGGTCCACAATGGAACATTATGCACTAGCTTAATATCATCCACCGATGGCCAAGGCTCGATCACATGTGTTTTTGAATGTGTATTTCTCATGAGAACCATGTTTGATATTGATCACTTTGGACATGCATTTTTAGACTCATGAGACTAATGTTTGACGATTGATCACATGAGGTGTTTGTTTTTGTGTGTTTCTTATGAGACCTAAATTTGATTTTTGAACACATGAGGTGTATGTGTGTATCCCGGTGAGGCCACTGAATGATATTTTATTGAATATGGGTTGTTATGGTTATGACCCTTGCGTGACAGGATGTTATATTGATCTTTTATCTTGTATCTATGTGTTTTATATTCTATTCTTTTTGAATTTTATTTTAGAATTGTACAATATAAAATATCCCCTAAGGGGGATGTGTTATATATTTGGATAGTATGAACATTGTCTATCCATTATAGAGGAATGTATCATACATGTTTTTGGACTATCCCATCAAGGAGATGTTTTTGAGAGTTGATTGATATTCCTTCTGACATGGCCCCAAAGCAGGTATGACAGTGGTTTGTAGAGAATTAGTGAGTGCATAAACACTAGATATGTGGGTGATTTTTTCTTACATGCACATGATTGATTTATTATTATTCTTATAAAGTTTATTCTTTTCCTGTTTACTTTTTTCTGACCTTCTCAGAAGAATATACACTATATTTTTCAATTACGTACTGAAACACATTAGTGGTTCTCTAAAGAGTGTTACCCACACCCTATTTGGGTAGCCATGGATGTTAGGAAACCAAGGATCCATCAAATATTATGTGTAGAAGTTAGGATGAGTCTTGAGGCTTCCTCATTGAGTGGGATATCTAGCTACAAATATGGAGGACGAGAGGAGGTGTGTCTTGGAGTTGGGTGAAAATAATCTTTTTAATTTTCTTCTTTCTCTATTTTTTTTCAGTTTTCATCATGATGAAAGATCAGTGCTTGGTCCTAGTATGACCATTTTGGGAAATTATTTCCACAACCAGTCATTGAATACGGTATGATTCATAGTTTTTATGGCCTTATATTGTATACTGTATATTTTTTGTAATTTATCAATTGTTTTGTACTCTTATTAAGCGTATAGTATCCACATGATACACTTTAGTCCATTGATGCTAGTCATTATCATTTTTCATATATGGAAGATTTCTCGAGGTTATGTGGCACTCCAACTTATACTTTGGGATTTAGGATGGGGTGTTACACTAAGTTATCCTCCTCCCTTTTCTAATTCCTTTTAGAAAATGTATATGCAATGCCTTATTCTCTTCTTCCCTTCTTCATCCCTCTTCTATTTATTCCTCTTCTTCATCTATTAAAATAGTTAATATTGGATCATGTATCTATTATTAGACTATATAAAACATATATGAATGACTATAGTTAGATATATTTATTCTTCATTGACACCTTAAAATGTTCTATTCAATTTTCTTATTCGATCATGAAAAACATTCATCTTTGACAGCATGTAATATATGGACATAATAAGAGTATTAATTGAAACATACATTAACTTATCCTCTATTATTCATTCCAATATTTTAAAAACCATCTAAATAAATGATTTAAATTTTAAAAATTTATGTTTATTCCAATCATCTTTGATCTATGAAAAAATCATTAAACTATATCCAAAATTATTTTCCCCCGTATTATTTTCATAAAAGATCCTCACAAACTGTAATGAAATGTACATGGATCAACACATAAGAAGTTTTAGCTCATAATTCTTTGGAAGTGTAGTAACTCATTCCATCATCTCCTCTTACCCATTTCCTGATAATTTCAAGTATTTAATTAGGCTATAAATACATTACTAAATGCATGAAACTGCCAAATACAATGACCTAAAATTTTATCAATGTAATTTCACATCTGATTTATATAACTGTGTCATTCTTTATAATGTATAATTTTATAAATCACATTAAAAAATGATAGAATTAAAAAATTATAATAATTTTAAAATTACATTTAGAGAATAAAAATGACCATAATCATTGAAAATATTATCATGGGGTAAGAATTAGAATATAATAAAAATAAAATAGAAAACTTTTGACATGGTTTATCCACTAGAATAACTACACTCAATATCAAAAATACAGAAATGAAACAAAATATTAATTTTAAAATATTTTACATTGGAATGAAAATATATATATACATGATATAAATTATAAGTGAATTATAACTAAATGAAATATGATGTATTTATAAGAATTGGGGAATAAATATGCCCATCACAAATCTAATAGTTATATTAGAAATTTAACTGTTGGAATAGTAATATGATAGGTATAATTGTATCATAACTTATTATAGTTTAAAATAATATTTAGGTATCTTATAAAATGAAAATATAACATAATTCTATAATGACACTAGTAAATAAATGTTTTAAAAATGACAAAAAATTGATTGTATTTTTGAAAACCACATATGTTTTATTTGCATTTTTGTAACAAATATAATTATTCAAAATAATGTTTATTTTCATAAAAAGGGTTTATAAATTAATAATACAATTTATTGTAATTATAACATATGTTTATGAGACAATATGTAAATATTCAAAGTTTTTAAAAATTGATCATAGTATTAAAATAGGATGTTTTCAAATAAACACGAATTTAAGTTAGAATTTGATTTTATAAATATTAGAAAATTATTTTAATAAAAGCTAACTCAAATATGGAATATTAAAATAAGTAAATATTTAGGGTGAGTTTTTTATATTTTTCTAAAATAGTTGAATATTTTGTGTATACTGAAATACGTCAAAATAATGTATTTATAATTATAAGTGAAATACAAGGTTAATCACAAAAGGGATAATTTAAGTCTCATTAGTTAAAAATAACATGACACCTTTACAATATATAGTTATAAGTATTAAAAAATTGGTATTTTTTAGATAAAATTATAAACTAATGAATATAATATTCAGAAAACACCCTGACCCCCCTTACAAATATCACATATCACCGCCCCTCTCCTAAAATATTCTAATCCTTGGTAAATTAAATATTTCTACCCAATTATCATCACAATAATCTACCCCAAATACTAGTTCTTCTAGTCTCAAAAAAAGACTAAGTCCATTTTCCATGTAGGGTTATTAAGGATATTACATTCAAGTGGTGATATTCTCAAACTACCTATTTCAAATTATTTCCTTTTTCTACCTAATCCTAACATAAAACATCCAAAATATAATAATATATATAGTATCATATATATATATATAATTATATTTTTATAATGTAATATTTACCATCCATCCTCTTCCCTTCTCCCCTAATTCTATTTATGAATCTGTTGTCCATATTAGGAGGTTTTATCGCCCCTGTGGATGGTAAATTTCTATTTTCCATTATCATCATCATAGAAGGTATAAATTAACTCATGATGGATGAAAACGAATTAAATATTTATAATATATATGAATATAAATTTTTTAGTGATTATATGTCAATAATATTAAATAAATTGAAACTAGTTAGTGATGGTCGGTATAATTACCAAAATAATTTGACCATATAAAAATAATGTTTTTACTAAATAAAGATACATATATCAGAATTCATATGGTTATTTTAGAAAAATTATATTTCCTTAAGTATGAAAATATCATGTCATTTTACTTTTGTAGTTTTAGTCCAATTTTACAAGAATCGCCATAATTGTCTTTTGTGATCTCACCTTGGAACCAAGAAACAATCAAACTCAGAATACTAAAATTAAACCATAAATCTCAATGAAATTGTTTTAAATAAGAATAGTATATTTATAGTAAATAAAATTTATATTTTAAGGAATATATATTAAGAAATTAATGAATTTATTTTAATTATTCTAGACAATATGTGCAAGTACAAAATGTTTCTCGAACATAAGGTAAGGGATCTGTCCAAACAACCCTATATTATTTTTCTTATGATTTCTCTCTATTTACCTCACTTTCAAAAAAAATGCGTCATACTTACTTATTTTATATTATTTATATATGTTTCAAACAAATATATTAGGTTTAATTCACCTTTATTTTATGTTAATATACATATTTTAATGTTACTTATCTCAATTTCATTCATTATGAAAACCTAATTAATGAGAAATTCATTTCCTCTTTCCATGTCTCACGTACCACTCTATAAAATGTTTTAAAACATCCATTGATTTCAAAAATTGACCATTTGATTATAGAAGAAAATTTTTAGTTCATCTCTATTGTTATGAAAATTAATATTCTCTTTTCCTTTTTAAATAATACTTACCCTTTTCCCAAAAAAACTCATTTAAGAGGTTCATTTTAGAACTTACTTATCCCCTCTTTTTCACAAATTCACTTCACATGGAGATCCTTTTTAATGAACCATTATTATATTTCTTCTATGAACATACAATAATGTTTTAATAACTTATTTTAATATAACCATTGTTATATTCCATCAGGTTATGCTATAATATATGATTATGCAACACATTTCATTCTATGGGTAAGCATTATATTTAAACCTAATGTTTGATTTCAGATGTGTAACACATATATATTTACATGTTATGATGGGGGAACCTAGATGGGTCTATAATTCATTAGGTATTGTTTATATGTCAGGAGTGTATATGTATGTGATTAGTGAGTAATCCAAATCCATGATGGGACTCTATTCAGTATCTGATGTATGGTATTAGGGAGTAAACTACCCTATTCTGTGGTTTTATTTATTGAATATTTATTTTCAAAAAAATGTAATAAAATTTTAAAAATGATTGGGTCTCCATAGTTGGAATTATATGAAGGTAAGATTATTTTTTGGGATTAAGACTATAATATTGTAGAGACAACCCAAGGGACAAGTCTTTATATTGGATAATATCATGAACTTTTAGTGAAGTATAGAGTGATTTGTTTCTAATAAATAACATACCAATATAGATACAAAATGTGAATGTGGATCTATAATATTTCTACATATGTATAATAATATCAAAAATGTATTATTATGTGTTAACTCTATCATCACCTAATACATGAAAAAGAGTCCTTATTTCACACTTGGTTTGACACTCTAGGGGGTAGGAATTGAAAAATTCACATACTCTTTAAAAACTACTATCAATGGCATTAATAGATTATTATATTTCAAAAACTAATATGGAAATTACCATGGATAACCTTTATTGACACCTAGTGACTCATAAGTTAAGATTTTTGTTTCATATAAAAAAACATTCCTTATATGTTCAATATTTCCCATTAAACATGATTTATAGTTTATGTATTATAATCTAAAAAAAAATCCAGCATTATTATTATAGGTTGTAAATAAAAGGAACTATTCAAAAAAACCAATTTGATAGAAAATATTATGATTGTGTTTGTGATATGCCTATCATTATAGAAGAATGAGTTGGGAACTTCATGTAAGTACTGGGAAAATTGAATGAAGTTATGAATAATAACATGAATCAAATGTAATTTCCCCTTTATCCTTGGAAAGAACTTGTTCTATGTGAGACTTTGATGAAACAATGACCTCTTACCTCTTGTAGGTATTATAAACCATTATCATGGAATACTGGATTAATTCCATTAACAATATATTATTTATTCTCTAATTATTATAATAAAAGAAATATGTATTGGCTATTAACATCCTAGAGGATGAATCTAATCTATGGTAGAAATCGTTCATGAAAACAAATACCAAAGATGTGGTTGATTCCATGTAATATAAAGGGTTAATAAACTATTTTTAATTAAATATTTTAAATAATGTGTACGTAATAAAATGGATAGAGAGTTCCTCAGAATCAAAAAAAAGGATGAGAATTCTATGAGGGTATATATGGATAATTTCAAAAGGCATGCACGGTATGCCTCTGTCCATGTCATTAATACTGAATTTAAGTTACATAACCTATTTATAGGATTAAATCTATGTTAGTGAAACTATTTGGGAATCGATAATTTGAAAGCTATGAAGATGTTGTCTGATGTTTCCTTAAGGTTGATATGGAGATCCATGTATCTCAATGGTATTACGGATATGGAGATAAAATGTTTAAAATATAGTTTAATCTAGGAGGATCAATAGGAAAATACCATAGAGGAAATAAATCCCAATTTCACAAATTTCAAAAATGTGAAAATAATCATTCTAGAAACTATCTTAATGGAATTTCAAGATTATTTAAATGTGAAAAATGTGGGGAATTAGGATATTCAATGACAAAGAGTTAAAAATGAGACCACTAATTTGATGGAATGAAATATGGTTTGAGGAAAGACTCATCCTAAGATACAATATTTCAGCTTCAAGGAATACAGGAATTATGAATTCTTATTCACTAAGCTATTGGTTTTAAGATAAATTAATAAAAACAAATTCTAAGGCCTAGAGAGAAAAAAATGGTATATTATATCCCCACTCCGTATTTGTATCCTTAAAATGATGTAGTTATGTATATTCTATTTATTTTACCACGAATATAATACAGAGTTTTTTATTATGGTACTACCTAATATTTCCGAACATACATCTTTATTGAAACCATTCAACTACCATATAAAAGAATTATGGTTGAGGTATCAATGAGAATAAAAAATTGAGTAATTTTTGAATCCCATGCAAATGATTCAATCTAAATTAAAAATCCCAGATTATATTTCCATACATTCTTTGGTTTATTGTGATGATATATTGAGAATTTATTTTCTATCCTTATATAAATCCAACATTAACTATCATGATAAGGAGATCACTTTTCAAATCCATAATAATCCTCTAATTTTGTAAAGGTTCAAGGAGGAGGATAAATATCCATTGGAATACACATCCCAAGTGTGGATATTTTTTTATAATGAAAAAGAATTTAGTTCCCAAATTATTGTGACAAAGGATAAAATCATGCAGAAGACATCCCCCTTGAGTGGGACTATACTGATTTATTCCTATAAGAATTTTATGGTCTTTCTCTGGACTGAGGGATTTATTTCTAAATAAAACTTATACCTTCATCTCTACCCATCTAAAATAATCCTTAAAAAATAGATATGATTATGTTGTGTGAACTAAAGAATGTATTGCAAGAGAATCTAGAAAAGGATTTTATATTCTTAGTGCTTCACTGTAGTGTCTTCCTATCTTCATAATCAAGAATACGGATGAATTAATATTCATATTTTTTTATTATCTTGATCTCCAGAATGTCAATATAATTAAAAACTAACACATTCCATAGATTAGTGAATTTTTTAATCAACTAGGTGGGAGATAGAACTCCATGGTTAACCAATAGTTGGGATATCAACAATTAAAGGTGAATAAGGAAGATATTCTGATGACATCCTTCAAAACAAGTAATATAAACTATGAGTTTATAGTGATTCCCTTTAGACTCAGTCAGGCTACATCAATATTCCTTAACATATGTAATAGGGTAATTTGTGATTACCTCGAAACAATTGTGTATTTATTTATAGATGACATTAAGATACACTAAAATATTGGAGGATCAAGAAAAGAATTTGAATAATGTGAAAAGTATTTTTATAAAGTATAATATATGTGAAAAATATAGTGAATCTATGTTTTAGATTGAGTAAGTGTAATTACTAGGGAATTTCATCACTTGTTATGAGATATCTATGGACCCTTCTAAGATAATGTCAAATGAGGAGTGGTCCAAATTAATTAATGTAATAAATAAATATAGTTTCCATATAATATCTAGGTATTACCAATAATTTGATAGAAATCCCCCATAATTTTCAAACTCCAGACCAAGATAACTTGGAAGGGGGTAATGTTTGTTTAAAACAATGACTATAAAGAGATTCTCATGGAATTGTAAAACATGATTTTCATTGAACCAGTACCTACACTACCCACTATTAGGGAACACTTTGAGGTGCACAGTTATAATTCAAAAAGTGGATTGTGATGTGTATTGATTCAATATGATAAATTGATATACAACTCCTTAATTTAGTTGAAAATTTAGGAGAATAGTTATCTAATATATTATTATAAATACTTTTTAATACTCATAATATTGAATACTTTTTGGCATTGTCTCTATGGGGATAACTATGAAATATATATAGATCATAGGAGATTAAAATATATATTCACATAGAAGAAGCATAATATTTTCCAATGATGATGGTTAGAGATGATAGCTAACTATGACTTCTCAATATAATAAAATCCAGTGAAATAAAAAAATGAGGAAAATTGCCTAAGTTTAATGGATCATGTGATATTATTAATAATGATAATTTATAGAGATATTTTCATTATAAACATGTAATGGATGGGCATGGGAATCAATAAGGAAGAAACATCATCTTTCCACTTGTTAAATTATTCTTCAATCATCCCATCTAATTAAGATAAATGATACTCAATGATATGATGTGGAAAATCATAAGAAGTTGTAATTTATATTGAAAGTTAAATCCTCAATTTTATGAATTGTGGGAAAAATAGTTGTATGATTTAGTTCATGACTTTGTGTAACATCAAATAATTAGGTAATTAATGGATTGTAGAATGATATAGACAACTCAACCATCTCTATTCACCTAGAAAAAAATATGTATTAATATCTCCAATAAAACTATCAGTGGGACAATATGTAGGAGTAGATCACATAATAATCATCGAATTTTTTGGTATGTTAGTGGTTAAAGGATGAAAAGAAAGTTTTTATTGGGATTATTCTACCATTACACATAATGACAAGGGAATGGGAGAATGTCACCATGGATTCTATCATAGGTATTCTAAAAAAATCCTACGTAAATAATGCTATATAAGTTATGGTAGATAATTTTACAAATAATTCTCACTTAATTATAATTATAACGAAATTCTCATTTGATCAATATGAAAGGATGTAAATTAGAGATATAGTGACTTCGTAGGGAATGTCTCTTTCAATCATATCGGATCGAGATCAATGATTTACCTCCATGTTTTGGAAGACTCAACATAATTCTCTGACAACTAATCTAAAATTCAATATAGTTTATCACACTTAGAATGAAGTCCAACATGAGTAAACTATCTTGCCACCACATTACATATTGATATCATTCATTATGTACATCAAAGTTTTATTACATCAACATCTTCCTATATTCATGTTCCTATATAATAATTGTCCATACTCAACCATCAAAATTGATCCATATGAATTCCATTATAAGAAGAGATGTAGAAAAACTTTTTCCTATTATGGAGTTGGTGAACTCAAGTATTTTGGACCTAAAATGATTGAGTAGATAGTTGAAAAAGTCAAGACAATTCAATGTCAAATTAGGGCTGCCCATAATCAATAGAAGAGTTATGATAACAATCATTTATCAGACCTATAGTATGAGGTTGGATACAATATTTTCATTTTCATATCTCCATGTAAGTGGGCCATGAAATTTCGGACTAAGGTTAAGTTATGTCTTATATATGTATTTTCCCCTTTTAGATTATTGATATCATTAGACTCATGGACTATATACTAGAAACCCAAGCAAACATATCTCATGTACATGAAATATTACTTGTATCCATTATGAGTATGTACATACCAGATCACTAAATTGTACTGAATGTAAATGTGGTATTGATAGAAAAAGATATTTATTCTATAGAGTAGTCAATAAAGATCTTGGACCATGAAGATATTGTTTTTGTGACATGAAATCTCAACAAGTCAAATTACAATATCATAACCATAAGTATGAGTAGGAGACATATGAACTAAAGTAATCTATAAATCATAAGTACACTTAACTAAATGTAATGACCCATAATTTTATCAATTAATTTTTTCCTCTAATTATATAATTATGAATACTTAATAATGTAGTTTTATATATAGAACATGTTCTATATGATAGAAGCGAAAATATTTTATTCAATTTATTTGAACATTAAATTAACTGAATAAAAATGTACATAATAATTGAAAAAATTATAGTGGGGTAAAAAATAAAATATAAGATAACCAAATTATTAAAATTCGGATCTTCTTCATCAAACAAAATAATAACACTGATGGAACACACTATATAAATGAAACAAAATATTAATAATAATATATTTATCTTAGAAATGAAAATATATTGAAACATGATATTAAATAGAATTTAATGATTAATGAGTGAAATATGATGTGTTTATAGGATGTAGGGAACCAATATGATCATTACAAATAAGACTATTGTAATAGTAATCTGACTGTTGAAATATGACCAATGAAATAGTAATCTAACCATTAGGAATAGTAACATAGCATTCATAATGGTATCCTCACTTATGGAATTATAATATAATATTTTTGGATATTATAAAATGAAAATATTATATAGTAATATCATGATAGTTGTAAATAAATGTTTTCAAATTGATAAAATAATTGTTTGTATTTTTAAAAACCATATATGTTTTTTTTCATTTTTATAAAAACTATAAAAATTTAAAAGAAGGTTTGTTTTTATAAAATGTTTTTATAAATTATTATCAAAATTTATTTTAATGATAACATAATTTTATGAGCCAATAATTAAATTTCAAAGCGTCAAAAATTTGATCATAATATTAAAATTGGTAATTTCTCAGATAAATAATGATTTCATTTATAATTTAAATTTCTCATATTTATAATAATATTTTTATAGAATTTATTTCATTTCATTAATATAAAAACTGAAAAATGGTTGTGGTAAATTTTTGGTATTTTTGTAAAATTATTTAATTTTGGTGAATTTGGAAATATGAAAAACTACGGTATTTAACATTATAAGTAAAATACATGATTAATTGAATTAGGTGAGACATAATCAGCCATTATTTTGAACCCATGTTCACTGTATATATTATATATTATTAGTAATCAACACTCTAAATAGTCTTGAGCCATAATAATAAATTAATTAATATAATATTAAAAAAGAACCCCTCTACCCCCTTATAAATACCACCCCTCACCTCACCATCTCCTTGTGTTTTATAAGCCTTATAACCATAACATTTTCCATCCAATTTTCTTCCCTATACAATCTCTTAAATACTATTTTTCATTGTCTCAAAAAAATAAAAAAATTCAGGTTCCTTCACGAGTTTTTCAAAGAGACGACATTCATGAGGTTACATTCTCAAACAACCTCTTTTAAATTACTTTCTTCTTATAAATTCTCTAACCTCATTCATAAAATAGGGAATAATAACTTGAGTATAATATATATATATAATATTTTTAATTTAATATCTACAATAGGTCCGCTTCTCTTCTCGTTTTATTATTAAATGAAACTGCTTTCCAAATTATTTCGGTTCACTACCTTCATGAATGATGAATTATAAATTTTCCATTAAAACCTTTATTGAAGGCTTAAATTAAATTATAATGGCCTAAAATTACCTAAATTTTTAGGTTATATTTTTTCACATTTTGGAATAAATATATGTCCATAAAATTAAATAAAATAATAGTACTCCATGTTGTTTTGTAAAATCACCAAAAAATAACAAACCATATGAAATTAACGCTGATATTAAATGAATCATCAAAATTTCATAACACATGTTTTAATTTTTTAAAATTTAAATTTTTATAAGGACATGAATTGAATTTTATTTCCCTTCTATGATTTTCTACCCATTTTATAAAAAACCACACAATTATACCCAATTTATTCAACCACAAAACAATGAGACAAACGCCCATGGAAAACTAAAATTGAACATTAGATCTCATTGAAATGGGTTTAACTAGAAAAAAATATATAATTATACCTAATAACATTTATATGAAAAAATTTCAAAATTAATTAATTAATGAAATTAATTTTATTTTTCTAGACACTAAGTGAAAGTGGAAAATAATTTTTGAATATATGGTAAGAATGTCTCCAAATCACATTATTTTCTTTATGTTACATTTTATCTTTCCTTAGACACATTATCACTCTATTTTTATTAATTAATTCTTATATATTCTATATATATACCCCAAATATATACCTAGTTTAACTCACCTTTCATTGATAGGATATATACATTTTAATCGTTCCCCTCACTATTTCATTCGTTAGGAAAACTCCATTAAAAGGGAACTACTCTATCTCTTACCCCATTTCAATTACAAATCCATTTAAAAAATAAACTATCACGGGTTTCTAAAATATTCCATATTATTTTTCAAAAAAAAAATTAGTTCATTTATAGATTTATATATTTTAATATTCTCTTTCAATTAGTTTGACTCTTTAACTTTTTCCCTTTAAACACCTCTTAAGACTTATATTTCAAAGTTAACTATCCACTATTTTTCACACCATCACTGCACTTTGATATTTTTTTCATAAATGATGATTATATTTCATCTATTAACATCCAAGAATATTTTAATAATTGATTCCATGGAAACCATTTGTATATTTTATCTACTTATGCTATAAGATGTGATTATACAATCAATTTCATTCTGTGGGTAATATTTATGTTTATGCCTTATAGTTGATTTATTATGGGGAATAAATATACATGTACATATTATAATGAATAATACCATATATTTATCCCAAAAATTGGGTAACATTTAAATCTCAAGAGACAATATGTATTGGATTATAGATTAAATTTAATCAATGATGGGACTCTATCCACCATGTGATGTCTACATGGTAGTTATCCATGACTTATGTTTATGTCATTTTTATGTGTTTCCAAAATTCATATGTTCATATGATCTTATGATTCAATATTATCTATTTTTACTCATATGATTACTCATTATTATTTTATTTCATGATATCATGTTATTCCATTTGACTCATTTTCTATTCTTCCTTATCAAGTTTATTTATTTATTAGTATTTGTATCTCACCCCTTTTGTTTAAATATTCCCTAGGTTATCCTATGTAGTTTTAAGAGAATAAAACATTTTAATATAAAATTATGGATATTAAAATATATTTTTGAGTTTAATGATGTTTTTTATGTACCTAACCCCACAATGAAACTAGGCATCTTGATTATGGGTTTATATTTATTTGATATTAATGTTACAAAGTTTTATATAATATGGGAAAAAGTCTTGGTTCATTGTAATTCAGTCACAAAAACTAAATTTATATTAGAGGATAATCAACTAATCCTTTAGCCATTGTATACATACTAGAAATGAGAAACGAAAAGTATGATGTTTTCATTTAAGGATGGATTCACCGATGATCATCAAAATTAGTCATCCAATTCAATCTTAGAATATATCCTCATTAAATCATTACAAAATAAACTTCCTTCCTCATTAATTATAAGGCCGCAGCCTTAAACATTACTTAATCATGAGATATTTCAAGAATACACCTTGAGGATCTTTTCTGGTTTAGATTTTTAGAGAATTAGATCATAAAACATGCATTACATTCCACATTTAAACAAAGTGGTTACATAAAAGATACTATTCATTTTACCCATCAACGGAAACATATTTAAAATAAACCATGGATTCTTTCTTCACACTTCCATGACACTATCATCATATCATGTACCATTCCCTTGACATGTGGAAAACTTTTCAAAAACATGGGATGAGCATAAAAAGCCTAGTAAGGGTTATAAAAATATGGAAAGGAAACATGAGTTCATATATACATAAGAATGAAATCATACTTTACCCATAAAACATAAGCACTTCAAAATACCTCATCAAATCATGAATAAATCATAGAAATCATAAGACATAAAGGTTACTTGAGGAATTCACTACAACACAAATAGGGTTTAGCGGCGGTTTTGTGGCGGCGGTTCACAAAACCGCCTCTAAACGTTTTCCATGAAAGGTTCCGCAGTAGTTTTTCATAAACCGCCGCAAAACCCATTTTTTTTTTAAAAAACCGCGACCCTTTCCCCCACCCCTATCGCGTTTACCCCACAAACCCTCGCCCCTCTTCCCCGATCCCCCCCCGGCCCTAGCGACACCCGCGGCCTCCAGAGACCCCCGCACCCCCCGCACCCCCCGCGCCCCCCCGCGCCACCCGCGCCCCCCGCGCCCTCCGGCGAACCCCGCACCCCCCTCGACCCCCGGCGACCCCCGCGCCCCCCGTGCCCCCCATGCCCTCCGGTGACCCCCGCACCCCCCTGCGGCCTCCAGTGACCCCCGCTATAAGGCTCCGGCCTTAAAACTTACTTAATCTTGAGTTATTACAAGATTACACATTGAGGATCTTTTCGGGTTTAGAGTTTTAGAGAATTAGATCATAAAACTTGCATTACATTCCACATATAAACAAAGTGGTTACATAAAGATAGTATTCTTCATTCCCATCAATGGAAACATATTTTAAATAAACATGGATTCATTCTTGACACTTCCTTGACACTATCATCATATCATGTACCTTTCCCTTGACCTGTGAAAAACATTTCAAAAAAACATGGGATGAGCATAAAAAGTTCAGTAAGGGATATAAAAATATGGAAAGGAAACATGGGTACATATATACATAAGGATGAGATCATACTTTACCCATAAAACATAATCACTTTAACATACCTCATCAAATCATGAATAAATCATAGAAAACATAAGACATAAAGGTAACTTGAGGCATTCATAACATTCTTACGTAGGGAGTAACCCTCTTGGTTACGTTTGGAATACCCATCACAGTATATTCCCTAAATCTCTTCGGAGAAACCTTAACGTTTCACTCCTTCACGTTACCCAATGCATTGGAGAGCTATATCAGGCTCACCCGCCCTTAGTTTATCACGGAACCACCCGTTTTCATAATAATTCCCAAGAACCTCAACATAATCATATCACATAAAACATGCATAAAGGAAACATAACGTTCCCACCTTTCAATCACAAGATATCAATACAACACATTGATATATAAAACATTATGAAAACCATTTTCGATACCAAAAGAAATGAAAAGTAAAACATGGTATATATTTTTCTTTTAAAAAGAAGGTATGGCTTGTAGAGGAAGCCGAAACTCAAATAACGGTCACGACGGCGGAGAAGTCATTGTCGCCGCATACGTACGACAAAAACATTCCCTTTTTTCATTTAGTAAAACGCTTCGTATAAAAAAGATTCCTTTTGGATAAACATGAAATTCAAAGTGGTTTATACACCGTATAAAAGAAGGTTGTGTATAAAACAAAATATGCCTCAATGAAAGGAGATTGAGACGAAGTCCCATACCTCGGGTCCGACTTGACTCGGTCGTTCTTTAATGTCCTGAATAATAAACTTGAGTTAATTTCTACTTGCTTAAGAACCTTTTTCAAGTTCATTATTCCTTTTATATCACTTATTACCATGTCATGAACACTATGTAATTATTTAAGTTAATAACGGTCATTTTAACGATCATTGGTACTTGAGTCAAAAATAAGCCCTTTATAATTACATGTTTTTCATGTATCCATTATATCCAGAATGGTATTCATGATGTAGATATTATATATGTCATATATATCTAGTAAATTCATGCATTTATAATATTACATAATCATTTAGAGGTAAGAAATGAAATGCATCGTTCATGGAGACGGTAAGCCGTACGTACGCATGAACGCTACTTTCATTTCTATTTCGTCTTTTCTGGAGTGGAATCATAATGATATAAGAGTATTTTATAATTCCAGTATAATAACATATATAATATCATTAACTTTATCCTTTACACATCCCACATATGGTATTAACGAATCAAATCACTTTCAGGGGGCGGTAGTCCGCACTTCCTAAAATGAAGATATCGTGTTTACCCATAATGGAAACAATAATGGTATGACCAAAAAGAAAAATAAAGAAGCTTAAGGAAAACATAAACATATTATATATCATATATAAATATAGTGACATCTTAATGGCCACATTTTAAGGTGTTAAAATAATGTTGAACAATCATCGTTTCGGGAGGCATAAATTCACCATCCACAGAAACAGTATGTTCGTTAACCATTAGATGTAGGTGTGTGTAAGTGTAGCTCAAATACATATTATAACAACATCCTAGTATATTGAGGATACTGGAGTTGTTAAAAAAGAAAAGAATAAAAAGAGTTTAGGGGGTTGGAGAAGCAAAATAAAACAAAAGGACTCAAAAGAAGACATTACCTTAAAATCGGGTAACTCCCTTTGGTTTGAGCTCAAAGGCTTCCTTGGAAAGACTTAAGCCCAAAGTGAGGCTTCAAGAAGTAAGATAGGGAAGTGGAGAGACAAAATGGGCAGGGTTTGGTCGAGCCAAAGGCTTTGGGAGTGTGGGAAAAGAGGTATAGGTGGAGGCCTTTTATAAGAGGAGAGGAGGGGCACTCTTGGAAAGTAAAGAAATATTACTTTATTTGAAAATGAGTTTCGGATTTAAATGGTCCCACATTGATATAATTCTAGGATAAGGTGATAAGGGTTCTAAATCCACTCATCCAATAGCTTTTTGACATGTGTAGGTTTTAGATATTACATTATCATTCCATTTTATATAAATCGTTAAATAATGAGGTCATCGCTGCATCATCATGATGTCATAAATAATTTAATTTATTTAAAGTCTAAAAATTATAAAACAAATACTATGATGTATTAAATCTTTTTATCTTTCCAATGAATATTTATAATAAAAAAATCTGATCTTTATAACCCCATGTAAAAATTGTTTTAGTAAAACATATCATGTTTGTGTCATTTTCACTTTTACATTAAATAAAAAGTTATTTATGTCATTTCCCAACCAAAGTGGCTCCATGGGGTCCCCAAGTTGACCCAAGGATTTTCTTGGTCGTCCATGACACAACCAATGAGGGTAGGACATGTGTCAAGATCATCTCATTTTATTAAAGCATTATTTTTACCTTAAACTACACTAATTACCACTAATTGCGATTAAAAACTTAATAAGTTACTATTCACCAAAAAATTATTTTAATCTCATTGAACCACATTTTACTTATTAATGAAAACCATGTATGTCGGATTTTTGAAATTCAAAACACAATGATGGAAAAATTTCATTTAAACGGAAAAATCAGTTTTTATAGGTACCACTTAGTGGTTTCACTATTCATCAAAAATTGATGTTTTTCAGAAAATTACCAAAAATTCACCCTAAGTTATATTTGATATTCTGAATTCCAAAATGAAGTATATTTTACAAAATTCAAAACATATAATTCACATTAATTAATTTAATAATTAATTCCCGCTGTCATGACAAATAGCGTGTTTTTATGAAACAATAAGTATCAAAATATTGACACTAGTTTATGTCCAATTTCAAAGTGAAATTGATTCCAATGACCACCATTGGATTAAATGGTAAAAATATATTCTAATTTCACTTTAAAACCAATTCAAAAGATAATCTAATCATATAAATAAATTAGATTAAAAAGCAGTTTTGATGTAAAATGCAGTATTTTTCACTATTCATTAAAAAAATGAACATTGTCAGAAAAATACCAAAAATTCACACAAAGTAAATTTTGATGTCCCAATAATAAAGAATAAGTTTATTTTGACAAACATAGTTTATAAAATTGTCAAAAGATAGATTCAAAATTGGTTTTCCATCAAAAGGCAGTAAAACAATCTTTTAAAAATATTATTGTATTCCATGCTTAAGATTGGATTTATTTTCATTTTAAGCCTCTAAAACACTATCTTAATCATTAATAGACATAGATAAAAATATCTATTATTCATTACTTGCTTGGGATGTTACATCCTTCCCCCCTTTAGAAAATTGTGTCCCTGCAATTTATTTACTTATCAAATAAATGGGGGTACTAATCCCTCATTGCATTTTCAGATTCCCATGATGCCTCTTCCATCATGTGGTTTTTCCACAAAACCTTTACCTGGTGAATCACCTTATTTCGTAACACTTGCTCCCTGTGGTCAAGAATCTGGACCGGTTGTTCCTCATAAGATAGGTTCTCTTCCAGCTGAACTACCTCTGGACTCAAAACATGAGATGGATCTGGCATGTACTTCCTTAACATTGAAACGTGAAAAAAATTGTGTACCTGAGATAAACTCGGAGGTAAAGCCACTCGGTAAGCAACTGATCCAACTCTCTCCAGAATTTCATATGGTCCAATAAACCTTGGACTCAGCTTTCCTTTCTTACCAAATCGCATCACACTTTTCCATGGTGATACTTTGAGAAAAACATGATCACCTACCTCGAAAGATAGATCCTTCCTCCGGTTATCCGCATAACTCTTCTGCCTGCTCTGAGCTGTTCTCATGTGCTTCTGAATCAGCTGAACGTTTTCTGCCATCTCTTCTACCAATTCTGGTTCCATCAACTTCCTTTCACCCACTTCATCCCAGAAAGCTGGAGTTCGACACCGCTTCCCATATAATTCCTGAAATGGTGCCATCTGTATATTGGAATGAAAACTGTTATTATATGAAAATTCAACCAAAGAAAGATGTTGGTCCCAACATCCCTGATAATCTATAGCTCAAGAACGTAGCATATCCTCCAAGTTCTGAATTTTTCGTTCTGACTGCCAATCTGATTGAGGATGAAAAGCTGTACTAAAATTTAATTCAGTACCCAACGACTTCTGAAGGCCTTTCCAAAAGTTATAAGTGAACCTGGGATAACGATCAGATACAATGGAGATAGGAACTCCATGTAACCCAACTATCTCTTTAAGATACAAACGGGAAAGTTGATCAAGATAGAAAGTATCTCGTATAGCAAGGAAATGAGCAGACTTGGTCAAGCGATCAACAATAACCCAGATTTCATTATTACCTCGAGATAACTTCGGTAATCCCACAACAAAGTCCATGGATATATTCTCCCATTTCCACTCTGGCACTGGTAAAGGCTGAAGCATCCCTTTCGGTAACTGCTGCTCTCCTTTAACCTATTGACATGTCAAACACTTCATAGTAAAATCAGCAATATCTCTTTTCATTCCATCCCACTAGTAATACTCCCGCAGATCTCTGTACATCTTAGTACTGCCAGGATGAACTGAAAACGGAGAACTATGAGCTTCACATAACAACTCTCTCTTCAACTGTGAATCACAAGGCACACACAATCTCTTCCCAAATCTCAAAACGCAATCATTATTAATGTTGAATTCAGGCAACTTACCTTTCTGAACCAGCTCTTCCTTTTTCTGCAACTCACTGTCTTGCTTCTGTGCTTGCTTGATTCTATCTGATAGAGATGATCTCACTGATACCTGAAACAAAACACAAGAACTTCCTGCACCAATAACTTTTATGCCAAAGTTCATCAAATCCTTAACCAAAGGATCACGTTCCAAACACAACATTTCTAATGATGCATTACTTTTTTGAATCAAAGCATCAGCCACTTTATTTGCTTTTCCCGGATGGTAATAAATTGTACAATCATAATACTTGATTAATTCTAGCCATCTCCTTTGTCTCATGTTCAATTCTTTCCGAGTGAATATATACTTTAAACTTTTGTGATCGGTATAGATTTCACACATTACTCCATACAAATGATGCCTCCAAATTTTTAAAGCAAAAACAACAGTAGCTAATTCTAGATCATGTGTAGGGTAATTTACCTCTGGAGTCTTCAACTGTCGTGAAGCATAAGCAATTACCTGATCATTCTGTATTAGGACGCAACCAAGTCCTTTCAATGAAGCATCACAGTAGATAACAAACTCACCATTCCTGGAAGGTAGTGCCAAAACTCGATCATTCACCAATCTTCTTTTCAATTCATGAAAACAATCATCACATTCTTTTGTCCAGATAAACTTAACACCCTTCCGAGTTAGCTTAGTCATTGGACTAGATAACCGTGAAAAATTTCTAACAAACCTTCGATAATAGTCTGCCAAACCAAGGAAGCTACAAATCTCAGTTAGATTTGTGGGTTTTGGCCATTCTTCAACAACTTTTGTTTTTGCAGGATCAACAGTTATTCCATCTTTAGAAACAATATGAACAAGGAAAGAAATTTGTTGCAACCAAAAGGCACACTTTCTGAATTTTCCATACAGTTTCTTTTCTTTTAAGGTTTGCAAAATAACCCTTAAATGTCTTTCATGCTCTTCTTTACTTTTAGAAAACACCAAAATATCATCAATGAAAACCACCACAAACTTATCCAAGAACTCATGGAAAATTCTATTAATTAATTCCATGAATACAGCAGGTGCATTGGTTATCCCAAAAGGCATTACTACAAACTCATAATGGCCATATCTCGTACGGAACGTGGTCTTCGAAATATCTTCCTCCTTTACCTTCAGCTGATGGTACCCCGATCTCAAGTCAATCTTTGAAAAAAACTGAGCTCCCCGGAGCTGATACAACTTCATTTGATGGACCGACGTCTACTGAAGTAGTTGCAAAGGATTTCACCACCCCTTTCTTCTTGTAGTCTAACTGCTTCCCATCACTCAAGCTCTTTGTCGGACACTCATTTTCATAGTGACCCATCTCATTGCACTTATAACATTTCACTAACTATAAATCAAATTTGTTCTTACCTTCACCTTGATCCTTTTCAGTGAAATCACGAGCCTTATGTCCCATCTTACCACATCAGTAGCACTTTCCAGAATTCAGAAGACATTCCCCAACATGCCTTTTTCCACATTTATCACAAACTGGAAACCTAGTTTTCTTACCATCAGACTTTTTTGAAGAATTATTAACTTTCTCCTGCCACCTCGGTCTCTTCTTCTGTTGGTTGTTATAGAACACTTGATCATCGGAAAACTCCATTTCCACCTTCTCAGCACATCGAACAAGCTTTTCATAACTTTTAAACTCACTAGAAGCTAATTCCCTTCGATATTTTGGCTTTAATCCTGAGTAAAAACGATTGATTTTACTATCAAGGTCTCGGATAAAATTTGGAGCATACCTTGCCAATCGAGTGAAACTTTCTTCATAGGTAGCCACTGAGTCTTCCTCTTGCCTCAATTCCAAGAATTGTTTTTCCATCCTAAGTCGAACAGCCTTAGGAAAATACTTCTCAAGAAACATACCATTGAATTCATCCCAGTCAATAGCATCAATCTCATCGGCGTCCCTGATATTTTTAACCATAGACCACCACTGATCTGCCTCACCCTCCAAACGGTAAATAGAAAGACTAACCTTTTGATTGTCTGAACACCCCATGACATCAAAAATCTTCTCCAGTGCTTTAATCCACCCTTCAGCTAACACAGGGTCAGATGATCCTCTGAATGATGGGGGATGTTGCCTCATGAAATGTTCCACCACTGAAATGTTCCTATGTAGTTGATCTGGCTGATCTCGTGCATGGATACCACCACCATTTATCGCTTGATTCAACTGCGCCATTACTGCAACAAACTGTCCAGTTCCAATTCCGACCATCTCAGGATGCTGATTCGGAAGGTTATTTCCTTCTGTATGCCTTCCTAGCCCTGCTTCCCTGTTTCCTCTGCGGAAAACCATTCTGAACAAACATGTCTTAGATGAAGCAACATGGTAATATTCAAATGCTATATCACTTCAATTTGACCGTAAAAAAATATTTTTGGATAATCATTTAATATAATTCTAACTCCTAAAGTTATCTAAACCGACCTCTGATACCAACTATAAGGCCCCAGCCTTAAAAATTACTTAATCTTGAGTTATTACAAGATTACACATTTAGGATCTTTTCGGGTTTAGATTTTTAGAGAATTAGATCATAAAACTTTCATTACATTCCACATATAAACAAAGTGGTTACATAAAGATAGTATTCTTCATTCCCATAAATGGAAACATATTTAAAATAAACATGGATTCTTTTTTGACACTTCCTTGACACTATCATCATATCATGTACCTTTCCCTTGACCTGTGAAAAACATTTCAAAAAAACTTGGGATGAGCATAAAAAGCTTAGTAAGGGATATAAAAATATGGAAAGGAAACATGGGTACATATATAAATAAGGATGAGATCATACTTTACCCGTAAAACATAAGCACTTTAACATACCTCATCAAATCATGAATAAATCGTAGAAAACATAAGACATAAAGGTAACTTGAGGCATTCATAACATTCTTACGTAGGGAGTAACCCTCTTGGTTACGTTTGGAATACCCATCACAGTATATTCCCTAAATATCTTCGGAGAAACCTTAACGTTTCACTCCTTTGCATTACCCAATGCATTAGAGAGCTATATCAGGCTCACCCTCCCTTAGTTTATCACGGAACCACCCGTTTTCATAATAATGCCCAAGAACCTCAACATAATCATATCACATAAAACATGCATAAAGGAAACATAATGTTCCCACCTTTCAATCACAAGATATCAATACAACACATTGATATATAAAACCTTATGAAAACCATTTTCGATACCAAAATAAAAGAAAAGTAAAACATGGTATTTATTTTTCTTTTAAAAAGAAGGTATGGCTTGTAGAGGAAGCCGAAACTCAAATAACAGTCACGACGGCGGAGAAGTCATTGTCGCCGCATACGTACGACAAAAACATTCCCTTTTTTCGTTTAGTAAAACGCTTCGTATAAAAAAGATTCCTTTTGGATAAACGTAAAAGTAAAAGTGGTTTATACACCGTATAAAACAAGGTTGTGTATAAAACAAAATATGCCTCAATGAAAGGAGATTGAGACGAAGTCCCGTACCTCGGGTCCGACTTGACTCGATCGTTCTTTAATGTCCTGAATAATAAACTTGAGTTAATTTATACTTTCTTAAGAACCTTTTTCAAGTTCATTATTCCTTTTATATAACTTATTACCATGTCATGAACACTATGTAATTATTTAAGTTAATAATGGTCATTTTAACGATCATTGGTACTTGAGTAAAAAATAAGCCCTTTATAATTACATGTTGTTCATGTATCCATTATATCCAGAATGGTATTCATGATGTAGATATCATATATTTCATATATATCCAGTACATGCATGCATTTATAATATTACATAATCATTTAGAGGTAAGAAATGAAATGCACCGTTCATGGAGACGGTAAGTCGTACGTACGCATGAACGCTACTTTCATTTCTATTTCGTATTTTCTGGAGTGGAATAATAATGATATAAGAGTATTTTATAATTATAGTATAATAAAATATATAATATCATTAACTTTATCCTTTACACATCCCACATATGGTATTAACGAATCAAATCACTTTCAGGGGGCGGTAGTCCGCACTTCCTAAAATGAAGATATCGTGTTTACCCATAATGGAAACAATAAAGGTATGACCAAAAAGAAAAATACAGAAGCTTAAGTAAAACATAAACATATTATATATCATATATAAATATAGTTACATCTTAATGGACACCTTTTAAGGTGTTAAAATAATTTTGAACAATCATCGTTTCGGGAGGCATAAATTCACCATCCACAGAAACAGTATGTTCGTTAACCATTAGATGTAGGTGTGTGTAAGTTTAGATCAAATCCATATTATAACAACATCCTAGTATATTGAGGATACTTTAGTTGTTACAAAATAAAAGAATAAAAAGAGTTTAGGGGGTTGGAGAAGCAAAATAAAACAAAAGGACTCAAAAGAAGACATTACCTTAAAATCGGGCAACTCCCTTTGGTTTGAGCTCAAAGGCTTCCTTGGGAAGACTTCTACCCAATGTGAGGATTCAAGTAGTAATAGAGGGAAGTGGAGAGACAAAATGGGTAGGGGTTGGCCGAGCCAAAGGCTTTGGGAGTGTGAAAAAAGAGGTAGAGGTGGGGACCGTTTATAAGAGGAGAGGAGGGGCACTCTTGGAAAGTAAAGAAATATTACTTTATTTCAAAATGAGTTTCGGATTTAAATGGTCACACATTGATATAATTCTAGGATAAGGTGATAAGGGTTCTAAATACACTCATACAATAGGTTTTGGACATGTGTAGATTTTAGATATTACATTATCTTTCCATTTTATTTAAATCGTTAAATAATGAGGTCATCGCTGCATCATCATGATGTCATAAATAATTTAATTTATTTAAAGTATAAAAATTATAAAAAAATTACTATGATGTAGGAAATCTTTTTATCTTTCCAATGACTATTTATAATAAAAAAATCTGATCTTTATAACCCCATGTAAAAATTGTTTTAGTAAAACATATCATGTTTGTGTCATTTTTACTTTTACATTAAATAAAAAGTTATTTATGTCATTTCCCAACCAAAGTGGCTCCATGGGGTCCCCAAGCAGACCCATGGCTTGTATTGGTCGGCCATGACACAACCAATGAGGGTAAGACATGTTTCAAGCTCATCTCATTTTATTAAAGCATTATTTTTACCTTAAACTACAATAATTACCACTAATCGCGATTAAAAACTTAATAAGTTACTATTCACCAAAAAATTATTTTAATCTCATTGAACCACATTTTACTTCTTAATGACAACCATGTATGTCAGATTTTTTAAATTTAAAACACAATGATGGAAAAATTTCATTTAAACGGAAAAATCAGTTTTTATAAGTACCACTTAGTGGTTTCACTATTCATCAAAAATTGATGTTTTTCAGAAAATTATCAAAAATTCACCCTAAGATATATTTGATATTATGAATTCAAAAATTAAGTCTATTTTACAAAATTCAAAACATATAAGTCACATTAATTAATTTAATAATTAATTCCCGCTGTCATGACAAATAGCGTGTTTTTATGAAACAATAAGTATCTAAAGATTGACACTAGTTTAAGTCCAATTTCAAAGTGAAATTGATTCCAATGACCACCATTGGATTAAATGGTAAAAATATATTCTAATTTCACTTTAAAACCAATTCAAAAGATAATCTAATCATATAAATAAATTAGATTAAAAAGCAGTTTTGATGTAAAATGCAGTATGTTTCACTATTCATTAAAAAAATGAAAATTGTCAGAAAAATACCAAAAATTCACACAAAGTAAATTTTTATGTCCCAATAATAAAGAATAAGTTTATTTTTACAAACATAGTTTATAAAATTTTCAAAAGATAGATTCAAAATTGGTTTGCCATCAAAAGGCAGTAAAACAATCTTTTCAAAATATTAGTGTATTCCATGCTTAAGATTGGATTTATTTTCATTTTAAGCCTCTAAAACACTATCTTAATCATTAATAGACATAGATAAAAATATCTATTATTCATTACTTACATGGGATGTTACACCCACACCCCCCGGTGCCCCCCGCGACCCCCTTTGATTTTAGTAAATTTTAGTTATTTCTTGGGTCTTTGATTCGAATCATGACTTTGTTACACAATGTGAATCTACTTCAGGGTAGATACTATGGGTTTTGTTTAGAGATTGAAGAATTATAAGTCATAAAACATTTTCAAGTTTTTAATGGGTTGATTAGGATTAATTCAAACTAAGGATATTTTTGGGTATTTTTATAAATCGTGGAATTCACACCATGAAAGGGGTTCATGACATGAATTATTTAGAACCAATGGTTTTTATCATGATTTACATATTACTCTTCTTCCATTAAATGTGAATACCTCCCTCATAAATCCTAGAAAGATTTTAGATAATATTGGGTATCTTCCTCTACCAGATTTATTTTCTTAGGGCATTTGATCACTAGTGTGGTGGGTTGTCTTCCTTTGGGTATGTGTAATATCATTCACTCTCTTTATCATTTATGTTCTTGGTTTGGTAGTGTTGTGTGATATGGTTTCGATGGTTTCATAAATAATATGTGTTATCAATCAATACATTGTGATTTTCCCTCATTCCTTTTCTATTTGAGGAATATCTACTTGTTTCCAATTTATGTTGTCGAAGGATCTTAGGTTCCTTATGTTTATAAGGTAGGTGTATCTATACAAGTGGTTCTAATTTAAAATTTCCTTATATTCTTAATAATTTCTTTGGATTGTTTCATGAAATTGATGGATTTAAATGGATTTTATGTAAAATATACATGTTTTTAAAGAGGTCTTTCTTCAAAAATGGTTTTTCTCACGAAAAGTGGTTGACTAAATTCATTAAAGGGTGGATTTGTTTTTAAAATCGTTTTTCAAGCTTGAAGTCGAAAGGATTTATTATTAAAATTGTTTTATTGTATGTGATCATGGTTTCTAAAAATATTTTGAACAACTTGGAACATTAGGTGTCCTTGGATGCATTGGAAATATACTTCTCACTATTTTTTAAGTAATTCCACAAGAGGTTTTATGACAATTTTTTGTGTGTAATTCCACTAGAGGTTATATTAGTTGAATCCACCTTAATCTTGGATTGGGGATTCTATTTCATGTCTATAACGTAAACCCATAGTTTGGATCCCAAATGGTGGGTTTTTTCATTGATGATTTGTTTATCACATGATGGTATTTTCATGGTTACTTGCTCACAGAGTTATATTATCGTGTATCTATGGTTGGGTTTTTCTATGACTACCCAATTTCTTTTATTCTTAACATATTCCTAGATTTTTTGTATATGGTTTTTTTATGAAAATCGAAGTATTATTTTAAAAAATTGTTTTATTTTATGAAAAATATATGTAAACTGGATTTATTTTAAAGATAGAGATATTGAATTTTTGATATTAGAACTTGTAATTTTATCTTTTTTTTTACTATCTTTGTATAAAGATGGTTTGGTGGTGATAGATGGTCACATAGGTAGATGATAGTATTGTTTATTTTATCTTTATGGTTTGGCCTATTTAGATTGAATTTTTTATACTAATGGATGTTTATCTTTATTTTTTATTTTAATTTGGTTTCATAACTTTATTTTCTAAAACAAGATACTACATTAATGTCTCTTTATTACACATATCCATGTATAAGACCCTCTTGAGAGACTTGCCTAGTTTTCCGTAGTCAGTTCATTATAAATTGATATCAAAAGGAATATTGAGCCTGGAATGTTAAGACACTTCATATTTTTGGTTTAGTGTCATTGGTAGACTAGATTTAGTAGCACTAAAATTTTGTTAATATGTGTGGGATGGTTCCTAGACATCTTACCTCCATGTATGAATTCAAGTTACTATGGGTGGTTAGTTATTTTTGAAAATATTGTTACTTGGTCTTTGTGGTTGATTGAATAAACTAGATTTGGTGTCTATTTAAAAAAACTATTCCTTTCTTATGTTTTATATTTCATTAATTGAATTCCTAAATTCATAAAATTATTATTATTTTAAATCATTAATATGGATTATGGAAGTTGTTCTATGATTTAGGAATTTTCTCATTACTAAAGGGGTTTTCATCTTGTATTTGTTAGACGATTCGTACTAGAAGAGGTCATATGAATCTAAGTGATGGATTTGTGAGATGGGTTTAATATGAGAATCCATTAGTGGTATCTTCTTTAGTGGAAGTTATAATATGCACTATTCATACTTTGGTTATAAAGGTATTAAAAACCCAAGAGGAGTAGTGGATCATGACTCATAATTTACTAACAATAATCCACCTATCTTTCATGGTGATAATGGAATCTAGAAATATGAGGATAGGATTGAGTAGATTGGTAGGAGATTTAAAATTCTAAAGATTCCCAAAGTATCTAAGGGGTGGGGGTCAACATATATTCTTGATGGATTGGGAAGGAAATGGAGAGAGTCAGTTGTGCATGCTATATTTCATGAGGATCTTACGTGGGAATCCTTCAAGAAAATATATAAACTATAGTTTTATCCTAAAATGTTACATGTGGAAAAGAACTGATACTTTCTAACATTATAAAAATGGGAATGTATTGTTATAGTGTATTCCACTAACTTTTCTAGGTTGGTGCATTTCAAAGTGGATATTATTACCAATGTTTACATGAAATCTCTAAGGTTTGAGATTGTGCCAAGTGTCTCCTATGAAACCTGAGTGTGACATGGATTTATATTTATAGTGACACTTAATTTTGATATACCTGCACACTATTGTTCGTTTTATATTCGTTTACTAGATTATGCATTAGAAACCATTAGTGGTGGCCTACTTAATTTACCTCACACCATATTCAGTACATGGATTGGTACCCAGATAGTCTTCTTTGTCATAGGAAATACGACTTTGATATGGTTGGTTATGTATGAAACCATTGAGAAACATCATTACTCTTGGAGGAAATCTACGGTCAAGGCTAAACAATCACATAATGTCTCAGGTTTAAAATGCATTATGATCAGTTTCGATCACACATCAGTGGGGTGTTGTTTGAGGCAACATAAATGTGTGATCGATAGTGTTATAAATACCGACTGGTATCCCATTTCTAGATATGGAAAATAAAATAAAACATTTAATTGAGATGACCAAGCATGTGAGTACATGAGATGTTCAGGAATGTTGTAGTATTTTTTGTGAGGGTGTGGAAGTAATCTGAGTGGACCAATGTATCTCATTAATGTAGTGGGGATAGAAATTGTTTGAGGGAACATAAATATGTGATTGACAGTGTTATGATAATTGTGTATCTCGATATTCTTACTGCTCCTTAATGAGGTGTTCACGCTGTCTCCTAAGGACCAGACTTTTTTGGTTTGTCTGGGCATGCTAAGTAAGTGGTAAATGTGATCAATGAATCGTCTTTATTATATTATGCATACTTTATGATCAATTGGTCATCTTTATTATATTATGATTCTGCAATCTTACACTATCGTATATTTTGTGTAGGCACATTGTGATATACATGGATAAAAGTTGGATCACATTACCGAGGAACACACCTCAGTATGTTAAGTGTTTGAATGAGTTTTTAGATTTTGCGATTTCTAATTGATCCGTTGAAGGGAGAATAAGATGTCCATGTCCTAAATGTAAATTTAGAACATGGTTGAAGAGAGATGAACTTTATGAACATTTAATACTGAAGTAATTCCCTTGTCAATATTTGTGTTGGAATTGGTGTAACGCCCCGACCCCAGCTACCCAGAGCCGGTGCATTAGTTCGTAAAATTGGCATGATCACAAAAGATCAAGTCTCGAAAGACCGATTAGTTTAGTCGCCTTAGAAACACTAGATACATTCATAAATCTTACATTACATCATAAAGTGAAAAACAACAATAACAAAGTCTCCATAGTCTACACTCATATCCTCTTCTGACAATCCCTGCAGGTCATTCATAAAATACTTCTTCACATCCTGGAAAATATTAAAACATTGAAAGGGGTGAGCTCAGATGCTCAGTAAGGATAACAATATTGCGGAAGCTTTCATAAATGAACATTAACATTTAAGGCAATGTATAACTAAAACAAAAGCCTTTTTAAACTCGAACTTCAGCATAATATGGAAAAAGTAAAATGAGATAATGCCATTTACTTACTCACATGGATATTCTACTAGTCGAATAATCACATGCAATATCAATAACCACTTTCATAATGAGGGAATGTATAATGCCAGACATTCTGAAACACTTTTTCAAGGCCTCGGCCAAGACGTCTAAAATGATTAAGGCCTAGGCCAAAACCATAAATCAAATTGGGAAAGGGCCTCGGCCAATTCCACATCTAGTTGTCTCATGAGACCTACCGATGCATCGAGGAGCTATAGCGGGCTCCACCCGTCACATACTAAGTCTAATACATTCCTCATATGAATAGGTTTAAACATAACATAAATATTCGTATTAAAACTAGCATACGAAATGTCAACAATTTCTCCATAAACTATGGATGGTATAAAAATAACACATCCACAGTCAAATATTTCACAAAATGTTCAATGGAAGTTTTGTATCATAAATCAATTTCAATTAAACTTAAAACCCATCAAAGGATGTTGACATGGATGAAATCAAAGCTATTTGAGAGTAATATCTCTCCTTTTTGAAATCATTTAAAAGTCCCATAATTATAAAATAATACATTTACTTTGAATATATTCTTATAAGCTTGTTAGGGAAGCTTCGACGAAGTTATAATGGCGGAAAATAGCCGCACCCGCCGTATAAGTTAAAAAAAACATTCTTACCTTAAATTTGTCAAAGAGGTCAAAAAGTACATTGTTTGGAAAACGACAGTAAGATTCCTTTCAAAAATGTATAAGGGTATAAATGACTTTAACAAATTTTCTATTTAATAGTAAAAATGTTTTGAAAGACATTTTTAAGAAACATGGATGTGGATGATAACGAGGTCCCAGTAGATAATTATGTATAAACAACCTTGGATAATGAAGAGGTTGTGAAGTAAACCCTTACCTCGTGTCTGACTTGACTCAACCGTTCTTTAACCTCCTGAATAATAAACTAGAGTTAATATATACCTTATTAAGAACCATTTTCAATTTCATTATCCTTTTTATATCACTTATTACAATGATATGAACATTATGTAATTATTTAAGTTAATAACGGTCGTTTTGTCGATCTTTGGTACTTGAGTCAACAATAAACTTCTTATAATTACAAGTTGTTTATGTGGTCGAATATCCATTATCTCCAGAATTATATTAATGATTTAGATGTCATATATATCATATATATCCAGTATATACATTCATTTATAATATTACGTAACATTTAGAGGTAAGAAATGAAATGCACCGTTCATGGAGACGGTAAGCCGTACGTACGCATGAACGCTACTTTCATTTCTATGTCATATTTAATGGAATGAAATCATAATAATATAAATTTATAATATAATTACAGTATAATATAGTGTATAATACCATTTAATCCATCCTTTATACATCCCATATATGGCATTAACGATTCAAATCACTTTGAGGGGGCGGTAGTCCGCACTTCCTAAAATGAAATTATCACATTTTACCCATAATGGAAATCATAAATTATGCCATAAATGAGAAATACAGAAGCATAAGTAAAACATAAACATATTTTATATCATATATAAATATAGTGACATCTTAATGGCCACCTTTGAAGGTGTTATATGAGTGTTGAACAATCATCGTTTCGTTAGGCAGAAATTCGCCATCCACAGAAACCGTATGTTCTTTAACCATTAGATGTAGGTGTGTGTAAGTGTAGCTCGAATCCTTCTTATAAAAACACCCTAGTGTATTTAGGATACTGGTTTTGTTACAAAAGAAATTAATAAAAAGAGTTTAGGGGGTTGAAGAAGAAAAATAAAACAAAACAACATTAGAGAAGACATTACATCAAAATCGGGTAACTCTTTTTGATTTGAGCCAAAGGCTTCATTGGGAAGAGTTATGCCAAAAGTGAGGCTTCTATGAGTAAGAGGGGGAAGTTGGGAGAGTATTTGGGCAGAGGTTGGCCGAGCCAAATGGCTTGAAGGTGTGAATAAGGTGGTAGAGGTGGGGGCCTTTTATAAGTGGAGAGGAGGGGCTCTTTTGGAAAGATTGAAATGTTACATTATTATACAATGATTTTAGGATTATAAAGGTCCCAAACTTATATAATTCATGGATAAGGTGATAAGGGTTCGAGATATCCTCATAAAATAGGCTTTGGACAAGTGTAAGCCTTGGATTTAGCATTATCTTCTCATTTTATTTAAATCGTTAAATAATGAGGTCATCGCTGCATCATCATGATGTCATAAATAATTTAATTTATTTAATGTATAAAAATTATAAAAAAAATACTATGATGTAGGAAATCGTTTTAGCTTTCTAATTAATATTTATAATCAAAATTTGGACTTGTGTATCCCCACTTAAAAACTGTTTTAGTAAAACAACTCATGTTTGTGTCAATTTAATTTTAACATTAAATAAATATATATTAATGTCATTTTCCAACTAAAGTGGCTCCATGGGGTCCCCAAGTTGACCCATGGGTTTTCTAGGTCGTCCATGACTCATCCAATAGGAGTAGGACAAGTGTCATGCTCATCTCATATTATTAAAACATTATTTGTACCTTAAACTACACTAATTACCTCTAATCGGGATTAAGAAATTAAAAGTTACTATTCACCGAAAATTTATTTTAATCTCATTGAACCACATTTTACTTCTTAATGACAACCATGTATGTCGGATTTTTGAAAATCAAATCACAGAAGTGGTAATATTTCATTTAAACGAAAAATCAGTTATTTTAACTACCACTTAGTGGTTTCACTATTCATCAAAAATTTATGTTTTTCAGAACAAAGCCAAAATTTCACCCTAAGCTATAATTGATATTCCGAATTCAAAAATGATGTCTATTTTACAAAATTCCAAACATATAAGTTTCATTAGTTAATTTTATAATTAATTCCCGCTGTCACAACAAATAGCGTGTTTTTAAGAAACAATTTATATCAAAAGATTGGCAATTGTTTATGTCCAATTTCAATGTTAAATTAATTCTAATGACCACCATTGGATAAAATGGTAAAAATATATTCTAATTATACTTTAAAACCACTAAATAGTATAATTTATCACAATAAATTATTTTGATTAAAAAAGTTTTTTTAAGTATTTTTCACTATTCATAAAAAATAGAAGTTCTCAGAAAAATACCAAAAATTCAACATAGGCTAATTCCGACCTTCCGAATCTAAAAATGAAGTCCATTTTGATAAATAAAATTTATAAAATTTCAAAAATTAGGTATTACTATTCACAACGGCTAGTTTAATTCGTTGTGGTGTGTGTTAGAGCTCGAGGTTGCGTACAACACACGTTATTGCATTATTCAAAGTGAAACGTACCGTGGAAGCTTGGGGTTTTACATTCTCCCCTCCTTCAATAAATTGCGTCCTCGCAATTTGAAATTTTTCTTTGAAAATAAAAGGTTGAAAAGAGAAAATACCTTTGTGGAAAACCCACATCGGAAATAAGATAAATAAAATTTAGCCTTAATAAGAGGGAAATGGAAATAAGAAAGTCACCACCAAATTATGATATCGATAAAAAGAACATTGGTGGAAATTAGAGACATATAATTGGAGGAAAAACGTAAATATTTGTAGGGAGTGATTGAGGTCATCAATCACAATCAACTGTCAAATTGAGGGCCTCAAAGCCTTCAATCTATGTTGATTTAAAATATCATCAGTTCAACAAGACATAAGGTATTAGGATAACACATTTTTTTGTTTTAATATCCCTTTACTAAAGTTTAAGAATTAATTTATTCTTTGAATAAGAGATAGGTATATATATATTTATGCTTGACAATTAGAGTTTCAACCTTCAACTCATCTTTCACTCAAAAAGATAATATAACTCAAAAATATTATACTTATCCTAATTGTATAAGGTTCCAAATGTTAACACATACCATTTAGATTAGTAAAATTATATTGTAATAACCAGGGACTTCTTGTAGGCTAGTGGTAGGAAATAAAGTCCTGTCGCACTATGGTTGTGGGTTCGATTCCTGCAGCTTTGTCCGACGCGACGGGTTAGGCCCCACCCTGTAAGTTGTCCTTTTCCTAAAACTATAGTATCATAATATTCCAAAAATAATCTTCATAAATGCTTTAACCTTAAACAATACTTACCATGGTTCAACTTAATCCATTCCAACCTTAATAGTTATCCAAAATACCTCCGTCCAGACTTTCTCTAAAAGGTCTCTAAATTCCAAAATCAACTGTAACATCAGATTCCCCAAACAAAGAAAAGTTTCTCTTATTGTCACATACTAAAAATATGATTACCTTAATCATATTACCTTAATCAAAAAGTACTGCAGTACAATCTTTATATATATCACATTATTCTTATAACCAGAATATAATCCTTGAGTCCAAAAGCACCAATACATTAATTATTCCTCTTCAACTGTAGTCACAGCATAAGATTGGCCTTGATCCCTTGGCCTTTTCTGAGGTAAGTTTCCTTGACGCTTAGGACATTCATTTGCATAATGACCCATTTCTCTACAATTGTAGCATTCAACTTTGATAGCCTCTTTCTTTCCCTTGCAATCACGAGCCTGGTGACCCTTTTCTCCACATTTATAACAAACTCCCATTCCTTTTAGGCACGTACCAGGGTGATTCTTCCCACAATTATCACATAATGGAAAATCCTTCTTTCCCTTTTTCCCTTTATCTGTCTCTTGTTCCACCGTTCTCTTCTTCTCTTGCTTTACTTTGTTGTCATAAGACTTAGAGAATTCCTTTTCTGTCTTGATAGCACATGAGACAATATCTTCGTATGATGAGAAGGATTGTGATACTAAAGCTCGACGGAGAAATGGTTTTAACCCATCAAAGAAACGATCAATCTTACTCCTTGGGTTACGTATATAATCGGAAGCATGCCTCGCTAACCTTGTAAAGTTAGCCTCATACTTTGCAACATTCTCATCCTACTTCTGCCTCAGACTCAGAAATTGCCTTACCATATCTGCTTGATGGTCACGAGGAAAGTATTTTTCTAAGAAAAGCTCTTTGAACTCCCTCCATTCCATATTCGATACGTCATCATCTTCCTTTGTGTTTTGAATCAGCGACCACCACTGATCGGCATCTCCAGTGAGGCGGTAAACTTCCATGACAACCTTCTCCCTTTCGCTACTCCCCAAGGCATGGAATATTTTCTCTAAGGAGTTTATCCATTGCTCAGCTACTAAGGGATTTGTACCCCCATTTAAGGTTGGTGGTTTTTGCCTCATGAAACGGTCTAGCATTGATCCTCCACGTTGCGGATCAGGGTGCTCCATACGAGTAAGGTTATTATTCATAAACTGAGTAAGTTGTCCCAGTATGGTGATTAGCTGATCGGCACCAGTTGCATCACCAACCCCACTATAATTATCTTGAGCAGGAGGGAAATCCCTACATGGAGTGCGCGCATTGATACAGTTTCCATTTCTTCCACTAGGCGCCATTTCTAAACAATTGCATAAACTAGATCAGTTTATGAATCAAAATACATAATCCCATACTTATAAAACACTTAACATAAATTGAACTATTTATGGATATAATCCATAATCATAAAAATAAATGTTTCCTTTGAGAAAGTATATACTCATAACCCTTCATAGTGGTTTGTAAAGAAAATGAGAATTATCCTAAGCATATCCCCCGGGAGTGTTGTAACCAAGAGTGCAGCAAGGCCCGTTGTCGTGCACCAGTTCCCGTTCGAGTCTAGCTCAAAGCGGTGTTTTCGGGTTTTACCCCTAGGTACATCTGTGCCAGAGCTGCCTCTACCTGCTCGTATCCAGACAGGGATTTATTGCTCAGAAAACTCACAAAATCTCTACAATACCATAATTCTAGGAAGTTCTTCTATACTAATCCTCAAAGTTCATCTCAGGTCTACGTGCTCTAATCAGAGTTTATCTAAATCTAGCTTCCAAGGTTTGTACTAAACTTCCTCTGATACCAACTGTAACGCCCCGACCCCAGCTACCCAGAGCCGGTGCATTAGTTCGTAACATTGTCATGATCACAAAAGATCAAGTCTCGAAAGACCGATTAGTTTAGTAGCCTTAGAAACACTAGATACATTCATAAATCTTACATTACATCATAAAGTGAAAAACTACAATAACAAAGTCTCCATAGTCTACACTCATATCCTCTTCTGACAATCCCTGCAGGTCATTCATAAAATACTTCTTCACATCCTGGAAAATATTAAAACATTGAAAGGGGTGAGCTCAGATGCTCAGTAAGGATAACAATATTGCGGAAGCTTTCATAAATAAACATTAACATTTAAGGCAATGTATAACTAAAACAAAAGCCTTTTTAAACTTGATCTTCAGCATAATATGGAAAAAGTAAAATGAGATAATTCCATTTACTTACTCACATGGATATTCTACTAGTCGAATAATCACATGCAATATCAATAACCACTTTCATAATGAGGGAATGTATAATGCCAGACATTCCGAAACACTTTGTCAAGGCCTCGGCCAAGATGTCTAAAATGATTAAGGCCTCGGCCAAAACCATAAATTAAATTGGGAAAGGTCCTTGGCCAATTCCACGTCTAGTTGTCTCATGAGACCTACCGACGCATCGAGGAGCTATAGCGGGATCCACCCGTCACATACTAAGTCCAATACATTCCTCATATGAATAGGTTTAAACATAACATAAATATTCGTATTAAAACTAGCATACGAAATGTCAACAATTTCTCCATAAACTATGGATGGTATAAAAATAACACATCCACAGTCAAATATTTCACAAAATGTTCAATGGATGTTTTGTATCATAAATCAATTTCAATTAAACTTAAAACCCATCAAAGGATGTTGACATGGATGAAATCAAAGCTATTTGAGAGTAATATCTCTCCTTTTTGAAATCATTTAAAAGTCCCATAATTATAAAATAATACATTTACATTGAAGATATTCTTATAAGCTTGTTAGGGAAGCTTCGACGAAGTTATAATGGCGGAAAATAGCCGCACCCGCCGTATAAGTTAAAAAAACATTCTTACCTTAAATTTGGCAAAGAGGTCAAAAAGTACATTGTTTGGAAAACGACGGTAAGATTCCTTTCAAAAATTTATAAGGGTATAACTGACTTTAACACATTTTCCATTTAATAGTAAAAATGTTTTGAATGACATTTTTAAGAAACATGGATGTGGATGATAACGAGGTCCCAGTAGATAATTATGTATAAACAACCTTGGATAATGAAGAGGTTGTGAAGTAAACCCTTACCTCGTGTCTGACTTGACTCAACCATTCTTTAACCTCCTGAATAATAAACTAGAGTTAATATATACCTTATTAAGAACCATTTTCAATTTCATCATCCTTTTTATATCACTTATTACAATGATATGAACATTATGTAATTATTTAAGTTAATAACGGTCATTTTGTCGATCTTTGGTACTTGAGTCAACAATAAACTTCTTATAATTACAAGTTGTTTATGTGGTCGAATATCCATTATCTCCAGAATTATATTCATGATTTAGATGTCATATATATCATATATATCCAGTATATACATTCATTTATAATATTACGTAACATTTAGAGGTAAGAAATGAAATGCACCGTTCATGGAGACGGTAATCCGTACGTACGCATGAACGCTACTTTCATTTCTATTTCGTATTTAATGGAATGAAATCATAATGATATAAATTTATAATATAATATAGTGTATAATACCATTTAATCCATCCTTTATACATCCCATATATGGCATTAACGATTCAAATCACTTTGAGGGGGCGGTAGTCCGCACTTCCTAAAATGAAATTATCGCATTTTACCCATAATGGAAATCATAAAGTATGCCATAAATGAGAAATAAAGAAGCATAAGTAAAACATAAACATATTTTATATCATATATAAATATAGTTACATCTTAATGGCCACCTTTGAAGGTGTTATATGAGGGTTGAACAATCATCGTTTCGTGAGGCAGAAATTTGTCATCCACAGAAACCGTATGTTCTTTAACCATTAGATGTAGGTGTGTGTAAGTGTAGCTAGAATCCTTATTATAACAACATCCTAGTATATTTAGGATACTGGTTTTGTTACAAAAGGAATTAATAAAAAGAGTTTAGGGGGTTGAAGAAGAAAAATAAAACAAAACAACATTAGAGAAGACATTACCTCAAAATCGGGTAACTCTTTTTGATTTGAGCTAAAGGCTTCCTTGGGAAGAGTTCTGCACAAAGTGAGGCTTCTAGGAGTAATAGGGGGAAGTTGGGAGAGTATTTCGGCAGAGTTTGGCCGATCCAAATGGCTTGAAGGTGTGAATAAGGTGGGAGAGGTGGGGGCCTTTTATAAGTGGAGAGGAGGGGCTCTTTTGGAAAGATTGAAATGTTACATTATTATACAATGATTTTCGGATTATAAAGGTCCCACACTTATATAATTCATGTATAAGGTGATAAGGGTTCTAAATCTACTCATCCAATAGGCTTTGGACAAGTTTAAGCCTTGGATTTTTCATTATCTTCTCATTTTATTTAAATCGTTAAATAATGAGGTCATCGCTGCATCATCATGATGTCATAAATAATTTAATTTATTTAATGTCTAAAAATTATAAACAAAATAATATGATGTAGGAAATCTTTTTATCTTTCTAATTAATATTTATAATCAAAATTTGGACTTGTGTATCTCCACTTAAAAACTGTTTTAGTAAAACAACTCATGTTTGTGTCAATTTAATTTTAACATTAAATAAATATATATTAATGTCATTTTCCAACTAAAGTGGCTCCATGGGGTCCCCAAGTTGACCCATGGGTTGTCTTGGTCGGCCATGACTCATCAAATAGGAGTAGGAAAAGTGTCATGCTCATCTCATATTATTAAAACATTATTTTACCTTAAACTACACTAATTACCTCTAATCGCGATTAAGAACTTAAAAGTTACTATTCACCGAAAATTTATTTTAATCTCATTGAACCAAATTTTACTTCTTAATGACAACCATGTATGTCGGATTTTTGAAAATCAAATCATAGAAGTGGTAATATTTCATTTAAACGAAAAATCAGTTATTTTAACTACCACTTAGTGGTTTCACTATTCATCAAAAATTGAAGTTTTGCAGAACAAAGCCAAAATTTCACCCTAAGCTATAATTGATATTCCGAATTCAAAAATGATGTCTATTTTACAAAATTACAAACATATAAGTTTCATTAGTTAATTTTATAATTAATTCCCGCTGTCACAACAAATAGCGTGTTTTTAAGAAACAATTTATATCAAAAGATTGGCAATTGTTTATGTCCAATTTCAAAGTTAAATTAATTCTAATGACCACCATTGGATAAAATGGTAGAAATATATTCTAATTATACTTTTAAACCACTAAATAGTATAATTTATCACAATAAATTATTTTGATTAAAAAAGTTGTTTTAAGTATTTTTCACTGTTCATAAAAAATAGAAGTTCTCAGAAAAATACCAAAAATTCAACATAGGCTAATTCTGACCTTCCGAATCCAAAAATGATGTCCATTTTGATAAATAATATTTATAAAATTTCAAAAAGTAGGAATTACTATTCACAACGTCTAGTTTAATTCGTTGTGGTGTGTGTTAGAGCTCGAGGTTGCGTACAACACACGCTATTGCATTATTCGAAGTGAAACGTACCGTGGAAGCTTGGGGTGTTACAATTGGCATGGAGAATCGAACAATACAGAAAGATTGAGCACTGATGTTAATCCAAAGAATGAGGTCCCAAGTTCGTCGACAATGGAAAATGAAATTAAAAACCTCATAAATGATGCATTCGGCACTGCAAGACACCACTATCAGCATCATAACATATAAGAACAACCAGAAGAGGGTGCTAAAAATTGAAACGTGACAAGTGATGTTTTTGAGACTGTAACACAAGTAGATCAAGATTGGAACATATCATTGGATCCTCATATTGATTCTGTAGAGCCAAATGTAACGGAAAACTTCACTGATAAAAATGTGTTTCATGATTTAGTTGATGATGGAAATCAAGAGTTGTATAGTGGGTGTTTGAAATATTCAAAGATTTCATTTCTGCTGAAGTTGTACCATATCAAATGTCTATGTGGAATTACAAATAAGGAAATGTCCATGATATTGGAATTGATTCGTGATGCCTTTCCTGAAGCAAAAATCCCAGAATCTTTTTATGATATGAAAAAAGTTGTTAACAAGCTTGGTCTGAATTATATAAAAATACATGTGTGTCCCAATGATTGTATGCTTTATTGGGGAGAGGATTCAAGTAGACAGAATTTCAAGAAATGTTCATCTTCTAGATGGCAGTCAAAGGGTGATGTTGGAAGTCTGACTGAACATAATTTCATGATGAAGAAGAAAATGAACGCACCTACAAAGGTTTTGCGTTACTTTCCTTTGAATCCGTGATTGCAAAGATTATTCATGTCATCAAAAACCGCCGAACACATGAAGTGGCATTCTGTAGATAATAACAATGATGGGTTAATGAGACATCCACGAGATTCCCAATCATGGAAGACATTTGATTCATTACATCCAGATTTCTGAGCTGATCCTAGGAATGTTCGATTGGGATTGGCTGCCGATGGATTCAACCCATTTGGGACTTTGAGTACAAGTTATAGCATTTGGCCAGTTGTTTTGATCCCTTATAATCTGCCTCCGTGGATGTGTATGAAACAATCATCTTTTATCATTTCAATGATTATTCCTGAAAAAAAAATGCCTGGAAATGATATTGATGTATACTTGTAGCCTTTGATTGAAGAATTGCAGGAGTTATGGAGTAACGGTGTTGAGACATTTGATGTTTGTTCTAAAACAATGTTCAAAATGCATGCTGCTTTACTATGGACCATTAGTGACTTCCCTGGGGTTGGGAATTTATCTGGTTGGAACACTTATATGGGTTTGTCTTGTCCCATTTGTAACTTTGATTTTGAGCCCAAACGGCTACCTCACAGTAGAAAATGGTGATTCTTATTCCATCGAAGATTTCTTGATGCATCTCATAGATTTCAGCTGAAGAAATCAAAATTTAATGGTTTCATTGATCGTAGACCACTCCAAAGTTGTTAACCGGTTCTGAAATATTGACACAACTTGAAAATGTTGAAACATAATTTGGGAAGGTTCATCATTTGAATGATAGCGGAAAACGGGTCCGAAGTGCATCGTCAAGTGAAATCAGAACGCAACAATGGAAGAAAAAAAGTATATTCTTTAAACTTTCGTATTGGGAATTTAATTTGTTATGCCACAATCTTGATGTGATGCATATTGAGAATAATGTATGTGATAATTTTATTTTCATATTACTTAATGAGCATGGAAAGTCGAAGGATCATCTTAATGCTCGCAAAGAATTACGAGTAATGAACATAAAACGCGATCTCTGGCCAGATGAGAATGAAAAGTATGCTCCGACCATTTTTGCAATGAAAAATAGGGATAAAGATACGTTCCTTCGAATTTTAAAGAATATGAAGGTATCTGATGGGTATTCGAGTAACATCTCGAGGTGTGTTGACTTGAAGAATCGTAATTTACATGGATTGAAAAGTCACGATTCACATATTTTGTTACAGCAGTTACTACCATTGGCATTGCGTACATTATTACCTGAAAAAGTTACTGCTATTGTACTCCAATTCTGCACATTTTTTAGGCAATTATGTGAGAAATTTGTACATCCATTTCAGCTTGACAACCTCTAGGAGATGTTTTTATTGACTCTTTGTGCAATGGAGATGATATTTCCTCCATTTTGTTTACTATCATGATGCATTTAACTATGCATTTGGTTGAAGAAGCTAAATTAGGAGGCCCCGTTCATTATCGATGGATGTATCCAATTGAGAGGAATTTTATTTATATGTTTTCCAGTTAAGTAAACAATTTTTTACATTTAAATAAATGCATAATATTATTATTTTATTTCACATATTTCTTGGGCATTTGAAATCATACGTGAGAAATAAAGCTCAACCAGAAGGCTCTATTGCTGAAGGCTATTTGGCCAAGGAATGTCTTACATTTTGTTCCAGGTATTTAGATGATATTGAGACAAGATTTAATCGATTTGGACGTGTTGACGACACATCAACTCAATCTCAAATGCATCAGAAATCAAAAATATTTCCTGCTATTGGCCGATCAGTTGGGAGGACCTCAAATATGACACTGACAGAATTGGAATTATTACAGGCACATAGATATGTGCTGCTGAATAGTGAAATTGCAGATCCATTTATTGAAGAGTTGAGGATACAAACAAAGAGACGAATGAGAGTCCGAACATGAAATGAGAAAGATATAACGAAAGCTATGAATAAAGAGCTTGTATAATGGTTTTCACGACGTGTAAGTTCATAAATATTGAAATAAATAATAATATTAGTTTGACACATACAACTTGTAAATATATTAAATTATATTTCTTTTTCAGATCATGAACATTGATACTCGAGCAGACTTGTCAGAAGATTTGAAGTTTCTTGCTAGTGGTCCTATAAAGCAAGTTAGAAAGTTCGATGCTTATAATGTGAATGGCTTTAGATTTCGTACAGTTGATCGAGAAGTGGGTTTGAAAACACAAAATAGTGGTATATTTACATTTGCTGAAGTGGGATAATGTGGAAAGCTACATGATATTATTGAATTAAACTACCATGGACATTTTTCTGTTGTTTTATTCAAATGAAAATGGGTTGATATTATCAGAGGTGTTAAAAGAGATTCATTGCAATTTACTTCTGTGAACATCTCTCGCTTGATGAATGTTGGTGATCCTGAAATGCATGATCCATATATCTTAGCATCGCAAGAAAAAATGGTATATTATGTGAATGATGATGTGTATGAATGGTGGAGTGTAGTTACTCACGTAATACAAAGAGATTTGTATGATATGGGTGATGAAGTGGAAGATTTGACCTCTGAAGTTGAATGTCATCAACAACAGGAAGCAGAATTATTTTTCCATCATGATATTGAAAATATTAGTCTTGCAAGGATGAATGAAGTGGATGAAGCAATGGAGTAGGAAACCGACATTATTGAAGGGGAAAATGATTGTATGTACAATTATTCATTCATGCAGCAACCACTTGTTTCATTTCTGCAGTCATTCATTATCATTGTTATATATATTTGGTTTGTTAGTACTGGCCATCTATTATCATTTTTAATTTTTTTTCTGCATATTGTTTTTGAAATATATATTCTGAAATTAATTTTATTTGATTAAATGACAGGAATTCCAAGGAGGAAGCGGTATACTATTTCTTCTAGTCCTGCGACGGATGCCGATCCATCTGGGTCACTCCCCACGACATCTCAGGCACCAGCTGCCTACACCCCCGCACCATCTCCCCCTGCACCATCTCTCACACCATCAGAGAGCCTCCCATTAGAGGCTGAGTCGTCGACTCCCCCTACAGGTGCCTCATCAGTTGGGCAGCGACAGACCCCTTCCAGTTCATCCCGGACACACTAGAGGGTCACAATCATAGGTATAAATTTTAATTAAATAAATTTATTTCATTTTTTTATACTAATTCTTTGCTCATTGAAGATGACAAAAATAAAACCGTGGAGAAACACTTAAAAAGCTCAGATGTTAGGAACTTGAATGGCGAAAAGATAGTCGTGCCATTTGATTCTTATGGGGTCCCTACGGATGATGTCGCGGGGTTACTTGGCCAGATTATAGGTCAGTTGGCAGTGGATCCCATTTCCCTTCCCATTTCATATGATGATTGGAGACATATTCCTCCAAACTGGAAAAATGAAGTTTTCAATTCTCAAATAAAGGTAATTTTATTACATTATGGTTTAATTGAATGTCATGTTACTAATATATTCAAAACAAATTTCTGTATACAGATGTTCTTCCACTTCACAGTTGCTGATGTGATAGCACAGAAGTGGACTTTGAAAAATCTCGATAAAAAATGGAAAGATTTCAAATGGAGATTGTGGTGTGATGTCAACGATACTTTGTTGACCTTGGAACAAATGTATGACAAGCTACCCAGTGGGGTACCGAAAGAGTAGTGGAAAGTTTTTGTTGACAGACATCGTAATGCGAAGCGGATGGTATTGAAATATATATTATTATATTATCCTCATTTTACATTAATACATGTATATGTAGAGGATATGACATTGGATACATTACTGTTAAATTTCATTTTATTTATTTCAGGATGTTTCGAGACAGAATGCATCAAACAGGGCGAAGCAAGTCATCCCTCACACGGCGGGCTCAAAAAGCTTTTCTAGAAGTCGAATGTCATTGGTGATATTTTAAATAGTTTAAATATTTATAATACAATATTATCTATTTAATATATTAAATTTTATATTTATCTTTTCTTAATGCAGTCACAGAATTTAGGGCACGAAGCCTCCCGGACTGAACTGTGGTTGGATGTTCACAGAAAATCAGATGGCTCTTTTGTTAATGAGCCTACCAAAGAAGTTGGGGTATGAAGTAAAATTTTTAACTTATTATCAGTTTTTACTGTGTTAATATGTATTGATATTTGATTTATATGTAAAAATTAAATAACTATGGGATGCCAGTCCTGGGAAGTCCTACTCAGTCTCCCAGGATGACCCATTTGCTCAAGTCCTTGGGAAGGAGCATCCTGGTAGAGTGTGCGGGATGGGTTTGGGACCCGTACCATCTGAGGTCTTTAGCAGGCCATCAGGGATTCCAGCTGCATCTACTCCTGGTTATGGTCAGCCCATACCTGAAGATGCTCAGAGGGAGATTTCTTCTCTGTGAGCCACAGTTCAAGACCAAGGGGCTCAGATAGCCACTATGCAGAAAGCGTTGACTGATTTATCTTAGCAGATGAGCAGATATTCCCCAAGTGGTAGTGCACCGAGTGGTGGTGAGCAGGTAAATCGCAAAAAACCACAATCATTTAGTTGGCAAACTTTTATTGGTTTTAAGTTTAATTATAAATATGCAACAATATTTAATTTTCAATATAATGTTCTTACAGGTGGCAGCAGGAGATGGAGGTGGAGAGGGTGACGATGCATCATCGGACCATGAGTAGTATTGTTGATGTGTTGAAAAAATATGGGAAAGGTTGGTTTGTATATATAACATGTGTGGCGTATGGAACCTTTAAAAAACCATTGGTCTTGGAGGAGGTTCAGTGGCTAACCTTGAATGATCACAATAACCTCAGGTGGTAAAGAGAATGATGTGTTTGTTTCATTGGTTAGATGATCTATGGTAATAGGCTCTTTGATGTTTCTGTTGTAAATTCATCATCGGGAATTTGACTCATTAGAGTGTTGCATGTCCAAACAGGGGGTGAGAGGATGGTCATTTCTTTGGTGACATGAAGCTCCATAGCTCTCAAAATCCCATCTCTCGTGCATTTGTTTTGAAAGACAACTTTGCATGACCTCATCACAAGAACCATACAAGAGACCTAATCATGTGATCATGTCACTTGACCTCTTTGTGTGATCACCTTGTCTAAATATCTCACTTAATCAATCCATGAACTAATCAATGGTAATTTATTAGAACTTTTATGCACACCCTTGTCTAAATATCTCACTTAATTCCGGACATGATATTCAAATTCATTATGTGTAATAATAAATGGATGAGGATACATGAAATTCATCAGAATTTTGAAATATGGGAATTCATGTCATGAATTGGATACACAATGTGAATTATCTGAGTTCAATATTTTAAATGAGGTTTTATTAGATTTTTTCTCTAGTATTTAATACATAATACCCAACTATCATTCTGAGTGAACACTAGGTGTCTTGAGGAAAAAATATATCCCACTTCATCCATTATTTGATTCATGGGATATAGTGGATTCCTCTTGGCGATCCATGGCGTGTTCTCCTATTTTTATATTTCTTTCATTATGTACCTATATTGGAGATCCAATATAGAGGTGGTATTTTTCTCTGGTGCGTGAATGTGCATGCATTTCTACAACCCCTTGTTTAGATGCAGTTTCATGCATGGTTTCCATGTGTGGTTGTGGTTTTTGAGTTTATTTTTCTTCATCCTACAGTGAAGAGTTATAAGTGACTGCTTCCATGTGGTAGAGGATACCCATTATCAATCTTCTATATTATATATGTGGTATAATCAAGTTCTTTCTCTCTTTCAAGTAAATATTAAGGGTTTTTTAATAATAAAATAATTTATGAAAAATATAAATTTATGATAATGGGTAATTTTCTCATGCCTTACTGCATTATTATATGTTTTTGAGATATCTATGCATGATTACATCCAATTCCAAATATAAGTACTATTGGGACCCTATTTTTAATATAGTTGTAATGTTTTGAGGACACTTTAAATGTTGTAATGAAATTTCTCCCTGAATAAAAATAAAAGGAATATATTTTTGGATAGTAATTGGTGTCCCATTGATGTATTTTTTTGTGTGGGGATAACCATGATTAGTAAAAATAATATGTGATAATTCCCATGAATATTCATTGAAGTCGTTATCTGTGATGTTGTGGATAAATCAACTTATTGTGTTTCACTATATGGTTTAGGAAGGTGTATGGTGATGTTATTGACCACATTGGTTGTGTAGTACAAGGGAATGTGATTCTTTGGTCGATTTTCATGTATGTGATTTTGGTAGTAGTGAAATGTGCTATGAAGAGGTTGTGGTACATGGTTATGGGGTCATGGATGTGGTGTAGTGGTTGTAGAATAATGTTTTTGTAGCAGATTCGTTGATTTGGTATGTGGTGATAGAGTTTCATGATGGTTTTAAGGAGTATTTGATTTTGTGATATGGGTTAGGCAATGTGGTGTGGAAACAATGGTGGATGTGTGGTGTTGTGGTGATAGTTTTGTGAGTTGAATTAGTTGTAGCATGGAGTGGATATGTCAGTTTCTTGGTTATCCATGAGATGAACTATGTTGATAATGTAAATGATCTAGGTTAGTAAATAACAAATATTTATTGGAAATAGATATGTTATAAATTAATCAAATGAAAATGTAAAGTGTTATGTGAATTTTAATGGATAAAAAATAAAGGTGGTGAAACATGTATGTGGAAAGTGGAATGTTGTGTTGATAGTGTTGCGATTGTCTTGGGTGATTCAAATAGTGATTTAATTGGTTGTGATTATTGATTTGTGTTATGGTGTGGTGATCTAATAAGCTCAAGTGTAGTTTATGTGGACACATAGGTTTGGTATCGTGGGATATCTATATACCATGAATGTTTCTATTATTTTATACACCAAGAATAATTTATATAAAATTACCACTACTCAAAGGTTTAGAGTTTTAAGTATTTTCACCAATAAATATGATGGTGGTGAAATTTAGGCATGGGTTCACACACATCCTCTCACTTCATTCAGAATTAGTGACACATGTTGGTGTTGGAGAATTCATAGAAACGATGTCATGTCCATGGTGCCTTCCGGTGGGAATTGATCTATAGACCCAATTTCTATGAGTGATAAGTTATGTGTTTCTATGTGATATATTGTGGGGTAATTGATGGTAGGAGGATAGGACAATGAATATGTCCATCACATTCATGATACCTTAAGACTCTTTTTCTAGTTTGGATGCCATTTGACAGAATATGTGTCCGTGGGTGGGAAGAGATGTTAGGTGGTAGTGTATTTGTCTACAAGTATGATTTATTGTGAAGTGATGGACTATGTGTCTACTGGGGTATGTGATGTGATGTGATGGCCTATGTGACTGCTGTTGGGATGTGGTGTGATCTGATAACCCATTTTTATACGGGAAGGATTTGATGTGATGTGACATGGTTTGTTTGGATGGGATGAGAGCATTCCTAATTAGATATAAGGTTGTGAGAGTGGAAAAGTAACGTTTAATCTATAGTGGGGTTACATTAATTTTTTGTAGAACACAGTTCCATATGATAATATTGGATCAATTATTTGATGAGTAATCCATGGTGTACAAAGGATTATTTAGATGAAATGTGTGGGGTTATATGGTTTATTCTATTTTATGGCCAGCACATTAACACACCATTTTCACCTAAAATTGAAGGATTCATTAAGACCTAGATTATTATATCATTTTTTTCTCGCCCTACATATATATTATAGTTTTTAGGATACAAGAATAACTTTGGAGACTAAACTAGACATTACCAATTCAAATAGTATTCATGTTACTTAACTGGATTTCAATTATCATTTGGAACATTGGGATACTTTTATGGAATCAAATATTTTCAATTTTGATCATCTGTAAACTATAAGTATAAATCCATGTCACCCCCAATCTCTTGTTTCATTTGATGTTATCTTGTGTTTCATTCTAAATCCATAATTTTAGGTATTTTGTATGCTTTAGGTATTCTTATTGAATTGGATCAACTTTTTCATCAACATTAAATGAAAGGGTGTTTATGAATATTGTGTAGGTGGTGCATAAATTTTGTCCTTATTATATGTATTTTGTATGTGTTTTTTGGTTTTTTTTCCAGGGCATTGGTGGATTATCAACGGAAATGCATTTTTTTTCCAGGTCAGCATTTCGCGGCAGTTTTAACCGCCGCTACTGTTTTAACACTTATACATTTAGCGGTGGTTAGAACCGCCGCAAAATCACGTCGGAAATTGCGGCGGTTTTAACCGTCGCTAAGAAGGCGACTGGGACGCCTGATTTTCGCGGCGATTATAGCCGCCGCTAATTAAATAGCCCTTAAACCCGCCGCTAAATTTACCAAAAACCGCCGTGAAATGAGGTACTACGACGCTTTTGTTTGACCGCCGTGAAATGCATAAAACCGCCGCTAATAGATTGTCGATGCCAAGTTTAGCGGCAGTTTCTGTAAACCGCCGCCAAACCATATAGTGGCGGTTTAAACCGCCGCTATATGAAAAAAAAACAGCCGGTAAGAGGCGGTTTTCCTATAGTGATTCATAACATTCTTACGTAGGGAGTAACCCTCTTGGTTACATTTGAAATACCCATCACAGTATATTCCCTAAATCTCTTCGGAGAAGCCTTAACGTTTAACTCCTTCACATTACCCAATGCATTAGACAGCTATATCAGGCTCACCCACCCTTAGTTTATCACGGAACCACCCGTCTTCATAACAATCCCCAAGAACCATAACATAATCGTATCACATAAAACATGCATAAAGGAAACATAACATTTCCACTTTTCAATCACAATATATAAATAAAACACATTGATATAAAAAAATTATGAAAACCATTTCCAATACCAAAATAAAAGAAAAGTAAAACATGTTATTTATTTTTCTTTTTAAAAAAATTAATGGTTTGTAGAGGAAGCTGAAACTCAAATAATGGTCACGGCGGTGGAGAAGTCGTTGTCTCCGCATACATACGACAAAAACATTCCCTTTTGTCGTTTAGTAAAATGATTCGTATAAAAAAGATTCCTTTTTGATAAACGTAAAAGTAAACGGGTTTTATACACCATATAAAAGAAGGTTGTGTATAAAAAAAATATGCCTCAGTGAAAGGATATTGATACAAAGTCCCATACAAAGACTGTATCCTTGGATTAAGGATAAATCAATTACATAATTATGTGTGACAGATGAATACACCAATTATAAGTGGATATTAAGTGTAAAACAATCTAAGGTTATTCACACATAGTCATAGAACGACATATTCAAGGAGTACAAGTTTATCCCAATGAATCAAAATTGGGTTAAGAAGTTCCCTTGCAAAAATTTGACAGCCTAACGGTGTCACTTCAAAATTCAGAAAAAGAGTTGATGAGAGATAAAAAGGGTATCTCATCACTTGGAAAAAAATTTACATTAATAAGGATATATAAGAACATATCCCAACTTAATTTTATGTGAATTAAAAGACATAACAAAAGAAGTCTTTTAAAAAGAGGAGGGTGAAAGGTTCCCTTACCGACTTTGGTATCTTTCAAAACATACAACCCATGAAAGAAGGACAATACAACATTGATGTAAATACTCATAAACGAATGTATATTACAGAAAGAGTAGAATAATGGGCAGTACATATACCACTAAAATGAAATGGTGGCAAATGTAGCATAAATCTCACAGGAATAAAAGTGAGATGAAAATTCCCTTATGAAAACTCGGCAGCCTAAGGGCGCCACTTAAAAATTCTAAAAAAAGAATTGATGAGAGTAAGAGGGGGTATATCATAATATAAAAATACAAATTGTGGTATGATTAATATAAAATAACATCCTCCAACATAATAACATGGAGAATAAATTAAATGACATAAAAGAGGGTACTTGAAAAAAAGCGAGAGGTCGGATCCCTTACCTCAAGTCTGACTTGTCTTGTTCGTTTCTTTATATTCCTGAATAAAAAACTTTGGTCAATTTATAATTTCTTAAGGACCTCCTTTAAATATTATTATTCAGTTCATATCACATATTATAATGTTATAATAATTGTTTAATAATGTTAGTTCATATCATATGTTTTTGTCGATGTTTGGTACATGAGTAAAAAAATGAACTTGTTTGAAAATGATTGCCCATGTAGTTATAAGTAAATAATTTAAAGAATAGTATTAATTATTAAAATATCATATATATCCACTACATATTCATTTTATACTATTCCATAACATTTGGAGATAAAAAATGAAAACCACCGTTCATGGAGACGGTAGGCCGTACGTACGCATGAATGCTACTTTCATTTTTTTCATATTAATGGAATTAAAAATAAATGAGATATATATATATATATTATAATTAAATTATAATATATATGTTATATAGGTCACATATGTTCATTAATTTCGTTATTTATACATTCCATGTATTGCATTAACGAGTCACATCACTTGAGGGGGCGGTAGTCCACACTTCCTCATATGAAATTATCACATTTTCACAACATGAAAAAAATAAAGGTATGTTTTAAATATAAAATAAAGAAGAATATAGTAAACATAAATACCATATACATCATATATAAATTACAGTGACATGATAATGTCCACCTTTAAAGTTGTTAAAAGAATATTGAACAATCATCGTTTTGTGAGGCGGAAAATCGCCAACCACAGAAACAGGATGTTCTTTAACCATTAGACGAAGGTGTGTATAAGTGTAGCTCGAATAATTCTTATAAAAACATCCTAGTATATTTAAGATACTGGTTTTGTTACAAAAAAAATGAATAAAAATAGTTTAGGGGGTTAGAGAAGCAAAATAAAACATAAGAACACAAGAGAAGACACTACCTTTAAATCGGGTAACTCTTTTTTATTTGATCTCAAAGGCTTCCTTGGGAAGACTTCTGCCCAAAGTGAGGCTTCTAAGAGTTATATAGGGATTTTTAGAGACAATATGGGAAGTTTTTGGCCGAGCCAAAGGCTTTGGATGTGTGGGTAAGGTGGTAGAGGTGGGGGGGGCTTTTATAAGAGGAGAGGAGGGGCACTCTTGGAAAGTTATAAAAGAATACTTTTTATAATATGCTTTTCGGATTTTAAAGGTCCCAAAATTATATATTTCTAGGATAAGTTTATAAGAGTTCGAAATCCACCAATCCAATAGGTTTTTGACAAGTTTAGGTCTTATATTTTACATTATATCTTCATTTTATTTAAATCATTAAATAATGAGGTAATCGCTGCATCATCATGGAGTCATAAATAATTTAATTTATTTAATGTCAAAAAATCATAAAAAAATTATCATGATGTAGGAAATATTTTTATATTTATAATTACAATTTATAGTAAAAAATTTGACTTGTATAACCCAATGTAAAAATTTATTTAGTAAAACAACTCATGTTTGTGACATTTTTACTTTTACTTTAAATAAAAGCCATTAGTGTCATTATATTACCCAAGTGACTCCATGGGGTCCAAAAAATCTACACATGGGTTTTCTTGGTAGGCCATGACACATCCAATAAGGGTAGGACATGTGTCTAGGTCATTTCATATTATTAAAACATTATTTTTACCTTAAACTACACTAATTATCTCTAATCGCGATTAAAAACTTAAAAGTTACGATTCACCAAAAAATTATTTTAATCCCATTGAACCGAATTTTACTTCCTAATGACAACCATGTATGTAGGATTTTTTGAAATTCAAAACACAGAGGTGGTAAAATTTCATTTAAACAAAAAATCAGTTTTTTAAGTACCACTTAGTGGTTTCACTATTCATAAAAAATTGACGTTTTTCAGAAAAATACCAAAACTTCACCCTAAGCAATATTTGATATTCCGAATTCAAAAATTATTTCTATTTTAAAAAATTCAAAACATATAAGTTACATTAATTTATTTAATAATTAATTCCCGCTGTCAGAGCAAATAGCGTGTTTTTATGAAACAATAAGTATCAAAAGATTGACACTAGTTTAAGTCCAATTTCAAAGTGAAATTAATTACAATGACTACTATTGGATTAAATGGTAAAAATATATTCTAATTTTACTTTAAAAATAATTCAAAAGATAATCTAATCATATAAATAAATTATATTAAAAAAAGTTTTTGATTTAAAATGCAACATTTTTCACTATTCATTAAAAAAAATGAACTTTATCGGAAAAATACCAAAAATTTACACAAAGTAAATTTTGATGTCCCGATTCTAAATAGGAATTTTATTTTGTCAAATATAACACATAAAATTTTCAAAATGTGGATTTAAAAGAGGTTCTCCATCAAAAGGCGGTTAATCGACCTTTTAAAGAATATTAGAATGTTTACACTTAAAATTGGATTCATTCGCATTTTTAATCCTCTAACATTTATTGTAAAGAGTAAAAATATTTGACAAACATATATAATCATTTTGTAGTTAGTTCTGATCATTCCCTCCATTACAACGGCTAGGCGTTAACTACCATTTAAAATAATATTATTTTATTATTAGAGTGCAACGTAAGATTCCCAAGAAACTCGTTGTTGTGTATTGGGTACGCCATCGAGCATAGTGTCCCCTTTAAAGTATTATTAATATTTTATTAACAAATATGGATAAATGTGAAAATTTCATATTCTTTATTTACCTGGAGTGTTACATCCTTCCCCCCTTTTGAGAATTGCGTCCTCACAATTTTAAAATTGTGCTTGGAAACTTCATTGAAAATCCCACATCAGAACAAGAGTCAGTACAACAATCACTTTAAAATAAAGAAAGAGAAGTACAAAGGTCACCCGAGTTAGCCCATACAAGGATTCCATGTAGGAAAACATGGATATGGAGGAAAAAAAGGGTCGTGTTCTGAGGGAGAGTGATCGAAAACATGTTTAGGCGAAAGTTAACCACAAGAAAATCACATACTTGTGGTGGGTTAAACGGTATTCGACTCCCCCGTAGGAAAAGTTAATAGACAACATTTTTTGTTTTAAGTTACTTTTCATTGAGGAATTTATTTTTGATCTTAAGGAAACATACTTACTTGTCATGTTGACTTTCAAATTTTACTAGATTTCTTACACAAACTCATACTTTCCACAAATGATGAGTATTTAGGAAGACTTGTTTACATTAAGAGAGCTATAATCAACTACTAGAGAATCACCTAATCCACAAAAGAGAACTATATACATCCCATGTATTTAGACCTTAACCAAAACTGAAACCTAAAATGTTAGTATGAGATCAGATAATACCCAAAAGGGATAAAAATCTATTCATAATCTCCAAAATTTGTCAAACAATACCCAAAGTTCAAGAAAGACCATTTAATAAACAATTTTTCCATAAAATTATTCAAAGAAAACCAAAATAAGATTGAAACCCAAATATTTTAAGGATTTAATCACATAGTCTTCCAAGGTACAAATTAACAGTTATCTCCAAATAACATCAGTTACTCTTAAAGTCTCATATTGAAAAGTAATTAACCTAATCACATATCCTCCATGATAGGTTAATAATTTTCATAGATAACCCAAAATCAACTTACTATTAATTCATAAAATCATATAACTAAAAATAATAAGTTATACTAACCAGGGACTTCACGTAGTCCAGTGGTAGGTGATAAATACCAGTCGCACTTTGGTTGTGGGTTTGATTCCCACAGCTTTGTCCGATGCGACGGGTTGTCACACGGTCTACGTGTTGTCCTTTTTATAAAACAACAAAAATAACCATAACATGTTTCAACCTTAATATTTTTCGTTTACCTCTCATCTTCATCCAAATTCGTTACGATCTCAACATCTTAATTATTGAAGTCCTATTTCACCACCATAAGATAAAATAAAACAATTTCCAAAATGAATTACATCATACCTTGATCATGGCGTCCTCTTGGTTTCATCGTCATCTTGCTCACATAGGTAGAAGTTCCATGCATTACAACAATGATTTAGAGATCCTTAAAAATCATTTTATTACTCCATCCAAATACACCTTTTACAACATGGGTCATATGGGTGTTCACAGAAAAATAGTTTTGGAAAATAATCATGTATGACATATAATTCCAAAACATCTGATAAAACACGATTTCTATAAAATAGTCGGAGAGAATTTGAGTTGAAACTTTCTATTATTGGTCCTTCTAAAATACCATAAGTATGTGCTGAGAGACTATATTTTAAAATCAAATATAAATAGGTTGTGCAAGGGTCTCCTTCCTCAGCACCATTTTTTAAATTCATAATATGCTTCAAATTCTTGTGATAAGGTAAAATATTTGAAAATACCTTGATAATATTTACCTTACTTGAAAATATGAGATTATTGTGAAACTAGTATTTGCCTAAATACAACCCATTATCCACGATGATAATGAGGTATAGTGGAGGTGTTTGATATCTCAAAAAACTGTTTGTAAGTGAGTTGTATTCTAGAAAAAGTTTCACAATCATCCGAACATGACTTTGCAATAATTATTGCAAGCATGTCATCAGAAAGAGATATGAATGTCGTTTGAGATCCTTCTCCTTCCATTCGTAATGGACTTTACTTGACTTGAAAAAAGTTATAAAACAAGGATTTAACTGAAATAATATATATAGGGACTAATCATGTGTCTAACAAAAACTCATAATCCATAATGTTGTCTAAACCGACCTCTGATACAAACTATAAGGCCCCAGCCATAAAAATTAATTAATTTAGAGATATTTCAAGAATACACCTTGAGGATCTTTTCAGGTTTAGAGTTTTATAGAATTAGATCATAAAACTTGCATTACATTCCACATTTAAACAAAGTGCTTACGTAAAAGATAGTATTCATTTTTTCCATCAACGGAAACATATTTAAAATAAAACATGGATTCATTCATGACACTTCCTTGACACTATAATCATATCATGTACCATTCCCTTGACCTGTGGAAAACATTTCAAAAACTTGGGATGAGCATAAAAAGCTCAGTAAGGGTTATAAAAATATGGAAAGGAAACACGAGTTCATATATACATAAGAATAAAATCATAATTTACCCATAAAACATAAGCACTTTAACATACCTCATCAAATAATGAATAAATCATAGAAATCATAAGACATAAAGGTAACTTGAGACATTCATAACATTCTTAGGTAGGGAGTAACCCTCTTGGTTACGTTTGGAATACCCATCACAGTATATTCCCTAAATCTCTTCGGAGAAACTTTAACGTTTAACTCCTTCGCATTACCCAATGCATTGGAGAGCTATATCGGGCTCACCCGCCCTTATTTTATCATGGAACCACCCATCTTCATAACAATTCCCAAGAATCATAACATAATCGTATCACATAAAACATGCATAAAGGAAACATAACATTTCCACTTTTCAATCACAAGATATCAATACAACACATTGACATAAAAACATTATGAAAACCATTTCCAATACCAAAATAAAAGAAAAGTAAAACATGGTATTTATTTTTTTTTAGAAAAAATTTAAGGCTTGTAGAGGAAGCCGAAACTCAAATAATGGTCACGGCGGCGGAGAAGTCGTTGTGACCGCATACGTACGACAAAAACATTCCCTTTTGTCATTTAGTAAAACACTTCGTATAAAAAAGATTACTTTTGGATAAATGTAAAATTCAAAGGGGTTTATACACCATATAAAAGAAGGTTGTGTATAAAACAAAATATGCCTCAATGAAAGGAGATTGAGACAAAGTCCCATACAAAGATGGTATCCTTGGATTAAGGATAAATCAATTACATAATTATGTGTGACAAACGAATACACCAAATATAAGTGGATATTAAGTGTAAAACAATCGCAGTTTATTCACATATATTCAAAGAACGACATATTCAAGGAGTACAAGTTTATCCCAAATAATAAAAATTGGGTTAAGAAGTTCCCTTGCAAAAATTCGACAGCCTAACGGCATCACCTCAAAATTCAGAAAAAGAGTTGATGAGAGATAAAAAGGGTATCTCATCACTTGGAAATAAAATTTACATTCATAAGGACATATAAGAACATATCCCAACTTAATAGTATGTGAATTAAAATACATAACAAAAGAAGTCTTTTAAAAAGAGGAGGGTGAAAGGTTCCCTTACCGACTTGGGTATCTTTCAAAACATTCACCCCATGAAAGAAGGACAATACAACATTGATGTAAATTCTCATAAACGAAATTATATTACACAAAGAGTAGAATAATTGGTAGTACATATACCACTCAAAGGAAATGGTGGCAAATGTAGCATAAATATCACGGGAATAAAAGTGAGATGAAAAATCCCTTACGAAAACTCGGCAGCATAACGGTGCCACTTAAAAATTCTAAAAAAAGAATTGATGAGAGTAAGTGGGGGTATCTCATCATAAAAAAATACAAATTATAGTATGGTTAATATAAAATAACATCCTCCAACATAAGAACATGGAGCATAAATGAAATGACATAAAAGAGGGTACTTGAAAAGAAAGCGAGAGGTCGGATCCCTTACCTCAAGTCCGACTTGTCTTGTTCATTTCTTTATATTCCTGAATAATAAACTTTGGTCAATTTATAATTTCTTAAGGACCTCCTTTAAATATTATTATTCAGTTCATGTCACATATTATAATGTTATAATAATTGTTTAATAATGTTAGTTCATATCATATGTTTTTGCCGATGTTTGGTACATGAGTAAAAAAATGAACTTGTTTGAAAATGATTGCCCATGTAGTTATAAGTAAATCATTTACAGAATAGTATTAATGATTAAAATATCATATATATCCAGTACATATTCATTTTATACTATTCCATAACATTTAGAGATAAAAAATGAAAAGCACCGTTCATGGAGACGGTAGGCCGTACGTACGCATGAACGCTACTTTCATTTTTTTGTCATATTAATGGAATTAAAAATAAATGAGAAATATATATATATTATAATTAAATTATAATATATATTTTATATTGGTCACATATGTTCATTAATTTCATTCTTTATACATTCCATGTATTGCATTAATGAGTCACATCACTTGAGGGGGCGGTAGTCCACACTTCCTCATATGAAATTATCGCATTTGCACAACATGAAAAAAATAAATGTATGTTTTAAATATAAAATACAGAAGCATATAGTAAACATAAATACCATATATATCATATATAAAATATATTTACATCATAATGTCCACCTTTAAAGGTGTTAAAAGAATATTGAACAAGCATCATTTCGTGAGAAAGAAAATCGCCAACCACAGAAATAGTATGTTCTTTAACCATTCGATGAAGGTGTGTGTAAGTGTAGCTTGAATACTTCTTATAAAAACATCCTAGTATATGAAATATACTGGTGTTTTTACAAAATTAATTAATAAAAAGAGTTTAGGGGGTTGGAGAAGCAAAATAAAACATAAGAACACAAGAGAAGACACTACCTTTAAATCGGGTAACTCTTTTTGATTTCAGCTCAAAGGCTTCCTTGGCAAGACTTCTGCCCAAAGTGAGGCTTATAAGAGTTATAGAGGGATTTGGAGAGACAAAATGGTCAGGGGTTTTCCAAGCCAAAGTATTTGCAAGTTTGGGTATGGTGGTAGAGGTGGGGGCCTTTTATAAGAGGAGAGGAGGGTCACTCTTGGAAAGTTATAAAAGAATACTTTATTATAATATGATTTTCAGATTTTAAAGGTCCCAAAATTTTATATTTCGAGGATAAGGTTAAAAGAGTTCTAAATCCACTCATTCAATAGGTTTTTGACAAGTTTAGGTTTTATATTTTACATTATATTTTCATTTTATTTAAATCGTTAAATAATGAGGTAATCGTTGTATCATCATGGTTTCATAAATAATTTAATTTATTTAATGTCTAAAAATCATAAAAAAGATATCATGATGTATTAAATATTTTTATATTTCTAATTAATATTTATAGTCAAAAATATGACTTGTATAACCCCATGTAAAATTGTTTTAGTAAACTAACTCATGTTTGTGACATTTTTACTTTTACTTTAAATAAAAGGCATTAATGTCATTATCTTACCCAAGTGGATCCATGGGGTCCCAAAAATCGACCCATGGGTTTTCTTGGTCGGCCATGACACATCCCATAAGGGTAGGACATGTGTCTAGGTCATTTCATATTATTAAAACATTACTTTTCCCTTAAACTACACTAATTGTCTCTAATCGCGATTAAAAACTTAAAAGTTACTATTCACCAAAAAATTATTTTAATCCCATTGAACCACATATTACTTCCTAATGAAAACCATGTATTTCGGATTTTTTGAAATTCAAAACATAGAGGTGGTAAAATTTCATTTAAACAAAAAATCAGTTTCTTAAGTACTACTTAGTTGTTTCACTATTCATCAAAAATTGAAGTTTTTCAGAAAAATACCAAAACTTCACCCTAAGCTATATTTGATATTCCGAATTCAAAAATGATGTATATTTTACAAAATTAAAAAAATATAAGTTACATTAATTAATTTAATAATTAATTCCCACTGTCAGAGCAAATAGCGTGTTTTTATGAAATAATAAGTATCAAAAAATTGACACTAGTTTAAGTCCAATTTCAAAGTGAAATTAATTCCAACGACCACTATTGGATTAAATGGTAAAAATATATTCTAATTGAACCTTAAAACCAATTCAAAAGATAATCTAATCATATAAATAAATTAGATTAAAAAAAAATTTTGAATTAAAATACAACATTTTTCACTATTCATTAAAAAAATGAACTTTATCAGAAAAATACCAAAAATTTACACAAAGTAAATTTTGATGTCCCGATTCTAAAGAGGAATTTTATTTTGTCAAATATAACACATAAAATTGTCAAAAGGTGTATTTAAAAGAGGTTCTCCATCAAAAGGCAGTTAATCGACCTTTTAAAGAATATTATAATGTTTACGCTTAAAATTAGATTCATTTGAATTTTTAATCCTCTAACATTTATTGTAAAGAGTAAAAATATTTGACAAACATATATAATAATCTTTTAGTTAGTTCTGTTAATTCCCGCCATTACAATGGTGAGGCGTTAGCTACCATTTAAAATAATATTATTTTATTATTAGAATGCAACGTAAGATTCCCAAGAAACTCGTTGTTGCGTATTGGGTACGCCATCGAGCATAGTGTCCCCTTTAAAGTAATATTAATATTTTATTCACAAATATAGATAAATGTGAAAATTTCATATTCTTTATTTACCTGGGGTGTTACATCTATCTATGAATAATTTTCATGCATTTATGTTAAAAATGTGTACTGCAATATATGTATGAAATATTGACCCATTCAAGGAATCCATTATTATGGTAAATATCTTGTGACAGTTACCTTGAATCACACATGAGAAAGAGCTCACAAATTACTTTCATCATTATCTTTTTCTAAATCACATATTAAATGGAAGCCTCATAATTAATTTCATCTCACCTATTATTTCTTATATTTTTAGAGGACAATTTATCCCCAATATAAAATTATACTTTGTTATGGATCTCTACCTGAATTAAGTTAAAACACCAATAATCCCCAATGAGATCCAATATAATGAATATATCCAGATGAATCCTAGAAAGATCAACACAAAAATGGATTTCCACCTTTTTTTTCTCAATAGTCCTATATAAATCATAGTTAATAATGTTTTAGTTTATAGATTCATCCATTATAGTCTAGATCTAAGTTATTCATGAAGGATAAGACACCAAATTTAATAAGGACTGAGACAAATGAGAATAAATTATCACGTACCATGAGATTCTTAGTATAATGCCCCATCCTTAAAACATTACATAATCTTGAGAAAAGTCAATAATTTGACATTAGTTCACAATGAGAATCTTTTATGTTTTAAAGATTTAAAGAATTAGGCCATTATTAATACATATCATCCAATAATCATATCAGAGGATACTATCAAAATATTATCTATTTTTTTCTAGCAAATAAACCCCTTTAAAACATGATTTATTTTCATGATAAAAATATTCTTGACTTGTTCCTTTATCTTAATCACCCATATACCCTGTGAAAGAATTTGAAAAACATGGTGTGAGAAAAAAATCTCAGTATGGGATAAAAAAAGGAAAGACAACATTAGTACATTATATTTATAAACCCACTAATTCATAAGAATCATGAATACATAATCTCATTCATAAATCATAAAGTCAATGCATGGAATCCATATCATACTTACTTTGTAGCTTTCACAGCCACATAGGGAGTAACCTTCATGGTTACGTTTAGAATTCCCATCAGAATATATTAACTAAATATCTTAGGAGAAACCCTAACATTTACCTATTTCATGTTACCCAATGCATTGGGGGATAAAATGGGATCACCAACCCCAAGTTTATTACATAACCACCCATAAACATAAGTAATTTCCAATAACCATAACATAATCATAACAAATGAAGAAGCATATAGGAAAATAACATTTACACATAGAAATTATAAGACATAATTTCAAGATATTTATATAATCAATCCATTACCCAAAAAAAATTCAATAAAAAAAGACATAAAATTTAAATATGGTATTTACTTTTATTTTTTAAAATATTACGTCTTATAGAGGAAGCTATATATCAAATAATTTGCAGGGCGGCGGAAAATTAGTTGTCGCCACATATGGTAAAAAGATGCATTCCTTTTGAAATTTAGTAAAACTCCTTTTAAAAAAATGATTCCTTTTGATAACCATTCAATAAATTTAAAATTAAATGCGGTTTTTTATACACCATATGGAATAAGGTCATGCATAAATCAAAATATGCCTCAATGAAAGGAGATTGAGACTAAGTCCCTTACCATGAGTCTGACTTGTTTCATATGTTCTTTAATTTCAAGAATAATAAACTTGTGTCAATTTCAAGTTTCTTTAGAACATTTTTAGATTTTATTATTCATTATATATCACTTATTACCATGTTGAAACAATTAGTTAATTATTTGAGTTCATATCAGATGTTTTGTTGTTGTTCAGTAGTTGAGTAAAAAACGAACTTTTTTTGATGCAAATTATCCATGTGGTCACAAGTCCATTATCTACATAATATTATTCATGTTTTAAAAATAATATATATTTATATATATATATATTATTTATTTATAATATTCCATAACATTTGGAGAAAAGGAATTAAATGCACCATTCACGGAGAAGGTAGGTCGTATGTACGCTTGAATGCTACTTTTATTTCATTGTTATATTAAAGAAATGAAAGTTAAATGATACAAAGGTATATTATAATTCCATTATAATATATATATATATATTATATGTTACATAATTTCATTAACACCATCCTTTAAACGTTCCATGTATGGAATGAAAGAGTCATATCACTTTGAGGGGGCAGTGGTCCACACTTCCTCAATTGAAATTATCATATTGACACATGATGGAAAGAATAAAGGTATGTTGTAAGTAAAAATTATAGAATAATATAGACAATATAAATTTAATATATATCATATATAAATATAGTTCCACCATAATGTCCAACAAGTTAGGTAGTAGGAGAAAATTGAGCAATCATCGTTTCGTGAGCCAGTTGTTCACCGTACAATGAAACATTATGTTCTATATCCATTAGATGGAGGTGTGTGTAAGTGTAGGTAGAAAACATATCATAAAAACATCATATTATATTTATGGTACACGTTTTTTTATAAAATAATATTATAAATAGAGGTTAGGAGTTTGAGAAATAAAATAAATGAAAGAAGCTTTAGAGAAGATGTTACCTCTAAATTGTGTAACTCCTTTTAATTTGAGAGAAAATGATTAAATGAGTTTACTAAATCCCATGGTAAGGCTCCTAGGAGGAACGGAGGGGTTTGGGGAGCTTTTTTGAGCAGATTTTGGATTATCTAAGGGTATTTAGAGGTATGAGTAAGTGGGTAGAGGTGGTGGACTTTTATAAGAGGGTCACTTTAGGAAAGACTTGAAATATTACATTATTATAAATTAATTGTCAAATTATTATAGTTCAAAAGTGATAAATTTATATGATAATATTGGATGGTTATGAATCCTACCAACCTATAGGTTTTAGAAAAATTTAGGTCACAAATGTAAACATATCTTTTGGATTTAACCCTTAGTTAAATAAATTAACGCTTGTCGTGTCTTCATGTATTTTTACACTATATGGTTAATATGGTGACTATAAAATGTCAAGTTAAACTAAAGTGGATAATTAATGACATTTATAACATTATATAAGTTAATTTTCATAATCTATGACTTTTATGACTATTATATTATTTAATAAAATTGTGTTTTTTTTGAAAACCCATTTAAGTCAATTTAGACACTATTTAGAAATTAAATTTTCTTAAAGTCCTAAAAAATGATTCATTAGAAAAAACAAAATTAACTCAAAGATATCATGTCATAATAGTCCCCAAAATTCTTGTAATCCATTAAAATGTTCAAATTTCATTAATTTTAATATTTATAATAAGATTTATTTGAATCTTTCATTAATAAGGTAACCACTCCATCATCATTGTGTCATAAATAAATTTATTTATATAAAGTCTAATAATTATAAATAAATTAATATGATGTATTAAATAATTTTATCTTTCTAATCAATATTTATATTTAGATATATTAGTTATATAACCATATATTTAAATTGTTTTAGTAAAAAAATATATCTTTGTGTTATAATTCTCTTTAATTTAAATTAATTATTATAACATGTCATTATCACACACAGGTGGCTCAATGGGTCCTAAAATAGACCCAAGGATTATAATGTTCTGAAATATATCATCCAATATAATTACAACACATTTTAGGATAGTTTCATAATATTATTGTTCCCTTATTTAACTTATTTACCCTTTAACCATGGAAAATATAAATAATTAATAAAGATACTATTCATAATGTCTAATAATTAAAAGGTACCTATTTTAATAATTTGGGCTTTATTATAAAAAATATTTAATCCATTTTTAGAAATTAAAAACAGAAAAGTTTCATTAATTAATTTAAAATTAATTCATGTTGTCAAAACTAGAAAGTGGGTTTTCAAGAAGTAAAAACTATCAAAAGATTAAGATATGTTTATGTGTAATTTAATTGTGAAATTACTTCCAATGTCCAAAATTGGATTACTTTATAATATAACAATTCAAATACACTTTAAAACCAATTACAAGGATAACATAATTATATAAATAAATTAGACGAAAATGCAGTTTTGAATTAAAAGGAAATATTGTTCACTATACATTAAAATGTGAATTTCACCCAAAAAAATACCAAAATTTTCACAAAGGTAAATTTTGACCTCCCAATTCCAAATAAGAAGATTATTTTATCAAAATAAAACATATAAAAGTGAAAATTATTATTTTTAAAAATCGTTCTCTGTCAAAATGTTGTAAAACGACCTTTTATATATATTAGAGTATTTTATGCTTAAAATTGGATTCATTCTCATTTTAAGACTCTAAAATTCATTTTATATATGTAAAAACATTTATTAATTATGTAAAATCAAAATATTGTAAATTTCGTTCATTCTCGCCAATACAACAGCTAGGTGTTAACTGTTATTTAAAATAAAAAAAATTATTGTTCTATTATTTCTCGGTATAACTTAGTATTGTGTGCAACAAACGATTTCGGAGAAACTCGTTGTTTCACATCGGGTACACTATCATAAATAATGTCCCATTTAAACTAAAATTATTATTTAATTCAAAAATATTAATAGATATGAAAATTTATTATTCTATAAATACTTGTGACATTACACTTTGGAGTATTGTCTCTAGATCTAATGGAATTTCTATCTAATCGGAAAGAATTCTACATGAATAACAACTAGAGTATCTAATTTATATATCTTTATATTTAATTTGAATGTTGAGGGGTTCTTGAGAGTTTCTAGTTAATCAAAAAAAAATTATTTTTTAATTCAACTTTCATAGTTTGGTTTGAAGGTTTACCAAACCATGCACAAACCATGCATGAATCACTACCTATTAGTGGAATACCCTTGGTTTGGCTAGAAGGTATGGTAATCTATGATCTAATCATGATTTTTATTCTCTTTCAAGATACATGATTACATAGGGTATGTCACATGGGCAGATCTAACCATTCACCAACCAATTTCTGTCAACTTCTCCATTCAAATTGGTCAGATGCTTGTCTGGGTAAAGATACACAATTTTCTCTAATCATGCTCAAACCATAGTCCCCATTAAAACACTCTAAAACACTACATAACTACCCATAATATACCATATAATTCACCTAAAAATTCAAAACTCAAAAATACTAATAGGAAAAGATAAAAACATGGAAAATTAAACCTCGATGGTTTGGTCCCATTCCAATATAACCCAGAAAGGACTTCCCATCCATGAGAGGTATCATTATAGGTCCCCATTAAATATCATAGGACACTGATCCCACAAATCTAATTACTAATCCCATATTAATTCTTGAATAATTCTATGATATCATAAACCATTAATGAGAGGTTCTCTCTTCCCTCACTATAACTTTTTCTCTCGAATCAAAAATCCCCATAGATAAATCAGTGAACAAAACATCCATATCCTAGTCAACTTCATCACTTCCAATGAAATGAAATAGATATAGCTTCTATACTGAGTCTCACAAAACCCATAATGAATATATCTATGTCATAGAGGGAAATCAAAAAGGTAATTTATTATCTAGACCCATTACACTATCTAAAATTTTCCCATGAACCGTAGTTCTAATAAATTCTACCTATGAAATCACTAGATATATAATTTATTTAATACTCATAAGAAAATTATGTCACCCACTAAAATGTAAAAAGACCCTAGTTTTTAGTATGTATGATAAAGAAAATTTCTTTGAGTGGTTAAGAACTAATTATTGATTAATTATACTCTCTTGAATGGTTCGAACTATAAACATCGCCGGTATATTACTAAGTTAGTATTTTTATTTTCAAAATAAATCACATTTATGGGTTAGGTAAGAACCCTCAAAAATGACATTTGATTCAGATGGAAATACCATTATCCACTAAAGTGATGAAGTAACACCCTAAATATATCCTCAAAAAGTTTTATTTTCCATTAATATTGACCATCTGTATGAGGATAAATATGATATTCATAATCATCTATGAACCCACCACCTTTCTAAAGTCTTTCTAAAATAATGATATAAATAATTAATTAAAATATATCCTGAAACATATAATCAATCCATATAGCCACATTATGTTATGAATGTAAATCCTACCCAACTCATCCACATATTATGTTTCATGAGTGGGAATGAAATGTGAAACCTTCTTAAGATGATCATATATAACCCATACTATATAATAAACTCTTGTGGTCCTTAGAAAACCCAAGAAAAAATTTCATTCCACAACATTAAAATTCCACATAGGTATACAATGAGGATAAATAAAACTATTATATCATTGAAATCACAACTTGATTAACTATAAATTGAGGAAAAAATTTATTAACCATGCTATTTTTTTCATTTTTGCACATCGAAAATGATATTGGATATCCTGATACATCATTGTCGATCCTTACAGCACCACCCATTTCAAGGTGTGTGAGTCACTAATCAATTCCTCTATCATAGATGTAACAATTACCACTCTATATTTCATATGAATAAAAAAATATCATCTAATGATAATTTTTGAAAAATTAAACCACTTATTATCTTCTTCCACATCACTAGAAAATACGAATCATTTTCCCAACTATCCTTGACTAGAACAACACATGTAAAAATGATGAAAAATGGTTGACAATATACCATCCCTTACTCCATAGATTCTCCCACATACTAATTCATGAGAATACTAATCAAATTATACTCCTCTTATGGCGTTTAAGATCCCATCACTCACATATTTCTACTAAAATAATTTTCAATTATATTACCTTTTCTTAGATGATATTCAATATCAAAATCAAAAATCACTAGATACTCAACACAAAATCTCTACCAAAGATTTGGGTCTAACTAGAATAAACTATATCATAATCACTTATGGTCTACATAGAAAACAAATCTCTCAATGAACATATAGTGACAAAAATATTTCAAGGCATAAACTACAACTAACAAAGGGTAAAGATTAAGGTGGTTTCAATCATGGTTTCATAGCTAAATGGTCCCATAAGAAACTAACAAATTATTATGCATCAAGAAAACTACCAATCCAAGTCAATATGATTCATAGTACAAAAAATAACCAATCCTAGGTTATAGTGGAATCATAATCATATATGATGTCCATATTCTCTTAATTGTTAGCAATGACTCCCCCTAAAGGTTATTCCACATGAACTTTATCTACTTGTTAGTAAGTCTAATTATGGGTGCTCAAAATGGTTGAATTTATTGATGAAACATATATAGTACTCAAAAAATCCAAGGAAGCTATGAACCTTTAAACATGTTCTTGGGATTCATCCACAATAAAAAAACCACTACTTTCTCTTGTTCAATATATATACCTTTCTTTGAAATAACATTCATGAGGAAACATACCAATTTATTCTAAATGGGACACCATGAAATCTTGGAATCATTTTTATGCTCTTGAAGTTCCCTAAAAAAGATATCTAAATTTATAGTATTAAATTTACTGGTATGTGAATAAACCAAGATGTTATCACAAAAAAAATCACAATGAAGGATTCCATGTATTGGTGAAATAATTTATTCATGGGGACCATGAACACCATTGGAGCATTTTTTAACCCAAACCATTTCATAATGTACTCATATAAACCATATATACTCTTAAATACTTTCATCATTATATCCTCTTCTTTTACCTGAAGTTTCTAATTTTCCAATTATAGATCAATTTTAGAGAACCACTCAGCTCCCCTTAACTAATCAATCCAAATATATATCCAATGTAATGGATATCATTTCTTCACTATGACTTGGTTAAATTTTCTATAATTTATTCATAGAATTAGGATAGCTTATTTTATCTTGGAATATAAAATTGGAACACTCCAAGGGGATGTGCTCTAATCTAGTAATCCATCTACCTAAGGATCATCAAACTACAGATTGAACTCTTTAATCTATGATGTTTTCATCTAATTTTGTGGAATTGATATGGGTTTCCTAATTGGAATGAGTTCTATCACAAACAAGATTACCCTATAGGAGGGATTACTAAGATATTTTATTGAATGAAATCCAGGTCGAGGTACACCAAAAGAGAAAAAGTAGTCATAGTTATTACCTGATATTCTAAAAGAAGCATACATACCACCTGATCAATAATGGTGTTGATCTAAATAAGGTATTGTTTCACTATACCTTCTCCAAGGGTCCATTATTATTTTAGTGCATTCCTACTTTCTTATAGTGGTAAAGTTAACTTTTCTAAAATAATAATCGATATGATCTCAATAATGAGATAAGCAGTCAATATTTGTGACCTAATCAAAACTGGTTATCTCTAAAACTAGAACATCCCATATATTTTCATTACATACTACCACTATAGGTAATTATGGACTTCTATAATTAAATTACTTCCTCTTTCATATAGGAATTTAAAGTTGAAAATAATTCATGGAGAATTACAAAATGAAAACCTAACATGAAAACTAATTGAGAGGATAAAAAGTAATGGGATTCTACTATGTCAAATAATACAGTATAGATAATATATGTAATTAAAACCATACCATGATCTTTTGAAGGAACCTCAACACCATAAAATGGAATCTAATACACTATATGCACTATTAACACATTAGATAATTGATCTTTTCCCCATGATACCTAATTCACCTAATCCACTATACCCCCACATCATCTCTAACGAATGTTATGACCACCTCTATTCTCCATCGCGTCACACTCCTCTAGTTACCTGAATATATATCTGATGTTATCATAGTTATACCCTTAGAGACTATTTCTACCAAGTATTAATAAATGAACCTTATATAAACACTCTCAAATAGAAACACTAGAGATATCCCATCTTACCAAATGGATGGACCTTACTCTAAGTATTTGGGCAGAATTTTTGGTAGTGTCAAATATGTCTATAGTTAATGCATTTGGTAAAACAACCTTCAATAAAGGGAGATGAAGAAACTTTTTTGTCCTCTATATTCATATCATCACTATAGAACATCTATTTAGACGTCCTCTTTTTCTTCATATGGTGCACCCATAGCACCATTCAATAACTAACGAGATTGTCTAATAAGGTTCAGAAGAAGACCTAATTATTTTTCCTCCCCTAAACCCTTCTCAAATTTAATTTCATTCTAAAGAACATTCAATCATATAGCCTTGTTTATCTTCCTCACCAAGTGAATCGACTCATGTTATAATATAATATTTATCTTCAATGATTTTTATGCCTCATTCCTAACTAAATGTGGAGAAAATATATAAAATTAATAAAAATAGAAAAACACTAGGTCACTATCATCATTCCATGCTAGAGTTCTATGAAATACTTGGCTCTATCCAAATTCAATGTATCTAGGAGGAACTATTTAGGAAAGATATACCTGAAGGTCTCACAATCCAAACACTCATGCCTCCCAGCCTTGCTTATCAGACTTCATTATCTCCTAGAATGTCTCTGAAGATTAAATGAAACAAATTTCACTTTTATCTTGTTAGGAGTATCTACATGATCAATAAAATCCTCTATGATATGAATAATATAACAATAATTTATGAAACCCCCAACTCTATGGAATTTAAGTAGATAAAGGACTAGAAGTTCTTGAAAATCAACCAAATTCTCGTCTCCCCTATGGTATTCTCCACCCTAAATAGGTAATAGTTGAAAGACTCCATCCTGATGTAGTTCCACTACATGGTCCACTAGAACTACTATTGTAACATCCCAGACCACTCCCATTGGTGTTTCTATAAGACTTAATTGAGTCGAAATTATCTAAAATGACATAACAAACACATATAAAATCCATTAATATATTAAATAGAAAAACTAAATATCTATTTTAGAAGCACCTGCATATATTCCACTTCAAAGAGACTTCTAAGGCGATTCATATGACTAAAATGCATAACCCATTTCATTAACCATGGCCTATTCCAAAATATCAAGTACCTGAATATTTGTCCCAAATATGAAATAAATATAAAAAAGAGCATGCTCACTCTGAAATAACAAAATATTTTAAATAATACATATAAGATTCACTAAACATTGATTATATTTGGTATTTAATTAATTAAATAAATATTAATAGAATAAAATAGTCATGGGATATGTGGACCTATATGCATACTCATGATTTATGAACATACCCAAATCCCATACACTATAACTCCCCAATAATACTGATGATCAATATGAAATTTTAATTCTCAATCAAATAATAGAAATAAAAATTTCCTTGATAAATCATTGGTAAATTACATATGATCTGGAAATAAATATGCATAACACCCCTACATGAGTCCCATATATCATATCTTTATATTATCAAAGAGCCAAATCATATCCATGAAATAAATGATTGTGTTGATAACATTTTGTAGTTCCTTCAACTAAATCACCAGGTCTGTTCTACAGTGTCACATGACCTCATGCATACCACACCCTATATAGGAGGCTACAGACTATCAGTAATGTCCTGAAATTAAACATGGTGAGACTATTTCATTAGTACTAATATACAACCAACACATACATATGAGAAAAAAATGATAAAATATGTTATCTAAATAAAAGAAGAAAAATTGTTCAACAATGTTGTATCAATTATTCATACAAGACAACCAAACAACCAATCAACTATAAGTCAAGTATAAAATAAAATAAGGATGTAATATAATAAAGTGAACTATAAAAATAAACCTCATGTCCAATGTATCTATACTCAATGAACATGGTCCTCCATCTCATCCACCCTATATAGTTCTCTTCCCTTTAGAGGACCCATGACAGGATTTTCTTTACGAGAACCAAGATTATTTTTTATGTTATGATTATAAATCTAGTAGGAAACCACCAATAAATCCATAACATATTTATTGTAACTATATAAATGTGTATGAAAGTATAAGAAATGTAATGTTCAATAAAACATTTACATGTTAGATCAAAATGTGCTAACCAAGATGCCACTAACCCTAAACCTACTAGATTCAGCTCTATATCTAAGGAGAAGTTATGTGTGGTTTCCATGAATATTAGAATAATCCATAAGACAAACCTATATCTTTGAATATTCCCAAAGTACATCAATATTTTGGTTTTTATAGATGGTTATCATACCCCACTAATTATCTCATTTTACATCAGAAGGACATCATTACATACTATCAGTCTCAGGTTAGGCCTCTAGCTTGTTATGCCAAGAGATTATTCATTCAATTCCCCACCATCAATATCTTTAATCACATCATACATGTTTCCCCCTCCATGGGGTTTAAAAATCCATGAAGGTTCCACCTGTCACTTTGATAACATATTCTAAAAGTATTATGGCTATATACATATATAAATACAAAATCTATAGTAAGGAAAGTGTTTATATATATGCATTCCCAATCATGTTATATCATATATCTTTATAAAAATTCCAAGAAGTGGTACAGAAAATCATAAATTAACTGTATTAATTCCTGATGTAAAATTTCACTACCTGAATGAAGCACATTAACAAATTATCTCCAATGATATCCAACATATCAAACAGATCAATATGAATATGAGAATGATCAAGAACAACCTATATTTCCACCTTCATTTTCCTTGATAATTTGGAAGAAATCACAGGATGTAATGATTAAATTCCAAGAACTATCATTGAAAGTACGAGTCTATAGTCTTCACCATGGAGTTGAGAGATTATCTAGTAAGAACAAGATGATTTCAACTAATAACATACCTTGAAATCCCAAGGAGGCATGTCTCTATATCAAATTGAATTTATCTCCATAGAAAAAGAATTCCCCAAAAATATCCACCTGATTCCCTATGATCAAGGGACCTACGTAAGGCTTGAATAATGAGGAATTTTAGAATTATTTCTGAATGAAATATGAATTTAAGATTATTTAACACTTTTCACATGGTTTAGATTCAAGGTTTTGTTAAATGGTTTACCAAACCTTGTATTATCCATTTGAGGTTCACGTCCTCTTCAGGGAACCCACATAGTTTTTCTACAAAGTTTGGAATACCATTTTCCTATGATAATTTTTCTTTTGTTCTAAGTTACATGATATCTTGGGGATTTTAATATTTTCAATTCTCATAATGAACAAACATTTTGGAAAAAATTTCACCTCTCTTACAGGATACAAAATTACCTAGGTAAAGCCACATGATTTGTATTAACCATGGTCAAACTATTCTCCCAGTTAAGGGATTCTAGAAGACTACAAAGACACCCAAATTCTACCTGATACTTCAACCAAAAAATCATAACTTAGAAATTTTTTAAGAAAGGTTGAAAACAAGGAAATTCAAACTAAAAAATTCAATGTTTCTTATATTTGGGAATCTATATGGACCATTAATTAAATGTTAATGTTTATATCTCCTGATAATAAAATCATACATGGGAGGATTTTCCCATGTCAAATGGTACATGGTAGGATTATCCTAGGACAAAGGGTACATGTGTCAATTATCCCAAGCCATATTTTACACTTGATGATTATGCAATACCCAATAGTACAGAGGAGGATTATCCCAAGCCCAAAAGGGTGAATCAATGGTGAGTTTAAGCCCTATAGGGGTACATGGTCAGGAAGACTAGGTCTAGGGTGTACATACTTGACCACACCAAACACATGATGGGATATGGTTTTTATCCCAAACCTACTATGTGATCAATTATTTTTTGGTAATCCTAGATATATTATTTATATGAAGATGTTTATTACACACACTTATGTAATAATATTATTTCTATTTTATACTTATTTTATTGTGTTTATTATCACAAGACGCTATACTATTTTTTATGTTATTTTTTTTTTAATTTTAGATTACCTATACTTTTATCAGTACTTCTAGACAATACTTCCTATAACACTTTCCTTTTAAGAATATATTTCGTCCATGATCATATTTACTTATATTCTTATGATCTAGCCCTATATGAGATGTTTATATGTTTTCCCATACTGAGTTTCTTAGCACACCGTTTCCATATATTTCATTTCCTTATGTTATAATGTTTTTGAAAACATATAATATCTTTATAAGGTAGTCTGATGTGGTTTAATAATGTAGAAATATGCACAACTATCAAAAAAAAGTTTCATATATATTAGATCTTCAATGAAATTGTACCTTTAGGTCTTGTATTTTTTAATTTTTATCAGATCTAATGTTTAAATTATAGTAATATTTAATTTTAATAATAATTTCATCTCACATTGTATCAAATATAGTGTTTCAAGAAGTGTTTTTAGATCCATACATTGGAGTATAGGTCCAGGGTGCCTTAGTTACTTGGTAAAAAAACAATAATCATTGTGTAACCCCGTTCCAAAACACACCTTCATGGAATACAAATTTACTGTCACCAATAGTCAAGTATCATACCAAAAAAACTCATTAAATTATATGTTTTAACTGAAATGGTATCGTATGAAGCGAAAGACGTTAGAAGAATACTATAATGCAACTAAATATAAAACCCAACTTCATTATAATGAGGTAAACCCATAACCTAATTAGGAAATTAAAAAAAACTTGGATTACTAGATGAAGATACTCTGCCTATATCGTTAATAGGCACATCACCAAACTCTATAGAAATGAAAAAATTAAAAAATAATTAAAAGTAATGAAAATTGGTTGTTCATTATGCTCTCCCACAAATTCAAATATCACCACTCTTATTTGAGAATATAACTCTGTTTTTAGAATAATCAATGTAGAATTAGATAGTATAAAATTAATCAATTTCAACAGTGTAATTTAAAGGTTGAATATGTATTAATAAATGATCCAATGATAAGTAATTTTTCTCAAAGGATATCCCACAATTATAAAAAACATCAATAGCCAAATGAATTATTTAAACAGTATTAAAAGCTGTAGTGTTCATCAATTCCACTTAATAGATAGACCTAAATATAAAAATGTTCATAATAATTAATCTTTGAGAAACACTTCATCTTAGATAAAATAAATTCTAGAATATACACATTATATCTCTCATTATTTTCATTTTATTGATTTATATCTCCTTTTATAACTATGTTTGACCTCAACCAACTACTATTCCATAGTGAACTGGATTTCCTCCACCTTTTCATCCCTAATTTGTCTACATTCCATAATAATGGAACTCGCCAAAATCTAACTGACCCATACAACTACACACTATATTAGTCAACTATTGTGGATTCAATACTGCTAAAATTTATATTTAAATTTTTATCACTCAGATATATGTTGTTGTTATTAAATATACTATGGATTATAAGAAAATTATAAATTTTATATAATAATGTGTCATTAGGTTTAATTCTCATATAACAAGTTATAAAACTTTATATTTTCATTATATAAATATGATTAAATGATTTTTAACACCCCAAACAAATTTTTCATTTTTAACATTTTGGATTAAATGGTTACAAATATCTATATCCTATGTAACATTTATGAAACATTCACCTAATATTGTAAAATATTTGAGTTACAAATAGGGTCTTTGGATTTCTCTATAACTATACTCAATCCTTGTACAATGGTTTGTTTCAGACATTACTAAACTTCTCCGTAGAGATATTATCTTATCCTATAAAACATTTCATTAATATGTTCAAACAGTAGAGTTCCAAAGAGGGTATTTCGAATCATGATCATTAAATCATGTTTCCAAACACCTATGTTACATTTATTTTCTTATGGAACAATACATATATTATGATAGATTATTTATTATCAATATTTTATTGGGTATGATTTCATTATCATATATTCATTTAATTAGATTATGTTTCCATACCCATATTTTCAGCTTATTCTCTTTTATGACTTTGATATGTATCCCCTATATTTTCTATTGCTCTGGGTTTGGGGTCACTGTTTCTTATGTTTACAATCCCAAAGTGATGAAGAAGAATTTATGGTATGGGTTTTCTGTAATAGTATCATGTGTGGTTTTTATTTATAGGATATGATGAGGAATTTTGGGGAAAAAAATTTATTATTTATTTGATCTCTAAAGACACAACACGTATATTTTTTGGGTGTGATTTAATTTTATTTAAATTGAATATTTATTTAAAATGATGTAATATATATGTATGTTATGGTTGGATAATATCAATGATTGGACATTAGTAAGGATGTTTAATTTTACCTACCTAGATATAATATACTATTGATGTAAACAAAAGAATATGGTTAATGGTGATAAAATCCATCAATTAAGAGAATTTATATAGAGTATTTTAAAATGTGTAATAAAATATGTGTACAATTTAACATCTAATGGTGGGATCATAATGATGTTATAGATCTATGTGGGAGTATTGATAGGGACTATCTGAGATAGTATGATTATGTTTTCAGAGGATTTGTGTGACTATAATGACAGTATCATAAAAAATTGTATCTTAAGAGTCATTGTTAAAAGAATTAATCTAGTAGAGGGCACACCAATCACAATTCGATAATGTTACCATAATGATCAGGGAAGATTAATCAGTTGTGAGTGGGTCAGAAAGCGTGTTTCAATATGTTTTATATATATCTTGATAAGGGATTTGTAAGTCTATTATTTTTTATTATAGGTATATAGTATATAACATTCTATGGTGGGGAGTATATTATTTGTTCTATTGGCCTTATAACCCTAGATTATAAAAAGTCAAAACGTGCTGAACTTGTATATGGTTAACATGTTACCTAAAAGGTTGTTGTATAGTTAAATAATACCAATTTCTTCTTTATTAAGTAATTGATTTAGGATTCATATTTGATGTTTGATTGGGGTAAGTATGTTCATCAGTATACCAAAGTATGGATTTCATTAATGGTCTAAGAGGGACTCAGATTATGATTATTTTTATTCTGAAAATATCTTACTATTACATTACATCAAACAAAGGATAAAAATTTAACACAAATTCATATATCTAGATATTCTTATGATGCTTTGAGGTATAGACATTATGTAAAGATTACAAGATAACACATTTTTGTGGTGGGATGGGGTGTGGTTGAAAAATTTAGGTAGTGGATGATCAACTAGTGTTATTCATGTGGAATTGTGGAATTTGAATTAAACATATAATTTGGAAATGAATTGATTATTTTTTATATCAGAAAAAAAAGTTTCATGGAAAACCCAGTTTTATTGTAATTGGTTTATTATAGTGTTTTAACATAAAATTATTAATTCTGGTCAAGGATTGGTATCAGATTTTGATTTATGGATGTAATAATTATATATATTTTATACACTTATAGAAAAATAGAATCCAAAATTTGTGGTTATTTTAATAACCTACTCCGTTATATCTATAGGATTTCGAAGTAATTTTTAAATTAAAATGATACAATTTCTTATTGAATTTTATGTTTTGATCTAATATTGATGGATGTGGAATTTTATCATGTTTTAATGGTAAAAAGAGAGAAGTTAGTTTTGGTTTTTTGGAACGAAGTGACCTGAAATGCATTCTGATTCATTTTTTTTAAACATTGGGGTACAGGGTCGTAGCATGGGGCATCAGGTATGTGATCTAATCCAAAATTACCCAAAATGAGGGAAAATGGTGTTATACCAATGTTCTGTCCACCAGGTAACTGGTGGGACACCATTGTGTACTTGATGGTATACCATGTACCAAATAGAGACAATTAGGTACCCAGTAGACCAATGTATCCTTTTCAAAAAGAATGGGCACAATATTATTTTCATGTTTGGCCTATACCATATATTATATTTATAGGGAACTAATATGAAGAAAATTTCACATTCCTTCTCACACAATTCCCACCCTTGAATCCTTTATTTGATCTACCGTGAATCATAGGACCTTAATGTACCAAAATAAGTTATGGTCCCACCACTGCATCCCATACACTCTTTCTTTTTGGTTACTCAATGTCTTATAAAGAATCTAGATTTTTTGTTACATAACTATTCTACCAGATTGGGGTGTAATCATCATGTTCCAAAAGTAATTTGAATATGATAGATTTGACATATTGAGGAGTGTCGAACACATGATATTATTTTATATTTAAATATAGGTGATTAATTTATTGAATTTATTTAGTTTTATTGGTATAATTTAATATAATTTATAGTTGATCATGTAAAATAATAATGTATATTTATTATATAAGTATTGGGGACATTCTAGGGACCTATTATATGACATTATGGTTTCTTTTATTATCACTACATTACCTGATGAGATTTTAAGTGTTATTACTATTTGATTAAAATTAAAAAAATTAATTATAAACTCTTATAAGGAATTAAGTTCCTATTTTTATATAAGTAAGGATCATATGGAATGGATGGGTTTGAGAAAATTATTGGATAAGGATGGGAATTCTTAGAAAAAGTATTATAACTTTATATTGATAATGGTGGTATATAAAATATTTACCCATATGTGTTTTCAATGAAATTGAATGACCTTAATTAGGGTTTGTGTTTTGGAGAAATGGATAGGGAGTGAGAGAATTTGATTCAAGTTAAGAGTGAGGTAGATCCTCTTAACATCTAATACACTTTCATGATTTAGGTTAAGGGTTGAGGAATTTATACAGACATGTCATGAAGGGGGTGTGAGTAGTTTTAAGGAGAAATAAACCGTAAATTTTCCTTAGAAAAAAAAGACCTAATGAATTTCAAGGACATAAACTCATAAAGAATTATTAGACAGAGTGGGCTAAGTCATTATATTGTATAGGTGATGAAACAGTTTGTTTCTTTTGAATTAATGTGTCATTGAGAGACAAAACTCTCCCTATTTAGTGTATTATAATATTAGTGAGTAACAAAGTCATATCTATTTGGAAAAGGTTGTTCAATACTGTAAATTGTTTGTTTTAATTGTAAAATAATAAATAAATGGTGTTTTTGATCTGTGTAATGATAACTGGAAAAGTAAAAATAAAGAAACTCTTTCCAAGATTAAATACACCAAAACGTTTAACTCTATAGACATGCTTAATAGATTCAATGGAAAATTATAAATCAATTAAAATCACCAAATATACCTACTTTTAGGGAACATTTTATAACACCCCATTCATTTTTCAGGTACCAATAAGAATTTTTTGTCTATATAATGCGTTTTTATGTTAATTTTTATTTTTATAGGTACATGGTTGAAAAATTACAGTATATTTATGGAAGTAAGGGGTTATTTAAGGGCTTTTATATGTGAGATAGATGCTAGAGGGTTATGAGTAGATTGGAAATGAGAACCTAGTGGTGTCCCCAGGTTTGTAGTTGGATCTTCCTAGTCCACCTATCGAACAATGGATGTGGGGGTAGGTACCTGATCGAAACCTTATTGTTTTCTATATTTATAAATTAATTAATTAATTAAGTAATTAATTTGGTTTTATATTTTATTTTAAGGGGGGGGGACTATTCATTTCTTACCCATGTCCTACCCCATATCTCTCTCTCTTCTCCCACAACCTCCTCTTCTTATTCAAGAGGCTTCTCCTCTATTCCATAACTGATAAGAGAGTCGTTCATTCTTGGATGTCACTATTGGTGATTCCATGTCAGCACTTGTGTACTTCATCAGTTTTCATTTCTATTACATTGACTATCATTGGGTGAGTCTAAAATTGAGGTTTTTATAGTTAGGTGATATATTTCATTACTAGTTGATTCCTTCAATTTTTTTTATTTAAAGGTATTGTATAATCATATATTTGGTGGTCCATGACCTACCACTGTGTTCTATTCTATTTTAAAAGTTTTCATGATGTGCGGTTATGCCATCCTTATGTGTGTAACCTAAAAATATAATTTAAATGGTTTCCTCAATTTTTTATGAATTAGGATGTCTTCTTTGGAACAAAGGCTATCTACTGTTGTTTGGAATGTTAAAACCATGCCCACTAAGGGTGGTTTTATTAACTATTGTGTCAAGATATGTGGGTTATAATGTCTCGACTTAGGTTACACATCTTCGTTCCCTAATCTAGTTCATTACAAGACCTCAAGTGGACCTCCCAATGCACCAAAGACTATAGACTGGCAATGAGTGTCTAATAAGTCACATTTGGAAACTATACCCTCTTTATTAGAGTAATATAAAATAGGAAAATAAATATATAAATATCCAAAATAATAATTACCAAACACCAATAATGATCAATTGTAACATGATTAATTACAAAATAGGTGAAACCACCATAAACTAAATCGATAAACATGTCATGCCATATATTTTTCAAATATCTAATGAAAACCCCAAATAAATACACACTGATAAATACCATGTGGTTCCCAATATCATGTTCAACTCCCTTATCCATGATCAATTATGAATCCAAACTCAACCATCCGACATAGATCTCTTTCCACTATCCTATCCTAAAAAAATGAATTTTAATCTAGTACTAATCAAAAACCTAAGAAGGGTGTCAGTACAACACATTAGTCCACCACTAACAAGATCTAATGAAATATCATGTCTATAAAAGTATATTCTACTATATTTAAAATAAATACGAAAAAAATTAATTGGTTAAAAATTTTAATAGTATTTAACAAACTACATTGGATTTCAGGTTCATGGGGACATCTAAGTTAATAATACCTTTTTTTCTCGTTACGAAGTCTAAACCATACACCTTAGGTATTTCACGATGTAATCTTTCATAGGATTTCATTAATAAATTTAATTCAAATTTTAATTCATTACCTTTAAGTTTCACTCTAGGTACCATTATCATGGATACATGGAGCCTCAATCCAACATTATTACCTCGAGTACTTGGACTGTTAGAAAAACACCAATATCAAAGGTACATAGAGCACCAATATATCACTAAAATCTTGTCTACATAGATCTTCTATCCAAAAACAAGTCACATTAATGAATTTTGGTACTATACCATTGATATAGAATCACATGGATGATGAGAATCAGTCCAACACCCATATATAATTGTTCATATATACATATATCAAGGTTCATCAATAACGACCTTCATATAAATTTTTGGAAACAAGGTCCACCATTTTACTTATCAAAATTAAAAATGGTTATTTACATTTAACATAAGAAAATACTAGGTATAACCCCCAATAATCCATTTATCATTAGTAAATACAAAATCCATTAACACATCAAATTTAATCCAAATAACCGTTTAAATCCCATTATCAAAAAATGAAATTGGGATTTATTTAAATTCCATAAGACCAGTATTTCAAATTTTGTTCCATAATTACCATATTATGGGTATTGGAACACCCCATGGGTTTACATTAAACTCAGTCAAATAATCTCTAATGGAACCAGTAGGTTCACTAAAGGGTCTCATAGTTTGGATTGGGTTTAATTAACTTTTCTTAATCAAAAAAAATTATGCAATAAGGAAATTAAATAGTACAATTAATTAAATGAATAATTCATTAAGACTATAGAAATAACATATAGACCAAATACCATAGGGACATTGAAAAATGATTGCAAAACCTTGATCTATAATTCAAGGAAGGATGGACAAAATCTAAACAAAAATGATATTGAATCAATACCTAATAAAGATTCAACAAAACACGGTCATTTAAAACCAAGATCTAAAACAAAAATAATATGAGAATTAATCCCTATTTAAATGGTGAGAAATATGGGAGGGAGAGAAACATAACAAATAAATATATCACATACCATATAGAATTCAATTTCTACATCAAGGTATTTAATTTGTAAAGGAAGGAGTTTTAGGAGCCTATGAATCCTCTTGGGAGCATCTAAAAGCCAAGGAAACCATATTATCCAAAGTAAGAGTGATTAGGTATATAAATTGGGGGTTTGTGAAATTTTAATCATTTTCTTGGGGCATTTAAAACCTCCGTACATGGTTTTTTGGAGAGGCGTCATAGTTAAAGTAATTATTCACCTTAACCGTGTTTCTTGTACATTTCCTTTTTTGGGATTCCTGATTAGGTTTCATGGTCACATTAACCATGAACCAATTTTTAATCCTTCTATATACAGGATTTCATGGTTTTGGGGGTGTTAGTGTAATGGTATGTTCTTTCCTCAGTCTGTTACTCTACTATTTTTGGTTACTGTAGGTGTTAGGAAGAGGATCGATGGGAATTTATAGAATCTTGATTGTTAAAGGTTGGAATCAGGGAGATTACAGGTCGTGTAACTGGATTACATGAATTGAATGTTGTTTCTTTTTCTAATTATGGAGTATTCACGAGGTAGATAAATTTTACATACTATAAATAAGGGTTAAATTGTGTGTAATGTTTCGGGGTTGAAAAAAAATAATAAGGTTATGTTTTTTTGGAAAAAGATGGATCAATAGATTTTACATGTTGTGAATGGGGATTACACATCATTTAATACCCCAATCATATGCAGTTTTAAATATATATATTTTTGGCTTATTTTTTTGTTCGTCTGCACGTTATTTGTCATCTCTTTTTGGAAAAACCATAGTTTACCCAAGGTTTCCTTAATTCCATTATTCTTTACTCTTCATCCTTTTGATCCCAGTTAATGTTCATTGGTGATTCATGGTGGATCAATGTTGTTTTCTCTCCCGTCCTTGGTTGGTTTTCTTCAGTTATTCTTCCAAGGATACTCTATGATTGTGTTTATTTGGTTTAGGTATGTGTCAGGTTTTTTATGTATACTTAGTGTGGTATTGGTTGACCTATATTTATCTTGGTGAGGTTGTGGATTGCATGCATTCTTCTTCTCCCTACGGTGAGTGACAATTGTAAAGCTTCCTTGAGGTTGGACTTACCTCATTTCTCATTCTTTGTACATCATACATGAGGGTTTTTTTAACTTGGTATTTTTGTGTTTCTTGATTAATTAAAGACAAATAATTGGTTAATTGAATTTAAATTGGAAATGTGGTATTACTTCCATGTTTTTACATTCGTGATATAATTGTGACACTGTGGATTGTTTGGGCTCGATTCCCCACTAAAAATCATGGATGTTAGGGGATTTTTTTCACTGGATATATATCTTATGATTTATAATTTGGTTTTTATTGTTGTGATGTCACCCTAAATTAAAATTGGTTACTTTCTTGTACTTGAATAATGAAATGGTGGCCCCAGGATTTTGGTCTATGTGATAACGCACCAAAGAAAAGCAGTGGAATGTGATAAATATTCTTGTAAACCTGTGAATTTTTTTTTATGATGTGATGTGTGATTTTGTTTCTTTATATGGGTTGGGGAATTGAATTTAATTTCATTTTATAGTGGGGCTATGATGGTTGAGTTATGATTAGGCAGCAAGGTTGGGGAACTGGTTGTGCGATATTATTTTTCTAGATGTTGTTGTGATTTGGGGGTTTTTTTTGTAGGTATGGGGGTTTGGTTAGAGTGGATTTGAAGAGTGATAGTAGTGTTTGGTATGGGATGATTTCACAGATTCTCTCCTAGAGAAACATGAAAAAATACACACACCATATCGAGAGGTCATGGTACGATGTGTCTTTAATGTTAAGTCGCCCTAATTTATTCTGGCTCTTCACCTTTTGAAATGATTGTGACTATGTTGCTTCTTGTGTTTTGTGCTTAGTAGTTTCCTGAGTAGTGATTGAATGAATAAATACTTATTTAATGAGGTTTTTAATGGTTTGGGTTGGTTTGGATAAGGAAATTGAAATGGTTAAATAAATTGGTTGAGAATGTGAAATGGGTTTTGTGTCTTGATGTGTTGTTTTTTGAATTTAGAGTTATTAACAAAGGTGGAAATTGTTCTGGGTTTGCAATTTATCTAAGAACCCATATGTTGGTCTTGTGTGTTTTGTATCATGTTTTTATATACTTTTATTTTCCTTTTGATTTCTATAAACACCCCACCCTATTTGAGCACTATGTTCTGAATGCCCTCATCATCATGGGGGAGTGTGTCTTTCCAAACATTCGGTGAGGAGTACGAATGGATGGGTACTCATTATTTTCTACTCTATATTCTATGAGAGGTAGTTATGGAACATGATGCGATGGTCAGAGGTCTATTTTTTCTTTTAATGGTGGTTTTGATAGCCCATGTGTTTGAAAGAGAGGTGGTTTCTGAGGCCCATGTGTCATCGGGTGAGATGTGATAGCCCGTGTGTTTGCAGGTGAGGTGGTTTGTTTCTTCCGTGTCTTCAAAATAAGTTGTTACATGCCTTCCTAGGTGTCTTTGGGATGATATTTAATGTGTTGTACGGATCAGTTCCATGCGGCTGGGATGTGTTGTAATGTCGAGGTGTGTATGGGAGGGATGTGTTGTGAGGCCTAGGTGTGTGTGGGTGGGATGTGTTATGAAGACATGGTGTGTGTAGGAAGGATGTGATGTGATATATGTAAGGAATGGGTGAACCATGATGTATGATGTTGGAAGAGAGTGGAATACCAATGGGAAAGTGGTTTGGGTACCCTATTATCTTCATGTTTTATATTATATTACTTGACTTGAATTACATGGTGAGAGTTCCTTGGTGAGATTGGGTTTTGTTAGTATACCTATTTAGGTGATGTTTGGTTCTGTTGTTTTCCCATGGTGGAATTAGTATGATTCTTCTACATGTACATGATAGACTTTGGATTTCATACTAAGTATACTTGTATGTTCACCCTGTGTATATAAAATTGTTTTCAGGTTTCTAGGAGGATTATGTGGACCGTGTTGGGTGTTACAAGATCAGGCCTTGGGACGGTTGTCGTGTCACTACTTTAGCATACCTTTGGGTATGTACATTGGAAACTATATTGTTTTTTTATCATTTCTACCTCTTTAATGCATGTGGGATAGTTTTGGTATTTCTATTATATATATGTGTGTGTGTTTCTAGGAGTTTTTGTGGATGATTCATCTTATCTTCCTATCTTGTTTCTTATAAATGGTAATACCACACATATTGTAAGATTTGTATACCATTGTTTCTAGTCACCAACCAGGTGCCTACTTGATGGGGGACTCAAAGTTCATTATCTCCCTTTCTTCATTGTCAACACAAGAGGGGTAACTTTGGGGGGAGGGGATTGTGACATAGTGGTATTAGAGGTGATGGTAGAGATATGGGACACATTTTAGAGTTAGGAACAATGAGTATTTAATTTAATGGTATGGAAACCATTCTAGTTAACCTTGGTGTCTAACATATAACAGTGATACATTCTAAAACATGGGATTTTAGGGCCCCCATGATTTAGTGCATTAGCTCTTAGCTTATTGAATAGTCAAGTGAGTAACATTTTCTTATAGTAAAGAGACCTAAGAGAGGTACATTCATCATAATGACATGTGTTTAGAAGGCTCATCTAGTTGATCTCCATTTGGTTGAGCCGTCTACAGAGGATGATCAGTGGAAGAGGATGTTGTGTGCTTTACAGAAGTGTAATTTCAGAATGTTTAAGGTACGTTATTCATACATGGATATATAGATATGGATGTAGGAGATGGAGATCACTTTTAGTTTGATCTGGGTCCCGTTGATGTACTGGGTCCCTTTGGCAGTCAGTAAAATGTGGGTTGTTGTGTGTTAGTGGTGGAATTTGTATTTGGGAGAGTGTGAGGTGGTATACATTTTGTGGGTAGATTTCCAGAAGGAGTTCAGAGCATAGTTCCTTTCATTGACCATGAATGCAGTAATGTAGAGGTAGATTATTTCTCTTCCATAGGGGAACATTTCAGCGTGGGGGATGGTAATCAAGTCCAATTACCTTCTATGACTTTCCCTAGACCCTTTTCTAGATGAATAATCTCATGTGATATTCTTTGAGGAGGCACTTCATCCTTCTATCCAGTATTCGGTTACACGTATTTCCTTTCTGATATATTTGGAGGTTAAGAAGAAGGAATATGTGATCATGAAAATTCCCTTGGAGGAGGTCTACTGTTATAGGGGATCTAGTAAAGTTCTTTAAGAGGCATAGTTTTCACACTAAGGTCTCAGGTTCGAGGGCCTTCGAGGTTTTATCTTGTTGGGAATTACATCATTAGCTTCCTTTCCGGCCTTTTAGTTTTAGTGGTTTCTATTATTTTTTAGTGGATTTGTGCATATGTGTTTTGGTTGTGGGTTTCATTTTCACCACTAGAACCAGTGCCTAGTAGTTCATTGAGCTCAGTTTGGTGGAGGCGGGTAGGTTCAACACTAGCCTGAGCAGTAGTTACAAGTAAGAACGTTTCAGTAGCAAGGGAAATAGGATATTTCTCTGCTCAGGGGAGATGGAGTGCGTATAGGCCAACCTCAGGATATTCCTCGTGTTCAAGGATCATGACTCGAGTGTGGTTGTGGATGTGGTTGTCAGCATAGTGGCATAATATCTATGTGTGGTCATTTGTATGCAGTATAGGAAGTAATTCCATTAGGGCTAGAGATTGTCATAGGTATGATTTTTCTATTTAGTGCCCGCATTTGTGCCTTATTTGATTTAGGAGCTTCACACTACTTTGATTCACCCACTCTATACCATTATCTGGTACTAGGAATAGAGAGGCTTCCCTTGCCCTTGGTGTTGAGTACGTCAGTCAAAGGCCATACAATCTTGTTTAATGTGTGTAAAAAGTGTAGACTTATGATAATATTGTATCAATCCTATGGGGATATTATTCTTATTAATGATGCAGCAATATTATGTCATCCTCGACATCGACTGGTTGTATTCTATAAGTGATGTTATCGACTACTTCTAGAGGAGATTTGTTTTTTTGAATGTGGATGGATAGCATGCAGTTTAATTGGAAAGTAGAGTTTTCTAGTGGGTAGTCGGTGTGTGGATCCCCATCATTCCTTTTTGGTTGAATTGTAAGTGGAATTAGTGGATGTTGAAATTTTAATGGTTCCCATGGTTGTTGGGAAGTTTCTGGATGTTTTTCCAAATATATTGTGAAGATAAACCCTTGACATGATGTTGAGTTTGGGATACACTTCTAGCCCGGTGCTTCCCTGATTTCTATGTCTCATTACCAGATGGGACCTTCTAAGTTGTTGTGGTTGAGGATCTAGATAGATGACCTGTTTGAGAAGGGTTTTATCTAGACCAATGAGTCTCTATGGGGTGCTCTAGTGTATTTCATAAAGAAGGTAGACAATTTACTGAGATTTTGTATAGACTACTGAAATTTGAATCATGGGATAGTCAATAACTATTACCCTCTTCTAAGAATATCCGATCTTTTTGACCAGCTGAGAGGTGAGAGTTAGTTTTCTAAGATCAATCTTTGGTCGATATATCACTACTTGAGGGTGAAAGAGGTTGATATCCCAAAGACTTACTTCAGATGCAGGTATAGAAACATTGAGTTTGTAGTTATTTCATTTGGTGTTATAAACACACCATCCATGTTCATGGGGATTATGAAATATGTGTTCCATGAGTTATGATATTGGTTCATTTTTGTATTCCTCGATGATAGCTTGATCTGTTCGATGTTACAATAGGATCATGTTGAGCATCTTATAAATGTCTTATATGTTCTTTAAAATTCCAACTCTATGGAATGTTCCCCAAGTGTAAGTTATGGACATGAGAGGTTCATTTTTTTATGAATTTGGAGTCTCATAAGGGTGTGGAATTAGACAAATTGAAGGTTGAAGTAGCTATTTCTTCGGAAATACATAAAAATGTTGAAGAGGTCACATTTTCCTTGGTCTCGTAGGCTATTATCGGAGGTTTTTACTCGATTTCTCTCAAGTTGTTTCCATATTGATTACTTGGACAAGTAAGGACCCCAAATTTATGGGGATTGATTAGTTTCAGGCGACATTCTATTACCTAAAGGAGAAGTTGGTTAGTTCTTTGGATCTCTGATTACCTGAGCAAGGGGTGATGCTTGAGGTGTTTTTTAATGCATCACGTTATGGATTGGGATGTGTGCTAATGAAACAATGAGAAGTGATCTCTTATGGTTATAGGTAGTTATGTCCCCACAAACATAACTTTTCCACCCACGATCTTGAACTAGTAGCTGTTTTGTTGTCATAGAAGTTATGGTGTCATCCCCTCATTGGGGATTTCTTTGTGGTCTTCATGGATCACTAGAGTTTGAGGTATCTCTTTACCCAATGTGACTCGAATATATGACAACATAGGTGGATGGTGTTTCTTTTGATCCAGGATTTTGAGATCTCCTACACCTCAAGAAAGGGAAATATATTAGCAGGTTCTTTGAGAAGATAGTCACAGAAGGAGGTTGTTCAAGAATATATGAATTTTTGGTGGTAGATGGAGGAGTTGAAAACCATTCAGATATATTAAAGAGTGGATGGTGGTAAAGGATGTTTGTTTCAGCTAATGGTTCAATCTTCTCTAATTCAGTAGGTGGAGGGGTCTCATTGGGTAGACTCAAAGGTGGAGGTGGTTCTCAATCGTTTCATCTAGGGTGATGCTCTTTAAGTGTGTTCAGAAGATGGTTGGAATGATATTTTGTTCCATGGAATGTTGTTTATTCTGATATAAATATGTGATGGAGCCCTTCATATGTTTCATTTTTATCCTTCGGCATTACACTCAATAATTACTAAAATGAACCATCGCTTGAGGATGCAATTTTGGTGGCCCGTGATGAAATGGGTAGTGGCAGAGTTTGTGGCGAGGTTCTTGGTTTCCTAGTAGGTAAATCTTGAGAATCATGTTCCAAGAGTTTTACTATAGCCCTTGAATGTTCCCAACTCGAAATTATATGAGTTATTTTCCATAGTTTTTGATGTGTGTGGTGTGTGGTCTGACACATTCCTGACATATGAAAAAGGGTGGACTTGACTCCTAATAGACACATAGATTTCAATGTGATTAAACCCATGTGGGAGAGTCAGTGCCACCCAGAGAAAATAGTATCTTAACATGGGGGATGTAATTTTGTAATTTCTGTGTACAGGATGGTGTAGTTTGTTAGTTGTGTAGTGGTTGTGTGGAAGGGTGGTTGTGTGATATTAGATGGTTTGCAGTTGTGGTTTTTTTGTGATGAGGTCAAGCGGGATGTTTGTGATCATTTGTTTTAGCATGCATGGTTGGTGGTAGCATTTTAGGTATGAAGAGATCCTTAAGAAGGTATCTCACAAGGTGGCTGTTCAGACCCCTTTCCTTCTGGATTTGGTTTTTTGATTTTTTACGGAGAGAATAATTTGAGAGGTATCTGATGTAATGGTTTTTTCCTTCCTAGGTTTGTTACATTTCCTATTTTGGTTGTTAGAGGTGTTCGGAGAAGGTATGGAGTGTGTCTAGAGAAATTCAGTTATTTAAGGCTATAAGCATGGAGAATAAACATAGTGTCACTATATTACATGATTTGAATGATAGTTTCATGGCTTGTTTTTAAATTTTCATGACATATAGACATTTTACATAATATGAGGAAGGGTCTCACAGAATTTATTATTTTAGGGTTGAAAAAAATTAAATAAAATAAAAAGGAGCTGCATCTTTTTCACAAAAAACCGAACCTTGGGATTTAAATGACATGAAATGGGATTACACATCATTTAATTCCTCGATCATTTGAAGTTTAAAAAAAATTCTGAACTTTTATTTGTTTGGTCATGCCTTATTTTTCCCCAAATTTTTTGAGAACCCTAGTCACCATGAGCTTTCCATCAAGCCCTTCTTCATCACTCTTAGATATATTTGTCCCGGTGGATGTTTGTTGGGGATCCTTAGTTGATCTATAGTGACTTCTCTACCTTACATGGTTGTTTTTCTTCCATTATTCTTCCAAGGATCTAATGCGGTAGTGTTTCATTGGTCTGGGGTATGTGTCGAGTTTTGTTTTGATGGATCCTTAGTACATTATAGGTTGATCCTCAGTTGTTATGATGTGGTTTTGTTTCATGAGAATTCTTATTCACCCTATGGTGTGTAGTAATTGGAAAGATTCCTTAAGGTAGAATTTCCTTCTTTTCCCTTTCATTGTGTATCATATGAGGGATGCTTTTGTTTACCTATGTATTTTGGAGATGCATGATTAATTAAAGATAAAGAACAGGTTAATCAAATTGAAAGGGGAAATAGGGTTTGATTTTCATATTTTTATAGCCTTGATATGGTTGTGATATTGTTGGTTTTTTAGGATTGAGACCCCACTTAAAATCATGGCCATTGGGTGATTTTATTATGCTTGATATATCTATTTTTATTACTACATTGGTTATTATTTTTTTGATATCACAATAAATAGAAATTGGTTAATAACTTATACGTGGATAATGAAATGTTTTTCTCAGGATTTTGGTCTATGTGATAAATCCCGAAGGAAAACAAGTGGAATGTCAAAAATGTTCTTATGATCATGTGAAATTGTATTTTATGGTGTGATGTGTGATTTTTTTTGGTTTGTATGTGTGTGGTAAGTAGATGGAATGTGGTTTTTTATAGGGTTATGATGGGTGTGGTATGATTATGCCACAGGGCTATGAAACTAGTTGCGCTATATTATTTTTTTGGATGTGGTTGTGAGTTGTGGGGGGCTTGGGTAGGTATGGTGGTTTAGGAAGGATAGATTTGAAGAAAGAAAATATTTTTTGGTATGGGTAATTTTATAGAAGTCTTTCCATGAGTAAAGTTTAGATGGATACTCCCTATATTGTGAGGTAGTGGTATGATGTGTCTTTAATGTGAAGTCACGTTAATTTTTCAGGGATATTAATCTTCTAAAATTACCATGGTTGTGTTGCTTATTGTTGGTTATTCTTAGTAGTTTCCTAAGAAGTTATTGAATGAATAAATTATTGTTTAATAATTATTGGAATATTTTGGGTTTATTTTGTTAATTAAATGGAAATGGTTAAATTAATTTAAAGAGAATGTGAAATGGTTGTTGTTTCCTGATGTGTGATGTTGTGCATTTAGAGGTAGCCACAAAGCTGGCAAGTGTTGCGGGTGGGTGGGTTTTCTGAGAACTCATAGCTTAGTCTTGTGTGTTTGGTATAATATATGTATATAATTATATTATCCTTGTGATTTTTATATTAACCCCACCCTAGTTGAGAACTATGTGTCGAACTCCCCCATCGTCATGTGTGAGGGTTTGTTTCCCAACATCTGATGAGGAGTACAGATGGTTGGGTACTCGTTATATTTCTCTCTCTATTTTATGTGAGGTAGGTATGAAAGTGGTTGTAATGACTAGATGTTTGTTACTACTTTAGATAGTGGTTGTGATATCCAAGGTGTTTGCATGAAATGTTGTTTGTGAGGACCAGGTGTCCTCAGGCAAGATGTAATATCCTAGGTATTTGTGGGTGAGGAGTTTTGTTTTCCATGTTTCATTAGGATGAGTAGTGAAATTCCTTCCCATGTGTTATTGGGATGAGATGTGATGTGTTTTAGGGCCTAGGTGTGTGAGAAGGGTTTTTTGTGAGACCCATGTGTGTGTGTGGGATTTTTTGTGATCCCCAGGAGTGTGGGTCATGATATGATGTGATATGGGAGGGATGGGAGCATGAAGATATAAAATTTTAGGAGAGAGCGGAATTCTGGTGGGAAAGTTGTGTGGGGTACCCTAACATCGATGTGATTTATATTATATTACATGACTTTCGTTACATATTGAGTGTACCTTAGTGGGGTTTGGTTTTGTTAGTATACCTATTTAGGCATTGTTTTGATTTTTTGCTTTCTCAAGGTGGAATTAATATTCTTCTTTCACATGTACGCGAGAGATTTTGGATTTTGTACTAAGTATTCTTGTATGCTCACCCTATGTATGTAAAACTGTTTTTCAGTTTCTAGGAGGATTACGTGAACCATGATGTTCATTACTAGCTCAGACCTTAGGGTGGTTTTCCTGTCACTGCTTTAGCTTACATTTGGGTATTTATGTTGGAGATTGTTCTATTTTTGTATTAGTTCTACTTCTGGAAAGAATGTCATAGGTTTTATGATTTATCTTATATATATATGTATATATATATATATATATTGGTGTCATTGTGTATGATTCATCTTCTCTCCCAATATTGTTTTTATAAAGTTTAATGCCTCCTATATTGTTGATTTGTATACCATTGGATCTATCCACTTGGTGGGGGCCTACTGGAGGCGGGACATGGGTGTCATTATCTCCCTTTCTTCATTTCCATCCCAGGAGGGGTATCTTGGAGGGAGGGGTCATGATAGTCTAAATGGTTTTGTAAGACTATGTTCCCCCCACAAGTTTCTCAAAAATAAGACACATGTTTTGCTGGGGAAAATCTATGGTTTTCCTTAACTCAGTATAGCCACATGGGATTCCAAAATTTTATAAATTCATCAAAAATGACCTAGAGGAAAGGTTCAATGAAAGTATGATAAAAATGTAAAATAATACTTGAAAATGAGAACACTATGTCTCAAGAAAGGTCATATTCTTTTATTGGTGGTTTTCCATAATGGTTCCCTAAGTGGAATTAGGCCCTAGTGGACCTATTGAAGGTTCCATGTGGTGCTCTCCTTAACATGTGATGTATGATAATTTGGAAATAGAATGGGATAAAACTTTAGTAAACATGGTTATTGGTAAGGTTTTGGTGAAATTGAAGACTAACCTAATGTGAACTATGTTTATTTGATTTCAGGGGTGTTTACAACCACTTGGGACCTTAGACACATCTATTTGATAATTACTCTGAATTATATTATATATTTGAATCTTGAAATTATGATTATGGTTTGCGCTAATTCTGGGACTTATAATTTTTTTATTGGAAAATATATATGGTTTCTCTACTTTAGGTTGAGTGAGAATTTGATCCATGATAATACTAGTGTAATTGAATTTTTATCTAGGTTAAATTGGAGATCATGCCAACCATATAAAGGGATGTGATTGAAATTTGAGTTGGGTACTCGTGAGAAACAATAATATGAACATTTTGTTAGAATATATTATATTATGTGAGTTAAGTGATCATGAAAACTATGATTTTTCATTCTAATATAATATGGATCATGTTTTATGGGTTTATTAATCATCCAGACGTTGGTTTTACTTAAGGGATGAGTTAGGTTCCATGCCAAATATCACTTGATGTATGATTGGATTGGATGAAATTTTAATCAAATAGAAGATCATGAGTAGTAATAAATAGATATATTTTCTCTATGGGTACCTAAGAAGAGTTCAAGATTTCATGTATAGTTAAGGTTATGGTCATATGCTTGATGGTTGAGCTGGGAAGTAGTGTTCGGATTGAGATATGTGATTGATCTAGGAAACAAGACCAATTCAATAGTTACATATATTTATTATTTCTGTTTAGTTTATTTTAGGATCTAATGTATATAATCTTCCAAGTGTATGTGCTTTTATTTTTTTTATGACTCTTATGGAATGATCGGTTTTTTATACTATTATAGCTTGGGTTGTGATGTTTACTTTAACTAGAATATCTCTTTGATGCCAATTTTTACATTTCATTATTTTATAATCATCATTATCATTTCTTATAATGGTTTTTATATTTATCAGTACATTATAATATGTTATGCCGATTCATATTCATGGACCTTTCCCACTAGTTTGTATCTTTGGCATTTGGGGAGGCATTTTTGAGCTCTGAAACACATTTAATTAGTTATAATGGGCATGAACTGGGTCAAGGGAATTATAATTGTCTTGAGTAACCACCACTAATCAACTATATATTGTATATTATAGAGTATTTCATGGTATCATTAATGAGAATAAATATACTTATAAGGACCTTGAACTCTCCTAAAAAGTAATAAGAAATTTTCAGATGCATATAGTTATTCTGTAACCATATATCTCATATTTCATTTTTCAAACCCTTAATTATTTTGTTGTCAATCACATGTGTGATAGATCCACTACCCACAAAACCATCATTGATTGAATCCATGTTTTCCTAATGTTCTGAGTAAGGGTTAAACACTTTTATTTAACCCCACACATTACATTACACTTCTTTTAAGAATTTTTATAAATACACAAGTGAGATTATGTGATTCCCCTCAAAGTGTATTTTTTTTATTTTCACTAGTTAACCTTTTAATTACCATAAATAAAGGGATAATGTAAAAATGAAATATCACATAATCTAGTATCCATGGTAAATAAGAAAAAGGAAAACTAACTAAAAATTAACTCTCATATAAACATGAATTACAACCTCAGATAAATCATAATTGAATAAAATAATATATTAAAGGATAAGAAATATTATAATTTCACTTTTTTCTTTTATATATATCTTATAATTATAAAAATTCACCTTAGACTTCAGTTTTCTCTAAAAAATATTCTCTAGTATGAACCAGACCTCCTCTATCCCATTCCCTTTGATATGGGGTTGATCACTTAGCTTCTCATTCATCATATTACTCAAATAGGATACTCTTTAAATCCTTCCTTTGGCTTCTCTATCATTTCCAAATAGTATCTAATGTGTAATATATATTCCCACATGGATAGTGTTCTTCCACCTCCATTAATTTTTTCACCTTTATCCATGATCTCATGATTCTCCCTCTCTTGATTATCTATTTACAAGTGGCTAATTTTTTGGGGGCCATTTCAAAATTTGTTGAAATAGTTTGAATAATGAAGATTTTTTATCCACTCAAGCTATGAATTTCAACCACATTATTATTATATGGAATTAATAAACATTAAAAATTACTTTATGCCCTTCAATTATTTCTCCATGCATAATGTTGTGATATTATGTTTGAATGATTTTTATGGGTGCCTAAAAAATAAATATGTTTTTAGTAGATATTATTTAGATTGGAATAACTATTCATAGGGATAAACACATTATGTGTTGAGAAGATGATATAATGTGAGGAATTAGTGCCAGACAACAATGGAAGTGAATTCAAGAAGAATTGATATTTTAGGAAACACTGGTTCTTGTACATAGTTGTAACACCCTAAGATTCCACGATATGCTTCTTCTGAATAATTCAAGAGCTTTCGCTACACGCAACACCGAGTTCGAGCACACCACGACCTATCAAACTAGTTGTTTAAAAAGTGGTTATGAATTATATTAACCAAAATTTTAATTTTATATTTCCCATATAAATTTAACATCCATATTATGTTTTTCTTAAACATAATATAAGAACAAATTCATTTTTTTTATAAAAGAAGTATTTTTCAAAAAATGCAGTTTTACCGCCTTTTAAGGGAGACCCATATTTAAATCCAATATTCGAAACTTTAATATATTAAATTTAAAAAAATAAAATTACTCTTTAGAATTGGGAAATAAAAATTAGTTTGGAATTTTTTTTTTCTGATAACTTTCATATTTTAATGAATAGTGAAAAATGTTGTATTGTAATTCAAAACTGTTTTTCATCTAAATTATTCATATAGTGAGATTATATTTTTAATTGGTTTTAAAGTTTAATTTTATAATGTTTTTATCATTTAATCCAAATTTGGTCTTTATATGTAATTTCACATTAAAATTGTACATAAACACATGTCAATCATTTGATAGTTTTTACTTCTTAACAACCTGCTTTCTGGTTTTAACAATGTGAATTAATTTCTGCCAATTAGGTGTTTTGAATTTTTAAAAATAGATTCCATATTAGGAATAAGATGGCCCAAATTTTTCAAAGAGGTATTTTTGGACATTATGAATAGTATCATAAGTAATTATTTTTATTTACCAGGGTTAAAGGGTAAATTAGGTAAATAAGGGTAAAAAATAATATTATAATAATCTAAAACTACTCTAAAATCTGTCTTAATCATATTGGATTATATATGTCCGACCATGATCAGACATAGATCAATTTTAGGAACCTTTGGATCCACATGGGTGTTAAAATGACATGTTATAATAATTAATTAGAAATAATGGGAAATATAACATAAACATGTGTCTTATAACTAAAACAGTTTTAGTTCCAGTTATATAAGTGATAACTTATACTATAAAAATTAATTAAAAATATAAAAATATTTCTTACATCATGTAATTTTATTTTTAATTTTTGGGCATTAAATAATTAAATTTATTTTTGACATAATAATGATGTTTTATTTTCTTTATTAATGAAAGAATCAAATAAATGATATCATAAATAATAATAAAAATGTATTATGAAAATTTTTATTCCAACCACGAATATGGATGGCTATGACATGTTATCTATGATTTAATGAATTTTTATTGAAATAATCAAGTTATTATGAATTTAACAAAAATCAATTACTAAATATTGTCAAAATTGACATAAATGAGTTATTAAAGAAAATACTATTTTACTAATTGATATAAAAAAACTAAAAATATAAGATTCATCCCACAAACATAGATAATGTTACAAATTTAATTAATTATACACTTAATGTTTTCTTGGAATTTTATAGTAACTACATTAACCCTATAGTATAAAAGTAAAATAAGACACAGTAAGAGTTAAACTGTTTAACTTAGGGTTAATCCTAAAAGATAAGGTTAATTTAATGTCCTAAACTTTTCTAAAAAAAACATTAGAATAAATGATATATAACCATACTCATATTATCCTATAAATAAATAACTTTTTATCTAATATAAATAGAAGATAAATTAATAATAAATTTATTTTTCCATCATTTCCTAAAGTGAACCTCACCTCTCTTATAAAAGCGATCTTATCCTTATCTTTTATTCAGAACTCCAAAGCATTTTGTCTCAGAAATACCTACCCAATTTTTCTTCGATATTCCATAAATTATTTCTAGTTTCCACACATTATGCATAAAACCATCTTATGTAGTCCTTTTTTTCAAATCAAAAGAAGACACCCAAAGAAGAGGTAATCATTTTATCCCCTCTTTCAATGTTGTTTTCTTCTTCTACTTTCACTTCCTAAGTTGTCACCATACTAAACTAATAACTCCAGAATCTAGTATATGTTGAGATGTTTTTATGGTTATGGTACAATCATATTATTCCTTTTACCTATCCTATGAATGAGAATTCCACCATGCGTGTGTGTGTACGGCTTATCGTCTTTATATCATGGTGTAAACTATTTTTCATTTATACTTTTTTTAAATGGGTATAATTATTAATATAAATGACTTAAATAATAAATATAACATGTTATTATTTATTTAAAATCGATATTCCATCCAAATTCATACCATTAAACCATTAAGGAAATGATATTGTCACTCATACATATTCACAAATTACTATCTCAACGACGTGATGAGACTAATCATCCACATTCACTATCCAAGATTGATTATAAATATATATATATATATAGTATGAAAAATTATGAAATATATGACATAATAAGGATACTAGAATAATATATATATATGTGTTTGTGTGTGTGTGTTTGTATTTGTGTGTACATATATGTCATTCACTTACTTCTATTCAATATGATAAGAAAATGGAAACAAAGTCGTACGGTCTACCATCTCCATGAACAGTGTATTCCATTTCATATATCTATCCATTATATATATATATATATATTATAAATATATGTTATATATAAATCATATTATACATTATTAATGTAATTAAATAATGATCATGATCAAGAATAACAAGTCAAACACATACAATAAACAAAGTAATTATTACCTGAAATGTTGCATTAATAGGGAATTATTAATAAACGGGTAATATAAAGTCATATAAGAATCATATATGATATCATAAATATTATTCTAATTATGAAATATGTTAAAAATATGTTTAAAAATTTTATACATGAGTTTCAGACACGTACGATGAGTATCAGACCTAAGGTAAGGGTTAATTCCTCAATCTCATTATTATCAGAGATTGTTTATGTGTAAGTATTTACTGGGAAATATTTATCATCCATATATATACTTCAGAAAATGTTTTCAAAAGGAATATTTTAAGGTTTTATGGAAGATACACTTTAACTGGATCATCATTTTAAATGTTTTTATTATTTATTTTTCTAAATCTATTTAATTAATGTCCATATATTCAAAATGATTTTAAGGATTTATTTATATGAACATTATTTTTAAAAAATGATAATTCCTTTAAAAAGATTCAATGTTTTATGGGACACATTGATTCAAAAATCACATTTAAATGAATTCATTTATAAATTGTGTGACTTTTAATTGATTTCATGAAAAAGGTATAATTCTCTCTAAGATTTTTGCTGATTATTTTCAAATACATCAACATCCTTTATTTGATATTATTCTTGATTGAGGTTGATTTATTATAATACAATCTTCCATATTTTATTATGATATATTTGACTATGTATGTGATATTTTTATACCATTTATGGTTTATAGTTAAATTTTTGGCATTTCGTATGCTAGTTTTAATATGAATGTTTATGTTATTTTTCACCCTTTTCATATAAGGAATGAATTGGACATTGTATGTGGCTGGAGGGGCCCACTATAGTCCCTCTATTCATTAGTAGGTCTCATGAGACAAACAAAATATGGACTTGACAGAGGCCTTGCCCATTTGTTCTCATATATTAATTTCGTCAAGGCCATAATAATTTATTTTTAGATTTCTTGGCCGAGGCCTCGATGGTATGTTTCAGATGTCTAGCATTATCCATTCCCTCATTATGATATTAGTTATTAATATTTCATTTTATTATTAGACTACTAGAATATCCATATGAAATTTTAAATGGAATTATTTGATTCATTCATTCGATATTGTGCCAAATATTGTGTTTAAAAGGCGTGTGTTTCAGTTTTATACATTTACTTAAACGTTTATGCTTATTTATGATATCTTTCACTATATTGTTTATCCTTACTAAGCTTCTAAGATCACCCAATTCTTCTTTTTTATTTTCCCAGTATGACAAGAAGTATTTTATGATTGATATGAGTGGTTAATCTAGGGTAATAATGGTCTTCTCAAAGGATTATCTATAATGTTTTTATGTCAAAAGTTGTAATATAAAATTCATGTATGTAATCTATTTTCAAGACTTATAAAGAGATCGGTTCTTGTGGGATTTATTCCTTATAATAATTCCAATTTATTAAAATAATTCACTAGTTTTTGATGACTAGGGTCGAGGCCTTATAGTTGGTATCAGAGGAAGTTTAGAAACAACCTTGCAAATGGATTTAGGAAACATAGATTAGGGATCATAACTCTAAGATAGACTTTGTGGATAAGTAGAGAATAACCCCCTAGAATTTTGGAAACAATCATGGATAACCTAGGATTAAACCAATGATGTTATATATTCATAGTAACTTCCCTTGATTATGTGGTTTTCTTAAATGAGATGTGTTTCTCACCCTATGATTTCTTGTCTTAGTTAATTGAGGAAACAATAATGAATTGGATTAACATTGAGTTTTATGGAAAATATGGTGATTTTGAGTAACAAAATTGGATAATGACTAGAGATAAAGACATTGTGATTATCCTGAATCAGTTATCATGATATATGATTAACAATGTGATCTTTTATGAATTTCTTAACACATTGCATAAGGGGAGTATGAACATTTACCAATGTTCACACTTTAAGAAGCATAGAGTAAAAAAGATCTAGCTTCCTACATATCATGATTAAGGTAAGAAGAACGTTTAGGAATACCTCAAATGTTGGGTAAGATGTTATCATTACGGGAAAGAGAATCATTGAGTGACCAGTTGTTATAGATTTCAGTGTCTCGTATGTGGAAATCACGGGAATTACCCAAATCAATGCCCATACAAAAGTATCTACCTCTAAACTATCAAAGGACTTATTCCATGCCTAACATTAAATTGGAAGGATTTAAGTATTTATATATTTGGATCCAATAATTATGAATAGTGGATTATATAAGGAGTGTTCATTTTAGGTTTTTTTCTAAGGATTTTCAAGAATTTTTTGAATAGTTATAATTGGTAAGAAAACTGATTTAAGGGTAATATTATATTTAGGAAATGTATGATTAAGGTAAATATAACCCTTAATATGTTCCCTATGTTAATATAAGGATGTTTGGATAATGATATATAGGATTTGAATAAGTAAATTGGATGATGCTAGTTTATTGAGAACTAATTATGGATTTGTCGACAAGAGGGTTATTCTATGATGGATTTAGAGTAAAACTCTTCAGGACATAAGGAATAATCCACTATGTTTTGGAATAATGAAACATTCATGTTTTTAATAAGGATATCTTATAGTTCAAATTGTTACAATGACTCAAGAGAATACATGATGAATTTTCTCACATGTTTGGATTGTGACAACCAATAACTACACTATGAGATATGGGAGATAAATGTAAGCCAATTTGCTTCACCTCTGAAGAAATTTATAGATTTTTAGGTTTTGGAAGGACTGTAAGGTTATCCATTTATGGATAGTATAAGTTATATTCTAGTAGAAGTTTTTTAGATTAATGTATTGTCTCAATATATGTGGACTTATTCATATGTGATAACCTGTGCTAACACTTTTTTTGAGACAGATGGAATGACCTATCATTATATTTATAGATCGCATGATCTTCAAACACTTCAACAATGAAAAATTCATCTTCATTTCTGTGAATAAGAGATGAAGTGGAAATTGTTCAAGGAATAAATGATAGTGATATTTTACTAAAATAAAGTAATTATTTGTTCTCGGGTTCTTCAAATTTAGGAAAAGGATATTGAAGACCAAAAATTTGTCCCTAATACTTTCTTTTGCGATGAATCAAATGTTCCCTCAGGTCATTATAGATTTATGGCTTTCATATTATTAACATTCTCCTAATCATATTCTCTATAACCCACCATAATAACTTGATGGTTATATTTTTATTTCATGTCCATGGTTTTCTACATGGAACCCTGGTATGTGTTATTTCTAGTAACCTTTATACTTACCTTTCATTGTTTTAAAATAGAGGTCTCATTAATCCATTTTTCAATGTGGGATTTCAACTAAGACATTCTGAATTTTCAAACCCCTATTTCAAAATCCTAAGAATAATTTTAAAGGAATCAATTTATTGATGTAGGGGATAATGTAACACCATAAGCTTCCACAGTACGCTTCTTCTTAATAATTCATTATCTTGCGCTACACGCAACATTGAGATCGAGCACACCACGACATATAAAACAAGACTTATAAAAAGTGGTTATGAATATAATTAACCAAATTTTTAATTTTATATATCCCATATAATTTTAATATTCATATTATGTGTTTCTTGGACATAATATAATAACAAATTCAATTTTTCAGATAAAAGGAGTATTTTTCAAAAATGTTATTTTAATGACTTTTAATTGATAACCTTTCTTAAATCCAATATTTGGCTCTTTTATATATATAATTTGACAAAATAAACTTCTTATTTAGTCATGGGAAATTAAAATTTACTTTGGATAAATTTTTTCTATTTTTTTGAAAACTTTCAGATTTTAATGAATAGTGAAAAATACTAAATTTTAATTCAAAACTTCTTTTTCATCTAAATTATTTATATAATTGGATTATCTTTTTCATTGGTTTTAAAATTTAATTTGATTATTTTTTTATAATTTAATTCAATTTTGGTCATTGGAAGTAATTTAAAATTTAAATTGGACTTGAATATATGTCAATCTTTTGATAGTTTTTACTTCTTAAAAACCGGCTTTCTAGTTTTGACAATTGGAATTAATTTAAAGTTATGTTTTTCCAAATCTATGTTTTGAATTTGGAAAAATGGATTCCATATTTGGAATTATAAGGTATGAATTTTCTAAATAGGTACCACTTATTTTGGGGTATTATGAATAGTAACTACAATAATTATTTTTATTTATTATGGTTAAGGGGTAAATCAGGTAAATAAGGGTAAAAAATAATATTATAATAACATAAAACTACCCTAACATGGGTCCAAATATTATTTTATTATATATGTCCGACCCTTATCACCCTTTGGTCAATTTTAGGACCTCATAGAGCCACTTGGTTGTGAATGTGACATGTTATAATAATTAATTTAAAATAAAGGGAAATATAACATAAAAATATATGTTATTAATGAAACATTTTTAATTAGATTTATATGATAGATAAATTCATATATAATTATTAATTATAAATATGAAAATATTTCATAAATCATGGGGTTTTATTATTAATTTTTATACATTAAATATTTAAATTTATTTATGAAATAATAATGATCCAGTATTTTCCTTATTAATGAATGAATCGAATAAATGATATTATAAATATTAAAATAAAATTAATTTGAACTTTTTAATGACAACCACGAATTTTCAGGATATTTAGTACATGTTATGTTTTATTTAATTTATTTTTTTGAAGGAATAATTTTTTTATGTCTAACAAAAATCAATTACTAAATAGTGTCAAAATTGACATAAATGAGTTTTTAAAACAAATACCATTTTATTAAATGATATAAAAGTTATAAAAAACAAAGATTCATACAACTAACTTAAATAATGTCAATAATTTAATTAATGATCCAATTTAGATTCTCTAGGCATTTTATAGATACTATATTGACCATATAGTATAAAAATACAAGAAGACACGGTAACAATTAAACTATTTAAATAAAGATTAGTCACAAAATATAAGGTTAACTTAATGACCTAAACATGTCTAAAAATAATTATAAGAGAGGATTTAAACCATTTATCATCTTATCCTATAAATAAATTACTTTTCAGCTATTATCAAACGAAAATTAATTTATAATAAATTAATACTTCAATATTTTATAAAAGTGCCCCTCACATCTATTATAAAAAGGCACTTATCCATATCTTTTTTTCACACCTCCAAAGCCCTTTGGCTCATCCAAAACCAGAAAACATATCCTAAAATCATCCCTCACTTAATCCTAGAGGCCACACTTTGTTCATCAAACCAACTTAAGGAGTATTTTTTTAAAAATAAAATGTAGACACCTGAAGAAGCGGTAATCGTTTTATCCCATCTTTCAAAGTTCTTTTCTTATACTACTTCCTATTTCTAAGTTGTTACCATAATAAAATAACAAATATAGAATATAATATATTCTTATATGTTTTTATGATAATGGGACAACCATATTCCTCATTTTACCACTTCTATGAAAAAAATACCACCATGCATGCGTACGTACGACTTATCGTCTCTATGTCAGGGGGAAAACTGTTTTCCATATATACTTTATTTCGATCGGTGTAATTATGAATATAAATGAATTAAATAAGAAATATAACGTGGTATTATTTATTTATATTTCATATTCCATACAAATAAATACCATTAAACTATTAATTAAATGATATTTTCGCTCGTGTGCACGTATGGCTTACCATCTCCACGATGCGATGAGACTACTCTTCCAAATTCACCATCCAATAATGATTATAAAAAATATATATTATGCATTATTATGAAATATAATACATAATGGGGATATTTTAATAATATATATATATATATATATATATATTTGTGTGGGTGTACATATATACCATTCACAAACTTCCATTCAATATGATAAGAAAATCGAAACAGTGTTTATGTGTACGTACGGTCTACCGTCTCCAGGAAAGTTGTATTACAATTAATATATCTATCTATTATATATATTTATATTATAAATCAATAGGATATATATATCATAATATACATTCTATAATTAATTAAATCATGAACTATATAATATGATCAAGAATAACAAGTCAAAACACGTACGATAAACAAATTGATTATCACTCGAAATGCTTCATTAACTTAGAATTTTTAATAAAAGGGTAATATAAAGTCATAAAAAATCATATATGATATCATAAATATTATTATAATTCTTATATAAGTTAATTATATGTTTAAAAACATTATAAAATATTTTCAGACACATACATAGAGTATCCAACCTAAGGTAAGGGTTAATTCCTCAATCTCATTATTATTTGAGAATAATTATATGTAAGTATTTACTAGGACATATTTATCATCCTGGTACATGTTTCATAAAAATGTTTTCAAAAGGAATATTTTAAGGTTTTATGGAAGGGAACATTTAACTAAATCATCATTTTAAATTTTTTAATGATTTATTTTTCTAAATCTATTTAATTAATGTCCATGTTTTTGAAATTTTTTGTAGATTTAGTTATATAGACATGATTGTTTTAAAATGTCAATTCCATTCAAAAGTTTCAAAGTGGTGTGGGAAATGTATATTAAAAAATCTCTTTTAAATTTATTCCTTTATTAATTTTGTGACCTTTAAATGATTTCATGAAAAAGGATATTTCTCTAAAATAGTTTTACAGATTATTTTCAACTATGTCAACATCCTTTATAGGATAATATTATTGATTTAGGTTGATTTATTATAATAAAATATTCCATATTTTATTATGATATGTTTTTATATGGATGTTCTATTTTTATAAAATTCATGGTTTATGGTTAAATTATTGGCATTTCGTATGCTAGTTTTAATACGAATATTTTTTTTATGTTTCACCCTTTTCATATGGGGAATACACTGGACTTAGTAAATGACGGGAAAGACCTTCTATAGCCCCTAGATGCATCGATATGTCCCATGAGACAAACTAAATATAGACCTGGATTATTCCTTGCCCATTTATTTTCAGATACGGATTTGGACGAGTCCATAACCATTTAGTTTTAGATGTCTTCGTTGAGGCCTCGAACGTATGTTTTAGATGTTCGACATTATGAATTCCCAAATTGTGAGATTAGTTATTGATATTTCATGTGATTATTTGATTATTAAAATATCCATGTGAAATTTTAAATGAATTATTTAATTTATTCTTGCAATATTGTGATTAATATTATGTTTAAAAGTCTTCTGTTTCAGTTTTATACCTTTCCTTAAAAGTTTATGCTTATTTATTATAGCTTTCTCTATATTGTTTATCCTTACTAAGAATATGAGCTCACCTTTTTCTTATGTTTTATTTTCCCAGGATACCCAGAAGTGTTTTATTATTGATATGAATAGTTAAGCTATGGGAATAATGGTGTTCTAAAAGGATTGTCTATATTGTGTTTTATGTTATAAATTCTAAAGTAAAGTTCCGGTATATAATCTATTTTCCAAGACAGCTAAACTAATTGGCCCTTCAGGACTTGATTCCTTGTAATCATGATACTTTATTAAAATAATGCACTAACTATGGGTGACTGGGGTTGGGGAATTACAATAGTGATTAGGGAGGGATTGATATTTTATTGTCCCCATAGAAATCTTTTTTGTTTTTACAATTTTGAATTCTTAAAAAATATATATCTGTAAGCCTTTTTACATTTCCTTAAGATTGTAATTATTGCTATAGGTTTAGAAAATTTTGGAATTTGGATAGTATCTATAATGGATTTTTGGTATATTGTTACAAGAAACAAACTCTCAACTGTACATGTGAGTTTATGTTTTCATCTTAGTTCCTTGAAAAGTGTTTCTATTTGACTACATTATCACTTTAATGTTTTCACGATCTCCCACATGATGCTTCTCTCTACTAGTGATACATTCTTGAGAGTCTATTCCTTGATATTTTGTTGTGTCAATGTCCCCTAAAGTGTTGGTTCAAGTATTCATTGTTAAAAATATATAATGATGATTTAAGGATATTCTATATTGATTCCCTGGTGTAAGATGAACCATATAAATGCATAATTACATGTAAAGGCCCTTATAATTAATGAATTATTAATTTAATTAAAAATGTATTAATTAATATAAAAACATATATTGAAGGATAAATTCAAATAAAAATATACTATATTGTGTAATTGTTATGTGTGATGTTCATGTTTCATGTAGGTGTTAAAATGAACACAATTTGCATTAAAGTACTAGTTTCCAATATTAAATATTGTAAAAACAAAAATATAATGAACTCAATAAATATATAGTATTTTTTATAAAATACCCTGAAATTAGCCTAAAACAATAGAAAAATTTGGTGACAAATTTAAACAAATAATGTTTTATATGATTTATTGGGAACATGCCTCTAAGGTTGATTAGTGGTCTTAGATCATGTTGTGGGAATGATATTTCCTCTTAGGAATGACGTAATATATTAGGGAGAGGTTCCTCTAAGATAGTTAGTTTTCTAGTTCTATTTTACATGAATTGTAATGGGGTCCCAAATGTTAGTTATTGATAATATTTTCATTATATTTAGTAGTGGTTTTCTCAATGGGGGGAGGGTTCTTGGACATGTTTAGATTTTGATATCCTTTGGGTATCAAAACCATAATCATAGTATGAGAAATAGGAAGATAAAATCTGATATGAATATTTATTATTGGATTAGTTAGGGCCTATGGGATACAAAAAAAATCCATGGGGTATTGGGAATGAGTTGGTTTGGTGGGAAAGAGTTGGATTATACCAAGGAGTCAATTTTTATGGTTTCCATTGGGTGAGATATATATATCGACCAATTTGGATTGTCATGTATTTTATGTTATGGAACCAAAATAATGAATAAGGATATTTGGATACATAAATGATTATTGTTGATATGAGTAATCAATATATTTCATAGGTGTCTAGTGTCTTGTTTGTGAGTCGGGATATGAGCTATATCTGGGTGAGTAATATGCTAGCTGACAACTATGACTTAGGGTTATAAATTCAATTGGTGGATTTATTACAATGTTGATACTAATTTCATGTAGCATTATAATGGGTATAAAGTTACCACTAATAGTTTTTCGGATATTAGAGAAATATAATGATAGATTTTTATGGTTTTTTGATGTTTTTATTTAGTGAATGTTTTACGGTTCACCACCTTGGTTTCAGTTCCTTTTATCACCCATGATAAAACAAGAAGAGGGCCTATGATTACCACTTATAGTTACTTTTAGTTATATTTGTCAAACCATTGGAGATATCGATACAGTATATATGATTTGTTTTAGCACAATTGTCAGACCAGTAGAGAAATGAGAAATCCAACTTGAATTATTTGGAATCTATGATCATATTGGTGGACAGTTTAGAAGTCCATTAGGTGTCACTACCAAGGATTAAACCAAATGTCTTTTGGATTCTATTTCACATCCCATGTGTTCTAATATGGTATGAAGCATGTGGTCCATAATAACTAGTCAGACTTTTTAAGATTAAGTTCCATAGTGGATTGGTTATAAGATAATGATGTAGCATCATTTCTTAAATATTTTTTTCCCGAATTTGTTAATATTTCTCACTGATACACAAGTATATTAATTAATATACTATAAGAATCATTAAGGATTACCTACTCCAATTTATTTCTCACACCCCACACATGCACCATATAGGTCATGTATAACTTATGGATTATATATAAGTATGATCATATGGGGGACAGTGTATAATCCAATATTTAATTGATGAATTTTAGAGATAGTGTTAATGGGGGTCTCAAATTTGTGGTGAAGCCTAATAGTGTTCATTGTTTATTTTTTTATATGATTATCCCAACAGAAAATCTTTTTATGTATGTCTTATATGAAATGTATAATTCAGTTGATATAATATGGGTGTATATTTATTCATTATAGTTTAGGTATAATTTTAATTCTATATATGACTACTCTATTATTTATCATGGATAATTTTTTAGTTACTTATATATTATTGATTGTAATTATATTGAGAGTATATTCTACCCAAAATTTTCATATACTCTTATTGCTTGTTTCCCGCCTCTGGTATATGGGGAGGTCCACCAGGGATATTTTTTTCCACACCAAATGGTGTATTGTTTTGTTTATCTAATCTAAGGAATTAAAATGCTCCTCATAGTGAATACTTTAGGAATATTAGACCCCTATACAAAATTTATTATATCATTTTATTATATTTTTTAAATGGAACATTATATAATTGATCATTTATATAGTAATAAAACCATGATTGAGTTTAATTGAAATATATAACTCATAATTTGGGTATAATATCGATAAAATAATCAATAAAAATATAAAAACTACCACATAGTTAATATATCATCATTTTTTGAGTTTTGCATCATCTATTTTAGCCAGATATCCCTCACTAATGGGTATTAGACCCATATTGGGTAATTAGTTTCCAATAAAATATCATAATCATCATTTTATTGATATTGTATCATAGGGTTATTCGGTATATAAAAGAATACTTTAATATCTTGTAAAAATTTTTTGTCAATGTATAGAGAACTAATAAATTTTTTATATTTCTTTGAATTATAAAAGGGATAAATGACTTTATTTCCATGAATTATCTTCTCTTAATTATTAATTTTAGAAGTGTTATATAAATGGCTTGAAATAATCAAACTATTATGTTTTTTCAATAATTACATAATGTCTAATATTTAATGCAGTCAATAAAAATTCATAGTTATATTGATTGATATAATGTAATCCATAGAACAAGAATAAAATTAGTAATTGATTATTCTTAAATGAATAATAATTGTTCCTAAAACTATATCATTTCAATGATCTTCTAAGTTGTTATTGATTGATTATGATATTTCTTTATACATTTTTTTATGCTTTCACATTGATTCAATTCCTTGATACTTGGTTTCATGAATTGATTTTTATAATTCCACAATTTCATATATTTGAAACATTAAACTATCATTTGGGAAATAGGGGTAACGTTTTTTTCATAAATCTTATTTATTAACCTCTTCACATAATAGTATATTTATTATACTTTGTAAAATCCTTGACCAAAATTCAAAAATACTATAACTCCTTTTTGGAAATTCACCTGGTGTTTCTCCTTATATGTAATTTCAGAAATTTGATATTTTTCCACTATTATCTTTTTCACTTTAACTTCGATAAATCTTAATCATCCACTTTTTATCCCAAAATCTATGAGTTCATTAAGAGTTTTTAAATTATATATATACATTAATAATACACATAAAAATCTCATCATAGATATGAAATTCAATTATAAATAATATTTTATATAGACTTTCTTTTATGAAATTAATGAATCAATAAATTTATTTTTCATGATCAATGATAAATCCAAGGTCACGCCTTTAAATTTCTATAAAATTTACCTCAATGAACATAATAGATCTTTACAAATTTATCTTTATCCATTGTAATTAGATCCCTATAATTAAATTATTGGTACATGGAAAATATTTATTATAAAATATGTTATCAAACTCTTACAGTTTAGTGGATTAATTTTAATTTTTTTTCTAATATTATCGATTAGTTTCTACCAATAATTTTCTTCACCTTAAAATAATTTACCTGAAAAAAACATCTTTTCATGTTTATATCTTTAAATAATGTAAAATATGTTTTCAATCAAATTGATTCATAGATCAACCATTAATGGATTAAAATATCATCAAAAGGATCTTAGGCAGTGTCATATAAACGAATCAATATTTAGTTATACATTAATTGGTGTTATAGGATTCCTCACATGATTCAAGTTAGTATTGATAACCTAAGATATATGGGTAAGTATATTAATGATATTTTCTACGCAAGATCATATCCCATCTATTTTTCATTAATAGAATCATTGTATTTTTAGTTGAATATATTATTAACTCAGTTGATTCAATTTCTATCAATATAATTAAAACAAAATATTTATTATAAATAATGATAATAATCAACAAAATTATAATATATAATCATACTAATTTGAAATTTATTTCACATTGTATCCCGGCCTGTGACAGATTCACTTCATCCTAGCGTGATTTAAGTTTTATCCTATTTTTCTTTTTATATAAATCAATAAAATTAAATTAAACCCAATTTTTACTTACTATAACAGACCATAACCCATAAATATGAATTTTTCATAAATTAACATAATTATAAATAACAATGACAGACTAAAACACATGACTCAAACCAAATGGTTTGGTTTATTTATATAGTGTCTACGTATTTATCTATTTCTCAAAACAAAATATATTTATTCTCTAAAATTAATCACATATGATTCCATAAAATATATATCACTTGATAAGAAATAAATAATACATACATAAAAAAATAAATCGGGTTATCTAATAACCCAATAAAAGTAAAAAACATATGTTTCATAAATCAGATATGCATGATCAGTCATAAAAAATATCTTACAATGAATTGATTCTGAAAATCATAATGGTATAAACATATACTAATAGTACCTAACATAAAAAGGAGAAAATACTATCGATATGACCAAATCCATACAATAATATAAAAAGTGTAACATATAAAGATAAAAAATTAAAAAATATAAGATATCATAAATATGATTATTTGAACTCTACAAAGACACAATATCATAGTGGAATATTCTCACAACCCATGTTCCATACATAATAATCTCATGATATGTTAAACATTTCCAAATTCATTATAAGAATATATAATTCCACGAATACCAAATTTATAACAATATATCTATGCATATATATCTCACATTAATAGGAAAATACCTATATATCTTTTAAATTTCCTAGTGTGATTAATCCTTGAAAATAAAATTCTCTAGATAACAATTTTCAGGAGGTATAAAAACATTAAAAGAATGAAACTAGATGAAACCATGAGTTTAAATACCTAGAGAATAATATAATATAATTTTCTTAAAATTTTAGTGCATAAAACTATATTAAAATTGATAAAAATACTTGAAATAAAGAAAATAATTTTTATAAAAGTTAATAAATAATCTTCCAATATTTTTCGTTACATTAAATATTTTAGAATGAAATGGAGGAGTGATTTGAACATTAGATTCAATATATTCTATAAATACCAATAAAAAATAAAAACAATAGTACAATTTTTCATAAGTGAGATCCTATGAATAAAAAAACATAAGGAAATTTTGGTAAAGGATAAAATTATTCAAAATGAAAATGAATCTTTTAATGAAAAATAATGGCACCAATATTTTTTATTTTAATATTTTTATGAAAAAGTAAAATACAATTCAATTGACTAGAAATAAAAGAATAAAATAAATAAAAATAATATAAATCGTATGGTATGGAAAAGATCATAAGGAAACTATATAATTAAAATAGACTATAGTTGTGACATGGTGGGATAGGAAAAGTGAGAAATATAAAGAGATTCAATATGAAATCCCCTTCCACAGTCATTGTAACGAATAAATTAGTGGAAATAGGGAAAAAATTAAAATAAAGGTACGGGTATAATATATTTCTCTATAATGATTTATATGATAAAAAATTATATTTTTACGGTTGATAAAGATCAAATAAAAAGAGAGTCCAAGATGGTTTTCCCTTACTTTAACACCCAATTATCCCAAACATAGTACTAACTCTATGTATAAACTTCATTAAGATATTAATTATCTATTTTATAACTTTATTTAAATTTTTATCCTTAAATAATAATTACCTATATTAATGTATTAGTCATTTATTCATTATTCTTAGTTTATATTGATCAGATGGCACTACTTCAAACTGTTCCATGCTTGGTTTAGTATAGAAACCTTAATCATTGTTAATTACACAAGAGTTCATCATCCCAATAATAATCATGGTAATGGAATCAAAATTTCTTAAATATTTATAAAGGTACATTTTCATCTCAAAGAAGGTATGAGTACAATACTCTTAAAATCACATCATAATTTATTCATTTCATGTAACTTCATGAAGTGTAAAGTGTTTCTTAAAATGAATATCCAAATCAATAATCACTTCACATAACCATGTATTTAACTTAAATTCATATGGAATACCATATATAAATTTTATTAGTTATTTATTAACTAATAATTTTTATAATTATGTAATTAAAAAATTTTCAACTATGTAGGTAGTAAATCTGGCCTAAACATGAACTTTCTACAAATAAAGAATGAACATGAGTAAGTAATTATTCAATTATCATATCCTTTTTCTAAAGTATAATAAAATTTATTTAATCTCACTATATAGATTAATCAAATATCATATGTTTAAAAATTATAAGATAAAATAAAGATATGAATAAGAAATTTTTACTTATTTTGAAGAGATCTAACTTTCTCTTAGCTCTCTAATTTTTTTAAGGACTATAATGACCTACCAATTCACATTGGCTTGAGAGAACAATGAGTCATTACTTGTCCTTAGGAAACATCCCCATGATGATAAAAGATGGAAATAAATTCCGAAGGGTTTAAAATACAAGTGGGGTATTTACCATTTTTGAAATAAACCAATAAAACAACAGTCCATAACAAAACCATTCACTAAATGATGCATGAACAAAAGAAAGGCGACTAAACAAGTTCTTGTATCTCAAAACCTTATCAAAGTGTACCATAATAGAATACGAACAAGTACCAAAGTACATAGTTGTTGAAGAACAAAAAACTCTCAAAATACCACAAGACTCCATGCTCCACAAGCTCCAAGCTCCATGATCACCAAATAGCCCAAGTATCACGGGGTGGTACTAAAAACATGGGAAATGTTACCTTTGTTCTTGTCCTGGAAGATAACATATAAAAAATCACCAAAGTGAAAAATTAGGGGTGAGTATAAAACTCAGTAGTTTTTCCCCAATGACTTCCCTACTCACACCACTAGGATAGTAAAGTTAGCAACATTTGTATATAATAGTTTATATAAAAAAATTTACCAACATAGTTTATACCCAAATATAAACATGTTCAAAGAAAAAAAATTTACAACCAAGTGAAAAAAACTAAATGAAACCAATTTCTAACAAGTTTTTTTCCCAAAAAAATAAATAATCAAATTATAAAACCCATTTCACATCATCATTTGGCATACCCATTCCAAAGTTCACAACACACCCACACATGCATGTTTCATTTGATAGTTCCATACTCATGATCGGTCTCTCATCCAATTACCCTATGTCCCAATTACACACTCCCACAATCCAAGGTCACTTACCTTGTACCCCAATGGTACCCATCCTTTATTAAGGGATCATTAATCATGAACTCACTCCAAAACCATTTATGCCAAATCTTTATATTATCATAATAAACCCCTTAAATAAAATTGAACTTTTATTGAAATCGAATCACAACCAATTTAAAGAAAAATCTCATTTCAATAAAACTTTTACTTTATTGAAGACTTCTAATCCCATTTATGTGATGAAAATAAAGAAAAATCCCCCTTTTAAAGTCTACATTTTAAAACCAAGAACCAAACCACTCATTCAAAATCCCTAATTTTCCAGATTTCACAACCATCACTCAAGAAGGATCAAGACCAAATATCATCATATATGGAATCCACACACCTATATATTCCCATAACATGAATATAACTAAGAAACTAAGAGAAGAGTAGAAGTATATCTTGGAAACTGATCAAGAATGTAGAACAATGATCACATAACTAGGGAATCCAACTTTGATTCACCAGGGGAAGAATTTGGATTGCCTTTGGACTGATGGGAGAACATTCATTGTCATTATGAGAAGAAAAATGTTGATATCGGGACAGTTTGGGTTAAAAATGAGGGAGCTATGGAAAAAATTAGTGAGATCCTATTTTTAATGATCTCATTCTGACTCCGCGCACGGTTTGACCACAAGGTTAGGCAAACTATGCCCTAACTGTGCAGTATCCACTTCTCGCACGGATTCCCCTTACATTGTCTCCCAAACTGTGCTCCAACTGTGCTAAAGATACTTCCTCAAGAGGACTACTACACATGATTTGGCTCTATGTTTAGGGAAACTGTGCATAGTCTATGCGACTTCAAATTTACCCCCAAAACACTTCCAAGGTTCTCCCAACTCTCCCAACCATCACCTTTACACTTTATAAACATAAAAAGAATCATGTAAGGGTAACATAATTGAAAATGGGGGTAATAAATTCTCCCCACTATTGGAATTTCTACCCTCAGAAAGTAGAAACCTATCACCAATCTGAAAGAGTTCCGACCACTGCTCATTAATCTCCTTCTCGTGTTCTTAAGTCTCTTCTTGAATCTGACCATACTACAATAAAACCCTCACTAGGCCAATGATTTTTTCTCAAAAGACTTTATCTTTCCTATCAAAAATTCATATTGGGATATATATCAACAAAGAATATGAATCTAGGTCAACATGATCCCATATGATCAGATGGTCAAGAATAGGCTGATACTTTTTCTACCGAGATTCATGAAACATATTATGTAGAGAACTGAACAGTGGTGGTAATGCCAATCGATATTCCCCCTATCCAACCCATTATAGTATCTCTAAATGCTCAATTTATCTAAGAGATAATGTTCCTTGTTTCCCAAAATGACAATTTCCAATCCTTGGAGATATCCTCAAGAAGATATGATCTCCCACAAAGAATGACAATGGTCTTCGATGGTGATCTTCATCAGATTTATGACAACTATGATCTGTCTCCATCCTCTTTCTAATCAACTAGATCTTCTCCATTGTTTCTCTGACAAGGCTTTTCCCAACTAGTGAAGTGTAACCCATTTTCACCCAGCATAGTAGAGAATGTTAGTGATGCCCATACAGTGCTTCAAAGGGATCCATATGTATCGAGGCCCGATAGTTGTTATTGAATGAGAACTCCGCTAAGTGAATATTCTTCTTCGATGAGCTGAAAAAATACATTACATAAGCCCACATCATGTATTCCAACGTATATATCATCCCCCCAGACTGGTCGTCTATCTGAGGATGACACATCATGCTCATAGTCAACTATGTCCCAAGGGATTTTTGTAAGTATTTCTAGAAATAAGATTAGAACCTCTAATCTTTGTCACAGACAATTGAAAATGGTATTACATTCCTCTTTACCACTTCCAAGATATAGATTTTTTATAGATCCTCCACCATATGAGTTTCACGAATAGGGATGAAATGGGCTGACATGGTAAACTGATCTACTATCACCCATACGGCATCATGTTTATGAACCTTTCTTGGAAGACCTATAACAAAATACATCGTTATATGCTCCAATTTCTACACTAGGATCGGTAAAGATTGTAACATACCTGTCGGTCCCTGATGATCTGCTTTAACCTGCTAACTAGTTAACACCGTGAGATGAACTCGACAACATTCCTTTTCATGTCGCTCCACCAAAACTGTGCGTTTAACGACTTATACATATTTTGTGTACCGAGATGTACAACCAATCTCAAATGTTGGTAACCATGAAGGATTTGTTTTTGAAAATCCATAGGTATAACCATGTGATCTATAAAATACAAAACTGAACTTCCATCAAGTTTCCAGCCTTCAATGGTCTCCCCACCATTGACTTTTGAACTCATAACCATACATTCTGCATCAGTTTTTTGTGCCTCTTTGACCAGATTTTCCTAATCTGGAAAAAGAACAACTGAAAATATAACCGCAACATCATCTAGGTATTCGCATTCTACATGAATCTCAGCTAATAGTGACATCAACTACCATTAATTGGAATATTCTTTCCCCAATTGAGCATATGAATTTCTTCTCTATGAATCTTCCATGGTATTACCTTTTCCCAGTGTATACATCAAGTCAATGTCAAACAATTAGAGATACACCATCCATCTCCATTGCCTCAGGTTTAAATCTTGCTGTGAGAAAATGTGTTTCAAGCTTCTTTGGTTATTGAACATAATGAATTTTCACCAAATAGATAGTTTCTCCTTGTTTTCAAAGCATGGACGACTGTCGCAAACTCCAAATCATGTGTTGGGTAATTTTTCTCATGCATCCTCAACTACCTTCAACCATAAGAAACTGCATGGTCTCCTTGAATGAGAACGCATCCCAAAACTAGTCCCAAAGCATCACAGTACACCACATACCCCTATCCTGATTCTGGAAAAATCAATATATATGTCGATGTAATCCAAACTTTCAGTTCCTAGAAATACCCCAAGAATTCCCCTGTCAATTGTAATGGAGCAATATTTAATATCAAAGTTGTCATTGGTGAAGCTAGTCGTGATAAATCGCAGACAAAACATTGGTAGTATCCATATAGACCAATAAAACTTCATATCTCAAAGACATAGTTTGGTGGTTTCCATGAGATAACTACCTCTACCTTTTTAGGATTAATAGAAACATCTTTCTCCGAAATGACATGGACAAGAAAATGTACTTCTTTTTTCCAAAAATCACACTTTGATAATTTGGCATAAAAAGGTGATCTCTCAAGATTTGTGACACTCTTTCAAGGTGTTCATCACGGTCAGCCCTTGTCTTTAAATACACCTTGATGTCATCCAAAAAGACCACAAAAATGAGTCCAGATATCACTAAAATGTTTGATTCATCAAAGACATGAAGACTACTGGTTCATTCGTTAGATTGAAAGCCATAACAACATATTCATAGTGGCCATATCTACTTCTATAATCTGTCTTTGGGATATCTTCCTTCCAAAATCACAATTGGTGATATCATGATCACAAGTCAATCTTGGAGAACCACTGATCTCCCCTTAATTTATTGAACAGATCCTAAATTTTTGGAATTGGAAATATTTTCTTTATCGTAACTTGGTTTAGCTTATGATAATCAACACAGAGTCGAATATTTTCATCTGCATTCTTCACAAACAAAATAGGTGCTACCCACAGAGACCTACATAGTTGAATAAAATGCTTGATTTCCAGCTCCTCCAACTGTACTTTCAATTCCCTTAAATCTATTGGTTTTATCCTATAAGATATAATGGAAATAGGACTAGTCCTTGGAAGAAGATCAATCATAAACTCCACTTCCCATATAGGTGGTAACCATACAAATATTTTGTGAAAGACGTCTAGAAATTGATCCACAACAGCTGGAAAATTATTTTCCTTGATCTCTTCCATTAATTCCAAATTCAACACCACCAATTGGTAAGAGATCATTACCATCGTTGGTGTCAACTAGCACTTTGCACCATTTTTTACCGTCCTGTCCTCTCTATAGAGATACTTGATTCCATCCTCAGTCATGAAACAAACTATTATCCTATAATAGTCTATGTGAGCCTTGATCATTGTCAGTCAATCCATATGTATGATTACATCATAAAAATATAGGTCCAAAATTGAGAAGTCCCATTTCTTCTCATCTCCATTAATAGTTATAGCACATGCTCTACGCACAAAGTCGTAACATTATCTTTCCCTGAGAGGAGTTTGGAGTTTTAAAACCCAAGGCATCATTTCTAAATTTAAACATAAAAAATCAACATAAAGAGAAGTAATGAAATAATGAGATTCACTAGTATCAAAGAGCACCTACAGAAGTGTAGAATTCAAAAGAATTATACCTCTCACTATATATGGTACATCCTAGTAATCAATAATCCTCTACTCGGATCCATACAATTGCTTCATCGTTGCATTTTTCTCCTTTTTTCCTTGCTGAGATTTCCCTGGTTAAGAAGTCAGGATATTTTGAGAATCACCATAGATAGCTTTTTTCTTCTGATGAGAATGATTATATTGTCCTCACCTTGTTAAATCATATGATGCTTGCGACGCTTGAGAAGTGTCTCAAGCACCTGACCTTGGAGCACTACAACAATAGTGTTGAAGATGTCCCATCTTGTTTCAATTATGAAATTATCTAGTTTGTGTCGTACAATGTCGCTTTATGTTGTAAAGAGAACCACATTAAAAATAACTTGTTCCCCTCTTAGGTCATGAAGGAAGGTTCACTTATCCAGATGTCTAGTTCTGATTTACACTTCCACCTTGGAAATAGGTGTCCCTCTTCGGATTACTTCTATCATTTGAGTTCCCACCATTCCCTATAGGTATCATCATAATACCTCCCATGGATCCTGACATGTCACGTTCAGCCACAGTCACTCTGTTCACCATCTCTGTATAGTCTGTATTATAGATCACCACAATATTCGATCGAATCTCTTGTCGTAGGCTCGATTTGAAGATGTTCTCCATCAAGGATTCACTTATTGAGTCTTCTAGTAAAAAATGCACTAAATTCATGAACTTGGTCGCATACTATGTGACAGAGAGACTATCTTGTTTTAGGCTGAAGAATTCTGTCATTTTTGGGATCTTGAACACAAGAGGATAGAATTGATTGATGAAAAATTCCTCAAAATCCAACCATGTAAGGCCTTAGTCCAATTTATCATGCACCGCTAAATCCCACCACTGGTGTGGAAGATCCTTCAGCATATACATTTCCAACTAGACCTTTAACTCTACCGATGTGCCGATGAATTTGAAGATATGATTCATCCTACTGAGGCACACCTCCGCCTTCCCAGGTTCAGCAACACCCCGAATGTTAGGAATATTTTTCTTCATGAACTAAATGGTAAGATCCACCTACCTTGGATCACTCCTCTAATTCCTCGTATCCACGTATTAAAAATATAGGACAATACTTTGAACTATCTCTTGGTTCACCTATGGTTCATGTGAACCAATTTCTCTATAGATTGTTCCTATAGGTTTCGATGACACAAACTGGGTTCCATTTTCTAAACCAACCACAAACTCAATCATTCCCACTCTCTAGCAACAAATGTATTAGCATTTCAAATTCTATCACATCAACTATCACAACATTGTTTTCCAAAATATCCTTTTCTATTCAAACCATTTTTGAAATATTCATTATTTCATTAAAAAACCAAATAATTTTCAAAATACACCAAATATACTCATTTCAAAATCATTCACTTAAAAAAAATCTACATTTTTCAAAAATTAACACCTTACAAAAAATCATAAATCATTCCTCCAAATGAAATATGAAATCCCACTGAGAATTCATTCCTCTATAATGAATTTCTTTCCTTTCTCATTTGCTAAACCCATGAAAAATAGATTCCAAGATCCAAGAAGTGTCTCTAAAAACTTGATTACCCAACTCCTTGGCAACTTTTAGTTCATCATAAAAGGGTTAGCTACATCTTTCTATGCTATAAATTTCATGTTCTGAAAATCCTACTCTTGTCTAATATTTCAGCACACAAGATAGAAAAGAATAAATTTCAACTCCAAGACCAAGAACATTGATTACCAATTTTTAGGTAAGGACAAAACAAGCCAATACCATTTTTATAAAAAAGAAAGGACTAGACTGAAACCTTTTGTAGTGACCCACCAATTTTCATTGGATGGAGTGTAAAATGAGTCATTATTTATCCTTTAGAAACATCCCCAAGATGAAAAATCCAAGAAATAAATTTCTAAGGGTTTCAAATACAAGTGGGGTATGATTTATCCTTTAAGAAATAAACCCATAAACCAACAATCTGTAACTAAACCATTCACTAAATAATGCATGAACAAAATAAATTCAACTAAAAAACATCCTCTATCTCAAAACCATAACAATGTGGGCCATAACAGAAGACCAACATGTATCAAATTACATATTGGATGAATAACCAAAGACTCTTAAGGTACTACAGGACTATATTCTCTACAATCTCAAAGCTCCAAAATAACTGAACAGCCCAAGTATCATGAGGTGGTGCTAAAAACATGTAAAATGTTACCTTTTCCCCTTCCTAGGAAGATAACATCTTCAAAAGAACCAAAGTTACAATGTAGTGGTGAGTATAAAATTAGTAGTTTTTTCCAATGACTTCCCTATTCACGCCACCAGTATAGAAAAGTTATCCACATTTATATAAAACAATTTATGTAAAAACATTTACAAAAATAGTTTATTCCCAAATATAAATAAGTTCAAAGAAAAAACATTTACAACCAAGTGAAAAAAAAACTAAATGAAACCACTTTATAGCAAGTTATTTTTCAAGAAAATAACTAATAAAATCATAAAACCCATTTCTAATTATCATTTGGCATACACATTCTATATTTCACAACACACCCTCTCATGCATGCTTCGTTTGACAGTTCCATACTCATGAGCGGTCTCTCGCCCAATTACCTTGTCTCCCAATGACATGTGCCCCTGAACCGTGGTCACATCCCTTATACCCCAATGGTTCTTGTCCATTATTAAGGGCCTGTTAAGCATTATCTCACACCAAAACTACTTATTCCAAATCTTTCCATTTCCAAAATAAACCACTTCAATAAAACTGAACTCTTATTGAAAACCAAAGCAAAACCAATTTCAAGGAACATTTAATTTCAATTAATAATTCTTTTTATTGAAAACATATAAACCCATTTATACACCAAAAATCCATAAAATCCCCCTTTTTAAAATCAACATTTTAAAACCAAGAACCTAATCACTCATTCAAAATCCCAATTTTTCCTGATTTCACAACCATCACTCAAAGAAGATTTCTCAAAAGTGTTCAACAACCAAATAACAATCATTTCAACACCACACATTCAATTTAAAATCATAAAAATCATTTCTACTTTGTGGAGTCGAGAAAGAAGCCTCCTACGTTGAAGGTTTTGAAGAAACAAGACAAAGAATGAAAAACACACAAGAAAACTGGGTCGATTCTCAAAGAACCTGCCTTAGATCTCTCCTCATGGAAATATCAAGACCAAATATCATCATATATAGAATAAAAACACCTATATATACCCATAATGGGAGTATATATAATAAACCAATAGAATAGGAGAATTAAATATTAGTAGATCGATGAAACCAATCAAGAATGAATAGGAACGATTTCATACCTTAAGAATCCAAATTCGATTCACTAAGGGAAGACTTTGGATCATATTCGGACCAATGGGAGAACCTTATTTGGTATTATGAGAAGAAAAATTACTATTTAGGGCTGGTTTGGGTCAAAAATGAGGGAGTTATACATAAAATGTGTGATATCCTATTTTTAAGGATCTCATTCTGACTCTACACACAGTTTAACCGAACGGTAAGGCAAATCGTGTGCTAACCTTGTGGTAGCCACTACATTCGAGGCTTACCCTTACAAATTCTACCAAACTATGCTCCAACCATGTTGTAGCTACTACCTCAATAGGACTGTGTCGCACGGTTTGGCCGCATAGTTAGGAAAACCGTGTGTCGCCCATACGATTTCAAATTTTACCCAAAACACTTTTAAAGTTCTCCCAACTCTCCCATCCATCAACCTTACACTTTATAATCATTAAAAGCTTCAACTAAGTATTACATACCAAAAATCGTGGGTACTATAGGGACCTTAGGAAATCACTTTTTTTACTAGTGGAGATAAAACATATACAATTAGTATATGAAAGAAATTTGAGCAATGTTTTTGAAAACATTCTATATAGTATTATGTTTCATATTGACCTCAGTTTCAAATCTACTTAAAATATATTTAATTTTTTCACAAACCATGAATCATAACCAACATGTAATATAAAAATTTTAGTTCCATTGGGAATATTTTATGTAATACATCATCAAACTATATACATAAAAATTTAAATCAAATAATTAATAAACAGCCACTTATAAAGTGAAAAAAATTTGTTTAACACCTTTGATCAGATTGAGAAACAGAGAGAATAAGAAACCATTGAGATTAAATTCTCATTAAGTGGTAAATCGTTATTAATGAGACAAATAGAAATTTTCAATAGATCATAATCAGGTAAGATACATGATCATTGCATAAATAGATTTATTAATGAAATAAAATCATGAAATCATAAGTAGTGATCATGAAGAGTTATGTATAATCATATATAATTGTATAAAATTTTATAAATGAATAATCTTGAAAACATAACATAAATTATGGTTTTAAGAATTTCAATCATAAGATATTAATCATAAAACATGGTGTTATAATATAGTAATGTTCAATATTAATAATAATCGAAAATCAAAAACTATGACAAGGCTCACAACCAAGACCATAATTACATAAAGAACTGGGTTTAATCCTCACTTTCATAAACACAGTGAATTTTGTTTACTCTAAATTCCCATAATCAAAGCTAAGTGTCCTTAATATTGAATACTAAAATACTAGAAATAATAATAGATTTAATGTTTTACCTAATTCCTTGGAGGCATATATAATTCCTTCATTAACCATTATATAATAATATATCCATACACTTCTTTCACACACAAATATATTAAAAATATATTAATCCATAGAAATCATAATTTGATAAACCCAGGGAAATAAAACATGCATCTAAAAAAATTATGTTGTTATATAAGAAAAAACCTTTTAATCATAATAATGTATTTTATGGTAGTCACACCAAAGAGAATAATGATTATATATTCAATTCAATATATTCCCCAAGTTAATGAAATAATATGGCCATCTTAGTGAATACCTTGAAATGAAAAGACGGTATTATACATTATACACTATGAAAATGAATTGGGATAAATTTTACCTTTATACATAATTGATGATGATGAAATACAAATATAGTTATAGGTCAATCCACTCATAAGGATTCCATTTCCATAGTACCATAGGCACAATTGTATTTTAATAATGAATAGATAAGTTTTCTTACCATATAAATACTTATGAAAAGTAATAATCAGATAAAAAATAAAAAACATTATGATTAAAATGATGGAATTCAAAATTATATCAACATATATGAAAAATAATTTTGAGTAAGATAAATAACTTAAAATGATTTAATAATATCATTCTGTCATTTTTATACAACACTATAATAATAAAAAATAAGGAAATTATGATTTTCATGAAAATACATAAAAACATGAATATTTTTTAAAAAACATACCTTCCAAATATGACTAATTATTATAAAATAGAAATAATTTTTATTAAAAAAATGATTTCATGGGTATGAAGATAAACTATTTTTTGGATGTTTAGGAGAAATATATTTAGCATTTTCATAAAATATATTTCAAATAAAATTAAAATACTATTATGAAAATAAAATGTTAAAGGTAATATAAAACCTAGAATAAAAATATTCTAAATTTATTATTCAAAAATAAACTTGAAATAAGAAGTATATAAAGATAGATATAATTTCAAGTGATGCAGAGTTGTAGAGAATAAAATCACAGGACGGAAAAATGAGTGAGAGACCAATATAAAAAATGTAAGATATAAAATATAAATAAATGATGGATAAAGGAATAAAACTGACATATCATATCAAAATAGAAATAATATAAAAAAATGTTAATGACCTTTGAGATGAGGTATATAATAGAATATAGGTAATAAAAAAATAATACTTGGAACAATTTTATATTTATAAGTGATCCCCATATAATAAAGGTAGTATAAAGTATTTGAACATATATGAGAGTTCAGGAGAAAAAATCCCTTTAAGACAATAAAAAACCAATAATTTATAATTTCCATACTTTATAGACATGACATAAGAGAATATAGTCTATAGAGAGTAAATTCATGGAATGAATTCTAATTTTAATTAAAAACCTTTAAAATTGTGAGTTATAGACTATTTAATTATAAGAGATGTAAGGACAGATTAAATAAATAAAAAATATTAATTAATACATTAAATATATTGAAAAATATAATTTTTAGAGACTATTGAAAATAAATAATCTAGATATGAAAATAATGAAGTATTATAAAAGTAATCCCTTTTCTTGAGTCTCAACTCTCTTTGGAAAATCCTCTAACAAAATGAATGGTAATGTAACATTTTTTAGATAACATATTTAGAACTTTTTTATTATTTATTTCATATCATTTATCATGTTTAATATCAGGTTTTTTTCTTTTTTAGATTAATGTTTATTGCATCAGTCGTTTTGAGGTTATTCGGTTCATAATTCCAAATATTCATATATGTGATAGTAATGGTTGATGGTAATTTCATAATTGGTAAATATATACCCTATGTGTAAAATTATTTAGTTTATTTAATTGTAAATTTGTATTATAATAGTATTCCAATATATTTCCAAAATAGTTCCAAATCAATAAGATTTTCTATTATGATTTTTCTACATCGTTTATATGACATCAATAGTGTACATTAAATGTTACCACTGTAGTTATTAAATGTTAATTTTATATTCCTACTTGAAACCCATTTTTTATACTATCTATAAAATCTAAAAGTTTAAATAAAGAGTCATAATTCTCTTAGATAGTATAAAACAACCACAAGTAAATGTGGTTTCAATAAATTCTATGTTAACTTTAAAAATAATAAATATTTTATTTTCATAAATAATTTAAATTATAATTAAATTATTTTTTAAATACTTTAATGATTGATTAAATTAAGAAAGTGGTAATGGCAGACAATAATTGAAAAATACTTGTTTTGAAACCTTTCAGTAATATTTGAGTCACCTCTTTTAGAGTGTTTCTTAATTCATTAGAGGATGGTATTTTTTTAGAAAATGCCTTAAGAAAATGTAAATTTTTATTTAGATAGGTGTTTTAGTAGATATTTATTGACGTATTATTTTTTGTATGTGAGTATAATGGGGTGGAATAAAGTAGTTTTTATAGTAAAGGGGTATATTTGAATACATTATTTGTTAATATATTATTTGTACATGATAATATTAAAAGTATTTATTCTTATTTGTTTTAATAATAATTGAATATAAAAATTTAGTTTTCCTCTACATTTAAAAAATCCAAAACAAAATGGAATCCTTAAAATATTTTTCTTAGTGTAAATAATCAAAAATATTTTATTATTACAAAAATAGAACATGGGATTTTAAAATTAATATAAAAGTTTTTCAATTCAGTTTATTATTTAAAAATACATTTTTTACTCATTAAATACATTCTATTCATTTAAAAATATTTTATAAATTAATGATTCATTTTTATATCATAATGATGAAAATAAACTAATACTAAACATAAAAATTATAATTTTAACTGTTAAAAAAATATATACTTTCAAAAAAAAATCCCAACAGAACACCAATATTTTTTTGAAATGAGTATTTGAAAAAATAAGATCAGTTAATTACATATAATTTCTATAAGTTATAATAAATAATTTTACTATAAAAACACATATAACCTTTTAAAAAATATTTATATCATTAAAAATAAAATGATTAAATTATTATTCAATACATATTAATAACCACTCGAATAAGGTAAATATAATTGTTTTTATATCTTTATTTATTAAATTATTCCTATAAAATTTCTATATTTAATTGTTTTTAAAGAAATGACATAGAGATCAATATATTTAAAATAAAAATTTTCACTTTTTGTACAACTGATTATATTCCAATTTATTATCATTCCATAATTATTCAATGATTGATAATTAATTCTTCATACATTTAAAAAATATATTTTCTGATAAATAATTTATATATTTATTTATATCTCATTAATTATTGGAACCATGTTTGTCCAACTTGATTAATATTAAAATATATATTCACTATGAATAATAATTCTAGTGGATAAACTTTAATGTGGAATGAGTGTTGTGTTTGTTATTAATTAAGACATGAATGTAAGATATTTTGAATAATATAAATGTTAAGTGGGGTCCTATGAATTTTGAAGAATCTGTTGATGTTATTTTTTGAAAGAAAGATAAAACATGGTGATATTCCCATAGTCACACTACAAATGAGGCTATTAAATAGTAACCAAGAATTTTGGTCAGTGATTCATCCCATAATAGCACGAATCATGACATTGGGGGAAAATCATTCCATAGTGAAGACCTAATAAAAATTAGTTAAATAATTAGATATTAATTATTAATAATAACTATAAATTAACACAATTTTCATTACACAGAGGAAAATATTATACTATAAGGGTTTGTCTCGATTGAAAATTTTGGCATCTTATCGATTTATAGTTAAGGAATTATGCTACCATAGTTTAAGCCATCCAATAATAAAATTGATGGATTTTAGGATATTTGTAGTTAAATATTTTCTTGTTACAATGGAAGGTTTCATGTTGTGATGTGTTAATTTTTTCATTATTTTGAAGAATCATAGTTCCTTCAAATTTAGTCAAATTAGATAGTTATATAAGTATTTTATCATAAATATAGTGGTTGTTAGGGTTCTCAATCAGTGTGTGAAGACAAGAAAATTTTATGTGCATAAATATTGAAATATTATTATTGAGGGGATGTTATGTTAGAGAAAAATATATAAAAAATAGATAATATTTGATATATTTTTATAAGTAAGATAAGATTTGTAAGAGTGAGAAATTATAATAATGATCTAGATATAGTTTAGAATATTGATATACAACAATTTCACTCATAACGGTTTGGTGTTTTTAATATTTACAATTATCCCTATAAGTGATTGAAGTGTCAATATTTTAAGTTAAATTTTCTAAGAAAGTGAGTGGAGTAATAAGAGGATGGAATGATTGAAAGGTCAACAATGATCACTTTATAAAAATTGAGATCATGATAGTGGGTACTAAAGTCATTATTTATTTATGATCTTTGGATTTATCCACTAGTATTGAACCATGTAACAAATCTATTCAACAAAAATTAATTTTAAATATTTAGACATTATGTTTAGTTAATTTATCATGAGAGGTTTATATCATTATTTCAAACATGAGAATAATATCCATAAGAATTTTGGGATGAAAAACCATCTCACCCCAATTCACCCCACCCTTTAATAGTGTGTTTGGTATATTTTTATTATAATAAGTGATAATAATGAAATGGGTTTTATATTAGTAAATCTATTAATGTAATTTATTTTAAATTGAAAATGTAGTAAAAATTAAAAGTTTTTCAATGTTCTATGGATAAAATATTTATATTATGAATAAAAAATTGATATCAAACTTATGGTTTTCTGTTTATCATGTATACTCAACTATAATTCATGTAATACATGTGAGTGATTTCACAGGGGTTTTTTTAACTTAATTAGAAATAATGTTTCTAAATATTAATTTTAATATGAAAATAAATTATCTAGAAAATTTTCAAATCATATTCAAATAAATGTGATGATATGTACAACCAAAATGAAAAATTAGGATAATTTGATCAATTTTTTAACGGATATAGTGAGGTGAAAGTGGTAAATACAAATATAATACATAAATTTTTTTATTGAATGATATATCCAAGTAAAAACATCATTATTTTATTTAAGTAGATAATTTATTTCAATGGATACATTCATGGACTAGGATATGAGATATTCGAAGTGAATATTGATGAAAAAATCTGTTTCCTAATTTCCATCTTTATACAATCCCAATGTGTTGTCGGATGAGGGAGGAAATAATTTTTAAATATCTCTTGATGATTTATATAGAATTATAGTTGAATATTAAATATGAGTGATTGGTAATATTTATCCATTCATTATTCAAAGTAAACGTTACTTATATACATCAATAATCTAGATATTCATGAATTGAAAAATGAATAACATGGTGTAAGTGATGAGTTCATTTTAGTTATATATGTAAATATAAAATGAGGTAAAGGAAGATTTTAGGGAAATATTCCTATAGATTATTTCAATTATGGAATGGTCAGACACTTACATGTGTGGAATCTTAGGAATTTTGAGGGGAAATCCTAAATTAATTACCCTTAAAAAAATAAATAAAAACTTCCCGTAAATAAAAAAAGAAATAAATATGAAATGAGGTTTCAATGTAAAATCATGGTAATCAAAGAAGAATAGTATGATTGTATCTACATTTAATATGTTGAAAATAATATAAAATAAAATATAAAAGATTTTTTATTGTAAATATTGAGAAATCCCAATCCAAAATAAAGGGAAATAAATATGCCCAAATGAATAATTAATCTCAAACTAGAAAAAGAAGGCTCTCTTAAGGATTATTAATGTAAAATATAATATTAATATGAAAATATAGAGTTTCTTAAATTATTATTAAATGTATGTTAAATAACTCAAACCCAAAATAACTCATTCAAATAAGGTTCTAGAGTACTAAAACGCTACTCAATAAACATTCAATGATTTCATGGATTTGAATTTAAAATTTTTAGAATAAGATAATTTAAATAATTAAATTGATGACTTTATTATAGAGATATGAAAATGGATAAAACGAACAAAGGAAAAAAGTTATTCCATTGAGAAATTAATTTTAATATGATGTAATAAAGATGGTTGTTTTAAAATAATTTATAGATTGAATGATTTTTTAATGAAGATATGAAAGAGGATGAAGAAATGGGTACAAGGAGTTATTAAATGGTATTGAATAATTATAGAATAAACTACATGGGTAAATTATGTTTATATTGATGCTAAATTAGATAAATATGATATAGAAATATATAAGAATAATGATAATCAAAATGATGTATATTATTTTCAACTGTTAAGAGAATATAAATGAGAAATTAGTTATTCATCATCTATATATAATAGGAATAGTAATGAAAATATAATTATATTGATTAAGTCTTAGTTATATGGTAATCTTTTCCACAATAAGACATATTTTTAAGAGGTGAAAAGTCACTAGAAAGGAAAAGCACCAAAATTTCCACAAATTAGGATGAGAACATATCTTACACCTCAACATAAATATTTTCTATAAATATTTTATTTATTAATCTAACATTATACATAATTACATGGATTATAGTCAATTATTGAGTGGATATTATATATATATATATATAATATAAAGGATAATGGATAAAATACCCATAAACATTATTTTTTTATAAAATAACTTTACCCTATTTAAAGAAAAGGATTATAAATAAATTACATACATGGAAGATAATGATGAGATATCATTACATGTTTAAACTCAATCAATGAAAATATTCCCTTTAAAGAACCAAAAATATATATTTATGGATTCCTAATAGTGTATTCTTATACCATAGAATTACAAAAACAATTACTTTGATGAATGTGAACAATCATATTGATGGTATAGTATATTATGGAAATGATGAAACTTTGATGATAAAATGAAGTGAATAAATGAGGATTCCTGGTGATGTGTCTCAAGAATACATATCTTCTTTTTTAGGTTGAATTCAATAAAATGTCTTATGTTTGAGTCAAATTTTTGACTTAGGATATGAAATATCATATATATAGAAAGGATTTCTAATCAATGGATAATTATGAAGTTCATTTATGAAAGATAAGAGAATAAATATAAATTGGTATCATACGAAAAAATAGAAGATTTTTCTTGTTATTGTCTACTAAAGGAAGAATATATTGAATCAAATACATGGATATACATAAATAAAAAATATATAATTTTTCCTAGATAGTGTTTTTCGTTGACCTTCCTAATTTGATGTGGGGTATAGAAAAATCTGTGATTATTCAATGTGAGATAATATGTTTAGAAATTCATAATTTTTAAAGAATAAAATACCATTAAGATTACTATATTTAATTTATTCCATATCGATGTGGAATGGTGTAACATTTTGAAACATGAATTAAGAGGTAATTAATATTTTGAAATGATTATAATATATTCTGTTACATACAGACCATAAAGGAATTCATTTAGTGTATCAAGTATTTCCCGATCCATGTATAATATAAAGAACTATACAAATTGCATGATTGAATAATGTCACATAGTATTGATCCATTGAGGTGGAAGATTATTTTGGGAAGAATTTAATCATTATTGAAGTTTCAAACATGAGAAAACCATAGAAAAATGGGTTTTTTAATGATAGAAGAATAAGGTTAATAATATGGAAAAAAATAAATTCTAATTATAAGTTTAATATTGGTAAATTATTTGAAGAAAGCATTGCAAGTGGTTTTATATACATAAGATCAATATTCAATATATCCTGTCACGAACCGAATCTGGGCACCACTAATATCGATGCCAAACCCTACCCGTGGCATGACCCTAAGGGTGTTCCCCATCCCCACAGGCTGGAACAAGTTCACGGGTATCATTAATTTAGTTTTGGGAACGATTTACCCGAGTATTAAAGCATAAAACATTAAAAACAATCCATAATATAAATATGAAATTTTTGAGCCAAACAAGTCTTAAGAAAAAACCAGAACTAAATACATTGGTTAAAAGACAATAAAAGTGGTCCTAATAAAAATAAATAAAAAATCAAGATATCCCCAAAGGCTCCACATGAAAAGGGGTCATCACCCATAATCCATCTCCACAACTCCGCACTAAGGATGGGAACTAACACCCCGAACCACCACCACCCAAAGCCTTTCCATTACATGAGTCAAACATTACCAAGTCTACTTACACCCAAGGAGAGTAAGTAAGGTTTGATATTAGGCCTAATAGGTTACCACCCAATGATTCCAAAGAGCATGCAATACAATGTGAAATAGAAATCCGTTTTAACAAGTAAGGAAAAGCAGTGATAAATTCCAAGAAATGCAACTTTCAATTGAAAAAGCTTTTCAAGATAAAATTTTCAAAACATTAACACATTTAAATAGATATGTTCTCTACTGTAATGTACTTACAAATACACCCCTATAAAAGGGAAAATACCACAAATATAATGTGAAAAAAAAAATCGGGAACACCCCTTGGCACTACATTGTCTTGGTCCCCATGCACCTCGTACCTCGGTGTAAAGTAAGCATAGTAAAATCTATTATTACTCATGATCCACTAGTAGGGAAAATATCAATGACCTATTGGTCTCCATTTATCATCCATATAGTTTAGTTAGAGTGTTTTTATCCAAATTCTAAGTTAAACAGGGACAAAACCCATCTGGTCTACAAGCTGTACTAGTACACATCTGCCCCACCTAGGTACCGGGGCTTCCCCCTTTGTGCTCAAAAAAAATTCCAAATTCTACACAAATCCATTTTCATAAAAAAACACCAATAATGGTCACATACAATTAGTACAGTATCTACAAATATTTTATACAACATAAAACACACAACAACACTTTGATTTTTAATGAAACAATTTCTCAAAAACCCGCATTGTTTTTCACAAAAAAAAACACCTTAAGAGCCCCACTTTTACACTATGTGCACACTTTTAAGTTACCAAAATAGTAAAGGCCGCCCAATAAATTTCAATGAAAACAAAAAATCAATTTTAGGGAAGACCCATTTTAAACAAAAATTGATAACTCTATAAAACATTCATTTTCACACAAAAGTGGAACCAAAACTTCACTTTCTTTACAAACACCCCAAAACCCATTTTTGCAGAAATAACCAAAAGGGATAAACATTATAAACTGTTTTTAAGTCATATTATAGTTCAATAAAAACAACTACATATTTATAGTGAATCCATTAATGAACCAATAAAATATTTATATAAGAATCCCCCAATTTCACCAAAAATTAGCACTTAAATTCATTTTATTTAAAATTTCTACTAAAACAAATTTTTTGAAAAAAAAAATCAAATGAAATATAGATGAAAATACCATAAACTCATCTTCTATGTCATAAATATTTCATACCAAAATGAATCACCTACCAATATAACGAAAACCCTTGAATCTTCATGCGAAAATAAAATCGTGCCACCACCGCACCAAGAGAGACCTATATTAAACCAAAAACAACAATAATTGACCAGTAAAACCTAAGGTTAAACCCTTGGTTCGAAACCCTAGTATATGGACATTAGGAACTTCAATAATAAGGGAAGAAACCCTAATAACAATTAATGAATCCATAAGAAAATTGAAAGAAGAGTGAAAGAGACTCACTTACTTAAGCGATCTTGAAGAATCACCCCAAATACACTAGTAGATGAATTTTAAAACATTCAAAACATGATGTCAGGTTCTAATAAGGATAATGAGGTTACTTAGGAACTATAATTGAGTAAAAAGATTATGAATTTATAGAGTTAAGAAGGAATGAAGTTACCTCTTCAATTTTGGACGATTTGAGAAACCCTATAATGTTATGGACTAATTTTCGATGAACAAGAGATCCAAAGAGGGGGGAAAGAGGCTAGATTAGTGACTGGGTTCAATGGTCTTGGGTGAGAATTGGAATCACTGAAAAATCATTAAAATTTAATAACTTATTAATTAATCAAATTTTGATTTTAAAATTTGAAATGGGCCTTCGGGTTGGCCCACTTCCTTAAAAAACAAAAAATACACCATTATTATGGATTAATAAAGGTTCCAAATTGAAATGGTGGTGCTAATAGGTTAGGTGAGGCAATTTAGGAATTATAATGGGTGGAAAATATTTAAAAATGAAAAAGTTATAAAAGAAACAAAACATTATTTTTATATCTGGAATTAGGCTCACGGTTTGGCCCAATTCATGAAAACTCACCCATTCCTCCATAAAATCTTGGGAAACCCCTAAAACATATCATGAATGGATAATAAATGAAAAATTACTCTAAAATATGACATTTATGTGAAAATTATCCCCACCATGAAAACTTTCCATCCTAGAAATGCAACCTAAAGCTTGATCAAAAAATAGGAACGAATACCCTTCCTCAACCCCTGACTTTTGATCCAATGTCTCATGTGTATCATTACCATGCTTACAATGAACCCGGACCATTAGAACAGACTTCCCTCAAAGAAAATTCTCTTAGGAATCCAAAATTTGCATTGGCCGCTCAAAAACTGACAAGTCTGGCTCTATCTCCGTCTTTTCCCAACTCAGCACATGGGACGGATCCCGGTTGTATTTCTTAAACGGGGAGACATGGAAGATGTCATGGATGGATGTCAACTGAGAAGGTAAGGCCAGACTATATTCCACCATTCCAATACACTCAGTGATTTCAAAAAGGCCAATAGATCGCTGTGTCATTTTCCCTTTCTTTCCCAATCGACGATAGCCTAGACAAGGGTCCACTTTAAAGAATACCATGTCACCCATAGAAAACTCTAGGTCTTAACGCCTTCGGTCAGCATAAAATTTATGACGACTCTGAGGTGTAAAAAAGTGTTGCTTGATCAATTTGACCTTTTTAGATGTCCCATGCACTAGACTCGGTCCTAGCAGTGGGGTCTCACCTACCTCAGCCCAACATTGGGAGGACCGAAAAGGCGGACCATAGAGCACCTAAAAATGAGCCTTTAGAATTAAGGATTGGTAAATTTTCTTATAAGAAAACTCAACCAATCCCAAATCGATATCCCAAGAAACTCCAAAGTCCATGAAACATGCACAGAGCATGTCCTCTAAAATCTGATTCGCCCACTCTGTCTGTCCGTCTGTCTAAGGATGGTATGTCATGCTCATCATAATCTGAGACCCCAAGGCCTTATGAAGTCCTTCCTAGAACTGAGAAGTGAAATGGGGGTCTTTATCTGAGACAACTAATGAGGGCACGCCATGGAGTCTCACCACCTCCTCAAGATACAAATGGCCCAACTCATCCACTTTAGCTATATCTCTGATCAGAATTAAGTGGTCTGATTTGGTCAGACGACCAATCACCACTCAAATGGAACTCTTACCCTGAGGTGTACAAGGTAAGACAAAAATGAAGTCCATTTCAACCTTGTCCCACTTCTAGATAGGAATGGGTAATGGCTGGAGCAAACTAAATGGCCTTTGATGCTCTGCTTTCACCTGCTGTTATGTATAGCATCTCGACACAAATTCTTCTATGTCTCGTTGCATTCAAGGCCACCAAAACTGTCGTCACACATCATAATACATCTTGGTGGCACCTGGATGGCAGCCCACTGAGACTGGTGGATGTCCTCTATCACCACCTTCCGTAGAGACAACGACACTACTGAATGGCCCTTGAATCACAAGATGCCTTCGAGAGATGACAAACAATCAGAGGATGTCTCCCCACCATGAAGAAACTTCATCGACTGCTAACAAAGATCATCACTGGGTTGTTCCCACTAAATCAACTCTAATAGAGAAGGAGTCAACTGGACGCTTGCCAAGAACACACCTCCACTGTGTTCCCTGGTCTCGATATGCATTTGAGAAAAGAGCATCCATCAAGGTCCACTCATCACTGGACTTCCTCAAAGCCAGTACTGGAACTCTTTTACTTAAAGCATCAACCACCACATTACCCTTGACAAGGGTATAGACAATTTCAATGTCGAACCCCTGCAAGTACTCAATCCAATGATGCTGCCTCAAGTTGAGGTCCCTCTGCAAGAAGATATTGGCCAAGCTTCTGTGACCAGAGTAGACCACAAACTTCTCCCCAAAGAAGTAGTGATGTCAAGTCTTCAAAGCATGAATCACTGCTTCCAACTTCAAGATATGGGTCGAGTAGTTCATTTCGTTTGTTCAGAGTTGGCGAGAGTCATACGACACCACGTGATCATCCTTCATAAGCACGCACCCAAGACCCATACATAAAGCATCACAATAGACCACATATCCCTTTCCAGCCTTTGGAAAAATCAGCATGGGGTGGTAGTCAACCACCTCTTCTACTCCTCAAACTATTCCTGACATTCTGGGCCCTATACAAACTTCACCTCTTTCCGGGTGATCTTGGTAATTGTTGAAGCAAGACAAGAGAAATTATGAATGAATCGCGTATAATAACTAGCCAAGCCAACAAAACTCCTAATCTCAAAGAGATTCTTCAGCTCCTCCCATGAAATAACCGCACTAATCTTCTCAGGGTCCACTAAAACTCCATACTCAGAGATCACATGCCCCATAAATCTCACTTCCCTGATCTAGAAAGAGAACTTTGACAACTTTTCATAAAGGCGATGATCCCGCAAAGTGCCCAAGATGATCCTCAAGTGATGTCTGTGTTCCTCCTCAGAGCCAGAGTATACTAGAATGTCATCCATGAACACCACAACGAAGGAATCGAGATACTAATGGAACACCTTGTTCATGAGTGAAATAAATACCACTGGATCATTGTTCTATCCAAATGGCATGAACAAATAATCGAAGTGGTTTTACCTGATTTGGAAGGTTTTATTAGGGATATCTGACTCCTTCACCCTAAGGTGATGATAGCCTGAATGCAAGTCTATTTTTGAAAACCACTTTTCCCCCTTCAACTAATTGAAAAATTAATCTATTCTGGGAAAAGGGTATTTGTTGGTAATTGTTACCTTATTCAAATTCTAGTAGTCAATGCACAACCGAAGGGATCCATTAGCCTTTTCTGCGAACAACACAGAAGCGGGCCATGGAGATATGCTCGGGTGAATGAATCCTTTGGATTCTAAGTCATCCAGCTGTATCTTAAATTCCATTGTCTCAATGGGGGTCATGTGATAATAGGGAAGAGATATTGGTTGTGTTCCTGGTGCCAAATCACTCAAAAACTCAACATCCCGCTCTAGGGGAAAACCTGAGAAATCATCCAGGAGTACCTCTAGAGACTCATTCATCACATGAGGTAGTGAAACTCTAGGGGAAATACCATTATCATCTAGAATTAGTGATGATAATTGGAAGGTAATACTTCCCAACTTTAGTAGTGGAGATCCTGTGTGACTCGAACGAAGATCTCATTCTCCCTGAAAAACCTGACGACTCCCATCAGGTGTCGTGAAACTCACTCACCACCTGTAGCAATCAATGTGTTCCTAGAATTGTACTATCCAATCCATTCCAAGTATTATGTCAAATAGTTCCATATCTAGAACTAGGAGGTCCCACTCCATCTCAACCCCTGATACAGAAAGCACACATGAGGGGAACATGAGGCCCTACTCCTTCTTCTTTCCAGCGGTGTCACCAACTCCATCACAAAAGATATCAACTTAGTTAGAAAATTCAGCATGCTCACAAAATGGGCAGAAATAAATGAAATCGAGGCCCCATTATCACAAAGAGCAGCAGCTATAGAAGATGTGATCAGAACAATACCTCAAACTGTCAACGGTCCCGCCTCTGATCTGGTTAGTGCCTGATCCATTGCATGGAGATGTCAGGTCTCTACCTGAGGACACCCGCTAGTCTGTGGCTATGCCCTAAACTTGCTCTGCCTAGAAGATGACCCAACCCTACCACCACGACATCCAAATTGAGTTCTCCCAGTCCTCGAAGGCTCAGACTATGCTGACACTCCTCTTAAACCCACTAACCATGCCCCACTCAAGAGTGAATGTTCCACATCGTAGAAGCGCTGAAAATGCCCCATACCTCCACACCGGTAACAAGGCTTCAGAGGAAGTGGACATGCTAGTTGCCCAGGCTTCCCACACTGGGGGCACACAACTGATCCCACATCAGAAGCTGCAGACAAAAACTTCCTGTAAGAGTGGCCTGAACTGCCACCTCCTTTCTTTACTTGATCCTCCTGCTTCCTTTTCTTCTATGAGGAGGTACCACTACCCACAACTGATACTGAACCATAGAAACCAGACTTTCCTTTCCTATAAATCTCCACCATGCACACTCGATCAATGACCTCGGCATAGGTCCTCAGCTTAAACAAGAACACCTGAGAGTATATCTCTGGTTGCAATCCTTTCTAAAACCACTAGGCCTTCGCCTGCTCATTGGAAACGATTTCTGGAGCATACAAAACCAACTCAGATAAATGTTTTTCATACTCCATCACAGATAGATTTCCCTGAACAAGGTCCATGAACTCTCTGAACCAAGCATAATCCAACACCTCAGGGAAATACTATTCAATGAATATGGCCTTGAAATCTCCCCGGCACATATTCCCATTATTAATAGTCTAAAGAATTGACTCCCACCACTTACAGCTAGGACCCTCCAATAGAAAGGTGGCACACTTCATCTTGAGCTCCTCAGGTGTTTCCAAGAACTCAAACAAACTCTTGATCTTCTCGATCCATTCTTTGGCTTCCTGGGGTTCGGTGCTACCTCGGAAGGTAGGATGCTTATTTTTTTGAAACTCCTAAGCTTGATCATTTCAAGGACCAGTCTCTTATACCCTAGAAGGAATAGGAGAAGGATTCAGTCCCTACCCCAGCGCTTGGATAGCCCAAACCATAGTCTTAACTAGCCTCTGATCAATCGGTGTGGGAGAACTCTCTCTGGATTCCTCTCGTGGGTGTGTGGGAGATTTCCAGGGAGGCATGTTACTACAAAATGCAATAGTCACAAAATAGTAATCAATACCACAATTTGGAAAATTTTAATCAAATACATCAAATATAAATAATCTAAACACATTCCAGTAATAAAAGAAACAACTACTCCACCTCCTCCTGATGTCCATGTGTGGTCTGCAGCCCATACGTCTCACCTGGAAGTGAAGTTAATCCATAAATTCCAACGTCCCCTAGTGACTCAAGGTCTTCCATGAGAGGTGTAGTCTAGGAACCTGACTCACAAACAAAACTTCGAGCCCCAAAATTCCTATCTCTTGTCTATCTTGACTCATCCAAAAATAGTAACATAACAAAAAAACATTAACCTCCTCTGATACCATTTCTTCATTAACTGAATCTGGTCACCACCCATACCAAAACCAGACCCGTCCTATGGAAAGGCTTAAAGGGTGTTCCTTATCCCCATGGTCTGGAACAAGTTACTGGGTATCATTAATTTAGTTTTGGAAATTATTAACCCGAGTATTAAAGCATAAAACATTAAAAACAATCCATAATATAAATCTAAAATTTTCGAGCCAAATAAGTATTAAGCAAAAAAATAGAACTGAATACATTGGTTTAAAGATAATAAAAGTGGTCCTAATACAAAAACATATAGCATCAAGATAGACCCCAGGACTCCACATGGCAAGGGGTCATCACCCACAAGCTGTCTCCACAACTCCTCACCAAGGATGGGAGTTAACACCCCAAACCGCCACCTCCCAAAGCCTTTCCTTTACCTGAGTCAAACATAACCAAATATACATAAACCTAAGGGGTGTAAGTAGGTTGTGAGCCTAATACCAATAGGATACCACCCAATGATTCCCATCATCATGCAATATAATGTGAAATAGCAATCCATTTTAATACACAAAAAAAACAGTCATAAATTCCAAGAAATGAAACTTTCAATTGAAAATAGTTTTCAAGATAAAATTTTCAGAACATTAAACATTTAAATATAAATGTTCCCTACTGTAAATTAATTCCAAAAGCACCCCAAAAGAAGTTAAAATACCACAAATACAATGAGAAACAAAACCGGGAACACCCCTAGGCACTAGATAGTCTCAGGCCTGATGCACTTCGTACCTCAGTGTAAAGTAACCATAGTAAAATATATTCTCCTGCATGAGCCTCTTGTAGGAAACATACCCATAACCTAGGGTATCCATTCATCATCCATATAGTATAGTTAGAGTATTTTTTATCCAAATACTAAGTGAAACAGGGAGAAAACCCATCCGGTCCACTAGTCGTACTAGTACACATCCGCCCCACCTAGGTACCCAGGCTTCCCCCTTTGTCCACAACCAATTTCAGAATGCTACATAAATACATTTTAAAATCAAACACCACTACTGGTCACATAAAATCAGTACAATAACTACACACATTTTAAACCACTTAAAACACACAACAAACACTTTTATTTTTAAGGAAACAATTTCTCAAAACCCCGCACTGTTTTGAACACAAACACCCCTTAAGAACCCCACTTGTACACTATGTGAACACTTTTAAGTTACCAAAATAGTAAAGTCATCCCAATAAATTTCAATGAAAACCAAAAATCAATTTTTTAGTAGCCCCATGTATAAAAATAAGTGATAACTCTGTAAAACATTCATTTTCACACAAAAGTGGCACGAAAACTACAGTTTCTTTACAAACACCATCAAAACCCATTTTTTGCAAAAACAACTAAAGGGGATAAATATTATAAAAATTATTTTCAGACCTATTATATTTCAATAAAAACAAGTAAGTATTTATAGGTAATCCCTTAATTAATCAATAAAATATTTATACGAAAAAACCCAAATTTCACCAAAAATTGGCACTTAAAATTTATTTACTTTATAATTGCCAATAAAACCAATTTTTTGCAGGAAAATTCAAATGAAATAGACATAAAAATACCATAAACATAGTAGATAGGTCACAAAGATTTTATACCAAAAGTAATCACCTACCAATTTAATGAAAACCCTTGAATCTCTGTAGGAAAATCAAATCACCCCACCGTCGCACCAAGCGAGGCCTAGATCATACCTAAAACCACAAGAATTGACAAAGAATACATAAGGTTAAACCCTTAGATCGAAACCCTATTTTTTGTACATTAGGAACCTCAAGGATAAGGGAAGAAACCCTAATAACAATGAATGAAAACCAAAGAAAATTGAAATAAGATTGAAAGATACTCGCTTACTTAAGGGATCTTGAAGAATCGCCCCTAATACAAAAAATAGCTGAATTTTAAAATTTCCAAAACATAAAGTTAGGTTCTAAGAAGGATTAGGATGTTATTTAGGAACTATAATGGAAGAAAAATAGTAATAATTGAGAGAGTTATGAAATAATTAAGCAACCTTTTCAATTCTAGCCGATTTGAGAAACCATATAATGTTCTACACTAATTCGTGATGACCAAGAACTCTAAAGAGGGGTAAAGATGATGAATGTGCATAAAGGTTCAATGGGATCAGGTGAGACTTGGAATAATTGAAAAATCATTAAAATTTGAATAACTTATTAATTTAACAAATTTGGTTTTTAAATCTAGAAATGTGCCTTCGGGTTGGCCCAATTCCTTAAATAAAAACACCAAATACACAATTATTATGGATTAATAAAGGTTAAATATTTCAATTGTGGTGTTCATAGGTCAGGGGAGTCCATTGAAAATTAGAATGGGTGCAAAATATTAAAAAATGAAAAAGTTATAAAAGAAACAATACATTATTTTTAAATATGGAATTGGGATCACAGTTTGGCCTAATTCATGAAAACTCACTCATTCCTCCATAAAAGCTTGGGAAACCCCTAAAACAAAGAATGAATGGAGAATAATTGGAAAATACCTATAAAATATGACATTTATGTGACATATCCTAACGATAATAAATAACCATGAGAGGTGTATCATTGAAGGTGCCCAACACATCAACACTTTGGGTTGTTCAGAAGACGTTTTTTAAATTCTAGTAAAGGAAATAAGGGAAAGTGTAGAGTTGTGGGTAATGAATTAATTTTCATAGAAAAATTGAAAAAATACCATAATTTCTTCGATAATATATTGAAAAAAATTATATAGTGAAATGTTGGGATGGTTATTTAGGATAAAGTGGGAAATAAACCTAGAAATTATAATTTCACTAATGTTTGAGAAGAGGAGGAAGATTACCTACCAAACTTTATAGGCTCCCAAAATCTAACTAATAATGTGGTATTTGAGGTTGAATTAGTGGAATTAGATTCTATTAAATAAATAAAACCATTGAACCAAATGAGTAACAAAAGAGTTAAAGTTGATTAGTAAAATATAATTATTTAAAACTTCTTTAACACAAACATAAAGAGTGTAAAATATAGGGAATAATGATTTTTTAAATCAATTAGAACCAACATAATATAAGGATGTAATAAAGGAAAATTTACGTTCATTGATATAAATTATTAGTCGAACCAAATAGAGAATAACCATACATAGTATATTTTGAGAAGGAATGAATATCCTAATTTCAATGGTACTAAATAGATTCTCAAGAAAAAAATATAACGACAATATAATGTTTATCCAAAACAAAGTGAGATTGGTGTGCAATAGATGTAAAAAAGCTAAAGGCAGCAATTTTTATGAGGCTTTTACACCTTTGGAAATACATTAGCTTATTCAATTTTTCTTGATTGTTTCGACTTAAAAAGGGACCAATTTTTTCAATTGGAAGATAAGATGAAAATTTTTAATGGCCTGCTCAATGGAAATGTGTAAATTGAAAAATAGTGGGATGTTAAATTAGTGATGCTGAAGAAAAGGTTTATTGTTGTAATAAATCCTTGTATGTATTAAATTAAACACCATGATTTTGGTATTGATGTATAATACTCACTTGGGGAAGATGTAGTTAAAGAAATTTAGTATCAATAACAATATCTATATGAATTCAACCAAGTACGAGTAGTTTATCAAATTCATTTATGTTGATGATATCAAATTTCATAAAATGAGTAGAAATTAGTAATGAAATTTGTATGCATTATGAGATTAGGGTTTAAAAATTCATTGATTGGAGACTTTATATACATTATTAGGTTTTAAGTGAATCATATGATGAAATATACATTGTTATATTAAAAAAATATGCAATAGCATTATTAAGGATATTTGATATGCATGTGAATAGACCGGTTTCTACACAAATTGTTATCTGAACCATGATAGGAAGGCATGAATATGAAATATATATTTATTCTACTCTATAATATATAATTTTTTGGAGTTTAATTTATATGAAAAGAATAAGGAAAAATATTTTATTTGTTTGAGGAGGATTTTGGAACATAATATATTTTATATGTAATCAATGGGTATGATCAATAAATTTATTCATATGGATAATTTTAATGTAGAACGATGGAGTTTAAGATTTTTACAATAAGTTATTCTTTGAGATATTGATTAAGGATATGGTTTGAGGCATTTATATCTTCCTTTTTATAACCCCAAGAGCTAATCATGTAAAATTTTAGTAAATATAAGGTGTTCAAATTTATTTTTTTGTTTCATAAAATGTTTACTATAGAGACTAAATATATTTTTTATTTCAAATATACACAATGGTGAATAATATTTGGAAAAAAATTATCTAACTTAGAGAATTTCATTTTTTTATATTAAAAAAAGTGAACACTTGAGTTTAATACATTTATTAAGAATAAGGGATGTTTCTGTTTTTGAACCAAGACTATAATTTGAGTAATTTAGCCTGATAAGATGGTTTGATTGATTTTTTGAGAATACTAAAGATTCTATTGAGGTATTTTTTTTAAATAACACAAATTCAAAAATAAATGCACATGATATCTGCCAAAAATAAGACTTGTATGAGTAGAAAAAAGTGTTTATTAAAAAAATACCCTTTAATGGTATTCATAAAAATATAAGGGTATAAATAAAACTAAAAATGTGGTCCCATAAAATTTATTATAACTCTAGATAACCCTGACTGAAAATAATTAAAGTGAAAATCATGTATCACACTAAAAAATGATAATATCATTATATAAGTTCTTAAACACCTGAAAATTTAGAGAAAACAAATATGGTTTTGGTAAAAATGTCATACCATAATTGTATAATTCCCATAACAACGTAACTATTATTTTTCATAAGCATTGGTAATTTAACTGCATTGCAATGGAATGGTCTACACCATGCTATGATGTGTTAATTTCCAAATTATTTTTATGAATTGAAAATATTTTAAAATGGGAAAGATATTATAATTATATAGATATTCTTCACAACCCAATTAGGTGTTTTGTGGCACAATTAATGTGTGAAAATGGTAAATTAAAAGAGGGTGGAGATTGAATGAATCCTAAAGAGGGAAGATAAAGATAGATAAAAAATTATATTAAGAATAAAATGGATTTAATATAACTCAAAAAGTAAGTAAACTATTACAATTGTATAGAATTATGTTAACTATCATAAAATATTTCATAAAATTAAACCATAATGATGACAACCTCAATGGTTTTTTTATTTTTATCCTTTTTATTATCCTTATAATAAACAATTCTGGGGAATTTTATTAGACCATTCCTTAAAATAGGGTGTGGTAATATAATAGAAGGTTATGACCCTATGATCAATATTTATCCCTTCTTAAACCATATAATCCCAATAGTGGATAGTGATTTTGGAACATCGAGACAACTTCAATTTATTTTCATCATATATGACTCTTAATAATAATCCAAATAAAACAACCATATCACTATATTTATTTTTCATTATATCGATGTTTTGGTTGTGTGGTTGACCATGAAAATTCTGTACCATTCATCATAATATAGGAAAAATATCCATTATATTTTGGAATTGAAATAGATATTCACAATATAATTATCCCCTCCCCTATTATGGTGTGTTTGGGATGATGTGGTTGCAACATTATATAAGTAAGAAAACTGCTTTACAATTATAATTTTATAAAATGTGTCTTTATTTCATTTAAAATATTCATTTTTTACATGATTTAATTTTTTTTCAAATAAACATTCATTTTGTAAATGAATCTAATTAAAAGATATTAATTAACATAAATTCTAGGTTATTATCAATACAAATAAAATAAAATATGTATATATATATATATGTATATATAATTTAATGTAAAGTATTTATAAAAAACATAAATTGAAAATTAGGGATGTTACATTGTATTTGTGTCTTATAAAGGTTGTATGAAGAAAAAAATTATATATGAAATGTGAGTATCATTTTTGAAAATACTAATACATTAATGGATATTTAATGTAATTTTGTATGGAAAGTGGTCCATAAAAAATAGGAATTTTGTCATGCATATCACATAAAAAATCTAATAATTATTTTTTTACTAACTAATAAATTATTTTTACAATATATATCATGTTCAGTAATTTTAATAGGGCATTTTTACTATTCACTATGGTAGAAAATTTTCATTGAACAATTACATTTACCCTAATACATATTTATTATTTATCAATATTAAATATAAAATAAATTTCAATTAAATAAATCTATAAATATGAAAATTTTAACTTTTAAATAAAATATCATAATGTATATGATAAAAATCATATTAAAAATGATTTCTTTAATCATAAATGGTAGTATTTGTAATTCATATCTTTCCATAATTATTCATTCGACACTATTTATTTATTTACAAGTATAAAAAAATCTACTATTTTTATATTAATTATAAATATTATTTTCATGTTAATAATTATGATAAAATACATTAAAACATTTATTAAATTAATAATTACATATTGATAACATCCCAAAATCATATTTCATAACCCCACCTGAAGATATTAAAAAAACATAAGATCTATAAAATAAATTGTGTTATTTTATGGTTGTTTTTTAGCTAACATTGATTTAATAATAATTTATAAAAATATGAACTTCTTACACACAAAACATACATTTAAAATACGCTTATTGATGTTGGGATTGATTATAGAATCCCACCTTTTTATTACATAACATTTCATTACATTTTACAAATAGAGGATCTTTAAAGTCTAGTGTCTTGGAAATCAGGAACATAAAACATGAGAAAAGCATAAAACATTATTCTAAACCACTTGTAAGGATTCCTCATTGTTTATCCTATGTTCATTACAACATATCATAACCTGGGATCATACATCAAATAAAAGGGTGAGTAGAAGGCCCAATAAGGGAAACAAGAGAAACATTTTACATGTGAACTTGAGATACATCAATAAAGTCATGATAAATAACTTTAAGGCATGAGAAAGATACAATGAAGCATATCATATTAAAAATAATGTGTTTAATAATTTGAATATATGGCTACAACATTTAACATAGACAATAATTTCTGTATCACCAAGGTCCATCCCCAAGGTGTCATTAAAAAATTACCAAGTTTATTCACCAAGGTATCATTAAAATGGCCATCTCTAAATATTAAGTATTCACCCAATACATTAGAGCGCAATCAGGGTGGACCCTTAAATTCGTCTTTATTATCTTGTGAGCCACATATATCATCCTCAAACATTTCATAAATAACCCATATAGCAATAATGAAATGGGTTTCATTTCATAATCATAACATTTTAGAAACTGCTTTAAAGACATGATCTTTATGTCACTTTAAGCCCATAGAAATGGAAAGAGGGTTTCATGTTTGTAACTCCGAGAATTTAAAATAAAAAAGTTTTATATCTGTGTGAATACTCATATTGAATAGATATTTTTTAGTATTCACTTAATAAAATAATAGAATTTGAGAAAAAGAGAGATATATTTTGAGACTAAAATTCGGCAGCATAATGGCAGTGTTGCACGGTTTTAGAAAATATTGAAAAAAGAGGGTAAATGGTTCACCCACTCATAAATGATTCATAAAATAGTAGAGCGACAGAATATAAAAATATAAGAACATGGTAATGAAATTTTAAGGACATACCATATGAAATGAAAAACATGAAAGGACGACAAAAATAAGATATCTCTTATGAAAATTTGGCAGCCTAACGGCGTCACTTAAAACTTCGAAAAATGAGTTTATGAGATCAAATAGGGTATCTAATCATATGAAAATAAAGAGGAAACTATTATGGATATAGATATCATAACACAACATAAGAAAAAGGAACTCTAAAGACTTGACATTAAAATAGAACATTGAAAATGAGAAGGGTGGAAGAATCCCTCACAAAAATTCAGCAGCCTAACGGCGCCACTTAAACATTCATAAAATTAAATTTTGAGACAAAGAGGGGGTCTCTCATTATATTAATATGAAAAGGAAAGTAATATTAATATAAAATAACAACCCTAATAGAAGAACATGGGGCTTAAAAGAAATGACCTAAATGATAGTACTTGAAAAGAAAGAGAGTGGTAGGATCCCTTACCTTGAAGAGTAACTTCAAAATCGTGAAGGTCAGGACCTTGGGAGGCTTGAGGGAACCTTTAGAGGATTCCTTGGGAGGTAAAGAGACCATAAATTCGTTGGGTAGTATTTGGAAATGAAATGAATGAGGTAAAGGCTTTGTATTTATAGGAGAAGGGAGGGGACAAAACATTAATTGCCAAGGGACACCTCATTGGTGGTATTGGAAAAACCATGGGATTCCCATGGTATTTGCCCATGGTATTGGCCACATGGGAAACCTAATACCTTATCTTACTCTTTATAAGTCTACCAGAATTATTTCATAATTATTACATCCTTAATGATGTCATTTAACACCTGAAACTCAAAAACTGTATTTTCACTATTCGCTGAAAATTCAACTTTCTCATAAAAATCCCAAAATTTCACCTTCACCAAATATCGATGATCTTATTTCAAAAATGAACACCATTTTATGAAAATAACTTTCTAAATAGTTTTAATTTAATTTTTTAAATAAAAACACTATTCATGGAAATTTCAACTGTTTTAGAAAAATCCCAAAAATTCACCTTAACCAAATATCAATGCTCTGAATTCAAAAATGAACTCCATTTTATGAAAATAATTTTATAAATATTTTTAATTTAATTTTTTTAATAAAAAACACTATTCACTCGAAAAAAAACTAATACTCAACCAATAATTTCTGAAACAGTTATTTACCTATTTTATTGAATCACATTACTTATTCAAGGTGCCTAAACTGTATTAATACATTATTAAGTGAATTTACTTAATCTATTTTCTCACATTACTAATCATAAACATAAAATCACTATTCATAATTTACTATTCATCAAAAATTATGTTTATCTTATTAGACTCTAAATTTATTACTGAATGTAACGCCCCGACCCTAGTTTCCTAGAGTCGGTGCATTATTACATAACATTGGCATGATCACAAGAAAGATCAAATCTCGAAAGACCGATTGGTTTAGTAGCCTTGGAAACACTAGATATATTCATAAGTTTTACATTACATCATAAAATCAAAAGCTACTACAACAACATAATGTTTCCACAGTCCACACTACAATCCCCTCATAATATCCCTGCAGGTCATTCATAACTTACATCTTCACTTCCTGGGAAAAATAAAACATAGAAAAGGGGTGAGCTCAAATGCCCAGTAAGGATAACAATATAGCGGAAACTTTCATCAATAAGAATAAACATTTAAGGCAATGTATAACTAAAACAAAAGCCTTTTAAACATGAACTTTCAACATGGTATGGCATAAATAAAATGAAATAATGCCATTTACTTATTCACATGGATATTCCACTAATCGAATAATCACATTCAAAAATAAATAACCACTTTCATAATGTTGGAATGCATAATGCCAGACTATCATTACCACATAGCCAAGGCCTCGTGCCAAGACTACAAATAAGATTTTGTCAAGGCCTTGTGCCAAGACACTAGTTTGTCTCATGAGACCTACCGATGCATCGAGGAGCTATAGCGGGCTCCACCCGTCACTTATTAAGTCCAATGCATTCCCATATGAAAAGGTTTAAACATAACATAAACATTCGTATTAAAACTAGCATACGAAATGTCAATAATTTCACAATAAACTATGAATGGTATAAAAATAGCACATCCACAGTCAAACATATCACAAAACCTTCAATACAATATAGAAGTTTTGTATCATAATAACGCAACTTCAAATAATCTTAAAATCCATCAAAGGATGTTGACATAGATGAAATCAAAATTCTTTTTAAAGAAATATCTCCTTTTATTTTGAAATCATTTAAGATCCATATAAAATAAAACATTTTCTTTGAAAATATTCTTATAAGCTTGTAAGGAAAGCTTTGAAGATTTTATAACGGCGTAAAATAACCGCACCCGCCGTATAAGTTAAAAAAAACATTCTTACCTCAATTCTGTCGAAAAGGTTAAAAAGGACCTTGTTTTGAAAACGACGGAAAGATTCCTTTATAAACCTCTTATAAAAAGTCAAAAAAAGGTATAAATGACTTTAACCCATATTCTTGTAAATAGTAAAAATGTTTTGAAATACATTTTTAAGAAACATGGATGTGGATGATAAAGAGATCCCAGTAGATTATTACATATAAACAACCTCGGATAATGAAGAGATTGTGAAATAACCCTTACCTTGTACTTTTCCTTGGTTGGGGTAGGTTAACTCCCTGTATAATGGTGAAATAATTGTTATTAAATTATACAAGAATCATGTATATTAATATGATATCATATATGATCTTTTAACATTGATAATATCTTAGAATTATCGTCGTTTCGGGTGTTAACTTACTCATTTTCTTTTATATGTTTTGTTACATAAGCCATGTTTGTTGTATCTTATTCATATCCAGAATGATATCAAGTCCTTAAACATCATTTTTAAATCATAAAATGATAATTATACTTGAATGGATACGATGGAGAATGAATCTTATCGCGTTCGTGGAGACGGTAGTCCGTATCTACGCACGAGCGACAATATCATTCTTTTGATATTAAAATAATATATAAATGAATGGTATATCATATATACAGAATCATTAACATGTTATATTTATTATTTACATGAGTTACACATCATTATTATACCCATCCAAATAATATTATATTGAATAACAATTACACCACGACGTGGAGACGGTAAGCCGTACGTACGCACGTATGGTGACATGTTATTCAAAGGGTGGATAGAATACTGAATATGGTTGTACCATACTTATAATAACATAACAGTATATGTGAGATACTGGAGTTATTATTTTAGAATGGTAAGAACAAAGGAAGAAGAAGTGGAAGAAGAAATGAACTTAGAAAAGGGTGGTGAAATCATTACCTCTTCTTCGGGTTCTTCCTTTTGATTTGATCAAAAGGGCTCCTTAGGTTGGCTTTCTGATCAAACTAAGGCCTCTAGGTTGTAGTGAGGGATGTTGGGAGAGTATTTGGGCAGAGTTTGGCCGAACCAAAAGGCTTTGAAGGTGTGAAGAAATGAGAAGGAGGAGTGCCCTTTTATAAGAGGGGTGAGGGGCACCTTTGGAAAAGCTAGAAATATTAATTTATAATAAATTCATATTCGGTTTCTAATGGCTCCAAAGTTGACTATTCAAAGGTTAAGGTGGGGATAGGTCTAAAACCACTCAACCAATAGAATTTAGACAGGTTTGGGTACTTATATTAACCTTATCTTTAAGTATTAACTCTAAGTTAATTAGTTTCACTTTTACAATGTCTCTTTGTATTTTTATATAATATGGTTAATAAACTTACTATATACATCCAAGCGACCCCCAAGTGGTCCATTAATGAGGAACCTATCATAATATAACTCTCTTGGCCGAACCTTAGATTTTTAGGAATTTAATATCAATTAATAATATAATATTTGTTTTAAGAACTCTTTTATGTCAATTTTGACACTATTCAATAGTTGATTTTTTTGAAACTCCTAACAGATTGATTACTTCGAACAAAGTCAATTAAATCAATCCTAATATATCATATTATCATATTAAATTAGTTTAATTCATTAAAAGTTTCATATTATAATTATTTGTGTATTTACAATATCAATTATTTTAATTTTTCACTATTATAGTAATTAATGCATCATCATTGTGTCATAAATAAAATAAATTATTCAATGTCTAAAAATTATAAATAAAATATAATTATGTAGTAAATCTTTTTATCTTTATAATGAATATTTATAATCTAAAAGCCAACTTATATAACTCTATGTAACAATTGTTTTTCTAAAAGATATATGCTTGTGTCATTTTTGTATTCATTTTGACTTAATTAAAATAAAGTGTCATTATCACTTACAAGTGGATCCATGGGGTCCCAAAATTGACACAAAGATGCCCATGGTCGACCATTTATCAACCAATAGGGTTAAGACACGTTTTAGGGTAATTTAGTATTATTATAATATTATTTTTTTAACCCTTATTTACCGGATTTACCCTTAACCATGGTAAATAAAATATTTACCGCAGTAATTATTCAAAATGTCTAAAAATAAAAGTTACCTATTTACAAAATTTGAACATCCTGATTCCAAATATGGAATCCATTTTCCTAAATTCTAAACACAGAAGTGGCAGAAATTAATTTAAAATTAATTCCCGTTGTCAAAACAAAAAGCGTGTTTTTAAGAGATAATAAATATCAAAAGATTGACACTTGTTTATGTTCGGTTTAATTGTAAAATTATATCCAATTATAAACATTAAATTGAATGGTAAAAATATATTCTAAATATACTTTAAAACCACTCAAATTCATAATTTATCACTATTAATTATTTTTATTAAAAAAGTTGTTTTTAATTAAAATTTAGTAATTTTCACTATTCATCAAAATATGAAAGTTATCCGAAAAGTACCAAAATTTCACCTTAGGCTAAATTTGATATTCAGAATCCAAAAATGAAGTCCATTTTAAAATATAAAATATATATAACTTCAAAAAGTAGGTATTACTATTCATAACAACTAGTTTGATTGGTTACGGTGTGTTAGAACTCGAAGTTGCGTACAACACACGCTACTGTTTTATCCAAAGGAAAGCGTACCGTGGACGCTTGGGATGTTTCATTTTAAATTTTTTGATGTCTCCATTTAGTCAAAAAGTTTAAAGTATTGTATTTAAAAAGGTTTCGCTATTACAAGTTGATAAAAGTGAAATACTGAAAATGAATTTGTTCTTGCATTATGACTAAGAAACTCATAATAGGGATTCTAAAATTATAAGGATTATATAAAGTTCAAAATGTAGTTAATACTATTCATGACCTCTTTTAATGGTGTTATTGAACTCGGTGTTGCGTGTAGTGCAAGTTATTGAATTGTTTTTAAGAAATAACATACTCTGAAATCCTGGGGTGTTACATTCTCCCCTCCTTCAATAAATTGCGTCCTCGCAATTTGAAATTGTTCTTTGAAGATAAAAGGTTGAAAGTAGAAAATATATTTGTGGGAAAACCCACATTGGAAATTGGGTTACTAAAATTTAGTCTTAATATGAGGAAAAGAGAAATTAAAGGGTCACCACCAAATTATGATCTCGATTAGGAGAACATTGGTGGCAATTAGAGACATATAATCGGAGTCAAAACGTAAATATTTATAGGTAGTGATTGAGGTCATCAATCACAAACAAGTGTATAATTGAGGTCCTTAAACTCATCAATCTATGATGATTTGAAGTACCATCGGTTCAACAAAATATAGGGTATTGGGATAACACATTTTTGACGTTTCAAAATATCTTAGTTGAAATCCCACATCGAAAAATGAATTAACGAGGCCTCTATTTAAAATAAAGAGTCGAAAGTATGAAGATTACCAAAAATAACACATACTAGGGTTCCATGTAAGAAAATATGGATATGGAAGAAAAATCTAGCCATCAATTATCTGATGGAGAGTGGTAGAGAACATGGCTATGAAAAGGCCAACAATCCCAAAGCCATAAATTTGTGATGATTTAAGGTACCATCTAGGACAACATTTTTGTTCTAAGTTTCTATTATTAATGTTGAGGAATTTATTTATGAGATTGGATAAGATAATAAGGAGATATACTTAGTTTATAATTAGAGTTTTATCCATTAATAAATTTCTACCAAAACTCATCATTCACTCGTAAAAAAATTCTATTTATACTATTCATAGAGGGTTCCAAAATAAACGAATTTATAATTCATCTACCAGATCTTTTAAAAAACTACTTTATTTAATCCAGGACATCTCGTGGGATAGTGGTTGGTGATACACCCTTGTCGCCCTTTGGTTGCGGGTTCAAGTCTCGCAGCCTTTCCGGACGCGACGGGTTGCCGCCCGACCTCCAGGTTGTCCTTTTATGGCAATCCAAAATAATCCAAACTAGAACTATCCAAAATACTTCTGTCCAAACTCACAGTCCAACATTCATAAGGAAGGTAAACATAATATAGATCCTTTTTACCCCGTAATAGCATATGAATACCTTCATCATGTATTACTATATTCCTTATTGATTACATTCATGCTCCCTTATTCCATATAGAATGCTGGATATACTTCATTAATCCAAAAATGTTTTAAACCCCAACAATGATGGAATATACAAATCATTAATCAGTTCCAAGGTAGTCAAGAATATCCAATATAATTTATCCAAAACAATCACATATTATTCCAAAATCACTACCTCAGTATCAGAACTATATTATGGTTTATCATTCTCTCAACCATATATTTTCCAAAAATTTATCCTTCTATTGAGTCACTTTTCTTTGTTCCACAAAATCTCAAGTCCTTAATGAAATAGTACTGCAGTACAATCCTTATATACTCCATAATTATTATAACAAGTACATTGTTGATACAAAGCTCAATTGACATAATCAACATAAGAACTCTAATCATTCCTCTTCATCTGTGGTAGTATCATAACTTGATTATTATCCAATAACATCATTTGCGGCATAGTCTGATGACTGGGACATAGGTTCGCGTAGTGTCCAAACTCCTTGCAAATGAAGCATTGTACATTTGAAACCATTTTCTTACCCTTGCAGTCACGTACTTTGTGCCCTTTTCCTCCGCACTTATAACAAACTCTCATTCCTTTCAGGCAAGTTCCAGGGTGTTTCTTTCCATAGTTACCACATATGGGAAAATTCTTCTTTTCCCTCTTCCCTTTATCCATATTTCTCTCTTCCATCCTTTTCTTCTCTTGCTTTCCTTCAAAGCCATAGGACTCAGTAAACTCTTTACTTATCTTATCAATACATGATATTATTTCTTCATATGATGATAATACATGGGAGACTATTTCTCTTATAAATTCTAGCTTAAGACCATGAAAGATATGATCCTTCCTTCTCTTTGGATCATGTGCATTTCTGGAGTTCTCATTTCTTCTACTGGGCGCCATTTCTAAACAATGGCATAAACTAGATCAGTTTATGAATCAAAATACATAATCCCATACTTATAAAAAACTTAACATAAATTGAACTATTTATGGATATAATCCATAATCATAAGAATTTTTTCTTTGAGGAAGTATATACTCATAAACCCTTCATAATGATTTGTAAAGAAAGTGAGAGTTATCCTAAGCATATCCCCCGGGAGTGTCGTAACCAAGAGTGCAGCAAGGCCCGTTGTCGTGCACCAGTTCCCGTTCGAGTCTAGCTCAAAGCGGTGTTTTCGGGTTTTACCCCTAGGTACATCTGTGCCAGATCCGCCTCTACCTGCTCGTATCCAGACAGGGATGTATTGCTCGCAAAACTCACAAAGTCTCTACAATACCAAAATTCTAGGAAGTTCTTCTATACTAATCCTCAAAGTTCATCTTAGGTCAACGTGCTCTAATCAGAGTTTATCTAAATCTAGCTTCCAAGGTTTGTACTAAACTTCCTCTGATACCAACTGTAACGCCCCGACCCTAGTTTCCTAGAGTCGGTGCATTATTACATAACATTGGAATGATCACAAGAAAGATCAAATCTCGAAAGACCGATTGGTTTAGTAGCCTTGGAAACACTAGATATATTCATAAGTTTTACATTACATCATAAAATCAAAAACTACTACAACAACATAATGTTTCCACAGTCCACACTACAATCCCCTCATAATATCCCTGCAGGTCATTCATAACTTACATCTTCACTTCCTGGGAAAAATAAAACATAGAAAAGGGGTGAGCTCAAATGCCCAGTAAGGATAACAATATAGCGGAAACTTTCATCAATAAGAATAAACATTTAAGGCAATGTATAACTAAAACAAAAGCCTTTTAAACATGAACTTTCAACATGGTATTTCATAAATAAAATGAAATAATGCCATTTACTTATTCACATGGATATTCCACTAATCGAATAATCACATGCAAAAATAAATAACCACTTTCATAATGTTGGAATGCATAATGCCAGACTATCATTACCACATAGCCAAGGCCTCGTGCCAAGACTACAAATAAGATTTTTTCAAGGCCTTGTGCCAAGACACTAGTTTGTCTCATGAGACCTACCGATGCATCGAGGAGCTATAGCGGGCTCCACCCGTCACTTATTAAGTCCAATGCATTCCCATATGAAAAGGTTTAAACATAACATAAACATTCGTATTAAAACTAGCATACGAAATGTCAATACTTTCACAATAAACTATGAATGGTATAAAAATAGCACATCCACAGTCAAACATATCACAAAACCTTCAATACAATATAGAAGTTTTGTATCATAATAAATCAACTTCAAATAATCTTAAAATCCATCAAAGGATGTTGACATAGATGAAATCAAAATTCTTTTTAAAGAAATATCTCCTTTTATTTTGAAATCATTTAAGATCCATATAAAATAAAACATTTTCTTTGAAAATATTCTTATAAGCTTGTAAGGAAAGATTTGAAGATTTTATAACGGCGTAAAATAACCGCACCCGCCGTATAAGTTAAAAAAAACATTCTTACCTCAATTCTGTCGAAAAGGTTAAAAAGGACCTTGTTTTGAAAACGACGGAAAGATTCCTTTATAAACCTCTTATAAAAAGTCAAAAAAAGGTATAAATGACTTTAACCCATATTCTTGTAAATAGTAAAAATGTTTTGAAATACATTTTTAAGAAACATGGATGTGGATGATAAAGAGATCCCAGTAGATTATTACATATAAACAATCTCGGATAATGAAGAGATTGTGAAATAAACCTTACCTTGTACTTTTCCTTGGTGGGGGTAGGTTAACTCCCTGTATAATGGTGAAATAATTGTTATTAAATTATACAAGAATCATGTATATTAATATGATATCATATATGATCTTTTAACATTGATAATATCTTAGAATTATCGTCGTTTCGGGTGTTAACTTACTCATTTTCTTTTATATGTTTTGTTACATAAGCCATGTTTGTTGTATCTTATTCATATCCAGAATGATATCAAGTCCTTAAAAATCATTTTTAAATCATAAAATGATAATTATACTTGAATGGATACGATGGAGAATGAATCTTATCGCGTTCGTGGAGACGGTAGTCCGTACGTACGCACGAGCGACAATATCATTCTTTTGATATTAAAATAATATATAAATGAATGGTATATCATATATACAGAATCATTAACATGTTATATTTATTATTTACATGAGTTACACATCATTATTATACACATCCAAATAATATTATATTGAATAACAATTACACCATGACGTGGAGACGGTAAGCCGTACGTACGCACGTATGGTGACATGTTATTCAAAGGGTGGATAGAATACTGAATATGGTTGTACCATACTTATAATAACATAACAGTATATGTGAGATACTGGAGTTATTATTTTAGAATGGTAAGAACAAAGGAAGAAGAAGTGGAAGAAGAAATGAACTTAGAAAAGGGTGGTGAAATCATTACCTCTTCTTCGGGTTCTTCCTTTTGATTTGATCAAAAGGGCTCCTTAGGTTGGCTTTCTGATCAAACTAAGGCCTCTAGGTTGTAGTGAGGGATGTTGGGAGAGTATTTGGGCAGAGTTTGGCCGAACCAAAAGGCTTTGAAGGTGTGAAGAAATGAGAAGGAGGAGTGCCCTTTTATAAGAGGGGTGAGGGGCACCTTTGGAAAAGCTAGAAATATTAATTTATAATAAATTAATATTCGGTTTCTAATGGCTCCAAAGTTGACTATTCAAAGGTTAAGGTGGGGATAGGTCGAAAACCACTCAACCAATAGAATTTAGACAGGTTTGGGTACTTATATTAACCTTATCTTTAAGTATTAACTCTAAGTTAATTAGTTTCACTTTTACAATGTCTCTTTGTATTTTTATATAATATGGTTAATAAACATACTATATACATCCAAGCGACCCCCAAGTGGTCCATTAATGAGGAACCTATCATAATATAACTCTCTTGGCCGAACCTTAGATTTTTAGGAATTTAATATCAATTAATAATATAATATTTGTTTTAAGAACTCTTTTATGTCAATTTTGACACTATTCAATAGTTTATTTTTTTGAAACTCCTAACAGATTGATTACTTCGAAAAAAGTCAATTAAATCAATCCTAATATATCATATTATCATATTAAATTAGTTTAATTCATTAAAAGTTTCATATTATAATTATTTGTGTATTTACAATATCAATTATTTTAATTTTTCACTATTATAGTAATTAATGCATCATCATTGTGTCATAAATAAAATAAATTATTCAATGTCTAAAAATTATAAATAAAATATAATTATGTAGGAAATCTTTTTATCTTTCTAATGAATATTTATAATCTAAAATCCAACTTATATAACTCTATGTAACAATTGTTTGTCTAAAAGATATATGCTTGTGTCATTTTTGTATTCATTTTGACTTAATTAAAATAAAGTGTCATTATCACTTACAAGTGGATCCATGGGGTCCCAAAATTGACACAAAGATGCCCATGGTCGACCATTTATCAACCAATAGGGTTAAGACACGTTTTAGGGTAATTTAGTATTATTATAATATTATTTTTTTAACCCTTATTTACCGGATTTACCCTTAACCATGGTAAATAAAATATTTACCGCAGTAATTATTCAAAATGTCTAAAAATAAAAGTTACCTATTTACAAAATTTGAACATCCTGATTCCAAATATGGAATCCATTTTACTAAATTCTAAACACAGAAGTGGCAGAAATTAATTTAAAATTAATTCCCGCTGTCAAAACAAAAAGCGTGTTTTTAAGAGATAATAACTATCAAAAGATTGACACTTGTTTATGTTCGGTTTAATTGTAAAATTATGTCCAATTATAAACATTAAATTGAATGGTAAAAATATATTCTAAATATACTTTAAAACCACTCAAATTCATAATTTATCACTATTAATTATTTTTATTAAAAAAGTTGTTTTTAATTAAAATTTAGTAATTTTCACTATTCATCAAAATATGAAAGTTATCCGAAAAGTACCAAAATTTCACCTTAGGCTAAATTTGATATTCAGAATCCAAAAATGAAGTCCATTTTAAAATATAAAATATATATAACTTCAAAAAGTAGGTATTACTATTCATAACAACTAGTTTGATTGGTTACGGTGTGTTAGAACTCGAAGTTGCGTACAACACACGCTACTGTTTTATCCAAAGGAAAGCGTACCGTGGACGCTTGGGATGTTTCATTTTAAATTTTTTGATGTCTCCATTTAGTCAAAAAGTTTAAAGTATTGTATTTAAAAAGTTTTCGCTATTACAAGTTGATAAAAGTGAAATACTGAAAATGAATTTGTTCTTGCATTATGACTAAGAAACTCATAATAGGGATTCTAAAATTATAAGGATTATATAAAGTTCAAAATGTAGTTAATACTATTCATGACCTCTTTTAATGGTGTTATTGAACTCGGTGTTGCGTGTAGTGCAAGTTATTGAATTGTTTTTAAGAAATAACATACTCTGAAATCCTGGGGTGTTACACTGAACATAACTGTAGAAGAACATTTTTTGAAAATAATTACACATTTTTAATTATTTAAGGTTTACATATATATTTTTAAAATATCCTTTTCTAAAATTCATAAATAATATGCATACTATATTTATCCGGACATTTGAAAATTCAAAAACTTCATCATAAGAAGAAATCACAATTTTTATTTTAATCAAAGGATTACCCAAGGAAGTTACGGTCTCGTTACATAGCCCCTTATAACACCAGCACTAGACCTAAGAGTAAGGTGTGCTAGGGTGATAGAATCTTGGAGCGGCTCGACCAACATTTCCCGAGTAGTGATTTCTATCAGCTTGAACTTCTCACAATGGTGATTCTGTTCCAGCTTCACACGATGAAGTTCAGCTTGGGTTTGGTCTAGAGCAATCCTCAATGGTGCTACCTCCTTTTTGAGTTCTATCAGATGGTCTTCGATCGGCCCGAGACTACTGGATGGTGCCATCAAATCTTCTTTCTATATTAATTAATCAAGATCACTTGTATTTATAGAAAATAATCACAACATTTAGTTTCCAATGGTCTTATTGACCAACGTTCATATAAAAATCAAAACCCAACGGTCTTATATTATTTATACTCATTTTATTAAATGAAATAGTTTTCTTGGGTATAAAATAAAATAACACACAAAGAAAAGAAACAAAATTTATTCAACATTTTGGGTCGTTACAATCTTCCCCCCTTAATAAATTGCATCCTCACAATTTTAATATTGGGCTTGGAATTTTCATTGAAAGTCCCACATCGGAAAAGAGTCAGTAAAACTACTACTTTAAAAGAAATAAAGGGAAGTAAAATGGTCACCTGAGTTAACCCATACTAGGATTAAATGTAGGAAAACATGGATATAGAAGAGAAAACAAATGGTAAAGTTCTGATAGAGGGTGATAGAAAACATGATTAGGAGAAAATTAACCACAAGAAGATCACAAACTTAAGATTTGTTAAAGGGTCTTTGATTACCCAATAGGAAACATAAACCAACAATGTTTTTGTTTTGCGTTCCTTTTCATAATTTTGAGGAATTCATTTACTACATAGAATAAAAAAAGGAAATATATTTACCTTCAAGTAGAGTTTAATCCCTTAATAATTTTCCACCAATAATAATCTTTTCTCCAAACAATGAGTATTCAAAAAGACATGGTCTCATTAAAAGCACAAGCATCATCTTCTAGAGAGTCACATAATCCACAAAATAATAACTCTATTTTTCCCTTGTCTTTAGTCGTCAACTAAAACTAAAAAGGATAGTACGAGATCATATAATCCCCGAAAAGGATAATCCTATATAAAAACAAATATGACTATTAATCTCCAAAATTCAAAAAAACTACCCAAAGTTCCAAAAATACCATTCAATACACAACCATCCTTAAAATTCTTTAGAATTATCCAAACTAAGATTGGAACCCAAAACTCAAAAGGATTTAATCACATAGTCATCCCCAATAAATCATAACATTTATCTCTAAATAACATAGACTACTATTAAAGTCTCCTACTAAAGTTTAATTAACCTATTCACATATTCTCTATGCTAGGTTCATCATTTTCCAAAAATAACCAAAATCACTATATGTCCACAATAAATATATAAATTCCTGCAAAAAAATCAACCATTCCTCCACAAATTAAATCGTGTAGTATTTTATTTCCCTTGGTCATATAGTACTCTAAAAGAGAAAATATCAACCAAAATAACCTTTATCATTTAATTACAAAATCATTTTCTTATACAAAGGATATCCATTTGATAAAATATAAGTTTCCAAAATCAACATATTCTTGATCCATAAAAATAGCAAGTGCATTGGTCAGTCCGAATGGAATAACAACAAACTCATAAATCCCATATCTTTATTGGAAGGTTGTTTTTGGAATATCATCATTCTTCTCCCTTAGTTAATGATAACCAGAACAAATATCAATCATAGAGAAGAATTGAGTCCCACAAAGTAGGTCAAATAAGTTACCAATTATTGGAAGAGAGTATTTTTTCTTCACTGTGACCCCATTCAGTTCTCTATAATCAATGCATAGCTGCATCGATCTATCCTTCTTCTTCACAAAGAGAACTAGTGATCCCCAAGGAGACACACTTGGTCAGATAAACCCATTCTCCAAAAGATCTCAGAGTTGTTTATTTAATTCCTCTAGCTCCACATTTTCCATCCGATAGGGGGATTTTGACATCGAATGAGATCCAGGTATAAGTTCAATGGATAACTCTACCTCTCTTTCTGGGGCAGGTCTGGGTAGCTCCTCGGGAAATACGTCAATGTATTCCTAGATGATGGAGAAATTTTCTAAAATAATAAATCCTTCATGAGAAACTTATTTAATTTATGAATATTTTAAATAAAAAGGATTTTATTTCTTAAAACATCATGCTTAGAAAAATTACATTTTTCTATAATTCCTTCATAATGATTTATAAAACCTTGCGATTAACCAAACATGTCCCCCAGGAGTGTTATAACCAAGAGTACAGCAAGACTCATTGTCGTGTATCAGTTCCCATTCGAGTCTAGCTCAAAGCGGTGTTTTCGGGTTTTACCCCTATGTACATCTGTTCCAGAGCCACCTCTACGTGCTCGTATCCAGATAGGGATGTATTTTCTTGATAAACCACTAACTCAATACACACCAAAATACCAGGAAGATTTCCTATATTTAAACTTTTCTATAGGGGTCTTCCAAAAGTTTTCATATCTTAATTTCCATAAATAACTAAACCTCCCTTTGATACCAACTATAGCATCCTGCATTTTTATTACATAGCATTTCATTACATTTTACAAACAGGGGATCTTTAAAGTCTAGTCTGTTGGAAATCAGGATCATAAAACTTGAGAACAACATAAAACATTCTTCTAAACCACTTGTAAGGATTCTTAATTGGTCATCCTAAGTTATTTAAAACATCTAATAACCTAGGAGCATACATCAATGAAAAGGGTGAGTAGAAGGCCCAGTAAGAGAAACATGAGAAACATTTTACATGTGAACTTGAGATACTTCAATAAAGTCATGATAATTAACTTTAAGGCATGAGAAAGAGATCATGAGGCATATCATAATAAAAATAATGTGTTTCATAAGTTGAATATGTGGCTAAAACATTTAACATATACAATCATTTTCGTATGAACAAGGTCCATCCCAAATGTGTCATTAAAAAATTACCAAGGTTATTCACCAAGTTATCATTAAAATGGTCATCTCTAGAGATTAAGTCTTTAACCAATGCATTGGAGCGCTATCAGGGCGCACCCTGAAATTTGTATTTATTATCATGTGAGCCAAATATATCATCATCAAACATTTTATAAATAACCCATCTATAAATAATGAAATTGGTTTCATTTCATAATCATAACATTTTAAAAACTGCATTAAATACATGATCTTTATGACACTTTAAACCCACGGAAATGGAAAGCAGGTTTCATGTATGTAACTACAAGAATTTAAAATAGAACATTTTGATATATAAATATGTGAATACCCCTGTATAATATATATTTTTGAAAATTTACATAATAAAATAAAATAATTTGAGAAAAATAGAGATAAATTTTGAGACAAAAATTTGGCAGCATAACAGCTGTGTTGCAGGGTTTCAGAAAATATTGAAAATAGAGGGGACATGGTTCACCCACTAATAAATGATTCATAAAACAGTATAGGGACATAATATAAATGATATAAGAACATGGTAATGAAATTTTAAGGACATGCCATATGAAATGAAAAACATGAAAGGAAGAAAAAAATAAGATTTCTATTATGAAAATTTGGCAGCCTAATGACGTCACTTAAAACTTTGAAAAATGAATTGATGAGATCAAATAGGGTCTCTAATAATATGAAAATAAATAGGACAGTATTATGTATATAGAGATCATACCCCAACAGAAGAAAAATTAACTCTAAAGACTTGACATTAAAATAGAACTTTGAAAATGAGAAGGGTGGAAGAATCCCTTTCAAAAATTCAGCAGCCTAACGACGCCACTTAAACATTCATAAAATTAAATGATGAGAGAAATATGGGGTATATAATCATATGAACATGAAAATGAAATTAATATTAATATAAAATAACACCCCCAGCAGAAGAATATGGGGCTTAAAAGAAATGACATAAACGAGAGTACTTGAAAAGAAAGAGAGTGGTAAGATCCCTTACCTTGAAGAGTAACTTCAAAAGCTTGAAGGTCAAGACCTTGGGAGGCTCTTGGTCACCTTGGGAGGACACCTTGGGAGGTAAATATACCATAAATTCGTTGGAAAGGATTTGTAAATTAAATTAATGAGGGAAAGGCTTGGTATTTATTGGAGAAGTGAGGGGACAAATCATTAATTCCCAAGGGACACCTCATCGGTGGTATTGGAAAAACCATGGGCTTTCCCGGGGTATTTTCCCATGTTATTGGCCACTTGGTACCCCTAATAACTTATATTACAATTCATAAGTTTACCAGAAGTATTTAATAATTATTACATTTTTAATGATGTCATTAAACACCTGAAACTCAAAAACTATATTTTAACTATTCACTGAAAATTCCACTTTCTCAGAAAAATCCCAAAATTTCAGCTTCACCAAATATCGATGATCTGATTTAAAAAATGAACCCCATTTTATGAAAATAATTTTCTAAATAATTTTAATTTAATTTTTTAAATAAAAAAACTATTCATAGAAAATTCAACTATTTCAGAAAAATCCCAAAAATTCACCTTAACCAAATATTGATGCTCTGATTTCAAAAATGAACTACATTTTATGAAAATAATTTTCTAAATATTTTTAGTTTAATTTTTTCAATTAAAAACACTATTCACCCGAAAAAAACTAACACTTAACCAATAATTTGGGAAACAGATATTTACCTATTTTAGTGAATCACATTACATAATCATGGTGCCTAAACTGTATTAATACTTTCTTAAGTGAAGTTACTTAATCCATTTGGTCACATCACTAATCATAAGCATAAAATAACTATTCATAATTTACTATTTATTAAAAATTATGTTTATCTTATTAAACTCTAAATTTCTTACTGAACATAACTGTAGAAGATCATTTTTTGAAAATGATTACACATTATTAATTATTTAAGGTTTACATAAATATTTTAAAAATATACTTTTCTAAAATTCATCAATAATATGCATACTATATTTATCCGGACATTTGTAAATTCACAAACTTCATCATAAGAAGAAATCACATTTTTTATTTAAATCAATCGTTTAACCAATGTAGTTAAGGTCTCGTTACATATCCCCTTATAACACCATCATTGGACCTAAGAGTAAGGTGTGCTAGGGTGATAGAATCTTCGGGCAACTCGGCCAACATTGCCTGAGTAGTGATTTCTATCAGCTTGAACTTCTTGTGAAGGTGATTCCATTCTAGCTTCACACGATGTAGTTTTGCTTGGGTTTGGTCAAGAGAAAAGCCCAAAGGCGCTACCACCTTCCCAAGTTCTATCAGATGGGCTTCGATTGGCCCGAGACTACTGGATGGGGCCATAGAATCTTCTTTCTATATTAATTAATCAAGATCACTTGTATTTATAGACCATAATCGTAACATTTAGTTTCCAACGGTCTTATTGACTAATGGTCATATAACAATCGAAACCCAATGGTCTTATTTTAATTATACTCATTTTATTAAATGAAATAGTTTTGTTGAGTATAAAATAAAATAACACACAAAGTTAGGAAAAAAATTATTCAAAATTTCTGGTCGTTACATTGAGCATGATCAATGTAAAATCCTAGTGATGCTACATGTTCCCAAACTCAAAAATAATGGGTTATATATAGAAGGATTATACTACATTATGCAGTATCCTATCTATTTATATATATATATATATTCCAAAATGTGATTACTATTATATGTACTCACCATATAATCATTTAAATTATAAGAGTCATATCTCATTGTTAATTTTCCAAGATATCTTGTGAAATATAGAAAATCACATAATAAAATACCTTAATCTATTGATAAATGTTAACCTACGATTAAATATATACACAACATATATATTTACCTAATAGTTATATGAACCCAAAAATCATATATACCCATGATCTATATATATAATCATAAGCAGTATGTACTCATACACACTCAAATAAAAAAATGAACTACTCAACTCAGTCACTTATTACTTCATATAAGTATATACCATATTTATGGATTTTTATTATTTCTACATTTATACTCGATGGTATAATTTTAATATGATACAAAGTGGATGTGTAGTCCAGGATTGTGGTTTTTTAGTTTTAATAATCATTCACAATTTAATTTTGTTACAATTTCTTATTATAATAATATCAATTTTACTTAATGAAAAATTATTCAAACTTAAAAAAAAATAATTCATCATTTAAATCCATATTTCAGGCAAAAACATTTTTTTCAATTACAATTCACTTAGAAATTGTTAATTAAAAACCCATACTAAAATCATTGATTTTAAAACTCATGAAAAGGTCTTTTTTAGCCACTTCAAATCCATCATTTCTTTATCTAGAAACCCCATTTTTTTTAGTGGTAACCTCACATACACAATTCCTCCAAATGAAAGGATATAACCCAAAATCCAAACCACCAAACAAAGAAATTCAAAGACAAAAATCCAAATCAAAATCATATAACACAAAACATTAGTCATGACTGCACCAAAAAATAGTAATTAATATTCAAAATCCAAAAGGTAGTTTAAAATGAGCATTGTAAAACCTCCTTGGGTATATGGAACCTTTTAGTCACATCGATCAAACCACAATACCACCATAGGCCACAAACCACTTTTCATGACTGAAAATTCAATAAAAATTGAAATACATATTCCCATCATCATCAAACCCTCAGAATAATGTCACGAACCAAATCCTTCAAAGACACTAACACATCACAAACTGTCTCCTACCTTAGTCATCCTTATCAATAGAACACAATCATCATCATCACTTGCCATAATCAACGATGGTGGCATCCACATCTAGACCCACTACTAACAAATAGTAAAACACCTGACCATCCTCAGAGCAGATAGTCAACACAAATTGGTCGACCCTTTTTGGGTCTACTAGTAACTAAAACATCATATATTTATATAGAAAATAAAATATAACTGTAAATTTTTTTATCATAACAATTAAATACTACCTCCAAATTTTAAAATATCTAATGGATAGTATTTATGACCTTCCAACTCTACATGACTATAAAATCTGAATCTTAATGCTATATGGGATAATTACTAGGACATTGAACTTTAATGGCCAAAAAAAGTGAGATATGAAAATTTTCCCCCATTAAAATATATGTTCTATAATGTATATTATTAATCATAAACATGAAAAACATCATCATATTACTTAAATATAAACCATTTTATAAAACTGATGAATATACTCCATATAATTGAAAATGTTATAATAGAAGAATTAACACAAAAGACAATAAAACTATAAATTGATATTAAATTACGTCATAATCTCCAAAAATCATCACAAATGTGGAAATATATAGAACAAAAAAATATAACATTCCAAAATTAAGTATTATATATTTCAATTCCTTTAGAACCTAATGTGTTTAATAACATTTGATACACATAACAATGAACCAAAGAAAACTATAGAATATTATGTAACTATTAAAATACAATTGTAGAATTTGAGGGTAAAAATATTTATAACTAAATTATAATGTATATGTATAAATAAAAAAAGTCTTATATCAATTCTAAGGCATTGATAAATAAAATTAATGTAGCTCAATAACTAATAAGAATTATTTATTTTTAAAAATTATCCTTTCTTAAAATTAGATTTTTATGTATTTTTAAAGAAAATAAATAATTTATGGAAAAAATATATTTTTTAAATGAAAAATATATTAACACCAATTTGATTAGTAATTGATACAAAATAGAGGTAATAATATTAAATATTTAAAAATATTCATTTTCCAATAAAAATAGATTCCTCTATTTTTTATATTTTTATTTAAAAGTTAAATTATAATATTTTAGAATTTGAATTTTATAGAATAAAAAAATTTAAAAAAATTAATATTATTTGATGATAACTTTTTTATTTTTCAAAAATAGTTGTATTTTAGATAGATAGTTAAAATTCCAGTTAAAAAATTTGTAAATTTTATGAATTTGTAATTATATAAGAAATTATTAGAAGTTTATAAATTATTTAATTGAACAAATATTTATTTAAAAATTAATACTATGAATTTTTTAAATACATTTATTAATTTATCCTATATATAAATTTTATGTTTAAAAATACACTTTTTTTAAAGACTAGTTTTTACATGTTAAATGTGCTAAAGTAGAAATTTATTTATATTACACAAAAAAAATTATGATAAAAATATTTTAATATTTGGAATGAGTAGGTACTAGATATTTCATATGGACCATTTTATTTTTATCTACAAATGTTCACCTAGGTAAATCTATTTAATAAGGAAAACACAAAAATGGAATAGTATTATATGTCTAAATAGCATAAAAACATGTTTAAAAAAGTTTTAAGATGAATGGTTGAGGAATTATTGACCTTATATCATCCCACACTAAATTATTGTCTATTTTTAAGTCAATTTACATGTAAAACATGTGATATTTGATAATTAGTTTGAAATATTAATTAAAATTTCATTCTTCCCACTTATAAAAGGGGCCTCTCACCACCCCTTAAATATCATACATAAATTTGGATTCCTCATAATATTACGCCCATATAAATCACATATATTTCTATTTCAACCAATTGAGCTTATTTTCATGAGCAATTTTCATAATCCCTACCTTTCTAATGATTCTTCCAATGGGAAGCCCAAGTCCTCAGTGTGAGTTCGAATATTCAAAAACAATTTCTTTTTATATTAATTTTTTTAAAAAATATAATTCCTAAAAAGTGAAATAACTATTTTTTGTATACTGATTTTTATTATTTTAAGTAAATAACTAATAACACAATTTCATGTTTTCCCTTAAGGGAAAAAATTATATTATTGAATGTGTGATGACTACCGCCACCATGAAGTGACTTGTTTCAACATCATTGACTACCTTACATGAATAGTGAAAATTTTGAAATTAATAAATAAGAATGTTATTTACAACATATTATAGATTCTAAAATGATAAAAAAAAATATTATAAAAGTTCCTCATTCTATGGAAAATTCTTCATCAATCATGTATATGTCCAGACTATCGCCTCTATGAAATGAATGTTTTTGTTCTTTTTATCACCACCATTCATGGTTGATCATGATAATGGTATTGATGGATAATAAAACTTTTAAGAAATTATTAAGTTTATATTAAGAAAAAATGGACATCTAATTAAAAATATGAGTAATAAATAGTTGTGGTTAATTTCACCACCCAAAAGTATATTCTAAGGGAAAAAATGATTTCTATGTACTATGTAATAGATTATAATAGTTTATATTATTCTAAAATATATTTAATATTATGATATATCACAATAATAGACACTAAATGAGGTCATTACGCTTTTCATAGAATGATATCAAAACTAAATCACTTCATAATCATCCATTAATTATATTATGATATTATATGGGTTTTTTTAAACACCTAATTGAAAAATGAGATTAATTTATATCATTTATGTAAATGTGGGTTTAATTTAACATAATATATGATGTAAATAATTAAAAAAATATTTTACTTTATTTTTTTAATATTAAAATTGATATAATACTCAATTTTTAATATACCTACGTTCATTAATGAAAAAATTGAAAAACATGCTCATAACTAATTTTCTGTTTAGGAACTGTACTTAAAAAACACATAGAATGAAATAACAAAATTATTTATAAATATAAATAATATACTCTAATTTATGATCTAGTAATTGTGAACTTTGGATGATTAATGAATAAGAACACCACTATTACAAAATTTGTTCAAAATGATCAGTATTACTCGCATGCAATATCAAAAATAGATACTTACTAACTAATATAAATATATATAATAATAATAATTTATTTTGAAAATAAGTTTTATAAATGAAAAAGTTTCTCAAATAGGTGATTATGATAGTTTTTTTATATAGGAGGTTAGAGAAAATTTGAACCAAGAAACAATTAATGCAAGGGTTTGTCCTAACTTGATTTTATTCCATTGAGTTAAAAACTTACTTTTTGAAATTAAATTGTTAGGATATTGATTTATTATACCTAATATATTAATTGTATTTAATTTCCTCCTTATATTATATGGTTCTATAATTTTTACTTATAACTTCATTATCAAATGTTTCTTACCTCACTGATTTTGTTACATAAAAGGGTTATTTACCAAAAATTTCAATTTAGTGGGACATAATTATATTGTTTATAAGTTTTTATAGTGTATAGTTCACTTACTAACACTTTGATATTTTATAGCATTATTATTTCATTGTTCATTTTATTTAATGTTATATTTGAAATTTATCTACTATGGTGTTTGGATTTGAATGTTCATGAAGTCATAAGTTTTATTTATTTATATTTTTAATTTTGTGATACATATATGATATCATTCAGCATATCTTAGTTTATATGGATTTTTATATACCCTATCATCTTCAATTATAAAAAAAATCTTTCATTTATTTATATTTTAATTTCATGGTATCCCTATCATGTTCTTTTTATTCTTATATTATAATTACCATAATTGTTTTTCAATCTCAATTCAGTTTAATTGTGATGTGATTTATATTAAATAATTCTTTATTTTATTATGTTGTTCATATTATAAATGGATTAATTTATAAATACACCAATATTTTTCGACTTTGGGGATTAATTATTTTCAAATCAATCATTTCTTTTGTATTTCCAAATCATTATCTGTTTTGTGCATGACTTGTTTTTCAATACCTTTCCTTTATAAATACCATAATTTTAATTACTTTGTTTTAATAGAATTAAAATTAATTTTCATACATAGATTCATTTTATCAATTATTTAATTAATCATATACCATTACACCAATTGAAATTAGTTTGTGGTATGCTTAAAAAGAAATATATTCCCTTTATTTATTGGGTAATATTGAAAAAATTTATAGTTGTCATTTTAATAAGGATTTTTATAGATTTCTAAGAAATGGTGGTTGTGAATTTTATATTTTATTCATTCTATAATATGATTTATGGATTATAATTAGTTATAAATTGGTGGGGCCTTACATAGATAGCCCATTGATGCATCAACAGGTCTTATAAGAGGAGAAAAGTAGGTTATTTTAGCGGATGCTTTAACAAAACACGATTTTTCTTTAACACATTTCCATGATGATAATAACATTTTGTGTAAGATCGTTATTTATGGGATTATGGAATATAATAATCTGTTCAAAATTATTTATTTCATCTCTATGGAACCATTTATTTTTATCAAAGAATTTATTGATTGATATGTTTACCATGGTAATGTTATTCTCACAATTTATTTGGATTATGGAATTATTTTGATTATATATTATTTCCTTATCAATTTTGATCATCTTATTATCACATATCATCTTGGATTATTATCTCTAATATTTACCCTTACTAAGAGTTCTTGGTTCCCCTTTTTTATGTTTTAATTTATATAGATTATAATGAAATGTATAACACATGATATATCAAAAAAAATAGCATGTGTCGATAATTTTAAGGGTGGTGTTGAAGACATAGTATGAATTAAGTAGTTTATGATATTATGTAAACAAATATATATTTTATGAGGTATTCAGGGAATTTTTTATTCAAAAGTTTCTCTAATCTCTTTAAAAAATTAAACTTAAAGTGTACTTCAAATATATGAGACACAATATTTGTTGGTGATATTTTAATTATTGATCGTAAAATTGAGTCACATCAGTTCATTTCAATGTAAATATGTAATTATGGTATTTATGAGCACAAGATCCCATGAGCACAGGTCTAGAATGTAACAAAAAATATTAAAAATTATATTGGAATTTAAAAAAAATGTAAATATTATTGATCTAATATGAGTGAATTAATAATGACTGAAATGTGACAAATTTATATTAGGTGTAGTGATTATATGACTTTTGTAATAATATATATCCAATAGAATAGTAAAATACTTTTTCAATTCTAACAAGATCAATGAAAATATTAGAATTTCTAAAACATTAGGGTTTATAATGTGTAAAAAATATATAAATATAAATATTATTATCCTATAATATAAATTCTAAAATCATGCATATTAAAGGAAAATTAAATTTATTTTCAAATAATTCATGTTTTAACATCTTTTATTAAATATTAATTGTTATGTTAAATTTTAATTTAATTATTTTGATTCATTTTCTTAAAGACATGTTATTTAACAATAAACTATATAATAATCAGTAATGGAAACTGAAAAAATTAAAATCAATTTAGGGAAAAGAAAACATCTTTATTCAAGGGAATTTTCCCCCTTTTTCTAAATAGGTAGGGAGGAAACACAAACAATTTTTAAATTCAATCTCCTCTCTTTTTTATAGGAATATCGATCCCATTACAGGGACATTGTAGACCCAAGACACAAAAGCCTAATTACATGGACTATTGGATCAAAATTCCATGGTCCCAATATGCCCCCATAAACATGCCAAACCATACATTGCCTATTCCTTTTCAGAGGTCACTTATATTATCATTGTCACTACGGGTATTCCATGCACTGTGTTATTCCTACTTCTTGACCATCACTACCATTGAGGGTCATCACCCCCTGGTGATTTTCCACCACCTCATTGGAGGCCAACATCACTATAACCAATAGTCCTCACCCTCCTATGATCTAATCAGGTAATAAACAGTACTATCCACTTCTACCTTCTACCACTTCCATCCACTAGTCAACTCAGGCATTTCATGTCACATTCTCAAGACCATATATATGCTCTACAACAGACTTGCAAGCCATGATCCCCCTATGATGCCCCCCCCTCACTAGTGGGGCCATCTAGAATCTAATCCCATTACTCATGTTCTCTTATAGAGATGCCTTATAACTCGGCCAATTTACAAACTACAAAAAAAGTGTATATGGACTACACTCAACTCCATGTTGGGTGGTTCCAATCCTATAGCTCTCCTCCTATTCCCAAGATAGTCAAATGTCATTAAATCATTTTTTCTAGTATAAATAGTTTCCATGTTTGGTGGGACGTGATCTTGTGATAGTTTTCCAAGGTAGAGAGATGGTACTAACCATGTTTACCTATCAACTAGACACCCAATGGAAAAATATGTGTATGGGTTTCACTGACTCACATTGCGGGCCCAATAAGTCCTAGAGTGCAACCCATGTTTACTATCTAGGGAAATTTCTTTGAATCACCATGTTCATGATATGAACTATGAATAATTCTAGAACGACTTTATTCTATGACAGTTCGCTCAGGTTGCAATATTGTACCAACTAGGTGTACAACTCAACTAATTCCCAATTAAAAAAACATGTGTGTGGTTTATGATCAACTCGTGTTTGGGGCCCCAACCAAGACCAAATAACTCTTCAAAATACCTATTTGAATAAATGGATTTGAATTTTCAGGATCATTATATGTATAGTTTATGATTTTGGATAGACACGGGCCTATGCCAAACCCCCGAGTAGAAAGATAGTCCCAACCAGGTGCGCCACAATATTGATTACCCAGTGGAAATTGAGTATATGGGTTATAATAAACACCTGGTGGGGGGCCCTGACTAATCTGAGGGCATGCAACTACTTACCAAGCTAGGAAATTGTTTTTGCTTCACTCTATTAATAATATGTATAGTTTTAGGTCTGGTACTACTTGACCCTATGCCAGTTTCCCTAGGTGAAGATATGGTACCAACCAGTTTTACCACACTTCTAATTCCCTAGTTCCACAACATGGGTAAAGGTAATGTGTGCCTCCTAGTGGGCAGGAAACCAATCCCCAAGCACACTATAAGTTATCAAGTTGGAAAATGGATTTGAATCTCCCTGTTTATAATATAAATGATTTCTATGGGTTTCATGAATCAAGCTTCTTCCATTTACTTAGTGTAATGATATAATACCAACTTGGTGCACTATTGAATAAAACCCCAGTGGAGAAACATGTGTATTAGTTATGCTCAACTCCCAGTAGAGGGGAACAATCCCAAAGCATGCCACACATTCTCCATATATTAAAATGGATTTGAATTTCCATGTTCCAATTTTGAATAGTGTTTGATTGTTGATGAAATTGATCTTCTCCCAGCTCCTCTAAGTAGAGAGGTGGTGCCAACCAGGTGTTCCACGTGAGTATTCCTGATTGGAAGAATATGTGTATTAGTTATGCTCAGATCCAAGAAGGGGGGATGACCAATACCAGAGCACATTGTATGCTCCTTAGAAAGTAAAATGTCTTTGAATCACCTCATTGAGTACTTAAATGTATTTATGAATTCAAGTAATGCATTTTTCAGTAATATGTTGAATTTATTAACCCATATTTGAAATATGGTATCCTAATTTATTTTTTCTTCTAATACAATTATACATTTTATTATTTACATTTATTTAAGTGTTTATAAAATTCCATTCATTTATGTGTGGGATATAATTTCAAATAAACATCATTTCTGTAATCATAGATCAATAAAAGTAAAATGAATAAAAAATATTCATACTTTTCATAAATGACAATATAATCAATACTTTATTTCAAAATTCACCTTAATGGGATAAATACCCCTCCCTCACCCCCTTATCCATAGTTCCAAAATTCATTCCATTACAAATTATCTACCCAAATACATATTTACACTCAAATATATAGGTTTCTATGATCCTAGTATGACTAAAGTCCAAATTCTGAATACCTTAGGCCCAATCAAAAGGAGATTACTCAATTAGTGTGGTAAGGGTTTCAAAACCCATGTTCCCATTTTAATTCTCCCCTTACCCATTCAATAAAATGAGGTAATCAATAAAATCAACATTAAATCAAATAATTTCATATAATTTAATTTTTTTATTAATATTTTTTTCAACTAGTATACCTTTTCTATTTAAAACTCTCATAAAAATATCATTTCACTCGTGGTAGTTTTGCACTTCAAAAGTGAATTTTGATATTTTTTTTCTTGATTATAAATTTATGGGGTATGAAAAAAAATATTTTTCTTATTTTATAAAAATTAATAATTATAGTAAATCATTGTTATGAATCATTATGATAATGTATTTAAGATTATAGTGAAAATATATACAAACAATCATAGTAATTATTAACTATAAATATTTTATTTCCAAAAATGATTCCACAAATTATAACCATATAATGATATATTTTACTCCATCAATGATATAATTATAAAAAGATTATTTCATGACTCTTATAGATATTATATAACCATATTACAGTGTCCTTTGAAAGTTTCATATACATTGAAGTGGTTTTAGAAACATGGAACAAACAATATAGAAAATGTTGATGATTACTATATAAATGTAATAAATGTATAGAAATGATAAAAATATACTGTCAGGGATTAAATTAATATAGAAAAGGTTATAAAAAAAGTAATTAATGACTATAAAATTATTATTCATAGTGTTTCTTGAGTATCCAATGAAATATATGACATTAATTAAGGGTTCCTTTCCCATTTATTCTGGATCATTATCATCATAGAAGATATGCCCTATCTCTCTCTCTTTATATATCTCTCTCTCGTTGTCTATATATCTGATTTATACCTTTCAAATATCATAAAATTTATTATTTATTCTTTCTATTTCTTTTTCTTCATGTGATATGAAACACATTATATTTTCCATTACATTTTTTCCGTAAGTCAAACTTTAAAAAATATTATAAAATAATATTCTCTAGTTTCTCGTTATCGTCCACAAATTCTTATTATGTTATTATATGATTATAAAGTTTCTTTTTTATCATGGATCTCAAAATAGAATCATCATTATTTTAATATAAAATATGTGGGTTTATTTCTAGTTTTTTCGAAACTCTATACAATAACACCTATTTAAAGATTATTTTCCACTAGTCTTAAAAGATAAATAAATGAGTCTTATTTCATGAATTCTTCTTCATGTTTTTTTTATTTTTCTGTCAATTTTTGATCAATTTTTATGACTAATAATAATTTTTAAAAAATTATTTCAGATATTTATTAACACCTTACTTTCATGGGATCTTACATGAAATCTATATGATTCATGATTTATATGATTTTTATTTTACCTATTTCTTTATCATGGGTTTGTTTAATCATTTTTCTTTATGTGTGTCTCCTTCCTCTAATGAACACAGAAGAATGGTGTATTATAATTATGGGTAGGACTGGAAATATATATCACCAAAACTGATTGGGTAATGGTTTATATATCATGAGATCAATACATGTGGGATAGGAGAAGTATGCCTTTTCCATATTTTTATAAATGGGACAAGTGTAGTTTGCCTCATCCATAATGTTATGCAAGGGATTTGTGGATATAAAATCATCCAAAATGATTTCATCTATTAGTAATAATCCTTAACCTTTGTTTATAATGGTATTCCTTAAGATTATTTTATATTTTACAATTCCCACATTTACTATGATCTTGGGATATTTGACTCTTATTCAATGTTTTTATGATATGTTTTATGATCATCCATTTATTATCTCACTTTATGATTATTGACTCTCAATATATATTAGAGAATGTTAATACTTCTTACACCCTTACTAGGATTTATGGATCACCACATCCAAAATGTTTGTCCACAGGTCATCCCATGATGTAATAAGTGTATGGTGAACTCTAGGTTAATGTTATGAAGATAAAAATAGAAGAATATTTTATTATTTTCGATATGTTTTATGATCTACCTAATTTTTCAAATATATTGGACCTCTAGTTTTCTAGGAGTATTATATTGATAGTTACACTAAATATGATTTAATATATTTTTTTGATATATGGAACATTATGGTTATTATGGAAGAAACAGATAGCTATTGATAAAGACAATCTTAGTGTACCAAATAGGAATAAATTCCTAAAAAATATATAATGTGTCTTGATTCCTAAAGGTAGAATTTAAATTTTACTTATAAGTTTTTTTATCTAAGATTATAATTTTTATCTACCATTAATTCATTTATTTCCTTCCTAAACACTTATTTATTTCAGTAAATCATTTTTAAAATGAAGAATTATATCAATAAACAAAGTTATAAAAAAATTTACTTCATGAAAGAGAATCCTAATGTGAGGGATGAAATATTTCAAAACCCCATTGAAATTATTGTCTAATAGGCTCAAGTTATGAAAAATAACTTGAACCATATAAAATAGATTAATACTCTAATGAAGGTTCAATTCATTATAGATTCCTTTATTTTATAGTCACCCACAACTTTTGGTGGATGCTCTAATCCATTAATTATTCATCTGTAGATAAACTCTATTGAGGAAATATTATTTATGATCGAATACTCAAGGAATTAGATGGTGATCTTGTCTTCTTATGATATAGAGAGATAATTGGGATAGCGGTGGACACTAATTATGAATGTCTAATTCAAGAATGATATCAATGTTATAAAATGGGGAGAATTCATGAAAAACAAATCAATGAATATTGACCCCACACTCTCCATAATAAAAGGAATATGGAGTTTTATGGGATCAATCAAGGGGAAGACGACTTCATTGGATCATACCAAGTGAACAACACAACGCTTTCAAGGTAAAACTATGTCTTTGTCGACAGCCTCAAAAGAAAGGTGCACTACTTCTTCAGAAGCCTAATTATAAGTATTTGAAAATATTTAGTGATTTTAGACATTAATAGATATGATGAAATGGTCTGATATTCCTTGAATGTGGAGATGTAGATTTTTGTACCTCGGTTATCCTATAGTAATAGTGATGAGAAAATAAGAATATAGTTTAACTCTAGGGGCTTAAATAATAAAGGTAACGGATAGAAGAAGATGCAGCTACCCATATGTCAATGGTCCGGGAAGAAGCACCCCAGAACCTACCTTAATGAAGAAAAGAGAGAAAATTAGTGTAGAAAATGAGGAATCAAGGATAGATCTTCCCAAATTACTATTTGTAAGAATAATCTTCCTACAATCCATGTTATGCTCCCCTTAGATGAATTTGATTCTATTTTGGGAAAGGATTTTTTATCCATATATATGGAAAATTTAAATAGTTAGGAGAGGTAAATAACATTCTATATCCCAATACATCATCTAATAGCGTTAATTTACAAGGATAATTATGAAAATCTTTTAAAAACTCTTTTTTATGAATGGATATAAGTTCCTTATGAAGAATCATATCTATCTCAAATAATTAAGTCAAATAAGATAGTTCTCCTTGAGTACATGACTGTTGTTAATGAACTGTATCATATACCACATATAGAGTTTTCTATTTATCCTTATAATTAAAATTTTAATTTCTCTATAGAACATAGCCCTAGATCACTTCTCATATCATAGGGACCCTATATAATATCCCCTAATGAAATAGTAGAGTTTAAGAAGAAACTAAACGAAAACATGGAAATGTGTTTTATAAAACCAGGTGCCATTAAATTGGGTACCTCAATTATAAGGCCCCAACATTAAAAACTACATAATCTTGATTTTAGTTACGAATTAATATTTAGGATCCTTCCAGGATTATAGTTTTAGATAGTTAGGTGATGACTATTACATAATAGACCAAGACATTATATGTGTAAAATTACACTCAATATCCTCTTTTTCCACCAAAGGAAACCCTTTAAACAAAACATTATTTCTTTTTCTTGATAAAAATATTATTGAATTACAAATTTCTCTTTACCATCCTTATACACTATGGAAAATATTTCAAAAACATGTGATGAATATAAAAATCTCATGTTGACGTACCTGAGGTTGGAAATATTGATCTCATCTTAAGGTAGGAGATAGACCTTATGGTGTGAAACATTTTGGAACAGCCACAGGTGGATTGCCATCACGAATATTTGGGTGATGGTCTTCAGGCCGCGAATCATGTGGACATACATGAGGTTGCAGGTACGCAGATCAAGGGTGCGGTTGCAGGTATCTCTTCATCCTCCTTTTTCTATGCTGACAATGAACTTATAAATGCAGTGGGTTCAAACCCCATTGCCAAGGTTGTTCACCATTTAAATGGTCCAAATGACCAACCTGATCAGCCTGTACCTATTTCAAAAGAGAACTATATGGATTTGAATTTAGATCTTAATCCCAAAAAAATCATCAATGACACTTTTGATTAGGTGCTGACAGCCAATGAAAAGCCTCACACCTACAAGGTGACAGGCTCCAGTGTTCAGATAGTAGTGGTGGGCTCTATCGCCACTGGGACTATCTCTTCAGGTACCTCTGATGCTCTCACACCTAATTTGCCCATAAAATATTGCTCAGTGACCCCGCTTGTGGCTACAAACCCTTTGGATAAAAATCAGGGTGCTGATATTATAACTGATTCTAATGTCTCTGTTGCTTCTTCTAAGAACAAGCAAGGAAAAAAATCCATCCCATAATCCTCTCATGAACCTAGAATTTCAGTAAGGAATAAGGGTTCGGGTGGATAAAAAGGGAGTTCTAGCTCCAAACGCAGGTTCAAATGAATTGTTTATTTTGGAATTGTCGGGGTTTAGCTAACTATGATACTTTTATTATTCTTAAGAGATTTATTTTTACTCACAAACTAAACGTTTTTCCATTGTTGAGACTAAAATTAATTTTTATTCAAAATATTTACACTTGTGATCTTTTGGTTATAATTTTATTGGTGCTTGAAAGTATGGTACTTCTACTGAAACTCTATCGATTTTTTATCATTCATCCTTGTAGTCTGTTAATGTTGTTAAAACTTCTGAACAAATGTTTACTTGTGTTTTTTCCTTTTCTAGTGTTCATACTGTCTGCACTATGATATATGAAAAAATAGATATCAAGAACAAAGATCCCTCTGGAATGAACTCCTTTCCCTCACTAGATCTATTCAGGATCCCTGGCTGGTGATAGGCGATTTTAACACCATTATTCTACCAAGTGAAAAGATTGGACTGTCACATTCTCCCATCTCTATTAGAGAATTTAACGTTTCCATTGAGGATTGTGACCTTACTGAAGTCAACCTAACTGGTTCTAAGTATTCTTGGTATAGAAAGTGCCTCAATAGGATAGTGGCTAGAAAACTTGATAGAGCTTTCACTAATACTGCAACCCTTGATAAATGGTAATCCATATCTAGTATTACCTTACCCAAGATCAACTCTGATCATCATCCCATTCTTTTCATCTTCATCTCTAAGGGTTCAAAATCTCCCCTCCCTTTTAAATTTAACAATGCTTGGGCTGCGGTCCCAGAATGTTCCAACATGTTAAAATATTTATGGGATGGCATGCGATACCAAAATGATTATTTTTCTTTCATTTCTAAATTAAAAGTTCTGAAACAACAACTCAAGGGTTGGTTCTTCTCTAAAACAAAACATATCGATGTGTACATCTACTCTTTGGAGAATGACCTAATTTGTATTCAAATCTCCAATACCTGCTCTGATTTTTTTCTTGATCCCAAAGCTGAAATTACTATTTCTTTGAAGCTTAACTCTCTTATGAAGCTCAAAGATAACATGAGAAATAAAATATTTAAAACCAAATGGCTATCGGATGGTGATAGAAATACTAAATTCTATAATTCTTTGCAAAGAATCAGGAAAATATATAGGCCCCTTGCCTTTCTTAGAGTTGATGACATTCTTCTTGACACGGAGGATTCCATTGATAATCATGTTGTTGGTGACTTCCACAATTTGTTTAATGGCCCGGAGGTTAGTAAGGATATTCTTCCTAACATCATTACTAATATGGTCACTGTTGAGGGAAATGATCATCTCTTAAGAATACCTATAGACCATATAATCAGGGCCACTATTTTCAGTCTCAACCCTGATAGTCCCTGAGACCTGATGGGTTCAACAATGGTTTCTTCCAGCAATACTGGGATCACATCCATGTGGATGTTTGTAAACTGGTTAAATATTTTTTCTCCAATGGTGTTCTTCCTTGTGGGATAAATTCCCAATTTCTTACTCTTATTCCTAAAGTGGAAAATGCTGATAAGATTCACCTTTTCCGACCTATTTCTCTCATAAACACCCTCTATAAAATTATCAGCAAACTTCTTTCTAACAAACTCACCTCCATCACCAATAAAATTGTTTCTTGGAACCAATTTGGTTTTATCAAAATAAGAACTATTCAAGATTGTATCTTCCTTGCCTCGGAATGTGCTAATATGCTAAATAAAGTCACTAGAGGAGGCATCATGGACATTAAGCTAGACATCAGGAAAGATTTTGACACCATGGACTGGAATTTTATTTTAAAGGTTCTTAAAAACTTTGGGTTTAATGACTCTTTAACTGCTATAATCCGCACCATACTCAATTCGGCGTCCATCTTTGTCTTGTTCAATGGTTCCACTATAGGGTTCTTCAAATGCACCAAGGGGTTTAGGCAAGGTGACCCCCTATCTGCAATTCTTTTTTCTATTTCGGAGGATTATTTAAGTAGACTCCTCATGAGCCTTTTGAATCAAAACAAAATTAATCCCATTTAGGCTTTTAGAAACCTAAATGTTCATACCCCTCTTTTATATGCTGATGATATAATTTTATTCTTAAAGGGTGAAAAGGGAATATCAAAAACCTCAAAAGTGCTCTGGCTTATTGTGAAGATATTTTGGGACAAGTGATAAGTTGGAACAAATCGTTTTTTTTATTTGGGAAAAGATTTGCCCCCAACAGAAAAAGTTACATCATTGATTACTTAGGAATCAAAGAAGGCTCTTTCCCTATCACATACTTGAGTGTTCCTATCTTTTGGGGAAGACCAAAATCCAGCTATTTTCATATCATTGTTGATCAAATTATCAAACAACTATCATCTTGGAAGAGTAAATCTCTTTCTATGGCCGGCAGAGATTGTCTTGTAAAGTCTACAATTGTTTCCAAGATGGTTTACTCGATGGTGGTTTACAATTGGCATGCCAGTCTTCTAAAAAAAATCAATGTTTGCATTAAAATTTTTGTTTGGACTGGTAGTACGATTAAAGGAAAACTTGTCACCATTCCATGGGTCACTTGTTGAAAACCCCTGGATAAGGGTGGTCTTGGTATTAAGAATCTTAAGCTTTTTAATGAATCACTTCAAGCTATAATTACTTGGAATCTGATTCATAGAAACTATGATTCCTTGGCCTTTCTTAAGAAATGATTTGATACCAAGCTCCAGAATGGAAACTTTGGTTACATCACTTCTTCCATCTAGCCATCCATTAGACATTCGTTCCTTAAAATCGTGAACAACTCTAGATGGATGGTTAGTGATGATTCCTCTATGAATTTATAGCTAGACAACTGGACTGGTGTCCCTTTAATATCAATGCTAACATCCAGCACTATTCCTGAGAACACCAACTCCACTATAAGTGAAGTTGTTAACTCTCATGACATCACCCTTCCAAACCAAATCAGTCACATCATTCACAATTATCCTTTTTCCGACACTGATCATTTTCTTATTTGAGAACCTGCTTTTAATGGAGTCTTTAATTCTAAAAGTTTCTACAAAAAAAATTAGTAATTCTGTTTATACCTTTGTTTGGTTGAAAGATTTTAAAAAACCTTGGATCAAGCCCTCGCGCCTTACTCTCTTTTAGCGTGTTTCTCATAATAGGGTCCCCACCAATGTGTGTCTTCAATCCTTTGGGATTTTTCTTTGCTCTAGATCTCATCAGTGCAACCAACACCGCGAGGATGATAATCATTTGTTCTTGTCTTGTGCTACAACTACAGCTCTTTGGAATTACATTTTTGACATTTTTGGTTGCATATGGTCACTTCTTGCTACTATCCGCTCTCAACATCAACACTGTGTGATTTGGGAATCTTCTAAGAAAATCAGTAATTTTTTTCTGGTTGCGGTGGCAGAGCTCCTGCATGTGATCTGGTATGATAGAAATAATTTTATTCATAATAATTTCTCATTCAATATCAATGCAGGTAAAACGCGTATTCTCATTGCCATCAAGGATGCTGCCTCACTTCAAAAGGATCATTGTGACAAATCTGTTGGTGATTTTGAGATCCTCCTCCGTCTTTGAATTGCAGGCTCTTATAGGAAACCTCAACGTACCTTTGAGGTCTTATGGCAAGCCCCGCTCCCAGTATGGATCAAAGGGAATGTTGATAGCGCCTCTAGAGGAAACCTGGGTCTGGCAGGTTGTGGTGCCATCTTCAGAAACATTCTTGGCAGATTCCTTGGCTGCTTCTTCGGTTGATGTGGTACAACCTCGGCTTTAGAAGTGGAAATGTTGGGAGTCATTCATGTGGTGGAATTTTCCAAGAAAAAGGGTTAGAACAAGTTGTGGATTAAATGTGATTCAACCACTGTTTTCCAAGCTATCTGAAAGGGGGTGGTGAACCTTGCATGGTCGTTATCCTCTCGATGAATGAAATGTCTTGCTATGCTCATAGATCTCAAGTACATTGCCACACATGTGTTCCGCGAAGTGAATATGGTTGCTGATGGTCTTTCCAACAAGGGGGTCAATCAGGTTATTACTTGGTTGGATGATTTTCCTGATGATTCTCTCCCTTTTTTCAATAATGATTGTAATAAGATTCCATCTTTCAGACGTTTGTAACTCCCTTTATTTTTTGAGCAATAAATTGTGCCTTGGTCTTTGACTGAGGCACCACCTCTTAAAAAAATAACACTTGAACAAGAATAAATGAAAAATAACTTTTCTACACTGCAATAATAAGACATCATTTCAAGATATTGATATAATAAATCCATTCTAAAAACAATTTTCAATACCAAAACACATAAAAAGGGAATATTTTATTTAATTTTCTTTTTAAAAACATTATATATTGTAGGGGAATACAAATATCAAATATGGTTGTGGTGACAGAGAGGTCGTTTTCCACACATACGTTAAAAACGTTCATTTTTTCATTCATTAAAACACTTAATTTAAAAAATATTCCATTTGAAAACCTTTGAATTAAATAAATTTTCAAAGGGGTTTATTATACCGCATATAAAATAAGGTAGTTTATATTATCAAAATATGTCTCAATGAAAGGAGATTGAGATTAATTCCCTTAAAAACATCATCTCTTTATATTAAGGATAAATCAATGAAATAATTATGTGTGGAAAATATAAATACATACAATATAATTTTATATTCCATGTAAAAAAATCATAGTTAATTCACACATATTCTTGGAAAAACAAATCCGATGACATGGATATTTAACTCAATAAAGTGATATTGAGTTAATATTTTCCTTGCCTTGAGTACGACTCATCACGTATAATCGTTATGTTCATAAATAATAAACTTGTGTTAATTTTTACATACTTGAGAACCTTTTTCAATTTTATTATCCCTTTTATATCACTTAATACTATGTCAAAAAATTACAAAATTATTTAAGTTCAAATTAGTCATTTTTTCGATATTCGATACATGAGTACAAAATGTATTTATTTTGATGTAAATTGTCCTTGTGGTAAATATTACATCATATCAATAATATTATTAATGATTTAAATATCATATGTATCCAGTATATATGTATTTATAATAGTCTATAACATTTTGGGATAATAAATAAAATGCACCATTCATGGAGATGGTATGTCATATATACGAATGAAAGGAACTTTCATTTCATTGTCATGTTAAAGGAATGAAAAAATGATACATATGTATATTATAATTATAGTATAATATATATGTTATATATGTTACATAAGTTCATTAAATTTATCTTTTGTATGTTCCATGTATGCAATGAACAAGTTATATCACTTTTAGGGGGTGGTAGTCCATACTTCCTCAAATTAAAATCATCATATTTACACATTATCTAAAGCATAAAGGTATGTCGTATATAAAAATTGTATAATAATAGAGAAAATATAAATATAATATATTTCATATATAAATATAGTTCCATCATAATGTCCACTTGAGATGTGGTAGGAGAAAATTTAACAATCATCGTTTCGTGATATAGTAGTTCATCATACAAAGAAATAGTCGGTTATATATCCATTAGATGGAGGTATGTGTAAGTGTAGGTCAAACACATAGAATAAAAATATCCTATAATATTTAGGATATATTTTCTGTTATAAAATAATGGAATAAATATAGGATATGGATTTGGAGAAGGAAAATAACTGAAAGGAACTTGAGAGAAGACGTTACCTCTAAATCTGGTAACTTCTTTTGATTTGAGCCAAAAGGCTTTCTTATGTTGTCTTTATACAAAGGTAAGTCTTATAAGAGGAATTGAGGGATGTTAGGAAATTAGTTTAGTAGATTTTGGGTGAGACAATGGGCCTGAAAGGTCAGATTAAGTGGGTTGAGGTGGTGGCCTTTTATAATAGGAAGGAGGGGCAGTTTAGGAAAGTCTTCAAATATTATTTTATTATAAATTGATTTATGAATTAAAATATCTCCATAGTGATATATTTTGAGGATAAGATGGTGGTGGGTCGAAATCCTCTCAACCAATAGTTTTTAGAAAAGTGAATTCATAAATTTAAACATATCATTTGGCTTTAACCCTTAGTTAAATAAATGATCTCTTAGCATGTCTTCTTATATTTTTTCACTATACGATCAATATAGTTACTATAAAATATAAATAGAAACTCAAGAGGATAATTAATGACATTTTTAACATTATAAAAGTTTTTTGGCTGAATATTATATTTTTATGACTATTATATCATTTAATAAAATAGTATTTGTATTAAAAACTCATTTATGTCAATTTCAACCCTATTTAGTAATTGATTTTTTGTTAAAGGAATAACAAATTAATTGATTCGAAAAAACTAAATAAAATCAAAGTAACATCTCATAATCATCCAAACAAATCATTTATGACATCAAACTATTTAAATACATTTATTTTAATTTTTATAATATCATTTATTTGAATCTATCATTAATAAGGTAATCACTACATCATCATTGTGTCATAAATAAATTTATTTACTTAATGTCGAAAAATTATAAATAAAATACCATGAGATAGTAAATATTTTTATATTTATAATGAATATTTACATTCAAATATATAAATTATATAAGACCACATTAAAATTGTTTTAGTAAAAAGATACATGTTTATGTTATATTTCCCTTCACTTTAATATAATTATTATAACATGCCATTTTCACACCCAAGTGGCTCCTAAATGCCAAATGTTCAGACTAAGGATTTTTTGGTCACCACTAACTCATCCAATATTATTATAAAACAAGTTAGGGTAGTTTTATATTATCATAATATTATTTTTAATCCAATTTACCTAATGTTTCCTTTAAATATGGTAAATAAAAATAATTACTGATGTTACTATTCATAATTTCCAAAAATAAAAGGTTCATATTTATATAATTTGGACCTTATGATTCCAAATATAGAATCCATTATTCCAAATTCAAAAAGACAAAAGTGGCATTGAATAATTTAAAATTAATTCCTGTGATCAAAACTAAAAAGCTGTTTTTTAAGAAATATAAACTATAAAAATTTGACATATGTTTAGATCCAATTTAAATGTAAAATTACTTCCAATGAAAAATATTGGATTAAACTAAAAAATAATCCAAATAAAAATTTAAACCAATTAAAAATATAATCAAAATATATAAATAAATTAGATTAAAATGCAGTTTTGAATTAAAATGCAGTATTTCTCACTATTTATTAAAATATGAATTTCATCAAAAAAAATACCAAAATTTCAACCAATGTAAATTTTGATCTCCTGCTTCCAAATAAGTAGTTTATTCTTTCCAATATAACTTATAAAATTTTCAAAAAAAATATTTAAAAATGGTTCACCATCAAAAGGCAGTAAAACTCTATTTTGTTTAAAAATACTTCTTTTATCCGAACAATTGAATTTGTTCTTATATCATATCTAGAAAACATATAAGATGAATTTAAAAAATTAAATTGAATATATAACATATATTTTTCATTAAATAAAAATCCATCAAGAGTGGTGTGATTTTATAAAAAAAATTATTCTCTTTTAAATTGGTTTTCATATAAAACACATCCTTTATATACAATTGGTTTTTATTTCCATTTATAATAAATTTGGTAACCAATGAATATTTATTTACACATGTGTAAACCATACATTCATAATTAATTTGGTGGTATTCATTCCTTCCATTATAATAGCTAGGTCATAATGGTAACATTTAGATAGTAATATTTATTTGTTTGTTGAAGCATGATGTAGTGTATCATGAATGCTATTGAGCATATTGTTTCTTTCTTAAAACTCAGAATGTTATGCCATCCCCCCATTAATAAATTTCATCCTTTCAATTTTAATTTGGTTTTAGTTACTTGGGTATGACTTTTCAAAATATCTTTTTTGAAAACCCACATTGAAAAAAGGGTTAATATAACATTCCAAATTAAAAGAAAGAAAGTACATTACAAAGGTCACCCGAGATAACACCTGCTAGGGTTCCATATAAAAACATGGATACGAATGAAAAATTAAGGGTCATGTTCTGGTGAAGAGTGATATAAAACATGATCAGGAGAATGTTAACAACCAAAAAACTAAAAACATGTGATGAGTTAAACTGTCTTTGATTTCATAGTTGAGAAATGAACATTTAAAGCATTTTTTATTTAAGATCCACATCATAAAGTGGAGGAATTATTTTACTTCTTATAATAATATAATAAAAATATATTCCTACTAGACATGTAGAGTTTTATCCATTAATCTAATTCCACCAAAAAGTCATCTTTTTTACCAAATTTATGAGTTTTTAAGATGACTTGGTCACTCCTAAAGCACTAGAATCAACATCTAGAGAATCACATAATCCACAAAACATGAACCATATATTTTCAATATCTTTATATATTAATCAAAAACAAAATGGTTAGTGAAAGATCAAATAATACCCTATAAATAATAATTCTTTATAAAGGGAAGGACTACTTTTAATCTCTAAAATTCAACATTAATACCCAAGTTCTACATAGAACATTCAGTAAACAAATGTACTTAAAATTCCTCAATATAATCCAAACTAATATTGAAACACAAAATTTAGAAGGAATTGATCACATTATCTTCCACAATAAATCTTAACATTTATCTCAAAATTACATCAACTACCGATAAAGTCTCATACAGAAAAGTAAATAACATAATCACATATTCTCCATGATAGATTAATCATTTCCATAAATAACCCAAGTCTCTATATGCATACAATAAATACATATATTCTTCCAAAATAAAATTCAACCATTCCTCCTCAAATAAAATCCCATAGTATTCTATTTTTCTTAGTCATATAGTTATCACAAAATAGCAAACATCTTTCAAAATAACATTTATCCCCTAATCAAAAAATCATTTTCCTATACTAAGGATATCAGTTTGATAAAACAATAGTTACAAAAATAAATTAATTCTTAATCCATAAAATCATTTAACTAATAAGAATAAGTCATACTAACTAGGTACTTCACATAGGCTAGTGGTAGGTGAATAATACTAGTTGTACTTCAGTTGTCGATTCGATTCTCGTAGCCTTATCTGATGTGACGGGTTGTCCCATGGTCTGTGTTTTTTCCTTTTTCAAAAACTATAAAATTCTTATAACATTCCTAAAAGGAGATAAAATACTTAAAAATAACCATAAAAATTAAAACCTCAAATTTTATCTAATGTCATTCATTTTCCATCCCAAAAATTAAAAAACCATAATTACATCAAAATATAATAGTCATATAAACCATAAAAGTTATTTATAATTATGTACATTAAAGAAAAGATCACTCTTCCTCAAATAACATTTTCACATAACAAAATTAAGGGCTACACATTCTAGGAAAATTATTCCAAACTAATTTCATTATCAAAATAAAATTAATCCTTTTGGACATTCATCATCTTACAATCTATCATAACTCATGAATTCCATTATAATCATTTAACGTCCATCATTATCATTTAACCAAGATTTTCCATATTATTACTTAATAATTATTTCTTATAACAATAACTTAAATCATGTTCTCAGATTCAATAATGTCAAATCATAATCTAAGAAATAATCCATACCATTAAAAGGTCATTTTAAATTTCTACACCTTCAATTGGAATCAAATTAGGTATTGGTGAACATATATTTGTACTTTCATACTGATCCTATAATTTCTTGAATGGTGAATGTCTCCTAAAATACCAATATTCTACCAAATATTTTAGAATATAAATCCTAAAAAGTTGTTTCTAAGAAATTTTACATATGATCAACCTTAAAATTATAAACACTTGATGATATCCCTAACTCTTAAGAAAAAATCTTAATCTCCAAAGTTTTCTAAACCAACCTCTGAAACCAAATATAAGGCCCAATCCTGAAACATTAAATAACCATGAATTAAGTCATGAATTCACATTGAGGATCTTTTTAGGTTTAGAGTTTTAGAGAATTGGTCCATAACTATTACATAATAGATACAAACATTATATGTGGATAGTTACACTCAGTATAAACTTTTTCCACCAAAGGAAACACTTTAATCAAAATCTGATTTATTTTTCTTGATTAAAATATTATTGACTTTTTACTTTCTCTTACCCATCCTTATACCCTATGGAAAACATTTCAAAAACTTGGGATGAAACCCAAAATCTCAGTAAGGAATATAAAATAAGGAATAAAACCATTAGTTCATGAATATTTAAAACCCATGAAGACATTTTCACAAAATCATACTTTTCACCCATAAAAAATGAAATACATAGATTACATCATGTAATAATAAAATTTCTACAAAACTTCATAGAAATCATAAATAATAATAGTATCTTGTGGCATCCATATCATAAATACATTGTAGCTTTCACAACTACATAGGGAGTTACCTTCATGGTTACTTTCGGATTACCCATCGTAGTATATTCCATAAATCTCTTGGGAGAAACCTTAATGTTTACCTCCTTCATGTTACCCAATGAATTGGAGAGAAATCATGGGCTCACCCTCCCTCACTTTATCATGGAACCACCCATTTATATAAGAAATTCTCAAGAACCATAACATAATCATAATACAAAATCAATCACAAATGAAAAATAACATTTCCATATTGTAATCAAAAGACATCATTTAAAGATATTGATATAATCAATCTATTCTCAAACCCATTTTCAATACCAAAATACCCAAAAATTAAATATGGTATTTACTTTTATTTTAAAAACATGACGGTATGTAGTGGAATCCAAATATCAATTAACGTTTCCGGAGGTGGAGAATTTTTTGTCACCGCATACATTAATGACATTCATTTTAACATTTAGTAAAACACTTCATATAAAAAAGATCTGCTTTAAAACCCTTTTAATGAGATTAAAATTCAAATGGGTTAATTATACATCATATAAAATATGGTAGTGTATATCATCGAATTATACCTCAATGAAAGGAGAATGAGACGAAGTCCCTTACAAAGATCATATCAATAGACTAAGGATAAACCAATGACATAATTATGTGTGACAAATATAAATACACCCAATATAATTGGATATTCAGTGTAAAACAATCAAAGTTCATTCACACATATTATTTTAATTGAAAATCGAATGACGTGGAAATTTGTATCAATGAAATGAGGTTGAGTTTAGATTTCCCATACCTTGAGTCAGACTCATCACGTACTATCGTTATGTTCCTGAATAATAAACTTAGGATAATTTATTCTTATTTCAGAACATTTTTCAAGTTTATTATTCATTTTAAATAACTTATTAACAACTTATTAAAATTACTTAATTATTTAAGTTTATATCAGACGTTTTGTCGATATTCATTACTTGAGTCGAAATTGAACTTGTTTTGATATAAATTGTCTATGTGGTCTAATGTCCTTCAACTCCATAATATTATTCACGATTTAAATATAATTAATATCCAATATATTTATATTTATAATATTCCATAATATTTTGAGATAAGAAATGAAATGCACTGTTCATGGTGACAGTAGGTTGTACGTATGCATGAACGCTACTTTCATTTATTTGACATATTAAAAGAATGAAAACTAAAGGATACATTAGTATATTATAATTTCAGTATAATATATTTGGTATATATGTTACATAATCTCATTAACTCCATTATTTATAAGTTCCATGTGTGGCATGAACGATTCGTATTACTTTGAGGGGGTGGTAGTCCACACTTCCTCAAATGAAATAAGCATATGTACACATTATGGAATGAAAAAAAGGTATGTTGTAAATAAGAATTACATAAGAATAGAGACAATATAAATATAAAATATTTCATACATAAAGATATTTACATCATAATGTCCACCATGATAGATGGTAGAAGAAAATTGAACAATCATCGTTTCATAAGGTAGTAGTTCATCGTACACAGAAACATTATATTCTATATCCATTAGATGGAGGTACGTGTATGTTTTGATTAAAAAGTATCCTAAAACATAATATTATATTTATTATACTATTTTTTTTAAATAATGGAATAAATATAAGTTAGGGTGTTGGAGAAGGAAAACAAATGAAAGGAATGTGGGAGAAGACATTACCTCTAAATCAGGTAACTCCTTTTGATTTGAGCCAAAAGGCTTCCTTGAGATTTCTTCTGAACAATTTATGGATTTTAGGAGTAATTAAGGGATACTTGGAGCTTATTTAAGAAGAATATATGAAAGAAATGGGGCTTGAGAGCTGTGAGTTGGTGGGTAGTGTTGGTGGAATTTTATAAGAGGGAGGAGGGTCACTTTAGGAAAGTCTTGAAATATTATTTTATTATAAATTAATTTTCGAATTATAATAGCTCCAAAGTGATATATTTAAAGTATAATATGATTATGAGTCTAAATACTCTCTTCCAATAGATTTTAGACAAGTTAATTTATAAATTTAACCTTATTGTTTGGCTTTACCTCTTAGTTAAATAAATTAACTCTTAGCATCTCTTCTTATATTTTTTCACTATATGATCAATATAGTTACTATAAAATGAAAAGAGAACCTCAAGTGGATAATTAATGACATTTTCAACATTATATAAAGTTTTTGGCCACATCATAGAGTTTTATGACTATTATATAATTTAATAAAATATTATTTATTTTAAAAACTCATTTATGTGGATTTAGACTCTATTTAGTAATTACTTTTTTTTAATATATAAAACATGATTGATTCGATAAAAAAAATATTAAATAAAAGATAAAATGTTATAATCATCCATAAAATAGTGTATGGCATCAAACGATTCAAATTAAATTTATTTTATTATTTATAATATCATTTTTTTAATCTATCATTATTAAGGTATTCACTCATCATCATTGTGTCATAAATAAATTTATTTATTTAATATCTAGAAATTTTAAATAAAATAAAATAATGTAGGAAATTTTTTTAGATTTGTAATGAATATTTATAGTCAAGGATATCAACTATATAACCCCACCTTAAAATTATTTTTGTAAAAATATATATGTTTATGTTATATTTCCCATTACATTAAAATAACTTTTTATAACATGTCATTTTCACACCTAAGTGGCTCCCAAATGCGAAAATATTGGATTAAAATTTTTTTGGGTCGCCAATGAATCATCCAATAATATTAGGACATGTTTTAGGGTAGTTTTGTATTATTATAATATTATTTTTACCCTTATTTACTTAATTTACCCTTTAACCATAGTAAATAAAATTAATAACCAAATTTACTATTAATAATGTCCAAAATTAAAAGGAACCTATTTATATAATTTGGAACTTTTTATTCCAAATATGGAATAAAATTTTTCAAATTAAAAACTCATAATTTTCATTAATTAATTTAAAATTAATTCTTTTTGTCAAAACCAGAAAGCGGGTTTTTAAGAAGAAAAACCTATCAAAAGATTATCATGTGTTTTTGTCCAATTTAAAATTGAAATTAATTCCAATGAGAAACATTGGATTAAATTATAAATACATAATCCAATTAAACTTTTAACCCAATTAAAAATATAATCATACCTATAAATAAATTAGAAAAAATGTAGTTTTGAATAAAAATACTGTATTTTTCACTATTCATGAAAATATGAATTTCATCAGAAAAATGCCTAAATTTAAACCAAGGTAAATTTTGATGTCCCTCTTATAAATAAAAAGTTTATTATCTCAAATATAACTTATAAAATTTTCAAAAACTATATTTAAAAGGGGTTCCCCATCAAACAATGGTAAAACTGTATTTTGTTTTAAAATTACTTCTTTTATATGAAAATTTGATTTTCTTCATATATCAAATCATGAAAACATATAAAATGAATTTAAAATTTTACATTTAATATATAAAATATATTTTTCATTAAATAAAAAACTATAAATAGTGATATGATTTTATAAATACAATTATTCTCTTTTAAATATGTTGTCATAAAAACACATCCTTTTATATTCAATTGGTTTTTATTTCCATTTGTGAGAAATTTAGTAACCAAAGAATATTTATTTAAATAAGTGTAAACTATACATTCATAATTCAGTTGATATTATTCATTTCCTCCATTCCAATGGCTAGGTTATAACAGTGACTTTTAAATAATAATATTCAGTTTTTCACTTAAGCTGATGTAGTGTATCTTGTATTTTATTGAACATGGTGTTTCTTTCTTAAAACGTGGTATGTTACATCAATACTATAATGTAAGAGAAATAATTGTTTAATAAATATATTCATTTAGTATCATGAAAATAATTTATTTCAATAATGAATAATTATCCTTCTCCATGGATATTAAAAAAATCAACCAACTATATGGGGATGAATACATCAATATGGTGGATCATTGATTGTGATACCATAAATTAAATTTCAAAAAAGTGGATGTTCCTCTGATATACTTCCATTAAAGATATATACACTATGAATTTATGTTAATTCCCTTCAAACACATTAATGATCCTATAATCTTCATAGGTTTGATTAATATAGTATTTAGATAATAAAAATTAAAATTTGATGTGGAATTTGTAGATTATATCTTCACCAATTCCAAAATAAAAAAATATATAATAAAGAAAACCTAATCATTATATTAAATACATTTCAAAAGGAAATTTTTTATGTAATGTATATTAAACGAATATTTTTAATTAATAATGTAACATTATTAGGTGTTTTTATGACAATATAATGGATATATTTTGATCCTTTAAGGAGTATGGTTATTGATTAATAGAGTGGAGAAAAAATAGTGACAATGTTATTTAGTTTCCTTATATTAGAATGATATTATTTATAGTTTTAGAGAAATTTATTTTGATTTTATACCTCATTAACTATGATTACAAGGAAATGAATAATATTTTTATAGAAAAAATAATGGGATAATGTCATTAAGTGGATGATTAAAAGGATTTTCACAACTGATGTACTCACATGACCCTCATGGGGGATGAATTTGTGATATAAAATTATTATTTAAAAAAGTATTTAGTTTTGTACTCATGAAAAATGATAATTTCATATCTTATTATAGTTTCCCATTATTTCTTGAAATATATATTACATCTTAGAATATTATTATTAATTAAATAACATAATGATCCATTCCATAATCATATTAGTCTAGTGACATTGGAAGCTTGGAAACATAAAACATTGGTTCATTGCGGAAAAACTTTATCTCCCACTAATTTCTTCATAAATACCACCCTAATTAGATATATCAGACATAATACCTTTCTTCATGACTGAGGGAAACGAAAAATAATAAGGGATACACTCATATTCTTAGTATGGGTAAATAAGGGGGATATTGATGTGACAAGGGAATAAGGGTATGTGAACAAGATAATGACATTTTAAAACCATTACCTTCCTATAATAGATTATAAAATTGAGTCATAGAATAAATCCTCACAGTTAATAATACCTAAATCATAAAGGAATCAAAGAGAATGAGCTATGAGTGTATACCATCGGAAATATAAAAAAAATTGGCATATATATAAGCATAGAAAATTCAATGTCAAGGATTCCCACCAAGAAATTAATAACATTTTTTGGATTGGTTTAACCCCTAGTGTGCCTACTTCAAGCTTGGGATAACCCCCATATACCCACTTTTGGACTAGGGATAACCTCTCATGTACCATTTGAGCTTATATAAATTCTATCATTTCATAGTGAATTAGGTGATATAGATCCCACACATAACATAATGAAAATCATATATATGTATTCCAAAATATCCTAAAAAATTTACAATATCATAACCTATGAATAGGAAAAAGGATTCATGAATAGTTTGTCAAAAATTAACCCTTAGTAAGTAAATGGGTTTCTTAAACATTTCCTCAATTCATCATAGCATAGATGGTGGAATTCAATGGATTTAATGAACATATTTGCATCATAATAATAGCCCATTAAATGAAACAATAATCATGATATCATTACATAATATCCCCATTAAATCATAAGTAACATCTAATTTTTTCATTAATAAAAAAAGACACCAAAAAATATCATTTAAAATTTCTTGAGGAAAATATCCATTAATTTTTTAAATCAATTCTCTAAAATCTAAATATTAAAGAAATATTTTTCTTTAAAAAATAACTATGGAAAATTCTGATAGATTATTTAAATCATTTAGTCATCATGACAGTGGGAAATACTATTATTATTGTTTATGGGAAAAATATTACTTTAACATTTTCAGTAAAAATTTCAATGTACTTCATTTTAAAAATGAATTATAGAATCAATTAAAAAATTAAAAAATTAAAAAAAAATTGAAAAAATCAATTTATAATAGTAAGAACATTCTTGAAAATATTTTTTTTGACAAACATTTATATGGAATAAAATTATATTCAACCAAAGAGAGAGATAAAGATTATTTTACTTTAAAAACAATATTTTGGACTATATTTTATAAAAAAGAGGTAAATTAAATTAAAACATGTATTTTAAATAATTAAATAGATTATAATAAAATTCATGAGTTCTTGATATATTAATCATATGATTTCAACATCATTAAATTAACCATAAACAATCTTGATAAATAATGAGATTTTATCATAAAACCCTTACCATAATTTTATCTTCTAAATCACAATCCCCGTGAAATAATAACATTAAATAAATATTTAAATATAATTAGAATAAATATTTTCATGATATAACTTGTTAAATGGGATGTATATACACCATATAGAAAATAATTATTGAATATGGAATATATCCTATATAAGTAACATTGAGACGAGAATCCCTTACCTTGATTATTCAATTTATTCATACACATTCAAACCTGCTATAAAATAAGTATATTTTTTTATAAATATATTATATTACCATAATAATATATACCATATCATATAATATTTACCTATAACCTTTTATCTCCCATTTATTAACAATTCTTTCTTAAAATCGCTATTCTGGGCGATAATTGATTCATTTTTCATATATGGTTTTATAAGGTTGTTATTTCAATTTAATTTTATTATGGTTTCATAATATCAATACTTTTAATCATGATATATTTCTCATATATATTCATTATGAATATCATTATTTTCATACATAAAATTTTGGTATAGGAAAATTAATTACACCATTCTTGGAGACAGTAAGTCGTACGTAAGCATGATAGTTGTTTCCATTTTTTGTCAAATGGAAAAAAGAAAGTTTAATACAAATTGAACCTTAAAAAATATTTTTGTCATCATATATATCATATAAACTCTTTAATTATATCATTATTACCAATCATTTCATAATAAAATGAAAAATCTATCATATCACTTTGTGGAGGTAGTTGTCCACACATACACATGAGCAACATTGTCATTTTTGAAAGTATTGGAAGGTAATAAGAAAAATATGATATTATAATTCAAAACAATTAATTTCATATTAATTATAATATAAATAATCTATATCCATAATTATATCTTTTTATGATAGGTGGTAGGGTAAAATTTATTACATCGGTTCACGACATGGCAGTCCGATGTACACATGATCAATGGTCTCATTTCTTATATAACAGAAGAGTATATTAATATAGGTTGTTCTAAAAACATAATAAAATCTAAAAATATGGGATATATTATTTTATTTTATCAAAATAGCTAAATAATATTTTAAGGAGGTGGAAAAATAATTAAAATAAAGAATGTTGGGTTAAGAACGATACCTCTTCTTCAGATAACCTTTTTTGGTGAGCACCAAAAGCCTTCATATAAAGGGTTTCCAAGTAAAAAAGAAAATTCCAATATAAATAGGTTAGGGGAGTAGGAAAAATATTTTGGCAAGTATTTTCAGAACCAATATCCTTTTCATGTGTAAAGAGGAGAGGACAGGATGTGTTCTTTTATAAGTGGGGGAGGGAACCCACATTGAAACCACATAGAAATATTCCAAAATAGCAGAAAATAATAAATTCATTACAAAATAAATGATTTAAAATGATCATATAGTCAATTTTAGGTAATTTTAAGGTCTAAATATTTACATAAAATAGGATTTTGACAATTTTAATTAGAAAATATACACTTATCTTTTGGCTGAAACACTCATTAAACCTCTTTAACATTAACCTTGATAAATAATTTTTGTTGTTTTCACTATTAATTTTTATAAAAAAAAATTTAACATTATTAGATAATATTAATTAATCCAATTAAAAATATTTTATCCATTTTTTCAAATTCAATTCACAGATGTTGCATAAATTAATTTTAAATCAAACTTAGAGACATGGTGAAAAAATAGTTTTCTGGGGAAAACATTTTCATAAATGTAAAAAGATGTTATATAAATGTTCAACCTGAAGTTTTTTCCAATGAACTAAATTTTATTAATAATAATTTAATTTAAAATATTTTACTTTTTAAACAATATTAAAAAAATGGATCTTTGTAAATTCATTAAATGTAATGGAGGTTTTCAATAAAAATGAGTATTTTTCACTGTTCACTGAAAAAATTAACCATTTATGAATATCATAAAAACAAAAATTAAGATGATTTTTGCATGAAAATTTATAAAAAATCTTATTTTTTCTATAATATTTTATAAAATTGGAAAAAAATAGTTTTATTAGTTTTCCCAAAAGGCATCTGAAATCATTTTTTAAGAAAAACAATTTTGAAGTATATAAAGACTTCAAAAAATTAAGTAATTTATTATAAATGCATATTAGTTTCCAAAATTTTTATAATTAATTTTAAAAAATAATTTTTATCCTCTTAATACATCCATGTTTAGTGGTTAAGTTATAATGGCCATGATTAAATAATACTATTAATAATATATTATGGTTTGTTAAAACTCGGTATTGCATGTAACACAAGCTATAAAAGGAATTAAATTTATTTGAGAAATATAAATTTTAAAACAAATCTCATGTTTTTATTAATATGAAATATCATGACCTAGTGGTATGACCAATAAGTTTAGTACATGTTAAGAATCAAGTATTTACTTCCCCAAGAGTGATACATGGAACACATCATGGACATGGGAGAGGTTTGGTATAAGCTCTTATTGATAAGAAACCAACCCTACTCTATCAAGAATATCGAAAGAGATAATATACCTAGGGTTTATCTTTCCATTATTCCCAAATCTCATAGGCTTCTTCCATTGTCAAATTATCAAAAAAAACATCTAACTAACTTTAAACTCTAGATCACGCCAATGATTATTAGTGTAACTTTTCTATTAACTCTTTGCTTCCCTTATGTGTTACTGAATGGATCTAAGCTTCTCTACAATGTTTCAGATATCTCTAGTTGAAATATTTTTTTTATAACATAATCCTAATATGGAGGATTTATACACTTATATATATATAAGAATAATATAAATCCATCTCAATGCTTGAATGAAATATATTGTGGTACTAAAACTCAACTAGAGGACGGTGATGACCCCAACCACATTTGAAATTCATATAATAGGATATCATCATTTCATCTAGGGTAAAAATTATTCTATTTTAATTAACTTCTATCAAATATTGATACACAGTGTTGAAACTCAATATTGTATTAGGATCTTATTGAAGACATCTCTAGAAAATTGAGTTAAACCATATATCCTGACTAGATACAATAAAATATGGTACTCCATGGACACTTATTATAAATGGAGTGTTCAAAGGCTCAACCAAAGGAAAAGAAATGAATTTATCTCTAATAGGTGTTTCAACATATGCAATATAATCATTCAAGATAAATAAGGAATGAATAGGAGCTATCTTCAAATGATGTATCTTGGGGTGACTATATTAGATGGAAGAATTAAAAATAATTTTTTTGAAGACATTATTCTAAGTATTTATGGTAGAATATGAAATTTTAAAAATGTCTTTCTATCATATGGAGGATATATTACTCTAGTTAATAGTGCTTTATCATCCATATCAATGCACATCCTATTGATAATCAAGGCTCCAATGGGAATTATTGAAAGTATAAAAAATTATTCATTGATTTTATATGGTATGAAAAAAAAGCAAGGAAGTTTCATTGGATTTCATTGAAGAGAATGTCCAATCTTATTTTTGAAGGAGGATATATTCTCGTAAGCATTTCGGAAACCTTGAACTCCATATAAAAGAGGTTTTCATGTGAAATAATTTATGGAAAGATATTATAGACCAGGTATATAAGGAAAATGGATGGAGACAATTAGAAATAATAGGAATAATGAAATATGAGGACCCCAAGCCTGGATAATGGAATGATCAATCATTTGGTGTTGTTGTGGGATGAGGTTTAATGGGTAGTAGGTCTTGGAAATATTATTTAATGGGAATATAATTAGTCTAGAGATGATATATATTTTTCATGGTTCTCTATTCCAATAATATCATTCTAGGAAGAAAGTTGGTTCCCATGTTTTATCATTACCACTGTTATTTAGCATAAAGAAATTCTCCACAAAAAAATCTTCATGAATAAAGAACCTAATATTTGAGTTTTTTCAAGAAAAGTTAATAGGCATTTCTATATGCATAATTTATAAGCAATGATACACAAAAAAAATGAGCATGATGAATGGGATTCAAAAATATGGTTCAAGGAGATTCTAATGAAGATGAATTTTTTATTGTAATGGATGAGGAATCAGGCAATTCCCACCAATTACAATTGAAAAGGAAAGGTGTATCCATGGGTTCTCTATGTAGGTGGTTTTCATGACCAACTTTGAAAACTGTTTGGTTCCAATTCTTCAAAATTGAATGGAAAACTAGGAATTAGAATTATTTAAGAAAAGATATTAGTTTAAATTAACTTAGGGATTAATTTTCTCAATTATTATAGAATTGGATTCAAGGGTAGGAAATTCATGTATGAATATAGAAAGGTTCTTAGGATGATTTCCATTATGGTGTTTTGGGTTCTTTTAGTAGATAGGAACATGGAATGTAAATTCAGAGTTATCTTGGATCATTTCTTTTAGGTATGCATGATGTTCTACACTATAGGTCATTGGACTCTCATCAAATGCATGGAATAATCAGTGCAAATCTAGAAAATTATTATAATGACTCTATCTAATATGTGGAGGAGGAGTATAAGGAACAGAGAAAGACGGTCAAATAGACCCCACCTCACTATAGGTTAATTTTTTATGTGGATGGATCCTATTAATCTAAGGACATGAGGGGGTAGGTTTTGTTCTAGATAATAGAGGTTATGTGATCATGGGTTCTAGTGCATTCTATGGTCTAGGAACTTCCTATTGATCATAGGTTAGATCCATTGACACAGTTCATTCTATATGAAGGCTCTATAACATCATTGTGGCTAATGTGGAATCAGATTCATGTGGGCTGATAGGTATCTTCTTGGGTAAGGTTTTCTTCCCTTCAGAACTTACTTATTAATTTAGATGGTACCTAAATTTCATCACTCTAAGAATTAGCGCTAGTGAAACACGGAAGTAAGGGAGTTAGGTTGTGGATTCCTTGTATATTAAAGGAATTCCAAGTAAATGAATCATTATTTATCTCTATAATGTATTTATACCAAATGACTACTAATTTTTCATTAAGGGTGATTCGATAAGCATCCATCATTTCCATCCCCCATAAATTGGGGCTTCTATTTGATTTCTTTTTATAATAATAAAAAAGCGAATTTTTAGTGGGTAGAAAGCTAACCAAGAGAAAAATATTCTATGATAGGAATTAATTTTTCTATCTTTATAAGAAATCAAATACAACCCAATAAGCATTATTACCATTAATTATTTTGGGGAGTTCAATGAAAAAATCAATTCTGATGTTTTATCATTTCTATTCTTGTATCGGTAATGGTTATAATATCTATTTATAATTTTTTCACTAAAATGTAACATTTTGATATTCCTAATACTAAGATATATACATATAAATATCCCCCATTATGTTATCCCACTAGTAATAATATTTTACATCTTTGTACCTTTTTATATATCTAATATGAATAGAGACAGAAGGCCAATGAACTTGGTCTAACAACTTCATTAAAAAGTGTTTGGAGAGAATACATACCTAGTTCTAAAATCATACCATTTCATCACAATCAACGGTTAAACTCAATAACATTTTAAAATTATTTTATAGCTCTATATCTTCCATTTTTACATCTTTAATCATTTCTTCAATATGCGTTTAAAAATTCATTTGAAAAATATAATGTTTCTACATTTCCTTCAATATTTATAGATCTATAATTTTCAAATTCCTAAATATTGGAAATTTTGGGATCCATATCATAAATAATATTTCATGATCCTTTTGACTCAAATCATCATCCACCCTATTCAATTTCCCATGGTTGTTATATATTGAGGCGTCATAATCATTACTCAACTCCGACCATCTTCTTTGGTGGATATTCAACTCTTTCTGTGTAAAACTATACTTTAAAATTTTATGATTAGTATATATATCACTCCATTCCATACAAATTTAATTCATCCATGTCATTAGTGAAAAAAATTCCATATCTAGCTCTAAATCATTTTTTGGTTAATTTGTCTCATGAACCATCAATGTTTATGAGTCATAAGAAATCCTATATCTTTATATAGGGACATCTCATTCCCTGGCCCTTTACCTAGTCCCATGTAACATGCATGTAGGAAAGAAATCATGCATAGAATGACTATCATTTTATATTTTAGGGACCACTAAACATGAACAGAAATTTACCATCCTATCCTAGATCGATACATACTTGGATAAGACTGTTTATTCCTATTCCAAGATCATGTTTCCACCATATCTCTTATTTCACACCATAATGCTAAAATAATTAATATTAAATATTTAAACTAAATTATTCAATTTAATTCAAATAGGATTATTCACTAAAAAATCATTACAACATCATCGAATCACATAAACCATATTGTTTCCAACCTCTTAGGACATAATCTAGTCAGGATAATAAAAATATCCATAAAATGAATAATATTTCACGATTCACGATTAAAATCATCACAAAAACTAGAACATTAAATTACACAAATACCAATGCATGAAAAAGGAACACCAATCATGGATGTAAGAAAAGACTGACACCCCTTAAACTACCACTAAATTAGATAGATATTTCACCTCTCTAAGAGGGATCAAATAGAGGAATAATGGTGGAGGGATCTGGAAGAAATATCCCTCCAATGTATTCCTCTCAACTTAAAAATAGAGGTGAAAAATTATAAATTACAAGTATTCTGCTAGTAAAAAAACATCTCAGACAACGATTGGGGCATGATGTTCACCCGCCTAGTCAGGTTATTGTGTGAGGTTTTCCAAGAAGAGGGTACATTACCCTACCTTCCACAATCATGGTATGACCTAGGGTTTATAAAATAACCAATCTTTCTTCCAAAAAAATGAAAAATATTAAAGGTTCTAGAACCTTTTTTAAGGGTGACCTGTATGGCATGACCTCTATGGGGCATTGCTTGATTTTCTTTTGTAAGTTCCCTTTCCTTAGAACAAAACCAACACAACTCTACCATATAAAAAATCCCATAGTTTTAGCATGACTGAATCCAACTATGTGATAGACACAGTGTGACCTACACTCATTGTTGTGTATCACCACCTAAAATCATAAATCATTATAGGATGTCAGCTCATCCCCACTCTGATGTTCACTCAAGCACACAATATGTATCATAAGCCTCGATCCATATCTAAAAAGATATCATGTAGTTTTTATGATTCTTATAATTCCAATCCATGTCCAAATTCTCAAAAAAAACCCTAATTCAAAAAAATCATTTTTCATAAAAATATCCTATAAAAATTTTATGTCTTTAAAAACTCTCCACCATAATGCTTTTCATCTTTAAGAAGGTTTGGTTATCTTATAGCCATTCCTAACCTACTAGAGTTTTCATTTAACCCCCGAATCATTACATTACATCATTGAATGATGGACTCATTTCCTCTATGAAACTCCAAACACCAAGAGAACAATTCAACCGAATTCAATACAGCTTATCATCACCATATTTTACACCATGAAAACACTCAACTACACTAATTTATTCTGAGGAATGATTGTTTCATCAACTAATTTATCCTAGTGTTTATGGTGTTTTCCACCATAAGTTTCCACTCATAAAATATAATTTCAATCTATGGTGGTCCCTATTTTTGAAATATACTATATAATACAATCCTCTAAAAATCCATCGAGACACTTGATGTTGTTATAACCTCACCACACCCAATCTATAAAAACACTATTCTATCATCCTCATAATTAATTTACTTAAAACCCTCAACAAAAATTTCCAAATGGATACCAAGTCTCCTAATAATTATGGATTGACTCCAAAAGGAATCAAAATATAATGTTAATATAGACATTGATGTATAAATTTGACACTCAATGTGATTCTAGGATTAGATCACCAGCCACCCATTCATGCTGCAAAGCTCTCTTCTCATGTACTTGAAGACCTCTCATCCAACAGACTCTCATAACAACCCAAAATTTACCCAAGACCAATTCCAATATATAGAATCCATCCAGTTTTATATCCAAATTCTGAATTTAATATTTTCTATATAACTATATCATATTAATCCTTAATTTACACTATTATACAGATACCATCATGACCATCCTCTAACAGAACTCATCACATCCACAACTCTTCCTAAATAGGTATCACTCACCCAAGACTGGTTCGATGACCCCAACAATAGGAGTAACCTTATAATCATCTTGGTAAACCAAAACATGATCTCCAAAACCCACATAAATTCCATTAATGTGTGTAATAAATGATCATAGTCTTAATGCTCATACCCAAGAACTAACACAAAAACACTAATCACCACTCATTCCTAGGTCACCTATAATGTCACCCAAAATATACCTAAAATTCAGTTAGAATGAGGGTAACACAATTTAAAAATCAATGGTTCACTACCCACTATATGGATTCCCTTAAAATTATCCTTGAATACTGACCCAAATGGATCCCAACACTGAATGCATGTCTCTTTTCCCACACTACAATCACAAATTCTATCAACCCCTGACACCTCCCTTTGTCAAAATTGATTCTTGACCATCATGTGTTAAACTATCTCAACAATCCAATTTGATACATTCCAACACATGACCATTCACTTATTCACTCTTTGAATGGGAACCATTCAAAACAACTTCACATCATCATTAGGAACAAATTCATTTCTCTAAAAATCAATGTTGACCCTCACCCTCATTTTTCCCTAGAAGAGTAAACCACCATGAACCCTCTCACGGGTTCTTACAACTATCAAATATGATCTCATTTATTCCCAGTTGGTACACACTCCCACACAACCCAAACACAAAACCAAACTCATGCTCACGTGACATGGGTAAAATTAAACCTAGGATATCATATTTAACCAATTTATCATTCTCTTTATGCATGTCATGCTCATCAAAAATCACTAGGGATCACACTAATCATAAGGTAAACAACAGAATCACTCAACATATGTGAATCATCCAAAAAAACATAATATTCTACCCACACTCCTAATACACCACTGAAATCGTATACAGAATCAAGAGGTATAGGAACCCCAACCATGTCTATCATATCAATTCCCAACCACAATATTAGAAGAACATATTGTTCTCTATATCCCAAAAATCCAATGCATTTTATATAACTTTCCCCTACCATCTCAGGGTTAAATGTATAATCATATAGTTTGGTACAATATAATTTCACAATGATGCTATATGGGAAAACTATATATATGTCAATTTTGACATTTTATATAATAACCCTATCACCATCACCCCAAAGGGGCTTATCACCAACACATTAAATGATTTTAAAAACCGATCCATCTGAGTATAAAGCCACCAACATATTATATAGTAATACACCATATATGTTGTTCCATGAATTCCCCTTTTTTTATAAGGATCAAAACAACATGGAAAATTACAGGGGACAAAAGTGATGGATACCCAAGGCAAATCCATACACAAAACCCTTACAAAAGTGGGGAAAAAATTGAAAATTATGAAACAGAATGAAGGTGGCCTTCACCTTTGTGCAACTAGAAAAAGCATATGCTGCTAGGTTTCCTTCCCTAAAGGTATGCCTTATCTCCACTCCTTCACCAATCTAATCTCTATAATCCCTAAGGATGTAAGAAATGTCCCAGTGTGGGACCTTTTCATTGACAAAGAGGCTTCTATGGATTGCATAATATTTCTCCACATAGTTAGAATACCACGTGTAATCAATATTATGTAATGTGAATACTATGTTCCTAATATGATACATGTACACATCTACTTGTAAGTGTACAAAAATCCAAAATTAGAAAATTAAAATCCTCAATAAGTCCACATATTTGAAAAATAAATCCTTACTTTATAAGAGAATACTTAGAAAATACCCCCAAAACAATTACATTTACTCCCCATAAAAAATATATCCATGACTGACTATTATGAAGTCCATCACAAGATCTAAAAATAATTATTCATTTCAAACATATCATAAATATTACAAAATAGAAAAAAAAAATATGATACCACTTTGTAACAAACTGACTAGAGACTTCTCTCTGTTTCACTAGATGAGGTTTCAAAACACCTAAAAAGTTTCTCCCCATATAATAGAGGCATCCATTTAGTAGATAAGGCCTACATAATTCATTAGGAAGACTAATACCCTGAATAAAAATAATAAATAATAGTAAAAATAACAAAACATCGTACAAAAAATAAACAAAGTACTCCTAAAGAATAAAAAAATAAAGACATAAAAAATAACTTTGAATGTATAAAATCATGCATTCCAAATGATCCCAATTATTATGATCGCATATATAATATTTGTAAGAAAAGAAATATATAAGATCATATTCTTACATCATCAAACCTCACCTCAATCCTTTTATCTAATCCACTACCAAGAAGATATGCCCAAATCCTCCAAGTAACCTGTTGTTGTCCTATAAATCCATAAGATTTAAATACATATCATTACTTTAATAAAATATAATGTTTCTGATAGCTTACTTATCATAAAACACTTAACTAATACAACATTGTGATATATTTTAATAAAATAAAATTATAAAATGTAAATAAACAAGATTTAATTAAATTGGTGGTATAAATAAAAGATTCCATATTTATAATTCTATGTGTAAGGAAAAACAAATTTTTAATTTTTAATACCAATTCACTGATAAAATTCAGTTAGTATGGCGACAAAATTAATAAGATCATATTCTACTAAAAAATATTACTATTTATGGTTCCATTTATTATTATTTTAAACTAAATATATAATTATGTAATGAAAAAATTTACTATTTATAAGAATAATATATTAAAATTAATTTAATTATAAATTAATAGGAAATAAGAATAATAATAGTTAATTATTAAAATATTATATTCTTATTAAGAAAACGTTTTTAATATGAATTTAAAATAAATTTAAATCTAATTCGTAAATTTTAGAGTTTAAATTTGATGAAATATAAAAAAAATTTATTTATAAAAACAAATTATATTAGGATAGTTTTTTTATATTTTTTGGAAAATATTTACTTCCTTATGAATAGTGAAAAATACAAATTTCACAAATTCCATGATTTTTTTAAATAAAATTGATATAATAACAACATAAAAATTTATGAAAAGAAAATTACACCTCAAATTTTTCTCTACTATGTTAAATTATAATTTTTAAAAAATATTATTATTTTAGAAAACCAAATTTTAATATTTTTTGAACTCAGGTAATAATTTATTCTAATAAAATATAGTATTATTTTAATAAATATTCCTATGGTAGTTTTTTGGTTTTTAATTATCTTAATTCAAAAAAAAAAATTGGTTAACAACAAACTAATTAATGTCACAAATATCAGCAGCATTGACTATTTTATCATAATCATAATTTTGATGCTTAAAAATACAATTTCCCTAAAAATGGTTTTTACATGTTTTGTTTGATAACATTAAATTTAATTTATCACACCCTTATAAATTATATTTGGTAAAATTATTTCCATATTTTAAATAATTAGGTCTAAATTATTTAACAATATCTATTTAATATATATGTATAAAATAATTACATAGTTGAAAATTTAATTACCATTGTAAAAACCCAAAATGGTAAAAGTGATGAATATTATAATAAAAGACATAGGAAAATATCTAAAATTTATATTGGAATTAATTTATTAGATATGATCCACCATAACCATTCATCAATACATTATTTTCCATTATTGTATCTGTTTGACCCTTGAATAGTTATTTTTCCATTATATTATTACAAAATTCCTCTCTCCCAATGTATAAAATGAGACTTAAACGAAACCTTCTAGGAAAATATAATTTAAATTTACAATTGAAAATATACCATTTTAACTTCCCCAATATCCCTCTCAAATATTTTTAGCCCCTTGATCTATGTAAAAGTTATAATTCCTTTATTTCCAATAATTCCTCTATTAGAAACTATAAATTATAAACATGAGTTCTAATCATGCCCTAAACTCTTTTAATTTCTATATTACTATTCCAAAACTAATTTTTCAATTAATATATAATTAAATATTTAGTTATTTGTCTATATAATGTTATTATTTTGAGCTAATAATGTGAAGACCCCGAAATTATATGTATTTTTTTAATTATAATGGAATTTTATGAGTCCGCAAAAATTGACGACACGTGATTCCGAGGCCCGGTGTGCCCGGAATGAATTTCTAACCTTTTTTTGGGTACGTTCAGTAAACGTTCGAGTGGGGTTTTGTAACTTTTGAACCGGTGCTTGGAATTGAAATCTGAGGACCCCGTTGAACTCGCAGAACCAATATTCTCTTAGGGAGACATTTACCTTGACCGTAGTAGGTCGAGGGTGAAAGATAGTTTTTCACTGTTTCATGGAAATAAAAATAAAATAAAATAAACTTCTATTTTATTTTTGTTGAAACCTCCCATGTGAATGTTATGGAGGTGGGGACCACGAATCCTAAAACCCCCAATTTTTAATTTAATGGCGGGGACCACCTAAACCCTCTTAATGGGGGAGAAACCTCTAAACTCCCCATTAATTCATTCCTCCCATTAAATTTATCCAATTAATTGATTCAATTAATTATGCCAACTTGGTACAATTAATTGTGTCAATAATTAATTGTGCCAACAATTAAATTGATAGACTTAATTTAAATTATATTGGCAGCACATTTCTTTGGAAGGATTGGTTGGAAAAGGAGAAGGGGAGAATTTGTGGAATATCTTCTCCAATGAAGAATGCACCCTTCCTCTCCAACGAAGAACTTCTCCTCCAAATGAAGAACATCATCTCCATCAAAGAACGTTCTTCAAATCCAACAAAGAACTTCTCCTACAAACAAAGAATGTTATCTCCATCAATGAATGTTCTTCAGAGCTAAGAAAGAGGATGACACAAGAGCCTGATGTCGGAAGCGTGTTGCGAAGGCGACGATCGTTGGCACCCTCTTCGCCTTCACCATTTTTCATCTCGCGACACATCAACGAACCTCCAAGGTAGGGTAATTTTTTTTAATTTTTCCATAATTTGTTCTTGAAAATTCTTCGTGATTCAGGAAATATTTGAGCCATTTGCTATCGTTCTAACGTGGAGGGTGCGGGCCAAACGAAGATGGCCTGACCACACTGCAAATATTTATGTAATATTTTTTTTCACTTTTCGCGATGGGGGAAGATGATGACTGGTGCCAGCGATTGGCACCATTGGGACACAAGAGTGGAAGTCGGCCGCACGACGGGGATGGCAGCGCGGGTTGGCGCCGTCCGGTGAGGAAGGGCCACGACATGTGTCGCGATGATGAAGGGAGGATGACCGGCCAAGCCGGCCGTCGGTGAAGGCGGGGTGCGCGACCGCGCCATGAAGAGAGGATGGTTGGCCATATGGCTAGTCATGTAAGACTACCGCACTGTGGCCTCCCCACCTCACCATGGCCACCCCGCCACACCACGGAAACCCCGCACTGCGGGCCACCCCAGTCGGGCAGCCAGGCCGGGCCACCCAGCGTCGGTCAGGCCGGACCCAGCAAGCCGGGCCGCATCGCAGGTACGGTCGCGCCCCGGGTCAGGCTGGAGCTAGCGGGTCAGGCCAGGTCGTTCCAACCAGGGTCAGGACGGGTTAGTCCGACCGGGGTCAGACTGGACCCAGACCAGTTTCGACCCTATACGTTCTTCTGGCCATATCTTGAGCTTCGGGAATTCGTTTGATGAACCATCTATGGAGTTGGAAACCATGGAGCGAGGCGGTCCTTTTGGTATAACCCAATTGAGCTTTGGGGGAAGTTGGGGTACAGTCGGGTTGGATCAAGCACGAATCCAACCGGGCCCTCAGGACTAAAAGGCTAATAACTTACAGACCAGGTGTCCGATTGACGCACAGTCTATTGCATTGAGACCCATATGACATGGCAGTCCTTTGGGATACGTTTTGGTGGGACTTCATTGAAGTTGGATAATCGACCTATGGCTTGAGGAGCGAACACTCCCAGAATCAAGCGAGCTTAGTGCGGGAACTCTATAGTTGGATGTAACATGAGAAAGGGATCCTTCGTGGGTCTATATTTTAGATAGATCCGCTCTAGGAATCTAGGTGGGACTACTCTTGGATCCTGTGTGGGATTGATGTACTAGGATCTTGTGTGGGTCTAATGATGTACTAAGATCCTGTGTGGGTCTGTTGTACTATGATCTTTTTTGGGTCTGATGATGTACTAGGATCCTATGTGGGTCTGTTGTACTAGGATCATGTGTGGGTCTGTTGATGTACTAAGATCTGGTGTGGGTGTAACGCCCCGACCCCAGCTACCCAGAGCCGGTGCATTAGTTCGTAACATTGGCATGATCACAAAAGATCAAGTCTCGAATGACCGGTTAGTTTAGTAGCCTTAGAAACACTAGATACATTCATAAATCTTACATTACATCATAAAGTGAAAAACTACAATAACAAAGTCTCCATAGTCCACACTCATATCCTCTTCTGACAATCCCTGCAGGTCATTCATAAAATACTTCTTCACATCCTGGAAAATATTAAAACATTGAAAAGGGTGAGCTCAGATGCTCAGTAAGGATAACAATATTGCGGAAGCTTTCATAAATAAACATTAACATTTAAGGCAATGTATAACTAAAACAAAAGCCTTTTTAAACTTGAACTTTAGAATAATATGGAAAAAGTAAAATGAGATAATGCCATTTACTTACTCACATGGATATTCTACTAGTTGAATAATCACATGCAATATCAATAACCACTTTCATAATGAGGGAATGTATAATGCCAGACATTCTGAAACACTTTGTCAAGGCCTCGGCCAAGACGTCTAAAATGATTAAGGCCTAGGCCAAAACCATAATTCAAATTGGGAAAGGGCCTCGGCCAATTCCACGTCTATTTGTCTCATTAGACCTACCGATGCATCGAGGAGCTATAGCGGGCTCCACCCGTCACATATTAAGTCCAATACATTCCTCATATGAATAGGTTTAAACATAACATAAATATTCGTATTAAAACTAGCATACGAAATGTCAACAATTTCTCCATAAACTATAGATGGTATAAAAATAACACATCCACAGTCAAATATTTCACAAAATGTTCAATGGAAGTTTTCTATCATAAATCAATTTCAATTAAACTTAAAACCCATCAAAGGATGTTGACATGGATGAAATCAAAGCTATTTGAGAGTAATATCTCTCCTTTTTGAAATCATTTAAAAGTCCCATAATTATAAAATAATACATTTACTTTGAAGATATTCTTATTATATTGTTAGGGAAGCTTCGACGAAGTTATAATGGAGGAAAATAGCCGCACCCGCCGTATAAGTTAAAAAAAACATTCTTACCTTAAATTTGTCAAAGAGGTCAAAAAGTACATTGTTTGGAAAACGACGGTAAGATTCCTTTCAAAAATGTATAAGGGTATAAATGACATTAACCCATTTTCCATTTAATAGTAAAAATGTTTTGAAAGACATTTTTATGAAACATGGATGTGGATGATAACGAGGTCCCAGTAGATAATTATGTATAAACAACCTTGGATAATGAAGAGGTTGTGAAGTAAACCCTTACCTCGTGTCTGACTTGACTCAACCGTTATTTAACCTCCTGAATAATAAACTAGAGTTAATATATACCTTATTAAGAACCATTTTCAATTTCATTATCCTTTTTATATCACTTATTACAATGATATGAACATTATGTAATTATTTAAGTTAATAACGGTCGTTTTGTCGATCTTTGGTACTTGAGTCAACAATAAACTTCTTATAATTACAAGTTGTTTATGTGGTAGAATATCCATTATCTCAAGAATTATATTCATGATTTAGATGTCATATATATCATATATATCCAGTATATACATTCATTTATAATATTACGTAACATTTAGAGGTAAGAAATGAAATGCACCGTTCATGGAGACGGTAAGCCATACGTACGCATGAACGCTACTTTCATTTCTATTTCATATTTAATGGAATGAAATCATAATGATATAAATTTATAATATAATTACAGTATAATATAGTGTATAATACCATTTGATCCATCCTTTATACATCCCACATATGGCATTAACGATTCAAATCACTTTGAGGGGGCGGTAGTCCGCACTTCCTAAAATGAAATTATCGCATTTTACCCATAATGGAAATCATAAAGTATGCCATAAATGAGAAATACAGAAGAATAAGTAAAAAATAAACATATTTTATATCATATATAAATATAGTGACATCTTAATGGCCACCTTTGAAGGTGTTATATGAGTTTTGAACAATCATCGTTTCGTGAGGCAGAAATTCGCCATCCACAGAAACCGTATGTTCTTTAACCATTAGATGTAGGTGTGTGTAAGTGTAGCTTGAATCCTTCTTATAAAAACAACCTAGTATATTTAGGATAATGGTGTTGTTACAAAAGAAATGAATAAAAAGAGTTTAGGGGGTTGAAGAAGAAAAATAAAACAAAACAACATTAGAGAAGACATTACCTCAAAATTGGGTAACTCTTTTTTGATTTGAGTCAAAGGCTTCCTTGGGAAGAGTTATTCCCAAAGTGAGGCTTCTAGGAGTAAGAGGGGGAAGTTGGGAGAGTATTTGGGCAGATTTTGTCCGATCCAAATGGCTTGAAGGTGTGAATAAGGTGGGAGAGGTGGGGGCCTTTTATAAGTGGAGAGGAGGGGCTCTTTTGGAAGGATTGAAATGTTACATTATTATACAATTCTTTTCGGATTATAAAGGTCCCAAACTTATATAATTCATGGCTAAGGTGATAAGGGTTTGAAATCTCCTCATCCAATAGGCTTTGGACAAGTTTAAGCCTTGGATTTTGCATTATCTTCTCATTTTATTTAAATCGTTAAATAATGAGGTCATCGTTGCATCATCATGATGTCATAAATAATTTAATTTATTTAATGTCTAAAAATTATAAAAAAAATACTATGATGTAGGAAATCTTTGTATCTTTCTAATGAATATTTATAATCAAAATTTGGACTTGTGTATCCCCACTTAAAAACTGTTTTAGTAAAACAACTCATGTTTCTGTCAATTTAATTTTAACATTAAATAAATATATATTAATGTCATTTTCCAATTAAAGTGGCTCCATGGGGTCCCCAAGTTGACCCATGGGTTGTATTGGTCGGCCATGACTCATCCAATAGGAGTAGGACAAGTGTCATGCTCATCTCATATTATTAAAACATTATTTGTACCTTAAACTACACTAATTACCTCTAATCGCGATTAAGAACTTAAAAGTTACTATTCACCGAAAATTTATTTTAATCTCATTGAACCACATTTTACATCTTAATGACAACCATGTATGTCGGATTTTTGAAAATCAAATCACAGAAGTGGTAATATTTCATTTAAACGAAAAATCAGTTGTTTTAACTACCACTTAGTGGTTTCACTATTCATCAAAAATTGAAGTTTTTCAGAACAAAGCCAAAATTTCACCCTAAGCTATAATTGATATTCCGAATTCAAAAATGATGTCTATTTTACAAAATTCAAAACATATAAGTTTCATTAGTTAATTTTATAATTAATTCCCATTGTCACAACAAATAGCGTGTTTTTAAGAAACAATTTATATCAAAAGATTGGCAATTGTTTATGTCCAATTTCAATGTTAAATTAATTCTAATGACTACCATTGGATAAAATGGTAAAAATATTTTCTAATTATACTTTAAAACCACTAAATAGTATAATTTATCACAATAAAATATTTTTATTAAAAAAGTTGTTTTAAGTATTTTTCACTATTCATAAAAAATAGAAGTTCTCAGAAAAATACCAAAAATTCAACATAGGATAATTCCGACCTTCCGAATCCAAAAATGAAGTCCATTTTGATAAATAAAATTTATAAAATTTCAAAAAGTAGGTATTACTATTCACAACGGCTAGTTTAATTCGTTGTGGTGTGTGTTAGAGCTCGAGGTTGCGTACAACACACGCTATTGCATTATTTGAAGTGAAATGTACCGTGGAAGCTTGGGGTGTTACAGTGGGTCTAATGTACTAGTATCATATGTGGGTCTGATGATGTACTAGGATCATACGTGGGTCTACCTCTTAACAGAGTAAGATGATACAGTAGTTACATATAATCATCTATACTTCTGTACTTAATTTATACCTAGTGTGAGCTGAGTCTGTACATGTGTGGTACATTCCTTCATGGTAATACCTTGGTGGTGTTATTCTATGTGGAATACATGTGTGGTACTTACCTTCGTGGTATTCCTTCCTTTGTGGAATAGTTGAGCTTTTGGATTTTGAGTTGGACCATGTGTTTCCTAATGATTGAGATGGGTATACTTGATAACTTAGGTATATGTATGGGAATATACCTAAGTAGGATTGTCAGTTGTTTCCATGCTTTGTGGTTTATCCTTTCTGGATTTTGTGAGACCTTGAGGGTCTTAGGGTCTCTACTGAGTATCATTATACTCACCCCTACACGGTTTATGCATGCACCTTGTTGTGTTTGGTGCAGATGACGGACATCGCTGACTGAGGACGAGAGTACCAGGACTGGAGGTAGCTCGGAGGTGGACATTAGACGAGGCATACCACATAGATGGTCGTTCGAGAGTTGTACTAACCCTTCAGGTAGGATCCTTGGTGGGTGTTCATAGGAGTTTTTTTAGTGTACTTGTACCTTTCAGTTTTCTTATACTTTCTAGTTAGGCTTGTATTTTGGCCCCTTTTTACTAACTGTACACCCTATTTACTATATAGTCTTACTTGATCTTTTATCTTGATGTGTGCTTGGTTGTGTGTGTTTCCAGGTTATAATTCAATGCCTTCCCAGTTTTAGAGAATAAGCCTTCAGTGCTAGTCACCATCACATGGCCTATGGAAGGCTTGCTTGGGGTAGTCACAGCATGGGCCCCGGGGGATGGGTCATGACAAATAATTATTATTATCTTATCCCCAAACCCTTATAAAAATAAGAATGGAATTCATGTGTATGAGAAAAATACCACCATGAATAAGGAACACATTTTGTATTTAAGAAATGCTTTAAATTGGTGTTTATGAAAGTTAATTTAATGAATAAATGTGATATTTATAATAATTTTGTTATCCTTATTATATAATCCATTTTATACCCAACCATGTAAAAAATGAAAATGATGATTCAGTTAGGTTCGGACTACCACCTCTATAAACTGATGATTTTTACATTAATTAACCTCTATATGACTATTTCAAAAAGTTTATTTAGTGAAAAAAATATTATATATATATCATGATTAAGATTCGGTATAATATAAACCATTTCATTACTTTCTCTCATTTCAATAAAAATGAAAATTTTTATTAATGTGTTTTTTCAGACTACTGACTCCATGGACTGGCATGGTATTTTTTCATCACCGCCCAACATGTATTCTTCAAATAATATAATTATTGAATACATATGATTTTATTATTTATATAATTTATGTTTTTTGTTTTTTAAGGAATTTTTAATATTTAACTCATTAATTATGAAACAAACATTTTCATAAAAATTACCAAAACAAAATCGTCACCAATTTCATCCTTGAAATTCAATACTAAAACTACTAAGGGAAGAATATAGGCCTTTATAAATAATGTTGGTCCATTTATTAAAAAACATTAAATAAAATAATAACTAGTAGGTAGGAATCAAATAATTTTTATCCATATTGATGCTATAAAGCTTGTGAGAAACAATCATAATCATTAAAATCAAAAAATAAAAAATAAACTATAAATATATATATATATAGATCTTAATGAGGTTCTAAAATAGGTTATTAAGTTCATTGTTTTTATTATAAATGGGGTTAAATAGATCTCATGTAAGTTGGGATTAAAAGGTAAGGGGTTTCCGTAACACAAAATCCTTTTCTTGAGTCATAACGATCCATCTTTGACTATAGTTTTACAATATGGAAAATTAAATTATAGGATAACATTATAACCCCTTTCCTCCTTTTTCTTTTGGTATTAAAATTCAGAGATTTTATTTTTTATAAAATTTCATATTATTATGAATAATTTTGTTCTCCCAAAATGTGTTAGTTATCTTCCAATCAATGTTCAATTTTCCCACAAAGGTTATGCTTTCTAATTTTAGAATAAAGTTTTTTGTGATTTTAAAATACATCTTCATATATTTTATAATAAAAATTTTATCACCCTTTTTACAATATGGGTTTCATAAAATGTATTTTAAAATACTAAAAACATTTTCTTCCATGTTCCTTTCTCTTATGATCCACTACACATTTTTTTCATAGAATCGATATGTCTTTTTTATGGATCATATATTTGAGATAGATTTAAATAAAGTGTTCCTAAAAAAATTTAACTTGTCAAAATATTCATTCAAAAGTTACTTGTAACATTATCATTTATGAAAATTTTAGGAATGATTTCTAAAAACTCTTTTGGGGTTCCACTTCCATTATCCACTTTATCTATAAATAAATTATTTCCATGGAAATTATTTTTCATCAATAACCCTCTAAATATTTTTATGAAATTCTATTTTGGGGTTATTTAATTTTGAGTATCAAAAAATTAAATTCTTGAGTTCAGTTATGGTGATACCTTCTTGAAATGTTTTAAGGCATGTTTTCATTCGATGTGTTTCGTGTGATGTGATGAATTATTTTTTTTCAATTGGTGCAGTTACATATAGATTATTGATGGTTGGAATACTATATCACAATTCAACGAACTACTAGATTTTTTATATAGATTATAATTTTTTGGTTGGATAAGATCATGTTATTCATTTTTCAAAATATCGTACATGAACATAGTAACTTTATGATATGTTCTTGTGATGGTGTGTAGACATGACCGCTTGTATATTTGTTCAGATGATGGTTTTTGAACATGGTCTCATATATTCTTGTTCACATGATGATTCATGTCCATGATGATATAAATATTTTTTTCACATGACAGTGAATAGATATGATCACATAGAAAATTGATCACATGATTGTGTATAGAGATGAGCATTATATCCCTTATTCAAAAGATCGTTCCAAGATATAATTTCTTATATCATTTCTCACAATATTAAAATTTCTTAGAAATATTCCTAAGCCTTATCTTTATGTCACATTCATGTGATCACTGTCCATGGATCATGTTTTTTACAACACACTCATATTCCATGGTACATGTTTGTTGAAATGTGAAAACAAATGTCTTGTTAGTATGACTTAAGTTCAAGACTAATATTTTAATGTTATTTTTAATAAAATTTTTCATATTATTCTCATGTTTTCTCATATAATTATGATTTAACCCTAGTTGAAATATTGATAATTTATCCATTACTATATGTTAAATATCACATCTGTATTATTTTTGTATTCCTCTTATTTTGAAGATGAATACAATCTATAAAGAGTCTTGAAGGGATTCTTTTGTTCTTTGATTGTGGATAAATGTTCAAAAGTGTTCTGAAATTTTTTTTATGGAACTAATTCTCAATAGAAATAAAACATACACTCTAAAAATTGTGTGCTTATTTGTGAAATGTAATTATTTTATAGAAATGATGATAAATTAGATATATTTTTTTATTGTGTAATCTCACTTAGAATCAAAGAATATATGAAAAATATGAATTTTTGAACCCAATTTTGGTGTATAGGTTTGGGCTTCCACAGTTGGTATAAGTGTATGTTTTTTTTATTTTTAATGATTAGTTTAGTTATTTTATATTAATATTATAGAACACAAGTAAAACCCTAGAGATGAGTCTATGTATAGGATTACATCTCAAAATTTTCATAAATTTAAGAGTTTTTAGTTTCTAACAAATTATATCCAAAACCTAATACTTTAAAGTGGATGTGTTGGTGATAAAGTTCCACTAGGGGTAATCATGCTAAAATAGGGTTACATAATTATTGAATTGATATTCACTCAGTTAATGATAGGTTGACCTAATATCACACTCTAGGATAGACACTATTGGGGGATATTATTTAGTCAATCACATCTTATTTATGATCAATTATGAAGGATTTATTATGATAAGGAATAATGTAAAGGAGTATGAGAGAGTAGAACCTAAAGAAACCAAGATTAAATCATGAGTGATTTAGGTTCAACTGAATATTATGATGCTAATTTCATATAGTAAGGCTTTTAAAGGTAGAGTTTTCATGATATTATTAATGATAATTCTCTTATGATGTTTGTTATTCATCACCCATGTTAATCCATTATGGTTTGAGTAGTATATAGAACCTGAAATACCTATCTTAGTGATAGATCCCATGAACAATTAAGTTATTCTACTATTAAGAAATAAAAATTGATAGAATATGGAATTAAAAATCCCCTAGTTGTACTTATCTAGTTATCTCAAGTTATAACTAACAATACATACCATAACAATATCTCAAACTCTCCAAAGAAGAGAGAGATGATGTTTCATGTAAACTATGTTGATGCAGACCATAATGTAATAGAGATTAAACATCCTAAGTTCCATGTATGTGGGAAAAAATTCCCAGTAAAATGTTTTTAAGGAACATGAATATGTTTTAACTATGTAAAAATACAGTATAGAATAATAAAATACAGAGTAAAAATGAATAGTTCAGTTAATATAATTGAGGGAAATGAATTTTATGCTAAGGTAACACTATTATTTCAATGTGGTTCACTTAGGTATTGTCCAAGTGGACTAACAAGGATAATGAAAATCAATATCATCATAGACCAAGTGAATAAGGAAACTACCATGGAATAACTAAAATATAAGTTGTACATGATAATGTAATGGTGAAAGAAAAATGGACCCTTGATTTGGATGGGCAGAAGTTATATACAACCCTAATTTCCCATTTAGTGTATATGACTACAATAATCGTTCTAAAATCTATCTTGCACAATTTGGAAACCTTTTAATACATTCAAATTACATTCAAACAAATTTACATCATATCTCAATCATCTTACACAATTTTATATCAAAAAGGATTATTGGAAACATTATATTTTAAGGACCCAACTATCCCATCATACTCATTTGTAGAATACTATGTAGGACTAAAAAATTACAGTTTCACAATCATGAAAAGGCCTTAAAGTCATTTATTTTTTTATAAATTAGATGGAGACCTTTAGGAACCAATTTTATTCCTCTTATTAGATTAATCTTTTGAATAACCTAAATACCAACACTTATTTTAACAACTCAAGTGAAATAAAATCCTAATCATTTGTGAAAAAAAAAAGTTTGGATTTATATTTCAAAAATTTATGATAAAATACAATAATAACATAAATGTCTTTTGTCACTAAAACTTGTTTCAGAAAATATTCCATAATTGTGCATAGGAATATGAATTATAAGAATTTAAAAACTCTATGATGCATTATGTCAACTCATGGACCTGACTTGATGCCTATGTAACCCACCAAAAATACAACATAATTTTTTTTACTTGGTGTTCATTTTATAAAAGGTATTTATCTTTAGAAAACAATTTTTATAACTATGGAATCGTAATTTTCATAAATGGATTAAATATATGCCAATTATGAATGAAAACATGAGTTTTCTACTCATACCAATGTTAGTAAGATTGATATTTGATTATAAATTATATCTTGAGTCATGAATATATTAGGAATACAATTATTTATTTCATTAGGGAGAGAAAGTTGTGAGGAAAAAAATTATTTAAGGGAATAATATAAAAACATAATATTTTACTATACATATTTCATTTATATAAATATAATGTGTTTGATATATTGTTTCTCAAAAAAAAATACAAACTAAAATAAAATTGTAATGTGTTTTACTAAACAAATGTCATAAGTTGTAAATATAACATTTATAATTCAATTTTTTGAGTAAATAAAAGTATCCAAACTTATAAATATATACATAAATAAAAATAAAAGGGTAATTTTTAAAACTAATTCACTGATAAAATTTATTTATATATCAAAATTTCTTATAATATCATTTTATAAGTAAAAGTTTATTTTCCTAAAAAATTACCATTTAGAGCCTATTTATTTTTATTTTGAACTATGTATATTACTTTTTAAGGATAAAATATATTTTTAATGTGAATAATATATAAAAAATAATTATTAATTTATTGTAAATATGAAATAAAATATTTAATCTCTACAAATTCAATTTCTTAATAAAAATAGTTGGTCATTATATATTGTATTTCCATTTAAATATAAAACTTGTAAATTTTAGAATTTTAATTTTGGGGAATGAGGTTTATTTTTTTCTTTATCATAATAATATAAACTTTGGATTACTTTCCTTATTGTTCTGAAAAGATTTATTTATAGGTGAATAGTTGAAAAAACTATTTTCATAAATACTGAGACATTTATGACGAATTTAGTATATAATAACAACATAAAATATACAAAACCATTATCCTAAAAAATATTTATTTAATAAGTAATATTATAAATTTATAACATTACTATTAATTTTTAAAATCAATTCTTAACATTTTGGAACTCAAGTAATATATTATACGAGTATGAACTATTTTTTCTATATTATCAATTAAATATTTTGATGGTAGATTTTGATTTTATATTTATATGGAAATCATATAACACTAATTTTTTTAATAATAAACTAATTCATTACACTAAAATAAAAAACATTAAAAAATTTGTCTTTATCTTAATTTTCATCCCTAAAAACATGATTTTAATTAAAAAAAATCTTTTCAAATTATGTGTGCTAACATTAAAATTAATTATCCAAAACCATATATTTTTTTGTAAAGTTATTTTAATATTATAATTCTTCATTTATAAATTATGTAACATGGACCATATAATTTTTAGGGATCAAAATAAATTTCTTTGGTGAAAATTTTATTACCACAGTAAAGAAATGGTAAATGTGAATCATTCTAGAGTAAATTACATAAAAATATGTTTGATGCATGAGAAAAAATTATTTTTTGATGGATTATCAACAATAAAACATAACCCACTCTATTATTTTTTATTATTGGATACTTTTGACCCCTTAAGAGTAACATAACCATTATATTAATAAAAAAATCACACTTACAAAAGTTGACTTCCACCACCCCATAAAGGCTGCTCTAATATAAAATTTCTCTTGAACCACTACAATTATTTATTACCCTAGATCCCTCTATAATATTTTTAATCCCTTTAATCCATGTTAAATCTCTTAGTCATCCTTTTTTATGAAGTCCTTCAATGTAAGGTATTACATCTCAACATTAGTATTAATCATTCACTAACAACTTTTCATATATATATATCAATTAAAAATATAATTTCAAAATTAATATATATTTACATATATATTTTTTATACAAAAGTTTATTATATAGGAGGGGGTCGAACGCACACTGTTCTCTCTGCAAAGGGCTCTATCCACGCATGGCTTCCCCTCCCTCAGCTCCTTTGGCTTTACCCCTCCACTCTCACCTCTCATATCCTATACTCTAATGTTGTGGAATCCCTATGTGCCACACCCTGCTCTGGTCTCAAATTTATATATGCCTTCCTAGGTCATAGATGGTGTGGCGCTTTTCACAGACTTCAGGTTTGGTGGTTGGGCGGTTGATGGGACTCCAGTGGATTCTGGAGTCGTCCTTTCTTCTTCCTTGTCAGCTGCCCAACCTTTCTCTGACCTAGTGTTCCATTTTTTCTCTCTAGGTTGGAGTAGGAGTGATGGAGTCACAGTTGTTTTGGGCTTTTTTGTTAGTCAGTCGTGAAGGATATTTGAATGACAATAATGGTGGTGGTGTTGGATTGGAGTCGGTGTTATTTTGGGTGTAGGTGGAGCATTCAGTGATGTGGTTGTAGGTGTATATGTTGGGGATGCTGTCAGCATGTCGTTTTTTTTGACGGGTTTGGTAACGTGAAGGTGAGGAACCGCTGGGTCACGGGTGATTCGCTTGGACTTTTCCCGCCTGTTTCTTGGCTATTATTCTGGGACTCCACCATTCTCTTCATGGGGGAGAAGCGTGGTGGTCATCTCAAATCTTTGGGAAGTGAGTTAGAGTGGTAAAATATAGGTGTTCGTCATCAGGGACATCTTGTTTTATAAGATGTTTGGATGATGAAGATAGTGGTGGTTTTGGATGGCAAGTCGAAGTTATTGGCTGATTGTGGGAATTACGACGATGGATTTGGGCGGAGTCGGGGATGATCTAGGGATTCAAGGGAAGGAAGGTTCTTTGGTTCTTTATCACTTATTTTTTGTTCAACGTCTCCCTGGTGGTCGCCAGCGTCACTCTTCCGGTGATGTGGTTGATGATGATGAGCATTTTGGTGATGTGGTGGCAGATCGGGGTCCGAGAGGATGTTCGGTGTAGGTGGCGATTGTAGGTGAAGTGGCCGACGGGGATGGCCCAGAAGACGTCGATGCTGATTAAACTAAGTGACGGTGGTGTGGGTGGCCAAAGGATAAGGTCGTCATATGATGATAATGTGGATTTTTTTTAACGTTTTTTAAAAAATATATTTTCCAGAAAACGCTTAGAGCAAAAAAAAAATTTAAATGCACTTCAAAGGCGGCATTCTGGATGCCGCCTTTGCATTTCGGGGGCAAGGCAGCATCCGCGGTGCCGCCTTTGCGCTGCGGGTGAAAGGAGGCATCCGCAATGCCGCCTTTCTCCTAAAAAAATCTTTTTTTTTTGAAAATTTTTATTTCTTTTTTATTTTTTTTGTTTTGTTTTGTTTATATATATATATATATATAAACAAAACAAAAAATTTCAGAAAAATTTATCTGCTATTAAAGATCCAGCGCTACAGCCATTTCAGCAGTCTAGATTCTGACAGAAACTCTTACCCAGACCTCCCTTTTATAAGAGGGCTTTCCCTGAAAATCATTTTGCATTTTCGATGTGGGATTAAGGTTCTACCTTTACTGCACAGTACATTCTGCATTTCCGATGTGGGATTCTGTTACAAGTACATGACTTTGAAATACAATAAAATATAAACTATAAGGCCAATATAAATGAAATTTTAAAAATTGATTAAACATATAATAAATAGTGGAAAACAAAAAGAATTTCCTCAAAAATGTTGATGAAAAATAATCTATCACCTTTCAAAACCGCCTACTTGAAACTTAAAAATGTTTCAAATACGTGAATTTGAAAGACTGTAAAATATAAACTATAAAACGAATATAATTGAAACTTTAAACATTGATTAAAAATATAATAAATAGTTGAAAACAAAAGAAATTTCCAAAAAAATGTTGATGAAAAGTAATTTATAAGCTTTCAAAACTGCATACATGAAACTTAAAATTTTTCAAGTACGTGACTTTGAAAGACTATAAAATATAAACTATAAGGCCAATATAAATGAAACTTAAAACATGGATTAAACATATAAAAAATAGTTGAAAACAAAAAAAATCATAATAAATGATGATAAAAAATAATTTATAAGCTTTCAAAACCACTTACTAATTATTAGTAATTAGTAATTATTAATTAGTAATTATTAATTAGTTAATTAGTAATATAAATATTAATTATAATTAGTCATTATAATTATTAATTATTAATTATTAATAATTAATTATATAATAGTTAGTTAGTTCATTAGTTATATAATTATTAATTATATAACAATTAATTTGTAAATTAGTAATATAATTTTTAATTACATTTATTCATTATAATTTTTAATTATTAATTAGTAATTATTAATAATTAAATATGTCATAATTAATTAGTTAATTAGTAATATTATCATTATTTATATAATAATTAATTAATAATATAATTATTACATATATAATAAATATTTAGTTAATTAGAAATAAAATTAATAATTATAACTAATTAATTAGTAATTATTAATTATTAATTAGTTAATTAGTAATATAAATATTTATTATAATTATTCATTATAATTAGTAATTAGTAATTAATAATTATTAATAAGTAATTAGTAATTATTAATTAGTTAATTAGTAATATAAATATTAATTATAACTATTCATTAAATTATTAATTATTAATTATTAATTATTACTCATTAATTATTACTTATATAAAAAATAATTTGTTAATTATTAATATAACTATTAATTATATAATAATTAATTAGTTAATTAGTAATATCATTATAATCTTTCAAAGTCACGTACTTGAAACATTTTTAGGTTTCAAGTAGGCGGTTTTGAAAGCTTATAAATTATTTTTCATTAACATTTTTTTGGAAATTGCTTTTGTTTTCAACTATTTCTTATATATTTAATCAATGTTTAACGTTTCATTTATATTGGTCTTCTATTTTATGTTTTATGGTTTTTCAAAGTCATGTACTTGAAAAATTTTAAGTTTCAAGTATGCGGTTTTGAAAACTTATAAATTAATTTTCATCAACATTTTTTTGGAAATTTCTTTTGTTTTCAACTATTTATTATATGTTTAATCAATTTTTAAAGTTTCAATTATATTCGTTTTATATTTTATATTTTACAGTCTTTCAAATTCACTTATTTGAAACATTTTTAAGTTTCAAGTAGGCGGTTTTGAAAGGTTATAGATTATTTTTCATCAACATTTTTGAGGAAATTCTTTTTTTTCAACTATTTATTATATGTTTAATAAATTTTTAAAATTTAATTTATATTGGCCTTATAGTTTATATTTTATTGTATTTCAAAGTCACGTACTTGAAACAGAATCTCACATCGGAAATGCAGAATGTACTGCGCAGTAAAGGTATAACCTTAATCCCACATCGAAAATGCAGAATGATTTTCAGGGCAAACCCTCTTATAATGAATAATTATAATAAATATTTATATTACTGATTAACTAATTAATAATCACCAATTACTAATTAATTATGTTGGTCGGAGTGGACACTCAAGAGGGGGGTGAATTGAGTTCCAATTAAAATTTCTGTTAAAAACAATTTCTATTAAAATCCCCCAATTTCAAAAACAGATTAAACTATAGTGAATTTATACAGATTATAAAGGTCCAATTAGTCACTCAAAGATTTATTAGTTCTCAGTTAACTTAATCTTATGATTAATTTAACTTTTGAAACTAACTTACTGGTTTACAATAAATATAAACACTTGCGAGTTTAACTATCAAAGTAGCATTGAAAATAAATTATATTTCAAAGTAATAGCAGCGGAATATGAAATAAATATGCACTGTATGGATATAAACTTTAACTAAAAACACAGAGGAGTTAACCAAGAGGTTTAGTCTCAAGCCGAGACTTAGTCCTCTCAAAAGTTTATATAAAGATGATCCACACCCTGGATCGGGGTTCAACAGTTTACAACTGTCCAGGTCCAAGACCTCTACCATTGTTATTTGTGGGAAACAAAACAACAGCAACCAGCTGTCCAGGTCACACATGACCTCTACCACTATCCACAGTGGTAAAATGAATGAAAAGATAGTGAGTGAGGATTTACAAATCCTCCAGTTAAGGTTTAGGAGACAGTGTGTGTGTGTAAAATACAAAAGATAACACACACTACTCGTAATGTAAAAAGTAAATCACAGAGATAAAGATTTAGAGTTTAGAAATGGCTCTAGTGATCTTCGTGCATCTCTTGACTCCTTTTGTTGATTAGAATTCGTTCTGAGTCTTCTTCTAGTTTTTTTCTGGAAAACAGAGTGTCATCTGTTTCCTTGACTTCCAGGTTCAGGTTGCTTATCAGCTCAAAGAATGAAGAGTTTTGTGTAGTTCTTCTTTAGCATAGATTGCTCTGGCTATCGGTAGCTCTGGCTATCGGTAGCTCTGGCTATCGGTAGCTCTGGCTATCGGTAGCTCTGGCTATTGGTAGCTCTGTGTCTTATGCAAACCACATCTAATTGACATGGAATTGTTTCAAAGCTTGTATAAACAAGGATAATCGAGATTAACATAAATCAGAGATTATTTAAACATTATTATTAACTTGATCACTGATTTGAAAGAATTAACATGTAGATCAACAGTAATTGAGAATAGCATAATATATGAACACATAATTGAGATTATCAAAACAGGTGAGGTCAACAAATTAGTTATAATTATTAATTATATTTCTAATTAACTAAATATTTATTATATATGTAATAATTAAGTATTATATAATTGATAATTTTATTACTAATTAACTAATTAGTTATTATATAATTAATGATTAATAAACACTAATTACCAAATTACAAATTATATACTAATTAATTATTTATTTCGTAATATAAATATTAATTATATACTAATTAAATAGTTAATTAGTAATAGAATTATTAATTATATAATTTGTAATTAGGTAATTAGTAATTATTAATGTTTTATTATTATGTTCGTATGGTTATATAAATATATATAAATAAAACCTAATTTACCCTCTCCTGAGATTCCACTCTGACCAACAAGTAAAAATAGTATTTTGATTTCAGTACACATAAAACATGTAAACAATAATGTACAATCAATGCATATGTCTGTGGCGAGGAGATTCTGTCCCACATGGTGGTCTGCGAATAGGATGTCCGCGTCGAGTGCGCAGTGGAGTCTGATGACCTGGAGAAGGCTGATCCTTGGGCACTGAAACGTCGACCGTCGCATCCTCCATCTGTGTGTCAGTGGGAGGAGTTGTCAACTGCATCTCGTACTGCCATTCGGATCCTTCTCCCACTAGGGTGGTAGAAGGACCTGCCTCCATCGCAGAGGGGAACGAAGCATGTGATGGAGCTATACCCCAAGACGACGACGGCTCTAGAATCCAAGATTGTGAAGGATCTGGAACCCAAGATGGAGAGAACTGTGGATATCCTGTCAGGAAAGACGGATCCCATGCCACCTGAGGCACATCCTGAATAGGCTGATCCTGGACTACTAGAGGCCCGACCTCTGCCTGGGGAATAGGCGAGGCCTCACGTGCAGCACGACGTTGTCTACGTCGTCGTGGTCGTGGCTCCTCAGCACCAGCAGCAGCTGCAGGATGTTCCTCTGGGGCAGGAACCTCCTGTCTCTGAGCCAGACGCGTGAAGATGCTCTCGGAAAGAGCATGAAAAGATGCCCTTGCCTCCAGCGATGTAGCATGGATGGATGCCCGGCTAAAGACCGCCTCCTCCTCTTCATCGCTCATGCGAACAAGCTGCTATGTGTGACTTCCCTGTAAGTAGATTCAAATGGAATTAGAAAATAATTCAATAAACAAACTAATAGGAATTTATTAACTTACCATCCTCTACATCTCTATGCCAGCTTGGGTAAGATATAGTATAGACCTCAGTCTATACCATGGCGCATAGTCAACCTGCTCTGAAAGAGAGAATCGATTTGTAGGAACACCCTGAATACGTAACTCTGCACGTCTGTGCCAGCAGTCGATAAAACTCACATGTACTTGGGACCAGTCATCATCCTGCCTCTCTGTCAGCTTTATCCCATGAAGCTTGTCTGTATGTCTAGATGGTAATGGAATCGGCTGAGTATGAAAAAATTAGCGCATGACCCTGTCAGGCTGCTGCCACTCAATAATATGAAAGTGAATGAGGGGCACTACAGCCATAGCATCCTCAAGCCCAACAGTGCAGTATGCTGGCAACTGGTCCATAATACTCCAGTATGGAAGCCATGAAATCTGAAATGACAAGTGATTTTGTCAAAAAAATACCCAACTAAAAACCAAAATTGATGTTATTATTAAAAATGTTAGACAGTGATAGATTGTATATACATACCTGATCAGGTAAGAGACAGTCCAACTGTAGCCGATATACGCCCAAATGCTGTCTCGGAACCACGTCAAAATTGTGTCGCTGACACCACCTGTAAAATACAACGATAATGACAAATAATGAGAAATTATAGTCAATAACTCATAGTATAATCAAAAACCAATAGAAATGACTTATCATACCAGCGTCCACGCGGAGCGTCATGTTGCACCTCCATCTCGACCGGTGGACCAGCAAGGTCAGGGCGGAATGCTGGGATGCGCTCTCATTCCCACATCTGAATAAGGATGATGCATCCCCCAAGACCTGTACGGTCCCTATGGGATAGTATGCATAATGATCTGTACGTGTATGCCAAGCAGGCTGATCCGCAACTTTACGTCCCAGCCCGATCAAAGTCCTCTAGTAGGGGTAGATACATCATATGCACGTGTATCCCCGAGTGATCAGTACACATGGTCCCACCAATGAGTCGTAAGATATATGCACGGGCGTAACGCATGACGGTCTGCTCATCATCATCATCCTGTAAATGTGGAATCTGCGACTCCAACCAACGCATAGATATGGACGATCCATCTGTAGCCCTACGGTCGGACAAAATATCAACGCCTAACAAGCATTGAGCAAGGTCTGGCCAAGCTGCACGAGTGGGTCCAATAACGGGTCTCCCCTGGATAGGAAGACCGAGAAGCACTATGACATCCTCAAGGGTGATGGTCATCTCCCCCTCAGGCAAGTGGAATGTGTGTGTCTCTGGTCTCCATCTCTCAACGAGGGCAGAAAGTAGGTAATGATCTACAAATGTGAAATCTGATACGGCAAGGCCATAGAAGCCAGCACGACGCAAGTAAGGTCTAATGGCATGTGGAGGCTCCATGTGATGAAAATGGTGCGCTCGACGCACCTTCACAAATTGATCTAGATGACCCGCTAACACGGCCTGCGAAATATGGGTAGGCTGCTGAGTGAGTAGTATGGTATCATCCATCTGCATATAAACAATGAAAATGAGTCGTAAGTGTAAAATGTAAATATAACATTATGATGTTTTTATAATTTATCTAATTGTATGTATTCAATATCTTATGCTAATTATTATGATACTATAAATTTGTTATAGAACAGTTTGCTAAAATATCCTGCATGTTTGGATTGGGGTTTAGGTTGGAGGGTTTAGGGTTAAAATTTTTAATATTAATGTCCAGGAAACATGTAAATGGGTTAACTGACATACACTTTTCAATATGGGTTAAGTGTTCCGCTTTCAGAGTTTTGAAATAAATTCTATTATTTCATATTTAAAGTTATTTCTTGAAAGCATGAATATTAATATGAAATAAGTTATGTTATCTAAAATATTGAGTCTTGAATTTGGTTACACATATTTTGGGGGAGCTTTGTGATTAACTACTTATGGATTGGATTAAGATAAACCATGTCAATTAGTAATGATGTTTTTAGAATTTATCTAATTGTATGTATTCAATATCTTATGCTAATTATTATGATAATATAAATTTGTTATAGAACAATTTGCTAAAATATCCTGCATGTTTAGATTGGGGTTTAGGTTGGAGGGTTTAGGGTTAAAATTTTTAATATTAACGTCCAGGAAACATGTAAATGGGTTAAATGACATACACTTTTCAATATGGGTTAAGTGTTCCGCTTTCGGAGTTTTGAAATAAATTCTATTATTTCATATTTAAAGTTATTTCTTGAAAGCATGAATATTAATATGAAATAAGTTATGTTATCTAAAATATTGAGTCTTGAATTTGGTTACACATATTTTGGGGGAGCTTTGTGATTAACTACTTATGGATTGGATTAAGATAAACCATGTCAATTAGTAATGATATTTTTAGAATTTATCTAATTGTATGTATTCAATATCTTATGCTAATTATTATGATACTATAAATTTGTTATAGAACAGTTTGCTAAAATATCCTGCATGTTTAGATTGGGGTTTAGGTTGGAGGGTTTAGGGTTAAATTTTTTAATATTAACGTCCATGAAACATGTTAATGGGTTAACTGACATACACTTTTCAATATGGGTTAAATGTTTTGATTTCGTAGTTTTGAAATAAATTCTATTATTTCATATTTAATGTTATTTCTTGAAAGCATGAATATTAATATGAAAACTTATCTTGGTTGTTTGGTCTTTAGAAAACCAAGGAATAAAAAAGAGATAACAACATTTATTTTACAATATGGGAATGTCACAATGAAGACAATACATCATTATGAATGAGACTGTGAAGTCGACCCAACAACGTTAGGGCATCGCTTCCGGTTATGACCTTCTTTATGACATATTGTGCATCGCAAACTCTGTCCTTGTTCTTAAGGCCAGTCCATCTCATTACACATCCTACTTGCCTTTGGTCTCCCACGAGGACGTAACCGATTCATGTCAGGTATCACTATCGGCTGGCCTTCAGGCATTGGGAAATAACGATACTCCCCAATAGGTGTCTATGGTGCAGCATAACAGTTGGCAATGATATCCATCCGGTACACTGGAACAACATATGCTTCCCATGAGATGTTCACAGAGGCACATGCTGCGATGACATGTGTACATGGAAACCGTAAGGCCTGAAATTTTCCACATTGGCATTGCCTTGTTTCCAGTAATACCACCATTTTTCACTGACATGATTTGTGATGGGGTCTGAACTATCTTGAACTTCAAATCGGGAGTCTTCTCTTCGAAAGAGACAGACGTAATAACCAGAAGCTTCTTTAATATTTTTTTCAATCTCTCGTTGAAAGTGTCTTCCATATCTTAGCCCTTGATGTATTCCGTCTGATGCTAGTTTTTTTCTATCCACAAAGTACTTCACGCATCGATATAATGTCTCCTGAACTAAGGCAGTTATAGGTAGCTTGCGAAGTCCTTTGAAGATACCATTGATTCACTCCACAATGTTTGTCGTCATGTGTCCGTACCTCTTTCCCCCATCGTATGCTAATGTCCATTTCTCTTTTGGAATCCGCATCATATAATCATAAACTTCTTGATTAGCCTGACGAATTTGTTCAAAACGTTCTTCAAATCGTCGTTGGTCTGACTCATATGCTACAAAACGTAGATGATATTTCACATAAATTGATTTTATATTTATATTGAAATAGTAAAATAGAACGAATAAAATATGTACCAAGCCTTGTGATTGCCTTCTTCATCGGTTCGTTGTGGAATTGTTTATGTAAATTGCTAGAAATGTGTCTAATGCAGAACCGATGATGTGCATTTGGGTATCTCCATGTATCAGGATCTGCATTGATTTCCTCATTAATTGCTCGATGGAGATCAGATATCAAACAAACTCCCTGAATGTTGGTGAAATGGTTGCTTATAAATGCCAGAAACCAACTCCATGATTCATAGTTTTCTTTCTCTACAATGGAAAAGGCAAGCGGAAGAGGTGAACGGTTTCCATCTTGGGTTGCCGCAATCAACAATACACCCTTGTATTTTCCATACAGAAATGTTCCATCAATCTGAATAAATTGTTTGCAAAAACGAAATGCAGAGATACAAGGAAGGAATGCCTAGAACAACCGATGAAATTGAACACGAGATGGATCAAGTCGATTATCAGGAGACACATGTTCGTTTGTATCCAGAGGGAATACAACTTGGTTATGATGCATCAATATGGATAGCAATTGCGGCAATACTCGATATGAGTCATCCCAATCACCATATACCTTCACAATTGCCTTCTGTTTCGCCATCCATGCCTTATTATAGGAAATCTTATAACCGAATGTCTGTAGAATCCTCTCTTGCACAAGGGATATTGGAACATCTTGGCATGTCCTAATCATCTCAACAACAATAGATGACACAAATTCTGCATCCAATGAAGTATGATCTTGTGTGAGACTTGTCTGAACGCAAGTATGAGCCGCCTCAATCCTTGAGATTCTCCAACCTCCAAATGTAATGTCTGGAATAGCCCTTAAGCAAAATCTACAATCATCCCCATACTCCACGCACCATATAACATATTTACTACGACATGATTCGTGAACTACATAGTTGAAGTTTCTCTCAATATGAAATCTCTTTAACGTGCTTTTTAAGGCATCTTTACTGGAAAAATTCTTTCCAATATATAAGGTTTTTTCCACCTCACTAAACCTATCTGGTACAACTCCAGGGAACTCAGTTGTCAGTGTGAGAACAGTATTATCGAATTTAGGCACGCGTGTCATTGCTTCTGACCAAGATCAAAATAATGGTGGATGATTTATTGACCGAGGTTGATGTACAACAATTGAATTTCTCAAAACCTCCTCTCTATCTTCTGTTGGTACCTCCTCATCAGCATTGTTGTCGCCATCTGATTCATTATTACGAAACTCATCATCAGAAGTCGGATTGACATGTATATCTGGGAGATCATCTAGGTTGTTCTCTTCTGCTGCATCATTTGGAATAGGCTCAATGTCATGGGGTAGACTATCTTCAACCACTCTTGTATTTCTACATCTTTGTACAAGTGGACTTTGTTGTTGTACAGTAGCAACAACAACGTATAACTCCATCATGGTACCATCTAACCGTTGAGAAAATAAATTAATTGCTTGGACCCACTGCGCATCAGCAACCAATGGACAAGCTATATGCCACAGTGTTGTTGGAAATTACAAATGTCTATAGCTCCTTGACATTATCTCTTGATCGGGTCCTAGATTTAAGGAAACACGAATTCTCTCTTGAAGGTCACTTATGGTAACACAATCAACTGTACTAACCACCTTAATTGGTTGTGTACTGTAAGAAGCTCCTTGCTCAGTTTGAATAATCTCCCCATAACAGTACACACAGGCAAACATTGCTCTCTACGTCAAAAATGTTTCTTTCATCAAAATTATGATAGTGTAACAAAATATTAACAATTTTGTTTGATGATATGATTTTTATTATAATGTAATTTTATTGCGCCTTTCTATACCATAAACTATGCTACTGATGTTTGACCATATGATATTTATTAGAATGTAATTTTAGAGCTCCTTTTTATTTAGTTTGTTTTTTGTTCTTCATTTCACTTTATATGTTCATTAGTATCGTTAGCTAGTCATTATATGAATTCATGTTTTAATCCTATGTTATTTATTAATTATTCTAAAATTAACTAATAATAACTAATCGTTAATTATTCTATTATTCTATAATTAACTAATAATAACTTTAATTTGTTAATTCTTATGTCCTTATTTGATTCTATAACATTATATTTATCATTTATCATTGATAAATATACTGATCATTAGTATCGTTAGCTAATCATTATATGAATCCATGTTTTAATCCTATGTTATTTATTAATTATTCTAAAATTAACTAATAACAACTAATCGTTAATTATTCTATTATTTTATAATTAACTAATAATAACTTTAATTCGTTAATTCTTATGTCCTTATTTGATTCCATAACATTATATTTATCATTTATCATTGATAAATATACTCATTTTCTTTTTCTTCTCTTAGAAATTTTAGTAGTTTATAAAGAAAATATGAATCATCTTAAGCATATTCCCCGGGAGTGTCAAACCAGGATGCAGCAAGGCCCGTTATTGTGCACCAGTTCCCGTTCGAGTCTAGCTCAAAGCGGTGTTTTCGGGTTTTACCCCTATGTACATCTGTGCCAGAGCCACATCCACTTGTTTGTATCCAGCCAGGAATTTAATTGCGTACATAACCACATAATCTTTAAGTTACCAAAATTTCTAAATACTTAATCTTAAGTTAATCTATACTTAACCTATACTACCTAATAGTAATTATTTAAAACTATATATAACTAATTACAAAAACTAAATAACCAAATATTAAGAACTACCTAAACTACTTAACAAATGAAAGATTTAAAACTAAACAAAATTAAATTAATTAAATAAAAACATTAAATTAAATAAAGAAACATACCTCTAAATTAAGCTTCGTAAAAGCTCGCACAGCAAAGGAATTTTTTAGAGAGAGAGAGAAATTCGGAGAGATGAAGTGAGGAATGCAATGAGCAAGTGAAGAGAGGGGAGGGGGTGGCCGCCCTTTTATAAGGAGTGCAGGCGAAGGCGGCATCGCGGAAGCCGCCTTTCGCCTCTGCGTATGGCCAAAGGCGGCTTCCGCGATGCCTCCTTTCGCCTTACCCTGAGGCGAAAGGCGGCCTCCCCCCGGCCGCCTTTTCCATGTCATCGATCTGGGCCAAAGGCGGCGCAGGAGAGCAAAGGCGGCATCGCAGATGCCGCCTTTGTGCGCTAAAACAAAGGCGGCATCTGAGATGCTGCCTTTGTAGCGTATTTTAAAAAAAGGACCTAGGCCGTTTTTCGGAAATATTTTTTTAGAAAAACGTATTTAAAAAAAAATCATGATAATGTCTATGTCTCAGGTGGTGGTTTTCTCTGACTGTGTGGGATGGCGGTTGGCAGTTTCAGGGTGTGTGGAGCCACGTGGCCCGCTTTTGGTGTTGCCTTTCAAATTTTGGATTTTGTATGTGGATGACTTTTTTTCATGGGCGTGGATCTTCGGCTAGATTTTGTAGTGGGAAGAATTTGATTTTCATTGGATTTGTATTAGGTTCACACTTCCCTTTAAAAGTGTTTTGAAAATAAAAAAGAAAAATATGTATTGGACAAAGGTTATTATGTTGAGGGAATAATCATTATCAAACTTTTACCGATTCCTTTATAAAAAATTTGAACTTCATTCATGTGTTTTAATGGAATAACCCCTCCATAAATAAACATAATTATTTTCTCATGAAATCCTTACATTGGAGTTATAAAAGATAATTTAATGAATAAAAACGATATTTATATCATGTTTATTAAATTAATACCGCCTCCACAAAGCAACGTGTTTCATGAACTATAACTACCTTACACTGCTAGCTCTAAAAGGGTAATTAATAAAATAATATTTTATTTATATCATGATTATTATTCTAGAAAATATAAATCATTTCCTACATTTTTCTCAATCTAATAAAAATTAAACATTTGTCCCTATATACTCATTGACTACAGACTCATTGGACCGATGTAGTTCATTTTTTATCACCATAGTACATCGATGGCTCTAAGAATATATAATTTGAATAAATGTGATTTTTTTATTTCAATATTTATTTATTTTTTATATAATTCTAAATATTTAACTCATTAATTAAGATACCATTGTTATTCCTAAATATTTTCCAAATCAAGAACATGAATGATTTCATCCTCAAAGGTTATAACTAATACTTTAGTGGGATGAATGTTGTAAATTATAAATATTTATTTAATATATATTCTAATACCTTAAATAATATAGGAATGATAAAATTGGTATCAAATAATGGGTATAAAAATTGACACTCTAAATCTTGCATGAAATGATCAAAATCAAAAGCATCCAGTCATGAAAAATAAACTATAACTAAATAATATTTTAATAATACAATAATAAAACAATGTGTAGATAAATAGATATGAATACTGTTTTGAAAGAGTTTATCAATATTTTTTAGAGGAGGTTAAATAGCGTTTATGGAAGTCAGGGGTAAAATTTAAGGGGGTTTCTTAACTCAACATCTTTTCTTGAGTCATAATGGTCTCTCTTTATCTGTGGTTTTACATAATCATTTTTTATATTTTTTATCAAATTAAAATTACATTAATCCTTATTTTCAAGGGAATTACATTTATATCTTTCCTTCTTCATAAAGTATTATTATGTTATGAATGATTCTCATTCTCTGTAAATGAGCTCTTTTACTTCCATATCCATGTTCAATCTTTCTAACAATATTCTCCTTTTTATTTCCAAATATATATATGTTTTATATATTGTTATCTTAAAATTTGTCTTTAAATGTTTTCAAAGGTAATACATATGAATATTTTTATAATGTGGGTTTCAACAAATGTATATTAAAATACTAATAATGTTTTCCTTACATGTCCAATTGTTTTATTTTACACTTTATATTTACTGGATATTATTATTATGTATTTTTAATGGATCCATTATTAATACTCCTTTAAAAATAGTTTTTCAAAAAAAATCATTTCAACTAATTGGAACAAACTTCTGAAAGTGAATTTTACATTCATGTTTTTCTACAATGTTTAAAACTTATACCAAAACAGTTTTATAGTTTCACTTTTATTTTCATATTTATCTATAAAGTATTTTCTCCATGGAAATTAGTCATCATGAATCACGATTAAATGTTTTTTTAATATACTCTTATTTTTTATTGAGTGTTGGGTATCATTCGATTAAAATTTAAGGTCAATTACGGTGATACCTTCAAGAAATTATATGAAATATATTGTCTTTCCATCAGTTCTGTAGTTTGTGATGAATTATTATTTTCAATTAAAACAGTTATGTTTGTATTATAATTGGTTAAGGAACCAAAATTCTCCCCAAATCATTAGTAAAGGTTTCATATTTCATGAGATAACAAATCTATGCATGGAAATTATTGTGTTATTCTATGTTCACAAGGTTAACTATGGATATCATCTTGTTATGAATTTTTCATATAATGGTGTATTGGTTTTATTTCCTTGATACGGTTTTCACATTATTTTGTGTGTAAATGATCACATATAGTTTTCTTCACAATATTGTGTGTGGGAATGGTCACAAATATATTTTTTCACATGAAGGTTCCTAAGTGAGTCTGTATATAGATTAGATTATTTGATTGTGTGTAGCATCCGAGATAAATAAGGAATAAGACACTTTTCATATTTATTAATATTTGTGAATTAAATATTAATTTTACTTTAAAATGTTTTCTATGTTCGATAGTGTACCCGATACGCAACAACGGGTTTCTTTGAAATCTTATGTTGCACACTAATAATATAATATTATTATTTTAAATGTTAATTAAATACAAGCCATTTTATTGGTGAGAATGAACAAAACTAACTAAAATATGATTATAAATGTTTTTTAAATGTATTTAAATTTTTCCAATAAAATTTAGAGGCTTAAAATGTGAATAAATCTAATTTTAAGCACAATTTACATTAAATGGTCCATTTATCGCCTTTTAATGACGAACCCTTTTTAAATATAGTTTTGGTCACATTAATACATTATATTTTACCAAATAAAATCCTTCTTTATAATGGGGACATCAAAATTTACTTTTTGTAAATTTTTGGAATTTTTCTGATAAAGTTCATTTTTTTAATGAATAGTGAAGATATTGTATTTTAATTCAAAACTGTGTTTTAATATAAATTATTTATATGGTTAAACTATATTTTTAATTGGTTTCAGAGTTTAATTAAAATATATTTTTACAATTTAATCCAATATTTTTCATTGGAATTAATTTCACTTTGAAAGTGGACATAAACAAGTGTCAATCTTTTAATAGTTATTGTTTCTTAAAAACACATTATTTGTTTTAACAACAGGAATTAATTTTGAAATTAATTAATGCCACTTTTATGTTTTTAATTTGGAAAAATAAACATCATTTTTTAATTCAGAATATCAAACATATCTTAGGCTAAATGTTTGGTATTTTTCTGAAAAACATCAATTTTTGATTAATAGTGAAACCACTTAGTAGTAGTTAAAAAACTGACTTTTTCATTTAAATGAAAATTTACCACTTCTATGAATTATATTTCTAAAATAAAAAATACATGGTTATTATTATTAAGTAAAATGTGTTTCAATAATATGAAAATAATTTTTAGTGAATAGTAACTTTTGACTTTTATTTACCATGATAAAGATAAATAGGGTAATTCAAGTTAAAAAGAATATTATAACAATTCAAAATTACCTTAACACTTATTCTAACCTTATTGGATGAGTAATGGCCTCCCATGGTCATCCTTGGGTCGATTTTGGGACCCCATGGAGCCACTTGTGAATTATAATGACACTTTAGATTAATTAATTTAAAGTAAAGGCAAAATGACATAAACAAAAATCCTTTAGTAAATTAATTTTGTATGTGGGGTTATATAAGACATATTTTAGACTATAAATATTCTATAGAAAGATAAAAATATTCCCTAAATGATTGTATTTTGTTATAATTTTTAGACATCGAATAAATTAAATTATTTATGACACAATAATGATGTAGTATTTACCTCATTAATAAATGATTTAAATAAATAAGATTATAATGATTAAAATATTATCTCAAACCTGTCCAATTCCTATTAGATGATTTTATTTAGACCATGAGTCTTCTTATATTTGACTCTAATGATTTCTCGACCTTTATAAAACAAATATCATTATATAATAAAATAATATTCTTACACTTTCTAAAAGAGCCCCTCCTCTCCCTTATAAAAGGAGAACACTTTTAACCAATTCTTCACAACTATAAAGCCTTTTGACTCATCCAAACTCTGCCAAATTAAGCTCCCTATATCCCTTTATCCCTCTTATAAGCCTTACCTTAGGCGGAAGGAACTTCAAGAATTCTTTTTGGTTCAAACCAAAGGAAGTTACCCAAATTAAAGTTAACGGTTTCTCTTAAATTCTTTTGTTTTATTTTGTTTTATTTTACTTTTCCAAACCCCTAAACTATTTTTATTACTTTATTTTATAAAAAAATAGTATCCTCAATATACTATTATGTTTTTATAAAGAGTTTTCAAACCACACTTACACACACCTCCATCTAATAGATGACGAACATACTGTTTCTGTGGATGGAAAACTAACGCCTCACGAAACGATGATTGTTTGATTATCTCCTACCTCCTAACATGGTGGCCATTAATATGGAAATTTATTTATATTTGATGTATATTATGTTTATGTTTTTTATGCTTCTGTATTATTCATTTATAGCATACCTTTATGGTTTCTATTATGGGTAAACGCGATAATTTCATTTGAGGAAGTGCGGACTACCAGCCCCTCAAGGTGATATGATTCATTCATGCCATACCTGGAACGTATAAAGGATGGATTTAATGAAATTATGTAACATAAATATCATATTATATTATTATGTAATTATAATATACCAATGTATCATTAAGTTTTCATTCCATTAAATGTAAAATTGAAATGAAAGTATCGTTCATGCTTACGTACGACTTATCATCCCCATGAACGGTGTATTTCATTTCATAACTCCAAATGATATGGAATATTATAGATACATATAAACTGGTTATATATGATATATATGATATATAAAACATTTATATCATTCTAGAGATAATTGATTTTTTACCACATGGAAAAATTGTAATTATAACAAGTTCATTTTTGACTCTAGTTCCGAACATCGATAAAATATCCAATATGAAATCAAATAATTAACTAGTTGTTATAGAAAGATAATAATTGATATAAAATGAATAATAAACTTTAAAAATTTTATTAATGAAGTATATATTAACTTAATTTTATTATTCTGGAAGAACACGGAACATACGAGTCAAGTAGGACAAGAGGTAAGGGGATTTCTTATCTCACTTTTAATTCCATGAGATTTCCATTGTTCACCACTTATTTATTGCATGTGGTGTAATGTATACTGCCATTGATATATATTATCATGATTCTCTTTATATTAATGGTATTTTGTGATTCATTTTTTGGTTATTATCTTTCGGTCATACGACTCGATTATTTACAACGAGGTAAGGGGTTTTTATCTCACTTTTTATTCCTGTGAGATTCATGCTACATTTGTCACTATTTCCTTTGATTGGTGTAAGTAATTCCCATGATTGTACTCATTGTGTAATATAATTTCATTTATGGTTATTTACATATGCATTTTATGGTTCTTCTTTCATTTCGTGTAAGTTTTGTAAGTTACCAAATCAGTAAGGGAACATTTCACCCTCCTCTTTTTACAAGACTTCTTTTTGTTATGTATTTTAATTTACATATTATTATGTTGGGATATGTTATTTTATATCCTTATTGATGTAAATTTTATATCCAAGTGATGAGATACCCTCAACACATTTTCGGAATTTTAAAGTGACGTCGTTAGGCTTCCGAAGTTTTTCAAGAGAACTTCCTAACCTAATTTCAATTTTGTGGGTTAAACTTGTACTTCTTGAATATGTTGTCCTATGAATATGTGTGAATGACCTATAATTATTTTACACTTAATATCCACTTATATTGGGTGTATTTATATTTTTCACACCTGATTAGGGGATTGATTAGTCCTTAATTTAAGGATACTGTCTTTATAAGAGATTTCATCTCAATTTACATTTCCATTGAGACTTCATTGTCGTTATGAACCAATTCACTCTTATTTGGTGTATATACTATCCTTTTTCATATTATATCACGAATCCCTTTATTCTCAGGATATTATAAAGTTCATATTAAATTTTATTCCTCAATTATTTGTATTCAAGAGTCTCTAATTTTGATACAAACTCTTTAACTAAAATATTGTATTAAATGTTTTAAAGATTTATTATTATAAATCATTATCTGTAATGTCCATGTTTTAAAAATGGTTCGAGTAATTATTTATATGGAAATTAATGTTTTTCAAATTAAAATTCCATTAAAATTTTCAAATAGATATGGGACACTTTGATTAAAAAATATCTTTTTAAATGGTTTAAGAAAATGGAATGATTATTTCAATATATTAAAATTTCATATTATGATTTCAAATGAAATGTTATTAGTGAAATGTTTATATTTGAAATATTTTATGTGTTATGATGGTACTTGGACATTTGACGGGTGGTTACATAATAAACCATATGATGTTTGGGGTCGTGATAAACCAGGATGAGTGGTTATGTTATATCCTCCAATGCATTGGTTATGGAAGTTAGACATATGGATATTCCATTTAGTGATTTTTGTGGCAGTCGACCGTATGGTTATTCCACCTAAGAATGTTTATATCCCAAGTTACTTTTATATTTTATGTGTTCTTTATATGGGTTTTATGGTAATATTTTGGTAACAAAAGGGTAAGAAATGATCTTTTATTCATTGAAGAGTATTTACTACTTCATAAAGGGTAAAATTATTACTTGTGATAATGTATTCATAGATTACATGTTGTTTTGAAAATATAATAGTTTTCCTTCTTTTTGTACCCTTAATGTGCTTTTTATGCTCATGCCAAGTTTTTTAAAAGTTTTTCATAGGACATAAAGTGGAATAGGGTCAAGGATGGGATCAAGGAAAATTCATGCTATCTATAACATGGAACTAGACATGTCTCATTTATTCAAGAGTTTTTACTTTATAAAAAAATATGGAAATTGAGTATATGTGTCTACATTGAAATTTTTGAGATGTAATTTAATAGTTATGCCTAATTCTCTAAAACTATAAACCTAAAAAGATCATCAATGTGAATTATTCATTTAATTGAAGATTAAGTAATTTTTATGGACGGGTCTTTATAGTTGGTATCAGATGTTAGTTTAGATAACATTAGAGGTTAGGGTGTTATCTATGTATAAGTGACAAAACCATAATGGTTGGCATATTAAAAAGAGTCGTAGTTGTTTTTTATGAGTTTAGGATAACATGAAAAAGTATTTACCCTCATCATAAGATATTATATGATTATTTTACTGATATACTCACACTGACCTTTTTGGTTTTAGTAAATGACTGGATCTAGTAGGCACCAAAGTAATAGTGGATGTGAAAAAAACTGTGACAGTTTTCTGAACGAGTAACTGAATGACATTAGAGATTTAATGAGAACTCTATTGGTTATTCTCAACCAACTATCTAGAGTCATGATTGACAACTTGAACCATGGTGATTTTTATAAGGCATTGTATATGCGAGAAACAAATCCATGCAGAATTTCAGGTAATAATCATAAAGGTAAGTATGTTCAAAAACCTATGTGTCAAGGATGTGGAAAGAAACACCTAGGAAAATGCTTCAAAGGGACCAAAATATGATATAGATGTGGGAATGAAGGTCATAAAGCAAGAACCTTCTATAAATGTGGGAAACATCCAGTTGACTTTAGGAAAGGGAAAGAAGTTCTTTCTGAGGGATCAATTGAATGTTTTAAATGTGTTGTGCATGATCATTATACAAACAGATTTCCTACAAAGATGTTTCGTGAATGGGATCACCATAATTTTACAAATATATGTTTACTAATACCTTATTCTATTCGAATTGAGGATTAAGAAACTGACAATGACCAATGATAGGTATGGATTATTTCTTGACATATGTTTTAACATTATTGAATGTTAGGATATGATTCATGATTTTGTTTGTATGAATGAAGTATTTAAGAATAATTTGGTAAATAATGTTTAATGGATCATGAATAATGTTTAATGAGTAAGAAGTCAACAAATAAGGGATTCATGAGTTATGGTAGATTTTAGGATGGTGAAATTCTTAAAAGTACTAAGGCTCTTTTGGTGATGGGATTACATTAGATGACTTTTTATAGTATGTGTAACCCTAAAGTTTAATATATGAAAATTTTATTCAAGGAATAATTATCTTTTCTTTTGTTTATATTTTTATAATGAACTATTTGGTATTATATGATTCTGGAATTTGAGGCAATTACATCTTAATACATTTTGGGATGAAAAATGAAAGTTACAAGATAACCTTTGGGGTTAAAATATGTTATGGTTATTTTTGATGAATTTATCTCTTTTTTGAATGTTATAAAACTATATAGTTTTTGAAAAAGGACAACATGCATACCGTGTGACAACCCATCATGTCAGACAAAGCTATAGGAATCGAACCCACAACCAAAGTGCGGCTAGGATTTATCGCCTACCACTGGACTACGTGAAGTCCCTCGTTGGTATGAGTAACTATTTTTACTTAGATGATCTTATGAATAAGATTAATTTAGTTTATTTATGTAAATTATTAACCTATCATAGAGAATATGTGGTTAGGTTAATTACACTTTAGTATGAGACTTTAAATGTAGTCGATGTTATTTGGAGATAAATGTTAAGATTTACTGTGGAAGACTATGAGATTAAATTATTTTGAGTTTTGGTTTTCAATGTTAGTTTGGATAATATGGAATAATTTTAAGGAATGTTGTTTATTGAATGGTATTTGTTGAAAATAGGGTACTGTTTGTTGAATCTTAGAGATTAGGAAAAGTATTTCTTTTTATAAAGAATTGTCCTTTTTGGGGATTATCTGATCTTGTACTAACCTTTTTGGTTTTGGTTAAGGTCTAAATACAAGGGAAATAGATAGTTCACCTTTTTTGGATTATTTGATTCTATCTAAGTTGATTATAGAGCCTTTAATGTGACAAATTATTCTTGAATACTCATCATTTGGAGAAAATATGAGTTTGTGTTAGAAATCTAGTAAAGGATGAAAGTCTACATGATAAGTATGTATGTTTCATTATGTTTTTAGTTAAGCTCATAAATAAATTCCTCAACTTTATGAAAATTAATTTAAGACAATAACAATAACCATCAATGTTTCCTAATGGGGAATCAAATATTTTTTAACCCATCACAAGTTTGTGATTTTATGGTTGTTGACTTTCTCCTAACCATGTTTTCTATCACACTCCATCAGAACTTGATGGTTCGTTTTCTCTTCCATATCTATGTTTTCCTACATGGAATCCTAGTATGTGATTATCTTGGGTGACCATTGTATTTCTCTTTCTTTCTTTTAAATTGATATATTTATTGACTCTTTTCCCGATGTGGGACTTTCAAATAAGTTTCCAAGCCCAGTTTTAAAATTGTGAGGATGAAATTTCCAAAAGGGGGGAAGGATGTAACATCCCAGATAAATAATGAATAATACACTTTTCATATTTATTGATATTTATGAATTAAATATTAATTTTAATTTAAAATGGATGTTATGTTCAATAGTGTACTCGATACGCAACAACAGGTTTCTTTGAAATCATACGTTGCACACTAATAATATAATATTATTATTTTAAAATGGTAATTAACTCCTAGTCCTTGTATTAGAGGGAATGAAAAAAATAGCTACAATATTATTATACATGTTTTTTAAATGTATTTACATTTATCCAATAAAAGTTATAGGCTTAAAATGTGAATGAATCTAATTTTAAGCACAATTTACATTAAAAGGTCGATTTACCACCTTTTAATGGAGAACCCTCTTTAAATAAAGTTTTAGTCACTTTAATAAAATCAATTTGACCAAATAAAATCCTTCTTTATAATGGGGACATCAAAATTTACTTTGTGTAATTTTTTTGAATTTTTTCGATAAAGTTCATTTTTTAATGAATTATGAATATATTGTATTTTAATTCAAAACTATGTTTTAATCTATTTTTTTATATGGTTATATTATCTTTTTAATTGGTTTTAAAGTTTAATTCGAATATATTTTTACCATTTAATACAATATTGGTCATTTTAATTAATTTCTTTTTGAAAGTGGACATAAACAAGTATCAATCTGTTGATAGTTATTGTTTCATAAAAACACGCTATTTGTTTTAACAATAGGAATTAATTTTAAAATTAATTAATGCCACTTTTTTGTTTTTAAATTGTAAAAATAAAAATTATTTTTGAATTCGGAATATCAAATATATCATAGGCTGAATATTTGGTATTTTTCTGAAAAACATCAATTTTTGATGAATAGTGAAACCACTTAGTAATAGTTAAAAAAACTGACATTTTCATTTAAATGAAATTTTACCACTTCTGTGAATTGAATTTCGAAAATCCAACATAAATAGTTGTTATTAGTAAGTAAAAAGTGGTTCAATAATATGAAAATAATGTTTGGTGAATAGTAACTTTTGACTTTTATTTACCGCAGTTAAAGGTAAATTGGGTAATTCAAGGTAAAAAGAATATTATAATAATTCAAAATTACCTTAACACTTTTCTTAAACTTATTGGATGAGTAATTTATCACCATGGTCATACTTGGGTAGATTTTTGGACCCCATGGATCCACTTATGAATGATAATGACACTTTAGATTAATTAATTTAAAGTAAAGGCAAAAATGACATAAACAAAAATATTTTAGTAAATTAATTTTGTATATGGTGTTATATAATACATATTTACGACTATAAATATTTTTAGAAAGATAAAACTATTCCCTAAATTATAATATTTTTTTATAATTTTAAACAATGAATAAATTAAATTATTTATGACATAATAATGATGCAGTATTTACCTCATTAATAAATGATTTAAATAAATAAGATTATAATGATTAAAATATTTTCCAAAACCTGTCCAATTATATTGGATGATTTTATTTCAACCATGATTCATTTTTTATTTTAAAATACAGATTTTTAGACCTTTAGAAACCGAATATCATTATATAATAAAATAATATTTTCACACTTTCCTAAAGAGCCCCTCCTCTTCCTTATAAAAGGAGGCCACTTCTAACAAATTCTTCAAACCTCTCAAGCATTTTGTCTCATCCAACCTCTTCCCAATTAAGATCCATGCATCCCTATATACCTCCTAGAAGCCTTACCTTATGCATAAGGCACTTCAAAAAGTCTTTTTGTTTCAAACAAAAGAAAGTTACCCAAATTAAAGGTAACATTATCTCATAAATTCTTTTGTTTTATTTTGTTTTATTTTGTTTTATTTTGTTTTATTTTGTTTTATTTTACTTCTCCAACCCCATTAACTCTTTTTATTCCTTTATTTTATAACAACATCAGTATCCTCAATATACTATGATTTTGTTATAATAAGGATTCTAACTACACTTACACACACCTCTATCTAATTGATGAAGAACATACTGTTTCTGTGGGTGAAAAACTAACACCTCACGAAACGATGATTTTTCGATTATCTCCTACCGCCTAACATGGTGTCCATTAAGATGTAACTGTATTTATATTTGATATATATTATGTTTATGTTTTCTTTATGCTTCTGTATTATTCATTTATAGCATACCATTATGGTTTCCATTATCGGTAAACACAATAATTTCATTTGAGAAAGTGCGGACTACCGCCCCCTCAAGGTGATATGATTCGTTCATGCCATACATGGAACGTATAAAAATGGAGTTAAAGAAATTATGTAACATAAATATCAGATGATATTATACTAGAATTATAATATACCAATTTATCATTATGTTTTCATTCCTTTAAATATAAAATAGAAATGAAAGTATCGTTCATGCATACGAACAGCTTACCGTCTCCCTAAACGGTGTGTTTCATTTCTTAACTCCAAATGATATGGACTATTATAAATATATATAAAATGTATATACATGATATTTATTATATATATGATATATAAAACATTTATATCATTCTGGAGATAATGGAATTCTGACTACATAGACAAATTGTAATTATAACAAGTTCATTTTTTATTCAAGTTCCGAACATCGATAAAATATCCAATATGAACTAAAATAATTAACTTGTTGTTATAGAAAGATAATAAGTGATATAAAATGAATAATAAACTTTAAAAATTTTCTTAATGAAGTAGATATTATCTTAAGTTTATTATTCAAGAAGAACATGGAACATACAAGTCAAGTAGGACATGATGTAAGGGGATTTCTTATCTCACTTTTAATTCTGTGAGATTTCCATTGTTCACCACTTATTAATTGAATGTGGTGTAATGTATACTACCACTGATATATATTATCATTATTCTATTTATATTCATGGTATTGTGTGATTTATTTGGTGGTTATTATCTTTTGGTCATACAACTCGATAATTTACAACGAGGTATGGGGTTTTATCTCACTTTTTATTCCCGTGAGATTCATGTTATATTTGTCACTATTTCCTTTGAGTGGTGTATATAATGACCATGATTCTACACATTGTGTAATATAATTTAATTCATGGGTATTTTCATTAACATTTTATGGTCTTTCTTTCATGTGGCGTATGTTTTGTAAGTTACCAAATCGGTATGGGAACCGTTCACCCTCCTCTTTTTAAAAGACTTCTTTTTGTTATGTCTTTTAATTTACAAATTATTATGCTGTAATATGTTCTTATATATCATTATGGATGTATATTTTATTTCCAAGTGATGGGATACCCTTCTTATCTCATCAACACATTTTATGAATTTTAAAGTGACATCCTTAGGCTTTCAAATTTTTGTAAAGGAACTTCTTTACCCAATTTCAATTCTTTGGGTTAAACTTGTAATTGTTGAACATGTTGTCCTATGAATATGTTTGAATGACCTATAATTGTTTTACACATAATATCCACTTATATTGGGTGTATTTAAATTTTTCACACCTGATTATGTGATTGATTAGTCCTTAATTTAAGGATACCATCTTTATAAGGGATTTCATCTGAATTTACATTTCCATTGAGACTTCATTGTTGTTATGCACCAATTCACACTTATATGGTGTATATAATATCCTTTGTCATATTATATCATGAATCCATTTATTCTCAGGATATTATAAACTTCATATTAAATGTTATTCACCAATTATTTGTATTCAAGAGTCTCTCATTTTGTTAAAAACTCTTTAACTAAAATATCATTTTAAATGTTTTAAAGATTTATGATTCTAAATAATTATATTTAATGTCCATGTTTTAAAAATGGTTTGAGTTTTTATTTTTATGGAAATTTATGTTTTAAAATTATAATTCCATTAAAATCTTCAAAGTGGTATGGGTCACTTTGATTTAAAAATATCTTTTTAAATTATTTATGAAAATGGAATGATTATTTCAATATCTTGAAATTACTTATTGTGATTTCAAATGAAATGTTATTAGTGAAATGTTTATATTTTCAATATTTTATGCGTTATGATGGTACTTTGAAATTTTACGGGTGGTTACGTGATAAACCATATGATGGGTGGTGTCGTGATAAACCAGGATGGGTGGTTACGTTACAACCTCCGATGAATTGGGTATAGAAGTTGTCCGTATGGATATTCCATTTAGTGATATTTGTAGAAGTCGACTGTATGGTTATTCAAATTAAGTATTTTTATGTCCCAAGTTACCCTTATATGTTACGTGTTCTTTATATGGGTTTTATCGTAATATTTTGGTTAGAAAAGGGTAAGCAATGATCTTCTATTCATTGAAGAGTATTTACTACTTCAAAAAGGGGAAAAGTATTACTTATGATAATGTATTCATGGATTACTTCTTGTTTTGAAAATATAACAGTTTTCCTTCTTTGTGTATCCCTTACTGATCTTTTTTTGCTCATCCCAAGTTTTTGAAATGTTTTTCATAGGACATAAAGTGGAATAGGGTCAATGATGGGATCAAGGAAAATTCATGTTGTCTAAAACATGGAACTAGACAATTCTCCTTTATTCAAGAGTTTTTATTTTATGAAAAAATATGGAAATTGAGTATAAGTGTCTACTTTGAAATTTTTGAGATGTAATGTAATTGTTATGCCTAATTCTCTAAAACTATAATCCTGAAAAGATCCTCAATTTTAATTGTTCATTTAATTCAATATTATGTAATGTTTATGGTCGGGTCCTTATATTGTGTTTTTGTATGATAATGTTTTCCTTTTTACAAGATTATTCATAGAAAAATTTACTCTTAACATTTTTACATTATTGAAATTTCCTATTCCCATAATTATGAAATATTTTCATGTCATATTCCAATGATTATTCTCTATGGTTAATTATTATTATCTCTCACTTTTATATCATTTTATATGTATGTTAAATTTATATAAAATGTAATAATATAATTAATTTTTTAAAAATAATTATATTTACATGTTATTTTTGATAATATATGTCTCTCATTCTCATGTTTTCTCATCTTTGTATGATCTAACCCATAATGAAATATTTAAAAGTGTTCCATTAAAGAGTGATTTTGTAACGAACCAATGTTTTTCAATGGAAGTTTACTTCTTATGATTATGTCTAATAATCACATGAAATCACTACACAATGAACTAATAAGTACTATGTGACCTTTAAACATAATTTTGACACTTCTGTGATTTGAATTTTAAAAATCTGACATTCACTGTTGTGATCAATAAAATTAATGGATTCTGATAAGACAAAAATAATTTTTGGTGAATATTAACATACCCTTATGAATATTAATGTTACCCTTCTGAATATTTATATACCCTAATGAATAGTAACATTACCTATGATATTATATAAATAATATTTAATTGAATGTTTGATGTACCAATATTTTGGAATAAGTAAATAAATGTTTTAAAATTGGTTTTTTAAGAATAAATTATTATTTTAATTATATATTAAATTAATCATATTTGGATAATTATTTTATAAAAATATATTTCATTTTTGGATTCTACATGTTGAAAAATTATTAGGGTGAATTTTTGGGATTTTTCTGAAATACATGAGTTTTTTGTGAATAGTAAAACACGATAATTTACCATAAATGCTAAATACATGAATTATGATGTCATCAGATGATTTCTGGAATATATAAGTCAATTATCTTAAACTCACATGCACACATTACTTTTTTTCATGTAATCATCAGTATTGATGGTCTTGAGGGAAAATAATAAACTAAGTATTTAAATATTATGAAAACTCTTCTCCCCTCTACTATAAATACCACCTCTTCCACCCTATTCAAATCAATCCTCTTAAGTCGCATGCCCTCCCTAAATTCTTCCTAAATATCTCTCCAATATCCATCCTCACTTCCAACATCCCTTGGTCTCCTAAAAAGACAATATCCTCTCCCCTTAAGAGGCTCTCAAGGAAGATTGATTCAAGAGGTAAATTCCTCTTTTCAATTCTTTTAATTCTTTTCAAGTTCTATTGGCTACTTTTCTATCCTTACCTATCCTCATCCAAATGTTATAAAAACTATATTACCTTAAATGTACTAGAATATTTTTTAATGGAATAATTTATTATCATCTTTCCTTTACCCTTTTCTTATTTTAGTAATAAATACATCATCTGAGATGTGTTAAATTACTACATTCAACGAAGATAGGTTTTCAATTTCCATTACCCTCTTCGAATCTTGTCATGAAACCATTTTAATTGTTGAACCAAACCATAATATATGTATTATTTATCATATATAGTTCTTTAATCATTATTTACAAATTTTTTTGATTTATAAAAGAAACTATGTTCATTATGGCCAAAAACCGCCAATTAAACCAGATGGTTATTAGTAAAGTTTTATATAATGATTCTAATTAACTTCAAGAAACCAAATTAAATTTAAAACCATGTAATATAATGGATGTTCACTAATGTAATATAACATCAATTATATACAAACACTTTCATCTTACATGTTTATCCATTCATGAAAATAAGTAAACTGACCATAAAAACCAAGAAAACAAATGGACCCAAACAATGAAATTGAACCACATAACCAATCAAAAATGTTATTAATGAGATTAAAAAAGTTATAATTAATAATTTAATTATATAATAGATTCTTTAATTACTAATTAATTATCTTAAATATATTATTCATGTCATTAATATCAACCAAAGATCACCATCAGACTTAAGGTAAGGGATCCTCTCTATTTCACTTTTATTCAAGATTGTCCTCTATGTTACACCATTTTATGTGTAATTCCTAGTGATGGGGTATGATTAAAAAAACCCAATATATTCCTCATAATTTTTAAATGATGATAAATCCATTTATCTCTCATTAATCTCTCTCAAATATACCTGATACCATATCGATATTCCGTAAGGGATTCTACCCGAACCTCCTTTATTCCTTCAAGTTTCTCTATCTTTATTTTTACCTAAATGAAGTTGGATTTTAAATTTATGTACAGATTATAAATGTGGTGTATATTCTCCAAACAGATTTTTCATGATACATACCACATTATCCTTTGGGGATATACATAATTTTAATTGATTCCCTCCTCAATACTTTCTAATAAAAAACCTGTTTTTTGTGGAAACATCCCAAATTTTTACCCGATTTCAAGTGCACTATATCTTCTATTTTAAGACACTATTTTATTTATAAAATCATTATTTTTATTATTAAAACCTTATTGGTTAAATTATCATTTTATATAAATTATTTTTCCCTTTTTTATTTTAAATGCACTTTTGAATTTTCCTTAAAATTGCACAAAAATGTTTAAATGCTAAAAATTCATAAATACTTTTCTTACATGTTGTCACTTATAAATGACATAATGTACCATTAAACATGCCTATTTTACCTTATTAATTTCCATGTATTTTTTATTTCCTTTCATTCATGGACACTTTTTTGATACACCCATTTTTTATGCTTTATAACATGATTGTGGTATTCAATTCTTATCGTGGGTAGCCCTTATGATTATGTAAGATTGAATATGTATGATTTTTCATGTGGAAAACATATTCATGAAATCTTAATATTGGTGAGCCTAGATAGGGATCCAATGCATTGGGTAAAGTTATGTCACATGAGATGTTACGTGCGGCGGTCTCAGCGGTTACACTTGGCTTGTGCTACTATGTGTAACGATCTTGGTGGTTAGCCTTGACTCATACTAAAGTCATGTTTTATATTGTATCAACATATTTATGACTAAATGTTTATATGATTCCATGTTTATATGTTAATGTTCCATATGTTACATGTCTTTTTATATCATCATGGAATGCCTTCTTTTACTTATGTTAATGCTTTATTCTTATGGTTATTCCCTTACTAGGCTATTTAGCTCATCAGTTTTTTCATGTGTTTACCCAGGGTACCCTACGAAATTTTTTGAGCACAATGGAAATTAGGATCTCAAATTTATGTTTAAATAAAGAAGGGTTTTTTTAGTCCCATGTTTTTAGTTTTGTGTACCTAGTATTCAAAAACACTAGACTCTACGATCCTTGTCTTGTAGTCTCATGTTTAATTATTCATAAAATCATGTAATGTTATGTGAAAATGTTAGGGTCTCTATATATTTATTTCAACCATTTATTATTTTATCATTACATTGGTTATAAATATAGTTATAACCAATAAGAAGTTTAAAAGGGGGTCCATCGTTGTTCTATTATCGAGAAATGTTCAAAAGTATTGTAAAATTAGTTTCTTATATAGTTGATCCCTAAAGACACTAATAATTAGTATCTTGGGATTACATGATTATTTTTGGGTTTTAATTTTTAATATATGGTGATGATTAAAAATAAATATAATTTTTGCATAGATCATCTCACTTGGTATCAAATCCTATGTGAAAAGTATGTTTTTTAGCAATGGATTCAAGAGTTTGGGTCTAGGATGCCCTGTAAAGACCCAAAATTTCCATGGAAATTTTTTTCTTAAATACATGGGAATTTTACGAGTACATGAAAATTTATGGCTCTTGATTCCGAGGCCCGGTGTGCCCAGAATCAATTTTTTATATTTGGTTTGGGTACATTCAGTAAATGTGTAAGAAGGATTTTATAACATTTGAACCGGTGCTCGGAATTGAAATTTGAGGGCACCGTTGAACTCATACCCACTCCCAAGGATCAACGACATCCTTGATCACCTAAAGGAAGAATGGTGGTTCTCAAAGATAGACCTTAGATTAGGCTATAACCAGCTCAGAGTTCGAGACAAGGATGTGTAGAAGACGACCATCCGTTTTTGGTACGACCACTACGAGTTCTTGGTTATTACCTTTGGTGTAACCAACACTCCAGCGGTGTTCATGGGACTCATGAACATGATCTTCTAGCCTTACCTCGATCGCCTTGTCGTAGTCTTCATCGAAGACATACTGATCCACTCTACTACCAAGGAGAAACATGCCTACCATTTTTGGGTAGTACTGGACACACTCTGAGAGCACCATCTTTATATTAAGCTCTCGAAGTGCTAGTTTTGGATCTGAGAGGTTCACATTCTAGAAAATGTCATCTTGAAGGCTGGAGTTGCATTGGATCCAGCGAAGATTGAGGAGGTACTTTCTTGGGAGCCACCCAGGAGTGTGATGGATGTACAAAGATTCATGGGTTTGGCTGGTTATAACCGAAGTTTCATACTAGAATTATCCAGAGTTGCAACACCACTATCAGCCTTGAAAAAGAAGGGGAAACCCTTCGTGTGGTCGGAGAGATGCCAGCAGAGATTTCTAGAGCAGAGTTAGAGGCTAAATAGTGCCCCCATCCTGAGTCTTCTAGAGGATGGCGTAGGGTGCATTGTCTACTGTGACGCATCAGGGACCGAACTTGGGTGTGTCCTGATGCAGGAATGAGCAGTGATCACATTTGGTTCTTGGAAGCGGAGATAGCATGAGCAAAAATATGCTACCCATGACCTAGAGTTAGTAGTAGTGGTCTTTTCCTTGAAGATGTGGCGGCACTATCTGATGGGTGAACGCTTTACCTTGTACTCTGATCACAATATTCTCAGGTATATCTTCTCCCAGAAGGACTTGTACCTGAGACAGTGGCGACGACTTGAGTTCCTCCAGGACTATGACTTCAAGATAATCTATACTCTTGGTAAGGGGAACGTTGTTGCAGATGCGCTTAGCAGAAGATCAGGTATTCAGCTGCTAGGAGAGGCGACAGAGTAGTTGGCTATCTTACAGATATCCTTTTTGGATAGGGATGGAGCAGCCTATCTATAGTCTCTTACAGTTAAACCTCCACTTCTTCAGCGAGTCAAGGAGGCACAGCGTGGGGACGCTGAATGTGAGACATGGCATGCTCAGATATCCACAGAGCATGCACCTGATGTATTTTTTGAAGGTGGGGATCACGTCATCCTCTTCAGAGGATGTACCTTGGTACCAGTTTCACTTCAGGAGGAAGTGTTGAGGTAGTTCCATGCTTCCCCTTTAGCGGTACATCCAGGAGTGGCTAAGATGTATCTGGACCTCAGATGACAGCATTGGTGTCCAGGTATGAAGAAGGCAGTATCTGAGTTTGTCTCATGATGCCTCACTTTTCCACAAGTGAAGGTAGAGAAATAAGTAACAATAGTCTTGGTTCATCCCTTAGAGGTCCAAGAGTGGAAGTGGGATGGGATATCCATGGACTACGTGATGGGTCTACCACTTACATCCATAAGTCACGATTCAATATGGGTGATCGTTGACCGACTCACCAAGTCGGCCCACTTCCTACCGATCAGAGAGAAAGGCTAAGTAGAGAGCTTGGGATGCCTCCATGTGCGGGAGATTGTGTATCTACCAGGAGTACCTTCTTCTATTGTCTCCAACTGGGATGCATGGTTTACTTCCTGGATATGGAAGGGGCTACAGGAGGCTTTTGGGACACAGCTTCGCTTGAGCACCACCTTCCATCCTCAGACAGATGGTCAGACTGAGCGGACCATCCAGACTCTTGTGGACATGCTCCGCGCATGTGTCCTCGACTTTGTTCACTACTGGGAGGACCACTTACCTTTGGTCGAGTTTTCCTACAACAATAGCTATAACTCTACCATCGGTATGGAACCTTTTGAGGCCTTGTATGGTCGACCTTGCAGATTGCCACTGTGCTGGATAGACCTAGGGGAGTCAGCACTAGTGGGACTAGAGATAGAACATGCTACTACAGAGATGGTGCAGATCATCTAGGAGCAGATGAAGATTGCACAGAGTAGACAGAAGTTGTATGTTGACAGGAGACAGAGACCTCTATAGTTCGAGGATGGCGACCACATCTTTCTACGGGTCTCACCTCAATGGGGTCTACGGAGATTTAGATGAGGAGGAAAGTTATCTCCGCGATTCATCAGACCTTTCCAGGTCCTCAGTAGAGTAGGAGAGATGGATTACCACTTCTCTCTACCACCTCAGTTGCACTGGGTTCACGACGTCTTCCATGTATCTCAGCTGAGGAGATACGTGCATGACATGTCCCACATCATCGACCAGTGAGAGTTGGACATCGATGATGGGGTGAACTTCACAGAGGTTCCAGTGGAGATCGAGGATTGACTAGAGTGAGTCCTTTGTGGACGGTCGATACCTCTGGATCACATTTACTGGTAGCACGGGAACCTCCAAGAGAGCACATGGGAGCAGGAGGCTCAGATGCATGCTCTGTACCCCCATTTGTTCCCTTAGTTTGAGTTGTAGCTTACGAGGACGTAAATCCCTAAGGTGGAGAGAATGTAAAGACCCAAAATTTCTGTGGAAATTTTTTTCATAAATACATGGGAATTTTATGAGTCCACGAAAATTTACGACACTTGATTCCGAGGCCCGGTGTGTTCAGAATCAATTTCTGAAGTTTTGTTTGGGTACGTTCAGTAAACACACGAGCAGGATTTTATAACTTTTGAACCAGTGCTCAAAATTGAAATCTTAGGGCACCGTTGAACACGTAGTATCGGTGATTTCTTAGTGAGACCTTCATTGCAGTTGCTTTCTAACGAGAATAGATGTTAGATTTTGGGTTTTTAATAAGTTAAATAAAAATAAGAGTGAAACTTATTTTTATTGTGGCGGTTGAAATCTTTAAAGGGAGGTTGGAGGTGGGCGCCACCACACCCGAACCTCCCATGGGAGGTTATGGTGGTGGGGCCCACCCAAGAATAACCTCCCTTGGGAGGATAATTAAGGTGGGGTCCACTCGAGTATCTAACCCCTTTAACACCCCATTTAAGTGGTGAAACCTTTAAACTGCCATGGTTTGATTTTTGTCAGCACTCTTCATTTAATTGAAGAATCTTGAACTTCCGTCTTTATGGTTCTACCCCCCCCCCCTTCCAATTAATTGATTGAGATCATTTAATTAATTAATTTAAACCATTTGAATTATTTGGGCTAACAATTAAATAATGGGTTAGCTTAACCCATTATTTTTGTTGGCACAGTTATTTGGTGGAACATTTGGGAGAGGAGTTGAAGAGCGATGAAGAACACCTCTTCCACCGAAAAATAATGAAGAACACCCTCATCCTTCTTGAACCAGAACAAAAGAGGGATCACTATCCTTGAAGAACTCCGATGAATCCATACTCATCTTCTTCATTTCCGACATCAACGAATCCACGTCCTCCCTTTTCCCGTGACTTCTTCAATGATCATCGACAAACGAGGTTGGGAAATTTGAGTTGTTTTTTTACTATTATAAAGGAAATTCCTTCCCAGTTTAGGGATTTACACATTTGTTCTAGTCACCATCCCCTGGCCTATGGAAGGTGGGCTTGGGGTTGTCACTGGCGAGAAGGGAACCTTTGCAGCACAGGACGAACTTACTCGAAGGAGGGTGCAGCTAATCACTCACCAGTTGGATTGCCTTACCCTCAGAGCAGTTTATGTGGAGAGTCTGACTTATCCAGTAGTGGTTGACTAGTACGCAGATGTTTTTTCATGATGATGTCCTAGGTCTACCTCCTCATAGAGACGTGGACTTCTACATTGACTTGTACCCCAGGACATCACCGATATCTAAACCAGCATATCGAATGGCTCACGCTGAGCTTCATGAGCTGCGGGTACAGCTAAAGGACTTGCAGGGGAATGGAATCATTTGCCCTAGTGTTTCTCCCTGGGTGACCCCGATTCTGTTTTCCAAGAAGGTGGATTGGAGCTTAAGGCTCTGTGTTGACTACCATCGCCTGAATCAGGTGACCGTGAAGAACAAGTACCCGCTCTTGAGGATCGATGACCTCTTTGATCAGCTGAAGGGAGCATGGTGGTTCTCGAAGATAGACCTCAGATCAGGCTATCACCAGATTAGTGTTTGAGATGAGTATGTGGATAAGAAAAACTTCAGTTGTTAGTACGACCACTACGAGTTCTTGGTTGTGCCCTTCGGTGTAACCAATGCTCTAGCAGTGTTCATGGGTATTGACACTCCTTTCCATCAAAGAGTCTAACCGAATGAAAAGGGAAATACCTTAAACCCAAAATGATTCATCCTTTGAAGAAACATCAAAAATTGACAAAGGCATGAACAAATATTCATTTGCACTTCGGTCGTGCAAGTTCCACCAAGGTCGCGCAAGTATACTTGCGTGTCGCTCAATGATCACGCAGGTGACTTGTGCGCCCTCTATGATTTTCACCCAGGGTCTTCACCAGCCTATAAATACCCCTCGTGGCCCCCCCATTTCATGAGGAAAAATTCTAGAAACTCAGATTTGATCTCCTGACGCCCTAGTCTCTTCTCGAAGCATCCGAACACTTCTAAGGTAATTTCTTACCAAGAACGGAAGATCTAAAGAGGGGGAGTAAGGCCTAAGTGTTGAAACTCATCAACACTTGCGCACCTAAATGGACATCCCTTAAGGGAAATGGCCACACTTGCACGCTGCATTACCCCTTCAGCAGAACTTTTGTGCCACTCTTCTGGAAGCCTCTAGGGATAGTACTAAGGGCTTGAGCCAAGTCTCGCCCAAGTATTACCTTAAGTGTTGACCGTCATGCAAGTACCCTTGTTTCATGCAAGTATACTTGTGTGCCCACTCCTTTTTGGGTGCCTCTACTGCCTATTTCACCTCTATTATGCCTATCCACCTCTCCTATTCAAGATCCAGCCTTTCAAACCTTCTTTAACGTCATTTCTTTTGGAATAACTTCCTTGTTGGCTTCTTTATCTGGAAGGAATTCTGTGGAACATCTCTCAAAACCTAGTGATTTACATATCTTTATGTCACTAAGGTGAGAGGCTTCATTTATTCAACCTAATCCTTTAAATATGAGAGGTTCCCTAACCTGGGCCTCCTTTTCAGGAGTAATCCCCAGTCATAATTTCTCAAATTCGGGCATCTTCCTTAGGATTAAGCCCCAGTTATAAATTCCATTAACTTAGGCCTCCTTATCAGGAGTAAATCCCAATCTCAAAATCCCAAATTTGAGCATCCTCCTTAAGATTAATCCCCAAGTCCCCTAACTTGGGCCTTCTTTTTAGGAGTAAACCCCAGTCTTCAATTTCCAAAATATGGGCATCCTCCTTAGTAAGCCCCAAATTCCAAATTCTTTTAACCTAGGCCTCATCCTTAGGAATAATCCCCATTTATAATTTCCCTTAACCTGGGCTTCCTTCTCATGAATAAATCCCACTTCTTAATTCCCTTTAACCTGGGCCTCTTCTTGAAGAATAATTCCAAGTCATAATTTCTCTTAACCAGTCTTAATTTACTTTTGATTTCGGCTTCCTTCTCAGGATTAAAACCCAATTGACCACGTTGTCGTGACACCTCAAATTATTTATGTTTTTAAGGTTGATTTATAGTCTAGGGTAGACCTTAGGTTGTCTCTCAAGGAGCGTTGGTAGGTTTAGAGTGTGTATTTTTAATAAAAATGACTAAGAGAGGGGGTGGTTTTGAAAAGAGTTTAAAACAATGACTTAGTTGAAATAACATAAAAGTTGAGTGACCAAGTGGATTTTGAAATATATGAGATAAAATGTTTGATGTGATTTCACTACACACATATAAAGTTCATTGTTCATAGAGATTCATCTTAGGTTTAGAGTAATTCTTTGGTTGGAGTTAACTGGAATCTCGATTAATTCCTATGCTTTTATTGCAATGCTTTAAGGACCCAACCTTGACATAACAATTGTATTGTCAAGGTCCAGTACATATGCATGGAATAAGAGCTTCCAAATCAGATTGAAATATCAATAAGGTGGGTATTAAAAGGATTCTTGTGATGTCCAATCGGAACAACACAAGTCACGCACTCAAAACGTCACACCGATTGGTTAGAAATTAAGAGCATAACACTCACATGCATAAAATCAAGCATTCAAATATGAAATAAAATAAGATACATGGAACGAAATGTTTAAACTCCCAAATTACTCCAAACCAGTAGCTTTTGTATGCATCGGAACTCCCTTGACATGTGTGTAGCTCCCTCACAACGAACACCCACCGTTTAGCCCGACATCGAGAGGAGGAGGAAGCTCGAGTGGATCTCCTTCTTCATCCTTGATCCATCTATGAGGATAGGGGCCTCCAGAACATCTTGGATGGTGAGAGGACTCCTTTGGGTGGCCAAAATGGCAGAGTGTGGCTCCTGGTTCGAACTTACAAATGGGGAGCCCTAGGTGTCATTTTATAGGAAAATTGGAAGGTGGTTTTAGGCACACATATTTCATCAATCCGCTTGTACCATGTGTTTCATCCTTCAGAAGGTATTATCTCTCTTTGGAGAAAATAGAAACGTTGTCTCCCTACCTCTTGATTGTCTCCACCGAACGTTTGGAACCATTTGGACAACTACAGCTCAAGATATTGATAGATAAAGAACACCGCATTTGACTTGGTCCAAATTCGGTGTCTTGGACAGATCAGTTCGGATGGGCCCCATATAAGCCGAATCAGGATTGGATTACTTAATATGAAATGTATCCTATTAAATTTTGGACATTCCCACAAAATTTCTTCCCATTTGGATGCACGGATTTCGTGTACTATTCAAAATAGTGGATAGATTTCCAAGGATCCATGAAATGTTGGACCATTTTTCTTCCACTTTATCAAAGGCCATCCAAATCACCTCTACCTACATTGAAATAATAAAAACAAGTAACATTGTCCAATATAATCTTGATTAAAATTAATTTATTTATTCAAACATAAAGTGATATTTATTATTATATTTGGAATATTCATTACAAAACTAGTTTAAAACTGCAGTGTAAGGGTGGAATAAAACAGTGAATCGTGGTACTATCACACCCCCACACCTAAACATTTGCACTCTTGGGAAAAGCCACATATACAAATAAAAAGATTCATATATATATATATATATATTTCCAATATCCTGAAGATTTATCATTTGAGGAAATTTTATTTAATTTAAAGTGATCAATTAATGAACCACACCAAGGAGTTCTTCCTAATTAAAATAGAAAAAGATGTGTCATAAATCATATCATAGAGAAATTCAAAAAGATTCATGATACCCAATTGAGAAAGGAATTTATAATTAAACCATGACACTAACTCTCCGTGTATGTGTGTGAAAACCATTCCATGCTATTCTTTGCACTTTCTATCCAATAAATATATGTTATTTTAAAAATTTTCAACTTAAATGATTTTGTCACTAAACTTGTCCAACATCCTTTGCAATCATATTTCAAGACCCACTCATTTAATCATTCCCCGAAGTCAAAACATAAGCTCCCTACTTAGATATCCCCATATGTTTCACATTTCATCACTCCCCTCATTTATTATATTTTTTTGAAGTTTCATTTGGAAAAAATCTCACACTCCTCTCTCAACCCTTGTTTGATCTCCTCACAACACTAATTGAAATAGTTATAACAAGATAAAGGTTGAGGAGGTGTGGTTTTTGACCTTCCCAATAAACAAAATTTTTTTTAGGGTGTACAATAGTCGGACATTAGGTACACACGCATAGGTCAATCTGGTACAGTAATGAAATAGATTGGATAAGGAATGAACGTATGAAAATATCATTTAAAGATGAAAAATATTAACCCATCATATATTTACCTTATTTTAAGTATGAAATAATCACACTTTGTGGTTTGGTGCAAAAATTTGTGGAGATATTAGTGACACTGTTTTCCAAAAAACTACTCACACAAAGGGCATCAATCATCTCAAATGTTTCACATAGATACGACCATTTATATCATTAACAGAAAACCAATTCACTAAAAATCACTCCCTGATGTTAAATTCATACAAAAATTATTTTTAGCCTTCATTATGGTATTTTTACTTTCCCCCCTTTATGGTCTCCAAATCATGGAACTTCTAAATTATTGATGGGGAAAAATGAAAATACCATAAAGAAGGCCAGAAAGAGAAAACAAAATGATAAAATGATGAAAATTCCTAACTAACCCAGGAATGTATCCACCCCCCCCCCCACACACACACACACACCTAGAGTATGCAGTGTACTCCCTGTAGTAAAAGAGAATGTGGGAAGGAAGGATAAAACCTGGTGGATGTCATTCATAGTTTTCTTCTTGAACTTGGAGTTCCTCCATCGGAGACTCCAAAATGGATTCATGAAAGTACTTCAGCTACTGCCCATTGATAGTGAATGTTTGCTTGGTTTCTTCATTTTGAACCTATACAACACCAAATAGAGAAATATTAGTAACATTGTATGGTCCAAACCAACGGGAACGAAGCTTACCTAGATTCAACTTCAGCCTTGCATTATAAAGGAGGACCTTCTGCCCAATATAGAACTGATGATGAAGGATAAGACGGTCATGGGCAGCCTTTGTTCTCTCCTTATAAATCCTGGAGTTTTCATATGCATCTCTTCTCATTTCCTCTAGCTCCTGAATCTGTAACTTTATTTTAGCACCTACACTAGAATTATTAGAATTTAATTTTTTAATGGCCCAGTAGGCCCGGTGCTCAATCTCAATAGGGAGGTGACAACTCTTTCAAAAAACAAGCCTATAAGGTGACATTCCAATGAGAGTTTTAAAAGCAGTACGGTAAGCCCATAATGAATCATCGAGTCTAAGACTCCAATCTTTCCTGTTGGGTTGGACCGTTTTTTCAAAAATTTGTTTTTCCTCTCTATTTGACACCTCGACATGACCATTAGTCTGTGGGTGATACGCAATATATACTCGATGACGGACCCCGTACCGATGCAAAAGTGATTGCATTGTTCGGTTGCAGAAATGAGAAACCTAGTCACTGATGATGAACCTAGATAGTCCAAACCTACAAAATATCTGAGTTATAAAAAATTCTACAACTGTTTTGGAATCATATGTCCTTGTGGCCCGTGCCTCTACCCATTTTGATACGTAATCAATGGCCAAAATAATGTACAAGTTGCCAAAAGAATTGGGAAATGGCCCCATAAATTTAATGCCCCAAACATCAAAAATTTCATAAAAGATAAAGGGTTGTTGTGGCATTTCATTCCTTTTAGATACATTCCCCATTCTTTGACAATGAAGACAAGATTTACAAAATTCATGGGCATCCTGAAAATATTTTGGCCAAAAGAGACCAGAATTAAGAACTTTGTGAGAAGTCCATTGGGGACCAAAGTGGCCCCCACAAGCAAGAGTGTGGAAGAATCTAAGGACAGACTGAAACTCGCTATTGGGAACACAACTCCTAAGTACATGATCGCTACATGTGCGCCAAAGGTAGGGGTCATCCCAAATGTACCAACGAGAGTCATGTTTTAGACGACTGGCTTGGTTTTTTTTTAAATCAGTAGGAATTCAAGATACTACCAAATAATTTAAAAATTCAGCATACCAGGGAATAGAATCTTGCACTTTTTACAATTGCTCATCAAGAAACATGTAATTAATGGGAATACAGGGGGATGAGACAATGTATGATGATGAGAGGATCCTACTGATATGGTCTACCACCACATTCTCTGCTCCTTTTTTATCTCTAACTTCTAGATTGAATTCTTGAAGAAGGAGCATCCAATGAATGAGATGTGGTTTTGCTTCTAATTTCTTTAAGAGATACTGGAGGGCTGCATGGTCTAAGAAAAAAATTACTTTGGACCCTAGAAGATATGACCTGAATTTATCCAAGGCAAACACAATGGAAAGAAATTCTTTTTCAGTGGTGGTTCAGTTTTCTTGGGCAGGGTCCAAAGTACGTGAGGCATAGGCAATGACATGTGGAGCTCGATCGACCCTTTTTGATAAGACTGCCCCAACTGCATAGTTAGAGGCGTCACACCTGAGCTCAAATGGTAAATCCCACCGAGGTGGTTGGATTAACGGGGGTGATGTGAGACTACATTTTAACTTATTAAAATCTTCTTCACATTCCTTATCAAAAACAAATTCCTTTTCTTTTTTGAGTAAGCGGGAGAGGGGGAGTGCAATTTTACAAAAGTCATGAATCAAAAGTCGGTAAAATATAGCATGACCTAGGAAAGACCATACATCACGTACATTTTTAGGGAATGGTAGGGAAGAAATTACATCCACTTTCAATTTATCTACTTGGATACCATCCCTAGAAATGACATGTCCTAAAACTATACCTTGTCGCACCATGAAATGGAATTTCTAATAATTTAATACAAGATTACTTTCAATACAGTGACATAGGATAAAACCAAGACTACTTAAACATTCATTAAAAGAGGATCCATAAACAGTAAAATCATCCATGAAAACTTCCATGCAATTCTCCTGGTAATCCAAAAAAATACTAACCATACGTCGTTGGAAAGTACCCAGAGCATTGCATAGGCCAATGGAATCCTTCTATAGGAAAATGTGCCAAAGGGGAAAGTGAAGGTTTTCATTTCCTGATCCTCGGGGGCAATATGGATCTGAAAGTATCCAAAATACCCATCAAGAAAACAGTAATGGGACTTCCCTACTAGCCTCTCTAGCATTTGGTCAATGAATGTCAATGGGAAATGGTCCTTCCTAGTGTGTTGGTTTAGTCAGCGATAATCTATACAGACACGCCAACTATTCTACACACGAGTTGGAACAAATTCATTGTTTTTATTTTAAATTACTGTTAGGCTATTTGTTTTAGGAACTACTTGAACAGGACTGACCCATTGGCCGTTAGAGATGGGGTAAATGATTCCAATAACCAATAATTTTGTTACTTCCTTTTTAACTACTTCTAAGAGGTTTGGGTTCAGTCGACGTTGTGCCTGCCTCACTGGTTTAGCCTCATCAGTTAATAAAATATGATGTGTACATATTGATGGGATAATACAAGGAACGTCTACAAGTTTTCTTCCCAATTCTTTTTTATGCTCCCTAAAAAGTGAAATCAGTCACAATTCATGCTCAGGAGGGAGTGAACTAGCAATGATGACGGGAAAATTGTTTCCATTCTCAAGATATGAATATTTTAAATCTTGAGGTGATTTCTTTATTTCCAATTACAATGGATTATGGATTGATGGGAGTTCGTGTGAAATTGAGAGGTCACTAATCTAATCTAACTGCTCAATGGTATCATCCTCAAATGAGGAATTATCTTTTACAAGCGTATCAGTATCATCGATGGTCATGTGATCCTCTGTGTTCAAGAAATTATCAATTAATAAACATGCATGACACTTTTCTAGACCACTACAACAATCAACACATGATTAATTACCAAGAATTTCAATCAAAGAGGAAAATTCAGAAAGGGGATCAGGGGAAACAAATGAAGTTATTTTAGGGGAAGGGAGTACATCAATTAAATTTACCAAGAGAGAGGAATTTCCTTCTGAGGGGTGCTTCATGGAATCAAGGATGTTAAAATGCACTATTTCACCACCAAATTCCATAGATAATGTACCATTATGGACATTTATTATGGATTTGGTAGTTTTCAAGAAAGGTCTCCCCAATATAATTGGGGCGTGTCCATTCATCCTATCATCTTCCATTTTAGCACATAAAAATCAGTAGGAAATATTAAATTTTGAACCCTCACAAGAACATCCTCTAACACACCAGAAGGGTGTGTTGTACTCCGATTTGCTAGCTGAACAACTATTCCTGTGGGCTTTAGTTCACCGAACTGCAAATAAGAGTATATGGAGTGAGACATCACATTAATAGAAGCACCCAAATCAAGCATAACATTGGAGAAAGAATACTCCCATATGGTGCACGGAATCGAGAATGTTCCAGGATCGTTGCACTTCGTGGGAAGTGATGGTTGTATCAATGCTGAGACGTTCCTCCCCAGGATCACCTTCTCATCACCTCTAAGTCTCCTTCGGTGGGTACACATCTCCTTCAGAAACATGGCATATCTCGGAATTTTCTTGATGGAATCAATCAATGGAATGTTAACATACAATTTTCTGAAAGTCTCCAAGATTTCTTTATCAAGTTCAGTTTCCTTTTGTTTCCTTGGTTGGGTGGCTATTTGGGGAAATGGAAGATGAATGCTTGGGCTTGGTAACTCATCAATAGACACACTCTATCCTTTGGTAGGACTTCGCTCAAGACAAGTTTCCACCTCATTTGAACCTTTTTCAGTGGTTGGGATGGTGGTTTCCTTAAGAAAGAATGACTCTAATGGATGGTTCATTTGGCTTTTAAGTTGATTTCCACTCCTAAGGGTGATGGCACTAACATTTCCCTTATCCCTAGGGTTGAAAAGTGGTTGAGATGGTAGTTTAAAAGACCCATGGATTTGGATTTCACCCACTGAGTTAGATAGTTGGCCTAATTGGGTTTTGAGGTCTTTTATGGATTCTTGGGTGGTTTGTTGGAACTGGAGATTATTGTCATCCATTTGTTTCATCATATCTTCTAGGCTGGGCTCGGGTTTGGGGGGGGTTGTAAAGGCCTCTAGGGTGGTTGAAAATTTTTGGGTGGTGGTGGTTGATGACTACTTTGCCCTGGTTGGTTCCATGGTTGATGAGGCTGGTTTGAATACCCCCCTTTCCTATAGGCTTGGTTGTCTTTTCACCCAGGGTTGGATGGATAGTATAGTTCTTACCTAATGGGTTGGTTATAGGGGCGTCCTAGGAATATTTCCTCACAACTCTCAGAAGTTTCTCTCAATTGGGGGCATTGGTCAGAATAGTGGGTATCAGAAGAGAATATACCATTATGTATGGTAGGAGGGGATTGGAATTTTCCTTGGGAAAGAGTAATTTGTCGTAGAAGGGTACTCACCTCTTCAAACATTATGTCCACCTTCTTCTCAAATTCAGTACTTTTCACCACATGGACACCTCGAATGGGTACACTGGACCTTGAACTAAATTATTGAGTGTTCTGTGCCATAGTCTCAATTAGGGTCCTTGTAGTAATTGGGGTTTTATCCACTAGTGCACCAACTGCAGAAGAATCAATCATGTTACGATCTATTGGAATTAAACCTTCATAAAAATATTGTATTAAAATTTGATCGCTTATTTGGTGGTGTGGACAACTTGAACAAAATATTTTAAAAATTTCCCAATATTCATGAAGGGTTTCTCCTTGAGATTGTCTTATCCAACATATTTCTTTCCTTATTGTTGTAGTTCGAGAGGATGGGAAGTATTTTTCAAGAAAAAGTCGTTTCATGTCCGCCGAACCTCTAATGGGTGAATTAACATAATACAACCAATATTTAGTCATGTCTTCTAATGAAAATGTAAATTCCCTAAGTTTTACTAGTTCTTCATCCACATTAGCAGGTTTTAATGTTGAACACACAGTATGAAATTCTTTTAAATACTTATGTGGATCTTCTCCAGGCAGTCCATGAAATCTTGGTAATAAATGAATTAAACCGGATTTTAGTTCAAAATTGGGTGCCTCGCCTTGTAATTGAATGTAAGTGGTTCAGATATCAAAATTAGATGAGGTTATTTATTTTAGTGTTATATTATTTCCAGCCATGTTATACTAGTTATGTTCAGTTTTAACATTGGTTTTAGAAGAATAAGAAGGATCAAGAATAATTTTATGATGTGGTGTCTCCTCCTTCAAAGTGTTGTCTTGTGTGTCTCGGTTTTGTTGATGTAGGATCCTCTCCGGTTTGGGTTTGAAAGTTTGTAGGTCTCCCTGAGTAGAATGCATCATATACAGAACCCATACAATAAATAAATTATAACACAAAAATAAATTCAAAGGTAGAAGATAAAACAAACAAATATTCACAAAAATTACAAAAACATTTATCAAAAACATGCACAAAAAACCAAAGCGCTCCCCAGCAACGGCGCCAAAATTTGACCGCGTTGTCATGACACATCAAATTGTTTATATTTTTAAAGTTGATTTATAGTCTAGGGTAGACCTTAGGTCATCTCTCAAGGAGCATTGGTAGGGTTAGAGTGTGTATTTTTAATAAAAATGACTACTCTAGGGGTGGTTTTGAAAAAATGTTTAAAACAATGACTTAGTTGAAATTGCATAAAAGTTGAGTGACCAAGTGGATTTTGAAAAATATGAGATAAAAGGTTCGATGTGATTTCACTACACACATATTAATTTCATTGTTCATAGAGATTCATCTTAGGTTTAGAGTAATTCTTTGGGTGGAGTTAATTGGAATCCCGATTAATTCCTAAGCTTTTATTTAAATGCTTTAAGGACCCAACCTTGACGTAACAATCGTATTTTCAAGGTCCAGTACTTATGCATGGAATAAGAGCTTCCAAATCAGATTGAAATCTCAATAAGGTGGGTATGAGAAGGATTCTTGTGATGTCCAATCGGAACAACACAAGTCACACACTCAAAACCTCACACCGATCAGTTAGAAATTAAGAGCATAACACTCACATGCATCAAATCAAGCATTCAAATATGAAATATAATAAGATACATGGAATGAAATTTTTAAAAATAAAAATTACGCCAAACCAGTAGCTAGTGTATGCATCGGAACTCCCTTGACATGTGTTTAGCTCCCTCACAACGAACACCCACCGTTTTTCCTGACATCGAGAGGAGGAGGAAGCTCGAGTGGATCTCCTTCTTCATCCTTGATAACTCTATGAGGATAGGGGCCTCCAGAACTTCATGGATGGTGATAGGAATCCATTGGGTCTCCAAAATGGAAGAGTGTGGCTCTTGGTTCGAACTTACAAATGGGGAGCCCAAGGTGTCATTTTATAGGAAATTTGGAAGGTTGTTTTAGGCACACAGATTTCATCAATCCACTTGAACCATGCGTTTCGGCCTCTAGATAGTCTTATATTGATTTGGAGAAAATAGAAAAGTTATTTCCCTACTTCTTGAATGTCTCCACTGAAAGTTTGGCACCATTTGGACAAATACAGCTCAAGATATTGATAAAATACAAAACACTACATTTGACTTGGTCCAAATTCCGTGGCTTGGATAGATCAGTTTGGATGGGGCCCATAAAAGCCGAATCAAGATTGGGTTCCTGTATATTAAATGTAGACTATTAAATATTTGATTGTCTCACAAAATTTCAGGCCATTTGGATGCACGGATTTTGTTTACTATTTAAAAGGTGGATAGATGTCCATGGATCCATGCAATTTTGGACCATTTTTCTTCCACTTCATCAAAGGCCATCCAAATCACCTCCACTTACATTGAAATAATAAAAACAGGTAACATTTCCCATTATAATCTTGATCAACATTAATTCATTGATTCAAACATAAAGTGAAATTTATTATTATATTTGGAATATTCATTACAAAACTAGTTTAAAACTGCATGTAAGGGTGGAATAAAACAGTGAATCGTGGTACGATCACCAATCATAAGTCCTCTCTAATTTGGGCATCCTTCATAGGAGTAAGTCTTAAATTAAGTATAAAAATCTCCATAAAGCACATATACCTTTATGGACCTTGTTCCCAGGTTTCTTCCCTGAAGTAAATCCTAATCTTCATCTATCTGGGCAGTCATACATACATAATCCCCACATCATTTCTTATAATTCCATATTTCATGGAACAAATTGTCTAGTTTTACCAATACCTCTTGTTTCTTACACCGAGCATGACTCACGTGAGATTAGAGTCTAAAATTAATTAAGACACCTTTCTTTGAGCCATAAATTATGAACAAACCTCATACTTCTTTACTCGAACAACGTTGGTTCTGATTCCTTTTCTAAAATAAAGGATACGTAGGTAGCCCATCTGTGAGTACGATCCCAACTCTGAAATAATCTATGTCCTTCTGAATGACAATAAACTTCGAGTTCCCCACTTAGTGGATTTTAAACTAGTATGGTTATCATAATAACTAGGATATTTCTATATAATGTCTCGAAGGATACCATTGATTAAGAATCTCTGAAAAATACAGATGATTCTCAATCGATGAAGAACCACGAATACATATAAAAGATTCTCTAAATCTTATACATATTAATCATTGATTGTCAGATCTAAAGGAAAGATCATTTTCCTACTTGGTAATGTAATAAGGATTCGTGAACATAACTTAAATCTATAAAGAGAGTCCCAGAGTAGAAAATAATTCCCCCAAAAAAGGGTGTGATGAGTCCGACCTCCAATCCTCTCGACCAATGCAAATTCTTAAGCCTCATCAGTTCATAACTAGTGAGCACCTACCTTTGGAAAGCATGTCCAAATGGATATAGAATCATTGGATGTTTCCGGTTCTATGAACAAGTCCGTTAGAAACCGCTTGGAATGTTTGAACCTTAAACTAATGAGGTCATCCCCATTTCTAGAGGAAACAAAAAATGGTGAACCTGACATGAATCATTAACAAAGTTAAAATGATATTTTACTTATTTGTCAGTCCCTTATTTAAAACTCAATGAGAGGTCCAACAGAACAATCAATAAGATATGTTCTCATCCAAAAGATGTAGCAGCCAAACTTATCTTGATTATGTTTGTTATATCCAATAGACACACTTTTCCAAGATCTTATGCGTTACAAGAATGGCTTCTCTTAAGTTCACATCTGTGAATGCCTCTGCTGTGAAAACCTCTGTTGTGAATGCATCTGCTGCTACTCCTGCTGGATATTCATCCGCTTTTAGGACAACATCACCTACTCAGCATCTTCAACGCTAGGTATCAAATGCGCTAGTTAAGGAATACCGTCAAAAGGGTACTATTCCGACTCTGGAGGCTGCTCGACAAGCCCTCCAAATCAATAATTCACCCTGGTCGTCTGGATAGCGACGACCAGTGATCAAGAAGTAGGTGGTTCCAACCACCGTTTCCAACCATTTCGGGTCGTTATACCCAGAACGCAATCACTAGTCCCTCCCATATTCTGGAGAGGTGAATGAGAAGGTCCCTCAGGGCCATAATTCAAAGAGACAGGAGTCCTCCCCGAGGGATCCCATCAACAATCGCCGCCAGACTCGTGCGGCAGTGTGCCCTCAACATGATGAGGGTGTCATCTCTAGGAATTTGGCTCAAGTTCCTCGAACCCGAGCAGGAAAGACGAACCACCATAGGCTACAACCGCTTAACAGTGAGCAGGTTCTTATCTCTGCCATTTCCGGAGAAGTCCACCAACCTAACTTGGTGGCAAGCAATGAGCGGGCACACACACCAGTCCGTTTTAATTCCGCTGTCCAGAAAACTCGTCTGGAAGCAACACGTCAATCCCTCCAGTCAATTCCGGTGGAGTACTATAGACAGTAACATACACCTGTTTATAAGTCATCAGCTAGTAAGTGGGATCATCTGACTACCTATGATGAAGCCCGCCAACCCAATGTGTTGAAAACTGGTAAACATGCACATACACCTGCTTACACTCATCAATACTGCCAGCAGCCTCATCTGTCAGTGTTGAAGGAAGATCGTCAACAACATTCGGCGGAGTGCAATCAGTAGGCACATACACCTGCTACTATTGATCAAACCTACCAACAGTCTCATTTGGTAGAACTCAGAGAAGTCGTTCGGAAAGCTCTGGTGACAAACAGGAGGCAGACTCAACTCTCACCCCCCACACTTGAGTTCTATAAGAATTCATTAACAGGAAAATGAGGATAGGAGAAGGAACACACGCCTACTCCAAGCACGGAATGGATGAATATTCCCATTCTGGCAGCTGAAGTCACCAGGCATATTCTATCAATGGTGAAAGAGCAGAAGCAAATCCCTGCTCATATTCTGGATGCCTGCCAGGATGTTATAAAAACTTCAGCAGCATCCCAGGGAAAGAAATGAAAATCTATCCTTACCAGTGGAGTGACACATCAACAGTTCACTCTGGAACAGACACACACCTCTTTTCCAGTCCAAGAGGGTTGTGGGGCATACTCCCCCATACCATACGGACAACTAATTCAGGCACATACACTTGATTTGAGTGGAGATAATCAGCCTAACCTGATCCTTTCTCCTGAGTAGGAACATACACCAACCCATAATTACCACTTTCATCAAAAAGTGGTTCCTAAAGTGAGTAAGAAGGTGTTTAAGAAAAATACTCATCCAGTACATTCAAGAAATCAAGGGCCAATATCTTACAAGGCTTTACTCGATGCTGGAGTTCTTGATGCACTCAGACAATTATCTGTTTCAACTCAAGATTCTACTCTCTCAGTTACCAATAGTCGGGACATTAATTCTGAAGTTCTGCATCAGATACTTCCTCATCAAGGCTTGCTTCATGACAGTTCGGTCGATCTCGAAGTTTCATCATTAGATGAGAGCCACAAGAACCCTCTGTGTGGCCAGAAGGACAAGGAGAAAAATGTTTCATCTTTTGTTGTAACCAACCATGGTGGACCTCCCCATGATGATGAATTTAGCTGTGAAAGTCCTCTCCGCAGTAGTAATTCAAATTGCCTGGAAAATGCTGCAATATACAATGTAGTGACGAGAAATCCCTCTTATCTTATGTCACTTTCAAATGTGAAGCCAGTCAGGTCTGATGCTTTACCACTAGCAGGTGAAATAATTTCTCAATCAGAAGATGGCCCGGGGTGTAGGTCATTCTCCGAACCACCCCTGAGTCATGTATCTTCTAGTTTGATAAGTGAATTCTCTACCGATCTTGTTGAATCTGATGAAGCAACAAAGAAGCACCAGCTTTGGTCTAAACAGGTAGAATAATCTTCATTGAATGATAAAGAGGAAGTATTGAATATGAGAAAACAACTGGCGAAATGTGAAGTGCCAGTTATGTTTTGGCCTTTGGCTGACTCTCGGTATGACATTCCAGAGATGTTGACGGAAGATGGAATTCATGATATTCGTCTCAACATGTGGAAAACTTGTTGTCAGTTGAAAAAGAAAATATTATCTTATGATGAATATGGAAATCATATAAAGCTAATAGATGAGTTAAAATGCCAAATTGACTTGGTATCCCTCTTAGTTTCTCGATATCTGAAGGTTGAAAAGTAGCATAGATCCCTTCAGCATTCATGCCTTTTTTCACTAAGAAGGTTGCACCAGTTAATTTCCAATTCCCCATCTAGTATTCATATTAGGGGATGGAGTGTTCATTGAGCACTACATTTCACTGTACTCTCTAGTCAACAATGCCCACTGAAAGTGGTTTCATGCAATGTTATTTCCCATGGTCGGCCACATCCAATTGGCTTTGTTTGTAATCAAAGGCTCGCTCAAGAACAGGGATCAACAAGTTATTCTCAAAATCATAAATACAAAGAACAATTTTTTGAATTACTCCTGCATCAAGAAAATGAGAATATTGAACAGGATTCTCGTTTGGAGTGTTCACATCATCAAGTGACAAAACTGTCAGAAATCATCCAACGGTTTCATGAGCCGGGTGATAAGAGTGGATGCAGGTTAATGCATCCAGCAAATTTCCGGACTAAAGTCCATAAGATCAGGAGAGATTTTAAGAAGGTATCAGATATAGAAACTCAAGAGACACCCCATCTTGCTAGACTGGGGACTCTATTAACCCAACCCTCGTAATCAACAAATAGGATTCAAGGATTTTAGCAGAAACAGCAGGAACATCCCTAGTCCACTAGACTGGGGACTTTTTCAAATCCTCATTCTCCTCCTCAGAGAAAGTCAGTCTTCTCTCGATTAGGGATGAAGCCCCAAGAGGAACAGAGAGAAAGATTATCAGGAGATTCCTTTGACATTACAGTTCGTCAATAAGTTCATGAGGGATCGAATCAACAAAAGGCAATGTATTATCAAGGACATGGAAGAAGACAATATCGCATAAATGCTGATATAATGGGTGCAATGCATTACACATCAATCAATGTCATCAATGTTGTTGTTGCTGATCCCCCAGATGAGGCTCACTCAGAGGGATCAGTTGAGGAAGCTCTTACTCAAGAGGTTGTACGCATAGACACAAATGAAGAAGGTGTGCGTACACATAATCAAAGGATTACCCATAATTTAGGTAATCCTTCAAGTAACCCACTTACACCTCTCCGAAATGTGTCCAATAAGGGGAAAGGAAAGAATTAGGTTACATACCCTTCCTCTAAAGAAGTCCAATCACTCTTTCTAGAGCAATGATTTGCACAACAAGAGGAAGAGATGAAGGAATTAAGGAGGTTGAATGCAGAACTACTTTAAAGTAGTCTTCCTCCTAAGTGTGTTGTAGTCACTCAGCCAAGGGAATTTGTTGTCGCTACTGAGATGGATCAAGAGTATCCTCCTTTACCAGTACACCCTCAGAGGACTAATCCTATGGGTTATACGCAACAACAACCATCAATACTACCATCAGTGGCAATCCCGGTCACCACATCTATCCAAGCTCCAGTTATTGCACCTGCACAGGTCCAAGCTCAACCGGATGTTTCTCAAAAGTTAATGACTACCATTGAATCATTAACAGCTCGGTTGGAATCTATGGAATGAAAGTGTGCACCGGTTCAACCATAGAATAGAGCTTACCCTGAATGGGTAGACGCAATTACTCCCCCATCAAATTTTGCAAGTACCACATTCCCAATATTTAATGGTTCGAGAGACCCAGAGCAACACTCATCACATTTTGTTTCTCGTTGCGATCATCTGATGGGAACCCCTTAGTAACAAGAATCAGTTAATATTAGGTGTTTTGTACAGTAATTACAAGGGCCTTCTTTTGTCTGGTATAAAATCTTGTAATCCCGTTCAATTACCGGGTGTGAGGATCTTCGTCAACAATTCCTTCTTCAATTCAACTCAAATTTTCCAAAGACAATAGTTTTTTATCTTACAAATTATAAGAAAAGGGAGAATGAAAGGGTTTCATATTTCATTGCTTGCTGGAAGGGATTAACCTATTCCCTGAGCTTAGCACTCCCTCAAGAAGAATTTTTGCCAATCTGTGTGGAAAATTTGCATATTTAATTGTGCACCCCGTTGATCCCTCTGAAATACACAAGAGTGTTTGGAGACCTTACTTAAATCTCTCAACATATTGAAGACTCTCTTATAAATACTAAGGATAAAGCTCGTGTAATTCCATCATCTCCATAAAGGAGAATGGGTAAATCAGAGACTGATATGGTTATGCATAAACAAGCACTTGTACCTGCTTCTACTTCATGGACTTTATCTTCTCGAAGGGGTCCACCTCCTGAGAGTCAACAATAGAGGCCGTTTAGTCAAGATGATAAAAGAGATCAATGACCAAAAAATTTTGAGGATCTGAAGAGCAAAGATTACTCTTTTTGAAATGAACAAGTTCCTGGTTACTTCATTTCGGCTCTGGAAAATAATTTGGTTCAATTTTCAAGGCCCAAAAGGCTGAACAAGGAAGGAGATGAAGACCGTCCCAATTATTGCCTATTTCATCAGATGTTGGGGCATCCCATTCAGGAGTGTTTGGTCTTCAATGACCTCTTACAAAAAATGGTTGACCTGGGACAAGTTAAGTTGAAAGGTTATTCAGCTCAGGTAGCGTGTTTAACTGCTACAAATCCAGAAGAAGAAGGCGAGTGGCAAGAAATCAAAAGCAAAAATGTGCAAAAATATGATGATTGTACGGTTAAGAAAAATGATCAACCATACTCATTCCATTTTTCAAACGCAATTGAAGAAGCCAATTGTGTCTTCTGCAATGAATGCCACAGCAAAACTCTCTTCATCAATGGGAAAATCCTCGAAGAAACGACATTATTAAAAGAAAGAGGAACAATCAGAAAAAGATGAGATAGTGTCAAAGCCCAAATTGTCTTTGACTCTGGTAGATTTTATGCCATCTACTTCAAAGAAACGGGCACCACCCCACCAAATGGCACAACCTTAATTGGATAATTAGGCCAAAAGAAGTTATAGAAATGTTATAAGTGAATGATTATGTTGATTCTCAATCTATTATCTCCTCTATATTACCCAAGGAAGACCCTTCATCATTAATCGGGTTGGAAATGGTAGCTTCTTCTTCAATATGTTCAAATTTTAACATTTCTTCTGATTATGGAAATTATACTTCATCATCCATTATGCAAGTAGAAATAGAAGAAATAACACATGTTGAAGAATAAGAGGAAGAACTTAGGGATGCTCCTCCAGCAATATAAGAGGGTATCTCTACCACCGTGGATGAACTCAGAGAAATAAATCTAGGTACAAAAGAAGATCCACGCCCCACTTTAATTAGTGCATCCATGACTCTTGAAGATAAAGAGGTGTATATTTTTTTTAAAGCAAAATCGAGATATATTTGATTGGAACTATACAGAGATGCCAGGGCTTGATCCTGATGTTTCCACTCATCGTTTGGGTTCTCCAGAAGAACATCGAGGATTCAAACAAGCCACTAGAAGAACACACCCAACCTATGCTTCCAAAATTGAGGCTGAAGTGGATAAGCTTATCAAAGCTAAATTTTTCATAGAAGTTCAATATCCAAAATGGTTGGCTAATATTGTCCCTATGAAAAAGAAGAACGGAAAAATTAAGGTTTTCATTGATTTCAGAGATCTTAATCGGTATTGTCCTAAGGATGCTTTTCCAGTTCCGATTACAGAACTTTTAATTGATGCAAAAGCTGGCTATGAAGCACATTCCATCATGGATGGATATTCCAGATATAATCAAATCTGAATGGATCCATAAAATGAGGAATTTACAGATTTCATAGCCCCTCAGGGTGTGTTTTGCTATCGGGTAATGCCCTTTGGCCTGAAGAATGCAGGCGCAACATATCAGTGTGTCATGCATCGTATCTTCAAACCCTTTTTAGGGATGTTTTTTGACTGTTATGTAGATTATTTGGTGGTTAAATCCAAATAAATTTCTAATCACTTGGCTGATTTTGAAATTATATTCCACAAACTTCGACAACATAATATGAAGATGAAACCCTTAAAATGTGCATTTGGGGTAACCTCGGGGGAATTTCTCGGCTTTTTTGTACGCCATCGTGGTATCAAAGTCGATCCATAGAAACAAAATTCAATCCTTGGTATATCACCTCCTTGGAATTTGAAATAATTGAGAGGACTTCAAGGACACTTATCCTATATTCGGCGTTTCATCGCCAATTTGGCAGGGAAAAGTTTACCCTTCACCAAATTGATGAAGAAGGGAGTCACTTACAAGTGGACTGAAGAATGTCAAGAAGAATTTGATATTCCCAAGAAGTATCTCTTGAGTCCACCGGTGTTAATTCCACATGTTTAAGGAAGACCACTTATCCACTATGTGACAGCTTTAGAGCGATCATTGGGTGCCTTTCTAGCTCAGAAGAATGATTCTGGGAATGAAAACAGCCTTTACTATCTCAGTCGGACTATGCTTAAAGCCGAAACCCGATATTCAAATATTGAGAAGTGCAACCTAGCATTAATATTTGAAGTTCATGTGTTGAGACACTACCTGAAATATCACGAGGTCCAATTGGTATCTCGCAATAACCCGATCAAATTCATCCTTAGTCGTCCAATGCTTACAGGACATCTGGAAAAATGGGTAGTTATTTTGCAGCAATTTGATATTCAGTATGTGTCTCAAAAGTAAATTAAAGGCCAAGATCTGGCTGATTTCCTTACTAAACATCCTTCAGTAGAAGATACATCTTCAGATATTGAACTTCCTGATGAGGAAGTCTTTTCTATTCAAGATAGTCTTCAAACATGAAAAATATACTTTTATGGTTCTTCCAAAAGTTCAACAGGGAGGAAAATGGAAGATCCTAAATTCAACAAATTTGGGTTAGGAATTGTACTCATTTCCCCAGAAAAGGCAGTGATACCTTATTCCATTTCATTTTTGGGAGGCAGTAAAAATAATGAAGCAGAATACCAATCTGTTATCACAGGATTGGAGTTGGCACTTCAAGCACAAGTGAATCACTTAAAGGAGAAAGGTGATTCGAACCTAGTAATCAAAAAAGTAAATGGGGATTCTGAAATCAGAAAAGAATAAATAATCCCTTTGTATGATTACATCCGAGATTTAATGGTGGAATTTCCTACAGAAACGACATTTTCTTATGTCCTGCGATCACAAAATGCCCAAGCAGATGCACTAGCTAATATAGCTACAGCTCTGGTAGATCTAAATCGGGACGAGACAATCATCAGTATTTCCCACCGTCGTACAATTTCACCTTATGTTCAAACCAGAATAGAGGAAATCAATGAAATTAGTCCCATTCCTGAACCATATGCTCATACTACAGGATGTATGACACCTATCAGGGAATAACTTCAAAATGGAACACTTCCACCTGATAGAGCTTGGAAAGAACAAATCTAGAGATGTGTTGTCAATTTCACTCTTTATGATATCCTAGATCACCTAGGGAAAATTATATATAGAAGAGGTTTTGATGGATTTTTCTTTAGATGTATTGATGGCGAAGAGATAATGGTTGTCATGAAAGAATTACATGTAGGAGTCTATGGTGCCCATTAGTCTGGACACAAACTATCTGATAAAATTCGAAGGGTTGGATACTTTTTGCCTTCAATGATACAAGATTGTGTTGATTTCACAAAGAATTTTCATTCTTGATAAGTATATGCCAACTTCATTCATCAACCCCCATAGTTTCTTCATACAACTAAATACTTGTGGCCATTTGCCACATGGGGAATGGATGCAGTGGGACCTTATCCTTCGGCTACAGCCAAGCAGTTTAAGTATATTCTTACTGCTACTGACTTCTTTTCCAAATGGGAAGAGGAAATACCTCTCAAAGAAGTTAGTTCTAAATGCATTGTTAGCTTCATCAAGTCTAACATCATTACCAGATTTGGTGTCCCTTATACCATATTGATGGACAATGACACCAACTTCTGTTCAACCGAGGTGAGGAAGCTGTATCAAGAATACAACATTAAATCTAATCATTCCTATCAGTATCATGCAGTGGACAATGGCTAGATATAATCTTTCAACAAGACTCTTTCAAACATACTGCAAAAGATGGTGGATAAAGATAAGAAATCATGGCCTGATAAACTCTTTCATGATTTATGGGCTTATCGAACCACCACCCGCACTACAACGAGGTCAACTCCGTATTCATTGGTATATGGAACAGAAGAAGTCTTTCCCATTGAAGTTCAATTACCCTCACTCAGAGTAGCCATTTTTGATCAGTCATCTATATATGAACAATCTCAAAAGAAATTGGATGAATTGGAACGGTTAGATGAGAAACGATTGTGCACCTTGCACCACTTGGAAGACTATCAAAATCGAATAGCACAAGCTTTCAACAAAATGGTTTGTCTTCATTCATTCATTCATGGAGAATTGGTATTGGTTCTCAGAACTCCAATGATACCAGGAAAGAAACCTCCCATGTTGGAGCCAAAATGGGAATGAACCTATTCAATACATAAGTTCTACTCCAATGGAGCATATTCTTTAATCTCAATGGATGGAGAACTCATCACTACTCCAACCAATGCTAGATTTCTGAAGAAGTATTTTGTGTAACACAAATACTTTATCATCCAGCAAGACGTTAAACTGCAGCATCAACAGTCCAAGCATATGAACTTAAACTATTTGCACCCTCATCCAATATGACGTTAAACTGTGATGTCCTAACTATATGATGCTAAACTGTAAAGAAGTCCCTTATGTCCAGCAAGACATTAAACTGTGAAATAAATCCCTAATACGTCCAACATGACGTTAAACTGTGTCCTCTTTTGTCCTCACTGCATGACATTAAACTGAACAGTCCACCTTTAGTCCAACATGACATTAAATTTTATTGTCCCCATCGTCTTTGCTACAGAACGTTAAACTGTACATTACCCTTATTGTCCAACATGATGCAAAACTATGTTCATGTCCAACATGACATTAAACTGTGTCCCTATATTTGTCCTACATGACGTAAAACTGAATAAAGTCCCTTAATACATCTTGAATGAAATTAAACTTTATTTTGTCCCTTCTACATGACACTAAACTGTGCATCACCAATATTCCTCACTGCAAGACTTTAAACTGCCTAGTCCCTTCATATGTCCTACATGATATTAAATTGTACATCGTTAAGGTTGTTGCTACCTCTGGTTTCTCAAACTGAGTATGACTCATGTGATCTTAGAGTAAACTTCAACCATAACACTCTCTCTTGGACACTAACCATGTGTAAGTCCCAACACCATTTTTTAGGTCGTTGTTCTCAAAAAACAACCTGATTACTAGTTTATTATTTAATTGAACTACGCGTACTTTGATCCTTTCCTTCTATGCTGGGTACGTAGGCAACCTTCTGAGGTTCAAGCCCAAAACCAATCTTGTCACATCGGTTCACCTCCATCTCATACGATGTTGATTTGTGAAGCCACCCCCAGAATCAATCTCTTCACATTGGTTCACCTTTGTCCTTGCTACATGACGTTAAACTGTGCAGCACTTTTGTCATGTACGACAATAAACTAAAACATTATTTGATACACTCACCTGAGAGATAATCATTATTTATATTGATCTCCAATCATGTTATATTCTAAAGACTATGTGCATACATGGAAATGCTCGAACCTTTTATCTTGGGTCAAACCATCATTGCACTAAAGTCCCCTTCACCCTTCACTTGTATGAACCAAATATGTATAGAAGGTATTTCTAGAACTACGTGCGGCATGATTCCCATCTTTATGGGATACGTAGGAACGTTCGAGCATCCCTTGAATCAAGCCCCAAGTATTTGGGCCTAACCCCAAATTTTACTTTCAGTCCCCTGGCTAAAAAGTCCCTATGAAAACACACTGTGTGTATTCATTATTATGGTCCAAGTTCAATAACCCTAAACTAATATTTCCCATAATTTCATCCCACATGACGTTAAACTGTATTTAAAGAACTACGTATGGATTGATTCCCATCCTTATGGGATACGTAGTGAAGTCCAACATCTCAATTCAGGACCCAACCACAACATGATTTTGGTTATCATTGATTTATGTATCTCTTTCATGAATTGGACAATACCAATTTTCATGTGTCATACTCCTATCCTTAAATACTTCCAGATCTCCATAACCCTTTTCTTGAAATCCGGTCACAAAAATGTCCAACTTTTTAGAGTTCTTTTGCCTGACTATGCAGCACGTTCCCTTAGGTGGCCTTCTATAAACAGTCTACATAAAAGACTTTTCAGCCAAAAGATACTATTATTTAACTATGAAGCCAATGCCCTTATGTGGCCCTGCATATTCCAACCCCCTAACGGGTTTTCTAAAAATGGTATCCTCATTCTTGGGAATAAAACCTCTATTTTCCTTAGTTTTCTTAACAACAATATGTAGGGATCCGCAAAAATAGTCATCCTTAACATATTTGTCCCATACTCTTCTTCAAGATCTAAAAATATTCAAGTCTATGGTTTATATTTCCCTTCCCTAAGTTTGGGTCAGACCTTCGTAGGAGTGACATTCATCTAGTTCTTAGACAATCTTGTTTGGAAATATCTTCTCCATATTCAAGTACCTCTTTCCATACATCAATCTCTATGCTTTGGAAAATTTGAATATCCATAAACCTTCACTGGATTTTTATCAGAAGAAAAGTAAATTTCTGAGAGTTCTTTTGCCTGACTATACAACACGTTCCCTTAGGTGGCCTTGCATAAGTAGCCTACATAACAGACCTGTCAGCCAAAAGATACTATTATTTGACTATGCAGCCAATGCCCCTAGGTGTCCCTGCATAATTCAACCTCCTAACGGGTTTGTTAAATAGTGGTAACTTCATTCTTGGGAACTACTTCTTCTAAATCCTTTTATCCATTTTTCATATCATTCCTCAGATTAAAAATTTCTTAAGTCATCATTTACATATTTTCCCTCATACTTGAACATGGTAATATGTTTTCAGATAAATTATTAAAGAATTGAGTTGATGTTCATCCATTCGTTCAAAGCTATTTCGACCTTAAACATTAGCCTTTTTTATGTCCAACATGAATGACTTTAAACAACTCAAAAAAGACAAGGGAACTCTAAAAAAAGTCAAGTTTCAGCTCACTAAACATACATTTTGTATGATTTTAGGTAATATTTAGCCATAAAAATATTCACAGTTTGTAGGGTTATTTATAATAATCCTAGAAAAATAAAACTATGCTTTCTAGGCCCATAATCTTAGGTAAAATTTAAAGCATGTATCAAAATAAGGCATGCACAAATGATAAAAGATGAAAGTGTTTTTCATTTGATACACAAAAGTTAGAAGGACATACACCGATTGGAGTCTCTTCCCTTTTCCAAGAATTTCAAAAGGCTGTCAACATAAATCTTCATTTGATTTACAGCATCCTGAGCCTCATCAGCAGCCACTTGAGGCTCATGCACTCGACCGACTTCACTCTTTTCAGCTTGATGGAGTGCTTTCTTAGCATCTACAATGGCTTTCATACCATTCGTTTAAAATTATTCCAATGAATTTTTAATCTGGTCATGTTCCCCAGTAATAGCATCTAACTATTGTTGAAGGAGCATTTGCTGTACAACTTTCTCCTTGATCTTATGCTTTACCTCCTTCAACATGGCTGCATGATCAGCCTCAGCTCGGGACACCGCAACCTCAAATTCATTGATGTTGACTGACAGCCTCACTTTGGTCAAATCTTGACGGCACTTTTTCTCATGCTCCCTCCTTAAGATGACTTGTTTCACTACGGCATGGATCTCTTGATATCCAAAACCGCCAAGTCCCAACATGAAAAACAGGGATGGCAATCATGGAGTTTTCGAAGATATCTCTTCTAAAGTAACTTCAGATATGATCTTCAATATGTTATTCCTTGCCTTGTGTCGTGAAAATTATAGTACCTTTTGTACTTCCAGGTCCAACTCAGCATCACTGTCACAGGGGGGAATATAATCTGGGATTAATGCACTTAGGGAAGTGCCATGTTCTGCTCCTTCCCCCCTGACCCGTGTTTCTTCACTCTCTATTCCCGTTGGGACGGAGGCTGAGGATTCACCTCCAGATCTAGCCACTGAAATTGATGGCCCTGCATAATCAATTGAAAGCTTTAGTTAGTTTCAAAGGATAACAAAAGTTGATTGGTTTTCTTGAAAATTAAGTACAGTCACAAAAAAAAAATGTTATCTCTTACCCAATGGTAGATCAGTAACTTGAGAAGGCTCATCCCTATCATTCCTAGTTTAAACAGGATTTTCAAGATGAGTTTCAAGAAGCTCTACCAGGTTAAGCTCCACTTGAGTTAATGTCTCTGCAATAGTAGGGTTTTCTGTACAACCTTCAGGCATTGGTAGTTCAGCAGCTTGCTCAGATAGAACTGCACATTTCAACAGATCATGATCAGAGATGTAATAAGAAATTATTTTTAATAGGACGAAGAATAACACTCACGTCCATAATCTTCTAAATTACAAGGTAATTTAACATGATCTAAAAAATATTAAAAATATGCACCAAGTTCCATCATTTCATCCAATGTAATCTTAGAATCCTGGTTAATCACACCAGTGGGAGCATTCGATATGTCTTCTTGGCGACCTTCATTCTGCTGCTTCTGAACCGGGATAGCTTCTTCAGATAAAATAGCGGCATCATTTGCAATGGCCACCAAAAGCTCTAATACAGGGGTTGAACCTAAAGTACAACGGAATGGAAGTAAGTTGATGTTTCCTTCAACATTTTATGAAGCATTGTTAACTTACCATAAGCAGGTTCTTATCTTCTTGCAGTAGCAGTAGGAGTGATACTAGGAATAGATGATGGTTCTTTTCCAAGAGAAGCCAAGCCAACCTGAACTTGTGATTGTTCACCAGTACCCTCTGTGGTCCTCAAAGGAGGGTCAGTCCTATCCCTTATAGGTGAAATTGAAGAAGCACCTACAATCCCAAAAAAAAAAATGAGTAACCTTTTCATGGGTTAAGACTCATGATTACCCAAAGGACTTACCACTACTGATAAAGCGTTTAGTTGTGGACTTCTTCCTTCGATTCCTTTTTCTCTTTGGTTTTTTGGGAGTGTCAACAGTCTCTTTTATAGGTACAAGAATTGGAGAATGGAAAGCCATGTCCAACTCCTCATCCATGGCTTGAAGGGCTGGAGATATCTCGCCTGACTCATGAGGAGATTCATTAGCCCCAATGGCAGTACCACCAGGGCTATACTGTGGTGAAGGAACCTTAGCAGTTACTTTCTTTGCAAGCTGTAGGATAAAGAAAATAATTTCCTTGAGTAACAAAGCATTGACTGAAATCAAGTTTTAAAGAAAATAAGGAAATATACTTACATCTTCAGGAGCCACGTAATCAGGCCACTCCTCATCTTCAAAACCACCGTGGCACCATGATTTATCATTTCCATCACTTTATTTATGACATGAATGGAATCATCAGTGGAATATATGAGAATTTACAGATCTCTGATGTAAGCCCGCACTTCATCGGGATTATCCTTGTAAGGGATATCTATAGAAGCTCGAAGATTCCCTATTACAGGGATTTGTAGCCCCTCGTACAAATCCATCCAGGCAGTTTCAGCACCGCATTATAAACTTCACCATGTCTAGATAGCCTCTGGTTGTAAATATTCAACATGTGTACTAGAAGGCTGCGAGGAAGGTCCTACAATCTTGTATTTCATCTTATTCCCACATCCTGTGACTACAGATAAAGGATAAGAAAATAAGACTTGTTTCTCTATAAAGTAATGGTGATTAAATTTTCCCAATGAAGTAACTCACTAGGAGTCGATGGAGTTGGTATCTTGAATCTGACAAGGGGATTATATCTAGCATGAGGCTGCTTTGCCACATGTTGTGCCTCATCATCCCCATCTTGAGAATCAGGCGAGTCGGCCCAAGGTGAAGAACCCGGCGAATCAGCTTCAGGTGTTGCAGAAGAATCACCTTCCAGATGAAGGGTTTCATTCTCCACGGTTCTTTTCCTTTTCCCACCTGATAAACAGGGTGATTCATCACCCCTCCAGGGTATGATGTTGTGCAGTTGTTGGCATACCATGTAGTTAAGTTATTATCCACTTTATCAACTGGTAGATCAAACACTTCCCAGGTCTTCTCCCTAGATGTTAGCAACCATAGTTGTCCGGCAACCATTGGATGCTACTCTGACCTAACAAGCATAGTAGGGGATACAACAGTCTTCTGTAGACACTTGAATTGGCGTGCAAATCTATATGGATAATAGGCCTCACATATAATCTCTCCGTCAATCCTGGTGGCTAGTACACCATCTCTGCAAGCCAGCATGTATGACCTCAATTCCAGATTGGTGGTTACATCATCAACAAACCGCCCAGTTGGTGGATTTCCATAAGGAAAGAAATTGAATTCCTTTTACATTCTTAGCCTCACCTTCATGTCATAGGAATTGAGAGCTAGTGGAGAAATTCCAGAGAATGCCTGCACTGATGGCCTGAAAGAACTTTTGGGGATCTGTACTTTGTTCTGTACATTATACGTCCTGAAATGAGTGGAGATCCATCCCCACAAAACATGGAACAGTCCCACTATTCTCAAAGGAGAATTACTCATGAAGACATGGAGTAATCTTCTGTGAATCTAAAATGGGGGTATCCAACCCAACCATTTTCCCCTCATCCAACTTGGATACAATAACGAAGGTCCCTGGCCTGACGCCTCCCTTCAAGTCCCTAACTGGAAAAAGATAAACACTGAGCCACAGGGCCAAGAAGCCCGCCAAATGAGTCTTTTTTGGGATTCTTGGATTCACTTCGTATCCCCACTTCTCAAATTCACCTGTTTCAAGAGTCGGCAAGAATTTTCCAGGAGCACCCCTCTTCTCTGTTTTGGGGAAGGTGGTAGGATGAGTACAGGTGGGTACCTTCTCCTTGGGAACCTTCCCCTTCGATCCCTTCTCCATTGGCTCCTTCTCCAGATTTATGGTAAGAAACATTTTCATCCACTCCTTCGGATGAATATCATTTCTAGAATGAGTTAGGGAAGTCTCTGAATTCTTGATCTTGTGGAAGATTTTAAATAATTCCTGAGCTAAAGCCAGAGTCTTCTCCGAATCATTCCAAGTCGCCTTTAGGGGGATGAATTTATCATACATGCCACCTAGAATTGGAGCCCCTAAGATCTTGTGGACATCCCACAGACTGATTCCAACTTCTCCATGATTCAGATGAAAAGAATTGGTTTCTGGACTCCAATGGATGAGTATCTACGGTACAAAGTCATCATTCCAGTATACATATGTTTGCCCAGCCCAGATGGGTTCATATATTATAGCTTCTTTTAAATCCTCGAAAAACTCTGCGCAGGTTTGTCGCACCCAGTATGCCCACCTCCAAGTTGGCTTTACACCTCCTCCAGGACGAAAGTCCCAACTCTTCTTCCAGCATTTGGATTGATCCCAATAAGAGTTTCAGAAAATTGAGGGATAACAATTTGGTTGCAGCTCAGGCTTGTGAGGTTTCAGATCTGAGGTACATGGGCTATGATGCATTATGTAGGCCTTCTCCACTATTCTGGTATTTATAAATGATCCTCCACATGAGATATTTGCTGAAGAAAAATTAGTGTAATTCTGAAACCAATAAATTGGGATATTGTTCTTTTCCTCTGGAATGGTGACTTCTCGCAGATGACCATAGCCATACAAAGGTAGATAAATACTCTGCGGGAAGTCAATATGATACTTCTTCAGGTACTTGGTCAAAGCTAGAAGATTTTTGTCGCAGATAGTATAATAATCATGGCCAATGATGTTCATCATGTAATCAATTCATTTTCTGTCCAGTTCATTAGTCGATCCGATTCTCCTGGGAGCCATTTAATCTGCACAAAAGTTGAATAATTAACTCTTAAGTAAGTTTATTTTTCATAAAATTTGTGAAGAAAAGTGAAAAAGTGGCTAAGTCATTAAGGCGCGCAAGTCCCAAAGTTTATGTGCAAGTATAAGTGTGTCGCGCAAGTTTTAGCGCGTAGGTATCACCGCGCAAGTCCAAATACCTTTGTAGTTGTGTGACATAAAGAACCCAGCGGAAAACAGAGAACTTGCGAGATGCAGGAATCTTGCGCGGCGAGAGCTCAAAAATCTGAAATTAGGTGCTTTGCATGAGGAATGACCGCCTATATATAGGCCAAGCCACAACCTTGCACGCCGAATCTTTCACGGCTCACATCTGCGCGATTCCATTTGCGTACTCAACACTTGCACGCTGAATTCCTTGGTTTTCTTCTTCACCTCAGAGTCACATCCTCTTTATTTCAGATCCAACTCTGAGGGGGGACTTTTGTTGATGCTCCTTTCCATCACAGAGTCTAAACGAATGAAAAGGGAAATACCTTAAACCCAAAATGATTCATCCTTTGAAGAAACATCAAAAATTAAAAAAGGCATGAACAAAGATTCATTTTCACTTGGGTCACGCAAGTTCCACCAAGGTCGCGCAAGTATACTTGAGCACTGCCCAATGGTCGTATAGGTGACTTGCAGTCCCTCTATGATTTATGCCCAGGGTCTTCATCATCCTATAAATACCCATGTTGGGCCCCCCATTTTAGGAGGAAAAATTCCAGAAACTCAGATTTGAGCTCCTGAAACCCTAGTCTCTTCTCGAAGCTTCCAAACACTTCTAAGGTAATTTCTTACCTAGAATGAAAGATCTAAAGAGGGGTATTATGGCCTAAGTGTTGAAACTCATCAACAATTGCGCGCCTAAATGGCCATCCCTTAAGGGAAATGGCCAAACTTGCGCACCGCATTACCCCTTCAACAAAACTTGCACGCCACTCTTTTGGAATCCTCTAGGGAAAGTACTAAGGGCTTGAGCCAAGTCTCGCCCAAGTATTACCCAAAGGGTTGACCATCACGCAAGTACCCATGTGTCGTTCAAGTATACTTGCAAAACCAGAACTTGCGCACCCACACAGGACTTGTGCACCCACTCCTTTTTGGGTGCCTCTCCTACCTATTTCACCTATCTTATGCCTATCCACCTCTCTTATTCAAGATCCAACCTTCAAAACCTTCTTTAAAGTCATTTCTTTTGTCATGGATTCCTTGTTAGCTTCCTTATCTGAAAGGAATTCTGTGGAAAATCTCTCAAAACCTAGTGATTTACATATCTTAATGTCACTAAGGTGATAGACTTCATTCATTCAACCTCATCCTTTAAAGAGGAGAGGTTCCCTAACCTGGGCCTCCTTTTCAGGAGTATTCCCCAGTCATAATTTCTCTAAATCGGGCATCTTCCTTAAGAGTAAGCCCCACATATAAATTCCATTAACTTGGGCCTCCTTCTCAGGAGTAAATCCCAATCTCAAAATCCCAAATTTGGGCATCCTCCTTAGGAGTAAGCCCCAAGTCCCATAACATGGGACTCCTTTTCAGGAGTAAGCCCCAGTCTTCAAGTTCCCAAATATGGGAATCCTTCATAGGAGTAAGCCCCAAATTCCAAATTCTTTTAACCTAGGCCTCCTCCTTAGGAATAATCCCCATTCATAAATTCCCTTAACCTGGGTTTCCTTCTGAGGAATAAATCTCAGTTCTTAATTCCCTTTAATCTGGGCCTCTTCTTTAAGAATAATCCCCAGTCATAATTTCTCTTAACTAGTCCTAATTTACTTTTGATTTGGGATTCCTTCTCAGGAGTAAAACCCAATAATATGTCCTCTCTAATTTGGGCATCTTTCTCAGGATTAAGTCTTAAATTAAATATCCTAATCTCCATAAATCACATATACATTTAAGGACCTTGTTCCCGAGTTTCTTCCCTGAATTAAATCCTAATATTCATCTATCTGGTCAGTCATAAATATAGAAGCCCCACATCATTTCTTATAATTGCATCTTTCATGGCACAAATTGTCTGGTTTTAATAATACCTCTTGTTTCTCACACCGATCATGACTCACATGAGCATGGAGTGTAAAAGTAATTACAACATCTTTCTTTGATCCATCAATCATGCATAAACCTCATACTTATTTACTCAAAATATGTGGATTCTGATTCCTTTTCTAAAATAAAGGATACGTAGGTATCCCATTTGCAGGTACGATCCCAACTCTGAAATAATCTATGTCCTTATGAATGACAATAAACTTCGAGTGCCCCACTGAGTGGCTTCAAAACCAGTATGGTTATCATAATAACCAAGAGATTTCTATATAATGTGTCAAATGATACAATTGACTAATAATCTCTAACAAATACAGATGATTCTCTATCGATGAAGAACCTCGAATACATATTAAAGATTCTCTAAATCTTATACATGTTAATCATTGATTTTCAAATCTAAAGGAAAGCCCATTTTTATAATTGGTAATGTAATAAGGATTCACGAACATAACTCAAATCTATAAAGAGAGTCCAAGAGTAGAAAATATTTCCCCCCAAAAGGGTGTGATGAGTCCGACCTCCCATCCTCTCAACCAATGAAAATTCTTAAGCCTCATCAGTTCATAACTAGTGAGCACCTACCTTTGGAAAGTAGGTCTAAATGGATATAGAATCATTGGATGTTTCCAGTTCTACAAAAAAACCCATTAGAAACCGCTTGGAATGTTTTAACCTTAAACCAATGAGGTCATCCCCATTTTCAGAGGAAACAATGGGACTCATGAACAGGATCTTCCAGCCTTACCTTGATCGCTTTGTTGTAGTCTTCATCGAAGACATACTGATCAACTCGAATACCAGGGAGGAACATGCCTACCATTTGTGGGTAGTACTGGACACACTCTGAGAGCACCATCTTTATGGTAAGCTCTTGAAGTGCCAGTTTTGGATCTGAGAGGTTCACTTTCTGGGGCATTTCATCTCGAAGGCTGGAGTGTCAGTAGATCCAGAGAATATTGAGGCGGTACTTTCTTGGGAGTCACCCAGGAGTGTGACGGAGGTACGAAGTTTTTTGGGTTTGGTAGGTTATTACTGAAGGTTCTTACCAGACTTCTCCATAGTTGTAGCACCACTATCAACCTTGAAAAAAAGGGGAAACCCTTCATGTGGTCGGAGAGATGCCAGCAGAGCTTTCAGGAGCTGAGGAAGAGGCTGACTAGTACCCCCATCCTGAGGCTTCCAGAGGAAGGCGTAGGGTATGTAGTCTACTGCAATGAATCAAGGACTAGACATGGGTGTGTCCTCTTGTAGGAGTGAGTTGTGATCACATATGTTTCTCGGCAGCTGAGAAAGCATGAGCAGAACTATGCTACCCATGACTTGTAGTTAGCAGTTGTGGTCTTCGCCTTGAAGATGTGGTGGCACTATATGATGGGAAAACTCCTTACCGTGTACTCTGATCACAAGAGTCTCAGGTATATCTTCTCCTAGAAGGACCTAAACCCGAGACAACGGTGATGGCTTGATTTCCTCTAGGACTATGACTTTGAGATAGTCTATGCTACTGGGAAGGGGAATTTTGTTGCGGATGCGCTTAGCAGGAGATCTGGTATTCAGTTTCTAGGAGAGGTGATAGAGCAGTTGGCTGCCTTACAGATATCCTTTGTGGATAGGGATGTAGCAGCCTATCTACAGTCTCTTACAGTTACACCTCCACTTCTTCAGTGAGTCAGGGAGGCGCAACATGGGGATGTTGATTGTGAGACACAGCGTGCTTAGATATCCATAGGGTAGGCACCTGATGGATTTTCTGAAGGTGGGCACCACGTCATCCTCTTCAGAGGACGTACCTTGGTACCAGTTTCACTTCAGGAGGAAGTGTTGACAGTGTTTCACACTTCCCCTTTAGCGGTACATCCAGAAGCGGCGAAGATGTATAAGGACCTCAGACGACGGCATTGGTGGCCAAGTATGAAGAAGATAGTAGCTGATTTTGTCTCATGATGCCTCACTTGTCAGTAAGTGAAGGCAGATCACTAGGTACCATCAGGCTTGGGTCAACCCTTAGAGGTCCCAGAGTGGAAGTGAGATGGGATATACATGGACTTCATGATGGGTCTACCACATAAATCCAAGAGTCACGATTTGATATGGGTGATCGTTGACCAACTCACCAAGTCCTCCCACTTCCTACTGATAAGAGATCAGGGCTCAGTAGAGAGCTTGGGACGCCTCTATGTGTAAGAGATTGTGCGTTTACATAGAGTACCATCTTCTATTTTCTCCAATCATGACTCATGGTTTACGTCCTGGCTATGGAAGTGGTTGCAGGAGGCTTTCAGAACATAGCTTCGCTTGAGCACCACCTTCAATCCTCAAACAGATGGTCAGACCGAGCGGACCATCCAGACCCTCGAGGACATGCTCCGCGCATGTGTCCTCGACTTTGGTCACAGTTGGGAGGACCAATTACCTTTGGTGGAGTTTTCCTAAAACAACAGCTATCAATCCACCATCGGTATGGAACCTTTTAAGTCCTTGTACGGTCGAAATTTCAGATCGCCACTGTGCTGGATAGACCTAGGGGAGTTAGCACTAGTGGGACCAGAGATGGTACGTGCTACCACAGAGAAGGTTCAGATCATCTAGGAGCGGATGAAGACTACATAGAGCAGACAGAAGTCATATGCTGACAGGAGACGGAGGCCTTTGGAGTTCGAGGATGGCGACCACATCTTTCTACGGGTCTCACCTCGACAAGGTCTATGGAGATTTGACCGAGGAAGAAAGTTATCTCCGCGATTCATCGGACCTTTCTAGGTCCTCGGGAAGGTAGGCGAGGTGGCTTATCGCTTAGCTATAACACCTCTGTTTCATCGGGTGCACGACGTCTTCCACGTATCTCATTTGAGGAGATACGTGCATGTCCCGTCCCACATCATCGACCATGGAGAGATGGACATCGATGACGGGGTGAATTTCATGGAGGTTCCAGTGGAGATCGAGGATCTACAGGAGTGGGTCCTTCATGGATGGTCGATACCTTTGGTTCGTGTTCACTCGCAACACGGGAACCTCTAGGAGAGCACATGGGAGCGGGAGGCCTAGATGCTGCTCAGTACCCCCATTTGTTCCCTTAGTTCGAGTTGTATCTTACGGAGACGTAAAGCCCGTTGGTGGGGAGAATGTAATGACCTGAAATTTCTTGGGAATTTTTTTTCTTAAATACATGGAAATTTTACGAGTCCGCAAAAATTTACGACACTTGATTCTGGGGCCAAGTGTTCCCAGAATCGATTTCTGAATTTTTGTTTGGGTACCTTCACTAAACAAGCGAGCGAGATATTATAACTTTTGAACTAGTGTTCAGAATTGAAATTTGAGGGCACCGTTGAACTCATAGTATCAGTGATTACTTAGTGACGCCTTCACTCTAGTTGTGTTATAACGAGAATAGAACCTAGATTTTGGGTTTTTAATAAGTAAAATAAAAATAAGAGTGAAACTTATTTTTATTGTGGCAGTTAAAGTCTCCAAGGGTAGGTTGGAGGTGGGGGCCACCACACCCTAACCTTCCATGGGAGGTTATGGTGGAGGGGCCAACCCAAGAATAACCTCCCTTGGGAGTATAATTAAGGTGTGGTCCACCTGAGCATATAACCCCTTTAACACCCCATTTAAGTGGTGAAACATATAAACTTCCATGGTTTAATTTTTGACAACTCTCTTCATTTAATTGAAGACTCTTGAACTTCCCTCTTAATGGTGCCAACCCTATAAATTAATTGATTGAGCTCATTCAATTAATTAATTTAAACCATTTGAATTATTTTGGCCAAAAATTAAATAATGGGTTATCTTAACCCATTATTTTTGTTGGAACAATTATTTGGTGGAACATTTGGGAGAGGAGTTGAAGATAGATGAAGAACGCCTCTTCTGCCGATGAAGAATGACGAACACCCTCATACTTCTTCAACTAGAAAAAAGAAGGGAGTGTCGTCCTTGAAGAAAATTGATGACGCCATACTCGGATTCTTTATTTCTACTATCAACGAATCGACGTCTACCCTTTTACCACGACTTCATCAATGATCATCAACAAACGAGGTAGGGGGATTTGAGTTGTTTTTGTTTTCGTTCTACGTCATTGAATTTATGGAATATGAATTGCTGAATGATGAAACCATAACGAGGAGGGCTCAGACCGCATGAAAACGGCCTGACCCTCCCCCTTTGTGGATTTCGTTTGTTGATGACAGAGACGAAGCAAGGGCGGCCGACATCGGGCCTGCCGCGAAGAAACCGGAAGCGCAAGGCCGCTGAGTCGCCAAGAGGGAACGTCACCACCGTGCCGAACGGAAGGAGGGTCGTGGCCAGGGTGGGCCGCAGAGGAGGGGCACGGCACCGTCGTGCCGCGCTGGTGGTGTGGAGTGGCTGGCCACTAGGCCAGTTGAGAGGTGCGGGACCCTGTTGGTTCCCGCGTGTGGTGGAATGGCGCCACCCGGCGCCAGTTGAAGCTCCACCCGAACGAAAAAGCCGTTTGGGAGCCAGGGGGTGTGCGGCTTCCCCCCTGGCCGCGGCATACGTGGACCCCGTGAGTCGCCTGGCCACCGAGCCATGCCACCCTCAGGTCGTGCTGCCTATCCGGGCCGGGTGGCCATCAGGCCGGGTCGCCCTCAAGCCGGGCCGCCCATTCATGTCGGGCCGCCTTTAGGCCAGGCCGCCCACTCGGGCCAGGCCGACCACTCAGCTCGGGCCACCCCCTCGGATTGGGTCAGACCCGCGGATCATGTCGGAACCCGGTCCGGACCCGGGTCAGGCCGAGTCAGTTCGACTGAGTCGGACAGGACTCGGACCCACTTTGTCCTGTTTACACCTTTTCGCCCATATCTTGGTCTACGGGTGTTCGATCAATAAACTGTCTATTGAGATGGAAACATTAGATCAATACGGTTCTTTTGGAATACCCCACTTGAGGTTCGGACATAGTTGGGTACAGTCTGGTTGGTTTGAACCTAAAAACCAACCGGGCCCCTGGAACAGAAATGCCAATAACTCACAGACCGAGCATCTGATTGACGCGCCGTCTGTTGTGTTTAGATCCCTATGACGAGGCGGACCTTTGATATACTTATACTTGGGACTTCATGACAGTTGGAGTATCGACCACTAGCTCATGGACCAGATCCTCCTAGAGATGAGCGAGCGGAGTACGGAGACCTAGTAGCTGGATAATACCTCGCGACTGCTGACCTTTTAACTTGGAGTGTTTTGACAAGCCCAGTGGGTAGCGCCTCTGTGTGACGCAGTAGACCCACAGTGGAGAGCACCTCTATGTGACGCAGTAGACCCACGGTACTCGACAGGAGGAGTTCATCAGCAGGCTACGAGGGGGAGCACCTCTGTGTGGGCACGACAGACCCATAGTGGGGAGCACCTTTGTGTGATGCACCATACCCACAGTACTAGACAGGAGGAGTACCACAGCATCCCAGGAAGGTGGGAAGCGCCTCTATGTGATGTGGCATGCCCACTTTACTCGATAGAGGAGGATTACACCATCAGCTGAGGTTCCAACAGAGTGACTGGTGTTGTTACTTGATACTACCCCCTTGAATAAAAACCTGGTTTGATCTGATTTAATGGCTTTTATGTTTACCTCATGAATGAGATGGGTTACTAGATAACTTAGGAACATGTATGGGTATATACCTAAGTGATGGTTATCTATTGATTCCATAATTTTTGGATTTAGTGAGACCTCAAGGGTCTTGGGGTCCTTACTGAGTATCATTATACTCACCCCTGCATGGGCTATGCCCACACATCATTGTGTTGGTTGCAGACGACGGACAGTACTGACTGAGGTAGAGAATAGAAGAACTGGATGGTACCCGGAGGTGGACCAATCAGCGAGATGATAAACAGAGCAGAAAGATGGACGTGGACTGCTGAGGTGGCCGTCTGTACCTACCCTTCAGGTAGGAACCCTGGAGGACGACCCAGTGGCTGCTTTACTTATCTTCTTTCAGTTCTATTGTACTTTAATATTGGGATTGTATTTCCGGCCCCTTTACATTCAGCACAATCTTTTGTATACAGTTTTACTTAGTTTTTTACTTCCAGTTGCGTACACTGTTGTGTTTTTTTACTGTTATAAAGGCAATGTCTTCCAAGTTTTGGGATTTACGCCTTTGGTGCTAGTCGCTAGCCCCTGGCCTATGGAAGGTGAGCTTGGGGTAGTCATGATACGAGCCCCAGGGGATGGGTCATGACATGCCCCAAAACCTACAACCATATATAAGGACTGTGCATGAAATAGGGTGGTCACACAGGGTGTAAGAAATTAATCCCCATAAGATCTAATCAAGTTTACCTAATATTCATAAACATATATATTTTTTCACATAGAAAATAAATAATCATGAACAAAAGAGAACATGAGAATGATTTGTGATGATTAGGACACCACAACTCCATGTGTAACATCCCCAAAGCAGAAGACACCAAACTGGTACTCTGAGAAATATTGAAATATTAACTAAAGCATGCCTTTCTATACACCATAGGTTGCCTATGAGAAACTAGGGTCTAATAGATCATGTTATGATATTATACCCTCTTTACCAGAGTAAGACACAACAAATAACATCTTGAATAAAGGAAAGAAAAGAAATAAACTAGGAAATATAATAGAAACTAATTCCCAGATAGGGTACCACCATAATGAGACAATAAATATGTTATTCCATGTTAACCATTCCGAAAGTGAATGAAAATCCAAAAAAATACTAACTGAAGTATCCCCAAAATTAGTCTTAAATCCAATTATAGATCCTAAACCATGTACATGCCAATCCCAACTCAACTCCCTTGAATAGGTCCTTAACCCCTGTCCTGACCTATAATCATGAAATATTTTCAAGTTCCCAATGGTGGCCCGAGTAGGGTGTGACTGCAACTTAGTAGGCCACCACCAACGGTGTCTAAAAAATATCTAGTCTAATAGATATTGCATGAAATAAAAATAGAATACATGATAAAAAAGGAATAACTTGGGTTCTATTAGACAAAAATATTCACTTTATCCATTTTCATTTGTCATTCCATTCCCATTACTAGTTCCATGGGTTAAGAATTTGCCTATTTCACACAAAAGCCTAAGTCATTCCATTACCTTGAATAAGGGAGTAATTCAAGTTCTCTATCTCACTAGAGATAAAAATTTCATAAAAAATTAACCACACATAACATGGAGCATCAATCCTAGTGTTTCATCCAATGCAACCATTAAGGGCCTAGAGAATTATTCTGGCTCTCTAACCTAAGAATTTTATGTGGTGGGTCATAATATCAATCTAACCTAACCCATGGGAGGAGAATCAGTCCTTTATCCCACCCACCAATACATGTGTACATTCTTATACATCCTTTTATCACATATACCATATCACAATACATTCCAAAATCAATACACATAACATTCACATTTCACATTTAATTTATCACATAAATCATCATTATTCCCAAACCCATTAACAAACATACAATTTTTTATATCCCATTTCACGTTTTCAGCACATCACATGAATTAACCCATCTTTCACATTCATAATTTCAAATTCTATAATTCTTTTATGAATTTGTATTAAAATTATATAATCCATTGAAACATTCACATTTATCCCTTTAACCCTTTTTCACAATATTCTAAACAATCCCTTAATCCATTATATAAGACTAGACACAATGAAAAATTGTTTCAATTTATAAATAAATATAAAATATCATCATTTATCATGGGATATGTTTGAATAAAATTCATCTCTATGCATAACATCATCATTTACCCTATTCGTGAATGTTGGCACACCCCATGCCTAGCACAAAACTGGTCATGTCAACCTCAACACATCCCACAGGGATCATGATGGGTTCAATTCATCACTTTAGGTTAGAATTTTAACCAAAAAATACTATAGGAATCAAATGCACAACAGTGTAAAACCAATAACTCAACCACACATACACAAAGCATCAACAAGGCTATGGGATATAACTTGTAGACCCCTAACTTTGAATACTAAGATGAATGAAACCTTAACATTACCCTTAGATATTTATTCAAGAACCGTTTGAATTCCCAAACTAAGATCCATGTAAAATAGAGGGTTTTAGGGAATCAAGAAATGAAAAAAATATCTATATGTCCAAATCTAGAAAAGAGAATCAAGAGGAGAATTTTTCTTACCAAGAGCTTTGATCTACACCCAATAACACTCTAAATGTCTTATAATTGATGGAGAACCACCCATGGGAATATTTGGGTGAATGGGTTCATCACTATGATTTCAAGGGGAAGAATGGGGAAGAAAATCTGGTGAGAGTCTTAAAATCCTGAAGGGAAATTTGGTATTTGTTCACTTTTTAAAAGGGTGCATGGTTTGGCCACACGATATGAAAAACTATCCACAAACTATGTAACTTCCATTGTCCTAGAGGGATTTGGGGTTGAACAGTTTCATGGGGAGACCTTCATGGTTTTATAAACTATACGCCGACCATGAAAAACAACTCTTTTTAAGGTTCCATGGCTTGGCTATCCCCCTCACATTTTTTTCTTATCCCTGCACCCCTCCTCTAAGATAGCACATTTTGGGCGCACGGTTATCTCTAACCACGCAACAACCATGAAATATGAACTAGATGGAAAAATTTCTTTTTCTTTCATGTAATGAGTCCCTTAGAACACCCCAAGCCTTCTTATACATCCAGTAAAATTCCATTAACCAAAAAATAAGAGATTTAAACCAAAACAATTGTAGGGAAATACCCCTATGAAGTCTAGGATCTAACACCATTTTCATCACACCATTATATGCTAACCAAATAACCACAATACCTGACCATAACTTCTTCAACCATAAACTAAAGTCATGTCATATGAAATTTTTATACCAATGACCTAACCTATACACCAAGATTCTATGTAGGGAAACCAACAAGTCTTTAAAAGCTACTAAAAGGTTCAAGGTACGGTCCAATGCCAATGTACAAGATTTTAATTATCACTTAAGGTAGTCTTCCCAAAACCTTCTCGGTCAAGGTGGAGAAAATATCCATGTCACTACTACAACCATGTCTTATGGTAGGTATTATCATCATCATCTCCCAAAACATTACACCCTGACTAGTCCCTCTCACTTTGAGAAGATCAATAATTATATCCAACACCACCTCACCCAAGACAAGGCCATAACCTAAACTATAGAGACTCAGGCTTCTCAAATAGATATATTACATATTTTTTTTGTGATTATTCATTACATTACAAAAACACACACATGGGGACCATAATAGTTTAGTGTTTATCAAACATGAAACAAAATATTCTTAATTCCTGCAATATCTTAAATGTATCACATACCAATCCTCTTGTTAAGTTCTCTTGATAGACATACCATATATAAAACATTTATACATTACTTTCTAAAACAATACATAATAAAGGGTGAGGTAAAATAATCATTAAATGTAAAAAAAGAAGATATATAATCATATCGTGAACATATGGGTATTAGAAATGAAAATAACATTTTCAAAATAATACATTATATAAAAAAGTTCATAATAATGAGTTATGGAATAAATATTAGTTGTACATAAGGCATGAATCATAATAGAATCAAATAACACAAGCTATAAGAGAATAATAATCATCTAAGACATGGAATGTATGGAATACACATAATCATAGAAAATAATTTCCATATCATTCATGGACCACTTACAAAACCATTATAGAAGAAAAGGTCCTTTACTGAACTAGTCTCAGTCAATGTTCCTTCCCAGTATTGCTGAATCGGGTTCACTTCTCATTCCATGCTTATCTCACTAAACAAGATTTACTCACTATTTTATTCCTATCATACAGAAATAGGGTCACTCCTCATTCCATTATTATATTACTAAACTGGGTTCACTCCTTATTATTGTCCTATCTATCTCATGAGATATAAATCTTTACATATTTCATTTGAGGGAGAAATTAGTCCCAACCATCTAGGTTATATAATATACACCTACCTTGTTTATAAAATAAACACTGTCACATAACAAAAATCATACATATGTATGAAAAACGATCATAAAAAAAGTCATCATACAATATATAATGGAATTAAATCTGTTTTAGAAACAATTCATCATAACATAAACTAGTTTCATAATAATATCATCATTTAATCCAAGCATAACCCATCAAAAATGAATCCAGTTTCATAAGAATTTTATATGGATATAACTTATGAAATAAAAATAGTTTTCATAAACATCTTTTCATAATAAACATTAATAATTAAAATAATGGATAATAATGGTATCCTTGGTTTATATACTAATTAAATCACAAGTAACCTCATATAATTCCATCTTACATGGAATATAATTTTGAAAGGCTAATTGGGAAATTTCTGGAAAATAAATATTTTACTTCAAAATAAATTTCTGAAACTTAAAACATTATGAAAATAATTATCTTTTTGAATAACATTTGAATAATATAATGGATTATTTTAAAAATCACATGAAATATTTCTTGAGGAAAATATCATATTCTCTTCAAAAAACTCTTTATAAAACATAAAATATTTTGAAAAAGAAATTACCTTTGAAAATAACCTAGAAAACTAATCTAGAAAGAATTATAAATAATTTAAAACATTTATTGAGGAATATAACCATTTATATTTAAAAAAGGTCTATAAAATAAATTAAAACATCTTTAAAAAACATGTTTTAAGAAGAAAATTTATTTTTTACTAAATAGAGAATTATAATTATATTTTCTTAAAGGCATTTTCCCAATTATTTTAAGTACCATCGAATGAGAAAATGGTACTATTACATGAAAATGTATTTAATAAAAAAAAGAGAATAAAATTCAAGTGTTTATTTAGACATAGATCATAATATTTCATCATTGAAAGCATCATCATAAACAAACCCAATAAACAATGAGATTATAACATAAAACGCTTACCACTTTGGAAACACTGAAACATAAGATCCATTATTGAATAATATAAAATTAAAAATAAAATATAATGAGTATAAATAAATTTACTATATTTCATTTCAAATGGGTGGTTTATACACCTCGAAAAATAATATAAGTGAAAAACATAACATATGTATCAAAGAATGAATATTGAGACAAAAATCTCTTACTACATGAGTAACTTTTAAATCACAATCCCCATGAAATAATAAAAATAATAGAAACTTTATTTATCATTAATTTAGTTATATTCATTATTATTAATTTGATGAGGTAGTATATACACCAGACAAAAGAAACTAGTGGTGAATATGGCGTAAGCCTCTCAAAAATTAAAGTGAGACTAGAAATCCCCTTACAGATTAGTTAACTTCAGAACTGTAAACCCCAAAAAGAGATATATTTAAATGGATATGTAAATTAAAATAAAATTATATATATTAATCATAAAATAAATTCATATTCATTATATATACAATATCAAAGAAACATGTGGTGAATATATCATTGGTCTCATGGAATGTAAAAGTGATATGAAAATCCATTAACATAAGTATTCGATTTCATCATACTCATTAAAAAATCCTATTTAATAAATACAATTTAGTTATCAATATATTAAATAACAATATTCATATATATCATTCTATATGTTATTTTATTATGACATTTTATTACCATTTTATAAACAATTCCATGTTAAAGTTAGGTTTTGAGTAACAACTGATTTCTTTTTCATATATGTTTTTCTTTCTTATATTTTGGCCCAGTTATTTTTATCATAGTTCCATTATATCCAGAATTTTAAAACTGAAATAAATATAATATATATTCACTATATATTTATTTATAGTAAACCATAAAATTTATTGATTGTAAATGCAATAAAATGGTCGTGGAGACGGTACGTCGTATGAATCCATGAACATTGTTTTCCATTTTTATTGGGTTGAAAGAAAGAAACATAAATGATATATATTTTCATTTTATAATAATAGTTATTAAATATTTAATAATGTTTTTTATTAAACTAATCCTTAATATAATCCATGTAATTAGTTAACGAATCACATCTCTTCCTGTCGTGGCAGTCCACCGTACACACGAGCGATTTTATCTTATTCCAAAAAAATTGAAAGCATGAATTTATATTTGATATGAATATTTATTAATCATAATAACATCATATATATCATATGTATAATATATAAATTACTAATGCATTGTTAATTCCAACTATGATAGGTGGTATTGGAAAAATAAACGACATCGGTTCATGATGTGGCAGTCTTCCGTACACATGAATGATAATTTCATAACTTATTAGCTCAAAGTGGGGATGGTTTTAGGTAATTAACTTATCATAAATAAATATTAGTATATTTAAGTTACTTATATTATTATAAAATCATTATAAAACAATAATTTATGATGGTGGAGGAATAAATAAAATAAAAATTCTCATTGATGAATGTCTCCTCTTCTTTAGATATCCACCTCAAGTTTGCAAAAAAATATTTCCTAGGATGGATTTTGTAACGCCCCGACCCCAGCTACCCAGAGTCGGTGCATTACTTCGTAACATTGGCATGATCACAAAAGATCAAGTCTCGAAAGACCGATTAGTTTAGTAGCCTTGGAAACACTAGATACATTCGTAAACGTTACATTACATCATAAAGTGAAAAACTACAATAACAAAGTCTTCATAGTCCACACTCATATCCTCTTCTGACTATCCCTGCAGGTCATTCATAAAATACTTCTTCACATCCTGGAAAATATTAAAACATTGAAAGGGGTGAGCTCAGATGCTCAGTAAGGATAACAAATATGCGGAAGCTTTCATAAATAAACATAAACATTTAAGGCAATGTATAACTAAAACAAAAGCCTTTTAAACTTGAACATCAACATAATATGGCAAAAGTAAAATGAGATAATGCCATTTACTTCTTCACATGGATATTCTACTGGCCGAATAATCACATGCAATATCAATAACCACTTTCATAATGAGGGAATGCATAATGCCAGACTATCATAACCACGTAGCCAAGGCCTCGTGCCAAGACCACAAATAAAATTTTGTCAAGGCCTTGTGCCAAGACACTAGTTTGTCTCATGAGACCTGCCGATGCATCGAGGAGCTATAGCGGGCTCCACCCGTCACTTATTAAGTCCAATGCATTCCTCATATGAATAGGTTTAAACATATCATAAACCATAACATAATCGTATCACATAAAACATGCATAAAGGAAACATAACATTTCCACATTTCAATCACAAGATATCAATACAACACATTGATATAATAAAAAACGCTTTCAAAACCATTTTCAAAACCAAAATAAAAGAAAGTTAAAACATTGTATTTATTTTTCATTAAAAAAGTGATGGCTTATAGAGGAAGCCGAAACTCAAATAATGGTCACGACGGCGGAGAAGTCGTTGTCGCCGCATAAGTACGGAAAGAAAAACATTCCCTTTTGTCGTTTAGCAAAACTCTTTGTATAAAAAGATTCCTTTTGAATAACCGTAAAAGTCAAAGGGGTTTATACACCGTATAAAAGAAAATTGTGTATAAAACCAAATATGCCTCAATGAAAGGGGATTGAGACGAAGTCCTTAAAAAGATCATTTTTAAAATAAAATAGATCTATTATGTGTATTCACTATAGGTACACATGAAGAAAGTAAAAATACAAGATAGGACATAATAATATCATGACATAATTTGAAAGTAGGAGATTAACCCAAAGAATGGAAATTGGGTTAAGAAATTCCCTTACAAAGATCATTTATATAAAATAGATCTATTATGTGTATTCAATATAATTACACATAAACAAAGTACAAATGCAAGATATGACATAATAATATCATGACATAATTTTGAAGTAGGAGATTAACCCAAAGAATGGAAGTTGGGTTAAGAAGTTCCCTTACCTCGTGTCTGAATTGACTCAACCGTTCTTTAACCTCCTGAATAATAAACTAGAGTTAATATATACCTTATTAAGAACCATTTTCAACTTCATTATCCTTATTATATCACTTATTACAATGATATGAACATTATGTAATTATTTAAGTTAATAATGTTCATTTTGTCGGTATTTGGTTCTTAAGTCAAAAATAGGCTTCTTACACTTACATGTTGTTAATTTGGTCAAAGGTTCATTATATCCAGAATGGTATTCATGATGTAGATATCATATATGTCATATATATCCAGTACATACATTCATTTATAATATTACATCACATTTAGAGGTAAGAAATGAAATGCACCGTTCATGGAGACGGTAAGCCGTACGTACGCATGAACGCTACTTCCATTTCTATTTCATATTTTCTGGAATGGAATCATAATGATATGAGAGTATATTATAATTCCAGTATAATAACATATATAATATCATTAACTTTATCCTTCACACATCCCACATATGGTATTAACGAATCAAATCACTTTCAGGGGGCGGTAGTCCGCGCTTCCTAAAATGAAGATATCGTGTTTTACCCATAATGGAAACCATAAAGGTATGCCCAAAATGAAAAAAACAGAAGCTTAAGGAAAACATAAACATATTATATATCATATATAAAAATAGTGACATCATAATGGCCACCTTTGAAGGTGTTAAATGAGTGTTGAACAATCATCGTTTTGGGAGGCAGAATTTCGCCATCCACGGAAACCTTATGTTCTTTAACCATTTGATGTAGTTGTGTGGAAGTGTAGCTCAAATAAATCTTATAACAACATCCTAGTATATTTAAGATACTGGTGTTGTTACAAAAGAAGTAAATAAAAAGAGTTTAGGGGGTTGGAGAAGCAAAATAAAACAAAAGAACATGAGAGAATGAATTACCTTAAAAAGTGTAACTCCTTTTGAGTTGAGCCTAAAGGCTTCCTTTGAAAGGATTCTGCCCAAAGGGAATCCTCTAGGATGAGGAGAGGGATGTGGAGAGAGCAAATGGGCAGGGGTTGGCCGAGCCAATGGCTTGAAGAGTGTGTGAAATGAGGTAGAGGTGGGGGCCTTTATAAGAGGAGAGGAGGGGCACTTTTGGAAAGTAAAGGAACATTACATTATTTGAAAATGTGTTTCGGTTTTAAAAGGTCCCACATTGATAGAATTCGTGGATAAGGTGATAAGGCATCGAAATCCACTCATCCAATAGGTTTTGGCCATGTGTAGTTCATAGATTTTATATTAACTTTCCATTTTATTTAAATCGTCAAATAATGATGTCATCGCTGCATCATTATTATGTCATAAATAATTAAATTTATTTAATGTCTAAAAATTATAAAACAAATACTATGATATATGAAATCTTTTTATCTTTCCAATGACTATTTATAATCAAAATTTGGACTTGTATAACCCTACTTAAAAATTGTTTTCGTAAAACATATTATGTTTGTGTCATTTTCACTTTAACATTAAATAAAAAGTAATTTATGTTATTTCCCAACAAAAGTGGATCCATGGGGTCCCCAAGTTAGGCCATGGCTTGTCTTGGTCGGCCATGACTCAACCAATGAGGTTGGGACATGTGTCTAGGTCATTTCATATTATTAAAGTATTATTTATACCTTAAACTACACTAATTACCTCTAATCGCGATTAAGAACTTAAAAGTTACTATTCACCAAAAAATTATTTTGATCTCATTGAACCACATTTTACTTCTTAATGACAACCATGTATGTCGGATTTTTGAAAATCAAATCACAGAAGTGGTAATATTTCATTTAAACGAAAAAATCAGTTATTTAACTACCACTTAGTGGTTTCACTATTCATCAAAAATTGAAGTTTTTCAGAACAATGCCAAAATTTCACCCTAAGCTATAATTGATATTACGAATTCAAAAATGAAGTCCATTTTGAAATATAAAATTTATATAATTTTAAAAAGTGGTTATTACTATTCATAACGGCTATTTTGATTAGTTGTGGTGTGTTAGAACTCGAAGTTGCGTACAATGCAAGCTTTTGCATTATTGAATGAGAAGCGTATCGTGGAAGCTCGGGGTGTTACATTCTCCCCTCCTTTAATAAATTGCGTCCTCGCAATTTGAAATTTTTCTTGGAAAATAAAAGGTTGAAAAGAGAAAATACCTTTGAGGAAAACCCACATCGGAAATAAGGTTAATAAATATATAACATTAAAAGAAAGCAGGATAATTACAAAGGTCACCCGATATAGCCCATTCTAGGATTATATATGGATATGGAGGAGAAACAAACCATCAAGGTCTGATGGAGAGTTATAGAAAACAGGATTAGGAGAAAGTTTAACCACAAGAGAATCACAAACATGTGATTGGTTAAACGGTCATTGAATCCCCAGTTGGAAAAGTTAACCGAAAACATTTTTGTTTTAAGTTACCTTTTATAATGTTGAGGAATTTATTTAGAAGATTTACTAAGAACGTAAGGGAATATACATACTTGTTATGTATACTTTCATTCGTTAATAAATTTTTACCACAAACACAACTTTTACTCCAAATGGTAACGGAACTCAAAAATATTCTATTTATCCTAATTGTATAAGGTTCCAAATGTTAACACATACCATTTAGATTAGTAAAACGATTTTGTAATAACCAGGGACTTCCTGTAGGCTAGTGGTAGGAAATAAAGGCCTGTCGCACTTTGATTGTGGGTTCGATTCCTACAGCTTTGTCTGACGCGACGGTTTATGCCCCACCCTGCAGGTTGTCCTTTTCCTAAAACTATAGTATTATAATACTCCAAAAATAATCTTCATAAATTTTTTAACCTTAAACCATACTATCCAAAAATCAACTTAATCCACTCCAACCTTTATAGTTATCCAAAATACCTCTGTCCAGACTTTCTCTAAAAGGTCTCTTAATTCCAAAATCAATTTATCAGATTCCCCAAACAAAGTAAAGTTTCTTTTATTGTCACATACTAAAAATATAATTACCTTCATCATATTAAAACCTTACTGAAACCAACAAGTACTGCAGTAAAATCCTTATATAGATCACATTATTCTAATAACCAGAATATAATCCATGAGTCCAAAAGCACCAATACATTAGTTATTCTGCTTCAACTGTAGTAATAGCATAAGATTGTCCTTGATCCTTTGGCCTTTTCTGAGGTAAGTTTCCTTGACGCTTAGGACATTCATTTGCATAATGACCCATTTCTCTACAATTGTAGCATTCAACTTTGACAGCCTCTTTCTTTCCCTTGCAATCACGTGCCTGGTGACCTTTTTCTCCACATTTATAACAGACTCCCATTCCTTTTAGGCAAGTACCAGGGTGATTCTTCCCACAATTATCACATAATGGAAAATCCGTCTTTCCCTTTTTCCCTTTATCTGTCTCTTGTTCCACCGTTCTCTTCTTCTCTTGCTTTACTTTGTTGTCATAAGACTTAGAGAATTCCTTTTCTGTCTTGATATCACATGAGACTATATCTTCGTATGTTGAGAAAGATTGTGACACTAGAGCTCGACGGAGAAATGGTTTTAACCCATCAAAGAAACGATCAATCTTACTTCTTGGGTTATGTATATAATCTGCAGCATGCCTTGCTAACCTTGTAAAGTTAGCCTCATACTTTGCAACATGCTCATCCTCCTTTTGTCTCAGACTCAAAAATTGCCTTTCCATATCCGCTCGATGGTCTCGAGGAAAGTATTTTTCTAAGAACAGCTCTTTGAACTCCTGCCATTCCATGTTTGTTAATTCATCATCTTCCTTTGTGTTTTGAATTAGTGACCACCATTGATCGGCATCTCCAGTGAGGCGGTAAACTGCCATGACAACATTCTCCCTTTCACTACTCCCCAGGGCATGGAATATTTTCTCTAAGGAATTTATCCATTGCTCAGCTACTATAGGATTTGTACTCCCATTGAAGGTTGGCGGTTGTTGCCTCATGAAACGGTCTAGCATTGATCCTCCACGTTGCGGATCAGGGTGCTCCATACGAGTAAGGTTGTTATTCATAACCTGCGTGAGTTGTCCCAGTACGGTGAGAAGCTGATCAGCACCAGTTGTATCACTAGCTCCACCATAATTATCCTGAGTAGGAGGGCAATTCCTACACAGAGTGCGTGCATTGATACGGTTTCCATTCCTTCCACTAGGCGCCATTTCTAAACAATGGCATAAACTAGATTAGTTTATGAATCAAAATACATAATTCCATACTTGTAAAACACTTAACATAAATTGAACTAATTATGGATATAATCCATAATTATAAAAAGGTTTTATTTGAGGAAGTATATACTCATAACCGTTCATAGTGGTTTGTAAAGAAAATGAGAATTATCCTAAGCATATCCCCCGGGAGTGTCGTAACCAAGAGTGCAGCAAGGCCCGTTGTCGTGCACCAGTTCCCGTTCGAGTCTAGCTCAAAGCGGTGTTTTCGGGTTTTACCCCTAGGTACATCTGTGCCAGAGCCGCCTCTACCTGCTCGTATCCAGACAGGGATGTATTGCTCGGAAAACTCACAAAATCTCTACAATAACAAAATTCTAGGAAGTTCTTCTATACTAATCCTCAAAGTCTATCTTTGGGCTATGTGCTCTAATCAGAGTTTATCTAAATCTAGCTTCCAAGGTTAGTACTAAACTGCCTCTGATACCAACTGTAACGCCCCGACCCCAGCTACCCAGAGTCGGTGCATTACTTCGTAACATTGGCATGATCACAAAAGATCAAGTCTCGAAAGACCGATTAGTTTAGTAGCCTTGGAAACACTAGATACATTCGTAAACGTTACATTACATCATAAAGTGAAAAACTACAATAACAAAGTCTTCATAGTCCACACTCATATCCTCTTCTGACTATCCCTGCAGGTCATTCATAAAATACTTCTTCACATCCTGGAAAATATTAAAACATTGAAAGGGGTGAGCTCAGATGCTCAGTAAGGATAACAAATATGCGGAAGCTTTCATAAATAAACATAAACATTTAAGGCAATGTATAACTAAAACAAAAGCCTTTTAAACTTGAACATCAACATAATATGGAAAAAGTAAAATGAGATAATGCCATTTACTTCTTCACATGGATATTCTACTGGCCGAATAATCACATGCAATATCAATAACCACTTTCATAATGAGAGAATGCATAATGCCAGACTATCATAACCACGTAGCCAAGGCCTCGTGCCAAGACCACAAATAAAATTTTGTCAAGGCCTTGTGCCAAGACACTAGTTTGTCTCATGAGACCTGCCGATGCATCGAGGAGCTATAGCGGGCTCCACCCGTCACTTATTAAGTCCAATGCATTCCTCATATGAATAGGTTTAAACATATCATAAACCATAACATAATCGTATCACATAAAACATGCATAAAGGAAACATAACATTTCCACATTTCAATCACAAGATATCAATACAACACATTGATATAATAAAAAACGCTTTCAAAACCATTTTCAAAACCAAAATAAAAGAAAGTTAAAACATTGTATTTATTTTTCATTAAAAAAAGTAATGGCTTATAGAGGAAGCCGAAACTCAAATAATGGTCACGACGGCGGAGAAGTCGTTGTCGCCGCATAAGTACGGAAAGAAAAACATTCCCTTTTGTCGTTTAGCAAAACTCTTTGTATAAAAAGATTCCTTTTGAATAACCGTAAAAGTCAAAGGGGTTTATACACCGTATAAAAGAAAATTGTGTATAAAACCAAATATGCCTCAATGAAAGGGGATTGAGACGAAGTCCTTAAAAAGATCATTTTTAAAATAAAATAGATCTATTATGTGTATTCACTATAGGTACACATGAAGAAAGTAAAAATACAAGATAGGACATAATAATATCATGACATAATTTGAAAGTAGGAGATTAACCCAAAGAATGGAAATTGGGTTAAGAAATTCCCTTACAAAGATCATTTATATAAAATAGATCTATTATGTGTATTCAATATAATTACACATAAACAAAGTAAAAATGCAAGATATGACATAATAATATCATGACATAATTTTGAAGTAGGAGATTAACCCAAAGAATGGAAGTTGGGTTAAGAAGTTCCCTTACCTCGTGTCTGACTTGACTCAACCGTTCTTTAACCTCCTGAATAATAAACTAGAGTTAATATATACCTTATTAAGAACCATTTTCAACTTCATTATCCTTATTATATCACTTATTACAATGATATGAACATTATGTAATTATTTAAGTTAATAATGTTCATTTTGTCGGTATTTGGTTCTTAAGTCAAAAATAGGCTTCTTACACTTACATGTTGTTAATTTGGTCAAAGGTTCATTATATCCAGAATGGTATTCATGATGTAGATATCATATATGTCATATATATCCAGTACATACATTCATTTATAATATTACATCACATTTAGAGGTAAGAAATGAAATGCACCGTTCATGGAGACGGTAAGCCGTACGTACGCATGAACGCTACTTCCATTTCTATTTCATATTTTCTGGAATGGAATCATAATGATATGAGAGTATATTATAATTCCAGTATAATAACATATATAATATCATTAACTTTATCCTTCACACATCCCACATATGGTATTAACGAATCAAATCACTTTCAGGGGGCGGTAGTCCGCGCTTCCTAAAATGAAGATATCGTGTTTTACCCATAATGGAAACCATAAAGGTATGCCCAAAATGAAAAAAACAGAAGCTTAAGGAAAACATAAACATATTATATATCATATATAAAAATAGTGACATCATAATGGCCACCTTTGAAGGTGTTAAATGAGTGTTGAACAATCATCGTTTCGGGAGGCAGAATTTCGCCATCCACGGAAACCTTATGTTCTTTAACCATTTGATGTAGTTGTGTGGAAGTGTAGCTCAAATAAATCTTATAACAACATCCTAGTATATTTAAGATACTGGTGTTGTTACAAAAGAAGTAAATAAAAAGAGTTTAGGGGGTTGGAGAAGCAAAATAAAACAAAAGAACATGAGAGAATGAATTACCTTAAAAAGTGTAACTCCTTTTGAGTTGAGCCTAAAGGCTTCCTTTGAAAGGATTCTGCCCAAAGGGAATCCTCTAGGATGAGGAGAGGGATGTGGAGAGAGCAAATGGGCAGGGGTTGGCCGAGCCAATGGCTTGAAGAGTGTGTGAAATGAGGTAGAGGTGGGGGCCTTTTATAAGAGGAGAGGAGGGGCACTTTTGGAAAGTAAAGGAACATTACATTATTTGAAAATGTGTTTCGGTTTTAAAAGGTCCCACATTGATAGAATTCGTGGATAAGGTGATAAGGCATCGAAATCCACTCATCCAATAGGTTTTGGCCATGTGTAGTTCATAGATTTTATATTAACTTTCCATTTTATTTAAATCGTCAAATAATGATGTCATCGCTGCATCATTATTATGTCATAAATAATTAAATTTATTTAATGTCTAAAAATTATAAAACAAATACTATGATATATGAAATCTTTTTATCTTTCCAATGACTATTTATAATCAAAATTTGGACTTGTATAACCCTACTTAAAAATTGTTTTCGTAAAACATATTATGTTTGTGTCATTTTCACTTTAACATTAAATAAAAAGTAATTTATGTTATTTCCCAACAAAAGTGGATCCATGGGGTCCCCAAGTTAGGCCATGGCTTGTCTTGGTCGGCCATGACTCAACCAATGAGGTTGGGACATGTGTCTAGGTCATTTCATATTATTAAAGTATTATTTATACCTTAAACTACACTAATTACCTCTAATCGCGATTAAGAACTTAAAAGTTACTATTCACCAAAAAATTATTTTGATCTCATTGAACCACATTTTACTTCTTAATGACAACCATGTATGTCGGATTTTTGAAAATCAAATCACAGAAGTGGTAATATTTCATTTAAACGAAAAAATCAGTTATTTAACTACCACTTAGTGGTTTCACTATTCATCAAAAATTGAAGTTTTTCAGAACAATGCCAAAATTTCACCCTAAGCTATAATTGATATTACGAATTCAAAAATGAAGTCCATTTTGAAATATAAAATTTATATAATTTTAAAAAGTGGTTATTACTATTCATAACGGCTATTTTGATTAGTTGTGGTGTGTTAGAACTCGAAGTTGCGTACAATGCAAGCTTTTGCATTATTGAATGAGAAGCGTATCGTGGAAGCTCGGGGTGTTACAGATTTATTCCGAAAAAATGATTCTATAATTAGTTTAGGTAAGTTTAGAAGTTATTTTTTCATGTTATGGTTAAGAAAAAATGGCTTGAGGGGTTTGAATAAGTGAGGTTAGTGATTTCCCTTTTATAGTTGAGGAGGAGTGTCATTTTGGAATGTACCAAAAATAATTCAATATTATGAGATAAATATTACCTCATATAGATCCAAAATTGATTAATAAAACATATTAGGTATCATTTGGTTGGTAAAAACCTCCAAAATATAAAATAAATGCACTTTTTCAATTTATTACTTAGTCTTTAAGTTTACTCAAATTGTTTCCTTATAGTTTTCACCAACGTAACTAGTATATTTTGATTTAGCAAGGTAATTTATCCTTTTAGAAAAATTTTAGAAAATATATATTATATATTTTATACCCAATTATTCTAGATATTAAACATAGTTTATTAATAAATTCCTATGTGTGTGGAAAATTAATTTTCACATAAACGCATGTAATGCACAAAACGTTTTTTAAAACATAATCACGATAATCAATTTTAACAGTTTTCTATAATCATTTTGATAAAAAATTTAATATTAACTGACCAAATAATATAAATTATTATTATTCCAAATATATAATCCATTTTTTTAAATTCCATTCATCTATTTTTTATATTTCAATTTAAAAAAAATACCGCAGGCAAGACGAGAATGCTGGTTTTTAAAGAAATAATTTTTTAAAGTTTACAGTGTTTTTATATCAAAATTCAATATGAAAATAATTCTAATGACCAAAATTGGATTATATGATACAAAATTAAATTAATTTTTCTTTAAACCAATTAAAAATAAAATTTTACATTATAAATAGATTAATTGAAAATTCTTTTTTAGTTAAATTTCAATATATATTTCATTACTCATCAAAAAATATAATTTTTTCATAAAATCACCAAAAAATTTCCCTAAAATAATTTTCATAATATCATTTAATAAATTATATTTATTTTATAAAATTCATTTGTTTAAATAGTAAAATAATATTTTTCAAATTAGTGTGCCATAAAAAGGAGAAAAAACTTCTTTTTAGAAAAATGTGGGTTCTAAGTGTAAAATTGGATTTATTCTTATATATTGTATAGAAAACATATAATATTTTTGTTACAAATTTTACTGATAATATAATATAAAATTTTCATTATAATAGTTATGTAAAATTTATTTGGATAACTTATTGATATAAAACACACTTGAGCGCATGAAAATAGCTTTTATGAGAATGTTTTCCTTATATTTTCATAAGTGTATTATTTAGATTTCATATTAATTGATCACTGATTAAATAATTTTATATTTTGTGTAAACTAAATTTTCATAATTATTTAATATTATTCAAAACCACCATTTCAATGGATAAGTGATAACTATTAGATTAAGTAATAATATTTTAATAATACATCACATTTCATTAAAACCCTGTGTTTAGTATAATACATGTCAAGATTAGTGTTACATGTAACAAGGTCCAAAATCAATGTTTCATGTAAAATAGGCTAAACCTATAATTGGGTGTAGAGTGAAATATCAAAAATATTCAATTCATTCGAAAAAATATATTTCTCAAAATCTATAGGTTTTACATTTTACCCCCCATAAAAGGAATTTCTCCCTTAAAATTCATCCCTCTCACTAAAGGATTAAAATTTTAAAAAATACTTCATAGAATCCCAAATCATACAAATGAATGGTAAAAATTACCTTAAAACAGAAATTTTGATACATAAATATTATCTAAAGTAACTCACAACTAGGTTTCTATATAGAATAACATAGGTGGGAAGTGAATATTTGGACATGACAGAAAATAATAAATAATTATAAAGAGTGATAGATATCACTGATCAAAAGAAAGTGGGTGATATAGAGAATGTTAATGACAAAAATTCCATATACCAAATATGAATGAAAAACATCATTAATATCATCAAAAATGGAGATAATAGGAAAATATTTTATTTCAATATCTTTTTCCAATGGTTGAAGAATTTTTAGAAGAAGATATACTAACTGGATTTCATTCCATTTTTTAAGAACAATATCATTCATTAGTAGTACCTTGATCAATTTCCACTTCATATACTACTCCAAGAAATTAAGGTGATTTATTTTTCCTAAATCACTACAAGATCATAATATCCCTTAAAAGAATAAAAAGTCGTTCCATTTGTCTTTAATTTTCATCACAACAAAATGGGTATCATTGGTTATCCAATATACAAAATTCATTATATGGTGAATTAATATGTTAATCTTCTAAATGAAATACAATCCTCAACATAAACCATTCTATAAATTTTTAACCTTATAACTTTTACAAATTCATTATTTATAAATAATGTCAAAAAATATCTCAGAATAAACATAACATTAATTCCCCATATATCATAAACTAGCTCCTGATTGTTGCAAACCAAACAATTGAATACCATAATAATGTATTCTCTTGAAAAAAGGTAATGATCTAAATTACCATAAAACCATATTGAAAACATTGATTCTCCTTCATTCTTTTCATAAAAGATAAATTACTAGATATATACATAAAATCTAAAAATGTTGTAAACTCCATCAATGATAGCAGATACTACTTACCCAAAAATAATTATTATTTCTAAGGTCATTGATACTATCCAATTTAATTTATCTATATAAATAATCTCTTTAAAAATATAAATTTAATTTTTCAAACATTAATAACACATTACGGTTTGACTTCCCTTAATCACAATATCACCTTTCTATTAAAACACTATTCCATATCATCATTACTATTAATTTTTTTTTTCAAATCCTTAATGAAAAACTTATTCTTAATTATTCATATGACATAATTCTTGAATTACATTATATAAACACTTTAATCATCATTCTTAGTACTCAAACCATTAACTAGGATTTATCATCTTATTCTTTAATACCCCTTTATTAACAAATGAAATATGAATCATATCTTAACATTCATCAACCTCAATTTAATCATGCTTATAAAAAATACTTTTAGAATAGACCATACCTTTAATATTTCATTTTTGGCCCCTCATCATCATCAATAAAACTATTACATTTACAATATTTCTGATTTCATTCATGAAATTTAAACCTAGGAAATTTATTTTCAAAATGGCCATACATTCCAATTTTTAAACATTCATCTATTAATAATAATTTATAAAGATCAATATTCCCAACCATTGCATTAAATAATCTTTTCATTTTCCCATGAAAATTGATAACTTTATACCCTAATTCTATAAGAATAAAATGTCTTCTCCTTCCTTTAATACATTCCCTATAGTTATTCATCCCACATTCTCAACATATTTGAAATTGAAACCTCTTTCCTCTATGGAATCCACTACTTGAAATCTCAAAGAACTCTATCCTTCTCTTTTTTGGTGAGTCGAAGAGTTAGTTAAGGTTCAAATTGTTCATAATGTTCCATGATAACTTATTGGGAATAATCAAAATATCCTTTAATATATTTTTCAACTCATTTTGTTTCACATTATCACATTAAATATTAACCCAATTCCTTTTGGTTTCTAAGATAGACTAAAACTAAAAAAACATTGTGTGAGTAATAAAAATCATAATGGGAAAGTAAATACTCATGGAAATCACTTATAGGATTTCTAAATCTTGACATGTTCATTTAAATATATGACACCTTATTTATATCCTATGTAATTCATAGTCATCATCTATTTAAATCATTCATGATGGTTTGTAATGATTTTGTGAATTTCCAAATCATATCCTTTAGGAGTGTCAAACTAGGTGTGTAGTAAGACCTTTTTTCATAGACCAGTTCCTGATTGAGTCTATCTCAATACACTGTATTCAAGGTTTCTACCCCTAGTTACATATGTACAAAACCCACATCCATATGTATTATCCATACATGTATGTTTTTCTAGGAAACAACTTGTTGAATCCTTTATAGAAATTCTTGGACCTTTTCATATACTTGAATCATCCTTAAACTTATTCTTAGACATTTCCTTACTGATATCACAATGGTTATATTATCCTTGTTTCCAAAGCCTAACTAAACCCTACAATTTATACCAAATATAATAACCCAGGCTCCAAATACATTATTATTATAGCTTTCTAGATGAATATTAATTACATTACACAAACATGCACCTAAGGATTGTAATAGTTTAGTGTCTTTGAGAACATGGAACACAGTCATATTAATTCCTTAAATATATTAGGTTTACCTCATTAATATCTTCCCATTATGTACTCTTTATATACATTCTCTATATAAAACCTTTCTTCATAACCTAGGGAAAGGAATTATTAGAAAGGGTGATCCCAGATGTACAATAAGGGTAAAAAGGGAGATATATAAGCATATCATCAACATAAGGGTATTATAACATGAGAATAATATTTGAAAAAAATAATCTATAAAGAAATATCTTAATAATGAGTCATTACATAAATATTGGGTGTTCATAAGACATGAATCATAAGGAAAATAAAGAACATAAGCTACAAGAGCATAACACTAGCATTAGACATGGAATTTGTGTCATAAACATAAGCATAAAAAATAACATCAATATTATTCAAGGATAACTATGAGAACCATAATAGAAGAAAAATTCATTTATAGAACTGGGTTCACTCCCCTTTCTTACCTTATCTTATAAAACTAGGTTCACTCCCCATTCTAACCCTGTATTACTGAACCGAGTTCACTCCCCATTCCAGTTATGTATTAATAAACTAGGTTAAATCCAGATTTCACTCATATCTATCTCACGAGTTATAAATCATTACCCAATTCAATAGAGGGACATATAGGTCACACCTGACTTGGTTATTAATTAACAACCATCTAGGGTTATAATATAACCACCATGAAATAATCAAAATTAGTACATATGTGTGCCAAAATATTATAAAACATTCATTATATCAGAACCCATGAAATTAAATAGTTTTCATAAATATTTCATCATAACCTAACCAAGTTTAATAATCATTTCATCATATCATCAAAACATTACCCATGGAGAAAGGAAGTTGGTTTCACAAGCATTTTATCATGCTATAACTCATGTAGGACAAATGATTTTCCTACACATATTTCCATAATAAAAATAAAACATTCATAGAAATTATAATAATTTTATACTTGGATAATATAACCATTAAATCATATGTAACCTTAAATAAGTTCACCTTAGATAAAAAATAATTTTGAAATACTATATGGGAAATTTCTTAAAGAGAATATATATTATTTTAAAATGATTTTTTTAAAACATAAAACATTACAAAAAATATTCATTGAAATTAAATTTGAAAACTTATACCAAAATCTTTTTAAAATCATTCAAATCATTTCTTGTGGAAAATATTCTTTCCGCTCTTAAAACCCATTTTTAAAATAGAGAAAATTTTGAAATAATTTTTTCCTTCTCAAATTTCCTAGAAAAAATATAGAGGAACTTTTATAAATAATTTAAAACATTTCATGAGGAAAATATCCCTTATTTTTTTGAAAAAAAAAAATCTAAATTTTTTAAAACATTTTTAGAAAAAAAAATTGGAAGAAAATAGGTTTTTTATTGAAGAAGAAATAATGTCACATTTTCTTCAAATCATTTTCCTAATTATTTTACCTACCTATAAGTGAAAAATGGAAATAATACTTGAAAAAATAATTAATAACCAGATTAAAATAAAATTCATGGGTTTATTTAGAGATATATCATAATATTTCATCATTGGAAGCATTAACATAAATAACGCTGATAGACGATGATATTGTAATATAAAAATATTACTACTTTGACAACTTTTAAATGTAACAACCTTGAAGGAAAGAAATTAAATAAAATGTAAAATATCATGATGATAAATATATTCATGATATTATATTTCAGCTGGGTTTTATATACACCTCATAAAAGAATATATGGTTAGAACATAACATATGTCTCAAGAAAAGGAAAATTGAGACAAAAAATCCATCACCACTTCAGTAAAATTTGTATCATAAGTCCCTTGAAATAATAAAATAAATAGAAATATTATTTATAATTATGTTATTTATATTCATTATATATCTTTTCATAGGTTATTATATAGAACAAACAAAATAAACTCGTGGTGAATATGGCATAAGTCTCTCCGAAGTAATAGTGAGACTAAAAATCTCATTAATGTTTTGTTAAAATTTGAACCATAAACCCCATAAAAAGATATATCTTAAAATGGATATTTAAATTTCAAAATTTTATTTATAATCATAAAAAAATATATTCTTGATAATTATATACATGACATAAAAAAAACATGGGGCTAATATGGAATTTGTCTCATAGAAAGTAAACGTGAGATGAAAATCCCTTACTTTAAGTCTTGACATTATTTTTACTTGATCAAACCACCTATATAATAAATATAATTTTATTATTTATCTATTAAATAACCATATTCATATATATAACACCATATATTATTTCCTTGTGGAATTTTATTACCCATTTACTAAAAATTCCTTGTTAAAGCTATGTCTTTGGTGATAACTGATTTGTTTTTCATATATGTTTTGATTTTTTATATTTATAGTCCAATTTATTTGATAATGGTTAAATAATATCCATAATTATAAAAATGATATAAATATCATATATATTCATTATATAGGTATCTATAGTAATCCATAAAATTTAGGGATATGAAATGAAATGAACCTTTCATAAATATGGTAGATCATAAGTATGCATGAACTTTGTTTTTCATTTTCTTTTTGGGATGAAATAAAATGAAATGATATATATTATCATTATAGAATAATTTTTATTTCATATATATCAAAAAAATTATTAAACTCATCCTTAATACATTCCATGTAAATCTTGAATGAATCACATCACTTCACAAGGTGGTAGTCCGTTGTACACATGAGTGATGTTATCCTATTCCAAAAAAATGGAAAATAATGAATATTTGTGTGCAATAGAAATTAAAAAATAATAATAAAATAATAAATATCATATATATCATATATAAAGTATATATACATTGTTAATTCCATAAGTGTTAGGTGGTAATGGAAAAACGGACGACATCAGTTCCTGAGGTGGTATTCTATTATAAAAACAAATGATTATTTTGTAACACATTTGATATAATTGTAGATGTTTGTAGGTAATTACCTTAACATAACAAGATATAATTATATGTAATATACTATTATTATTATATAAAATTTATATAATAATAATTTAAGGGGGTGGAGGAAGTAATAAAACAAAAATTATTGTGGATTAATGTTGTCTATTCTTCTGGTATCATCTTTAGATTTTCACTAAAAGCCTTTCTATGATGGTATTATTCCAATTATAAGTTTTATAAGGAAAGGGTATGGAATTTTAGAATTTATTTTGGTAGTTTTAGTTTGATCCAAATTGGTTTAATGTTTTTAATAAGTAGGGGTAGTAATTTCCCTTTTATAATTGAGGAGGAGTAACATTTTTCTAAATACTTAATAGTATTCATTATTGGGAGGTCAATATTACCTCACACAGCTTCAAAAATGATAAATAATGTAGTTTAGGGATTAATATATTAATAAATACCTCCAAAATAATAAAAACATTTTTTTATCATTTTATACCTTAGTCTTTATGTTCACTCAACTGTATCCTTTTAGTTGTTATCAATATAACTTGTATCTTTTTATTTACCTAGGTAATTTATCCCATAAGAATAAGATTAAAAGATATTTATTATTTAATATACACCCACTAATTATATATATGAAATCCAATTTATTAAATAAAAAAAATGTGTCTGTTGAAACTTAATTTTGACATAAATGCTTGTAATCTATAAAACTCGTTTTTAACCTTAATCGTAGTAATTAATTTTGACTGATTTTACTAGTCATTATGGTCAAAAATAAATTATAAAAATTAAATTATATAATTTTTAGAATTCAAAATGTATAATAAAATTTTCCATATTCAATTCATATAATTAGAAGATTTCAATTTAACAAATAATAATAATATCACAGACATTATGGGAATGTGTGTTTCTAAAAAGAAAAAATTCAATAGTTTAAAATGATTTTATATAAAATTCATTAATATAATGAATAAAATGACATAAATAGGATTAATTTATATAAAAATTAACTAATTTAAATTTTAATCCATCCTTAAATTTAACATAACATTATAAAAAAATAAATCAAAAAAAAATATTAAATTAAAATTCAATATTTTTCACTAGTCATCCAAAAATGAAACTATTCAGAAATATACCAAAAATTAAATAAATGATAATTTGGATATTATGAATTCAAAAATTTATTTTATTTCATAAAATTTATTTTAAAAAAAATTATAATTTTAGTTTTAAATTAAGTTTCCCATAAAAAAGTGACAAAACTGCTTTTAGAATAATAAGGTTTTTTAGTGTATGTCACGACCCACTCCCACCAAAGATGCCCCTCCTAAGCTTGCAATGGTGAAAGGGAGATAATGACCCCCGAGTCCCGCCTCCAGTAGGCCCCGGGTTGGTGACTAGCACCAAGGGTATGAGTTTTCACAAATATGGGAGGCATTACCCTTTTATTATTTTATGATCGGGAAATAGGACAAGTCAACAACCAAAAAGGAAAAGAACAAGTGTATAGAAATAAACCCAAACCAAGGCCACATGCATGTCTAAACAATTTTATAACAAGGTAAAAGTACAAGAAATCTCAAAAGTACAATACCAAAAGAAAACAAGAGTACAACAACTACAACAACTCCAACTGTCCGACTAGTAGGGTCACGCATGACCCTGGTAGTCCTCCTGGAAACCTGAAAGTAAACGTAGGGTGAGCATACAAGTATACTCAGTAGGGAAACCTAAATCACTCATGCACAAGTGGGGAGACAACCTAATGTCCCGTGAGAACAACAGAAGAAACCTATAAAGGAATTCTATCCGCCCAAACTCACCATCCACACTCACCAAAAATGAAATCACAACATGTAATAGTATATAAGAACAAGAGTATTGGGTACCCTGCACCTTTCCCCATTAGTTAGATGCTCCTCCTAACAGAGAACGTCCTGACGCTGCCACACTCTCCCCGCCCACACACACCTAGGCCCCACAACCAGGTATCCCTCCCGCACACACCTGGGCCTCACAACAACGTATCCCACCCGCACACACCTGGGCCTCACAACAACGTATCCCGCCCGCACAAACCTGGGACTCACCACCACGTATTCGTCCCGCACACACCTAGGCCTCACCACCACGTATCAAGCCCACACACACCTAGGCCTCATCCCGAAGGTTCTTGGGAAATAGTAAGCCTGCCCGAAGAGTCCTGGGCCAATCCACCCCAATCAAAACCTACCTGAAGAGTCTTAGTTGTAAGTTCACCTCAAGCCATCACAACCTAGGGAAGAAGGAGTAGGAAGGAGCTAGTAACTAAGGGGAAAACACCCTCTCCCATGAAATGGGAGTGTTCGACACTAAGTGCTCAACATGGGTGGGGAGCGATAAAACACAAAAGATACAAATATATATAGATATAAATAGCACCCACTTAGCCCAACATATGGCTTCTAAATAGAGAAACTGAGCACGTGCCTCGGCACTGCTACTACGAAGCATGCATACAACAAAAACCCCAACCCCATTTATGTTTTCACATTTCAACAGAAATAGTTTATTTGTTCCTTAACTACTGGGCAACTATCCACAACCAACCACACCGATCGTTCGTAAAACATATCCCTCCCATCCACAAATCAAGTTAGGAAAACACAAGCAGCACAACAAACCCCTTCTTATTAACCAACCAACCCCATTTATTATTAATCTCATTCCATTACCATGACTCACCATTCATTAACTCTTCCACTTTTTATTTACTATTCACAACCCATAGTCTATTCACATCCAAATCCATCCCTGCAGCCCTGCTGCCAACCACCATAACCACAACTGCACCATAAATCATTATCCCTTTAATACCATTTATCGTAGCCCCTCTACCCGTCACCATCATAGCATTCACACCAACTCACAACCAAGTCAACCGCAGCCCCACTACTCACTTGATCCACAACAACCCACAAAACACCCCCATCACATGCCACGTATCCAAACCAACACCCACATGTTCATTATTCCATTTTGTTCGATCGGGGTGATCACACAAGGGTTCCAGATTTTAATTAGCCAAATTTATGTGATTAACCAAATTCCACATTCAACAAAGTTCCATTCACAAAAACGGTCTAGAAGATAGGGCAACATTTAATTGCGCAAGCAAAGGCCCCCAACAACCGTGATTTTTAATAGGCATAAGCCTATTCAATTCACAACATAATATCATAGGATATAAATAAAGATAAAGATAACAACTCCCACATTCCCGTTCTTTAACCAGTTATTATCTTTATTTAATGCTTCAACCATTTTTTCATGAAAACAATAGGATACCCACCCTGCATGATGCACAAATTAGAGAGACGAAGGTAAGATCCCTACTTCAACAGTTTCTGATCACAATGCTCCCCCAGATCAACCTTGGAAGACGTCCATCGGCGTTCGTCACTTCTGTCGGGTCCCGAAAAAACCTCGTCGAGTGGGAGTCGGAAAGGAAAAGCTGAAGGAAAGACAATGTATCCAAGCTCGGAAGTTCTGTCTCATCGTTACGATCTTGTGGCCGCTGACGGATCGTAAATCGGAGCTCGGACGAAGAAGTTATGGAAGAAAGAGCCTTCGAGTCTCTTGGGAGAACTCTACTCCGAGGAAAGGGGAGGAGAGGGGTGAGTTGAAAAGGAGGAGGGGACCCCTCCTTTTATAGGTGAGAAAATAAAACGTACATGGAGTGTACTTTATGGTACACGGCGTGTACTCGGTTATTTCACACGGTCTCCACGCGGCTTCCAACATGGCTCTGCAGCCGTTGACTGGTCAACACACGGTTTGAGGGTAATGCATACGCGGGGAAGGACTACACGGCATGTGGTTTCGACACACAGTGTGTACTCATATATTGCACATGACAAGGACACGGCTCCAACATGGCACACGGCCGTTGACTGGTCAACACATGGTAACGCGTACCCTGAGAGAGACTACACAGCGTGCCGTATTGGACACACGGCGTGTACCCATTTATTTCACATAGAAAGGACATAACCTTCAACATGGGGTATACCCGGCAAGGGGGTACACGGCGTGTTCTCAAACTACACGGCGTGTAGTTTCAAAATTATGTAAAGTGTGGGAAAAGTCCATTTTACCCTCCATAACAATTCAAGAACCTCTTTTTGACAAAGTAATGGGTCGGAGAGGTCTGGGCCATTACATCAGATACCTCTTAAAACATTCTTGTCCCTGAGAATTCAAAAACCAACCCATAGGAACCAAAAAAGATACCTCTTAAAGACCTTGTTATAACAGGAACCCAACCATAAACCCTAATTATAGGTGTTAGGAATTCCTTCTCCCATGTCGAGATATTACCCGCTTTATGCGGTACTGACTCGCCTGCACGGGTTTAATCGCATCCTCATTAATGCATCTCGATTAAGAATCGGGTCTTCCCACTTCCATACATTATTATTTTTCAACTCACATTTCCCCCAACACCGCACAACCCACACACTGCCCGAACACGTGGTTTGGGGAAAATTCTATTTCCTATGTCGAGATATTATCCGCTTTAGGCGACACTGACTCGCCTACACGGGTTCAATCGCATCCGAATTAATGCGTCTCGATTAAGGATCAGTTTTTTCCCTTCCCCACACGCCCGTACATGTTACACACTCCCAAAGAACAAGGAAACAATAGGTCTCACAACCGACAATCCAAGCATTCCATATATCAAAGGTACATAGTACAACATCAACACAAAGCTCAGAAGAACAAGGGAAAAAAAGTCAAAACACCTCTGGGTACTGAGCGTGCATCTGGGTCTCCCGCTCCCAAGTGATCTCCTCAAGGTCTCCATGCCTCCACAACACACGAACCAACGGAATGGTTCATCCATGGAGCACCTTCTCTTTACGATCCTCGATTCTGACTGGTCGTTCCTCAAAGGTCGCATCGTCTCCCACATCTAACTCTCCCCAGTCGATAACGTGGGAGTCGTCGTGTAAGTACCAGAGAAGCTGGGAGACGTGGAAGACGTCATGAACCTTCTCCAACTGAGGTGGAAGGGTCAGCTGGTATGCCACCTCGCCGACTTGCCTCAGCACCTCAAAAGGTCCGATGAACCTAGGTGAGAGCTTGCTCCCTTTACCAAACCTCTAATGCCCCCATCGAGGGGAAACCTTCAAGAGCACATGATCCCCCACCTCAAACTCCAAGGGCCTCCTTCGACGGTCAGCATAAGACTTTTGTCGGTCCTGAGCCACTTTCATCCTCTCATGTACAAGTTGGACTTTCTCTATGGTGCTCTGCACTACCTATGGCCCAAGAGAACCTGTCTCACCAACCTCTTCCCAGAAAATGGGTGAATGACATGGTCTTCCATACAAGGCCTAAAACGGTGCCATGCCAATAGTAGAGTGGAAGCTGTTGTTGTAGGAAAACTATACAAAGGAAAATGTCGTACCTATGACCCTCCAAAATCCAAAACACATGCTCGCAGCATGTCCTCCAACGTCTGGATAGTCCGCTCTATCTTCCCATCGGTCGTGGGGTGGAAAGCAGTGCTAAGGCGTAACTGGGTGCCAAAAGCATGATGTAACCCCCTCCAAACTCGTGAGGTAAACCGAGTGTCCCGATCTGAGATGATAGTCTTCCAGACCCCATGTAAACACACCACCTCGTCTATGTACCTCTGTGTTAAGGTACTCACCGGGCCTGACTCCTTAATTGCTAAGAAGTGAGGTGATTTCGTCAGACGATCCACCACTACCTAGATAGCATCATAACCTCCCTGAGCTCTGGGTAGTCCTATGAAGAAGTCCATCGAGATGTCATCCAACTTCCACTCGGGGACATCTAATGGATTCAACAAACCACTGGGAACACGGTGTCTATCCTTCACTTGCTGAAACACTAGGCATTTAGCCACAAGTTCTGCCACTGCCCATTTCACCCCGGGCCACCAAAACTATTCCCTCATGCCTCGGTACATTTTTGAAACTCCTGGATGTACCGCCAAGGCTGAGCTATGGAACTCACAGAGAACTCCCCCATGCATCGCCTCCAGAACAAACAACATTCCATGGAAAAGAATCTAATGTCGGCTATCCTCTGACCATCCCTCTGGAGCATTTCTCTGATTGACACGATCCTGCATCACTTCCGCCTCGGAGTCCCCCCACAGAGACTCTTCCACCTGCTGCAACAAGGAGGATTGCACTGTCATCTGAAACAAACAGCCTCTAACACCCTCTACCCTGGCATCCAAGTGCAAGGCACCCAACTCTCCCATTGCTTTCCAAGCATCAGGGGATTCCCGAACCACTTCCTTATGCGACTTCCTGCTCAGGGCATCAGCCACAACGTTTCCCTTACCTTTAGTGTAAGAGATCTCAATGTCATAGTCTTGGAGAAACTCGACCCATCTTCACTGCTGTAAGTTCAGGTCATGCTGGGAGAAGATATAACGTAGGCTCTTGTGATCTGAGAACACCAAAGAGCACTCCCCAAAGAGGTAATGTCGCCATAACTTCAGTGCGAACACTACTGCTGCAAGATCTAGGTCGTGGGTGGCATAGTGACGCTCGTGAGGGTGTAACTTCCTAGACCCATAACAGATCACTACCTTCTTCTGCATCAGCACGCACCCCAGACCAAGGCCAGAAGCATCACAAAACACTTCATAAAACAACCCTTCCTTTGGCAACCTGAGTACGGGAGCACTGACCAACTTCTCCTTCAGGTAGTCAAAAGCCTTCTGGCATTGCTCGCTCCATAGGAAGACCTGGTTCTTCCTTGTCAAAGCTGTCAATGGAGCAGCAACTCGAGAGAACTCTGAAACGAACCTCCGATAGTAACCTGATAACCCCAGAAAACTACGAACTTCTGCCACGCTCTTGGGTGCCGCCCAAGAAACAACTGCCTCCACCTTCGATTGGTCCACTAACACTCCATGCTAAGACACTACGTGCCCAAGGAAGTGTACTTCTTACATCAAGAACTTACACTTCGACAATTTCCCGTAAAGCTGGTGGTGTCGAAGGACTTCCAAGACTTCCCTGAGATGCTCAACGTGCTCCTCCTCTGATCTTGAGTAGATCATGATGTCATCAATAAACACAATGACAAACCGGTCCAAAAACTCTCGGAAGACAAGGTTCATAAGCCCCAAGAACACAGTTGGTGCATTCGTGACCCCAAACGGCATCACTAAAAACTCGAAGTGCACATACCTGCACCTGAAAGCCGTCTTCGAGATGTCATTGTCCTTTACCCTTAGCTGATGGTACCCCGATCGCAGATCAATCTTAGAGAACCAACCTTCTCCCCTCATCTGGTCGAACAGATCATCTATCCTTGGGAGGGGGTAACAGTTCTTGACCGTTACCTGGTTCAACCTTCGGTAGTCTATGCATAGCCTGAGACCACCATCTACCTTCTTCACGAACAAAATTGGAGCACCCCATGGCGACATGCTGGGTCGAACAAAACCCTTCTCCATAAGATCGTCAATCTGAATCCATAACTCCCGCAACTCCGAAGGTGCCATCTGATAATGGCCATCAAAATCGGACGAGCACCAGGCTGTAAGTCTATCCCGAACTCAACGTCACGTTGGGGGGGTAGAGTCACAAACTCCTGAGGAAAAACATCGAGGAACTCCCCAACAACCTCTGGGACATCCATCATCACTGTATCATCTGGAACCACTGATAACCTGCCTAACAAGGAAAGGAGAGGCTCCACACACCGGCTTCCCACCTGATAGCTCCTCTCACTAACAAAAGCTACACACTGCCCATCCACGTCGGAGAACACGACACTTCTCCGGAAGCAGTTGATAACGGAACTAATAGAAAACAACCATTTGATGCCTAGGATGACATCGTATGGCTGCATATGTAACAGAAGAAGGTCCCCACTAGATCGATGTGGTCCCAACGTCAGCCCAAATCCCCGGAAAACACAAGATATGCTGGTCTGGCCTCCAACTGGTGTACTCAGCACCAGTGGTCTGGAAAGTCTCTCTACGTCTAGTCCCAAAGCATGGGATTGACCAGGTACAACAAAGGAGTGAGAAGCTCCTGAATCGAACAAATCATAAATGAGACTGCTGATAAACAAAACGTACTTCGCACCACCTCTGGTCCTGCTGGAGCTGTCAACTTTTCTGCGTGAAACTGTCCACACCCAGCTCCTCTGCCTCTCTGTTGACGTCTAGGTGCCATAGTTGTATGGTAAACAAGGATCGCCTAAGCCCAAGTAGCAAGGAATTCATTTTATCATTTAATTCCAATTTCTTTCCCAGAACACCCAAATCAAGTAAAACACAATCATGATGATGCATGTACCTTCCCTAGGGTCTCTATCCTGCAATCAATGTAGCCTCACTTGGTCGTTCGGTAGGCTCATATTCCTTGCATCGGATCAAGGGGGGCCCTAAAATCTCGTGTCCTAGCCGGTCTTCCCTGGCCTATGTCATGCACCAAGATTAACTAACATTTTCACCCTACCATCCCATGGAATCCTCATTGTGCCTAACTCCAGACTCCATCCTATCTCTCAACCATCACCTCTGATACCATTCTGTCATGACCCCCTCCCACCAAAGATGCCCCTCTTGAGCTGGCAATGGTGAAAGGGAGATAATGACCCCCGAGTCCCGCCTCCAGTTGGCCCCGGGTTGGCGACTAGCACCAAGGGTATGAGTTTTCACAAATATGGGAGGCATTACCCTTTTATTATTTTAAGATCGGGAAATAGGACAAGTCAAACACCAAAAAGGAAAAGAAAAAGTGTATATAAATAAACCCAAAACAATCCCACATGAATGTTTAAACAATTTTATAACAAGGTACAAGTACAAGAAAGCTCAAAAGTACAATACCAAAAGAAAACAAGAGTACAACAACTGCAAAAACTCCAACTGTCTGACTAGTAGGGTCCCGCACGGCCCTGGTAGTCCTCCTGGAAACCTGAATGTAAACGTAGGGTGAGCATACATGTATACTCAGTAGGGAAACCTAAAGCTCTCATGCACAAGTTGGGAGACATCCTAATGTCCCGTGATAACAACAGAAGAAACCTAGAAAGGAATTCTATCCACTAAACCTCACCAGCCACACTCACCAAAAACGCAATCACAACAGGTAATAGTATATAAGAACAAGAGTATTGGGTACCCCGCACCATTACCCATTAGTTAGCTGCTCCTCCTAACAGTGAACGTCATGACGCTTCCACACTCTCCCCACCCGCACACACCTGGGCCTCACAACCACGTATCCCGCCCGCACACACCTAGGCCTCACAACCACTTATCCCGCCCGCACACACCTGGGCCTCACAACCACGTATCCCACCCGCACACACCTGGGCCTCACCACCACGTATCCCGACCACACACACCTGGGCCTCACCACCACATATCCCGCCTGCACACACCTGGGCCTCATCCTGAAGGTTCTTGGGAAATAGTAAGCCTGCCCGAAGAGTCTTGGGCCAATCCACCCCAATCGAAACCTACCCGAAGAGTCTTAGGTGTAAGGTCGCCTCAAGCCATCACAGCCTAGGGAAGAAGGAGCAGGAAGGAGCTAGTAACTAAGGGGAAAACACTATCTTCCATGAAATGGGAGTGTTCGGCACTAAGTGCTCAACATGGGTTGGGTGAAATAAAACACAAAAGATATATATATATATATATATATATATATAGAAACCACTCAGACCAACCTATGGCTTCTAAACAGAGAAACTTAGCACGTTCCTCGGAACTACTACTATGAAGCATGAATACAACAACAACCCCAACCCCATTTAAGTTTTCATGTTTCAGCAGAAACAATTTATTTGTTCCTTAACTACTGGGAAACTATCCACAACTAACCACACCGATCATTCGTGAAACATATCCCTTCCATCCACAAATCATGTTAGGAAAACACAAAAAACACAACAAAACCCTTCTTATTAACCAACCAACCCCATTGATTATTAATCTCATTCCATTACCACGACTCACCATTCATTAAATCTTCCACTTTTTATTTACTATTCACAACCCATAGTCCGTTCACATCCAAACCCATCCCTATAGCCCGGCTGCCAACTGCTATAACCACAACCGCACCGTACATCATTATCCCTTTAATACCATTTATCGCAGCCTCACTGCCCATCACCATCATTGCATTCACACCAACTCACAACCAAGTCAACCACAGCCCCGCTGCTCACCCGATCCACAACAACCCACAAAACACCCCCATCACATGCCACGTATCCAAACCAACACCCACATGTTCATTATTCCATTTTGTTCGACCGGGGTGATCACACAAGGGTTCCAGAATTTAATTATCCAAATTTACGTGATTAACCAAATTCCACATTCAACAAAGTTCCATTCAAAAAAATGGTTAGAAGATAGGGAAACATTTAATTGCGCATGCAAAGTCCCCCAACGACCGTGATTTTCAGTAGGCATAAGCCTATTCAATTCACAACATAATATCACAGGATATAAATAATGATAAACATAACAACTCCCCCATTACCATTCTTTAACCAGTTATTATATTTATTTAATGGTTCAACCGTTTCTCATGAAAACAAGAGGATACCCACCCCGCATGATGTACAAATTAGAGAGATGAAGGTAAGATCCCTACTTCAATAGGTTCTGATCACAATGCTCCCCCGGATCAACCTTGGAAGACGTCTATCGGTGTTTGTCACTTCTGTCGGGTCCCGGAAAAACCTCCTCGGGTGGAAGTCGGAAAGGAAAATCTGAAATAAAGACAATGGATCCAAGCTTGGACGTTCCGCCTCGTCGTTACGATCCCGTGTCCACTGACGGATCGTAAATCAGAGCTCGGATGAAGAAGTTATGGAAGAAAGAGCCTTCGAGTCTCTTGGGAGAACTCTGCTCAGAAGAAGGGGAGGAGAGGGGTGAGTTGAAAAGGAGGAGAGGACCCCTCCTTTTATAGGAAAGAAAAGCAAAAGTAAATGGCGTGTACTTTATGGTACATGGCGTGTACTCGGTTATTTCACACGGTCTCCACGTGGCTTCCAACATAGCTTTGCGGCCGTTGACTGGTCAACACACAGTTTGAGGGTAACGCATATGCGGGGAAGGACTACATGGCGTGTAGTTTCGACACACGGCGTGTACTCATTTATTGCACATGGCAAGGACACGGATCCAACATGGCACACGACTGTTGACTGGTCAACACATGGTAACGCGTACGCGGAGAGAGACTACACGGCGTGTAGTATTGGACACACGACGTGTACCCATTTATTTCACATGGCAAGGACACGGCCTTCAACACGGGGTATACCCGGCAAGGGGGTACATGGCGTGTACTCAAACTACATGGCGTGTAGTTTCAAAATTCTGGAAAGTGTGGGAAAAGTCCATTTTACCCTCCAGAAAACTTCAAGACCCTCTTTTTTACAAAGGAATGGGCCGGAGAGGTCCAGGCCATTATAGTGTAAAATTAGATTTATTTTTATATCTTCTATATAAAATAAATAAGTTTAATTTTATAAATTTTATTGAATATATAATACATAAATTTCATTGAAATAAATAAAAACTTATTTCAATAGTGTTTTCATATAAAACACATTAGTGGGCATAAAAATAGTTTCTTAGAGAAACTTTTCCATATGTTTACAAAATGGTTTTATTTTAATTTCTAATTAATTAGTCACTGATGAATTAATTTTCTATATATTTTTAATCCATATTTTCCAAATTTATTTATTCATACTCATAAACAACATTCCAAAATCTAGGTGACAACTATCATATTAAGTAATAGTTTTTAATAATATGGGACATTTTATTTAAACTCAGTGTGGCATGTAATAAAAGCTAATCGTGGTGTTTCATGTAATTCAAGAAAAAATAATTCTTTTTTGTAACACAATATAAACGTTGTGTTTTGTGTGAATAAAAATATCAAAAAGATTAAATTCAATTAAAAAATCACAATATCTTGGGGTGTTACATAACCACTCCCCTCTCCTATGGTGGGTTCACAAACATGGGTTGATCAACACAGTTGCACTAAGTGTGGTCCCATAGAGTACCCTCACACTCATAAGAATGATATATATCCTGACTATAATTATTTCTCTTAGGGTTGGGTGAATCATGCCCTCCACAACCCTCTCACCACAGCATCCCAAACTTTACATACCTAATTATTACTTCTTATAAAACGAATATTCAATAAATATCATTATAATAAACACAAAACTATTACATTTATAATGTCATTACAAACATATATTCATAATAAACTGGTACATAAATGATTTATATCATCTCTCATTAATTGTTTCACAATTATTATCATTCTTATATGTATCATACATGAAAATAATTATTCGTTTTCTGTGGAAAAGGAAACATGATTAACCATGAGATCATATTAATTATAATGGTAAAAATGGAAATATCAATCAATGATCATTTATAAAAATTAAATGTACATAAGGGTAAGATAGAATTATATTAACATTGAAAATCAAACCTAGCAATTCGTAGATCATAATCATGACTCATGGAATAGTGCTTTGAAGTTCATAAGACACGAATCATGAAGGAATCAATGAACAAGATCTATGAGAGAATAAAACTAGCATAATATCATGTCATAAACAGTGGAATGAATTTTAGAATAATTATAACCATAAAAAATTATATAAGGACTTCCCACCAAGATTTCCATTCCATGTTTATCTTGGTATAACCACTTGTGTACCAGATATGGTCTTGAGAAAACCTATAGTATAGCCTTGTTAGGCCTGGGAAAACACATATGTTCCACTTAAGATCATAAAACATTAATCTTTACCCTATTAATTTGAGTGATATAATATTAACACCCACCACAAAATCATAATCCATTAATATGGATTCTACAAGATCAAGAAAACATTTATCATTTAATCAAAGAATAACCCTTGGAAAAAAATGGGTTTCATTAATATTGCATAATCATAATAAATAATCATCAATATAAATAATAAGTATGGTTACATTGGATAATATCTTATTAAATCTTAATAATAATCAAATTATTCTATTGATGATGATGAATGTACCTTTAAAAGATCACTGGAACATTTCATGAGTAAAATAATTTTTCATTTTGATATCACATATTTAAAAACAAAATACTTACAAAATATTAAGGGAAATATATTATTTTAAAATAGCCATTGAAATATTTAAGGGATCATTCAAATAATTTTATAGTAATTATAGTGAGAAATATTATTTATTATGCAAATGTTAAATCAAATAGTTTGTTTCACACCTTCGGTAAACAATACATCATTCTAAAAAAAGATAATAAGATTCATTTTAATCCTTTTAATATAAAGTGAAATATGGGTAAAATTTAAATTAATTAAAAAATTTAGAGTAATATAAGAATTCTTGAAAATAATTTTAAGTGAATATGATCATGGAATAAAAATAATGAACTAAATAGAATAAAAGCCATATTTTCTTAAAAAAACATCTTTTGGACTTTTGAGTAATTATAGGGAGTAAAATTAATGGAAAACATATAATTTCTATAAATAACCATAGGATAATAAAATATATAATATTTTGGTCGGGTATACCATATAATTTCATTATCATAAAATAAATCATGAACAATCCTAGTAACAAGAGAGATTGTAACAAAAAATCATGTTTCTTCGGTAAAATTTGAGTCATAATTCGAATGAAAAAAATAAGGTAAAATAAAAAATTTAAATATCATTAAAAAATTTATCCAATAAAAACATATAAAAGTGTTATTAGATACTACACATAAAGGAATATATTTTGATAACATAACATTTTTCCAAAAGATGACAATTTGTGAAGTTAAACCCTTGCTACATTGGTAACAATAGAACTAAAACCTCTTAGGTGAAGTAATTTTAATTGTAACATTAAATAACATAAAATTTTAAGGATAAATAGTATTAATTTAAAATTGTAATTATATACACACCAAAAATTTAAATATGTTCACAATACCAAACTATTCTCAATGAAACAATATTTAGATAAAAAACCCTTACCTTATGTCTGACTTCATTTGTAAGAACAGTAACCTTCACTATATTAAATTTATATTTATTATAATTATATATTATAATAATTATAATACTTATTGTTTCATATATGACCAACTTATATCACTTCAAAACCAATTTATTTAAAACTCTTTAATAAAATCCTCATTTTCCAAAGATAATTTTTTTTCCATATATGTTTCGGCTTGTATTTTTTGTCCAAAAACATTGATCATGGTTAAATCATATAATAAATATTAATTATGTCACAAATAAAATATTTAATTATTATATAATATTTTATAACTATTCATATAAATTATTTATGAGAATGAATTTTAGCACTTCATGGAGACGTGAGTCCATACATATGTATAGGTGATGTTTGTACATTTCAATGGATTGAATAAACTAAAGGAAAATAATAATTAACCATTAAAAATTATTATTATATATTAAATATAATATATATTAATTAAAGATATACTTATTAAAATCCATGTAAATCAAAAATGAAAATGAATCACATTTCTTTATAAAGGTGGTAGTCCACACGTACGCACAAGCGAAGTTATTATTTTCAAATTGATGGGATAGTGAGAAAAAAATACAATATTAAAATAATAGAATAAAAATTATTGGACAAATATGACATATAAATATTACATCCATCATAATAACAACCCATTAATTTTGGTGATGTAAAATGAATCATATCAATATGTGAAAAGGGGTAATCCGCACGTACACATGAGCGATACTTTAATTTACAATTTGATGGAGAATAGATGATAAAGGGTTGTTATATAATCATAATAAAATCTTAGTATAATTATTATAACATTTTAATCATGTTATAACATACAGAATTAGTTTAGATATGGTGTAAGAAGAAAAAAATTTGAAAGAGATCAGTTATGATTTATAACTCATCTTTGAAAAACCTCCCTTGTCTTACAACTTAATCCTTGAAATATTGACCTTATAGGAAGAAAAATGAATCTAGGAAAAAGGAATGAGTATAGGTAGTTTTTATGGTATTTTCCTAAATATTTTTATGAATGGTTTTGAAAAAGGGAATATAATAGGTTCCTTTTTATAAGTGAAAGAAGGGACACACATCGAATTATATAAAAGCTTTCAATAATATAAGATCACTTTCCTATGAAAGTAGATCAAAATATATAATAATTAAAAATTATAATAATATATGGTCAAATTATATTCAACCAATAATAATTACATAAGTTTATGTGTCACCCCCACACTTATCTCTTGGATTAACCCTCAATAAACTTATTTTATCCTGAACAGTGCCAACTGTTATTTCTTATTTTTACTAATAATTATGAGAAAAATATAAGTTAACCATATTATATTATATTTAATAATATTATTTCCAATTTGGAATCCATTATACAAGAATAAATTTCTCAATTTTCTGAAAATTCACATAAATTAAGTGTGCAAAACACAACAAAAATCATTTGTTGTAAATTACATTTGTAAGCTGGATAATGAATTTATTCTTATTTCATGCATATTAAAAACCATATAATTAATGTTAAATTTTTTATTGAATATATTATCTATAAATTTAATTAACATCATTAATAAATAGTGATTTAATTAATTAATTAATATAAAATCACATTACGAACATCAAAATGGGTTTTAGAAAAATGTGTTTTTAGGGAAAAAATGATATTGTTAAAAATTCATGTATATTATTGATTGATTTGTAATTAATTAGATTGTTTGAAATTAATTTAAACTTATGATACATAAATATCAAATTTGAAAAGTAATATGACTTTTAAATAACATGACAAAAATGAAAATAACAGATTTTTTACAAAAATCAGTATTTTTCACTATTCACTAAAAGAATAAATATTTTTAGAAAAACCAAAAAATTACCCAAATATAATACTGAAATTATGATTCAAAAATTTATTCTCATTTCCTAAAATTAAATTTTTAAAATTTTTATAAATTAATTATAATGTTCAATAATAAAATGAAATAAAAACCATTTTTTATGAAAACAATTTTTTAAAGCATAAAATGACATTACTGAAAATTAGGTAATTAATTATTATGAATTAATAAATTGATTAGAATTACATAAAACTTTAATCTATATTTTACAAAAAAAATGCTATTAATATTGAAAATTTCACAACTTGGCTATAATTATAAAATCTAAATAGTATTTTCATAGTATATTATAGTTCTCTTAAGGCTTAATGCCACGTGTTAAGCAAGCTATCAATCGTAGTATACTTTTAAACTAAACAATCAAGGTTCAAAGTCCTTCCCCACCACATTAAAAAATTATATCCATGAAATTTTATCTTGGTAACCAAGGGTTTAATATTTGAAAAGACCTTTTTTGAAACCTCGCATTATACATTGGGATAATAAAACATCAATTGAAAAAGGGAAGTGGGAAAAATAATTATTACCTACAAAACACATAATCAGGTTCCCATATAAATATGAAATTAGTGATGAGTGAAAATATGGTTAGGGAGGATAAATATAATGTCTAAATAATGAAAGAGAATGATAGAGAACATAGTCATCGAAAATATAATGACCACAAGATAATAAATTAGTGAGGGGTGAAGAATACCCTCAATTCACAAGAAAATAATGTAAAATGATTTTTTTCTATATCATTTTCCAAGAGTTGAGGTATTATTTTAAAATCAAGAAAGTTAACATGATAAAATATTCTGAATTTATATCCTTCTATTTCAGAAACATGATTTCATTCTTAGGTAGTGTTTTAATGAATTCCAACATCTATATCATATCTTACACCAAGAAATGAATGTTAATGAAGAATTTTTTTCATTCCTTAATCACTAAATAAAACTTTTAACAGATCTTAATATGTAAAAAATAATCAATGTTTTGTCTTTTTTCAGTATATATTTCCCAAAATAAATGGTTCACACAAGTTATCCAATATATAAGAATATTCATATAATTAAATGATACATAAATCACTAAAAACTCAAAAATGACACCAAAAATTCAAATAAAAAATTTTCATAAATAGTTAACATAAATAAATCCTAAAAAATATATATGACTATATTTACAAACCAATAAAAAATATCCTAAATATTGTTTCACAATTTTTTCTAATATAAACATTAAAATTTATCCCCAAACGACATAATGTATCTCAAAATTTCATACACCAAACACATGAATACCATAATGATATATTATCTTAAAACATTCTAATCATTTTCTAAAATAACACGAATCACCATAAAACCTCAATGAAAACATAAATTATTCCAAAAAAATAACTATATCATTGTTCATCATGTAAAATCATAGACAATTTAATATATCCCATAAATACAAAAATAAAATAATAATCATTAAAGTTAACATAAATCATGATATCATAAAATAAATAACCAATTATAATGTCACCAATATTATAAAATTTTCTTTATAAATATCAATAATCTATTTATCCAAATTAATTATTATTATCTTAATAACATGATTTTATTATGGGTTATCTATCACTCAATCACGTATTTTCCAATAATATCACCTTTTAACTAAATAAATTTTCTATAATATCATTGATATTTAACATATACTTTAAAAAACTTAACTAAAAACTACTTCCTAAAAATCTTGAAATTAATCATAATCCCCATAAACTTTAAGACAAACCATAATATCATATTTATATATCATAATTCTCTAAACCTAATAAATAAAATCATTAATAATTCAACATTATTCGTAAATCTTTAAACATGATTTTTCATCTTGTTTCTTAATTCTTTTTTCTTGTAATATGGAATATGAATCATTTCCTAAGATTAAAACATCTCAATTTAGTCATGTTTCTTACTTTTTAATATAAGAAATATTGCTAAAATATTTCATAACATTAATATATCATGCATAGTCTCATCATCGTCAATAGTAAATTCATTATTCATAAAACCATTCTTATACTCTTCTTGAGCCTTCCCCCTAAAACCTCAACTTCTATAGTTCCAATACCTTCAAAAAATAAAAAAAATCAACTATTGATGATATTTCATTTAAACATTTACTTTTATAAATTGTGTTAATAGAAAATTTCATTTTTTATTGAAAATTTACATGTTTTAACCTTCCTTCCAACAAATAAAAAATATTCTAATTACATTGAGATATTCACAATGGATATTCTCCCCAAATTATAAACATGTAGGAATATGAATCTTATTTCTCTATGATCTTCCTAAAAATCCATTTTCCTCTTATTTTGATCATTCAAAAACTCACATATGTTTTAGTCTTCAACTATAGACCATAATGACCGATTAGGCATAGTCACTAGATTTCTAGTTACATCTCCCATTACATTTGGTTTCTCATAAGGATAATAATTTCATTTTACATAAAAATCATTTTTAGCATGATTCATAGTAGATTTATCCATTAAATAAAACCTAAAAATCATAGTTTGAGAAGCATTAGTCATATGGTAAAATCATAAAATCATATAAAAAATTCATATGAGGTCTAAATCTTAAAATAATATTTTTAGTCTATAAAACCTTTGGTTTATTGTAGGTCAATCATGGTCATTAACTATTAAAATCTTTAAAAATGGGTAATAAGGAAAATTTTAACTAACCCATTCATATCCCATGGGAGTGGTAATCTACTTGTGTAGAATTATGCCCACTCATCAGGCATCAGTGATGATTGGGTTAGCATAAAATCTAACCCATTTAGTGTTGTCACCCTTAGGTGGATTATTCCGAACACATATCCACATTCAAGTATCTAGACTGGGATATATTTTCTTGGAAAACCACACTTCTCCCTTTAATATAACATTGTATTATCTCTTATACATTGGCTTATCCAAAAGGATCTCTATAAAGTTTTCTCATCTTAGTTTCCATAAATAACTAAACATTTTTATAATTCCAACTATAGTAACCCAAACATTACATACATTATTATTACTTTTTTTAGATGAATATTGATTATACATTAACACGATATATTCTAGAACTATATTTTTTTGATGTCTATGGAAACATGGATACATAATAGAACTAAATCATCTCCAAATAAGTTATTTATAACAATTATCCCTATAATATGTATCATTGATAAAAAATTTCATCATACGTGAAGAATAATAAAGGGTTATCTCAGATTCTCAGTAAGGGTAAATAAGGAATATATCAATCAATGGTCATTTTAATCATAATATGATCATAATGTTTTGAGAACATGATCTTATTATTTTTAAATCATACCCAAAAATAATATATCTTTGTCATGTGTTCTGGAATATAGATTGGAAGATCATAAGACACAAATAATATACGAATCTAAGAACATGTGTCACGGCCCGTCCCCCAGGGCCTATGCCGTGACTACCCCAAGCTTCCCTTCCATAGGCTAGGAGCAGGCTAGTAGCACCGAAAAGGCGTTTCCTGTAAGGGGAAGGCATTTCCTTTAAACTTGTACAAGTACACAAATCCAATAGCACAACAAGAGGCCATGACTAAGGTAACTACTATAGTAAAAAGTGTGTTGAATGTAAAGGGGCTGGAAAACAAGCCCAACTAGAAATTACAAGTGCAACTGAAAAGATAAAACAGCTTTAGGATCGTCCTCTGAGGATCCAACCTGAAGGGTAGGTACAACTCATAATCATTAGTCCTGCGTCACACAACGTATAATGGTCCACCTCTGATCACCATCCAGTCCTGGATCCCTCAGCCTTGATCAACGTTGTGTGTCGTCTGCACAAGACACAACAATGTGAAAGAAAATCCCATACAGGGATGAGTATAACAATACTCCGTTGGGACCCTAAGACCCTGAAGGTCTTCGAGAGTTCCACAAAATAAAAACCAAAAATCAAGACCACAATCACAAATCACGAAGCTGCCATCAACTCTACTTAGGTATTTTCCCATACATATACCTAAGTTTTCAATATATACTCATCATCTCATACATGAGGGAAGAATATCAGAAAGGGTAACACCATGATGGAAATAGTACCACACATGTAACATCATGAAAATAACACCACGTGTAACGACCTAAAATTTTGAATAAATCTTGTTTCTTAATTTTGTGTGTTATTTTTATTATACTCAACAAAACTGATTCATTTGATAACATGAGTATAATTAAAATGAGACCGTTGGTTTTTGACTGTTATATGACCATTGGTCAATATGACCGCTGGAAACTAAACATTTCGATCATTTTCACTAAATACAAGTAATCTAGGTTAATTAATATAGAAAGAAGATTTGATTGCCTCACCCAGTAGCCTTGGACCGATCGAAGCCCTTCTAATAGAACATGGGAAGGAGGTATCACCACTGGGCTTTGCTCTGAACCAAACCCAAGCTGAACTTCACTGTGTGAATCTGTAACAGAATCGCCTTCGCGAGAAGTTCAAACTGATAGAAATTACTACTCGTGCGATGTTGGCTGAGCCTCCCTCAGATTCTCTCACATTAGCACACCTTACACTTTGGTCCTATGCTGGTGTGATAAGGGGCTATGTAAGGAGACTGTAACTGCCTTGTGTAATCCTTTGTTTTAGATAAAAATTGGGATTTCTTATTATGATGAAGTTTATGAATTTTTAAATGGCCAGATAAATATAGTATGCATATTTTTGATTAATTTTAGAAAAAGGATATTTTAAAAATGTTTATGTAAACCTTAAATAATTAAAAATGTGTAATTATTTTCAAAAAATGGTCTTCTACAATTATGTTCTGTACAAAATTTAGAGTATAATAAGATCCACTTGATTTTTGATGAATAGTAAATTATGAATAGTGATTTTATGCTTAGGATTAGTAATGTGACAAAATTGATTAGTAATCTCACTTGAAGAAAGTATTAATATAATCTAGGCACCTTGATTAAGTAATGAGATTCAATAAAATGGTTAAATAATGGTTTCATAAATTATTATTCAAGTATTAGTTTTTTAGAGTGAATAGTTTTTTTTAATTAAAAATTAAATTAAAATTATTTATAAAATTATTTTTATAAAATGGATTTCATTTTTGAACTCAGAGCATCGATATTATGTTAAGGTAATTTTTGGGGATTTTTCTGAAAAAAATGAATCTTCAGTGAATAGTGTATTTATTTAAAAATTAAATTAAAAATATTTAGAAAATTATTTTTACAAAATGGAGTTAATTTTTGAAATCAGAGCTTCTATATTTGGTTAAGGTGAAATTTTGGGATTTTTCTGAGAAAGTTGAATTTTCGATGAATAGAGAAAATACAGTTTTTAAGTTACGGGTGTTTAATGACATTATTAAATGATTTATTAAGTATGTAATAAATATGGTCGACTTATGAATAGTAAGATAATGTATTAGGTGTCCCAAGGGGCCAATACCATGGGAAAATACCATGGGAAATCCCATGGTTTTGCCAAAACCACCAATGAGGTGTCCCTTGCCCATTAATGCCTTGTCCCCTCACTTTCCCTATAAATACCAAGCCATCCTCTCATCCATTCGACTCCCAACTCTCCCTCAACGAAGCTCTTGTCTTATTACCTCCCAAGTAGTCCTTCCAAGGTTCCCCCAAGCCCTCAAGGTCCCAACCTTTGAGTTTTAAGAGTTATGTTTTAAGGTAAGGGATCTGACCCCTCTCTTTCTTTTCAAGTGATCTCTTTTATGTCTTTCCTTTTATTCTCTATGTTCTTATGTTGTAGGAGGTTCTTTTATATTCATTATACTGTCCTTTTTATGTTCATATGATTAGATACCCCATCTTACTCTCAACATTTCGTTTTAAGAATGTTTAAGTGGCGCCGTTAGGCTGCCGAATTTTTAAGGGATTCTTTCACCCTTCTCAATTTCAAGTTCTACTTTCATGTCAAGTCGTTCAAGTTCCTTTTTATTATGTTAGAGTATGATATCTAAATCTATCATACTGATATTTTATGTTCGTATGATGAGAGACCCTATTTGATCTTTTCAATTCATTTTTTTAAGTTTAAGTGACGCCATTAGGCTGTCGAATTTTTAAGGGATTCTTTCACCCTTCTCATTTTCATGTTCTATTTTCTTGTCAAGTATTTCAAGTTACTTTATGTTGGAGTATGATATCTATATCTATCATACTGATCTTTTATGTTCATATGATGAGAGACCCTATTTGATCTCATAAATTCATTTTTTTGAAGTTTAAGTGACACCGTTAGGCTGCCGAATTTTCATAAGAGAAATCTTTTTTTTGTCTTCCTTACATGTTTTTCATATCAAATGGTATTTCCTTCAAATTTCGTTAACATGTTCATATATCCTTCATATTCTGTCCATATATTGTTTTATGGGTCATTTATGAATGTTTGACCCATTTCCCCTCTCTTCTCAATGTTTTCTAAAACCCCAAAAAATAGTTGTTATGCTGCAGAATTTCCGCCTCAAAATGTCTCTCTCTTTTTCTAAAGTTTTTTTATTTTATTAAGTGAATACTCAAATATCTCTCTTCTATATGGGTATTCACATATATACCAAAATTTTCTATTTCGAATTCTTGGATTTACATACATGAGACCCACCTTTCTTTTCTGTGGGTTTTAAAGTGACATAAAGATCATGTCTTTAAAGCAGTTTTTAAAACGTTATGATTATGAAATGAAGCCCATTTATTTTATGATATATGGGTTTTTTATGAAAGGATTGATGATGATATATGTGGATCACATGATAATAAAGAAAATTAAGGGTGCGCCTGGATAGCGCTCCAATGCATTGGGTAAAGTCTTAATCTCTAGTGATGACCTTTTAGACTGATACCTTGGTGAATAACCTTGGTAATTTTCAATGACACCTTGGGGATGGACCTTGGTGAAACGGAATGATTGTAAATATTAAATGTTGTAGCCACATCTTCATGTTATGAAAAAGTTTATTTTTATTATGATATGCCTCACGATTTCTTTCTCATACCTTAAAGTTCTTTTTCATGACATTGTTGATGTATCCCAAGTTCACATGTTAAATGTTTCCCCTTGTTTCCCTTACTGGGCCTTCTGCTCACCCTTCCTTTTTATGTATGTCCCCAGGATATGAGATACAGTAATGAACCTAGGATGAACATGATGAGAAGCCTTTCAAGTGTTTAAGAAGAATGTTTTATGTTTTCATCTTTTAAGTTCCTGGTTTCCAAGAAACTAAACCATAAAGATCCTTGGTTTTGTAAAATGTAATGAAAGTTTATGTGATAAAAGGTGGGATGATATAGTTAGTATCAAAGGATGGTTTAGTTATTTGTGGAAATTAGGATATGAAAACTCTATGAAGAACCATGTATAAAAGATTAAATATAGTAAATCTTCCTGGTATTTTGGTGAGTATTTAGTAAGGGGTTTCCAAGTAAATACATCCCTGTATAGATATGAGCAGGTAGAGGTGGCTCTGGAACAGATGTACATAGGGGTAAAACCTGAAAACATCGCTTTGAGCTAGAATCGAACAGGAACTGGTACATGACAACGATCCTTGCTGCACCCTTGGTTATGACACTCCCGGAGGATATGCTTTGGTAAATTCATAATCTTATTATGAACCATTATTAAAGGAACAAAGATAAAATAAAATAAAGATTCACATAAAAATATATGATCATGGATAACCTAGTTTAAAACCTAGGGGATCACAAGTTAGGGTATACTTTTCTTCTATAAGTTATCCTTATATTCTTTATGTTCCTTTTAATGATTATTGTATAAGTATTTAAGCCCCTAATTATACTTTCTATTCTTAGTTAATGGTGGGAAATGGAAGAAAATGTCCCAACAACCAATGTGATAGGAAATGCGATGATTGTCGTATTAATATGACAGATATGATTAGGGGATTAAAAGATGATTATTATTTTGGAAGATGTTCACTATTTTGGGGATCCTATATGATCGAGGTAAATAGATTACTACGGTATTTTCATTGAGAAGTAAGGTTGACTTATATTTTGAAGAATCGATGAATTTAAGGTGGACTTATAGTAATTTAGGTTACTTATGGAAATGATTAACCTATCATGGGTAAAATATGTTTAGGTTAGCTACTTTTTTTATAAGATGTTAGGAGTGGTTGATTTTGTTTGGAGATGAACAATGAAGTTTGTTTTGGAAGACTATGATATCAAATCCTTCTTGTATTTGGGTTTCAATCTTAGTTTGGTTTATTTTGAGGAATTTTAAGGACTGTTATTTATGGAATGGTATATGATGAACTTTGGGTAGTACCATGGAACTTTGAAGATTTAAAATTAGTTTCCAGTCCTATGGGATTCATTATTTTTGAAGAGTTGTTTTACCTTACCCTTTCTGTTTTTGGGATAATGTTTAAAGATACAAGAAATAGATAGTTAATCTTTTGTGGATTATGTGATTCTCTAGAAGACGATTCTTGTGCTTTTGATGAGACCAAGTGTTTTTGAATTCTCATCATTTGGAGAAAAGATTAGTTTTGGTAGAGACTTATTAAAGGATGAAACTCTACTTGAAGGTAGGTATATTTGCTTATGTTTTTGTTCTATGTAGTATACGAATTCCTCAAAATTATGAAAAGGAATGTAAAACAAAAACGTTGTTGGTTTAAGTTTCCTACTAAGTAATCAAAGACCGTTTACACACATCATAAGTTTGGGATTTTCTCATGGTTAACTTTCTCCTAATCATGTTTTCTATCACTCTCCCTCAGAACTTGACCCTTTGTTTTCTCCTCCATGTACATGTTTTCCTACATGGAATCCTAGTGTGGGTTAACTCGAGTGACCTTTGTACTTCCCTTTCTTTATTTTAATGTAATAGTTTTACTGACTCCTTTTATGATGTGATACTTTAAATGAAATTTCAAAACCCAATTTTAAAAATTGCGAGGACACAATTTCTTAAGGGGGGAAGATTGTAACGATCTGAAATTTTGACTAAATCTTGATTCCTAATTTTGTGTGTTATTTTATTTTTTATACTCAACAAAACTGATTCATTTGATAACATGAGTATAATTAAAATGAGACAGTTGGGTTTTGACTGTTATATGACCATTGGTCAATATGACTGCTGGAAACTAAACATTTCGATTATTGTCTCTAAATACAAGTAATCTTGGTTAATTAATATATAAAGAATATTTGATGGCCTCACCCAGTATTCTTGGACCAATCGAAGCCCATCTAACAGAACTTGGGAAGGAGGTAGCACCACTGGGCTTTGCTCTGGACCAAACCCAAGCTGATCTTCATCGTGTGAAGCTAGAACAAAATCGCCTTCGGGAGAAGTTCAAACTGATAGAATTTACTACTCGTGTGATGTTTGTCGAGCCTCCCTCGTATTCTCTCACCTTAGCACACCTTACACTTAGGTCCTATGCTGGTGTGATAAGGGGCTATGTAAGGATATTGTAACTGCCTTGTGTAATCCTTTGTTTTAAATAAAAATTGGGATTTCTTCTTATGATGAAGTTTATGAATTTCGAAATGACCGGATAAATATAGTATGCATATTTTTTATGAATTTTAGAAAAAGGATATTTTATAAATGTTTATGTAAACCTTAAATAATAAAAAAAATTTAATGATTTTCAAAAAATGGTCTTCTACAATTATGTTTAGTGCGAAATTTAGATTCTAATAAGATCAACTTGATTTGTGATTAATAGTAAATTATGAATAGTGATTTTATGCTTAGGATTAGTAATGTGACCAAATGGATTAGTAATCTCACTTAAAGAAAGTATTAATATAATCAAGGCACCTTGATTAAGTAATGAGATTCAATAAAATGGTTAAATAACAGTTTCATAAATTATTAGTCAAGTATTAGTTTTTTAGAGTGAATAGTTTTTTTAAAATAAAAATTAAATTAAAATTATTTATAAAATTATTTTTATAAAATGTATTTCATTTTTGAACTCAGAGCATCAATATTATGTTAAGGTAATTTTTGGGGATTTTTCTGAAAAAAATATAAATTTTCGGTGAATAGTGTATTTATTTAAAAATTAAATTAAAAATATTTAGAAAATTATTTTTATAAAATGGAGTTCATTTTTAAAATCAGAGCATCAATATTTGGTTAAGGTGAAATTTTGGGATTTTTCTGAGAAAGTTGAATTTTCGATGAATAGTGAAAATACAGTTTTTAAGTTACGGGTGTTTAATAACATCATTAAATGATGTATTAAGTATTTAATCAGTATGGTAGACTTATGAATAGTAATATAAGGTATGAGGTGTCCCAAGTGACCAATACCATGGGCAAATACCGTGGGCAAGCCCAGGGTTTTGCCAAAACCACCAATGAGGTGTCCCTTGGCCATTAATGTCTTGTCCCCTCACTTTCCCTATAAATACCAAGTCATACTCTCATCCATTCTACTCCCAACTATCCCCCAATGAAACTCTGGTATCATTACCTCCCAAGGAGTCCTACCAAGGTTCCCCCAATCCCTCAAGGTCCCAACCTTTGTGTTTTAAGAGTTACGTTTTAAGGTAAGGGATTTGACCCCTCTCTTTCTTTTCAAGTGATCTCTTTTATGTCATTCCTTTTATGCTCCATGTTCTTATGTTGGAGGAGGTTATTTTATATTAATTATACTTTCCTTTTTATTTTCATATTATGAGAGACCCCCTCTTACTCTCATCATTTCGTATTAAGAATGTTTAGGGGGCGTCGTTAGGCTGCCAAATTTTTAAGGGATTCTTTCACCCTTCTCATTTTCAAGTTCTATTTTCATGTCAAGTCTTTCAAGTTCGTTTTTATTATGTTGGCGTATGATATCTAAATCTATCATACTAATCTTTTATGTTCATATGATGAGAGACCCTATTTTATCTCGTCAATTCTTTTTTTTTTTTGAAGTTTAAGTGACGTCGTTAGGCTGCCGAATTTTTAAGGGATTCCTTCACTCTTATCATTTCCAAGATCTATTTTCTTGTCAAGTCTTTCAAGTTAATTTATTTTTGGGTATGATCTCTATATCTATCATACTGATCTTTTATGTTCATATTATTATATACCCTATTTTATCTCATCAATTCATTTTTTTGAAGTTTAAGTGACGTCGTTAGGCTGCCGAATTTTCATAAGAGAAATATTATTTTTTTGTCTTCCTTCCATGTTTTTCATCTCAAATTGTATGTCCTTCAAATTTCGTTACCATGTTCATATATTCTTCATATTATGTCTCCCTATTGTTTTATGGGTCATTTAATAATGTTTTACCCATGTCCCCTCTCTTTTCAGTGTTTTCTAAAACCCCGAAACATAGTTGTTATGCTGCAGAATTTCTGCCTCAAAATGTCTCTCTCTTTTTCTAAAGTTCTTTTATTTTGTTAAGTGAATAATAAAATCTCTCTATTATATATGGTTATTCACATATATACCAAATTTTTCTATTTTAAATTTTGGTATTTACATACATGAGACCCACCTTTCTTTTCTGTGGGTTTTAAAGTGACATAAAGATCATGTCTTTAAAGCAGTTTTTAAAATGTTACAATTATGAAATGAAACCCATTTCTTTTATGATATATGGGTTGTTTATTAAATGATTTATGATGATATATTTGGATCAAATGATAATAAAGAAAAATTAATGGTGCTCCCTGATAGCGCTCCAATGCATTGGGTAAAGACTTAATCTCTAGAGATGGCCTTTTAGACTGATACCTTGGTGAATAACCTTAGTAATTTTTAATGACACCTTGGGGATGGACCTTGATGAAATGGAATGATTGTCAATATTAAATTTTGTAGCCACATATTCAAGTTATGAAAAATGTTATTTTTATTATGATATGCCTCACTATTTCTTTCTCATGCCTTAATGTTCTTTTTCATGACATTGTTGATGTATCCCAAGTTCACATGTTAAATGTTTCCCCTTCTTTCCCTTACTGGGCATTCTGCTCACCCTTTCTTTTGATGTATGTACCCAGGTTCTAAGATGCAGTAATGAACCTAATATGAACATGAGGAGAATCCTTTCAAGTGTTTAAGAAGTATGTTTTATGTTTTCATGTTTTATGTTCCTGGTTTCCAAGACAATAAACCTTAAAGATCCTCAGTTTTTTAAAATGTAATGAAAGTTTATGTGATAAAAAGGTGGGATGATATACCACGAAGGTCAAAGTACCACATAGGTAAGACCAATAAGATATCACCATGAAGGTAAAACTACCACACAGGTATCACCATAGAGATATCACCATGAAGATAAAAGTAACACATAGGTATCACCATGAAGATATCACCACAGAGGTAAAAGTACCACACAGGTATCACCATGAAGGTAAAATAATCAACTCACAATAGGTATTAGTTATGTATAGATGTACAGATGGTCAGTCGAGAAGTAAGATTATCTTATTCTGTCAATAGGCACTATTGCTGACCATCCAGAGTCTGACCTACATGGGATCAATAGGTACAGACCCAAAAATTGTTCCACACATGATCTGACCTGCCCAGATTCTATAGGTACTAACCCCCACAATGATCCACATAGGATCTGACCCACATAGGATCGTTATGCACTAACCCACACAGGATTGTTGAGTGCTAACTTACACAGGATCTAACCCACATATGATCGGTATGTGTTGACCCACACTGGATCGCTGAGCACTGACCCACACAAGATCTATCCCATATAGGATCAGTGCTGACCCACAAAGGATTGCACGGTATTAACCTTCGTATGATCTGTCTCAAACCTCCACGTCACTGCCAGCCACTGGATTCCCAGTCATAGTACGCTATATTTTAGGATAACATATCCTCGATCACTTTTTTGTACCTCAACCACCACAAATATCCACGAATAAGTATTCCAAAGGACCGCCATATCATAAGGGTTCCAACGTGATAGAAAGCGCGTCAATCGAACGCTCGGTCTGTGACTTATAAGCATTTTAGTTCCGAGGGCCCGATTGGATTCAGATTCGATTCAACCCGGTCGTACTCCAACTTTATCCAAATCAAAAGTGGAGTATACCAAAAGGACCATCTTTCTCCATGGGTCCGAGCGTCATAGATGGTTTGTCAAATGAGTGTCTGGATCTCAAATTATGGTTATTTAGGTGAAAACTGTACTTGAAGTGTCCAGGTCCGGTCTGACCCGGCTGGGAATGGCCACTGCGAACTCAGCCCACTGGGCTGTGGTCTGGCCCACAAGGGTGCAGCCCCCTGGGCTCGTGCGGCCTACTGACCCAACCTGCGGTGGGGTCCTCCATAAAAGGCATGGTGGGAGAAACCCCTGGTCTACATGAATGGCCAAGCAGTCGTTCGGTTTCTTCCACAATGACGGTGCCATGTGACACCGCCTCATTTGTTGCGGGACCCATAGGGAGCGGGTCCTGCCACCTCAGCATCGAATCCACTGCTTCTCTGGTGGTGCGTCGTTGCACGCTGCTACCGCCTACTACAGTCGGCAAATTCCGGCCTCCCTGCTCAACTGCCAGGGATGAAAAGTCATGGGCCTTTCTCCCTTGGTGGCATGTGACAGCACACCGCATCATCTCTATGGTCAGTCGGTGCTGACAGCTCTGTTGACTGTCATGGCATAGCATCACGGAATCCTCCTATGGGGCATGATGGCATAACACCTCCATCGCGATCGGTCGGTGCCAGCCGCTGCCATCATCTTTCGGCACAGGTCACTGGTGTCTCTCTGACGGTCTTCCCAGAGAACGCAAAGGTAAAACAAATGGCGGAGGGATCGGGCCTTGTTTGTTTGTCCTGCACCCTTCATGTTAGCTTGATATCAATAGGATGTAATAATGATAAATCAACTCTTTAATTTAAAAAATAAATAAAACCTACCTCAATATTGATGGAGAGCACCCACGATTGAGGAAATATACGTGTTTTTCGTCCCCGCAACAACCCTCCAAAGATGTCACTCAATTGTCATTATTTGGTTTGGGATTTAGTGTCCCTCATCATCTCTCATCAGAACTGGTCACATACTCCAAGGGGTTGGTGTCACAACACTTTATCATAACTTCATTGCTTGGTGATGTCGTTCCAATACTCCTTTCCAAGTACCAAATAAATAAGAGAGGGGGAGGGTCAGTAACAATCATGGAATTTATGGGGGTTCATTTAATAGGAACCTTCCTAAATTCCAATGACACTGTTACATAGGATTTGAATGGTAAATATATTTAATGTCTTGACATGTCGCTGGTCCCACACTACTTCATGTCCATTGGAGAAAAATAATGAAATAAATAAAATAACAATGTTATTTTATTATTCTTTTTAAAAATTTCCAAAATATAACTTTTTCTCCAGACTTCCTATGGTCGAAGTGAAGCCTCCCTTAATAGAATCCTGGCACTGCAGATTCAACGGTACCCTCATATTTTTAATTTGAGCACTGGTTCCAAAGATAGAAAATGTTGTTCGTGCGTTTACTAAACATACCTTAAAAAAAGTCCAGAAATTCATTCTGGCCACATCGGGCCTCAGAATTATGAGCCGTTAATTTTCACAGACTCGTAATAAATCCATATAATTAAAAACAATTACCTGGAAAATCCAAGTCTTTACATTCTCCCCACCTTAGGGATTTTCATCCCTGAATGCCATAACATATATTATTGAAACAAATGGGGGTACTGAGCATGAATTTGAGCCTCCCACTCCCATGTGCTCTCGTATAGGTTCTTGTACAGCCAGTGAATGTGCACCAGAGGTATCAATCATCCATGAAGGACCCACTCCTATCGATCCTCAATCTCCTCTGGAACCTCTATAATGGTCGCCCCATTGTCAATGTCCATCTCACCCCAATGGATGACGTGCGATGGATCATGAACACACCTCCTCAGCTGTGGCACATAGAAAACATCATGCACCAGGTGCATCCATGGGGGATGATCCTAGAAATATTCCACCTCGCCAACTCTATTGGGAACCTAAAAAGGTCTGGTGAACCTCAGAGATAGCTTTTTTCCCCAACCAAATATTCGTAAACCTTATCGAGGTGAGACCCGTAGGAAGACATGGTCTCCCTCCTTGAACACCAAAGGTCTTCATCTCCTATCATCATAAGACTTCTTCCTGCTTTGTGAAGTCTTCATCCACTCTTGGATGATCTGAACCTTCTCAGTGGTATCCCGTACCAACACCAGACCCATAAGTGCTGACTCCCCTTGGTCTGTCTAGCATAGAGGTGTTCTACAAAGACGAACGTATAGGGCCTCAAATGGTGCCATATCGATGGTGGAGTGATAGATATTATTGTACGCGAACTCCACCAAGGGTAAGTGATCCTTAAAAATGTATCCAAAATCTAGGACGAAATCACGAAGCAAGTCCTCTAGTGTATGAATTTTCTGCTCCGTCTAACCATCCCTCTGTTGATGAAAGGGGGTGCTCAAACGTAGCTGAGTCCCGAATTCCTCATATAATCTATTCCAAAATCAGGATATAAAATGTGTGCCATGGTTAGAGATGATCATCATTGGCACCCCATGAAGTCATACAATCTTCTATACGTAGAGCCGTCTCAATCCCTCTACTGATCCATTCTCTCAGATGGGTAGGAAGTGGGCCAACATGGTGAGTCAGTCAATGATAAAACAGATGGAATCATGACCCCAATATGTACATAAGAATCCCTGTCACAATGTCCATGGAGATATCATCCCACTTCCACTCCGGCACCTCTAGTGGTTGCGCGAATACTGCTTTAAATAGATGCTTGGCCTTCACTTGTAAACATGTAAGGTATCGTGAAGCAAACTATGTTACTACCTTCTTCATCCCTGGCCACCAGTGCTGACACCGAAGGTTCTGGTACATCTTTGCCACACTAGGATATACCGCCAGAGAGGATGTATGGAACTCCCTCAACACCTCCTCCGGTAGTGAAACTAGTACCATGGTGTGTCCTCTAAATAGGATGACATGATCCCCACGTTTATAAAATTCATCCGGTGCCTGTCTTGTGGATATCTTATCACGTCATGACTCGCAGTCAATGGCCCCATGTTTTGCCTCCCGAACTCGTGGAAGAAGTGGGGGAGTGACAGTCATATACTGGAGGTATGCTGCTCTATCTCTATCCACATAGGATATCTGCAACATGGCTAGCCGCTCTATCGCCTCACTCAGCAACTATAGACCAGACCTCTTGATGAGTGTGTCTGCCACTATGTTCCCCTTCCTAGGAGTATATAATATCTCAAAGTCATATTCCTAGATGAACTCTAGCCATTGTCGTTGTCTTAGGTTCAGGTTCTTCTCTAAGAAGATATACTTGAGACTCTTGTGATCATAGTAGACTGTAAAATGTCCCCCCATCAACTAATGTCTCCACATCTTCAAGGATAAGACCACTACTGCCAACTCCAGGTCATGGGTAGCGTATTTTTTCTCATATTGTCTCAACTTCCAAGATATATACATGATCACTACTCACTCTTGTATCATGACACTTCCATCTTCGACCCCTGATGCATCACAATAGACTACATACCCAACTCCCTCTTCGATTATCTTCTAGATGGGGGCACTCGTCAGTCTCTACCTCAGCTCCTAAAAACTCCGCTGGCATCTCTCATTATACACGAAGGGTTGTCCATTCTTTTTCAATGATGACGAAGGTGCCGCAAATCTAGAAAATTTTGGTACGAATCTCCAGTAGTACCTAGCCAATACCAAGAAACTCTGCTCCTTGGTCACACTCTTGGGTGACTCCCACACTAGCAAAGCCTCTATCTTTTCCGGATGTCCTGCAACTTCAGCTTTTGAGATAAAATGTACCAGAAAGAGAACCTCTCATATCTAAAACTGGAACTTTGAGAGCTTACTATAATGCTGGTTCTCTCATAGTGTATCCAGAACTATCTACAAATGGTAGGAATGCTCCTCCTCCATCGCTGAGTACACCAAGATGTCATCGATAAATACAACCACAAAGAGATCGAGGTATGGATGGAAGATCCAATTCAGGAGTTCCATGAACACTATAGGGTTTTTGGTCACACAAAAGGCATAACCATGAACTCATAGTGGCCATAATGAGATCTAAAGGTCGTCTTCTCCACATCCCCATCTCGTACCCTATGCTGATGATAGCCTGATCTGAGCTATATCTTTAAAAACCATCAAGCTACCTTCAACTGATCAAAAAGATCATCAATTATCAGAAGTTGATACTATTTCTTCATGATCTCATGGTTCAGGCGCTGATAGTCCACACCACATCTCAAACTCCCATCTGCCTTCTTGGTGAACAAAATCGGGGCTACCCATGGAGAAACACTGGGCCTTATGAACCCCTTCCTCTGCAATTCCTACAACTCTACCCGTAACTCACAAAGCTCCACAAGAGCCATACAATATGATGGTGTAGATATTGGTGTCTTCCTGGGGTATAGGTCGATGTAAAAGTCCACATCTCTGTGAGGAGGTAGTCCTGGAACATCATCTGGGAAGACATCAGCATACTGGTTTGCCACTACAGGATAGCTCGAACTCTCAACATCAACTTCTCTGAGGGTAATTCTTTCCAACTGATGTGTAATCGGCTTAACCCTTCTTTGGTAAAGTCCATCCTGTGCAGCAAAGGTTCACTTCTCACCGGTGAAGGAAAACCTGGTCTCATCTGTGCGGATACACCCCACATTGTTCCTAATACAGTCAATCTAAGCATGGACCGTGGATAACCAATCCATACCCAAGATGATGTCGTAAGGCCTTGATACCATTACTAGAAGATCCTAGCTGAAGCTCTCACCTCCTAGAGTAAGATCACACTGCCGGCACTAGTGTGTAATCATCGAATCTTCCCCCGTACAAGTCTCTATCTATAAGGATCGAGCCAACAGCTCGCTCAGAATCTCTGAGCTCCAAATGAGGGTCGTGGAAATAAAAAGTGGCTGAAACATGTTTCTATAAGTACTATAGCTAAGGTGGAATAGATATAGATCACACCTCTAATTATCACTAGAGTTTCATGGTTGTAGGCCTTTGGTTCTTAGATCTGAGCTCATCCCTGACCTCATACTCCCTGTGGTCGGGGTGGACCACTTAGAGGTGGTGGTAATATAACCTCAAATCGTTTCCCACCACCTACTACATGGACAACTCCTCTACCACGTCCACTTTACTACGGACCACCTCGCTCAAACCTCTGCCTCTGCCTCGACGGTCCCTCGACCGTCTGCTGGTCATCTGTACGATGGGTTGTGCAATCGCGAGCCATGTGACCCTGCCCGCCGCACGAGTATCACTACCTAATCCTCAATAGTCCTCCTCTTCCCGGTGAGCCCCATACCACTAACCATGTATCCTGAGGTCACCCACAAGAAGGTCCGGCCTCCTTGAGACCATGTTCCATCCATCTACTTCCTCATATAGATGAATCTGCTACCTGACATTTGGTGGTGGCTCTTGATGTCGGTGCCTACTCAGCTATGAAGCTCTCCTCAAAAAACACTCACTCTAGAACCCCATCCTACATCGGAATTCTGAGTGATACCATCAATGCTCTAATCTCCCATCGAAGACCTTGTACAAAGGTCCGAGCCCTAATGAAAGGGTCGCATACCATGTCGGTGGAGTAGCGGGAGAGGTCCATGAATGTAGAGACCCAAAGATTGACGTACACGGACATTACATTACTTTTTGTGGAATACTTAATACATTACAAAAACAGACACACAAGGACCATAATAGTTCAGTGTCTTTGGAAACTCAAAATATAATCTTCTAATCGTGGTGAAAGATCTTCAACATCACCGGTAAAGATCTTCCCCTTTTGTTTTCTTACCTAAAACCTTTTTTTAAATCCTAGGGAAAAGAAAACCTAAAAAGGGTGAGCTCAAATTCTCATTAAGGGTAAACATAGAGAACATAAAACAATCCATAAACATTTGAATGCAAAAATGTGAACATAAAATCTAAACATCAAAATATTGAGCAAAGACATAAATCTTGGAAGTACGTAAGGCATATATCATAAAGGAACATCAATCATGATAAAATATCATGGGAACAAAACATTTAATTCTGGAAAACCATTAATCACATGATATTATTTCCATAGTAGCCAAGGCATTACTGTCAAGACCATCTTAGTGGACAAAGTCCCTTTCTGAATCGAGTTCACTCCCCATTTCAGTCCTGTAACACTGAACCGGATTAACTTACCATTCCATCCATGTCTATCTCATGAGATATAAATCTTTACCCAATTCATTGGAGGGAGATATAGGTCCCAACCATATCATTATGATACCATTATTATGTGTGCCACAAGATCATAAATCATATTTCATAGCATAACCCATGTAATAAAAATGGGATTCTTAAACATCATGCCATCATAACATAATCCATATATAATAAAAGGACATCCTAAAATTAATTACATCATAACATAATCAAATAAATTTCAAAATAGGGATAGAAACATAACCCTATTTTATCTTAGATGGAAAATAATTTTGATAAAACACTTGAACTCCATTCTTGAAGAAAATATCCTTTCTAATTCAAAATTATTTTTCCTTTATTAACATGTCATAAAATTTTAAACTAAAATAATTTGATTAAAAATAAACTTGAAAACTTTTAAATGAAGCTTCATGGAAATAATGTTCTATGAAATCATAAAAATCCATTCATGCCGTATAAGTTAAAAAAACATTCTTCTTGTACTTTGGCCGAAAAAGTCAAAAAGTTCCTCGTACTAAAAATGACAAAAGATTCCTTTCATATCTTTTACTAAAAACTCACCAATGGGTAAAATTGGAAATAATATTACATATTGATGAAACATGGATGTGGATGATAAATATTCCCCAGTAAATTCTGATTTATAAACAATCTCGGATAAAAATGAGATTGCGAGATTTTCCCTTACCTTATGTCCAATTTCTTCCATATGTGTCCGAGACTCCTGTATAGTTGATTTAAAAATATTATTAACTTGTAACATAACCATAATAATATTTATGATATCATATATGATTCACTTACACCTTTAGATTATCCGTTCATTTGGAAATTCCATGTTAAAGCAGTGTTTTGGGTAAAATCGTTTCATTTATCGTCCGTGTTTTGACTTGTAATTATTAATATGATTTCTTAGATACTGATTACTTAATTAAATAATATAAAACATGATTTATATATAATATATATTCAGAATATACATTTATATAATAGATCGATAAATGGAAGGAAAAACATCGTTCATGGAGACGGTTGGTCGTACGTACGCATGAACGTTGTTTTGGTTTCCTTATTGAATTGAATGGAATTAAGTAGATGACATACATATATATATATAAATAAATCCTGTAGCATTATTATGTCATATATTTCATGATTACTTATTATATATACTTTATAATCATTCTTGAATTGTTAACATGGAAAATGAATCGCATCACGTCGTGGAGATGGTAATTTGTATGTATGCACGGGCAATGATATCGTTCCCATATTTATTGAATAGAATTGGAGTGGATGATATAATATCATAGAGTCAGTATGATGTTATAATAATCATATATAGTTATTATTTACACCATTATACCCATCCAAGTAAGGTGGTGGTGGAAAAACTAATTACACCACAGCGTGGAGACAGTATTTCGTACGTACACACGCAGGGTGATTTCATTTTCTGTAGGATGGATAGAAGGTGAAATAGAGTTGTTTCATATTTATAATAACATATCACTATATACGTAATACTTATGTTATTACTTTAGAATGAAACAACTAAATAAGAGGAAGTAGAAGAAGAAAGAAACATGAAAGAGTCGATAGAAGATATTACCTCTTCCTCGACGCACCTCCTTTAAACTTCTTCTTAGGGAACTAGAGTTGGTATTTTATGGTGACCAGAACCTCTATGATATAACTAGATAGGTTGATAAGAGTAATATTTAGGGGTTTTCTGAGCTTAAAGGCTCAAAACGGTGTGAAGAGAAGAGGGAAGGGGTGAACTTTTTATAAGGGAGGAGAGGGACACCTTTGAAAAAACATAAAATATTATTTTATAAAAAAGTCATATTAGGTTTTTAATAGCTCCAAATTGATTTATTTAGATGCTAATGTGGGTATGGGTCTAAATAATCCCAAATAATATCTTTTATACAAGTTTAGGTTACTATTTTATCCTTATCATTTAGATTTAACTCTAAGTTAAATAATTTAACTTTTACCGTGTCTTTTGCTTTTCTTACACTATATGGTTAATAAACATACTATAACAATACAAAATAACCCCTTGTGGTTCATTATTAATGTATATATTATTCTCTAAGTCATTGGGCCGATCCTTATATTTTCAAGAATAAAATAAAAATTAATAATATAATATTTGTTTTAAAAACTATTTTATGTCAATTTTGACACTATTTGGTAATTGATTTTTGTGAAAATCATAATAGAATGATTAGTTCGAAAAAAGTTAACTATATCAATACTAACATTTCTTATTAACCTATAAGATTATTTTAATTCATAAAAAGTCTCAAATTACAATTATTTGGGTATTTATAATATCAGTTATGTTAATATTTCATTAATAAGGTAATTACTACATCATCATTGTGTCATAAATAAATTAAATTATTTAATGTCTAAAAATTATAAATAAAATACCATTATGTAGGAAATATTTTTATATTTATAATTAATATTTATAGTCGAATTTATCTTATGTATAACCCTATGTTAAAAATGTTTTATTTATTAAACATTGATTTTAACTATTTTAACTCTTCTTTAAATAAAATAATAATAAATGTCCTAATCTAATCCATGTGGACCTAAATGGTCATATTTTATTCCTAAGGTTTTTTTTGGTCGAATTAAACTTATCCAATAGAATTAAGACATGTGTTAGGGTAATACTAATATCATTTTTACCCATAATTAACCTATTTACTTTTAACTGTGGTAAAAAAAATAAAAAGTTACTACTCACCAAAAATTATTTTTATCTTATTGAACCACATTTTACTCCTTGATATTAACCATTTTTCTCGGATTTTGGAAATTCCACTCACCGAAGCGGTAAAATTATGTTTTATGTAAACTTTCAAATTCTCCTAGAAGGTGGGTAAAAGATGGTGAAAAGTTCAATAAAATTTTTATATATCTAAAATTATTATAAAATGAATCCATTGAATTACATTGAACTTATATAAGTATTATGTATCAATTTTTGACCTAAAATAAATTTAAATAAAATAAATAATTATTTAAATAAAAATTCGGTTTTTAAATAGTAACCTAGTGTTTTCACTATTCATCAAAAATTGAAAGTTTTCAAAAAAATATCAAAAATTTACCCTAGGATAATTTCGATATTCCGAATCGAAAAATGAAGTCCATTTTGAAAGATAAAATTTATAAAATTTTAAAAAGTGGGTATTACTATTCATAACGAATAGTTCATAATAATATCTCGTTTAGTGAAACTCAATATTGCGTACTACACACGCTATCGAGAAGGGTCTTGATTGTGTGTAATGCATGCCAAGTCAAGGCTGCGTGTAGTGAATGCTTCGTTTGGTGTTTCATATAACATAATCAAAACTTATTTCATTTATACATTAAACAAAATCTATACTTAATGTTGCGTAGAATAATTTCCACAAAACGAACATGAAATTGTGTGTAACACGATCCAAGATTAGTGTTGCGTATACTGCAAGCTAATACGGTGTTGCGTATAGTGAAAGATAATCTTTGTATAGCGTACAATATAAGATTAAAAAATATATATCTTATAAAATCTCGGTTTGTTACATTCTACCCCCCTTAAAATGAATTTCGCCCTCGAAATTTGTCGAGGTTATAAATGGTTTAGTACTTGAAAGTTTCTTTCATAGAAACCCACATCATAAAAAGGAATACCAAAACTTATCTTTAAAAACTAAAGTATGAAACACAATGGTTACCCAAATTAACTAATCACTGGGTTTCCACATAGGATAACATAGGTGAAAATATTGATATGGAAGAGAAATTTAACCATCAAGTTCTGATTGAGAGTGGTAGAGAATATGGCTATGAAAAAGCCAAAAATCACAAAGCCATAAATTTGTGATGATCCAAGGTACCATCTGATTCATCGGATATAAGGGAACTATGACAACATTTTTGGTTTTCAAGATCATTTCCCTAAAGTTAAAGAATTTGAATTAGAAGAAATACTTACTTTATTTCTGTATAATCTCACCGTTGTTCGTGCCTTGAACAATTTCCAATTCATCTCTTAAAGAAATGAAGCTGAATTTTTCATTCATGAAGTGTTAGCAGATCATGTGATTGAATGATGGGTCATTCCATATGTCTCAAGCAAAAGTTATCAAATATACATAAGTCCATCTATAGTGAGTTTAATCATATATGATTCCAAAAATGGACTTATACTTCATTTATCATACCGCTTAATAAAATAAAACTAGTTTCTACTAACCAGGGACTTCCTGTAGGCTAGTGTTAGGAAATAAAGGCCTGTCGCACTTCAGTTGTAGGTTCAATTCACGCAACCTTGTCCGACACGACGGGTTGTCTACCGTCCTGCAGGTTGTCTTTTTTTTCTTAAAATATCACTATTATAACATTACAGAAATAATATCTAAAACATTTCTAGCCTTAAACAATACTATCTAATGTCCAACATAATTCATTCCAATCTTTATACTTATCCAAAATACATATGTCCAATCTCATAGTATAAAGAAAACAATTACTGGAAAGGTCACATAACAAGCACATAAATACCATCAATTATCCCCCATATATCATAAGATATATCTTATTGGTCACATTCCAAACATGTGAATACCTTAATCATGTATTACCATAGAACCTTAGTGAAAACATGAGTGTTTTCAAAAGTTAACTCTTTCCACATACCAAAATCCCAAAAATTTCTATATACTCAAACCATGATATCTCTTTGTCCTTATATCAGTCATGAGCACATGAATACAATCAAACATTTCATTTTCTCCTTATCCCTTCATTATTCTCATATCATCCACTTTCCAAAAATATTTCAATCACATTTCATGGTAACAGGTACCATACAATTATTGAAAACGAATACATAGATATTCCAAAATTCCACAATACTATAAATGAGATTCCATGATACTATTTTGAAATCCCATTACATAAACACTTAATAATTCCACAACATCATTGTCATACTCAACATCACAAATAGTGATTGCATGTGACTTCCCTTTATCCTTTTCCTTAAGAGGTTGCTCACGTTGATCATCATTAACCCTTGGATTAGGGAATTTATTATCATAATGCCCCATTTCCTAGAACATGAAGCATTGAAGTGTTGGTGGTGTGTTCTCTGTAGTCTTTTCTTTATTCACATCATTAGCAACCCTTTTTCCATTACTTCGACACTCAGCTGCTCGATGACCTTCTTTTCCACACTTAAAACATTTTCTAGTCCCTTTAATAAAATATCCACCATACTTCTTTCCATACTTTGATCATAAAGAAACATTCATCTTCTTTTCGCCATTATTATGAGATTTCTCCATGAACTCCATCATTCGTTTCTTGTCAAAACCATGAGATGGATATGTAACACCAACTTCAATTTTTACCTTGATAGCACATTGAAAAATTTCTTCATAGCTACTGAAGTCTCTTATAACTAAGGCCCTTCAAAGACTTGGTTTTAAGACACTTAAGAATCGATCAACTTTAATTTCATGTTGGATGATAAATCCATATGCATACCTTGGAAGGCTTGTAAAATTCGCTTCGTATATACCAACAGATTCATCATCCTTTTTCTTAAGCTCAAGGAAACCCTTTTCCATATTTGTTCGAAGAATATTAGGGAAGTACTTATTGAAAAATATGTTTTTAAACTCATCCCATTCCATGGATTCAATTTCATCTCGGGGCCTCGTATTCTTAATTAGAGTCCACCATTGATCTGCTTCACCTTCTAAATGGTAAATAGCCAGAATGACTTTTTCATGTTCTGAACATCAAATTATGGAAAATATCTTTTCAATGGTACTGATCCATTGTTCAGCAACAAGTGGATCAGAAGACCCACTGAAAGAAGGTGTATGTTACCTCGTGAAAGACTCAAAAGAATATTGTTCCCTTCTCTGCTCATTTGAAAGTCCAGAATGATTAATAGCTTTTGTAAGTATAGAAATAATATTTTACACTCCATATCCCATAACATTGGTTTTTTCAAGAGTAAAATCATTGCATTGTCCATTAAATTGATCAACACCGTTCCTTTGGGTTCCATCCATCATCTAAAACCCAAAAAGAATAGTGTGAGAGGAAAAAATCATGCTAGGGAAAACAACATAATAAAGGGTGAGTACCTTAAATATATAACATCTTAGGGTTAATTTTAATATTTTTACCATAATTCTAGGACTATAACCTATACTTATACTTAACCTTAGGGACATCCCTTGAAATACCTTAGAAATATCTCTAGGGATCTCACTAAAGTTTTCGCATCCTAGTTTCCAAAGTTTAACTAAACCTTTCCTCTGATACCAACTATAGAGACCCAAAGCATGACATACACGGACATTACATTAATTTTTTCAGAATACTTAATACATATAAAAAACATACACACAAGGACCGTAATAGTTTAGTGTCTTTGGAAATAAAATAACAATTAATAATATAATATTTGTTTGAAAAACTATTTTATGTCAATTTTGACACTATTTGGTAATTGATTTTTGTGAAAATCATAACAGCATGATTAGTTCAAAAAAAAGTTAATTAAATCAATAATAACATGTCATATTAACCTATAAAATTAGTGTAATTCATAAAAAGTCTCAAATTACATTTATTTGGGTATTTATAATATCAATTATGTTAATATTTCATTAATAAGGTAATTACTGTATCATCATTGTGTCATAAATAAATTAAATTATTTATTGTCTAAAAATTATAAATAAAATACCATTATGTAGGAAGTCTTTTTATATTTCTAATTAATATTTATAGTCGAATTTATCTTATATATAAGCTTATATTAAAAAAAATTAGTTATTAAACTTTGATTTTAACTATTTTACCTCTTCTTTAAATAAGATAATAATAAATCTCCAAATCTAATCCAAGTGGACCTAAATGGTCATATTTTATTCCTAAGGTTGTTTTTGGTCGAATTAAACTTAACCAATAGAATTATGACATGTTTTAGTGTAATAATAATATCATTTTTACCCATAATTACACTATTTACTTTTAACCGTGGTAAAAAAAATTAAAAAGTTACTTTTCACCAAAAATTCTTTTTATTTTATTGAACTACATTTTACTTATTGATATTAATTGTGTCTCTCATATTTTCAAAATTCCACTCACAGAAGCGGTAAAATTATGTTTTATGTAAATTTTCTAATTCTCCTAGGAGGTGGGTAAAAGACGGTGAAAAGTTCAACAAAAATTTTATATATCTAAAATTATTATAAAATGACTTTAATGAATTACATTGAAAATATATTGGTATTATATATCAATTTTTACCTAAAATAAATTTAAATAAAATATATAATTATTTAAATAAAAATTCAGTTTTTAAATAGTAACCCATTGTTTTCACTATTCATCAAAAATTGAATGTTTTTAGAAAAATACCAAAAATTCACCATAGGCTAATTTCGATATTCCGAATCCAAAAATGAAGTCCATTTTGAAAGATAAAATTTATAACATTTTAAAAAGTGGGTATAACTATTCATAACGACTAGTTCATAATAATATTATAATAATATCTCTTTTAGTAAAACTCGGTATTGCGTACTACACACGCTATCGATGAAGGTCTTGATTGCGTGTAATGCAAGCCAAGTCAAGGCTGTGGGTAGTGAAATCTCTGTTTGGTGTTGCGTATAACATAATCAAAACTTATTTCATTTATACATTAAACAAAATCTATAGTCAATGTTGCATAGAATAATTTCCACAAAACGAACATGAAATTGTGTGTAACATGATCCAAGATTAGTGTTGCGTATACTGAAAGCTAATACGGTGTTGTGTATAGTGTAAGATAATATTGGTGTAGTGTAAAATAGAAGATTAAAAAGAATATATATCTTATATAATCTCGGTTTGTTACAGTGAACCTCATCGAGTACTGGGCCACAGTCTTGCTGCCCTGATGTAAGTGAAGTAGCTCATGTATATGCACTGAGTATAGAATCGCTGGGAATAAATATTCCCTAAAAAGACCCTCGAAGTATACCCAGGTGAGGATCACCTCATTGTGTAACTGTAGTGTCAGACTCCACCATCTCCCAGCTACTCCCTGGAAGAGACTGGAAACTAGGACAACCATCAGATCAGCTGGTGTCCCAACTAAGTGAAAAACTTTGGCCACAGCCTCCAACTAGTCCTTAGCCACCTGTAGATCCATCTTGCCTCAGATCCTTGGAACTCTATGTCGCTGAAACTTGTGAAACATGATCAGTCAGTTTGCACCGTCTATTGGTGGGTTTGGTGGTAACGGCCTCCCAACGTGTAGTGGTGCTGCTGGTACACCACCCAAAGGTGCTAACACTATAAGAGGGCCCTACACCATGGCCTCGTTGCTTGATGGTCCATACTCATTTACGCTCTTAGGAATCCTGGTTGGTTGTCTATGTGGCGGCATCCCAAAGTAAAATAGGTGTTCCACGGTCAATTAGTTATACCTGGTGAGCTAACTCAAAAAAATCAAAAGAAAAAATTTTCAAAATCACACGCTATTAGTGTTTTCATGCACTGAGTCAGAAATCAGAATTCAATGTCCTAGTGTATGGATATGTTGGTCGTCACACCAACACTGGATTCCTCAAACTAAAAACCACACTCAAAACACTTAACACTATTTTCCTAATAGAAAAGATCAGATTCCTGGTTCTTCAATAGGACTGACTCCTCTAATACCACTTTATCACGACCTGTCCCCTGGGACCCATGACATGACTACTACAAGCTCTCCTTCCATAGGCCAAGGGGTGGCGACTAGCACCAGAAAGGCATATCCCTTAACGGGAATGAATTTCCTTTAAACCTGTACAAACACACAAATATCAAAGCATAACAAGAGGGAAGAATATCACAAGGGATAACAAGGTGCAGGCAAATCCTGTGCAGGGATGAGTATAACAATACTTAGTAGGGGCCCCGAGGGCCCCCCGAAGGTCTCCCAGAATATGCCCATACATATACCTATGTTATGAAGATATACTTGTCTCACACATGAGGGGAGAATATCACAAGTGATAACACCACGAAGGTAAAAGTACCACATAGGTAACATCAAGAAAATAAAACCATGAAGGTAAAAGTACCACACAGGTAACACCACGAAGATATCACCCCGAAGGTAAAAGTACCACACATGTATCACCACAAAGATATCACCACGATGGTAAAATTACCACATAGGTATCACCATGAAGATATCACCATGAAGTTAAAAGTACCACACAGGTATCACCATGAAGGTAAAAGACTCAGCTTACACCAGGTATTAGTGAAGTTTAGAAGTACTAATGATCAGTCACGAAGATATATCATATTATTCTGTCAAGAGGCACTGCTGATGGCCATACGAAGTTTTACCCACAAAGGATCGATAGGTACTAACCCTTATAATGATCCACCCAGGATCTGACCTACCCATAGTCGATAGGTACTAACCCCTGCAATGACCCACACAAGATCTGACTCACAAAGGATTGATATGCGCTGACCCACACAGGATCATTGAGCGCTAACCCATATAGGATCTGACCCACATAAAATTGGTATGCGTTGAACCATAGGGGATCATTTACTACTGATACACATAGGATCTAACCCACATAGGATCGGTGCTGACCCACACAGGATCGCTCGGTACTAACCTCCGCATGATCTGTCCCCATCATCTAACTCACTTCCAGCCTCTGGATTCCCACTCATAGTACGCTTGATTCTGAGAGAAACGCTCCTCAAGACTTTGGTCGTACTTAAATCATCACAAATATCTATGAAGAAGTATTATAAAGGACATCCATATTGAAAGGGTTCCAACGTGATAGACGAAACGTCAATCAGACACCCGGTCTGTGACCTATAAGCATTTTAGTTCCAAGGGCCCGGTTGGATTCAGATTCAATCCAACCCAGCTGTCCTCCAACTTTATCCAAATCTCAAGTGTAGTGTACCAAAAGTACTGTATCGCTCCAAGGGTCCCAACACGAGATATGTATCATCAAATGGGCCCCCTAAATTAAAGTTTTGGTCATTTAGGTGAAAACAAACCTAGAAGGGCCTGGGTCTGGTCTGACCCGGTCGGACTAACACAGCTGGGCAGGGACGTGGGGGGCTTGGCCTGCTGGGCCACGGCCTGACCCACATTGGGACGACCCTCTAATCTCATGTGTCCAGGCCCGCAGAGGCACATCCCACTGGGCTCGTGCGTCCCCGGCCCACGGTGTGGCGTGGCCCGCTAGGTGTGTGCAGCCCACTGGCCCAGTCTGTGGTGGGGTTCGCCCTAGATGGCGTGGTGGGTGAGACCCCCGGTCTTCCCGAATGGCCGAACAGTTGATCGGTTTCATCCACAGTGGTGGTGGCACATGGTGTTGCATCATCTATCGCGGGACCCGCAAGAAGAAGGTCCTTCCGCAACGGTGTATGAGGTTTGACGTTTGAGCTGCAGTTTCTTTGATGGTGCATTGTTTCATGCCACTGCCTCCTCCTGTGGTCGGCCGATGCTGGTCTCCCTACTTGGCTGCTGCAGCTGAGAAGTCATGGCCCCTTCTCAGCTGGCGGGGCAAAATAGTGTGCCACATCATCTCAACGGCTGGTCGGTGCCGGCTGCTCTACTGACTGCTACAGCATAGCATCACGGCCTCTTCCTGCAATGGGGGGTGGCACACTGCCTCCATCGCAGTCGGTCGGTGCCAACCGCCGCCATCATCTGTCAGTGCTAGTCGTTGGTGTCGCGCTAGTGGTATTCCACAGAGAACGCAAAGGTAAAACAAATGGAGGAGGGATCAGGCCTTGTTCGTTTGGCTTGTGCCCTCCGTGTTACCTTGATTGCAAGAGGATGGAATAATGATACATAAAATCTTGAATTTTAACAAGAAATAAACCCTACCTCAAGATCAAATGAGAGCGCCCATGATATAGGAAAATTTGATGTTCGTCGTCCCCACAACAAGCTGTTAAAGATGTTGTTTAACCATCGTTCTTAGGTTCGGGATTCGGTGTTGCTCGTCACTGCTCACTGGAACCGGTCACGTCCTCGAAGGGGTTTGTGACCCGAAACTTTTTCAGAACTTCGTTGTTTGGTGAAGTCATTCCAATACTCCTCCCCAAGCTCTGTATAAATAAGAGAGGGAGATGGTAAGTAACGATCATCGAATTTATGGGGGTTCATTTAATATGAACCTTCCTAAATTCCAACAACATTGTTACATAGGATTTTAAGGGTCAAAAAATTTAATGGCTTGACACGTCACTAATCCCACACTACCACTTTTCCATTGGAGTAAAAGAAGGAAATTAATAAAATAAAAATTTTATTTTATTATTCTTTTTTAAAAGTATGAAAATCTAACTTTTTCTCCAGACTTAGTGCGGTCGAAGTGAAGCCTCCCTTAAAACAATCATGGCATTGCAGATTCAACGGTGCCCTGAGATTTTTAATCTGAGCACTAGTTCAAAAGAAAGAAAATTCCTCCCGCACATTTTCTTAATGTACCTTAAAAAAATTTATAAATTCATTCCGGGCACACTAGGCCTCGGAATTTTGTGCCTTCAATTTCCACAAACTCGTAATAATTCTACATAATTAAAAATATTACATGGAAAATCCGAGTCTTTACAACATGATCCATTAGGGAATCACATTGGCATAAGATAATATCCTAAAAGAGTGGAAAAAAATTCACATAATAATAATCCTAGAAATCTTATCTTAAGTCTACCGACCAAAAAATCATTACATGTGAGGCTTGTGAAAACTACTCATGTACCCAATTTAGGCATAAGATAACCTCGTGTTTACCCTTCATGGCCATGGGATAAAATACCTTGTACCCTTTAAAATCATAAAACATTAATATATACCCAATTCATTTAAGGTATATAATGGACCCACCCATAATATAATCATTATCCTTTAATAAGTATTCCATAAGACCATGAAAACATTAATCATTTCAATATATCTTAACATATGGAAAATAAAACGTGTTTCATCATGAATTCATCATCATAATCGATATACATCCCTATAAAAAATAAATATGTTTAAATTGGATCATATCCCAAATAAATTATAAGAAATATCAAAGGATGTGGTAATAGATGAAAATACATTCCCCCCCCCAATATTTCTTAAAGAAAAATACCAATCCATTTTGAAATCACTTATTTAAAATCTAAAAAATTTAAAAAATATTGAGAAAAAAAACATTGAAAATAAGAATATAAACACATAAGGGAAACATTAAATAATTTATTGCTTAGGATAGTGGGAAATATCATTCATTTCATAAATCTTAAAACAATGATTTTATTCTCACATTTATTGAAAAGTATCTCGTTCATAAAATGAAAAGAATATACCTTTTAAACATTTTAACAGGAAATGAAACAATAAATACCATAAACATAAGTATATTAATGATTCAATAAATAAAATAGAAATTATATACATGTTATAAAACATGATCGGTATATAACATAACATATGTCCCAATGATGACAATTTGAGACGTTAAACCCTTACCACATTGGTAACTTTTGAATCAAAACACTTGGATGAATTAATTTTTATTGTAAATTTATATACCATGAATTAATAATTATATAATATATAGCACTTCAAAGGTTCAGTATATACACCTCAAAAATATAAATATTTTCATAACATCAAGCAAGTCTCAATGAAATTGTATTGAGATGAAGAACCACCATCTTATATACGACATGATTTGTTTGTAATATAACTTCATATATAATAAATTTAGATTAATTATAAATAAATAAAAACCCATTCACATACTTATAATATCATATATTATCCACTTATAAAATTTCAACACTTGTTTATTAATAATTTTTTATTAAAATCGTTGTCTTTGTTAGTACTATTTCATTTTTCATATATGTCTTAGTTCAATATATTTGATACTTGTTCTTTGATAATGGTTACATAATCCCAAAAATATTGAAAATTTTATTAGTATCATGTTTAATAATTATGTACACATTTATAACCATTCATATAAAGTTTGGATAAAAAATGAATTCCATAATATCATGAAGATGATAGTCTACATGTACACATGAGTGATGTTTCCTCTTTATGATAGATGGAAAAAATAAATGTAAATAATAATTAACCCTTAAAAACTTTATTATATAATAAATATATTACAAAATAATTAAATATATACTTATTACAAACCACATAAAGCATAAATTAAAAAAATCACAACGCTTCTTGACGATCGTAGTCTACGTGTACTCATGAGAGACATTATCACTTTCTAATAGATGAGATCATAAAAATGGAGATAATATATTCTAATCCAAAATAATAATAATTTCATAAATATCATATATAAATATTAAATAAATCATAATAACCACTCAAGTATGATTGTGATAGAAAATTAATTGTATCGCTCTATGGAGGTGGTAGTCCACATATACACATGAGTGATACATTCATTTACCAATTAATGAAGAAGAGGTGGGAAATGATTCTAAAAAATAATAAAAAATTCTCAGTTTATTTTTAATTCTACATTTGTTATATTATGATAGAAACAAGATGTTTATATATTGTGAGAGAAGAAATAAAAGTAAAACAGTTCTCATAAGATTTATACCGCTTCTTTGAGAGACCTTCATTGTCTTATAACTGAATCCTTAGAGAATTATCTTCAGAGAACACAGGGGGTTATATGACTAGGAGGAGGAACAAAGGATGGTTTTTTGGTTTGTTTTTTTATGATAAATAGTTCTCAATTATTGGTAATAAGGGAGGAGAAGGGGCTTCCTTTTATATGCGAGGGGAGGGACTCACATAGAATTTCACAAAATATTTCTATAATATAAGGACACTTTGATGTGAAGGTTTTCCCAATAGAATTTTTTTTAATTTAGGATAATATAAGGTTGAAAGGTACTCATAAAATAATAATTATAATGATTATGTGGAACTATAATCCTTGTTTATTAGTTTAACCCCCAATTTAAGCAGTTTAATATTAACCATGGTAACAAAATTTTATTTTTTTTACTATTCATTATGACTAAAAAATCTGATAAACTAAATAATATATATTAATTAAAATGATATAAAATTTTTAATCCAATTCTTATGATTAATTTTTTATAAATAGTATTAATAAAATTTAAAATTAGTGCACAAAATGAAACAAAAACTGTTTGTTTAAATAAGTATTTTTAAGAAAAAAAGAGATTTATTATTATTTCATGCCTAGTAAATATAATAAAATCAATTATAAAATAATTTATTCAATATGTAATATTAAAATTTCAGTAAAATAATTAATCTATATTGATTTATATAATTAATTATGATAAAAAAACATTGTTCATATAAAACTAGTTTGTAGAAAATGTGTTTTAATCGCAAAATTGAACTTATTAGAGAATAAAATACAATGTATATTCCTAAGTAATTAATTATATAACTTATTATTAAAGTATAATACGTTTTAATTTATTTTATAATCATAACATAATGTTACTTTTAAGTTACATGAATCAATGAAAATATATGATTTTTTTTACAAAATTGATATTTTTCTCCATTCAGAGAAAGATAAATCATTTTAGAAAAATCCCAAAAATTACCCTAATATAATATTTACATGATTTTTTAATAAATTATATTCATTTAATAAAATAAAATTTATGAAAATGCTATAAATTAATTATAATCTTCATGATTTTTTTTAATAAAAACCATTTTTTAAGAAAACATATTTTTGAAGCAGAAAATGACTTTACTAAAAATTGAGTACTAATTTATTATGAATAAAAGAATATATTTTCATTATATAAAAACATTATTCATATTTTCATAATTTATTTACTACTACACATAATTTTAAATTATGTCTATATTATAATGCTCACATTTAAATAATATTTTTATAGTATATCATAGTAAAATAAAATCTATGTGTCGCATGTTAGGAGAGATATCGAGAATATCACACTTTCAAAATAAATTTTTAAAGAGTTAAAGTGACTCAGATGGAAACGCCATTTTATAAAACACGCAAAAAAAGTAGATTCATGTATCCTATCTCACAATATCACAAACTCTTCATAGGGTTCTAGTCACTTGAGTCAAAGAAACATGTTCTAAACACATCTCAATGTCCATCTAGCATGTTAGAATAATTGCCATAAGACCATCTAGATAAAAAAATCATACTATGTCATCTCATATGTAATTTGAATCTCTCCCATCATGGTTTTTATAGGGGTCTTGAAGGTTTTTTTCTTCCCATTGATAACCATATGAACATGCCACCCATGGGTGACCTCACAACTGATAAGGTCTTATTAATTCAGGCCTCAACATTCATGTCGAAGCTTCATTCCAAACCTCACATAACAGTCCTCATTTGGGTTCTATCTCACACCACTCTCAGGTGAGATCTCAATCATTAAAAAAGAAGAAACCACTCTATATCATACCCTTCCCAATCTCAAAGTACCCATCCCACTCACAATGCTCTCAAAGCCTCTATCCACCCTATGGAGCATGATTCTTTCCAGGCATGAGACATGTGAACATCTCACCCATTTTCCTAAGTATTAATCCACTCATTATTTCTCGATTGATCTTAGGAAATATTTTAACACCACTTTTTTAGTATCTTATAGTTTTTGGTTATATTCTTACACTAGTACGAAATACAAGTAATTTCATCCCAAATGACCAAATATTTTTGTATTCTTGAAGAAATAGACACAAAAAATGATTACCATTTTAAAAATTCAATATAAAATACATATCATAAAATCATTCTTTTTACTTCAATATTATTCATTATACACTTATTCATATCCTAGGGAAAATAAAATAAATAAAAGGGTGAGCTTATATGCTCAGTATGGGTTTGCATAAAATGGAATCCATCATGAATAAATAATTAATAACAAACATTGAAAGGTAAATTTCTAAAAAACATTCCATTTAATCAATAACTTTATCATAAATAATAATATGGAAGTAATAAATGATGATCAAATAATTTCATGAAAATAGTCACATGAGCTGGAAACCTATAAATGGATATCATAATAAATAAAATAATCACTTGGATATTGATAATTGATTTCATAATGATGAAATGTATAATTATGAAATTTTGAAACATACCATATATATATTTTTCCAATACATATGAACATACCTTTAGGTCCTTATCCAAATACATCTACACAAATGTGTATGGCCTTAGCTAAAACCCAATCATGTTTTTCTCGTGAGACTTACCAAATATTTGAGTGGATATAGTATACCCTTGTAATCACTTACTAAGTCCAATTCATACCTCATATAAAATTTTTGAAACATAATCAATGTAAACATTCATATTAAAAAATAGCATATGTAATTTTTTTAATTTCTCTAATCAATGAACGTAATCATAAACCATCCAGAGTAATATCGTAAATGGTATCAAAATATTTCATCCCAAGTCAGACTGATCATAATCAATCCAGTGAAAGAATAAGGATGGAATCATTAAAACATATCTATGTGGGCCATAATTTAATAATTTATTGTTGTTGTTGATGAATAAAAATAATATAAAAAATTAATTTAAAAAAATTGTGAGGAAAATACCCTTTTTACTTTAAAAATCAATTTTAAATACAATAAACTTCCAAAATATAATGCAAAACATTTTATTTTAAGATAATCATTAAAACTTTTAGAGGATGAATTAATGAAAGTACTGGTCAAGTTTGTGTAAATTTATGTTCGTACCATATATGTTAAAAAATTATTCTATAAACATTTTCATAAAAATGAAAAAAGTTCCTCATTCGTAAAATATTAAGAATATTACTTATAAAAACTTTTCATAAAAAGTAAAACATGGGTAAAAATGTATTTAATAAATAATTTGTATATTTTTCAAAACACTCTTGAAAATATTTCTAGAAAATATTTTTGTTTTAATATATAAATAAAAAAACTCCCAAGGAATACTTAATCAAAAAAATCATGAATAATCCTGAGATTGTGAAATAAACACTTATCACTCTTTTAACCTTTAAATCATAATCCACATAAAGGAAATAATTTAAAATGAAAAATAAAATTCAATTAATATTTATGGATTAATGATATATCATATCAAACATGAATTATATTCACCACAAAAAATAAACAAGCAATGAATATGGCATATATCTCACAAAAGTAAAAGTGGGATGAGAAACCCTTACCTCAGGTATGATATCCTTAATACATTTCCAAACCTAATACATAATAAATATATATTATTATATATCTATTACATAATTATAGTAATTTATATCATTCCAAATATGATTTATTTATATTCTTTTATGACCTGTTTATTAATAATTCTATGCTTTAAATCATTATTTTAGGAAATAATTTCTTTTTTTTCATGTATGTATTGGTTTAGTAGTTTAGGTCCTTTTAAATTTATCATGTTTACAACATATCCAAAATTTTAAAAATTATATAAATATCTTATATATTCATTATATATGTATTTAGGTTAATCCATAAAATATAGAGATAGAAAAATAAATTACATCGTTCATGGGGATGGTAAGTCGTACGTACAAGTGAATGTGGTTTTCACTTATGATAGAGAGAATGAAAGAAATGTAAAATATAATTAACCTCTATAGAATCATTATTATATCATATATATCATATAAATTATATATATTCATTAATTCTATCCTTATTTCCATCCACGTAAAATGGAAATGGAGAATGAATCACATTACTTCATAGAGGTAATAGTCCAGACAAATACACTATTAAAGTTATCTTTTTCCAAAAGATACGAAGGAAAAACGTATATATAATATTATAGTTCCAGAATCATAGTTAAATCATATATAAAATATACACTCATTATTTACAACTTTATAGCCATCCAAGTAATGTTGTAATGAAAAACAAATCACACTACCATGTGGAGACGGTAAGTCATACATACACATGAATGATGTTTTCACTTTTCATATGATGGAACATATATTAAATATGGTCCCCCCATAATCCTAAAAACATATCAGTATGTTTATGATACAATATTTATTCTATAATAATGCATAAAAAACTTTCAAATGATATAATAAATAAACTTGAAGGACATGTTAAAGATGATTAAAACTTTTTAAGTAGGATTCCTTTTTATCACTCTTTATGGGAATTGGATGATTTCTTTTGGAATGTCCAGGATCTCTTAAACATGGAAAAGGACATTATTAAGAATAAATTTAAGGGTTTTTGGACCAATAAGGATAAAATTGGTGTGAATAAGTGAGGGATTAGGTTCCATCTTATAAATGAGTTGAGGGGAACTGTCACGACCCATCCCTTGGGGATCATGTTGTGATTATCCCAATCACTCCTTCCATAGGCAATGGGTTGGAAACTAGCACTGAAGGAATATCCTTGAAAAACTGGAATGTGTTTCCCTTAAACCTGCAAACACACATTCCAAGAATACAACGATCACAACCAGCTTAGTAAAACATCAGTAGTAAAAAGATGTGTACTGAAAGTAAAAAAGGGTGAGTACTATATGTAAAGAGGGCTAGAATACAATCCCAACTGAAAATTTCAACAGCAAAAAAAAACAACTCCTGGAATCGTCCACCAAGGTTTCTACCAGAAGGGTAAGTACAACTCACGGTCAGTTGTCACTGTGGCACGTCATGTCTAAAGCTCAACCTACGAGCACCATTTAGTTTTGGCTCCCAATCCTCGGTCAAAGTTGTTTGTCGTCTGCACAGGACACAACAAGGTGTAGGCCAAGCCCATGTAGGGGTGAGTATAAAAATACTCAGTAGGGACACTGAGACCCCCGAAGGTCTCCTATAGTTCCACAAATACAAAACCACAAAGCAAGACCTCAATCACAAAGCATGAAGAAATAGTCAGGTCACAATAGGTATACAACTTAAAGATCGTGAATATAGATGATTAGTCTTAATATATATCATCATATTATATTTAAAAGTCCCACAACTGATACACAGAGAAGTATTTCTATTATCAATACACTCTTGGATGTAAGTTGAAATTCCATGATGAGCCACTGTAAGACTATTCCTCATCGGATCATGCTATTGCTAATCCACATAGGGTCGTATAATGTTAATCCACATAAGGTCACTGAAATGATGATCCTCACAGGGTCTCTAGAATGTTAATCGACATAGTGTCACTCGATGCTGATCCACACTGGATCGCTAGAAGATTATCCTTGACGGGACAATCTAAAACGGGTCCTCATCAGGTAGCTACGATTCTGATCCAAACTAGGTCACTATGATGTTGATCCACATAGGGTCACTTCTTCAAAGATAGTCATTCACAAGACTCCCTGCACCCGGTGCACTCAAGATATGTAGAATCTTCTTCTCAAGATATCGGTCGTACCTTGACAATCACTAAGATCTAAAAATTAGTAACCTAACGGACCTCCAGGCCGTAAGGGTTTCAAAAAAATAGATGGAGTGTTAATCAGATGTCTTGCCTGTGAGTTATAAGTGTTTTAGTACTGAGGCCTCGATTGGGTTCGAGTTCAATCCAACCCGGGCGTAGTCCAACTTTCTCCAAAATTAATGTGGAGTATACCAAAAGGAATGTCTCACTCCAAGGATCCCATCACCGTAGATGGTTCATCAAATGAACATATGTTTTCAAGTTATGGCATTTTAAGAGAAACTAGGCCTGGATGGGTCCGATTCCAGTTTGACCCGGCCCGGCCCAAACTGGTCGGGGCCAGCTCTGTTGGGATGGGCCGAAGTTCAGCCCGACCCACAGGGGGCACGAACTGGCCCACAAGGTGGTGTAGCCCAGCCCATAGGAGGGTGAAACCCAGCCCGCAGGTGTCTAGAACCCTGCCCGTAGGGGGGCGCGGCTAAGCCTGTAGTAGGGCGTGGGGCCTGACCTAGCTAGCACAGGGGGGAAACGCTCCCCCATTTTTTTCAAATAGTTAGGCCAATCGAGATCTAAAGCGGCAACACCACAAGGTGTTTCCTTATCACCTCAGGGCCCATAGGGAATGGGTCATCATGGGTCCCATAGGTAGTGGGTTGTCGTAAGACCCATAGGGAGTGGGTCCCCACCACCGCCTTTAGTGGCGCACGATGGCGAGCCACACCACCTCCGTGGCTGGAAATTGTCGACCGCCCGGCTCAACCGTCATGGCCTCCTCCTCCTACAGTGCACGACGGTGTGCCACCACCTCCACGGCTGGCCGGTGACAGTCTTATGCTAACCTTTGTGGCCTAGTGCCACGGGCTCCTCCTACGGCACGCGATGGAATGCTGTCACCATCACGATCAGCCGGTGCTGCCCACCACCATCACCTACCGGCGCGAATTATTGGTGCCTCCATGCTTTTGTCACACCTGCGGTCTTCCGTGGGCCACCAGGTAAGCTCCGGTGGTCCGTTTTTTCATCTGATCACACTGACGAGCTTCCTAGGTAGTCTCCTTCACTTCTTGACCCTCAGATTTGGGTTTCTTCCATCCCAAATAATCACCCATGTAGAACGCAACGATTGAACAAGTGGTGGAGGGGCCAGGCCTTGTTCATTTGGCCTGCTCCCTCCACATTAGCATCTTTTCAAGGGAGAAGATAAATTATTCAAAAACTATTGAAATTTAATCAAGAAAAAATCCTACCTCATGAGTCGTTGGAGAGTGTCCTGTGTTTGAATATGGGTTAGTGTTCGTCGATCCTGAAACAAGCCTCCAACGATGCAGCTCAAACGACGATCTTCAGTTCTTACTAGATGGATCCGTTCTTCGTCTAGAGGCTCCTCCAAAATCCTCCCCTCCCAAAAACACCTCTCCTTTCTCCAACTAATTCCAAAAAAGATACACTAAGGGAGTTAATCTTTGCAGCACATAATTAAGATAGATTCATTTATTGGTGTAATTAATGAACATCCTTAATTGCATGTAGGGTGGTTACAGTTTTTTTTATAACCAAGCATTTAATGTCTTTCATTAAATGCCCAACAACCCCTTGTGGTTCCCGCCACCAAAACCTAAAAGAGAGGTGGGGAAATTTTAAAATAAGTTAGATTTATTTTATTAATCCTCCATGAAAACTGCAAGAAAAACAACTTCCTCTCTCAACCCACTACGGTCTAGGTTAAGGCTCTATTAAGTGAATCTCGGCACTGCGAGTTCAACGGTGCCCTCATATTTCAATTCTGATCATCGGTTTGAATGCTATAATTTCCCTCTATCACATTTACTAAACGTACCCTATGAAAATTTAAAATTCTGTTCCAGGTACACCAGGCATTGGAATCAAACAATGTCACATTTCGCAGCCTCAGAATAGTTCTATATAATAAAAAAATTACATGGAAAAATACGGGTCTTTACATTCTCCCCACCTTTAGTATGTTTATCCCCCAAAACCACAATAAAGACTAAGGAAACAAATAGGGGTACTAAGCATGAATCTGACCCTCCTTCTCTCATGTTCTCTCCTAGAGGTTACCATGCTTCCAGTGAAGGCGCACCTGAGGTATCGATCATCCATGAAGGACCCACTCCTGTCAATCCTCAATATTCAATGGAACCTCTGTAGACGTTGCCCCGTAATCAATGTTTATCTCACCCCAGTTGATAACATGCGATGGATCATGCATGTACTTCCTCAAATGTGACATGTGGAAAAGAATCATGCACCTGGTGCATCTATGGTGGAAGATCTAGGAGATATGCCGCCTCGCCAACTATGGTTATAGCTTGAATGGGACCGATGAACCTCAGAGATAGCTTACCACCCTGGCCAAATCTCTACAAACCTCATCGAGGTGAGACCCATAGAAATTCATGGTCTCCATACTTGAAATCCAAAGGACTCCATCTATTGTCAGCATAAGACTTCTACCTGTTATGTGTAGTCTTCATCCACTCTTGGATGATTTGCACCTTCTCAGTGGTAGCATGTACCAACTCTAGACCCATAAGTGCTGAATCCCCTCGGTCTGTCTAGCATAGAGGTGATTTGCATGGTTGACCATAAAAGGCCTCAAATGGTTCCATACCGATGGTGTAGTGATAGTTGTTGTTGTACGTGAACTAGTCTAAGGTCATGTGATCCTCCCAACTGCGGCCAAAATCTAGGATGAAAGCATGAATCATGTCCTCCAGTGTCTGAATGTTCCGCTCCATCTAACCATCTATATGAGGATGAAAGGTGGTTCTCAAATGTAGATGAGTCTCGAAATCCTCCTAAAATCCCTTCCACAACAAGTATATAAAACGTGTGTCACGGTCAGATATGATCGTCGATGTCACCCCATGAAGGTGTAAAATCTAATGTATGTAGAGGTGTCCCAAACCCTCTATTAATCCCTACTCTCAGATGGAAGGAAGTGGGTCGACATGGTGAGTCAGTCAATAATCACCCAGATGGAATCATGTCCCCTGGACTACCATGGTAGTCTTGTCACAAATTCCATGAAGATACCATCCCACTTACACTCAGGTACCTCTAGTGGCTGAACTAAGCCTGCTGGAACCTGAAGCTCGACCTTCACTTGCTGAAAAGTGAGGCATCGTGAAACAAAATCTATCACTTATTTCTTCATCCCTGGCCACCAGTGCTGACATCGGAGGTCCTCGTACATCTTCCCCACTCTCAGATGTACTACCATAGGGTACGTATAAACTCCCTCAACACCTCCTCCCATAGCGCCACTCGTACCATGGTGCATCCCCTGAAGAGGATGACGTTCTACTCAACTTCAGAAAATCCATCAGGTGATATTCTTGAGGATATCTGAGCATGTCGAGCCTCACAGTCAATGTCCCGAAGCTGCACCTCCCTAACTCATTGAAGCAGTGGGGGAGTGACTGTCATAGATTGAAGGTAAGCTGATCAATCTCTATCCATAAAAGATATCTACAACGCGACTAACTATTTTTTAACCTCTCTATGCAACTGTAGACTATACCTCATGGTAAGTGCATCGGCTACCATGTTTCCCTTCCCAGGTGTACAGACTATCTCAAAGACATAGTCTTGGAGGAACTTTAGCCATCGCCTATGTCTCAGGTTTAGGTCCTTCTGTGAGAAGATATACTTGAGACTCATGTGATTAGAGTAAACTATGAATCATTCACCCATCAAGTAGTTCCACCACATCTCCAGTGCAAAGACCACAATTACTAACTCCAAGTCATGGGTAGATGACGCATGCCTATCATGGGGCGTGGACAAAAAAAATTATATTTTTTCCTAGTGCAGCACAGTGACTGACCAGGGCCGTCTCTCTTGAGGAGCCTTTTAGTGTGGTTCACTTACTTTATTCTATATCACCTAAACTATCTCTTTTATTTGTTTTTATGATGAAAATATTTTTGTGTTTTTTTAATATAAAATATCTTAACTATCATGCACTGAAAACAGAATGAGTTAATAAAGAAAGAACTTGGTTTTGGGGTTCCGTCTTAGATTCAATCATTATTTTCCTACATGTGTTTAATTTAGTTTGATAATTCAAACATGATATCTTATGTTTGGATCACTATTCTTTTTTAGAATAGGATTTGTTTGAGTCACATGTCATTGGGGATCGTCACCCAATCGGGGACATTCACCTCGCTCAAGCATGCTACTTAATTATACCACAAACTTAATTAAACATTAAAGAAAATTTATTAAAACCTTGACCTCACCTTGAGAAAAGTCTCGTGCTTAGCCTCTCATTTCTGAGAGTTTGAGATTACTTGGTGGAGTGGGTGACGGAAGAGATAGAGTGTGTGATAGATAGAGAAAGAAATGCAGAAAAGTGGGTGTAGAAACACAAAGGCATGGATTAATTATCCTAAAATTTAAATTATAAATGAACGTAAAACTAAAGTAAAACTAAACTAAAAATAAAATAAAAAGAAGAAATGAGTGGGGAAGAGAGGAGAAGCATTGGCTTGTGGCCCTGTGGGATACCTCCTTGGCTTTGGGTGTCGAGCTGATGATTTTAGGAGGAGAGGGCCTCCTTTTATAGGTAGATTTCTATCCCCCGAAAGTTTGCGCGTTTTTAGACCCTTAAATGGTCGATTCACGCATGGAACCCTTATTAAATGTTTTTTATAAATTTTTTGGACTTTCACCCTCCAAAGATCATCTCATTTGAACACCGTATGAAGGAGTTATGAATTATTCATTGTAGGTTTCTATTTCTGGACAAATCTTCTAGGAAGGTTCCTCCAAAAGTATGTCGTTCAATGGCCGCCTTAATTACTTCAAAACTCCCCAAAATTTGTTGTACAATATATTGTCTCTATAATCGTGCTATCCCAAGTGTAAAAACATCATTTTAATGTGTTTAGGACGAGTTTGGGTTCCTTTACAGTGGTGGGGTCCACATTGTCTGCCTGGAAAAATCACAACATTCATTGATTTGTTAAGCCCTTTGGATGACCGAATCAGCTCCTGGTCCAGAAGACAAAATTAAAGGAAATAAAATCAGGATTCTAAAAAAATAAGATTCACTAGATTTGGAATTATATTTTAAAATTAATGGATAAAATATCCTTGTGGTAGAAATCTGTCCAAAATCCATAATTACGCACTTTTCAACAGTTTTTCTCATTTTCATTCTAAAATTCAAGGTACCCATTATTTTAATAAAACATGTGGATACATGGGTTTTATCATTGAAAAATAGTAAAAATACTCATTATTTGATAAAAAATATGCACATAAAGTTTCATTGTCAGTAGCATAGGCCGGATCATGCTGTCTCAACTGTCATAAACCATAAGTGATCACTGATTTCTCTTACATCAGGACACACCAAAGTCAAGTCCCTGATGCATCATAGTATACGACATACTGAACGCCCTATTTTGGTAGCCTCAGTATGGGGGAACTCAGCAGTCTCTGCCTCAGTTCCTAAAAACTCTACTGGAATCTCACCATCCACACGAAGGGTTATCCCTTCTTCACCAACGCTGAAAAGGGTGTCGCAAATCTGGAAAAGTCAGGTATGAATCTCCAGTAGTACCCAGATAACCCCAGAAAACTCTGCACCTCTGTCACTCTTCAGGGTGGCTCCCAATAAAGAACAACCTCTATCTTCACCGGATCCACTGCAACTCCATCCTCTGAAATAACGTTTCCTAGAAAGTGGGCATCATGTATCCTGAACTGGAACTTCGAGATCTTACCATAAAGTTGGTGCTCTCAGAGTGTATCCAGAACTATTTGTAGATGTGTGGCATGCTCCCCCTCTGACACTGAGTATATCAAAATTTCATCAATGAAGACCACCAAAAAGTGATTGAGGTATGGCTGGAAGATCCTGTTCATGAGTCCCATGAACACTACAGGGGTGTTGGTCACACCGAATGGCATAACCAAGAACTCATAGTGTCCATACCCAAATCTGAAGGTCGTCTTCTTCACATCCACATCTCTTACCCTAAGCTGATGATAGCCTGATCTGAGGTCTAACTTAGAAAACCAAAGAGCTCCCCTCGGCTGTTCAAATAGATCATCAGTTCTCGGAAGTGGATACTTGTTCTTCACAGTCACCTGGTTTAGGTGCTGATAATCCACACAGAGCCTCAAACACCCATCTTCCTTCTGGGAAAACAGAATCCGGGATTTCCCTGGAGAAACACTAGGCCTTATGAACCCCTTCTTCTGCAAGTACTCTTACTATACATGTAACTCACAAAGATCAACGGGTGCCATCTGACATGCTGGTGTAGATAGTGGTACCGTCTCAGGGTACATGTCGAGGTAGAATTCCACCTCTCTGTGAGGAGGTAGTCTCGGAACATAATCAGGGAAGATATCAGCATATTGTTCCACTACTACAAGATAGATCAGACACTCAACATCAACTGCTCTGAGGGTAAGGCTATCCAACTGATTTATGACCGGCTGCACCCTCCTCTGGGTAAGTATATCCTATTCAGCAAAGGTTTCCTTCTCTTCGGTGAATGAAAACATGGTCACATCCTCATGGAAACACTGCAATTTCCACCTAATATTGTAAATTAGAGGATGGATTGTGGATAAATAGTCCGTACCCAAGATGATTTCATAAGGCCTCAACTCTGATACTAGAAGATCCAAGCCGAAGCTCTCACCTCCTAGAGTAATCTCACACTACCGGCCCCAGTGTGTAATCGTTGAATCCCCTCCCGTAGGAGTCTCTATCAATAAGGATCGAACCAACAACTCCACCAGAATCTCTGAGCTCCAAATGAGGGTCATTGTAATGAAATAGTGATTGAAACTTATGTTTATAAGTATTGCATCTAAGGTGGAGTAGATACAAACCATACCTCGAATAATCTCTAGAGAGTCGTGGTCATAGGCCTCAGCTGCCTGGAGTTGAGTTTTTCCCTGTCCACTTGATCCTTATCATTGGGGTGGACCACCATGAGGTGGTGGTGGTAGAACATTGAATCACTACCCACTACCTTCTACATGACCATCTCCTCTTCCATGTCCACTTAATACTTGAAGTCCTCCCTGTTCAATTCTCTGCCTCTACCTCGGCGGTCCCTTGACCATCTGTTGGTCGTCAGTGCGGCTGGTCAGGCAGTCACGTGACATGTGACTCTGCCTGCCTCACGTGAAGCAGAATCTACTCCATGACAGGAATGATCTACCTCGTGAGCTTCGCGCCTCTGACCCTATGTTCTGGGTTCATCCACCATAAGGTCTATCTCACTCATACCTCTATGTGGTCTATCTACTACTAGCTATAGATGACTTTTCCACCTTTCACCCAATGGGGGGTCTCATTGTCAGTGTCTAGTCAGCTAAGTAGCACTCAACCAAAAATCTTGTGCGAGTAATCCAGCCTACGTCAGGATATTGAGTGATATCGTTGATGAAATGATCTCCCACTGGAGACCCTGCTCAAAGGTTTGGGCCCTAAATAAAGGGCTCTTACCATGTCGGTGGAGTAGCGTGAGAGGTCTGTGAATCTCACTATGTACGGGGCCACTGATAGGCTACCCTTATGTAAGTGTACAATCTCTTGGATATGAACTGAGCATAAATTGTCTAGTACAAACTCCACCCTGAAGAGGGTCTCGAAGTCCAACCATGAGAGTGTCACCTCCTCATGCTTCTGGAGAGTCAAAAGGCACCATCTCCCTACTGTGAACTGGAATAGGCTAGCATCTAGGATCACCATCTGATCTGATGGTGTATCAACAAAATGAAAAATGCATGCCACAGCCTCTAGACAGTCCTCATCTGCCGGGGGATCCATCTCACCTCGAAACATTGGAGGCCTCTATCTCTGGAACTCATGAAACACACTTAGTCGGCGTGCATGGTCTGCCAGTGTGGATGGTTGGAACTACTGCCCTCTGAGTGGTGGTGTTTCTGGTACACCACCTGAAGGTGCCAACATAGTAAGAGGGTCCTGCACAAAAGCCTCATCGCTCGGTAGTCTATCAACATGAACTCTCTCTAAAATCCAAGCTGGTTGTCTACTTAGGGGAATCCTAAAAAGAAAGAGGTGTTCCAAATCCAATAAGTTAAACCTAGTGATCTGACTCAATATAGATCAAAATTAAAACATTTCCAAAACACACACAATTAGTGTTTTCGTGCACCAAGTCAGGAATCAGAATTTAGGGTCATGGTGTAATGATAAGTGAGTCGCCGCACCAACACTAGACTCGCTGAACTAAAAACCACAATCAAAACACTTAACACTATTTCTCCATTAACATACTAGAGTCATAGTTCTTTGGTAGAACCAAATCCTCTAATACCACTTTGTCATGACCCATCCCCTGGGGCCAGTGTCGTAACTACCCCATTCCTGCCTTCCATATGCCAGGGGTTGGCGACTAGCACCCCAGGGATACCCCTAAAAAACGGGAAGGAATTGCCTTTAAACCTGCAAATACATATTCCATGAATAAAATGAACACAACTCACATAGTAAAACTACAGTAGCAAAAATATGTGTACTGAAAGTAAAAAAGGGTTAGTATTGTAATTAAAGGGTTTCGGAATACAAGACCAACTAAAAAGTACAATAGCAATAGAAAAACAGCTCCCAGAATCTTCTTCCAAGGTTTCTACCTGAAGGGTGGGTATAGCTCATGGTCGGTCATCACTACGGTATGTCACATCTAAATCTCCAACTCTGAGCACCGTTTAGTCATGCCTCCCACACCTTGGTAAAAGATGTTTGACGTCTGCACAAGACACAACATGGTACGGGCGAAGCCCATGCAGGGGTGAGTATAAAAATACTCAGTAGGGACCCTAAGACCCCCAAAGGTCTCTCATAGTTCCACAAAGGAAAAACCACATAGAAATACCTCAATAAAAAAGCACGAAGCAATAGTCATCTCACACTAGGTATACAATATAGAGATCAAGAATATAGATGATTAGTCTTAATCTATATCATCTTATTACATTTATAAGTTTCACAACTGATCCACAAAGAAGTTGTTCTATTATCGATTCACTCTTGGACATAAGTCTCAATTACATGATGGGCCACTGTAAGGCTGGTCCTTGTCGGTTCAGGCTATTTTTGATCCACACAGGGTCACTAGTATAATGATCTACACAGGGTTGCTGGAATATTGACCCACACAGGGTTGCTGGAATGCATATCCACACATGGTATTTTGATACTGATCCACATAGGGTTTCTAGATGCTGATCCTTGACGGTCCAATCTAAAACTGGTCCTCATTGAGTAGCTACGACATTGATCCACATAGGGTCGTTATTACGCTGATCCAAACAGGGTCGCTTCTTCAAAGATAGCCAACCACAAAACTCCCCACACCTGGTGCGCTCGAGTTTCCTAGAATCTGCTCCTCAATATATCATTCAAACATCTATATCCACTAATCTCTAAAAATGAGTAACCCAAAGGAACACCATGTCGTATGGGTTCCAACATAATAGGCGGAGCGTCAATCGGATGCCTGGTCTATGAGTTATAAGCATTTTAGTACCGAAGGCCCAGTTGGATTCGGGTTCGATTCAACCCGGTCATACTCCAAATCTTTCAAAAATTCATGTATAGTATACCAAAAGAACCGTCTCACTCCAAGGATCCCAGATCCATAGAAGATTCATCAAACTGATGTATGGATTTCAATTTATGGCATTTTAAGTGAAACTGGGCCTGGATGGATTTGGGTCCGGTCTGACCTGGTCAGACCGACCCAGCCCAATTGGGATGGGCCGCAGAGGGCTCGGCCCACTGGGCCACGGTCGAGCCCGACCTACTGGGGGGTGCGGCATGGCCCGCAAGGTAGTGTAGTCCATCCCGTAGGGGGGGTGCCTCCCACCCCGCAAGAGGGCGCCGCCCAGCACGCAGGGGGGTGCAGCTTAGCCCGTAGGAGGGCATGGGGCCAGCCCTAGTTGGCACGGGGGGGGGGGGGGGGGGGGGAACGCTCAACCCCCTTTTCCCAACTGGCTAGGACATTTGGGATCTGAAGCAGAGGCACCCTGTGGCACCGCCCAGTATCCACGGGACATGTAGGGAGCGGGTCCCATCCTCTGCCTTCAGCGGCGCATGATGACGCGCCCCACCGGCTTCACGGTCATCCAGTGCAGGCCATCCTGCTTAACCGTCATGACTGAAAAGATTTAACAACCTGAGATTTTATGAGAATTCTTATTTTTAATTTCATTAATGTCTTGTGTTGTATTCTACACCAAAATTAGCTTGCACTATACACAACATTGTATTATCTTGCAGTATACGCAACACTATTCTTGGCTCATGTTACACACAAATTCAATTTTGTTTTGTGGAAATTATTCTACGCAACATTAAGTATAGATTTTGTTTAATATATAAATGAAATAAGTTTTGATTATGTTATACGCAACACCAAACGGATCTTTCACTACACACAGCCCTGACTTGGCTTGCATTACACACAATCAAGACCTTCTTCGATAGCGTGTGTAGTACGCAATACCAAGTTTCACTAAACGAGAAATTATTATAATATTAATATGAACTAGCCGTTATGAATAGTAATACCCAGTTTTTGAAATTTTATTTTTCAAAATTGACTTCATTTTTTGATTCGAAAAATCAAAATTATCCTAGGGTGAATATTTGGTATTTTTCTAAAAACTTTCAATTTTTGATGAATAGTAAAAACACTAGGTTAGTATTTAAAACCTGACTTTTAATTTAAATAATTATTTATTATATTTAAATTTATTTTAGTTCAAAATTGATACACAATAACTATATAAGTTCAATATAATTCATTTGATTCATTTTATAATAATTTTAGATATATAAAAATTTTATTGAACTTTTCACCGTCTTTTACCCACCTCCTAGGAGAATTTGAAAATTTACATAAAATGTAATTTTACCGCTTCTGTGAGTGGAATTTCAAAAATCCGAGAGACACGGTTAATATCAAGGAGTAAAATGAGGTTCAATAAGATAAAAATAATTTTTGGTGAATAGTAACTTTTTACTTTTTTTTACCACGGTTAAAAGTAAATAGGGTAATTAAGGGTAAAAATGATATTATTATTACCCTAACACAAGTCCTAATTCTATTGGATAAGTTTAATTCGACCTAAAACTACCTTAGGAATAAAATATGACCATTTAGGTTCACTTGGATTAGATTAGGACCCTTATTATTATTTTATTTAAAGAAAACTCAAAATAGTTAACATCAATGTTTAATAACTAAAACATTTATAATATAGGGTTATACATAAGATAAATTAGACTATAAATATTAATTAAAAATATAAAAATATTTCATACATAATGGTATTTTATTTATAATTTTAAGAAATTAAATAATTTAATTTATTTATGACACAATGATGATACAGTAATTACCTTATTAATAAAATATTAACATAATTGATGTTATAAATACCCAAATAAATGTAATTTTAGACTTTTTATGAATGAAACTAATTTTCTAGGATAATATGACATGTTAGTATTGATTCTATTAACGTTTTTTGAACTAATCATGTTGTTATGATTTTCACAAAAATTAATTACCAAATAGTGTCAAAATTGACATAAAATAGTTTTTAAAACAAATATTATATTATTAATTGTTATTATATTCCTAAAAATATAATATTCGGCCAAATGACTTAGATAAGGTTATATATATTAATAATGAACCACTAGTGGTTCGTTTGGCTTGTTATAGTAAGTTTATTAACTATATAGTGTAAGAAAATAAAAAGACACGGTAAAAGTTAAATTATTTAACTTAGAGTTAAATCTAAATGATATGGTCAAAATAGTAACCAAAACTTGTCTAAAACGTATTTGTTTAGATTATTTAGACCCATACCCGTATTAGATTCTAAATAAATCAATTTGGAGCTATTTAAAACCGAATATGACTTTATTATAAAATAATATTTTAAGTTTTCCTAAGGTGCCCCTCTCCTCCCTTATAAAAAGGGTACCCCTTCCCTCTTCACTTCACACCCTTTTGATCCTTGAACCTCGGACAACCTTTGTCAATTACTCTTCTCAACCTCTCTAGTTATATCATAGAGTTTATGGTCTTCTCAAAAGACCAACTCTAGTGCCCTAAGAAGAAGTTTAAAGGAGTTGGGTCGAGGAAGAGGTAATCTCTTCCACTGACTCTTTCAAGTTTCTTTCTTCTAATACTTCCTCTCCGTTATTTGTTTCATTACAAAGTAATAACGTAAGTATTAATTATATAATGATATGATATTATGAATATTAAACAACCCTATTTCACCTTCTATCCATCCTACAGAAAATGAAATCTCCGCGCGTGCGTACGTACGGAATATCATCTCCACGTCGTGGTGTAATCAGTTTTTCCACAACCACCTTACATGGATTGGTATAATGGTGTAAAGAAAAACTATATAAGATTATTATAACATCATACTGATTCTGAGATACTATATCATCCACTAAAATTAAATTTAATAATTATGGGAACGATATCATCGCTCGTACGTACGTACGGATTACCGTCTCCACGACGTGATGAGATTCATTCTCCACGTTAACCACAAAAGAATGATTATAAAGTATATATAATGTATAATAATGAAATATATGACATGATAAAGATACTTTATTTATGTATATTTATATATATATCATCTACATACTTCCATTCAAGTCAATAAGGAAAAGAAAACAGCGTTCATGCGTATGTATGACCTACTGTCTCCATGAACGGTGTATTTCATTTCATTTATCTATCTATTATATATATATATACTGAATATATATGATATATAAATCATTATTTACATTCTGTAAGTAATTAAATAATGATATAAGTAATAATAATATCATTAACAACAAGTCCAAACACGTACAATAAATAAAACAAGTTTACCCAAAACGCTGTTTTAACATGGAATTTACAAAAGAACGGGTAGTATAAAGTCATAAGTGAACCATATATGATATCATAACAATGAATATGATTCTATAATAATTCAATGACATTATTTAAATCATTATACAGGAGGTTCGGATACGTACAAAGCATATCGGACCTAAGGTAAGGGATAACTATTCCAATCTCGTTCTTATCTGAGATTGTTTATTCGTAAGTATTTAATGGGGTTATATTTTTCATCCATGTCCACAAAAAATGTTTTTTCATAAAGTGTTTAATATTCTTACATGTATATTTAAAGTCATTTTTACCCCTCTTTTACATTTACTTTTTGTTATATAAGGAATCTTTCTTTTGTTTACCATATGTGGTACTTTTTGACTTTTCCGTTAAAAGTACGAGGAGAATGTTTTTTTTTAACTTATATGGTATGAATGGATTTTTACGGTTTCATAACACCTTATTTTCATGAAGATTACTCTAAAATATTTCATGACTATTTTTAACAAAATCCCTTCTTTCAAAATTTCAAGGCATTTTGTGAAAAGAATATGATTTTGAAGAAGAAATGATATTTTCCTCAAGAATTCTTTTCAAGTGTTTTTTCAAAACCATTTTCCATCTAAGATGAAATTATTTCATATGTGTATGTTTCAAGTGTAATGCCTCTATGATTTATATGTTTTCACTTCACTTATGATGAAATGATATCCATTTGTTTTATATGGATTATATTATGATGGGATGATGTTTATGAAACCCATTTTATTCTTTAGGTTATGATGAATGATTTATGTTTATGTTGTGGCACACATAAGAATGATTTCACTATGAGATGGGTGGGACATATATCTCCCTCCAATTCATTGGGTAATGATTTATATCTCATGATATAGACATGGCTAGAATGGTAAGTTAATCCGGTTTAGTGATATAGGACTGGAACGAGGAGTGAACTCGATTCAGAAACGGACTTTGTCCACTAAGATGGTCTTGGCAGTAATGCCTTGGATACTATGGAAATCATATCATGTGATTAATGTTAATCCACAATTAAAAGTTTTATTTCCAATATATTTTATCATGATTGATGTTCCATTATGATCTATGCCTTACGTACTGCCATGTTTTATGTCATTGCTCAAGATTCCGATGTTTAAACATTATGTTCATGTTTTTATGTTCAAATGAATATGGTCTGTTTTATTTTCTCCATGCTTACCCTTACTGAGAATTTGAGCTCACCCTTTATATTTTTTCCTTTCCCCAGGATATAAAGAAAGGTTTTAGGTAAGAAAACAAAAGGGGAAGATCTTTATGGGAGATGTTGAAGATCTTTCACCACGATTAGAAGATTATGTTCCGAGATCCAAAGACACTAAACTATTACGGTACTTCGGTGTTTCTTTTTGTTATGTATTAGTTATTTCGCAAAAGTAATGTAATGTCCATGTACATCAAGCTTTGGGTCTCTACAAAAGATGTGGCCTCCTCCTCCTGCGGCGTGCGATAGTGCATCACCACCTCCACGACCGGTCGGTGTTGGCCTCCTGCTAACCGCTGGGGCCTAGTATCGTGGCCTCCTCCTGCAGTGCGTGATGGCGTGTCATCCCCACCATGGATGGCCAGTGCCAGACATCGTCATCACCCGCTGGAATGGGTCACCAGTGTCGTCGCTCTAATGTCACACCGACAGTCTTCCGCGGGCCACCAGGTAAACTCTGGTGGTCTGTTTTTTCACATGATTGCACCTATGGGATTCTCGAGTCGTCTCCTTCGCTTATTGACCATTGGATTTGGGTTATGTCCAACACAAAAATTTACCTTCATAGAATGAAATTATTGAACATGAAGCTAAGAGACCGAGCCTTGTTCGTTTGGCCCACGCCCTCCGCATTAGCATCTTATCAAGGGAGAAGATAAACGATTCAACCACTCTTGAAATTTAAACAAGACAAAACCATACCTCATGATTCTTTGGAGAGCATCCCAAATTTGATGATGGGTCGGTGTTTTTCAATCCCGAAGCAAGCCTCCAACAATGTCCCTTAAACGATGATCTTTGGTTCTTGCATGATGGATGCCTTCTTCGTCAAGAGGCTCCTCCAAAATCCTCCTCTCACAAAAACACCTCTCCTTTTTCCAATGAATTCCAAAAAGAGAGATGATCAGAGTTAATCTTTAGAACACATAAATAAAAGAGTTTCATTAATTGGTGTAATTAATGAACCTCCTTAATTGCAAGTAGGGTGGTTATGCATTTTTGTGTAATCGGGCATTTAATGCACTTTATTAAATGCCCGACCACCCATTGTAGTTCTCACTACAAAACCTAAAAGAGATGTGGGATGTATTTTAAATAAATTAGATTTATTTTATTAATCCTCCATGAAAACCACAAAAACCAACACCCTCTCTCAACCCACTTTGATCGAGTTTAAGGCTCCCTTAAGAAAATCCTAGCACTGTGAGTTCAATGGTGCCCTCAAATTTTGATTCTAAGAACTGATTCAAAACATATGATTTCCCGCACGTACATTTACTAAACATTGCTTAAGAAACATTAAAATTATATTTTGGGCACATAGGGCATCAGAATGAAACACTATCAGATTTCACAGCCTCAAAATAGTTTCATATAATAAAAAAATTACATGGAAAAATCTGGGTCTTTACAAGACCTTTTGGAATTTCATAAAATATTAAATAATAGTAAAGTAATTTTCAAGAAAAAATCATCCAAATTTATAAGTATTTAAACCTAGGGTACTATATAGTTAAAACCTCATCCACAAATAAGAATTGGAAAATATTGTGTGGTGTTATAAGCCTTATCATTTGGTTTAACTCCTTAACATATTTTAACATTATCTTTGGTAACATATTTTTCATTCTTAATTGTTATAATTTTAAATATAAGGGAACTATAGACTCATAAATAGAAAAGGGATGAAATTTTCTACCATATCATACCAAATTGTTCTTTTTCCTGATTTTAATAATCTTTAAATAATTTAATAAAATAGTATTTTTAAAAATAATCATTAATGTCAATTTTTATACTATTTATTTAATTTGATTTCAAATACATCAAGACAAAGATTTATTTCAAGTCTAATTCAATTAAAAAATAATAATTTTTAAGCTTTATATAAAAAATAATATAAAACTATAAATATTCCATATTAAATAACTTTTAATTATTTTAATATTATTTATTTTATTTTCCTATTAATAGAATAAATATTGTATTGGTTTTGTGCAGGAAAATTTGGTAACTATATAATCACTAAAAATTATAAAAAAAATTATCACCATGAAGATAATTTCATTAATCAAAAAAGTGGAATTTATATTCATTCATTGCTTTTTTTTGTCCCTATTTGGACATATAATATATACTTAAAACTAAGAGTTTCATTTGGTAACTTTCTTTGATATCAATATTATGTAATTCATATTCAGGGACAAGTGTCCATTAAAAAAAATACATTTCTAGACTAATGTAAAAAGGTTTTAATTAATTTTATCCAATATAATTATTGTTCAATATTATGATCTTATCACATAGTTTTAACCTATATTAACCTAATTTACCTATTACTGAGATAATAAATTTTACCATAATTACTATTCATATTGACCAAAAATAAAAAAATAATATTATCAAAATTTGAACCCCCCATAATTCCAAATATGACAAACATTCTTAAATATTCACTCTCTATAACTAGAATAATTTAATTTAAAATAAAAACACAAAATGCGATAAAAATCATTTTTTAGAAAAATGATATTTATTTATAAAAATGTTATGATACCAAATTCAATCATAAATTTGATTCCAATGAACATAAAAGAAATAATAATAAAATAATATGACTAATTTAAGTTATAAATAATTTTAGAAAGTGGAAATTTTTATATTCCTAAAACAAAATATAGTTTTCTATAAAAATCAGTATTGTCACTATTCACTGGAAAATCAATCTTTCTAAAAAAATACAAAAAATTCACCATAAGATAATATTGATATGATAATTTAAAAATAATATTGTTTTTATAAATTAAAATAATATAAGTTCAAAAAATTAATTAAAATATTTTCTCATTAAAATCAATAAAAATCATTTTTGATGAAAATATATTTTTAAAACATAAAACCTCTAAAAATTTAGTACTTCAATACTAAAAATTAACTAGGGAATTTTTATTATATAGGTCCTTCATATATATTTTTAATAATTCATCTAATATTATTCATACCCTCTAATTAAAAGGCTATGTTATAGTAATCATTTTTAAATTATAATATTTTGTGGTTCGTTTCGCCTTGGTATTGTGTGCTATAAAACATAGTGATATTTTACAATATCAAGGTGTTACATTCTCCCCCATTGAATAAATTATTTCCTAAAAATTTTAATATGTTCTTGATAATAAAGTTTTTTCATTTGAAAATTCCTTTTTCTAAAACACACATCATAAAAAGGGATAATAAAACATCTTCCTAAAAATTGGTTGAGGGAAGTATGAAATTCACCACAAAACTGGGTTTTCAAGAAAGAGAAAATTGGTTATAAGTGACAATATAGAAATGGTGGAGAAATATAACACCCAAATATAAATATATTTTGATATATAATATGTTCATGAGAAATTAAAACATCACAAAATCCTAAATATATGATGGGTGACAAGAACATTGATTTCTTAGAAAGAAAAGTAAATGGATAACGTTTTTATTTCAATGTAATTTTCAAAAATTATATGTAATCTTTTACTATTCATATAATTAACTCAAAGAAGTTTACTTGATTTATTTACATGAAATAATCACAATCTAATCCTTTGGTTGTGCTTTAATCAATTTTCATTACATCACTTATTCCAGGAAATGGATAAAATGTTTATTCTTTAAGTGCTTTTAATGAATCATTGTGTATATAACTCATTCGTTCAGAATATAAATATTTAACAAAACCAAAAATAATTAGTACACGTTATTCAACAACACCAAAAGTTCTTCTTAATCTATTCCATAAATATTTCACCTTAGGTATCATCAAAAATATGTCTCATTAAATTCAAAATTCCCTAAAATTTAATAATAATTTTACTAAATTTCTAAAGTAAACTTTTTATTAATATCCCATAAATTATATACCAGTGTAACATTTGAATATATATTATGGTAAAAATTTTAATCACTATAGAACCATAATGAAAACACTAAATATTTCAAGAATAAAATCTCATATTATCAAATATATTTCATAAATCCAAACATGTAGTGAACTATATCATGAAATAAATTTTCATAAAAGCACTAAACGTTTTCAAAGTCACTAATACTAAACCATTAAATTTTTCAATGACTCTATTCTAATTAAGTTAAATAAAAATTATTTATCGAACATCAAGAACATTTTAATCATAATTTTTCCCTTATTCACGTATTCTCTTGAAATATTTCCTTACCACTAAATCACATTTCTTGGTTATCAATATCATTCTACATATGATTTCAAATCATTAATGAAAAAATATTATATGTAAATCCTTTGATGTTTTTTTATTATTATAACTAGAATAATATTTATAAAATACTTATACCACCTAATTCTTGAATCAAAACCATAAATGTTGAATCCAAATAAAAAAAATACTTTAATCAATATGCATTATCTATATTAGCGGAAAAATCTTGACCGAGGTATATTTTTTTCTTCTAATGTATATTCCCTTTATGGTTGGTGAATCTATTTACATAGTGAACCATTTCCTAATAGTTCAAACACTGAACATTTGAGGTTTCTTTAGTACCCTATAATTCATTTCATTTATGGAATCTCTCTCTACACTTGTTTAAAACTATAATTCCCTTCAATCTAGTACCAGGGTGTTTCTTTCCACAATTATCACATATGAGAAAAGCCTCCATTCCCTTCTTCCCCTTATCAATTTTGTTTCTATTTTCAATTATTCATCTCTTTCTTTCCTTTATATCCATATTTTTTGGAAAATTATTTCTCTTTGTTGATAGAAAATGACATTATATTATCATATGATTAAAATTATTGAGAGAGTAGTGTTCATCAAATGATTAGCTTTAACCTATTAAAAAGAGTCAATCTTTTTTTGGATTATTTATATAGTCAAAATATTCCCTTTTTTACAGTGTAATATTTTATTTTAACTAGAAATTTTTTCATAGTCGTTTTTTCTTAGACTCAAAAATTATCTCTCCATATATGCTCGTTGTTCATGAGGAAATTTTTTTTTCAAAGACATCATAATTAAAATAATTTCATCCCATGCTTGTTATTTTCTCCTCATCCATGGTGTTTTGAATCTATTTCCACTATTGATCTGCACCCACTAAGAGATAATAAACTTACATGATAACCTTCTCTATTAAATTACATAACAAATAGAGAAATATTTTATATATGGAACATATCTACTTCTCAACAACAAAAAGGTTCATAGTCCTATATAATTGTTAGGTTTGTCGATGTATGTAGAAATATATTATTTTCCAACCTCATTTTTTATTGATAGGATGATCCATATAATAAAAGTTATTGTTTATAACATGATTCATCTACCCAAATATAGTTATAATTTGTTCATATCCAGATGTATCTTCGACTCCAGTTGTAGCTCTTACTCCAGCTTGATTATATTTCCAAGTAGGGTAATCCCTATATGAATTACAAGCATTGATTTATTTTTCATTCCATGGGATAGAATCCATTTCCTAAAAAATTTTATATTATATATTTGATTATAAAATTTTGAATCATAATGTATAATTTCAAAAATACTAAAATACTTAACATGAATTGAATAATTTATGCATAACTAATCTCTAATTCATAAGAATTTTTTCTTTGGGAATATTTCCAAAGTCTATCATACGTTATCGTTCTATAATATATGTTTTCCTAAATATAGTTCACACTATTTATACTAAACCTCCTATGATACCAATTTTAATGACCCCTAGAATTTTATCCTAGATATAGTTGTTACTTTATTACATTAGCATTTGATATAAGTAACTACATCCCAAAGGACTGAATAGTTTAGGTATCTTTAAGAACCAAAAACAAACGTTATTCCTTTATTTCATTGGAAATATAAAATACATATCATAAAAGAACTATTTCATCTTTGATATTATTCATAATAACCTTCTTCATATCTAGGTGAAAATAATACAAATAATATGATGAGCTCAGATTCTCAATAAGGGATGTGTACCATGATAGCAATACTACATAAATAATTCTTAATCAATATGAAAAGGAAAATATATAAAACACATGTTATTAAATAAATAATATCATCATTAATAATAATATGGTTGGAATAAATGATGATCAAATAATTCTATATAAATAATCAAATTAGCTAAAAACTTTTATCATAAAAAATTAAAAAAAAATAACATGCATATCAATAACTAAACTAATGATGATGGAATGCATAATTTCAAACATATGAAAATTACTATCAAGTTCATGCAACAATACATAAGAAAATACCGTCAAGGCCTTGTTCCAACACATTTATATAAATGGTTATGGATTTTACCAAACCAAATCCAGTTTGTCTCATGAGACTTACCAATGCATCAAGAGGGTATATAAATCCCACCCATAAATTATAAACCCCAATGCATTCCTCCTATGAAAATGGTGAAACATAGAAAACATAAAAATTCATATTGAAAAGTATAATATGAAATATAAATACTCTCCACAACCAGTGAACAGAATCATAAATCATCTAGCATAGTATGGAGAATGTTATCAAAATAGTACATCCCCGTTAAAACTGGTCATAAAACATCCATAAAAAGAATATGTATGGTATCCTTACAGCATATCCCAGGTGGATCATAAGTAAATAAATGGTTTTTGTTTTTCTTAAACAAAAATACCATAAAAATTTCATTAAAAACATTCATGATGGAAATACTCTTTTCAATTGGAAAACAACTTTTAAATACAATAAATATATATAATATTAGGTAAAAAATTGTTTAAATGTAATTAAGAATACTTGAAGATAAATATTCAAAGAATGTAATGGTCATGATGGTGTAAAATTATAATGATGCAATATACGTTTACACAAAAATTCTGTTCACATTTTTGATAATATGACAAAAGTGAATCATTCTGAAAATGACAAGAGGATAGCGTTTAAAACCATTTTGTAAAAATTAAATACTAGGTAAAATTTATTTAATAAATCATCCAGATAGTTTTGAAAACATTCATGAAAATTATTTTTAGAACCCATGGATATGGAAGAAAAATGACAATCGACCAAAGAAATAAATAAAGTAATATTTTCTAAAAATCATTTTGTAAATCATTATATGTACTAAGGAGAGTAAATGGTTTTATTACATTAAAATTTCATTAATAATAGTATGATAATAATAAATATTGGTTTTGATATATAAAAAGAAAACATGTTGCAGAGACCTTATTTTTTCCCTATAAGACTTTAAAATATATTAAAGAATTTTTTTAGAGCCAAAAATTGAGACGGTATGTGATTCTGAGGAATGATGTTCTAAGAATTGATTTTATAATAAAATTAAATATATTTTATATCAAAAAAACATGAATTTTTATAAATAAAGGAATATCCCTTAAAAATAGCCTCAAAAGGAGACCTAAGACCAAAACGAAATCTAGAATGTGGGTTTTACCCTAGGAATGACCTAAAGTGAGTTGGCCAGGGATGTTCGTATATAAATTTTTTTGGCTGCTGTATTTAACTAAATAAATTATTTATTTAGTTATTTTAAACCAAATAACCACAAGAATATTCATCTATAAATAGACCATTATGGTGGATCTATAGGGTTATCCACATAAACATAGGACTATTGAGATGATGATTCCACCACCCATCATTGGATAATTGAGATCGGATGATGAAGAGCTTCTGAATCCAGTCCAATTGAGGTGAAAAAATGTAATAGATTTTCCAACTTATTTGAAATAAGTTCTCTTCCCCAAGGACTAATCTAATATCAAGGTGGGGATCATCATTTTTATATTTTTCCCCTTATGATTAAAATATTGAAGATAATCAATTTCTTTTCATTGATCTGCATTTAATCTAATACTTTTCATGGTACCATTTATTTGTTTTTGATTATTTCTTCAATTTAAACCTGTCATTCCATGATTCCCAAATTAAATATCCCAGTTTAATATTCTTGGGCTAAAAATATTTGGATAATTCTTTTTTCAAACTTTTTTATGTCTCGTCCCTTTATTCTTTCTGATCTTAATTGTTGGCCTATGGGGACTTAGTTTGAAATTACTGGGTGGGTATAGCATGATCAGACCCCAGATTCATGGAAAATTCGTTTGGGGTAAATATAATGAGATGGTTTTTGAGATATGGGTGATTATAACATGGATTGGGTATCTATGGAGGCAACAAGAGGATCCACAATAGACGATGGCATAAGGCAGGTTCGTGAAGATGAGTCAGATTCCATTTTTTCCCAAAGTATTGTTAGAAAAGATGGAAAGTGGTGATTACTATCATTTTTGGGAAACCTATGTGCACAATTCAAGGTGGAAAATGCTGACCTAAAAGAAATCATGGATAATCTGAGTGTATATGGAAATCATGACTACATGCCATTTATTTCAAATAAACACATAGTGTATACATTGAAAATATATGGAGCTAGGTTTTCTAGGAAATCATAAGTATCACCCACCATGTGAGATCCCTACATTCCATTTCACTCAATTTTGGATACCCATCGTGTACTCTATAAATACATGGACACAATAATAGCCAAAAACATGCCTAGTTTACATGGTCATTGCTAGGAGAACATGGCTTCACCCTGGGTGGAACAGACACTCCTTGAAGTCCCATTACATGTCATGTAAGGATATATGGAAATTAATCCATGTACTGTAGAGGACACATCGGGGAAGTAGTGTGGGACCAAATTCTATGTGGGGTCCCTTACATGTCGTGTACCCTCATTTTTTAGGAAAATTATACCTCTTGTATTTCCTTTTTTTACTCATATTATATCCCACAAGTAGCATGTCCCGAGGGTATTTCCATGTAGATACAATGGTGTCCTTCTTATTGGTGTTTGAGATACAATGCAAGATGTTTCGGATGTGAAACTTCATTAGGAGACACTTAATGATGATAAATATTAGGCGGATCATCAGAGGGACAAGAGTGGTACCCTCTTGTAGGGATAGGGAATTATTCCTCTCTATCCATAGAGGGAACCCCTTATATTGTGTTAGGGAATGGGTCCCCTTTCTACTAAGTGGATACCTTCAATGAAGTCATGGAATGGGTCCTTGACTATCAGAGTGGAACCCTCTTGTAGATTCGGGGCATAGGTCCACTACCATTAGAATGGCACCATCCTATGGATTCGGGGAATAAGTCCTCTTCCATGAGAGTGTCACCTTCCTATAGAGTCCGGATATGGGGCCTCAACCTTCAAAGTGGAACCCTCCTACAAATTCAAGTCTTAGGTCCTCAATCTATTAAGTGGCACCATATCTTTTGTACCAAGTCATGGATCCTCTACCTAGAGATTATGTTCCCTCAACTGTGCGGCATGGTTTTTAGATGTATCTAGACATGGATATTTCTTTGTATGGATGTGTGAGATACTAGGAATCGTTGATGGATCCTTTCTAACTATTAGAATACTCTTTTCTTGGGCTGGATTGTGAGATAAGGATCACCTTTATCTCTCATATGGGTTACGTTTATGATGATATATCCCTATTGATTTTTTTTTCATTTCTATATTTCTATGGGTTGTGATTTATACTCATATCACATCTTCATTTACTTCCCCTTCAACTATAGTGGTGTCCTACCGGGTATATATATACTCACCCCTGTATGGGAATTGCCTCATATTTCAGGTCTTATGTAGATTATGTACATTTTGATGGTAATTATTGAGGGGAATACATATAGCATATTGCATTTGACCACATAATTTGGTGGGGGATTTGAGATTTGGAGCAAGGCTCTCTCTTCATTTAAATTACTAGTTATTTTTAGGTCAGTACATCTTTCTACTTAGTCATATATTTTTAATTTTTTTCCTTTTCAGATTTCTATTTTGTACTCTTGTATTTTCTAGAGGTTGTTATATGACCAGTTGTTAATCTAGTTTTTTCTATCTTTTATTTTATTCCTATACAGTTTTACAAGTGTATGGTTCTATGTGTGTGCATAGATGTACTTTAGAAAAATTCCATGCATATTAGTTATGCATTTGGATCTTTTTTATAGCTCCTAACCTATGGAGGCAGACTTGGGGTAGTTGTGTCTTAACCCCTATTGGTTTGGTTCATGAGAGATTTGTATCATATGTAGGTTCTTCCCTTGGGATAATTTTTGGAGTGTTCCCATTATGAGGAATTGGTTGGGACTTAGGGAAATAGTGTCACAGTGTCTCAATTCTGATTTTCATTTCAGGGAACCTAGTGTTAGTGTGATGGCTGAAATATCCATGTATCAAGGCTCTAAACACCAAAATTTTGACTTTTCATACTGAGACATTAGTTTCATGGAACATTGATACATGTATCATATAGGATTGAGTCTTTGACTATCCTACTTGAGTCAGTTCCCCATATATATATATATATATTCATGTCCCACTATGGTACATCTTGATTCAATATTAAGGATTCCTTCACAAAGACATCTATCTAGGTTATCGATTTAGGATCATGAAAACAATCCGATGAGTGATGAGGTATCTGCTCAGGGACCATCATGTGAGATCTTTCCACTAGGAAGACAAGTAGAATCACAATATCTTTTTGATCATAATGTAATACAAGAAGTGTTGCATGATTATGCATATAAAATTAGCAAACTCTAAAAGTTTTATTGCTAGAGGCTGATGAGGTTTCACAGTGATCCATATCACTAGGAATCCGAGGATTAGATAGATTTAGTGATCAATATTTAAAGGATCTTCCGGACACCAATGGATCAAGTGGTTTCATTGGAAACCAATATTCTCCACATAGCATTTGGGAACTGGTGGAGTCGAGTTACGTAGATTCATGAGGATTCAATGCTCTATGGGTCTAAATTTCCAAATTTGTTTCATACTACCCCTCATGATTGTACTCAATGTGGATTCAGGAGCTCTTGTAGTTGTAGTAGGGATGGATGACCATTGTTGACTAGGTTGTGAGGTTAAAAGACCTCACATAGTAATCCAAAAATATTATTCAGGATGGCTACTTCCAGGCATGGAAGCTTGAGCACGGTCTCCATAGATACATCCACTCAAGTGAGGTACCCCTATGTGTTAACACTTATGCTGGAATGTTGGATTGGATTATGGTGACGGAGATATTTATATCAGAGTTACACCATGCATCTAGAGATGATAGAGGGAATGTTCGGGATGATTCATTTATCACAGCTATCAGGTACAAGTCAGTAGGATCTCGATATAGGATTTCTTCCTAGGATTAGACTTGGGTATGCAATGATGCAGTATAGGGATAACACAAGGGACCAAATCATCTCAGAGATGTGTGGTTCTATGCATGTGATGGATGATGTCACATGTCACATGATTTCCTCACATGTTTTTATAATGATGGAAGGAATATAGAGGATAGACCACTGTGGAAGAGGCATCACCATCATCAAGGAACTCCCAGGTGAGGTAAGGTTGTTCCCCAAGGAGAAAAAGTTGGAAGAAGATAAGGTGGGTCTCCAAGAGGAGGAGTTGTCGGTTGTGGTAGACATTATGATTTACTCCCACCACCAGCACCAAGAGGGCCACATCAGGCTCATAGAAACTGGTGGTCGGAGTAATGGTAAGTTTTATGATAGAGAGGCATATGACCTGTAAAATCATGAGATGATTAAATGTGTGGTCTATTTTTTATTCGAATCCTTCATTAATATTAGTTTACATAGGTGTGATTTATTATTTCATACCTTTAATCTTGGTGTGAGAGATAGATAACCATGCTGAGACTTTAGGCCAACATATTTTCCTTGATGTTCTTATGGGGAAGGATTTTGGGATATCATTTATCTGTTGGTATTGCATGATATCTCTTGGTTGGGGAGAGTTTCTTGTGAGACCTTTTGGTTATCCTGGTGAGACATTATGAAATCATCTTGGGAATGGAATGGTTTTCCATTGACTGATCTCTAATTGAATTTCACTCCATATGAGTCAGATTCATTCACACTGATGGGGTGAAATTCTCATTTTTGATCAAGAGAGATCTCATGGTAGAGAAAGAGGGTCTTGTTAAAAGGAGGCTACAAACCATCACTAATCATTTAGAGATTGTATTCCTTGATATAGAAATCTCTTCAAGAATCTATATTCATTTATTCATGGAGGATTTTATGGATATATTTCTTGAGGGAATTATATGACTACCCTCATAGTTGTATTTGGAGTTTTGCATCAACATGCACCCTGGGTCCACTTCAATATCTTCTATGGCATATCATATGGAACCTATCGAGCATGATGAACCATATTTGTTGTTGGAAGACCTTATGGAGATATTTTTTTATCAAAATCAGTGTTTCTCCCTAGATATCCCTAGTTTTTTCATGAAAAAGGTGTATGGGATGTTATGAATTTGTGTATATTATAATCACCTAAACAAGGCCATGATAAATAACAAGTACCCCTTACCAAGTATTGATGACATGTTTCATCAGTTGCACGGTGTGATATGGTTCTTCAAGATCGATCTTAGGAGCGGATACCTCTAGTTGATAGTTTGTAAGGCTGATCTAATGATGATATAAATCTAATGTTGATATGAAAATTGTGAGTTTCTAATGATTCATTTTAGTGTATTCAAATACGCCACTGTGTTTTTGGATTTTCTAAACCAAATATTCCATCCATACATGGACCAATTTTTTATTGTATTTATTAATTACATACTTATATAGTTTTTATTAGAGTACTAGCATGTATAACACTTTTGGATGGTTTAATATTTTCTTCAGGAGAACTAGATTTATTCTTACCTCTCAAAGTTCTAGTTCAAGATCCATGAGATTCAATTTTTGGGGCATGTCATTTCTAATCATCGATAGGTTTTGGGCCTAGAAAAGATCGATTCAGTGCTTGCATGGGATACATACAAGAGCGTGTTAGATGTTTAGATTTATCTTGCCTTGGTGGATTACATCGTGAGGTTTTTGGAATAATTATCCCGGATTTCAACCCCTTTGACCACCCTCTTATGTGAAGGTAAAATGTTTACCTAGACTGAGAAGTGAAAAAGATCGTTTTATGAGTTGAGTCTCATTATGACGAGTGCTTCGGTTTTGAGACAACTAAAGGAGAGTGTGGAGTACATAGTATATTTTGATGTGTATAGATCTAGGATCAGATGCCTGTTAATGATGATGTAGGAAGTTATTTCATATCGATTAAGTCAGTTGAGACCCCAAGAGAAGAACAATGCGACTCATGACCTAGATTTGGTAGTGTTAGTATTCAATATAAGGATGCAGAGGTTCTATATTATAGGAGATCACTTTATTTTGTACTCAAACCATTAAAATCTCATGTATTTAATAATGTAGAGAGATTGGAAACTATGATAGAGGCACTGGATGGAGTTCTTATAGGACTATGACTTTCAGATATTCTACACTTTGAAAAAGGTATAGGTGATCTATGGGTGGATGAGGATATCTCCATGTTGATATAAATCTTATCCAGATCAATGTTGTAGGCCCTTGGATTTCAAACTTGGAGTCTATTTTTTCCTAAGATCCTCACCATGATAAGGATTTTGGATATTTAGTAAGGGAGGAAAGTTATTCCTAAGGTTTATTGGGCCATTTGAGATCATGAAGAGGGTTCAGGATGTTTCCTACCACCTCTCTATACCCCCATAGTTTGGGTGGGTGTATGAAGTCTTCCATTTTTCATAGCTAAGAAGATATGTACATAATACCATGAAATTTATTTACTAGGATGTTTTGGAAATATGTCATGGATCCACTTCCATAGATCACCTAGTTGTGATCAAGGATTAGAAAGACAAGATCTTGTGTGTGAAAACCATTCCCTTGTTTCCTATGTTGTGGAAGTATGGGAGTATTAAAGAGAGATTCTGGGAGTGGGAGAGCCATATGCAGTCTCAGTATCCCCATAATTTTTTATATTTTTCTTTTTGAGGTTGAAAATTATTAAGGAGGTAATAATTTGAAGAATGTTTTCCCTTGTAAGACTTTGAAATATGTCGACGAAACTTTTTGGAGTCCGACATTGAGACGATGTGTGATTCTGAGTACCAGTGTGCCTAGAATTGATTTTATAAAAAATTTAAATATATTTTATATCTCATACACATTATTTATCATAAATAATTGAATATCCCTTAGAAGGAGTAACAAAGTGGAAATTCTATACAATGGTTGAATTAGGAATGTGGAAGTTACCCTAGGTTAAACCTAAAGTGGGTCAGCGTGAGATTTTTCGATAAAGAATCCATTTCTGGGTGCATTTAATAGAAATAAATAATATATTTATTTATTTTAAATTAAATGACCTAGTGAACAATCCCCTATAAATAGACTGTTATGGGGAATCGCTAGGGTTATCCATATAACAATGGAACCGTTGAGAGGATAATTCCACCACCCTTCATTAGAAAATTGAGATCAGGTGATGATGAGATTTTGAATCCATACATATCAAGGCAGAGCTAACATAATAGATCTTCCACATTCATTGATATCCATACTCTACACTAATGATTGATCCAATATCAAGGTAGGACTCATCATTTGTGGATTCCTCAACTTATGCTTATAAGATTCAGCACTATCAATTTATTTTCTTTGATTTAAACTTAATATAATCCTTTTCTTGTTATCATGTGTCCATTTTCAATTATTTATTCAATTTATCCTAGTTTTACCATGTTTCTTACTCTGGATATCCCCAATCTATATGAGTTAGAAAAAAAATTGGCTAATTATTATTTCAACCATGTTTATGTTCTTTTCCTCATTCGTTATTTTTTATCTGAGTTGTTAGCCTATAATGACTCGATTCAACATTACTGGACAGGATTGAGCACAATTATGCCCTAGGATTCATGGAATATTCTTTAGAAGTAAACATATCAGGATATTTTATGGGATATACATAATTCCACCATGCATCTGGAATCGGGTGAGGTAACAGGAGGCACCAAGAGTGATAGAGGTGGAAGGAGGTTTTGTGCGGGTGAGCCATATTCCATTTTCCATCCAATGGATGGTTAAAAACGATTGATAGAGGTTATTACCACTAGTTTTGGGTGACCTATTAGTGTCATTCATGGTTGAAAAGGTAGATATGAATGAACAAGGGACAAATCTAAGTTTTTATAGAAATTGTGACGACATGTTGTTTATTTTGTATATACAAACAATGTGTTCTTTAGAAATCCATGGAATTAGGGTTTTAAGTGGATCATATGTATCACACACCATGTGGTACCCCCACACTCCACGTGACTCAATGTTGGAAACTAGGTGTGTACTCTGGGAGTACAAAAACATGGGCATGACCAGGTAAATAGAAAATATACACGGATGTGGCTAGGAGAACAAAGCTTAGCCTCGGGTGGACCAGACATGTTATGTAGTCCCCTTACACACTATGCAGGGATACATGGCTAGTAAGACATATACTAAAGAGGATATAGCCAAGAAGAAGAGTGTGACCACATGTTATATCATTTTCCTTGGATGTCATGTACACTCCATTTTTAAAAAGCTTATACCTCTCATATCTCATTTGTTTAGACTCAGATGTTGGCTTATGAGTATCCAATCCTAAGTGGTTTTCTATATAAGACGTGATAGTTACCTTCACAGTGTATTTTGAGATATGATGTAAGATGTTCTGGGTATGATGATTTTTTAAGTGGTGCTCGGTGGTGATGGTGATTAGGCGGGATCATCATAGAGACTAGAGTCACACCCTCCTATAGGGATAGGGCATTATTCCCCTAGCTATCCTCAATGTGGCATGCTCCAATGGAGTCAGGTCATAGGTCCTATATTTACTAAGTGTCACCCTCCTATTAATTAAGGTTATAGATCCTTAACCATTAGATTGGAACCCTCATTTAGATTCATGTAATAAGACCTCTGTAATCATAGTAATACCCTCTTATAGAATTAGGGCATTATTCATTTACCATCAAAGTGGAACCCTCCTGTGGAGTTAGGGCATGGAACCTTGACCATTAGACTGAAACCCTCCTATGGATTCATGGCATGGGCCCTATATCTATTTATTGGAAACCACATATTGTACCTTATCTTAAGATCTATACCTAGATATTACATCCCATCAATTGTGAGGCATAATGTATAGGTGTATCAAAACATGGATATTTCTTTGTACAGACGAGTGAGATGACGGGCATCATTGGTGTACCATTTGAAACTATTGGAAAACCATTTCATGGGTAGGTATTTGAGATAGAGATCCCTTTATCTCTCTCCTGGGTTTCTTTTATGAGCATATATCCCTATTGATTGGTTCTTATTTCTCTCTTTCTATGGGATAAGCTGACTACTTCTATCATTTCTCCTATTTATTCCCCTTCAAAATTGAGGGCATCCTAAGGGGTATGTATATAATCACACCAGTATGGAAATTTCCTACACGTGTCATGTCTTATGTATATGAAAAAAATATCATAATTGATTACAAAGGATAATAGGGATACCTTGGCATATTTTACCTTGTATGGTGGTTAGGGCTTATATATCTGGAATCGATCTCTCTAAGGATTTACATTACCAATTATTATTAAGTGTGGAATTTTTTCTGTTATAGCATTCTTTTTTCCCATTTTTCATTTTGAAGATACATTGTCATAATATTGTATTTACTATAGGTTGTTACATACATGGTTTCAAATCTAGATTCCCCTTTATTTTCTTTTATTTCTCTTCACTTCTACAGGGAAATGGTTGTTTGTGTGTGTGTGTGTGTGTGTGTGTGTCTAGGTAGTTAGGAAAAGGCCTACCATATTAGTTATACATTTTGGAACTTTTCTCCAACCCCTGACCTATAAATCATGGCTTATTGTTTCATCTAGAGCACCATTGGGTTATATCATGGCACATTTCCCCCAAGTGATACTTGAAAATAAAAAACTTGAATAATGATGTGATTGAGAATTAAAAATTTATCAATTTAGTAAATATTGAATCATAATTCCCATGAAATAAATAAGTTAAAATGATAATTTAACTACCATTAATATATATTTAATCATTATATATAATATAAAATAGATATTATATTCACCACACAGACAAGTGAACTTTTTAATATTTCATATGTCTCATGAAAGTAAAAGTGAGGCAAGAAAACCATAAAACTGGTCTAATTTCATTTATACATGTACTAAAATCATGTATAATAAATATATATTTATTATAAATATATTATAGAACCATAATAATGGATATAATACCATAATTTATTTACTTATAAAATTTTATAAACAATTTATTTAAAATAGCTTTTATGGTTAATAAATGTTTTTTTCATATTTATGAACATCCAAGTAAAGTGGTTATGGAAAACGAATTACACTTCTATGTAGAAACGGTAAGTCCTAAGTATGCATCAGTAATTTTTTCTCTTTTCATAGTATGGAAAACAAATAGAATATGGTTTTCCCATAATAATAATAATAACATTCCAGTATGTTTATGTTATTGCATTTATTATCTTAGTATGTGTATAACACTTTTAGAGGAATTAGAAGATGAAATAAACATGAAGGACTTGGTAAATATGGTTACCTATTATTTGATATAATTATGTTATATATCTTTATAAGAGACATAGAGTATGTATTTTTTTAATAAAAATTACCCATAAAACATGTATAAGGATTTTAAAAAGTTAAAATCATCAGTTTTAGTTGAGATAGATGGATCAATGTGGTGTAAATTAGTTTGGGATTTGATTCCATTTTATAATTGAGGTAAGGGGAACTTTTTATTTAAAGATAACCTTATAATAAAATCATTATCAAGAAAAAAAATATCAAATTTTCAAGGTATTTAACTACAGGGTTGTTAGTAGTTAAAATATCATCAACCAATAAAATTTTGACATGTTTGTGTGGTGTTTTTAACATTATATCTTAGTTTAACCAATTAAATAACCTATTTTTACATTAATAGCGGTAATGTATTTTTCACTATTAATGGATTACAATTTTAAATATAAGGTAACCATTGAATTTTAAATTAAAAAGGGATAAAATTTTAGACCATATGTTACCACCTTATCTCTTTTCAAGATTTTAATGGTTTTAAAATAATATAATAAATTATTATTTTAATAAATTATCATTAATTTCAATTTTTACACTATTCAATAAATTTGACTTCAATTACATCAAGAAAAAGTTTGATTTAGAATATAATTTATTTAAACACCACTAATATTTCGTATTCATCTAACAAAATTAATGGACCACTATAAATCACGCAAATTATACCACTTTTAATATTTTTAATAGCATTTATTTAATTTTTCTATTAGTTGAATAAATACTATATTAGAATAGTGCAAGAATTTGGGATAAATTTATAATCACTAAAAATGAAAAATAAATTATTACTATGAATATAATTTCATTGTGCACAAAATTAACATTTATATTCATTCGTAAATTTCTTTTTTTTTCTATGTGGACACATAATAGATATTTAAAACTAAGAAAGTGAAATTTTGTAACTTTATTTGATTTTAATATTATATAGGTAATTTATATGGAAATGTTTTAACTGAAACAATATATTTTAATCCTATAGCAATAATGGTTGAATTATATTCTTCTAGTAATAATTAATATTAAATATTATAACCTTATCACTTAATTTTAACCAAGATTAATCTGATTTACCCTTTACCGTGGTGAAATTTTTTACCATAGTTATTTTTCATATTGACCAAAAATAAAAGTTTCCAATTTTATAAATTTTAACCATGTGATTCTAAATATGTAATCCATTTTCCAGGATTAATTTTCTATAATTTTAGGAATCTTATCTGAAATCAAAACACCAAAGACAATGAAAATTAGTTGTTTAGAAAAATACTTTATTATGTATAAAAATGTTTTTATGCTGAATCTAGTCATCAAATTGATTCCAATTAACAAAATTGAATTGTTAAAAATAAATTAGATATAATTTTAGTTTTAAATATTTTTAAAATATAATGTATCTTTTTAAATTCCTGAAACAAAAAGTATTTTTTTCATTAAAACCCCATATTTCCATTATTCACTGGAAAATCAGTCTTTTCAAAAAAAATCCAAAATTTTACCGTGTGATAATTTTGATATGATTATTTCAAAATTAAAATTATTTTTATATAAATAAAAATTTACAATTTCTAAAAATTATTTATTATAATTTAAAATAAAAATCAGTAAAAAACATTTTTCAAGAAAACATATATCTAAAATATAAATTAACTTTACTGAAAATTGAGTATATATTTCCTAGGAATCAACCAGTGAAATTTTATTGAGTATGTAATATATATATATATATCATAATTCATTTAATACTGTTAATACCCACCAATTCATCATCTAGGTTATAAGATTCATATTTAAATAATATTTTTTCATGGTTTGTTTAGCCTTGGTATTGAGTGCTGTCATACATAGAGTTATTTTAAAAACATGGAGTGTTAAAAAATCTGTCATAGGATACCTAAATCATTCCTTGAACCATAATACCCACCTGGGGTCTCTTACTACCTCTATTGACAACTTCCACTTGGTAACATTATGGCCAAACAATACAAAATTAAAAATTTCTTAAAAAGAACTTGACTCGAACAAATGAATAACACCATATATCGATCCATAAATTTGATGCATAGATATTACATGTAATTATATGAATATTGATGACAATTCATCACAATCCATTTCAGAATAATATAGGTATTATGTCTTTAGAAAATTAGAAATGTAAACAACTAGTTCCTGGTGAACTACATCATCTCCCCCAATGTTTTTCATAACTATACACCTTTTATAAATGTATTACTTGATACCTTTATTCATAAAATGGGGAAGTAAACACAAGAAATGGTGATCTTGGTTTCTTAGTAAAGACAAACTGCAATGTCCCAGACCTAGATGCCATTGAATGTATCCCCGAGCATGGTTGGCCACATAGCCTCAAGTGCATCTCCCCAAAGCCAAAGGATAATGACTAGAAGTGAGGGCCTAGGGTGTGTATATGGAGAGACTATTCACTCTTCACAAGAGTTTGGTATAGTTGATATACAATAACAAGTAAAATAGAAAAACCAATAACTCAATAAGATTATAGATATTAACTGTGAAAAATATAAATAACAATTCTAGAAGTAATATCATATACAAAATATAATTATACATGTCATGTTTATTCAAAATGGCCAAAATAGGTGTACATAGAAGGAGTTCAATACAAGTGTCAGAATATCAAAAAGGAGAAAAAGTGATATCTTTGGATTTCATCACAAGCCTTAGCTTGGTCATGTGCCTCCTGCCCCTAAGTAGCAATCAGAAACCTGTAGTTGGGCACATTTTCTTTTCCATAACTGTGATTATATATTCTGTTCGGGTACCCATCAGCGAACTGAATAGGGTGTGAGATGAAATCCTTGTAAGAACTCACCCAATCAACAATGGCTTCCAATTAGTGAATATATAATAACATTGTGCAGGGAATAATAGAATACACAAAGTACTAAAAGTAAACAACCCATAAAGGTCAAGGTTCTTAAAGACATCTCTCCTCTACTACCTACTTCAGCCTCAGCTAAAACATATATGAATAACCAGTGAGTCCTATATTAATTTATAATAATATTCATTTAATTAATCTGTATTATTTAATAAAAAATTCTCAAGACCATGCTTATATCCTAGTATCCCCTGTAAGAATATCTGATCAATATTGACCTAACCCGACCATCCATAACGTGTAATACACTAACCAAATCCAAGCATGTGATTTGGATTGGAAGATGTGTCCTATAAATTAATTCATCAGTTATTCAGTTAAGAACCTGATCCCTTCTATGGAATTCTTAATTTGGAATCCATCTAATCCACCAGGTGTAACATGAGCCAAGAACCTTACAAGGCAATCCTAGGAATTCCTCATGGGAATCCCAGTATCACTCTGCGTGTAGTATAATATCATTAATGCTTGAGTCTTCCCTTGGTGGTCCACTAAGAAAACCCAAGTATCATCCACGGTTTATATGATCAATATCCTTCTAATTATGTCTTTGGAAATCCAGAAGGAGTCCAAGTATCACTTGGGTATATAATAGTAAATCCTCTTATTCCATCCTTGGTAGTCTTGTAGGGAGTCCATCTATCACTTGGGAATAAGCATAGCAGTATCTAGATGTGTCCATCCATTTTGTTCATATAATAACCCATGTGTCACCCAAGACATATAATCATTTAATAAAATTCATTTAACTATGTCAAGTTCACCACCCCGATCATTTCAATTTATTCACACCTCATATAGTGTCTCAAGTTAAGGGATAATCATAGAAGTTAAATACTATTAATTTTATCTAATAGTAATTTCATTATAAAAATAAACTCATTATTAATTTAAAAATGACATGGAAAGATCCTAGGTTCATGGTCATGCAATCCCATCCCTTTAATCAATTCAATTCAAAATTCAAATTGTAATTCAATTCATCAATTTAAATACCATTTCCAAGGTAAACGTCACACCTTAAGGGTGACCAAATTCATATGCAACCCAATGTGGTCTATTTAATTAAACAACATGCCCTTAGGGTAGTTCCAATTCAAGGTTTGTAACCTTTAATCATTCATCAGTGGATCTCATTAATTACATAGGCCATACCTACAAATTTAAATCCAATATTAAACTCTATTCAAGGGTGTCTCTCTAATAATTGGGAATTCTTCACAATTATATATATATATATATAAACACCTCAACCATTATGGAAAAGAATGAGACCACCTACTATAGGTACATAATAGATTTCTCATCCAATATAATCTCCGGATTCAACTCAGATCAGAAGAAAATTGAGGAATGGAAAATCAACCTAGAAATAGAGAATATTATATTGCACCTAAATACTATAACTGGTATAAAGAAGAATGAGGAATAGAAAAAAAAAAGTAATTTATTACTCATCAATGCATATCCAACAAGATTATTGGAACATAAATATGATTCCAGATAGAATAACGGGATCAATGTCTAGAAATTTACTCAAGGAGGAGCTCCAAAACCCATGGATGTACAATGTTGTAGAAAGGAGGAAAATTATGATAAAATATGATATTATTTCAGGTAAAATAGAAAACTCACCAAAAACTCTAGGTCTCATTGTTTTTTCATATTTTTTTACAAACTCTTTTCCAACCATGCACTCACTACGGTAGGGAGGGGAACCTCACACGGTTTTCATGCATATTATTACTAACTGTGTGAAAAACATATCTCAATCCCCTATAAAAAAACTATAGATGTACCCACATGGAAATTCACCTCAAATCACTATCTGTCGAACTGTTTAGGCTCCCCCTATACATTTCCCAGGTCTCGCATGGTTATTCAAACCACACGGATTTCCATGCACGATTTCTACTAACTATTTGACATTCTTGTTTCACCCCAAAAGCCAGGTTCTTGGCTCTAAAAAATCCTCAGACACTTCTAATACCTCCATAACCTAAAAGGGTATCCACACTAGTTTATAATTAAGAATTTAAACTAAGAATTGATGAAATTAAAACAATTTAATACCTCGGGAAATGAATAGTGTTTAACCCCCCCCCCCCAAATCAATTTGTCCCTGAATTGATCTTACAAGTGTGGTAAAGCATAATTTATTAGAAAATATATCCACTGTACTTGTACATTATCCTCCCTCTCCCAAGTCTCATCTTGTACTTGGCCTTGATTCCATAGCACATGTACTTGAGTAACTAACTGACCTTGGAGAACCACCATTACGTGATCCATAATAAAAATAGGATGATCCTTAAAGGACACATCTATAGTTATATAAACCTCTTCAGGATGAAATAAATGAGATCGATTCGAATGATAATAGTGCAGCTAAGATATGTGGATGATGTCATGTATGGCCTAGTACCTCTGAGGTAACTACAATCGATAGACTTCCGGGCCAACTATCTCTAGAATCTCAAACAACCCGATATACTGTGGTAAAATATTACCCTATCCCATGATCCTCCAGTTTCCTAGACTTGGGTGATACATGTAAAAGGACATGGTCTCTAACCTAAAACTCTAGAGGTTGTCAATAATGATTGTCATAAGATTTCTGTCGAGACTGTGCAATAGCCACATGTTTTGGAATCAACTAAACCTACTCTATGGTCTCATGAATGAGATGAGTTTCATGTATATCTATTATTCCGGCCTCTAAATAGCATAGGGGTGATCAGCAGGTCCTACTAGAAAAATACTTATAAGGAACCATATGAATATTATCCTGAAATATATTGTTATAGGAAAATTCAACCAGGGGTATATTTCTCTCCCAAGAGCCCCCAAAATCTAGTATTTATTCCCACAACATGTATTCAGTCACTTGTATTGTTTGTTCTAACTAGCCATCGATTTGAGGGTGGTATGTTTTCTTAGAAGCACCTGTGTACCTAATTCCCTATACAATCCTTACAAGAACTTAAAGTAAACCAGATGTCCCTAACATAAATGATAGTATAATAGACCCCATGAACTCATATTATCTCATAGATATATAGCCTACCAAGGGAATACACTAGAAAGGTATCATTGATTGGTAGAAGATGAGTGGCCTTTGTGATCCTTTCAACAACAACACATACAGTATCATTGCCACACAGTGAACTTGACAACCCAGTCAAAAATATATCGCAACATCCTCCCATTTCCACTTGGTAATGGGTAGATTTTATAAAATGCTTACTAATCCGTACTATTTTGCCTTTACCTACTACATGTAGAACACCTCAGGAAAAACCAGAAACATCTCTTTTCATACCCTTCCACCAGTATTGGCGATGTAAATCCTAATACATATTGGTGTTGTTGGGGTGAACTACCCAAGCTGAATAATGAAATTATCACATCATCTCCTCATGAATTTCTGCTAAAACCCATACAATACTAGGTATATTCATAATTCCATATTTTCTTACAATCTAACAAGGAGTGGGTCCTCAACTATGACACTCTCTTGTAGTACTAGGCCATTTATATCTAGTAGGTTCCTCATCCTCACTCTATCCAGGATAGTATAGGTCACAACTAAGGTTGATATAATGGTCTACTACTGACAATCATGCACTTCAAAGTGCATCTCGGACAAAAATTCTACAAGATTCCAATCACTATTGTCCTGCTAAAATACCTATAGTTGAGTCCTCCTACTCAGTGCATTATCTATATAATTTATTTTACTAGTACTATAGGCAAGCTCAAAATCAAAAGATAGTAGGTACTCAATCCACCTTTGTTGCCGCAAATTTGGATCACCCTCCATAAATATATATGTGAGTATTTTTTGGTTCTTGTACACCAAAAAACACTATCCATGTAAGTAATGTCCCCAATAGTGAAATGTATGAACAACTATAAATAATTCAAGATCATTTGGTGGGTATTTCCTCTCATCTAACCCAAACTGTTGAAACCCGTACTCTACGTCTTGATCCACCTGTATAAAAAATTATCATAACTTGATACCTGATGAATCATTGTAAAAAGTGAAACTCCTTCCCAGATCTATAAAAATTAGTATTGATAATGAATCCAATCTCCCATCAATCTCTTGACATGCTATCTTGGAGGTATCTAACCATAAAAAACATCACACTATTCTTAGTCAAGTCTATTAATGGTGTTTCTAAGGATGATAAGTCCTGTATGAAACACATGTAATACATGACCATCCCCATGAAACAATGTACCTCAAATACATTCATGGTATTCACCTTGAAAACCACATCTCTCACCTTCTCTAGGTCAACTAATACTTCTATCTCTGATATAGCAAGACACAATAAGTGAATCAGATCTATATAGAAGTGAGACTTTTTTAGTTTAGAATATTACTAATGGTATCTTAATATATTCAATATTATCTAAATATGTTGGGCATGGTCATGTATATTATGAGAATACACCAAGATATCATCCATTAAAACCACCATAATGATTCCAAATAAGGATGGAAGACTCAGTTCATCAGTGCCATGAAAACTGATGGAACATTCCTAAGACTGAACTGGATGTCCAAATACTCATATAGACCATACCTTCTACAAAATGATATGTGAGGTATGTCTAAGGGTATAACATTTACCTAATAATAACTCTATCTCAAATCAATTTCTAAGAAAGCTTAAGCTCTTCGGAGCCGATAAAAAAGTCTTATATCTGTGATAGAGGATACTGGTTCTTAATATTCAATTGGTTCAATTTTCCATAATCCAAACATAAAATAAGGGTACCATCCACCTTTTTTTGAAAAAATCATGGGGAACACCATGAAGAAGTAATGGGTTCTATAAACCCATTTTCCATTAAATCCTAAATATACCTTTCATCTAATTCACCTCTATAGTATACATCATGTATGGATGATTGGATATTGGTGTAGCTCCTAGAACTAGATCGATAGAGAACTATACCTCTATAACTAGAGGTAATCCATAAGTTTCATCTAGGAAAACAGACCAAAAAGATCAGCAACAATAAGGAAATCTTTCTGATGTATTTCCTGATCATCCAGATATAAACTTGTAATATGTGTTGTCATCCCACCTATCCCATGATGCTCTGGTCCATCTTATCATTCAATGACATCCAATTCATGCTTGTGAATAAACATTACACCCTCTACTGAGAAAAATTCACCCTTTGATGATAGCGACCAATGAAATCATTAAAGGGGACCAATCGGCCCATCACGAGAATGATATCAACACATGTCTTCTTTAGAAAAAAGAGGACCCATAAAAGTGACACCCACCAATCTCAGGGGGTACTCCTTTCACTGACGTACATCGTCTATTTTAAACCCTAGTGGAGTATAATGCATCATAACACCCTCAGAAAACTAAAATCCACAAGCCCAAGTCTCCCCACAATTAGCATAAATATAAATCTATGTGAAGCGCCTTTATTAAAATAAGTAGATGCTAAAGTCAATGCTCTTATAATATTACCTCTCACAATATAAGGTTCTAAATACTAATTCCTAGGGGTTGGTGGCACTGTGTATATCTGGCCTGGTCTACAACCCTATGATACATCATAGCTACCTAAGTATATCCACTCTGTTTCCATTGAAATGTGTGGTCTGAATACCACATCCACGACCACCACCTCAGTTTGATTGACTAGATATAATCCATCTCCATTCCCAAAGAGAAGATGTTTTCCCCAATCCTGCATTTGGAGTCAGTGCACACCCTCTCTCACTAGCTATTGAAGAAATATTTCTACATAATCACTATATATGGACCATATTTCCATAGGACTGGAACTTGACTAGGTCTCTCATTCATTGAGGTCTCATATGTCCCAGTCTACCACACTGGTGGAACCTCACCTAGCTAGTTGAGTACGCACTCAATCTACTAATATCACTATATGGAAGCACTAGACGATGCTTCCTACAACTATATGATATAGCTCTAGATCTAGGTATCAAAATATCATAGATCACACCCCCATCCTCTCCCAGGTTACCCTCTGTGATAAGAGCTTAATTAACTATTATAGAAATGGTATTCAATAGAAATAAATTTACCTATGATTGGATTTCATACCTGAGACCATCCTCAAATTTCATGGCTTTAGATAACTCTTCACCCATAAAAATAGCTACGAAGCATTGGAGCTCTATAAAATAGAAAGAATGATCCATAACTAATAACACATCCCGGTCCAAGTGCATAAAATCTTGGGATCTATTTTACCTCAACATATTGGGATAGAAGTAATCATAGAAGGACATATGAAAATCCCACAAAAATATCTCTAAATGACGATTTGTCTGAGTAATAACATCACACGATCTCTTGGTGAAGTCACATAGCATATATGTAGTGAGATTTACCCTCCTCTCATAAGGCATCTCAAGAAGCTCGAAGATAGATATCATGGACATTATACATGACTATGCAACTAGTGGTCCACCATACCTAGAAAATATGGGTGGGCACTGCTTTTGGAAATCATGCATCTACTCTTCCATAGTCAGGGTATGTCGCGATGCTCCCTGAATAGTCTATATGAATTGAGTAAAGCCTTCAACAAACTATGCCTCAGCACCTATGTCAGGTACCACTACTAGTGTTGTAGCTAGAACTAAAGTATGATTCATCAATATCCCATGTCCCACCACCTCTGGATCATGATAACTTCCACCTTCTCGGTCTGTGACTGTAGGTCATCATGGTGTCATGTCTATTCAATTCCAAACACAATACTCAAAAAATTATATTATCAAATTTCACAGATCAAAGTGTAGTTTCTTAAATAAGAGATGTACATGTCTCCCTATATAATAAATACACGCCTCTACCTACTTCATGTGTTACGTCTGGGCATCGTACAACTCATAATAATGTAAGAGGTATTTCCTACTTCCCATTACTAAGGTTTGGACTCTATCAAATTCTTTTCTATATAAACTCAAGTTTCCATTATATCAAACATTATTTTAATTTGTTAAACCAAATCGTTCCCCAAATTTTTACCCATAAGGGCTCATACTCCTTATAAAAAAAAATATGGTGTCCACCTAATCTGCACCATAACACATTCATGCCCTTGCGACTCAAGTTCCAATGGTCAACATACCATAATCGGATTCTTAGGGTGTCCTTTGTAGCCCAATTAGGAAATAACTACTTATGTTACAGTAGACACTCTAATTAACAACCATGTTTTCTATATTAAATGCACAAAATTTTATCACTAAAACATGCATATCAATCATGGAACATATATCAACAACATGAAATCATGCAATGCATCCTATATGGCATGGCATAATTCATGTCATGTGAATTATAACAAGTTCCTAAAATGATGCATTAGATAGAATACCCTCATCTCATTAGGTTGGAAAAAAATAAAACCCAAAATTATGTCAATTATAACATCACAATTCAATTTCATCAACCAACAGTGGAATGAAATAAACCGTACTAGCCAAAATCCAGAAAACATTAATTTCATTTTAGGTAATTTGGATTTCTCCTGTATGTGGGTTAACTACCCCCATCCATAGCTCATTACCAAATTCCATTACCTTTCCATACCTATATATTGTATCAAAATAAGAAATAAAACTCTAAAAGAATACCAGAATGCCACTTTGTGACTTCCTAGACCCGAATTCCATACAAAGGTTCCATGAACCCAATTGGCCACATAGCCTCAAGCGCATCTCCCCGAACACCAGAGGATGCTAACTAGTAGAAATGTAATAGGATGTTTCTATGGGGAGACTATGTCATCATCACCATAGTGTAGCACAATAGATATACAGTGATAAAAAAATAGAAGAAGTGGTGAATTAATAAGACAAAAGATATCAACAAAGATGGATGTTAATAACAATAAAGGAAGTAATCATATATAAAAATATAATGATGCATATCAGGTTTCTATAAAATAGCCAAAACAGGTGTTCATATCATCAGTAAAATAAAATATTCAAGATATTAAAAAGTACAAAAAGTACTCTCTATAGATAGAATCATGAACCTCATCTCGGCCTCGTGCTTCCATGTTCCTAACTTGTAATGAGAAGCCAATAGTAGGGTGCTTTCCCTTTTCCATAACTTCAATCATATAATGTATTTTGGTACACATCGGTGTCCCAAATAGGGTGTGAGATACAATCCCAATAGGCAACCACCCAAGGTCTAATGACATTCAGTCAGTGAATATATAATAATAACAATAAGTAGGCTGTAATAGAATATTCAAAGGAAGTATTGGAAGTAAATAAATCATAATGGTCTAGGTTAAAATGGACACATGTCATCTATTATATGATTTGGGCTTAGTCGGAATGTCTTTGAATAATCATTTAGTCCTATATCAACATATAATCAAATACATTTAATTAATTAGTCTCATTTAATAAATAAGTATCGAGACTTGACATATAACCCATCATCCCCCGTAAGAATATCTGATCAAGAGATTTCTAACCAGGCCACCCATAAGGTGTAACACACTGACCTAATACAAGAAAGTTCTTTGTCTTGGAAGACGTGTCAGGTAAATCAATTCATCAATTATTCAGTTATGAACCTAATACCATGAATGGAATTCCTTATTTGGAATCCAGTTATCACCCTAGGAATAACTTGAACTAATTACCATACAAGATCATCTAAGGAATTCCTCATGGGAATCATAATATCCCTCTCTGTTTCGTATATCATCTTTTCTACTTGAGTTCATCCTTGGTTGTCAACTAAGGGATCCCAAGTATAACCCATTGTGTATATGATCAACTTCCCACTGATTCCTTCCATGAAAATCCATAAGGAGTCCATGTATCAGTTGTGCATATAATAGTAAAACCTTCAGTTCCATCCTTGGATGTACTATAGTCATTCCTAATATCACTCGGCCATTACTATAGCAGCATCCAAATTATTCCATCCATGGAATTCATATAAGAACCCATGTATCACCCAAGTCATATAATCATTCAATCAAATTCATTAAATTGTGTCAAGGTCACCACTATAGTAATTTCAATTTAACCTCACCTTAGAAGGAGGATGAAGGAATGGACTAATCTTGGAAGGCTTAGCCTGTTAATTATCTTACATGGGAGTTTCATTATAAAAAAGAAACTCAATCTTAATTAAAAACATTAATGGAAAGAGATAAGGGTCTTGGTCATGACATTCCCTTATTTAATCAATTCAATTCACAATTCAAATTAAAATTAAATTCATCAATTCACATCCCACATCCAGGGTAAACGGGACACCTCAAGCATGACCTAATTCATATGCTACCCATGGTGGTCAATTTATTAAAAAACACATCCATGTACTAGTTTCAATTCAAGTTTTACAACCATTTATCATTCATCAGTGGGTATCGTTAATTACATAAGCTATACCTATCAATTTAAATCAAGGATTAATCTCTATTCAATGGAATCACTCGGATAATTGGCCACGTAGCACACAACAAATATATATAAGCCTAATATTTGAGTTAAAATCATGATACAACATATTATAGGTCCATAGTATATTTATTTTCTAGTACCAACTCCTAATTTGACTCAAATCGAAAGAAAAATGATGAAAAGTCAAAGAATATGGAAGTAGGGAATATTAGCTTGCACCTAAATAGAAAAACTTATACTAAGAATCATGATGAACTACACAATAGGAATTGAGTACATACCAATTCAGATCCAACGAGATGATCGATGCTTGAATCCGAGTCTGAATAGGAGAACGGGAACATTGTCTATAAATTTTTTCAAGGAGGATCTCAAAAACCCATAATTTTCTAACATGAGAGAAAGGAGTAAAATTAAGTTGAAATATAAGATTATGTGTGGGGAATTGGTATATTCAAAAAAACGCTAGGTCGCATGGTCTGGTAGTATGGTTGGACTATCACATCCATAACTTCATTTAATAATATTTTTCATTTAATTTCTATTCCTGATTTTTTTGGGGATTTACCTTGCATTTTGGTGTAAATGGTAGGTTTTCGAAATTTGGGACCTACCATAAGCCTATTTCCAGATTTAAAAAAAATGTTTCTTTTATAACTCATTTTTCAACATTTTACACCCATTCCTCTTCCCAAATGGAATCCCCGAGTATATTAAAATTACCATATCAATTTGGAATCCATATGAATCCATAATAATTATGGATTTGGTTTTTTTATTATGGTGTTGAGCCAGCCCGAAATCCCATTTCCTACATTAAAAATATTTTTTTAATTCTTTAATATATCATTGAATTTTTAAGTTTTTCAATGATTCAAACTATTACTTGAGCCCACATACCCAAGATGCACTCCCATACTCTCCTCCCCCTCTTTAGAGATCTTTTCATTGGGAATTTAGGTGAAGCTTCTTAGGCTTTCTCAAATCACCCAAATTTGAAGAGGTAAATTTATTCCTTCATAACTCCTTCATTTCTCACTATTTTCGCCCATTCTAGTTCCTACATGATCTCCTCGCCCTTTTTCGAACCTCCCTTTAATTTTTGGCTATTTGAAAATTCAGATAATGGTAGATTTATGTCGATTTCTCCACGATTCCATCAAGTGAGTGTTCCTCCCTTCCATTTCTTCCATTTCCATAGGTTTTCATCCCTCATTCTAGATGTTCCAATGTGTCTATAAGTTAGGGTTCGAACCTAGGGCTTTACATGGTGTCTTTTTCATGTAATCTTGAGATTTTAGGTATCTCTTCACTTCCTTGTGGTGCGGCGGTGGTGCGCTTGATGTTTCGCCCCAAGATTTGAGGGTTTTGACTCAAAATATAGGTGATTCCATGGTTAAAAATTATGTGATGAGTTATTTTTCTTGTTTTACTGGTTTTACATGTCCCCCATATGTTGTGTGTGGTGCTAAAACCGTTTTTTAGTGATTTGGAGAAGCATTTAATTTTATAATTACATTTTTGTTGAAGTTGTGACCTTTTCGAATGTAAAACATGTGGTATCTTTTGTGGAAGTTTTATAAAATAAAAAATTGATTTATTAGTTGTTGAAAGGGGATGAAAATTCTGTTTTTTAATTCCTTGTTGTCATGTGGGCCTTGGAAGGGTGTTTTTGGAATAGGTTTGGTGTGTAAAACTGTGTTATACTTCTTGATAGCATTTTATGAAAATGGGTGTTTTCATTTGTATCATTCGTGGTATTATTCAAGGTGATTTTATAACACATGAAAGTGGTTTTGTAAATGTCTCTAGAAATTCCAATTCTACTTTGGTAGTTTTTTAGTGTGGTTTTTTCCTTTAAATATGGTTTTGAAATGGGTTTTATGAGCAAAGTTTTGGTATACTATTTAGAATTGCTTTATGAAAGATTTGAATGATTTAATGATTTATGTAAGAGGTGAAACCATATTGGAAAAAAAATGAGTGTGTATATTTTTAAATGTAACATTTTAAATGTGAAAGGGGCTGTTTTATGATGTGTTCCATCTTGTAAATGTTTTATAAAAACGTTTGAAGTATTTAATAAAGTGTGTAAGAGATGTGAAAGTGATGTGGGGTGTTTTGTGTTAGTGTGATGTGAAAAATGTATTTGGTTATGAAAAGGGTATTATATAACATGTGAGTGGGCTATTATGTGAGTTTTAATATCAAGGAATGGTTTTATAAAAATATTTAATGGGTTTTTGGAAGTGTTAAATAAATTTGAAAAGTGTTGTCGGCTATTTTGGTGTGAGTCGGATTTCAAAATCAATTTGAAATAAAAGTGGAATTTTGTGACTTGTGTGGTATACATGTGGGATTTTTGTTGAATTTTTTATTTGGAAATTATATTTTAATGTGAAAAAATATATTTCTTTAATGGTTGTACTTGCATGATCACAAGGGGAAAACCTGAGTATCTAGGTGGGTGGACGTGTACTAGTATGCTAGTGAATCTAGGGGGGTTTGGCCTCAGTTTCACTTAGTAAGATTGACGCTTAAAACTCTAACTAAAATATGATTATTATTATGATTGAGGACCACTAGGTTATGGGTATGTTCCCTAATAGTGTCTCATGCATGAGAATAAAAAAAATTGATGGTTACTCTCATTGAGATATGAGGTACCTAGGACCCACAGCTCGCTAGTGCCTAGGGGTTATTTCCTATTACTTGTGCTCATTATATTCTTTATACTTATCGTCGGCATACGGTATATTTGGATGGAAAATTCAGAAGCTTGGTAATTTATTTTAAATGTGTTGATTCTTTAAATTATCTCACTTGAAAACTGATTTTTTTAAATTTTCATCTTTTAGAAATTGTAAATAGAAATTACATGTTTTTGAAAACATGCATGATTTTCATCTTTGAATGTTTATCACATTGAATATCTTAGTATTGGTATCCTACTAGGATTTTTATCACACCCTACTTACACCTTTGGGTGTAATTAGACTTGGTTTTTTTATTTCCTGGGTTGGGTACAGTTTATAGTGCCAGTGGTTTGGGTTTCTAGCAGGTTCTTGGTGGTGATGTCTTATAGAGATGGATTGAGGGTGGTGCCTCTTGCCCTGAGAGTACATGGGCTGTTTATTTTTGGTTTTTTACCTTTTTTATAGTCTTTGTGAGTTGTTTAAACTATGTAATTTAGTTCTGAATTTTTGTAAAAGATTTTTTGGTTTAAAAAATATTGAATAGTTTTATTGGATTCATTTGTTGTTTTAAGTTTATAATCTTGGGTAACTCAATCCCAATTTTTATTTTATGGTAATAAAGAACTTGTTCCAGCCTATGGGGATCGGTAATTCCATTTGGGACATGTCACAGGATGGGTTTGGTGTCAGTTTTGGTGGCAACCAGATTAAGTTCGTGACAAAATGGTATCTCGGGAGGTTTATGTTAACTATTTGGGTCATGTTATTTGGGGGAACAGTCGGGATAGCCTGGAGTTAGGATTGTCAGAACTTGGAATTCCAGTTATGGGTATTGTTCCTGATCACCCCACCTCATGATGGGATTCAAGTCAATATGGTAGGTTGGGACTTATCTAATTCATTTGTTTTTTTTGGTTTGATGATGATTAGGGGAAATAAAAAGAGAGTTGGGTAATGGTCTCAGTGAGCTCGTTGGGCCTAGAAAGCCATGTAGAGCTGGGGATATTTCCCTAAAATACTCTTTATTATGGTGAAGTGATTGTCCTTTTGCCTCTAACCATATGTCCAAGTCACCCACTGAAGCTATTTCCCCCTCATATTGTCTTGTGTCCTTTAGTTTTGAAATCTTGGAATTTCGGTTTTAAAGTAAAAATGACATGGTTTTAAGAAGAATAAGGGTTTTTTGAAATGATTTCCAAATAAAGAGGGAAGTTTTTTTTAAAATAGTGGAACTAAAATTTCAGAATATTTTTTTAATTAGGAAAATGGTGTGTTTACACCTATTTTGAAACCAAGAAGTATGTTAAAGTTGGTTTTGAAAAAGTGTTTCCAATAGAGTTTTCTAAACAGTTTAAAGGTGTTTTAATGGGATGAGATGTTTTGAAATTAATGTGTATGACTTGAAAGTGAGTTTTCATTTGAATTTTTGTGCCTTTCTAAAAATTTTTATAAGCGGTAATTTGGGTTCGATTTCATGGTTAGCGGTATTGAGAAAAAGTAAGTATTGGTTGATTATTTTCGTTTTGAAAAGTGGAAAGAGTTTTTGTTTTAACGTTTGGTATTTTCGTGAGTGACCACATGAATTGGATTATATGGGATGATGGATGTTTAATGGAACTACTAGATGAGTTCCAAGATGGATATGATGAGGGTTCCCGATGTGGCATGGAAACATGCCTGTGTGGGGCCCATGGGGTACCACTGGTGGATATGCTATCCAATGAACCGTTTGTTTTCAAAGAAATGTTTTCAAAATGAAAACATGATGTTTTGATGAGTGTATTTGGATGGTGCTTATTATTTATTTTTGAAAATGTTGATGTTGTGTAATGTTTTGAGTCAAATAACCCCTCTTGTTTGAACGGTGCTTTTGGTTTATGTTTGGTCGGTAAGCTGGGTTGAAGGGGTGGTTAGTGATCTCTTTTGAGAAAAGTTTGAAAAGCCTTTATGGTGGTTCCCCTCATCTGTTTGGATATGGTTGTGGTATTTCATAACCAATGGACTAGGTTGGTTTGGTCTTTGGGTTCTCTCGTTGGATATGTTATGACCCCATTAAGGGTTAGTGCACAATTGAAGTGAAACCCGGATTGTTTCACAATTGGAAAATCCTCTAGGGGATCAATGTATGGAATATTTTCTCAATATTTGTAGAATGAGTCTACAACCTTTCATTTTTGGGTTTGAGGATACTCTTGTAGTGGGAGAGTGCTCTTGGAAGGTTAAAATAGACAATAGTTTCTTAAGTTTTTTGATTCATCGAAGGTGGAAGTGGTCTAGGGTTGTAAGTGTGAATGAGTGTCTGGATGGTGTCTAAGAGGGCCTCTAGGTCCTTCATAGTATCTTTGAAGTAGGATTTTACATTAAACCACCAGTGTGGGAAATCTGGTCATGAGAGGCCATTATGGACACCTTTTGTAATTGTGTGTTGTTTGGGGACTTGGCATAAGGTCCATTTCCATGTATTGTTTCTATCAATCATAATGGTCATGTTCGGTGAAATTTTGTGATGTCGTGTGCTCATTTGAATTTAAAGTTAAAGGTCATGCAATCCTCAGAGGGTCTATGTTATGTTGGTAGTATGTCTACCTTGGAAAAAACTTAAAATATTCTATCTTAGATAAAGGTTTTTATATGTTTCATCTCCTTCTATTATTTCTCACCCAAAGAAAATAGGTGTGATGTGTGTGCATCTTATGATCCCTTATATCAGTAAAATTTCAGGTTTTGGTAAAGTGAGTTTTGGAGTGTGTTATTTCTTGGTGAACCCATTGGGGTATGAGGGGTAGTTTTTTATGGCATCAAAAGAAGAAGTTCCATACAGGGGTTTCTAAAGCCTAATAATGAGGCCAAAGATGCTTCAATCTTTTGAGCTCTATCCATAGGTCTCGGAGAGAAGTTGGCACATAGTTAGGAAAAATCCCAGGGTTTTTTAGACCCTTTTACAAGTCCTACCATTAGTGTGAATGATGGGAAGAGTTTAAACCACTGGTTTAATCATCATTCTTCTTTTAATATAGTTCAATGGAAACAGGTGGAGGGCCTCGTGCCCATGTTTGTCACCTAATATCTGTCCTTCCCCCTTTGGTTTCCATTGAGTTTTTGGAGAAAGGTTTAAAATTTGGCTAGAAAAGTTGAGCGCATGTTTTTCACATGGTGATTTATAACTGTGCCCCAGAAAACCATGTAGATATAAGGATCCACCCAGTTAGAGCATGGTTTCTAAAACTGTGTGGACTAACCATGTGGTTGTTCCAACTCTTTGAGTTTTGGTGTCCTTCTGTGTTGGCCCATGCTAGTCGGTTAATATGGTTGGTTCTTATGGTGGGGAGACCCACCATGGGTCTCATGTATATTATTTTGGAAATGTCTAATGGAAGTCTACCCCTTGTACCAGGGAGTCTATTCGAGCCTCCCCCTGTTAGTGTCCCGATTCTGTCTTGGGAAAAATTAAGTTATCTCTTATGGTGGGGAGCACATTTGTGTCTCCTCATACCATTAACTCATTTTTGTCCTTGGTCTTGGCTTGGAAGTGGGTATTCTCATTCAGATCTATCTAACTACCTACATCTTCCTTGGGTAAATGTTGGGATTGTCAAGTTCCCAATGGTTTAGTTATATCAAGGTAAGTGTAACCTTGTTCTATGTTGTTATTTGTTTGGGTAAATTTCTTGAGCCTTGTTCCGATAGTGTTCGAAGAGTTTTCTTTTGGGATAAATCCTGAATGTGCTTGATCATTTCAGGAAAGTGGTGTATGTTTTGATTGTGAATTATTCCTTCCTTAATTGATCATTGGAGGTTTTTTGGCCTTTTGGGGTGAAGCTTGGCAAAGGAGTCAATTTCGGCCTTTCGGTTGGGTTTGGTTTTTTATTTTGGCCTTGCTGTGGCTTTCCAAGGGTGGAACTTTTTATGGTGGGGAGACTTTTCACTTCCATGACATCTTTTAAAGCCATTTTTCATTTAATTTCCATTCCTCATTTGTTTTTGGGGTTTACCATCCATTTTGGTGGAAATTGAGGGTTTTCAAATTTTGGGCCAAACTATAAGCTCATTTCCAGATTTAAAAATAAATTTTTGTTTCATTTATAACGCCTTTTTTCTATATTTTATACCCATTACACTTCCCAAAAAGAATCCCCTTGTATATTAAAATCACCATATCAACTTGGAATCCATTGTAATCAATAATAATGATGGATTTGGGTTTTTTATTAAGTTGTTGGGCCAGCCCCAAATCCCATTTCTTGAAATAAAAATATTTTTTAATTATTTAATATCTCATTCAATTTTTATGTTTTTAGGTGATTCCAACTCTCACCCAAGACCACTTAGCCAATACGCCCTCCCATGCTCTCCTCCCTCTCTTTGGAGATCATTTACACTAGGAATTTAGGCGAAACTTCTCTGGATTTCTCAAATCACCGAGATTTGAGGAGGTAAATTTATTCCTTCATAACCCCTACATTTCTCATTATTTCACCCCATTACGGTTCATATACGATCTCCTATAACTTTTTAAAACCTCCCTTTAATGTTTTGATCTTTGAAAATTTAGATACTGGTGGATTTAGGGATATTTCTCCAAGAATCCATCAAGTAAGTGTTCCTCCCTTCCATTTCTTCCATTTCCTTAATGTTTCATCCAACTTTCATGATGTTCCAAAGTGTCCATAATTTAGGGTTTGAACCTAGGGTTTTATACGTTGTCTTTTTGGTGTAATATTAAGATTTTTGGTTTCTCTTCACTTCCTTGTGGTGCTTCGGTGGTGCGCTTGATGTTTCGCACCAAGATTTGATGGTTTCAACTCAAAAGGTAGGTGATTCCATGGTTAACCATTCCTTGATGAGTTAGTTTGCTTGTTTTACTATTTTTTCATGTTCCCCATATGATTTTTATGGTGAAAAAACTATTTTTGAGGGATTTGGTTATGCATTTAATTTTATTATTTCATTTTAGTTGAAGTTTTGAACTTTTCGAATGTAACACATTTGGTATCTTTTGTGTTAGTTTTATAAAATATGAAATTGATTTATTAGTTGTTGAAAGGGGATGAAAATTCTGTTTTCTTAATTCTGTAGTGTAATTTGGGCCTTGTAAGGTGGGTTTTTAGAATAGGTTTGGTGTGTAAAACATTGTTATACTTATTGATAGAATTTTATGAAAATGGGTGTTTTCATTTGTATCTTTCATGCTATTATTAAAGTTGATTTTATAACACTTTAAATTGGTTTTATAAATGTCTCTATGGATGCCAATTCTACTTTAGTAGTGTTTTAGTGTGGTTATATCCTTGAAGTATGGTTTTTAAATGGTTTTTATGAGCAAATTTTTCTTATAATCTTTATAATTGTTTTATGAAAGATTTGAATGATTTAATGATTTATGTAAGAGGTGAAACTATATTGGAAAACTATTTTGGAGTGTGTATATTTTGAAATGGTACATTTTAAATGTGAAATGGTCTGTTTTGTGATGTGTTCCATCTTGTAAATGTTTTATAAAAATGTATGAAGTATTTACTAAAGTGTGTAAGAGATGTTAAAGTGATGTGGGATGTTTTTGTGTGAGTGTGATGTGAAAAATGGATTTTGGTTATGAAAAGGGTATTATGTAACATGTGAGTGGGCTGTTATGTGAGTTGTAATATCTTATAATGGTTCTATAAAATTTTTTAATGTGTTTATGAAAGTGTTAAAAAATGTAAAAATTGTCGTGGGCTATTTTGGTGGGGGTCGGATTTCAAAATCAATTTGAATGAAAAGTGGACTTTTGTGACTTGTGTGGTATACATGTGGAATTTTTGGTAAATTTTTGATGTGGAAATGATATTTTCTTGGGAAAAGAATATTCCATGACTTGCTGAACTTGGATAAGCACAATGGGAAAACTCAGGTATCTAGGTTGGTGGGCGTGTAATAGTATGCTAGTGAATATGTGGGTTTTAGCCTCAGTTTCACTTTGCAAGATTGAAGCTTAACAATCTAACTAAACTATGATGATGATTATTATTGGGTACCACTAGGTTATGGGTATGTTCCCTACTAGTGTCTAGTGCATGATAATTAATATTTGTGATGGTTACTCTCACCAAGATACGAGGTACCTAAGACACACATCTAGCTAGTTTCTAGGGGTTATTTCCTATTGCTTGTGCTCATTAGATCCTTTATACTTAACGTTGGCATATGGTATATTTGGATGGAAAATACTATAGATTTGGAATTTATTTTAAAATTTTTCATTCTTTAAATTAGTCCACTTGAAAACTGATTTTTTTAAGTTGCATCTTTTAGAAATTGAAACTAGAAGTTACATGTTTTTGAAAACTTACATGAACTTTTTATTTTAATGTTTATTGCATGGAATCTCTTAGTGGTGGTATTCTACTAGGAATTGGATCGCACCCAACTTACACCTTTGTAAGTAATTAGACTTGTATTTTTTTGATGTCGCAGTTTGGGTACAGTTTATAGTGCTAGTGGTTCGGGTTTCTTGTAGGTTCTATGTGGTGATGTCTTGTAGAGATGGCTTGAGGGCAGTGCCTCTTGCCATGAGGGTTCATGGGCTGTTTATTTTGGGTTTTTACCTTTGTGATAGTCTTTTTGAGATTTTTTAAACTATATAACTCAGTTCTGAATTTTTGTAAAAGTTTGTTGGGTGTAAAAAATCCAGATTTTTTTTATTGAAGTCATTTGTTGCTTTAAGTTTATAAACTTGGGTAAATCATTCCCAATTTTTAGTTCATGATACCTGGGAACTTTTTCGAGCCCGTGGGGATTGGGAATTCCCTTCAGGCCATGTCTTTGGCTAGTTTTGGTGTGGGTTTTGGAAGTGACCAGATTCGGTTCGTGACATGGCCAAACCCTGAACCAACTATGTGCAAAGTTTCTAATAACCAAGCGGCATGCCTATTCCACCTCAAAAGTCAGTTTTCGGTCTCCAAACAAGCCCCAAACACACCTAGATACCTTTATAACATCAAAGGGTATCGAAACTAGGCTTTAATTATAAATTTAAATTGAGAATTGATAGAAAGTAAAATATTTTTTACCCCAAGAAAGAACAGGTTTCATACATAAATAAGGGAGATACTTGAACATAACATGAGAACAAGGGTATGATAACATTATCATAAAAGTTTTAAACCAAACTGTAAATATCATATATCATAATCACAATTCACGGAATAAATCATTAACATTTTAAAACACATGAATCATAAGAGTGAGAAGTTGTTATAACGTAATCACGAACTCTAATTTCATGTGAAAAAAGTGTGGCACCATCATAAGTATATAAGTCATTTGATAATTCATGGTCGAATATTGATACAATCTAACCATAAGGGTTATGGAATCAGTAATTTCTTCCCATATCATAGTAAGTACGTCTACTTGCTTCATATTACAGATCAATCACATTAACTTGTTTCCCATAACTATCTCATAAGATATAAAAAATTACCCAATGCAATGGAAGGATAAATAATTATTGACCCACCAAAAATATAATGATAAACATATATATTTATTCCAAAATATCATAAAAATTTATCATATAATAACCCATGAAAAGGAAATGGGTTTCATAAACATTTTATCAGGGAATAACCTATAGAAATGAAATAATATTAATAAACATTTCATCAATTCATCATAGAATATCCTATGGAAATAAATGGGTCTCATACAAATCCTATGATCATAATTGTAAACCATCCATTAAAATAATAAATATGGTATCATTGAATTATATCCCCATAAGATATTTTCCAACATCAATGGATTTTATCATTGATAGAGGATGATTTTAGAAGATCACTTGGAACATTTGTTGAGGAAAATAGCCTTCTCACTTTGAAATCACTTATTTAAAATATAAAAATTTAACATATATTAAAGAAAATATAATCCTTGAAATTGAACATGGAAACTTTTATAGGAATATTTATATAATATACTATTCATAATGATTAGAAATTCTGTTAATGTTGTATATGTTAAAACAAATATTCCTTTTACATTTTCCATAAAATGTAAAAATTATCACATTCAAAAAAACAAGAAGATTCATTTTAAACGATTTTTTGAATAGTATAAAACTCTTAAAAATTACTTTAATAAATCATTAGAATATATTAAAAACATTATTTAAAAAAAATTAGAAAACATGGATAAGTAAGGGAAAGTATTTTCATCCAGATAGACAAGTAAAGTTTGTTTTCCTTAAAAACATCTTTCACCCTCTTTAGTTCATAAAGAGATAGAAATGAATGGAAAACAACTAATTTCAAAATATAACCATAGGATAAGAAAATTTAAATTATTCTTGATTTATATAAAATTATATTTCATTAATGCAACCTATTCATAAATAATCTCGATAAATAATAAAATTATAAAATAATACCCTTACCACTTTGTAACATTTGAATTGAATGGTATATGAAATAATTAAATAAAATGAAACTTAAATGATAATTAACATAAGTATAATCATGATATAAAATTTATAAGGTAAGTAATAAAACCTTTTAAAATAATATAAGTTCATGACATAACATATGTCCCAAAGAAGATAATTTGAGATGTTAAACCCTCACCTTAAGTTCCACTTTCTTTATAACTACTATAACCTATTATATAATGAATTTAAATTTTTTATATTTACAAAACCAAATTATTCAAATAATTATAATATCTTATATGATCCCATTATAACATTTCAATGCACTTTAATCAATAATTTCATAACAAAAATGTTGTTTCAAGGTGTTAACTGTTTCGTTTAGAGTGAATATTTATGATGAGTTTTTATGGTCCTTGTATTTTTATCATGGTTATATAATATTAAAAATGTTCATAATGATATATATATATATATATATATATCATTTATATTATATATATATATATATATATATATATATTCATCTATAAAATTTATAGATATAAAAATTAATTGCATCATTCATGTAGACGGTAGGCCACATGTAAGTATAAACACAGTTTTCACTTTTCGACAGATGGAAAGAAACAAAGGTAAATTTTAATTCAACTTTCCATATTTATTATTATATAATATAAATCCTGAATGTTAATTAAATATAACCTTATTACCATCCATGTAAAACAAAAATTAAAAACAAATCACATTGCTTCATAGATGTGGTAGTCCACATATACTAATGAGTGATGTTATCGTATTCCAATGAATTATAAGGTAAAAAAGATTAATGTTATACAATAATTCTAGAACTATAATTATTTAATATATATTATATATATATATTAAAATAATCATAATATATATATTTCAAATGTGGGGATGAAAAATGAAACGTATCACTATGTGGAAATGGTAAGTTGTGCGTACACATGGGTGATACTTTCACATCTAATTTGATCGGAAAGAGGGTGGAAAATAGTGTGTTCATAATCATAATAACATTGAATTATATTTATGATATTAATTTTATTATTTCATGATAATTAACATATATTTATAAGAGTTAAAGTATAGGTAACAAAATGAAAGTAACTAGTTAAGGTGACTACCACTTCTTTGAAAAAATTCCTCTAGATCACTTCATAAGGATCATAGGGTTGGTTTTTTGGGAAGACTATCACCTATAAAATATGGATAAGGAAGATTAAGAAAAAAATTAGGTTTTTACCCATAAATATGGATCAAAATGTTTAAATAAGTTATGGAAGAACACACCCTTTTATATTTGAGTTCCGGGGAAGATTTGGACTTTCTTAAAAGATTAAATTATAATAATATAATTTTCAAGATAAAATATTCCAAATGTATGTATATTGATATATAGGGAAGGTTGAAGTTGTATCCATATCATAAAATATAATTTTTATGTGTTTATGTGGTTTTTTAATCCTTATCATTTAATTCAACTCCATTTTTAACCCATTCTAACCTTAACCATGGTAAAAACGTTTTCACTCTTAAAGGGTTATAATTTTACTTATAAGGGAACTATTGACTTGTAATTTACAATTAATGAAATTTTAGACTATATATTATCCAATATATTCTCTTTAATGATTTTAAAAAAAATTATACAATTTAATAAAATATTATTTACATGAAATATTATTAATGTCATTTTGACACAATTCATTTAATTTGAATTCTAATAACATAATGAAAAAGATGGTATTACACTATAAAACCTTCACACAAACATATTAAGTAAAAATAAACTTCAAAATTCATGAGGCAAACTAATTTTTCAAAATTGCATAACTTTTAATATTTTCAAAATATTTTATTTTATTTTTTCTATTAATTGAATAAATACTATATTAGTGTTGCATAACAATTTAAGGTAATTATTTCATTCCTAAAAACTAGAATTTAATTTATTGTTATAAATATAAATCATTTTTATTTAAATTACCAATTTTTAACCAAAATTTCCCCCTTTTTAGCTATGAATTAATTTTGGAGATATTAAACTAAAGTGAATGACATAATTGGCTTTATATTTTACTTCAACCTTATAAATTTCATTATTAGAGGAAAATAGAATGAATATTCAATATATTTGAGTCTATGATGGATTTGTATGAAATAAAATTCTCCAATATGATATATTAACGTTTTTGGTTGATTTTCATACGTTTTCATATTAGTTTTAACCATAATTAAAAAAATTAACCATTATTGTGATAATAAATAATTTACTATGGGTACAATTAATTATGAACAAAAGTAAAAGTAACATATTTACCCAATTTGACAACATTATTCTAAATATAGAAACCATTTTTCAAGATTCAATTTTTATAAGTGTAAAAATTTAGTTTGATATAAAACCAAAAAATGAAATGAAAATCAGTTTTTTTAGAAAAAAACTAATTACGTATAAAAATAATTTTATATCAAATAAAAGTATAAAAACATTATGAAACAAATAATTAGATTTTTTTTCATCAAAATTAACTATTTTAATTGTAGTATTAATTTTAAAAATAATTTCACACTGTAAAAACTTAAAAGGAAAATATAGCATTCATTAAAAAATATTATTTTTTACTACCCATTGAAAAATTAAACCGTTCAAAAAATTCTCAAAAATCCATAATAATATTATTTTTATGTGATGAATTAAGTAATATAATTTTCATGAAATTAAATTAAAATTTCAAAAAATAAATATAATATTTTCTTTGAAAAAAATATTTTTTGGAGAAAATGTATTTTTTGAAGCATAAAATGACTTTACTAAAAATTAAATTCTAATTTACTAATAATTAATAAATAAATTTTTATTATCTTGGTCCCTTATATATTTTTTTATAATGTGTTTAATCCTATTCATAACCATAAATTTATTGGATAGGTTTTAATGATAATATTTATCAGTTCGTTTAAAAATTTTATCATGTATCTTGTATGAGATCAAACATATCATTATTTTAAAATATTTGGGTGTTATATTCTCCCCCCTTTAATAAAATTTCACCTCAAAATTTAAAATATTTCTCATTTTTCAAGGGTTTGATATTTTAAAACACCTTTTCTTGAAAACCCACATCATGGAAAAGGTTAATAAGTCTTTCTCTTGAAAAGAGGGAAAGAAAAATAAGAATTTTATCTGAAATAACTCAAAACTATATCTATAAATATGATATAATTAGTGGGAAGTGTAAACATTGAGATAAAAGAAAAAACTAATTCTCAAATACTATTAAATATTTAAAGAGAACATGTTCAGTATAATTTTAACAACTATATAACTATAAAACTAAATTGGGTGAAAAAATATCGATTCATCAAAAATTAAGGTAAAAGTATCACTCAAATTAACTTTTAAAAGATAAAAAGATTTATAAAATAATAATAAGTCATGCTCCTGGATCTAAACATTAACCTAACAAAAAAGATTAATATAGTATAAAATAATTCCCAAAAATGAATAAACCTTGAAATAAAATATTGTAGACCAAAATTTACACAATAACAATAAATGTTTCACTTAGATCATTTCATAAATATCCCCAAATTTAAATAATTTACTAACCATAAATGTGATCTCATACATTTCAGATTGCATCCCAAAAAAAATAGTTGAATTCTTTCTAATAAATATATTATATTTAATCACATATTAAACATAGGAGTTATATATACCTGAACCTAATAAAACATATACAGGAATATCATTAAACACCATGATAGATATTATAATTTTGTAAATTTCAAAAAATTATCATGAATAAAATTTATATACTAACCTAAAAGGTAATATTCATCTTAATTGTAAATATCTCTGAAAATATCTCCTTATCAAAGAATCCCTTTTCAACCATCAAAAATTTTTATATCCCACTATTCAATAAACTAGAATTAACATAATATAAGACCATATACCAACAAAAAGGGTTATTTTGACCCCAATATAGCATTCTTCCTAAAACCTATTAAACGTTCTAAATAACCTCAAAATCCCCTAATTTAAAACCTTAAAATGGGTTTCAATACATAAATACCTATAAAACCATGATGATATATATAAATCATAATCTAACCTCACATTAGAATATATATGATTTCATTATCGTTATTCCATAAATAAAATAACAGTATAAAAATGAAATAAACTTCATAAGATATGATCTCAATCTCTTTTTCATCATATCACTAACCAATTTCAAGTTCACCAATACTATCCAATTTACTTAATCAATAGAAATAATTTATTTATATGAATTAAAAATTATCATTATACCACTAAATCACATTTCTTGGCCCTTAGTACCATTCAACATGTATTTTAAAATCCATAACAAAAATTAATATGGAACAATCCTTAGATGTTTCATAGTTTCTATATCTATATTATCATAGATATAACACCCTTAAAACATAAATATTCATTCCCAATAAACACTTCAATCCTTCCATATAAACCATTAGAATATAGTTGGTATTTCATTCGTCTATGAGTTAACCCTTGTATTTGTTTATTAGCTCAGATAATTCCCATATTCCCCACAAATAATACATTTAACTATAAATGGTACATCATTATGCTTTTTATTTCCCTCCATTGAATATGTCATTTTTTCCTTCATATTTACCTACTATTTGGCCTTCATTTCAACATATAAAATATATTCTTCTTTCTATAAGGCATTCACTTGAGTGAATTGTTCCCACATTTTCTACATATAGGAATATAAATCATTCTTCTCTTATAGTCTCCAACACCCAATATCACTATGAACTCTATCCCTCCCAAATTTGGTGAGTCTAAGCGTCAGTTAAGGTAAAAGTTATTAATAGTATATCATGATAATATATTATTTATAGTCACAATATATTTCACTCAATTCATCATCACATTTGGTTTCTCATCATCACATTATGCATCACATTCAATGTTAATGTGGTTTCTTCTAATTCCAACCATTGATTGAAACCAAGAAGTGTAATTTGAGAGATAATAATCCTAGTGAGAAATCATAAAATATCATTCATAGGATGTCAAAACAATGAAACCTTATTTTCAATCTACGACACCTTAGGCTCAATCTAGGTTTTCTGTGATCATTATATATTCAAATAACTTTTTATCATTAAAAATTAAAATGTAAATTATTCCAATAATATCCCCCAGAATTGTAAAACCTAGTTTTGAGTAAGGTAAAACTCATTGTGCACCGAAATGATGGATAATATATTCTTAACCAGCTCTTTTTTATTCTATTACCTCTATACACATACCTAAAAAATCCATGTCCACTTATAGTATTTATATAGATATGTATTTATAAGAAAACCACATGATATTTATCTCACCAAAACCATATAATGTCAACCTATACTTAGGATTCTCACCAATATTTTCACCATATTTTTTTAATCCTAATCTCTAATGATTGTCTAAACCTTGTTATGATTCTAAATATAGGGACCCATGCTTTTCATACATAGATATTTCATATTATTATAATATTATTCATTACAATACTTCATGATCCTTGACAAAATCATAAGTGTCTTTAGAAACATGGAAATATACACAAATCATTCATAAGTGAACTACATAAAGTCCCACTAAGATCATCATAACTATAACCATTATTTGAAATATCATAACTAATACCTATCTTTATAACCTAGAGAAGGAAAAATAAGAAAGGGTGATCTCATATGCTTATTAAGGATAAACAAGATGGATGCATAAACATAACATTATAATATGAGTATGATAAAATGAACATAATATATGTAAACCATATAATACATATCAGATACTATAATAATGACTCATGGTACAAAGTATTACCATTTCAAAGGAATTTAACAATAATATTGAGAAATTGTCATAAAGAAATCATTGACCATAATTTCATGTCATAAAAGTGTTGAACCATAAAAAGTATAGAAATAATTTTTTATATCTAGGGTTATTATTCATATAAACATGTCATAATGGGTCATAAATCAACACATATTTCTCATAATATATCAGGCACATAGACTTATATTTCATAGAAGATCAAGAGCGATGACTTGTTTTCAATAGTGGATCAAGAACGTCAATTTGTTTCTCATAACTATAACCTTAGATATAATATTTTAAATAATTATTTAGTGGGATAAATAATTCTATGACCACCCTTTATATAATGAAAACCATAAAAATTTTCCACAAGATAAAAAACATTCATAAAATCATAACCTGTGGAAAATAAATGTGTTTAATAAATAATTCACCATGGCATAACCCATAAAAAAGAAACATTATTCAAAAATTCTTCATCATCTCACATAGAATAACCTGTGGAAAGGAATGGGTTTCATAAACATATTTTTATCAAAATAATAAACCATAAAAATATAGAATAAGGATGTTATCATTAGATCATATCGCAAATAAATATTATGAAACATTAAAGTATATTACCTTATATGGAGAATTATTTTAAAATATCACTTTGAAAATTTATTGAGGAAAACAGCATTTCTACATTGAAAGAACTTATTTAGAATCTAAAAAATTCACAAACATTAATTTATTTTTTTAATAAAATTTCAATATTTTAAATTAAGCATCAAATATCTGATTAGTTAGGACTGTGAGAAATTTTATTCAATCCATATATATTAAAAAATATTTCAACCATATTTTCGATAGGAAGCCAAAAGTACCTCATTTAGAGAACAAGAGGAATATTCATTTTAAACCATTTTATAAAAAATCAAACATGGTTAAAAATGACATTAAATAATTATTTTAAAATATGAAAATATTTTTAAATCTTTTAAGAAAACATTGATATCTAAGTGAAAATATTTTTGACTAAATAAAGAAGTACGGTCAGTTTCCCCTAAACATAATCTTTTATTACCTTGAGTACATAAGGAGTATAAAATTAATGGAAAACATGGAATTATATAAATAAATGGAGGAGAAAAAAATTGTTGGTTTCTTGAGCTATAGACCATAATAATTCATCAACAGAACCTAATCATAAACAATCTTAACAAACATTGAGATTTTAACACAAAACCCTTACTACTTTGGTAACATTTGAATCATAATCCCCATAAAAAAAATAAATTCAACTGAAATATTGAATATTATGAACATATGTATAATCATGACATAACATAAAAAAATTGTTTATATAAATTTCATTAGAGAAGATAGGTGCATGACATAACATATGTCTAAAGAATATAATTTGAGATGATAGACCATTATATCGAGTTTTACTTACTTTGGAAGCAATACAACCTCTTATAAAATAAATTTAATTTTTTTATATTTAAATTCCAAAATTATTTATAAAATTATAATATAATATATGATCCCTTTAGAAAATATCAAAAACTATTAATCTATAATATTTTTTTAAAAGGAATTTTCAATGTGTTAATGGTTTTTAGCATGAGTATTTTAGTTGAGTAACTATAATCCTTATATTTTGATCATGTTTTAACAATATATAGAATAATAATATAGATATTAATATTATATATATTAATTATATATATTTACATTTTTATATAAATGTTAGACATAGAAAAATGGGTTACACCATTCATGGAGACAGTAGACTGTATATAAGCATGAATTATGTTTTCACTTTATGAAAGATGGAACAAAAGGAAGATAAATAATTATTCATATTTCCAAATTTATTATTAAATAATATATATCTCTAATGTTAAATAAATATATCCTTATTACCACACAAGTAAAATGGAAAATAAAAAAAATCATATCACTTTGTGGAGATGGTAATCCACATGCATGCAAGAGGGATGTTATCATTTTCCAAAGGATTTAATGGTAAGAAGGTATATGTGATATTATGATTAATAAAGAAGAATTATGTCATAAATATCATATAGAAAAATTAAAATCTTTATAATACTCATCCATATAATATAGAGATGAAAATTAATGGTATTTCTATGTTGAGATGATAAGTCATATGTACGCATGATCGATAATTTTAGTAACCATTTGATAGGAAAGAGGGTGGATAATGGTGATTTTGTAATAATAGTGAAATTTTATTATATTTAGTATACAAAATATATTATTTTATCATAAATAACATATATTTTTAGGAGGTAAATAAGATGTTAAAAAATAAAGTGATCAGTTAAGGTGATTACTTCTTTATTCAATGAACTCTGTGAAATCTCTTCTAAAGGATCCCAGGGTTGGTGTTTTGGGAAGTCCAAAACCTCTATAAGTTGGATAAAAAATACTTTAATGGATTTTTATAGGTTATGGTTGATCTATATGGATCAAAATTTATTCATAAGTAAGGGGAGTATGTTCCCTTTTAGAATTGAGGTGAGGGATACTTTTAAAATTTGTAAAATATTATATTATAATAAACTCATTATTAAGTTGATTTATTCAGAAATTACATAGATTCATATATTTGGTATTATTTGGTTATTAAATCAAACATAAATAGAGTTTTAATTTGATTTTTTGGGGTTTTAAACATTATATTTTGGTTTAAACCCTTACATAACCCATTTTACCCTTACTCGTGGTGATTACTTTTTCACAGTTAAAGGGTAATTTTTTTACTTATAAGGTAACAATTGGCTAAAAATGGATAAAATATGAAATTTTAGACTATATATTATCCTAATATTTCTCATTAATGATTTATATAAATATTAAATAATTTAATAAAATATTATTTCCATAAAATATAAATAATTTTATTTTTGATACTATGAATTTAGTTTTATTTTTAATATCTTCAAATAAAAGATATAATTTCAATATAAACATTTAAGAAATTTATAATTAGTAATAATTTTTTAAAAAAACAGTGGAAAAACTAATGTTTCCAAATTACATCACATTTAATATTTTTAAAACTATTTATTTTACTTTTTAGCTAATTAAATAAATACTGCATTAGTTTTGAATAAGTATTTAAGGAAATTATTTCAATCCTAAAAATTATAAGTAAATAAACATAATAAAAAATTATTTATCTTTAATGTACCCAATTTTGACCGAACTTATATGATTTTCTACTTATATAATAATTTATGAGATCTAAAATTCTATAGAATGACCATTTTGAAATTATCTTTTACTTAAATATTATTAATGTATTTATCATGGGAAAATGAAACCAAAATTCCATATCTTCGAAAAATGGATGACATAGTACTAAATAAACTCATCCAATATGATAGATTCAAATTTTGGGTTTATTTTGAGACCATATTATATAAGTTTTAACCCTAATTAAAGAATTTTACCTTCACCCTAATAATAAAAATTTATTCTGGAAAGTATTCATTATGAAAAAAATTAAAGTTGATATTTTTCTAAATTTCTACCTCTTGATTCCAAAAAATAATCCATCATTAAATATTAAACAAAAAAATCTGTATACATTAATTTATAATAAACACAAAATGAAACAAAATGTTATTTTTTTGAAAAATTTCTATTTAAGTATAAACATGGTTTTATATAAAATTAATGCAAAAAAGTAATTAAAAATATCATAATTAGTTTTTTTTAAATAAAAAGTAGATAATGATATATTAAAACTAATTAATAATTGAATTTTTTTTGTAAACACTTAAAAATAAAATATATCTTTCGATAAAAATCAATATTCTTCACAACTAATTGAAAATTCCAACCATTCAAAAAATTATCAAAAATTCATCATGAGATTATTTTAAAATTTTGAATTCAAAAATTATATCCTCATTATCAAACAAATTTTCTAGTATTTATTGAAATTAATTTTAATATTTTATCACTAGAATCAATAAAACTAATTTTTGAATAAAATGTTTTTTTTAATCTTAAAATGACTTTACTAAAAATTCAATGCTCTTTTCCTAAGAATTATTGAATGTATTTTTATTGAATAGGTATTTTATGTATTTATTTATATATATCATAATTCATTTAATCCTTTTTATACCCTCCAATTCAACATCATGGTTATGATTATAAAATTTCATGATTTCTGTAATGCTTGTCTTGTATGCTATCAAACATATAATTTTTTAAAATATCAAGGTGTTTTACGTTTACATCCTATATCATTCTCTAGGATACTCTTAGTACCTAAAAATTTACATGGTTCCTTGAATAATGCATGCAGGGAAAAAATATTGAATAAAAGTATATGAGTTTACATTATACAAAAAAATTACCTTGTAAATGAAGATATTTTCCTTATTGTGCTCTACACATCATCAATAAAGATCCTACTACCACTCAAGATCCACTATCATGTTATTAATTCAAAATAATTAATTAAAATAATTTATAATTAGATATTTAAATTAAATCTAGTGATATTAATTCATCAAAAAACTTTTCAGTCATTACCACATCACCAAACCCACACTGATATTTGTTCATTTACCATCTCAAGGAATCCACTAGAAATTATGATGAAAATAACCTTCAAATTGGAATGATTTTCACCCTGATTAGGTGTAATAATCCATGAAACTCTAGAAAAAATATCACCGAACAAAATCTCTAGAAAAGTAAAACCAAAATGAAGAGGGTAAGAACATACTATAAACTACCATGGAATATCCAAGAAATAACCCATCTCTAAGTGGGATAAAATGGAGGAAGATATAGGATTGGATATCACTAGAGTGGAACTCTTGTATGAACCTCTCAACCTAATAATGAATTGGTTAGACTAGTCAATTAACTAGTATTCTCCATTTAAAAGAAAAAATCATGGAATTGGTTTTAGTATGTCCATGGGGGTAATGTTATGTTTCATCTTTACCCAGTTAGGTCACGATATAACCTTGAATTTCAAAAAATGATTCCCCTAGGAAGAGATTTAATTCCTCTACCTTTCACCATCATTACATGACTATGGGTTCCTAGAACTACAAATATTTCTCTTTGAATATCAATGGGAAAATTCGTAAGAGCCCTCAACCCTTAAAATAAATTTCATCATCTTGGAAAACCCTATTTTGGACATAGTTACCATTAATATGGGTTTTCACTTAAAGAAAAAACTTTAAAACTCTAGTTAACTACCAATCCCTCAACTACAACATAACCATCATCTACTCAACACTTATTGTGGTGTGTATTTCACTAATTATGGTGAAATAACACCTTATATCCCGAAATCATCTCTATTGGTAATCTTGTACCTTCTATTTTATTCACCCAAACAAACGATATACCTCCTGAGCAATGATCCATTTCCAAAAACACCACTAAAAGATGTAATAATTATCATAATTATGATTTGAGTCCCAATTCTAAAAACAAAGCATAAATCTGATAAAATATAAATTTATCTTTGAAATAATTTCTTATAAAAATTGTGAATACTGGTAGTAGAAGTTGATTATCGCGTTGTTATTAAATGTGATAGATATTCTAATTAGAGTGTAATAGTGATGGTTTGGTAGTTATCTCCCTTGTTAGAAATTCTATGCTCAGTGGATAGAGGAGAAGACTGAATAGATAAACTTGGTGTGGTTGGTCTTAATAAAAAATTGAGTATTAGGTATGTCTTTCATCAATTTTCATCACCCCTACTTCTCAATATGTGTAGGATTTCTAGTATATCTATATAAGTTTAAGGATAATTTGTGATAATGTTTTTATTAAAATATAAATGGTAATATTCTTTTAAAGTTTCTAAGTACATCATGCTACATTAAATTTGGATTGTGGGGTTCCCATTAAGATAAAATTTGGTATTTTAATAGGTTGTTTTGAAAAAAATTCACTCAATGGGGTATGAAACCCTAGTAATGGTGTTTGGAAACATAAGAAAATAGTAATCAGAAAGGTTTGAACTATCCTTTTTCTGAAACTATATGAAAACAAATTTGATAATAATATTAAAATATCACATTGATCTAGATAAATATCAATAATATAATGACCATACTCAAAAATAATATTATCAATTATATCACCTTCTTATAACATCTAATGTTTTCTATCCATCTCATTTATTTATATAATATCAAAAAACAATTAATAGCATATAATTACCTCAACATCAAGAAAGCACCAAATATTATCCTTTACTCAATCATGTTTTTTCAAAATGATGTCACCTTAATATTAAATAAAATTCCAATTTCATTTGTACCATTCAAAATAGTTTTTTAAATCATTAAAGAAAAACAAATGATAAGAATCCTTATAGGTTTCAATCTTTTGATAACCACAATACCATTGATAAAAATACTTCAACAACATGATTCTTAAATTCCAACACATAAAAAATTCAATCAATACACCTCAATAATTTTCATAAAATAGGCCCTTAGGAATTAATCCTTGGAAGATATCATTCACTCATATAATGATCAAGTTCCACAAATCTTAGACATTGAACTATTAATAGAGCCTTATATTGAGCAATATTTTTTATGTTGTGTTAACATGACTATTCATTTTTCTTCAGAAGTTAGCTATATTATTCCCTCAATCTCCACAAAAAAATCATTTTCTTGTTCCTTCAAGTCATGTTCCATGGTTTCTCTTATAATATTTTTTAATTGCATGAAATTGAATCTTCTTTTCTTTATCAGCTTTAATATTTGAACTACAATGATATATAATCCTTACCTTCTTTGATGTGATTGTAAATTCAACTATATTCTAGTTTTTAAACATAATTTAAGGTAGTTTATTTGTCATTATCACAATATTTATTACATCCATCCCCATTAAGTTAAGAATCTAGTAAGTTAAATCAATACGTTTCTCATCGCATTGGTTGTTGGCATGATTTCTCATATTTTCTTTTCACCAACAAAAAATAAAAAAATAAAAAAATGAGAACGTATTAACATTATAAAAGGGGAAACAAAAAAACCTAGAAATAATAACATATAAATGATAATTATATCATAACTTATGAGTATCTTGGTATGAATCATGGGTTTTCATGATAACATTTCCTATTAGGTTTTTGAACCTAAAAATCTGTTTATGTCCTTCGTAATGGTTCATAAAGAGTTATTGAATTTACAAAAACATACCCCCCAAGAGTTTCAAACCAATTTCATAATAAGTCCCATTTTTAAATGCCAGGTGGTGATCAATTCCATATCAATGCATCCCTTTTAGGGTTATTATACCTAGGTAATATTTTTCTATAGCCACATACACTTGTCATATCAGGCTAGAGATGTAATTTTTTGGAACCTACTCACTCTAGAATTTACCAAAATACAATAATATTTTATTATACTTAGTATTATCCTTATACTTATTCCTTGTGTTCTAACTAAATTTTTCTCATCTTAGTTTCTAATGGTTATCAAAAGATTTTTCTCTGATACCAACTATAGTAACATAATCCCTTTTTCACATATTATTACATTATTTTAGTAGAAAAATATATTAATTAGAAAAAAAATGATTGGGAGTCCTAGTTTATTTATAAGACTAGGTATAAAAAGAATCAAAATAAAACTAAAAAATGACATAATTATTTGTATTATCCTTAGTGATCTCTTAAATCCATTTGAGCTCCTAAAACATAATTTTATAAACTGGAGAAATGCATAAAATAAATTGGTGAGCTAAAAAACCTAGTAAGGTAGTGAACATAACAATGAAACATAACGTGTGAGTCAAATGAATAACATGATATTATTAAAGGGAAGGATCATGAGTAATCGCATTGAATCAAATATTAAGTAAAATTGTATCTTAATATCATGGAATAATAAGAAATGTGGTAGTAATGTATTACATGACAAAAATAAGAGTCAAGTCAATCTACCTATACAATATCACATGGTGTAAAAAGTCCCATAATGGATTATGTTTTCTCCCAAAACCCATACATGACACCTCATGAGACTAAATATTTACTCGATGAATTGGAACTCAATCTGGGTTCACCCAGGATAACATGTTCAAGTTTTATTTGTTCCAAAAAAAAAGGAAAATCAATCCTAATGTATAACATAAGAATTACCCATTTAAATAAAATGGGTATCACAATTGTGCTTCATATCATAATAAAAAGAAATTTCATATAGAAGGAATTTTAGAAATTAACATAAGTAATGTATTACAATATCAATATAAGGGAGAAAAATTAAGGTATATATGTGAGAGTAATATATACATAACATCAAAAGTTTACATCATTGATGAAAAATTACTTAAAAGATTATAAGTAATAGTTTTTTTAGGAAAGTACCCTTTTCAATTTGAAATAACTTCCTCAAAGTATAAAAATTTTAAACATTGTATAGGAAACATTTTCCTTAAAAAATTAACTATGGATAATAATAATGTAAGATTAAAATTATTTAGTGTTTGTGTTATAGGTTCATTTCTTACATGTCATATATGTTAAAAAGTATTAATTTCACACTTTTATGAAAAAAATTAAAAATTACAGCATTCAGGAAACTACAATAAGATTGTATTTGAAGACTTTTATAAAAAGTTAAAAATGGGTAAAAATATATTTAATAAATAATTTAGATAAAGTTATAAATATTTATGAAAATATTTTTAGAAAACATGGATATGGGAGAAAAAGGATTTTTGACTAAATAGATAAATGAAGTTGTCTTTTATTAAAAACATTTTCTTAATAGTTTTAAGTAAAAAATATAGTAAAATGGTAATATTACATGAAAATTTCATGAATAAATAGAGGATAAAAAATATAAAATTTTATTATTATACAATAATCATATAATTTTCTATAATTAAAATTGATGCATAAACAATCCCAGTTATAATGAGATTGAAACATTTACCCTTACTGCTTGGTAAATTTTGAATCAAAACTCCCATGCATGAAGTAAATGAATTATAACTTAAAATATCATAAATTATAAAGTATTAATGATATAAATTTTAAATGTTAAGTACATACTCCATTTAAATTAAATTTTTTGTATAAAAGAACTTGTGCCTCAAAGAAGGATGTTTTGGGCTGAAACACTTACCACTAATCCAGACCGTTGTGTATGAATTTTATCACCTATATAAAAAAATTATATCAATTATTTTTTCTTGAGAAACGTTTTTAGGATTAATCCCTTATAATTAAACAACTTAATTAATTTATTTTATTGAAATATTTAATTACTTATTTAGATATTTATGCATCGAGTTTTTTGAGGATGTTGAGTTTATAATTTCAAAACAGCATTGGTGTATTGTCTGTGGTCAAAGTGGTAATTGTTCCAAATATACATAATAGTAATCAGAAAGTAATTATATTTTTCATAATAAAATTATAAATTTTAATTACCATGAATTATATTTATTAAAATTTAATTATGTCATAATAATTGAGAAGGTTGTTTATATGTACGCATGTGTAACATTTCCATTTTACAATGATAATGATAGAAAGAAGGTAACAATTATTTTATCAATAAATAATTATCCTAATATTATAAATTTAATATTTTTTTTAAATACACTTACATATACCATCAATGTGATGTGATAATAAAAAATAAATCACATTGATAAGCAAGGTGGTATTCTGATGTCCACATAAATGGTGTTATCATTTTCCCATGGATTATAAAGTATGAAATTATATGATATATTTATTTTCCATAATTATTAATACTTGATAAATATAATTTTTAATTTTTAAATCCATCATCATATATATTCAATATAGGTGATGAGGGAAAATGAATTACATCATTTTGTGAGATGGTAGTCTTTCGTATACACAAACGATGGGTTAATTTCCCATTTGAAGGAAAAGGATATGTATTTGAGTTATTAAATTAACATAGTAACATATTATTATATTTTATATGTTGATTTTATTATATCATCTTGTTTTATTAATATTTTAAGTAGTTAGTGGAATATATAAAACAAAGATGTTCGGTTAAGAACGATACCTCTTCTTCAGACCACAACTATAGGATTATACCTAAATCATCACATGATTGTCTTTAGGATCAAACAATGAAATCAAGGACATGGGTAGTAAATTAATGAAGTTATTTTTTTGAAAATTTCACAACCAAAAGGATTAATAGTTTTAAATAGGAGGTGAGAGGGGGTTTCCTTTTATAAGTGGGGGAGAGGACACACTTGAATGTTTTGAAAATAAAAAGTTATACTCACCTTTCACACATTACATGTGACTGATGAATGGATCGTTATCAAATATTAGATGATATATGGTTCAAATATGGATATAAAATTGGTTTTTAGGAATTTTTATCTCATTTTAGTTTTTTTTTATTTTCATTTCAATCCTCCTAGTATACATGTTTTACCCTTCACCATGGTAATTAATTTTTAATGTTTTTACTATTAATTATGAACAAAAATTAAATTTACCATATTATATATTATTAATTTTAAAAAATTAAAATATGTTATCCATTTTTTACATTTAATACACAAAAGTGGCTGAATTTAATTTACAATTGAACCTACATGAGTAATTAAAAAATGGTTTTCCAAATGAAAAGTTTTCATAAGTAAAAAAAATTCATATCAAAATTCAACATGAAATTTATTCCAATGAAATAATTGGATTAATAATAAAATAATTGAACTCTGCGTGATTTTAAAATATTTTAAAAAAAATTTTAACATTATAAAGTATTTTAATAAAATTGCAGTTTTTAGTTAAAACCAGTATTTTTTACTATTGATTAAAAAAAATTATTTTTAGAAAAATCGAAAAAATTAAAGCTAAGATAATTTTGACATTTTGATACCAAAAATTATGTTTTATTTTTTAAAATAAATTTTACAGTATTGTAAAAAATTAATTTTACTATGTATTCACAAAAGGCAATAAAAGAAATTTTTTGATAAAATAATTATTTTCTATGCCTATAAGGACTTTGCCAAAAATTAAGTAGTTATTTATAAATATATTTTGTTATACTACATAATTAATTTTAAAAATGTGGTTATTCCTATTAAAACCACAATATTTAAGTACTAGGTTATAATATTCATGTTTAAATAAAAATATTTGAATAGAATATAGCGGTTCGTTTAAACATAGTGATTCATGTTGTATATGCGATTGAACATTTTGGTTCTTTTAAAATCTCATGGTGTTAAATTTACAAAAAAAAAACTCATTTGGACTAAGAAAAACCCAATTAGATTTATCCCCCTTCCAAACTCCTATAAGTTTATTTGGAGTGAATTTATGGTGTCTCTTCATCTAGATTAAGAGGTAATATTTTTCACTTCCTAATTCCTTGGATTTATTAACTTTTCACCAATTTTCTAAAAACATAGAATCCATGGTGGGATAATTTTGGTGTTTTGGATTTTTTTAAAATTTTGTTTTTTGTTTTCTGATGTTGTGATCCCTCTCTTATGATATGGTTTTGTGGTTTACATTGAAGGGGAAATTTTCAACTATTTTTGGTAGGTGATTCCAATATATTTCCATTTGTTAAAGAGTTCAATTATTTTTTTTTAAATGAACTAAATTAGAGAAAAATTTAATACATATTTTTTGTGCTATTAAATTTTTTCAATTTTTTTAAAGTATTTCATTTTGAGAAATTTGGTGAAATTATTTTTTCAATAGAACATTCATTTTTAATGGAGTCTTATTTTTGGAAAGTTTTAGATAAAATGACATTGATGATATTACATAAAAAAATTATTTTTTACATGGTGTTTTGAACCAAATAGAATATCTAAATGGATTCTTTATTTGTTTGAAAATGGGATTCCATATTTTAAGAGGTTCTTGTGGTTCAAAAATAAACATCCTAGTTGGGTTTCCATTAATTTAAAAATTGCGTAAATTATTTTGAAACTTGACATCCATGATTTAAATAGGTTATGAGATTCCTTTTGGGTCAATTTTTCTTCGATGAATCCTTTCAATGATTTAGTATGTTGAACCTTTTTTTTATTTGATGTTGTGTGTTATTTCCCTTAGGTTTCATTTGGGATTCAAGTGGTTTTCAAAAATTGATTTCAAAAGAAAGTGATATTTATATATAAAGAGAGGGCTTGGTATTCAATTTATGTGATTCTATTTGCTTAGATAATATTTAAACCTTATTTAATACTTTTATCAACAATTTATTATTATTAATGGCATGCGTATTTTTATATGAATTGTTATTTATGTATATATTTTTTTGGGGGAACAATTTTTAAGGGGGTGTTAGAGGATAGCTGGTTATTTGATGGTTATGTAACTTTCCCTACAGTGGTTTTCATATTACATGGTGACATTACACTGAGGGTAATCACATATTTTTATTTTTAACATGAGGAATCTATGTTACTATGTGGAATGTTTTTGGATGTATCTTTACTAGTTGAGTGTGATACACTAGATAGTAACTCCATATTTAATGTTATACATGGATAGGGTTTGTGGCTCATTTGAGGCTAGTGAATGTGTGATTTAGGAGATGGGTTGTGAAAACATTAACTAGATTTTCATTGGTTCCACCTTTTCGGATCAAAAAAAAATTCTATTAGTTCCTAGTGTGTTGAATCATGGTTTTTTACATTATGATATTCATATTTATTAGTTTTTATATATTAGTTGAAACTTTTGTTATGTGTTTACCTCAGTGATTTATTATTGAGAATCAAAGGGAAGAGAAAATAATTGAATAAATATTATTATTATGATATGAATTGTTATGTAATTTTAGTTCATTATTTTTTAAATTTATTATACACATATGAGGTGTGTGTGTTGAAGTTTAAAAATAAAATAGAGGTATTTGATTTAAAATTCAATCCTTAAATTGTTTTCTCCTACGAAAATTTATTTTAAAAAAAATTATATAAGATTTCAAGGGAGTATGTTTTAATTTAATGAAAATGTGTTACTTGATCTTTTGAAATGCATGTTTCTTTTTTTTCAAAAGTTAAGTTGTTGGTTTTTGAAATGACATTACCTTGGTTAGTCCTCTATGGGTGATGATTTACAAATTGGGATTTTTGTGAATGTATATGATTTATAATTTCACTTATTTCTATTTTTCGTTAAAGGAAAGTAAAAAATTATTTTCATGTCCCTTACTTTTAAAATAGGATTCTTAGTTTCCTTATTAATGTAATGTGAATTGACTCGTGGTGGTATAGTACTAGATTTTTTCTCACAACCTATAATCTCATGTATTTTGGTATGTAGTTTTCATGTTTTATATAGGATCTTAGGTTATAAATTGTAGGTTGGATAGTTACCACTATCCTTTGAAAAGATGGTGTTGTTTAGGCTATGGTAGTGTCTTGATATCACACAAAGATGTTGGTGTTTATTTAACATTTTAGTTTGGCATGTTTGGGTCATGTGTTATATCAACCTTTTAGGACAATTTTTTATTTTCAGTGTAGTTATTATTTCCTAATTTAGTAAATTTGAAATGCTTTGTATTAAATCAAATTCATGTGTAGAAAAAAAAATTGGTTTGTAAATTTTTTATCATTATGTTTATTCCATGTTTGGTTGTTCTGATTATTTTTTCCACTTATTTATTTTTATAATGCTAGTCTATTCTAAGGATACCTCATTCTAGGTTATTGGTTAGAGCCATTATGGATCATGGTTTTATCAAAGTGGAAACCATTAACATGAGTTTAATTATATTATTGTGGTGTTTTTCACTAGCCTAGTGATATCTGGAATGCACCATGTCTATTCACCAGACTGGCTTGTGAGACATGTTGGGTCAACTCGGGACAGTTCCCTATAGAGGGGTAGCCGTATTTATTATTATTTATCATAGTATGAATAATTGATGATATGGGGTCATCATTAGTAAAATATAGAATACTAGAAAATTTAAAGAATTAGAATTGATCTTATAAGAATTTTTTTGATGATATTATAGAAAATTAACAAGGAATATAACCTTTTAATTCAACATGCACAACCCAAATAACCATAAAAACAATTTCATTAATTATAGGAGGTGAAAGTTAAAAACGATATTAGGAATCTATCAAGAGACTTTTTTAAAGGAGGATATATAAAAATTCACCCTAAATAAGCAAACAAATCAGTATTATTATCCAAAACCAAATGACTAGTGCATGATTCATTATTTAGATTAACAAGAATCAAAAAAATTGGCGGCTCATATACATCAATGGAGGTTCCAACTAGATTATTTCTAGGATAATATGAATAACCCTTGTAGTTATTTAAGTCATCCCCAAGAGTAGATAACACAAAGGTAGAATCCTTGATAAGCTTTGATGAGTCTAAAGTAGGGGTGACTTCATGTAACTATCCTACCTTACCACCTAAAGCCATAAAAACTTAAAAAAAGACTCACTAGATGATTTTGAGGGTATAATAGTACCAGAGGAAGGAGATATTTCTTTTAAGGTAGAAATATGTGGAATTACACTCAATGCCCCCTAAAAAGATGGATTTCCTTTGTTTTTCAATTCATAGTCTTGGTTCCCCTGTAATAAAAAAAAGGATAAAAATAAAGAGGGTTTTAGGAGTACATCCTTTGAAATAAGGTGTAGTAAGGACCATTATGAATGAGAGAATGATGTGATGGTAAGGCTACCATGTCAAACTCAATATAGATCTATGTAGCTATAGTGGAATCCATTATTAGTATGGCTTAATATGTATATAGAAAATAAAAGAAGTCATCACCAATACTTTCATAATTAATATATTATGCAATGATAATGGACAACCAGGAAAATGATTCCCTAGTGTTTCCATGGAAGAGTCAAATCCCCTTAAAGCATCCAATGTCTAGTGATGTAATAATAACATTCATCTTTGAGATGTTCTAGACTCTCTATACAAGAACCGAAGGAAAATAATCTCTAAAAATATATGAATATAAATGGAATGTTAATTTAGGATAAAAATGGATGTTGTACCATCCTGGTTCCATGTTTCGACAAAATGAGAGAAAGTCATGAGAATGGGATGGTCAAAATTTATCATATTATTGTGGGTCCACTTTCTTAAATTAAAAAATACAATTACTTCTTTTAGGATGAGATATATTATTGGTATTCCACTGACAAAATCAGAAGGTTTTGAAAAAAATGGGGTCAAGGTGGGGGATAGGAAGAAAATGGACACAAGGAAGAAGAGAAATATTTCCTAAGGCAACCCCTTTTAAGAGTTCTGCTGATATTTTCAAAGTAAGGATCAATATATGGTTATTAATTTCCATATCCACTACATGTTCTATATATCTACAGTGATTTTTGGTGGTTAATAAAGTTTTCATGGTAGATACATGCCATTTATTTATTTATATATTATCAAAACCCTAGAGTAATTATAATACAGGGGGATTTTATCATGACTGTTGTTGAGGAAAAGAAATTTCTTACCAGTAATATTGTACCTTGGGTTTGCAAAGATCCTAGACCTGCAAAGTTAAGAATGGTTCATGTTAGGATAGATTTTTTTACCAATGATGATTTTTTCTGAGATTCTCAATTTAGTAACATATTCTTTCCCCTATTCATGGATAAAAATAGTTAATATTGGGAATTCTATAGTGACATGTGTTTTCCCTGGTTATCCTCTTTTTATTTTTTTATTTTTTTGAATTTTTTGTTCCAATTAAGGGATAATATAGTAAATTGACCATAGAAATTAAATTCGGACAAATTTTCTTGTGGTTCAATCCAGTTTGGGATATAGAGTTTAACCATGGGATATATATTGGGTTAGTTTCATTTTATTTTGGTTTTTAGGGATATTTAATATTTTTTAAATAAATAAATATCTATACAATGATTGAAAACAATGATATCACATAAACAAAAACTTTGATAGAAATTTTAATAGTATAGTTTTTATATAATTAGAAATATTCCCTTAGAGAGGTAAAAGTTGTGTTCATGGGCATCAAGTGTGGACCAAGACATATACATTATTTTATTAAAAGGTTGGTTGACCCTATTTTTTGCTAAAGAAATATCTGTAATAGATATTCCTTGAATATTAGTTTTTATTTGGAAATAATACCAACGAGGAAGATAGAGGAATTTTAGAGTTCGATGCGACCACTGAGTCTTGATGATAACATGTAGATTTGTATTTAATAATTATGATCTAAATTCTATGTCCCTTTATTTATAATATTGTTGTTCTAATTCCACATTGGAAAAAAAATTACCATTTTGAATTTATATTTGATAATTTTTATAAATGGATATTAATTTCACTATTTTCACTAATGAATCATTAATAGTATTTGATATTTCATTCATAAATTTTGTTTAATTAATTTATTTTTCTATTATTATTATTTTTTAAAAATTTAAACATCTTATAATACATAATGATATACAATTATGGACAACAAAGAAGGATGAATTGATAAACCACTAAAAAATATTCCAATCTTTTCATCTATTTTCCATGGGAATTTTTAGTAAACTTCTTTTAAGAATTATTATTCTAATAAATCGCCTCATTGAAGATTAAAATTTGGTAGGTTTGAATCCCCCCCCCCTAACAATTTTTTTATTACTCTTTTATTATGTATCAAAGGATTACCACTGATCATTGATTAAGTAAGAATTTTAGAATGGTACATCCATGATATAATTACATCTAGTATTCAATGATTATAATGACAGTCTGACAAGTTCAAAGAGATGAGATCATGTGACAAGACCATGTGGTTATTTCTTAGCAGAGTGTTTCAGGATGGGTAGATGATGGGTCATCATAGGGTTGATTCCAATGAAGGAAAATAATGTAAAGATTGTAAGATGAATTATACAACATGTCAGACATGATTAAATGTATAAAAATTTATTTTAGTAGCTAGAAAAATGAAAGGGGAAGAATCTAGAAATTTATTAACCATACGTTATACAATCTAATAACTACATGATGTATACTTTCTTCCATATGGAGGATATAGGATCTTTGGGAGAAAGATATCAGATAGAACATAACACTAAATTAAATTTCACGAATTCTCATAAGTTTCCTCTATGGTATACACTTATATTAAAATATTACATGTTTTTTAATTTAAAAATAAATTACATATACTTATAAGCCACAAAATATTTTTTCCAATTGAGTACACAACTAATTAGTCTGTATGAATTACATATCATTTACCCCACCAACTTTGTTCAGGTAGTTCGAAACCACAAGGAAATTTGGAGGAAGTTAATTCCTAATAGGATTACATGTGATGTATATAAAATTTTTTCTCATGTATTATGTTTCCTTTAGATATTTTCATAAATTCTCACTTGGGTTTCAGAATCAGGAAGATAAATAATTCTTTCTAAGTGGTTTTTATTGTTAAACATAGTGGTGTGTATGTCTTCATAATAGTGATATTTTTCATGTCATTTTGGGTGTGGATGATGATAATGGGGTGTGGGTGAGATGTTTATAGTATACCTAGGGTTTATAAAACCTTATAGGCACATATATACCTAGGTATGGGTCCTATATATTTTTAGTAAAGTAGGTAAATCTCATAGTGACTAGGTGTAGGTACTAAACATATAGAGTTTATGACTACCTTAACTGACACATGTTATACGTGATGACATGAGGTTCCTTCGAAGGGGTCATAACGCCATTGACCAATATACACACATCTGGGAGGCACAAATCCCCCCACAAAAATTTGATAATTGTTGAAAAAAATTCATGGAGATGTAAATGAAGTTTAGACACTCTCTTGTGTAATGGGGCACATTCCTCCATCCATGGAGTTAGTTTTTTATGTGAATTTGGGTCTGGTTCCTCATAGGGTATAATATTACAATGATAAATACATGTTCCTTATATGTGAAATGGTCTAATTCTTTGATTATAGATTAGTGATGTAGAAGTAATAAGTTGTTTGTTAGTTTAAACAACATGTATTCTATGATATTCTAAGATTCTCGTCAGCATGAAAATATTCTAGTGTTAAGCTGTGGTAATTTAAGGTTTCTTTCTATACCTTTGTTTTCCATCAAAGTTAAATTAGTAGATAAACTATTGAATTTATACTCTATGATTTTTATAATAATATGAGTGTCAATTTACATACATGGTAAATTTATTATAATATATTGTAAAAGAGTTGTAGCTATGTTTTGATGATAACTGATTTCATATGAATATATATTTCCAATAAATTAATAATATATATGTTTCCTTGTTTTTAGTTTTCATTTTGTTCAAGAAAATTGATCTAACTTGTTTTTTTGTTCTTATAGTGTCCTTACAGGTATTTTATACACACCAATACACTGTAACATTCAACATGATGAGGTTCAAGTCTTTTGTAGGGTTTGATACCCCCTTGTATTGATATTAAATCCCCAATAATATGTTGGTTCATTGTTAGCATGAATAGGTTAGATACCCTATGTGGGGATGAATTGGGATTATAAAAATTAAAACAACCGCCCCTTCATATCTTGATTTATTATTAAGAAAAACACCCATCTCTCCCTTTTCCATAACAATATATAAACTGAAATTAAAGTATGCACGAGACATATCAATTTTACATGTTTCACCCACACCAGGCTATATCCAATGAGCATAAAAATGAAATGTGACAATGTTCCAAATCTAATAAAGTTAACTTTTATTAAAAAGTTTATAGAAAACTCACTATCTCTCATGGTTTACAACCAATCACAATTTGAAATCTCACTACTCGCTCAAATGAATTGTGCTCACTGCTCCTCTATAAGAATTTCTTTTATCAAAAGAATAAATATTTTTAAACCTCATTTTTTGCATCATTAAGTTTCACTTTAATTCACTTGATGAATTAAATATTACCACATATTTACTTGGAAATCACTTCTCAACACTTTCCTTATGCTCACAACTTTCACAAATCTCACACAGCCTTTGCGAAACCTCCCAATTCTTTACATGAATATTCTTATTTTGTGAACATACTTTCTTCACAATTTTTTATCAATAACATCCTTTAAGGATCACCTTCACAAATACAGATTAATTCTATTTTCATTAAGTCTTACTGTATTCTTAAAAGGGGTTGGGGGCCTATTTATTGGGGTTTCCTCACTTTTATGAATCTTTCATCCTTGTCATCACATTTTCATGAAGATCCCCATTGTTATTCAGGAACCTCCCTGTCTTTACAAAGCACTAGGGGAATTTTCCATTCTAGAAGCTTCTCATAGTCATGAACATTACCATATTTCCATCACTAATTCATCAACATCAATTTCTTTATGACACCATATGCCTTTTTAAATCTCAACATCATTAAAAACCTCTAATATTTGTGAAAATAATTAATTTTATATATTTTTAAGAGGAATTTATAGAAATAAAACGTTTGAAATACTTGAGTCATCCATTAAATTTTGGAGCGCAAAAATTTGGAAAACATTGGGAAATAGAACCAACTTTTATTCTCAATTTTCTATACCACCTTGAGGGAATCCATTAATTTCTATTGGACCTACATCAACATACCATGTCAATAATCTATCTGATGCTCCAAAGCTAACCTTGTCAACCTTATTTTTAAACAAAAAAAATCAATCCAAAAAAAACTGAAAAGTTGCCTTGAGGGATTTTTTCCAAACATTTGTCACTAATGATATAGAGTTAGAGAAGAAGAAAATTATGAGAGTGTATTAGGTTCATATACTCTTCCACAAAACATTGTATACTCCTCCAACCATAGAGTTAATGTATTCCCATGTATCATGGTGTGGTTCCTCATAAGTGATTAGACACCCTCAATTGAAATATGTTCCATTGATAAGGTATTGTTCCATTATTAAATAGAAATTTAATGATATGAAATTTATGAGGTCAGTGGTTATTCATGTTTCATGAGATTTATGATATTATTGGGAGCTATTCAACATGTGAACTTTTCGGTGTCGATATTTGGTATTTTTAGTTCATTTATATAACCCAATTTTCCATTGAGGTGTGACTTTGAGATGAATTATTGAATTCAATCTCAATAATTATTATGCTAATCTAAGAATTATTAGTTTCCTAAAATGAGTGAATTATTATGAGAATAAGTTTTTAATTTGGTGTTCAACTATGATGAAGGGGACTTCCTTATATCCCTTGGTTTCCTATCTGTTAAGCATGTCTGAGTTTCCTTCTTTCGTGTTTATCTTTAGTTCATAAGAAATGAGTTGAATTTTTATTTAATATTTTCTTTAGGTTTTCAGGGAATCCAATTGGGTATGTTATAATCACCCATTAATATTACTTCTTTCCACACATGGTATATTTATATAGACATCACTTTGTTCATTGATGGACTAAGTGATGTTGTGGTGGATCAATATATGTGGATTGGAAGCATGGTTGTTTTTATGGAGGTATTTTCTATTGGAGATCTAACACTATATGTTCATAAAGTGGGGAGGTGATATCCATATATTTACTTTATAGTATTTCATTAACATGTGTATTTTTTATTCATAGGGTATTCCGAATGTGATATTGTATTGTAGAACTATTTTTCCTTCCATGAATTTCTTATATAGTTGTGTTATTAATTTATATATTATTTTTCCTTGATGGATATGTCTCTTATATTTGGGTTACAAATTTTTCATAGGTTTATATTGGACAAGGAATCCCATATATGTTATTTAATTATGGGGAAAGTCATTAACACCTTCCTAATTGGAGGTATTCTTTTTGTGGTCCAAATGTCTTACCCACTTAGGTGGCCTCTCAGTGGTTTTGGTGATCTCACAAATGAATCAATTCTTTTGAAAACAAATAAATCAGCACAAATATATTCATCATATAAACCAATATTTTCTTTCTATGGGTAAGTTTTATCATTTATTAGTATTTCATGGAATTTCCCCAAATAAGTTCTATGTATCTGGAAATAATGGGTTCTAGAATAAGTGTACATATGAAATGTAATATACCAACCTATAAGATAATGTTAAAATCACTGCATAATAATCAGTGTGATGTTGATGACTTCCAAAAAAAGATAAAAAAATTAATAGTAATATAATCAACTAACTATACCATAGAAGGATCACTTCATTACAATATACAGCCTTCTAAAACACAAGCTAACCATGTATCTTTCCAAGGAACACTAATTCCTAAATGAAAGCACTTTTTAAACCATCACAAAAATTCATCATTACCCGAATCTACCTCAAAAGAAAACATACCCCAACATATCCTCCAATACCACCTTATCATTAATAATATCCAAATAATTATTTTAAAATAACTTACACCAATATAATCAATAACTTTTAATTTCTCATTTAAGTCCATGAGTCTAAAAACAAACGGGTACCATTCAACTTGTTCATTGTGATATTAGGCATACCTCCCAATATTCCAAAGGATACATACTAGTAGGAAGGGTTTGATAATCCACATACAGAAACTATAGCCTCCTATATTATAGCATTATCATGTCACTATTATATTAAATAATATATAATAATGATTCATTTTGAATTTTTTAGAGTTTGGGAATTTGGGATTTAAATTTTTTGAATACTTCCTATGTTTCATGGTTGTTGAATAGATACCATATTCTTAGTAGTAATTTTGAATGTTTACTTATATGTAAATATTTTTTTCACCTAAGGATCCTCGATAGGTGTACAGTTATATATAAACCAAGGGGGTTCCATTTATGTTAGGAGAAAGCATGTGGGTAACCCTTGAACATAGTTTTTATAGCTCACTTTTTGGTGCATGGTCATGGGTAAACCTATCTTTGATACCCTATATTCGTTTATAAAATGATTTTTATGTTTAAAGGATCGAATAAAAACTGAGAAGGGGGGTGACTCAGTTTTTCACTTTTTATAAGTTCTAAAACATTTATAAACTTAACCCCTCAAACCTATTATGATTTATTTCTTTATCAACCTTTAGTAAATACTCATTCAGGAAAAGATAGGGAAGCAATAAAATCACACATGATTTACAAGGTTCGGTCTTAGTGTGAGAATCTATGTTTGTATCATATCCACTCCTGTGTGTCTAAGAAATCCACTATTATGAAGAAGTGAATATAACGTGTTCCAACTCCCATTAGACACCTTTTATATATTTAAAGGGAAGATTATACTAACTCCCATTAGTTTATGATGATTGATTATAAAAAAATTGAGCCAAACAATAGAATAAATACTTTATTGAATCTCCACTACAATTTCTTAGCCTGAATCCTCAGTCTGATTTGGCTAGATCCAAGTTTTTTTCTTAGAATACTAGATCCGATTTTTGTAGAATACTAGATCTAATTTTCCATAATGTTGGATCCCATTTTTTCAAAATTCTGGATCTGATTTTCTCAAGATGCTGGATTCGATTTTTGCAAAATGATGGATCTGATTTTCTCAAAATTCTGGATCTAATTTTCTCATAATTATGGATCCAATTTTATCAAAATACTATTTCTTATTTTCTCATAATAATAGTTTTTATTTGCTCAGAATATTGGTTCTAATTTTCTAAAAATATTGTTTCTGATTTACTCATAATTTTGGTTCCAATTTTCTCAAAATAATGGATCTGATTTGATCAGAATACTGGTTCCAATTTTCTTAAAATACTGGATGAAATTTTCTCAGAATACTAGATCCGATTTCCTCAGAATTATAGATCTTATATTCTTAGAATTCTATATCCCTATTTAGAAATATAATGATGGATCTAATTTTCAAAATATGTTGGATTCATTTTTTTATGAAATATCTACAAATCTCAAAATATGATATAATTCTCAATACAATTCCTCTTCAATCATATGGGAACCTTCAATTTTATTTCCCCAGTGCACTGTTTTTCATACGTATATCAAAAGTATCAAATGTAAAAATGATTTAAGCGTGTATTTATAGGAAAATTAAAAACAAAATGTGGAAAACTAGAAATCATTCCCACTTCCTTAAATATCAAAACTCTTCAAATAACTTGTATTTAAAACTTCAACATTAACTTCTCCAAACTTCTTTATATTCCTAAGAGATTTATGTAAAATTTAATTTCAAGTTTGACCTCCTAGACTTCTATAAATTTTCTTTTGAGTGAATTTGGTTTTTTATATACTAGATCCAACTTTCAGAACAATAAAGCTAGATCTGATTTTCAAAAGATGTTGGATATGATATTTAGAACAATAATGATGGATCTAATTATCTAAAGATGTTGGATCTGATTTTCAAAAAAAATAATTCCTTGATTATTTTGAATCCAATGATCTGAATCTGATGCACATGGATCTAATTCATGGATAAAAAAATAATCTTGTATAGAAAAGTTAGTTGTCAAAAAATAAAAAACATTATTAATACACCGGAAAGGTTCTTCAATCTCCCCATTTTTATTTATTGAAAACCATTATTAACAACATTTACAACTCTCATTAGTTTTCTCAGAACTCATCTTTTTTAAACAACTCATGTTTTTAACTTTTATAAAAAACATAGCCTTTCTCAAAAAAGATTGTCCTGAAACCAAAATAATGGATAAAGTAATTATTTTGATGGAATTATATCCCCTAGTGGAAAGAAACTTTTGTGTCAATTTAATGATAACTCTACTCACTTTCCATTTCACTGTTTCTTTTTATCTCCCCCATTCTTTCTTTTCTCACATTATTTCTCTTCTCTCACTTTTCTATTCCTCTCTCATTTTTCATTTTCTCTCCCTTATTATATGATAACCTCAACTTTAGATTCATAAAATAAAGCTAAGTAAAAACTTCGTACAAAGTAAATTTTTTTTACTTACTCTCTCCCTTTGTCATCATAATCCAATGCATGATGGGGGATTTTCCTTAAGAGTTTTAGGAAGTCATTGGAGGATGCTGAACATTAAGTTGTAGCCTCAATTCCTCAAACCTCTCTTTCTGAATTTATTTTGTAATGATGTTAGCAATATGATACTTTATTGAAATGTATTCCAGCAAAACATATCCAGCAGAAACTTTATCTTTTATAAAGTGAAAATTTATATCAATTTGTTTTGAACTTAAATGTTGGATGGGATTCTTAGAAATATCAATTGTACACTAATTATCACAAAGTATCTTCAATGGTTTAGAAACTATTACTTTAAAATTTTATAGCTAATCTTTCATCCATAGAATTTGAGTACATGCCTGACTAGATGCAACATATTCAGATTCGGCTATGCTCAAAGTTACTAAACTTTGTTTCTTACTATGCCAACTCACACAATATTCACATAGAAAAGATGTTCCTCCTATGGTTGACTTAATATCATTACAATATCCAGCCCAATCGGTATCAGTATAACCAAGAAACCTTATCTCACAATTATTTTTGTATAACAAACCATGTGAAGTAGTTCCTTTGAAGTATCATAGAATAATGTTTTCTACCAACATATGTGATTCCTTTGGATTAATTGGATAATTAACACACAAATTCATAGCATAAACAATATCAATACTTGGATATGTAAGGTAAATAATACTTCTTATCAGCTTTCAAAATTCTTTTTGATTCACACTTATTGTGGATTCATCTTTTCTCAATTTTTTGATCACTGAAAAAGGAGTTGAAAATTATTTGGATTCATCTATTCTGAACTTCTTTAACAATTCCCTAGCATAATTTTATTGAGATAATAATTTTTTTCCTTTTGTTTAACTTGTAAGAAAAAGAAGAAAGTTAATTCTCCCAATATTGAAATTTTGAAATTCTTCTTTATTTCTTTAAAAAAATATTCACAAACCTTTTCTTCATCCCCATAAAAAAATATATCATCCACATAATTAGTTAAAATTAATGTTCCAGAGTCAACATATTTCACATAAAATATTATATGAACTTTTCCTTTAGAAAATTTCATCATTGTCAAACAATTTTCAAGCTTCAAATACCAATCACATGGAATTATTTTCAGTCCATACAAATCTTTCTTCAATTTAAAAACTTTGTTTTCATACTTATCAGGTATAATCCCACAAGGTTTCTTAATGTAAGCTTCTTCTACAATCTCACAATTTAAAAAAGATGAATTTACATCCGTCTAATAAACCATGTAATTACAAGGTGAAAATACTAAAAGAAAAATTTTAATCGTTTTTTATCTTTCAAATAAAAAAATCATAAAAATACACACCTTCCACCTGTTCATATACTTTACAAAAAATACTTTCTTTGTTTCTTGAAACTTATCCATGCTCATTTAATCTATCTCTATAAACCCACTTTGTTCTGATAACATTTTTATTTGATGTCCTTGGAACAAGTTATCATGTTTCATTATTCTCAATCTAAGACAACTCTTCATTCATAGCATCCACCCATTCTTTATGTTTAATCTCCTCTAAAACTGATTCTGGTTCAACTTTTGAGATAAGTGGAGTCTGATTTTATAATCTCAACATCCTTCTAGTCCAAACCGGAGCCTTCTGATTCCCAATAATGTTTTCAAATTCAACATGTTTTTTTAAGGTTGGAAATCCCAAAGTTTCTTCCCCAACTAGAATTTCCCCATCACATGATTCTTCTGAATCTTGATAAGAATGTTTTGAACCAATTTCACTATTATTGGAAATATCCAGTTTATCCTCCTCAGCATTCTCAACATCCTTTTCTAAGGAAATTTGATTTTCAATTACCTTCACATCATATGATTCCACCAACTTTTGAAAACATTTTGTCCAATATTTGTAACTTCTCTCATTTTTTGAATAACCCATGAAAGTTTGTTCCTCATCTTTCTCATAAAACTTTCTAAAGTCAAGATATTTGTTTTTGAGAAAACATTAACATCCAAAAAAATTTGAATTATTTCAATGAAGGTTATTTGTTATACCCCATTTCAGAAGGATAAATGTTGGTTTACGGTCTCAAAAAAGCATCTATTTTGAACATGTATAGTATTACTTATAGCTTCTATCCAATGGAATTTTGAAAGTTTGTATTCTGGTAACAAAATTCCTCCCATTTAAACAAAGATTATATTCATTGTTTCCACTACTCCATTTTTTGTAGAGTATAGGGAGCACTATACTAATGTCTGATACCATTTTTTTCTCAAATAAGCTTCAAATGTACTGTTTGGGAATTTGGTACCATTATATGTTCTCATCTTCTTTATGGAAACCCTCAATTCCTTCTCAACATCTTTTATGAATAATTTAAACATTTTAATTGCCTCTAACTTGTGCTATATGAACATGATGTTTGTCATCCAAGTTAAATCATCAATAAAATTGAAAAATTACAAGTCTCATTTTGTTCATTGATGTCTCATCGGTCCACATAAGCCGAAATGAATAAGATCAAGTGGTCTTCTAGACTGAATATTAACTCTTTTATGACTTTTTTAAGTCATATTTTCTTTCTGGAATGTAATATAAACATATTCATCTCTCTTTTTCAATTCTATAAAATTCTGGATAGTAACAACTTTAGAAAGTTTATACTTGATTTTCTGCCCAAGGTGACTGAGTCTTTGGTTCCACAAATTGTTTTCATCTTCATCACTTAAGTAAAATGAGTTATTGAATTCTCATATTTGAAAGAGATTCCCACTGGTTCTTTCTCCTTTTGTAATGAATTTTCTATCTTTCACACTTTATATGATACAGTAATACTTTCTAAAGATTACTTCTTTTCCATAATCACATAGTTGACTTACACTAAGTAACTTTTGTTGTATCCCATCAACAATTAAGACTTCCTTAGATTTAATTTTTCTGCGTTAATCTCTATTTTTATGATTCCTCTGATTTTTAAGGATCTATCATTTACAAAAGTAATTGGTCCTCCATCATGAATTTTAATATGTTTTTAGATTTTTAAATCATCAATCATATATGAAGAGAAACCACTATCATGAATCCATGGTTTGTTACTCTTAATTTCATTCAATTTTGTCTCAACAGAAAAAAGGTCTTTCCTCAACCTTATTCTTTTAAGCCTTCTTTTCCTTTATATCATAAGAAACTTGTTTTGGAAGGAGTGTCATTCACCTTTCAGCATGATTACTAGACTAATCACTTCTTCCACAAACTTTTTTCATATATTCAATTTTTTTGGAAAGTTTCTAACATCTTGAGAGTTCACCTTTTTAACTTCCAATAAGTTAGGAAATTTACTAATTATTCTTTCACTATTTCTTCTATTTTTCTCAAATATTCTTCTGTGTAAGGATTAGTTATGCCAAAAATAATAATCTATGAGCCCATATAATCCAAAACACCAACAATAGCCATCAAATAAGGATTTTGTAATCAAGAAAGATATTTCTCTATAGAAACATTATTGAAGTTGGTAACTTCTTTCATCTCTAACATGCTCAGGAAGTGGACCATCTTTGCTTTTGAGTGAGTTTTATACTTCTGAATAATTGATAGGTTTCTCACTTAATTTCTCAAACCAAGATTTTCGAATATTTTTCTATAACTAGAAATGTTAAAAGAATCAGATGAAAAATTATTTTTAGTCAGATATGATTTCATCGGATTCTCGTACTGAGCCTTCTTAGCAGCTTTATAAGTATCATCTTTTACTTTTGAAGCTTTGTTGAAGTTTTCATTCATCTTTTTCAAGGTACTTTTGGACTCAAGATGTTTTGATAGAAACTTGTTAAACACTTCTTTGTTATATTCTAGCTTATTTCTAAAATCTTCAATCATCTTTCCATGTTAAAAAATTATAGGCTTGTAACTTGAAATATTATGAATGTATCCCTCCTCCTAATTGATTAAATTTTTTATTCTATCATCTACTTCTTCATGATCTTTTATCATTACACTAATTTATTTCTTCAGAGTTTTGTTTCTCAATAAATGCAACAAGTTTGGTTCTGCGCTGAAACTCTCTATAATATTTTTCACCACCTTCTTCATTATTTGAGTAATATTTTGTTTTCTCAAATTTTGAAATGAAGTTTATGTATTTTTCTAATAAATAATATTCAGATTAATTATTTTCAGTTGAGTATGACTCAACTTTCTTACACAGCATACTTATTTTGTTTCTATTAAAATTATTTTTGTATTCATTGGAAGATTTTTCTTATTTATCATTTTTTTACACTTTATTCATTGAGATTTTTCATTAAAATCATATCAATATTCTCCCAATTAATCTTGGGGAAATTCATAGCATAGTGTATGATTCCACCACACTCAAAACATTTGAGAGGAAGTTTACCTCTATAATTTCCTCTTCCTCTTAGATAGTTCTTGGATATAAGAGGTAATATTTTTTCATTCATCTCATCATCCTCTTTATCTTCAGACTCACAAGTATCTGCTTCTTCAATATATTATATTTTCACCTTTCTCAAAGCTTCAAAATCCATTTCATCTTTCATATTATTTTTAAACATTGAAAAACTCCTCATTTCATAAGAAATAAAAAGTTATGAAAATAATACAGAGGTAAATCATTCTTGTCTTATAAAGAATAAATTTTAGAATCAAGCCTATTGGGAAAGTTTCTCAGAAGTTTCTTCGCAATTGTGGAGTCTTACAAAACATATCAGATTTCCTTTCTATTCTAAAAAATTTCATTTACTCTGGTGCTGTATTCATCAATTGTTTCTTTATCTACCATTCTGATGTCTTTATACTTACTACGCCAGATTTGTAGCTCTTCTTCATTAACTTTTGTATTCCCTTCAAAAAAATTCCCAGCTTTTCCTACATACTTTTTGAAGTTTTGAGACCCATAACCTTTTGATAAAAATTTTCAGATAAAAACATGATAATATTATTTCTTTACTTTCTATAAACTTCTATATTTCTCTTATCCACAACTGTCATAGGATAATATTTATTAATAGGTGAAAGACCAATAGTAATAGCATCAATAACTTCTAGAAAAATAGATCGGAGATAAGGAATCATCCAAATTTTCCATCCATAATAAGTTTTTCCATAAAATGTAAGATTTCCTATACTGTTAATATAACTGATATTATCCATTATATTAATTTAACAAGGGAACTTATATCCTCTAACACCAACTGAAGTTCCAAGGATCAAATAAAAACTTTGAAAAGGGTGTTGAATTAGTTGTTCACTTTTTATAAGTTTAAAAACTTTTAGAAACTTGACTATTGCAACCTATTAAGATTTATTACCTTATCAACATTTTTTAAACACTCATGTATGAAATAGTAGGAAGGTAAGAAAATCACACAAGATTTAAAAGGTTAAGCATCAGGGTGAGAACCTACATCCTTTAACTAGTAACTCATGTGGGTCTATAGAAATACTATATTTTGAATAAGTGAATATAACTTGTTCCAAATCCCATTAGAAACCTTATATCCCCCGATATAAAATATTATAGTGACTCTAATCAGATTAATGTTTTTTCTTATTAAATAATTGATCCAAACAAAATGATAAAAATTTTAATTTTATCCATGATTTCTCAGTAAGATTTTGCTGGATCTGATATTTTATTCTTAGAATGTCGGATCTAATTTTTGCATAATGATCGATCTAATTTTTGTAGAATTCATGATCTAATTTTTTCTGAATGTGGGATCTAATTTTCTTAGAATGTTAGATCATATTTTTCCAAACTTTTGGATCCAATTTTGTCAGAATACTTGATCCTATTTTCATAGAATGATGAATCTTATTTGATCAAAATACTGGTTCCTATTTTCTCAAAATACTGGTTCAGATTTTCATAGAATAATATTTCATATTTTCTTAGAATAATGGTTCTGATTTTCTCAGAATACTGAATCTGATTTTCTTAGAATATTGATTTCAATTATCCTAGATTACTGGTTCTGATTTTCTCAGATTACTAGATCTAATTTTCTAAAAATACTGGATCTGATTTTCTCATAATGTTGGATCTAATTTTTTCATAATGCTTGATACTTTTTTTAAGAAAATTATAGATCCAATTTTTAGAATATGTTAGACCTATTTTTAACATAAAAATCTGGAAAAATCAAACTCTAATATAATTCTCAATAAATTTCTTATTCAATTAGATAGGAAATTCTGTTTTTATTTCTCTAGTTCTCTTCATTTCTCATGTATATCTAAATTTTCAAATGAAAAAATTATATGGGAATGTATTTATATCAACTCAAAAACCAAAGGGGGGGAGATGAAATATTTCCCACATCATTACATCTCAAAACTCCACAAATCTGTCGCATTTAAAACATCAACTTTGAATTATTCAAGCCTCCTTAGATTTATAAAAGATTTAAGAAGATATGAATTTCGAGTTTAACCACCTAGACTTCTAGAATTTTCCTTCTGACTGAATCTGATTTCTATATATTCAGGATATTATTTTCAGAACAATAATGTTGTATTTTATTATCTAAAGATGATGGATATGATTTTCAGAATAATAATGCAATATCTAATTTTCTAAAGATACCAGATCTAATTTTTAGAATAATAATGCTAGATTCAATTTTCAAAACAAAAATGTTGGATCTGATTTCAACTTCTTTATAGTGATTCTGATTTCTTCAAACTACACAACCATTTCTTCAAAAGATTTTATCATGAAATGTTTCATGATTTGTGAAAACTTGATGATCAGAAAACCATCATCTAATTTAGTTTAGAAAGTATGAAAATTTTCTTACTATTGACTTAACTTTATTCAACATACCTCTTCAGTAAAAAAATGACTTATTCAACCAATAGATTCTGTCTCAACAACATCTTTATTTATAACTTAGAAACTTCATTCTATTTTAGATTTCATCAAATACTAACTCCATGTAGAAAATTAATTCTACCTCAGATTCTTTTGAATCCAATTATCTGAATCTGAAGCACATGGATCCAATTCATGAAAAACAAAAACATCATTATACAAAAAAAGTTATTTTTCAAAAAAAAAACATTGTTAATACACCAAAATGGTTCTTCTGATTTTTAATTTTAGTAGAATGGTATTTTCATGTATTTTTAGTTATCGGTTTCTGATAACAATTTCTTATACATGATAAGTGTTTACTTGAATTTTTGATAGACTCTTTTCAAATGAATTTGATAATAAAAGGAACATTTTATTCTAGTTTTAGATTCAATAGGGTGATCCCTAGTCTTTGAGGGGTTATTTAAAATAAAATGGGAGTGTTCATTTCCAAATGAATTCCAATGTTTTCATCATGGATTAATTTTAAAATGATATTTTATAACATGGATTTACATGTTATGATCTAGTAGATATATTTACACTTGATATAATATTTTCTTGGAATGTATAAAAAGTTTTTTTATATATTCTCCATATATCTTCTTTTTAAAATATCATTTGGAACTTTATATATGAAACATGTTCTTCCTTATGGTTATGATGACCTTGTTTGAACCCCTTGTATTATGCCTTGTATATAATTTTGGAAAAATGGTATCCAATGAATTTTTGTTGAATTAATTTATAAATGTGATAAATATAATTTGTTGATTATTTGTTGGATTTTAAATGAGAATATATTTTATGATTTATAATTGACTTATGTGATAATCTTATGACATGTTTACTTTCTCACCTTTAATTTATTAATGTCATTGGACCTTAAGGTAAATAAGTTAGAGATAAATTTTCCTAGTAAACTAGTTTGATTACTGCATTTTCTAGTGTCTTATGGTATACATCATTCTCTTTCTAGGGGAGTGTCGCTGAAAACATTATCTTGAGAAAGTTAGGTTGTTATTTTTTATGAATGCAATGTAGGATCATAGTTGGTTTTACTTGAGTGTGTCTAGAATCATCTCATGACGTGACCTAGAGACTATTCCATGGAACAAAAAATTTCATGAGATTATCTTATGGATTCTTACTATATACATTGTTTATATCCCCTTTTTATAATCTTGGTTTCGTGGAACTATTTACAATTTTATGTTTCTATATATTTTATTTCATTGATGTTATGGTTCCCACATGATTTGTTACTCTATTTTTTTGGTTATTTTACCTATAAACGTCATTCGAAGGTAGTTTTGGGGGATTTTTTCAAGGATGAAATATTTTTTTTACTTAACGTAGAAGTTAATTATTTAATGTTTTGAAGTGTTTCATTTTGAAGTGGTGGTTCTAAATTTATTTAAAAAAATATGGATTTAATTAATTATTTCTAAATAAAATGAATCTATTTTTACTTTTTTAGGATAAAAGGTATCATTTGAAATCCTAAAAGTGAATTTTATCTTTCATAAATCTTTTTAACTATTTCATAGGTAAAAAAGTTGTGTATTTTAATAATAAAAAATAAAGTTAATTATTTCCTTTAAGATTTATTATATGAAACCCAATTTGAATAAATATTATTCATATAATAATTTATAAAAAAATTAGAAAAGGAATAGCATATGATCTTTAGTGAAATTCTACTAGGGATGTTTAGAACACAACATATATAAACACCTTTGAGTGTATATATCTCGAATGTTTTAATAAAAGTTCTTAGGTTATGATCCCTAATTGGATGTTATTATCAATGATCCACTTATGAATGATTTAGGATGTGGGGATTACCTTGGATCACATAGTGGTGATTTTTTAGTTTTTTGGGATTATGGTTATTTTCACTAAGTAGATTATATATCAACTAGTTAAACTATTTTTATTTATATTTGGGGCCATTTTATCCCTATGCTTTTTATGTAATTTTGTGGTGTTGTGTTTATTTAAAATTGGGTTTAGAATTTTTATTTTGATTTTTCTATGGTTTGTTAGGTTTAATATTTAAAATTGTTCATTTTACAAGAAAAGAAATTCAATGTATAGACAAAATATTCAATATTATTGGTTATATTACACTAATGATATATTTTTATTTGAATATGAAACTATCCCCACTTGGATATTTTTTTAACCCTTAATTATTATCCCAATCATATGGTGATAAAGAACATTTTTTAGACCTTCTAGTGGACTGGTTTATGTGACATGGAAGGTTGGACCGAGATTGTTCACTAAAAAATTGTATCGAATCCCAATTTTTTTTATAGGGAGACTAGTATAATAGAAATGAGACTGTCAGAACTCATGATGTTGGTCACGATTAGGTGACTAAGACTTTGTAAAGAAATGTGATTTTTCTAGGGTATTTAGGATATGTGTCTTGATTTTGAATTTTTATTTTGGTTATTTTTTGACATCTTCTAATCCTAATTAATGATATTTCAAGGATCATTATACTTTTATGAGTTTTTTTAAATTTTAATATGTTTTTTGTAGATAAATTATATTAAAAACAAGTTGTTCATGGTTATCTCACATGTCATGGAAAACCATGTGGATCTATTGTGCATGATTCTAGAAACATAATAAATGATATTATACAATTGATGAATAAATGGATTAATCATACAAAAAAATTCATCACAATTATATATCCATACTAGATTTGTTTTTTTTACCTTCTTTATTATTCAAATTTATTATAAATATTTTTATCATTTAGGTAAGGAAATTTAAAGTTATTTTTTATATTAATATTATGTTATTGGGAAAAGTATTAATGAGATTTCATATCAAATTATTTGAACTTATGTTCTAAAATAATTATTTGTGTGGAAAAAAAGAAAAAATCGTGAAATTTTGGGATTTTAAAACCAATTTTGATGGTTAACCTTAAAGAAAGATCTTTAATTTTATGAAATGTTTTAAGAAATAACTAATTTTTAGGGAACTTCAGAATGTGATTTGAAATAAATGTGAATTTTATGTTTTTTGAGAGTATAACACATTTAAAAATATTTTTTTGGATTTATAATATATATAAATGTTTTGACTTGTCTTGTGGGGACACTGGAAGGATGCTGGTATTTCAACTTGTGTTATAACTGTGTAATGGGTTTTCTTTAGTTTTCTAAATAAAGTGATTTGTTTTAAAATATTATATATTTTCAAAATGTGTTTATAGATAATTAATTTACTAATTTTTGTATGGGTAAGGAGTATTTGTTGTGTATTTATATGTGATTTGTTAGGGTGATTTCATGCTTTCATGATGACTCCGTTGGTAGATATTGGGACCCTGTGTTTTGAACTTAAATTCTTGAATTAGTTGAGTTCATGTTTTGTACTATTTTGATTAAGCCTATCATAAATAACTCAGTTAATTATGATGAATAAATTTCTTGGAGTACCCTCATGTTTATTCCTCCCATTCTTTAGGTGTAAACTTTCTAAAAAATGAATACACCCAGACATTGAATAGAGTCGTAGATATGGAACCTTCTTTACTATTAGAACCCATCTAATACTTCCTTGAATCACCATCCTCCTTCCTTATATTGTGATCATGGTTCTCTTAATGTGATTAAGTGGTTATATAGAATTGAGGGAATATTAAATTCTTAGTGAAAATTAGAAATTTATAAGTTAAATACATTGAATTTATGAACCTTCATCAATTTGTGGGAATGATAGACGACTATGTTGATCATTTCTTTGATTCGGTATTCTTACCTACTAGTATAGCCTCAAAATATTTTTTTAATTAATGATTATTTTTAATAGGCATTCATATGGTGTACAGATCAGTTGTATGTGAATCAGAACTAACATATTTTAATAAAGTGTAAACAATATCAATGATAGTGGAAGCGGGTATTAAAGGGATACATATATGAGTAATGTAATTATATTAGGTGTGATAGATTTATAAAGGTAGGTTTATGGGGGTCAATATTCTATGAGCATTGTCAATTATTTTAAGAAGAATATAATTCAAATATATTTATATTGTGCAATACAGGATCACTATCAGCCTTCTTGGTTGAGGAATTTGAATACATGTCTTTTTTCTCTATCTTGGTCAACATCTAGAAGTATGTACATGGGATTCTCAATGAAAGTTAATGATTTAAATGAGTATCTATCTTGGGATTAATGCACAATGATTTTAATGAAAATTGAATATTTTGATATAATTCATAGTTGTTATGTTCTTTTCATATCTCCTCTTTCTTTATTTTTTAAGGTGTCAGTAATTTTTTATGCCCGTGCCTCAATAATTTATTATAAATTTTAAGGATTATACATGAAGTTACTCAAGTGATGAGATTACATTTTTGAAAAGTATCTCCTTGTAACCCTTATGTACGTACTATTTTAAATGGAAATATTGATACACTAGTTTAGACAATACACTTGGTAGTGCTCCAAGTAGAGATTATCCCATAGTTGAGATTTTTTTAGGTTCAACACGAGATATAATATCAATTATTTTAAAATAATTCTATATTATTTACCGGTTATGTTCCAAATATTATTATTTCCTATTATTTGTTTCTTTTACACATTTCTATGTTATGACATATGTCTATGTGTTAGACCCAAATTTATGTTTCTTGTTTTGTTTTTTGTTAATCATAGTTTCATATAGTATGACTATAGTAATGGAATGGGAATGAGAATTGGTAGTATAGGGAACATATTGAGGGCATGAAAATTCTACCCAGTCTAAGAGAATTAAGGGAAGATAAATTATTGAATAAAATCAATTGTATATCCAAAAGTTACAATCCATATTTATGCTTGATCATGAGTTATTATTGAACAATAATGTGGAGATAATTGATTATATGTAAATTTTTTGAATAGACCAGGTTGAGAAATAAAGGTTATAAACTTCATCACTAAATCCATAGTGAGGGATCATTTATGGATTAGGTGAAGACAAAAAAAATTCCAATGTTATATCATTATTTTAAAGGATGAATTTTATGTACTAATTCAAATTTAGAAATATTCTCACTCATATGAAGTTTCCCATGATATTTTATTTAATTTAATAAATGGAGTTAACCCTCACATCAAGGATCTGGCCCAATCAGTCTTTGTGTAAAAAGTAAGAGTGCATCCTAAGTGAGCATAAAAACCTTAAAGTTGCATCATTTCCTAGTTTTTGAAAAACATTTGTGTGCAAAATTATTGTAGGGTTTAATTTTTATGAAATTCTTGGTATGGAAGATATTGAATTGTTTTGGATAAAAAGAATGATTTTTATAAAAAATGGATGTTTTTGTGAAAGTGTGGTAGTGTCTAGAAAGAATGTTTCACAAATAAAGATATAATATTGGAAAAAATGAAATTATTTTAAAGGTTAAAGTTTCTTTAACTAATATAAATTATAGAATCAAATATGATAAATTATTTAGAATTAGTAGAGTTTCATGAAAATTGAATCTTGGAAATTTAATTTATCACGAATGGAGAATGAAGGAGATGTTTTGAAAATTGGAGTGACATGGAGCATATGATTACAAGTGATAACAACGTTCAATATTTTCCTATAAATACTTGAACCCTATAAGTTAAAGAAATTTGATGAAGATATATAGTTATAAAAGGTAAATTTTTGGGAGAAAATTTCATTTAATTCTCTAATGTATAATGTTACACGAATGAGTTCTGTAAACTAACATGTTCATCCATCAAAATTCCATGAATCCCTGAATTTAGCTAACACACTATTTGTGAGAAAATTTATTTGAAATAAATTTTTTTCTAGTGTGAAAAAATATTATTGAGAAAGATTCATGAACGAATTCTTACAATAGTATAGTTTCAAGAATGGAGTTTCTTGAAAGATGGATTTTCATAAAATTAATAGTTTTGTGAAAGAAGAGTCTCTTTGAATAGAACGTATTGATCATCAATTTTAAGATTACATTCAAATATCATAAACATAGGACTATATTATAAGAATATTCACCTTTTAATCAAGTAAAAATAATTTTTTTATAAATCTTTTAATGAAACATACAAATATAAAAATTGTGGAGTTTCTTTCACTGATGCAGTGTGTGTGAGTGAATAACAGGTAGTGTGCCTTGGGTAAGCTGTAATAAAACCATAAACCTTGTAAAACTAGTGTTCCTATAATGGAGTTACTATTTACAATTTTTTATAATCCACCAAACTAGTAAATTTTTTTGGACTTTTGTATGACTGATACAATGTTAGTATATGATCCTTCGACTAGCACTTTGTGGTGAACCAAGTAAAAATATATATACTCTGTGTTCAACCTTAGAAGATTTTTTTTTGATTTGGAAACATGGATTCAATAATTCAGACTAAACTTTTTATGGAATTTTATTTTATGTGTAACACCCCAGGTTTTTATGATTTCATTTCATCTAAATTAAATTTATTTTATTGCTTGTGTTATAAGCAATATTGAGTTTTAACGAACCACAAAAAACTATTAATATTATTATTTAAATAAAATTTTTATTACCTATAATTTAAATATAAAAATATGAATATTAATAAATAATTTTTCAATATTAATTATAAAGGTTTTATATATAAAAAATATATTGATAAAAAATACTTAATTTTTTATAAATTCTTTATATGTTGTGAACATATTATGTTCTCAAAAAAATGTTTTTATTTGTTTTTGTGAAAAAATAAAATAAAATTAATTTCAGGATATTTTTGAAAATTAATTTGATAAAATAAAACTCATTTTTTAAATAATCATGTTAAAATTATATTAGGATGATTTTTTTTTTTGATTTTTGGGAAAATAATGATTTTATAGTGAATAGTGAAAATACTGGTTTTATAGAAAACGGACTTTTCATTTAAATAATTTAAAGGAATTTTTTTAAAAAAATTGGATTTAAATGTTAGAATATTTAAATTATATATCAATTAATCTAATTTATTTCATTATGATAATTTTCATATAGAATTTTTACATAAAAATGTTTAAAACTTTTGAACTTTTTCTCTTCAAAAACTTGTGTTTTCATTGTCCCTGTGAGATTAATTCTGAATTATATTTTTCCAGTTATGTGAACGGAATTTGGAAAAATGGATTAAATGTTTTTAATAAAAATAATTTATGTTATCTAATAAGTTTAATCTAAATTTTGACCATAATAAATAGTAAAAATATTTGAAATTATTTACTTCAGTTAAAGAGAAAATGGGTTTACCAATGGTTAAACTAAAAAATAAGGGTTAAAATGAAAAAAAAACTTTTAAAACACACATTTGTTAGAAATATCTCTACCATATCAACTAAAATAACTATAATAGTCTATTTTGGATCCTTTTGTCATGATAAAAACTTGGGTAGACCTTTTTCTTTTCCAAAAATAACTAGTGTGCCACTCACCTCTCTTAGAAGAGGTTATCCATTATTCTATCCACTTAACACTTAAAAAAATATTTTTTATCCAATAAATTCCCAAATAAATTCTTTAGTTCCCCAATACCATCCTAGAGGTAAAATTTTTGTCATGAATCCAACCTAAGAATCCTTTTGGTGAAAACCAAAAGAAGTTGTCTAAAAACGAGGTGACACCCATAACTGGGCATTTTATTATATTTCTTCCTCCATATCATTCAATAGTTATAAAAATGTGATGATATAATAACCAAATTATATTACACATACCAATATGTTTTTATTTTATGGTTTTCAACTACAAAAAATCTCCTCATCCATAAAAGGGATATGAAATCGTCATTTGTGTGTATAATGGACTGCCACCTCACTAACCAATGTTTTTCATTTTCCATCTCCAGCTCTCATGACTAGATATAATTATGGATTAAATGTTTATGTGTGGTTTTTTTTATATTATTAAAATTTTTAAATTATTATATCACATATACTTTCATACTTTCAATTTTGTGGGAATAAGATAATGTCACTCGTGTGTATGGTGGACTACCGCCCTGCGAAAATATGTGATTCGTTCACACAATACATGAAATGTAATAAGATTATTTTTAATGAAAATTTGTGATATATATGAAATAAATATTACTCTATAATATTAAAATATTATTTACCTTTCATTATTATAATCTATTCAGAAAATGGAAACAATATTCATATTTACGTACAGCCTACCATCTCTATAAATGATGTATTTAATTTTCAATGTCTAACTCTTATGGATTACTCTAAAGACATATATAATGAATAAAAAATATATTTATATCATTTCTAAAGATATTATGATTATACAACCATGATCAAAGTAATAGTATCAAAAATAAAAAATCAAACATACATGAAAAACAAAGTAGTTATTTCCTAAGACATGATTTTAACCTAAAATTGACAATAAATAGGTAATAAAAGATCATAAGTAAATAATATATTATATGATATGTATATAGGTATAGATATTTAATAGATTTATAACAAACCTATATTTATTTTATAAATTGTTTTAACATGTACGATGGAAGTCGAGACTTAATGTAAGGGATTCTTGTCTCAATTTTCTCTCCTTGAGACATATGTTATGTTATGCACCTATCATATTTTATGATGTTTATATAAATACCATTGTACATTTAATATAAGGAATTTATTTATTATAATTATATTTTGTGTTTCATTTAATTTTATTGAAACATGGGGCTTATAATCTAAAGTTACCCAACTGGTAAATATTTTATGTTACAATCACATCATTTATGTGGATTGTTAATGTTTATGTTTCCAATGATAAAATCTTATAATCCATATATCTAGAAACTAATTCCATTCCTTATATATTATTTATGTCATGATAATATAAGATTTACATTCATTTTCCTATCTTTCTGTACTCAATACTTCAAAATAATGTTTTTAAAAAAACTTTATTTCTCTCTTTAGTTAAAAACCCTTTTCCTTCCAAAACCATGTTCCCTAAAAATGTTTTCAAATTTTTTTAACATTATAAAAATTATTTATTAAAGACATTTTTACCCATTTTTTTATTTTTACAATATTTTTTTAAGTACCATTAATGTAATTTTCTAAAAAATTCTCTTTTGGATTTTATAGAATATGTGAAAGGAATATTCATTTTAATGTGTATGGAATGAATGGAATTTCCCACTATCTTTTGATTTGAAGCTTGCATTATAAGTTTTAAAAGTTATTTAAAATTAAAATCATTTTCAAATTTATTTCTATTTTAAAAAGGTGATTTTCTAAATGGGAAATTATATTTTCTTAAGATATGTTTTAAGTAATTTTTAAATATTCCATTATATGTTTTTTTGTTTATTTTCAATGAAAAATATTCTGAAAATATTTTATGAATTTTTAGTTTTAAAAATTGATTTTAAAATAAAAATTTTATTTCTGAAGAATAATTCTAAGTGATTTATCATTAAAAATAATTTTCTATATAATATTACATACTTTTAGGTAATTTTTTATTTACTTGTTATATGAACCAAGGATAAAATTATTATTCTGTATCTGAATGGATTATGATGACAAGTGGTTACAAAACCCTTTTTATTTTACACAGGTTATACCATGATAAAAGTTTTATGAAACCCACTTATTTTTCCATGGGTTATGCTATAATGAAATGATTAACTGATTATGAAACCTATCTCTCTTCCACAGGTTTTGATATAATGAAATATTTACAAAAACTTATTTCATTTAATGGGTTATGATATAATGAATGTTTTATGATCTTTTTCAACACATATTTATGATTTAAATTATTTTATGTGTGGAAAATATATCTCCCTATAATTAATTGGGTAAATATTTATATCCTATGAGATAGAAAAGAATGAAATGGGGAGTGAACCTAGTTTAGTATGGGGATTTTTCTACTATGATGGTCATAGGATTGAAACTTGACTACTATGATGCTTTAGGGAGTGATCCTATTCCACTATGATATTTTTGGTAGTGAGCCTCGATTACTATGGAAATTATTTTATATGCTTATGTATATGAAAAAAATTTATAACTTATGTCAATGGTATTCTATAATGTATCATTTTCCTTAATAGAATTATTATTTATGTCATATGAACTATTAATGTTTATTCCATGACTAAAGATTGTGATATTTGATTTGTAGGGTATGGTTTTCAAATTTTAGGCTCATATTATTCTTATGTGTCTCCCTTGTATACCCTTACTAAGAATCTGATTTAACCCTTATGTTTCTATTCCTTAAGTTATAAAGAAATTTATTATGTGTGATATGTATAATAATAGTGATAGTTGTGAAGAAATTAGTGGGAGATGATGTAGTTTATATAAGAAAAAATTGTTTATGTTTCTTTGTTTCTAAATACGTTATACCTTTACGATCCTCAGGTGTCTATTTTTATAATGTAATGAATATTAGTCTAAAAAATATAATATCTATGTATGAAAATCATGGGTTAATATAGTTTTTAAGAGTGTATATGTTTAGTTAAAATTTTGGAAAATATGATTATAAAAAATTAGTAATATACCTAAGTACAGGCCTATGGATAAGTATAAGGATGATTCCAATTATTTGAAACTGTCCTAAAATTTTAGTGAAGGGTAAAGAATGTTGTTTCTAAAAAATTACATCCCTATATAAATATTATAAGTGTATTTATCTCTAAAACAAAGGTACATGGGGGATATAACTTTGAAAATGGAATATTTATCTTCACTCAATCATCACCTAGTGCATGATAATGGACCATGATCCACACCTAGTTGGAAAATATCAGGGGTATGCTTTGAATGTTCACAAACTCTTTATGAACCATACTAAAGGATTTAAATAGATAATTACTATTAGTGACATAAGATAAACCTAATGTTTGATAGATTAAAAATAATTTTTCATGATTAAGATATACTATAAGTTATGTTTAATGATTATGTGGTTCCCCACTATGATTACTGTTTCATAAAATATGTTTTCTTGTTTTAGTCAATGGTTAGAACCGAAAGGAACCTTATTAATTCTAACTATAATGGAAAATGAAATGACTGTCATCTTGGGAATCCAATTCTATTGGGAGCTAGAATGAAAAGGCCAATTGTTATGCTCATTGTTTCTTCTGTAAATGGGTATGACCTTGTTTGTTTAAGGTTCAAACTTTCCAATCAATTTCTAATGGGTCTATTCATAGACTGAGAAACCTCCAATGATTCTATATCCATTTGGACCTACTTTCTAAATGTAGGTTCCCATTAGTTGTGAACTGATGAGACTTAAGAATTTTCATTGGTCGACAGGATGGGAGGTTGGACTCATCACACCTTTTTGGGGGGAATTATTGTCTACTCCGAGACTCTCTTATAGATTTGAGTTCTGTTCGTGAATTCTTATTAACTTACCAAGCATGAAAATGAGTTCTTCCTTTATATATTTCAATTAATGATTGATATGTATGGGATTTATATAATATTTTATATGTATTTGAGGTTCTTCATCGATAGAGAATCATCTGTATTTATTAAAGATTCTTAGTCAATTGTATCCTTCAACACATTATATAGAAATCTCTTGGTCATTATGATGACTATACTGGTTTTAAAGCCACTTAGTGGGGCACTTGAAGTTTATTTTCATTCATAAGGAAAGGGATTATTTTAGAGTTGGGATCGTACCTGTAGATGGGCTACCTACGTATCCTTGTTAAAGAGGACTCAGAACCCACATAGTTTAGGAATTAAGATATAATTTAATGTCATATGGGATGGATGAGAATTAATGGGTGAAGGGATTGAACCATAGAAAGGATTCCTATATACTCTAATTTTAAGGTAGAGATCAAATTCCACGTAGTTTGTTTAAGAATTGTGGGGCTTACATATGATTAATGGACCAAAGAGATGTGTCGTGATTACTTTTACACTCTAAGCTCATGTGAGTCTTGCTCGGTGTGAGATACAAGAGGTATCAGTAAACCTGACGATTTGTGCCACGAAAGATGTGGTCACAAGGAATGATATGGGACTTATGTATGTGTGATTGCCCAAGTAGGTGAAGACTAGGATTTACTCCCAGAAATAAGCCTAGGAATAAGGTCCATAAATATATTCATGCTTTATAGAGATTTGGATACTCCAACTTGGGGCCTACTCCTAAGGAGGATGCCCATATTAGGGGGGACTTGAGGCTTACTCCTAAGTAGGATTCCCATTAACAGGGTCCATTAAGTTATTTCTGCTTTATGGAGATTTAGATTCTTAATTTGGGGCTTACTCCTAAGGAGGATGCCCAGATTAAAAGGGGACTTTGAAATATGACTTGGGACTTACTCCTGAGAAGGAGGCCCAGGTTAAGGGAAATTATGACTAGGGATTACTCTGGAAAAGGAGTCCCAATTTAAGGGGACCTATGATTGGGTTTTATTCTTGAGAAGGAAGACCAAATCAAAAGAACTTGTGACTAGGGCTTACTCTTGAGAAGGAGGCCCATATTAGGGAACTTGGGGCTTACTCCTAAAAAGGATGCCCAGATTAAAGATCTTCTCATCTTAAAGGATGAGGTTGAATGAAGGAAATTTCTAACCTTAGTGACATAAAGTTATGTAAATCACAAGGTTTTGAGAGATGTTCCACAAAATTCCTTTCAGATAAGGAATCCAACAAAGGAACCATGCCATGAATGGCTTTGAAGAGGGTTTTGAATTATAAATCTTGATAAGGAGAGGTGAATTTGAGGAAAGGAAGTGAATTTAAAGGAGGCGTGCAAGTATTGGTATGGCGCACAAGTCTTGGTCGTGCAAGAATACTTGCCCAACAAGTGTGTACTTGGGAGACGGTTAACCCATGGGGTAATACTTGGGTGAGACTTGGCTCAAGCCCTTATTATTATCCCTAAAGGCTTCCAAAAGGGTGGCGTGCAAGTTTTGTTGAAGGGATAAGGTGGCGCGCAAGTGTGGCCATTTCCCTTAAGGGTTATACACTTAGGTACGCAATTGTTGATGAATTTCAATACTTAGGCCTTGTTCCCCCTCTTTAGATCTTCCATTCTAGGTAAGAAATTACCTTAGAAGCATTCAGAAGACTTCAAGCAAATACTAGGGTGCTGAGAGCTTAAATCTGACTTTTGGATTTTTCATCCTCGAAATGGGGGTCCCACAGGGGGTATTTATAGGCCATTGAGGACCTAGGGTGAAAATAGAATAGGGTGCTCAAGTCACCTACGTGAGCAATATGTGGTGCACAAGTATACTTGAACGACCAAAGTAAAACTTGCGTGACCCATGCTTAAAGAAATCCTTGTTCATTCCTTTGTCAATTTTTTATGTTCTTCAAAGGATAAATCTCTTTGTGCTTAAGGTATTCCCCTTTTTCATTCATTAGACTCTATAACGGAAAGGATCGTCCACAAAAGTACCCCCTCAGAATTGGATCTGAAAAAGGAAAGAGGATTTGACTCTGAGGTAAAGGAGAAAACCAAGGAATTTTGGGCACGCAGGTTTTGAGTGTACAGGTGCGAGCCGTGCAGGGTACGGTGCATCGGTAAACTACTTTGCCTATAAATATGTGGAACCAATTCATGCAAATAACCCAGATTTGAATGCTTCTGATCTATCATCACACAAGTATATTGGCTTTCTCTTGTTCACACAGGTGATGCTATCCGCGGTTCATTGTTTCTTTGTGTCACGCTTCTGTAGAGGTACTTGGACTTGTGATGTGATAATTGCACGCCCATACTTGCGCGACCAAATTAGACTTGCACGCCAACATGGGACTTGCAAGACTTAATGCCTTAGCCATTTTTTCGAATTTATTCACAAATGTTATGAAAAATAAACTAACTTAATAGTTAATTATTTGACCTTTATGCAGATTTAATGGCTTCCAGAAGAATTGGAATGAGTAATGAGCTGTCTAGCAAGAGTATTGATGACATGATGAGCGTTGTTGGCTATAATTATTACAATATCTGCGACAGCACTCTCCAAGATTTGGCTAAGTACCTAAAGAAGTATCATCTTAATTTCCCAAAAAGTATTTAACTACCTCTGTATGGGCATGGTCATCTGCAAGAAGTCAACATTACAAGGCCAAATAACTATCTCTCGCATTCTTGGTTTCAGACTTACACCAATTTTTCTTAAGCAAATGTCTCAGTTGGAGGATCATTAGTTAATTCTGGAACAGTGGAGAAGGAATTTATAATGAATCATAGCCGATGTGCCCCAGATCTGAAACCTCACAAGCCTGAGCTGCAGCCGCATTGTTATCCCTCGATTTTCTGAAATTCTCATATGGATCAATCCAAAGGCTGGAAGAAGAGTTGGGACGTTCATCCTGGAGCAGGTGTGAAGCCGACTTGGATGTGGGCATATTGGGTGTGAAAAACCTGTATAGAGTTTGTCGAGGATCTGAAAGGAGATGAAATATATGAATCTGTCTGGGCTGGGTAGATATATATCTACAGGAATGATGACTTTGTGCCGGAGATAATCAGTCGTTGGAGCCCAGAAACCAATTCATTCCATCTGACTCATGGAGAAGTTGGCATCAGTTTGTGATATGTCTACAAGATCTCAGGGGATCTAATTTTAGGCGATATCTATGATGAATCCATCCCTCCCAAGGTGACTTGGAATGATTCAGAGAAGACTCTGGCTTCGGCTCGGGAATTATTGAAAATTTTCTACAAGATCAAGATTTTAAAGACCTCCAAAACTCATTCTAGAAAGGATATTCATCTAGAGCATTGGATGGATATGTTTCTTAGTAAGAAGAAGGATAAGGTGCCCACCTTTACTCATCCTACTACCTGCCCCAGAACATAGAAGAGGGGTTCTCCTGGCACATTCTGGCCGACCCTGGAAGCAGGAGAATTTTAAAAGTGGGGGTACAAAGTGGATCAGAGAATCCAAGAAAAGACCCATCTGGAGGGCTTCTTATCCTTGTGGCTTAGTGTTTATCTTCTTCCAATTAGGGATATGAAGGGAGGCGTCAAGTTAGGGACCTTCTTTGTTGTACCTAAATTGGATGAGAGGAAAATGGTTGGGTTGGCCACTCCTATTTTGCAAAATATTCATAGGATCTTACTCCATTTTTATATGGGTAAATATACTTTGAGAATAGTGGGACCATTCCAAGTTTTGTGGGAATGGATCGCCACTCATTTCTGGAAATATTCTATACAGAGCGGAGTACAGGTTCTTGGAAGTTCCTTGAGGCCATCAGTGCAGGCATTTTCTGGAATTTTTCCGTTATCCCTCATCTCCTATGATATGAAGGTGAGGCTGAGCATGTTAAAGGAATTACATTTATTTTCTTATGTAAACGCTACAACTGGGTGGTTTGTTGATGATGGAACATACATCCTATAATTAAGGTCATACATGCTGGATTGCAAAGATGGTGTATTGGACACCAGGATTGATGGAGAGATTATATGTGAGGCTTATGCTCCGTACAGATTTGCATGCCAATTCAAGTGTCTGCAGTAGATTGTTGTATCCCCTCCTTTGCATGTCAGGTCAGAATAGCATCCAATGGTTTCCTGACAACTTTGGTTGCTAACAGCTATGGAGAAAACCAGGGTAGAGTTTGATCTACCAGTTTCTGGAGTGGCGAGTCACTTGACTACATGGTATGCCGAGAACTGGGTAGCATCATACCCAGAAGGGGTACTGAATCATCTGATTCCTCGGGTGGGGAAAAAGAAGAGAACTGTGGAGAAAGAAACCCTTCATCTGTAAGGTGACTCTTCCACACCCAGAGCTGATTCATCGGGTTCCTCACCCAGCGCTGACTCGCTAGATTCTTAGGATAGGGATGATGAGGCACGGCTTGTGTCAAAGTGGCCTCATGCCAGATATAATCCTCCTGTTAGAATTAAGATACCTACTCCATCTACTCTAGGTGAGTGATATCATTGAGTCAATTTAATTTCCATTACTTTATAGAGCAGCAAGTTTAATTTTCTTATCCTTTATCTATGATTGCAGGATCTCGGAAGAAGTTTAATTCCAAGATTGTAGGACCCTCCTCGCAGCCTTCTGGTACACATGCTGAATATCTACGACCAGAGGCTATCCAAACATCGCGGATTTTATATTTCGATGCTGAAACTAACTAGCTGGACTTATACGGAGGGCTACACATCCCTGGAGTAGGGACTCTTCGGGCTTCTAATGATATTTTTTTTCAAGGATAACCCCAATGAAGTGCAGGCTTACATCAGAGATCTAGAGATGGTCAAATATGCAACTGATGATTTCATTCCTATCACCAAGCAAGTGAAGGAAATGATGGATCGTGTCACCACTGAGGGGATTGCTGCTTCTGCAGATGAGGAGTGGCACGATTACGTGGCTCCTGAATATGTAAGTCTCTTTCCATATTTACTTTGCAACTTCATTTCAGTTAAATCTTTGTTACTCAAGGAAACCACTTTCTTCATCCTGTAGCTTGTAAAGAAAGTAACTGCTGAGGTTCCTTCACCACATTATAGCCCTATTGGCACCGCTATCAGAGTTAATGAATCTCCTTGTAAGCTGGGTGAGGTATCTCCAGGCCAGCAAGCCATGGACGAGGAGTTAGAAAGGAATTTTCATTCTCCAATTCCTATATTTAGAGATGATTATGTCAACACTCCCAAAAGTCCAAAGAAGTAAAGACATCGAAGGAAGAAGTCCACAGCTAAATGCTTCATTAGTAGTGGTAAGTCCTTCGTATAGTCATGAACCTTAACTCCTGAAAAATATTGCTCATACTTCTTGAGATTGTAAGGGCTTCTTCAATTTCCCCTTTGAGGGAGAGGATTGACCCTCCTCTGAGTATGATGGAGGGTGCTGGTGAATAGTCACAAATTCATGTTGACTTGGCTGCTCCTAAAGAAGATCCTATGTCTGTTCCCATTACTGCTCATGCTGCTGCTACAAGGAGAGAAGAGCCTTCTTCTGGTAATTTATGTAACATCCCAAGTAAGTAATTAATAATAGATATTTTTATCTATGTCTTTTAATGATTAAGATAGTGTTATAGAGGCTTAAAATGAAAATAAATACAATCTTATGCATGGAATACACTAATATTCTTAAAAGATTGTTTTACTGCCTTTTGATGGCAAACCATTTTTGAATCTATATTTTGACAATTTTATAAACTATGTTTGTCAAAATAAACTTATCCTTTATGATTGGGACATCAAAATTTACTTTGTGTGAATTTTTGGTATTTTTCTGACAATGTTCATTTTTTAATGAATAGTGAAAAATACTGCATTTTACATCAAAACTGCTTTTTAATCTAATTTATTTATATGATTATATTATCTTTTGAATTATTTTTGAAGTGAAATTAGAATATATTTTTACCATTTAATCCAATGGTGGTCATTGGAATCAATTTCACTTTCAAATTAGACTTAAACTGGTGTCAATCTTTTGATACTTATTGTTTTGTAAAAACACGCTATTTGCTCTGGCAGCGGGAATTAATTATTAAATTAATTAATGTGACTTATATGATTTGAATTTTGTAAAATAGACTTAATTTTTGAATTCGGAATATCAAATATATCTTAGGGTGAATTTTTGGTAATTTTCTGAAAAACTTCAATTTTTGATGAATAGTGAAACCACTAAGTGGTAATCAAGCAAACTGGTTTTTCGGTTAAATGAAAGTTTACCACTAATGTGTATTGAATTTTGAAAATCTGACATACATGGTTGTCATTAAGAAGTAAAATGTGGTTCAATGAGATTATAATAATTTTTTGGTGAATAGTAACTTATTATGTTCTTAATCACGATTAGTGGTAATTAGGGTAGTTTAAGGTATAAATAATACTTTAATAAAATGAAATGACCTAGAAACATGTCCCAACCTCATTGGTTGTGTCATGGCCGACCATGAAATGCCATGGGTCAACTTGGGGACCCCATGGATCCACTTTTGTTGGGAAATGACATAAATTACTTTTTATTTAATGTTAAAGTGAAAATGACACAAACATAATATGTTTTACGAAAACAATTTTTAAGTGGGGTTATACAAGTCCAAAATTTGATTATAAATATTAATTGGAAAGATAAAAAGATTTCCTATATCATAGTATTTTTTTTATAAATTTTAGACATTAAATAAATTTAATTATTTATGACATAATAATGATGCAGCGATGACATCATTATTTGACGATTTAAATAAAATAGAAAGATAATGTAAAATCTATAAACTAAAAATGTCCAAAACCAATTGGATGAGTGGATTTATAACCATTATCACCTTATCCACTAATTATATCAATGTGTGACCTTTTAAAACCGAAACACATTTTCAAATAAAGTAATGTTTCTTTACTTTCCAAAAGTGCCCCTCCTCTCCTCTTATAAAAGGACCCCACCTCTACCTCATTTCACACACTCTTCAAGCCTTTGGCTCGGCCAAACCCTGCCCATTTGCTCTCCCCACATCCCCCTCCTCATCCTAGAGTATTACCTTTGGGCAGAATCCTTTCAAAGGAAGCCTTTAGGCTCAAATCAAAAGGAGTTACACTTTTAAAGGTAATTCATTCTCTCATGTTCATTTGTTTTATTTTGTTTCTCCAACCCCCTAAACTCTTTTTATTTACTTATTTTGTAACAACACCAGTATCATAAATATACTAGGATGTTGTTATAATATTTATTTGAGCTACACTCTCACACAACTACATCAAATGGTTAAAGAACATACGGTTTCCGTGGATGGCGAAATTCTGCCTCCCGAAACGATGATTGTTCAACACTCATTTAACACCTTCAAAGGTGGCCATTATGATGTCACATTTTTTATATATGATATATAATATGTTTATGTTTTCCTTAAGCTTATGTTTTTTTCATTTTTGGCATACCTTTATGGTTTCCATTATTGGTAAACATGATATCTTCATTTTAGGAAGTGCGGACTACCGCCCCCTAAAAGTGATTTGATTCGTTAATACCATATGTGGGGTGTGTAAAGGATAAAGTTAATGATATTATATATGTTATTATACTGGAATTATAATATACTCTTATATAATTATGATTCCATTCCAGAAAATATGAAATAGAAATGGAAGTAGCGTTCATGCGTACGTACGGCTTACCGTCTCCATGAACGGTGCATTTCATTTCTTACCTCTAAATTATGTAATATTATAAATGCATGTATGTACTGGATATATATGACATATATGATATCTACATCATGAATACCATTCTGGATATAATGAACCTTTGACCAAATTAACAACATGTAAGTGTAAGAAGTCTATTTTTGACTTAAGAACCAAATACTGACAAAATGAACATTATTAACTTAACTGATTACATGATGTTCATAACATGGTATAAAAGGAATAATGAACTTGAAAAAGATTCATAATCAAGTAGAGATTAACTCAAGTTTATTATTCAGGAGATTAAAGAACGGTCGGGTCAAGTCGGATACGAGGTATGGGACTTCGTCTCAATCTCCTTTCATTGAGGCATATTTTATTTTATACACAACTTTCTTTTATACGGTGTATAAACCCCTTTGACTTTTACATTTATTCAAAAGGAATATTTTTTATACGAAGCGTTTACTAAACGACAAAAGGGAATGTTTTTGTCGTACGTATGCGGCGACAACGACTTCTCCGCCGTCGTGACCGTTTTCTGAGTTTCGGCTTCCTCTACAAGCCATACCTTCTTTTTAAAAGAAAAATAAATACCATGTTTTACTTTTCTGTTATTTTGGTATTTAAAATGGTTTTCATAATGTTTTTATATCAATGTGTTGTATTGATATCTCGTGATTGAAATGTGGAAATTTTATGTTTCCTTTATGCATGTTTTATGTGATATGATTATGTTATGGTTCTTGGGCATTATTATGAAGACGGGTGGTTCCGTGATAAACTAAGGGCGGGTGAGCCCGTTATAGCTCTCCAATGAATTGGGTAACGCGAAGGAGTGAAACGTTAAGGTTTCTCCGAAGAGATTTTAGGGAATATACTGTGATGGGTATTCCAAACGTAACCAAGAGGGTTACTCCCTACGTAAGGATGTTATGAATGCCTCAAGTTACCTTTATGTCTTATGATTTCTATGATTTATTCATGATTTTATGAGGTATGTTAAAGTGCCTATGTTTTATGGGTAATGTATGATTTCGTTATTATGTATATATGAACTCATGTTTCCTTTTCATGTTTTTTTTAACCCATACTGAGTTTTTATGCTCATCCCAAGTTTTTGAAATGTTTTTCACAGGTCAAGGGAAAGGTACATGATAAGATGATAGAGTCAAGGATGTGTCAAGAAATAATCCATGTTTTATTTTAAATGTGTTTCCATTGATGGGAATAAAGAATACTATCTTTATGTAACCACTTTGTTTATATGTGGAATGTAGTGCAAGTTTTATGATCTAATTCTCTAAAACTCTAAACCCGAAAAGATCCTCAATGTGTAATCTTGTAATAACTCAAGATTAAGTAAGTTTTAAGGCTGGGGCCTTATAGTTGGTATCAAAGGTCGGTTTAGATAACTTTAGGAGTTAGAATTCTATTAAATGATTATCCAAAAATATTTTTTTTCCGAAATGATATAGCATTTAAAGATTACCATGTTGCTTCATCTAAGACATGTTTGTTCAGAATGGTTTTCCGTAGAGGAAACAGGGAAGCAGTGCTAGGAAGGCATACAGAAGGAAATAACCTTCCAAATCAGCATCCTGAGATGGTCGGAATTGGAACTGAACAGTTTGTTGCAGTAATGGCGCAGTTGACTCAAGCGATAAATGGCGGTGGTATCCATGCACGAGATCAGCCAGAACAACCGCAGAGGAACATGTCAGTGGTGGAACATTTCATGAGGAAACATCCACCATCATTCAGAGGATCATCTGACCCTGTGCTAGCTGAAAGGGTGGATTAAAGCACTGGAGAAGATTTTTGATGTCATGGGGTGTTCAGACAATCAAAAGGTTAGTCTTGCTATTTACCGTTTGGAGGGTGAAGCAGATCAGTGGTGGTCTATGGTTAAAAATATCAGGGACGCCGATGAGATTGATGCTCTTGACTGGGATGAATTCAAAGGTATGTTTCTTGAGAAGTATTTTCCTAAGGCTGTTCGACTTAGGATGGAAAAGCAATTCTTGGAATTGAGGCAAGAGGAAGACTCAGTGGCTGCCTATGAAGAAAGGTTCACTCGATTGGCAAGGTATGCTCCAAATTTTATCCGGGACCTTGATAGTAAAATCAATCATTTCTACTCAGGATTAAAGCCAAAGTATCGAAGGGAATTAGCTTCTCGTGAGTTTAAAAGTTATGAAAAGCTTGTTCGATGTTCTGAGAAGGTGGAAATGGAGTTTGTCGATGACCAAGTTTTCTATAACAACCAGCAGAAGAAGAGACCGAGGTGGCAGGAGAAAGCTAAGAATTCTTCAAAAAAGTCTGATGGTAAGAGAACTAAGTTTCCAGTTTGTGATAAATGTGGAAAAAGGCATGATGGGGAATGTCTTCTGAATTCTGGGAAGTGTTACCGATGTGGTAAGATGGGACATAAGGCTCGTGATTGCACTGAAAAGGATCAAGGTGAAGGTAAGAACAAAATTGATTTACAGTTAGTGAAATGTTATAAGTGCAATGAGATGGGTCACTATGCAAACGAGTGTCCGACAAGGAGCTTGGGTGATGGGAAGCAGTTAGACTACAAGCAGAAAGGGGTGGTGAAATCCTTTGCAACTACTTCAGCAGATGTCGGGCCATCAAATGAAGTTGTATCAGGTACTTTGTTTGTTTTTTCAGATTATGTCAGTGTGTTGTTTGATTCAGGGTCTACACATTCTTTCATCTATGAAACCTTTTCTAGTAAAATGGGAATACCATCTCAAGAAATGACTCCTGAACTTTTGGTAAAAACACATGGGGGAAGTGTCGAGGCAAAAAGAATTTATAAGAATCTTCCTATCCTTATCTGTGGAAAGAACCTACTTGCAAACCTTATTGTTCTACCTCTAGTAGAGTTTGATGTTATCCTGGGTATGGATTGGCTCTCTATTTACCATGTTAAGATTGACTGTAGAGCTAAAGAAGTTTCTTTTCAGAAAGACTTTCAGTTTGTTTACAGGAATGAACCCTTACTTTTGATAACATATCAAGAGGCCGAGAAACTTGTAAAAGATGGAAATGAATGTTACCTTGCACACATCGTTGAAAATAAAGGAACTGTTCAGATTAATGATGTGCCAGTGGTAAATGAGTATCCTGATGTTTTTCCTGATGAGTTGCCTGGAATAATACCAGATCGGGAAGTTGAGTTTACTGTTGACTTAGTTCCTGATGCTAAGCCAATTTCAAAACCCCCTTATCGAATGGCACAAATTGAACTTTTAGAGTTGAAGGAGCAATTGCAAGATTTATTAGAGAAAGGTTTCATTAGACCTAGCACATCACCATGGGGTGCTCCTGTTTTATTTGTTAAAAAGAAAGATGGTTCTATGAGACTTTGCATTGATTATAGAGCCTTGAATAATATCACTATTAAGAACAAATATCCTTTGCCTCATATCGATGATTTGTTTGATCAGCTCCAGGGAGCTCAGTTTTTTTCAAAGATTGACTTGAGATCGGGGTACCATCAGCTGAAGGTCAAGGAGGCAGATATTCTGAAGACCGCGTTCCGTACGAGATATGGCCATTATGAATTTTTAGTAATGCCTTTTGGGCTGACTAATGCACCTGCTGTATTCATGGACCTTATGAATAAAATTTTCCATGAGTTCTTGGATAAGTTTGTGTTTGTGTTTTGAGGTTTGTGAAGAGGTTATGTGTGCCTTGTGATTCACAGTTGAAGAATGAGTTGTTATATGAGGCTCATAGTTCCCTGTTTTCAGTTCATCCTGGCAGTACTAAGATGTACAGAGATCTGCGGGAGTATTACTGGTGGGATGGAATGAAAAGAGACATTGCTGATTTTACTGTGAAGTGTTTGACATGTCAACAGGTTAAATCAGAGTAGCAGTTACCAAAAGGGATGCTTCAGCCTTTACCAGTGCCAGAGTGGAAATGGGAAAACATATCCATGGACTTTGTTGTGGGATTACCGAGGACATCTCGAGGTAATAATGAAATCTGGGTTATTGTTGATCGCTTGACCAAATCTACTCATTTCCTTTTTATACGAGATACTTTCTCTATTGATCAACTATCCCGTTTGTATCTTAAAGAGATAGTCAGGTTACATGGATTTCCTCTCTCCATTGTATCAGATCGTGATCCCAGGTTTACTTCTAACTTTTGGAAAGGCCTTCAGAAGTCGTTGGGTACTGAATTAAATTTTAGTACAGCTTTTCATCCTCAATCAGATGGGCAGTCAGAACGAACAATTCATACATTGGAGGATATGCTACGAGCTTGTTCTATGGATTATCAGGGAAGTTGGGACCAACATCTTTCTTTGGTTGAGTTTTCATATAATAACAGTTTTCATTCCAGTATACAGATGGCACCATTTCAGGCATTATATGGGAAGCGGTGTCGAACTCCAGCTTTCTGGGATGAAGTGGGTGAAAGGAAGTTGATGGGACCAGAATTGGTAGAAGAGATGGCAGAAAAAGTTCAGCTGATTCAGAAACACATGAGAACAGCTCAGAGCAGGCAGAAGAGTTATGTGGATAACCGGAGGAAGGATCTATCTTTCGAGGTAGGTGATCATGTTTTTCTCAAGGTTTCTCCTTAGAAAAGCATGATGAGATTTGGTAAGAAAGGAAAGTTGAGTCCAATGTTCATTGGACCATATGAAATTCTGGAAAGAGTTGGATCAGTTGCATACCGAGTGGCTTTACATCCGAGTTTATCTCAGGTACACAATGTTTTTCACGTTTCGATGTTGAGAAAGTATATGCCAGATCCATCTCATGTTTTGAGTCCAGAGGTAGTTCAGCTGGAAGAGAACCTATCTTATGAGGAACAACCGGTCCAGATTCTTGACCACAGGGAGCAAGTGTTACGGAATAAGGTGATTAAGCAGGTAAAGGTTTTGTGGAAAACCACATGATTGAAGAGGCAACATGGGAATCTGAAAATGCAATGAGGGATAAGTACCCCCATTTATTCGATAAGTAAATAAATTGCGGGGACGCAGTTTTCTAAAGGGGGGAAGGATGTAACATCCCAAGTAAGTAATGAATAATAGATATTTTTATCTATGTCTTTTAATGATTAAGATAGTATTATAGAGGCTTAAAATGAAAATAAATACAATCTTATGCATGGAATACACTAATATTCTTAAAAGATTGTTTTACTGCCTTTTGATGGCAAACCATTTTTGAATCTATATTTTGACAATTTTATAAACTATTTTTGTCAAAATAAACTTATCCTTTATGATTGGGACATCAAAATTTACTTTGTGTGAATTTTTGGTATTTTTCTGACAATGTTCATTTTTTAATGAATAGTGAAAAATACTGCATTTTACATCAAAACTGCTTTTTAATCTAATTTATTTATATGATTAGATTATCTTTTGAATTGTTTTTGAAGTGAAATTAGAATATATTTTTACCATTTAATCCAATGGTGGTCATTGGAATCAATTTCACTTTCAAATTAGACTTAAACTGGTGTCAATCTTTTGATACTTATTGTTTTGTAAAAACACGCTATTTGCTCTGGCAGCGGGAATTAATTATTAAATTAATTAATGTGACTTATATGATTTGAATTTTGTAAAATAGACTTCATTTTTGAATTCTGAATATCAAATATAGCTTAGGGTGAATTTTTGGTAATTTTCTGAAAAACTTCAATTTTTGATGAATAGTGAAACCACTAAGTGGTAATCAAGCAAACTGATTTTTCAGTTAAATGAAAGTTTACCACTAATGTGTATTGAATTTTGAAAATCCGACATACATGGTTGTCATTAAGAAGTAAAATGTGGTTCAATGAGATTATAATAATTTTTTGGTGAATAGTAACTTATTATGTTCTTAATCACGATTAGTGGTAATTAGGGTAGTTTAAGGTATAAATAATACTTTAATAAAATGAAATGACCTAGACACATGTCCCAACCTCATTGGTTGTGTCATGGCCGACCATTACATTCCATGGGTCAACTTGGGGACCCCATGGATCCACTTTTGTTGGGAAATGACATAAATTACTTTTTATTTAATGTTAAAGTGAAAATGACACAAACATAATATGTTTTACGAAAAAAAAAATTAAGTGGGGTTATAAAAGTCCAAAATTTGATTATAAATAGTCATTGGAAAGCTAAAAATATTTTCTATATCATAGTATTTTGTTTATAAATTTTAGACATTAAATAAATTTAATTATTTATGACATAATAATGATGCAGCGATGACATCATTATTTGACGATTTAAATAAAATAGAAAGATAATGTAAAATCTATGAACTACACATGTCCAAAACCAATTGGATGAGTGGATTGCGAACCATTATCACCTTATCCACGAATTATAGCAATTTGGGACCTTTTAAAACCGAAAAACATTTTCAAATAAAGTAATGTTTCTTTACTTTCCAAAAGTGTCCCTCCTCTCCTCTTATAAAAGGCCCCCACCTCTACCTCATTTCACACACTCTTCAAGACTTTGGCTCGGCCAACCCCTTCCCATTTTCTCTCTCCAAATCCCCCTCCTCATCCTAGAGGATTAACTTTGGACAGAATCCTTTCAAAGGAAGCCTTTAGGCTCAAATCAAAAGGAGTTACACTTTTAAAGGTAATTCATTCTCTCATGTTCATTTATTTTATTTTGTTTCTCCAACCCCCTAAACTCTTTTTATTTACTTATTTTGTAACAACACCAGTATCATCAATATACTAGGATGTTTTTATAATATTTATTTGAGCTACACTCTCACACAACTACATCAAATGGTTAAAGAACATACGGTTTCTGTGGATGGCGAAATTCTGCCTCCCGAAATGATGATTGTTCAACACTCATTTAACACCTTCAAAGGTGGCCATTATGATGTCACTATTTTTATATATGATATATAATATGTTTATGTTTTCCTTAATCTTCTGTTTTTTTCATTTTTGGCATACCTTTATGGTTTCCATTATGGGTAAACACGATATCTTCATTTTAGGAAGTGCGGACTACCGCCCCCTAAAAGTGATTTGATTCGTTAATACCATATGTGGGCTGTGAAAAGGATAAAGTTAATGATATTATATATGTTATTATACTGGAATTATAATATACTCTTATATAATTATGATTCCATTCCAGAAAATATGAAATAGAAATGGAAGTAGCGTTCATGCGTACGTACGGCTTACCGTCTCCATGAACGGTGCATTTCATTTCTTACCTCTAAATTATGTAATATTATAAATGCATGTATGTACTGGATATATATGACATATATGATATCTACATCATGAATACCATTCTGGATATAATGAACCTTTGACCAAATTAACAACATGTAAGTGTAAGAAGTCTATTTTTGACTTAAGAACCAAATACCGACAAAATGAACATTATTAACTTAACTGATTACATGATGTTCATAACATGGTATAAAAGGAATAATGAACTTGAAAAATATTCATAAGCAATTATAGATTAACTCAAGTTTATTATTCAGGAGATTAAAGAACGGTCGGGTCAAGTCGGATACGAGGTATGGGAATTCGTCTCAATCTCCTTTCATTAAGGCATATTTTATTTTATACACAACTTTCTTTTATACGGTGTATAAACCCCTTTGACTTTTACATTTATTCAAAAGGAATATTTTTTATACGAAGCGTTTACTAAACGACAAAAGGGAATGTTTTTGTCGTACGTATGCGGCGACAACGACTTCTCCGCCGTCGTGACCGTTATCTGAGTTTCGGCTTCCTCTACAAGCCATACCTTCTTTTTAAAAGAAAAATAAATACCATGTTTTACTTTTCTGTTATTTTGGTATTGAAAATGGTTTTCATAATGTTTTTATATCAATGTGTTGTATTGATATCTCGTGATTGAAATGTGGAAATTTTATGTTTCCTTTATGCATGTTTTATGTGATATGATTATGTTATGGTTCTTGGGCATTATTATGAAGACGGGTGGTTCCGTGATAAACTAAGGGCGGGTGAGCCCGTTATAGCTCTCCAATGCATTGGGTAACGCGAAGGAGTGAAACGTTAAGGTTTCTCCGAAGAGATTTTAGGGAATATACTGTGATGGGTATTCCAAACGTAACCAAGAGGGTTACTCCCTACGTAAGAATGTTATGAATGCCTCAAGTTACCTTTATGTCTTATGATTTCTATGATTTATTCATGATTTTATGAGGTATGTTAAAGTACCTATGTTTTATGGGTAAAGTATGATTTCGTTCTTATGTATATATGAACTCATGTTTCCTTTCCATGTTTTTTTTAACCCATAATGAGTTTTTATGCTCATCCCAAGTTTTTGAAATGTTTTTCACAGGTCAAGGGAAAGGTACATGATAAGATGATAGAGTCAAGGATGTGTCAAGAAATAATCCATGTTTTATTTTAAATGTGTTTCCATTGATGGGAATGAAGAATACTATCTTTATGTAACCACTTTGTTTATATGTGGAATGTAGTGCAAGTTTTATGATCTAATTCTCTAAAACTCTAAACCCGAAAAGATCCTCAATGTGTAATCTTGTAATAACTCAAGATTAAGTAAGGTTTAAGGCTGGGGCCTTATAATTTAATAATGCTTCATAAAATTTTGAATGAAAACATAAACTAACATCCATTATGTGATACTTTAGGTTCAACATCTGCACCAAAAAATTTGGCGTCCACTGCAACTTCCTCCACGATTTTATCTGAAGAATCTATTCGGGGTCAAAGGCCGCAGGATGAGGGTCGCTAGGAAGGCAAATTGAATACTCCCACTAGTGAGACTAACCAGGAATCTGAGATATCACTGGATGAAATGATGAAACTTGGCTCATATTTTGAAGAAATTTTAGATCATGTTAAATTACCATGCAATTTAAAAGATTTTGGATGTGAGTGTTATCCTTCTTCTTGTTAAAATTTTCTTGTTACATCTCTGACCATGATTGGTTGAAATGTGAAGTTCCATCTGTGCAAGCTGCTGATCTGCTAATGCCTGAATGGGGTATGGACAACCCTATCATTGTAGAGATGCTAGCTCAAGTGGAGGTTAACCCAGCCGAGCTTCCTGAAATTTATCCTGAACATCTTGTGGAAGCTAGGAGAGACGGGGAGGAGCCTTCTTGTGCTTCTGATCTACCATTGGGTAAGAGATAATAATATTTGGGGCTATAATTAATTTTCAAGACAACTTAATCAACTATTGTTATCCTTTTAAATTAACCGAAACTTTCAATTGACTATGCAGGGACGTCAATTTCAGTGGATAGATCTGGAGGTGAAGCCTTAGCCTCAGCCCCAACGGGAATAGAAAGTGAAGCACCAAGGGTCAGGGGGAAGGAACATAATAGGGAACTTCTTTAAGTGCATTAATCCCAGATTATATTCCCCCCTGTAATAGTGATGTTGAATCAGACCCAGAGGTACAAAAGGTGCTCTAATTTTCATGTCGCACGGCATGGAAGAACATATGGAAGATCATATTTGAAGTGTCTCTTGAAGAGTTGTCTTCAAAGATCCCGTGATTTTCATCCCTATTCATCACGTTGGGACTTGGCGGTTTTGGTTATCAAGAGATCCATACCGTGTTGAAACAAGTCATGTTAAGAAGGGAGAAGGACAAAGGTACCGTCAAGACCTAACCAGAGTGAGGTTGTTGACCAATATTAGTGAATTTGAGGTTGTGGTGTCCCGAACTGAGGTTGATCATGCTTCAAAGTTGAAGGGGATAAATCATAAGATCATGGAGAAAGTTTTCCAGTAGATGCACCTTCTACAACAGTTAGATGCTATTACTGGGGAACTTGACCAGCTTAACAATTCACTAGAAGGAGTTCAAATGAATGGTATGAAAGCCATCGCAGATGCCAAGAAAGCACTCCATCAAGCTGAAAAGAGTGAATCTGGTCGAGTGCATGAACATCAAGTGGTTGTTGATGAAGCTCGGGATGCCGTAAATCAAATGAAGAGTTATGTTTAAAGCCTCTTGTAATTCTTTGAAAAGGGAAGAGAATCCAATCTGTGGATTTCCTTATAACTCTTTGTGCATCAATGAAAAACACTTCCATCTTCAATCATTTGTGCTTGCATTCTCTTGCTACCTGCTTTAAATTTTTACCAAAACCAATGGGCCTAGTAAGCATAGTTTGATTTTTTTCTAGGATTATAAAAATAACCCTACAAACTTTGAATCTTTTTATTGCCCAATATTACCTAAATCATACAAAATTTATGTTTAGTGAGCTGGGACTTGACTTTTATTCAGAGTTCCCTTTCCTTTTGTGGGCAGTTTAAAGTCATGCACATCAGACATAAAAAGGCTAATGTTTAAGGTCGAATAGCTTTGACTGAATGGATTAAAATTGACTCAATTCCTTGATAATTTATCTAAAAACATATTACCACATTCAAGTGTTAGGGAAAACTTTTAAACAATGACTTAAAAAATTTGAATCTGAGTAATGATTTAAAAAAATGGCTAAAAGGCATTAGAATAAGTATTTCCTAAGAGTGAAGTTACCACTATTTGAAAAACTCATTAGGGGGTTAAATTATGCAGAGCCACTTAAGGGAATTGGCTGCATAGTCAAATAATAGCATCTTTTGGCTGACAGGTCTGTTATGTAGACTACTTATGCAAGGCCGCCTAAGGTCACGTGCAACATAGTCAGGAAAAAGAACTCTCATAAATTTTACTTTTCTTTTTCTAAAAAGCCAGTGAATGTTTATGGATATTCAAAATTTCCAAAGCATAGATTCTGCTGTATGGAGAGAGGTACTTGAATATGGAGAGGATATTTCCAATCAAGATTGTCAAAGAATTGGATGAATGTCACTCTTGCGAAGGTCTGACCCAAACATAGGGAAGGGAAATATAAACCATATACCTAAATACTTTTAGATCATGAAAAAGAGTATGGTACAAATATGTTAATGATGGATATTTTTTCGGATCCCTACATATTGTCGTTGAGACAAATAAGGAAAAAAGAGGTTTTTCTCCCAAGAATGAAGTTACCACTATTTGACAAACCTATTAGGGGGTTGAATTATACAGGGCCATTTAAGGGAATTGGATACATAGTCAAATAATAGTATCTTTTGGCTGACAAGTCCATTATATAGACTACTTATGAAAGGCCACCTAAGGGCATGTGTTGCATAGTCAGGCAAGAGAACTCTCAGGTATCAAACATTTTGTGACCAAAATTCAAGAAAAGGGTTATGGAGATCTGGAAGTATTTAAGGTTAGGAGTATGACACATGAAAAATTATTATTATCCAATTCATGTAGGGGATACATATACCAATGCTAACCATAATCATGTTGTGGCTAGGTCCTGAATTGAGATGCTGGATTTCACTATGTATCCCATAACGATGGGAATCAAGCCATACGTAGTTCTTGAAATATAGTTTAATGCCTTGTGGGATGAGAGTGTGGGAGATCTTAGTTTAGGGTCATAGAGTTCGGACCATAATGAGTAATACACATTGTGTGTTTTATAAACCTGATGTGAATGAAGACCAGGGTTTTCATACCACATTCATGTTTTCATAGGGGGTCTTTTCAGCCAAGGGACTGAAAGTGGAATTTGGGGTTAGGCCCAAAGACTTGGGGTTGGATTTGAGGGATGCTCGAATGTTCCTACGTAACCCATAAGGATGGGAATCGAGCCATATGTAGTTCTTGAAATACCCTATATACAGATTTGGCTAGTGCAAGTAAAGGGTGAAAGGGGAATTTAGTGAAATGATGGTTTGACCCAAGATTAAAGGTTCGGGCACTGCCATGTATGCACGTAGTCTTTGGAATATAATATGATTGGAGATCAATATAAATAATGATTCCCTATCAGGTGAGGGTGTCAAATAATGTTGTAGTTTATTTTCATACAGGACAAAATTGTGAATAGTTTAACGTCATATAGCAAGGACAATGGTGAACCAATGTAAAAGTATTGGTTCTGGGGGCAGCTTCACGAATCAACATCGTATGAGATGGAGGTGAACCGATGTTAATATATTGGTTTTGGGATTAAACCTCAGGAGATTTCCTACGTACCCAACGTAGAAGGCAATGATCAAAGTCTGCGTAGTTCGATTAAAGAATGAATTGGTGATCAAGTTGTTCTTGAGGACAACGACCTAAAAAATGGTGTTGGGACTTGCGCATGGTTAGCAGCCTAGAGAGGGTGTTATGGTTGAAGCTTACTCTAAGATCACATGAGTCATACTCAGTGTGAGAAAAAAAGAGGTAACAACAACCCTAATGATTCACATTTTAACGTCATGTAGAACATATAAGGGATTGGACACAGTTTACTGTCATGTTGGACAATGGACGGACTATGTAGTTTAGAGTCTTGTAGTGAGAAATCTAGGGATTGTGTAGTTTAATGTCTTGCAGTAAGGACTAAAATAGTATAAGGTCATATTCATGGACCAATGCTGCATAGTTTAGTGTTATGTAGCTAGGACAACATATTTTAACATCATGTTGGATGAGAGAGGGGACTATGCAGTTTAATGTCATGCAGTAAGGACAAAAGAGGGACTATATAGTTTAACGTCATATAGTAAGGACGCCACAACTTAACATCATGTTGGATGACAACACAGTTTAACGTCATGTTGGACATAATGGGTACTGTGCAGTTTAATATCATGCAGTAAGGAAAAAAGATAGGACTATGCAATTTACTGTCATGCATTAAGGACAACACAGTTTAACGTCATGTTGGAGGATGGAGGGACTATGCAGTTTAAAGTCTTGTTGTGAGGACTATGGGGAATGTTCAGTTTAAAGTCTTGCAGTAAGGACTAAAATAGTTTAAGGTCGTATGCATGGACAAATACTGTACAGTTTAGTGTCATGTAGCTAGAAAAACACAGTTTAACGTCATGTTGGATGAGAGAGGGGACTATGCAGTTTAATGTCATGCAGTAAGGACAAAAGAGGGACTACAAAGTTTAACATCATATATTAAGGATGACACAGTTTAATGTCATGTTGGATGAAAACATAGTTTAACATCTGGTTGGACTTAAGGGGGACTATGCAGTTTAATGTCATGCAGTAAGGACAAAAGATAGGACTATGCAGTTTAATGTCATGCATTAAGTACAACATAGTTTAATGTCATGTTGGACGTGGACACATTTTAACGTCATGTTGTACGTATGTGTATTTGTGTTACACAAAATACTTCTTCAAGAATATGGCATTGGTTGGAGTCGTGATGAGTTCTCCATCCATTGAGATTAAAGAATATGCTCTATTAGAGCAGACATTATGTATTGAATAAGGTCCTTCCCACTTTGGAGAATATTTTTCCTAATGAACCAGTTCAGGCTATACCGTTTGGTGGGGCGGTGCCCATGGCTTTGAAGTAGATGGAATAAAATCTGCCAGAGTCAAAGACAACTTGGGCTTTGACACGAACTCATCTTCTTCTGACTGTTCTTCTTTCTTTGAATTATGACGATTCTTTGAGGATTTTCCCTCTGATGAAGAGGGTTTTGCTGTGGCATTCATAGCAGAAGACACAATTGGTTTCTTCAATTGCGTTTGAAAAATGGCATGAGTTCGGTTGCTCATTTTTATGACCATCCAATCATCATATTTCTAAGAATTTTTTCTTTTGACTTCATGCCACTCACCTTCTTCCTCAGGATCTGTAGTAGTAACACATGCTACTTGGGATGAAGAACCTTTTAGTTCGACTTGTCCCGAGTCCCCCATTTTTTGCAGGAGGTCTTTGAAGACAAAAAATTCCTGAATGGGATGCCCCAACATCTGATGAAATGGGAAATAATTGGGAAAGTCTTTATCTCCTTCCTTGTTTGGCCTTTTAAGCCTTGGCAACTGAACCAAATTATTTTCCAGAGTTGAAATGAAGTAACCAAGAACTTGTTCATTTCGGAAATAATAAACTTTGTTCTTCAACTCCTCAAATTGTTTCCATCTTTGATCTCTTTGATCATCTTGACGAAATGGCCTCTGTTGTTGATGCTCAAGAGGCGGAGCCCTTCAATAAGATGAAGGTTTGGAAGTGGAAGCAGGTACAGGTACTTTTTTAAGCGTAACTATAGCAGTATCTGCTTGACCTATTCTCCTTCCTGGAGGTGATGGAATTACACGAGTTTTATCCTTAGTCTTTGTAAGAGAGTCTTCAATATTCTGAGAAATCGAAGTAAGGTCTCGAAACCCTCCTATGTATTTCACATGGATCAACGGTGTATGTAATTCATCACACAAATTTGCCACACTAATTGGAAACAATTCTTCTTGAGGGAGTGCTAAGATTAAGGAATATGTTAATCCCTTCCAGCAAGTAATGAAATCCGAAAATAATTCATTCTCCCTTTTCTTACAATTTTTAAGATCAAAAACTGTCATCTTTGGAAACGTTGAGCTGAATTGAAGAAGGAACCGTTGACGGAGATCTTCCCACCTGGTAATTGACCGGGTTTGAAAGCTTGTATACCAGACAAATGCAGGCCCTTTTAATGACTGTACAAAACACCTAAGCTTAACGTATTCTTGTTGTTTAGAAGTTCCCATAATAGGACCACAACGAGAAACAAAATGTGTTAAGTGTTGTTCTAGATCTCTCGAACCATTAAAAATCAGGAATGTGGTACTTGAAAAATTTTATGGGGGAGGAATTGCGTCAACCCATTCAGGATAAGCCCTCTTTTCTGGTTGAATTTTTGCACATTTTCCCTCCATATCTTTCAACCGAGCTGTTAAGGACTCAATGTTAGTCATTAACTTTTGAGAAACATCTAGTTGATTTTGGACCTGAGCAGGTGCAATAACTAGTGTTTGGACAGGTATGGTGACTGGTACTGCAACTGATGGTAGCACTACCGATTTTTGTGGTGCATGACCCATAGGATTATACCTATGAGGGTATACTGGTAAAAGAAGATATTCTTGATCCATCGCAGTAGCTGCAACAAATTCCCTTGACTAACTGACTCAAGCACGATTAGGAGGAATACTACCTTGAAGTAGTTCTGCATTCAACATCCTTAACTCCTTCATTTCTTCCTCTTATTGTGTGAACATTTTCTCTAGTGAGAGTGATTTACCTTATGCAGAGCAAGGCTGGGACTCAACCTGACTTTTTCCATTCCCCTTGTTGGATGCCTTTCGGAGAGGGGGAAGTTGGTTATTTGAAGGAATACCTAGACTCTGGGTAAGCCTTTGATTTCGTGTACACACACCTTCTTCATTTATGTCTGTGTGTACAGCCTCTTGACCAGGAACATCTTCATATGATCCCTTTGAGTGAGCCTCATGTTCTGGAGGATCAGTAATAATGGAATTGATGACATTTATTAATGCATAACACATTGCATCCCTTCTATCAACATTTCTGTGATATTGTCTTATTCCATGTCCTTGATGAGACATTGCCTTTTTTTAGTTGATCCCTCAGGAACTTCTTGATGAACTATAATTTGGAGAGAATATACTGATAGTTCAACTCTGCGTTCCTCTTGTGGCTTCTTCCCTAATCGAGAGAAGACGGACTTTGTTTGAGGAAGAGATTGAGGATTTGAAAAAGTACCCAGTCCGGTGGACTGGGGATGTTCCTGATATTCCTGCTCAACTCCTCGAATCCTATTTGTTGATTCCAAGGGTTGAGCTAAAAGAGTCCCCAGTCTGTCAAGCTGAGGTGGCTATTGAGATACTATATCTGAGACTTTCATAAACTCTCTCCTGATCTTGCGTACTTTAGTCCGGAAATTAGCTGGATGCATCAACCTACATCCACTAAAATCACTTGGCTCAAATGACCGTTGGATGATTTCTGACACTTATGTCACATGTTAATGCACATTCTCTAAACAAGAAGCCTATTAGATATTATCATTTGCCTAATGCAAGAGTAATTCGACAACTTATTCCCTATATGCCTGAATTTGGTAAGAACTAGTTGAGGCATGTTCTTAAGAAAGCCTTTGATTACAAACAAAACCAATTGGGTGTGGCTGGCCATGGGAAATAACATTACATGAGACCGTTTTTGGCAGGCTTTGTTGATTAGAGAGTACATTGAAATGCAGTGCTCCATGGACACCCCATCCCCTGATATGAATATCATATGGGGAATTAGCAATTAACTGGTGTAATCTTTTTAGTGCACCAAGGCATTAACGCTGAAGGGATCTTTGCTGCTTTTCAACATTTGGATATCGGGAAACTAAGAGAGATGCCAAATAAATTTGGCACTGTAACCCTTATATTATCTTGACATGACTTTCATATTCATCATAAGATAATATTTTCTTTTTCAAGTGACAAAGATTTTTCCACATGTTGAGACAAATATCATGAATATAATCTTCTGTAAACATTTCTAGGAAATCATATTGAGAGTCATCCAAAGGCCAAAACATGACTCGTACTTCGCCTGTTGCTAGTTGTTTTCTCTTATCCAGCACTTCCTCTTTATCATTCGATGAGGATTATTCTACCCGATTAGACCAAAGCCGGTGCTTCTTTGTTGCTTCATCAGATTCAACAATATTGGTAGAGAATTCATTTATCAAACTAGAATATGAATTACCCAGGGGTGGTTCGGAGAATGACTTACACCCCGGGCTATCTTCTGATTGGGAAAGTGTTTCACCTAGTAGCGGTAAAGCATCAGACATGACTGACTTCACATTTTTAAATGCCTCAAGATAAGTGGGCTTTCTCGTTACTGCATTTTCCTTTGAAGAATTTTCTAGGCAATGTGAATTACTATTGTGGAGAGGACTTTCACAGCTAAATTCATCATCATGGGGAGGACCACCATGGTGGGTTATGGCAAAAGATGAAACCTTTTGCTCCTTGATATTCTGGCCACGTAGAGGGTTATTATAGCTCTCATCTAAAGATGATACTTCGAGATCGACTGAACTGTCATGAAGCAAGCCTTCATGAGGATGTGTTTGATGAAGACCTTCGGAATTATTGTTCCCACTATTGGGAAATGAGAGAGTATAATCTTGAGTTGCAACAGACAATTGTCTGAGCGCATCAAGAACTCCAGCATCGAGCAAGGACTTATTATAGATTGGATCTTGATTTCATGACTGTGCTGGACGGGTCTTTTTCTTAGACGCCTTCTTACTCACTTTAGGAACAACTTGTTGACAAAAGTGGTCATTATGGGTAGGGGTATGTGCCTGCTTAGGAGAAATGGTCCGGTTAGGCTAATTATCTCCATTCAAATCAGGTGTATGTGCCTGACTTGATTGTCCATATGACATGGGGGAGTATGCCCCACAACCCTCATGGACTAGAATAAATGTGTGTATCTACTCCGGAGTGAAATGTTGATGAGTCACTCCACTAATAGGGATAGATTTATGTTTCTTTCCCTGTGATGCTGCTGAAGTTGTTATAATATTCTGACAGGCATCCAGAATATGGGCAGGGATTTGCTTCTGCTCTTTCACCATTGTCAGAATGTGCTTGGTGACTTCAGCTACCAAAATAGGAATATAAGTCCATTCCATGTCTGGAGTAGGTGTATGTGCCTACTCCTGTTCTCCTTTTCATATCAATGAATTCAAATAGTACTTATGTATAGGGGCAGAGAGTTGAGTCTGCTCCAAATCTATCATCGGAGCTTTCCGACTGACTTCTCCGGGTGCTACCAAACAAGACTGTTGGTAGGCTTGATGAACATTGGCAGGTGTATGTGCCTATGGTGTATTCTTCGTCAATTATGGTTTATGAATTTCCTTCAATACTGGAAGACGAGACTGAAAACAGAATTGTTGATTGTAAACAGGTGTATGTCCCTGCTTACCAGTTTCCACCATATTAGATTGGTGAACTTATTTGGGTGCAGTCAGACGAGCATGTTGACTGGTTGATGAATTATAAACAGGTGTATATGCATGCCTATAATACTCTACCAGAACTACCTGGTGGTATTGGTGGGTTGCTTCCAGACGAGTCTACTAGACAATGGGATTAGAACGGACAGATATGTGTGCCCGCTCGTTGCTTGCCATCAAGTTAGCTTGACGGACTTCTTCGGAGGGGGCATCAGTAAGAACCTGTTCCCTGTTGACCATATTTCACCTTTGATAGTTCTTCTTGCATGCTCGGGTCTGAGGAACCTAATCCGTGCCCCTAAAGGCGGTACCCTCATCATGCGGAAGGTGCACTTCCGCATGAGTCTGGCGGAGATTGTTGATGGGATCCCTCTAGAAGGACTCTATCTCTTTAAATTAAGGACTTTAGTGACCTTCTCATTCACCTCCCCATAATATGGGAGGGACTGGTGATTGCGTTCTGGGGATAACGACCTGAAAAGGTTGGATACGGTGGTTGGCACTACGTAATTCTTGATCACTGGTTGTTGCTGTCCAGAAAACCAGGGTGAATTATTGACTTGGAGGGCTTCTCGAGCGGCCTCCAGAGTTAGAATGGTACCTTATTGACGGTATTCCTTAGCTAGTGCATTTGAGACCCAGCATTGAAGATGCTGAGTAGGTGATGTCATCCTCAGAGCAGACGGGGATCCAGCAGGAGTAGTGGAAGATGCATTCAAAGGTGTGAACATTAGAGAAGCCATTTCTGTAACACAGAGAGATCTTGGAAATGAGTTCTTGTTTTATGTAATAGACAAAATAAAGATAAGTTCGGCCACTACATATTTTGGATGAGAACATATGTTATTTATTACTTTGTTGTCCCTCACATTAAATTAAATAGGGGCCTAAAAAATAAGTAAAACATCATTTAACTTGGTTAAGGATTCACGTCGAGTTCACCGTTTTTGTTTCTTCTGGAAATGGGGATGACCTTGTTTGTTTAAGGTTCAAACATTATAACTAGATTATAATGGGTTTATTCATAGAACTAGAAACCACCAATGATTATATATCCATTTGGACCTACTTTCCAAAGGTAGGTGCCCATTAGTTGTGAACTGATGAGACTTAATAATTTTCATTGGTCGAGAGGATGGGAGGTCGGACTCATCACACCTTTTTGGGGGGAATTATTGACTACTCCGAGACTCTCTTATAAATTTGAGTTATGTTCGTGAATCCTTATTAATTTACCAAGCATGAAAATGAGTTTTTCCTTTAGATATTGCAATAAATGATTGATATGTATGGGATTTAGAGAATCTTTTATATGTATTTGAGGTTCTTCATAGATATAGAATCATCTGTATTTATTAGAGATTATTAGTCAATGATATCCTTCAACACATTATATATAAATCTATTGGTCATTATGATGACCATACTGGTTTTAAAGCCACTCAGTGGGAAACCTGAAGTTTATTTTCATTTAGAAGGACAGGGATTATTTCAGAGTTGGGATCGTACTCGTATATGGGCTACCTATGTATCCTTGTTAAAGAGGAATCAGAACCCACGTAGTTCGGGAATTAAGATATAGTTTAACGCCATAGGGGATAGATTAGAATTAATGGGTGATGGGATTAAACCTTAGAAAAGCTTCCTACATACTCTACTTTTAAGGCAGAGATCAAAGTCCACGTAGTTCGTTTAATAATTTTGGGTCTTACGTATGATTAATGGCCCAAAGAGATGTGTCGTGATTACTTTTACACTCTAATATCACATGATTCATGCTTGGTGTGAGAAACAAGAGGTATCAGTAAACTTGATGATTTTTTCCATGAAAGATGTGGTCACAATGAATGATATGGGACTTATGTATATGTGATTGCCCAAGTAGGTGAAGACTAGGATTTACTCCTGGAAAGAAGCCTAGGAACAAGTTCCATAAAGATATTCATGCTTTATGGAGATTTAGATACTCTAACTTAGGACCTACTCCTAAGGAGGATTCCCAAATTAGGGGGGACTTGAGGCTTACTCTTAAGGAGGATTCCCATTAAGAGGGTCCATAAAGGTATTTGTGCTTTATGGAGATTTAGATTCTTAATTTGGGGCTGACTCCTAAGAAGGATGCCCAGATTAAAAGGGGACTTTAAATTATGACTTGGGACTTACTCCTGAGAAGGTGGCCCAGGTTAAGGGAAATAATGACTGGGGATTACTCTTGAAAAGGAGGCCCAATTTAAGGGGACTTATGATTGGGTTTTATTCCTGAGATGGAAGCCCAAATCAAAAGAACTTGTGACTGGGGATTACTCCTGAGAAGGAGGCCTAGATTAGAGAACTTGGGGCTTACTCCTAAGGAGGATGCCCAGATTAAAGATATTCCCATCTTAAAGGATGAAGTTGAATGAAGTAAATCTCTAACCTTAGTGACATAAAGTTATGTAAATCACAAGGTTTTGAGAGATGTTCCACAGAATTCCTTTCAGATAAGGAAGCCAACAAAGGATCCATGCCATGAATGGATTTGAAGAGTGTTTTAAAGGCTAAATCTTGAAGAGGAGAGGTGAATTTGAGGAAAGGAAGTGAATTGAAAGGAGGCATGCAAGTATTGGTCTGGCGCATAAGTCCTGGTCACGCAAGTATACTTGCGTGATAAGTGTGTACTTGGGAGACGGTTAACCCATAGGGTAATACTTGGGCGAGACTTGGCTCAATCCCTTAGTATTATCCCTAAAGGCTTCCAAAAGGGTGGTGCGCAAGTTCTATTGAAGGGATAAGGTGGTGCGCAAGTGTGGCCATTTCCTTTAAGGGTTATACACTTAGGTGCACAAGTGTTGATGATTTTCAACACTTAGGCCTTGTTCCCCCTCTTTAGATCTTCCATTCCAGGTAAGAAATTACCTTAGAAGCGTTCGAAAGACTACAAGCAAAGACTAGGGTGCCGAGAGCTTGAATCTGACTTTTGGATTTTTCATCCTCGAAATGGGGGGCCCACCGGGGGTATTTATAGGCCATTTAGGACCTTTGGTGAAAATAGAATAGGGCGTGCAAGTCACTTGCATGACCAATATGTGGTGTGCAAGTATACTTGTGCAACCATAGTAAAACTTGCACGACCCATGCTCAAAGAAATCTGTGTTCATGCCTTTGTCAATTTTTGATGTTCTTCAAAGGATGAATCTCTTTGTGCCTAAGGTATTCCCCTTTTTCATTCGTTGGACTCTGTGACGGAAAGGAGCGTCAACACTCATGCATCATTATCAACCCATGAATCATTATAAAATTACTCTTTAAAAAGGAGGGAACAACATTCTATTGAGTCCTATATGAATAAAAAAACCATTATCCATCAAGGGATTTGTTGATCCTCTAGTTTATAGGCAGTGTACCAGTACCACTGAAAAGAGGTTTTTCATTCTCCATTGTTCATGAAATGAAAAATTAATTTTATCTATATATCATTTTGAAGGAGAAATAGATAAATAGTGGAATCCCCTCAAGAATATAAGGGAACATGATGAAATTGACTCCATGGATTGGGATAACATAAAAATAATTATTTAATAATAACATTCATCAAATTATTTGTATGAAGATGGAGAAGTATTTATTTAAGCTAAAGAAAAAGGATAATGAAAACATTGGAACATATGAGGAAATTTTAAAAGATTTCCAATGTATTATTCTAGTGGTAACATCCAACCTAAAAATAATATTAATAGGTTCTTCATAGGCTTAAAACTAAGTCTTCAAAGGGAATTATCCATAATAGACTTCAATATATATGGATATATTTTTTTTGTACCATCAATATGGAAATGGAGGTTTGAGTTATCTTATAAATATCATTGTTTTAATAAGAAGATAAAAAATAGAATTTAAAGGAAAATATAAAAACCATGAATAGAAGAATATTATCTTTACTTTTTTTATCAAATTATGGGAAGAAACATGGAGGAAATTTTCTTAAGGGGACAATTAAATTATTTTAATGTGGAATGGAAGTTTATTAGGGAATAAAATGTCGAGGGGCTGGTTGGAAGTTAGATAATAAAGAAAATAGATATAAATATCCATAGAATGCACCACACACACTCTAGTGATTCAAATTCTAGGAGTATTAACATTTTACTAGTTGTTTCCAAATTTGAAGGTTATTGATGATTATAGATTTTAGTAACCACTTAAAATGAGATACAAAGTGAAATATCAAGCGATCATTATTTCTAACTAGGGGTGAAATAATGACAAGGTTAAAGTTACAATTACCATCCATTATATAAACTATACTATTTTATTTGACTCTAGATCTACCCAATATTTTAAATCTATAGAAATTTATAAGGATATAAAGATTCCACCCAAATTATTATATATGTAATTCATGGTGAAAACACCTATTGTTATGATGATCACATATCAATTATTTTATTCATCTCCAGTTGAAGTTTGTGATAATTGTATTCCTCTAAATCTTATAATTCTTCCTCTATTTTAATTTGATGTAATATTAGGCATGAATTTTCTTTCTCTACATAAATCCCACATAAATTTCCAAGGAAGGGAAGTTAAATTTGATATACCAAACCAACTTATGATATCCTATTAGTGTGATGATAAATATGAATGTCTGATGGAAATTACATTCATTTTATAGGCATTTATTTATATTCAAGATAGGTTATTTGTCTCAGATCGTTGGAGAGAAACTCGACATCGATGATAAGCCTATTACACATGAGTTTTTTAAAATCATTTTAGAAGATTTTCCAAGTATTCCACCAAAACAAGATGTTAATTTCTCAATAGAACTCATACTAGTTTCACACTAATTTCAAAAACTCCTTATAAAATTGTCATGATTGAGTTGTAGTAATTGAAAATTCAAATATATTAAATCCTGGAAAATGGATTAATTCATCCAAGTGTGTCACCATGGGGTGTAACTATTATTTTTTTAAGATGGACCGATGTGTCTCTTTATTGGTTACTGGTAGCTGAAAATATCACAATCTAGAACATGTATACTCTACCCTATATTGATGACCTATTTGATCAAACGCATGGAGATCAATTAATTTCCAAGATTAAACTTCATTCTGGATATCACTAATTGATGGTCTTGAAGGAGGATATACCCAATATAGAATTCTATACAAGTTAGGGGAACTATGAATATATAATGATTTTATTTGGTCTTACTGATTCCTCTAATATCCTTATGTATTTAATGAATATAATATTTTTATATTACACTGATCAGTTTATGGTAGTGTTTATGTATTATATTCTTATTTATTCAATGTGTAGGGAATATAATGATGAGCACTTTAAAATTGAACAAAAGGCCATAAATAAGGATAAATTATATGAAAATTTTAAAATTGTTAATTGTAGATGAAAAATGTTTCATTTTTTGGGTCATATTATCTCAATAGAGCTTTTATCAGTAGATTCATCAAATATGAAGGCTATTGAGCATTAGGATAGACCATTGATGGTGACTGAGATCTATATCATTGTTGGTTTAGCAAAATATTATGAATGTTTTGTGAATAATTTCTCATGAATATCAAATAAACTCACCATGACAAATATTCCCCTGAGAATATGGCTAGAGATTATTAAATATTATTAATTAACAAAATATTATCACCCTGGGAAATAAAACAAGTTGGTTGATGCCTTGAGTCAAAAGTATCATACTAGATTATCTATGATGAGGATAACAAAAGATCCAATATTTTTGTATTTGAAAAGGATGTATTTGGAAATTCTGAAGGAAGGGGAGAAATCATATCATGATCAATTAAATGTTTTACCATATATCCAAGTAATGATTAATGATACACATAAGGAATATGTATAGATGCAAAATAAGGTAATAAATTTTTCTAATTTTACCCATGATCATGATGGAATGATGAGGTTAAAAAACCATGTATGTGTTCTTTACATACTAGATTTAAAGGATTTGTTAAAGAAAGATTATTTTAGTGGAATGGTATGAAGAGATATGTAATAGAATTTGAATCTTAGTTCTTGATATTTCAAAAATTAAAGGCTAATATAAAATTTATAAGCATATGTTGCATTCATTACCCATACTAGAATATAAATCGGAAAACATCACAGTGGATTTTGTCGTCAGAATCCCAAAAATTCTGATAGAATAATGTCATATGGATTGTATTCAATCACCTTATAAAGTTATAACACTTCGTTAATATTATAGAATACTTCTCCCTTGATTGGATTTCCATTGTAATGTTTCATGGAGTAACACATTTCGTTTGTATGATCAGGATCCATGTTTTACCTAGAAATTATTGAAAAGTATTAAATAGTATTTGTATATGGAATTAAGTTTCAACACTATATATCATCCTCAAACAGAATTTTCATCTAAGAAAACAATTCAAACCCTAGAGGATATATTGAGTTCCTATTCTATAGATTTGAAAGGGGGTTGGGATCACACCATCCTCTAGTTGAGTTATTGTACAAAAATATATTTCACTCAATAATTTAGATGGATACTTATGAGTCCCTCTATGGAAATAAGTATAGATCTACAATTTTTTGAAATGAAGTTGGGGAAATATATATATTTTAATGTGAGATAGCTAAAGAAATGGTTGAGAAGGTTAGAGGCATTCAATAACATGTCAAAGTAGCTCAAAGTTAGCAGAAATATTTTTTATAAAATCATTATTATGATCTAGAAATTGAACTTTGTGCAAAGATGTTTATAAGAATTTATTCATAGAGTAAGGTAATTATATTTTTAATAAAGTGAAAACTAATCCATATGTATATCGATCCATTTGAAATTCTTGATCATATTAGGATGGTATCCTATCATTTGGAACTTCCACCAAACCACTCCAAAGTTCATAATGTGTTCCATGTATCTCTCTGAAGGAAGTGCATACTAGACCCTTCAGATTTACTAAACTCAATGTTCGTACCACGAGATCAGGATCTTTCTTATAAGAAACAACTAATGAATTTTTTGGATCATTTATAAAAATTTCTACAAAATAACATCGCTAAAATGGTCAATGTTATTTTGTGAAACCACCAATTTGAATAAGATTCATTGGAACCCGAAGAAATAATGAGGCAAAATTATCCTAATTTGTTTCAAAGTAATAAATTCTGAGGGAGAAATTAATTTTATGGTGGGATTAATATAACAACTCTATTTTTTATGAATTAATTTTTTCAAATAAAATAAATTTCTTTGATGGCATGCATAACAAACAACTCTGAGTTTTAAAGAACTATGAAAAACTACTAATATTATTATTTAAATAAGACCATTATTACATATCCATTAAAAATAGAAATAGGAATATTAATAACTAATTTTTAAATATTATGTATAATTTTTTAATATAAATAACACATATTGGAAAAAACATAATTTTTTATAAAGTCTTTATATGTTTTAAAAATACTATTTTCGCAAAAAAAATACATTCTTATTTATATTGTTGAAAAATAATAAAATTAAATTTTTAGAAATTTATAAAGTTGATTTGATAAAAACTAATTTTTGAAATCAGTATGTCAAAATTATCTTAGGGTGGATTTTTTAGATTTTTCTAAAAATATTAAATTTTCAGTGAATATTGAAAAATACTAGTTTTGATTGATAATTATTGTCTAATTTAAATAATATATATGGTTAATTTATTTTAAATGGGTTTAAAAGTAAAATAAGTTCAATTATATAACAATTAATTAAATTTAGTTTATTTTAATATTATTCATGTGAAATTTTGATACAAAAACTCTTTAAACATTTGAACTTTTTCTCTTTGAAAGCTCGCTTTCTCATCACGTTAATGGGATTAATTTTTAATTAATTTTTTTATTATTATATGAATAGAATTTGAAAAAAAAATTCCATATTTTTAATCATTATAATTTATATTCTCTAATGAGTTTAACTTAATTTTTTACTTTAATTTATAATAAAAATATTAAAAACAATTATCGTAGTTAAGGTAAAAATGGATTTACTATGGGGTAAAAGTAACATGATATTACTTTAAAATGATGAAAAAGTTATAAAAAACCCAATTTATTGAAATATTTAGACCTTATGTCTTATATTATCTAAAATGGTTGGTTTTTTAAACTTTTGGAATGATATAATCATGGATATAACTTTTTCTTTTCAAAGTATTTCAAGTGTTCTACTCACCTCACTTATAAAAGGTCACCAATTCCCCTCTCCTATTAAAAATTAGAAAACCATTTCATTCATCCAATACATACCTAAATAAATTCATTAATTCAATTATATCATCCTTTAAGAATTAGTTTGGTTAAAAAACCTAACTAAGAATCCTTTTGATGCAAACCAAAATAAGTTTCCAGAAATGGGGTGACACCCCTAGCAGAGTGTTTTGTTTAATTTATTCCTCCACCTCATTAAATTATTGTTAAAAAATGTTGATATAATATACTTAGTATATTATATATACCTATATGATTTTATATTAAGTTCATGGCCTACAATGATCTACTCTTCCATCAAATGAGATAGGAAACCATCATTTGTGCGTGTGGTAGATTACTACTTCACGAACTGATGATACTAATTTTACATAACCACCTCTCACAACATGATATAATGATGGATTAACTGTTTATTTATGATATCTGTCATGTTATTATACTTTCATAATTATTATATTATATACACCTTCATACTTTTCATTTTGTGGGAATATAATCATGTCATTCATGTGTATGGCGGATAACTGCCTCACAAAACGATTTGATTCATTTACGCTTTACATGTAAGGTAATAAGGATGTTATTAATGAAAATATGTAATATATATGAAAAAATATTATTAAAGGTATTATATTAGTTATAATTATTTCTTTCAATCATTTAAGAAAATATAAACAATGTTCATGCATGTGTATGACTTATCATCTCCATGAATGCTATATTTGATTTTCTATATCTGACACTTATGGATTATTCTAATAAACTGTAAAATTAATATAAAATATATGTATATCATGGTTAAAATTATGGATATTATCAAATCATGGTCAATGTAATGGGACCAAAAATAAAAAATCAAAACATACATGGGAAACAAAGCAGTTTTTTGCTTGAAACGTGACTTTAACATGGAATTATTAATAAAATAGCATAAGAAAATCATATATAGTATGATAAATATAATTATGGTTTTATAATAAATTTATAATAATCATATATTTATAATACAAGAGGTTTGAAATTCTATGATAGAATTCGAGACTTAAGGTAATTGATCTTTTTCTCGATTTTCTTTCTTTGAGACATATGTTATATTATAAACCTATCTTATTTTATGAAGTGTATATACCAACCATATCATATGAAATACCATGAATTTATTTATTCACATGATATTTTATGTTTTATCTAATGTTATTCCATCATGTTTCTTACAATTCAAAGTTATAAATGTACTAAACATTTTATGGTACAATCTAATCATTTATTATGATTGTTTATGATAAGGTTTCCGATGATAAAATATTATTATACATATCTAAAGAAACTTTTGAATTTTCTTATCCTATTTTGGTTTCATGAGAAAACATGTTTCCATTAATTTTCCTCTCCTTATTTACCCAATATTTAGAAAGATTTTTTTAATAAAAAACCGCATCATTTCCCTCTTCGGTCAAAATCACTTTTTATTCTAAATTTAAATTCCTAAAATTGCGTTCATTTCTTTTACAAAATTATAAAAAAAATATTTAGAAAATATGTTTTACCCAGGTTTTAATTTTTACCAAATTTTTTGAAAGTAATATTCATTTCATTTTCCAAACAATTATTTTTTGGAATTTATCGAATATGTGAAGGGAATATTCATTGAAACATTTACCACATGAAAATAATTTCGCACCATGATTTTATTTGTAGCTTCTTTTATAAGTTTGCAAGTTTATTTTCAACGAAAATGATTTTAAAAAATTTTAATTATTTAAAAAAAATCCAAAGGGTAAAATATATTATCCTCAAGAACTTTTTTAAATCATTTTTAAAAGATTACTTTATAATTTTTCAAGTTTATTTTCAAATAAAATTATTTCAAAAATATTTCTTAAATTTTTAGTTTTAAAAACCGATTTTCATAGAAAATTTTTATTCCTCAAGAAATGCTCCAAGTGATTTGTGTTTAAAAATTATTTTCCATCTAAGGTGAAATATATTGTTGTAACATATTCCTTATAAGGTATATGAATAGAGGATTCCATTATTATTTTTTCTCATCATTGTTTCTGATGAAAATATATTTATGAAACCTTTTTCTCTTCCATGTGTTATACCAAGATAAAACTCTTATGAAACCCAATTATTTTTCCTTGGGTTATACCATGATAAAATTATTATGAAACCCACTTATTTTTTCCTTGGGTTATTCTATGATGAAATGGTTAAATTAATATGAAACCTATCTCTTTTCTAAAGTTTATGATATGATTAAATGTATACGAAACCCATTTCATTTCATGGGTTATCATATTATGAATTTTTTTATTATCTTGAGGAAAACATATGAATTATTTTCAATATATGATGGTTGGGACCTATATCTCCCTCCAATTAATTGGGAAAATATTTGTATCTCATGAGATATACAGGACTAGAATAGGGAGTGAACCCAGTTTAGTAATGGAATGTTTCCTCTATGACAGTCTTGGGAGTGAACCATGATAACTATGATATTTTGGGGAGTGAATCAATTTCGCTATGATTTCCTTGTAATTATGCCTCAACTTATATGGAAATGATTTTCTATTCATATGTGTATGCCAAAATTCTATGTCTTCTTTCGATGTTACGCTCTCACGACTCATGTTCTTTGACTTCCTTATTAATCAAGCCTTATGAGCCACTAATATTTATACCATGAATCAAGATTATAATATTTGATATGAAGGGTATGTATTTAAAATGTTATGATCATATTCTCATACCCTTATGATCATTTTATGCTTTCATATATCCCTTATTTACCTATTCAAAACATCTAAGATCATCGTTTCTAATATTTCTTTTCCTCATGTTATGAAGAAATGTATTATTTATTATATGTACAAGAATGTTTCTAGTTATGAAAAATATAGTAATATATGATTTAGTTCCAATATAAACAATTTTTTATGTTTCCATGTTTCCAAAGAGATTACACATTTATGATCCTCTAATGTGGGTCTGTGTAATTTATTGACTATTCATATAAAAATATGAAATATCTAGGAATGAAAATCCTGGGATTCTATATGATTAATGGTAGGAAGAAATTATCATGTTCTAGTAGGCTTGTGTTAAGGAGGTTCTAGTGTATATCTAAAGATATTTAGAGAATATAAATCTAAGTGAGAAAATTATAAATGAAAATACTAAAAAGATTGTGAATAAATCCACATCCAATAAATTCTATAAAAAACCCACTCATTGTTCTACTTCTTGTGAGATTTGGAAAAATTTGGAATATTTATATTGGAGATATATAAATGATAAACTTATGATGGAAAATTATGATGAGTGCCTTGTGAAAAAGGTAGAAAGAATAAAATAAATAAGAAAAATACTGTTAAGAGATCATATATGAAAATAAAGGTGAATGATTCTAATTTAGTTATAACTTCTGATTCTAAAAATATTGTGGAATTTTCTTTTAAATATATAAATTCATGTCTCTTCCAATATGAAAACGTTATAAGGGGTATTTTTGACCTTTAGGTAGATAATGAATGTTTTCTTAAAGAATTATATATCTAAAGAGATATAAATCCAATGGTTGAAGGGTTGTTAAAGAATCAACTGAAAATGTTGATGAGATTGAAGAAGAGGTGGACCAACTTCAAAAATAATTAATTAATAAATCTGATAGTCGATTGAACTCTATATAAGTAATGAATCCCAAAAATATGTCTACATTTTAAGAAAATTCTATTGAAGTTATTGAAAGGAGAAACTTTAAAGATCTATTTAAAGATGTTGATTCTGGGAATAAATGTTTTAGTGGATTTAGTGGTAATTTTGATCCACTCTCATATAAAGAGAATAATTATAAGGATGATGAGTCTATAATATATGTTCATAATTAAAAAATATGGTGTGTTATGATAAAAAAGATAACCAATCCTTTAAATAAATAGTTTATCATGTGTAGATAATATAGGAAGTAGAATATGTATCCATTAAAAAATAATATAAAATAAGATTTTGAAAATAAAATAGGAGGATTTAATTATTGATATAGAAACAATGGGTTCCAAGATGAAATAATAAAGTGATTTACTAGAAGAAATATAAAAAATCCAAAGATAAAGTGTTCATAGGAATTTAATTGAATATGATTGTTATGCTTACCATAAAAATTATAGAAGAGAGTAAAATATAAAAATTAATAAATTTCTATATTAAAATATATGGAATCTTAACTTAAGTGGAAAGACCGGAAGATCAGGGATCCTGAGACAAAGTACAATTTTTGAAAGGGAAATCAAAAGGTTTACTTTATCTTTAGGGAATCTTCTCTAAGTGAGTAAAAAATAATCTGATTCAGAAATTTAAAAATCATAGGAAGCTTCTGGAAAAGCATGAAAAAAATGATTCTAAAAATAAAGTATCCATAAAATGATATTATTATGGATAATAGGGAAACACTATGTGTATGTTTCCATAATCTCAAGGGATGAATGTCATTAGAATAACATCAGTAACACCAACATCTCAATCGAGAAATAATGACACAAGGTATGTTTTTAAGGAGATATGTTTCTTATGTGTTGATTATGGTAATTTTATAAGATATTGTTGCTATAAGAAACTAGATAAGGAAAAATAGTTCATATGGGGTTCCTAATCTCCAATAGGATGAAACAAGATAATATATACAGGAACATGTCATGTTAATGTGGAAAACATTTTTAGAGTATTATAGGAAAAACAGGGCTCTAAACAAATGGTATATCAAGAACCAACTAGGTTAAACTCACATCAACTCCCCTTGGAGTAAATAAATATATTTGGAAGAAAAATGGAGAGGCTAATCTAGTTGTGAGAATAATAGTGTACACTCAAATAATGAATCACCTCGAAAAATGAGAGAGGTGACTCATATGTTTTCTTAAAAAAAGTATCATGAATAATGCCTTAGTGGATTCATAATTTTTACCATAAGGTGATAGTTTAAGTCAAGAGAAATATATCTCCAATGGAGGAAGAAGAAAGAGTAGAATATCAATAGTAATAATCCTTCTATGAGGAAGAATCATGTAAAATAGTGTACAAGTTGTGGGCTGAAGAGAGAAATATTTATGGATAGGTTTGAGTCAATAGAAATTAAAAGTCTCAAGCCATTAGTACCTATATATCAAAAGAAGACTAAGAATGTGGGTAACGAATGTATTATTATATGGCCAGAATAGGTATATTTTTCTAAAAATTTGGAACAAAAACGTAATTATTAAAATATCATGAAATAAAATATTAAAGGGATGGTCTATCAAGACTAACCAAATTCATCTTCTTGATGATATATTAGGTACCCCTCTCCCTATGAATTTAACAATTTCTCATATGTGTTTGAAGTCATACTATCTTTATGGGGGATATGATACATGGGGTGCATATGTGCTAAAAGAGAATGGTTTCATAAAAAAAGAAGATATATGTGACAAGGAGAATAAAAATACTTGAAATTCACATATGGTGTTAGTTACAACAATTGGTGTTAAAGAACCACTCGTTTTTTCAAATCATTATTTGAAAGTAGGATGCTATGGAAATAGAAGATTATACGATGAAGATTTTGATATTAAACTGAATATATTTCAAATCTATATTTGAATGGTCCAATGGTTCCATGTCCCAATAAATATTAAACTATTGGTATCATACCACTATTTAACTGGCATTTAAACACCAAGAAAATATAAATTGGCATAGAAGTAACAACATTCGAAAAAATTATGTTTATTTTTTGTGTGACAATTTGGCATCTTTGGACAATTTATAGGATACCAGGATACTTCTATAAAACAATGTCATTATCATCAAGTGGCCTCCTTGTCTTGAATAAGGATTAATCATTTTTTAGTAGCTCAATGATTGGTATCAATAAGTGGTATCATTCAAAATATGGATATATTCATGGATATTGGGTGAAAATCACTCTAATATATTTATCCTTATCTAACAAAGGATTATTTTGATGAAGTGAAGACCATCCATACCATGTGGTTCCATATGGTTGTCTTTAAAAATTAGTGTCACTTGGATTAACATGTTGTATTTCTCACACACTTGTAATTAATTTCTCTTTCATAAATTTTTTAGGGTTAGTGGGATTTAGAGCACATGATATTCTGCCTCTGTATGCTTAATTTATTTTTTGTTGACTCAATGTCAAGTCATGATTTTAATCATTGAAAATTTTTCAAAATGGTGTATCCATAAAAAATAATTTTCATTGATCTTGAAAAGTGGTAAGAGGATAAATACCTTAACAAAATTTAAAGTTGATGTAAAAAAGTGAAATATGGATCTCAAAGGATGAGGAAAATATCATTATATCTGTAATTCCCATAGTTGGAAAAAGAATGGAGTTCCCCCACTTTATTTAAGCGCACTAGAAATGTATTGAATAAATATTATTCATTAAAATGAATTAGTTTTTTTCATGAAGAAATACCCTACATACTTTATAGTGATATTGGGAAACCTAAAAGAAATTTAGGTTCAATGCCACCCTATTAGTTAGGATGTTAAAGTGGGAGATCACATAAAGGATGCTTTGATGGACCTAAGGGGAAGGGAACCTGAATAATAAATATGGTTTCAAACATATTTTCACATCTTGATTTAAAAGGGGGATAGATAATTCATTGGAAGATAAAATGAGGGATCATAAATCCATATCCATGAAATGTATTCACTATCTAAGAGAAGATAGATTAATTATTACATTGACAAAAAACAAAAAGGGGTAGAATGATGGACCTACACCTATGTTTTTTGTTATATTTTTCTAATAAAAGTGTCATATATTATTAATATTTTAATTTTTATATTAATGAAAATTTATATTACATTGAATATATTAATAATAATCAGATACTTCCTGGTCCAAAGTAATGGGGTAAATAAAAACTCATGGATGAAATCAATTTCATATCTAGAAATTATGATCAGGAGTTATTATTGATCAAGAGTTATGATTTAATATGAAGGTGGATATAATTGAATATCTAAACTATTTATAAATAGTTTCATTAATCTAATTAGGTTGTGAAGATCATCACTCCATCCATAGTTAGTGATCTTTTCTAGCTAAGGTGAAGACATGAAGAATGATAATTTGATATCTGTATGTTGAATAATGAATGAAATGAAATGATTCTAGTGTGTAAATAATGTCGACCAAATGAATTTTCTCATATGTTTGTGTTTTATTGAAGATGTGGACTTAACACTCATCTTGAGGAGTTTTTCCCATATGCATTTTAATAGAAATAATATTTCATCTAAGAATAAAGTCACAAATATTAATGTTTGGAAAAATTCATGGTCTATAAGATAGATAAGTATTTTCGATCAAAGGCATGAATTTTTTAAAATATGTATGTTTTTATGAATGTGTAGTAGTGTCATGAAATAATTCTATGAATATGAAGATGAAATATTAGAAAATTCAAAAGTGGTGTTAATGATCAAGCTTCAGAAATGGGTATACATTGGTTATGATTTTCTTATGCAGTATTCATACTCCTAGTTATAGTTTCATTGGGTATGATTTCCTGATTTTGTATTAACATTCCTTGATTATGTTTTCATTACCACACATTCATATTATTCTCAATTATTATCCTTAATTAATATCTCCCATGTTTTCCCCCTTATTAAGAAACTGATCTCACCTGTTTTTATCATTCCTCGTTTTATGAAGATGAGTATAAAAAAATGTTATGTCTAGAATGGTGTTAATACAGGTTCTATCATGAACTGAATAGGGATTCCATCCAACCTGACACCCTGTCCAATTCATAGCATGGATCAAAGGGTGTTCTCGATCCTCGTTGGATGGAATCCTGTTCCTAGCTGTCAAAAAAAATATTTTGGAATGATTTCACTCATTTATATAATCACAAGCAAAAAATAAGGATAAAAATCACAATAAATGATAAGCATAACCTCACAAGGTATAATAAAATTTAGATTCAATGTTTTATAACTTTAACAAAAAACAACTACACTGAAATGAAAATGAGATAACAAAACTCTCCCAAAACCACCATGAAACAAAAGGGGAATCACCCTCATGCCACCACCATAAACACCTTCAAGAAGTAGAACATTATAAACCAGATCCACCCTGGATACATCTTTCCTTTACCTCAGTCATGCATAATAAAGACTACATACACCCAAATGTGTATATAATGTGTGATCCAAATCGTAGTAGGATGACACCCAAAATAATGATTCCATTCTATAATATTAGGAGAAAATTAACATGCACATCTTCATGAAAACATTTGGAACATTTTTTAAAAAAAATAAGGAAAACCATTTCTCAAATAATATTGATTAAAATAAAAGAGTACCCAAGGCCTAATGTATACCAACATCTAGAACCATATTACATGAGAATCATGTCACAAGAGAACAAAATGGAAAAATACCTATAGGTTACTAAAATAGGTGGGACACTATGAACCTCGCACCTCAGTGATCCAAATCCACCAACTCAACTACCAACAGTATTCTCATGCATGATACATTAGAGGGGATCCCATCCCAAGGTATAGTGGTATTTATATCATAATCCAAAACCATCGGATTTCTCATTAATGATCCACTAGATGGGGAAAATCCCAAGTTATAGTGTTATATTATCATATCTAATGTTTAGTTGGTTTTTCAATCATCAATACAGCTAGACGAATCCATGCCTAAGACAGTTCTGAATCAACTAGTGTGCTAGTTCTAGTTTTCTGACCTAGAATTCCCAGGATTCCCTTTATGCTAAAATTACATTTCACATATCACACAAATCATCACTTCACATATACAAAAAAAATAATCACATGAATGATAGTAAATCAAAACTTTAACATTTTTACATTGATACAATTATCTCAAATTCACAAGAAAACCACCATTTTCTATAAGAAAATCCACATTCCATTTCACATGCACACAAAAAAATCTGTAAATACATTTCACACAACTTTCACAATTCATGAAATTCATTTGAAAACACCAAAATAAGAACACATATGGAATCAAACCATTTCCATAGGCAAATCCCCTTTTAAATTCATACTCACATCAAACCCATTTAATAACATGGTTTACATTACATTCACAATAAAACGACACATTAAAGGTGAAAAAAAAGAATACAACATTAAACAAAAATAGATTGATCTTAGAAAATCCACTTTCAACATATTTTCACCTTTAAATCCCTTGGAAAATATTCACCCCTTTCACATAAGGCATAAAACACATTCAAGAAGCACAAAAACAAAGAACATAAGAAATATAACCAATTTATTTTCAAAAACAAACTTCCATTACATATTCATGCCCAACCTTTCCCAAAACATATTTCACAACACAAAAATAATCCATGAAATGCATTTAAGAAACCCAAAAAGCAATCAAACTCATATAATGATGTAAAAGCATTGAACCACCAACCACACGCTTAGAATCATCCAGAAATCGATGGAAAAAAATACCTCACCACTATAATACCCTATAAAGACAAGATCTGAAAATAACCATCATGATTTCTCCCAAAAATAGAAGATCAATCCCTCTTTAGGTCAAGCAACCCACTGGAAAACAAGAACTCAAGAAAGAGGAGAGAAAACCCCCTATAATGAGGGAGAAATAAATGGGAAAGGGACATAATTAATGATTCCTTGAAGTTAACTCACTAACAACACCCAAATATAGGTGTTCAACAAATCCAAGAAATCTTGGAGTAGACTCTCATAGCTGAAAATCTTGAATGGGGCGAAATGGATGTGATTTAGGGTTAAAATCAAAGAGGGAAATGGGTAAATCCCAAAATTTTAATGACCTGGAAAAGTATCATAGTTTTCCCGCATGGTTTTCCAAGACATATATAAATCATGCATACCTAATTGTCTAAGAGGACCAAGCCACACAATTAGCCTACACAGGTTAAAAAAATTTGTGCCAACCATGTGGTCCCCACTATCCAAAATGACATTTGGTCACACGCTTACCTGGGGAAGAGTGTACAATTTCCCCTAACCATACGCCAACCATGAACCACCTACTATCAAGCCTAGAGTAACCATATTTTACAAAAAAAAACAAGGTAAAACTATGGGATTAATTCAATACTAAAAATAAACAAAAGAAATATGTCAAAATAAAAACACAGATGTGACAATTCTCCCCACTATGAAAACATTACGCCCCTAGAAAGTCAACTTGGAGATATATACAAGAAAAAAATGGATACTCATATTCAATCCAAGACTTCCTCTCTCAATTTTCATGCTCATCACTACCATCCTTCCCAAGAATTCAAACCAATGGAATAGTCTTCCCACATAGCACATTCTCCAAAGAATCCACAATCTTCACTGGCCTCTCAAAAATAGATAGATCGGGATTTAACTCTTACTCCTCCCATTTCAAAACATGGGATGAATCTATATTATACTTCTTCAACTATGATACATGGAACACATCATTGATTTATGTCAATTGAGAGGGAAAATATAACCCTTATGCCACCTTACCAACTCTATTGGTAATCTCAAAATGGACTGATATACCTCGGCGTTAGCTTTCCTTGTTTACCCAAATGATAGTGACCCAAGTGAGGTTCTACCTTTAGAAACACCCAGTCAACCATAGAAAACTCCAAATATTGATTCCTTTGATCATAATAAGACTTATAAATGATCTAATATATAAACAACTACTACCAGATAAACTTATCTTTATTAGAAGTTTCATGCACAAGGCTCGGACCCAATAATGAGGTCTCACCCACCTCATCCCAACATAAAGGAGACCAGAACAACTATCCATAATGTACCTCAAAAAAATCCATTTGAATCAAATATTGGAAATATTATTATATGAAAACTCAACCAATACCAATTGGACATCCCATGAACCTCCAAAGTCTAACACACAAGCCTAAAGCGTGTCTTCGAAGATATGATTCACCTGCTCTGTTTGACCATATTTTTGATGATTTTATACCATGATCAACTTGACTTGTGACCCCATATCCCACAGCCAAGAGGTAAAAAAGGAGTCCCTATCAGAAACAATTGTTGAAATCATACTATGATCCCTCACAACTTCAAGAACATACAACTGACCAAACTCACTCGCCTTATTGAATCCCTGATTTGAATGAAATGGGATGATTTGGTCATAATATCAAACACTACTCAAATATAATCCCTCCCTCGTAGTGTATAATGTTTGGTGAAAATAAATCCATGGAGATCTCATCCAACTTCCTAGTAGTAATGGGTAATGGCTAAAGAAAACTAGAGGGATTTTTCTTATCTAATTTAAACTGTTGACATGTATAACATCGTGATATAAAGTTAGTTATGTCCTACCTAAATCTTGGACAATAGAACTAAAAATTCACATCATAAAAATTTTGGGTGGAACCTGGATGAATGGTCCACTCAGACCGGTGACTATCTATAATCACCACCTTCCTCAAAGATAATGGCACCACAAAGCATCCTTTGAAGCAAAAATCCCCCTCAGGAGACAATGAACACTCCCAAGGCATCTCCCCACCATATTGAAACAACATATAATGATGAAATAATTAATCACTCTACTACTATTGATTAATAAACACAATAATAGAAGGTGTCGGCTACACACTGGCCAAGAACACACCTCCACTATGCTCCTTGGTCTCTAGGTGAATCTGAGAAAATATCCTCATCAAATTCCACTCATCACTAGACTCTTTCAACAATTTCACTATCACTTTCCTTCTCAATGAATCTTCCACAAAATTACCTTTACCTGGGGTATAGAATATATCAAAATCAAACCCATGATGATACTCAACCCAATAATGTTCCCTAAAATTATAATAATTTTTAGAGAAAATGTATGTTAAGAACTTGTGATTAGAATAAACTAAAATATTCTCCCCAAAAATATAATGATGTCATGTATTTAATCGATGCATCACCTATTATAACTTGATGTCATGGGTTGGGTAATTCTTTTCAACTGGTTGGAGTTGGAATGAACCATAATCCACCACATGATCATCCTGCATCAGCACACACCCAATACCAATACCTGAGGCATCATAATAGACAACATATCCCTATATAGATTCTAGAAAGATCAAAATAGTGTATGTGTTCAACCATCTCTTTAACTCCTTAAAGTAACCCAGACACTATAGTCTCCATTCAAACATCACCCCCTTCTAGGTGTGAACCATTATTTACAAATCAAGAAAATAGAAATATCAAATGAACCTCTTTTAATACCCCGTTAGGGACAAAAAATATTCTAATTTTAAAAACATTATTTAGATGTTCCCAAGACATCATTGAACTCGTATTCTTAGAGTCCACGGAAACCCCTTAGTCTATGATCACATAGTCCAGAAACTTCACCAACCTGATATAGAATCCCTGCTTTGAAAACTTTTCATAGAGACAATGATTTCAAAGGGTTACTAGCACAATTCTCAAATGCCTATAATTCTCTTCCTCAGTCCTATAATATACTAGGAGGTCATCCATAAATACCAAGACAAATGAATTGAGATACTGGTGGAACACACTATTCTTAAGCGCCATAAATATTGATGGAGCATTTGTTAACCTAAAAGGCATGACGAATTACAAAAAATGAATATACCTTATTTAGAAGGATTTTTTCATATAATCCACATCTATAACTCTAACATAGTAATACCAAGAACACAAATCAATCTTTGAAAACCACTTTTCCCCCTTAACCTGATAAAAAATTTCATCAATTCAAGGAAAAGGATACATTTTCATAATTATCACTTTATTCAGCTTCTGGTAATAAATACGCAATTGGAGAGATCTATCATCCTTCTTTGTAAATAGAAATGTGGTGGACCGATGAGAGATGCTTGGGATAATTAATCCTTTAGATTCCAAATCATAAAGTTGTACATTAAATTACCTCAACTAAATGAGCGCCATACATCATGAGGTAAGAGATATTGGTTGTGTTCTCGGCATTAAGTTGATGGTTAACTCTGCATACCACAGGAGGTAATCCACCCTTAGGAGAACCACTATCATCATCAAATGTGATCAATGAGATTTTATAAACAAGGTTTCACAACTCTATAAGTTTAGATCTAGCATGTCCCAACTGAGGATCCAGTTCACCATCTAAAACTTGGGTACTTCCATCAGCTGCAATAAAATTCAATTTCCGCCTATAAAAATCGATGTGTGCATGGAAACACACCATCTAATCTATACCAAGGATCACATCAAATATTTTCATCTCTAAAACGAGGAAGTACTATTCCAACTCGAACCCTAACACAGTGAGTGCACAAAATGGACACATGAAACCCTTCTTTCGATTCATAAAAAGAGGGGTTACCAACTCCATCGCATAAGGAATAAGATTGATTGGAAACATTAACAAATCCATGATTTGGGCATAAATAAAAGAAACTAAAGCACTAATATCAAATATAACAATAGCTAAAGACGATGGAAAAAATAATAGTACCTGAAACTACTGCAGGCCCTATATCGGATTACACTAGTGAGTGGTCCACCACATGAAGTTTCCTCATCTCAACCTAAGCCTGAGAGTGACCAGTGTCTTGAGTCTCTGTCCTAAACTATCTCTGCCCTGAAGATGATCTATCCCTTACACCATGACTTTTGAACCAAGAACCCACTATCTTGGATGGTTATAACCAAGTTGAAATCCCTTTAAAAGACCCAAATCCTACACCAATCTGATATAAGTGTGTTACCTTTAAAGAATTGCTACAAATTCCCCATATATACACATCGAGGACAAGGTCTGGGTGGAGATAAACACACTGAATGCATTTTTCCTAGCTTCCCACACTGATGGCACACAACTGACCCAGTTTCAGAAGCCATAGATGAATACAGCTGGGATGGCTGTCCTAAACAACCACCTCCCCTCTTCCCCTATTCATCCAGATTCCTCTTCTTCATAGAAGAACTACTATTTCCCACTATTGACTCAAATCTAGGGAAACAGATCTTTCCTCCATAATAAATCTACACCACAATAGAATGATCAACAACCTTATAATAGGTCTTCATCTTGAAAAAGAATGCCTGAGATCAGATTTATATTCACAACCCCATATTTGACTTCGGAACTTCCATTTTTTCAGTGGAAACGATCTAGGGTGCATATCAAACTAACTCTATAAAGAGTTTAGAATTCTCCATCAAGGTTCAGTGTCATTGGATAATCTCTATAAACTCCCATGATCTGGTGATTTCCAAAATCATGAGGAAATACTACTCATTGAAGATAGGATTGAAATATTTCTAACTCATTTGTTCATACCTTCTAGCTTACACCACTGAGTCTCACTACTTCTGACTGGGTACTTCCAACATGAACGAATCACATTTCACTCAAACTACCTTAGTATTATCAAGAAACTTGAACATCCTCTATATCTTCTCTATCCACTCCTTTACTTCATGAGGTTGCATGCTACCTAAGAAAGAAGGAGGATTTCATTTGAGGAATTCCAAAGTTGTATCCTTTCTAGGACCATGTTTATCTTCTATAACTTTATAAAGATCAGATCCTACTCTATTCCACAGATCATTTAAATCCAAAACTACAACTTCTACTAACCTCTAATCAATTTTTGAGGGATAACTCTCTTCGAACTCTTCCTACGGCTGCACAGGAAGTCTCTTGGGAGGAATCTTGATACATAGGAAACAATGAGGATAAATCTTCAATAAAACCATCAGCACACGTTATAAAATTCTTTAGAAACAATAACATCAAATATAAAACACTTAAATGATTCATATCAAACCAAATAAATCATAATAAAAAGTCAACCATACTACTCCACCCCCCACCCAGTTTACATATAAAGTCTACATTCTGTACATATCATTTAGAGGAGAAGTCAAACCAAATTTCCTACCATCCCATGGAGACTCGATTCTTATCATGAGGTGTGTTGGATGGTCACCCCACTCAAAACCAGAACATCAAGCCCCAAAAATCCTAGATTTAGTTTTTCTAAACTCATTCCCAAATAACATGACACAAAAAGAGCATTACCTTCTCTAATACCATTTTTCATGAACTGAATTGGTATTCCATCCAACTCAACACCCAAAAAAATTTATGGCATGGCCTGAATGGAATTCCTGATCCCCACAGGCTGGAAAATAGTGGCTGAGTATCAAAAATATTTTTTTGGGACTATTTCACCAATTTATATAATCATAAACAACCAAATAGAATAAAAATCACCATAATTGATAATCATAACAAAAAAAGGTACAACAATATTCAGATTCAATGTTTTACAAATTTAACCAAAATGAAACATAATATAAAGGAAAGGGGATACAAAACTCTCCCAAACCCTCCATGAAACAAGAGGGTCATAACCCTCAAGAAACAAACATCGACACCTACAAGAAGTGGAACACTAGAAACCAGATCTAGCATCACCATCACGATACATCTTTCCTTTACCTGGGTCATACATAACAAAGTATAAAAACACCCAAATTTTTATGTAGGGTGTAATCCAAATCCAAATAGGATTGCACCCAAAATAACTATTTCATTCTATAACATTAGGATACAAATTAACAATCACATATTCATGAAAACATTCGAAAAACTTTTATGAAAACATTTTAAGGAAAACCATTTCTCAAATAAGATTTCTTGAAATAAAAATGTACCCAAGGGCTAACTTATACTAATTTAAATAACCAAATAACATTAGAATCATTTTATAAGAGAGAAATATTGTAAAATCTCTAAAGGTAACTAGAATAATTGGGTCACTATAAACCTCATAACTTGGTGATATAAATCCTCTTTCTCGACTACTAATAATGTTCTCAGGAACAAGCCATTATAGGGGATCATATCCTAAGGTATAATAGACTCCATATCATAATCCAAAACCAAAAGAGTACCCATGCATGATCCACTATAAGGGAACATATCCAAAGTTCTAGTGGTCTCTTATCATATCACATGTTTAGTTAGTGTTGTAATCATCAATTCTACTAGATGAATCCAGGCCTCAACCACTTCTGAATCAACTGGAATACTAGTTATAATTTTACCACATATAATACTTTGGATTCCCTTTTTTCAAATTCCATTTCACATATCACACAAATCATCACTTTCAGACATAGATTACAATTATCTCAATCACATAAGGAAATCACCACTTTCAAATTTTCACATTGATCCAATGATCCAAAATTCACAAGGAAATCACCATTGTCTATAAACATATCCAATTTCTATTTTATAGACACACCAAAACCACTTGGAAAAACATTTCACACCACTTTAAAAATTCATAAAACCCATTTTAAAACATCAAAATATGAAAACATATGCAATCAAACCATATCTATGGGAATTCTCTTTTCAAATTCATAATCACATTAAAATCATTTCATAACATGCATAAAATTACTTTCATAAATTAAATACACATTAAATGTGAACAAAAAATAATCCAACATGCATCATAAACCCATTTCTATTGTAAAATACACTTTCAACACATTAATACATTTAAATCTCTTTGAAACAAATTCCACTCCTTTCACACAATTCATAAAACACTTTCAAGAATCACCACAACAAATCACACAATAAATATAACCAATTAATTTTAAATAACCAACTTCAATTACATATAAATATAAAACATTTTTCAAAAACAAATTTCACACTAAAAAAATAATCCACATAACACATTTAATCAACCGAGAAAGCATAACAAACTCATCTAATAATGTAATAATATGGAACGACCTACCTCACACATGGAAACTTTCGAAATCTAGTGTAAAACTATAACCTCACTTCCACAATAACCTTTTAAGGAAAGATATAATAATAAAAATTATGATCTTACACAAAAACACAAGATAAACCCCTCTTTAGGTCATACAACCCACTGGAAAAAAGAACTCATGAAAGAGATGAGAAGAACCTAGGAAAGAGTGATAAATCAAGAGGAAAATAACTTAATTAATGATTCCTTGACTTTATCCCACCAAAACCACCAAAATATTGGTTTTCAAGAGGTCTAAGAAAGCGTGGAGGAGTCTCTCATGGCTGAAAATCCAGAATGGGGTGAAATATAGGTGATTTGGATTAAAATCGAAGAGTGAAAAGGGTAAATCCTAAATTTTAAATGACCTAGAAAAGTCATACGATTTTCCCACATAGTTTCCCAAACTGTTCCAAAACTTTGTGTCCCTCACTATCCAAGATGAACAAGGCACATGGTTAGCCCACATAGTTTGACAAACCGTATGCCAACTGTGTGGTCTCCAATATCTAAAATGGTATTTGGTTGCACTCTTACCTAGGGAAAGGTATATGGTTTCCCCTAACTGTGTGCCAATCATGTGACACATGCTATCAATCCCCAAATCACAATATTTCACCAAAAATTCAAGGGGAAACTATGAATAAATTAATGACTGAAAATAAAAAAAATACCACAAAATAAAAACTTATATGTGACAAGTTAAATTAAATATAAATGATTATAGTTTGGTAAAACATGACATTTATGTATATAATTTCAAAAGACACTAAACTTTTGGGCCCTGAGAGTGCAATTAAATATTGAAAATATATGTAAAATTATTTAAGTGGTATGGGTTCATCTCAGTTAATATCAGTATACATGTCTAAAATATGAATAATTTTTTGTACTGGATTTGGTATTTTGGGTATTATGCACTTTAATTGGTATCGGAGTAGGGATTATTTACTTTTATTTATTAGGATATAGATAATTGATTGATAAAACTCAATGTAACCTAGTATGAATTGAACGAATTATTGTTTAAACTAATAGTGTCATTATTGAACCAATAACATCATAGTTTAAACTAATACTATTATAGTTGAATATAAATTATTGGGTTTAAAATTAAACCCCCATAGAGAAAATAATATTAGGATTTATTTTTTGAAAATCATTTGATTATTTAGATTTATTTTGTGAAATAATATCATAATAATTATGTTTTTTTATTTGGTTGGAAATAAGAACATAGAAATGAAGCCATGGAAGGTATAACTCTAGAACTAAAAAGAATTGTAACCAACTAGGGAATCATATTTGGAAAAAATGGTTAATAAAATTTAAAATATAAACATATTCCAATTATGAGGTAAAGAATAATATTTCCATCCATACACAAGATAATTGTGTCGACATCTCATTGGAAATTATATCTTGAATATGGTCTATGTTAAGGATAACCTTAGATATTTTCCTTAGGGATAGATAATTAAAATTTTGTGAATGTGGTTTATTTAGGGGGGAGAATGCAACATCCCAAATTTAAGTAAAAATTTTATTTCCCTATGATACTATATTTATTATTTTAAATTAATATAATTATGAGTGGAAAATAAATAATATAACATGTGAATGAAATTAAAAACACATTATTCACTTATAGTGGAACATTATAAGAATCATATATGAAACATATTATTACAGAAAATGGATGATTACACACCTTAAAGTTTTATAATATAAAAGTTTTCAAAAAAAATAAATAATTTTCTTAAAACTAGGAAATCTTCATGGTCGTCTTTACATTTGAGTATCACTATTAGTACAAAATCATTAATGAGAAAAAAACATCATGAAATTTGAAATCATTTTATAAAATTTAAAAATAAAATTAATGTAATGAAAATTATTATTTCATAAGTTATAATTGAATGAGTTTATATAAGTTAATGGGGTAATATAAATATAATATTACCATTATAAAATGGTATTTAGTCTTTAGGTATAATGTTACTAAATAAATTACTAGCTTAGAATTATTATAATATGGTTCATTTAGATTATATATATATGTATATATTCGTTAAAAATTATTTATCATAAATATAATAAGTTATTTTTGGAAAAAATAAAGTAAGTACTAATTCCTTTTTGAAAATACCATTTATTAAAAAAATTATAAATTATGAAATTTTGTTAAATTTAATACATTTAATGATTAATTTTAGTAAAATGGTGTGTTAAAACTAAATAATGAATTTGTATACTATGTAAATAACTATTATGATTTAATAGATTAATTATAAGGAAAACAATTTAAGGATTCATGGTAAAAGAGATATGGTTTATTCATAAACATTATTTCCATTTTATATTGTGTATTTTAATTTATAATATTAATTTCTCATATTTGGAGGCTAAAATTTATTAGAATTTATTATTTATATATATATAAACTAAAATATATTTAATTATTGTTAAATAATTATAAATAATAATTAAATAATTTAATGAAAAAAAATAAATATTTTTTAAAATAATTGTTCTTTCTGTATTTTTTGTATTTTTTTTAATAAATTTAATTGATCACTTTTAAAAACGATTTTTAACATAACTTATTATTTATATGTATAATAAAATAAATTAACATTAATTTTATGATTACTACCTAGTATAGAATAATAATTAATTATTTTTATGGTTAAAGTTAAATTTTTTTTAACAATTCTTATCCATTATACATATTTATTTCAAACATAATTATATCCGCTTTTTGAAATTGAATCTAATAAAATTTATTTCATGTATGTATACTGAATTTTTACAATGTATTTTAAGGTTAATCTATTTTTTTAAATAAACAGTATCAACCTAAAAGTTCATTACCATAGTAAAGAGTAAAATGAGATCATTTTTTAAAAAAATGTGAAAAATTAATAAAATATCTTAATATATTGTCACTTAAATGTTTGGTTGATTTAATTTTAAACATACCTTCCTTAATTTAATATTTATAATCCCATTTCAATGAAAATTTATATTTCTTTCATAATATTGAATGTGTATTTTTTCAAATGTAACTTCTTATGACTTATAAAAGGACCCCACCACCACAATTCTAAAAACACAATAAAAATTCATATCAATATAAATAATATTCAAATATTTTCTCCATGATTACTTGTTTTTTAGGTTATAGTCTCAATATTATTCCCCAAATCCTTCAAAATAATGAAATATTCCAATATGATATATGATTTATTATTTGAATTTTTTTCAATTGGTGTATGATGGGGTGTATTCATGAAATCAAAAACTCCCAATGGATGCCATATTAGTGATAAGAGATTTCATGTGGACCAATTTTCCAAAGTCAGATGTTCACTCAGTGCTTTCCAAACAATGATGCTATGGAATTTTATTTGGTATAGTGGGTGGAAGGTTAGGCTCATCGAATAGTTTTTAGGGGATTATTACTTACTCTTGGACTCTCTTATAGATTAAATACATGTTTCATGAATCGTTCCCTTATCCCAATACATAATAGGTTACCCTTGTTACAGTATTTTTGTATTATCTTGTATTGATATAAATATCTATATGTAGCATAGGTTCTCCATAAACATGCGTATCAATATGTATTAGAGTTTCTCTGTTAGTGTGAACATCTATATGTATAAGATGTTATCCATCTTGTTTCATTATAACTTAGTGATGTTTGGTTTTAAGGAGACATATTTTATACACACATAGTTTGGAATTATATATTTTGTTAATAAAAATTGAATCTATAAGTGTTCATGGTGTTAGGATAGGGCCCATGAAAGTGGATTCCTATGTATCCTTGTGAATGGAATCATAACCCACACAGTTTAGTGCCACTTAATAGGATACATCTTACCTTTTGAGGTCACGTGATAATGATGGATCTATGTAGTTTAACATCATATTGTAAGAAAGTACGTTTGGTAGTTTAAAGTCATGAAACTCTAACTAGCTGGTAATTCCTATGACACACCTAATTTATTATAGTAGAAAGATCAACTGAACATCTTAGCCAACATGATTCATGTTCAGTGTGAGAAATAGGAGATAAGAGATCAAATATATTCTATTTGATATAAAAAAAGGGATTTAATATGGCCTAAACATTTTTGATATCATAGTAGGATTAATATATCATAAAAGGAGTGATAATAGGATGCTTAGAGGGAATTATTCAAGGGTTTCCATTAGATACCTAACCTTGTAGGCGAGTTATGTGAAGATATGTTTGAGGATTATAACTAGGAGGAGGTCCATATCATAATATAAATTTCTTACTTAATCATTTCATGAGTAATAATTATAGGACTTTTAATTAGGATAATTTCATGATTGATTTAAATATCTAACCCCCTAGAGGCATGGATCAAAGTGATAAATAAGAGATAATATAAGATCAAACAAGTCATATAAAAGTATACAGTAATATTTGAATAGGAATTATATGTTGAGTCTTCCTATGAGTTAAAATTCATCTCATTCTTATGAAATGAGGCATCCCATTTTCATTACCTGAGGCATAATATTGTCATTGAATTGGATAAGCTTACAGTTTTATGTCTTATATTGAGGACATTGGCTATGCAGTTTAACATCTCATTATGGGGACATTATGTAATAAATTTTTCATCATACGGCTTAAACCTATTGATATACCATTAAATTGGTTTTAGAGAAAGTCCCATTGAGGGATAGAATATGTTTTTTTACCTTAGTAAAATAAATCCATATATATAGTTTATATGCTAGAGAAAGGGTCCATGGTAAATTGAAATTCAATGTAGGACAAGAGCATTAATATTGGAGAAATAAACAGCATATAGAAGCCCCATTTTTCAAAGGGGATTTAATATGTGAAATTTCTCATGCATAAAGGGTGTATCTCATGGAAATGGCTCCTTCACAAAGGGCTTGTGAAGGGATTCCTTCATGAAGATATTATAAGGGAATTCCTTAGAAAGGTCTCAAGAAGGTCCTAATTTGGGGATGGATTCATTTTTTAGAGGTATGACATATTGTTTTTTTGGTTCCTTACTCTGGGGTTCCCCAATTACCTAAGGGTTCTATATAGATTTTTATTTGTGCCTTGAATTTTTGGATTGGGAATGTATTTTTATTTGAATATATCCCATTATTTCTCTTATATATTAATTACTTATTTGAATTTCTTAGTCAACCAATCTATCTAAATGAAAGTTAATGAGGTAGTTTTTGAACAACATGGTTCATATAGGATTTAGTGCCTCACTGGGGTATTAGAAGTGGAGATGAGTGTTCCATATATTTCTATGTGATGGGATTAAAATATATTCCTTTATTCCAAAAGTGAAAACTATTTGTAGAAGGAATTAAATTTATACATTTTTTTAAATAACGATTCCCTATGGAAAAGGGGTTTTTAATGGGACCATAGTGATACACTTTAATCCTACATTTTTGGGATTTTTTGAATCTAAACTCATATGTAGGGAGGCTATAAAGATATATATTCTAAACACAAATGATTATTCCATGCGGGAAAATAGATTCATGAAGTGATAAAATTTCTATAATACCTTTTCCTAAAATTTGGAATCAGAAATCATATACGAGAATCCATAAAAATATTCCTTCCAACTGAAAATGAAAATTTCATTTTGGAGATAGTACTTCAATAAGGTATCAAATTGAAACGTAGACACACTAAAGTTTTTATATTTTATGAATTAAACTACTATGTTAGTGTATATAAATAGATTCCTTTAAACCAAAAATGACGATGTCATTCAAGAGAAGGTTATTTTTTAACCAGCATTGATGATTTATAGATGATGAACTTTTTAAATAGTCAGTGTTTTAGGAATAATTATTTGTGCAATGAACAATTATTCTATTTTCCAAATTCAACACAACTTTTCATCCCATTTATCTGACTTTTGTGTAACAACCTTCTTTCTAATACTTTTTTAAGACATTTTAGACTTTACAGGTGTAAATACCCACTCTTTATGTACATGGAAATAATAACACTTTTATGGAATACTTAATACATGGTATATATAGAAACCCAATGATCGTATTAGTTTAGTGTCTTTGGAAACTGGAAACACATTCTCCTAACATGGTGAAAGATCTTAAAAATCTTCTATAAAGATATTCCCCATTATTTTTCCTACCTAAAACCTTTCTTTATATCCTAGGGAAAATAAAATGTAAAAACGGTGAGCACAGATACTCAGTAAGGGTAAAAGAGAAAAATATCAAATAAAACATGATCATAAGAATGTAAAAACATAAATATAAATTTTGAAAATCCATTCAACATATAAAAAAACTTGAGTTGTGAAATAAATATTGCTAGTTCATAAGTCATAAATCACAAAGTAATCATGAACCATGAGAAACTATCATTGGAAAAAAATGGAATTTTGAAAAACATATAAATATAGAAAATAATTTCATATTAGTCAAGTCTCATTGAAATGAGCCCCATAGTAGAAAATTTACATTATTGAACTGGGTTTCCATATTTTTCTAGTCCTGTATTACTAAACCAGATTTACTTTTTGTTTCAGTCCTGTATTACTGAACAAGATTTACTTGTTGTTACAGCCTTGTATTACTGAACCAGATTTACCTTTCATTCCATTCGAGTCTATATAATGATATATAAATCTTTAAATAATTAATTGGAGGGAAATATATGTCCCATCAATCTCATAATTAAATCATTCTTACATGTTTCATAAAAACCGAATTCATTCATCATAGCATAACCCAAGGAATAAAATGGGTTTCATAAACATAATTCCATCATAATATAATCTATGTAAAACAAATAGATTTCATAAATATAATTCCATAAAAAATACTATAACAATTACAGTTATATTATACTTGAAACACAACCCAATTAAATAATTCCATCTTATATATAAAATACTTTTGATTGAACACTTGAAATTAATTCTTGATGAAAATATCTTTTCTTCTTCAAAAACATTTTCTTTTCTCAAAATGACACACAATTTTAAAATAAAATAATTTATTTTAAAATAAAATTTAAATATTTTAAAGGAATAGTCATAGAAATATGGTGTTATTAAAACATAAAAACCTGTCATGCCATATAATTTAAATGAAAATATTCATCTCTTACTTTTTTCAGATAAGTCAGAAAGTACCACATATAGAAAATAAACAAAAGATTCCTTTCATACCATTTAATAAAAATTCACCAATTAGGTAAAATTTAATTTAAAAATTTTTATATGGATATAAATAATATTTTGGAAGACATATTTAGGAAACATGTACGTGGATGATAAATATACCCTAGTATATACTTACGTATAAACAATCTCATAAAATAATGAGATTGTGAAATTATCCCTTATCAATTTATAATCAGTCGAATCAAATGCATAATAAAATAAATAAAATTATATTTATATCATAAACTTCATAATAAGAACCATAATAACATTCATGGGTTGTATAAACACCACACAAAAGAAATATGCAATGTATAAGTCATATGTCCCACAGAAATAAAAGTGAGACAAAATAATCCCTTACCTTAAGTTTGATTTCCTTCACACGTAAATGAAAATCTTATATAATGGTTTAAATATTTTCATTAACTTATTCCCAAACCATTTTTATACATATGATATCACATGTGATCATATTAACACATATTTAATAATATTTCATTAATACTCTTTTTGGGTGTTAACTGCTTTATTTTCTCTTTCATGTTTTGTCATATAAGTACTGATTCGTGTAAATAGGATATTGTTACATCATTTAAATAATCATATTAAGGTAACATATATCATATTTATTGATTATATACATTTATATAATCATTCATGAATGGTGTACATGGATATGAATCACATCATTTCATGGAGACGGTAGGTCGTACGTACTCATGAGCGGTGATATCATTTCCTTAATAGTAAAATGTATGGAAGTGGATGGTATATTTTTTATAGTATTAATATCAAAATAATATATAGTTATTATTTTCGTCATTATACCCATCCAAGTAAATTGGTAGTGAAAAATAGATTACACCACAGCATGGAGATGGTAAGTCATACATATACATGCGTTGTGATTTCATTTTTCATCGGATGGATAGATTGTGGAATAAGGTTGTTCCAAAACAAAATAACATCTCAGTATATAGGTGATAATTAATTTAATACTTTACAATGGAAACAATAAATTAATAATGAAATATAAGAAGAAATGGTCTTAAGAGAGCCGGTAAAGGAGATTTCCTCTTCTTCAGCAAGCTCCCCCTAGATCTCCTCTTAAAGACACTAGAGTTGGACTTTTGAGAATAACAGCACCTCAAGAATTTGAATAAGTAATTTTATAAGGAAAATGGTTAGGTGGTGGTATATATTTAAGCCTAAAATTGAAGTGAATAATTGATGGAGGCGGTTCCATTTTATAATTGAGGTGAGGGTCACTTTTGGGATCTCCAAAGACAATAATTTATAATAAATTAAAACCCCATTAAAACCCCCAATATTTCATAGTTACGATTATGATATGATATAAGGTCGTAATATCATCAAACAATAATTTTTATCCATGTTTTTATACCAATTTAAACCTTATCATTTCAATTAACCCTTAATTATCGTATTTTAATTTTAACTAAGGTAACAAATTGTTCAATATTAAAATAGTGTAATTTCTAAATATTTGAAGTAAATTTGAACATAAATGAAAATTTTAGATACTTTTAGGCCATAAAATTATTATTTTATGTTTTTTAAAATATTTATGTGTTTTATATAACTTAATAAAACATTATTTTGACAAAATATCTATTGTTTCAATTTTGACGCTATTCATTTAATGGATTTTTAAAGTTATCAAGAAAAGATTTTATCCTCTAAAAAATATTTTATTATATCCATAAGTGGTCATTGTAGTCTATAAAATTAATTTTACATGTTAATAATCCTAATTTATATTTATTTTAATATTATTAATAACATTTATTTGATATTTCCTTTAATAAAACAAGTAAAACATTAGCTTTGTGTAATTATTTAATAAACTTATTTATTAAATAAAAATGTAAAATAAAATACTATTATGAATATCAATCTAATATATTTCATATTAATACTTATATTAAAATATATATTTTTCTAAATCCACCATTAAAAATGTTATACTTATTAAAACATTAATGTGACAACTTTAACATCAGTTTAAATAAAATATTATAAGTGTCATAATCTTTTCTATATGGAATCAAATAGTCAATAAATATACCATTTTATGATTAGGGTTGATATATACTCTACCAATAATATTGTTTCATGTTTTTTTTGTCTTTTAATAGTTATTATAATTTTAATAAAAATATATTTTATTGATTTTCCATTAATTAAATAATTTCTCCATCATCGTTTTACAAGACTTTAAGGTAATTATTTAATATATAAAAATTAAAAATAAATTACCATGATGGAGATAATTTAATTATATTTCTGGATACTATATATTATATAATTCCTCTGATAATTATCACTATATTAAAATTATTTTACTTATAAGACTTAAGAGGGTGACATGTTGTCACTTTCATTTATTTTAATAATATACATATCATTTTCATGTACAAGATTACATTAAATGAGTTAATTTTAATACTTAAGTGTAAAGGATATACTTTTATTCAACCAATATGATTTTGGAAGGTTTTAGGGTAATTTTATTGTCCTTATCATATTATTTGTTACCCTAATTTACCCTATTTAACTTTAACCGTGTTAAATAAAAATTACCAAAACTACTATTCATAAAATCAAAAAAAATAAAAGGAGCCTATTTAATAAATTTAAACCAATTTATTCCAAATATTGAATATATTTTTCAAAATTTTAAACATAAAAGTTTTAGTAAATAAAATAAAATTATTCCCATTTTCGGAATGAAAAACTGGTTTTTTTAAACGTTAAAACATTGCAAAAGATTGAAATGTTTTTAGATCAAAATTCAATGTTAAATTAATAAAAATGTCCTAAATTATATTGAATGATAAAAATTTATTCTTTGTATACTTTAAAACTATTACATAATATAATTTAATAATAAAAAAAATTTTGATGAAAAAAGTTTTTTTCAATTAAAATTTAGTTTATTTTTATTATTCATCAAAACTTGAAAGTTATCAAAAAAATATAAAAAGTTAGTCTAAAAAAAATTTTTATATACCACTTTTGAATAAAATGTTTATTTAGATAAATATAATATATAAAGGTTTCAAAACTATATTTAAAATGGGTGTGTCATCAAAAGGTGGAAAAATTGTATTTTTTGAAAAATACTTGTTTTTATCCAAAAAAATGAATTTGTTATTATATTATCTATAGAAAACATATTGTATGAATTTTAAACATTATATTAAATATATTACTTATATGTTACAAAAATAAAATCCATCAAGAGTGATTTTATTATTTTATAAATACACTTAATTTCATTTAAATAACTTTTCAGAATAAATTTAATATTATTCATACCTACCATTATAATGACTAGTTTGTAAGGTAAAATAATAATATTTATTTTTTCACTTATAATAGGTCTTGTAAGAAATTAATTTTATCACATTTAATTTAAATTATTTGTAACACAAGCCAAGAATAGTGTTTTATATACCACAAGCTAAGACGGTGTTGCGTGTAGCACAAGCTAATCTTGGTTTAGTGTAAAACACAAGACATAAACAAAATTAAAAAAATCCATCTTATAAAAATATCAAGGTGTTACAATAGGCCTCAATATTTTAACCCCACCCCCCTCTCAATAGGTTCCAATCATTATAAATAAGAGATGATTTTGAGGAAGAAATTCAGCCCCCTAAGGTTATTTGGGGTGTATCATTTTATCGATAGGAGGTCCCACCACTATAAAAAGGGTGTTAGAATACTTTATCTGGAACATAGTGCTTGAATTACTTCATGATATGATAAGATATCATGACCCAATCCCCTAGGGGACTCACCTTAAAGATTTCAATTTCCTCTTAGATGATTCTTGTATCATGGATGAAGTAGTGCACATAATTCTATTGATTTTTCATAGAAGATATCATTAAACAATACTGATGGAATCATGTAGTACTATGGTAGAAAACATAGTGATTGTGGAAATATCTAGTTCACATAGCTTCTATTGTTCTATAAGGGATTATAGACATGTAAAATTTATGAGTTTTTTTCATTTTTCATAATTTTTGAAAACATGCCCAACTTTTTAGTTTATAGAGACAACTGATTTATTGGCAATGAACTTATCTAATTTGTTACTTGTTCCTGAAAGAGGAGTTTTCATAACCAGAAATGTTAAATCAAAACCTTTTTACTATATTATTCCTTAGGATGAGACCCTAAATAATCCTCTTACACCTAAATTTCATAATTAATCGTTATCCAAAAAAACATATATACAGTTACAGACATTAAGATAATGTTTTGATTCCAAAGTCTAATAAAAACACCCTATTCACCTGGAATGGATTTTCCCTAAATTTCATTTAGGAGAACATCTCTACCAAGGTTTCTCTAGTCTTGGAGATGTGTCGATGAATATCGTTTACCCTGAATAGCTCTCTATTGGCCCAGGATGGCCGTCATGTGGCTCGATATCATATCGCTCAAATTTTACCACCAATATTTAATATTTTTTAATAAAAATCCTTGTGAAAGTTAGATCCCAAAGTGGGAACTAATATTCAGTAGATAATTCTCTGATAAATGCGTATGGGATTTTTTTGTGCATCGAAGAAATATATAGTTTCCCAAGAGACTATAATCATTTGGTTTATAACAAGATATAGGGAATTATCAATTCATGATATATCAACCAGATGATCTTATATCTAAATTCATCAGTCTTTGGTGTTAAAATACCCACACATTACATCTACCAAATAGTGAGGATAATACTATTTTATGGTATATCTATCAATTGATATGAATACCAATCCTCAGGTAGTTGTATGATGAGTTCTTCCCCATAACTAACACTTAGTAGGATGTATAGTATATCCCACCTTTAGAGAGAGACTTATTATATGTGATGGATATAAAATTTGTAAATTCACTTAATTTTAGTTAAATTATCACATTAAGTAGTTCTCTAAAAATATTTCTAAAACCAAATAACCTAAGTATAAAGGTCAGTAATACAAGGACCTTACATACTCAATAGTATTAATATATTAAAGGATAATAATTAGATACTTAATAAGAATATTAGTGCACTACATGGGGTTATATTTTCTAGACAAATGTGACTTCTAATCTTCAATTTAGAATATTTTTTTCCATATTTTTTAGATAATGCCTTTTCCAATCCCATGATGCTCATTTAGGTTTCTAGGTCAACATCTTGATGATAGAGGTAACATTGGAATAAGAACATCCCATTCACATGGTTTTACCAACCCTTCCTTAAGTGTATCATTTGTAGGGTAATATATTTGAAAGATATATTATAACATCATACCATTTGACCATCCCGATTTATATATAGATAGATGGAAGAATACATTCAATGCTATGAGTATCAAAACATCATATAAATCCATCACTCTTCTTCTCACCCCCCCCCCCCCCCCCCAAGTTCATAAATATTCCTATTTTTAATTAAATATCCTTGGATGTTGAAATTTAGATTGTGATACTAAAAAATCCATTTACTATACCTTTGTTCCATATATTACACATTATGGAATTATAACAGACAATAACTGAGGCTCCCCAGAAGAACATTCTCAAATTTTCTCCTCTAGAGATGGTGTTGTGTTCTTTTAAATAGGTGTAGTAATTATTTTATAACCCTACTCCACTTTTTGGTTCTCGTGATAGTTTGAATGTTTGAAATAGATAATTCCATTATATATTAACAAGGTTATAATGGATAAATAAATAGTCATCCTCCATCAACATTTTTTGATACAAATGATATAGTATATTATCATAAATATTATATTATCATATAAAAAGGAAATAACTTAGATGTCATTGGGATATACCAAAAAATGGGTGGATCATTAAGTATATGGTGTATTGGGGATATATTTTGTTGCATAAATAATGAATTCCCAAAGTTCCTTGCTTCCCATCTTTTCAAAACTTGTTTCTAAGATGGATAATTCTAAGTCCAAACATTCTAAACAATTTTTGGCATATTGTTTTCAAGTCCCATTCACATTGGGAGTGGTGTATATCTAATATTGTAGACTAGGGTTGTTTTTTGTATTAATAATATTTATCTTGTAATGATACTAGGGAATAGACCATTGTGTGGGTCACCCCTGATAAATCAGTTCCTAAATTCAATTAAAAAGAAATGAAAACGGATTCTATTTACCCTCCTTTCCAACTAAATCCATCCCATCAATATCAAACATGATTTCAGACTATAGACTTGTAACAACAATTAAGCTGAATTTTTATACTAACACTACTATAAAAAACAATTCATTAATAAAATGAACTTGGTTGTATGTTTCTTTATCATCACATAAACCCATTTAGATGATATTTGAGATAAATTAGAGATCCTTTGAAATATTTTTTATAGATTAGGCATAGTGGGTTTAGCTACTCGCACTTTCATTCTCACATCCAGAAAGTTCTAACCTCTTGAGTGGAATTGGAGGCAATAGAATGAAACCTCATCCAATATGGTCTTTTTAACCATCACACAAAATCTCTAGAGGGCTACATCATGGATCAATATCAATATGTTAATGAGGAAGTTTCAAATCCGGAAATTTTAGAATATATTTCTCTTTAACTAAATTGTAAATGTTCAATAGCTTCCTTTATATGAAATACCAGGATTAAATTAAATTGTGATATATTGTTACATAGTCATTAAATTAATTGAATTTTATAAATACTCATTTATATATTATCTTAGGTTGAATTTTTTTGGTTTTTTAAAGAAATAATTTTTTAGTGAACAATGATAATATAGATTTTTATAAAACTACCAATTATTTTCTTTAAATATATTAATTTAAAAGTTCAATTCAATTTTTTATATAGTTTTAAATTAACATGTGATCCTTTTTATTTAATATAATCAAAATAATTTCATGGGAGTAAACAATATGTTTGATTATGGTATAAGTTCAATTTTTCGAATAGAACACATTGTTCTAAAAATTGTTTTCCATTGTACTTTACACATTTATATTTTAATTGATTTGTTAAACTTCTAGAAATAAAATAATGAAAAATATATTTCATATTAAGAAGGTTAAAATTTTTAAAATAGTTCCCATTTATTTTTTGTCATCATAAATAGTAAATGTGGTAAATATTGGTTGCCTATATAAGGGTAATACAGGTAAATAGGGTTAGAACTATTATATTAGGGATACAATTCTCTAAAAACTGGTATTTATTTTATTTTATAGGTTCCATTCTTCATTATCCATCTTATCTTTAATTTTTTGGTAATTTATTTACACTTTTTTTATTAATTACCATAATAATATTTGAGTAAAGAATAAATAAAAAATGTCAATCCATTTGTTTTAATATCACTAATATTTTTTACAGGGATGAAAATAGGTTATGTTCAGTTATAAATACTTATTTTAACCATTAATGACTATGTTTTACCATGGAAATTTATTTTTCATTTTTAGTGATGGAATAATTTCCTTAAATGCATACACAACATCAACACAATGCAAGTTTAATTAGTAGAAAAGTCATATAAATGAATTTTAAATCATTAAATAACAAATTTTGGATGAATTATTATGTTACATTAATTCTTAGGATAAATATAAATATTGTTTATGTGATAATTGTTTTTCAATTTTCATTTATATCATGTTTTCATTAAATTATAACTATGTTAATAACCCCGAAAATTCCTTTAATGTTATTTTTTATTAAATAATATTTGATAAAATTATTTGAAATTCATAATAACCTTATCTTTGTATAATTTAATTGGATAAGTATTATCATATCAAAATTTTACACTTATGTGTCACTTTTCCTTTTTAAAGTGAATTTCTTGACCCCTAATGAGTATAAAACTTTAATATCATCGTAATAATCAAAATGGTTAATGGGGGTTAAAACTAAGATATGAGGGTTAAAAAATATCTGAAACTTGTATAAATTTTATTGTATGAGATTATTTAGGATTTTACTCAAACTATATTCTAAATATATCATCTTTATTTCACTTTCAAATGAAAAATGAATTATTATAATTAAAACATTCAAGTAATTCCAATTGTATCATTTCTATTACTATAAAAGGACATCATCCCTCCTCTCTTCCTTACACCACCTTGAGCAACATAGCTCAAAAAGTCACTAAAACTCTTGTAAACAACCTTACCTATATTATAAATGTTTTCATATCTATATAATTTTATCCCTAGGTTCATTAGGAAGAAATAAATTTGATGTTTCTCAAAGAGGAGGTAATCATTTTAACTAATATCTTTCATTTTACTTCTTCTTTTACCTCCTTAAATTCTATCCTAATCATTCTAATATAATAAGATAACTATATCCAATATACAAAGTTGTTATTATATTTATGTAAAAACCTTTACCCATCACCTTTTACGTTAAATGGAAAACAAATGAATAATTTATTCATATGTGCGAGATACCACCTTGTGAGTCGATATATTTTTTTCATCACTATCATGGTTCTTAATGACCAGAACTGTTATGAATAAAATTATCATTTTTATTTAATTAAATTGATTATTATATAATATGTTTATATAAAACACATGCATATTTTTTATTTTATTATACCTAATTTAATTTAAAATACTATTAAGTATCTTTACTATTGTTAATATAGTTGTTGAACAGTGATCACATGGTTAGTATAAATATTGTATTTTAACAATCTAATTGACAAAGAAAAAAAGAAGTGATGGCCTCAACCAGTACGATAATACCATATGAAGCCAATTTATTAGATATTACAAGGGATATAGTATATTTGGAATTTCCCCTTGATCAATCCCAAGCTAAGATAAAACAACTTAAGCATGAGACAAACCATTTATGGGAGAAGTTCAATCTTCTCGAGATCATGGCCCAAACCATGTTCGTCAAACCACCCCATAAATTCCCACCATCATGCACCTTACTCATAGGGTTTATGCTGGCATATTAAATGGATATGTATCAAGACACTAGAAATATGAATATTTACATTATTTTATATAGAATAATTAATATATTTTCATCGTATTATTATTAACTGTTAAATGATTTTTATTTTGATATAATAGAACACAAATTGTATTTTTGGTTAATATTGAAATTCAATTAATGATTTTATGAAATTAATGGATTTTTTAAATAAATAATATTTTAGTAAAATATTATTATCAATTATTTTTTATCAAATATAAATCATCATATAATCAATTGTAATTTTTGTAATTGTTGGAAAACTGTTATTGTCAAAAAAACCCATCATTTCTTAATAAATGTTGATTTTATTTTAAAAGTGAAAATTCATATATTTATAAAATTATTAAGATAAAATGGATATTATTTTTGGAATTAGATCACTAAAATTATGTAATGGTTAATTTTTTATAATTTTATGAGATAGTTGATTTTTTAGGTAAAAATTAAGTACTATATAAATATAATTTGAGTTTTATGACATCATAATGATCCAAAAGTGATGTAATAATTACAATAAATGGGATTCAAGACCAAATAAATGTTTTAAATTTAAAATAATTTGATTTTATGTTTATTTTATTTATTTTTTAAATCCATTATGAATCCTCCAAAACCTATAATATATTTTAAGATTTTAAAATAATTTCTTTAAGAGTGTGACTCACCTTCACATAAACAACTGAATTATTTTAATAAGTCAGACCTTGGACTTATAAAATAACTATATACAATCCTATTTGGTATAAACCATGGGAAAAATCTATGGTATGGTTTGTGGTTTTGTATATTTTATTAGGTAGAGTCTAAAACCTAAATAATAAATAAATCCCCCTCTTTTTCTATATAAACCCACCCAAGATCCCATTTATTTTCACTCAAACTCATTAGATAATAACCATATCTAGATTCATCCCAATACACCCCCAATCTCTTAAGAATCCCCTCCCAATCTTTTGAAGTCACACACTCAAATAAGAGATCTTTCTTTCCTCCGTTCAAATTCAAGATCCTTCTTTGAAATTTGTTCTTTTAATTTTAATTGTTTATATTTTCATTCGTTTATAATCATTCCATTTATGTAAAATTTATTTTATATGAATTTGGGATCATTTATCATCACTAATTTGGACCTTTACTAAATCTATTACTATGACAAAATTTCATAAGGGATCCTCACTTTCTCTTCTATATTTAGGATTCAGTATGAACTTATGCATTCTATTTCCATTTAATAATGTTTGAAAAAGTCTTTCCATGTCCCTATTACTACCAATTTGATTTTAGAAGGATGAGATACCCCTTTCATTCTCATCAATAATTTTTATTATTTTTTAAGTAACGTCGTTATGCTACAAAATGTCACTACAATTTTCCTTGCCAAAAAAATTGTGTATTGAATACCAAACCCATTTTTCTATCAAGGGTGTTCACCTTTATGAAAATATACTTATTTATTGGAGACATACATGTATGTATTATGCATTCCATGATCATGGAATAAATTATGATGATAAATGAATATGTCTTGTATGATCTATGTGACGCATTTAATCATGAGAATGAAATGAATATTATGGGTACACCCATATAGTGCTCTAATGCATTAGGCAATTTTTAGTATCATGATATGTCACATTGGTATAGGGAGAGAACAGGATTCATTTATCGGACTTTTTCCACCATGATGTCTTGGTGGGTTTATCCTTGACCTTTGTTTATGACTCAGTGTTTTAATTTTTTTCCACATTTCCCATGTTATGATTATCATGTTATATCATGCCTTATTATTCATGTTCCTTTTATTACTAATTTACATTCATATTTTCTATCATGTATCACTTATGCCATGTTTATTCCCCTATTAGGATTTATAGCCACCCCTTTCGTATGTATATCCCCAGATTATCCCATGCAGTTCTAAGTTTAAAGGATTATTTTGAGCATGATAAATAAGTTTTCAATAAAGATATTCTATTCCATATTCTATGTTTTTTGTAATGTACCTAATTCCCAATGACACTAGACAACTCGATCATTTGAGTTGTATTAAGTGTATTATTATGTAATAAATCATGTATTAATGTGAAATAAGGAGCAGGGTTGGTATAGTTGGTATCAGAGGAAAGGTTCAGTTATTTTTGGGATTAGGGTTAGAGAACTCTAGGGAAAAACTTAAGGATAAGACTAATTAATATAAAACATACCTAAATTTTTTTAAGTATATAGTAATTAGTTTATCAAGAAAATGCATACATTTCTAGATAGTACAGGTGTATGTGGTTCTAGTATAGATGTACCTAGTAATAACAACTCCGATAAGGGGTTCTGGGCCTGACTCGGGGTAACCTGATATGCAAAAACATGCCTTAATTTTCACCTTTTTTGACACACTTGGTGGATATACTTTGTTAAATTCATAAGGTCATTTTGAATCTTTAATAATTGAACAAAAAATGACCATAAGAATACATGTTAGGAACTAAATCATGGATAATATATATTAAAGCATAGAAATTCATAAGTTAAGGAAATAAATTTAATTTATAAGTTATCCCTTTAATTTCATTGTATTACCTTTTATTATTTTAATAGTTTAAAAATAATCACCCCTAGTTTTCATTTTATTCTATCCAATGGCCAGAAATATGATGAAATTTGTAAAAAATCAATGTGACGGGAAATCTGATAACTACCCCCAATGAGATGCCAAACCCGATGGGAGAAAGAATCACAAACTTTAGAACGATAATCTCTCTTCTAACTCAGGTTTTGATTAGAAACATGGATCAGGAGGAACATCCAAACCCCCTAATAGAGAACAAGGTAAAATCGAGATCATCATGTGAAAAATTCCTCCTACTTTCAATGGATCATATGATCCCCTAATTGTAGAACAATGGATCACCTCCATTTAGAAGACATTCAACATACATCAATATTCGGACCAAGAGAAGGTTCTTCTAGTTGTTTATTATACGGAGGAAGAAGCTGATTAGTGGTGTAAATTGATCAAGAATATGAATCATGAGGAAGAGATTAAAGAAATTGAGTGGAAATAATTCTGGAAAATATTTTTTGATAAATATTTTTATCACACTCTCCATCTTAAAATGGTAATAGATTTCATTTCACTCAAAATAATAGATGATTAATGTATTGGACTCTATGAGGAAAATTTCAAAATACATGCACGATATGCCTTAGATTTTTTCATTACCCCTAAATTCAAGGTTAACCACTTCTTTGGTGGGATAAATCCTAGTCTACAAAAATCCTTGGAGATCCTTGACTATGATTACTATGAGAAGATTTTCTCATGTTCCCTCCAATTGGAGATGGATATCGGAGAATGTCAAGGGTATCGTGTGGATAGGAAATGTAAATTGGAGTTTAATTTTGGTGGTCTGATGAATAAATATAATAATGAAAATAAATTCCATCATACTACTTTTCAAATGGACAGAAAGACTCACCACTGAAATTTACTAAATGGAAGGAATGAAATTATTTAGGTGTGGGAAGGTAGGTGTAATGTCCCGGTTCCGGAAGCCACCCAGAAGCATCCCGTACCAGGTTGGTCACATGGCCTAAAGCACATTTCCCCCAAAGACTATAGGCTGATGACTAGCAATGAGGGCCTTGGGTGTGATAGTGGGGAAACTATGACCTCATTTGTAGAGTAACACAGTAGAAGTAAAACAAATATACTATAGCGGAAGCAGTAAATATACCAACAATAGTAAACAATGGAATACTGATGAAAGAACAACTGGAGCACAAATATATAAATGAGGCATGAAATATATGTCTAGGAAAATAGTCAAACAAATCACAATGCTAAAATATGATACTAAAACCAAGTACAAGAAAAGAAATAAACAGCTTCAAATCATCACAAGCCTAAGCTTGGTCCCATGCTCTCCAACTCCAACGCAGTCAAGTACCTGAAGTATAAGGGCACTTTCCCTTATCTATACCTACAACAATATAATCTTTTTGGGCCCAAAAGCATGGACCAAATAGGTTGTGAGACTAAATCCCAGTAGGAAACCACTACAAGATCTGTGTCAAATAGTTAGTGAATATATGGTAGGTAATAAGTAAAGAAAGAAGTAAACAAGGAAGTACTCAGCAGTAACAATCCATAGTTTCAATTGCATTCAATTCCACATATCAAGTAAGCAGTTAAACAAAGAAGGTAACCCTTTGGGAAGTACTCTCTTCCTCACCCCTCTGGTTCAACCAAAACAACCTAATAAACCTGAAAAGACAATAGGTAACCCTCTGGGAAGTACTCACAGCCTATCCCCTCTAGTCCTACCTAGAAACACAAGCAACCCTCTAGGCAATACACTGAGTCTAACCCCTCTGGTTCAGCTTACGAATAGACTCTATAAGGAAGCACTCAACCTCAATTCCTCCTATAGTCTCATATCAGTAACTAAAGGTGCTATGGGGAAGTACTTACATCACATTACCCATGTGGCCCACGTCGAGGAACTACAGACACTCTGAGGAAGCACTTACATCAATTCCCCCTATGGTCTCACATCGTAAAAGTAAACAGACACTCTGGAGAATACCTTTCTTTCATTCCACCTATGGTCTACTACAAGAGATTCTCACGTCCTTGTGTAAGTGAAGAAATCATAGCAATGCGTATCGGCCAAAGTAACCCTCAAGAACTACATGGCAAGAAAACTATAGCATAACATCATGGAAGATAAATAATCACTCCATCCTAACAATACTAGGCATGGTAAGTAAACAACCTAACAGGAAAACAAGACCAAATGGTCAAAACGGGAAATCATGCATGGTAAAACACTTCCAAAGCATATAAATTAACCCTATTCTCATTCAATTAACCTCTATTAAAGCATACAAGCATAGCAGGAAATCAACAGGGCTAAAATAGTAAACAGGCAATACCCCGTTCAAGGGTATTGTGCACTTTTGCACATATAACTCAAATAATTTCAATAGAAAGGCACAAAACACCTACCTTGGTGTTGTAGGATATATATAAGTGAATCTCTTGCCTTGAATCACCCAAGAACATAGTAGATCTACAAAAAAAGATCAAAAATATCAACCGAGGATATCATGAGAAAGAGGAGGAATCAGGAAACGAAGCTCAAGAAGAAGAAAGAGCTTACTGAGGAGATCCCAATGAAATTGACGGTCATCGAATTGGAGATCAAATGCTCAGTTAGGGGCTCAGAGGAATATCATGGTCTAACCCTCACTCTCGGATGAACCCAACCTAGAAGGAGACAGTTCTGTCCGTCAGACGTGACCCTGGTGCATTTAATGAAAAAAAAATACACGACGTGTACTTGCCTTCATCGGCCCCTGCATTAGGAGGTCTCCATGTCACCACACACGACTGTGTGCATGGCCACTACATGGCCAGCACCCAGCTACCTGCGGTAACTGAGTACACAGTGTGTACTCATAAATTACAGGGCATGTACTTAGGAAATATCCAAAAAGTCCCCTTTTTTCTCAAAAATGACTAGAAAAGAAAAACATACCTGTAAAGAAGATCTGGGTTCTTAAAAACTTCCCCCCTTAAAGAAATTCATCCCTGAATTTCCCTAGAAAGGAGTCGTATAAGAAAAAACCCTGAAAATCTCCAGCCACTACAATCGTACATCCGCCTCCCTCTCCCAAGTCTCATCCTGTACTCACCCATGTTGTCATAGCACTCGTACAAGAGAGACAGACCGGCCACGGAGAACCTTCATACTTCGATCAAAAATCTATATAGGATGTTCCCCAAAAGATGCATCCACTTCCTACTCATCCTCCTTGGGTTGTAAGACATGATATGGGTCTGAAAAGTAAAGTTAAAGATAAGAAATGTGGAAGACATCGGGCATACCCCGGTACCTCTGAGGTAACTACAACTAACAGGTAATCGGACCAACTCTCTCTAACACCTAAAATGGACCAACGTACCTCAGTGAAAGCTTACCCTATCTCTTAATCCTTCTGTTCCCCAACCATGGTGTGACACATAGGAAAACCTGATCCCCGACCTCAAACTCCATAGGTTGTCTCTGCTAATCAGCGTGAGATTTCTGTCGAGACTGTGCAGTAGTCATCCTCTTCCGAATAAACTATATCTTCTCTATGGTCTCCTAAACAAGATGAGGTCCCAACATAGCTACCTCTCCTTACTCCAGCCAACATAAAGGTGATCGGAATGGCCTACCGTACAAAGCCTCATAGGGTGCCATCTGAATAGTTGCTTGAAAACTATTATTATAGGAAAACTCCACAAGAGGTAAGTGCTTCTCTCAAGAACCCCGAAAATCTAGAATGCATGATCATAGCATTTCCTCAAGCACCTAAATCGTACGCTCAGACTGGCCATCTGTATGTGGGTGGTAAGCTGTACTCAAAAGTACATGTCTACCCAAAGCCTTCTGAAGCCCCTTCCAGACCCAAGAAGTAAAATGGGCATCTCTGTCTGAAATAATGGAATGTGTAACCCCATATAAGCGCACAATCTCTCGGATATACAACTGTCCCAAATCATCAACATTGATGGTCTCCTTGATCGTAAAGAAGTGAGAAACCTTCGTGATTCTGTCAATGACAACCCATACTGCATCATTCCCTTGAGGTGACCTCAGAAACCCTGTCACGAAATCCATCGTCACATCATTACACTTCCACTCTGGAATGGGTAACTGCTGCAAAATCCCTACTGGTCACTGATGCTCCACCTTCACCTGCTAACAGGTGGAACACTTCATCACGAAACCAGCAACACCTCTCTTCATACCTGGCCACCAATACTGAAGGTGTAGATCATGATACATCTTGGTGACACCAGGATGAACTGTCCAAACTGAGGAATTAAATTCCCGCATAAGATCCTTGCATATATCTACTGGAACCCATACGTGCCCCTGAAAATGAAAGATCTAATCCTCTTATATGGTCCATCCAAGAATAGGGTCCTCTCCAGACACAATTTCTTGTAATACTAGGCCTTCAGAATCTGATAGTTGCCTCATTCTCACTCAAACAAGAAGATTAGAGGTAACAACTATAGAAGAAAGACAAGTTTTCCCTTGTCTGTCGTGCACCTCCAAATGCATATCAAAGAATAGATCCATAAGCTGACACTCACTATTGGCCTCATAAACTACCTGTATCAGATTCCTCCTGCTTAGCACATCAGCCACGGCGTTGCCTTTCCCAGGTGTATAGGCAAGCTCAAAGTTAAAAGACTGAAGGTACTCAACCCACCTTCTCTATCTCAAATTCATGTCATACTGAGTGAAGATGTACTTGAGGCTTTTGTGGTTGGTGAAAACCACAAAATGTTCTCCCAGAATATAATGTCTCTAACAGCGTATGGCATGAGAAACTGCTTCCAACTCAAGATCGTGTGTCGGGAAATTCCGCCCATGCGGCTTCAACAGCCGAGACCCGTATGCAATGAATTTTTCTTCCTACATAAGCATTGCCCCAAGACCGATACCTAATGCATCACAGTAAACAATATATCTCTTGCCTGGATCTGGAAAGACAAGTATCAGTGCTGAAGTCAATCTCTCTTTCAGCTCCTCAAAGGCTGAATAATAGAATCTGACCACAATAACTTTGCACCCTTCTTAGTCTGGCCTGTCAGCGGTGCTGCTAAGAATGAAAAGTCTTGTATGAAATTCTTGTAGTATCTAGCCAGCCCTATAAAACTCCATACCTAAAAGTCATTCTTCTACTTATCCCAGGAAACTACTTCTCTAACTTTCTCTGGGTCGACTGATACTCCTGACTCTGAGATAACATGACCCAATAAGTAAATTTGGTTCATCCAAAAGTGGCATTTTGAGATCTTAGAATATAACCGATGCTCTCTCATTGTACTCAAAACAATCTCAAGATTTGTAGTATGGTCATGTAGAGTGTAAGAGTACACCAAGATATCATCCAATAAAACCACCATGAAAGAATCCAAGTATGGATGGAACACTCAGTTCATCAGTGCCATGAAAATTGTAGGTGCATTCGTGAGACCGAACGGCATAACCAAATACTTTTATAGACCATACCTTCTTTGGAAATCTATAAGAGGTATATCAAATGTTCTAACATGCAACTGATGATAACCAAATATCAAGTCAATCTTTGAGAACACCCGAGTTCCTCAAAGATGATCAAAGAGATCATAAATCCTCGGTAAGGGATATCTATTCTTGATCATCAACTGGTTAAGCTTCCAATAATCCACACAATTCATGAGGGTACCATCTTCCTTTTTCTAAAATAGGAAAGTTGAACCCCATGGAGAAGTACTGGGTCGGATAAAACCCCTTGCCTGCAACTCCTCCAACTCCTTCTAGAGCTCCTGTAACTCTGGTGTAGCCATTCTATAAGGAGGAATGGACACCGGTGCTACTCCAGGCACAAGATCAAAAGAAAATTATACCTCAAGCTGTAACATCCCAAGTAAGTAATGAATAATAGATATTTTTATCTATGTCTTTTAATGATTAAGATAGTGTTATAGAGGCTTAAAATGAAAATAAATACAATCTTATGCATGGAATACACTAATATTCTTAAAAGATTGTTTTACTGCCTTTTGATGGAAAACCATTTTTGAATCTATATTTTGACAATTTTATAAACTATGTTTGTCAAAATAAACTTATCCTTTATGATTGGGACATCAAAATTTACTTTGTGTGAATTTTTGGTATTTTTCTGACAATGTTCATTTTTTAATGAATAGTGAAAAAATACTGCATTTTACATCAAAAATGCTTTTTAATCTAATTTATTTATATGATTAGATTATCTTTTGAATTGTTTTTGAAGTGAAATTAGAATATATTTTTACCATTTAATCCAATGGTGGTCATTGGAATCAATTTCACTTTCAAATTAGACTTAAACTGGTATCAATCTTTTGATACTTATTGTTTTGTAAAAACACGCTATTTGCTCTGGCAGCGGGAATTAATTATTAAATTAATTAATGTGACTTATATGATTTGAATTTTGTAAAATAGACTTCATTTTTGAATTCGGAATATCAAATATAGCTTAGGGTGAATTTTTGGTAATTTTCTGAAAAACTTCAATTTTTGATGAATAGTGAAACCACTAAGTGGTAATCAAGCAAACTAATTTTTCAGTTAAATGAAAGTTTACCACTAATGTGTACTGAATTTTGAAAATCCGACATACATGGTGGTCATTAGTATGTAAAATGTGGTTCAATGAGATTATAATAATTTTTTGGCGAATAGTAACTTATTAAGTTCTTAATCACGATTAGTGGTAATTAGGGTAGTTTAAGGTATAAATAATACTTTAATAAAATGAAATGAACTAGACACATGTCCCAACCTCATTGGTTGTGTCATGGCCGACCATGAAATGCCATGGGTCAACTTGGGGACCCCATGGATCCACTTTTGTTGGGAAATGACATAAATTACTTTTTATTTAATGTTAAAGTGAAAATGACACAAACATGATATGTTTTACGAAAACAATTTTTAAGTGGGGTAATACAAGTCCAAATTTTGATTATAAATAGTCATTGGAAAGATAAAAAGATTTCCTATATCATAGTATTTGTTTTTAAATTTTTAGACATTAAATAAATTTAATTATTTATGACATAATAATGATGCAGCGATGACATCATTATTTGACGATATAAATAAATAAGAAGGATAATGTAAAATATATGAACTAAACGTGTCCAAAACCAATTGTATGAGTGGATTTCGAACCCTTATCACCTTATCCACGAATTATATCAATGTGGGACCTTTTAAAACCGAAACACATTTTCAAATAAAGTAATGTTTCTTTACTTTCCAAAAGTGCCCCTCCTCTCCTCTTATAAAAGGCCCCCACCTCTACCTCATTTCACACACTCTTCAAGCCTTTGGCTCGGCCAACCCCTGCACATTTGCTCTCTCCACATACCTCGCCTCATCCTAGAGGATTCCCTTTGGGCATAATCCTTTCAAAGGAAGCCTTTAGGCTCAAATCAAAAGGAGTTACACTTTTAAAGGTAATTCATTCTCTCATGTTCATTTGTTTTATTTTGTTTCTCCAACCCCCTAAACTCTTTTTATTTACTTATTTTGTAACAACACCAGTATCATCAATATACTAGGATGTTGTTATAATATTTATTTGAGCTACACTCTCACACAACTACATCAAATGGTTAAAGAACATACTGTTTCCGTGGATGGAGAAATTCTGCCTCCCGAAACGATGATTGTTCAATACTCATTTAACACCTTCAAAGGTGGCCATTATGATGTCACTATTTTTATATATGATATATAATATGTTTATGTTTTCCTTAAGCTTCTGTTTTTTACATTTTTGGCATACCTTTATGGTTTCCATTATGGGTAAACACGATATCTTCATTTTAGGAAGTGCGGACTACCGCCCCCTAAAAGTGATTTGATTCGTTAATACCATATGTGGGATGTGTAAAGGATAAAGTTAATGATATTATATATGTTATTATACTGGAATTATAATATACTCTTATATCATTATGATTCCATTCCAGAAAATATGAAATAGAAATGGAAGTAGCGTTCATGCGTACGTACGGCTTACCGTCTCCATGAACGGTGCATTTCATTTCTTACCTCTAAATTATGTAATATTATAAATGCATGTATGTACTGGATATATATGACATATATGATATCTACATCATGAATACCATTCTGGATATAATGAACCTTTGACCAAATTAACAACATGTAAGTGTAAGAAGTCTATTTTTGACTTAAGAACCAAATACCGACAAAATGAACATTATTAACTTAACTGATTACATGATGTTCATAACATGGTATAAAAGGAATAATGAACTTGAAAAAGATTCATAAGCAAGTAGATATTAACTCAAGTTTATTATTCAGGAGATTAAAGAACGGTCGGGTCAAGTCGGATACGAGGTATGGGACTTCGTCTCAATCTCCTTTCGTTGAGGCATATTTTATTTTATACACAACTTTATTTTATACGGTGTATAAACCCCTTTGACTTTTACGTTTATTCAAAAGGAATCTTTTTTATACGAAGCGTTTACTAAATGACAAAAGGGAATGTTTTTGTCGTACGTATGCGGCGACAACGACTTCTCCGCCGTCGTGACCGTTATCTAAGTTTCGGCTTCCTCTACAAGCCATACCTTCTTTTTAAAAGAAAAATAAATACCATGTTTTACTTTTCTGTTATTTTGGTATCGAAAATGGTTTTCATAATGTTTTTATATCAATGTGTTGTATTGATATCTCGTGATTGAAATGTGGAAATTTTATGTTTCCTTTATGCATGTTTTATGTGAGATGATTATGTTATGCTTCTTGGGAATTATTATGAAGACGGGTGGTTCCGTGATAAACTAAGGGTGGGTGAGCCCGTTATAGCTCTCTAATGCATTGGGTAACGTGAAGGAGTGAAACGTTAAGGTTTCTCCGAAGATATTTTAGGGAATATACTGTGATGGGTATTCCAAACGTAACCAAGAGGGTTACTCCCTACGTAAGAATGTTATGAATGCCTCAAGTTACCTTTATGTATTATGATTTCTTTGATTTATTCATGATTTTATGAGGTATGTTAAAGTGCCTATGTTTTATGGGTAAAGTATGATTTCGTTCTTATGTATATATGAACTCATGTTTCCTTTCCATGTTTTTTTTAACCCATACTGAGTTTTTATGCTCATCCCAAGTTTTTGAAATGTTTTTCACAGGTCAAGGGAAAGGTACATGATAAGATGATAGAGTTAAGGATGTGTCAAGAAATAATCCATGTTTTATTTTAAATGTGTTTCCATTGATGGGAATGAAGAATACTATCTTTATGTAACCACTTTGTTTATATGTGGAATGTAGTGCAAGTTTTATGATCTAATTCTCTAAAACTCTAAACCCGAAAAGATCCTCAATGTGTAATCTTGTAATAACTCAAGATTAAGTAAGGTTTAAGGCTGGGGCCTTATAGTTGGTATCAAAGGAAGGTTTAGATAACTTTAGGAGTTAGAATTCTATTAAATGATTATCCAAAAATATTTTTTTTCTGAAATGATATAGCATTTAAAGATTACCATGTTGCTTCATCTAAGACATGTTTGTTCAGAATGGTTTTCCGCAGAGGAAACAGGGAAGCAGTGCTAGGAAGGCATACAGAAGGAAATAACCTTCCGAATCAGCATCCTGAGATGGTCGGAATTGGAACTGAACAGTTTGTTGCAGTAATGGCGCAGTTGACTCAAGCGATAAATGGCGGTGGTATCCATGCACGAGATCATCCAGAACAACCGCAGAGGAACATGTCAGTGGTGGAACATTTCATGAGGCAACATCCACCATCATTCAGAGGATCATCTGACCCTGTGCTAGCTGAAGGGTGGATTAAAGCACTGGAGAAGATTTTTGATGTCATGGGGTGTTCAGACAATCAAAAGGTTAGTCTTGCAATTTACCGTTTGGAGGGTGAAGCAGATCAGTGGTGGTCTATGGTTAAAAATATCAGGGACGCCGATGAGATTGATGCTCTTGACTGGGATGAATTCAAAGGTATGTTTCTTGAGAAGTATTTCCCTAAGGCTGTTCGACTTAGGATGGAAAAGCAATTCTTGGAATTGAGGAAAGAGGAAGACTCAGTGGCTGCCTATGAAGAAAGGTTCACTCGATTGGCAAGGTATGCTCCAAATTTTATCCGAGACCTTGATAGTAAAATCAATCGTTTCTACTCAGGATTAAAGCCAAAGTATCGAAGGGCATTAGCTTCTCGTGAGTTTAAAAGTTATGAAAAGCTTGTTCGATGTGCTGAGAAGGTGGAAATGGAGTTTGCCGATGACCAAGTTTTCTATAACAACCAGCAGAAGAAGAGACCGAGGTGGCAGTAGAAAGCTAAGAATTCTTCAAAAAAGTCTGATGGTAAGAGAACTAAGTTTCCAGTTTGTGATAAATGTGGCAAAAGGCATGCTGGGGAATGTCTTCTGAATTCTAGGAAGTGTTACCGATGTGGTAAGATGGGACATAAGGCTCATGATTGCACTGAAAAGGATCAAGGTGAAGGTAAGAACAAAATTGATTTACAGTTAGTGAAATGTTATAAGTGTAATGAGATGGGTCACTATGCAAACGAGTGTCCGACAAGGAGCTTGAGTGATGGGAAGCAGTTAGACTACAAGCAGAAAGGGGTGGTGAAATCCTTTGCAACTACTTCAGCAGATGTCGGGCCATCAAATGAAGTTGTATCAGGTACTTTGTTTGTTTTTTCAGATTATGCCAGTGTGTTGTTTGATTCGGGGTCTACACATTCTTTCATCTCTGAAACCTTTTCTAGTAAAATGGGAATACCATCTCAAGAAATGACTCCTGAACTTTTGGTAAAAACACCTGGGGGAAGTGTCGAGGCAAAAAGAATTTATAAGAATCTTCCTATCCTTATCTGTGGAAAGAACCTACTTGCAAACCTTATTGTTCTACCTCTAGTAGAGTTTGATGTTATCCTGGGTATGGATTGGCTCTCTATTTACCATGCTAAGATTGACTGTAGAGATAAAGAAGTTTCTTTTCAGAAAGACTTTCAGTTTGTTTACAGGAATGAACCCTTACTTTTGATAACATATAAAGAGGCTGAGAAACTTGTAAAAGATGGAAATGAATGTTACCTTGCACACATCGTTGAAAATAAAGGAACTGTTCAGATTAATGATGTGCCAGTGGTAAATGAGTATCCTGATGTTTTTCCTGATGAGTTGCCTGGAATAATGCCAGATCGGGAAGTTGAGTTTACTGTTGACTTAGTTCCTGATACTAAGCCAATTTCAAAACCCCCTTATCGAATGGCACAAATTGAACTTTTAGAGTTGAAGGAGAAATTGCAAGATTTATTAGAGAAAGGTTTCATTAGACCTAGCACATCACCATGGGGTGCTCCTGTTTTATTTGTTAAAAAGAAATATGGTTCTATGAGACTTTTCATTGATTATAGAGCCTTGAATAATATCACTATTAAGAACAAATATCCTTTGCCTCATATCGATGATTTGTTTGATCAGCTCCAGGGAGCTCAGTTTTTTTCAAAGATTGACTTGAGATCGGGGTACCATCAGCTGAAGGTCAAGGAGGCAGATCTTCCATAGACCGCGTTCCGTACGAGATATGGCCATTATGAATTTTTATTAATGCCTTTTGGGCTAACCAATGCACCTGCTGTATTCATGGACTTAATGAATAGAATTTTCCATGAGTTCTTGGATAAGTTTGTGGTGGTTTTCATTGATGATATTTTGGTGTTTTCTAAAAGTAAAGAGGAGCATGAAAAACATTTAAGGGTTATCTTGCAAACCTTAAAAGAAAATAAACTTTATGGGAAATTCAGCAAGTGTGAGTTTTGGTTGCAAAAAATTTCTTTCCTTGGTCACATTGTTTATAAAGATGGAATAACTGTTGATCCTGCAAAAACAAAAGTTGTGGAAAAATGGCCAAGACCCACAAATGTAACCGAGATTCGTAGCTTCCTTGGTTTGGCGGGCTATTACCGAAGGTTTGTTAGAAATTTTTCACGGTTATCTAGTCCAATGACTAAGCTAACTCGGAAGGGTGTTAAGTTTATCTGGACAAAAGAATGTGATGATTGTTTTCAGGAATTGAAAAGAAGATTGGTGAATACTCCAGTTTTGGCACTACCTTCCAGGAATGGTGAGTTTGTTATATACAGTGATGCTTCATTGAAAGGACTTGGTTGCGTCCTAATGCAGAATGATCAGGTAATTGCTTATGCTTCACGACAGTTGAAAACTCATGAGGTAAATTACCCTACACATGATTTGGAATTAGCTGCTATTGTTTTTGCTTTAAAAATTTGGAGGCATCATTTGTATAGAGTAAAGTGTGAAATATATACCGATCACAAAAGTTTAAAGTATATATTCACTCAGAAAGAGTTAAACATGAGACAAAGGAGATGGCTAGAATTAATCAAGGATTATGATTGTACAATTCATTACCATCCAGGAAAAGCAAATAAAGTGGTTGATGCTTTGAGTCAAAAAAGTAATGCTTCATTAACAATGTTGCGTTTGGAACGTGATCCTTTGGTTAAGGATTTGATGAAATTTGGCATAGAAGTTGTTGGTGCAGGAAGTCCTTCTGTTTTGTTTCAGGTATCAGTGAGATCATCTCTATCAGATAGAATCAAGCAAGCACAGAAGCAAGACAGTGAGTTGCAGAAAAAGGTAGAGCTGGTTCAGAAAGGTAAGTTGCCTGAATTCAACATTGATAATGATTGTGTTTTGAGATTTGGGAAGAGATTGTGTGTGCCTTGTGATTCACAGTTGAAGAAAGAGTTGTTATGTGAAGCTCATAGTTCTCCGTTTTCAGTTCATCCGGGCAGTACTAAGATGTATAGAGATCTGCGGGAGTATTACTGGTGGGATGGAATGAAAAGAGATATTGCTGATTTTACTGTGAAGTGTTTGACTTGTCAGCAGGTTAAAGCAGAGCGGCAGTTACCGAAAGGGATGCTTCAGCCTTTACCAGTGCCAGAGTGGAAATGGGAGAATATATCCATGGACTTTGTTGTTGGATTACCGAAGACATCTCGAGGTAATAATGCAATCTGGGTTATTGTTGATCGCTTGACCAAATCTGCTCATTTCCTTGCTATACGAGATAATTTCTATCTTGATCAACTTTCTCGTTTGTATCTTAAAGAGATATTCAGGTAACATGGAGTTCCTCTCTCCATTGTATCGGATCGTGATCCCAGGTTTACTTCTAACTTTTGGAAAGGCCTTCAGAAGTCGTTCGGTACTGAATTAAATTTTAGTACAACTTTTCATCCTCAATCAGATGGGCAGTCAGAACGAACAATTCAGACATTCGAGGATATGATACGAGCTTGTTCTATGGATTATCAGGGAAGTTGGGACCAACATCTTTCTTTGGTTGAGTTTCATATAATAACAGTTTTCATTCCAGTATACAGATGGCACCATTTCAGGCATTATATGGGAAGCGGTGTCGAACTCTAGCTTTCTGGGATGAAGTGGGTGAAAGGAAGTTGATGGGACCAGAATTGGTAGAAGAGATGGCAGAAAAACTTCAGCTGATTCAGAAACACATGAGAACAGCTCAGAGCAGGCAGAAGAGTTATGCGGATAACCGGAGGAAGGATCTATCTTTCGAGGTAGGTGATCATGTTTTTCTCAAGGTTTCTCCTTGGAAAAGCATGATGAGATTTGGTAAGAAAGGAAAGTTGAGTCCAAGGTTCATTGGACCATATGAAATTATGGAAAGAGTTGGATCAGTTGCATACCGAGTGGCTTTGCCTCCGAGTTTATCTCAGGTACACAATGTTTTTCACGTTTCGATGTTGAGAAAGTATATGCCAGATCCATCTCATGTTTTGAGTCCAGAGGTAGTTCAGCTGGAAGAGAACCTATCTTATGAGGAACAACCGGTCCAGATTCTTGACCACAGGGAGCAAGTGTTACGGAATAAGGTGATTAAGCAGGTAAAGGTTTTGTGGAAAAACCACATGATTGAAGAGGCAACATGGGAATCTGAAAATGCAATGAGGGATAAGTACCCTCATTTATTCGATAAGTAAATAAATTGCGGGGACGCAATTTTCTAAAGGGGGGAAGGATGTAACATCCCAAGTAAGTAATGAATAATAGATATTTTTATCTATGTCTTTTAATGATTAAGATAGTGTTATATAGGCTTAAAATGAAAATAAATACAATCTTATGCATGGAATACACTAATATTCTTAAAAGATTGTTTTACTGCCTTTTGATGGCAAACCATTTTTGAATCTATATTTTGACAATTTTATAAACTATGTTTGTCAAAATAAACTTATCCTTTATGATTGGGACATCAAAATTTACTTTGTGTGAATTTTTGGTATTTTTCTGACAATGTTCATTTTTTAATGAATAGTGAAAAATACTGCAATTTACATCAAAACTGCTTTTTAATCTAATTTATTTATATGATTAGATTATCTTTTGAATTGTTTTTGAAGTGAAATTAGAATATATTTTTACCATTTAATCCAATGGTGGTCATTGGAATCAATTTCACTTTCAAATTAGACTTAAACTGATGTCAATCTTTTGATACTTATTGTTTTGTAAAAACACGCTATTTGCTCTGGCAGCGGGAATTAATTATTAAATTAATTAATGTGACTTATATGATTTGAATTTTGTAAAATAGACTTAATTTTTGAATTCGTGATATCAAATATATCTTAGGGTAAATTTTTGGTAATTTTCTGAAAAACTTCAATTTTTGATGAATAGTGAAACCACTAAGTGGTAATCAAGAAAACTGATTTTTCAGTTAAATGAAAGTTTACCACTAATGTGTACTGAATTTTGAAAATCCGACATACATGGTTGTCATTAGTATGTAAAATGTGGTTCAATGAGATTATAATAATTTTTTGGTGAATAGTAACTTATTAAGTTCTTAATCACGATTAGTGGTAATTAGGGTAGTTTAAGGTATAAATAATACTTTAATAAAATGAAATGACCTAGACACATGTCCCAACCTCATTGGTTGTGTCATGGCCGACCATGACATGCCATGGGTCAACTTGGGGACCCCATGGATCCACTTTTGTTGGGAAATGACATAAATTACTTTTTATTTAATGTTAAAGTGAAAATGACACAAACATAATATGTTTTACGAAAACAATTTTTAAGTGGGGTTATACAAGTCCAAATTTTTATTATAAATAGTCATTGGAAATATAAAAAGATTTCATATATCATAGTATTTTTTTTATAATTTTTAGACATTAAATAAATTTAATTATTTATGACATAATAATGATGCAGCGATGACATCATTATTTGACGATTTAAATAAAATAGAAAGATAATGTAAACTCTATGAACTACACATGTCCAAAACCAATTGGATGAGTGGATTTAGAACCATTATCACCTTATCCACGAATTATATCAATGTGGGACCTTTTAAAACCGAAACACATTTTCAAATAAAGTAATGTTTCTTTACTTTCCAAAAGTGCTCCTCCTCTCCTCTTATAAAAGGCCCCCACCTCTACCTCATTTCACACACTCTTCAAGCCTATGGCTCGGCCAACCCCTGCCCATTTTCTCTCTCCACATCCCTCTCCTCATCCTAGAGGATTTCCTTTGGGCATAATCCTTTCAAAGGAAGCCTTTAGGCTCAAATCAAAAGGAGTTACACTTTTAAAGGTAATTCATTCTCTCATGTTCATTTGTTTTATTTTGTTTCTCCAACCCCCTAAACTCTTTTTATTTACTTATTTTGTAACAACACCAGTATCATCAATATACTAGGATGTTGTTATAACATTTATTTGAGCTACACTCTCACACAACTACATCAAATGGTTAAAGAACATACGGTTTCCGTGGATGGCGAAATTCTGCCTCCCGAAACGATGATTGTTCAACACTCATTTAGCACCTTCAAAGGTGGCCATTATGATGTCACTATTTTTATATTTGATATATAATAGGTTTATGTTTTCCTTAAGCTTCTGTTTTTTACATTTTTGGCATACCGTTATGGTTTCCATTATGGGTAAACACGATATCTTCATTTTAGGAAGTGCGGACTACCGCCCCCTAAAAGTGATTTGATTCGTTAATACCATATGTGGGATGTGTAAAGGATAAAGTTAATGATATTATATATGTTATTATACTGGAATTATAATATACTCTTATATCATTATGATTCCATTCCAGAAAATATGAAATAGAAATGGAAGTAGCGTTCATGCGTACGTACGGCTTACCGTCTCCATGAACGGTGCATTTCATTTCTTACCTCTAAATTATGTAATATTATAAATGCATGTATGTACTGGATATATATGACATATATGATATCTACATCATGAATACCATTCTGGATATAATGAACCTTTGACCAAATTAACAACATGTAAGTGTAAGAAGTCTATTTTTGACTTAAGAACCAAATACCGACAAAATGAACATTATTAACTTAACAGATTACATGATGTTCATAACATGGTATAAAAGGAATAATGAACTTGAAAAAGATTCATAAGCAAGTAGAGATTAACTCAAGTTTATTATTCAGGAGATTAAAGAACGGTCGGGTCAAGTCGGATACGAGGTATGGGACTTCGTCTCAATCTCCTTTCGTTGAGGCATATTTTATTTTATACACAACTTTCTTTTATACGGTGTATAAACCCCTTTGACTTTTACGTTTATTCAAAAGGAATCTTTTTTATACGAAGCGTTTACTAAATGAAAAAAGGGAATGTTTTTGTCGTACGTATGCGGCGACAACGACTTCTCTGCCGTCGTGACCGTTATCTGAGTTTCGGTTTCCTCTACAAGCCATACCTTCTTTTTAAAAGAAAAATAAATACCATGTTTTACTTTTCTGTTATTTTGGTATTGAAAATGGTTTTCATAATGTTTTTATATCAATGTGTTGTATTGATATCTCGTGATTGAAATGTGGAAATTTTATGTTTCCTTTATGCATGTTTTAGGTGATATGATTATGTTATGGTTCTTGGGCATTATTATGAAGACAGGTGGTTCCGTGATAAACTAAGGGCGGGTGAGCCCGTTATAGCTCTCCAATGCATTGGGTAACGCGAAGGAGTGAAACGTTAAGGTTTCTCCGAAGAGATTTTAGGGAATATACTGTGATGGGTATTCCAAACGTAACCAAGAGGGTTACTCCCTACGTAAGAATGTTATGAATGCCTCAAGTTACCTTTATGTCTTATGATTTCTATGATTTATTCATGATTTTATGAGGTATGTTAAAGTGCCTATGTTTTATGGGTAAAGTATGATTTCGTTCTTATGTATATATGAACTCATGTTTCCTTTCCATGTTTATTTTTAACCCATACTGAGTTTTTATGCTCATCCCAAGTTTTTGAAATGTTTTTCACAGGTCAAGGGAAAGGTACATGATAAGATGATAGAGTCAAGGATGTGTCAAGAAATAATCCATGTTTTATTTTAAATGTGTTTCCATTGATGGGAATGAAGAATACTATCTTTATGTAACCACTTTTTTTATATGTGGAATGTAGTGCAAGTTTTATGATCTAATTCTCTAAAACTCTAAACCCGAAAAGATCCTCAATGTGTAATCTTGTAATAACTCAAGATTAAGTAAGGTTTTAGGCTGGGGCCTTATACAAGCTCTGGAGGTAAACTTTAAAATTCATCAAGAAAGACGACCCTGAAATGATCCACCACTAGAGGAAAGTCCATCTGTGAAGTCCCCGGGTCATCCAGATATAGACTAGCAATCTGGGTTGTAAATCCTCTCAACCCATGATGTTCGGGTCCTGCTTTGCTCTCCTGGACATCCCATTCTCCCTTATAAAGAAATGATCTGCCCTCTGGTGATGTGAAACTCACCCTACGGTGATAGAAATCGACAACATCCTAGAAGGGAACTAACTAGTCCATTCCAAGAATGAAATCATAACCTGTCATCTCTAGGACATAAAGGTCCCAAAGGAAGTGACACCCACCAACCTCAAGAGGGAACTCCTTGCAGAGACGTACTCTATTTGTTCTTGTCCCCAATGCAGTGTCCAACTTCAATATATCAGCAGAAGAAAAGATACAGATCCCAAGTCTCTACACAATAGCAATAGATATAAAACTATGGGAAGCCCCTGTATTGAAAAGAGCAGAAGCTAAAACTGAGGCAACAAGAATTGTACCACGAACTGTAGAGGTTCTGGGATCCTGCTCCTACAGGGTCTGCTCCACTGCAAAAGTCTGACCTACACCGCGGCCCTGTGACCCTGCCTCACCACTCTGAGTTGATACACCATGTTGTCGTTGAAAGCCTTGTGACAGGATACCACGGCCATGGCCTCCACCTCGGCCTGAACATCCAGAAGAACTTTAGTTCCCACACTGATGAGAAACTAGTGGTGCTTCTTCTGAACATGGATTCATTGAAGAACCCATGTCACCAGCTGCAGGTGAGAAGATCTGACAGAAACGTTGAATATTACCCATCTTTCCGTAAGATCGACACTCCACTGGGTCTCTCAGGCAATGTGGCCTCGTATTCCCACTCTTCCCACACTATTAGCACACCACATGGCTACCAGAGGAAGTGTCTAACCTCCTCAGATCACCACGCAAAGACTCCCTGTGGTGCTTCCTGCTGTCAAGAGGAGGAATACTAACTTCGGATATCGAACCTCCCTGGCTCACAACTCTAGAATCCCTCAAATTACATTGTGTGATTAGTGTCTGGTTAATGATAGAAGTGATGGAAGTCAACCTGAATATGTTCACCTGCAATTGGATGTCATTCCTTAGACCATCCTCAAACTTCCTTTCCATGAATAACTCATCACCTCTTGAAATAGGTGTGAATCGCTGCAGCACATTGAAGCTAGGAGAATACTCCATAATAGAAAGAGTACCCTACTCTAGACTCATGAACTCTCGGGATTGATCATCCCTTAAAGTATCTGGATAGAAGTAGTCATAAAAATAAATCTTGAAGCCATCCCAAGCCATAACCTGCTAGCGTCCCACCTATGAGATCACATCCCACCATCTCTTAGCGGAATCTCAAAGCATGTACATAGAAATCTGGACCCTCCTCTCTGGAGGAGTCTCAAGATGCTCGAAGATGGAAAGCATGGATTCTACCCATGACTCTATAGCCTGAGTTACTCCTTACCTAGTGAAGGTGGGAGGATGTTGCTACTGGAAAACCCACGCCAACTCTTCCATAGATGGGGCAGGATGTGATACTACTAGGAAGGTCTGCATGAACCTCATGAAGCCCTCTCCGAACAATGCATCATCACCTGTGTCCAGAATGATGGTTGGTTCCAAGACTAGCACAAATAAAGGATCTGAAGTTTGTCCTTGATTAGTCATGTCTGATGTCTAATCCCTGCCCTATAATTGGCAGACAACCGGAGGAAGTCTCTATGGCATGACTTTGCAAGGTCAAGTGCACACCTTAGATCAAGATTTTCAAGGACTGAAAAATAGAATAATAAGGAGGAAATAGGAGTAGAAAGCATTTAAGTTATTCAAAACATGGATACATGATGTGTATACTTAACCATATGATGTGTTCCTAATAGCCATTCACTTGGGTGTGTACCTCTTCCCAAAACTGGTTGTGTAACACCCCATACACGGAGTATTGTCCTTACACACGGCGTGTACTTGAATCCTCTTCCTCTGCCTGAATTCCCCTATAAGGTCTAGGCCACATTGTTCTCATAGAACAAGACTACACGGCGTGTTATTTCTAGATACAACGTGTACTATACAAGCTCCACCGACCTGTATTGTTAGAGACATGGACGAGTACATGGATCACACTACACGGCATGTTCCAGATGGACATGTTGTGTACTAGGAAGATTTTTTATGACCTGTGTTGTTAGTGACATAGCCGGATTCTAAGGATTACACTACACTGCGTGTTTAAGACTGACACGGCATGAATTAGAGAAGACTCAGCTGACCCGTGTTCTTAGTGACACAGCCGCCTACACAGTTCTATAACATGGTGTGTACATCCGGTACATGGCGTGTCATACCAAGAATTCCAAACCCCATGTCACTGCCCACACAATATGGGACACGGTTAGAGACTACATGGTGTGTACATATGGTATACGGCATGTACTTAAGAAAAATAGTTTCTTCCCAAATAGAAGAACACATGGCATGTATTCAACATTACACGGTGTTTATTCTGGGTTTTTTTGGACAGTAATCCTCAGAAACTACTCTGGAACCCATAAAAATACGGAACGAACCTTTAAGGTTCCAAATTCCGATCTGTGACGGCCCATACTCCCCGAAAATCAAAGCTTGGCATCTTATACATGTTATAAACAAGCATAACTGATCAATGATCCACCAAATTCTGATCCATGAGGGCCCATAACACCTCAAGAATCAAATTTTGGTGTTCATTAATACAAAACCTTACACAAACAACACCCTATCAAACAGAAGGTATTTTATCAAGGCATCTATCATAATAGCATGCATATCTAGCACAACATATGTCACAACAATGTGCAATTTCTAATGCAACCTAAATGGCATGGAAATAATGCATGAAATGTGACTTCTAGAATGTTCTAATATGATGCATGAGATGGAATAACCTCATCTCATCGGGTTGCAATAGAAATAGAACCTCAATATCATCAATAATAACAACACAAAACATGTGAATCACTCAAGGTTAAATCAAATCAACTATAATAATTACAAAACCATAAGACTTGCAATTAACGAGGTAGATTGGCTTTTCCCTATACGCGGGTTTGCTACTCCCGAGCACAATTTATTACCAAGTACCAATTCCTTTCTATCCATGTCTATAGTCTCCAAATAGTAAGTCAAGAGAAAAGAATCCCTCTGATACCACTTTGTAATGTCTAGGTTACAGAAGCCACCCAGAGACGTCTTGTACCTGGTTGGTCACATGGCCTCAAGCACATTTCCCCGAATGCCATAGGATTCCGAATAGCAGTGAGGTCCTTGGGTGTGATAGTGGGGAAACTATGCCCTCATTGGCAGAGTAACATAGTGGAAGTAAAACAAACATACAATAGCAGAAGAAATAAATATACCAATAATACTAAACAATGTAATACTGATGAAATAACAACTGGAGCACATATATATAAATGATGCATGATACATATGTCTAGTAAAACATGCAAACAAATCAAAATTCTGAAATACAGTACTAAAACCAAGTACAAGAAAAGTAATAAACATCTCCACAGCCTCACAATCCTAAGCTTTGTCTCATACTCTCCAGCTCCAATGCAGTCAAGTACCTGAAGTAGATGGGCACTTTCCCTTATCTATACCTACAGTAATATAATCTGTTTGTGCCCAAAAGGATGGACCAAACAGGGTGTGAGACTAAATCTCAGTAGGCAACCACCACAAGATCTATGACTAACTGTCATTGAATATATGACAGGTAATATGTAAAGAAAGCAGTAAAGAAGGAAGTACTCAGTAGTAACAATCCACAGTTTCAATTGCATTCAATTCCACATAACAAGTAAGAAGCTAAACAAAGCAGCTAATCCACTGGGAAGTACTCTCAACCTAACCCCTCTGGTTCAACCAAAACAACACAAGCAACTAGACAACACAAAAGGTAACCCTCTGGGAAGTACTCAAATCCTATCCCCTCTAGTCCTACCTAGCAACATAATCAACCCTCTGGGAAGTACACTCATACTAACCCCTCTGGTTTATCTTAAGCATAGACTCTATGAGGAATCACTCGCCTTCAAATCCTCCTATAGTCTCGTATCGGTAACTAAAGGCCCTCTGGGGAATCACTTACGTCACATTCCCCCTGTGGCCCACATCGAGGAACTACAGACACTCTTAGGAAGCACTTATGTCAATTCCCCCTATGGTCTCGCATCGTAAAAGTAAACAAACAATCTGGATAAGCCCTTACATCCATTCCCCCAATGGTATACTACACCGGGTTCTCACAGCCCTATGTAAGTGAAGCAAGAATAGCAACGTGTATTGGCCAAAGTAACCCTCAAGAACTACTTGGATAGAAAACTACAGCATAACAGCATGGAAGAAAAACAATCACTCTATCCTAATAATACTATTCATGTTAAGTAAACATCCTAACAGGTCAACAAGACCAAACGGCCAAAACGGGCAATAATGCATGGACAACTACTTCCAAAGCATAGAAATTAACCTTATTCTCATTAAATTAGCCTCTATTCAAGCATACAATCATAGAAAGCAATCAACAGGGCTAAAATAGTAAACACACAATACCCCGTTCAAGGGTATTGGGCACTTTTTCATATATAACTATAAGAATTTCAATGGAAAGGCACAAACCACCTACCTCGGTGTTGTAGGATCGATATAAGTGAACCTCAAGCCTTGAATCACCTAAGAACATGGTAGATATACAAAAATGATCAAAACATTCAACCAAGGATAACTTGAGAAAGAATATGAATAAAGAAACAAATCTCAAGAAGAAGGGAGAGCATACTGAGGCGATCCCAACGCAATCGACGGAGGTCGAATCAGAAATTGGATGCTCGACTGGGGGCTCGGAGGAAGATCGCGATCAAGCCCTCTCTCTCGGAAAAACCCAACCTAGAAGGAGATGTTTTTGTCCGTCAGACACCACCCCGATGCATTTAATGAAAAAAATACACAACATGTACTTTAGAAGTACAGGGCGTGTACTTGCCTTCATCGGCCCCTACATTGGGCGGTCTCCAGGTAGCTGCTACACGGCCAGCACCCAGCTACCCATGGTAACCGAGTACATGGCATGTACTCATAAAGTACATGGCATGTACTTAGGAAATTTCCATAAATCCCTCTTTTTCTCAAAAATGACTAGAAATGGAAAACATACCTGAAAAGAAGATTCAGGTTCTTACAGTAGGACACCTGGATATCATTTTCTAACAAGAGTAACTCACTAATGTGATAGAGAGAATGAATACTCTAGTCAACCCTCAATTCATTGTTCATTTCTACAAATACAAGGAACCATGGAACATTACAAATTAATTCCATAAGATTAGGTTTTTTGGAGACAACCAAAAACCTACAAGGCAACAGGGGTGAGCTTTTTTTATCACAACCAATGAGGTGGATCTCAACAGTGTATTGGTGGTAGGTACACTATCCATTCATTCAATAATAGAAAATGTACATTTTGATTCTATTTCTATGCATTCCTTTTTATCATGAAAGTTTATAAGAACTATTCAAACACCACCAAAAAACATTGAAGTAAACCTATTAATGAAAATGAAAAATAGGGAAAATATTTCGTCCCAAATATATAACTCCTCCCTTGTCACAATTTGTGGGATGAACTTCCTAAAAACCCTTTTCATACTACCTTTGGTAGAATTTGATGTAATTTTGGGCATGGATTTTCTTTCCCTATATAGATCCTACATAAATTTCCAGGATAAGGAAATCACTCTCCATGTGAAGAATTGACCCCCGATTCTGTACAAGTGTAAGGAGGAGGATAAATCTTATTTAGCACGATCATATAGAGCATGGATATTATTACCATAAGATAAAGCATATCTAGATAAAATTATTGGGTTTATGGAAAGGATTGTCCTGGAATAAATGCCTATTGTTAGGGAATACATTGATGTGTTTCTGGAGGAATTGTATGGCCATCCTCTTAGTTAAGAGGTTGAATTTTCAATCGATCTTATACCTAGGGAATTTCCATTATCCAAGACTCCATATAGAATGTATTTTGTGGAACTTGATAAGATGAAGAAACAACTATAGGTGAATATGGATAAAGGGTTCATATTCCCAAGTGCTTCACCATGGGGCGCACCAGTCCTCTTCATCAAGAAGGATGGGTCAATGCACCTTTGCATTGATTATCGTGATCTCAACAAGATCATGATAAAGAATAAGTAACCTCTACCTCGGAATGATGGATTCTCTAATCAGCTATGTGGATCAAAATACTTATAAAATTAGGATCTTCAATCAGGATATTATCAAGGGTGAAGAAGGAAGCTATATCCAATACTTATTTTCATATAAGGTATTGACACTATGATTTCATAGTGATTCCATTCGGACACATTAATGCTCCCAAAATCTTCATGGACATGATGAATATAGTCTTTAGATATCTCCTTGAAAAATTTGTGGTAGTATTTATAGATGATATTCCAATATACTCTAATAGTAAGGAGGATCATGAGGAGAATATGAGAACTATTTTAAAGACACTGCGAAAGGAAAAGCTTTATACCAAGTACTACAAATGTGAGTTCTTGTCAAAGGATGTATCTTTCTTAGGGAATATAATCACAAGAAATGGGATATCTATGGACCCTTCTAATAAATAAGCTATTGAAGGATCATCAATGCCAATATCTATGAAATATATCCATAGTTTCCTTGGTTTATCTAAGTATTATCACTGATTTTTGAGAAATATATCTAGATTTTCAACCCCTCTTTCCACGATAACATATAACAGTGTCAAGTTTTCTTAGAATTATGAATGTGAATAAATATTCAATGATTTTATAAGGTGTATTATCACTACCCCTATTCTCACACTACCCACAAGTGGAAAAAATTTCATAATGTTCAGCGATGCTTTGAAGAAGTTATTGGGTTATGGTTGATAAAAAACGAGAAATTCATAGCATATGCTTCAAGGTAGTTGAAATTTCATGAAAATTACTATCACACACATGATTTGGAGTTGGTAGATGTGATATATGCAATTAAAATATAGAGGCCCTATCTCTATAAGAAAAACTATGAGATATATATGGATCACAAAATCTTCAAGTATATGTTCATATAGAAAGAATTGAATATGTGTAAATGAAGAAGGTTGGATCTAATCAAGGACTATGACTGCTCTATCCACTACCATCCTAGTAAAGTGAATAAAGTGGTGGATTTTATAATTATAAAGGATCCAGCATCTTTATAAATGATGATAATTGAGAAGGATGTAATCTTATTAAACCTAAAATGGATGTACATGGGTATCATAAAGGAAGAAACATCATAAAACATTTCACAAATGATTACTCAACCATATATTTTGGAAAAGTTAAAGTATGATCAAAGAAATTATGTGGAAATTAAGAAGATGGGGAAATCCATGAGAAAGGGGAAGTCCTTAGATTTAAAATTTGATGAATAAGGAATAGTGAGATTTTGGTCAAGATTACGTCTTCCATAAAATGTTATGTTAAAGAAGGAATTATTGCATGATGAACAAAGTTCAACTTTCTCCATTCACCCAGGAATAAAAAATATGTATCAAGATCTTTGTAAGAACTATTAGTGGGACAATATGAAGAAGAAGATCACTGAATATACATCAAAGTGCCTGGTATGCTAGAAATTTAAGGATGAAAGGTATCATTCTAAGGGGATAACACAACCATTACCCATACCAACATGAAAATGGTAGAAAATCACCATGGACTTTATCACAGTACTTTTGAAGACATCCATGGGAAACAATGTTATTTGGGTTATTGTGGATCATCTTATAAAGATAGATCGCTCTATAAAAAGTCAATAGGACTTATCAATAGATCATCTTGCATGGATATAAATCAAATAAGTGGTAAGGATTCTAGGATTAATATTATAAATTGTGTCCGATTGAGATCTAAGATTCACCTCTATGTTTTGGAAAATTCTACATAATTCTCTAAACAGTGATCTAAACTTCATTTTGAATTATCTCCCTAAAACAGATGTCTAATATGAGTTGATATCTAAATACTTGAGTACATGTTGATAGCATTCTCAGTTTACTTCAAATGATAATGGGACCAACATCTTCGTCTGTTTGAGTTCTCTTAAAAAAATTGTTTCCATTCGAGCATCCAAATGGATCCTTATAAAGATCTTTATGGGAGGAGGTAAAAAAACTAAATGTTTGGATGAAGTTAGGTAATGAAAAATTCTAGTTCCTGAAATGGCCAAGGAAATTGTGGAAAACGTTAATACCATTCAACATCACATCAAGGCTTCTTAGAGTTCACAAAATAGCTATGCTAACAATTTTTGATGAGACCTAGAGCTTTATTTTTGTGACTGGGTATTCTTTTTCATATCACCATGGAAGAAATGGATGATATTTGGGAAGAAAGGAAAGATTATTCCAAGGTACATAAGTCCTTTTGAGATCCTAGATCTCATTAGAGTGATGGCCTATTGACTACCACTCCCACCAAACTAATCTCAAGTACATGATGTATTCCATGTATCCCTCTTGAGAAATCGAATACCACACCCCTCACATGTACTCAATCCTGAGGTGGTACCATTGGAGAATGATATTCCCTATATGGAGTAGGTGAAGATCTTAGATTGTAGAGAAAACATTATAACAAATAAGAAAATTCACCTTTTCAAAGTGTTATGGGGAAACCACAAGTTTGAAGAAGAAATGTGGGAACTGGAGGAGGTGGTGGAATAGTGTTACCCTCATTTTTTTAATATGAGAAAAGAATATTTTGAGGGAAAAAATTCTTAAGGGGGGAATATTGTAACAACATAAACTATTATAAATAAAATTCCCCTTTTGATTTAATTAAATTTATTAATAAGTAATATGGTTCTAGAAAACACAGGCACTTATTTTATTTTATTATATCCAATTGGATTTAAAAGACTATTATGTTTCTTTACCATTTTAATATAGATGTTGAACAGTGATCTCATGGTTAGTATAAATATAGGGTTTTAACAATTAAATTGACAAAAAAAAATAAGTTATGGCCTCAACTAGTATGATCATACCCTATGGATCCCATTTATCAGAGATTCCAAGGGAGATAGTGTATCTGGGATTTTCCCTTGGCCAAGCCCAAGATGAGATCCAGTAACTTAAGCATGAGAGAACCCGTTTATGGGAGAATTTCCTTCTCATCAAGATCCCGACCCAAACCATGTTCGTTGAACCGCCCCATGAATGTAGCACCATCGTGCACCTTACTCATAGAGAGTATGCTGGTATATTAAAGGGACATGTATCAATACCCTAATAATAAGAATATTTAGATTATTTTTTATAGAATAATGAATATATTTTCATCCTATTATTATTACTATGTAAATTATTATTACTTTGATACAATAAACCACAATTTGTATTTTTGGTTAATGTTGAAATTCAATTAAGAAAATTATAAAATTAATGTATTTTTGAAATAAATAAAATTTTAATAAAATATTATGATTAAATAATTTTTATCAAATATAAGTGATCATATAATCAAATGTAATTTTTATAAGTATTGAAAAACGGTTATTTTCAAAAAAAACCCATCATTTCCAATTAAATATCGATTTTATCTCAAAAGTTAAAATTTACATATTTAAAAAATTATTTAGATAAAATTAATATTATTTTTTAAATCATAGTGTTGAAATTATCCAATGGGTAATTTTTCATAATTTTCTGAGATAGTTAATTTTTTTGGGTAAAATTAAATACTCTATAAATATAATTTGTGTTTAATGACATTAAAATGACCCAAAAGTGATTTAATAATTACTATAATGGGATCCGGGACCAGATAAATTCTTTCCATTTAAAATAATGTGATTTTATGTTTATTTTATTTATTTTTTAAATCCATTATGAATCTTCCAAAACCTATAATATATTTTATGGTTTTAAAATCTTTTCTTCAAGAGTGTGACTCACCACCACATAAGCAAGGGAATTATTTTAAAATTTTATAACATTAGACTTATATAATAATAAAAATCACTCTTGTTTTGTAGAAACCATGGGAAGAATCCATGGGATGGTTTGTGGTTTGGGATATTTTATTTTGTAGAGTCCAAAACCTAAATAATAAAGAAACTCCCCTCTTTTCCTATATAAACCCAACCAAGATCCTATTTCCTTTCACTAAAACACTTTTTAACATGAATTTAATCTTTCCCCATCCTCTATAATCATCCCAAGTCACCCCCAATATCTCAATACGCCCCTCCCAATCTTTTGATGTCACACACTCAATTAAGGGACCATTCTCTTCTTTCAAATTCAAGAACATTATTTGAAATTATTTCTTTTAATTTCAATTTGTTATATTATATTTCATTTATAATAATTCCCTTAATTTAATATTTATATTATTTTAATGATGGATCATTTATCCTCTGTCATTTTGACCCTTACCTAAGTCGTTACTAGGCGAAAATTACATAAGGGATCCTTTCCTTCTATTCTTTATTCAAGTTTCTTTATAAAATTTTGCATTCTATCTCAATTCCCTAAAGATGGAACATGTCTTTCAATGTCCCTATTACTAATAATTTTATTTAAAAATTATTATATACCCCATTCACTCTCATAAACCATTTTTATTAATTTTTTAAGTAACATCATTATGCTGATGAAATTTCACCATGATTTTCTATGACAAAACAATTGTGTAGTGAATATTATACCCATTTTTCTATCAAGGTTATTCATATTTATGAATATATACTTATTTATCGGGGACTTAAATGTATTTATTCCACATTCACTGATCATAGAATAAATTATTATGATGAATGAATCCATGTTGTATGATTTATGTGGCACACATAAGGATGAGAATGAAATGAATATGAAGGGTGCACCCAGATATCACTTTAGTTCATTGGGTGATATTTAGTACTATTATACATCGAGTTGGGATAGGGAGTGAACCTAATTCATTTATGGTAATTTTTCCACCATCATGTCCTATAGGGTTTACCATTGACCTATGTTTATGATTCAGTGTTTTAAGTTGTTTCCACATTTCCCGTTTTATGATTATCATGTTATATCATGCCTTATTATCTTTTGAATGGACTGAAGGCCTTCTTTTTTTATTAATTTTTGATAACCCTCCTTTAAAGGGATGATAGGGATCCCTTACAAGGCTCCTAGGATTAGAGATTACATTTCTCATGGGCTTGGAGACATTACAGGACCCATAGGTCTTAAAGAAATCATACAGACTATAAATACTAGAAATTGCCCCTCCCCAGCATCTGCATCCTGATTAGCTCTCTACCTTTGCATGGTTGTTCGGAAAACTATCCTTGTGCAGTAATTCACAGGCCTGGTACCGATGACAATGTCATACCCTCTCATTCTTCCAAATCTGTTAGCCCTGCTCTGGTGAATGCGTCCTGCTCTTGAATCCTCCTTTGGAGATGGTTCTTTATAGAATATGTATAGGCATCTGCATATCTGGTGTCCCTGAAGGCCTTGAGGTTTCCCGAAGGCCTTGAAGTGGACCAAAGGCCTTAAAGGTGTCCAAAAATCCTTACTGACCTAAAGTCCTAGGTGGCCCGAAGGCCTTAAGGACTCCAAGCCCAAACTAGTGTCCTAAGGTGAATAGTTTTGGATGATATAGTACCGAAGAGTACCTACTACAGTACCAACACAGTACTACTATAGTGACTTTTATAGAAACCCAGAATTATTTCTTTTTATAGTTTCTAACCTGGGTCTCATAGATTCACTTAGAGAGACCTCACCAACTGGGCTGAGGCTCATGTTCTATCATGACTTATTATTCATGTTCCTTTTATTCCTCATTGATATAATTATATTCTAATATGTAACACTTATTACATGTTTATTCCCTTGATGGACTTTGTAGTTCACCCCTATCTTATGTATTCCCCCAGGTTATCCCACGCAATTTTATGTTCTAAGGATTATTTTGAGCATGTTAAAGAAGTTTTCAATAAAGATGTTGTATTCCATGTTTTATGTTGTCAGGTCATTTACCTAATTTCCAAATACACTATACTTATCAATCATACAGGTTGTATAAAGTGTATTATTATGTAATAAATCAATTATTAATGTGAAATAAATAGTAGGTTTCTTGTATACCTTCCTACATTTCCATCTGTTAGAAAATGATAACACCAATCATGCATACTTGTGGACTACAACCTCCACAAAGTGATGTGATTCATTTTTCAAAACCACCTTATATGATTAATTTTTAAATCCTATGTATTAATTAAATTCTATACTTATTTCATGATTAAGATTCTATATATGATGATTCCATGACCAATGTTTAATACTAGATATATTTAATTGAAATATTCATGGAAAATAAACTAGTTTTCACCCGAGTATTCTTTTTAATGATTAAAATGTTAAAAAATGTAATAGTAAGTTATAAAGGAATGATACATAGTATTTGATGTATGAATTTGGTTTTGGAATAGATTTATTATAAATTTATATTTACTATAATGGATGTTTGATACAAATGAAGCAATATGCGACTTAATGTAAGAGTTCCTTGTCTCACTTTTGTTTTTGTGAGACATATTTCATATTCACCACCTGATTATTTCTTGTGGTGTGTACACTAAACCTTAAATTTTTTATATCATGAATATTTTCATATCCATTTTATTTAATGTTTCATTTTAAGGTGTGTCATTCATGGATGTTATGATTCAAATGTTATGAATGTGGTAATGGTTTATGTTATAATCTCATTTCTTTTTGGGATTTTTAATTCCAAATTTACATTGAGGAAAATTATATGGTTCTTATCCTTTGAAATATATCTATTTTATTCTACTCCCAGTATTCATGTAATTTTCAATTAATAGTACAATTTTTCTATCTTTGGTACTTAAACTGAAAGAGATTATATTTTTAAGAAAACCCAGCCTCATTTCCTCTTTAGTCGATGAGATTTTTATTCCATGTCTATATTTTCTTAAAATAATTCTCAATAATTTATTTACTATTATCTAATGATTGTTTAATTTCATTTTTACCCATTTTTTAATTTCTTTAAAACTAGTTTTTAAAATAATTCTTTATAATTTTCTTAACAAAGTAACTTTTACCAATGTTCTGAAAAAAAAATATTTGTATTAACATATACCACCCAAATAGTTTTTCCCACCATCATTAAAACTATCTTATTTAGAGATTACTATACTATATTAAATGATTATTTATAAAATAAAATTTATTTTATAACACTATATTTTCTTTTTGATTTTAAATACATGATTTAAAAATCAAAAAGGGTATTTTCCTAAAGAAATGATCTAGTGGTCATTTAATGGTATTTTCATATATGGAAAAATCCATATATGTTACTTATGCTTCACTAAGGAGATTATCCATTGATACCATCCACAATATTTATCTGGATAGTTATTGATTACGATAATGAAATATTAATGAAACCAATTTCTTTTCCATGGGTTAATATATTATGAAATGATAAAATTTTCATGTTGTAGTGGAATACATATTTATGAATTATGATTATGTAACAGTGGGTTCTATTATAACCCTCCAATTCATTATGTAATGTGATATAGATATATCATGAGATAATGATGATAAGTTTGGTCAATATCATGAATATATATGTCCACATTTTGATGTGTGTGTTTCATTTATTCTTATTATTCTCACAAGATTATGCATGGAAATGATTGTGAATAGACACATTCATGTTATTATTTGTGAGTATGATTGCTTCTAGGTATTCTCATAAGATTATGAGTGGACATAATTGTGAATATATACATACCCAAGATTATGATTTGGTATGCTTATGATTCCACATGCCTATTTTATGACTCTTAAATGTTGATTACTTATTTTACACCCTTATTTATCATGAATTTGGATATGACTTGATTTTTTAGTTGATAATCTAAGAATTTTTATATATGAATATTTATTTTTAGAACATGATATTGATTATGTTATCATATCTTTATGATAATAATATCCTCTCTTATGAATGATATATTCAACATTTACCCCTAATAAGAATCTAAGCTCACCCTTTCTTGTATTTTTCTTCCCTGGGATTTTATGGAAGGCTCTTAGTGTGATATGTTAGAAGAGTGATAATATGAAGATATTTATAGGAGATGATGAAGAACATTTACGAAATAAGTTGATTATGCATATATTCTTCAATGAAACTAAAACTTTATCATCCCTGATCATGTATAAAATTTATATGTGTTTATTAATAATCTAAAATGATGTTATATTTATGGTTTTTATTCTATAGTCTCCTTAGGAAGAACAACTTCAAGATTGGGTAGCTATGTAGACTAAAAAACTAAGGGAATATGAGTCTCATGTCAAAATGGTAAAGGCGTGATTACTATTACCAAGCACTAGGATTGAGGCCATTAGAAAATAGATTCTTGATCTAATCAATAATTTTGAGAGAAAACACCCATTTTCTATATATAAAATATCCAATGGAAAAAATATTCACTTGACCATCAATATTACTCATCAATTGTTAGCTGGTTTGTTAGAAAGGACTAGTTGGAGTACATTGTAATTATTTTTTCTCATTTCTCTTTACATGTAACATTAAGAAGATATTATGTGTTATGTATTCTTCTCTTATTTGTTTTTTTATAGAATAAAATATCTTTTTTTCCATAATTTTCACTCTTTTACGGGGTTTTATTTCATTATAATTATCAATATTAGTGATCAATTAAACTCTAGGAAGAAACATAATTAAGATAATCTAAACTCATTTGAAAATTTAATACAGAATGATAAAATTAAACAAGGTCCTCAAAATGATTGAGTAATAAAAAATTTCTCTTTGATATAGATCATGGATGGGTTTAGGAATAAGTACCATAACTGTAACTCTAGAGTTAGTCTTTTTGGATGAATTATCTTCTCTTGGAGTGGCTTGTTTATAGGAATATACATTATCACCATCATTATAACACAATATTTGGCCTATTTGGATGATTTTTTTCCTCCTAGGGGGCCTAAAATATGGGTATACACATAATTACTATCACTATAACAATAGATTAGGTCGATTTTGTCATGTAATTTGATTAAAAATGATGAGGATCATGTGGGAATGATTTGGAAAAATGATTCCATTGTTCAAAAGTGTTATATAACCTTGAAGTTATGTATTTATTCATTTAATATAGATCATCTGTATTGATAACCCTAGGATGAGAGAATGTGTGGATTCTCATTCTTTTCCCTTGGCCAATGGGTCTAGAAATCATATGTTAACTTCTACAAGATTCAAATTATAGACCTAGCAAATGTTTGTTCTTTTATTTTATCACCCTTAATTTTTCTTATGACTTATATTGGGGAGGAATTTTAGGCAAAGACTTCTATTTTTTTTGTTTCCCTTTATGTGTTTTCAATATAGCATGATTTTTTCCTCTTTTCAATTTCAAATGCTCAATTTTTTCTAGAATGCATGAGGGAAACATCCAGTGATAGAATACTTGACTTATACAAATATTTTCCTTATGTGGTTTTAATTTTGGAAGTTCTATGTATTTTTCCATTGGTAGTTTTAGGTCATTAATATTGGACCTATGTAGATTATTTTTAAGGACTAATATATTTGACTAAATTGCACATTGTTAAAGGTCATGATGTTTTTGAATCATATTTCTATAGTTTAAGGTCATATAAATTTAACTAAATATGTCGTACAGTCCCACTGGAAATAGAAATTCATTATGTTAAGAGAGGTCCTTTTACTAAAATAGATTACACCATAGAAAGGGTCATTCAAATTATGTTCATTAATCTTAGAGAATTATTCCCTATGGATTAAAGTCACATGATGAAGACCAATTTAAACTTAAAGGGTGTGATATAAAACATTCACCTCAGAAAATGAGATAATTGCACAAATTTATAACATCAAGGGCATTGAATCCATTTGAACAATTGAATTATAGATTTTAAAATACATAACACAAGGAGTTTGAATCCTGAGATATGATATGGGACACATATATAGTTGATGACCACATAATATACTCAAAAGGAGGATTATTATATAATGGTTTTATAGTATATAAGGGTTGTAATATTCTCTCTATCATGATAAAGATGCCTCTGGTTCATAAGTCATGATAGGGAAACTTTTGAAGAGCCATGTAAATAGTATAGTATATATAGTCACGAAGTGATGTCCATTGTAGTTGAATGTGATCTTTAATGATAGCCAACGAAATATTTTTTAAGATTCAAACGCTTGTGAAATTATATAGGTTTATAGAAGGAAGGGATATTAAAGATTATTTTTGACACCCTTAAGGTTATTCCACCATGTGAAGACAACATAATTGTGGAAATTATCAGTTATGTGTTATCGCTCTAACTAATTCATTAACCAATAGGTCTAGCGAGCTTGACTTGAATTTTTTTAGGGATATACAATGGGACTAATAATCAGTGTGCTTTAAATTTATCATCTAATGATTCTTAAGATGAAAAAATGGGAGGATTAGTGAGTACGGACTTGAATTTTTCTACAAATTTATTGTACAAGTTTTCAACAACATATCTATTATTTATTTTTCAACTATATTGTAAGGACTTACAATTTGGACCACTGAGGGGATAGAGTTTAATATTTTATTACATTGACAAAAAATGTTAAGTTTAAGGTCATGAAGCTTTGACTACATGTGAGATTTGACAACCTATATGGAAAGGGTGAGGTGACACCCAAATGTGAATGGATATCCCATGTTATAATATATACTATCTCATAGTTCGAGTTTATGGTTCTTGGACCAAAAGGGCTGAGGAAATACTTTTAGTGAAAAATGAGAAAATTGACCCAATGTAATGGATGGACTAATACTATTATATACTATATCAAGGGGGAATTAATTTTTTTTTCATTATGAATGGACCTGATGAATGATAATAAAAACCTAAATGGGGCCTTAAGGAAATGAATTTCCCGATTCCTTTTGAAAGGGAAGTGGTGACATCATAAATTGAAACATGGATATTGTATTGGGAGTAGTTGGGGGGAGAAAGTACGTAGGGGATGATTGTGGCCCATATTCGAAAAATGAGTTTGGTTTTGATATTGTGAAGGAATACATAAATGAGTGGATCATCCCATTCTGGTTGATAATTTATCTAGTTGATAAGCTATATCTGGGGCACATATGCATATCCATATCAAAGGAATAATATGTATCGTCAAATATAAGTGTCTTTTGGAGTTGGATTTATTCATTAATTATATCTATATAAAGGATTTAAAAAATCCAAGAAACTCTTAGAATGTGTTATTTATGAAATAAAATGTTCAAAAATATACTGGACAAATTTAGACTATGACTAGTCATAACTAGGATGACATTGTTACCTCAGAAGGTGTAAATATGAATGAGGTCTTATGGTAGTGTTCTAAACATGGGTCTTACTAAGATATCAATAATCAAACCATACATAGTTATTATTTAATAGGTTATACTTAATACTTTAGGATAAATCATTGAGAAATGGTAATTTTATCTTGATGTTTTTTTGGAGAGATAACCCACATCGGGTATCCTCCCATGTATTTGGCTCTCATGTAGGGAAATTTTCCTACTCATAGGGGATCATCTTAGAAGTTTAAGTTTATAAAAGTTTGAACACATTTTTTTAGTTTAATTTCATGTAATGAGGACTCAGAAAAGTTACCTCCATATATGCTAAACTCTTATATACGAGAGTGTCATTTTTATATTTTATTTCAATTATGAAATTGGATTTGGGCTAATATTCATTGATATTTTCAAGTATATAGGGTATTATTTTTCTTAGTAATGGATCAATACAACCAATAATATATCATTTGATAGGTTTCATGTGATAGGTACCTTTACATGGATTTATCTCTCACACAAGTAATGTGTCACACAGGACAGCCCACTCCAAGTAGTTTAGGTTTAGGAAAGATGGACCATATGTTGTTTATATTAACATCATGAAATATAGACATAAATATTTATAACTAAATATTGAGAAATTTTAACATACCATAGGTCTATGGATATACTTCCAATTATAGTATGATTTAATTTTTATGTTTTATACTTTCTCATTACATGTTTTAAAATGAGACTTCATGGGAAACTCCTATGTGTAGGAAAGGAGGGAATATTGATTGATAGAATTTATGGATAATACTTGACTATAGGATCTAGGTGTCACTACATAACCTTTATTAATAGGAATCAGACATACACAATTCTTTTATTGTGACCCTTATGCAGATAAATCTCATGTGTAAGGGAAGTAGTTTCAATATAGGTTTATAACTGAATAACGCTATGATGAAGGCTCCTATGTCGGTCTAGATCATACTTTGTTGAAGGGGAATTATACCAATGATATATATAAAAATAATATTTTATGTATGATATAAAATTTTATTTATCAATCCACAAATCATGTTAGGACTCTTCTTCATAGATAGGACACATGTGTATTGGATGAAAACTATGTTCTGACATCATGTTAGGCCTTGAGGGAAAAAATATTTTTTCAAGAGGTGCATAAAACTAAAGTGAAAAGGGGAATTTTTATTATTGTAAATAATAGTTGGGACCAAAGATAGGGGTCACTATATATCCAACTATGGTAGGAATAAATCCACATGAAGTTCTTGGAAACAAATTATCTACACAAATTTGGCTTATATCTAGGGAAAGGGGAATTTTTTTCATTTGTTTTCATTAGATTTAGGACTAGGATAAAGGATCTAAATGTAAATCTACATCCTAAAGTAATCATGATTCAGGCTAGAAGTTGTTCTTAGAATTATTCTCTATCCATAAATATTTCTCATATGCAAGGACAAATTAATTGATATCCTTTAGTCCTAGAAATATTTTATTTCAAGGATTCCCACACAAATATGGATCATATATTGAGAAAAAAAAAATTTAAAAATAATAAACTATATGTGGTTTAATTTAACTCATGGTAGAATATTTTAACTACCATAATTGTTCATTTTTCTCTTAGGTATGAAAAATTGGGTGATCATCCAAGAACTCTAAGATCACATGACTCATGGTTTCTTTGAGAGATAAGAATAAATTATAGAATAAACCACACTATATTGGGGAACATGATGGGTTAATTTTCAACACATATTAAGAGACTTATAATTCATTATATGGAGGTTTTAACATAATTTAAAATCATGTAACAGGGATTTTTACTATGCAGTTTAACATCATGCAGTGAGCACAATAACCATGTAAGTTAACATCACATGGTGAAGTATTTTTCTTATATTTTAATACCATGTGACTTGGAAAAATACAATGTAATTTAAAATAATTTAGTGAGGAATATATGATATATATCTTAAATTCATATATTTAGTACTTGTTTCATGTAGGTTAACAACGTCTGGTTAGGTTAAAAACCTTGCCTTTTAATGTTTCATGGTGAAGAAGATATGATATGAAGTTTAAATTCACACTGTTAGGAATTTTTACAAGTAGTTTGACATCATGTGGTAGAGATGATGTGAAATATATTTTAAATTCCTATAGCTTGTACTTTTAATAAAAATGTTAATATTAGGTTTTAGAGATGATAATAATCTAATGTAAAAATTATACAATGTATTTCCTGAGAAACCATGGATAGGTGGCTAGTGTAACCTATTCTTCATTAACTGTGACTAGGGTATAATATCCATTCATGTAGAGCTTGTGTATAATGTAAGGTCCCTTCCACTTTGATTGTATATTCATTGGATTCTTTCTTTGTAACATTAATGTTCTGATAACCAATTCCATCTCTCCTAGGAGGAAAAAATGAATTAAATGTTTTTTATTGAAACCTCATGAAACTAAATTATAATGAACATATAAGTTAAGAAAATATTCAAACACCTTATCTTAGAGTAATTCCAAATCAGCCTAGTTATTCTAAGACTATTCAGATTCAATACCTGGTTTTACATTAAAATAAAAGTAGAGTCCATCATGATTTGGGTGGGAAGGACTGCCTTTGTGACATATATAAGTGATTGTAGGGTTTTTTTCATTACAGTATGGGAAATAGTGTGGTAGGCCCACAATTCATGTATAATCTTATCAGGATGGTACTTCTTGTCTTTATCTACAATCTTCGTGAGTTTATCAGATGGAGTCTTGTTAAGAGCCTTAGTATGTCCACATTCTATATTAGGGTTGTGGGGTTAGTGGTTATAAAAAAATATCATATTTTTTACATGAAATTTTTACATCAAAATAGCAAAGGTTTTGTATTCCATTAAAATTATATGAAGGACACCAAATCAAGTAATTATTTTTTTCTTCAATAAGCTAATGATAGACTTTGTTTTAACTTATTTAATGGATATTACCTAGTCTGACTTGGAGGTGAAATCAGTGGAATTACAGATATACTTAAACTATATGGTTGTATCTAGGTGATATAGACCCTTGACATCTACTCCCTAGAAGATGAATAGAACATAATATTTAGTGGTGTACAGTAACATTAGTAGTTGATAGAAAAAAATGGCATGTATTTTGGATCCTTTCCAATTCCTAGTGAATCCCACACAATTCTCTATCATTGATGGAAAAAATAATCTAATCCTCCCAATCTGAAGGGAGAGCATGTTCCAGGTTTACGAACACCATAGTTTTTTGTGATTAATTTCTACAAAATAAAATGTATCTATCCTCCTCCAAATCATCTAAGGATGACCATATTAAATCATCATTTATTAAGGATTTTTTGAGTATTTTGGTAAACATAAATGATGAGTTTTACATACTATCATTGAATCTATAACTTATAAGATCTATCTAATGTAATAATTAAATTTTATAGATTTTATTTTATAAGTAATATCCATTCATTAGTGGTATCATTTGGTGATGATATCATATCACCTTTCTCAAAGGTGAAAATTAACTCATCGATCTCTTCCCTTTCATTGTCAGAGAATGGGGATACCACATTATACTGTACATCACTGATAACTATCTCATTCATGGTTAGATCATTCAAGGTGGGGTCTTAATTTTTCGATGCATCTAATTGGGTATTTTTTTAAAGTATAACATGAAATAGTTTCATAACAAAAGATAATACAGCCACCAAAACTTTCCCAAAATACAAGGGAGTCAATTCCGCTTTCTTAATGAAATATTCACTATTAATCTATATTTTCAATAATGCTAAATCACCCTTGATATTCAAGTGGGTCTCTAGTATTTTAGGTTCAAATTCTAAACCATCATTTAGGTCTGGTACACTACTTCCTTAGTGGTGCATTCTTCAGAGATCCTAAAGAAGTAGAGAAAAGCATATATTTTGTGAGAAATGAGAATAAATCCAAAATTTCCACTATTAAGTTTTTGATTTCTCATCCTTTTTCCTATTGGGATTATGGAAGTATCATTAATGTACTCCTTCCATGTTTTTTTATCTAGAATATAGAATACCTCTTCATTGGGTATTTTAGTATCTATTAGAGTTCCTCTTGTGATGATATGTATTGGGATGAGATGTATTGTGATAAATTTTATCTCTACTTCCCCTCTGAAGGCATTTTGTGGAATGAATTCAATGTAAAACTACTTTAGGATGACCACCCACTATACTAGTCATCTAGTTAGAATTGGGATATTGATTATATACTTTATTAGGAAAATTCAAGAGTCTAACTATACTACATTATTCTATAGGTTATGCCTCAGTTTCTGAACCAATAATATCAATTCATGGGAGTTCTTATTAATGTCAAAATATGGGGACTCAGTATATAAAACAATTATACAAAGATAGTAAATATTATTCACATTTTTTGTAATCATTATTTTTTAAGGATAATGCCAATTGAATGATCAAGGGTAGCCACATGGGTTATTTTATGTCTATTATTGATATATGTTCTATGCGGTGTTCAAGATAATGTAAATGTTATGATGGGATGGGTGCACCTAGAATTATATAGCTCAATGTAAATGTTATGATGTGATGGGTATGCTTGGAATTATATAGCGCTCCAATGCATTGGGTAATGTGATGTATCTCATGAGATAAAGTGATATATGCATTGTAGTTGAGCAATAAGACATGATTTTTCATTTTTATAAATTTCCACATTCCAAGACTCTATTTAATTCTTCCTCTCATTATTATGATCCTATGTCTATTATGATGATAACAATTATGCTCACCCCATGTTATATTTATTAATGTTCTTATATATACTCCTAATGGGATTTTAGCTCACCCCTTTCTTTGATGTATATCCTCAAGTGATTATATATACTAAGGAGAACACAAGGGACACTAAGAATATAGATAAGAATGAATTAAATAAATGTTTATGTTTTATTTTATAAATGTTATGTATGGTCCTAATTTTCCCAAGACACTAAACCTTTGGATCCTGGTTTTTTAATTATTTTATATTATTTACCTTTAAAATGATTTAATATATATTTAAGAAAGAGTGGCGTCACAATAGTTGTTATCCGAGCAGGGTTATGTTAATTTGGGAATTATTATTAGAGAACCTTAGTGAAAACCCTTAGTATGAGAATAAGTATATATAAGCACCCAAGAATATTTGTTTTAGAAAATTCTAAACATGAGTATCCCACAATATATGCCTTTATACTTAATTGAAAAAAGGAATAAATTATTTATTCTTGACATGTTGACTTATGTTTTGTTCTAACCTTTTATATTTTAGAAAATAGTGGAAACCAAGAGAAACCTGGCCAAAAACCCATGCAAGGGACAATGTAGTGATTTCCCGAACGACATCCCCAATGACTTGGGAGTTGCAGTTCAAATTTCATGGTGATTCTTACCCAGTTGTCTTAGGTTATGATTAATATCCTGAATAATGTGGAATTTATTCATTCACCTAAGAGGTAGCAACTAAATATTGAGTGTTTTATGTGGCAAAGACCACCAAAGTTTGGTGGAGCTTTTTATCTACTAGTCATGGAACATTGGGTCAACTCAATAGAGAAGATATTTTTTGGGATTCACTATTCTAAGACAGAGAATGTGACTTTTGTCATTTACTGTTTAGAAGGAGAGGTTAATCAATGGTGGTATTTGATTAATAACACCAAGATTAAGTATAAAATTAAAGATATAGAGTGTGAAGAATTTAAGACAATGTTTCTTAACATGTATTTCCATCAAACTCTCTATAAAAAGATGGAGATAAAATTCATATAAATGAAGAAAGAGGAAGGTGAATCTATCATATCCAATGAAGAAAATTTAACAGGGTTTTCAAGATACACATTAGGTTTTGTTATCAACAATGATAGAAAAATTGATAGATTCTTTAGTGGATTAAAACCAACCCCTAGAAAGGCTCTAGTAATTTGAGACTTTGGGAGTTTTGAAGAAGTTTTTTAATGTGATCTCAAAGTGGAGACGGATTTTGGGGAATGGTCTCATGGATATGGTGATAAGAAATAAAATATAGTTATTGAAATTGGGGGATCTAATGAAAAAGGTGGAAGGAAGTACAAACCACCCATATGTCAAAAATATGGGAAGAATCATCATAGGAAATGCCTCAAAGGGATAGGAAAATTCTATAAGTGTGTGAGAGAAGGCCACCAAGCTCATGAATTTTGAAGAGACATAAAGAATTCATATAATACAATAGAGAAATTGGGAGCACCTCCCATGGTCCAATGCTACAATTTTATGGAGAAAGGGTACTATGAAACCCAGTGGACTAAACCTCTAGTCTTCGAGTGTAATTAGCGTCATCAGCCACCAAATCCAAAGAAATAACATAAGGATTATTCCATCACAACTACTGAAGATGAGCAAGAAAATGAAGTCATATAAGATACACTTACTATTCAATCAATAATGTAAAAAGTGTTATTTTATTCTGGTTTTATGCATGCTTTTATATCTTAGATGTTTGCTAGAAATATTGAATCAATGACCTAAAATGTCACAACCCCCTACCCACAAAGTGTACCCCTCTTGGGCCCGCAATGTGAGAAGGGAAATAATGACCCCTGAGTCCCACCTCCAATTGGCCCCGGGTTGGAGACTATCACCGAGGGTATAGTATACACACACAAATAGGATGCATTTCCCTCTAAGAGAACACATGCGGAAGAGAGAGATAAGATAGACACCAACCAACTCCAACTCAGAACTGATATATAAAAGAAAACCCTAGTGAACATATGTAATGTCAGGAAAAAGTACTACAACTAGAAGGGGAAAAATTGTAAGTACCCAAAAGAGAGTAAAAACAGCATCAACCACAAGCCCGAAAAGCTCCTGCAACCCCAAGTTAGTAGAAACCAGCTTGATCTCCAACATGCTCCAAGTGACCTAAAAATAGTTTATATATACATAGGGTGAGTATAACAGTATACTCAGTAGTATCCTCCCCGAAGCCTCTCATGAAAAATTAAGGGAAGCATGCTAAATTATAGTGAATAACAAGTGAAACTAACTTGTCACCTAAATGGGTATACTAAGTTCCCAACCTCACCATGACTACTCTTACCAAGTAACGCATACAAGAGTATATAATATACTAAAAAATATTAAGTGTACCCCACTACTACTTCCCCACTGGTTTTCCGCTTTTCCCCAACATCGCACGTCCTAAGCATCTCTCTCCAAAAAGGCTTGCACGCAGACACCTGGGAGAAGCACCAAAATATACACCTCGTGTAACAAAACCACCACGTCTATGCAAGAAAGTAACCAGGTAGTTTCTGGGAGCTACCACAGCTCGCATAACGTTTATCATACGTCGGGTATTATACCTCAAGAAATTATAGCCCATACACTGAGTAAGGATCCCCAATCCATCACATCCTATACACGTTACACCTATAGTAGTCCATAGGATACTATATCCAGAATATATGTGTGTGAATAACCAAAAGCCATTACTGCCCTCTACACACATATATAGGGAAAACTAACCACTATGCCTACCAGCACAGGTATCTACCAAGAGAAGAGAGTGGGGCCAAAGGGGGTAGTCAACCATCTATCCTCCCACCAGAATGTTGGGGAAAACATCCCCTAGGGCTCAAAATCCCTGGGGAGTTATTTTCCCTTATTGATAGGGTGGAGTAGCGTATAGAAACACAAAAAGTACATAATATACTATATCTCACAACCACACAATGGGTATAACCTAGTCTTAGACCCAACTATAGCTAACGTCTCTCAGAATATGTGTTTTCACTTCTTAGACTAGGTATACTATAAGCACACAACCATTTAGAGAGATTTATTAGATTACTTCACTCCCTTTTTATCAGTTCCACTTTACATTAATTATTTATTTAAACATTAATTAACCATTTAAAATTCCACATTAAACATAATTAGCATCACACCCAAAGTCCATTATCCCTTTAAAATTACAAACTCATCATTATGTTCCAGAAAATCCAAACCCAACGGTTAAAATCATTTATTCAATTATTCATTACAGAATTACTTTTCCATATTCCCAAGAATTCTAGAAAAACATTCTATACTACTAAACATAATGGGTATCAACACGATGAGTAGATGTACTACCCGTAGAGTATTTTACATCTATATAAAGAGTGTAGACCCTTCCTCCCTTGAGAAGCTAAACACGGAAAGCACATGGCATACAACGCGCGTCTTTTCCTCTTTCAGAAGAAGGGTAAGCAAGACCAGCTGCCTTGAGCAGTGGTGGGAAAAAGCAGATAATCAACCAATAAGAATGAGAAATCATCCAACAATAACATCCATCAGGTTCCATCATCCCCCGTGTCCTCCCCAACACCGACATGAAAATATCAATGCATCTCTCCACTCTAGGCGTCAGCTACGGCCATAACCAAAGGTCTCCATGCCCCAACATACCACAACAGCCATCCAGTCTCACATCACAACACAAGCAGTAGGAAAACAAATATCTTAACAATTGGGCTCTTAGCCCTTTAACAATCAGGAGGGTAATTCAGAACCCTACAAGAAGTCATCTTTTTATCAAATAGCCAGTTCTTTAATCCATCTGTAATTGACTGATCTATTATTTTGTAGGTTCCGAATATGGGTGACCTAAACAGAAAACTATCACAAATTTATTAAACATTCTTAAGACATCAATTTGATTAACTAAAAATTATAATAAGAAGAACCATATTCATTTCATGCCTCTTTATCTTTAGCCAAACAGTTATCAATTTATTCCCGGCTTTACATTCTTTACCAATTTCTGTCAAGAATGAACGGCTAAACAAAGAAAGCATAGATATCACACTATCTAGCAAAACAAGAGGTAATAACATATGATCGATATCAATTTATTTATCTGGTTCAAATATTTATTATATCAATTCCATTTTCATACAGTGGGATAAAACATGATAACTATACATTTACACATATAAGAAAAGAGAAGAAATGAATCCCCTACCTCAAACGGTTCTTCACGTTCTTTATACCACAACGGTTCACAATCGCCTCCTCTCGCGACAAATACATCCACCCGAGGATGCCACGGTATGACCATACCAACTGAAACCCAAGAAAAATCCATTAGAAGCATGGATATTCCATGCTATAATATAGAAAGGAGAAACAGGAGAATATGAACCCCAAAATAACGATGATGAAACATACATTAATTCGATGAAGGATCAACCCTTTCAACTTGCACCAAAGCAGAGGGTGCACATGCAACAGGAATAACATCAAGGGGAAACCAATCCATGGGGAAAAGTTTGATCTCACAATTACTATGGGAATGAAGGAAAGTTTCAAGCATCTTGCACCAGAGAACAAGGAGGAAGAACAAGGGAGAAAGATATCTTGTCCCTTTTGATGATTTAATGGAGAGATGGTTTAAGATACGCATGATTTCCCATTAAAAGAAGACTGCTTTAAACCATGTGGTTTGACCAAGTAAAAACATCCCGAGCCATAGGAATAATTAATATAGGAGGTATGGCCTTTGAATCGACCTTAGAGTCGTTAAAACAAGGCTTTAAATTCATTTTATGTCAAAGGAAACGTTAAAGGGGATAAACTGTTGGAAGCTGGAAACATTGTTCATAAACCTCACCGTTCTGGAAAAACTGTTCATAAACCTCACCGTTGGAACCTCACCGTTCTGGGAACACTGTTCATGAACCTCACCGTTTGAAGCTCACCATTGGAACCTCACTATTCTGGAAACACTGTTTATGAACCTCATCGTTGGAACCTCACCGTTGTAACCTCACCATTCTCGAAACACTGTTCATGAACCTCACTGTTGGAACCTCACCGTTCTAAAAACACTATTCATGAACATAACTGTTGGAACCTCACTATTCTAGAAACATTGTTCATGAACCTCACTGTTGGAACCTCACCGTTGGAACCTCACCATTGGAACCTCACCATTCTAGAAACACTGTTCATGAACCTCACCGTTGGAACCTCACCATTCTTGAAACACTATTCATGAACCTCACCGTTCTGGAAACATTGTTCACCTAAGGTTACAGTTGCACTGTTCACAAAAGGTTAATGTTAACATTGTTCTCTTAAGGTTACCGTTTCACTGTTCACAGAAGGTTAATGTTGACAATGTTCACCTAAGGTTGTCGTTGCACTGTTCACATAAGGTTAATGATGACATTGTTCACAGAAGAATAATGATGACACTATTCACCTAAGGTTACCATTGCATTGTTCACAGAAGGTTAATGTTGACATTTTTCACCTAAGGTTACCGTTGCACTGTTCATAGAAGGTTAATGTTGACACTATTCACCTAAGGTTACTATTGCACTGTTCACAGAAGGTTAATGTTGACATTGTTCACCTAAGGTTATTGTTTCACTCTTCACAGAAGGTTAATGTTAACATTGTTCACCTAAGGTTAAAATTACACTATTAATAGGAATGTTAATGTTTACATTGTTCACCTAAGGTTACCATTGCACTATTCACTAAAGGTTAATGTTGACAGTGTTCACTTAAGTTTAGCATTGTACTATTCATATAAGGTTAATGTTGACACTGTTCACCTAAGGTTACCATTACACTATTCACAGAAGGTTAATGATGACATTGTTCACCTAAGGTTACCATTGCACTGTTCACATAGGGTTATCATTTCACTATTCACAGAAGGTTAGTGTTGACATTTTTCGCCTAAGGTTACCGTTCCACTATTCACAATTGTCTACCGTTGAACTGTTCACTGAACTGGAAAATTGGAAAATTGTTGGGGATAGGTCACCTTGACCTCTTGAATCACCTCATACACCAGATTTTTCACAAAGGAATGGACCAGAGAGGTCCGGGCCATTACATAAAACTTTGAAGTATAGATATCTATAAAAACACCTAGTGGTGACATCATTGAAAACCATGTGTCGGATTCTTCTCTTATTGGATTATATGAGAATATTCTCCAAAAAAATACCATGATACTTCCCTTGGTTGAATTTAATGCTATACTATGGATGGATTGGCTCTCCTTATATAGATAACACATCAACTGTTGAGAAAAAGGAAATATTTTTTTCAAATTCCAAATCATCCCATTATCCTCGACAAATGAAAGTAAGATCATGAATGGCCATTGGAAAATCCTAAAATGGTGTCGGTGTTGATTCCCTATGAAGAATAATACCTCACTCAAATGGTTGAGTCAAATGAAGGTATCAACCTAGGGGAAATGCCGTTGTGAAAGAATATAGTGATGCATTTTCCAAAGAGTTATTTGGACTTCCCCCAGATCATGAGGTAGATTTATTAATAGAACTCGTACCTAGAGATACTCTTATCTCAAAATTACACTACAAGAGGGCCCTGATCGAGCTAGAGGGGTTAAAGAATTCACTGTAAGAGAATTTGTACAAAGGTTTTATACACCCTAGTGTATCACCTTGTGGTGAAATGATGGTCTATCTAAAGAAAAGGTATGGTTCAATTTTGATGTGTATCGACTACTAGGGGCTAAACAAGATCACTATAAATAAAAAGTGTCATCTTCCAAGTATTGATTAACTATTCAAGAATCTATGAGGAGCTCAAGACTTCTCAAAGGTAGATATCTATTCTCGATATCATCAGATAAGGGTGAAGAAGGAATATATTTAGAAGGATGCCTTCCATACAAGGTATGGGCACTATGAGTTTCTGGTGATTCCCTTCAGACATACTAATGACCCTACAATCTTCATGGTTTTGATGAATAGATACTTTATACATTTCCTAGAAAAGTTTGTGATGGTGTTTATTGATAATATTATCATCTACTCTAAGATGAAGGAGGAACATGAAGAATAACTAAGGCTTGTGCTGGAAATATAAAAGAATAAGAAGTTATATGCCAAGTTCATCAAGTGTAACTTTTAGATACAAAAAGTCACATTCTTGGGACATGTGATCATGAGTAAGGTAATTTCTATAGACCCTTAAAAAAGTCAATTGAGGAATTTCCCAGACCCTCTAGTGTCATGGAAATCCATAGTTTCCTTGGCTTAGTAGGGTACTATTGACATATTGTGAGAAATTTCCCATGGTTTTATATCCTACTAACTATGTTAAAAAGGAAAAGGGTAATGTATTTATGGATAGAAGAATGTGAGGAAAGCTTAAAGGAGCTAAATAGAAGACCAATCATTGTACCTGTACACACATTACCAAAAAATGGAGAAAGTTTTGTGATATACAGTGATGATTAAAAAAAATTTAGGTTGTGTACTCATGAAAAATGATGAAGTGATAGCCTATGCCTCACAACAGTTGAATATCCATGAGAAGAACTACCTAATGCATGATCTAGAGATAGAAACTATGTTTTCTTCTGGAAAATTTGGCATAACTACCTCTATAGTGAGAAGTGTGACATATATACTGATCCCAGGATCCTAAATTATATATTCACACAAAAGGAGAACAACAACCTTCAAAATAGATGGTTAGAGATAATCAAATACTACAATTTATTTATTCACTATCATCCCTGTAAGGAGTACAAGGTAGCTGATGAAATTAGTGTAAAAGAACCTGATACTCTATCCATGTTGTGTATTGAGAATGACCATATCTTCTTGGACATGTAAAGGATAGATTTGAAAATCATAATGGTAGGGAATGCATCCTACCTTTCCCAAATTATTTCCCAACCATCTATCCAATTTAAGATTAAGAAGGCACAAAGGGATGATCTGGAGTTACAATATAATGTGAATACAGTAAAGAAAGTGAATCTGAAAGAGTTTCATTTGGATGATGATGGTGTGATTCGGTTTAGAAAAATGATTTGTGTGCCATAATCACCTAATATAAAGAGGGATCTATTTGATAATGCACATATATCTCTTTTCTCTATTCATCTAGGTAGCACCATGATGTATCATGATCTCCAAGAACATTTCTGGTGGGACAACATGAAGAAAGAGATTGTTGAGTATATCTCAAGGATCTTGAAATGTCAGAAAGTTAAAGAATAGAAACATAAGTCCAAAGGTATGATGCAAACATTGTCTATAACCATGTAGAAATGGGACAATGTCACCATGGACTTCATCACCGGTCTCTCAAAGACATCCAAATGAAATAATGAAATATGGGTTGTGGTTGGCCGAATCACTAAGAATTCCCACTTTATTACTATATAAAAAGATTTATCACTTGAAAAACTTGCCAATACATATGTGACAGAAGTGGTGAGGCTGCATAGGGAACCACTTTTAATAATATCTTATCGGGATCCAAGATTCACATCTAAATTATATAGAAGTATCCAACATTCCTTGAGTAATAAATTGAATTTCAGCAGGACCTATCACCCCCAATATGATGGCCAATCTAAAAGGAATATTCAGATCCTAGAAAACATTCTAATATCCTACTCAATATAATTCAAATGTGGATGGGATTGGAATCTTCCATTGGTTGAGTTCTCATACAAAAAAAATTCCACTTGAGTATTCAAATGGATCCATATGAAGCTCTGCATGGAATAAAATGTGAAACTAAAACCTGTTGGGATAAAGTGGGTGAAGGAAAGCTACTCGGACCTGATCTTGTGCATGAAATTACATACAAGGTTCAATCCATCTGAAAACATATCAAATTTTATCAGATTAAAAAAAACGATATGCTGAAAACCATCGAAGGCACTTGGATTTTGGTGTTAGAGATAAATTATTCCTTCAAATATCACCATGGAAGAGAGTCGTGTGGTTTGGAAAGAAAGGGAATCATATCCCACGGTATATTGTCCCTTTTTATATCCTTGATCTCATAGAATAATTTTCTTATCAGATTTTACTTCCACCAAGTATGGCTCAAATTCATGATGTGTTCCATGTATATCTCTAGATAAAGTACATACCAGTTCTCTCACATTTACTAAACTTAGAGGTGGTGCAGCTGGAAGATGATCTCTCTTATGAGGAGCATCCAGTAAATATTTTGGACTAGAGAGATAAGGTTCTACGCAGCAAGACAACCCACCTTATATAAGTGTTGTGTAGGAACCCTGATTATAAAGAAGTGACTTGGGAATCATAGGAGGTGATTAAGGATAAGTAATGTCATCAATTTATGTAAAATGAAATTTCAAGGATGAAATTTCAAAAGGAAGGAAGAATGTAATGACCCAAACATTTATCAATGAAAATTTACCCTTATTATAATAATTTCATATAGTATAAATCACATAAAATCACATAGATAACACAATATAAACTTAATAAATGATAAATGAATAAAATAATAGGTATTTGTAGAAATTAAGGAATGTATACCAATGGAATGGTAACTTGACCTTTGGAATATTATAATGACCCTAAGGAATAATAATTTGTCCAATAGAATAGTAAATTAACCTTTGAAAGTACAAATAAAATTTAGGTATCTTATCAATGAAAATATGATATATTGATTTCAAGTCATAAGTAAATAAATATTTTAAAAATGATAAATTAAGTGTTTGTATTTATATAATTCATAAATATTAAATAACAGTTTTATAATTAATATGATAATTTAAAAGGAAATTTATTTTCATAAAATTAATTCAATAATTAAAATATTTTTTTCTTATAATTATAAGATAACTTTATGAGACCTTAATTAATTTTTCAAAGTGTTAGAAAATCAGTTTTAATTTTCAAATCTGTATTTTTCAAATAAATGGTGATTTTAATTAGAAAATTAAATTTATCATATTTATAAAATTATTTTCAAAAAATATAGTTCATTTTTTAATTCTACACATTGAAAAAAATAGGGAGAATATTTGGGATTTTTTGGAAATGCTTGTATTTTTTGTGAATAGACAAATTTGATAATTTATGATAAAAACTAAATACATGAATTAATGAGTCATGGATGATGTATGGATGATTTAGGCACAAAATATATGAACATCCATCAATATTTTAATATATTTAGTAATAATTCTCAAACTATTCATATTCTTGGTTGAAAATAATAAACTAATGAACATGATAATGAGAAAACACCCCTCTTCTCCACTATAAATACCACCCTCACCACCTCTTTTCCTCACACCTATAAAGATTTAAGACTTGTATAAATAATTCTAAACTATATTCCCAAGCCCCTCCCCCACATCCAATATTCCTTAGTCTCATAAAAATACCAAAACCATTTCCCTGAGGAGGTTCTAAAGGAGGAGATATTTATGAGGTAAAATCCTCTTCCTTTTTCTTTTTAATTTATTTTAATTTATTTTTCATTTCTTATTGTCTCCTCACCTCCTATATCCAAATGTTCATGATAAAACCAATATATTTTATATACTATAATTATATCATGTTAATTTAATATCCATAATTAAAACTCCTTTCTCTTTATCTTTTATTCTAAATATAAAATCATCGTCCGTGATTTGTCAATTTACCGACATCGTGGACGATGCATTTTCATTTTCCTTTAAAACATTCAATTATATTCATAAACCCACTATAATTACTAGTAAATAATATAAAATATATTTTATGACCCTTTTTATATTCTTAAACTAAAATATTTTTATAATACTAAATGATAAATCAAATCAAGTAGGTTATGATCAAAAACCACCAAAATTAACCAAAATGATTATCATTAACAATTTATCTAATGATTCATCACCATTCCAATTAACCAAATGATATATATAACCATTTAATCATTTTTATGTTCATTAATAACATATATTTTCAATTCTATAGAATTATACCCATTCTACATAAAATTCCATACCCATATTCATGTACCTTGATCTTGAAAACCAAGAAAACAAACACTCCCAAACGATGAAATTAAACTATATAACTCATCAAAAAATTTATAAATTAAATTATTAAAACTATAATGAATAAAATTAATGTATAAAAGGTTTATTATTTGTTAATTAATGAATTTAATTTGATTATATGGGATATTGAAATGAAAAAATCATTCAGATATATGGTAAGGGGAATTCTCAAACCCAACTCTCTTCCTTTGGGGTTTCCCTCTTTGACTCCATTTTCAGTATCAATGCACCATTAATTTTTCTTAAATTTAATTTCTTTATCCTTCCATTTTATTCTTAGGATATATATTATTCCAATATAATTTTATGAAAAAATAAAATATTTTTCTAAAAGAACTCTTCCTTCTAAAAAGACATGTTTTACTTATCTTGATTTTGTTTCTTGTCCACTCAAGATGGATGATTATTATTTTTAGTATTTTATTCCCATTTTATTTTGGGAACCCCAATGCTTATCCATAAAATTATTCTTTATGAAACCCAGTTCCTTTCCATGGGTTATTTTATGTCCAATATTGATATATGTTGTATGTAGCATGCATCATAATTTAAATGTTATCATGTGATGGGTGCGCTGAGAATTATATAGCACAATGTAAATTTTATGATGTGACAAGTGCGCTTGGAATTATAGATCTCTAATGAATTGGGTAATGTGATGTATCTTATGATAAAAAGTGATGTGTGCATGTTAGTTGACCACTAAGACATGATGTTTCATTTTTATGCATTTCCACATTCCAAGAAAATATTTAATGCTTCCTACCAAGATTATGATATTATTCCAATGTTATAATGATAATGATTATTATCACCCCATGTTATATTGATTAATGTTCTTATGTATCCTATTTCTGGGATTTTCTCTCACCCCTTTCTTTTATGTATATCCTTAGGTGATTACATGTACTAAGGATAACACAAGGGACACTAAAAAGCTCAAGAAGAAGGAATTAAATAAATTTTTATGTTTTATTTTTTAAATTTTATGTATGGTCCTAATTTTACCAAGATAATAAACCTTTGGATTTGGGTATTGTAATGATTTTATATTGTTTATATTTAGAATGATTTAGTATCTATGTAAAAAAATGTAGGGTCACTATACCTCATGTGTCTCCAAAATGGGAAAATAATTGATGAGATGAATTACTTAGTCAATAAAAACCTACCCCCACCAAAATGAAATACATTTTTATCACTTTATTCCTTTTTCTTTAAGTTTACTCAATTTTATCTTTATAGTTTTTACAAAGGTAACTTGTATATTTTTTTAACTGATTAATTTATAATTTAAGGCTATAATTAAAAATTTATTTATTAGATAATTTAGACCCAATGGTTCTAAATATTATTTTAAATTAATTAAATAAAAATTATATGTGTGGTTAAAATTAATTTTTATTAAATTCATGTAATGCATAAAACCCCATTTTAACTATTATCGTGATAATTAATTTTAACTGTTTTCACTAATAACTATGGTAAAAAACTAAGTTGAGATAATTAGATAATATAAATTAATATTATTCTAAAGATGGAATCTATTTTTTCAAATACCATTCACATAAGTGGAATAATTTAATTTAAAATTAATCAAACTAACGCGATGAAAAAGTTATTTTTTAAATTTTTTTATTTTTTAAAGGTTGGGGTCGAAGCCTCATTTTTATTAATAAAGCAAAGTAAATACCTCTTTTAACTGGGTAGAGGGAGACCCATTACATATCCCGAAGGCCAAGTGGGCTTGTATCCCATTACATAGCCTGTAGGCCCAAATTTTGGCCCAATTCCCATTCTGTGAATAGTAAACTGGCTGCTACAGTACCCGCACAGTATCGTCGCCGCTACAGTGCCCTGTCGCCGCTACAGTACCTGCCAATCAACAGTACCACCGCTACTACAGTATTGCTACAGTAGTGCTACAGTAACTTGCTCCCAATGGGTTTTGAACCCCCATTTTTCATGTAGTATTACGGGGTGCTTACCACTAAGCCAAACCCCAACTACAAGTGATTTTTTAAAATAAAAATGTTCAAAACTTTACAAGTTTATTATATCCAATTTCAATATAAAATTGATTCAAATGACCAAAATTGAATTAATATATATGTAATTGTAATAATTATACTTTAAAAAAAATTAAAATAAAATTTAACATTATACATTAATTAAGAGACATTCAATTTTCTAATTAAAATTAAGTATTTTTCACTATTCATCAAAAAATGAAACTATTCAAAAATATCCCAAAAATTTACCCCAAGATAATTTTGATATTATGAATTCAAAAAAGAATTTTTTTTTAAATTCAATTTATGAAATTGTCAAAATTTAATTCTATTATTGTTCAAAAAAATACGTAAAATTGTTTTTTGGGAAAATAATATTTTCAAAACATATAAGAACTTTACTGAAAAATATTTATTTCATTATCAATATGTTATCTTTATATAAATAAATTATAAATAGTATTTAAAAATTAGTTATTACTATTCATATCACTATGTTTAGTAGCTAGGTTATAACTTTCTCATTTAAACAACTTTATTAATTATATATCATTATTTAGTTATAACTCAGTGTCATGTGTAACACAAGATAATATGGTATTGTGTGTATTTAGAGATCAACTTTTTTTAGTTTGAAACATAATATATCAATTAAATTAAATTTATTTGAAAAAATGTTCACAAAATTTGGTATGTTTTGTTCTACCCCTGTAAAATGAATTTCACCATCGAAATTTGTCACTCTGATACAAAAAAATAAGGACACTTATGCCTCCTCATATCCTCAATTTCCCATATGGATTCCTCAAATTGGTGGTTTCATCACAAAATATTGACTAGGTGAGTGTTCATGTTTTGTATAACATTATTTTTATGATCCAAAATCTCCACCAATTATTCCTCATAAGAAAGATCTTTCTCTAGTGGTATCACCACTGAGTTCAGTAAATGTGAAGGGTAAGGTATGTACTTCCTCGGGAGAGATACATGGAACATGATGTTGATTTGAGAGAGTTATGGTGGAAGTTCTAAGTGATGGGATTCCATCTTGATATGATCAATAATTTCAAAGGGATTGATATACCTAGTCTTATTTTCCCTTTTTTCAAAAATCATGGAACCTTATTCCATATAGAGATTCATAGAAACCCCTTTTCACTAACATCAAATTCTAGATCACATAAATGATTGTCAATATTACTTTTTTCTGACACTGATCTACCTATATTTTTTACGGAATGGATCTAACCTTATCTACCATTTATTCATCTTTATCAGGTCTCAATATCATTCTATATCTAACTTCATTCCAACTCAATGGATCTCAACATTTCATTCCATGTAGGCCTTTTTAAGTATCCATATTAATTCTTTAGTGAAAGATATTATTGTAAAAAAACTCCACAAGAGTATGGTGTCAATCCCAACCACCATTTAAATCTTAGTAACATGGTCTCAACATATCCTATAGTGTTTAAATTTTTATTTCAGACTGACCATCTGCTTGAGGATGATATGCAGTGCTGAAACTAAACTCCATATCAATATCTTACTAAATACTTCACAAAACTTTGAGGTAAAAATTAGATCCCAGTCAAATAAAGTGGTATGTGGTACTCCCTAAAAACTTACCACTTTTTTAATGTATATCCTATAAATTTGATCTATATATAAGTACTCTATAACGGTGATAAATTTCAATAACATATTAACATGATCAACTACCATACATATATCATTATAAAATTTAGAGTTTTTGGTAAGCCCAATGATAAAATCGATAGTGATGTTATCCAATTTCCATTGTGTATGGGTAATAGATACAACATCCCCTTAGAATTTTTTCTTTTAGCCTTAACTTGTTTACATGAAAATCACTAAGATACAAACTCAATAGTATCACTCTTTATGTTATACCACTAGAACTATTCTTTCAAATCTCTATAAATCTTTGTACTTCTAAGATAAATATATATTTAAGAACTATGAGATTATTCTAAAAAAAATTATTAAGTTGGTTTAGAGTGAATACATTCATGGTTCTGGAACCTTATCATTCTATCATGATCAGTGTCATACTCATGAGAATTTCAATCATAATTTTTTAGTTCTACATCTTCCCTATGTGCCTCTTTAATCTTCACTTGGATATATGGTTGAACACTTAATTGAGAAAGATAATAGTTTTTCCCTTCCATCAGGATTTCTAGATCTATCCTTTGAAAATCCCAAAATATTGGATCATTTTTTATTTTCATCATGGATAAGCCAGAATGATTCTTTCAACTCAAAGAATCACCCACCTTATTTTCTTTCCTAGGGTTGTAATGTTTTGAGCAGTTGTAGTCCTTAATCATCTCAAACCATCTTCTTTGGTGCATGTTCAACTACTTCTATGTGAATGTATACTTTAAAATTTTATGATTAGTATATATATCACACTTATCTTCATAAATATAATTCATCCATATATTTAATTCAAAAAATATTTATTCTAACACTAAATCATTGGTTGGGTAATTTTGCTCATGAATATTCACTTTTCATGAGGTATATCTATAACCATGTTATTCTTCATAATAAAACATCCCAATACCTTCTTCGATTCATCATTACAGATTACAAACCCTTATCCACTATAGGTTACTGTATTAATAGGTGCACTGAATAAGCTTCCCTTTGGTTCCTTAAACTTTTCCTCACATTAATCTATCCAGAGGACCTTTATATCCTACCTAGTTAACATAGTCATAGGATTATATTTTCAGGAGAAACTATCCACAAACCATTGATAATATCTAGCTAAACCAAGAAAACTATGTATCTCAGTATTGTGTTTTTTCTGGGATAACATTCAATAGCCTCTGTATTTGATAGATCTACTAATATACACTCTATTAAGATTATATGACCCATAAATGAAACCCTTTATATCCAAAATTCATATTTTTTAAATTTTTCATACAATTTTTCATTACTTAGGGTCTTTTGTACGATTATTAAGTGATATTCATGCACTTCATTTCACTTTGAGTAGATAATAATATCATCTATAAAGACTACCAAAAAAATAATCATGGTAATCTATAAAGACTTTATTCATTAAGTACATAATTATTTTAAGGTAATTAGTAATATTGAAATGCATCACGACATATTCATGAGTGTCCAAACCTTGTATATAATGTCTTCTTACGTATATCCTCTTTCTTGACCCTTAATTGATGATATCCAGAATCAAGTTCTATCTTGGAAAATTATTCATCTCTACATAGTTGATCAAATAATTGAAAAATATGGGATCAGGATACTTGGTCTTAATTATAATCTTGTTGAACTCTCTATAAACAATGTAGAGTCTCATATATCTAACTTTATTTTTCAAAAAAAAAATAGGTGCAACCCAAGGTGACACACATGGTTGAATGACTCTCTGATCAAGGTTTTCTTGGTGTTTCTCCTTCGATTATTTCAAATCAATAGGGTCCACTATCTATGGAGACTTTGAAATTAGTGTGGTACTAAATAATATTTCTATTGAGAACATAACTTCACATTTTGGTGGAAGTCTAGGAAAATCTTCTAGAAATACATCAAAAAATTATTGAACAATAGGAATATCATTGATGTTGAGTTTCTCCCAACCATTTGAAATAAACACCCCTTCTAAATGGGAATTAAGACCCATACAATGGATGTAATTTCTATCAAAAGTTTATACTTATCATCACAATAATATATGATCATAGGTTGGTTTGTAATATCAAAAGTAAATTCCCTTACTCAATAATTGATATGGGTTTTATCTAGATAAAGTTAATCCATGCCTAGTATGAAATGAAATTCAACCATAGGAAGAATGAAAATGTTTGTAGGAAGAATATTCCCACCAATACCAACTATAAAGGAATCATAGACTTGAGATGATATCATCATGAAATTATATATTTTTACTACTAATTTCACATCTAATAATTTGGGTGGCATATTAATACACATAGAATATTTTATAGATATGAAATAATGGTTATATTCAGATTCAAATAAGACCTTATTAGTTCTAGAGTAGAAGGTAAGTGTACCTTTCACCAAGTCATTAGCGCAAGCCTCATTGGAAATAGTTAATGAATTATATTTCCCCTTGTCCATCAGATTAAGGGGTTTCTAACCTCAATCATCATCATTAACCCTTGGGTTTGGGAACTGGTTAGCATAATGACCATTCTCCTTAAACTTGAAGCATTAAAGTATGGGAGGTTCATTATGTTCATGTTTCTCTCTTTTAGTATTGTTAGTTAACTTCTTCCCATATCTTTAGTGATCAATTTCTCAATGACCTTCCCTTCCACACTTAAAACATTTATTAGTCCCCCTAAGTAAATTTCTAACATGCTACTTCCTGAACTTAGAGCGTAAAGAAAATATCACATTCTTCTCTCTATGGTACTTAGATTTCTCATTAAACTCCATATTCATTTTCTTTTCAAAACCATGAGATTGATACATTACTCAAACCTCCATTAACACTATGATTTCACATCCAAAAACATATTCATAACTATTAAACTAAATTATGGATAATTACCTTCAGAAACATGGTTTAAATCCACTGAATAATCGATCAACCTTTCTTTCAAGTTGTTTGATAATATCAGAAGTCTAACTCAAAATCCATATAAAATTTTTATCATAGGTATCAATAGATTTATCGTCCTTTTTTCTTACCCGAAGGAACTCTTTATCCATGTTCATATGAAGAAGTTTAGGAAATTACATATTGAAAAATAAGTTCTTGAACTCCTCCCAATCTATGGATTCAATTTCATCTTGTTTCATAGTGTTCTTGATAAGAGTCCACTATTAATATGCTTCACATTCCAAATGGTAGATATCCAAAATGAATTTATCAACTTCCCAACACTAAAGAAATAAATATATATTTTTAGTGGTATTGATCTATTTCTCATAGTCTTGTGGATCATAAGACCCACTAAATAAGGTATATGTTACATCTTGAAGGACTCAACAAAATATTTTTCCATTTTTGGTTATTTTGGAAGACTATCATGATTCATAGATTGATAAATTTTTATGAGCATAGAAATTATATTTTTCATTCAAAATCTCATAACATTTGTATTCTTTTGAGGAAAATAATTTCATTTTCTATTGAAATCAATATTAATGTGGTTCTTTCTAGTTATATCCATTGACTAAAACCAAAATGTATAAATTAAGAAAGAATAATCATAGTGGGGAACCACATAATCATTAAAAATTTCTTATATGATGTCTAAATCATGGAACCTTCATTAATCTATGACAACTTAGGTTTATCCAAAGTCATTCATAATCATATTCTATTTAAATAATTCATAAGGGTTCTAAAAGAGTTTTTGAAATTCCAAAATGGATCCCCCGATAGTGTCAAACTAGGTTTCTAGAAAGGATCATTATCATTCACCAGTTCCTGATCAATTTTATCTCAATTCGGTGTTTTTGGGGTTATTACCCATAGTTATATCTTTCTGAGAGCCACATCTACTTGTAGTATTTTGATAGTGATTTATTACTAGGGAACCACTCGCTCTATCCTTTACCAAAATTATAGGGCATTTTCCTAAACTTTGACTCATTATTATACTTATCCTTAGACATGTCCTTAGGGATCTAACAAAGGTTTTCTCATTCTTGTTTTTAAAATTTTAAATAAAAAGTTTCTCATATGCCAACTATAATGATCCAATATTAACTTACATAGACATTACATCATTTTTTTAGAATAGTTATTACATTACAAAAAATCATGACCAATAACCAAAATAGTTTAATGCCTTTGGAAACATGGAAATATAAACATTGGTCCATTAGTGAGCTATGTCATATCCCACTATGTTCTTAATAACTAAAACCCTTCATAGACATATCATACATAATATATATATTCATAACCAAGGGAAATGAAACATAATAAAGGGTAATCCCATATGATTAATAAGGGTAAAGAAGGAATATACATAGTCATAACTTGAACATGAGTGTATGTGAACATGATCATACCATTTGGAAACAAAACCCTGCATATCAAGGATCATAATAATGAGTCATGGAATAAAGATTGGTATTTCACAAGAAATGATTCATAAGGGAATCGAAGAACATAATACATTAAAGTATAATATTTTCATAAGATATGGAATTTATGGGATATTCGTAGGCATATAATGTTATTTCCATATTAGTCAAGGATCACTGTCAATTCCATTGTAGAAGACAAATTCCTTTACTGAACCGACTTCACTCCCCATTCAATCTATGTATTACTGAACAAGTTTTACTTCCTATTCTAACCCTATCATACTAAATTAATTTCACTCCTCATTTTAGTCCTATTTATCTCATGGGATATAAATCCTTACCAAATACTTTGGAGGGATATATAGGTATCACCCATCACATAATGAAAATCATATTTATGTGTGCCACAACATCATAAACATTCATCATATCATAACCCATGAAATAAAATGGGTATCATAATCATATCATCATATCATAACCTTTGGAAAAAAATATAGGTTTTATAATAATTTATTTATAGAATAACCCATGAAGATAAGTAGTATTCATAATAATTTCTTCATGGTATAACTCACTCAAGAGAAATAGGTTTGATAAATATCATGTCATTAAAGAATAAACCATTCAAGGAATAAATATTAATGGTATCTTTGGATCATATCCCCATTAAGTAATACATAACACCAAAAAATTTCATCTTATACGGAAAGTAATTTTAAAATATCATTTAAAACATTTCTTGGAAAAAATTTACTTTCTCCTTTAAAAACACTTTTTAAAACATAAAACATTTTGAAAACTATTTTATTTTAAAACAGCCTTGAAAATTATAAAGTGGTTTTTGAAAATAATTTAAGAAACTTTTTAAAATATAAAAAAAATTTAATCCTTTTATTTGAAAATAATCATTGAAACATATAAAGGAATATTTTAAAATAATATAAAAAAATTTAAAACATAAAACATTTTCGAAATCCTTTTCTTTGGAAATAACCTTTGAAAATTTTAAAAGGAAAATTTAAAAATAATTTAAGACATAAAAAATTTTAAACATAATTTTCCTTAAAAATTATCTTAAATGAATATATAGAACCATTTTTGAAAACATTTTTAGAAAACATTGTTTTGAAGAAAATAGATTTTTGATCAAAGAGAGAAATAATGTCAAGTTTTCTTAAAAACATTATATTAATTATATTAAGTAAAAAAAGATTTTAAAAAATTTACCATTACATGAATATATCATGAATAAATAAAGGATAAGAAAATTCATGAGTATTCTTGATAGTTATATCATGATATTTCAATATTGGAGACTTAATTTTAAATAATCCTGATAAAGAGTGAGATTTTAACATAAAATTCTTACCAATTTTGTAACATTGAATCACAAGACCTGTGAAGGAATAAAATTAACATAAAATATAAATATAATGAATAAATTCATTATATTACATGTCAAAATATCTATATTTACACCTCATGAATGAATATAAGTGCACAACATAACATACATCTCAAATAATGAAAATTGAGACAAAAAATACCTTATCGATTTGGTAAATCTTGAACCATAAACCCCATGAAAGAGATATCCTAAAATGGATATTTAAATATGAAAAAATTTATTTATAATAATCATAATATACATTCATTTTCATTATATACATCACATAAATGAAATATGTATTGAACATGGAATGTGTCTCACAGAAGTAAAATGTGAGATAGAAGACCCTTACCTTATGTCCTGACTTCCTTCAAATTTTTTCAATACTTCTATATAATAAATATATGTTTATTATTATTATATTAAATAATAATATTCATATATATTATATCATATATATGATTTTATAATGACATTTTACTGCCCGTTTAATGACAATTTCATGTTAAAGTTATGTTTCAGGTAATATTCGCTTTGTTTTTCATAAAAGTTTTGATTTGTTATGTTTTTTAATCTCTTATTTTAAAACCAATTTAATCAACACTATAATAATAACCATTATATAAATATCATAAATATTTAGTATATATGTATTTATAAAAATCTATAAATTATATAAATAACAAATGAAATACACTGTTCATGGAGATGGTAGGCCATACGTATTCATGAAAATTGTTTCCATTTTCTTATATAATTAAAAGAAAGAAAATTATAAGATATATTATCATTCTAAAATAATTTTATTCCATATATATTAAATAAGTTTATTAAAACATTCCTTAATACATTCCATGTAAATATGCCTCGTTGCCTTTATATCGAGTATGGATTAACCTTTGTTTTAGTTTTCCTTTTTCATTGGTTGGATAATGTTGAGAAGGTATATTGATGATACCTGTAATGGTCAAGTCATGGATTTGTTGGAATTTTCAGAATATAACCTGCATTTTTTATAGTCTGGTGAGGATTTACGCGGTGTGTAATAATCACCAGTTAAATGTCGTGAAATGGGTACATAGTGTGAAATGTTACACGCTATGTATATCTTACATGTCATGTAAATATTAAAAATAATACTTTTAATAAAAGGGGAAAAATTTAGGTGTATGTGAGAGTTGATAATTACATGATGTGTAATTGGGTTCCACACCATGTAAAATCATAAGTGTCTATTTTTAGTAGGTGGTTCAGCTAAAATTATTATTTCCCACCTACAGGATTCCTTTCTCTCAACCTTGAGGCTCTTACAAGGATATTTTGGAAGATATCCAATCCCTCTGGAACATCTGTTTGGAAATGTATCGTCATTTTTTTGTAATGCATCTCTCTGGGTAAGTGGTCTTCATATCTCTTCCATCACTCTCTCTTTCCATCCTTGGAGTTTGATAGAGAATCTTGGGATTAATGGATCTTAATATTGGGTTGTGGAATCTTGATTCTAGGTTCAGTTACTATATCTTATATAACTTCTTCCTTCATTGAAGAGTCTTTTTATGGGTATTGTGATTCTGTGAAAAAAGGTAGGAGACACTTTTTAATATGGGTTAATTTTTTAAACCATGAATTTCTTGTTCTTTGAAATTTTTTTCAATTGAGTTGTGAAAACAAAATTTGATGAAATTTGGAATTGAAATTTATATGGGGTGGATTTTGGGAAAAAAACCCCAAATTCCAATGGAATTGGACTTTTGGGTGTGAATTGAAATCTATGGAAATTGTAAAATTATTTGAGAATTATTTTATGAAAAATGGATTAAATTGAATTCATTAAAACCTATTATTAGTTTTGGATTGAAAAGGCATGAAATGATAAAAACCCTATCTTTTGGTTTTGAAATGAAAATGGCATATTGAAACTGAAAATGGGACAATTGTATTTTCAACTGATTTGAAATGATTTACCCATTGTTAATTAAATGATTGAATGATTGATTGATTAAGCACATGTGAGCCTGGGTAGTTAGTGAGTTATTTGGGACAAGAATTCTAGGATGGAAATTCCATAGAAATGTATTTATAATGAAAACTATAACAAAAACCTATTTATCCATGATTATCCTTGATGGGATATTGATGAGTTCTATTTTTCCTGTGCCTGAGGTTCGTTTGAACAAATGTTTAGCTATGATCATTGATATTAGATGTGTGAGGATCCAATAACTAGAAACTATCATACCGCAAGCCAAATTACCATGGTTCTTGTTCTGATTGTTCTCATATAAATTCTATTTATATACTACTATTTTTCTCAATAAAATTTATTTATATAAACTTTTTAAAATAAAAAATTTATTTATGCCACTTTGATTTTATTTCCCATCAAATTTAAATGAAATCACGTTTTGTCTTAAATATAAAAATGTACTGACATGCCTATTTTGATTAAAATTGAAAGCATGATTTGGTTTGTTATATGAATATTATAACAGAACACTTGTTGATACCATACTAGGAGTTTTAGATCACACCCTACCTTTTGCTTCAGGCATTTGTAGATTTTCTCCAACCATGTGTGAGTAAAGGGAAAGAGCCTCTTGGAGGAGGTGGAAGCACTTGATCCCTTGGGTCTTAGAGGGATATGTCCTTTAGTATGTTGAGTTTTCTATATTAGACTTTGAGAACATTGATTATGTACTATTTTGGGATTTTTATATACCATATTGGTTTCTGTTATTGTCTCTTTTTGGAGTTTTTGAGCATACTAATATGTATCTTTATCTTATGTTATTTTGTGGAAAATTTATTCCAGTATTTATATTGTATGATGATAGGTGCTACTCACCAAACCATGGGGATTAGGAATTCCCATCAATCCATGTTTTTTCCAACTTGGGTATCAGGGTACTGGGGTGTCTGGGATAGTTTCGGAAAAAGTGGTATCAAAGGTGCGGGTTGAGAATATTTTCTTGATGTTAGTATGCAATTTGGAATATCTTGTTACGTATTAGAAGGTAGTTTTGAGTGAGTTATTGGGTAGATCTCATTATGATGAGCCTTAATTCACTATGGATGGTTTGGGAATAGAATATTGAGGGTTATTTTTAGTCTTTTCCTTGATTTAGATTTGGATAGGTAGAAATCCCAATCTTGTTTTCTTATCTGATGGGATTAATTTCCCATGTTTCTCTTATTTGAGTGTTGATCTATTTAATATTTCAAAGTCTTCCATTTTTTATGATGTTGTGTAGAATCATTCCTCTAAGAAGACATGTGAATAGGACCCAGGAGTATGTTGTTGATGAACCACAGCGATTAAATTCTCACGTGGAATAGAATTTGGTTGGGGTTCTTGTGTGTATTGTCCATGCTCTATGATAGGCACCTGCACCTGTTCCTATTAAAGCTCCAGCTGTGCAGCCTCAGTAGAATGAATATTAGAATAATTATTAGGTGTTCCTTTTCTAGAATACACCAGTGTTCCAATGATCCAATATTCCTCAAGAGGTTGAGTGTTGGCTGACAAATATTGAAATTTTGTTTGATTTATATGAAACTCTTGAAGCTATTAAGGTGAAGTGTGATACTGTTAATCTAGAGGGATGTGGCAGAATATGATCAGACTTTATAATGATGGATAAGAATCATGATGGTTTAGAGTGTAAGAAATTTAATTTTCTTTTCACTGACTAGTTCAATCAAGATTATGTGGTGTTGGATAAGGTTAAAGTGTTTTTCAAAATCGATCAGTCCAACAGGGTCGTAATGGAATATGAAAACATTTTTACTGAGCTTATATAGTTATCACTTGATATTGTATCAAACAAGAATATTAAGACTCAATGGTTTGAGATTAGACTTATATCTGATATTATTTCTTAGTTTTTCTTACTTAATCCCTCTTCTTATTCTGACATACTGGATAGGGCGATGATGGTAAAAGTTGATCTAGCTCATAAGTCAGGGTTGATGGGAGTTCATTCTTCTCTCAATGGTAGTTCTATGAATTCCCCTAAAGTAAATAGAAATTGTGATGAGTCTCTTTTAGGATTTCAATAGTAGGGTTCTTCTAGACCTCCTGAAGTGCTTGTTAGAGACCCTTTTACTTGATTCTAGGGTCTAAAGACTTGGTATTTGAAATAGGTTTTCACTGTGGAACCCAAGATATGTGGTTCATGTGGTCATTCAGTAATATTTCAAAAATTCTATTATATATTCTCTATCCCACATAGTATAATGGGATAATAGACACCAAAAATTACTATAGTGTAATCAGACGCTTCAAGATCTAAGGGGTTCCAACAACAGGCATCTGGAATAAAGCTTCTTCATGCATTATAAGAGTCTCCAAAGGAAGATAATACAAGTCCAATGACTAAGAGAGGTACCATATCTAAAGATTCATAATTGGTGATTGATTTATTTGATACTAATGCAACTCATTCATTTATAATAACTCATATTTTGAATCAAATAAATCATCCTACATTGATTTTATCTTATGTGATGGATATTAATACACCCCTTGGAATGAAGAGAGAGCAGGGTATTCATTGTCCTACTTGTGTGTTCTATTTATTAGAGATTGATCTTGATATGTATTTTTTGTTTCTTGACATTAAACCTCTTGATTTAATTTATTGGATGGATTAGATCTTCTCTAATAAATCATGAGTTGAGTTTTATCTTCAACGAGTCTCATTTACTACACCTGATTGGGTGTGTTGTGTCTTTCAGGGGAAATGGGACCCAAGGTTTATTAGAGATCGACCTTCTTAAATACATTTTGGGAAAGTAATATCATTGTTTGATTTTTTTCTGGAGTGGGAATCTTTTAATGGTAATCTACCTTTAGTTTTTTTTGAGTTTCCATAAATTTTTCCTTCTGACTTCTCTAGTTTTCCACCAATAATAGAGGTATAGTTTTATATTGATTTAGTGTCGGTACTCAACTAGTATTTATTCCTTCTTACTACATGGAAATGGCTAAAATTAATGATTTGAAAACTAAATTGGATGACCTATTGGAGAAAGGATTTATATGCCTAAGTTTTTCACCTTGGGAAGTGCCTATTATCTTTTCTAAGAAAGTTGATGGAACACTTCACCTATGTATTGATTACCAAAAACTCAATGGAGTTATAGTAAATAATAAATATCTATTTCCACTTATTGATGATTTTTTTGACTAGTTGAAATGTTAGAAGTGTATTTTCAAAGATTTACCATTGATCTAGTTATAACCATTTGAGAATAAAATAGTATGATATTCAAAAAACAACCTTTTGGAACAGGTATAGACATTATGAGTAAATTTTCATGCCATTTAGTCTATCCAATGATCCTGAAGCCTTTATAGATTTGATGAATAGGATTTTCCTTGACTTTTTTTATACATTCTTGGTGGCCTCTATGGATTACATCCTGGTTTACTATATGTTTAAAGAGAATCATGTGCATTATTTGAGGGTAGTTCTAGAATTATTGAGAAATCACTGACTTTATGCCAAGATATCAAAATATGATTTATGGATTTGGGAAGTGAAATTATTAGAACCCATGGTTTTAGAAAAAGTTATATTAGTTGATCTTAATATTTTGAAAGCTACTATGACATGGAAGAAACCATGCAATGTTTTCTAGATTTGGTGCTTCATGGGTTTAGTTGGATATTATCACTAGTTTTTAAAGGATTTATCAAATTTTTCTTCTATTATGACTCCTCTAAATCAAAAGTGCTAAGGCTTATTTAGGATGAGAAATTTTAGATTAATTTGGTTGAGATAAATAAATTTTTTATTTTTCATTGGTGTTGACTCTTCCAGAGGTCGAAAAAGGCTATGTGTTCTTCTATGATGCATCAGGTTTGAGCTTGGGCTCTGTACTTATACAGGGTGGTCACGTCATTGTCTATGGTTATCAAAAACCTAATCCACATGATACTAATTATCATTACCATGACCTTGAACATCTATATTTTATGCTTTCACTTAATAGTTGGTAGTATTACCATTTCAGATAAAGGTTTACGGTGTATTCTGACCACAAGATCTTGAGTTATATCTTCTCTAAAAAATATTTGAATCTCCCCCAAAGGGATTCGGTGGAGTACCTTTAGTCTTTTTATTTTGAAATCGCCTATACCCCAGGGAAAGGGAATGTCAATTTTTATGTGTTGAGTAGGAAACATCTGACCCATTCTATGAAGGAATCATCAAAAGAGTGGAACATGATGGCTTTGTTTTCACAATTGCATATTGGAATATAGGAAACATGGGTCGAGGTTTTTATGAATATTGTTTAGTTGAACTCAAATATTCTTGAGATGTTTCTTCAGGAACAGCATATTGATGATTAATTCCATATCCTTAGAGACTCTCTTTATAGAGGGGATACCACTTCTGACTGGTCGTTCTCTATGGAGGGTGTGTTGTGTTTTTAGAATCAGTTTTTTGTGTCATTTCCTTTAATAAAATATATGATGGGGTATTTCTTTATTTCCTAGTGATTTGTGTACCCAATAAACATAAAGATATTTTATGATATATGGTTATGATTCAAGTGGTTGGGTATGAGATGAGACATTGAAAACTTTGTTTCTCACAACTATACTTTCCAGTGGGTCAAGACCGATCATCAGAAGCCTTCGAGTTTGCTTCATCCACTTTTAGTGGTGACTTGGAATGAGGATGATATTTCAATGGATGTTGTGGTTGGTATTCCACATAACTAGATAGAGAAGAATATAATATGCATTGTGATCAATAGGCTAAACAAATCGACACACATTATACCCATTCATGATACAAACAAAGTTTAGGATCTAGGAAATCTCTATGTGAGAGTGATTTTTCATTTTCATAGAGCTCCATCTGCTATAGTATCTGATATATATCCCTATTTTATTTCTCCCTTTTGGAGAGGCCATTAAGAGGAACTGGGATATTAGGTTTGTTTGAGTATAGAACACCATCCGAAGATGGATGACTATAAATAGAGAGATATGCAGATCCTTAAGGACATGTTGTGTGTCTATGACCTTGATTTTAGTGGATATTGGGATGACCATTTAGTGAATATTTAATTTTCGTATAATAATATTTACTACTAAACTGTCATAATGGCTCCATTTTATTCTTTTTATAGAAGCTCATGTAAATCTATGTTGTGTTGGTCGAATATCGGTGAAGGTTCCTGGGATAGATTGAGCTTGGTTCAAGAGACGATAGCAAAGATTCAATTGATTAATCAAATGATGTTGATAGTAGAGAGATATTATAGAAATTTTTTTGATCTTAAATGTAGACTATTGTATTTTTTAGTTGGTGACAAGTTTTCCTTGAAAGTTTCAACTCACTTAGGTCATTGGTGGCTTGGGAGGTAAGTTAATAATGATCTTCTTATTGTGGGACTTTTGAGGTTGTTGAGAAACTGGGTAGAGTGGATTGCCATTTAGAACTTCCTCCATAGTTGATGTTGATAAATAATGTCTTCCATGTATCCCAACTGTGACATTATTTTTCCAATCCATCTCATATTTTTCGACTTGTAGTGATCTTACTGTTGATCCTGATTTATTCGTGATTGATTATCCAATAAGGATAGTTGATTATGAGAATAAGGTAATTCATGGGAGGATGTTGAATTTGGTCCATATTCTATATAAATATGGTTCTAATTCAAATGAGACATTAGATCATAAGAAACAGATGAGAGATTAGTGGCCTCAACTTTTAGATATGAAATCTTCTTGACAAGCTTTTTGGGGATAGAAAGTTTTTATATTTGGGAGGTTTTAACACCCCATTACCTTTCTGTTAGGTATGTTTTAACCTTTGATTTTGTTTTCCTTTTTTGGGTTTGGTAATTTAGAAAAGGAATTGTGAGGATATAAATAATGGTGAGGTTATGGAGTTTTTTATTTTTTAATATTTAACCTAAGGTTTTTACAGTCTTTTGAGAATTTACACGCCATGTAATGGGGTTACACGGCATGTAATCATCACCTGGAAGATTCCATGAAATGGGTACATGGAATGAAATATAACACATTGTGTATAACTTACATGATATATAAATATTAAAAATAGTATTTTTAATAAAATTTGATAGGTTTTTTAGAATATGTGAGACTCAACAATTACACGGCATGTAATTGGGTAACATGTCAAGTAAAATCCTGAGTGTCATTTTTTAGCAAGATTTCCAGCTAAAATTAATATTTTATCCTATAGTATTACTTGATCTCAACCTAGAGTATCTTCCTAGGAAATTTCGGTGATCTCCAATCCCTCCATATCACCCATTTGGAAATTGATCATCATATTGGGTGTTGTGCATCTCTCCAGGTAAGCAGTCTTCTTGCCTCTTCCAAATCCCCCCCCCCTTGGAGTTTGATAGATCATCTTGGGATTTATGGATATAAAGAATGTGTTATTAAATCTTGATTCTATGTTTAGTTCCTATATATTATATACCTTAATCAATCATTTTCAAGTCTCATTATAGGATTTTTGATTCCATGAAAAAGGTAGGTGGTTCTTTTTAAGATTGGTCAATTCATGGAACCTAAATTTTCTTATTGTTTCAAAGAGATTTCAATTGTCTTGTGAAAATCCAATTTAATGAAAATTGGAATTTAAATTTATATGGTACATATTTTGGTAAAACACCCCAATTCAAAGGGAATTTAAATTTGGGGCATGAATTGAAATTAGTTAAATTTTTTAAATGATTAGAGAATTGAAAATGTGCAAAAAAAATTAAATTGAATTCATAAAAACCTATGATTGGTTTTGGTTTTAAAAGGCCTAAACTGATGAAAAAACCTATGGTTTGTATTTGAAATTAAATTGGAATATTGAAACTAAAAATAGGGAAATTGTATTTAAAAATAATATGAAATTATTTTACCATTATTGATTAATTGATTGATTGAGCACATGTGAGTCTAGGTAGTCAGTGGGTTATTTGGGATAAGCAAGATAGGATTTAATTCCCTATCAACAGATTGAAAATGAAAACTCTAAAAACCCTTATTCTAGAATGATTATCCCTAATGGGATAGTGATTATTCCTATTCATCTTGATCTTGAGGGACTTGTGCACACATGTTAAGTTGTGATCACCGATATGAGACATGTGAGGATTATATAACTAGATATAATTGTACCGTAAGGAATATGACCATGGTTTTTTTATTGTTTTGATATATATTCCATTGATATAGAACTATTTTAATCATTCATGTTGATTTACATGAACTATTTTATATAAAATTTCTATTTAATCCATGTTGAAATGTTTTCCATCAAATTGAAAAGAAAAGCTTGTTTTTTATTAAATATGAAAATGCACTACCATTCCTATTTTCATTAAAATTGAAAAAATAATTTATTTTATTATATAGAATCTTATTATGGAACACTTTTTGAGGCCCTACTATGATTTTTATCTCACACCCTACTTTTTTCCTTTGGGAATTTGTTGATTTTCTCTTCCCAGATCCTAGTAAAGGGAAAGTGCCTCTTGGAGGAGTTTGATGTTTTTAATCCCTTGGGTCTTGGAGTGATGTGTCCTTTGTGACACTATGTTTTTCTTATTATAATTATATGATGTACTATTTTTAGATTTGTATATACCTGTTTGGTTTCTGTTGATATCTCCTTTTAGGGTTTCTAATAATACTGATATGTATCTTTATCTTCCATTGTTTTGTGGAAAATTCATTCTCACCTTTATATTATATGATTCTAAGTTATAGTCACCAACCCATGGGGATAAGGAATTCCCTTTGGACAAGTTTTATGTTGTCTTCGCTATCGGGGTACCAGGTTATCCAATCTGGTTCATAGTAATGTAAAGCATGAATAAATCACAACACTTCATTAGAAGGTAGTACATCGTACTCAGGAACGATGTTATCATATTCCCATAAAATGGAAATCAAGAAGTTATGTATGATATATCAATTAAATAGTCATATTAACTTCATAAAAATCATCTATATCATTAATAAAAAATAAAACCATCATTTTGACTATCCTTAATAGGTGGTAATAGAAAAACAAATGACATCAGTTTGCGAGGTGGTAGTCTGACGTACACATGAATGATGATTTAGTAACCCGTTTGATGGAATTGGAGATTATTTTAGGTCATTCTAATATCATAAAAACATCTAATTATATTTAATATAATATTTTTATTATATAAACATGATAAAAAATAATTAAATTGGTTTGATGGAGAAATAAAACAAAACTGTTTGTTGATGAACGTTGCCTCTTCTTCAGGTATCCTTCTTATGTTTGCACTAAAATCATACCTCATATGGATTTATAAAAACAATAAGGGTCATAAGATGAGGGTAATTAAGTTATGAAGTGATTTTTATAGGGTTTGGTCGATCCATATGGCTTGAGAGATGTGAAGTATGGGGGTGAGTGCCCTTTTTTAATTAAGGAGTGGCATTCTTGTAAATACACAAATTTATTAACTACTGGGAGTAATCCCTTGCAACATGTGACTCCAAAATTGAACACTAGTGGAGGAGAGGGATTAATTGGTCGATATATACCTCTAAAACAAAAAATAAATACATTTTGTATAAATTTATATTTTGGTATTTAAGTTTACTCAATTTTATCTTTATAGTATTTATTAAGGTAACTAGTATATTTTCAATTACCTAGGTACTTTTTCCTTTAAGACTATATTTAAAAAATATTTATTAGATAATTTTGAACCAATTATTATAAATATTAATTCAAAGTCATTAAATAAAAATCCTTTGCTTTTTTTAAAATTAATTTTAATATAAATGCATGTAATGTGCAAAACTTCATTTTAACCTTAATCGCATTAATTAATTTTAACTGTTTTCACTAATCATTATGGTATAAAATTAATTTGAACATATTAGATAATATTAATGATTCTCAATCCAAATTTGGAATCCATTTTTCAAAATTAAATTCATATAATTAGCATAATTTAATTTAAAATTAATCCCACTGATGTGATGAGAAATCGGTTTTTTAAAGTGAAAATATTCAAAGGTTTTCAAAGTTTTTATATCAAATTTCCGAATGAAATTGATTTCAATGAACTAAATTGGATTAAGATATTTATAAAATAACTAATTATACCTTAAAACCAATTTAAAATATATTTTAACTTTATAAATAAATTAAATGAAATGGCGGTTTTCAATTAAAATTTGGTATTTTTCATTATTCATCAAAAAATGAAGATTTTCAGAAAAATCCTAAAAATTAAACCTCAGATAATTTTAAAACACTAGATTCAGATAATGAAAATTATTTTATCAAATTAAATTTCTTAAAATTTCAAAAAATAATTTTATTATTTTTCAAAAAAATACATAATATTATTTTTTGAGGAAATATTATTTTCAAAACATATAAAGAATTTAATGAAAATTATGTATTTTATTATCTATATGTTTTATTTATATAAACCCATTATAAATAATTTTTAAAAATTATATATTACTATTAATATAACTAATTTTAACAGTTATTTTATAATGGTCATGTTTAAATAACTATATTAATAATATATCACTATTTGGTAAAAACTCAGTGTTGCATTCAACGCAAGATAAGACAGTGTTTTGTGTAGCACAAGATTAAATTCATGTAGCGTGTAATTAAATATATCAAAAAATAATACTTTTTTTGAATAAAAGTTTCATAAAAACATAGGGTGTTACATGGGTGTCCACATAAAGATCCATCTGTGGAATCTCTACATAATTCTATGTGAAGAAACCTTGATGCTGCTTCAAAAAAGGAGACATATGTTTATTGTTCTTTTGGATACATAGATTCACTAATTATGGTAGTAAAAAATTCATCCTCAATACCCATATTTACCTATATGATCTAATCAATGGTGGTTGAGATGCATTCCTTAAATAATGGAGTGGCACCTCTATGATTTTCTCCATCTTCTACTTCTATATCCATATCAGTGGAAACAGGTGAGAAAGGAATGCCTTCAGGATTGAGTGATAATGTAGGAGAATTTTGGTCCTCTTTAAATGATGGGGATGAGTCTCTAAATCCTTTTAGTAATTATGTATGATCATTATGGTTTGAGATGATCTAGAAATTATCTCTTTCTAATCTATCTACCTTAACCATGGTAGAAATTGGAAATAAACAGACCTTTTTAGGGTCAGAAGATGATATGAGAGAATTTTTATCTTCTATGAATGATGAGGGGGTATCTATAAACTTATAAATATCTAATTGTGGAAATTATCATAAGTATAAATCTTGATATACTATCTCTTTCACCTATATTACTGAAGGAAGAATAAATATTGCCACCCTGAAATTTAGAAGACATCGTAGGGGCATTGATATTTCTCTCCAATGAAGTGGGATAATTTTATGATATTGAAAGTGATGTAGGGGCCTCCTTATAATTTGGATAAAAATTAAGGGAACATTACTTTGGGGAATCTTCATTATTTCAACAGTTCTATCCTTTTATTTCATGATTGTATTTGGTATACTTGTTCAATATCATGAAGATGGGAGTGAATGTTCCAAGGAAATTTCTCCATTTCTTTCCTAGAGGATTGTGGTAGATCTAAACAAATAACCCCAGATGTGATGTCAGAATGTTTATCATACAATACCTCATATAGATATGTTTGTGAGTGAGATTTATTTTTGTGGGTAGCATGATTATTTTATCCTTTGTCGGTGGCACTAACTCCATGAGGGTTGCTTCTTGGCCATCGTATATTAAGAAGGTGATCTGATTCCCAACCCTTCTATATGGGATTCACATAACTTGATTATTTCTAAAATCTAGAGAAATTTCCTTCATCTAATTGATAGTAAATATGCATAATCTTTACTGAGTTCAATGAATGGGTTAACATGATCTACCTCCAAACCATTGGGGATAGTGATCTAGATGGTTTCATCTATAGGAAACTATTTTCCCTCTTTCTAATAGAGTCTCTCATGTATATAATATGATTTAAAGGAATAAAATGGAGTCTTATCATTATGTAGTACTCTGTCTTTGAAATTTTAAGAATATTTAAGTAATTATTGATATGATGAAGGTACCACTTCATGTAAGTAAATATATAGTCTTCCAAGAAATACACTGAAAGTTATATCTTGATGAATAGATATAAATTCATAATTACAGATAAGGTCCCAAAACTGGGCCCTGATCAAGATTTGGTCAAAAGGCTATTATTCTCTTTTTTGATACCCTTAGATTTCCAAAATCGATGGAGAAAATCCGATTATCTATGGTCTAATAATGGACAGATTTGGATCATAATGAGGGTGATATAGAAACCATTTTCAATGATTTTTCAATAAATAGTCGCATCATCCATCATTTTAGAAAAGTAGAGGGGCCTGATATACTATTTTATGGTGGTCTCTATATATTTCTTTGTGAAATAAATGACCTTTTTTCCACTCAACATGGTCAGTTCCTTCATGGTATACATAAAAAGTAGTGACCTTCACTTTAAATTTTTTAAGGATTTAATGATCTAAAATAGTGCCTCTCAAATATCTTTTCAAAATTAAGGGCACCTAGGATCAACAATTTTTCAAAAACAAATAAGAATATTTTATGGTATCATACTTTTGGGATGGAGTTCAATGTTTCCCTTCATAATAATAATCCTTGGTCTGAGGATTAGGAGTCAAAGTTTCCTATATTAGGGGTGATCTTCCCTGATAAGAAGTTGAAGACATACTAGTCATTTACATTCTAGGTTGAGTTTATTTTTACCACATTTAGATACTGACCCAATGAGTGTTGATTTTCTAATCAATTTTCTAGTATAATTAGAACTGAACTATCCTTAGATGACTATGTAGTAGCTTGGTTCTCCTACTAGTCCATCTAAACTACCTATCATTGGTTTCCTACAATATATGTGGTCTTATAATGGATGTTACTGGGATGATGAGATCTGTATCGACCTCATCTTTATTGACTGCATTTTCCTCTATGACCACTTCCTCTCTCCCCCTAATTATGAGAAGGGAACTCCTGGGCATACTTTTATTCTTCAAAAAATATAGGATCTTTCAAGTGAGTTATATTGATACACCTGAATAAAAAATCTTCATCTAATGTGGATTATTTTTGGTGTGGCGGATCCATTTGAACCATGTAGCAGGGGGCCATTTAATTATTTGGAAGGGTGGCTCCCATTCTCCTAGTGATAGAGGTATAAATTTTGATCTTGTTTGAGCTAGATTAGGCCCCATCACATTCTGCTTATCTTATATCTTAGTATTATTATATCAGTGATGAAAATTCTTATTAGAGAGACTCTTATAAATTTTTGGTTGATATGGATTCTGTTAGATTATCATATATAAAGTTGCGGTCAAACAAGTTAATTTAGGTATACCATAAAAATATCATATGCATAGTTGACTATATTTATGGTCATCAAATTTCCATGATCCATTATTCATGACTTCTTGTCATTCAACTTCTTATTTTGTTGGTACATAAGTGATATAAGACACTTTTGATGGTGTATTTCCAAATATAACTTTCAAAAAATATCTCATCTTCTAATGGATCTATTTAAAGAAAAATTACTCCAGGATGTTATGCCCTAATATTTAGTGGTACGGATAGTAATTTTTGTGGAAATAAAGGATTTTTATAGATTTAAATGGAGTTTGTTTTTTGTCTCTTGTTAATCAATGCTAGGTTTTATCATGGTGTTTTAAAGGAAAGAGGTCGTATAGTGTATATGGATTCATTATTGAAGGTGGCATCATTTCCCAGTGTTTTCCAATTTTTTGGAACTCAAAATCAGGAGGAAGGATCAAGATTTTCAAATGGTTGTTTTACATGACTTTATCATCAAAAATATGGTAAAGGAATGTATTTCATGAATATTAGGAGTTTCTTGAATATATATAGCTTTGTGATGGTATCTGGTTTTGCGAAGGTGTGTAGCATTATAAATTAGCGATGGAAACATGGTGTTCTATGTGACTATGAGAATCTTCATGAATAGGGAAAATTTCTCTATTGATTCGAAAATAGAGGAGCTTAATTAAAATTATTTTGGATGTTTGAAAAACTTTTGTTGGTAGTTTTGTATCTTCATTAAGGTATGAGTCAATAAGTAAAAATCCACCCCTCATTTGAAATTAAAATAAAATTGGTGAAAATGGATAACCGATATTGTTTCATAAAGGTCTACCTAATCAATACATCTTCATTAATAATGAATTCTTCATGAACATAAGCTTTGTTAAGTGAATTAATATGAATATATTGATGCTAATGAATATCAAAAAATAAATTTTCATGAATATTGGGGGTTTCTCAAAGACTTTGTGTTCTTCGAAGGTTGTGAGATTCACGATGGATGGAAGCTTCACAAAGGCTTGTTTTTTGTGAAGTTTGGGAGAATTGTGAAATTGTGTGGGTTTTTTAATGATGGTATTTATTTGATACATAAATGGGGTTTCCTAAAGATTGGGATATTCATGATTATCAGTGTTGAACATCTTGTTTAAGTGAACAATTCTTTCAAGTTCATCAACTTAGGGATAGGGTAAAACAAGAGTCTCATGATAAAGAGGTACAAATACTTAAATGCCTAATATACTGAAGTGACCTTCGATTCATTAAAGTGGGTAAGAATTCACCTAAGGAAGTTATCTAGAGGGATTCAATAGAAGTGTTCTGAGGGAGGCATCATGCTATACCTAAAATTCATGTGAAGGAATTGATACTGGAATAACGTGATTGTGTCTAATCTTTAGTATTCCAAAATAACAAGTGAATATTGGTGTATTTACATGCAATCAACATACTATTAGAGTATACTCCTTGGACTATCCCTTAGTGGTTAATAAAATAAAACTATTGTTTTGTCTCTATACATGTGAATGTTTAATAACTACATTATTCCATCATATAGGTTTTACATGTTTCTACCAATGTGGGAATAAGATTCATCACTCTAAAGAAAAAATTGACACCCTAATTCACCCCTCACCTCTCAGGGTGTTTTAGGGTTCTATAATTTGGGTGGTTTCTAAGTCCAACCTGATTAAGATATTTGGGATCTAGTATCTTTAGAAAATTCTTTTCCATTATATAGATAAAATATTGATGGACTTTCTCATTTTAGAAATAATAAACATTATTTTTTTTATATGGAATATTCCTCTCCCCTTTCTTAGAGCTATTGAAGTTGGCCAAGGATTGGGCATAGTATGTTGAATAGAATCTTATAACATTAGTACAACTATATAAATATCACAAAACCCACCTTGGTACTTTATTAGGATTACTGTATTCTTAATTAATCATGAATATTTTCAATAAAGATTCCTAGAAACTAATCTTAGGGAATTTTAAAGTTCATGGAGTACATCAAGACCTTATACAGAGTAATGAAATTCGAGTCACTTTTATTCTCATTCTATTCACAATTTGTGGGGTGAAAGCCTAATACATTCATTATATTTTATATGAACTAATAGAGGAATTGATGATGGAGGCTCTCCCGCCCTGTGAATGATCTAGATAGTAAATTTGTATACAATAAAAAATGTAGAACATATAATGTGTGTATAAAGTATTTGAGCTTGGCTTCCTCTTTATGTTCAAGTTATCCCATTATGGGACAACATTAATATATGAAATTATTTGGATGTTGTTTTGTGTCCTCGGTGACATTGAAGGTTTAAAAAGTTGGATTCCTGAAGTTATAGGTAGTATGAGTCATGTTCACCCATTCAGGGTATTTTTTCTTTCTAATTTCACTAGTGCATGTTAACCCTCCATGACCTCCAATAATTCTATTAGTGACTCAATGGAATCAATAAACTCTAATGGGATGGTTGGTATTACATGCATTAAAGTTGAGTCAGTTGGAATAGCCTGATTTTGTTGGCTTTACCATGTTTGTTTTTGATGACCAACATAGTTCATATTGGGGTAACTCACTTGTAATGGTTTGGAATACCATCCTAGTAGAGGAAACTTCTAAAAATTATCAATCATCAAGTCCATGTAGACTACCAATTTTAAACCTGAGTTATTAATATGTTTTAATCCTCCCTTTATTGGTGAAATAACCTCTTCATATTATTGAAATACTTCTAAAGGAGAAGTATGAGTTACTTATTATGGATTTTTCCCAATAAGAATAGTTCATTTGAGTAGTTTAATATTAATTCACCTTAATTCATTTGTTTCTAGATCATTTTGGGTGAATCATTCCTTCACAATAAGTGGCTAAAATTATTTAGGTGGAGGATGGGATGTGATCATGCATTTCCTTATTTCATTTGTTGATGTTTATCTGGGAGGTGGTAATGGATCACTCAAGGGAGCCCCAAATTTCTTGGTTTGTCTCTATTGATGAGCACACACCCATTCTGTAAAAAAAATTTGAGGACCATATTTGGAATATAAGAATCTTCATTATGTTCTTTTGTATCAGTGTCATTCTTCAAATCATTGATGGGGATGATGTTTATATCAGTCACTAATGCATAATATTTTTTCAAGATCATGTCATCATCAGGAGGTGAAGTAGATTGATAACTTTATAAATATTCATCAAGAAGATAATCATAATAGTCATTTTCCCATCATTTTTAGGAAGATCATTTTGGATCTGGGCCTTTATGAGACGTTGGCTTCTTCATCCACTGTTCTTCAAGATCTGGTTTGTGGAGAGTGATCCTAAGGTAAGATCTAGACAATTTTATCAACTGTATCCCCAAATAGATATTTGTGTCATTCAGTGATATAAAATATGGAGTCCCCTTTAATGACATGTTTCATATCCTAGAGAATACCATCATTCATGGAGTTGGATGTGGTTACAATAACAATTCCCCCAACCTTGTGGACTGGGGTTGTTCATGTATCACTTCCACTTTAGACACCATCACTACACTAATGATTTTTCAATATTTTTTTGGGTTTGGAAAGGATATAATTAATTATTTGAGTTTAATTCAGAGTTTATTGACATTATTGCCTCATCCATGGTCCTGGAATTTCTTAAGAAATAGGACTTCTCAACCTTCATAGAGGATTGATACATGTTACTTTCAATGGTTCCCTCTCGGAAGCCTTATCATTTTTATGAGTTAGACATGGTAGGACCTTCTAAATAGACTAGTTGGCATGTGTAGAACATATATATATGGATTATCTGAAGGAGTTGGCATTGTATGATGTCTCTGGTAGTGGAATATAATAACTATGGAGTGGAGTGAAATTTAACAATCCATGTTAACCACATCATATGATGTGTTCTTCTGATATAGTATTAATAATCAATTGATTTATAGACCTAAATTTATTAAGTATAGTGAATTGGAGATCTCTATACTATCTTCTCAATTTTTTGAATAGTGTAATAGAAAGGATCCCATATCAATCTAATAGTTAAATTTTTCTTTTTATTTTTTTTTCCATATTCCATAAAAGGTAGCATTTTTTATTGAATAATGAAGATATATCCATCAATTTAATGGGTTGTTGACTTATAGTTGGATTGATAATTTGTTTTTGATCCTATTATTCATTCTTCACTGGGATATACAGACAATCCTCCTAGACGAGAGTATGGATGTATGCCTAATATTTTGTAGCTCCTTATATATGTTATGGAGTTACTATATTGGTGGGGGTGATAATATGTGATTTTCCCCTATTGGAAGTTAGGATATTCTAGTGATCATCTTCTTCTGCCACTATTAGGATATGATAATTTTTTTGTATGATATAGGGTGGTGTATATGCTTTCTCATCAATCTCCACTAAAATATGTTGATGGAATTCTACAATAGTAATGAGAATGTGTTCTCATTCATTTATGTGAGTGGGGATATGGCCTCGATCCTATCCTCTAATTTTTGTTTTTATATGACGAAGGGATTGATATATAGGGTGGTAATATCTTCCCACTCCATGGTTTTTATGAGGATATTTTTTAAGGATTACTATGATTCCTCCAATGTATATTGACAGACCTACTATATGGAAACATAAATTTGTGCCTTGTACTTGGTTATAACTATGGTATCTTGGATGGATTCTTCATTAGAAGTGGAAATATTGGTCCTCTCCATTTAGTAGGAAGCTTGATGCACCCGAAAATCTCTCTTAGATTATCAGGTCTGAGTGATCAGAAAAGGGATTGCCTATATGGAATCCTCAATGTACTATTGATGCATAAATTTCACACAATTATAATTGAGATGGTTAGAAAAATCCCTCCAAGGAAACTCATGAACTATGATTAAGTCATATCCAACCTCGGGATTAGCCTCGCAAACATAAGGGAGGTTTCTATTGATGTGCTTTGGAGAGAGAATCCTGAAATAGTTGACTATAGAGGCATGTTCTACCAGTTTCTTCATGATCCAACTTTGCATGGATGGGTTTTGATCTTCATTTTTAAGAAGGATTATTGTGCTACCATTAGGGGTCAGATTATACCATTTAGTTTTTACTTCCAAACAAGTACAATCATCACTTAGAATTAAAGGCATTGAGTGGGTGATAATATATTTTGGTTTGATGAGGCTCTAACTCTTGTAACAACTTAAGCATATGATTTTCATGGTGGGGATTCCATGAATTTGGATTTATGTGTGTTTTGTTATTTTTTTGGAATTAAAACACACACAAAAACTTATCAATGTTGAACAATTAGTAAAATACATTCTCGACTAATCAGTTTCATAGTTAAAGGTTAAATATCATTCCATTTTATTTCACAAGAAAATTTTCTAACTTCTAATTGTAAAAGGCTAACACAATTGAAATATTTATGTTAGGTTATCCATATTTGTTTCAGTTATAATATGATGGTGTTTATTCACAAATCCATAAACACCCAACATATCCCATATCTATTATAGGAGATTTCAAGTGGACCATATTTCCATTGGAATAAGGTCATTGGGTTTTTTTCTACAAATGATGGTTAGGAAAGTGAATTGGTAAATAGGGTGGGAGGTTAGGATCATCACACATTTTTAGGGGATTATTTCATACTCTTGGACTATATTATTTATTTCACACATGCTTTGTGAATTTTTCCCATATCTCGTTATGTAATAGGTTACCCTCATACCAACATCTTATTTTTATAATGTATCGATGTGAATATCTATATGTATTATAGATTCTCTATCAATAAAAACATATTTGTGTATTGAAGGATATTCATGATTGTGATAATATGTATGTGTAAGAGGTTCTCCATCTTATCTCACTTTTACTTGGAGAAGTTTGGTTTTGAAGAGCTATGTTTTAATTCCACATAGAAGGAAGCTCTTGATTTTATCACCATATAGGGAAGTGGTGGGTTTTCATGTTGTTAGTATTGGGCCCATGAAATGGGATTCCAATATAAAATTAAAAAAAGAATCATAACCCACATAATTTAGTTCCAATTAATAGGACATGTGATACCTTTTCATGTTATTTGACAATGACCAATCCATGCAGTTTAATGTCATGTGGTCAGGATGTATGCTAAGAAGTTTAAAGTCGTGCAAATCAGATGACCTGATGATTCATAGATGTATCTCAATTATACCAGAAACAAATATCATCTAAACCTCTAACCCATCATGATTCCTATTTTATGTGAGAAATGAGATATATAAGATCATTTATATTGCATTGGATTTCACGATAATTGATAAACTAGGGCTTATACATTGGTACTACCCTAGTATGATTTATATATCATAAAATGGGTGACAATAAGAGGCTGAAGGAAATTATACATGAGTTTACCTTAGATTCCTAACATATTATATTATTCAATTAAATATATTCATGAGGGTTATACCTAAGAGTATGTCCATATGATAAGATAAGGTTTGTTCTTATTCCTAGTAGTATGATCAATTGGAGGCATTTTAATTGTGATAATGACATGATCAAATTAAACCTCTAAGCCTACATGATCCATGATTAGTGTGAGAAACAAAATATAATATAATATCAAACAAATTTAATGAAATTAAACAATTAATTTTGAATGGTAATTATAAATTGAGGCTTCTTATTAGTAAAAATTCATCTCATGCTCATGACACAAGGTATCCAATTTTCATTACATGAGGAATCCTGTGCTCATTGCATTGGATAATCTTGTAGTTATACATCTAACATTGTGGATGCTTTTTATAGAGTTTAACATCATATTCTGGGGATTCTATACTATTTAGTTTATCATCTTCAATCCTGGACATGGTCATATGTCAAAAAATGAGAGGTAATGAAATTCCTATTGGGGGTCTTAATGGGGTATTAACCTTGGATAAAGAAATCCATATTGATCATTTAGATGTTATTCAATGGGTATACGGTGATACCAAACCCTATATGGGTCGAGATGATTAATATGGGAGTAATAAATAACCTATGTAATCCCTATTTCACTTAGGGAATTTACTATACAAAATGGGGTTTGTGAAAAGAGTGTCCCTCATGGAAGTGTATCCTTTGTGAAGGGGTGGAAGGGAAATAAATTCTTGAAGGGATCATGAGTTAATTCCTTTGAGAAGGGCTCAAAAAGGGTCTCTTTTTCAAAGGAATGCATTGTTGTTTTTTGTTCTTTTATTTGGAGTAGACTAATTAAATAAGGGTGTTACACGAAGGTTTGTTAGAGTCTTGAGATTCTGTAGTTTGAAAGTCATTATCTTCTACTCTCCCTTTTTTTATTTTCAGTTCTACATTTATATGCATTTCCCATTCAACTTGTCTCCTAAAAGAGAGGCCCAAGTGGTAGTTTTTGAATCATAGTGGCATAAATGATTTAACACCTTTTTAGGGGCCTAATAGTAGAAATGGGTATTTCACATAGTAATATTTGATAGGTTTATAATATGTGTCTCTATGTCATAAGTGAAATTGGTTTTTATAACCCGAAAATCCATTCCATTATATAAATAATGATTCTATGTTGAAGAATGGGTACATGAATGGATCAAAGTGATATGAATCCTCTATACCTTTTCCAAATTTAGGGAATCTAAACTCATATGTGGGAAATCCATAAAAATATTCCTTCAAAATGTAAAAGATAATGCCAAGTGGGAGAATGGATTCATGAAAGAATCAATTATCAATATTTTCACCCTACCTTTTCCAAACATTTTGAATCGAAACATGTATGTTTCTAGCCATAAAAAGATGCCTTCCAACTGAAAATGATAATTTCATGTGGTGGATGGTTCTTCACAAAGGAATCAAAGTGATATGTGTCCTCCCTACCTTTTCAAAATTTTAGGAATCAAAACTAATATGAAAGGAAACAAAAAAAATCCTTTTTACCACAAGCAACAATGATAAACATAAGAAGGCTTTTTCAAACTGTTTTTTATGCTTTGTTGATAGGGTCCTCCTGAAGGAGCTTGTGCTTCATAAAGCACAGTATGTGATATGGAAAATTCTTCTATTTTCCAAATTTTTCCCTTCTTTTCATCCCATTGATCTTAATTTTGTGCAATGTCCTTCAATTTGATATTTTTTCAAACCTTTGCAACCTTCCAGGCCTCAATAGTAAGTAATCACTTATTTTCCAACTTTTTAATTAATATACACCCTATAACTCTTCCCATATATAATTAATCACATTAATAATTTATAAATAATATAATTATACATCTTTAATAATAATATTTTAGTAAAATCAATTCATAATAATATAAATCCATTGATTATAGAATATTCTTTGTTGGGACAGATTAACCACTAACATGGATGAGGATATAAATTATTAGCATGGATAGTTATAAAAAATTATTTATTTATAAGATATGGAATGAATAAGGGAAAAAATGTGCATACTGTTGTAAAATTAGGATACTAATATTTAACCCATTATTAATATACCATTATATGTTCATTAAAAAATATCAAAACAAGTGTATTATAGATTTTATCATGGATAACCATACTGAAAACAACCTTGGAATGAACATGGAATGTTACAACTCATTGTGGAAATACTAATCTATAAACATGACTATTATAGAGATAAAGAACTCATGAAAAATGAATGATGACTGAGACATATAACACCTCAATAATTTAGAAAATATTTATCTTTAAATAAATTCAATATCATTAACAGCTTCTGGTGCTAGCATGTCACGACCCGCCTTCACCAAGATGAGGGAAGGGACAGTATATTTCCTAACCATTCCTTATTCAAGTTGAACCAGAGATAATGACCCCTGAGACCCGCCTCCAATAGGTCCCAGAGTGGAAACTAGCACCAAGGGTATAGAATCACACGCAAAATGGAAGGAATTATCCTTTTTTTATTTAGTAGGATTTGTAGATAAGATAGTAAATCCCAAACAACACCAAAACTGTAAGTAAAATTAAATTCAAAACAATCCATTCCCATATGAATGTTCCAATAATAATTCCTATAAAAATAAAAGAAAACCTCAAAGGAAAGTACCAAAAGAAAAGAAAATTAGTAATTTCAACGGTCTGGATGTCCAAAATAGTAGGGTCCAGCATGGTCCTCAAAGTCCTCCTAGAAACCTAAAAGCATTTTTATATACATAGGGTGAGTATACAGGTATACCCGGTAGGGAAAACCAAAATATCTCATGAACAAGTGGGAAGGAATTATAATGACCTGTGAGAAAAGGAGATAACCAAATAACCTCGTATGGAAACTATCCACCCAAACCTCACCAAGGAACACTCCCCAAATAACACAAATCAAGTAAGGTAATAGTAATAACACATCGATGTTTCAGTACCCTGCACCACTTTCCCACTGGTTATTGAAGACATCCTACGCGTCAGACCTCCCCTGCCATTCTCACCGCAGTACCACTACCATACCCTGCCTGCACACACCTGGGATACCACAACCCCAAATCCTGCCTGCAGACACCTGGACCAGAACAACTACCACCACGCCGAAGACACCTGGGCCTCATCCCAAAGACACTTGGGAAACAACCTACCCGCACACACCTGGGAAAACCCCCACAACTAACCTGCCTAAAGAATCTTAGTCTATAATGGACCTCAGGCCATCATATCTTTCATGTAGAGTCTTGGGATACTTTGTAAAGGGAGCATAAAAGGAGCTAATAACCATCCACTCATAGGAGTCTTGGGAAACACACCCACCCCCATGGAATGGGGGTGTTCAGCATGAAGTGCTCAACTTGGGTGGGGTGCGAATAATCAACATAAGAACTAAATTATACATATAGGTAAACAAGCACTCAACCCAACCTAGGGGTTCCAAAACTAGCCCATACACAAACACCCTCATTACTATTCATTCATAAAAATAACAACAACCACAACCAAGTCACAACTCATTCCAGAAAACAATTCCCCATTGAACCCATTCTTTTTATCATATTCAAGTGGTTCCATTTAAATAATTCTTCACTACTGGGAAACTAATAGGCATAGCCACAATCCAAGGAATGAAAAACCACCAAGAAACAGATTAAGCATTCATGCTCGGTTCTCTTGTAAATTCACAATAACAAAATGGAGCTATGAGATCCCTTGAAGTACTAGAACCAAACCAAGTCCCAACATACGGCCCCTCATGGCCTCATATCCACAACCAACAACTATACCACAAAAGAGGATCCCATCCCCATCTGTTTCACCTCATAAACATCAAGAAGAACGACTACACATGTTACCAAGGTAGAGAAATGGAATTTTTCAGATTCAAACACGTCATTTATTAAGTTCCTTCCATTTGGTTAACGGGAGTGTTCACACAAGGATTCTTGTTCACTGAACATTAATTTAATCGACCGAGTTTATGTGATTAACCAATTTCCATGTTTCAGTCATTCAATCATCACAGAAGATAGGGGTTCATTAGTGTGCAAGGAAAGACCACCAATGGACATGATTTTCAGTAGACATAATCCCATACAATTCACAACATATAAGCAAGGGTAAAAGAGTACAACAGCATCATCAAACACACCCCTTCGTTATTTAAAAGTCTGTTCATTATCTTAATTAAGGTTTGGTTTCATCCATACCTATAGAAATATTATCATACCCGCCCCACATGATACACAGTAAAGAGAGATGAAAGAAGAATCCTACTTGGATGATAAACGGTCGAAGTTTTTTTCCATGCACCAAGAACTGGGATGCGTGACTTGGAGGGGAGGAACTTCAGGGACTCCAAGAGTGAGTAGAAGGGGCTCTAGCATAGGTGCACCACTAGCCTCAGGAAGGGGGACTCCAAACGCACCAATGAAAGAAAAATAGGCCATCCAAGAAGAAGAAAGAATTATCATGTGATAAAAAAAAGGAAAGATCATGGATTTACAGGATATGAATTTTGAACGGATTTAAAGGTGCATCATGGTTTCACCACATGGTTAGATAGCTACAAACGATGTAATTAATTTTTATTTAACAATTATCTTTGGATAGGTGGCCATAATGACTGTGAGTTAAAGGGTTTCCTTTAAACAGAGGAAATGTGTAATAGGGGCGGAAATGGAATTATGGGAAAATGGTGTTGCACTTAGGAAAAAGCCACACATTTTGGTAATTTAGGGGTCACTCGGCTATGGGGGGTTAGATAACATTTAAGGTCTTTTAATGGCTTTAAAATAGGTATTAAACCACTCTTACGTCAAAAGATACATTGCAGGAGTAGAACTGGAAAAAGAAACAAGGGTGGGACGACATTTTGTGAGACACCGTAAGCAGTTCCATGGTCACGATGCCACTGTTTCAGTGGAACCATTTGATGGGACCAAGTTTTCATAAATGTACTGGACCAGGATGGTCCAGGACATTACATCAAATACCTATCAAACTATTCTATCCCTTGATAATCAAAACCAGACCTGAATAAAAGAGAGGGGTCTAAACAACCACCTTGAAAGATACCTCTCAGGAGCAAACCTCATCGACATCTAGGAACACCTCCCCCTCAAGTAACCACACAAAAATATAAGGGTGTCATTGTCCAGACATATGGATTAGGGAGTCCATTTCCCCCATGTCGAGATACTATCTGCTTTCGATGGCACTGACTCGCCCGCATGAGTTTAATCACATCCAACTTAATACATCTCGATTAGAGATCAGGCCCCCCACTCCCCACAGTCAGGACTCTTCACACACTCCTAGATAATAAGGAAAACAAACCATCTCATAGTTAACAAGGTCAAGAACTTCATCATAAATAAGTACAAAAAAATAACAAAACTCAAAATAGCTCTAGGTACTAGGCACGCATCTGTGACTCCCGTTCACAGGTACTCTCATCAAGGCCACCAAGCCTCCATAACACACAAACCAAGGGAATGGTTAATCTATGGAGAACCTTCTCCTCACAACTTTCGATCATCACTAGTCGCTCTAAAAATGTCACATCATCCTCAATATCCAGTTTTCCTCAGTCAAGGATGTGTGAATCACCATGTAGATACTGATGGAGATGAGACACATAGAATACTTTGTGCACCCTCAGAATAATGGGTGGTAGCTCTAGATAATGAGCTACTTTGCTGACCCACCGCAACACCTCAAAGGGTCCGACAAAGCTGGGAGAAATCTTACTCCCCCTACCGAACCTCTTTTTTTCATGTTGAGGGGAGACCTTCAAGAACATGTGGTCCCCGACCTCCAACTCCAATGGTCTCCTTATATGATCGACATACGACTTTTGCCGGTCCTAAGACGCCTTCATCCTCTCCCGTATAAGCCGAACCTTCTCCATCATGCTCTAAACTACTTTCAGGCCTAGAAAACCTACTTCCCCAACCTTTTCCCAGCACACAGGTGAGTGACATAGCCTCCCATAAAAGGCTTCTAAGCCATGCCAATGATAGAGTGATAGATATTGTCGTAGGAAAACTCTACCAGATGAAAGTGTCAAACCCACAATCCCCCAATGTCCAAAACACATGCTTGTAACTTATACTCCATCGTCTGGATAGTGCGCTCTATCTTCCCATATATCTTGAGGTGGAAAGTAGTGTTGAGGTGTGGGTGACAAAAGAATGTTGCAATCCTTTCCAGACTCATGAGGTAAACTGTGTATCCCTATCTGAGACTATTGACCTCAGAACTCCATGAAACCACACCACCTTATCTATGTACCTCTATGCTAAGGCATCCACCACACTCGACTCCTTGATTGCTAGGAAGTGAGTTGATTTCATCATTTGATCCACTACTGCCCAGATAGCATCACCGCCTCCTTGAACCCTGGGTAGTCCCGTTATAAATTCCATTGATATTTTATCCCACTTCCACTCAGGGACATCTAAAGGTCGTAACAGACCTCCTAGGAAGCGGTGTTCAGCCTTCACCCGCTGACACACGAGTCACTTTTCCACAAACTCCACCACTGCCCACTTCACCCCAGGCCTCCAAAACTAACCCTTCATGCCCCAATACATCCTGTAAATTCTTGGGTGTACTGCTAGGGGTGAGGTGTGGAACTCACCAAGAACTCTCTCTCTCATTCCCGTAGGGATGAACAACTTTCCAAGAAACATCATCTGATTTTGTCCATCTTCTGACCATCCTTCTAGAGAATTGCCCTAACTAACAAGATTTTGCATCACTTCAGCCTCTAAGTCCCCCCACTAAGACTCATCCACCAGCCACAACAAGTATTAATGCACTATCATCTGAAATAGATAGCCTCTGCCATCCTCCACCCTTGCATCTTGGTGTAGGGCATCCAACTCCTCCATCTCCATCCAAGCATCTACCGACTCCTCAACTGCATCCTTTGGCAACTTCCTACTCAAGGAATCACCCACCATATTCCTCTTACCTTCATTGTAAAAGATTTTTAAGTTTTAGTCCTAAAGAAACTCCATCCACCTCCACTGCTGCAAGTTCAGGTACCACTGGGAGAAGATATACCTCAAACTCTTGTGATTTGTGAAGACTACAAAGCACTCTTCGATGAGGTAGTGCTTCCACAACATTAGTGTTAACACAACCTCTTTGAGCTCCAAGTTGTAGGTGGTATAGTTATTCTCATGGGGAAATAAATTCCTAGACCCATAAGAGATCACCCCTGTTGTTGCTTCAGAACACACCCCATGCCTTGCCCTGAAGCATCATAGAACACCTCAAACATCACCCCTTCTTTTGGAAACCTCAGCACTGGGGAACTAACCAAATTCCCCCCCCCCCAGATAACTAAAGGCTTCCTAGCACCGCTCACTCCATATAAAAGCCTGGTCTTTCTTGGTCAAGGTTGTCAAAGGAGATGAAACTTGTAAGAAGTCAGTCAAAAACCATTGATAATAGCCTACCAGACCTAGAAAACTATAAAACTCCATTAAATTATTGGGTGCTTCCCAAGAAAAAAATGCTTCAACTTTTGATGGGTAAACTTCTATTTCCTACTCGGACACCACATGTCCAAGGAAGTGAACCTATCATGTCCAAAACTTGCACATGGACAACTTTCTATAGAGTTGGTACTGTCAGAGGACCTCTGAAACCATTCTTAGATGCTCGGCATGATCCTCCTATGATCTTGAGTATATCAGGATGTCGTCAATAAAAAGGACTATGAACAAGTCTAGATATTCCTGGATGATGGATTTTATGATCCTCGTGAACACGGCTGGTACATTTGTAACGCTGAATGACATGACCACGAACTCAAAGTTCCCATATATGCACCTGAAGGTAGTCTTTGAGATGTCACCCTCCTTCACCCTAAACTGGTGATATCCTGACCGCAAGTCAATCTTGGAGAATCACCCTACCCCCTTCAACTAGTCAAAAAGTTCGGCTATCCTCAGGAGAGGGTAACGGTTCTTAACTGTTACCTGATTCAGTTTCTGGTAGTCTATGGACATCCTGATACCACCATCTGCCTTCTTCATGATAAAGACTAGAGCACCCCATGGTGATGCGCTTGGTCAAACAAAACCCTTCTTTATTAGTTCATAAATCTGAATCAATAACTCCCACAATTCAGAAGGAAAAATTCTATAAGGAGTTATCTAAATAGGATGGGCACTGGGTTGCAAGTCTATCCCAAACTCAACATCATGTTAAGGGGGTAGATTCACCACCTCTTCAGGGAAGACGTCCATGAATTCACTCATGATTCCTAGGACTCCCACCATCTCTAAGTCTACTGACTCCACTGGCATCTCAGCTAACAAAGAAAGAAGGGGCTCCACTCTCTGGTTGCCCTCCTGGAAACCCCGCTTGCTAACGAAAGTCATACGTCATCCACCTATATCCAAAAACACGACCCTTATTCAGAATAATTCGATAATGGCACACACAGAGAACAGCCAGTCGATGCCTAGAATGACATTACACAGCTACATCTATAGCAAAACAAGGTCCCCAATGGACTGATGTGGTCCCAACATCAGTATACATCCCTGAAAAACATGAGACAAGCTGGTCTGGCCTCTGACTAGTGTACTCTAAACTAGGGGTATGGGAATTATCTCTATGTCTAAACCCAAGGTAGGGGATAGACTGGGTGAAAAAAAGGAGTGTGAAGCTTCAGAATCAAACATGGCATAGGAAAGAGTACTAAACAAGCTGATCATACCTCGAACGACCTCCAGCCCTGCTGGAACTGCTGCCTCTGTGGCATGCAAGTGCCCATGCCCAGCTCCTCTGCCCCTCGGCTGTTGACCACCTCCCCGACCATGCCCTGGTCTAGGTCCCTGAGTAGTGCCCTGTGATCGGCCTCCTCCTGAAACATCTGCTCTTAGAGGATTGGGAGTTCATTGTCCCTACTGTTGTTGCTGAAAGGGTCAGGATAGAAATTGTTGCTGATGAGGTGGGAACTGAACCTGTCCACCCCCACTATACTACACTCAGTTTGGGCACTGATTCTGAAGATGCCCATGGCTGCCAAAGACAAAGCATCTCGATCATGGTCCTGTAAGGAAGGGGAGAGGACCGGTAGATCAAAACTGGAACTGCTGGCATCTGCTCCCCACTGGCCGAAACCTGGAAGGCCCTGACGCTGGAGGCTTGCTACTGATAGATTTTCCCTTTGACGATCCCAACTTGCTCCTCTCTCACGGAACACCTCCCAGCATGTGCATCCTCTCCACCACATCAGCCTTCTTCTGGACCTCAAAGTATGTCGGTAGAGTGAAGGGAGTAACACTATACTGAAAAGAAGGTTGTAGTGCCTCCCCAAAACGTCTCTCCCGAGACTCCTCATCCAAAAAAAGGTCTGGAGAAAAGCGAAGGAGATCCTTGAAATTGATCCCAAACTCCCTCACTGACATAATTCCCGGTAAAATGGAGAGTAGCTCCTGCCACTTCTCATCCTTCATCATAGAAGAGAGGAATTCAGCTCAAAACTCTCTCTCAAAGTTGGTCCAAGAAACTTCTTCCTCCCTCTTCTCCCCAAGATAGAGCGTCCACCACTGACATGACACTCCCCACATCTGAATTATAGACAGAGGAACCCAGTACTCCGTCGAAGCCCGGATCAAGCTAAAATCTATCACCAGCTCTTCGAGCCAGCTCCATGTCTCCATGTTCGATATTTTTCCCTCATGATTCCCGAGGGTCTTTTGTTGAAAGGCATGAAGTGTCTTCTGCCACAGGTCATCCTACTCCTCTCAATCATCCCTCTTCTGATTAGCTAAATCAACCACATGGGCATTGATCTCCCGCACTACTTGTGGTCATCGTCCGGGTGCCATAGCTTCAAGGTAAACAAGGAATGCCTATGCTCGAGAAGTATAGAAGATTGCTTTTAAATTTATTTATTTTAGATCCCCAAGGTACCTGACCTAAACCGTTGTTGAAGCCGATCAAAGTTTAAAATTTATAATCCTACTAACTACAGTATATGTGGCAAGCAAGGTCAAACCTATAGGGAAGGCAATTTTGGAAACTATTCTTCTAAAAACCTTCACAAACTCCAATGTTGTCAGCAGTGGAGTGAATTTTTTTATTATATCTTTTACTTTTTATATTTTTTTATAATTTTTTTTATTAAAGCCGAAAAGTAAAACTATTTTTTAAATGTTTTTGATCTAGACTAGAATGTAACAAAAAACAAATTAAAAACAGGGAACTATCAAAATGTTGAGTAGTGATAAATGGACTACCAGAATGAAATTCCTGGAGAAAAACGTTTGTACCACTCATTTTAGAGGTAATCCAATTCACTTAAAGGATATTTGATATGCCATAATAATAATATGAATTACCTCCCTCACTAAGAGTTAATTCATACAAGACAATTTATTCTAGAGTTCACCACTCTAAAACGAATCGACTGTGAACCATTTGAAAATTCACAATAGGATGAACTCACCGTAATTCCAGAAGTCTTTAGAATTTATCATCTCTTGAAAAGTGTTTCCATGATCAATATCTCCAATTGATTGTGAAGTTTAAAAAACTAAATTCATATGGCACAAACAAACGAATGAACTCAGTATTGATCTCACTAATCAATATTGAATACATTAAAATGATAAAGTGAAATGAGAATCAAAAGATAACCATAGGAACTTCAATCTATCCCCAAACTATATGATTTATCCTAACATTATCTTTATTATCAATACAGAAACTTATAACATACTATAACCATATTAGTGATACTAGAATTAAAATGGAAGATAAACTCCCATAATAATACTCTGCTCTAGAACTCCTCCATCTCCAGGAAGTGGTCCTAGAGTCTTCCTCTGGTCTACCTCTACTCGGAAATGGATCCTTGGATATGGAGAATGAATGTTCCTCTCCAATCAATGTCACACACCTTCAATCTACTACTTTCCCTGTCTTAAGTAGTCACTCTCTTCTACTGCTTGTCACCAAAAGATTCCCACCGACTTCAAAATCTCTTCACATATGCACCGCACACGTGTGTTTTTTTTTGTGACTAACACGTCGTGTTACTTTTTCTCACGTAACTATATCCGAGTGAGTTAGTTAAGTAAATCTAGACATTTTTTAGACTTTGGTGTGAACCTGCATAGCTAAAAAAATAACATATTTAAATCATGAAGAAATTTAAATAATTTTTTTAAAGTCTAATGTTATAGTACTTATTAAAAAGTAATTTAATATTAACTATTAAATACTTTAGTTGATAGATATTATTTGATTTTATATATTTTTAAATTAATTATTTAAAATTATTAAGATATTAAGTTTATTAAAAGCTTATAATTTAAATTAAGTAAATTATCATGTTAATTAGTTTAATAAGTTAATGATTTTAAACTAGAATATTAAAATAAAAATAAAAAATTATAAGCTAATTAAGTAATTAAATATTTTATGAATTAAATTGAGTTAATTTTCTTATTAATTTTTTAATTATAAGTTGTATATTAACTAAAAAGTTCGATTATTATAATTATTAACGTATATAAATTAATTAGTCAATTTATTTTAAATAATAAGAATTAAAAATTTTATTTTTAAAATTATATTCTTATAACCAGATTAATTTAAATTTTATTTAATTTTAATTATTGGTTATTTATTTGTTAATTTATTAAGTTTTTTTATAAAATTGTTTATTTTTTTCAATAGATTAGGTTTTCACCCCCCCCCCTCCCCAAATCTCAGAGCATAGGGGGGGTTCTCTTTCCTCCAAAAGAACAGGAGTATGCCCTCCTCATCCCAGCTTCAAGCGGTGGTCAGCTCCTCCTCCTTACCCATCGACTATAGGCGGTTCTCCCTAGAACCGAATCGATTCTTCACATAGCGGTGCAGCACCGGCTTAGTATCATCCTTTGTGGCGATGTGGTTCAAATCCTTCAGACACGAGAGATCCTCCTCGTCCTTGGAAAGCAACTGTGAGGCTCGGATTCGGTCCTCCAGATACAACACGACAGCGAACCCCCCTGTTAAGTGATGGCTTCTATAGGCCTACCTCAGCTTAGAAAATTTTGTTCTCAAGCCTGTCTTGGCTTCATCAGCACATGGGTGGACCCAAACAACAACATCGGTAGTTCAAGTTTTCAGATTTGTGAAAAAAAAGTGGATGAATTTATATATATAAAAATTATTTTCTCATTTGAGTATTGTCCATGATTTCCAATTGTAATTTTTTCTGATCTGATTGGTTCATCAAGACAATGATGTAAACAGAGAGTTGAAAAACGGTCCCACAGAAAACAGTCACAGGAGATGTTACAGTGGAAAGGGAAATGGTGCGAGGAGAGTTGTAGTTTCGGTGCACAGAAAATGGTCTCACAGCTGAATAAAAGGGTGAGAACCATTGAGACGGCAGAAAGGAAATGGCAGTGGCACCGTCACTTAGGGTACGGTGGCAGGGGAAAAGGAAATCAGGATTGGTAGGATGAGGGAATGCAGCAGGGGAGCAGATGAGTTGAAGACGCCTAATGGTGAGGTGCAGGGGAAGTGTGCAAAGTCACCATTAGTTTTAATTTAGAAAAGGTCACAGTTAGGCTAAAATGAAGGTTAACGGTGTTGTGATGAAGATTAAAAGGGTCACCGTTAGTATAAAAACACAACTCACCATTGCTCAAAAATAAAAGGGTCAGTGTTAGTTTTAAAAATAAAATAGGAGCAGCGGCGTGGGGGTCACCGTTGGCTCAAAATCAAAGGGTCACCTGGTGAAAACAAAATAAAATCACATTTTTGTGCCGAAAATAAAAGGGTCACCGATGCACTAAATATTAAGGTTATTGGTAGTCTTTAATTGATCGATAGAAAATAAATAAAAGGGTCACCAGTGGCTTAAAAAAATCAAAATCTCACCATCATGTAGCAAAAATAAAAGGGTCTCTGGTACCAAAAAAGTCCCCGATGTAGAAAAATTAAAAAATTTATCGGTGCATAAAGGGTATCTGTTGCAATTAAAGGTTACCGATACAAATAAAATAAGAGGCTCGCCATTAGAACAAAGATAAATAACTAATGGTGACCTTCAAAAATTAAAAACGCATGAATTGAACTTAAAATTAAAAGTTAAGTAAACTAAATAAAAAGATTAAAAATAATTTACCGGCTCAAACCATAACATAAAAAATACAAAGATTGAGAATTATAAGTTAAAATAAGACAAAACATTAAAAACAAAATAATTATTAAACTTAAAACATTAAAGTTACAATAAAAATTATTAATTGATAACATTTAGATTAAAAAGTGCATAATTGTTTAACTAAATTGATAAAAGTTTTAAATTGAAAATTTTTTAAATAAATTAATTACATGGTATAAATTGAGTAAAAATGGATAGCATCGGTGTCCCAATAGATCATTGATTGCTCATATCTATCTCACCGGTGGACTAAAAACAAAAAATGGTGACTTAATAATTTAACTGCATTCTTAGAATTAAATAATTAATGTTTTAAAACTTTAAATTAATTAATTAAAAGACTATTTGATCACATAAAATTAAAAGAAAACTATTTTATTTAATTTAAACTAAAATTATTTACTTAATTAATTAGCAGGATAATTAGAAAAATTAATAAACAAGGTTAATTGGTTCTAATAAATCTATATTAAAGAATAAAATATTAAAATAAAGACTATGTTTATTAATACACAAATAAGGATAATACATGATTATTTATTATTAATGTAAAATTATTAAAAGGTGAGTATATTAGAATTAACAAAACTAATTAACAAATAATTAAATTAGATAAGAAAAGTAAGATTAAATTTATTATTTTAAAGTCTAAAAATACATAATTAATTATAAAAATTGTTTAATTAACAAAATTAATTATAAAAATAGAAAAGTACAATTATTTGGTATAAAGTGCTTAAATAACTAATTAAATAATTAAAAATTAAGTAAAAAGATGTGGTAAAACTATGTAAAAATAGATCCACATAAAATTCCCCCACACTTAAGCATTGTTTATCCTCAAACAATCCATGCTTTATTATCTTTGAAAAATAGTAAAGTGTTTATTATTTAGATTAAACTATAACATGTCCAACCTTGAAAACAGGGGACTGAAAATTGATTTAGTCTTTAGAAAATAAATATTCAGATCAAGTCTTGCCTAAAACAAATACACAAGGGTAATTAATAAAGCAAAGACTATCCATCAAAGAAGATTTCATGCCTCATTTGTGAACCTAATTAATGATTTATTACAAACCAGGATCATATTCTAAATCCAAAAATTACAAGAGGTAAAATATCAATGGAATTAAGACCTTAACCGAGGATCTTTGTACTTTGATTTTTTCACCTAGGTTTCAAAAATAAATATTTTTTTCTGAATCACCTTATTGATACAACCTAAATGATTTCCGTATAATCCAATTGTCCCCTTCTTCATTTGGCGTTAATCATTCCCCCCACCTTAATGAACTCATTTTTGACCCTAAAAACTTTATTTTATTTTTCCCAAGCCATGTATAATGTGCTAAGAACTGTGCAATGAACTTATTCAAAGTGAACAGAGGGATTATAGTAAACAGAAATGCACCCAGCATCTAGGGTCTCAGAGACTCACTATGGGATCTCAAATACCCAAATTACTCCAATTTCAAAAGTTTTTTATAAAAAACATTTATATTGGCTCATTAATGTGATTAATTTAATAATTAAAAGATGAATAAGGCCCCTAGAATCAGAATCAAACTTCCAGTTACAAGGCTATGATCATAACCCCACAAACATGTAACCCAAATCACTTTCAGAAGTAGTTCCTGAACTGAATTTACATCAAATCACTAAGTAATATCACTCAGAAATCATCCAAACTCATTAATTTCATATTCAGAGCAGTTCTTAACTACCAATAAAATCGTTGTTCAAATGAAAGACCCAATTGAGTATAGTGTAAAGCTTAGAAATATAACATAATTTTGAAAATATTTAACAATTTTTTAACAAAATTTTTGAAGTGAAGTGGGAATTTATGAGCTTAAATTTAAGCACAGTTTAGCACAGTCAAGAATTGACCCCCTCCTCCACACTTAAAACCCAAATTTGTCCCCAAAGTTGAATTCTAAAGTAGAGAATAACAATTTGACATTTAAGGTTCAAAAAATATTTTCAATTTAGTAGATTTATGACAATTATAAAGGGTCTCAATGAAGTTAAAAATTGTTGCTTTCCATAGAGAATAACTTATAAGCAGGTTCACAAGCAAGTATATGCATTATCATTTAAGCCCAGTGACATAAATTTTCAATTCAGTTCAAGAAATATCATGTAATTTTTGGGTGCACAATGAACTGGGTGTAAGCATTTAAAAAATTGAGTTCAATAATATATTTGATAGAGCAGAAAAATGAATGCTAAAACACCCCATACTAAAGAAAATTCAATAGAAAATTTTTCAGTCTGCATGTACCCCCACACAATTAGTTTCAAGCAGTGAATGGTCTTAACAATGGTGAAATTCAATTTTTTCAGAAAGGAAGAACAAGCATAATTTGTGCACAACATAATGACATATAGCATAAATTTTTCAGCAAAGTTACATACACCATATTTTTCAATATATCAAATAGCATAATTTTCGAAACAAAACATGCAGAAGGTTTTACCATTAAATTCAATAGGATAAGAAAAATAAATGAAAAAATTATGAATTGATTACTTCCCTGAATATATATATTAATTACCCTCTAGTATGGGATTTCCAATCCTTTATTGTCACAAGAAGTAGCATCCTGAGATAGAACCAAGAGACCAAAAAAAATAGTAATAGGGATTGTGCAAAAACATAGAACAGAAGAAACACATTATTCAAGTTTAATAAGAAACAAAGTGAAGAAAAAAATGACCATGGGTTTCCTCCCATGCAGTGCTAAGTTTTAAAGTCTTTAGCCAGAATTTATTCAAGATCATTTTTCAAGCACTATGAAGGCATCCAATCCCTTCGGAAATCCCTCAAAATAAAATTTCAACCTCTTCCCATTAACCAACAAGGGTTTATTTTCTTCACCTACAATTTCAATAGCTCCATTCTTCAGCACTCTCACAATTGTAAAAGTTCCATACCACTGGGATTTTGACTTTCCAAGAAAGAGTTTGAGTCTAGAGTTAAAGAGGAGGACCTTCTATCTAGGTTTGAATTCTTTTTTTTTTTTGAATGATAGAGTCATGAAATATTTTAGTCCTTTATTTATAAATTCTTGAATTATCATAACTCTCTATCCTAATCTCATCAAGTTCAATCATCTCGAGTAACCTCCTCTCACTAGCACTCTTAAAATCAAAGTTTAGATCCTTAATTGCCTAATATGACTTGTTTTGCAACTCCACAGGTAAATGAAAACATTTCCCAAACAACAACCTATAAGGATACATACCTATTGGGGTCATGAAAGCAGTTTTATATGCCCATAAAGCTTCATCCAATTTAAGAGACTAGTCTTTCCTAGAGTTTGAAATAGTTTTCTCAAGAATTTGTTTTAGTTCTCTATTTGAAATCTCCACCTATCCACTGGACTGTCGATGATAAGGGGTACCAGTTTTATGAACACAGCCATATTTCTCCATCAAAGATTTAAATTTATAGTTCTTAAAATGTGTTCCATTATCAGTGATAAAAGCTCATGGGACTCCAAATCTAGAAAAGATATTCTTCTTGATAAAATTAATTACATAATTATCTTGATTGTTGGGCAGTGCCACTACCTCAACCCATTTTGAAACATAGTCTATAGCAACAAGAATATATTCATTCCCATGAGATTATGGAAATGGACCCATGAAATCTAAACTTCACACATCAAAAATTTATACTTCCAAAATTCCTTTTTGGGGTAACTCCAGCTTCCTACCAACATTTCCTAGCCTCTGACATTTATCACAACCAACCACAAAGATCCTAGCATCCTTAAAAAGGGTATTCCAATAGAAACCAGATTGTAAGAATTTTTGAGCAGTTCTTTCACCACCATGATGACATCCCCAAGGTGAGGAGTGACAACTTTCTAAAACAGGTAGCATTTATTCCTCAGGTACACATCTCTTAATAATACCATTAGCACATCTTCTAAACAATATATGATCCTCCCAAAGGTAGTACTTAAGCTCAGAAAAGAATTTATTTCTTTAGTTATTGGATAAACTTTTGGGAAAGACACCTACTGCAAAGAAGTTGGAAAAATCAGAAAACCAAGCAGATTGCCTGATTGAAATAGTAAGAAGCTTCTCATCAGGAAAAGAAGAGTTTATCTCCCTAGGATCTTCAGAATCAGATTGATTAAGAAGAATCCTAGAAAGGTGGTAATCATCTAAATTTTCAGCTCCCTACTTATCCATAATCTCTAAATCAAACTCTTGTAGCAATAGAATCCATCTAATCAACCTGGTTTATTTTCCTTCTTAAACAGCAGGTATTTTAAAGTAGAATGATGAGTGAATATAATAACTTTTGAGACTAACAAATACTGTCTAAATTTCTCTAGATCAAAAACAACAGCTAATAATTATTTTTCAGTAGTGGTGTAATTATTTTGAGCATAATCTGGCAGTCTACTATCATAGTACACCACATGCAGTTTATTATCTCTCCTCTATCCAAGGATAGCACCTACAGCCATATCACTAGCATCACACATAAGTTCAAAAGTTAATTTTCAATCTAGTGCAGTAATAATGGGTGATGTAGTGAGTTTTTATTTAAGCAGATTAAATGATTTCAAACAGTTCTCATCAATGTTGAAAGGTGCATCCTTGACCATAAAAGAACACATGGGCTTAGTTATTTTAAAAAAATATTTTATGAATCTATGGTATAAACTGGCATTCCCTAGGAAACTTCTAACACCTTTGACATTTATAGGAGGATGCAATTTTTGAATAACATCAATCTTATCAGTATCAACTTCTAAGCCTCTCTTAAACACTTTATGACCAAGCACTATACCTTATGTGACCATGAATTGACACTTCCCCCAATTAAGAACAAGGTTGGTTTCAATGCATCTCTCTAAGACTAACTCAAGATTTCCAAGACAATTATCAAAAGTGCTACCCACAATAAAGAAATATTCCATGAAAACCTCAATAATTATCTCAATAATATCTAAAAATATAGCAATCATACACCTTTAAAAGGTGGATGGATCTCGACATAACTCAAAGGGTATCCGCCTGTAATCCAATGTCCCAAAGGGGTATGTGAAAGTGGTCTTTTCCTGATCCTCTAGATCAACAGGAATCTGGTTGTAACTATAATACCCATCCAGAAAATAGAAAAACTCATTTCCAATAAGCCTCCCAAGCATTTGATCCAAGAATGGAATTGGAAAATGTTCCTTCCTAGTGGCTGAATTAAGCTTCTGATAATCTATACAAACTCTCCATTCTGTGTCTTTCCTAACTTGGACTTCTTAATTTTTTTTATTTTTAACTACAATAAAACCTCCCGTCTTGGGGAAAAACCAGGACAGGGCTGACCCAAGAACTATTAAAAATGGGATATATCAATCCAGTGTCCAGCAGTTTAATAACTTCCTCTCTCACAACATCTTTCATGTTTGAATTTAGTCTTTTTTGAAACTCTAACCAATGCTTATGGTCAGGCTCCATATAAATTTTATCCATACAAAATGAGGGACTAATACCCTTGATATCATCTATGGTCCAACCTATGGTAGATTTAAACTTTTTAAAAACATTTAACAATCTTTCCACTTGGTTTTCATTCAGTTCAGTAGAAATTATTATAGGAAAAGTGGAGTTCTCACCCAAAAATTAATATTTGAGATGAGTAGGGATTGGTTTTAGATCAAGAGTGGGTGGTTCTACACTATAAGGAAGACTCATAGGCCTAGGAGGTCCAAGATATTAAACATATCTCTTATAAGGAGTTTGAAATGATGAAATATTCTCAATTTCATGCTCAAATTCAGAAGTAATATTGTTGTTGTCCAAAGTGGGAAGTACACTTTCCATATTTTCCAGATCATATTTTAACAAGTTAATCAGAGAAGAATCATCTAGTTGTCTTGAAAATTCTCCCTCTGCATCATCAAAGTGTTCTGAAAGGTTGGTGTTAACAGAAAAACCCTAAAATTCACTCAAAAATTTCCTAAGTTTAGAAACAGAGGAGACTTCTACAGCAGAAACATGATAGTTTTCAAGTTTTGGATAATTTTCCAGATTTAGTATTTGAGTAGAATTTTCAATTTCTAAGACAGATTCAACAGGATTTTCAGCTTCACAACTATTTTCTTCAAAATAGAATTGATTTTCATATTCTTCAGAGTTTCTAATTGAGTTATCATTCTCTAAGGACTCTACCATTGAATCGTTTTCATAAAAATTTGGTCTTTTAACATTTTAAACACATTGAAATCTTCTTGTTGTTCTCCAATTTTAAAAATAATTTGACCCTTGGAAACATTGATAACAGCATCACCTATGGCCAATAAGGGCCTACCCAATATGATGGGAACCTCTTGATCACACTCCATATCCAAGACTAAAAAATTTGTAGGCAGAAATAGCTTCCCAAACCCAACCAGAAAATCATTTACCCTACCCATGGGATGAGTGAAAGGTCTATCATCCAACTGAAATATGATTGTGTTGGGTGGAAGGTCACCCAACCTCAACTATTGATACAGTGAGTATGGGAAGAGATTAATACTAGCACCTAAATAACACAAAAAATTAATTTGATCATAGTTTCCTAAGGTACAAGGTATGAAAAAACTACCTAGGTCATTCAATTTGGGTGGGATTTTCTTTTGAAGTACAGCACTGCACTCTTCAGTGAGACTATAAGTAGAAAATTATTCTAGAGTTTTTTTTTAATCAATTTTCTTAATAGATTTCAAATAATATGGAATTTGAATTAAACCTTGAATTAAAGGATTGTTTACATGATGTTTAGAAATGAGACCATGGAATTGAAGAAGTTTAGCCCTGGTGTTACTTCGAGGTTTCATCTTCTCATGGAAAGGGATGGGTGGGGAAAAAATTTCAGAACATTAGGTATATCCCTCACCTCTTCATCAACTTTTTATCTTCATTTGTTCTATTGATTTTTATATGAAGTTTCAGCATGAGTTTCAGGTGAAAAATTCATATTTAGATCATTTTCATTACCTTTCTGTGAATTTCCAGCATGTGAACAAAGCAGATTTTTATTTCCAGATTGAAGCAAATTTTCATTTTGGGCATTTTCAGTGAGTTTTTCAGTAGTAGTTTAAGTATTAATCCCACTTCTAGAGACAATAGCTATATAATTATCCCTAGGGTTAAGTTCAGTGGTACTAAGAAGTCTACCTTTTTTCCTAGATGAAAAATCTCTAGTAAGTTGACCAAGTTGTGTTTTCATGTTTTGCATTATCACATTAGATTTCATTTTATCAGACTCATATTTATTTTGATGTTTGGACAGCTGAGTCATGTATCTTTCCTCTTGAGAGTTATTTTTATTCAAAATTAGATCAATCTTAGAAGATATGTGACTATCATTGTTTCCTTGTACATTTGAAGACTCACCCCTTTGTTGATTCTGAAAATTTGGTCTTGGTTGATTAGAGTAATTAGGGAAAGTGGATTTTTTAATAAACCCTTGATCTTTCCAGGACAGATTAGGGTGGTTCCTATAGCGTTGATTGGAATTATTTGAAAATGGATCTTCTTTAGGAGGCATTCTATAACCATAGTTTACAAAGTTTGAGCTTTCTTATTTTTGGGATGGCATATCAAAATTAGGACAGAAGTTTTCAGTATACCCAAACATACCACACTAGAAACACAGTTCCCTTAAATATTGGTTAGTATTTTGACATCCTAGTTGGTTAACAGTTTGCTTTGAATTCTATTTCATTAAAGATTGAATTTGGTGGGTGATTTCAGCAAGTTGAATTTGAGTTTCATTCATTAAACTAGTGTTTGAATAAACATTTCTATTGACTATTTTCCTTCTTGAATTTTCATGTTTTGAATTCAGAGCAAGATTATTAAAAAAATTCTAAGTTCTTCATCTGTTTTATCATTTTAATTACCCCCAGCAGCTTGGTCAACTAGATTCTGCCCAGAGGATGACAACCCTTCATAGAAGGTATCCATGAGAAGGTGAGATGGGAGTTGATGATGGGGACACTACCTAAGTAGATCCCTAAATCGATACTAAGATTCATGAAAATCTTCTCCATCCTCTAGATAAAAACTAGTTATCTTAGTTCTATGTTCACCTTTTAGTATTTGAGGATAAAATTTCATTATGAAAGAATTATACACTTGATCCCAGTTTTCGAAAATGTTCTCATCTAGACTCAGAAACCAATTCTTAGCATTCCCATTAAGGAAAAAGGAAAATACCCACATTCTAAGTTCATTCTCTATGAATCCTAGAAGTGGTAATTGGTGCACAGTATTGTAGAAGTCTCTAATGAAGGCAAGGGAGTCCTCATTAGAGAGCCCATTAAATGTAGGCAGCAACAAAATCTGTGATTTCTTTAGCTCATAATTTCTAGCCCTAAGAAATAACCTAATGGATGATGGATTACTTGAAACTTGAGGGATTTGGAATTCCCTCATCCTAGTCCTTTCATTTACATCTAAGAGTTCTGGATGGTTTTGAATGTTGTTATTAGGAACTCTATTATCTATGTTCTCCATTTTAGTTTTTTTCTTCTTTATTAGAGTAGTTAAATGTTCATATATTTCTAAGTTTAGAGGCTCTAGACTAACAGTAGAGTTCCTTGTGCATATACAAACAGCAACAGACAATACTCAGTAGTAACAATTCAGCAAGAAGTGAAACATATTTTTTACAATTTTCAAATTTTTCAATTTTTTTTAATATTTTTATATAAGAGTTTTTTTTAGAGTAATGGATCATGCCCTCCCAGGAAACAGCGCCAAAAACTTGACCTAAACCATCGTTAAATCCAGTCAAAGTTCAAAATTTATAATCCTAATAACTACAGTATATGTAGCAAGCAAGGTCGAACCCACATGGAAGGTAATTTTGGCCACTATTCTTCTAAAAACCTTCAAAATCTTCACTATTGTCATCAGTGGAGTGAATTTTTTTATTATATCTTTAAATTTTTATATTTTTTTTATAATTTTTCTATTAGAGATGAAAAGTAACACTATTTTTTAATATTTTTGATCTAGACTAGAATGTAACAGAAAACAAATTGAAAACTGTGAACTATCAAAATGTTGAGCAGTGATAAATGGACTACCAGAATGAAATGCCCGAGGAAAAGCATATATACCACTGATGTTAGAGTTAATTCAATTCACTTAAAGGATATTTCAGATACCATCATAATAATATGAATTACCTCCCTCACCAGGATTTAATTCATACAAGCCAATCTATTCTAGAGTTCGCCACTCTAAAACGAATCGACTGTGAACCGTTTGAAAATTAACAATAGGATAAACTCACTTTATGTCCTGAAGTCTTTAGAATTTATCATCTCTTGAAAATTGTTTCCAAAATCAATCTCTCCAATTGATTGTGAATTTTTGAAAATTATGTTCAGATTGCACAAACAAATTAATGAACTCAGTATTGATCTCAATGATCAATACTGAATACATTAAAATGATAAAGTGAAACAATAATTAAAAGATAACTAGTGGAACTTCAATCTATATCTGAAATATATGATTTAGCCTAAAATTATCTTTATTATCAATACATCATCTTGTAAAATACTAAAACCAGAGTATTGATACTAGAATTAAAATAGAAGATAAACTTCAGTAATAATGCTCTGCTCCGGGACTCCTCCAGCTCCAGGAAGTGGTCCCAGAGTCGCCCTTTGGTCTACCTCTACTCGGAACTGGATCATTGGATATGTCGAATGAATGTTCCTATCCAATCAATGTCACAAACCTTCAATCTGATGTTTTCTCTATCTTAAGTAGTCAATGTCTTTTGCTGCTTATCACCAAATGCTTCCCACCGACTTCAAAATCTCTTCACATATGCACCGCACACGTGAATTTTTTTCACGACTAACACGTCGTGCTAATTTTTCTCACATAACTAACTCCGAGTGAGTTAGTTAAGTGAATCTATATTTTTTTAGACTTTGGTGTGAAACTGCACAGCTAAAACAAAATAAAATAGTTAAATCATGAAGAAATTTAAATAATTTTGTTTTAAAGTCTAATGTTATAGTACTTATTAAAAAGTAATTTAACATTAACTATTAAATACTTTAGTTGATTGATATTATTTTCTTTTATATATTTTTAAATTAATTATATAAAATTATTAAGATATTAAGTTTATTAAAAGGTTATAATTTAAATTACGTAAATTATCAGGTTAATTAGGTTAATAAGTTAAGTATTTTAGACTAGAATATTAAAATCAAAATAAAACATTATAAGCTAATTAAGTAATTAAATATTTTATGAATTAAATTAAATTAATTATCATATTATTATTTTTAATTATAATTATTATATTAATTAAAAAGTTATATTATTATATTTATTAACATATATAAATTCATTAGTCATCTTATTTTAAATAATAATAATTAAAAAAAATTAAATATATATTATTATTACCATATTATTTTAAAGTTTATTTAATTTTAATTATTGGTTATTTATTTGTTAATTTATTAAGTTTTTTTAAAATTGTTTGTTTTTTTCAATATATTACGGTTTCACACCCCCCCCCAAATCTCGGCGCACAGGGGGGGTTCTCCTTCCTCCCAAAGAACAGGAGTCAGTCCTCCTCATCCCAGCTTCAAGTAGCGGTCGGCCCCTCCTCCTTACTCATCGACTACAGTCGGTTCTCCCTAGCACCGAATCGATTCTTCACATAGAGGTGCGGCACCAGCTCAGAATCATCCTCCACAGTGATGTCGTTCAAATCCTTCAGACCCGAGAGCTCCTCCTCATCCTTGGAAAGAAACGTCAAGGCTCGAATTTGGTCCTCCAAATACAATAGGACGGATAACCATTTGTTAAGTGATGGCTTCTATAGGCCTACCTCATCTCGGCATATGTAGTTCTAAATCCTGGCTAGGCTTCATCAGCACAGGGGTGGACACAAACAGCAACATCGGCAGTTCAAAGTTTCAGATTTGTGTGAAATAGTGGATGAATTTATATATATATATATAAATGATTTTCTCGTTTGAGTCTGGTCCATGATTTCCAATTGAAATTTTTTCTGATCTGATTGGTTCGTCGAGACAAAGATGTGAGCAGAGAGTTGAAAAAAGGAACCGATGTTTTGCAAAAATACCTTGAAGGAAAAAAATAGTTGCAGGAGATGTTACAGTGGCAAGGGAAATGGTGCGAGGAGAGTTACAGTGTTGGTGTGCAGAAAACGGTCTCACAACCAAATAAATGGGTGAGAACCAGTGAGATAGTAGAAAGGAAATGACAGTGGCACCATCACTTGGGGTACGGTGGCAAGGGAAAAGGCAATCAAGATTGGTAGGAGGAGGGAATGTAGCAGGGGAGCGGATCGGTTGAAGACTCCTAACGGTGAGGTGCAGGGGAAGTGTGCAAAGTCATCATTAGTTTTAATTTAGAAAAGGTCATTGTTAGGCTAAAATGAAGGTTAATGGTGATGTGCTCAAGATTAAAAAGATCACCATTAGTATATAAAAAACAACTCACCATTGTGAAAAAATAAAAGGGTCGTTGTTAGTTTTAAAAATAAAATAGGAGCAACAGCGTGGGGGTCACCGTTGGCTCAAAATCAAAGGGTCGCTTGGTGAAAACAAAATTAAAGCACACTGTTGCGCCAAAAAGAAAAGGGTAACTGATGCACTAAATATTAAGGTTACTGTTAGTCTTTAAGTGACCGATAGAAAATAAATAAAAGGGTCACCGTTGGCTTAAAAAAATAAAAAACTCACCATCACGCAACAAAAAAAAAAGGGTCACTGGTACCAAAAAAGTCACCAATGTAGATAAATTAAAAAATTTATCAGTGCATAAAGGGTCTCTATTGCAATTAAATGTTATCGATACAAATAAAATAAGAGGCTCACTATTAGAACAAAGATAAATATCTAACGGTGAGCTTCAAAAATTGAAAACACATGAATTGAACTTAAAATTAAAAGTTAAGTAAACTAAATAAAAAGATTGAAAATAATTAACCGGCTAAAATAATAACATAAAAAATACAAATATTTAGAATTATAAGTTAAAAGAAGAGAAAATTTTAAAAACAAAATAATTATTAAACTTAAAACATTAAATTTACAATAAAAATTATTAATTGATAACATTTAGATTAAAACCGCATAATTGTTTAACTAAACTGATAAAAGTATTAAATTGAAAATTTATTAAATTAATTAATTACAGTTTATAAAGTGAGTAAAAATAGATAGCATCGGTGTCCTAATATATCACTAATAGCTCATATCTATCTCACTGGCAGACTAAAAACAAAAATTGGTGACTTAATAATTTAACTACATACTTAGAATTAAATAATCAATGTTTTAAAATATTAAATTAATTAATTCAATAACTTTTTTATTACATTAAATTAAAAGCCAACTATTTTATTTAATTTAAAATAAAATTCTTAACTTAATTAATTAGCAGTATAGTTTGACAAATTAATAAACAAAGTTAATTAGTTCTAATAAATCTATATTAAAGAATAAAATATTAAAATAAAGACTATGTTAATTAATGCATAAATAAGGATATTACATGATTATTTATTATTAATTTCAAATTATTAAAAGGTGTGTAGCTTAGAATTAACAAAAATAATTAACAAATAATTAAATTAGATAATAAAAGTAAGATTAAATTTATTATTTTAATGTCTAAAAATACATAATTAATTATAAAAAAAAATTTATTAACAAAATTAATTATAAAAATACAAAAGTTTAATTATTTAGTATAAATTATTTAAATAAATAATTAAATTATTAAAAATTAAGTAAAAATATGTGGCAAAACTATGTAAAAATGGAGCCACATCAGTACCAAAGACACACAAGAACACAATTCATTATGATGTATGTACCTTTTCTAGGGACTCTACCCTGCAATTAGTGTAGTCTCACTTGGTCATTTGATAGGTCTAATGTCCTTTCATTGGATCACGGGGAGCCCTAAAATCACGTGTCCTAGTCAGTATTCTCTGGCCTATTTTACGTGCCAAGATTGCCTAACACTATTTCTCTACCATCCCATGCAATAATTACTATGCCTAAATCTGAACTCCATCCTATCTCTCAACCTCCTCTGATACTATTTTTTCATGACCCACCTTCCCCAAAATGAGGGAAGGGACTGCATATTTCTAGACCCTTCCTTATTCAAGTTTAAGGAGAGATAATGACCCCCAAGACCCACCTCCAATAGGTCCTGGAGTGGTGACTCGCACCAATGGTATAGAATCACATGAAAAATGGAAGGTATTAGCCTTTTTTTATTTAGTAGGATTAGGAGATAAGATAGTAAATCCCAACTAAGACCAAAACTAGAAGTAAAAGTAAATCAAAAACAATCCATTCCCATATGCATGTTCCAATAATAAGTGATACAAAAATATAAGAAAACCCCAAAGGAAAGTACCAAAATAAAAGAAAAGCGGTAACGTCAATTGTCCCGATGTCTGAAATAGTAGGGTTTGGAACGGTCCTTGAAGTCATCCTAGAAACGTGAAATCATTTTTATATACATAGGGTGAGTATATAATTTTACCGAGTAGGGAAAACCAAAAGCTCTCATGCATAAGTGGAGAGGCATTCTAATGCCCTATGAGAAAAGGAGATAACCAAAGCACCTCATAATAAAATTATCCACCCAATACTCACCAAGGAACACTCCCTAAATAATTCTAGTCAAGTAAGTTAATAGTAATAACACATCGATGTTTGGGTACCCCACAACACTTTTCCACTGGTTATTGAAGACATCCTACGCGTTAGACCTCTCCCGCCATTATCACCACAGTCCCATTGCCATTCTCACTGTAGTCCCACTACCATACCCCACCTACACACACTTGGGAAACCACAACCACAGATCCCACCCACAGACATCTAGGCTAGAACAACTACCTCCATGCCCGAAGACATCTGGGCCTCATCTCGAAGACACCTGGGAAACAACCTGCCCGCACACACCTGGGAAAACCACCACAACTACCCTACCCGAAGAATCATGGGATATAATGGACCTCAGGCTATCACAGCTTGCCAGAAGAGTCTTGGGATACTCAAGAAAGGGAGAATAAAAGGATCTAATAACCAGCCACTCAAAGGAGTGTTGGGAAAAACACCCTCCCCATGGAATGGGGGTGTTCGGCACGAAGTGCTCAACTTGGGTGGGGCATGAATAAGAAACATAAGAACTAAATTATACATATAGGTAAATAAGAACTCATCCTAACCTAGGGGTTCCAAAACTATCCCATACACAAACGCCCTTGTTACTATTCATTAATAAAAAGCACAACAGCCACAATCAAGTCAGAACTAATTCCCGGAAAACAATTCCCCAATGAACCCATTCTTTTTATCACATTCAAGTGGTTCCATTTAAATAATTCTTCACTATTGGGAAAATAACAGGCATAGCCACAAGCCAAGTAAGGAAAAACAACCAAGTAGCAGATTAAGCATTCAGACTCGGTTCTCTTGTAAAGTCACAACAACAAAAGGGGTCTGTGAGATCCCTCAAAGTACTATTACCAAACTAAGCCCCAACATACGGCCCCTCATGACCTCATATCCACAACCAATAACTATACCACAACAGGGGATCCCATCTCCATCTATTTCACCCCACAAGCATTAATAAGAACAACTACACATGTTACCAAGACATAGAAATGGAGTTCTTCAAATTCAAACACATCATTTATTAATTTCCTTCATTATGTTTGGTTAACCGGGGTGTTCGCACAAGGATTCTTGTTCGCTAAACATTCATTCAATCCACCGAGTTTACATGATTAACCAATTTTCATGTTACATCCATTCAATCGTCACATAATACAGGGGTTCATTAGTGTGAAAGGAAATACATCAAATGGCCATGATTTTCATTGGACATAAACCCATACAATTAACAACATATAAGAAAGGCTAAAAGAGTATAGTAGCATCATCAAAAATCCCCTTCATTCTTTAAAAGTCCATTTATTATTTTCATTAAGGATTGGTTTCATCCATCCCTGTAGAAACATTATCATACCCACCCCGCATGATACACAATAAGGAGAGATGAAGGAAGAACCCAGCTTAGATGATCAATGATTGAGGTTTTTCTCCATGCTCCAAGAACTAGGGATGCATGACTTGCAGGGGTGAACTTCGGGGACTCCAAGAGTGAGTAGGAAAGTCTCCAGTACAAGTGCACCACTAGCCTCAGGAAGGGGGACTCCAAAAGCACCAAGGAAAGAAAAAGATACCAGCCATGAAGAAGAAATAATTCTCGTGCGATAAAAAGGTGATATCCTGGAGTTATGGGATATTAATTTTTAATGGATTTAAAGGTGGATCATGGTTTCACCATGCTGTTGTATGGTTAAACACAATGAAATTAATTTTTATTTAATAATTCTCATCGGAGAGGTGGCTGTAAAAACTGTGAGTTAAAGGGTTTCCTTTAAACAGAGGAAAACGTGTAATAGGGGCGGAACTAGAAGTACGTGAAAAGGGTGTGGAAATGAGGAAAAATCCACATGTTTTGGTAAGTCAAGGGTTTCCCATCTCTTGGGTGTGTTTAGATATCATTTATGGGCTTTAAATGGCTTTTAAAGGGGTATTAAAACACTCTTACGTCAAAAGATACGTTGCGGGAGCAGAATTGGAAAAAGAAACAAGGGTGGGACACCATTTGGTGAGACACTGTAAGCGGTGCCACAGTCACGGTTCCACTTTCATGGTGTTTCCCTCACAGTGCCACCCTCATAGTGCCACCCACACGGTGCCACCGTTTCAGTGAGCGACTATGATGGTGCGACCGCCAGGGTGCCACCGTCATTGTGTCACTGTGACCAGTGCCACCATCCCGGTGCCACTATTTCGGTGGAACCATTTGATGGGACCGACTTTTTGGAAAAGTAATGGACCAGGAGGGTATGGTCCATTACATTGTAAAACTAGGTTTAAATGAAATGTGATGATCTATTGAAATATTATTATTTAATTATGAAGATTATAACCAAGTTGTTAAGCTGAAAGGTATGAATAGGACTACCTGAATTATAAAAATTATATTGTTTACACATGTATAAAATAACATCAATGGTTATATATTTATTATCAAAAAAATCCATTTTAATGAAAAAAGAAATGTTTTCTGAAAAAACTATATTTTTATAAAAGATGATTTAGTTGTGATTTGCACACATAATTTAAAATTAATTATTAAAAATTTTAAAAATATATATTTTAAAAAATAATAATTTTTTAAATCATCATATCAAAATTATTTTAGGGTGTATTTTTTAGACTTTTCGGAATATATTACCTTTTTGGTAATTAGGGAAAAAATTTATTTTTATAAAATTGTCATTTCTTTTAAATAAATTAAGCCTCATTATAATTTTAATTTGATTTAAAATTAAAATTATTATTAATTATTTATATTAAATCTAGTTAATTATATTTAAATCATATTTATACTATCTTTAAGTATAATTTTATTTTTATGCTTCAAAACACCTTTTTTCTAAAAACTATTTTAAAGTGTATATTGTTTATCAATTTTAAATAATTAAAATAATCACTAATTAGGAATGATTTAGATGAAATTTATATATTATATATATTAATTTTAATTCGTTTAATTATGATTAATTTTCATATAGTTAATATGAGATCATCTTTTCCTTAAGAAAATACATTTCTTGAAAACCTGTTTTATAACACATCTATGGGTTAAATTTTAAATTAAATACTACCACTTATGTGAGTTGAATTTCGATAAATGTGTTCCATATTTGGAATCAGAATAATTTATATTATATCATATGGTTAACTTAATTTTTTACCATAATGAAACATGAAATTATGAAAAATTATTTTCCACATTTAAGGTAAAAACTGGTTTTCCAAGGGTTAAACTAAAAATATAGGGGTTAAAAATTACCCCAAACTTTTATAATTTCTATTTTATGGTCATTTTTAGACATTATATATTAAAAGGTCTGAAAATTTTACATTATGGATCCTTTTTTCATGAGAAAAATGAGGGTGGAATTAATTCTTTTCAATAAATTCCAAGTGTGTCATCTCCCCCACTTATAAATGTTCACATCCTATTCTCTCCTTTCCACACTTAAAAAACCAATTATTTCAGAACATATCTACCCAAATTACTTCCATAATTCTCTCCCATCATCTTATAATACTTTTTTTGTTTGTAAAACCAACCTTGGATGGATTTTGATGAAAACCAAAAGAAGTGTTTCGAAGAAGATGTAACGTCCTTAACCGGGAATTTTATTTTATTTCTTACCCCACATCTTCCAAATCGTATTAAACCATGATGATAAAATAAAATAATTATATTATATATACTAATATTATATTATGTTAAGTTAATTACCTACAAACATCTCATCCTCCCTCAAATGGGAAACAAAACTGTTGATCTTGTGTGCGGTTGATTGTCGCCTCGTGAAACAACATAATTATTCTTCCATCACCACTTCTAATGAAAGGATATAATGATCATATGTGATATTTATAATATAATTATAATTTTTAAATTATAATATCAAATATACCTTATTAATTTCCATTTCATAAGAAATATGATAACTTCACACATGTGTAGCGATGTGATTAATTTTTTACTTACGCGTTACATTGAAGGTAATAAGGATTAATTTGATGTTTATATATAATACTTACGAAATATTAATAATTATTGAAAATAAATATATCTTATAAATTATTACCTTACAATCCATTGAATAAATTATAATGTCGTCTATGTGTACTATAGACTATCGTCTCAGGGAGTGATGTGATTCATTTATCACTAATGCTTTATATGGAAGGTGATAAAGAGTAAAATTAATGAATACATATTATTTATATTACATGATATTTATTCTATAAAATTAATATTCAATCCAATTCATTACCCTTTCACTCGTTAAAAAATTGATAATGTCCCTTATGTGTGCGTACGACATACCGTCTCCATGAAGTGATGTGATTCATTCTCCATGTTAAAAATTAAATAATGATTATAAAGATGTATATAATGAAAAAAAATTATAACATTAATATCATTCATTAGACTATGGAACTATATCCAATGTTTAATATTTGGAATATCCATGATGATACATGCATGAAAAAACAGGTTAATTAACACACGAAACAATATTTATAATGAAATATTATTAATGGACGAGTAATAATATGCTATAAAAGGATCATATATAGTATTAAAAATATTAATATGGTTCTTTTATATTTTAAGAATATGTTTAATACCACTATATAGAAGGTTAAATAGTTCTCAACTAATGGGAAGCATGAGTTAAGGGTTTTTCTTAACTCAATCTTCAATGATTATATTATTCGTGATTATGTGTGAAATGTATGTAGATTGATTTATTTTTTATTTCAAATTTTACTTATATATATATTTTTTAACCATAATCACTTAATTTATTAATTTCCACCTCAATGATATGAAATTTTTAAGGGTTTTCATCTCAAAACAACTTTCTTTGAGAAGCATGTTATTTATGAACTTAATTTCTTTTTAACGATGTATATACTGGCCCTTAACATCTTATATATTGATTCTTTTATACTTCATGATATTATAATTTATAGTTCATCTACTTCATACATTGGATTAATAAAATAAAATTTTATAAACAACTAAGTATTTATGTTTCAATATCATTTTATTCAAGATTTTTTATTCTTGAATTTCTATAGAAGGAAATTATTTCATAATTATCTAATAAACCCCTTTAATTTTATCCACCTCTAGTTTTCATGAATTTTTCAGGTAATAATTCCATTTTCCTCTCTTTGGTACTTAAAATTATTGAGAAATTTTTTTTAATAAAATATGACTTCATTTATGTCTTTATCCAAAAAACATTTTTCTACAAAATCCATGTTTTTTAAAATGTTTTAAAAATTGTTTTAAAATTATTTTTTAAATTAATTTAAACCCTTAATTTTATTTTTAAAAAAATTATTTAAAATAAATATTCCTATCATTTTCTGAACAAGTTTATTTTTGAGTTTACTTATAAAAATGTGGAATGGATATTTTTTTCACATATTCATCATGAACATAACTCTTTCATCATAATGACAACTCAATGTTATAAAGCTTCCTTTTTTTATTTCAGAGGTTATTTTCAAAAATAATTCTTTAAAGTCTGAGAGTGTTTTAGATTTTAAATATTTTTTTCATAATTTAAAGGATATTTTCATCAAAAAAAGTTCAATGTGATCTTTCAAAAACATTTTCCATATAATATTAAATCCTTTTTATATTACTCAAAGTTAAAAGGTTATGTTACTCAAGATTGTTTTTAATATTTTTAAAAATATTTTCAAAAACTACAACATCCTTTGATGTTATGGATTTCTTCTAAATTATATATGTATGTATATCATATATATACCCGGTTTATTCTCCCTTCCTTTGATGGGGTAATACATTCCTTATGATCATTTATCAAATGACTTCATTATGAAACTTACTTTGAATATAATATGAAGTAAGATTATGAAACCCATTTCTTTCCATGGGTAATTATTATTTTTATTCCTTATGATTGATAACATTATATGGAATTCATATTCAAGTACATGAAATGAATGTGATAGGTGGGTATATAATTATATATCCTCACAATGTAATGGGTAATATTTTAGTCTCGTGAGATATCATGTATAACATTATGGAGTTAATCTAATCCATTATGGGACTCTTTAAACCATGTGATGTTATCTTATAAGTTAGCCTTCACTTATGCTTATATCATGTCTTATATTTCTCCAACATTTCCTATAATTCCATGATCATATGATACCTTGTTATTTATGATATGATTACATGAAATTACTCATGTTACTTCTCTTTTATGATATCTTGTTATACTTTTAACTTCATGTTATGATTATTTATCATGTTTATTCCCTTACTGGGATTTCTATATTACCCATTTATTCTAAGTATTCCCCAGGTTAACCCATGCAATTCTTTGATATCTAAAAGATTCAATAGATCCTTATAGAGAATAAAATAAATAAGTTTTTTTATCCTCACTTTGATGTATTATGAACCTATACTTCCAAATACATTTGGGACTTTTTTATCCTTAGTTTTTCATTAATGGTTTTTTATGTCTAAGAATCAAGTAATTATATGTTTAAAAGGATTGGGTTTCTATAGTTGGTAGAAAAAAAATACTGGAACCCAATGAATGAGTCTAAGGAATATATTTAGTATAAAAAAATATCTAGAAATCTTAGTGAAGTGTAGAGTGAGTGATTTCTAAGATATTAAATCCATTTCTAGATACTATAAGTAGATATTATTCTTTCAGAGATATACATAATGGTAACAACTCCTAAAAAGGAATATTGGGATTGACATTAGAGTTTATTGGTGCAAAATAATGGGCCTTACTAATCACCTGGTTTGACACTCCTAGGTAATATTATTTCTAAATTCACAAAAACTTTATGAACCATCATGGGGAATTTGAAAAGATGGTGACTAAAAATTACCTAGGTTAAACAAAAGGTGTAAAATATTGAAATTAATGTGTAAATATTTAGACATATTATAAGTAATTTTTCATGATTATGTTGTTTCTCACTATGAATATTGTTTCTCAGACTATGATTTATGGTTTTATTCAATGGCAGGAACTAGAAGGAATTGGGTTAACATTAAATGAGACATATAATGTGTTGATGAGCAATAAACTGGGATGATGACTAGACTAATGGATATTGTGATTATTCCTAATCATTTATCATGATATGTGATTAATAACTTTAACATTAACCAACTCTCAAATATACCAAAAAAGATAAATATATAGTTTTTTGAGAGTTTTTGTGGTGGAGACCATAGAGGAAAGAAAATTCAGTTTCATATATGTCAATAATGCGGGAATAATTACTCAATGGAATGTATTAAAGGAATTATAATATGATTTATTTGAGGATAATAAGGGAACAAAGTATGTAATTTTTGTGGAAAAATGAAAAATTAATATTATTAAATGGAGGAGAATAATGGTTTCTATAAGGAATAATCAATGGTTGAATGTTTTAAATGTGGTTTGTTTGATAATTATGAAAATCGATATCTTAAGGGGGGAGATCAAGAAGAAGATCAAAAAAATTGAATGTGTAAAGTTTTTTATATTTAAGATAAAGAGACTAAAAATAAGGTAATAAATTAAGGAGGTATTAATGAATAATATTATGAATCCTAGTTAATTGTTTAAGAATGAAGGGGAATGATTTAAATGTTTATATATTGGAATTCAAGAATTATGTGAATCATGAAATATATATAAACATTATTATGTAGTATTATTTCATTAAGGATTTTAAAGAATATTTTGAATGTCATAGAAATTTTATTTAATTTATTGGTGATACTATACAAAAAAATACATAATTTATGAAAATATAATATTTGATATGTACTTGATGTTGAGGTGATTAGTTTATTTTTTTGAAAAAATGAGATTTATATAAAACCATAGTGGTTAAAAATAGATTTGATGACTAATGTTGTTTTTTAAGTTGATCATCATATTCTTGAGAATGATATAGGATCATAGTAAATTACTAATATAATTGTCACATAAGGTTTTCCATAGCTACATAAAAAAGGAAAACCCGTAAGTTAGGTGATAACTAATGTTCTAGTTAGTATAACATTGTTTTTAATTAGATTTTTTTATGGTTAAATAATATTTTTAATAGGGGAAAAATATTATAGGATCAAGTCATTTAATTTTGGGGTGACTAATTATATTTCAAGAGATGTTTTATTAGGTTCATGTATATGAAAACATTTGGTTTAATGTAAAGGATTATTTGGGAAGAATGTTACAATGTTTTGTAGATGTAATTTTAAAGGTTATGAGATAAACTTTGTGGTTAAAACAACATTTTTGGTTGGTTTTATTGAGTTTATTTGGGACAAAGGGTTATTTATTTAAGGAATGGTTTATGTTTAACATTTGGTTTCATTATTTAATTTTTGAGATTAAAAAAATTCCTAATAATTTTGGTAACTATATTACCTTATGTAAACTATTTTTTTAATAAGTATAGGAGGAATATATGTTTAATATTTTATGAATCTTGTGATATGTTAAAATTTAACTTTACTACTTTAGGCATAAAAAATCATTTTTGATATTCATTCCTCAGTGTAAGAGGTGAAGTTGAAATATATTGAAGCATAATGAATGGATGAAAATATGTCTATCAAATAAAAAGATATCAAATAATTGTATTTTTTTGTTCTCCATCTTGATAAAAAAATCCCTCAACTTCAGTAAATGGGTATTGAAATAAAAATTTTATTTATTCTTGATATATCTAAGGACTCTTCTCACTTGAAAAAAGTATAATGTTTTCTCCTAAATGGATCTTCATTCAAAATCCATGTTTTCATTTTCCAAAAATTTTATCCTATGTAGAATCCTAGTTATTTAATAGCCATAATATTTCTATTTAAGTCATTTTAAGTGATATTTTCATTAACCCTTTTTTGTGATGTGGGTTTTCAATAAAGAAATTTTATGAATACCAAACAATTCATTACTAAGTAGAAGTTCAAATTTTGAGGACAGAATTTATTTAAGGGGTATATTGTAACACCCTAAGAATTTAGAATATATTTATTTTTAAGTAAACTCAATATATTTTATATCATGTAACGCACTCAACATCAGGTTTAAACGAAATGTGATACTCTATTAAAATATTATTATTTAAATATGACCATTATAATGTAGCTGTTAAGTTGGTGAGTATGAATAGGAATAAATAAAATATTAAAATTATATGGTATAAATATGTATAAAATAAATTCAATGGTTATCTATTTATTATAAATAAAATAAGAACTATTTTAAAGAATAATTGGTGTTTTCTCAAAAACTATATTTTTCTAAAAGGTGGTTTAGTCTTGTTTTTGCACATAATTTTAAAAAAATCATAAAATTTTTATAAAATTTATTTGAAAAAATAAAATTAATTTTTGAAATCGTCATATTAAAATAATGTTAGGGTGTATTTTTTGGATTTTTTTAGAAAATATTACTTTTTTAGTTAGTAGTGAAAATACCAATTTTTATTACATTATCATTTCTTTTAAATAAAGAAAGTACCATCATTATTTTAATTTGATTTAAAATTAACATAATTACTATTTATTTATATGGAATTTAATTAATTACAGTTAAATAGTCTTTATATTATATTTTATTATAATTTTATTTTTAGGCATTGAAATGCCTTTTTTTCTAAAAATTGTTGTAATGTGTTTAATGTTTATCCATTTTAAATAATTAAAATAAACCATAATGAGGGATTATTTAAATTAAATTTATATATTATATATCTATAAATATTAATTTAAATTCAAATTTTTATGATTAATTTTCATATATTCAATATGAGATAATATTTTCTTAAAAAAAGCACTTCTAGAAAAATAATTTTTTTGATATGTCTGCAGGTTTAATTTTAAATTAAATCCTACCAATTTTGTGAGTTTAATTTTTAAAAATTAATTCCATGTTTATAATTATAATAATTTAAATTATATGACAAGTTCAATTTAAGTTTTTTACCATAAGGAATAGTGAAATTAGTAAAAATTATTTACCATGGTTAATGTGAAAACAAGTTTACACGAGAGGGTTAAACTAAACAGATAAGGGTTAAAATGACGCAAAACATGTATAATTAATGTTTAATGTTAATATTTATACCTTATCTCTTATAAGTTTATAAAATGTTCATTTTTTATCCTTTCCTCATGGAAAAACATGATTAGAATTCATTCTTTTCAAATATTCCAAGTATGTCCACTCCACCACTTATAAAAGGACACCCCCTATCCTATCCTTTCCTCACATAAAAACCCACTATTTTAGAATTTACCTACCCAAATAACTTATATAATTTCCTTAACTCATCCTAAAATCCTTTTTTATACATAAAACCATCCTAAGAATGATTTTTGGTGCAAACCAAATGAAGTTGTCTGAAGAAGAGGTAACGTCCTGAACCAAGCATTTTATTTTATTTATTCCTCCACCACCTATGTATATTAATAAAACATCATGATATAATAAAATAATTATTTAATATATAATGATATTTTTTTCATTTTTATTTCATGACATACAACCTTCTCATCCTCCCTCAAATGGGAAACGAAACTGTTGATCATGTGTACAACGGACTATGGCCACACGAACTGATGTAATTCATTTTCCATCACTACTTCTCATGGGTGGATATAATTATTTATATAATTATTATATATAATATTAATTATATATTTATACTTATATAATTATAATATCACATATAACTTCTTACTTTCCATTCTATAGGAAATACGATAAATTTTCTCATGTCTATGGCGGATTACCGTCTCACGAAGAGATGTGATTCATTTTTCACTTATGATTTACATGGAAGGTAAAAAGGATTAATTTTATGTTGATATATGATATTAATTAAATATTAATCATTATATAAAATAAATATATCATATAATTTCTTATCTTACCATCCATTTGATGAATGTTAATGTCGTTTGTGTTTACGGTGAACAACTTCCTCACAAAGTGATGTGATTCATTTTTACTAATGATTTATATAGAAGGTAATAAATGATAAATTTAATGAATATATTTGATATATAATACATTATAATTATTTCAAAAAATTAATATACAATCTACTTCCTTACCCTTTCACCCATTAAGGACATGATAATGTCGGTCGTGCAAACGTATGGCCTACCATCTCCACGAAGCGATAAGATATATTCTCTATGTTCAAAATGGAATAATGATTATAAAGATGAATATAATGAAAAAACGATATTTATAACATTAATATAATTATGGATATTATATAACTATATCATATGTTCAATATTAGTAACTTTCACAACAAAACATGCCAAAGAAAACAAGGTGATTAACACATGAAACTATAGTGATAATGTAATATTATTAACAAATGGGTAATAAGATGATATAAAAGGATCATATAATATATTATAAATATAAATAATATTCTATTATAAGTTAATAAAAAGATTTAAACTACTATACATGAGGTTAAATAGCTAAGGGTTATTGTGAGGAAAGGGGTTTTCTTAACTCAATTTCCATTCATTGGGTTATATGTATACTTCATTGATTATATTGTGAAAAAATTATATGTGAAATTAACTTTAAATTATTTATATTGTATTTACAATTATATTTTTATGGATCAAAATTTGTTACACATAATCACTTCATTTATTAACTCTCACCTTAATGATATGAACTTTTTAACGGTTTTTTTCTCAAAACATTCTTCTTTGAGACGCATGTTCTTTGATGAACCTAATTTCTTTTTAATAGTGTATATATATCCACTTTACATATTATATAATTTATCTTTAATAATTCAGGATATTTTAATTTATATTTCATTTACATCATCCATTGGATTTATGAATCAAAATTTACCAAAGAAGTAAGGGTTTGTGTTTAAATTTCATTTTATTTTGGATTATTTATGCTTGAATTTACATTGAAGGTAATTATTTAATCATTTTTTAATAAATCAATTTAATTTTATTATCCATTTTTTGTTCATAAATTTTTCAAGTAATAGTACAATTTTCATCTCTTTGGTACTTAAAATTATTGAGAAAATGTTTTTAGTAAAATATGACTTTATTTCTCTCTTCGATCGAAAATCATTTTTCTTCCAAATCCATGTTTTTTAAAAATATTTTCAATTTTTTTAATATTATTTTTTAAATTAATTTTTATCATTAATTGGTTTTTACAAAAATAAAAATAAATATTCCTATCCTTTTATGAAAAAGGCAATTTTTGACTTTTCTTATAAAAAAGTGAAAGGAGTCCATGTTTTTTAATGTATTCAGCATGAATGAAAATCTTCTATTTCCATGGCCAATAAATTTTAAAATATTCTTTTTTATGTTTCAAATTTTATTTTCAAAAACAATTATTTACTTTTTAGAAATTTTTTTATTTTAAATGAGTTTTTTCAAAATGGAAAGGATGTTTTCCTCAATAAATATTTAAAGTGATCTTTCAGAATCTTTTTCCATATAAGGTGATATCCTTATATGTTACTCAAAGTAAAAAAGATCAATTTACTAATGAATATTTTTGATCTTTTTAAAATTATTTTCATCAATGATCAAAAACATTGATGTTATTTATTTATTTTAAATTATGTATATATACTTCTCACATATATACCTAGTTTATTCTTTCTTCCTTTGATGGGGTAATAGATTCCTTATTATTATTTCTCAAATGTCTTCATTATAAAATATTATTTGAATATGATATGAGAATTATTATTCAAACCATTTCTTTCTATGGGTAATTCTTATATTTGTACTTTATTATTGATAGCCATATGCGGAATGTATATCCATGTACATGAAATAAATGGTATGGGTGGGCCCTGAATTATATAGCTCTATAATTTATTGGTTAATGTTTTTGTCTGATGATATGGAATTTGTGGTATTAGGGAGTGAAAATACCCCATTATTAGATTTTTTCTACCATGGTATATTATCTTGGTAGTTAGCCTTGACTTATTATTATGTTATGTCTTATGTTGTTTCCACATTTTATATGATTCCATGATATTATGATACCATGTTCTTTATGATATACTTCCCTGAAATTACTCATATTCCTTCTCTTTTATGATATCATGTTATACATTTCACTCACATGTTATGCTTCTTCATTATGTTTATTCCCTTATTGTTCTTTCTTTCTCACCCATTTATTATATGTATTCCCCAAGTAATCCCATGCAGTTTCAAGAGCATGAATGTATTTAAGAGCTCAATATGGAGAATAAAATATATAACTTTTATTTTAGCCTCACTTTGATGTATTATAAACCTATAATTCCAAAGAAAATATGTATTTTGATCCTCGGTTTGAAATTAATGGATGTTTATCTTTAAGAATCGTGTGATAATACGTGTAGTATTGGGTCACCATAAGACCTATATATAAAAATATACAAATAATTGTTAAAAATATTAAAAACTAATGATCAATATGAAGTAAAAATAGGTTATAACTATATAATAAATGAATATAAAATATTAATATAAAATTCAATTAATATGAATAAGTTTCGGAAATATATGATTAATGTGCCTATATTTTTTTAAATTAAATTAGATTATTCCCAAGCAAGTGGGAATCCATTTTATGGATTTTTGTTGGTTCATTCAAAATTAATTGGGACGTACACAATCTTATTTAACTATGTTCATATGAGTTAGTTTTATTACACCCTAGGATTATATTTTATTTTATTTAATCTTTATTTTATTGTGATTTATATAGAATTCCCTAAACATTCTTCTAATTGATTCTTACTTTATAAAATTTGAATTTTTAATGTGTTATCTCTTAATCTCTCTTCTGAATTGAGATTCTCAATGTATGACTTGTATTTAAGGGATTTTTATTTACATTCCATCCAAAATATCTTATTTTCTATACTTGCGGTAATTTTAGATATTTCAAATTCTTTATGTTTTCCTCCTTTTATTTAATAGTATCTTACCCATTTTTATACTACTAAAGATATCCATTACTCAATCTTATTTTCATTAATTCGTCATCTCCCTTCATTGACTATCTTATTCAAAGTTTTTTTTATTATAAAATTTCTATAGGTTATGTGGAATGTTCTTTTTCCTTCTTCGTATAATACATATAATTTCAAATATACTATTTTTGATTGATTTTTACTTCCTAAAGATTTTTCCTTATAAAGGAAACATTTTCACATCCTATTTTGGTTATTTTACTTCAATGACCACATTATTTATTTACACCAATGTTAGAATTAATTATTTTTAAATTAAATTATGTAATCTATTTTTTAGTTCTCTTATATTTCCTTTATTTTGTTCAAAAAAAATTATATCATTTCTATCTTTGTGGGATTAATTTGAAAAGTTAAATTGTTTTAAAAAAATATTTCTTCTAAGTTACATAAATGTTGTATCTTACACCTGATATTTATACCTCATCACCTTTATTTATTTAAAGGTTCCATTATTGGAAAATTTATTAGTAACATAATTTTTTATAATTCATTTATCACCATTTGAAAAAAAAAATAGAGGTTACTAATAACTTCAATAACACTAAATCTAAAAGAAACCCCTTTTTTGATTTCTATTCCTTTTTATATCTTTATTATAATGGGACATATTAAATTAAATTATAAAAAAATTAAAAAATTTAAAAAATTATTTTTATGAAAATATTATTATATTTATTCCATTTATTAAAAATGAAATTTAATCTATTCTTTTCCATATAATTGACTTTTAAAAATTATATAAAATCTAAGTAAATGATTTTACCTTATTTTGAAGGTTTTTCATCTATTTCAATATCATTTTCCTTATATTTCATATCTATATATATTTTTCATAATCAAATACTATGAAAAAATAATTACTTGATTAATTACTCAATTCCTATATATAAATAGTTTTGAGTAAATGAAATCTCTATGAGAGAATTGACACATCACTACCAATGTCATTCCTTATCAACATTGTTATGTAAATATAACTTTTATAAAAATTCATTCCCATTATGATTACCTTATATAAATTACTTCAGATTGAAGGTTATCCACCTAGATAATCAAACCATTTGATTAACTGGGGAATACTATTGATATGACTTTATATTATTTTATTATATATGATAAACCCTATAATACAATCATTGATTAATAAGAAAAGTATTGATTTTATGATTTATATTCATTCTTCACCCAAATTCATTATTTGAATGATTTTCATATCATAAAAAAGTTTATATGTAAACTATTTTATTTTTAGGAGATAATCATAATATGAATTTTTATTCACTCATATAAAACACATATGTATAATTTATCATTATTTAATGGGTGGGCCTCATATAAACCTCCAATAAATTAGGTGAATATTTATATCTCTTGAGATGATATGTATAGTTTTGATTATGGAACAAAATTAATTATGTTTATGGGTATCAAGAGTGAACAAATCCAAAATAATTATAGGAATCAGGAGTGAACCCAATATATTATGTAATGATGGTATTTTAAATGATCCTTAAAATAAGAAATGGTTTTTTCTTATGTTTTTTCCGCATTATTATGTGATGTTTCATGGATCATGATTATATTTTCTTCTTTATAAATTCTTATTCTAAATTCACTATTTTTGTTAAAAAAATTATCTTATATTCATGTTTAATTTTCATTTTTCATTGGGTGTCATTTTCTTATGTATTATTCATATACATTGATTATTTTTTTATACCAACATGTTCACATTATACTCACATGGAGTCTTATATTAATATATCATAATGTTCACCCCTTGCTAATAATTTTATCTCACCATATATTATGTTTTCATTACCTGGGATATGATGAAGATTATAACATTTGATATGTCTAAAAGTGGTCAAGTGTGGTGTAATTTGGTAAAAATGTTCAAATTTTCTTTAAAAAAAAGTTTGTTTGTTTTTTATCTCTAAATTCACTAAATCTTTGGGTCATTGGTGTTTGATTTAATAATGATATGATAAAAAAAAATATTGTATGTGTTATTGGGTAATCTCAGATTTTATTATAGTATGAGTATAAAGTATATTTAATTTCTAGAAATAAATCCTAGAGTGTAGGTATTCGGAACTTCAGAAACTAGCCACTAGGTATATCTATGCTGGGATTTAGTCCTTTGAGACCTCCATTAGGTACCTAATTCAACCCAATATAATACTTGTGGCTCATTTTATCCATTAGACTATATGTTTCACCCTTATAAACCCCAAAAACATTTTCTGATTCTTCTTCACCTAAGATACCACCCTACAAACCTCCCTTACATCATTTGAAACATTCTTTACAATGCCAATTATTGATCAGAATCAAAAAATTAAAATCAACATGAGTTCCACATCCACTAAAAAATATAGCTTCAGGACATAGAGAATGTGCTTGTTTGGCATGGAAAACTTAGTTTTTATTCTTAATTTCTGAATAATCAAAACTATACATGACTAATAACATCAATACCAAGTGAAAAATCCATCTATATGTGATACACATGTGAAATAAAATCTCAAAAATTCTTCATAGAATCTTTGGGTGATATATATGTTGATTCTAATCATGTGCGTCTTTTATGGTTGATCCCAAATGAATTCTCTTTGAGGATGAATAGGTCTTGGTGTTTACTCAATGTATTTAGAAAAGACGAGGAGAGATAACATGCAATAATTTTATAAATATATCTAGGTATTGAGGGATATTATCTTTATCCACTATGCATTACTAGTGTGTTTATGGAAATTTATATAATTAGATATTTATTATGGAAGGTTTAGGGTTAATAGTGAGAATATTAGATCCTTTCTAATTCAGTAATTCTTAGTAGACTCCATGTGAAATAATAATAATAATAATATTACTATTATTTACCTAACATGTTCATCAAATAACAATATAAAAATAAGTGTCATTTACATCATTTCAAATTGGATAATTAAGATCAGTTTGCTTATCCTCCACAAAAAAAAATACTGAATATTGAATAATGGCTATTTATTTAACAAATAAATATCACTTCAATATTGGTCAACAAATATAAAAAAAATATTTTTAAAACATTTAAATTAATTATTTATTATTATTTAACTCATTCATTCTTTTGAATAACTTATTATTAAATCTTTTTGATCAACCAAACTTGAATAATTATTAATCCACAAAGTATGAATAATATATATTCTAACTTCTTAAATTCAACATTAAATTTAACTGAGATTTTAGATACACTTAGTGTGTAACTCTATATGCCTCTTTCTTGGTGTAAATAGGCACAGATGCCTAAAGACCAAGGTTAATGTTTATAAATATTCTAAGGAACCCATGGAGAAATAAATTAATTCCAAAATGACCTAAAACCTCCTATGAATGCTTAATATGTAATATAATCCCTTTATCATGATATCTCCAATCAGGAAGGTTGCATGCTATTGTCATCATCCTATGTTCTTAATGTATCTTTTTTGAATTTTTTGGAAATGAACTTTCCCATATAACACTAGGGACATGGTTTTCTCCATTCAGTTCCATTTCCATAAAAGGGTCTAAGATATTGTCATTCATTGATAAATATAAGGGATAAATCCTTTCTGGAATTATCCATTAATGGGATATCACTCTTGACATACAAAATATATCCTTCTTCACTAGGAGAATATGTCATCTTGATTTCCAAAAATACATCAATGTACATAAGATATGATATTAATTGACGATAACATTAATTTATAAGGACCAATACACAATTTAGTAGATTGTAACATCCATTGACACATATAAATGTGGATTTATAATTGGCGGGTCTCGTACCCATTATCACCTACTCTGAAGATTACAAAGGGTGAACACCATATAATGGTGCCTCAATGTCCTATGAGCCTCCACCCTTGATATCCTATATCATTTATGTCCCAAAAAATATATCATCCATCCATATAAAAGTTATTCAAGAATACTACCATGCTACCTCAAGAATCCCATCATAGCAAGGAACTATTATAACATTTTAGTGAAACATATATTATTTAGACATTATCATATACTATGTCATTCATAGGAACATGTAAATCATATATTAGTTTGTGATCACTAATAGAGGGAGGGGGTAAATTAGTGATCCCTTTTATTTTTACAAATTTTTCCTTTTCAATTCATCCTTTGTAGACACTTAAAGCCTCTATCCATTCTTCTAGTTTATCTCAGCCTCTCATTAAATGATGTATTAAATGAAAACATTGAACATGGTGATCTATAAAGTTTGATATCAATGTGATCCTACTCATTATCATGTTGGTTAATCCCCCTAACATGAATTCTTTACTAAATCAATCAATTACAAACACTAATACAGAGTCCACTATATCTTAACACCTAAATCCACATAGGAGGTTCCTTATACTACTACACATTGTGTTACAAGAGTCTACACTATCCTTTACTCTCTTGAATCACATGAGAGGGTCTTTATACTACATCAAAAATTGTTACCAGAATCTACACTGCCTTTCTACTTTTGAATGCACATAAGAGGGTCTTTATACTACATCACACAGTCTTCTCTTCTTCTTAAATCTTAATCCAATGTAGGATGATGTCTTTATCTTCCTCCATGAGATTATATAATCTCACTTTATCATATAAACTAGTTCAAGTGCCTTTACATCTTACTAGTCTTTATAAAATACTTTTGATTACCTGTGTATGATCAATTTCCTCACTGCAACAATGATCAATCATATACTCTTCCTTTTGATTTTGAATCTTCATCCTCAATTAGTTTTGAAAGAGGGAGAGACATGTAATTCAATATTATTTTATAAAATTTAAAAATTTAAAAATCTAAATCCAACATCCATCCTGAATTCTCAATTCAAGTATCTCAGTTTCACTTCATGAAAAAATTTCATACTATTCTCATATTTGTAAACCCTAAAACATAAAAATTTATTACTATTATTTTTTTATATTATTCAAGTCAGTTTATTCTTATCTTTTTTTATTTATTTACAAAACTATTTTAATTCAAGTTACTTTGGTTTCTCAATCATGTCTATTGTCCCATATTGTTAGGGTAGATGGTACTTCATGAAATGTTAAGTGTTACCTTCATATACGAGTAAGTAGTACCTTCCCATAAGGGTAAGCATAGGATATCATATCCTTCATGTGGTGAAGGAGTTCATGGAAACCCAATCTGATCTTTATATAATAGTGTACACTGAATCTGGATCCTCTAATTCCTCATGACCTAAGAGCCTCATGGAAACCTTCTCCTTCATGTGAATGATTCATGTGGGATGTTTTCTTCTTCAATAAGGAAAATATCTTCATGAATATCAATTTATCTCTATAAAATGACAACACTTAAATAATGAATTTAGAATCTATATTGGCCCCTCAGTATTTTTAGGTGACGCCTCCACCATAACTCCTTTATATTTTACATAACTACATGATTTATTAATTCCTTTCAAAAAATATACCCTGTCAAGGTTTTTATAAACACTAAATATTTTTTCATTTCTCAAATATACTGATGTTGAAAACCCTAGTATCTTTTCTTATGAAATGAAGGCATCCTTCCATGATATTAGACTCATATCCATGGTTATATTGCAAGCCACATAGTTTCAAAACTCCAAACCCATCCATGCACTTGAATGGACTTCTTAAACATCATTTGAATTCCACCAAATCATGATCTTCAAGTTATAATATGAATTAAAGATAGATATTTCATTCATGGATGTTCTTATCCTTATCACCTCAAAATATCATCCTTAGAATATACATATCGACCTTGGGTTCAATCATCAGAGGTTTTACCATGAACTCTGATGTATGTAAAGCCCTTAAGAAATGGACATCGTTGAACATGATCATAGTATATATCAAACATCATAGATGGATCTCATCAGACATTAAACTCATTTACATAACTTCTTAAAATGGTAAACAACACTCATGCTCTATTTTCCCACATTGATCCATGATTTGGTTGATAATCCCTTTATAAATTAATCTCTAACCCTAATATCTCAAGATGGAACCGGGGTTTGGCACCCAGATCAAATTTCACACACTAACCCTCATGGGTTGTACCACAATATTTCACAGTCCCCTGTGTATTTTGTGCAAACCATGTATGCACCACTATGCTCCCCCTACAGGTTCTATGCTTTCACACTTCATGTCACCATGATGTGTGGCATGGTTGGCTCTCCCACATAGTTAAGTCTGCTTCTATATGTATGGGATTGACTTGGAAAAGCTTGGTTGGCTATGGATTCCCAATTCATTGTATGAAATTTCCCAGAAAACCCTTCTTCAAAATATTCATCATGCAAAAATATAATATATTTTCCTAGACTTCCTTAATTACTTTTTATTTATCTTCAATTCATCATCATGGAAAACATTATTTTGAAGGGTCTTAAAATTATTAATTTTCTTTTCATTTTTGAATATAAATTCTAAAGAGCTCTTCAACATCAAATCATCTTAGTTCTTCACTTCTTCATAATTTCTCTAAACAATGTTTCAATTCAATTAACTTAGTGAAATGTGTTCTATATATTATTAATAGTTCAAAAATAATCATAATTGATATAGAGAATAGTCATTCTCTATATTTCTTCTATTTTTATAATCTCCAACAAATACTGACAATTTATATAAAAAAATAATCAATTCATGTCTGTTATGTTCAACATAGCAATCATGATGTGATAAATTCATTAATATTAAATAAAATTAATGCATGTAGTCATCAATTACATAGAAGTTGATTCTAGGGAACCAACTCCAAAAAACTCCCACTTAAACTAGACTCAACTATTAATAACCTTTAGTCCACTAACTCTCAAATGATACTCATGCCTCTATTGACATAGTACCTCCATAAAGTGATCCCCCATGTTTTCCTCCATGGATACTCTACTCACTAAAAAATCATCTCATTGAGAAAAATACCTAAAGAGATGAAACATCTGAAGTATGTGCTTTGTACTTTGATGTGACCTGGGATCTTTAAAGGGAGACACAACTGCATTATTATCATAGTAAATTATGATAGGGTTATAATATCTTGGTTATTATTTGAGATAAATATCCTTTACATTTCTATATAAAACTATTATCTTACCCAAATGGAAGTTACCTATGGAGTGAAAGATGTTTCTGGAGAATCTGGGCTTAGTTCAGGGCCTAGATATTTTGTTTTTGAAAGAATACAGTGAGGTGCATAGTTAGAAAAAAAAATTCACTAACCATGAACCTCAACACCATGGATCTGAAAGGTTGGATTATAGTTTTATTGTCCATGTTAAGGGATCTAAGAAACCATGTAAACTCTATAATTTTTTATAGGTTCACATCGCATGGTTTTTCTAACAGTGTGCATGAACCATTTGAGGTATGGCGCACCTGGACAAGAGGTACATATGGTTTGTGCATAGTTTTTATAATTGTGCACATGAACTATTGAGGGTTGTTTACATGAATATTAGGTATTAAAATTTAGTGGATTTTTTTTCAAACCATTTTTCCAAACCAAGTTCCCCGTTAAAATTTTAAAAATGAATTTTTTTCCGCTTTTTCTTTAAGGATAATTATCCTTTATTATCATTAATTTTGTATCATCCACTACACCATATCTCTCCCTTATTCCTCTCCTGGTATTTGGTGTATTTCTCTCATCTAGAATCTAATTTGATCATCATTAACAATATTGGATTCCCCTTATAAATTCTAACACTCATCTTTCTTCTTTTATTGGTTTTTATCACCATCTTGGGTGTCGTTTTAATGTCCCATTTTTTCTATATAATACTTTGGAATATTTCTAGGAATAATTTTAGATCCATGAACTAATATAGAAAGATATTATAAGGCCCGGTGTGCCCAGAATTAATTTTTAAAATCTATTAAATATCACACAAGTGGAGTTTTTCAAAAAAAATTAAATAACTCCTAAACTAGGGGGTCCATATTAGAAATACGATGGAACTTCTGATTTTAAAATATCGGTTTTACCCCTAGGTGTGATATAATCTTTGTTTACATGGGCCGTTAGTGAAAAATTCATCGAGAGCATAAACGAATTAAATTAATTAATTAATTAATTTCATTATTTATTGTTGATGTAGTGAACAAATTCATCTTTAAATATAAGGTGGTTTATTTTTTTCATAGGGTTAGATACAAACCCTAAAGACCTATGAGCCATTAGATTATAGCGTTCTTGGAAAACAATGATAGATTGAGATTAGATCTAGGATCGTACTCCAATGCAACTCAAGGATATCACCAATGACAATGATGTGGATTTGTTCCACATCAATGATAGATCTAAATTGAGGTAGGATATTTTTTTTATTGTATTCCTTCCCCATTATCTATTTACATGAACAATTTGAATCAATCCACCAATAGATTTATCTATGGGTCGTGAGTATTGCGAGATGGTTTAGTTTTATTTAGAAATTGGGGAATTCCTTTATCACTATTTGATTATCTGTTTTTTAATCATTAAAACATAAAAAATGAGGTTAACATGAAAATTGACTAAGTTTCATTCCTAATGATTTTTCTTTATGATTTTCTCCATTGATTCAATTTTCATCACGAGAATTATTCATTTGGAATGTGGTTTGACATACAGTAAGGAATCGATCATTGTGCACCCATTTCTTATCACAATGACTTAATATTTTAGATTTTAGATTGGTATGAAATGATGGAGGTGAGATAATGGTATTAAAAAATAGATAATACTGGATTAGATACCTGTGTTTTTGGATGGTGTGTGAAACAACAATGGGGATGACCAGAAATCAATTTCTACATGAATCAGGTGGTCAAAATCTGGAAAACAGAGATGATAACGGTCAGACAGACTAGATCTTCAATTTCTAGCATGAATCATGGCAGAATTTGGTGTCAAAGGAGTGGATTAATCCATGTGATGAAGAAAAATTGGATTCTAGGAATCCCAATCTACACGGTGTGTAATCCAAGATTACAAAGTGTGTGGGACCCCTGTGTGGAAGCTAGGGTTTTTGTGTGAGTTTAAGGATCACACGGTGTGTGACCCCTCTCACAATGAATGTGGTTCCTTCCTTAGTTTCTCAGTGTGTACCTCAGAGGGTACACATACACGGGATGGATTACATGGGCATGAGCACATTGTGTACTCCAACACAAACATGGCCATTCAGAATGTACATTGTCTAAGTCATGTACTGGAATATGGGAAGAGTACACGGGCAGCAACAAACCATCTACTTATACACATACATGGGCATGGTTCTTTTACATAGTTAGGATCCAAGGCCATAGGAGCATATTTTTTACCCCTTGTATACACTGTGTTCTCCTTCAAAGTATTCTTATAGACCTTTTCCTCTATATCCTGGACATGTTTCTCTAGGGTACAATCCCTATATCCATTCCCTAGGGGTTAGTATGGAATCTCCTCCTACACATAGGATAATGATCCATTAATTATCACTTCTTCGATAGAGTTTTTGGAATCCTTCTATGATTCTTATATTGATATCCACTATCATGTTCATTCCCTAGGTGGAGTTCTTGGTATCATCATGGATAATACTATGTTGGCTCTGATCCTCTACTTAGTGGGTTAAACCATGTTGAGTTGTTGGTATCCCCCCATGGTTATGAGTGTGATCCTCATTTGTGTATGACATCTATTCATACATATAGGGTACACTTACTATGAGGAGACATGATGATCACGACCTCTTGGATAGATGTCATCAATGATATCAGACTCATGGAGTGGGTTCTCCCAATCTAGTGCTTTGTGGAACTTTTGAGGTGGAATCCAATGATGGATTTACAATCATGGTCTTTATCTTACGACTGTGTATCTTTTTTTATTATATCTAGATATTCTTATTATATATGATGTATACATGCACCCATGTAGACCAGACTGTTACTCATGATGCTTTATGATTGGTGATTTCAGGGTGTTCTATTGGGTATTTTTATACTCACCCCTACATGGGCTATTCCCACACATTTCGTGTCATATGTAGATGACCGACCTTTTTACGTAGTCCTTTGTGGATTAGAAGTGGGTGGTTATAATTTGGGCTAGATATACCATGGTGTGTACCAATGTTGGTTTTGAAAATATTCCCCTTCTACATTTGGTCAGGTGGGACTTTATTATCCAGTTTTTATTGGGCTTGTATTTAGACCCCTTTTTACACATTCCAATACTTTTTTCATATAATAGTTGTGTTTTTATAGTTGTATTCATGAATTTTTTTTAGTTTTCATTTACATTTCATATTGTATGGGCTTGGAGATGTGTGTGTGTGTGTGTGTGTGTAATACCTCCCATGTATGTGATATGACTTCTTAGAGCTAGTTAATATCCCCTTGCCTATTGGAGGTGGGCTTGGGGTAGTTGCTTCATGAACCCCAGTTGTTCAGGTCATAAAATAATTGTATTAAAGGAGAACCCATCATAAAGTGTTGTGACACTTCATGGGTTTATTATCAATGTTTGGTGTTCCTTTTTTCTAGCTGTGAGGTTTGTTTTGGGAACTAAGGAAATCGTGTTAAAGTGTTTTGAGTTTGTCTCTCAGGTAGTGTGGCTATTGTTGGTGTGGTGGCCGATGTATCCATTGACAAATACCTTGATAACCTTCTTGTTGACTCGGTATATGTAGAAACCGGTTTTAGTGAAAACATTGGTACATGTATCATATATGAATGGTTTGTGGTTTACATGTCCTTATTGATTTATCCCTATAGATATAATCATTGACTGTGGTACATCTTGAAAGTCTTCAAGATGCCTCTATGATGATATCCATATAGGATTCTGAGATAGATTCATGATGAAGAGTAGATTTGTGAGGATATTTCAAAACAGAGACCCACTCATGATGTTCTTTTCCGTGTGTAGGAACCGAACAATGATACCACCTATTGAGTATCATATGGATCCTTACATTGATCAGGAAAATGATTCTTCATGTGATCAATAGTTGATAGCTCCAATAGGATAGGATGATGGTACCCACAGGCTTGGTGTTTTGCATGAGTTAAATAAATGGGGATCAATGAGGTTCCATGATGATACAGACCCTTAGACATTATAGGTTTGAATCGATATAGTGGTCTAAGTTGCTGGCATTTGTGGATCCTGACTAATCGAATGGTTGCACTTGCGACCCATTTTATCATTGTAGTTGTATTTAGATCTATTGGTACCATCATATGATGCATCATTGTTGTATGTTCATCGTAGTTTTTATAGATAGATATCACCTAGTTTTTGTGGTGATCTAGGCTCCCCCTTATCATGTGGTTGAGTTTTGGTGTGAGTCTGTGTTTCAAATGTCCCTCTTGGATAGGACCCCCCTTTGATGGTGGTCTGGGAATATATACTTCTCTAGGGTGAATTAAAACATCAGTATAACCCATATTTAGTAATTTTTGATGTGTAATTGGACATACAATGAAGAGTTAAAATTCCCCCACTGAGACGCATCCTTGAGATGCAATCCAAAATCGTGCATGTGAGTCAGTTCCACCCAAATGGGGTAGTGTTAAGGTTTGTTGGATGAGTTTCTATTACTTGTGTGTTTGAGGTTTTTGGTTGTTCTAAGGTGTCGGATAAAGACCTGGTGGTGTAAAAAAGTGGGATGTGGAAAGAATGAGTTTCAAGTGGTGGGAGATCATGGAGGATTGAGTATAGTTTGAGGTATGGTGTGTTCCTTCACTACACCTATTGCAGTTTTCACATAGAGTTATGAGTCAATTTTCCCTCAGTGTATCCCCTATTTGAGACTTAGTAATACCAGTGTGACTTTTTTATCAAACCTTGTGATAAAAGCTCTTACATATAGGACCAGTGATTTCACTATTCCACCATGGTGTGACATGAATATGGAGGGATTTAGAGAGCCTTGTGTGGAAATATTTTCAAAGTGGTTGTGGTACTCTATAATTTTTTCCTCGGTATGGATTTGTTTCCTACCATCCATGCTCATATTTTTACTTCTTATGAGATCAAAAATCATTTTGGTGGTTGGGATGATTTTTACCCATTTGATAAGTAGTTATCCCTTGTAGGGTAGGATAATATCATTTGTAGAAGTTTACATCCACTTACTTATTAGTTGGATAGTATTACCCTTGGGGTAGCATATTCTATGAGTTTTTTATTCCTATGATGGTGTAGGAATATTAGGTAATACTTCTTGAGGAAATTTCAGGTTTACCTCACCATTGAGAGTTTTTTTTTCTACATGTACTGGAACCATCGATGACCCAATAATTACAGTATCATATTGGATGACCCCATGTATCTATGAGATTTGGAGGTGCGGTTAGAGGAGTCTCTAAAGAAAGGGATTCATAAGAACCAGTGTGTGTTTTTAGGAAGCCTTATGTTGTTCAATTGATAGGAAGATGAGTTCTTGAGGTTGAATATGGATTGGTGTCGCCTAGTCTAGGTGACAAGCGCGAAAGTATCCACTCCTGATAATTGATTACCTCTTCTCTTAATGGATGGAGGCAAGGTGGATCTCAGAGTTGGCCTTTAGACAGGTTATCCCAAGTTCTGGTTGGGGAGTAGGATATACCAAAAGTAGATTCCTAAAGGTATTGTGGAACAACAACTAACTTTTAACCTATTATTATTGTTACCCACCATGAAATTGAAATGATATGATTTTATCATGATTATTTATGATGGTTTTTCCAAATCCGAGTCGAGGCAGTGATAATGTATGGGTAATCATTGATAGAATGAAAAAGGTTGCCCATTTTTTCCCATCAAGGATAATTTCTTAGGAAAGAACGTGTTAGATTATATTTCCAAGAGATTAAATTCCTTTATGGGGTTCCACATACGATCATATTAGATAGGGATTATCAGTTCATGTAGGGTTTATATAAGGATCTTAGTTGATAGGTACTTCTGAGTACAACATATCACCCTCAGACCGATAGATAGTTAGAGAAAACTATATAGGTACTCGAGGACATGATCTAACTATGTGTCCTTGATTTTGGGGGCTCTTAGGAAAATAAATTTCCTCTTATTGTGTTTTCTTATTATAACATTTTTAAAGTTACTATCCAAATGGATCCATATGATGTTCTCTATGATAGTCTATGTTTTTCACCTCTATTATAGTTAGAGATGAGGGAGGAAGAATTATTAGAACCTCATCTCATTCCGAAGACATTAGATAAGGTACATCTAGTCAATAAATGTATGGATATAGATTAATCTATGCTAAGTTCATATCCTAATCACTATTACCGACCTCTAGAGTTTGATGTGGGAGATCAAGTCTTCTTTTGAATCTCACCATGATTGGGTCATCGATGGATTCAAATGTAAAGTAATCTAGCATCTATATTCTTCAGGCCTTTTAATGTCTTAGATAGTTTTAGGCATATATAATATCATAGGTCCCTTCCTCAATGATATAGGTCAATGCATAGTTTCTTCCATGTTTTACAACTCCATTGTTATCACTCTCACACATCTCATATCTTTTATCCTGAGAAAGTTGATTTGGAGGCTAATTTTTCTCTTGAGGTGTATCTATTATGAATCATCGATCATAACATGAAGACTCTACAAGGAAGGAAGGTTCCTCTAGTTCCTGTAAAATGGAAGAACATCCATGTATAGGATGAGACCTGGGAATGATAATATGAAAAACATGCATTGTGTTTGGAGTTATTCTTGGATACAAATCAACCACCCTCAGAAAGGAAACTCGGGGATGAGTTGTCTTGAAGAGGGGAGGTTGTAATATCCCATTTATTCACTAATTTATGTATTCTTTTAAATTTATATATAAAACTTTTTTTTACCCTAATAGAATTTCCAAATAGAGTAAAATATGTTTTAGGGGTTTTTTAGCATGGTTTGAGGCCTAGAGTTTCGGTTTTAAAGAATAAGGTGGAGCATACGGTTCGAACATAGTTTTCACTAACCATAAACCTCCATTATGTGGCATAGAAAGTGTGGATAATGGTTTTATTAACCATTTTAAGAGGGATATAAGACTAATAAAACTATAAAATTTACTATAGGTTCGCATCAAATGGTTTACAAAGGGTTTTTCTAACTATGCACATGAATCGTGCAAGGTAGGGTGCACCTAGATAGTATGCATGCATGGTTTTTTGTATGCTTTGTCTAAATATGTGCTTCAACCATGAAAGGGTTGTGAACATGGATAATAGATGTACACATTTTTTTCATGTTTTTTCCAACCATGAATTCAATTAAAATTGTGAATATAACCATTTTCCCCTTTCCCTTTAGGATAATTTTCCTTTCTTCTCCTCTATTTCACAGTATCTGCTCCACCATATCTCTCCCGTATTCCTATCATAGTATTTGGTGTGTCTCATTCATATGGACTATGATTCAAATGTAATTCATCATATTTTATTCCCTTCGGTATTTCTAACTCTCCTCATTCTTCTTTCTTAGTTATTTGCACCATCTTATGTGTTGTTTCTATAAGATCTAATATGCACTATTTATAGGGAGTTTTTCTACTTTACTATTTTCTATAATTCTAGAAAAAATATAATCTAGATACCAAATGAGAAGTCTTATAATGGTATTATCTTGGTAGAATATTAATTTTCCCTATAATTATTGATGTTTATAATAATTTTCACTATAATGCATGCTAGAATTTCCATGTGTTTCCATTAAAATGTGTAACTCCTTTAATTAGTTACCTAGAATCTGACCTTTTTATTCCATGAGACCCTTGACACTGTTGGTGGTTGAAGACCACAACTCAAACCACCCCATGGGTTGTGTTTGTTTAAATTTCCATAACAACCATTCTTTTCTATTAACTAAAAGCCCCCTTGTGTGTGTTTGGTTTGACACATGTAAAAGGAATGACCAAATAAATAAATTAAATTATTAAATGTCTTGGGTTCATCATTTTTACTTTGATTACTTATGTTATTCTTGACTATTTTTATGGACATTGATGACTCTTTATAGGTGTGGCCTACCTTGAGTGAGCCTTGGATTCCCAACCTGGAATGCCTTGGGAAAACTCATAGGATGTCGACTGACCTATTTATGTGAATTTCAAGTGGTAGATCAAACATAGATTTAGTCAATTTTTTAGATTTGTGAATTACTTATCTTATCAAAGATGATTCACATGGAAACTCTAGAAAATTAAAATTTCTATGATGAGATCCCAGTATTTGGATTTATGTCCTTATACATAGACTACCTTGGATTATTTCCCTATATTCCAATCAAGACTATCTTTAGATTACCTTGGACCAGTTCTTATAGATTGGTAAGAAATATTTTGGGTGTAATTACAAGGGTTCAAATCATGTATTACACTCAACCCCATAGAGCTTAACATCTCGATTGATCACTGTGAGTGGACTTCACATTCTAAGTCATAGATTCTAAGGGTTTCCTAAGTTTCCCTTATGATTATTATACTAAAACACCTAGGTTATGTTTCTCGAGACCCTAGATGAATTAAAATGACATATGATTAGAGACATTCAACTTATTTCTAAGAAGGTAGGGTCGGTTAGGTATCCCAAGAGGAACCTTAGCTGACATTGTTTCTATTTATTTTTATCACTTTCATTTATTATATTTGCATGGTATTACATATTCTATTCATATATTGTATTTATGTTAGACACCATTTAAGGTGGCCTACTGAGTTATACTCACACCCTATTTGGGTCATTGTTTGGTACCTAGAGAGATTTCATGGATATAGGTAAGGATAAAGTGAAGATCCCTGTTATGAACTCTTGATATCCCTAAAGGTTTAGAGTAGATAAATGAGAAAATGATTAGTATTCTAAGGGAGATAATTGTTTTAGTTTTTTTTCCTTTTGATATACTAGTACTGTATTATTCCTTCTACCAGTTATTCATGTTTCTTATTTTTATTAAGCTCAAGAAATTGTCACTTTTATATGATTGATCCTGTTGTTGTTTATGTATTCTATTTATTATATGGAAAATTAAATTTCAATGCTTTATTATTTCCATTATTTTATATATCGATGTGCTTTAATCTAATAATGAGGGTATAGTCTCCCCACCAAACCACCATACACTCTAAATGTGGGTTGGAAGACTCTGGTTATGAGGAGGTGTGATTCTGTCCATGTGGACCTCATGTTTGGTTACTTATGAGTGAACTAGGCCCTTGACTTCACAAGTGTCTTGAATAATTTTCACCACATCAAGCTATTGGAAAATTTATGAATCCAAATTGCTTCTTTAGGTGTATAAAAAGTTTTAATATACTCAGACTCCATGGTAGAATTTGAAACAACTGGCTTCTTTAAACTCATCCAGATCACAAATCCTTCATTGAGAACAAATACATATCATAACTATGAATTTATATCAATATGATCTATTTGAAATATAGCATTCATATAACCCCAAATGACTAGATCTTTATCTCCTCTATACACAAGGAACAAATCCTTAGTTCATATCAGATACATAAGGATAGCCTTAACAATAGTATAATTTTTTTCACTTGGATCAGCTTGATATCTTCCTACCATGCTGAAATATTAGGAAACATCAAGGAACATACATAACAGATAATAAATTATATATCCTATCATAGAATCATATGGTATCTTTCTCATTCTATATATTTTCTATTGTTTCTGAGGACACATCTTATTATAAATATGCATACCTTGTGACACTAGAACCAATCCTCTCTTGGATTGTTCTATAATGAACCACTTTTGTATCTAGTTTTTTATATACATTTACTTAGTCCAAGAAGCCTCTTTGATCTATCATGATTGTTCATAATCCCTATAGTTTATGTTACTTCACCTAAGACCATCATAGAGAAGAAAAACCTAAATCATACCTTAACCTCTTATAAGAGTGGTATATCATTTGAAAATATTAATATTTTATCAATATATACTACTAAAAAATGATTGTACTCCCACAAAACCACTTGTAAACACATGTATCCAATTTATTCTTATTGATATCAAGTTATTTTATAGCTTTATAAATCAATTTTTCCATGACATGGAAGTTTACTTTAATCCATAAATGGATCTTTGCAACCTTCATAGTATTTTGGAATCCTATAATGTCACAAAAAATTCTATTTGTGCCATATAAAAATCTACCTAAAGGTTCCCATTATGTAATGTAGTTTTCACATCCATATTCTAAATCTCATAGTCATGGAAAGAAACTATATCCAGTGTAATTATACTATATTTAATCATAGAAATTGGAGAAAAGGTTTTCTTATAGTCAATACCTTGATATTTTTTAAACACTTTTTCCAAAAGCCATGCTTTATAGGTAATAACCTAACATTTTATGCTCAAATTGTTCTTCAATATCCATCTTCACCTAATGGGATCTGCATATACTAAAAGATCAACCAAAACCCACATAGGTTTTTGGTTTATGGAATCCATCTTAGAGTTCATGTCTTCTTTACATTTTGAAGATTTTGATATCTCTACTACCTCCTAATAGGATAGAGGGTTATTATTTTCAACCAATAATGACTCTTGACTTCTATGACTATAAATCCATAGATTTATGGTTCTCTAACCTCTTTGGTTCTCCTACGTAGTACTTGTGTTTTAGGAATAACTTATTTCATGGTGCCCTATGGAATATGTTCGTATACCAACTCTTATAAATCTTAATCATTAACTTAATTAATTCCAATATTTCTACCACTATCTATATCAAGGATGTGTTCCCTCTCAAGTAATAAAATATGCCTAGCAATTTAACAATTTTATGTGAGGGATCATATAGGTAGTATCCCATTATTTCCTTACAGTAACCTGTAAATATGAACTTTATACCTTGGGGTGACAATTTATTTCTTGATATAGCCTTAACAAAAACCTCACATCCTTATTCAAGAGTATGTGAAAAAATAGTTTTCTTTCCATTCTATAACTCAAAAAGGAATACATCTTTACTACTAGGTTGTTACTCGATTTAGTATTTATGTTTTTATTTGAAATGAATATCCCCAAGCGGATAATGTAAGGAATACATGAATCATCATTGACATTACCATGTCCAGTTTCCCCCTTTTACAAACACCATTCATCATGGAATATAAGTATGAGTGTGTTGAGATAAAATATAATACTCTTATATAAATTTGATAAAATCTTGGTTAATATAATCACCAACTCAATTCAGATGAATTTTCTTTAACTTCTTAACAAGATTATTCTAAATTTCATTCTTAACTCATTGAACATATAAAAGGATTTAGAATTATACCTCATCTTTTTTTTATCAAGATGGGGTGAAGGCCCCTAAAAATTATATAAAAAAGAGAACTTATACCTCATCAATTATATGTATCCATATCTATTCAAGACACTGGTAAAATTCATAAAATAAAATAATCCACCTTTAGATTATACTTGAAAAGGTTTACACACATCATTGTGTACCAATTTTGGAAGGTCTTTATCCATTTAGCCATGTCCAAAAAATGGTGGTTTTTTCATCTCTCCTTGTAAACAAGCATGATATATTTCAAGTGTTCTAATATTAAAAGATTCTAATTAACCATCTTGATAGAGCTTCATCAAATTCTTATCTTTTACACGACCAAGGAGGTGATTCCCCAACTGGGTGTGAAATGATTCATGTAAATTTTATTTGTTATTAATTTCCAATATTTAGATTTTTAAAATTTAATACATAAGGACCATTATTCAGTTTTTTAATACCTTAACATATTATATCTTAATAAAAGTGTAAACTCTTATTTCTAAAGCTAGAAATAAATCCATTAATATTTTTACAAGAAACAAAGATGATGATCTTGGTAACACTAGGCACATAATAATAGTTATTTAAAACAAAAATCCGTCATGTTTTAAATATGCGGTTGTAGTCTCTAATATCTAGAGCTGACATCATTGTTCTATTAGAAACCCATAAATCCTCCTTTCCTATGGAAACCTTTCAAAATATATATTTTTCTTGTATTTAAATACTAATCAGAGCACCACATGTAGTATCTAATAACCAACTTGTAGATATGAAAATATTACACTCAATAACAAACACATTTTAATCTTCCACTTTATTCTTTTGTTATATGAAGTTCCAATTCCAATGGACTTACTTACCACATGAAAAAGACTTCACATTCTTCTCCTTTGGTTATTTCTAGATATTATTCTTCATAGAAGAACAATTATCTAGATCCTTATACTTAGAATGATTCTTTAGACCCTTCTCCTTGTTCTTCTATTAATTATTCAATATATAAACTATGGTATTTTAATTTCCCATGTCTTTCAACTTGGATAATAATAGTAAAAAGTTTTAGAAGTGTCTTTACATTATTGATCATATTATAATTAAAAATAAAACTTGATAAGTTTTTAGGTAGTGAGGATAGAATGAGATCTACATGAAACTCGTTAGTGATCCTAAACCTCAATATGCTTAAGTGAATAATATATCCAACCATCCTGACTACATTAGACCTATTTGGCACTAACTCTCCATTATTTCATGTGAAAAGTACATTGTATATCTCATATATCTCTTATCTAACCTTCTCCTAATAAGGATCATGAAGGTGAGAAATGGTTCTATATGTAAACTTATCCTCATATTGTTTTAGAATATCACTATACATGGAGGATTAAGTGAAAAATTGTATATCCATTTCATCTTCCACATGTTTTGGGTAGAGAGATATTTCTTCTTTATTATCCTATTTAACAAGAGACTCAAGAAGTGGGGTTTACAACACATATAATTTCTATTTGTGGAATATTATAATACGTAAGACTCAAAACCATTCCTAGAAATTCCCACTGATGAGAAGTTTATCCTTCTCTAGTATGGATCATATAAATATTGTCAAAGTTGTGTATTATTCTATTTCCATAAAATTAAGAGTGGATAATTAGTACTTCTTTGATTACAAAATTATATTAATAAATTTAAATTTTATGAAATGTTATTAATTTCCCACTATTTTTTAGAACATAATTACACTCAAATTAATTTTAGAAAATACTATTATAAGAATATTTTATTGTCATTGACAGATATTCCCTTCCCATAACCCATACATAAACCTAAAAGATAATTTAAGGGTTTAAGGTAGACATAACTCACCAACTACATTAACATACAATTCTTTAATCTAAGGAGTGGAATCCCCAATACTAAAATCCTAGATAAATATTTACATACCACTTTCCTCTTAATTAGACCAAGTCATACTTGGGAAATCAACCCTTAATGTGAACCATGTTAATTTAACCAAAAAAATAAGCTAAATTTTACTCGATAATTGAAAGAACCCCTGCTTGGTTCGATAAAGTACTCTAAATTATATGTTTGAATCTAAATTAAGTAATCTAAGGCTATATATTCTTAATATTTTTGTCAATGTATTTTTATCCTTATGCTTAAATACCTATTTTATCATATAACTTTCCATATAAATATTAATTGGATTTAACTCAAGTGATAAACCTTCACTGATAAAATTTATACCAAATCCTATTTTATTTTAATCCATATTGCATGGTTTTTAAATAATTTATTAAGTGATCATGCATCATTCACAAACATTAATAATTAAACATGAATATAGCCTTAATAAATTAACTGGCATGGTCATGAGGTTCTCTAATTGTTAGTTATTCTAACATACAATAAAAAAACTATTGACACTTTGGGGAAACACCTTTAATTGTAGCTTTATTCATGTTTCATAATTCCACCTCTACTATTATGTGTATCCTTGATTGGTTTTTCCCCAACTTTGGGACTTATACTACCTCCTCTCACCCAGGATATCCATCCTTAAAAAATCTTTTACTCGCATATAGGTGATGTAATCCATCGGATTGTATAATAGCGGTTTTTATAAAAGAAATTAAGAGCATACAAAACCATCCCTAATAAGGAGTATGGGATGAATATCACACTATCATTTTAATTTAATAATAATAAACTCAAATTAAACCAATCATATGAACAATTTTGTTCTAATCTCTTGATCATCAACACAACATGCAAAAAATTTACATTTTCAGTCTAGTTATTAATTACTTTGATTAATTGGTTAATTAAGATAAAACTTCATAAATTAATCCAATTAATTAAATTTATATTAATTCCATATAACCATACTTGAATTACTACCATCCATAATTTTAAACAAAATAAATTAATTTTAATCAAAATTAATAAAGTACACGAGTTTACTTGAAGGAAATGGCATGTACTCATCAAAACTACCTAAAATGAGACTTATTCTTGTGCACTCCCTTGGAATCTAACACACATTTCATGAAACTTAGTTACATGGTGTTTACTATCAAAAAAATGACACATAAAATACATGTAAATTACACTGAATGAGATTCCTTTGATGCACGCGGAGCACGCTATAATAAAATACAATACATTACTTGTAGTTTTATAATTTAACATAAAAATTAATTTAATATATAATTAAATGTCCTATGACATAAATTTTATTGCCAAATAAATGACATAGGGAATAAATGTGAATATGTTTAATTATATAATTAAGTATTTTATTCATTTCAAATGAATCACATTTTCTAAAACATGCTACATAGTATATATTGGTTTACACATCACATAATCTACTCTACTTATTTATGAAACACATACCTAGGGACTAGGCATGTTTCCTATCACCAATTTATATAATGGACACAATGTGTAATCTTCTTAAAAGAGGTGTGGACTTGATGTTTCATGGTTTTTCAATCCCTATGTAGGGTAGAAGATACATGACATGCTTGGACCCTTGTGTTCTACATCATGAAGACACAAGGACTACATCCATGTTACATAGTGTGCAGTTTTTCAAATTATATATCATCTGGGTCTAGGTATACTCATTAATATAATTTTATCTGATCACTGATCCAATTTTATCAGACTTTTCTAATATCTATGTGAGATAAAGATGAGATACATAGGTATACAGTGTAGAGTCTAGGGTGCACAACGTGTACTCTTGTTTTATCCAGTCTGAACCCTTGGCATCTCCATATAGTGTTTTAAAATGTTTCTTCATTTTAATTTAACCCTTTTATAGGCTATGTGAGTGGGAACAAAGAACATAAAGAGAAAACAATGTTTTTATTTTAATAATAAATAGATCTAAAGTAAAATAAATTATAAAAACATAACATTCATTCAATGATCAATAAATAATTATAAATTAACCATGCTCCAGCTCAAATAGAACTTTTACGTTCTAGGAATAAGGTAAGAACCTCTTGGCATGGCCAACTCATATTTTAGTCATAATTTATGAATAATTTGAGTTGTATGAAATGAAAAATTTCATGCACAATATAATTAATTGATTAATTTACTTGATTAAACATCGTAACCAAAATAGGAGGATCATCACAGGTAATTTATTATTAATTTATAAACACTTATGGAATAACCTAAACTTGTAATACTTTATAATTTGATGATACAATTGAATTGATAATCTAATACCATTATTAAATTATAGGATATATGTGTAAAATTCATTTGGTAGTGATCCACATGAACACTATAATCACTAAAAAATTTCATAGAATTGTTGGGTGCTAACAAGATCAATCCTGGTCTCTTTCCTCATCCATGGTTGCTTGCATCAGAATTATCTTCAAGGAAAAATAATTATTGTCATTATATTTATGTATTGATAAAATATGAGGATATAGAACAATTTCGATCTCTATAAGTCTCTCTAGGGTTTAAGGTATTTTATATAATGACTTGGACTCTTTGAATGATAATTGTTTCCTAAAAATGTGTGTTATATTATACTTAACAAAATTGTATCTCTTTAATAATGATGTGCATATAATTTTTAATGAAATGCATAAGGTTTATAACATTATATGAATGTTGGTCAATATGACCATTAGAAACAATACTCTTAATAATAATTTTAATGTTATAATTAGTGTTATAAATAGAAATGATAATGGTTAATTAATGAAGAAAGGAGGAATGATGGCCTCAATTAATAGAGTCATGTCGTATGAAGCCCATTATTAAGAGCTTGTGAAGGAGGTAGTGTCACTAGGCTTTTTTCTTGACCAAGCCCAAGATGAGATTCAACATGTTAATCTTCAATGAAATCACCTACGGGATAAGTTCAAGTTAGTGTAAATTACCACTCAAGCGATGTTATCTGAGTCGCCCTAAGAATCTATCACCATTTCACACCTTACCATTTGCTCATATGTAGGTGTTATAAGGGGTTATTTTTCAAATATTTTTTTACTTAAAGTTTAATTACAATTTATAAAAAAATTTATTCCATCATTTCAATTTTAAGAATATTTTTTCTTAATAAAATTGAGTTGGAATTTGATAAATTGAGTTTTTGGACAAAAATTGTACTTTTCATAAAAGATTTAATTATTATAATAGACTAATATATTTTTAATAATTCTTATTTTAATGAAATAGTGTTATTAAATAACTCTTAATTAAATTTAAATGATAAAATAATTTTATTTTTTTCAAGTGTTAGAAATTTTACTATGCATTTTACTATGCATTTTCTATATGCTATTATTTTTAATAAATAAGGATTTGTATATTTAAAAGTTAAATTTCTCATACATAGAGAATTATTATAATAAAATAAACATAATTTTTTAAATCTTCACATTGAAATTATGTTAGGGTGAATTTATGATAATTTTCTAAAATACTTTGGTTTTTATGAATAGTAAAAATACAGTTTTGGTTTTTTGGTATGTTTAATGACATCATAATGATGTAATAAGTATTATAAAATTCTGGTAGGCTCTTTTAGATTAAAATAACATAATATTTGTCACAATTTTCCATTAAAAATTTCAAATATTGTGTCCAAGCCCATGGTCTTGAATTTACCACAAACTAGGTTTCTAAAAAAATTAATAAACAAATCCTCCTCCTTTTCTATAAATTCCCACCCATTTATCCATTATATTTCATTAACAATTAATCCTCCATGAAGATATTATATTTTTACCTCCAAAGGAGTCCTCTAAATTTTTCTTCAAGCCCCCAAATTTCTAGTATTTTATTTTTAAGAGTTACTCTTCAAGGTAGGGGAAATCTCAACTTCTCTTGTCCTTTTAGGTTTAATTTTTATGTGATATGTATTTCAAATTTACATTATATGTTCTTATATAAATTTTATTCTCTACCTTATTGTATTACGAGTATTTTATGAGTGTTATACCTTTGAAATATCCATTTTAAATGTTTTCTAAAACCATGTTTCATGCTTGTTATGCTGTTGAAATTTCTTCTCAAAATTTCTTTATTCTTCTCAAGAAATTCTCTTGTTTTATTTTGTGAATACCCAAACCTATTTATTTTAAAGGGATATTAAAATATATGTAAAAAATATCTATTTTATTCTGGTATTAATATACATGAAACATGCCATCTTTCTTTGTGGATTAATAATGTCATAAAGATCTTGTCTTTAAGCACTTTTTTTAAAAATGTCATGATTTTGATATCAAAACCCATTTATTTTATTCTATAAGGGTTATTTATGAAATTTTTTATTATGATATATGTGTATAACAATAATTAATACATATTAAGGTTGATCTCTTATATTTCTATAATACATTGGGTAAAGAATTTAATCTCTAGAGATGATAAGTTTTATGATACCTTGGTGAATAACCTTGGTAATTTTTGTGACGCCTCAGTGAAAAACCTTGGTGATATGTTTATGAATGTCTCATTTAAATGTTTTAGAGGCATATACAAGTTATGATTCATGTTATTATTATTATTATATTCCTCTTTATCATGCCTTTATGATATATTTCAGCTCTTATTGGTAATTCTCATGATCACTTGTAAACTATTTCCCTTTATTTCCCTTGCTAGGCCTTATGCTCACCCTTTCCTTTGATGTATGTCCCCAGGTTATGAGATACAATAATTTTACTTAGGAATACCATTTTAAGAATCCATTTATGTGTATTAAAATAATTTTTATGTTTTCTTCTATTATCTACCTTTTTTCCAATAAACTAAACTTTAAAAGATCCTTTGTTTTGTTCAATGTAATGAAAAGATTATGTAATAAAAAGATGGGATTTCATACTTGGTATCCAATGATGGTTTATTTATTTGTTGAAATTTCTATTTGAAAACTTTAGGAATAACTTTAAGGTAAAGTTTAAATATGGTAAAATATCCTAGTATTTTGGTGAAGTATTAAGTAACTAGTTTTCAATAAAATAAATCTCTATCTAGATACAAAAAAGTGGACGTGGTTCTAGAACAAATATACCTAGGGGTAAAAAATATAACAAGGTGCATCGATTCTAAATCAGTGTGACATGGTACATGAAAATGGTCCTTACTTCACACCTGGTTCAACACTCTTGAGGGATATGTTTAGTTAATCACAAGATTTTTATGAATCATTATGAAGGATTTATTGAAAATATATTTATTGTTAAATAATAAAATATTTAATCATGATCTTTTAAGAAATAAAATTCATTTATAATAATAATATTATTAAATGAAACATTTTTCTCTCTAAGGTTTTATTCTTTTAGAAAGTGGAGGGTAATAGAAAAACCATATAAATGGTGAGCTCAACAGACCAAGTGCTAATGGCCTTCTGATGGAAGCCTAAATAGAAAACATCATGAGAATGATGAATTAACTAACTTGAGTTATGAGAAATAACTTGAATCAAGTTAAGAGACTAGATTCACCTCAAAGGGAAAAACATTATATTGATTCCTTTATGTGTCAATGACCACCTTCTTATAGTGGATCTATCAACCCATTGATTACTGAACAGTGGATAAGCCATATAGAAAAGATATTTTTTGTACTCTGTTGTTCAGAATAAGAGAATGTCACCTTAGATGTGTACTGCTTAGATTAAGAAGCTGATTTGTGGTGGAAACTTGTTAAAAACATGAAGCCAGGAGGGGATATTGAAGAAATGGAGTTGGAAGACTTCAAGGTAACCATTTTCAAAAAATATTTCCCCCATTAAATGTGAATGAAAATGGATAAGGAATTCCTAGAGATTAATTATAAGGAAAATGAATATGTGGGAATCTATGAGATGAAATTCACAATAATTTCACATTACACCTCTAGATTTTCATGTATTCTAATGGGAAGGTTGATAGATTCTTTGGTGGAATAAGACCCCATCTACGTAAGAATCTAACTAATCGAGACTATAAAAACTATGAGGAGATTGTGAGGAATGATATGAAGATTGATCTAGAGTTTGAAGAGATGAAGTGAGCCTATATATCAAATGAAAAGAAGAGATATTTGGATCCAAACTTGGGAATGTTCTTTGATTATGGAAAAGTAGGAAAGCAAGTACAACTTTTCACATGAAAAAAATTTGTGAGAAACATTTGGGGAACTTCTTGATTAGGAGCATAAAATGTTACAGGTGTGAAATATATTTCCATATTTCTCAGAACTATCATAGTGACGTGAAGCCTCAACTTCTCAACACTAATGAAAAAGGGAAGATGGTGCAGGCCTAGCCTGGAGTTCAATCCTTTAAGTGTGTACAACTTGGTAACTTTTCAAATCACTGTCAAAATATAAAGAAAGTGTAGGGGAATCACCATCAACCTCAACATAGTCCAAGGGATAAAGTTTTTGATTTTTATATCACAACAGCTAAAGTTAAAGCTTTAAATTATGTGGTGGCAGGTACTCTCATTGTTTTCTCAAAGATAGAAAGTACTTTTTTTACTTTGTTTCTATGCATTCCTTTATTTATTCCATGTTTTCAAAGAATATAGAATCAATCCCTAAACTAATAGAGGTGGAATTATCAGCCAAGACTCTTGTAGGGATTATCCAAGCATTAATATTGTATAGAAAATATATTATTTAATTTGGAGAGCATAATATCATCGCAAATCTAGTAGTCATTCCCAAGATTGAATTAGACATTATACTAGGGATGGATTTTCTCTCAAGGTATAATGATAATATCAACTATAGAAGTAAGGAAATGTCAGTAGTCTTGAATGGAAAACCAATAGTTTTTTTTAAAGGAGAGATATCTTGACCTGAGCTTTGTCTAGAAGCACCACCCATATACTTATTTATAGAGATGATTGGTCTAGATGAATAAGGAAATGAAAATATATGAATAGATAATGTCCCCATTTTTCATGAATACATTGATGTATTTCTGGAGAAGTTACCTAGACATCCCCTAGAAAGACAGGTAGAGTACTCCATTGAGTGCATGCCTTGTTCAAAACCGATTTCTAAGACCCTGTATAAAATGGAAAATGTGGAGAAGAATTAATTAAAGAAGAAACTCCAAGATCTTTTGGATAATGGGTTTATCTAACAAAGTGTGTATCCTTGTGGTGCACCTATTCTTTTTGTGAATAAGAAGGATGGATCAATGTGTCTATTCATAGATTATAGAGAACTTAACAGGATCATAGTAGAGAACAAGTACCATCTTCCATGAATTGATGGTTTATTTGACCAGCTTTGTGGGGCTCAATTCTTATCCAATATTGATCTTCGATTTGGTTATCGTCAATTGAGGGTGAAGAATGAAGGAATTACAAAGACCAACTTATGATCAATATATGAGCATTATGAGTTTGTTTTTATGCCCTTCACCTTGAAAAATACTCGTGATATTTTTATGGATTTGATGAATATATTCTTTAAGGACTTCCTTGATAAATTTTTGTTAGTTCTAATTGATTATATTTTGATATATTACAAAAGTATTGATGATTATGAGGATCATATATGGGTTATATTGCAAACTCTGAGGAAGGATAGGCTATTTGTAATGTTCATAAAATGTGAATTTTGGTTACAACAGGTTTATTTCTTGGGGAACATTGTAACCAATGATGGAATCTTAGTTAATCCTTCCAAGACAAATTTTTTGGAGGAGTGGCCTCATCCTACAATAGTAACCGAGATTCGTATTTTCCTTGGATTAGCGGAATATTATAGGAGGTTTTTGAAAAAATAAATTATGAATTTATGATCCACTAACCAAGTATACTCAAATAGGGTCCAAGTTCATCTGGAAAAAGGAGTGTGAAGAAAGTTTCCAGGAGTTGGAGAAGATATAGGTTACTGTACCCATGTTAACTATACCCACTATCGGAGAAGGATTCGTTATTTTTAGTGATTCATATTAGAAAGGGATTGGGTGTGTCCTCATGAAAAATGAAAAGGTGATAGCTTATGTATCTTGAAAATTGAATCCTCATGAGAAGAACTATCCTATGCATGACCTAGATCTAGATTCAGTTTTTTTCTCTAAAGATATAGCGGAACTATATTTTTGGGGAGAAATGTGATATATAAATAGACCACCAAAGTTTAAAGTATATTTTCACACAAAAGGAATTGAACATGAGACATGGGAGATGTTTGAAACTTCTTAAAGACTGTTATTGTTCAATTCATTATCATATTGAAAGATAAAGAAAATTTTCTAATGAATTAAGTTGGAAATACCCTCATATTTTAGAAATTATGAGGATTCAAGGATATCCTTTGATCAAACACCTAGTAAAACTGGAAATTGGAATCATAAGAGAAGAGACATCATCAAACCTATCCCAAATGATTTATCAACCATAATTACTAGAGAAGATCAAGAAATGTCAAAGAGAAGATCCTTTTAACATAAGAAGTTAGAGGCTATGAAGAATGGGAAGTTTTCGGAGTTCAATATTGATTGAGAAGGTGTACTGAAATTTCATACAAGGAATTGTGTTCCATATATTCTGGAAATAAAGGATTTAATGGATGAATCTCATAGATTTATATTCTATATACATCCTGGAAGCACTAAAATGTATAGGTAAATTCATGATCATTATTGGTGGGATAACATGAAAAGGGAGATTGCCAACTATGCTACAAGGTTCCTAGTGTGTCAACAAGTGAAGGCAAAGAGAAAACTTTCTAAAGGTATATTACAACCACTATCCATGCCGGCATGGAAGTGGAACAAAATCACTATAGAATTTTTCATTGGTCTCTCAAAAATAACCAAAGGAAACAATGTGATATGGGTTATAATAGACTCTCTCACCATGAATGCCCATTTTATATCTATTTGGGAAGATTTATCTCTTGACCAACTTTCCAAGATTTACATAAAGGAAGTGGTGAGGTTTCATGGAGTGCCACTTTATATAGTTTATGATTGTGATCCAAGGTTCACATCAAAGTTTTGGAGAATTCTTGAACATTCTCTAAGTATTGAATTGAATTTCAGTACGGACTATCACCCCCAAACTAATGGAAAATCTAAAAGTACTATTCAAACACTCAAGTACATTCCCATAACATGCTTAATGTAATTTAAAGGTGCATGGGATAAACATCTCCCATTAGTTGTGTTCTCATACGACAACATCTTCCATTTGAGTATTCAAATGGAACCCTATGAAGATCTATATGGGAATCAATGTAGAACTCCTACTTGTTGGGATGAAGCTGGTTAAATAAGGATTATTAGGCATGATCTTGTGTAAGAGATGATAGAAAAGTTTCATGCCATCCAACAACATATAAAGGCTTCTTAGAGTTAGTATAATAGATATGCTGAAAATCATCATGGGGACTTGGAGTTTGATTTTGGCCACAAAATATTCCTTTTAATTTCACCTTGGAAGAGAGTCATGTGGTTTGGGAAGTAAGGGTATCTCTCCCCATGTATATTATCCCCTATGAAATCCTTGATCTCATAAGAGTAGTGGCCTATCAGATTTCACTTCCTCCAAATCTAGATCACGTTCATGATGTATTCCACATATCTATCTTGAGTAAGTGCATACATTACCCTTCACATGTATTGAATCCTGAGGTGGTACAACTGGAACATGACCTCTCTTATGAGGAGTATCTGGTGGAGATCTCAGACCGTAGAGACAAGGTTCTACACAATAAGACTACCCACCTCATCAATGTATTGTGGAGAAACCAAAAAATATAAAGAAGTCATGTGGGAACCATAAGAAATAATGAGACATAAGTACCCACAACTTTTCTCAAATGAGGGAACGAGTTGAAATTTTGGGGATGAAAATTCTTAAGTGGGGAGAATTTAACGACCCAAAACTTTTTGAATGGTATTTGTTTAGTAAAAAATGTTTGTTATATTATACTCAACAAAACTATATATCATTAATAATGATGTGATTATAACTTGAAATATGTCCATCGGGTTTCTATCGTTACATGACCATTCTTCAATATGACCATTGGATACAATACTCTTAATAATAATTTTAACATTATAATTAGTGTTATGAATATAAATAATAATTGTTAATTGATGCAGAAAGGAGGAACGAGGGCCTCAACTAGTAGAGTTGTGTTGTACAAAGCCCATTTTTGGAGCTTGGGAAGGAGTTAGCATCATTGGTATTTTCTCTTGACCAATCCCAAGATGAGCTTCAATATATTAAGCTTGAACAAAATCACCTACAGGAGAAGTTCAAGTTAGTAGAAATTACCACTCAGGTGATATTATCTGAGCTGCCTCAAGAATATATCACAATTACACACCTTACCCTTAAGTCATATGAAAGTGTTATAAGGGGTTATGTTTTGAGTCCATAGTTACATAAAGTATAATGACATTGTATAAATAAAATTTTTGTTCCATCATTTCCATTTTAAGAATAGTTTTTCTCAATAAAATTGTGTTGGAATTTGATAAATTGATTTCTCAGATAGAAATTATACTTTTCTGAAAAGATATAATTATTATAATATACTAAGGTGTTATTAATAATTTCTATTTTAATGAAATAGTATGATTAAAAAACTCTTATTTAAATTAAAATGATAAAATAATTTTTTTTAAGTGTCGGAAATTTTACTATACATTTTCTATCCGCTATTAATTTTAATAAATAAGGATTTTTATATTTAAAAGTTAAAATTCTCATACATAGATAATTATTATGATAGAATAAAAATTATTTTTAAAATAATCAAGTCCAAATTATGTTAGGGTGAATTTATGATATTTTTCTAAAATACTTTGGTTTTTCATGAATAATAAAAATATCATTTGGTTTTTTCAGTATGTTTAATGACAACATAATGATGTAATAAGTAATATAAAATTCTGGTTGACTCTTTTGGATTAAAATAACATAATATGTGTCCCAAGTTTTAAATACCATGGGAAATCCCATGGTTTTGAATTTACCACTAACTAGGTGTCCAAGGAAATTAATAAACAAATCCTCCTCTTTTTCTATAAATACCCACCCATTTCTCCATTAGATTTCATTCCCAATTAATCCTCCATGAAGCTATGATATTTTTACCTCCCAAGGTTTACTAAATCATCCATGTTCCCAATCATCAAGTTTTATAAGTTACTATTCAAGGTAAGGGAAATCTCAACTTCTCTTTTCCTTTCAAGTTTCCTTTTTATGTGGTATGTCTTTAAAATTTTCATATTATATTCTTATGTCCATTTTATTCTATCAATTATTTCATTAATATTTTTTTATAATTTGAGACCCGTATCCCCTATCTTTTTAATTTATTCTAAAACCATGTTTCGTATCCGTTATGCTGTTGAATTTTGTTCTCAAAATTTGTCTTTTTCTCAAGAAATTCTATTATTTTCTTTTTTGAATACCAAAACCTGTTTATTTCCTAGGTTTATTCACCTAGATGTAAAAATGATCTATTTTTATTTTGGTATTAACATACATGAAACCCACATTCCTTTTTCATGGGATAATAATGACATAAAGATCTTGTCTTTAAGCACTTTTTTAAATGTCTTGATTTTGATATGAAACCCGTTTCTTTTATTCCCCAAGGTTTTTTTTTTTGAAATTTTTTATTATGATATATGTGGATATAATTAATTAATACATATTAAGGGTTTACCCTGATATCACTCTAATTCATTAGGTAAACAATTTAATCTCTAGATATGATAAGTTGTATGATACCATAGTGAATAACCTTGGTAATTTTCAAGACACCTCGGTGAAAAACCTTGGTAATGTGGTTATGAATGTCTCATTTAATTTTTCTAGACACATATTCAAGTCATGATTCATGTTATTATTATTATAATATGTCTATTTCTAATTCATTTATGATATTCTTTAAGTTATTATCAATAATTCTCATGATCACTTGTAAAAAAATTTCCTTGATTTTGCTTATTGGGCCTTATGTTCACCCTTTCCTTTTATGTATATCCCCATGTTATGAGATATATTAATTGGACTTAGGATGAAAATTTGATGAATCCATTCAGGTGTGTTAAAATAATTTTTTATGTTTTCATGTATTATGTACCATTTTTTCAAGAAATTAAACTTTAAAAGATCCTATGTTTGGTACAATGTAATGAAAAGTTCATATAATAAAAAGATGGGATTCCATATTTTCTCTCTATATTTTTTTACAAAAAGTGTATTTATAGAAAATTATATGATTAAATATTTATTATGGTAGGTTTACGGTTATAAATTTTCACATAGGACCCCTACCAATTCTATATTTTTTAGTTGAACCTGTTGGGAAAAAATCCCTCAAGGTATCATTGAAGCATTTTTGAGGTGATTGTGTTTGTTGACAAAGTGGATAATTGTGTTGTTATTGTTGACAAAGAAAACCATGACATACAAATTTGTTGAAAAAGGGGATTTCATGGTGGAATTTTGAGTTCAAGAGTTGTGGTCAACGATCCATGTTTTATTCAAGAACATTGAAAATGGAATGGATGATCTGGAGGCGGTATAAAAAGAACAGATACAAGGTGGCGTCGTTTTCCAGTGTTTGCCAAATTTTTGGGTCTGGAAATTGACAAATTAAGAAAAGTAGTTTTTATAAAAGGTACTTTCACACCGTGTACTTGAAGGCTTTGAAACTTGCGCGCCATATGTTTTTCAAGATCAGATCATCAAAATTTGGAAAATAGATAAGGGTCGTGCAAGTATTGGGTTGGTCACGCAGGTGACTTGCACGCCAAGAAAGGACTTGTGCGTCGGTGCCTATGAAGATTGGAAACTTTCACGCCTATTTTTTTCAAGATAAGAATAAGAAAATATGGCAAAGCGAGATGGGTGCCCAAGTTTGGAAGTGGGTCGCGCAAGTGACTTGCAGGGGAAGAGACCTGCGCGCTGAGACTTGCGCGCCGAGGGTAGACTTGCGCTATGTCTCGCCGGGTGTCCAAATGCCTATAAATACAAGACCACCCCTCCTCATTTTTTACAGAGTTTAACTCTTAGAAAAATCAGAGCTCCCATCGCGTAGATGTGGTGGTCACGCAAGTGGTGTTTGGTCGTGCAGGTGGACTTGCGTGCCAGTGTTTGAAGTTGCGTGTCAGTTGGTAGTTGTGCACCAATTTTGGCTTGGGAATAAAAGGGGTTGATTAGCGCGAGTTTAGAGTTGCAGAAGATTGTTTCGTGCAAGTTATTGAGGTAGACTTGCATGCCAATTGTGACTTGAATGCTAATACTTGCGCTCCGGATTAGACTTGCGCGCCAAGTAAGGTTGATTCATGGTGGTAATTCAGGGCTGCATGAAAGATGGAAGATTTCCCGATACCATCGGTGCAAAGAAAGATTCATCTACGGGTGAAATTTGGACTTCAACAGAGTATCTACATACAGAGGAAGATGCATTCCTTCATGAAAATGAAGAGACTTACAAGTCTATAAATTGTGAGTGGATTCCTTCCAGAGCAGTGAGCAAAGGAAGAGGAAGAAGGTGATCCTCTCCACCGGTAGTGATCCAGAGAGAGAGAAACAGGGAGTGACCCTTGGGAAAGCAGTGAGCTGACCCTAAACTTTGTAAAGGCAATGATCCTAGGAATAGAATTGATTTATCCCTAACTTTGTAAACATCAGTGCACTTTTAGTGGATTTAGTACATCGTCACATTGCCGGTGTATGCTCCTTGGATGTAGCCCAGTGAGGGTGAACCAAGTAAAAATCATTGTGTCATGTGCATGCTTTACTTTCTGTTTATATTGTGCAACGGGAAGGAGAGAGAAGAGTGTTTTTCTTAACAGTGAAACAAGATCAGAATGGGCTTTATTTTTAAATTTTTCATACCCTGATTCACCCCCCTCTCAGTGAATTCATCCTTGTGGACCTAACAGAACCCATGTCTAATAATAATAATACAAATATTATTATTATTCACTTGACATGGGAATAACTTAAGAATATATAAATAAATATCATATGTGTCATTCACAACTAGAACATTAATCTTAGTCTACTTATCCTACTTAGAATTTACTAAACATTGAATAGTGAATATTTATTTAATAAATAAATATCACTACATTATTCTTTGATTAATATAATAAAAATTATATTCACTAAAAATTTCAAATGAATATTTATTGTTATTTAACTCAGTTATTATTTTGAATAAATTATGATTAAATATTGGCGATCAACCAAAATTAAATAATTATTAAACCTCAAAGTAGAAATAATGTTTATTCTAACTTATTAAATTAAAATTTTTATTTAACTAAGATTTGTATACACTTAGTGTGTGACCCTCTATGCCTCTTTCTCAATGGAAATAGGAAAATATGCATAAATTATAAGGTTAGTGTCTAAAAACATGCCAATTCACTCATAGAGAAAGAAGTTAAGGTTTTAGCGATGTACCAAAGAATTATTACTATATAAAATAATCCCTTAATCATGATATATCCAATTAATCAAGTTGCATATTGGTGTCATCAACCTATGTGCTTGATGCATCATTCTTTGACTCTTAAGGATTGAACATTCCCAAAGAACATTGTGGTCATGGATTTATCCACGCAATTTCATTCCCATCAAAGGGATTGAAATATTAAATTCTATTGATAGTAAAAAAAGGATAAATACTTTCTTTCATTATACATTAATGAAATATCACTCATGACGTACCCAACATATCCTACTTCTCAACATGAAAATGTCTTCAAGGTTTTCTTAAATACATCAAATTAGGAGATGTATGATGTGCATTAATGATAATCTTAATGTCTAAGGATTAATACACACATTCATAGATAATAACATCCAATGACATGTATAAATGAGGAATTGAAATTGGTGGGTCTCATTCTCTTAATATCATGCTCTTGAGATTACCAAGGGAGCACACTATGAGAGGGTGAATCAAATCCCTATGAGCCTCCAAACCTGATAGTTTGTATCATTTTTGTACCATCAAATGATATCATCCCACTATATGACATGTATTCAAGAATACTATCATGGTAAATCCAGGTTATCATCAGTATATAGAACTATTATGACCTTTAGGTGAGACATATATTCTTAGGACATTATCACTTACTATGTCATGTAGAGGAACAATCATGATGTGATAAGAAACATAATTATAATTAAAGACAATGAATACATATTATCATAAAGTATATAGAAGTTGGTTTTAGGGATCCAACTGTAAAAAAAATTATATTTCATTAGACCCTATTGACATGAACCTGTGGACCACTAAGAATTCCCCACCGTACCACTTATCATCCTCAATAATTCACCATGTTCATTTTCTAGAATATATCAGTAACCAATATCTAAATCATATACCAACTCTCAATCTTCTTCTATTCATGGCTATATAGATACCATACCCAAACCAAAATAACACCCTAATTAAAGATTCCACTCACCCCATCCCCTCACAAACATTGGTCATATACTAAAAAACACTTATATATCCTAATCTAAGTCATCATGTTAATAACATGTGAAACATGCTATTTAATACTCTACAACACCAACTGGAAAAAAAACATGACAGCCTTCACACCACAGTGTTGAATATTTACACCCACTCTATGATGATTCACCACTACAAGTGGGATTAGTGAATTCCAAATTCATCAACTTTGAATACTATAAATTTATGTCACTAGTTTAAAATTTCCAATCCTACACTAAATAATACACTCTTGTTCCACCAAAATATTCCCATAAGAAAATATGTCTTGACACCCAAGACTATACTCATAACATGAATCCTCTCCCTATTTCACTACCTACATACTTCATCTAAAGCACTAACATCTCAAATACTAGATAACCCTAAAAATTTGTCTCCAAAAAATCTTACTCAGTCACTCCACCATACCGGTTCACCATGATATTTTTTTTCCTAAAATTCATACTTAGTCACTCCACCAAACTACGACACATAACACATACTCCTTAATTAAAAAACATAATGAAATTAATCAATCATATCTGATTAATACCTATATATAAGTATTTTCCATTAACTGAACATAACATTATTTCATGCATCCATGAATAGATTAAAATAATAACTACCCTGGGTTTTGTTTACGAAAACATCACCTTAAATATTTACCAAGATTCATCTGATATGAGGGTTGATCACTCTAACCATCTATAGTGTCCACTCCAACATAAACTTTATCTTATTTCTAATCTATGATCACAATCCTTCCTAAAATCTGCAATCATTTGAGAACTAACAGTCTTGATCCCCACTCTTTAAACCCCGATAGTTTTGTAATAGAGGTTTACATAGACCCAAATTGAATAGTTATTTTTTATTACCATATTATGTAAATAGTGATTTATTCATGATGTAAACTTACCATAATAGTGCTGATATTTCTATATCCACTATTTATATGGAAGTTTCCATAGATAATTGTTGTATCAAAAGGTTATAGTATCTCTTAGACTATAATGAGAACCACGAGATACAATGAAATTAATCTTAAATATATATCTTTTTTTCTAGATACATCATACTATATGGACATAGTTGATGTCTGGATATCAGGAATTGAGGGATCATAATCACTAAGACTTATTCTCATGAAGTTCACACTCGGTGATCTTGAGTAGATGAGATCAAGAGAAAAGAAATTAAAATGGAAAAAACAACATGCTTTAGGTGTCATTGGTTGTTCTTATCTACAGAAATTTTTATTGGTATTTATACTTTAGATCATTATTAGCATGTATCATTACATCATGTACTTTAATGTTCTGAAAAAACCATGACATTAAAGTTGTGGTGTGGTTTCTTCTGTTGGGTGTGTCATTGGTGGAATGGAATCTTTTGAATGGTCAAGATAAAGTTTTACACTTCTGATTTGAGGAAGTGAAATCTTAGTACTAGTTGATTTGAATTGTAGTACCTTCATAAATTATTGTCCTAGGTAGTCAAAGGTAAATATGTCTAGTTAGATCAACAAATAATAAAGAAAGAATGAATGATGACATAAGTTGTGCATCTTGCTTTTGGATATTTCATTGGACAAAGAGATTATATTACACAATTCATATTTATAGGTTTCTTGTAATTTTTATGGCTATCACTTATCCCTTTAAAGGCCTTGATGGTTTTCTAAACTCCTCTCTTAGTCTGTGAATAGTATTCACTACTATAGAGAAAGGAGCCCAGAGGGTCACACAAAATAGAATATTGTAGAGTGTTCCCTATTCTAATGAATAGGTGTATAGAACATGGTAGGGCCCTCCATGAGTTCTAAAATTTTTCCAAGTTTTATCGATCATTAAAAAATTCTTTATTATTAGATTATAGAATAAATGGTTTGAATTTATTTATTTAAATTATTCATAAGGTATTTAGTGAAAACATGGAAAATATTATATTCACAAACAATATTTTAATATTCAATATTAATTTAATATATCAAGAATTATGCACCAATTTAATGAAATAGTTTTATCATGTATTATATTTATTATAAATTAAAAGCATGTGACAAAAATATAAATGACAATATGATGCAGTTAGTTTATCATAACATGTCAGTTACAACTTATTTAGTAAGAATTTTATTTCTAGGTTCTGAGGAATTTTTTTTGGATATTTGAAACTCCCACTATTAAGTATAAGAGAGAGACTCAATAAATGAGTATTCATTATAACAGATTGAGAGCCTATCTCTTCTAGCTTCCTAGAGAAATAAATTTTCCATCCGAGCATTTGATCCAAGAAATCCTTCATGGATCAAAGTGAAAATATTGAGGTGATAATAATGACATCAAATAAATCATCATATATCCTTATATAACATGGTATTCAATGATTAAAATCCTCAAAAATTCTTTAAGTGTGTATGGATGATCTACAGGGGTTCATACTTGAATTCACTAAATGATGATCACCAGTGTCAAACTGTAGTTAAATGTTCCCCTAATTCTAATGAGTTAAATGTTAATTTAATTTTATTCTTATTAAATTCACATAAGATTATCAGACTTATACTAGATCTTGGATCATTATAGATGGCAATTTTTTCACTCCTATGATGAAAATTTTTAAATCATTAGGCTTCCAATGCACTCCCCAGTACCAAAAATTAATATCAGAGCGATCATGGGAATATTATAATCTTAGAAAAAAATTATTTTTTTTTAATTTGAGTAGGGATAAATATTTAGATCCCAATAAAAGAAGCCACATTTAAATATGATAAAATATAGGCAAGTTGTGGTCATTTGAAATTTTTGATACAGATCGTTTACGGTTTGTTTTCAAGTATTAAAATTGAAACATATTTATATGTATTAAATTTAAATATTTTTGTTTTTGAATTTTGATTCCATGAAAGTATAGGCTGGATATATTTTTTTCTATTGTACTATACATGGTTTTAATTCCACATTTGAATAAATATATTCATCTTATGTAATAGTCTTTATAAATTTTCTTTTAGAAACAAAATTTTGGAAAATTCAAAAATCTGGAAAGGGGGTGGGGGTGGAGAGCCCTTTTGGAGTGGGGTAAATAAAATAAAAAAATTGCTTTATATTTATAAAGGGTGGTGGTGTGGGTGTGTTAAAAGAAAAAAAATAAAAACAAAGTGTTCTGGTACTATTTCCCTTCGTCACCTCCTTCCTAGACCACCATTCCTGGTCTTCCACCCTCTGAGTATCATGCCAACCCCACCATCAGAACCTTGTAGTGGATGATCTAACTAGACCCTCCTCTGGATCACTTTTACCACACATTACCCATCCATAATCCCTCACAAAACCCTCATCATGCCACCTTGTCAGATTACCAGTTGTCGCCGCCAAGATCGAACGTCGTCACTGGGTCCCTTCACTGTCGTGCTTGGTCCACCCACTAATGCCCTCCTCACCATACACTACTATCACTAGATGACTGATATATCCCAATCCACCACTACCTTTCTCTAACCCCCATCATTTTCATAATTATCACGCATCATGTCACCCTTCTTAGTTAAACCAACTATCACCGTCTCCTACGGAAGCTGCCTCCTCCATCAGGGGATCTGGATATCCCTGACAACACCCCTTCTATATGATACCCCTCCTATGGTGCCCTGTTCCTAGCCACATTTATCCCCAACCATGTACAAACCCCCTTCCAAGATAACCCTACCCAATTTGGCCAATCTGTAGACTTTCTGTGGTTATTATCTAACCCAACCCAACTCACCCCGTAACGAGCCTGTGTGGGTCTTCCAAAACTAGAACGGGTCAAGGTGGGTCTTCATAGCCCTAAATATCCCTACACACAATCTAACTAGCTCATAATGGAACTACGTGGGGTTTTCCTCTCACGCAATATCCCTGGTTGGGGTTTCTAAGATCAGGAAAAAATTTAATAAAATAGAAAATTAATTTATTATTTTTTGGATAAAAAATAAAAATATATATATATATATTATTTGAAATTTTATCTTAATTTTGGTAAAAGAATAAATTAATTGATTAATTTAACTATGGGATAAAAATTAAATTAATATAGGGAATTAATGAAATTAAATTAATTGAATTTAATTATTTCGTTTAATTTATTAAATTCTCCCAAACGTAAATTTATTTCATTTTAATTTTTATCACGCTTTTAATTTACCCACAATATGGTCTTGAGAAGTGACTAAACCTTCATGTCTAGTTTTGTTTTTTTAATTTTTCATTACATTCATGTGATGCTTATAATATTTAATTAGTTTTATCAATGGTTTGTGCATCATCATTTTTTGTTCAATTAGTAAAAGGGAATGCACATCCATTCATTTTTGTATGTACATTGCACTTCACAAGACCTCCTCGCCTGTGTGAAAGTACATTTATATTGTTAATGATGATGATGTAATATGTGGGCCAAGCCAAGAAAAAGATTTATACCAGACTGTAAGTGAAATACTGGATGAGGGGAGACCTACATCATGAGTTAATGCCCGACTTAGGTTTCATTCCCTAAGGTCACAGTTGATCCATTAAACTTTAAATGAATAAAATAATATTAGATGTTGAAGACCAATCAGGTAATTTATTTCCTTTATGTATTGATTATTATTTTATGTATGTACATGTTTACTATGGGAACACATAAAATAATAAATACAAAAATGCATAAAGACATTATAAATTTTTTCAATTAATGCTTTCTCATTTATGAGGATGACAACATAGTGTGGACCTATTTAATAGAAATGGATTATATTAATCATGTAATATTAAAAAACCATCAAAGAAATATTAATCCACAAACACCTTATGTCGTTTAAATTTGAACACAACCAGCCATACGGGGTGCTCGTTGTAGGTCCCTCCTACTACTGGGGAGTTCTTAAGAGAGTGATGGGTTGAACTAACTAATTATGGATGAAAATAAGTGTCCATAGCTATCTTTTTGCATCATTAAGGAAAAGTGTTGAGTAAATAATTTTTTTGATTTTTTAAAATATGGTACTTTACTCAACAGAACATGAATCCATGAGTTAATTTAGTTTTCTGGCTTGGTTCCTACCAAGTATCTCTCAAAATAATGGTGTAACTATACATTTTAGACTATAAGGAGTGGTTTCAAGGATCCATACCACTAGAATACTCAAGATACTAAGTATTCAGAGTCTATTAGTGACAGTTAAGAGAGTCTGATAAAATAGTAGGATACATTTAATGACTATATTAATCAATAATCACTAATTAGTAATCGAGGTAACAGTAGTAATATTCAAGATTTTATTTTTGTAGAAAAATTAAAAGTAATACTAAAAACACACTAAGATTAATTCTAGAGAAAGTAAATTTCTTATCCAGTATGAATTTACAAATATTAGTTTAGGTGCTTTTGCAAAGTACTAATATGTGGTAAATTAAAGGTACCAAAGTACCCAATACCTGTTAAGCCTCCTCATGAAGCAAGGGTGAGAAAAATACTTACAGGAGACTCATGTATGATGCATATGATGGTTATTTCATAATGATATCATCCATGGATGATGTGAGTTGTGGAAAAAACATCAGGATATTGATGATTTTACATATTTTCTTTTCTTTTATAATCTTTCCAGTAGAAAGTGAAGTGAGATATGAATGGGTTGATGATTAAAACGGATACATGTAAATATAAAATATGTATCATGATCATTAAAAAAAAATTCATTCTCATATCTTGATCACCGATTTAATTTATTTTGGTTTTATATTACAAAAAAAATAGTATAGAGAAAAAAAATTCATTACCTTTTAGGTATGATTCACCAAGAAAACAATAACTTAAATAAAATGTTAGTTCTTATGGTGAAAAAGTTGAAAGACAAGATGAAAACCCAAATGGAACAACTAATTTAAAATAAATGGGGTTGATCATCATATGGGAGGTTATTTACTTATCATATAATGAAATAATTCTATATAAGTTTAAATAAAATAAACATAATCAAAGAAGAAAGTAATTGATTCTTCTTATGGTATATTCATCAATTGTAAATAATGTTTTTTTTTCTTCTTGGGTATTAAATACAATATTCCTATCACATATTTATATTTAAATATAGTAACCAAGTATAGTAATGTAACAATAAGTAAGGTTTATTCTCTAAGTGGTTGAGAAAGGGTGGTTCCAAGGTCAGTGGTAAGAAGCACACAACTTCTCAATTCCTTGATTAATGATTCTAGTATAACTTTTACTAAGTATAACAAAAACATTTATCTCATGTGTTCATTCGACACAAGGACCCTTTATTCTAGTTTTGTAATAAATATTGTATTCTATTCCACATACTTAATAAATAGTTCAATGATACATGAATCATAGGTAATACGTGATAAATATAAAATTTAATAATTATATACACAATTGTCTAAAGATAATACTTTTTCAAGAAAAACTAATTAGTTTTCAATGATATGCCTAGTATATTTTTATACTATTCATAATTAAATACCTTAGGTATTATCGACACAATTTTGTACTTATTTTTTGTCTAAGATACCTTTAGAAATATTGGTAAGTCACACAGATTTCGTAATTTTTTAACTAGAGAGCATGAACTATTCCAAGGTTAATCTAGTGGTAAATATGATTCATAAGATTCATTTAATTATTTATTAATAAATGTGAAAATGATTTATGGAATATGTGTGGTTAAAAAAATTTGTTTTTTGGGCCTATGTGCCAAAGAATATCTTGAACAAGCATTATTTAATCGTTATATTATAGCATGGAGTAATTCCTAAATGAACATTACCTTATACACATCAAAGCTATGATGTTGGTAATAAGGATCTATGATGAGTCTTACATGCATAAATTGATCAAAAAAATATAGTATGGAGTAATTTCTAAATACAAATTTCCTTGTACACGTCAGAGTCAAGATGTAAGTAAAAGAAGCATAAATTTTAACACTAATATGTATTGAAGATACTTCCATTATTTTAAATTAATTCTTAGAAAATAATGGAATTATCCCATAAGCATATGCCAGCTATAATGAAAAATGTATATCATATGAGTTATAGTATGATATAAATCCATTATGTCTTAAGAACATGTGTTTAGATGCAAAGAGTTTGTGGTGGATATAAACAAACTTTCAACAAGAGAGACACAATGTGAATCTAAAGTAGTTATCCTAAAAATATTTAAGGATATTACTTAAATACCAAAGATATAAAATGTATAGTCAAGTTATATAATGCAATTTTATAAAAGTGTGAACATATCTATTCAAGATATTGGGAGTTATATTGGCTTGGGTTTGGTCACTGTCAGAGATGAAAAAAAATGACATAAGAACAAGTTCCAAAAGTTCATGTCGAAAAGGAATGTTCTAAATAAACATACTACATGGGAAGGATAACACCATTGTAATGGTTTTGTATTATCCATGGCTGGTGATACATTATTTGTTTAAAATAATTATTCCTATAAGTAATTAGTAACTAGAAATAATATAAGATTGAAAAGGTCAACTAAAATTCAATAATAAATTCCATGTATCAAAGAACAGGAGCTCAATATCATGAATATTTTGGTGGATATTCAAGTGAAACTATTCATTGATAGTACAAGCATGGTACTAATAAGGCTCTCTTAATTATAACAAGTTTTTAATCCTAAATACATTAAATTTTAACTTTCCATAACTATTTTATATGATTATTTTACTAATCATTGGATGCTAAGACAACCAATCATGGAAAGTGTCTATATGACACAACCAGAAAGGGATGGTCATACCACATAATTTCAATAAGGGGAGAAATTTACTGAAATCCAGTTTAGGATTTAAGTAAGCAATAAGATCAGTTAATATTCATTTAAGAATGAAACTTTTCCATGTTTCTACTAGATGTTAGTGGGATCGTCACTATTTTCTAAGCAAAATATGTTTGATAACGTATGGAAAACAAATATTGGTCATATAAGTTGGTTAAGACCAAAATCAAAATAACTCTATAGAGACTAAATTAAAGTATCAACCAAAATTATATGGAATTTGATCTACTAAGGTATATCTAACAATTACTTAGAACTAGTCAATAGTATATATGATGACATGGTATTGAAAAATACAAGTTGGAACAATTCAAGAGATAATTGTTACTAGTTTCACACAGTATAAATCTCTCTAAGAAGACATGTAGGGGCATAGGAGGAGATAAATGCATTGAGATAAATCACATATGCTCATATGATAGATCAATCATATATTCCATGATATGTACAATAAATGATATTTCCAACATAAACTTTATTATTGAAAAATATCAGTTATATCTAGGATAACTGCATGGGAATTAATCAAAATTATCCAATTGTGCTTAAGGAAGTATAAAGGATATGTACCTAGTACTAGGAAAGGAAGGTGTAATAGTTATTAATTGAGATCATTATCAGTGTGTACCATTTTCTCACATTGTTTTATGTAATAAAAAAACCACGAAATTGAATTTTTGGTGTGGTAGATTTTGTTGGGTGTGTCATTGGTGGTATGAAATTGGTTCAATGGTAAACATAGAATTTGTCAAATCTGATTTAATGAAGTGATATCTTGGGCCTAGTTGATTAGGATGTTAGTATCTTAATAAATCCTTTTCCAAGGTAGTTGAAGGTAAAATTTTCAAGTTAGATAAATAAATAATAAATAAAAAATGGATGGTGGCACAAGTTGTGCATCTTACTTTATGAGATATCACAAGATAAAAATATTATATTACACAGTTCATATCTATATATTGGTTGTCATTTATATAACTATTAATTATATCTTTAGTGACCTTGATGGATTACTATACTCTTATCTTATTCTATGAATTTTTTTCACAAATATCGAGATAAGGTCTTAGAGGGTCACACGCAATATTGTATTCAATATTCTTCCATATTTTGATGAATAGGTTTATAGAACACAGTGAGCCCCACCATAAAGCCTAAGATTTTTTCATGTTTTATCAATCACTGAAAAATATATAAATTAATTTTTTTTTCAAGTATATAATAATTGGGTTAAATTTATTTATTAAAATTCTTCACAAGGTATTTAGTGAATACATGAAAAATATTATTTGAATGAATTTTATTTTAATATTCAACGTTTGTTTAATATTGAAGGAATTATGAGTTATGTTAATGACTGAGTTTTATCCCATAATATTTTAATTTTATATTACAAGTTTGTGATAAAAATATAAATTACATTTTGACATAGTTAGTTCATCATAACATGTCATTTACTTGTTATTTAGTGGGATTTTTATTTATAGGGGTTAGGGAACCATTTATGGGTATATGAGCCTCCCACTATATAAGAATAATAGAGACACTCAATAAATGATTATTCACTTCAATGGATTGAGAGACTCTCTATCCTCCCACTTCCTAGAGAGATAAAGTCACTACTTGAGCATTCTATCCAAGAATGCCTTCACAGATTGAAGGTACGGGGTCAATTTGATCATCATGATGTTGATGGAATCGTCAGAGCTCCAGGCTATCATTCAAAATTTTATGATTAGTATTTTCATGGATTCTTGAAGCATGTGTAAATGATATAAAGGGATTCAGCATCATATCCTTTGGGAAATGATCACTAGCATCAAGTTGTATTTGAACACACCACCAATTCAAATAAAGTAAAAATTTGTTTAATTTTGTTCTTATTAAATTCAAATGAGATCCTTGAACCTATATCAAGGTTCAGATCATCATATATGACAAAATTTCATCACTTAGATGATGAAATTTTTTAAATCCTCATCTCATTGGATTCTTCTATATTCATTGGTACCAATAGAAAGGCACATCATAAAACCACTTTTCCTATTCTATAACATAATGGTTTAATATGCCATCATAGTTTAATTTTTTTATCATTGATGCTGAAATATTTATTCATGACTAACAAACCATCACAAGAATCTCATGTTCTAAATAGAATTGGATGAACACACCAACCCTTTTAGAGGTTTATCATATTATCAAAGACCAAATCGCTATAATTGATGGTCCTTCTCAATTATATATCTATAATGTTGATCTACTCAACCATTTAGTGCTTTAGGGGACCTGGCAGTCCTTACACCACACCTCACACCCTTTATATGGGTCGAAACACATCTATAATATAAGATATAAATTTAAACATAACCAAAGTTCTCTTGACCCATCATTCATTATACTATCTCACCATAAAGATCTCATCCCATACAAAACTCATTTATCATCTCATGATTCATCATTATTAAATATTTATATGATGATTTTTATACGATTGCTTACTCTTTCTTAGGAAAAACACAATATTAGAAAGAACAACTATTGTATCCATTTATAGAGGTGATAAATATTCCCCACACCTTTCTAAGGTTATTCACATACCCAATCATGTTAGGTTATTTTTGGAAAATGGATTTTGGATAATGTTTTTAGAACATCAAGAACCTATATTTCTAGGATGATAATTACATAAATATGATAAAGAGTAGTTCACCTTCACCAGAGGAATCCAAGATTCTGGAAAATGATAGTGGTAGAATAATCAATATTTTATATGAAATGACATAATAGGATGTTCTATATGTGTCATAGAACTTCTTAATGAAGTGTAAAATTTTATTAGAAACTGATTCTAGTGATGGAAGAAATATAGGATTAAAATGTTCTTGCATAGGAGTATCCTTGGGGTATTAATGGTTTTGTGAGATTAATTTGAAGTGTTTTAGAAGATTTATATAAAATAAAAGGATGATTATAGAATCTATTTTTGGGTAGAATCTAGTTGAGGTGTTGATGCTCAACTGAATACCTTGAACTAGTGGTGGGTCGATTATGATGTTTGGAAGATTGTGACAGTAATAAAACCTGACAGTATCTATGAATCACCACTGTAAATAAAGGGTCAGTGAATCTTTTTTAATGTGTAAAAAAAAGTTCCATGGTGAATTGGACTAGAATCTATTCCCATGGGGGATCTTCCCTACTAAGTGGTTTTTAATGTTTATTCCCAATGGAGGGGTTAATGGAGTTTCTTTTGTATTCAAATAGCTTTCTGAAAAATAGGTTCCCCTATAACTCAATTGATTCTCCTTAATAAAATATATCATTGTGTTCTCTCATGGAGTGTGAATAAGTCTGAACTATATAATTCTATTAGGTTTTGATTATTCAGTTTCTTTGTCCATATTATTGTTCTTTTCTATTAATTTTCTCTATGTGGGAAATTTTATTAGAAAAAATCTATGGAATAAAAACTAGAGGTTAGTGGATTACTGTTATGGATAGGTTGGAAGGCCTACATAGTTTCAAAAATTGAACTGTGGTATTTTCATGGATATTCAAACCTTCCAATGGCCTTGATCTACATTTAAGGTCCAGAAGAAACTTTGGGTTATAGAGATTTGGATCATTCCAAGTTATAGGTCCCAAACCTAGGTTTGATATTTGTATGGTGGAAAAGATTAATTATATCTCCAATATGTCACAATATTAATTCATATAATCGAATAAATCATATTATTATACCATGAATCTACTTTATGAATTCTGGAAACTAAGGAGTCCTAGACCTCGTCACAAATATAGGACCATTTCAAGGTCTTGCGCCCCTAAGGGTCTTAAGGTACTGAAGACACCTCTTAGTTCATTCGACAGAAACCACATACTAATAAGGTTATCTTACAACCTTAATGAATTAAAAAACTCTATCAAGTATTATACATAGAATCCACATGACTCTCATATCCCAAAACTCTCTCCCTCTCAAATATTGTCAAAATATTTCCATTCATCATGTCCCTCATGAAATAAAAGGTCAATATCACCTAACATGTGATAATTAAGGTAATACTAGATATAAATAAATTTTATTATTATTAATTTCATGGATTCATATTCATCGTAGTTTTATAAATAATTTTAAATAATTTTCATGTTTAAAAAGTAATATTTTTATTTAACTAAATTATTATTCAATTTATTACATGTATTTATTTAAAAGTTAAATATCATAATTTTATAACATGAAATATATAAAATGAAATTAATTTTTTAAATAATCATATCAAAATAATCTTAAAATTTTTTTTGGTATTTTTCTAAAATACTTGATATTTAGTAAATAGTGAAAACTACCAATTTTACAAATGCTGTCACTTGTGGACATTATCATGATATAAGAATGCCATAAAGTTTATAAAACATTTTATATAGACCAAATATATATTTATTAAGTAATATAATTCACTTAAAATTACAATTGTGAACATAAAAATATGTGTTTGAAATTTTGGAGATCTAATTAATGTTTTTATTCTAGTAAAAACTATTTTTTGGATCTCTTATTTTAATTAGGTTTTCTCAAGATTCATTTTAATTTTGGTTAGGTTTTAAATTAAAATAATTCTAATTTGATTTAAACTAAACTAATAAATTCCATGTGAAACAAAATTATACTGTATTTTGGTGTAAAATAATTTTTATGCTTAAAAGAAATTTTTCTAAAAATGATATTTTGTTATGTTTTGAGAACTTATATTAAAATAAATTTTATTCAAATTTTAGAAATTGAATCATATAAAATGGTTTAGAAATTTGGAATCAAAATTTTCAAATTTGTTAGAGTAAAATTTAATTTTTCATTATAATGGATAGTTACCAAGGTAAAATTATGTCGCCATGGTAAGCGTTATGTGGGTTAAAGAGAGAGGTTAAACTAAGAGATAAGGTTTAAAATATCTCTAAAACATTTAAAAGTATTATTTTTTTAATTAATTTAGAGATTAAATTATACTATATTCAAAATTAGACTAAATTGGATCCACATTACAGTATATATCCTATTATAATATTTTATTCTTGATATTTATTTGGGTTTCGCTCCTCTCACTTATAAAAGGGAACCAATTATCTTTACATATCCAAACACATTTATAACTATGTTTTCACCAATATCTTACAAAATATATTCCAAATTATCCTTAACACATCCTATATATCCTTTTATAACAAAAATACCAATCTTATAATTTTTAAGAATAATCAAAAAGAATATACCCAAAAGGATGTATATGTTTTAACTGAAAGTTTAAAATTTATTTCTTCCTATACCTCCTAAAAATATATTATGAAAATCATAATATAATGAAATATTTATAATTAAAATAATTAAATTTTATTATTTAAATGTAAAAAACTATTTTAAATCTTCTTTCTATCCAATGGGAAATGAAAACATCGCTTGTGCGTACGTGTGGACTACCACCTCCACGAAGTGATTTTGTTTTTTTCTTGTTCACTATCTCACATGGATGGTTATAATTATTGATTTAATGTGTATATATATATGATTTTTATTACATAATTATGATTCTATGAAGATAAAATATTATCTATATTTTCTCTCTCACATACTTTGGAAAATTATAACATCACACGTACGTATGCGTATGATACCACCTCCAAGTAGTGATTCAATTTTTTCATTACTAATTCACATGGATAGTAATTATGATGAATTTAATGAATAAAAATTAAATTTATAATATTATTTTTATTATATAAAGTTAAACCTTTATCATATTTATTTTCTTTTAATCCATTAGAAAATTGAAAATGTTGTTCAAGCGTATGAGCGGGCTACCACCCCCTTGAATGACGTATCAAATTTTTATTTACCTCCTTGAATAGATCATTTTAATAGTGTATTTAAAAGTAAAAAAAAGATAATTATAAAATTTTAAATATTTTATAGATGATGGAACCATGACCCCTTTGACCATAGTTAACGCAAAAAAAATCTATTTTGGAAAAAACTACATCAAAACTTCTGACGTAAACATAATTTTTTTAGTATCTAAATAAAACATTGTAATAAATTAAAATAAAGTAATAATGATAATAGAATGAACATGTAAAATTTTCTTATAAAACTAAATTATCAATATAATTTTTCTATTCTGGAGTTAGAGAATATACGAAGCAGGAAAAGACCCCAGGAAATGGATTTTCTTTAAAACATTTTTTTAAAGTTCTTATTTCAAAATATTTATATTCCATATCCATGTTCCTAAAAAATGTTTCAAGAATATTTATATTTAAATTTCAAAATTGTTAAATTTTATTTTAAAATACTTTTAACTTTATTTAAAAAGGATTAAAAAATGATATTTTTAAAGTTTTCTATATGAGTCACATATGAATCTTTTTACCATAGTGTAAATGAATGTTTTTTAACCATTACATCATGAAAACCATTCCAAAAATCATTGAAATTATTTATTATCACAATTCATCTACATATTTTAATGGTTTTTAAAAAAAATATTATATTCCCATTCTACTAAGAATTTTTCATTTTTATGAGTTTTCAATGTAAAAAAGGTATTTCTCCTTATTTTTATGTAAATGTGGAAAGTGATTTTTATTATGGGTTCAAATGAGTTCTTTATGGGTTTTATGATAAAAAAGGTAAATATTATAATTTTTTTATTTATGATAATTCACTTGGGAATTATAGATGATGAGGGGTGAGCCTAGGATATAGCACTATAATTCATTAGAAAATGATTTAGTTTTTGAAGGAAAACTATTTGAGATAACTAATTAGGTTACTTATATTGAAAGTATTCTATGAATGAGTTTATACTATGTTTTAATATGATTCCTCTAGACACTTACATGGTCTTCTTATACTTGTAATGAGTTTTAAATTTAAATTTGACCATTACAAGGTGAAAGTATATGATCTTTTAAAGTGAAATGATTGTTTTCAAGAAAAATCATTTTCATTAGTTCCATGATTTCTAAATATTCTAATTTTTTTATATGATTAAAAAGATTTCTTGATTGAAATATTATTATTTAATGAAGAATGTAAAAATTATTTTAAAAGTGAAAGGTTTTGTTTCAATAAAAATAATTTTATTGGGTTCTCATGTTTTCTCAAGATTCATTCATGGTTTTTATATGAATAATATAGGTTTTAAATATTTTTATTTGATTAATATCTAATTTTATAGAGTGATATTTATATTCTCAATGTTTATTGTGAAAAAAGAAAACATTTTTATGGGTTTTCTTTTTTTCACTGTACTTGTAGGTTGCCTTTATTCGTATATCCCTTACTCTGGTATTTATTCTTATCCAATGTGTTAAAATATTTTTAAAAGGATCTAAGGTTGTGTAGGTACTATAAAAAGGTAAATATTTTTTATATCTTTACTTGTTTTTAAATAAGGAAAATTTTCATGAATGAAACAAGGGTGTAAATTTAAGAACATGTTTTGTGGGGAAAATGTACATTGTGTGGACATGTCTATTTCTTCATGTAAAGGTTTTCCTAATTCTCTAAATCCCTAAACATAAATTATCATGGTAATATAATAATATTAAAACCTTTCTATTAAAATCAAAATTGTGAGTTTTTTAAGTTTAGGGGTGTAACATCCTGGCCTGGTTTCCACGCACCAGTGCCCCAAGCCAGACCGCCACATGAACTCAAGCATTCCTCCTCATACTCTAGAGGCTACCGACTAGTAGTGAGGGTCTAATGTTGATCATGGGGAGACTATACCAACTTTCTTATATTTATTAGATTAATACACCAATGGAAATAAATAAACAATAGTGGAAGCATATCTATTACCATAAACAAAACCAATATCACAAGATGACCAAAACTAGGAATACATAATCAAAACTAAACAGTAGATATGGAATTCTATGTACGTTCCAAGTGTCAATTGAAACTGAAAGTAAAGACACTAATGACTCCCAAACAGGTCCCAACCAACATTTGGTTCCCTCATCCATGCTCTATCCTCAATCATTAATCTAACCTAGGGCCTTTCCCTTAACCTATCATGTAATAATAAAGTCTATCCGGGTACCGATCAAGAAACTCGAGTAGGGTGTGAGTACAAATCAGCAGGTCACCACCAATAGTGTCTAAAAAACATTTAGTCTATAATAGTGTATGTAGTTGTATAAATAATAAAATAAAATTAATAAAACAAATAGTTTACATTTATTCGATTATACTTTATTTAACTGCATAAACCCCTGGGTTCCCATGGACACTTGTATCTCAATACCTACTCCATCTTATTCCTAAGTCTAAAACCTTTCTCATATTCAATTAATAATCATTATATCACATGGGCTTCCATTATCCATTTAATTTAATTCATATATGAAAAATTGTATCTATGGTCCAATGTTAGTAAATTGGTGTAGAACGTCATTTCTAGCACCCTCATGAGTATTTGTAGCATCAGTACCGGTCTCATACCCCATGGGTATTTGGATCCTCAGTCCTTATCCCATACAAGAATATTTTTATGCATGCTGGGTGTAGAACGCCATGTCTAGCACCCCGTGAGTATTTAGAGCATCAGTATCTATCACACACCTTGTTTATCAATCATATATATATATATATATATATTATGGTTATAGAACGTCATGTCTAGCACCTCATGAGTATTTGGAGCATCAGTCTCCATCGCACAGCCCTTTTATAAATCATACATGTATATCATGGTTGTAGAACGTCATGTCTATCTCCCCATTTCTCAATCATTCACAATATATCAAAAATGTAATAATTTTAAATATTTCAAAATAATCAAGGTTAATCGATATTAACCCCCATATCAGATTTCACATCACAATGCCACATTAATTAATTTAATAATTAATTAATCAAAATATAAAAATTGTATAATCACATTGTTCCATTAATTAATTCAATAATTAATTAATCTTGTCAAACTCATTAATTAATTCAACAATTAATTAGTCACAAAATTTTTATTAATTAATTAATTAATCAATCAATCAAAATAATTCAATTATTTAATTCAACAATTAACTAGTCACGTCACTTTTATTAGTTAACTTAACAATTAACTAATCACATCAATAACATTAATTAATTCAATAATTAATTAATTCATCAATTAATTAACTACCTCAATTTCCATTAATTAATTAAAAAATTAATTAATAATATCCCATTTACATTAATTAACCCAACAATTAATTAATAACATCAATTTCATTAATTAATTTACACAATTAATTAATCATAATTATCCCTTCAATTAATTCATCAATTAATTGGTCACTCTAACTCTGTTAATTAATTTAATAATTAATTAACCACATAAAATCCATTAATTAATTAAAAAATTAATTAATCACTTCACAACTTGACATATAATAATTAATTCACCAATTAATTATTCATAATTTATAATTCAACAATTAGATAATTAGCACAAAAATTAATTGTCCTCTAATTCCATTACTAATTCAATAATTTTTTTATCACATATATCCCCTTAATTAATTCCCCCAATTAATTAAGCATGTCAATCCCATTAGTTAATTCATCAATTAATCAATATCCTCAAACCCAATATCCTATAATTAATTCAACAATTAATTATGTGAATCAAAAATATAAATATCTCATAATTAATTCTACAATTGATTATCTGAAATCAAAAATCTAATTTCCATATAATTAATTCAACAATTAATTATTCAATTCTATAAATTCGATATCCTAGAAATACACATTAATTAATTCATCAATCAATTCATCCAAGTCATTCAATTGCACCATCACAACAATTCTCATTAATTAATTCACAAGTTAATTAATCCAACTCATTCAATTTCACCGTTACAACAATCCTCAATAATTAATTGACCAATTAATTAATATAACTCATTCAATTTATTCAACAGAAAAATCTCTATTAATTAATTTTCTAATTAATTAATACCTTTATTTAATTCAAAAATTAAATAATCACATTACTCCCATTAATTAATTTTTCAATTAATTAATCCATTTATTTAATTCAATAATGAAATAATCACATAACTCCCATTAATTAATTCATTAATTTATTAATCTCTTTATTTAATTCAATAATTAAATAATCACAAAACTCTCATTAATTAATTCGTCGATTAATTAATTCAAACCCACAGTCGAAAAATACCACATAATTAATTCATCAATTAATTATTCCAACTTAATCAAATTAATAACCCCAATTAATTCCTCAATTAATTATTATATCATAATCAATTTAATATCCTCAATTAAGTCATCAATTAATTTTTCTATCTCCATAATTTTAATAATCATAACAATCTATGATAATTAATTATATAAATAATTATCCCCATTCAACAACTTCAATATAAAAATAATTAATTAATTAATTAATTATTCAATTTCAAAAATCTCAATATATTTATAATTAATTTAACAATTAATTATCCAAATCATAATTTCATAATCTCGTAATTTATTTACCAATTAATTATTCATGATTTAAAATCCCAATATCCCAATTTCACATTTCCCTTAATTAATTAATTCACCAAATTAATTGATTTAATCAAAAATAAAATTGTTAAACATCTAATATAAATTATACAATTAAAAACACATAACTGTATTCAAGAATATAGGATTTAAATTTTTGACCACCTACCTTGAAATTGGTGATGAAGAATGTTCGCCAATGAATATCTCTAATTGAAGAAGATCAACCGAGTACGCAACGATGAATGTGGTGTAGATCCAAAACCTAAATCCACAGTTAAATGAAACAATATTTGTTAAATCTAGATCCAAATCCAACAACCCTAGATCTAAATTCAAAAAATCTAGATCTATATCCAATAATCCCAGATCTAGATTCAAAAAAAACTAGATCTATAGCCAATAAGCCTAAATCTAGATTCAATAAATCTAGATCTAGATCAAATAGTAGATAAACATCTTTCATTTATCTAGGAAGAGGAGTAGAAGATAAAGATAGAACTAAATGAGAAGAACACCCATACCTGGGAGGTGCGTGGTGGGTATTCAATCAAATATAGTGGTGCGCGAATGAGCTACGGTCCAATGTGTAGGTGCACGGACAAGCTTCGGTCAAAGACAGAGGTGTGCGGAGAACTTATGGTCCATGGAGAAGGTGCACAGAGGACTTCTGGTCCATGGAGGAGGTGTGCGGGGCATTTTAAGTAAAGAAAATAGGGTACATAGGGTTATGCGATGTTGGAGAGGAGTTTTTAAAAAGTTGCACGTGATAATTACATGACATGAATTCTCATTTCACCTCATGTAAAAATTTGTAACTAATTTCCTTTTTTCCTAATTAAATCCCATCAAACCATTTAAAAACATTAATTAAATATTACATGTGGTGTACTATAATTTCATGAAATCTCAACATGTGGTGAAACATAGTTACAATGGGGTAATCTTATTTCATGACATGTCAACATGTGGTGAAAACTACTTTCATGACATGTCGACATGTGATGAAAAATAGTTACAGGGGGTCTAAATTTTTGAAGTTGAAAATTAATTCAAAGTGAGAGTTAAATTCACTGGGTCTGCTTGAAACAATTCATGTTATGATTTGGGTACATAATGTGTATTTTTTATGCATCCAAAACACGCCACTTAATCTTGTTGCACCCTTGTAAAAATATAGGATCTTACAAGGGGTGTTATAGTTGGTATCAAAGAAAGTTTTTATAAATCCTTAGTCATTTGGATGACATTTTAATACACTTTTAAGATATTCTAATTTATAGTAACAATATAATGAGATAACTTTCGAGGATTTCCATGTTGCATCACTAAAGACATATCAATTCAGAATTCCTTTCCATATAGGAAACAATGTGAATATCGTAGGAAGGAATCAATAGGATAATATCTTTCTGAAATAACAACTTAAAATGTTTGTAGTTGATGCTAGGTAGTTTTTCAGTGTATTAATTCAATTAATAGAGGATAAAAACAATTGAACCCTTACAAGAGAGGAATTGAATTCTATGTAGAGGAATATTTCGATAGTATAGTCTTTCATTAAATCAAACCCTTTAGCCATGTGGCTTATGATTACATGTAAAATAGATCATGTCATACAAAAAATGAGAAAATAGATAGTTAATTAGTAGTGTGATGTTTTAAGAGTAATTAATAAGTTCATTATACAAATGCATGTCGGAATTCAGTTACTCAAATTGAGAATCATAATGATCAAAAAACATATGTGTGCAAAATTCTTTTCCTTGTATTACAGAAGATTCTAGACCCTCAAATAAAGTATTAATATGTATATTACTTATTGATTCAAATTATTCCAATGTATTATTTGATTCAGGATCTACACGTTCTTTTATGTTTTGTAAATTTATTATTAAAATGAAAATATCACCTCAGTAAATGAAGAAATAAATTTTGGTATACACTCTTAGTGGAAGTATTAATATAACAAGAATTGATTCTTATTATCATATATGTTATGTATTTTCCTAAAAACCTTATTATCTTACATATAGTTGAGTTTGATGTTATTCTTGGTATGGATAGGATTTCGGTTTATCATGATAAGATAGATTACAGAGATAATGAAGTTATATTCATTTTATAGAATGAGTTTCAATTTGAGTATAAGAAGTTTTTCATACCTATGATAATATATCATAAATTTGGGAAATTTAATAAAGATTGGGATGATATTTATCCAACACATGTTATTAAAAATAATATTATCATTTAGATTAGTTATGTGCCTTTAGTAAAGGAATTTTTGGATGAGATTCCTGATAATGTTCCTGGTGTTGTTCCTAATTGGGAGGTTATGTTTACCATTGACTTAGTTCATCATGCTACACTAATTTTAAAACCTATTTATCAAATGGATCCAATTGGGATAATGTAATTGAAAATGTATTTATAAGAGTAACTTGATAAGGGTTTCATCTACCATAACACTTCACTTAGGGTGATCCTATTTTTTAGATAAAAATAAGGATGGGTATATGAATATTTTCATGTATTATAGATAAATTAATAATATTATTGAAAAGGATAGTTATATATTTCCTCATATTAATGACTTGTTCGATTATCTCCAGGTGCTCAGTATTTTTCCATGATTGACCTAAAATTTTGATACTTTATGCTAAAAGTGAAGGAGGATGAAATTTTGAGGATAGTATTTCATAATAGGTATGAACATTGTGAGTCTTTTGTTGTTCATTTTGGGTTAACAAATTCACTTATTGTATTTACTGATCATACGAATAGAGTTTTTATAGAATTATTGGATAACATTGATGTGGTTTTCATTAATTAAATTCTATTATATTTGAATACTTATGAATATCTTAATATGCATCTAAGGAATGTTTTTTAGACCTTGTTGATGCTTCTTTCCGTCACAAAGTCTAATGACTAAAAGAGGTAAATACCTTAGTCCAAAGTGATTCATCCTTTTAAGAAACATCAAAAATCGAAAAAGGAATAAAGAAGGATTTCCTCCCACTTGGGTCGCGCAAGTTTTATCATGGTCATGCAAGTATACTTGCGCGCCACATAGTGGTCGTGTAGGTGACTTGCGCGCCCTCTTTGATTCTCGCCCAAGGTCTTCAGTAGCCTATAAATACCCCTTGTGGGCCCCCCATTTCGAGGACAGAAAAATTAGAAAACTCATATTCGAGCTCCCGACGCCCTAGTCTCTTCTAGAAGTCTTCCGAACACTTATAAGGTAATTTCTTACCTAGAATGGAAGCTCTAAACAGGGAAAACAGGGCCTAAGTGTTGAAACTCATCAGCACTTGCACGCCTAAGTGGCCAGCCCTTAAGGGAAATGGCCACACTTTCACTCCACCTTATCCCTTCAATAAAACCTGCACGCCACTCTTTTGGAATCCTTTAGGGATAATACTAAGGGATTGAGCCAAGTCTCGCCCAAGTATTACCCTAAGGGTTGACCATCGTGCACGTACCCATGTGTCACACAAGTATACTTGCACGACCAGGACTTGCGCGCCCACACAGGACTTGTGCGCCTCTCTCTTTTTGGGTGCCCCTCCTGCCTATTCACTTTCTTTCTTCAAATCCACCTCTCCTCTTCAAAATTTAGCCTTCAGAACCCTCTTCAAAGCCATTTATGGCATGGTTCCTTTGTTGGATTCCTTATCTGAAAGGAATTTTGTGGAACATTTTTTAAAACCTAGTGATTTACATATATTTATGTCACTATGGTTAGATATTTCATTCATTAAACCTCATACTTTAAAGATGAGAGGATATTTAACTTGGGCCTCCTTCTCAGGAGTAAGTCCCAATCTCAAAATCCCAAATATGGGCATCCTCCTTAAGAGTAAGCCCCAAGTCCCCTAACCTGGGCCTCCTTTTCAGGAGTAAGCCCCAGTCTTCAATTTCCCTTAATTTTGGGCATCCTCCTCAAGAGTAAGCCCCAACCATAATTCTTTTAATATGGGCATCCTCCATAGGAGTAAGCCCCAAGTTCCTAAAATCCAAATTCCCTTAATCTGGGCTTCCTTTTCAGGAGTAAGCCTCAGTCATAATTCCCTTTAACCTGGGCCTCTTCTTTAAGAGTAAGCCCCAGTGATAATTTCTCTTAACTAGTCTTAATTTACTTTTGATTTGGGCTTCCTTCTCAGGATTAAAACTCAATCATAAGTCCTCTCTAATTTGGGTATCCTTCTCAGGATTAAGTCCAAAGTTAAGTATCCAAATCTCCATAAATCACATATACCTTTATGAACCTTGTTCTCGGGTTTCTTCACTGAATTAAATCCTAATATTCATCTATCTGGGAATTCATACATACATAAGCCCCACATCATTTCTTATAATTTCATCTTTCATGGCACAATTGTCTGGTTTTACCAATACCTGTTGTTTCTCACACCGAGCATGACTCATGTGAGCTTAGAGTGTAAAAGTAATTATGACATCTTTCTTTGAGCCATCAATCATGCATAAACCTCATACTTCTTTACTCAAACTATGTGGGTTTTGATTCCTTTTCTAAAATAAAGGATACTTTGGTAGCCCATCTGTGGGTATGATCCCAACTCTGAAATAATCTATATCCTTCTGAAAGACAATAAACTTCAAGTGCCTCACTGAGTGGCTTTAAAACTTGTATGGTTATCATAATGACAAATATATTTATATATAATGTGTTAAAGGATACCATTGACTAAGAATCTCTAACAAATACAGATGATTCTCTATTGATGAAGAACCTCAAATACATATAAAAGATTCTCTAAATCTCATTGATACTAATTATTGATTATCAAATCTAAAGGAAAGCTCATTTTCATACTTGTTAATTTAATAAGGATTCACGAACATAACTTAAATCTACAAAGAGAGTCTTGGAGTAGACAATAATTCCCCTCAAAAAGGTGTGATGAGTCTGACCTCCCATCCTCCCAACCAATGAAAATTCTGAAGCTTCATCAGTTCACAACTAATGAGCACCTACCTTTGGAAAGTATGTCCAAATGGATATGGAATCATTAGATGTTTCCGGTTCTATGAACAAACCTGTTAGAAACCGCTTGGAATGTTTGAACCTTAAATCAATGAGGTCATTCCCATTTCCAGAGGAAACAAAAAATGGTGAACCTGACGTGAATCCTTAACCAAGTTAAAATGATGTTTTACTTATTTTGTTAGGCCCCTATTTAAACTCAATGAGAGGGCCAAAAGAAAAATCAATAACATATGTGCTCATAAAAAAGATGTAGCGGCCGAACTTATCTTGATTATGTTTGTTATATCAAATAGACACTCTTTTCCAAGATCTTCTGCTTTACAGAAATGGATTCTCTTAAGCTCATGCCTGTGAATACCTCTGCTGTGAATGCCTTTGCTGCTACTCCTGCTGGATCATCACCCGCTCTGAGGAAAACATCACCTACTCGGCATCTTCAACACTGGGTATCAAATGAGTTGGTTAAGGAATACCGTAAAAATGGTATTGTTCTGACTCTGGAGGCTGCTCGACAAGCCCTCCAAATCAATAATTCACCCTGGTCGTCCGGATAGCAACGGCCAGCGATCAAGAAGTAGGTGGTTCCAACCACCGTCTCCAACCGTTTCGGGCCGTTATCCCTGGAACACAACAACCATTCCCACCCATATTTTGAGGAGGTTAATGAGAAGGTCACTGAAGGCCTTAATTCAAGGAAACATGAGCCCTTCTTGAGGGCTCCCATCAACAATCGCCACCAGACTCGTGCGGCAGTGCGCCCTCAACGTGATGAGGGTATCACCTTCTGGGGTTCGGCTCTGGTCCCTTAGACCTGAGCATGCAAGACGAACCGCTAGAGGCGAAATCCGCTCAACGGTGAGCAGGTTCTTATCTCTGTCATTTCCAGAGAAGTCCACCAACCTAACTTGGTGGAAAGCAACGAGCGGGCACACACACCCGTCCGTTTTAATTCCGTTGTCCAGCAGACTCGTATGGAAGCAACACGCCAATCCCGTCATGAAATTCCGGCAGAGTATTATAGATAGGAACATACACCTATTTATAATTAATCAGCTATTCATCAAGCTCGTCTGACTACATACAATGAAACCTGCCAACCCAATGTGTTGACAACTGGTAAATATGAACATACACCTACTTACACTCATCGATCCTGCCAGCAATCTTTTCTGCCAGTATTGAAGGAAGTACGTTAACCACGTTTGGTGGAGTGCAATCAGTAGGCACATACACCTTCCAGTATTGATCAAGCCTACCAACAGTTTTGTTTGGTAACACCTGGAGAAATCGGTCGAAAATATCTAGTGACAAACAAGAGGAAAACACAACTCTATGCCCCCACACTTGAGTACTTTCAGAATTCACTGATAGGAAAAGGAGGATTGGATCAGGAACACACACCTACTCCAAGCACAGAATGGACGTATATTCTCGTTCCAGCAGCTGAAGTCACCAAACACATTCTGACGATGGTGAAAGAGCAGAAGAAAATCCCGGCTCATATTCTAGATTCCTGTCGGGATATTATAACAGATTTAGCAGCATCACAGGGAAATAAATGCAAATCCATCCCTACCAGTGGAGTGACATATCAACAGTTCACTCCAGAATAGACACACACCTCTGTTCCAGTCCAAGAGGGTTGTGGGTCATACTCCCCCATGTCATACAGATAACTAAGTCAGGCACATACACTTGATTTGAGCAGAGATAATCAGCCTAACCTGACTATTTCTCCTGAGAAGGCATATACACCTGCCCATAACAACCACTTTCGTCAACAAGTGGTTCCTAAAGTGAGTAAGAAGGCATATAAAAAAAAGAGTCATCCAGAACAGTCAAGAAACCAAGGGCCAATCTGTAATAAGGCCTTACTTGATGCTGGAGTTCTTAATTCACTCAGACAATTATCTATTGCAACTCAAGATTCTACTCTCTCAGTTCCCAATAGTGGGAACATTAATTCCGAAGGTCTTCATTAGACACTTCCTCATGAAGTCTTGCTTCATGACAATTCGTTTGATCTCAAAGTTTCATCTTCATATGAGATCCACAAGAACCCTCTGTCTGGCCAGAAGATCTAGGAGAAAAATGTTTCATCTTTTGTTGTAACCCACCATGGTGGTCCTCCCCATGATGAAGAATTTAGTTGTGAAAGTCATCTCCACATTAGTAATTCACATTTCATGGAAAATGCTCCAATAGACAATGTAGTGAAGAGAAATCCATCTTATATTGAGGCACTTTCAAATGTGAAGCCAGTAATGTCTAATGTTTTACCACTAGCAGGTGAAATACTTTCTCAATCAGAAGATATCCCGGGGTGTAGGTCATTCTCTGAACCACCCCTGGGTCGTTCATCTTCTATTTTGATCAGTGAATTCTCTACCAATCTTGTTGAATCTGATAAAGCAACAAGGAAGCACCAAATTTGGTCTAATCAGGTAGAAGAATCTTCATTGGATGATAAAGAGGAAGTACTGAATATGAGAAAATAACTGGCGAAAGGTGAAGTGCCAGTTATGTTTTGACCTTTGGTTGACTCTCAGTATGACATTCCAGAGATGTTGATGGAAGATGGAATTCATGATATTCGTCTCAACATATGGAAAACTCTTTATCAGTTGAAAAAGAAAATATTATCTTATAATGAATATGAAAATCATGTCAAGATAATAGAAGGGTTAAAATGCCAAATTGACTTGGCATCTCTCTCAGCTTCTTGATATCCGAAGGCTGAAAAGCAGCAGAGAGCCCTTCAGCATCCATACCTTGGCGCACTAAGAAGATTGCACCAGTTAATTGCCAATGCCCCATCTGGTATTCATATCAGGGGATGGGGTGTCCATGGAGCACTACATTTCACTGTACTCTCTAGTCAGCAAAGCCCATCGAATATGTTTTCATGCAAAGTTATTGCCCATGGCCGGCCACAGCCAATTGGCTTTGTTTGTAATCAAAGGCTCGCTCAAGAACCGGCCTCAACTAGTTCCTCTCAAAATCAAGCATACAGAGAACAATTTGTTGAATTACTCATGCATCAAGCAAACAAGAATATTGAACAGGCTTCTCATTTGGAGCGTGCACATCATCAAGTGACAGAAGTGTCAGAAATCATCAAACAGTCTTTTGAGCCGGGTGATATGAGTGGATGTAGGTTGATGCATCCAGCCAATTTCCGGACTAAAGTCTGCAATATCATGAGAGATTTCAAGAAAGTCTCAGATGTAGAATCTCAAGAGCCACCCCAGCTTTCTAGATTGAGGACTCTTTTATCCCAACCCTCAGAATCAACAAATGGGATTCGAGGAGTTGATCAGAAACAGCAGGAACAGCCCCAGTCCACAGGACTGGGTACTTTTTCAAATCCTCAATCTCTCCCTCAAAGAAATTCAGTCTTATCTCGATTAGGGACGAATCCCCAAGAAGAATGAAGAGTCGAATTATCAGGATATTCCATCCAAATTACAGTCCGTCAAGAAGTTCCTAAGGGATCAAATCAACAAAAGGCAATGTCTCATCAAGGACATGGAATAAGACAATATCGCAGAAATGCCGATAGAAGGGATGCAATGCGTTATGCATCAATTAATTTCATCAATGTCATTATTGCTAATTCCCCATATGAGGCTCACTCAGAGGGATCAGATGAAGAGGTTCCTGCTCAATAATTTGTTCACACAGACACAAATGAAGAAGGTGTGCGTATAATAAATCAAAGGTTTACCTAGAATATGGGTATTCCTTCAAATAACAAACTTCCCCCTCTCCGAAAGGCGTCTAACAAAGGGAAAGGGAAGAATCAGGTCACATACCCTTCCTCTGGAGAAGGCCAATAGCTCTCATTAGAGAAAAGATTCGCACAACAAGAGGAAGAAATGAAATAATTAAGGAGTTTGAATGCAGAACTACTTCAAGGTAGTCTTCCTATTAAGCATGTTGAAGTCAGTCAGCCAAGGGAATTTGTTGCGGCTACTGAGATGGATCAAGAATATCCTCCTTTATTAGTACACCCTCATAGGTCTAATCCTATGGGTCAGGTGGAACAACAACCGGTGGTGTTATCATCAGTTGCAGTACCAGCCACCACATCTGTCCAAGTTCCAGTTATTGCACCTACTCAGGTCCAAGCTCAACTGGATGTTTCTCAAAAGTTAATAACTACTATTGAGTCATTAACAGCTCGGTTGGAAGCTATGGAGGGAAAACGAGCTCAAATTTAACCAGAAAAGAGAGCTTACCCTGAATGAGTTGATACAATTCCTCCCCCATCAAACTTTGCAAGTACCACATTCCCAATCTTTAATGGTTCGGGAGACCCAGAGCAACACTTAACACATTTTGTTTCTCATTGTGATCCTATGATGGGAACCCCTCAGTAACAGGAAGCAGTTAATCTCAGGTGTTTTTTATAGTCATTACAAGGACCTGCTTTTGTTTGGTATACAAGCTTGCAATCCCGGTTAATTACCGGATGGGAGGATCTCCGTCAACGATTCCTTCTTAAATTCAGCTCAAAGTTTCCAAAGACAACATTTTTTTATCTTACAAACTATAAGAAAAGGGATAATTAAAGGGTTTCATATTACATTTCTCCCTGGAAGGGGTTAACATATTCCTTGAGCTTAGCACTCCCTCAAGAAGAATTGTTTCCAATTTGTGTGGCAAATTTGCGTGATGAGTTGTGCACATCGTTGATCCCTGTGAAATACACAGGAGGGTTTCTAGACCGTACTTAGATCGCTCATCAGATTGAATACTCTCTTATGAAGACTAAGGATAAAACTCGTGTAATTCCATTAGCTCCGGGAAGGAGAATGGGTAAAGCAGAGACTTCTATAGTTATGCTTAAACAAGCACCTGTACCTGATTTCAACTCAAAACCATTATCTTACCAAAGGGTTCCACCTCCTGTGTGTCAACAATAGAGGCTGTTTTGTCAAGATGATCAAAGAGATTAAATATGGAAACAATTTGAGGATCTGAAGAGAAAAGTTTACTCTTTCCGAAATGAACAAGTTCCTAGTTACTTCATTTCGGCTTTGGAAAATAATTTGGTTCAATTGAAAAGGCCCAAGAGGCTGAACAAGGAAGGAGATAAATATTGTCCCAACTATTTCCCATTTCATCAGATTTTGGGGCATCTCATTCAGGAGTGTTTTGTCTTCAAAGACCTCCTGTAAAAAATGGTGGACTCGGGAAAAATCAAGTTGAAAGGTTCTTCATCTCAGGTAGCATGTGTAACTGCTACAAATCCAGATGAAGAAGGAGAGTGGAAAGAAGTCAAGAACAAAAATGCGCAAAAATATGATGATTGGATGGTCAAAAAAACAATCAACTGAACTCATGCCATTTTGTGAACGCAATTGAAGAAACCAATTGTGTCTTCTACTATGAATGCCACAGCAAATTCCCCTTCATCAGAGGGAAAATCCTCAAATAAAAGGCATAATTCAAAGAAAGAAGAGAAATCAGAAGAAGATGAGATCGTGTCAAAGACCAAATTGTCTTTGACTCTGGCAGATTTTATGACATCTACTTCAAAGCCATGTTCACCGCCCCACCAAATGGCATGCCCTAAATTGGATAATCAGGCAGAGTCTTCATCGGATGAAGAATTGATCTTTGGTTCTATTAATATGATTCATTTAACAGATCCTTATACCAGTCGCAGTTTCGATTTTGATGAGCCTGAATTCCCTATATCAAACAGAGGAATTAGAGGGAATTCTAGAGGATAGGGATACAGATGAATACGTGGATATCCTAGAAGCCACTATTCCAATCATACTCCTACTAGAACTGTGTATGCAGCAGAAACTCGTGGCAGAGCCCTTCAGCGGGCTCAGTAAGAACAAGAAAATTATTCCACCAATAGCAGATTCAGTCTTGGTACAATTATTCTGTAAGATTGGTTAGAGGTTCCACCTTCTTCCTCTCAACAAACAAATAGACCTAGTCAGTCTAATTTTCCAAATCCAGGAGTATTTCCAACTCCTACCCCGATTCAAGAGGCATCTACTTCCAAAGCATTAACTTCCAAGGCACCTGTGAAACCACATGTTCCTATTGGGAAATACAGACCTTTGGATCAAAAATATGATGTATTGAAACATTTTTCCCAATTACCATCCAAGTTATCAATTTTGGATGCCTTAAATTTATCAAAGGATCTTTGGGAGGCACTCATCGAGGCTTTTCATGTCCTTAGGAATTTGAAACTGAAATTGTTGTAGCTGAAGTCTATCATGTAGAGAATAATCCTGCATAATTCCATGTAGTGATATCCTTCACAGATGAAGATGAAGAAGATGTTGTGCATGGATATATTAGACCTTTGTATTTATCTGGCAAGGTCAATGGTGTGGACATTCGAAGAGATTTCATTGATAATGATTCAAGAGTCAACCTCATCCCCATTCGTACACTTCATCGATTGGGCCTTACAGAATATGATTTATCTCATTCTACTCTAATGTTGCAAGGATATGATAAAAATGAACAAGAACCACTGGGCGAGATTACACTCAGAACTCAGTTTGGAGACCTTGTATCCAATTCATATTTCATGGTTGTTGATCACGATACAGCCTTCAATGTTTTTCTTGGAAGACCTTGGCTACATCAACATGCGGATATCCCTTCATCATACCATCAATGTCTCAAATATTGTTTCGATGGTTAAATTGGGACATTGTATGGTGATAAATCCCCCTTCAAAACATGTGAATCTCAATACATTGAGGCGGAATTCTATCACATGAAGGGTAAGGAGAAATCCACAACAAGGGAGGTTACCAAAGTTAATGCTCTATATGGTTTGGATAAGATTCCAGTAAACCCATTCACACATGTGAGTGGAGATTATGTGTTTCCTATCAGTAAAATTGACATGACAGACCCAAATCAAAATACTCTTATGGAAACCTCCATAATGTCAATTACGGTAATTAAGCCAGACATCATGAGAGAAATTGGTGATTCACCAACCAATGATGAAAGCTCAAATGAGGATGTCTTTATTTCATCTGCTGAAATCCAGCAAGTCTATACTTATCCAACCAGTCCAGAAGAAGTTATATCAATTTCAGATTTGAACGATGATGTTGATTCTGAATCCTTCATCTCCTCTTTATTACCCAAGGAATACCCTTCATCATCAATCGGGTCGGAAATGGAAGCTTCTTCTTCAAGATGTTCAAATTTTAACATATCTTCTGATCATGGAAATTCTACTTCATCATCTACTATATAGGTAGAAATAGAATAAATAACACATGTTGGAGAAGAAGAGGAAGATCTCAGGGATGCTCCTCCAGCATTTGAAGAGGGTATCTCTACCACCGTAGATGAAATAAAAGAAATAAATCTAGGTACAAAAGAAGATCCATGTCCCACTTTAATTAGTACGTCCATGACTCTTGAAGAGAAAGAGATGTATATTTCATTTTTAAAGCAAAATCGAGATATATTTTCTTGGAACTATACAGAGATTCCAGGGCTTGATCCTGATGTTGCTACTCATCATTTGGGTTTTCCAGAAGAACATCGAGGATTTAAGCAAGCTGCAAGAAGAACACACCCAACCTATGCTTCCACAATTAAAGCTGAAGTGAATAATATTATCAAATCTAACTTCGTTAGAGAAGTTCAATATCCCAAGTGGTTGGATAATATTGTCCATGTGAAAAAGAAGAATGGACAAATTAGAGTTTGCATTGATTTCAGAGATCTTAATCGGCATTGTCTTAAGAATGATTTTATAGTTCCGATAACAGAACTCTTAATTGATGCAACAGCTGGCTATAAAGAACTTTCCTTCATGGATGGATATTCAGGATATAATAAAATCCAAATGGCTCTAGAAGATGAGGAATCTACAGCCTTCAGGGCCCCTCAGGGTGTGTTTTGCTATCAGGTAATGCCCTTTGGCCTGAAAAATGCAGGCGCAACATATCAGCGTGCCATGCATCGTATCCTTAAACCCTTTCTAGGGAAGTTTGTTGAATGTTATGTGGATTATTTGGTGGTTAAATCCAAGAAATTTTATAATCACTTGGCTGATTTGGAAGTCATATTCCACAAACTTCGGCAACATAATTTGAAGATGAACCCCTTAAAATGTGCTTTTGGGGTAACCTCAGGAAAATTTCTCGGCTTTGTTGTATTCCATCGTGGTATAGAAGTCGATCCTGAGAAGATAAATTCAATCCTTGGTATGTCACCTCCTCGTAATTTGAATGACTTGAGAGTAATTCAAGGACACTTAGCCTATATTTGGCGTTTCATCGCCAATTTGGCAGGAAAAAGTTTACCCTTCACCAAATTGATGAAGAAGGGATTCACTTACCAGTGGACTGAAGAATGTCAATAAGCATTCGATATTCTCAAGAAATATCTCTTGAGTCCACCAGTATTAATGCCACCTGTTGAAGGAAGACCACTTATCCTCTATGTGAAATCCTTATAGCAATCATTGGGTGCCTTCCTTGCCCAAAAGAATGATGCTGGGAATAAAAACAGCCTCTATTATCTCAGTCGGACTATGTTTAAAGATAAAACCCGATATTAAAATATTGAAAAGTGCTACCTAGCATTAATCTTTGTAGTTCAGAAGTTGAGACACTACCTGCAACATCACAAGGTTCAATTGGTATCTCACAATAACCCTCTCAAATTCATCCTTAGTCGTCCAATGCTTACAGGACTTCTGGCAAGGTGGGCAGTTATTTTTCATCAATTTGACATTCAGTATGTGTCTCAAAAGGCAATAAAGGGCCAAGATCTGGCTGATTTCCTTGTTGAACACCCTTCATTAGAAGATACATCTTCAGATATTGAACTTCCTGACGAGGAAGTCTTTTCTATTCAAGATAGTCTTCAAATATGGGAAATGTACTTTGATGGTGCTTCTAGAAGTCCAACAGGGAAGAAAACGGAAGATCCTAAATTCAACAAAGTTGGGTTAGGAACTATACTCATTTCCCCATAAAAGGTAGTGCTACCTTATTCCTTCTCATTGTTGGGAGGTGGTATAAATAATGAAGCAGAATACCAAGCTCTTATCATAGGATTGGAGTTGGCGCTTCAAGCATAAGTGAATCACTTAAAGGTGAAAGGTGATTCAGACCTTGTAATCAAACAAGTCAATGGGGATTATACAATCAAAAAGGAAGAACTAATCTTTTTGTATGATTATGTCAGAGAGTTAATGGCAGAATTTCCTTCGGAACCGACATTTTCTTATTTACCAATATCACAAAATGCCCAAGCTGATGCGATGGCTAATATAGCCACGGCTCTGGAAGATCCAAATCGGGACGAGACAAGCATCAGTATTGCCCATCGTCGTACAATTTCACCTTATGTTCAAATCAGAACAGATGAAATCAATGAAATTAGTCCTATTCCTAAACCGTATGGTCATACTACAGGATGGATGACACCTATCAGGGAATACCTTCAAAATGGAACACTTCCACCTGATAGAGCTGGGAAAGAACAAATCTGGCGACGTGTGGTCAATTTCACTCTTTATGATAGCCCAGATCACCTAGAGAAAATTCTCTACAAAAGAGGTTTTGATGGAGTTCTCTTTAGATGAATTGATGGTGAAGAGACAATGGCTGCCATGAAAGAAGTACATGCAGGAGTATGTGGTGCCCATTAGTCTGAACACAGACTATCTGATCAAATTCAAAGGCTTGGATATTTTTTTCCTTCAATGATACAAGATTGTGTTGATTTCATAAAGAAGTTTCATTCTTGACAAGTACATGCCAACTTCATTCATCAACCCCCAGAGTTGCTTCATACTGCTAAATACTTGTGGCCATTTGCCACATGGGGAATGGATGTAGTGGGACCTTATCCTTCAGATACATCTAAGTAGTTTAAGTACATTCTTACTGCTACTGACTTATTTTCCAAATGGGCAGAGGAAATACCTCTCAAAGAAGTCAGTTCTATTATTAGCTTCATCAAGTCTAACATCATTACCATATTTGGTGTCCCTCATACCATATTAACAGACAATGGCACCAAATTCTGTTCATCTGAGGTGAGAAAGTTGTATCAATAATACAACATCAAATCAAATCATTCATCTTGATATCATGCAGCAGCCAATGGCCAGATAGAAGCCTTCAACAAGACTCTTTCGAACATACTGCAAAAGATGGTGGATAAAGATAAGAAATCATGGTCTGATAAACTCTTTCATGCGTTATGGGCTTATCAGACCACCACCCGCACTACAACGTGGTCAACTCCATATTCATTGGTATATGGAACAGAAGCAGTCGTGCCCATTGAGGTTCAATTACCCTCGCTCAGAGTAGCCATTTGTGATCAGTCATCTACAGATGAACAATCTCAAAAGTGATTGGATGAATTGGAATAGTTAGATGAGAAAAGATTGTGCACCTTGCACCACTTGGAAGTCTATAAGAATCTAATAGCACGATCTTTCAACAAAAAAGTTCATCTTCATTCATTCATTCAGGGAGAATTGGTATTGGTTCGCAGAAATCTAATGATACTGGGAAAGAAACCTCCCAAGATGGAACCAAAATGGGAAGGACCTTATTCAATACATAAGGTCTACTCCAATGGAGCTTATTCTTTAATATCAATGGATGGAGAACTCATCACTACTCCAACCAATGCTAAATTTCTGAAGAATTATTTAGTGTAACGTAAATACCTTATCGTCCAGCAAGATGTTAAACTGCATCATCATCGGCCCATGCATATGACCTTAAACTATTTTCACTTATGTCTAACACGATGCTAAACTGTGAAAAAGTCCCTAATACGTCCAACATGACGTTAAACTATGTCATCTTTTGTTCTTACTGCATGAAATTAAACTGAACAGTCCCCCTTTCATCCAACATGACGTTAAACTGTATTTTCCCAATCGTCTTAGCTACAGGACACTAAACTGTATAGCACCAATAGTCCTCATTGTAAGACTTTAAACTACATAATCCCTTCATGTGTCCTACATAACATTAAACTGTGCACCGTTAAGGTTGTTGTTACCTCTTGTTTCTTACACCGAGTATGACTCACGTGAGCTTAGAGTAAACTTCAACCATAACACCCTCTCAGGGCCTCTAACCATGCGTAAGTCTTAACACCATTTTTTTGGGTCATTTTCCTCAAGAACAACCAGATTACCAATTCATTCTTTAATTGAACTATGCGGACTTCGATCCTTACCTTCTAGGCTGGGTACGTAGGCAACCTATTGAGGTTAAATCCCAAAATCAATATCTTCACATCGGTTCACCTCTGTCTCATATGATATTGATCTATGAAGAAACCCCCAGAACCAATGTTTTTACATTGGTTCACCACGGTCCATGCATATGACCTTAAACTATTCGCATTTTTTTCCTGTACGAAAATAAACTAAAACATTCTTTGACACCCTCACCTGAGAGGGAATCATTATTTACATTGATCTCTAATCATATTATATTCCAAAGACTACGTGTATACATGGCAATGCCCAAACTTTTTATCTTGGTTCAATCCATCATTGCACTAAAGTCCCCTTTCACCCTTCACTTGTACGAATCAAATCTGTACAGATGGTATTTCAAGAACTACATGCGGCTTGATTCCCATCCTTATGGGATACGTAGGAACATTCGAGCATCCCTCGAATCCAGCCCCAAGTCTTTGGGCCTAATCCCAAATTCCACCTAACCTCAAATTCCACTTTCAGTCCCTTAGCTGAAAAGTCCCTATGAAAACACACACAGTGTATTCATTATTATGGTCCAAGCTCTATGACCCTAAACTAAGATTTCTTATACTCTTTTCCCACATGACATTAAACTGTATTCTAAGAACTACATTTTTCTTGATTCTCATTCTAATGAGACATGTAGTGAAGTCCAACATTTCAATTCAGGACCCATCCACAACATGATTATGGTTAGCATTGGTCTGTGCATCTATACATGCATTGAACAAATGCTCATTTTTATGTGTCATACTCCTAACCTTAAATACTTCCAGATCTCCATAACCCTTTTCTTGACTTCTGGTCACAAAATGTTTGATACTTGAGAGTTCTTTTGTCTGATTATGCAGCATGTTCCCTTAGGCGGCTTTGCATAAGTAGTCTACATAACAGACTTATCAGCCAAAAGATGATATTATTTGACTATGCATGCAATGCCCTTAGGTGGCCCTGCATAATTCATCCCCCTAACGGGTTTTTCAAATAATGGTAACTTCATTCTTGGGAGGAAACCCTCTTTTTCCTTAGTTTTCTTAATGACAATATGTAGAGATCCGCAAAAAAAATAGCCATCCTTAACATATTTGTCCCATACTCTTTTTTAGGATCTGAAAGTATTCAAGTCTATGGTTTATATTTCCCTTCCCTACGTTTGGGTCAGACCTTCGTAGGAGTGACATTCATCCAGTTCATAGACAATCTTGTTTGTAAATATCTTCTCCATATTCAAGTACCTCTCTCCATATAGAAAACTCTATGATTTGGAAATTTTGAATCCCCATAAACTTCCACTGGATTTTTAGCAGTATAAAAGTAAATTTATAAGAGTTCTTTTTCCTGAATATGCAGCACGTTCCCTTAGGCGTCCTTGCATAATAAGTCTACATAACGGACCTGTCAGCCAAAAGATGCTATTATTTGACTATGAATCCAATTCCCTTAGGTGTCCATGCATAATTCAACCCCCTAACGGGTTTGTTAAATAGCGGTAACTTCATTCTTGGGAACTACTTCTTCTAATGCCTTTTATCCATTTTTCATATCATTCCTCAGATTCAAAATTTCTTAAATCATAGTTTACATATTTTCTCTCATACTTGAACATGGTAATATGTTTTCAGATAAATTATCAAGGATTTGAGTCAATGTTAATCCATTCGGTCAAAGCTATTTTGACCTTAAACATTATCCTTTTTTATGTCTGACGTGCATGACTTTAAACTTCCTGCAAAAGACAAGGGAACTATAAACAAAAGTCAAGTTCCAGCTCACTAAACATACATTTCGTATGATTTAGGTAATATTGAGCAGTTAAAGATTCAGATTTTGTAGGGTTATTTTTATAATCCTAGTAAAAATCAAACTATGTTTACTAGGCCCATTGGCTTAGGTAAAAATTTAAATAAAGTAGCAAAAGAAATCATGCACAAATGATTGAAGATGAAAGTGTTTTTCATTGATGCACAAAATTTAGAAGGACATCCACAAACTGGGGTCTCTTATATTTTCCAAGAATTACAAAACGCTATCAACATAAATCTTCATTTGATTTATAGCATCCTGAGCTTCATCAGCAGCCACTTGAAGCTCATGCACTCGACCAAATTCACTCTTTTCAGCTTTATGGGGTGCTTTCTTAGCTTCATAAATGGCTTTCATACCATTTGTTTGAACTCCTTCTAGTGAATTGTTTAGTCGGTCAAGTTCCCCAGTAACAACATCCAACTATTGTTGAAGGTGAATCTACTGGACAACCTTCTCCTTGATCTTATGCTTTATATCTTTCAACTTGGCAGCATGATCAACCTCAACTCAGGATAACACAGCCTCAAATTCACCGATATTGGCTGACAGCCTTACTCTGGTCAAATCTTGATGGTACTTCTGCTCTTGTTCCCTTCTTAATATGACTTGTTTTACTGCGGCATGGATATTTTGATATCCAAAACTACCAAGCCCCAACATGACGAACAGGGATGACAGTCGGTGAATCTTCGATGATAGCTCTTCTAAAGGCACTTCGGATATGATCTTTCATATGTTCTGACATGCCTTGCGTCATGAAAATTGGAGTGCCTTTTGTATCTCCGGGTCTGATTCAGCATCACTGTCATAGGGGGGGATATAATCCGGGATTAACGCACTTAGGGAAGTGCCCTGTTCTGCTCCTTCCCCCCTGACCCGTGTTTCTTCACTTTCTATTCCCGTTGGGGCGGAAGCTGAGGCTTTACCTCCAGATCTAGCCACTAAAATTGATGGCCCTACGTAATCAATTGAAAGTTTTTGTTAGTTTCAAAGGATAACAAAAGTTGATTGGTTGTCTTGTAAATTAAGTAAAATCGCAAAAAATTGTTATCTCTTACCCAACAGTAGATCGGTAACTTGAGAAGGCTCATCCCCATCTTTCCTAGCTTCAATAGTATTTTCAGGACGAGTTTCAGGAAGCTCTGCCAGTTTAAGCTCCACTTGAGCTAATGTCTCTACAATAGTAGGGTTTTCTGTACATCCTTTAGGCATTGGCAGTTCAGCAGTTTTCCCACATAGAACTGCACATTTCAACCGATCATGATCAGAGATGTAATAAGAAGTTATTTTTAATAGGATGAAGGATAACACTCACGTCCATAATCTTCTAAATTACCTGGTAATTTAACATGATCTAAAAAATCTTCAAAAGATGCGCCAAGTTCCATTATTTCATCCAATGTAATCTCAGAATCCTGGTTAATCTCACCAGTGGGAGCATTCGATATGTCTTCTTGGCAACCTTCATTCTACAGCCTCTGACCCTGGGCAGCTTCTTTAGATAAAATAGTGGCATCAGTTGTAATGGTCACCAAAAGATCTAGTTTAGGGGTTGAACCTAAAGTACCACGGAATGGAAGTCAGTTGATGTTTCATTCAACATTTTATGAAACATTGTTAACTTACCAGAAACAGGTTCTTCTCTTCTTGTAGTAGCAGTAGGAGTGATACTGGGAACAGACGCTGGTTCCTCTTTAGGAGCAGCCAAGCCAGCATGATCTTGTGATTGTTCACCATCACCCTCCGTTGTTCTTAGAGTATGGTCATTCCTCTCCCTCAAAGGGGAAATTGAAGAAGCCCCTGTAATCCCAAAAAGTATGAGTAATCTTTTCATGGGTTAAGACTCATGATTATCTGAAGGACTTACCACTACTGATGAAGCGTTTAGCTGTGGACTTCCTCCTTCGATGCTTTTACTTATTTGGCTTTTTGGGAGTGAGGGTATCATCATCTATAGGTACAGGAATTGGAGAATGAAAAGCCATGTCTAATTCCTTGTCCATGGCTTGCTGTCCTGGAGATATTTCACCCTACTCACGAGGAGATTCATTAGCCCCGGTGGCAGTACAACCAGGGCTATACTGTGGTGAAGAAACCTCAGCAGTTCCTTTCTTTGAAAGCTGCAGGATAAAGAAAATAATTTCCTTGAATAACAAAGCTTTGATTGAAATCAAGTTGCAAAGCAAATAAGGAAAGAGACTTACATCTTTAGGAGCCATGTAATCGTGTCACTCCTCATCTTAGGAACCACCCTCAGTGGCACCATGATTTATCATTTACTTCACCTGCTTGGTGACAGGAATGGAATCATCGGTGGCATATATGAGCATATCCAGCTCTCTGATGTAAGCCCGCACTTCATCGTGGTTATCCTTGTAACGGATATCTGTAGAAGCCCAAATATTCCCTATTCCAGGGATTTATAGCCCCTCGCACAGATCTATCCAGGCAGTTTCAGCACCGCAATATAAACTTTTCCATGTCTGGACAGCCTCTGGTCGTAGATATTTAACATGTGTACTAGAAGGCTATGAGGAGGGTCCTACAATTTTAGACTTCAGCTTCTTCCCAACTCCTACAACTACAGATAAAGGATAAGAAAATAAGACTTGTTGCTCTATAAAGTAATGGTGATTAAATTTCCCCAATGAAGTAACTCACTATGAGTCGATGGAGTTGGTCTCTTGATTCTGACAGGGGGATTATATCTGGAATGAGGCCGCTTTGCCACATGTTGCGCCTCATCATCCCCATCCTGGGAATCCGGCGAGTTGGCCCTAGGTGAAGAACCCAGCGAATCAGCTCTGGGTGGTGTAGAAGAATCACCTTCCAGATGAAGGGTTTCTTTCTCTACAATTATTTTCCTTTTCCCCACCTGATAAACTGGGTGATTCAACACCCCTCCAGGGTATGATGCTATCCAGTTCTCGGCATACCATGTAGTTAAGTTACTAGCCACTTTTTCAACTGGTAGATCAAATATTTCCCCGTTCTTCTCCCTAGATGTCAGCAACCATAGTTTTCGGGCAACCATTGGATGTTTCTTTGACCTGACATGCATAGGGGGAGATACAACAGTTTTCTGCAAACACTTTAATTGACGTGAAAATATGTATGGAGCATAGGCCTTGCATATAATCTCTCCGTCAATCTTGGTGGCCAGTACACCATCTCTGCAAGCCAGCATGTATGCCCTCAATTCCAGGCTGGCTGTTCCATCATCAACAAACCGCCTGGTTGGTAGGTTTCCATAAGGAATGAAATTGAATTCCTTATACATGCTCAGCCTCACCTTCATGTCATAATAATTGAAAGATAGAGGAGCAATTCCAAATAATGCCTGCACTGATGGCCTGAAAGAACTTCTGGGGATCTGTACTCCATTCTGTACATTATATGTTCTGAAGTGAGTGGCGATCCATCCCCACAAAAATTTTAATGGTCCCACTATTCTCAAAGGAGACTTACCCATGAAGACATGGAGTAAGCTCCTGTGAATCTTTGCTAAATGGGGGTATCCAACCCAACCATTTTCCCCTCAGCCAACTTGGCTGCAACAACAAAGATCCCTGGCCTGACACCTCCCTTCAAATCCCTGAATGGAAAAAGAAAAACACTGAGCCACAAGGCCAAGAAGCCTGCCAGACGAGTCTTTTTTGGGATTCTCTGATTCACTTCATATCCCCACTTCTCAAATTCTCATGCTTCTAGATTCGGTCAGAATGTGCCAGGAGCACCTCTCTTCTCTATTTTGGGGCAGGTGGTAGGACGAGTACAGGTGGGCCCCTTCCCCTTCGATCTCTTCTCCATCAGCTCCTTCTCCTACTTCTTGGTAAGAAACATATTTATCCACTCCTCAGGATGAATCTCCTTTCTAGAATGGTTTAGGGGGGTCTATAAACTCTTGATCTTGTGGAAGATTTTCAATAATTCATGAGCTAAAGCCGGAGTCTTCTCTGTATCATTCCAAGTTGCCTTGGGGGGGAAGAATTCATCATACATATCACCCAAAATTGGAGCCCCTGAGATCTTGTGGACATCCCATAGACTGATGCCTACGTCTCCATGATTCAGATGGAAATAATTGGTTTCTGGACTCCAATGGCTGAGTATCTCCGGCACAAAGTCATCATTCATGTATTAATATGTTTGCCCAGCCCAGATGGCTTCATATATTGCAGCTCATTTTAAATCCTCGACAAACTCTTTGTAGGTTTATCGCACCCAGTATGCCCACATCCAAGTTGGCTTCACACCTCCTCCAGAACAAAAGTCCCAACTCTTCTTCCAGCCTTTGAATTGATCCATCTAAGAGTTTTGGAAAATTGAGGGATAACAATGTGGTTACAGCTCAGGCTTGTGAGGTTTCAGATCTGAGGTATAGGGGCTATGATGCATTATGTAGGCCTTCTCCACTGTTCTAGTATTTATAAATGATCCTCCAATTTAGATATTTGATGAAGCAAAATTTGTGTAATTCTGAAACCAAGAAATTGGGAGATAGTTCTTTGCCTCTGGAATGGTGAATTCTCACAGATGACCATAGCCATACAAAGGTAGATAAATACTCTGTGGGAAGTCAAGATGATATTTCTTCAGGTACTTGGCCAAATATGGAAGAGTGTTGTCACAGATGGTATAATAATCATGGCCTATAATGTTCATCATATCATCAATTCGCTTGCTGGCCAGTTCATCAACAGTTCTGATTCTTCTAGGAGCCATTTAATCTGCACAAAAGTTGAATAATTAACTCTTAATTAAGTTGATTTTTCATAAAATTTGTGAAGAAAAGTAAAAAATTGGATAAGTCATTAAGGTGCGCAAGTCCCAAAGTTGGCGCGCAAGTATAAGTGTGTCGTGCAAGTTTTGGCACACAGGTATCACCACGCAAGTCCAAATACCTCTATAGCAGCACAACACAAAAGGAAGCAGCGGAAAACTGAGTAACTTGCGCGGCGAAGGCAACTTGCGCAACGAGAGCTTGGAAGCATTCAGATTTGGTGCTTTGCGTGAGTAATGACTGCCTATATATAGGCAAGGTTGCACCCCTACACGCCAAAGCCTGCGCGGCTCACCTTTTCGCGCCGCCATTTGCGTGATCAACACTTGCGCGCCGCATGTTCCTTGGTTTTCTTCTTTACCTCAAAGTCACATCCTCATTTCTTTCGGATCCAACTCTGAGGGGGGACTTTTGTTGATGCTCCTTTCCATCACAAATTCTAATGACTGAAAAAGGGAAATACATTAGTCCAAAGTGATTCATCCTTTGAAGAAACATCAAAAATCGACAAAGGCATGAAGAAGGATTTCCTCCCACTTGGGTCACGCAAGTTTTATCATGGTCGCGCAAGTATACTTGCACGCTTCATAGTGGTCATGTATGTGAATTGCGCGCCCTCTTTGATTCTCACCCAGGGTCTTTAGCAACCTATAAATACCCCTTGTGGGCCCCCCATTTCGAGGAAGGAAAAATTAAAAAACTCATATTCGAGCTCCAGACGCCCTAGTCTCTTCTGGAAGTCTTCCAAACACTTCTAAGGTAATTTCTTACCTAGAATGGAATCTCTAAACAGGGAAAACAAGGCCTAAGTGTTGAAACTCATCAACACTTGCACGCCTAAGTGGCCAGTCCTTAAGGAAAATGGACACACTTGTGCACCGCTTTATCCCTTCAATAAAACTTGTGTGCCACTCTTTTGGAAGCCTTTAGGTATAATAGTAAGGGCTTGATCTAAGTCTCGCCCAAGTATTACCCTAAGGGTTGACCGTCGCGCAAGTACCCATGTGTCGCGCAAGTATACTTGTGTGACCAGGACTTGTGCGCCCACGCAGGACTTGCGTGCCTCTCTCTTTTTGGGTGCCCCTCCTGCCTATTCACTTACTTTCTTCAAATCCACCTCTCCTCTTCAAAGCCATTTATGGCATGGTTCCTTTGTTGGCTTCCTTATTTGAAAGGAATTATGTGGAACATTTTTCAAAAACTAGTGATTTACATATCTTTATGTCACTAAGGTTAGATATTTCATTCATTCAACCTCATCCTTTAAAGATGAGAGGATCTTTAACTTGGTCCTCCTTCTTAGGAGTAAGTACCAATCTTAAAATCCAAAATATGGGCATCCTCCTTAGTAGTAAGACACAAGTCCCCTAACTTGGGCCTCCTTTTCAAGAGTAAGACCCAGTTTTCAAGTTCCCTTAATTTTGGTCATCCTCCTCAGGAGTAAGCCCCAACCATAATTCTTTTAATATGGGCATCCTCCTTAGGAGTAAGCCCCAAGTTCCCAAAATCCAAATTCCCTTAACCTAGGCTTCCTTTTCAGAAGTAAGCCCCAGTCATAATTCCCTTTAACCTGGGCCTCTTCTTTAAGAGTAATCCCTAGTCATAATTTCTCTTAACCAGTCTTAATTTACTTTTGATTTGGGCTTCCTTCTCAGGAGTAAAACCCAATCATAAGTCCTCTCTAATTTGGGCATCCTTCTCAGGATTAAGTCCTAAGTTAAGTATCCAAATCTCCATAAAGCACATATACCTTTATGGACCTTGTTCCCTGGTTTCTTCCCTTAATTAAATCCTAATCTTCATCTATCTGGGCAGTCATACATACATAAGCCTCACATCATTTCTTATAATTGCATCTTTCATGGTGCAATTGTCTGGTTTTACCAATACCTCTTGTTTTTCACAGCGAGCATGACTCACGTGAGCTTAGAGTGTAAAAGTAATTATGACATCTTTCTTTGAGCCATCAATCATGCATAAACCTCATACTTCTTTACTCGAACTGCGTGGGTTCTGATTCCTTTTCTAAAATAAAGGATACGTAGGTAGCCCATCTACGGGTATGATCCCAACTCTAAAATAATCTATGTCCTTCTGAATGACAATAAACTTTAAGTGTCCCACTGAGTGGATTTAAAACCAGTATGGTTATCATAATGACCAAGAGATTTCTATATAATGTGTTGAAGGATACCATTGACTAATAATCTCTAACAAATAAAGATGATTCTCTATCAATGAAGAACCTCTAATACATATAAAAGATTCCCTAAATCTCATTCATACTAATTATTGATTGTCATATCTAAAGGAAATCTCATTTTCATACTTGGTAATTTAATAAGGATTCAAAAACATAACTTAAATCTATAAAAAGAGTCCCGGAGTAGACAATAATTCCCCTCAAAAAGTTGTGATGAGTCTGACCTCCCATCCCCTCGACCAATGCAAATTCTTAAGCTTCATCGGTTCACAACTAATGAGCACCTACCTTTGGAAAGTAGGTCCAAATGGATATGGAATCATTAGATGTTTTCGGTTCTATGAACAAACCCATTAGAAACTGCTTGGAATGTTTGAACCTTAAATCAATGAGGTCATTCCCATTTCCAGAGGAAACAGACCTTAATATAAATTGAGTTATATCAAAAATTTAGAAAATGTAAATTTTGGTTACAATATATTTCATTCCATAAAAATATTGTTTTTAAATATGGAATAATTATTCATCCTAATAAAATTAAATTGGTGGAAGAGTGTCCATGTACTATAAATTTCACTAAGATTTGATGTTTTCTTAGATTAGTGGGATACTACCAATGTTTCGTTGAAAAAAATACTCAGTTATCTCACCCCTTAACGAAGTCAACTCAAAAAGGAGTTAAATTCTTTTAGACATAAGAAGGTGATAAATGTTTTCAGGAATTTAAAATGAAATTAGTTAATTCTCCTTTTTTATCATTATCATTAGGAAATGAGGTATTGTTCATTTATAGTGATTATTCATTGGATTTCCATGGTCATATAATTATTCACGATGATTGGGTAATTTCAAATTCATCACACCAATTGAAACTCCATGAACACAATTTTTCTATACATTGCCTTCAGATGACTCCAGGAGTTTTTGGTTTAAAATTTTGGATAAATCTTCTATATGGGGAGAAATGAGAAATATATTATAATAATAAAAGTATTAAGTATATATTCACTCTAAATGATTTAAACATGAGGTAGAGAATATAAATAAATCTAATAAATGAGTATGATTACATGATTCACTATCATCTTGGAAAATAAAACAAGGTAGTTGATGCCTTGAGTGGAAACTATAATTCATAATTAACTATGTTACATTTGGAATATGATTCATTATTTAATGATGTAATGATTTAATGAATATTGGACTGGAAGTTGTATATGTAGAAACTCATTATCTTTTGGTTCTGGTATCCTTGTAGTTATCTATGTCAGAAATAATTAAGTATTCTTATAAAGAAGATCATATCTTTCAAGAAAATATAGCATAGATTAATAATGGGATGTTTCTGGAGTTTTAAATTGACAAAGAATGTGTTATAGGGTTTGTAAAAAGGTTATGTGTACTAAAATATTTTATACTGAATAAAGAATTATTGAGTAAGGTTTAGAGCTCTCTATTTTCTTTTCATCCCTGAAGCACTAAAATTTACAGAGACCTTTAGGAATATCATTGGTGGGATGGAATGAACAAAGATATTATTGATTTTACAATGAAATATTTAAATTATTAATATGTTAAATATTATAAAAACTAATAAAGGGGATACTTTAGCTAATTCTAGTTCCTAATTGAAAATGGGAGAATATATCCATGGATTTCATGATGGGCTTACCAAATACATCTTGAGGTGATAATGATATATGGGTTACTCTTGTACAATTGAAAAAAAATATGAATTTTATTACTATTAGAGATAATATGTCATTGATAAGAGTGATACACATTATATTAAATAGATTTTCAAGTTACATGAATACCCTATCCCTATTTTATATGATCATGATCTCAGATTTACAAAAAAAATAATTAAAGTAGTTCAAAATTCATTGGGTATAGAATTAAATTTCTAGATAGTTTTTCATCATCAATATGATGGATAGTAAAAGAGAACAATTCATACTTTATATGATATGCTTCAGGATTAATCATTGGATTATCAAAGAAGTTCATATCAGCATATTTATTTAGTGATTTTTTTATAATAATAGTTTTAATTCTTGTATATAGATGAAAATATATAATGAATTATATGTAAATTAGTGTTGAACTCTAACATTCTATGATAAAGTTTTTGAGAGAAATTTTTTGGGACTGGAATTGGTAGAAGTGATGATTGAGAAGTTAAAGAATACTTAACACTACATGAGGATATCTTTGAGAATTTAGAACAGTTATACAAATAACTAGAGGAAATGCCTTTCATTTGAGGTGGGGGACCATGTTTTTTTAAAAGTATCTCTTTAGAAAGATAATATGTGTTTTAGAAGGAAAATAAAGTTATATCCATAGTAAATCGGTCATTATAAAATTTACAAGAAGGTGGGATTAGTTTCTTACTAAGTATCTATAGCTTTGAGTTTATATTAGGTAAATTATGTATTTTTTGTATTGTAATTAAGTAAAAACTTACTTGATACATCTCATGTATTGAGCCTTGAAGTAGTTATGTTAGAGGAGAATCTTTCTTATGAGGAAAAGATAGCTAATATTCTAGAACACAGAGAGAAAGTACTGTATAATAATTTATATCATAAGGTTATGGTTTTATGTCTTATCCACATGATTGAACAAGTGATATGGGAATTTGAAAATTTTATAAGGGAAAAATATCCTTATTTGTCTATATAATGAATAAAATTGTGAGGACACAATTTCTTTTAGGGGGAAGAAACTGAAAAACTAGGTAATACAAGAAATAAATAAATTTTAGGATTATTAATTTTATGAATGCATATTCATCATATTTTTATAAATAATTTTACATAATTTTACGTATTTTTTTGATCGAAAAATGAATAGTTTTATTTAACAAAATCAATTTTCCATGCATTGCATAGTTTTATTTAAAATTTAAATTATATAATTTTATAATTTAAAATTGAATAAATGGAATTGATTTTAGTCAATAGTATGTCAAAATAGGCTTATAATTAATATTTTTTATTTTTCTAAAATAGTTGATTTTCAGTTGAATAGTGAAAACACATATTTTACAAATAACATCACTTTAATTACATTATAATGATATAAGAATGAAATGAATGTTTATAAAATATTTTTAATAGAATAAATATATATTTAACAAGATGTATATAGTATTTAAAATTGTAATTATGGACTTAAAAAATCTATGTTTAACCTTTTGGAAACCTAAGTAATGTTTTTATTATAATAAAAACTATTTTTTGGATCTTCTCTTTAAATTAAGTTTTCACATGGTTCATTTCAGTTTTATTTTGGTTTCAAAGTAAAATATGTATCATTTAATTTAAAATAAAACATTTAATTCAATTGGAATCAATATTACACTAGATTTTGGTGTAAAATCATTTTTATGCTTAAAAGTGGTATTTTTATAAAAAAATGTTTTTCGTTGTGTTTTGTAAAATTATATTAAAATTATTTTTGACCATATAAAGTAAATAAATATTATAAAATGGATTCCATAATTTAAATTATAAATTTCATATTTGGTGATGATGATAATTTTTTTATTCTTAATGGATAATTGACATGGTAAATGCTTATCACCACGATAAAGGTTACAATGGTTAAAGGGGGGTGTTAAACTAAGTGATAAGGTTTAAAATATCTCAAAAAATGTTAATATATTATTGGTTGAGTGGATTTAGACCTTAAGTTATTTTATTTTATAAATAATAATAAATTTGATCCATTTTTATTATATTTAAATTTATTACATTTTAAATATCTTAATATTTACAAGGGTGAAACTCCTCCCACCTATAAAAGAGAACCTCATATCCTCACTTTTTCACAAACATTAAACACTATATATTAACAAAAATCCACTTAAATACCTTCAAAAATCTTATCCCTAGGTTCTAGAAGTCCTATTATCACCAAAATACAAATCTTATAAGGCTTAAGGTGTAATCCAAAGGAAGATATCCAAGAAGTAGGAATAAGTTTTAACGGACTACTATCAAGTTTATTTCTTATTCTACCTAATTAAAGTATATTCCAACCATCCTAATATAATTAAATCCATATATTTACCATATTAAAATGTTATTATATTTATGTAATAAATATTTACTACCATTATTCTGTCCTATGAAAAATGAAAATGTTGTTAGTGTGAACGTGTGGACCACCACCTTCATGAAGTAATGTGTTTCTTTTTTCATCACCACATCACACGGATGGTTATAAATATGTATTTAATGGATATATATTATGTTAATGAAATAACCATGATTCTTTAAATATAAAATATTATATTCCTTCTTACCCTGTCATCTATTTGAAAATGATAACATCACTTGTGTCTGCGTGTGGATTACCACCTTCATGTAGCGATGTAATTCATTTTTCATTACTGCCTCACACGGTTGGTCATAAGGATAGATTTAAGGAATAAATATGAAATTTATATTATGATTATTATTTTGCACACAAAAATTTTTATCTTATTTATTTCCCTTTTATCAATTAAAAAATGAAAAAAATCAATCTTTCATATGTGCCAAACTGCCACGTCCATGAATGACATATCTCATTTTTAAATAACCCCTTACATACATGGATTTAAGATGATATTTAAATTTATAAAGATATAATTATAAAAATTTTAAGATTATATAATTGATAAAACCATGACCCATTTGACCATGTTCAACACACAGAATTTGATTTGGATCGAACAAAATTAAAAAGTATGACATAAACTTAACTAATTTAGTAACAAAATAAAATGTGGCAAAAATTGAAATAATAATAATAATGATAATGTAAAGAAAATTAAAAATATTATTATGAAACTAAATAATTAATATAGTTTTATTATTTGGTATTTGGAGAATATATGAAGCAATATGAGACTCAAGATAAGGGATTTTCTTGGAAATATTATTTTAATGTTCTCTTTTCAAAATCATTCTCTTAAATATCCATGTTCTTAAATAATGTTTTTAGAATATACTTATATATATTTTTAATATTTTTGATATTTTTAATATTTTTAATATTTTTAAAGGTTATTTTAAATTAATTTTGACTATATTTACAAATTTTTTAAATTGAATCTTTTTAATATTTTCAATACAGGTCACTTTTGAATCTTTTTTCAAAAGTGTAAATGAATTTTTTTTAATTTTTACCGCATGAAAGAATATTCCCTCCATAATTGAAATTATTAATTATAAGGATTCCTCTAAATATTTTCATAGTTTTTCAATAAATATATTATTACCCTTACTCTAGGAATTTTTCATTTTTTAGAGTTTTCAAAGGAAAAAAGGACATTTATCCTTATTTTTATTTAAAAAAGGAAAGTTCTCTTACTTGTGTGTTCAAAATATTTTTCAAATATTTTATGTTAAAAACATGAAAGAATATAATTTTTTATATATGATACAATACTTGGGAACTATATATGATGATGAGTTTTCCTAGGATATAGTTATCAAATAAATTGGGTAATGATTTATTCTCCGAAAAAAATATGGTGATAACCAATTAGATTTATCCTTTTGAAAGGATTCTATTAATGAGTCTAACATATGTTTGGATATGGTTCCTAAATATTCATAAATGGTTTTTATATGCTTATAATGTGTTTTAAGTTGAAATATAAAGATTTCAAGAAGGTGTTATATGAGATTTTAAAAGTGAAGGGTTTAATTTCAAGAAAATCATTTTTATGGGTTCTCAAGTATTAAAAAGAATCATACATGTTTTTTATATTATTAAAATGTGTTTTAAATAGAAATATTGTTATTTAATGAAAACGTTTTATGATAATTAAAAATTAAAAGGTTTTTTTTCAAAAAAAATCATGGGTTCCTATCTTTTCTCAGGATGATTTCGTAGTTTTTTATACTAGTTATGGATTTTAAAGGATTTTCTTTGATAAAAGATTTAATTTCATATGTGGTTATTATTTATTTACTTGTGAAAATTTTATTTTGAAAATGGTAACACTTTTTATGGGTTTTCATGTTTTTCACTACACTAATGAGTTTAAATTATTTTTATATCCCCTGTAGATATTTTTGTACCCATCCCATGTTTGAAAATATTTTTTATAGGATTTAAGGATGTTTCATAACTATATATAGGTAAAAAAATTTACAATGGTGAAACATATTAAAATAAGGAAAAGTTTCTTTATTGAAACAGAGGTGTAAATTTAAGAACCTATATTTATAGAAAAAAAATGTACATTGTGTGGAAGTGTCCACTTTTTCATGAATGGGTTTTCCTAATTCTACAAATCCCTAAACCTAAAAGATCTTGGGAATGTAATAATTTTAAATCCCTACTATTACAATAATAATTATGGATTATTTTAGTTATGATGTTTTATATATACAATCATGAATCTCAACACTAGTAGTTTATCCCATATCATAGTACCACACATATCATCTTAATATTATTGAAATTTCTCTCTTTTTCTCGTAGAAATAGAGTTTTCAATAAAACACATTTAAAATGGTAAAAAATAATAATTTTTATCTATAAAACAGCATACCTATGTAGGCATACACCCCATTGTTACCCTTCCATACCACTCAACTCATTCCATCATGACTTTCAACCTATAGGTCCTAGTCTCACATGCTTAATTAAATTGTGGACCATGCTTCACATGCATGTCAGATACATTAATTTCATGAAAAAACATTCATTAATTCATATTTAAGACCAAGTTTAGGTATATGTCACATTAATATACTATATACTTTATCTCACCTCTTGTCCATCATTTTTATCACATGAAACATTGACCATACTTTCCATCTTTGATGGCAACAATTTTCATGGGTGAGCCCCTCTATTTAGGGATGCCCTCTCATAAAATTTATCATCTTAGGAAATAGAAATAAATTTTCCTTATTAATATAATAATGTAACACCCAAATATTTTTTGATGCATTCCACTTTAAATAAATTTAATTTCTTTGATAGAATTACACACAACACCGAGATTAAACAAATCGTTCCATACTATTAAAATGATATTATGGGGAAGTTACTACCTAGATGTTGGATTGAAGGATAAAAATATAACTAAATAAATTATTAATAAATATTTTTTACACATTTATAATATGAACACATTGGTTATCAATTTATTGTAAATGAAAATAAAATCACTTGAAAGTTAATGATATGTTTTTCTACAAACCTATTTTTATGCATGAAATATTATTTTATCTTAACAAAATAAATAAATAACTATTTATAAATTATTTTAATGAAATTTATACATTATATTTTAAATAAAATGTTTTAATATCCATATAAAGGTTTTTACTAATCATGGGATAAGAATAAAATCGATTTTTATGTTAAAATATGCATTTTTCTAAAAATGGTTTTCTTGCTTTTTGTACACTTATTATGAAATTAATTATAATATATTTAAAAAATGGATATCATTTTTATTTATCAAATAAAATTTATATACGAGTGAAATTTTGAAATTTTATAAAATAATTGATTTTTGGGTGAATAGTGAAAATATTAATTTTTCAAATACTAACACTTTTATGAAATTAATATTATATAAGAATTAATTAATAAATTATGATAAAATTGGTCTCAACCAATTATATAACTAATTATTTAATTAATTATTTTTAAAATATTATTTTTAATTTTGGAACTCATGCGTGACTTTTATGAAAAAAAAAGTTATATTTTATTCAAATTTAATAATATTTATAGGTATTTGTATTTAATGGCATGATTGGAAGATTAAATTATATTTTGTATTACTAAAAATTTATAAAATAATTAATTTTTTATTATTTAACCAAAAAAAATTGGAATCCAATTTCTTAATTTATTTTAATGTTAAATTATTCTTACTCTTAAAATCGGGAATTTTCTAAAAAATTGTTTTCCATGCATTTTGTGTTCTTATATTAAAAGTAATTTTTCTGAATATAGAAATTTAAACTGATAAAATTGATTATAAATATTTATTGACCATTTAAAAAAATTACAATTCCCCTTTTATTTTTTCCCATTTAATTAATTTATCATTGTAAAAAATTATGTTATCACAGTTAAGGTTAATATAGTTTAAAATTGGTTTAACTACAAGGATCAAAATGTATCCAATAATTTAACAAATATTATTTTTTGATTTTATTTTTACCCTATAACATATTATATTCTAATTTGGGTTACCTTTTTTTCACTTTACATGAATATTATGTTTATATTATTTAATATTTTAAGTAATTCCAAGGGAGCCCATCCTCTCACTTAAAAAGGGAACATCCTATCCTTCATTATTCACAAAGTTTTAGCCTTATATATCTACCTATAACTACCCTAATATCCTCATAAATTTAATAACCATGTCCTATATCATATATTCTTTCCAAAAAACCAACATTTCGAGGGATAATGGGTAATCCAAAAGAGGTTTTTCAACAAAGAGGTAGAAATCATAATTGAGTACTTTGAATTTTATTACTCCTTATACCTTCTGTAAATATAAGGTATCCATTATAAAATAATGATTTTATTATATTAAATATAACTAAATTTTATTATAATATTGTAACAATTATTATCCACCTCCTTTTTATCCTATGGGAAAATGAAACAGCTCTCATGCATATGTGTGGACTACCACCTCCACGAAGTGATGCATTTTAATTTTCATCACAATTTTACATTAATGGTTATTATGATCCATTTAATTTTTATATATTATATTTATTATATTATTATTTTTATGTAGATATAAAATATTAATTATTTTTATTTCCTTCATTTCATTAGAAATTGAAAACATCGTTCACGCGTACGTACAGCCTGCCATCTCCATAAATAGTATAAATAATTTTTATATCTATACCTTTTATAGATGATTCTAAATATGTATATAATTAATATATAGGATATTTATATCATTATTAACATTTTCTATATGATGTTACAATGATAAAAGTTCAACGATCAAAACATTGAAACCGAGACATTCATGAAAAATGAAGCAGTTATCACCCGCAATAACGACTTTAATAAATAATTGTTAGTAAATAAGTTATAAGATGTTATTAGTAAATCATACACATTATGATATAGATGATTTTGGCTCTATAATATATTTATAATAAAACTATATTTATTATACAGGAGGTTCATTCACGTACGAATCCATATGAGACTTGAGGTAAGGGGTATATGTTACAATCTCATTTCTTTTTGAGATTGTATATTCTAAATTTTCATTTTGGGAAATTATATAAATATTATCCTTTAAACCCAATATATTTTCTTCTCCTCTAGTAGTTTATATATTTTTTATTTATTAGTACCATTTTATTCTCTTTTTTAATTAAAATTATCAGGAAATGTTTTTTAAAGTAAAGTCGGCCTTATTATCACATTGGTAGATGAAATTTTTCTTCCATGTCCATGTTTTCCTTAAAATGTTTTCAATAGTTTTTTTTTTACTATTATCCTATGATTTTATAATTTCATTTTTACCCATGATTTTATTTTATTAAAAATGTTTCAATGTAATTTTCTTGATGTTTTCTAAATGAGGTAATTATGACTTTTTAGTGAAAATGTGAAAAGAATCATTATTTTAAAGTATGTGGAAGTAATATAATTTCCCAATGTTATGAATGCTAAGTGGTTTGAATCTTTCATTACAATTTTCTATGATTTTTTTTAAAATAAAATTTTTTCATTAATATTTTTTAAATATTCTTATTTTAAATAAGTTATTTCAAAATAAAAAGGGTATTTCCCCTAATAAATATTACAATGATATTTTAAATGAATTTTTCATCTATGATAAAATACATTGATGTAACTTATGATTTAATTGGGGTATGACCCAATGATGAAAACCTTATTATTTATTTGTATGTCATATTATTATGATAATGATATTTTTATGAAACCCATTTATTTTCCAAGGGTTATCCTTTGATAAAATAATGAAATGTTTATGAAACCCATTTCCTTTCCTTAGGTTATGATATGATGATACGATGAATTTTTTATGATCTTATGGAAAATTTATGTATGGTTTTAATTATGTTATGGGTTGAACAAGAATTATATATCCCTTTAATGAATTGTTTAAAGATTTATATCTCATGAGATAATTATGAGAAATGAGTTGATGCTCTCAATCCATTGTAGGAAACTAGTATGCATGATCCATGATAGTAAATAAGTGGTGATGCATGATCTGTTATGATATCAGAAATAGGTTTTGAAGCTTTATCCACTATGATTTGATGGTCTTTTATGTTAACCTTGAAATTTGAAATGGTTTATATACCTAAGGTTATTCCATGCTCTTATGACATATTTTTATGCTTATGATTTGAACTCATGGTTCATGATTTAGTTATGATGATTTCTCACTCTTATAATTCATTTCATTTCAAATGATAATGTTTTATATCATGAAACATGATTATGATATATGGTAAATTGGGTATGAACTTTTTAAGTTATGATCATAATCACATACCCGTATGCTTATCTTATTATTTCATTAGATCATTGATTGATATCTCTCATGTTTATGCCTACTAGGAATTTGATCTAGACCTTTCTTATGTTTCTTTTCAAGGTATTTAGGAAATGTTTTAATTAGGGTATGTCATGTAGGGTAAAAAGTGAGCAGAATTTTATGAGATATGGTGAAGAATGTTCCAAAATAATATGTTTATATATCTAGTCACCAAATACACTAAACATTTATGGTTATAGAATAGATAGTAATGTTATGTGTTGAATATTCATATAAATTGATATTATATTTATGTATGAAAATATTGGGTCTCCTAAGTTGGTATCAGAGTAGTTTTTAGTTAATCCTTGGAGATTAGGATTAGATAACTTTGTTGAAAACCCTCTGGATAAGTCTAATTATGTAATAACATCCCAAAGTTTTGGTAAAGTAGAGATTATGTCATTTTCCTATAAAATAAAAGCATGTCTAGATATTGGGAAGTTGGTGCAGTTGTGGAATAGATTCACCTAGGTGCAACAAATAGAAAATGAGATGATTGAGTATTAACTTGATCATCACTGATGCATGATGAGTGGTTTGGAGACTGCACACCTAGCTAGACACTCTCGAGCAATATTCTTGGATTAATTTGAATTTTATTTAAAAATAATTATGAAGGATTTGAATAGATAATGACTATGGATTACCTTGTTTAAAATTAATATTCCATAGATTGAAATAAAGGTTTCATGATTTAAACATCCCATTATTTATATTTCATGATTATATGATAGCTCGCTCTGATTATTTTATCTTGATGATTACACTTTGTTTTTTGGTTTTAGTCAATGGATGAAACAAGAAGACATCACGCTAATAATTAACTTGTTGTGAAATGTAATTATTTTCTACATGAGAAACCAAATAGTATGGGATCTAGAATATAGAATCCTATTTCTATGCTTTCTTAGTATATGATTCATGCTTAGCTTCCAAATAGTAAAAAGATGGAATAATGTACTATTGAATATTTCTTGGGGAAACATCCAACTTATTTTAGTTAGTCTTCTAATCCACTAGTGGTTAAGTTATGTATCATAACCATTGAGGAAATATTTTTTATTCTATAGTACTTGAAATATGAAAAATTTCACCTAGTTGTTTATAATTTGGAATGAGAATCAAATCAATAGTGGAATCTTATTAAGAATATGAGGCAAGTGGAATATATTGAATCTATAGAATTGGATTATTTTAAAAGGTTGTTTTTTATTATGTACTTTCCTTCTATTATAACTATAAAAATGGAGAAGTAATTCCTTGATCTTATGCTGAAGAAAAAAATAAAATCCATTGGCACCTATAATGTAAATTTTACAAGGCTTATAACGTATAGTTATGGTTTAATTATCATCCCTAAAAGCAAATTTTATTGATTCTTTAGTGGATTTAAACAAAGTCTTTGAAAGGTGTTATCTATAAGAGACTTTGGAATCTATCAATAAATTTTTCAATATGCTCTAAAGGTAGAAATGGAAATTATATATTTCCATTATTCAAATGGTTTTGATATGAAAAGGAAGATCAAATCTCATGAAAACTCAAATAAATCACATGGAGGAAATAAATTTCATTCATCAACATTCACAAAATGTGGGAAGAAACATTAAGGTAATTTCTTGAATGGAACTCGGATATGCATTGAATATAGAAATTTTGGTCATAAATCTTGTGAATTTTGAAAGGTGATGAAGAGTTTGGTTGATAAAATGGAGGAAAGGATGATGCCAACTAACAAATTTCTCATTCTCAAATGCATAAAATGAAAGGAATGTGTTAATTACACCAACTAGTGTGTGAATCTGAAGGTTTCAGATGATGATAAATTTCCAAAACCTATTATTCCCAAGAAAAAGGGAAATCTCATAAAATCGTGACTGTAGAAGTGAGTTACTAGAATGACATGGTGAAAGGTAAACTTATCATACAATCTAGAATAGCTAATGTATTATTTGATTTTGGATATACTTACGCTTTTATATTTAAATAATTTTCTAAGGGAATCAAATTACTAACTTAAGGATTAGATGTTTAGTTGGTGGTGAAAACTCTTAATGGTATGATGGTTTCATTTCAAGTCTGTAGATTCTCTTTGATTGAATTTTTTATGAAGGGGATTTTTGAAAATCTTTTGATTATTCCTTTAGTTGAATTCAATTTTATTATAGGAACATATTTGAATTATTTATACAGATACCATATCGATTACTGAGGAATAGATGTCACATTTCATATTGTGAATTAACCAATAATAATTTATCAATGTGAGGATGAATACAAAGTTAAAATGGAAATTACTTCTACCTAGTAGGTCTTAATTCCTATCCATGAAAGGTATATATCTCATATGGTTAGGGGGAACACAAAATTGAGGATATAAACATTGTACTAGAGTTTCTTGATGTCATTCTAGAATATTTTCCTAGTCTTCCTTTGGATCAGGAAGTTATGTTTTCAATTGAAATCAAACCCGATGATATTAAATTTTAAAACTCCTTTTAGAATGACCCCAATTAATTTACAGGAATTGACTAAGAAACTCTTGTAGAATCTTGATAATGGATTCCTATTCCCTAGAATATCACCATGGAGTGAACCTGTTCTTTTTGTTATTAATAAGGATGGTTCGATGTGTCTTTACATTGATTATCGGGAATATAACAATATCACTGTAAGAAACAAGTATTGTATCCTCCATGTCAATGATTTTTTTGATCAATTACAAGGATAAAAATAATTTTATAAGATTAAGCTTCATTTTTGATATCACTAATATAGGGTTAAGAAGAAGGATATACTAAATACAACCTCTCATATGATGTATGGGAATTGTGAATTTATAGTGATTCTATTTGGACTTACTAATTCCCATTGTTATCATCATAGATTTAAGGAATATATTCATTAGATATTACCTTGATTAGTGTGTAGTAATATTTATAGATTATATTATAATATATTCATAGATAAATATAGAGTATGAAGACTATTTGATAATTTTTTGAAGAACCTGCAAAAAGAAAAGTTTTTCACAACATGAAAAAGGAATATTACTGGTGGGACAACATAAAAATGAATATTTTAAAGTATATATATTGATCCCTTGTGTGTCATTAGGTTAAGTCATAGAGATAGTATTATAAGGGGATATAATAACCATTATACATACCTGGATGGAAATGGGAAAACATTATCGTGGATTTCGTCATCGGACTCCCCAAAAAATATAAAGGGTATAATACTATTTGGGTTGTTGTTGATTGCCTTATGAAGTCATCACACTTAATTTCCATTAGAGAATATTTATCTCTTGATCATCCTTCTAGTATATACATTATGGAAGTGGTAAGATTTCATGGAGTACCACACTCAATTGTAAATTATGGAGATCCAAGGATAACCTAGATATTATAGAGAAGGATTCAGTAGGCTTTAGATATAAATCTGATTTTTAGTGTTTCATATCATCCTTTGACAGATGGTTAGTTTGAGAGGACCATTGAAACTATAGAATAATTTTTTAGATATTTATCTAAAAAAATTAAAGTTGGTTGGGATTAACACCTTCCTTTGGTGGAATTTTCTTATAATAATATCTTTCACTCAAGAATTCATACAAATACTTATGAATACCTCTATGGTAATAAGTTTATAACTCCTAAATGTTGGGATAAAGTTTCAGAAAGAATTATTTTGGTACCTATTCTTGCTAAATAAATAGAAAATAAGGTTATATTCATTCAGAAACACATAAGAGTAGCTCAGAGTCGATATTAAAGTTACACTGACAATTATTAGTGAGATCTTGATTTTGAAGTTAGTGAAAAGGTATTTTGATGAATATATCCTTGGAATAAGGTTTTGAGGTTTGAAAATAATGAATTTTGAGCCCAATATATATATCTATTTCTTGGAAATTCTCAATTGTATTGGGATTATAACTTATCACTTGGATCTTACACCACATCTCTCTCAAGTTCATGATGTGTTCAAAATATCTCTCCTGAGGAAGCACATACCTGATCCTTCACATGTACAAAACATAGAGTCCATACTATTGGAGAAATATCTCTCATATGAGGAACAACTGGTGGAGATGTTGGATTTTAGAGATAAATTTCTATGAAACAAGACCACTCACATGGTCAATGTTTTGTGGAAAACCCATAAATTATAGGAAGGTGCATGGAAACGTAAGGATGTGATGATGTGAAAGTTTTCTCATTTGATTGTATCATAGTGATTGAATTTATAGTTTAAAATTCATATAAGGATTAAAATATAACACCATGATATTTTATGATATATTTATCTTTAAATAAATTTAATTTTTTGATATCTTTCTTTACACGCAACACCGAGTCTAAGTGAACTGCAATATGCTATTAAAATACCATTATGAAAAATTTATAACCAATATTTTGGATTATAAGGTATGAATAAGACTAACTAAATTATGAAAAATATTTATTATAAAATTATAAAATGAATTCACTTATTTTCAATTTATTATAAATGAAAATAAAATTATTTTAGAGTTAAAAGGTTGTTTTACTAAAAAACTTTTTGTATGTGTGTAATGTTTATTTGTCTTAATAAATAAATTATTCCATATTTACCAATTATTTTAAGGAATTTTATATATTATATATTCAACAAAATCTTTTAATATTTATCTATAGGTTTTACTAGGAATGGGATAAGAATAAATCAAGTTTTATATTCAAATATACATTTTTCTAAGAAACAGTTTCGTTACAGTTTTGTACGCCTATTGTAAAATTAATTTCTTCCATATTTATAAATTTTATTTGAAAAAATGGATATTTTTTGGATTTATCATATCAAATTTATCTTAGAGTTATTTTTTGAGATTTTTCTAAAAACTTTATTTTTTGGTGAATAGTCAAAATAACAATTTTTTAAATGCTATCAATTTTATGATATTAATTTGATGTAAGAATGAATTAATAAATTATGAAAAACATTATAGAAAAATATATATATGTTAAAGGAGTTAAATAATTAATTTTAAAACTTTATTTTTAATTTGGTAACCCATGAAAGACTTTTGTGAACATAAGTTATATTTTATTCAAATAAAAAACTATTTTTGGGTCTTTGAATTTAACGGCATGGTTAGATGAATACATTCGGTTTTTTATTGCTTCAAAACTTTATAAACCTTCATTTTTATATTATATAACTAAAAAATCTTGGAAACCAATTTATTACTTTATTTTAAGGTGAAAATATTTTTACTCTTTAAATCAAGTATTTTCCTAAAAATTGTTTTCATGCCTTTTGTGTTCTTATATTAAAATTAATTTCTACCACAAATATAATTTGAAATTAATAAAATAGATTAAAAAAATTAATAATAATTTAAAATTTTGGTTATAATTTCTCTTTTTATTTTTGGTCATATGATTATGTTATCATAGTAAAAAAGTTAAGTTACCATAGTTAAGATTAAAATGGTTTTAAACTAATTTAACTAAGAGATAAGGTTTAACATGTGTGTGAAACTTTCCAAAATGTTATTTTTTGAGTTTATTTACACCATATAACATATTATATTAGAATATGTGTTGTCTAGGTTCCAATTTACATGATTATTATGTTTATATTATTTAATATTTTAACTAATTCCACAGGTTCCCCTCCCCTCACTTATAAAAGGAATCCTTCTATCCTTTATTATTCACAAAGATTATGGATTATATATCAGAACATCCATACCATTATATATTAATAAATTCATTAAATATGTCTTATAACTTATCTTATTTATAAAATAACATCCTTTCATGGTTTTGGGTGTAATCCATAATAGGTTTCTCAAGAAAGATGTATAACTCTTAATCGAGTACTTATAATTTTATTACTCATTATAACTCCTATAAATATATGGTATAAATTATAAAATAATTAATTAACTATATTAAATATAATTTATTTTTCTTGTAATTTTTTAAAACCCATTATCCACACCTTTCCCATCCTATAGGAAAATAAAACAGCATTCGTGCATACGTATGGACTACCACCTCCATGAAGTGATGTGTTTCATTTTTTATCATTGTTTAACATTAATGGTTATTATTATGGTTTTAATGTTTATATATTATATATATTATGTAATAATGGTTTTTTAAATATAACATATTATTTGTCTTTATTTACTTCTTTTTAATAGAAAATGAAAATAGTGTTCATGCATAAGTACATCATACTGTCTCCATGAATGTTGTAAATCATTTTTCTATATCTTCATTTTATGGATGATTTTATATAATGAATATATAGGATATTTATATAATTATTAAAATTATATGATATTATGGAACCATTATCAATGTACAAGGACCATAATAGCTAAACCAAAACATGCATGAAAAAAAGCAGTTATCACCTAGAACGGTTATTTTAATAAAGAATTGTTCATAAACAAGTGGTAAGATGATATAAGTAAATGATATATAGTATTATATAAATGAGTATGGTTAATTTATTATTTTTATAAAAAAAACTTATATTTATTATACAGGAGTCTTGAATATGTATGAAGTGTGATGATACTTGAGGTAAGGGTTTAGGTTGCAATCTAATTTCTTTTTAGGATTGATTGTGCTAAATTTACATTGAGGGAAATTATATAGATATTATAATTTAAAACAAATATATTTACTTCTCATCTATTTATTTCTGTATTTTTTTTATTTATTAGTACCATTTTCCTCTCTTAGTTAATTAAAATTATCGAGAAAATATTTTTAAAGTAAAGTCAGCCTTATTTTCCTTTTAGTTGAAAAAAAATTTCTTTCATGTCCTTATTTTATTTAAAATGTTCTTAATAGTATTTTTACTATTAAACTATGATTTTTTAAAGTAATTTTTAACCTTATTTTACTTTTAATTAAATTTATTTAATGGAATATTCTTATCATTTTCCGATTGAAGTAATTTTGACTTTATGAAAAATGTTGAAGGGGTCCTTATGTTAACATAATCTACATGAACGGAATTCCCTATCATCATGTTCACTCAATTATTTGAATATTTTACACTTTTAAATGTTAATTTTCAAATAAAATTATGTACTTGATATTTTTTAAATATTTTTATTTTAAATAAGTTGTTTTAAAATAAAAAATGGTATTTTCCTCAAGAATTTTTCCAATGATCTTGTAAAAAATCAACTATGATAATATCCTTTGATGTTACCTATGATTTATAGGGGATATGACACAATTATTCCCTAATTATTATTTCTTTATATTTTTTATGATTATGATGATGAGATATTTATGAAACCCATTTATTTATCATGGGTTATGTTATGATGTAATGATAAAATTTTTATGAAACTCATTTCCTTTCCACAGATTATGATATGATGATATGATAAATTTTTTGTGATCTTGTGGCACAAATATATACAATTTTCATAATATAAAGGGTGGTACAAGAATTATATATCCCTCCAATGTGTTTTCTAAAGATTTATATCTCATGTGATGATTATGGGAAATGAGTTTATTTGCTCTATACACTATAGGAAACAGGTAGTGATGCATGATCCACTATGAGAAATAGGGGGTGATGCCTAATTCATTATGATATGGGAAACAATTACTGATTCATGATCCACTATGATTCTATGGTCAAGATAGTTAACCTTGACATATGAAATAGTTTCTATGCCCCTGATGGTTTCACACTCTAATGACATTTTTTTTATTATTATGATTAGAACTTGTGGCTTGTGATTGAATTATAATGATTTTCACTCTTATAATTAACGTATTTTCAAAATAAAAAAGTTTTATTCCATGACTCATGATTATAATATATGATATATTGGGTATTAAAATTGTAAATTAGGATCATAATCTTATAAACTTATTTTTATCTTATGCTTTAATTAGGTCGTTGATTGATATCATTCATGTTTCTATTTATTAAGAATCTTAGATCACCCTTTATTATGTTTCCATTCCCTAGGTTATGATTAAAGGTTTAAATTAGGTTATCTAAAGAAGGTTATAAAGTGATAATAACATTATTATAGAGGATAGATAATGTTCCTAAATAATATGTTTATATGTCTAGTCTCCAAAGACACTAAACCTTTACATTTCTAGTATGGATCATAATGTTATGTATTGAATATTTATCTAAAATGATTAAATATTTATGTATTAAAATATTTGGATTCTTTAGTTAACATACTCATCTCACCAAAACCTAGAGTTTCATATCAACATTACTATGCTCTCTGATATGGTCTAAAATACCCTAAACCTATAGGTCACATCTTAAGAAGTAACCTTGTTCATCTTCATCATATATTATACATCAAATAATAGGATAACACACCCATCCTAGGGTTTTCATGCATTTTGTGTTTCCTTATACCTAAGATATCTACCAACTCGGGGGTTATCACCAACTCATATCTTTAGAAAATAGAGAAAAGGAAACTGTAGAAAACATGAATCGCCACTTCAAATACACCCTATAATGCAAGGACAACACATCACTTATAAATAACTCTTTCCCAACCTATCCACTCTCATATCATGTATTAAATACACATATATTCATATAATTAATAATCATATACAAAACAAGAATCAGAAACTATAGTCTAGTTAAGTAAAATTTCAGCTAAGAATTTATATGGTAAAACATCATATAACTTGTTATTGACACTATAAGAAACTAAACCATTAATCATATCCAGATCATTAATAATATAAAAGAATAATAATTTCATATGATTCATGCATGTTAAAGATAATACATGAACTTGTGCTACTTTCCACCCTAAGATAATGAATAAATCAATAAACCAAAAAAAACACCCTTATAAAAAAATCAACTCAATTAAAATAGAAAAACCCAATATAAATAAAATGGACTCCATGAAAACCTTGACTATAGATAATGTAGGATATGGAAATGCACAAATATAGCATTTGTCCCATGTTTTAACCAATCTTATTTCATCTATAATGTCCCAAATTGTACAAAAATAAATAAAAAAATATACCACTTTTTAACATATCATCCTAGAATGGTTGAATAGTACCATAGTAGGGGAAATAAATTACCTCAAGCATTACTTCTCATATTTCATAAGATTCGAACATGAAAAAAGGGTCTGATAATCCATATGGGAAGACTATACCCACTAATATCAACACACCAAATGAAAGTAAAAAACTGAACATCTATAATTGGTATATCATTATATTGAAAAATATAGAATTACATTGGAAATTTAAACACAACAATTATATAGTATTGTTATAAAAAAATTTAACACATTTTGGTAATACAATAATGCAATATATGTGAGGATTCTTAATATCTAGTCATATATAGAATAAAATTAAAATTAAAATAACTCAAGGGAGACCCAACTTTTATATGACATCCCCACATACCTGTTTCCACAAACCCATTTATCCCTCCTAGATAATCAACTTATAACCAAAACATAACCCAATTTTAATTCCAATAATTAGGTTTATATGTGAAAAAAATGATCATGTTGGGTGTGAGCATAAAATTTAGTGATCCACTACCAATGGTTTCACTAATAAAAACTAGTATATATGTGAATGCATGTGCGGAATAAAATAAAGTTGTAACATCTTATGTATAAACTAGTCACCTAATTGGATACTCTAGGAGTCACCTAAATGATCAATAAATAAATTCTTAAAATGGTGTTTGAATGGGGTGATTTACCCATAATTCGAACATAGAAAAAGTGTAAGTAATATAACACCACTCATATGATTAGTCAGGTAGTATGAGATATATTTATATCATAACTCATGGGTCAATGATGCATCGCCAATATGTTATTCAAGGTGAATAATATATCTTAAAATCATATATAAGGTGAATTATATATCCCATCAATCATCATAGGTGGAATATGCATGAAAAAAACCAACATGGTGAATTTGGTATCCCTTAGTGAATGCCACATCACCATAAAACAGTGGTGTAAATAAAGTTTCTCAAGGTTGGGAAAACGGTGTATTTCCAAATGAATGATCTATCATAAATCCAACCATAAATAATGGGTAAACGATATATCACTAATTGAATGATATATCACTAATAGAATCAAGTAAAATGATGTATCTCCATGTGAATGATATATCACCAACAACATAAAGGATAATGATGTATCTCCAAGTGAATGATATATTACCCTTTGATAAATTCCTAGGTGGATAATACACCACTACAAAAATCATTCTGGTGAATGACCCATCATCGAGAACAACCCTAGGATAATGACCAACTATTATAATACAACCATGTTGAATGTTGTATCATCGATGAACAAGGTAGATGAATGAAGCATCCCTTGGTGAATGTGGCATCCCCCAACAATAATAGTGGTGAATAAGGAATCGCTAATTGAAAGAGGCATCACCCATCAATAATATCCAAGTGGATAGATATATCATTAATAATCTCCAAGGAGAATGGTCTAATTTCAATTCCCATTGCTTGAGGTATATATTCCACCACTGATAAAACATAAAAGTTGAATGATATGTCACCAAAAAAATAGATTTTAAGTAAATGATTGATACCTATTTCATAGTATATAAACACATATCAAACCCATGGAGAAATATATGTCACTTATGGTATTAGTTTTGTTTATATGAACTCCCACTAGGATACTCATTCCCATAACATAGCACACCTAGTACACATACATCAATTCCAGCCTCCCACAGAATGGATTAGGATCTCATACAACGATTAATCTCATAAGGCTTCCTAAACAGCGGTTCTCATCATACCAAAGTCTTATCACAAAGTCCATCTCACTACATGACCTAAATAATATGTGGGTATTCATCACAAAGTAACACTCTATAATTATGTACAAGGATCACCACATTATATAGGGACTAGAACACCCTCATAGTACCATTGCCTAAGTATATCTCCACTTCCAAAGGTTTCATGTCCATTTGTGGACACTTGTTCAACATAGAATGTTCAAGGGACCTAATAGGATATATTTAGTTTAAATAATAACTCAAGATATAAGGGAAAAAATCTTTTTCCTTCCCAGTTCATTATAATATACCCACTCAAGTCTATATTTCATATTTATAATTATATAACAATCAAATAGACTCTCCACTAATAAATACTCTAAGAGAGAACCATATACAAATACTTGAACCACTTATGTCATAGATCCATAGATAAATTAATAGACACTCATTATTTTGTTTTATTCCCAAAACCAAGCCTCTTGCATCATCTAATTAAAAATTTATGACTAAATCAAAATTATATAATTTGAGGCAGTATAAGAGACTCACTGAACCCCCTAGCCATGCCTTAGAAAGTAAAAAATCCTCATATTTTTCATTCAGGTATCTCATGGATACTTACCCATACTTAAAATCTATACAATATATGGAAACATATATAATGATATAATATTAGGAACCACCTATGACAATCATGGAGTTATCACCTCAAGAAACAATCAAACACCACCTCCCAAGATCATACAAGCTATACCAGCTATCAACAATCCACACAAGGACCTAACTTCATTAAAAATCCATTTAAATTATTATCCCCAATTATAATTAATTAATATAATAAATTATTTAATTAATTCATATTGAGGAATTTTTAATTAAGAAATGTTTCCTCATAGATGCCTCATACAATGAGTCAAGGTTCAAACCCAAAACAACCCTAAAACCATTTTCAACCAAAGCCTGAAAATATTACTCTCATTTATCAACAAACTAAAATCTAATTTGGAAAAAAATGAGTATCCAATGAAGTGTATTACCTCAATTAAAATTTTATAAAACCATGTGTGTTCAAACATCTAGATCCTTCTCTAGATAAGCTACATAAAATCACCATCATTCTGGCCCAATTTTGATATTCTCTAGTGAAATCATCACCACAAACCTATATCTAACCCATATAAATTTTAAAATAAGATAGGAGGAAGAATGAGGAGAAGGGTAAGGTCAGAAGTCACCTTAACCTAGAAATAACCAACCTCTGAACTCATTTAATCAAAGGGAAACAAAGCGACAATAAAATCAAGAGTGAGGCTCAACCTCCCCTCTATTGGACAACCCCAAAATAGGGAACCCTGAGTGGATTCCTAATTTAAAAATGTAAAATAAACATTTTACCCTTCATTTAAAAAATGTGTTTAGGAAGAACTAGCCACCTAGTGGATCCGTGTAGGGAACAGGTCCTCAGTGACACCCACCAAGTACCCAATTCCACCCAACCAGGTACTTAGTGTCACAATTCAACCATCAAGCTGTATTTTTCACCATCCTAAACCCATAAAACTGTCTTCAAGACTCTTCCATGTGGGAAATGAACTAAAATAGGGATATTTTATTGAATGATATCCTTTGATTCATATCCTATGATATGTTATACAGATACCTATATCATAGGATACAATTGATATCAATCATAGAGTATGATAGATAGGTAATATTGGAAATCACGTGTCTTTCCACATATAAATATTCTTCATGGTTTAACTTTAGTTATAGATCAATGGGTTGATTTATTTATTGCTATACATATATGATATAATCATTGAAATAATTATTTATTGTTAAATTCTAATAGTAATACATTAACGAAACATATGTTGTCTTATATGTGATGGTGGTCAATGTTTGACTCCCTTTATTAGATGAAGGGAGACTATATAAAGAATATAATAATCCTATTGGTATGAGTTGGTATGTATGTAGGATTCAGATAATCCATAACTAAAACTCTATTCATCCAAGTTCACCATTTATCATCATGGTGAAGGTTCAAGAACACATTTTGTGTTTGTAAGTCCTATCATTATGAATAAATATTCTAGTTTACAATGTACTAGATATGGATATAATAGACTATTAGTTGTGAGTAGGTAACCTCGTTCAATTTTACTCCATAAAATATTAGAAGATGGATTTCAATATGATTTTTATTTTCCTATTTATATTTATATTATGCATATTATATGTTAGTTATATTTATGATATATCAATAATATATATGGGTTTCCTTTATTATGTTGATAATAATATGATCCTCTAAACCCCATCATTAATATCATAGCCATGTTCTCTAATGAATTATCATATTATTTTCTATTTTTTTGAAGAAAATGTGTATTGTAATCTATTTCAGTTCATATAGTTTTATATGATATGTTATGAATGAATGTCAACTACTAGATTTATTTTTAGATATTTAAGATATAGGATATCATAAATCATCATTATGTTTTCACTTATTCATATGCTATAACTAGTATGTAATATAAAGTACCATATAATGAGAACTATGATTTTGATTTGTTCCATAAGCTATGGTATAGGTGATATCATCGAAAATGATAGAAAACTGTATTGTGTGAAAATATAGTGTAAAATCATAATTCTGATATAAGTAATATCACTGTTTATGATTGGCCCATACATAAGAGTTTCTCATCCATAAGTGTAATATATTTTTCCTTTGATGTAGAAGTAAAAATATCTTATGTATGGGTTACTCAGTATATAAGGGTTATCTATTATGAAATATAATCTCTTACATATGAGTTTCTCCATACATAAGGCTCACTGCCAGTGTTGCGGTATTGAATATATCAGACAAGGGTTTCTTGATGTATAAATGTTTTTTCCTTTGGTGAAAAAATGATACACAAGGGTACATGCCTATTGAATCACAAATTATGATTAATAATTTCTTTATCAATTTTAAAATAAAATTCAATCCAATATGAAGAAATTTAATATTTTCACTGTATATTCTTATAGTTTATAAATAGTTTATAAATGATAAGTGTTTGGAATTTAAAATAAGATATTTTCATTCCTAAATGGAAAATTAAATGTTCATATTTTTATTTCAAGTTCAAAAAATAATTGAAACATTTATTTATCTTTTTATTCTTTTTAAATATCCATATATATAAATTGATTATATAATATGAATATTTTATATGCATTAATTTAATATATTGGTTAGTACTTATATATTGTTAAGTAAGTATAGATTAATAAGACATGATGCAATAAGGATTTCATGTGATGTAATATTTATGGATTTAATATGTATATGATGTATATTAAATTGGTGAAAATTATATGACATAACTTATAGTATAAATATAATGTGTTTATATTAAAATTATAAGTTTGATTTGTAAAGTATTTATAAATTACAAAATAATGCCAAATATAAAATATCTTATACTTAAAATTATGAACTTTTCATAATTATTATTTTGAATTGTTCATAATAAAGGCCTTATTTGATGAAACTATTTAATCCATAGTAAAATGAGTTTTGATAATTGATTTGATCAAAGTGTAAATAATATTTAGTATATGATATTTGAATTATGTAAATAGTTTACATAATTTATATTTAAATATAAAATGTTTGTATTTATTACAATATTATATATTTAAGTTAAAATACATAAAATAAATAATATGAAAGATTTCATATTAGGAAATGAATATAAAGTATTTATATTCTAAATTCTGAAATTTACATAAGGTTAGCTAAATTATAAAGTGTTTATTTTTAGATTTATTTATGAATTTTTCATAAATTTTTATATCATGTTTAAATATGTGAATTGATCATTCATTTAAAATTTATTCCATGATTTATTCAAATTTATAAATTATTTTTGTTATGAATATGTGTATGTCGTAGTTTAATGTTTTTAAACTTCTTCCAGGATATCTTGTCTGCATCTAAGGAGTTACTTGGTAGGTATGATAGTGGATTTAGTTTTCTTAAACCTTGAATTCAGTTAGTTATTAAAGTCATTAGCTTGAATTTAATTGTTGAATATAGTTTATAAATATTATATATTGGAGTTATAATGATTTAAATTTTATCTTTCGTAATTGTATCCTTGGGTAAAGGTAATTTAGGTTAGACTTCCCAATATCCTAGAGGCTTATGCCATGTTCAAGAAAGGTATTAGTTGGTTATATGTTTCTCTGTGATTACTTATTGGGGGATTACTAATTTTATATAATTATAAACCATTACATAAAAAATTCATGTACTATATAAATATAATATATTTGAATTTTTTTAAAATATATTTTGCTTCTATTTTTAGGTAAGTAACATAAACTATGATTTGTGTAAAGTGTTATAAATCAATATAGAATGAACATATTTTCTTAGTGGAAGGAATAAGATTCCAAAACAAATCACTAGAAGCATGCATACATGTAAAGGGAATAAAATGAAATAAGATGGTGTGAATTAAATCTCCTTTAAAATATTAAGTGTTAGATTCCTTAAAAATCATCACTTGTCAAGACTTTGATCATTCATCATGGGTGACCCTAACCATTAGGTTCCCATTGATTTTTATGTTTACAATAATAAAGTAATGATGTGATCCTGACTATTAGGTTCCAAGTTCATGGAATTTATATTGGTTTATACATGTTTAGTAAAACCTTGACGTTAGAATACCAAATTAATGGATTTTGGTGAATCTATATGATGGATTTAGATAAATATTTTTCCAGTCATAAATCCATGATTCATATGTGATGTGATTGATAGTAGTTATCTACCAGATATTTTCATGTATTATTTACATAATTAGAAACTATAAGTGAGGATGGAATATGTGTATTAGAACAATAATGCATATGATTAATTTAAAAGGGGTCACCATTTAGAGTCAGTTTCATTAATATTCCTTTATGAAAGATGTAAAATAGGATACACATTTAATGATAGATTCTGTTATAGATAAATAAAATCATTACTAATTATAACTTCCAACTTAACAATTGAAAAGGATAAGCTTAATGTGAGCAACTCTTGAGAATAATAACTTAATGATAGTTCTTATGTAAGAGTAATACTATATGTTAGATAAATACCTTCCTGAATAAACTATTGAATTTTTCCAACATGTTAATCTATTTTCTTATGGGAGTCATAGAATGATTCACCTAATGTTTCTAAATCATTAGGTTAAAAAACACAAAATTAATTTCATTAACTTCTCATATACACAATATCATTCAGTATGTCAATGACTTGGTTATATTGAATCTATCCACTAAGGATTGTTTTGGTTAGGGAATTCATTCTATTTCTATTAATGGAAATTTTATAATAATTTGAATGAGTTTAAAAAAAGTTTACTTTGTACTCTCTATGTGTTTTGAATATATGAATTATGCATGAGGTGACTAGGTACGGGTGTGGTGTTGATAGAAAAAGTGAGTTAAATTTCAAACCAAAAGAATTACAGTTAGTTGAAAAGTCCAAAAATGTTTATTTTAGTAGACAGTAATGTTCAATGAAACCTAATGGTTTTATCAAGATGTAGGAGTAATGATTCCATTGGATAGAATTTTCTGAATACCTGGAGCAGTTAGAGAAACTCCATTGAATATCTATGTCAAGTATCAGTATTATAGAAATTAATTTTTTAGTTTTGAAGGGTATGTGATACTAAATATATTCTTTACAAATGTTATGAGTATAAAAGAGTTTAAAATTAAGGGAATAATTGGTAAAGATTATATTCTAAATTCAACCGATATTGTAAAGAGTTATTATATAAAATATTTAAATGCAAAGGAATATATTAAGATTAAATGGATCAATGTAAAGGATTTGTATATCCATATCATGTCTATTATATTATTATCAAATTATTTTGTTAATAAAGAGTTTTTATGAACAATATGATTTGATAAAAATGGTTTATGATTCATCGTATTCTATAACATGTTTGAAAATGAGACAAAGATAAAAATTTCTTAATAAGGAAAAAAGTTTCTATCGAGATGCTTATTAAAATTTGATGGAATGTGTTCCCAAAACCCATTATTGGAATATTTTAAAGAATAATTTCTTATTTTTTAAAATTTTCCCAAATATATAAAATTCCCTGGAAATAATAGTTTATTTAATAAATATTCCAACTAAGAGAAAATCATAATTATTTCCTAATAACAAAGTTATTTTGAAACATATCATGAAATTATAGAGACAATATTGTTTCTATGATTCTAGCATGAGAATTTTCATACTAAGAGAAGTTAAAATTTAATAAATAAAATATTATTCCAATAAAAATTCAAATTTAATGTATCTTTATATCCTGAAAGGTTTAGGTTATGTTGGTATAAGATTAATTTAAATAGTTATGTTAGTTACATTACGATTTCAAGGAAATATTTTGATATAAAGGGTTACAAGAATGATGATAACAATCATAGAAATAATTCTAAGTAGACATTAGAAGTTATTAACATTGTACCGTTTTATGTTTTGGAGTTAAGAAGTTTGAATTTTTTCAATGATTTGAACATTAGGATTATGATTCCTAAATGTTATAATTATACAAACTAGCTTGCTTCATAGATGTTACTCACTAAAAAGTTAAGTGGGAGGGTTTTATCATGTGTTTATATAGATATTTGGATGGAATTACATATAAATGTGATAATTTTATAGAACTCTTAAAAGTATAGAAAACATAAGGTTGATTTAGTGGTCTATCATTTTTGATATGTTAAGTAGGCACTTATGTATGGTTTTTATGTATTCCTAAACAATTTTAAGAATATAAAATATATTATATTGTATAAAAAAAATATCTAATTTATCATTCATTCACTTTTGATGCTTATTTTTTATGAAGTGAAATTATAATTATCCCCTCAAAGTAAAACTTTGAGTTTTATCTAGTTTATGATCATCACAGATAATTATGGGTTGTGATGATATATTAATATTACCTAGTGTATAATATATAAATCTATATAAAGTGTTAAATATAATATATGAAGAATAAACTAATGTGCTAATAAGTCAAGACTTGTTATCTAGACTAACCCTCTTAAGTATAAAACATGAAATTTCATACAGTCATTGATAAATATAGAGGTGTATGCTTATTATGAATCTTGATTACCTAATATTTGATTGATACTTAGCATTATATCCTTAATAAATTGATATTTTTCGTACATAATCCTATAGATTTAGCTAATCCAGGGATGGTTAAGTATGTTATTGATCGTTTCACCTATGTATTCTTAACCAAGATGTGATTTATCCACTCACATGAAAAGTAAATAAATTTGGTCCATTTATTGAAGTTGATTTAGGAAATGCATGGTCATTCTTAGTTTAATATCATGTGATTTTCTCAGCTACTTGGATGAGGGATATGTGATATGCTCATCTAGTAGATGATTGAAATGTGATGTATTTAAAGTCCTGGTCAGTATATTTTGATGAATCGTTAATACAAGAGGGTATGATTGAAAGATTATATAAATACTACAATATGGGGGTGGATTATCATTTATAAAAATTAAAAATATAATTGTTTCCAACCTTTTTAACTAAGTTTATAAAACAAAGTTTTGTACTGAAAACATTTCAATCAAAGTAATAAAGATTTTATAAAAATGATATAAAGAGTTATAAACATGCACGAATAAAAGTATTGCATTAAAAAGTTAAATAAAATTTATAAATTATATAATAAAACATACTAAAATTTTATAAGAAGATATCCACATTTTAAAATTCAGTGTAAATAAAGTCTAAAACTAGACTTAAGGTATCCATGATATTCACCTTATCGTCATGTATGTCTTCCTTAATCTTAAAATCCGACAATCATAAATATTAAACACATATCTATTTCCCTTAGCCTTGGTAACCCTCAATAAAAAATATTGGAATAACCTATATCTTCCTTAAACATGAAATCCCTCGATTATAAGATTTGACACAATGATTACAAAAGTAAAAATTTAAGGAATTTACAATAGTATCCTCACAACAAATGCCTTATGGAAAATTATATAAAGATTAAAATGAAGTGATATCTCATAAAAATATGTAACAAATTGATCAAAATAATTTTAGATCATTGGTTTTTAATTTCTAATATTACTTATCCTAGATAATGTGGCGGTATTTATAGACATTCTTCCAAGGGTCATATTCTGCATTTCTCGAGATCAGTTGCAATGGCATCGGATAAACCCTTTCTTCACTTAGAATGTTCATATCAGTATCTAATTCCAATAGTCATCATGATGTAGCACCATTATAGTGCTTGTAGGTTTTTTCTGGTAGATTTAATAAAACTTCATCGGGTATAATTTATGGTGTTCTTCATCTGATAGGTTTTAGAAAAGTTCATTTGATACACATTTTTGTCTCTATATGATAATGTTTGTCTGATAGACTTGGTGAAACTTCATTAGATGTAATTAATTATACTTCATCAGTTAGACTTTATATACCTTTTTCCAATGAACTTAATATTTTTTCATCTGATATACAAGGTATATGTTCTTCTGATATACTTAAGGAAGTTCTGTCTGATGGAATTGGTATTTTCCATACGGTAAAACATAAACCTTTTCTAAAAAATATCTTAATATAATTGAAAAGTATAAATTATAAAATGTATAAACTTTTAAGGAAGTTAGTTTTGATTGTAAAATGTGAGGTTAGTAATTGTAGAAAGTATTGTTTCAACAGAACAATCTCCCGCTTTTAAAAAATCACAATACATAATATTTTAATGTAAATTTTAAAATAAAATTTGGAAAAACTTTTTTCCACATAAAATTAAAACTATCATAAAACATAGATTTCTCCCTTTATTCATTTATCCCCATTTATTTTAAATTTTATACTTCCTTCATTTCTTTCCCTTTTTGATTTTCAAAATAGAAATTTTGGAGGTAGAAAGTATACTCTGAAATATTAAGGGGGGATATATGAAACAATATTTATGAAAGTAATATAACACTTATCGAAAAAATTAAGAAATTAATACATATAATATAATAATTTCATCTAAAAAAATTATAGGAAACATTAATCCAAAGAGTTTTAGTTTGATTATTTCAAATACATTCATGATTTCAAAAAATATCAATCTTTCTTTGAAAGATTCATGATTATCTCCTTCATCTTCATAGAATATTCTTCATACTTTTTTGAGTCAACAACTTAAACTTCTTCTTCCAAAAATCCTATATTATTGATATTATTATGAACCTTTTCTACAAGTTTATGAAATACAGGATTAAAAATTAACTTCATTTTTTCACCAGAATCTTCTCTAAAATTATAATTCTTTTCCCTTACTATAACTTCCTCATTGTGAAGTTTTTATTTCTTTAGGAATTTTACTAACACCCTGTTATTAAACCTCATAAAATGAATAATTTTAAACTCCAAATCCTCATTATAAACTACTTCAATAAAACTGAGAAAAAAATTAATTAGATAAACTTTCTATTGTTGTAGATAAAATTCAGTGCATAGATATCCAACACATTTAAAGTATCACTATATCCTTTTCTCAATATTAGGATGGTTTTAATCCATAAAGAAACTATCCTTGAATCCATTGATATATGAGATACTTTCCTTAATTTATCATATAAAGAAAACAATTAGGTTTTTCATGATATTTCTCAAAACTTCCAATCTTATTAAGAAACTTATGAGTGATAATTTTTTTATCCCTCGAATGGTATTTCAATCAATTCAATAACTAGTTTGATATTGAGGCTATATGATTCTCTAAAAATAATGAAAAAAATATTCTTCATACCACCAACTTCATCAAAAATATATAACATGTAGAACTCTCTAACTATTTATAGATAGTGAAAATAAAAATCTTCATTATAAACACACATAGATTCCCAACCTTGAGAAATGATTGTTTATTTTAACAGAGACATATTTTTCATACCAATTTATTTCTATAAAACTTTCTTTCATAGATTAAATTTTAGAAATATATTCTTAGTTTTCCATGTATGAATATCGAATAGAATAAAGGGATCATATAAACTATCAATAAATAGATAAACCAAAGACAAACTGATATGGATTCATCTCTAGTGAAATAAGTGAGAAGTAAAATGGTGGCATGTTGCTACTTTAAAAAGACATAATTAAATAGCCTTTATGAATTCCTAAAATCCAATGTTTTAGATTAAAACCTAAAAAATATATACATATAATAAATATTCTCAAAATATGGTCACATTACATCTTTAAAAAATATAAAGAATTTGAACTCTTGAAGTTTAGTACCATTTAGTTTAAGTTTCATCAAAAAAACATTTTTTTTTATAAAACCTAAATGTTTTTAAAATAATTTAGAAAGAAAACCATTCATAAGAAATATAAACATCATAGAATAAATTATTTAAAAATTTAGAATAATTAAAAACAAAATATTGAAACATTTATATCCCAAAGAAATAATTTACATAACCTTATTTAAAAGGTTTTTCTAGTAATATGAATGTCTTGGATAAAATAAAAAAGATATAGGAACAAGTATATAATATTAGAATTTTGAAAAAGTTCCAGTCTAATGAAAATTAAGATGTTTCTACAAAATATATTTTTGTATATTTTGAAGGAAAACATAAGAAACTTTTTTCTAAAATATTTTAAAAGAAAAATTAGGAATAGATGGAAAATAATGATGAAAACATAGTTAAAGAAATGTTGTCCCCATTTTGAGGAAATTTTATGGTAATGAGATAACTAAACATGAAGTATATACATGATCATTCTATTTTTACCATTCCAATATTCTCTTTAATATATTCAAATTTATTGAAATTGAGGGATTTATTAAAAATATCAGCAAGTTGTTCTTATATTTTGGAAATTTATAAAATAATATCTCGTTTTTTCTAGTGATCCTAAAGGAAATGGTGTATTATATCTACTTTCATATCTCAGTAGTGTTTTGGTGGATTTTTAATTAAATCTTTTGAATTTTTGTTATCACAAAAAATGGAGTTATATTAAAACTTATGCCAAAGTCACTGAGTGTGTTGTATCCACAAAACCTGAGCATAATAACTTCAAGATATTATATATTCAACTTCAGTAGTGTAAAATGTTATTGAGTACTATTTCTTACAAGACTAGGAAACTAAATATTCTCCTAATAAATGAAAAGTTCCAGATGTAATTTTTTAATCGATTTTCTATCCACCAAATTCAGCAATTGAAAAACATTTTAGTTCAAAATACTTTACAAAATATTAAAATAAACCATGATACATAGTTCCCTTAAGGTAATGAAAAAGTAATTTTCATCTTTAAGATGGGATTCCTTAGGATTTTCATGTAATCTTACATATAATAATACAAAAAAAACATTATGAGTGGCTAACTAGCTATAAAATATAGTAAGCATCTAATTAATCCTCTATGAAGTTTTTGATCAACCAGATTCCTAAATTCATCAAGATCTAAGTTTTTTGAGGTTCCAATACAAAAACTTGTACTCTTAGTATTATTATACCCAAACCTTTTAAGTAAATATTTTTTATACTTTTTTATATAAAAAAATCCTTTGGGATTTTGTTAAATTTGAAAATGAAGGGAAAAAGTAAGTTCAACCATCAATATCATTTCAAACTCTAATTTCATGAGATCCAAAAAGGATGAAAAAATTGATTTTTGAGTTCAAATAATTATAATGTAATTGACATAAATTTAAACAATGATGGTTTCCATAAAAACTTTTGAATAAAAATAGTTGCATTAGTAGCTCCTTTAACAAAATTGTTTTGAAGCAAAAATATAGTTAATATATCATACCAGGATTTGGGGGATTTTTTAAGTCCATAGAGTACCTTACTAAGTTTAAAAACATTATCCAAATATATTTTTTTTCAAAAATAGGTGTTTATTCTACATAATCATTCTCCTAATCATATCCATTAAGAAAATCACACTACACATCTATTTGAAAAAAAAATTTAAGAATGTGGAATATGAGAAAAGTAGTAGCATCATGTCTAGCTATTAGAGTGAAAGTTTCTTTATATTATATTCCTTCATGATGGTTATAACCTTTAGAAAAAATTATTTCTTTATTTTATACTATAATTCCATTTTCATCATGTTTATTATATAAAATCGATTTTACTCCAATTACATGAAAAAAATTAGGACATTATACCAAAGCCAAAACATTTTTCCTTTCAGATTCATTATGTTAACCCTTCATCTATTTAATCCAGTATTCATTCATAAATCCACATCTAGAGTTTTAGGTTCAAAATGTGATAATAATGCACAATATTCACATTCATTTCATAAGGAAATTGTTTTTTTAACCAGATGATATGCATATTTAATTATATTATTAGTGAATTGATTCCTTAATATTATCTAATTTCTTAGTTTTTTAATATTTTGTTCTTTAAAAATAGTTTTAACTTCTTCTAAACATCTAACTTTAGAAAAAGATTCTTCAGTTGTACTCTCATTTAAGGAATTTTACAACATGGGTTGAAAATAATTATTATAAAAATCATCTAAAAATGTGGTTTTGGGTTGTTTAAAAATAAAAGGATCAGTTTTATCAAATTTAACAATAAATGTTTCCTCAATAGGAATTATACTTTTTTTAATGATGAAAAGTCCTAAATTTTTTATAATATCCATGAAATTTTCCTTAATTAGCATTCTGATGAAAAATATATACATTTTCTTTAGTATTGAAAATGAATACCTTGCATCCAAAAACTATGAACTAAGAAAGTGTTGGCCTTATTCCTGTACATAATAAATAAGGAGCTTTATTAAGAAAATTTTTAAGTAAAATATTATTTATAGTATAAAATGAAGTAATAACAGCTTCAACCCAAAAATGTTAAGCAATTAAGTATTCACTCAACATGGTTCTACTAATTTCTTAAAGAACTGTATTTATTTATTTAAGAACACCATTTTTTTGAGGAGTTCTAGGTGTTTAAAGGTTATGCATAATACCTTTTTTACTACAAATAGTCTCAAAATAAAAATTTTAAAATTCTCTACTATGATCACTATTAATATTAACCAAAGGTAGGTTTTTCTCTTTTTCAACATGGGATATAATTTTTTTTAAATAGAAAAATTCTTCCAAATTTTTACTAGAAAATAGTCCCAGGTATATCTAGTGTTGTCATAAATTATGAAATATACATTATATTTTCCTCCAATACTTCTAGTTTGTGTTGGAAAAAATAAATCCATGTGAACTAACTATAAATCATCTGAATTTGAAACTTCACTAATAGATTTAATTCCCGACTTATGTTTCTTACCGTATTGATAAGGTTCCCAAACTTTAGAAGGATTAAACCAAATCTCCAATAAAACTCTAACTAGTCATTTCTTATAATTTTCACCTAATGTTCTAATATTATAGTGTTCTAACCTTCTATTCCATAACATATATTTGTCCACCATTTTACTTAGGAAAATTTTATCTTATCTTCTATGGTCTTCTAAGTTAAGAGTGTGTACATTCTCATGTCTATCGGTTGAAAGTATAAATTTACCTTCTGAAATATGAATAGTACATTTACCATTCCTAAAGTTCAAAAGATTAACTTCGTCGAATTATTTTCATATGCTAGTATGGTTGTTATTAATACCCAAAACATATAAACCATATGAAATTAAAGCTTTTCCAGGAATTACAATATCACCTATACCATAAATTTCTCCTTGAGAATTATCGCTAAAAGTAACTTTCCCACCTTTTATCTTGATCATATTATAAAAGAATTTCTTATTTATAGTCATATTCCTATAACAAACACAATCCATATACTAAATATTCTGACTATTGGCAATAAAATTATTTCCATAAAATAGAAAAATAAGGATATGGATACCTGGACTTGATTAGGTCCATAATTATTTGCAAATAAAACCTTAAAAATCTGCATCTTTTAAACTTTCTTATGTTGAATAGCTGCTAATTATTTTTAGATATAGGATTTATAAAATCCAAAATATTGAAAAAAAATTAAAGAACATTTTTTCTTCCAGTGACCATCACTTTTATATTTCATACAAGAGGGTTCACTTTTTGGAACCAAGTAATTGTTTTAAAAATGTGTTTTTTCTTTAGTAAAATCATTCCCATAGGAATTTCTATGAGGTATGTGATGCCCCAAACCCATAATGAATTTTGGGATGAATGAATTTTTTGAATTATTATTTTGGTAAAAATAATGAAACTCAAATCAAATGAATAAATGACAAAATGAATGAAAAGAGAAACTTTTATTTATTAAAACACTAAAATGTTACTTTTTAATAAGGTTTTCGGGTGACCTTTGGTTTTTGTAATAGTCATAAAATTTTATAACCGTTAAGTATTTTCGACTATTTTAAGTATTCTAGATATATAAGTATTTTCAAATTTTCAAATGTTTTAAAATGTATTTTATATTTTAAATTTATATCCTTGGTTAAATAATAACATAGTTTTAATTAAAGATATATTTTATATTTGGATTTTAAAAATATAGTAACCATGATGTTTCTTTTAAAATGAATATAAATTTATAAAATAAATTAAATTTTTTAAATGTAGTTGTATTTTGAAATTTAATGTTTTAGTTTACAAACATATAAGATAATGACATTAAGAATGGGAAACAATGGTTTTATATATGTAAGGGAATTAAGATGTGTATTTTGTTCTTTTAACTACGTTTAATAAATTTTGATAAAAAATTGGGTGAGTACCCCACCCTATCGAGGGAATCCATGAGGACAATCCCTCAAGGTTTGAGTGGGAATCTCATATAGACAACTGAGGTCAGATAACCCTCGGAGCAGCGTATACATAGTGCATGTCGATTCGTGCACAGGTCGTGCATAGTGAGGCCAAAGTGTGCAAAGACCCATGTATAGGACCTGGTCAAGCATGAGTAGGGGGTGTTCTAGGTCGCACACCAGCACGGGTGATGGTGGGACAAGGCCCGCGGTTGGGGATCCCATGTGTAAGGACCCCGTAGTGTATGCTTGTGTTATTGGCATATGTCCGGTACGTCAAGTAATATAAGGTGTTCTTGAAACCACTCCTGTTTTGATGTGGGACAACAATTTTTATGGGAAATCTAATCCAGGACATCTGATCTCATCGTGCGATATCTCAACCGTCCAATCCAATCCAGCCTTTGAACTCCACTGCTACTCCTTTCAGCCGCAATTTTCATCAACCATCTAATCCAGATGCATTTGATCTCGACCACACATCCCTTTTAAATCTTGTGGTTTCCTCGAGACCATCCGATCAAATCCATGTTATAATCTTGATCATCCATATGTTTTTAAAATCATGGAATCCATTGTAGTTGTCCGTTCGAGATCAGATGATCGTGGCCATCCATCTTTTTTACAATTCTACTCCCTTTTTTCTTCTTCTTCCTCACGCTGCACCAGTAAATGTTTCCCTCCTCCTCCACTGTTTCTCCCTCCTCTAGTGAGTCTTTCTATCACTCTCCTAGGACCTAGACCTTTCTTCTTTCCACAAGTCCACAAAGGGTGCATTAGTTTAATGAAAACCCCTTTAGTGTATCATGTAAGTTTTTATAAAATATATATATATATTATCAACGACTAGTTTATTCAAGGTCTTCTTTGATTATGGATTTTTTTTCTAAATAGTTAGATTCAGTTTTCTTCAGGTCTTTTTTTATATATATTTTATGTTTAACCATAGTATATAAAATTATATATATACAATTTATATAAACCACTTATATAAACCCGTTTTGCACACTTAACCCTGTGGGTTTTCCTCCTCCCAACTCTTCTTCGACTCCTGCTCATTTAAACCTCACCTTTGAGTCTTGCAAGGGTCTATTTAGTTTTTTGTTTTGATTAACCCATATATGAATATATGTGTATATACATTTATATATAAATACCAAGCCTATTCTGTTTTATATTTTTTGAGTGATGAATATTTGTATTTAAATGATGTTTTTTATTCATTTAATTCATGTAACGGTTAATCTAGCTTCATTTTTTATATGAAAAAACCCATATATACACTTTGTGTATATGCAGTTATATGTATATATATATATATATATATATATTAATTATAATCTGAATTAGGTTTCTATATAATTTATATTAGTGATGAAATATTGTTTTTTATTTGTATGATACTTGTAAGGATTTATCAAATTTTGTTTTGGTTATGAAAATACCATGTATACACTTTGTGCACACATGAATTTATATAATCTTCAAAACCTAATCTATTTTGGGGTTTTCAAGTGATGATTATCAGTAGTTAACTAATGTTTTTATGCATATAATACTTATAAAAGGCTTTACTAAGAGTGTTTTTGGAGTTTCTAAACTTATAAATATATATATAAGTATATACAGTTATATATATATGCATGTTTATAGTTTTTAATCCTAATCCAATTAAGTATCTTTCTTCTTAAGTTGAATAGTTATTTTTAAAGGTGATCCATGTCCTTATACTTATTCTTTTAATTATGATTGCAAAACCCACATGTATATATATATAAGTACCACAAATACATATATGCATGTCTTGATTCAATATATGATCAAAAATACAATTTCATATTGGTAAACAATAACAAAACCTTGTTTTGTTATTGTGTGCCTAAAATTTTAAAAGGGATCATCACCTTGTTATTACAATTAACATTACATGCATGCATCTCCATTTATAATTTTAGGATAAATGGTTGGAAATATATCTTATTTAATACATATACATATACATTCATAAACGCATATAGTTAAGTGTGTTCAATTTTTTATGCATAAATATCTCACATGAAATGAATGTATTACATTTATAAATGTTAAATTTTAATTCATGAAGAATATTCCAAAATGAATATTATTAGTTATTAAAGTTTATGATTTAATCTGTTTGAAACTACTATTTATCAGTATATGGAAAATATGAATGATATCTACCTTAAATTTAAAAACATGTATTTTAGTATATTAAATGTTTACTTCCATGGAAAAGGGGGTTTTAAGAGTTATTATTTTATGTGACAAACCCAAACAACCTATTATTAATTTATCAATTATGGTGATTTATGGATTAAGAATTTAATTATTCAAAGTGGTATGGGACACTTTGAATAAGAGACATAATTTAATTATTCAAAGTGGTATGGGACACTTAGAATAAAAGACACAATTTAACTATTCAAAGTGGTATGGGAAACTTTGAATAAAATACATAATTTAATAAATCAAAGTGGTATGGGACACTTTTATTTAAATAAATACTAGACATATGAGGAATGAATAGACTTATTATGTGATGGGTGAGGCCTGCTATAGCCTCTCGATGCATGGGTAGGTCTCATAAAACAAACTGTGGTCATGTCACAAGGCCTTGACAGAATGATTATGTATGGTCTTGGCATGAGGCATCAACAAAATGTTATGATTGTCCTATATAATGCATTCCCTTGATATGTGTTTAGTATTTAACCAACCATGTGATAAATCAACTAGTATAATATCCTTAGTTATGAATATTTTACTTATGATAATGGTAATAAATGCACATGGCATAATGATGTATGTACTTAGCAAGACATTTATAAAGAAAGTGTAGCATCTATTCTGAGAACTTTGATATAGAAGTTAGAAATACATATGTCATTTAATGAATTGAATTTTATGTGTTAATTGAATCGTGATATTGTTTTTTGTGCAATTATAAGCAAGAATTATTTCTTATGTTAACTTGTACCTGCACCCTTTCATGTCACCCTTAATTTAGTTGGATCAACTCCTGACTTATATGCAGTATTCCATGAATTTTTTTACAAGTATGTGTACTCTGAAATGTGTTTTAGCCTTTAAATAAATATATAAATTCTTGTGTATGTGATTTCCTTAAAAATGATTTCTAGTAACCTTTGAAAAATTATGATGATGTGATATAAAACAATATTGTTTTCTTTGGAGAAAAATTTTTATGTATGAATAATTATTTTCAAGGGATGTTTAAAAAAATGATTTTATTGATTATTTTTATAAAAAAAACCCTTACTAGTCATTCTTGTGCACACCCTACGATTTTAATATATATTTTATAGGATTGGTAGATTTTTCAAGCTTTGAGTCCTTTTGTGTGGTGGCAAAAAAATAAAGCTTATCTTATATAGTTTTGAAGAAAATTATCAGTTGTATTTGGTTTTCCAGAACCTAGACCAAGAAGATCTTCTATGATGAGATGTGTTGTGTAATTTTTTATCATCATCTTTTTATAAAAAAATTACACATCATGTTTTAGGTACCAGCTCCGGGCTTCTGGGGTCGGGTCCTCACACTACTACAAAAACAGGAAAGGGAAGCATTACCCTTTTATCAGTGCTAAAAAAAGTACTGATAAAGGGGGTCCTTTATCAGTACTAAAAACCCGCTGATAAAGGGGCACTTTTAATAGCGCTAAAAAAAGCGTTGTTAAAAGTGACCATTTATCAGTGCTTTTTTTAGCGCTTATAAAGGCCCCCCTTTATCAATGATTTTTTTAAGCACTGATAAAGGAGGGATTTATCAGTGCTATTTCCTATTGGTGATAAATTTTATGTTTCAAAAAAATCAGGAAAAATAAAATATTTTTATATAAGTATATTTATATTGATATAAATATAATATATATTTTTTAAATATGTTTTAGATAAGTATAAATAGACTATTACATTTAATAAATAATAAATTTAGTGAAAATGGCTTTAAAATATTTTAAAAAATATTATTAATTAACAATTTTCTAATTATTATCGATTGAAAATCATTTAATAATAATTTGAAGGCACAAAAAATCAAAAAAATTAATAAAAGATCTAAAATAAGTTAAAAATGTAACTCAAACTTCAAACAGCCATAACTTTTGATCCGGGTGTCCATTTAATCTCTACAACATATAAAATCGAAGTCTGCAACGATCTCTACATGCTTGTGACTGAAGCAAAGCTTTTGTCACATTTTTTAAAGGCCAAAAAAGGCCTAGAAGGCCTCCAAAACTGAGTTTTTGTCGGGATACCCCGATTTGTTAACATTCAAAAAAGTATAACTTCTAATTCGGATGCCCGTTAGGCCTTTACCACATATCATATAGAATATTGTTCCATTTTCTTCGATTTGACTGGTTGTGGAGTTAAAACGGGCTTCTGGATTATAAGTTATGGTCGTTTTAACATTCTATTACTTTTCAAATACACATATATATGTATTTACTTGTAAATGTATATGTGTCTGTGTGTGTGTGTGTCTCTGTGTGTGTGTGTGTTGTATATATGTATTTATTTATTTATTTATTTATTTATAAACACACATAAAAAACATGTTTCATAAATGTATTTAGAACTAATCTTATAAGTATATATTAATAAACAAATAAATATACAGATAAAAAATTATAACTAAAAATATATATATAAATAAATATAAATATATATTAATATATGAATGAATATATATATACTAATATATGAATAAATATATTTATATTAATACGAATCTATATTAATATACGAATAAATATAACTATTTATATATATATATATATATCATTAAATAGTGAAAAAAAACAAAATGGCTTAGTGGTAAAGGTGCTTCCACGAAAGGGGGGAGGTCGCGGGTTCGAGTTTAGGTGGAATCAAAGGGGTTCACACGTATGGGGATGCACGAGAAGGGCAGCACGTGGGAGAGTGTGAGGGGGGTCTGCCTAGCGCTGATAAAGGGGGTGTTAAGCGCTGTTAAAATATCCCCCCGCATTATATAATTCATTTTTTTTTGACTTTAATCAGTGCTTTTTAAAAGCGCTGATAAAATCCCCTTTTATTAGTGCTAAAAAAGCACTGATAAAGGGGTCTTTTATCAGTGCTTTTTTTAGCACTGATAAAAGGGTCCTTTATGCGCGCTTTTTGGAGCATTGATAAAAGGGACCCCCCTTTATCCTCGCCTTGATTAACAATGATTTTTTAGCACTGTTAATCGACTTTTCTAGCGCTGATAAAGGCCATATTTTTAGTAGTGTCACAGTTGGTATAAGAGGAATGGTCTAGACAACTCTGGGAAATTAGAACAAAAAAAATTAGTTATGCTTCGCTGAGTAAAAATTTTTCTTAAAATTTTCAGATGGAAGGTGAGGGTTCACCAACAAACCTCTTATCTCTCCCTAATGAATTACATGACAACATAATTGTCAAGTCGTGTTCAGAATCATACCAGTCTTTCATGAACCTACGTTTATCCTGTAAACACCTCTATCAGGTGTCAAACAACCCAAATGTCCTTCGACTTCACCAATAAATGAGTCATGTCTACTACTTTATGTCACATGCACAACTTGCACATTATGTGCATAAGGGAAGGTACTAAGAAGTAATCTTTATATATTTCACCCTATCTGAAACTTATTAAGCCTTGGATAGATTCTGATAGGCTGTAGAGGTGAGTGACCCCCGCGCAACATATCTGATTTAGGTTCTGACATCAAGTTGGCTGACTAGTCTATCAGAACAAAGTCTATTCTGATATCTCTGAACTCTACACCTCTCATGTCACTCTCTCAAGGACCTACTTCTATCCACATGAGTTCAACTCTATCTCCTTGAGGTGCATCTGGACAAATGAAATTGAAGAGTTTAAAAATGTTTTGGGGATCAACCTGACCGGAAGAACCTACCAGGAAAGACTCCAATGGTGGTGGACCTGGTGAAGGTATAAATTAAATATTGTTTTTCATTCAAAAAATTTTAGTTAATAATGGTTAAAAAACATTTTGTAGTGACATCAAGGGTGATGTATGTGGGTTAGTGCTGTGGAAGCATAAAAATACAATGGAATTATGAGGCGCAATTATTTTGAGGGGGGGATAATGTGACACCTTGGACCCATAATGTATTTTGGGATGAATGAATTTTTTTGAATTTTTATTTTGGTTCAAATAATGAAACTCAAATCAAAAGAATTAAAGACAAAAGGAATGAAAAGAGAAACTTTTATTTATTAAAAAATAGAAACTTTACTTTGTAATATGGTTTTTGGGTGACTGTTGGTTTTTGTAACGGTCATAAATTTTTATAACCATTAAGTATTTTGACTATTTTAAGTATTCTAAGTATATAAGTATTCTAAGAATTTCAAATGTTTTAAAACGCTTTAAATATTTTAAAGTTATATCCTTGGTTAAATAATGACATAGTTTTAATTAAAGATATATTTTATATTTGGATTTTAAAAATATAGTAACAATGATGTTTCTTTTAAAATGAATATAAATTTATAAAAGTAATGACATGTTTTAAATGAAGTTGTATTTTGAAATTTAATGTTTTAGTTTACAAACATATAAGATAATGAAATTTAGAATGGGAAAGAATGTTTTTACATATATATAAGGGAATTAATATGTATATTATATTCTTTTAACTATGTTTAATAAATTTTGATAAAAATTTGGGTGAGTACCCCACCCAACCAAGGGCAGCATTAAAGGCCAAGCCCTCAAGGTCTGAGTGGGAATCTCACTTAGACAACCGAGGTCGGAGAACCCTTGGAGCAGCGCATGAATAGTGCATGTCGAGTCGCGCACAGGTTGTGCATGGTGAGGCTTAAGTGCACGAAGACCCGTGTATAGGGCCTAGTCAAGCACAAGCAGGGAGTGTTCCAGGTCACACACCAGTGTGGGTGACGGTGGACTAAGGCCCACTGGTGGGGGTCTCATGTGTAAGGACCCCATGGTATGTACCTGTGATATTGGCATATGGATGGTACATCGAGTAATATAAGGCAGTCCCAAAACTGCTCCCGTTTTGATGTGAGACAGAAAATTTTATGGGAAATATAATCCAGTTCGTCCAATTTCGTTGTGCGAGATCTCAACTGTCCAATCCAATCCAGCCTTCGAACTCCATTGTCTCTCCTTTCTACTTTGATTTTCATCCACCGTTCGATCTGGATGCATTTGATCTCGACCACACATCCCTTTTAAATCTCACAGTTTCCCCAAGACCTTCCAATCAAATCCATGTTATAATCACGACCATCCATATGTTTTTAAAATCGCAGAAGCCACCGTAGTCATCTGATTGGGCTCGGTCAATCGTGGTCGTCTATCTTTCTTCCACTTCTTCTCCATTTTTTCTTCTTCTTTCTCACACTACACCAGTAGATGTCACCCTCCTCTTTAATTGTTTCTCTCTCCTCCCATGATTCTTTCCATCACTCTCCTCGGACCCATCCTTTTCTTCTTTCCACAATTCCACCAAGGGTGCATTAATTTAATGCAAACCCCTTTGGTGTATCATGTAAGTTTTTATAAAATATATATATATATTATCAATGATCAGTTTATTCAAGGTCTTCTTTGATTATGGATTTTGTTTTTTTCTAAATAGATATATTCGGTATTCTTTAGGTCTCTTTGTTTATATTTTTTATGTTTAACTGTAGTATATAAAATTATATATATATATATATATAGTTTATATAAACTGCTTATATAAACCCATTTTTCACACTAAATCCTATGGGTTTTCCTCCTCCCAAATCTTCTTTGAATCCCGCTCATTTCAACCTCACCTTTGAGTAATGTAATGGTCTATTTAGTTTTATGTTTTGATTAACCCGTATATTTTTATATGTGTATATACGTTTATATATAAATACCAAGACTATTCAGTTTTCTATTTTTTGAGTGATGAATATTTGAATTTAAATGATGTTATTTATTTATATAATTCATGTAAGGGTTAATCTAGCTTCATTTTTTATATGAAAAAACCCATATATACACTTTGTGTATATACAGTTATATGTATATATATATATACATATATATTTTAATTCTAATCTGAATTAGGTTTTCATATAATTGATATTAGTGATGAAATAATGTTTTTGATGTGTATGACACTTTTAAGGAATTATCAAACCTTGTTTTGGTTATGAAAATCCCATGTATACACTTTGTGCATACATAGTTTTATATAATATTCAAAACCTAATCTATTTTTCTTTTTTCAAGTGATGGTTATCAGTAATTAACAAAATGTTTCTATGCATGTAATACTTGTAAAAGTTTCTACTAAGAGTGGTTTTTGAGTTTCTAAACTTATACATATATATATAAGTATATACGGTTATATATATATATATATATCTAAGTATATAGTTTTTAATCCTAATCTGATTCAGTATCTTTCTTCTTAAGTTGAACAATTATTTTTAAAGGTGATCCCTATCCTTATACTTATTCTTTTAATTATGATTTCAAAACCCACATGTATATATATATAAGTACCACAAATACATATATGCATGTCTTGATTCAATATATGATCACAAATACAATTTCAAATTGGTAAACAATAACAAAACCTTGTTTGGTTATTATGTGCCCAAAATTTTAAAAGGGATCATCACCTTTCTATTACAATTAACATTACATGCATGCATCTCAATTTATAATTTTAGGATAAATGGTTGGAATTATCTTTTATTTAATACATATACATAAACGTGTATAAACACATATATTGAAGTGTGTTTAATTATTTATACATCAATATCTCACATGAAATGAAAGTATTACATTTATAAATGTTAAATTTTAATTCTTGAAGAATATGCCATAATGAATACTATTAGTTATTAAAGTTTATGATTTAATCTATTTGACACTACTATTTATCTGTGTATGGAAAATATGAATGATATCTACCTTAATTTCAAAAACAATTATTTTAGTATATTAAATGTCTACTTTCATGGAAAAGGGGTTTTTTAAGAGTTATTATTTTATATGGAAAACACAAACAACCTATTATTAATTTATCACTTATGGTAACTTATGAATTAAGAATTTAATTATTTAAAGTGGTATGGGACACTTTGAATAAGTTACATAATTTAATTATTCAAATTGGTATGGGACACTTTTAATAAAAGACACAATTTAATTATTCAAAGTGGTATGGGACACTTTGAATAAAAGACATAATTTAATAAATTAAAGAGGTATGGGACACTTTGATTTAAAGAATTACTAGAAATATGAGGAATTAATAGGACTTATTATGTGATGGGTGAGGCCCCCTATAGCCTCTTGATGCATGGGTAGGTCTTATAAGACAAACTATAGTCATCGCACAAGGCCTTGACAGAATGATTATGTATGGTCTTGGCATGAGGCCTCGATAGAATGTTATAATTGTCATGTATTATGCATTCCCTCAAGGTTTGAGTGGGCATCTCACTTAGACAACTGAGGTCAGAGAACCCTCAGAGTAGTGCATGCATAGTGCATGCTGAGTCGCACAAAATCCGTGCTTGGTGAGGCCTAATCGCACACAGACCCATGTATAGGGTCTGGTCAGGTGCGAGCAGGGAGTGTGCCAAGTCACGCACCAGCATGGGTGAGGGTGGGCCAAGGCCCGTGGGTGGGGGTCCCATGTGTAAGGACCCCGTGGTGTGTGCTTGTGTTATTATCATATATCTGATATGTTGAGTAATATAAGGTGGTCCCAAAACTTCTCTCGTTTCGATGTGGGGCGACAATTTTTATGGGAAATCTAATCCAGGTCATCTAATATCACCGCACGAGATATCAATCGTCCGATCCAATCCAACCTTCGAACGCCATCGCCACTCCTTTCTACCATGATTTTCATCAACCGTTTAATCTGGATGTGTTTGATCTCAACCACACATCCCTTTTAAATCTTGTGGTTTACCTGAGACCTTCCAATCAAATCCATGTTATAATCTCAACCATCCATATGTTTTTAAAATTGCAGAAGCCATTGTAGTCATCTGATCAGGCTCAGACGATCGTGGTCATCCAACTTTTTCCACTTCTTCTCCCTTTCTTCTTATTCTTCCTCATGCCGCACCAGTAGACGTCGCCCTCCTCCTCCACTATTTCTACCTCCTCCCATGAGTCTGTCCATCACTCACCTCAGACCCAACCTTTTATTCTTTCCACAAGTCCACCAAGGGTGCATTAGTTTAATGCAAACCCCTTTGGTTTATCATGTAAGTTTTTATAAAATATATATTTGTTATCAACGACTGGTTGATTCAAGGTCTTCTTTGATTATGGATTTTGTTTTTGTCTAAATAGTTAGATTCGGTTTTCTTTAGGTCTCTTTGTTTATATTTTTTAGGTTTAACCATAGTATATAAAATTATATATATACATTTTATATAAACTACTTATATAAACCCATTTTGTACACTTAACCCTATGGGTTTTCCTCATCCCAACTCTTCTTCGACTCCTGCTCACTTCAACCTCATCTTTGATTCATGTAAGGGTCTATTTAGTTTTGTGTTTTTATTAACCCATATATGCTTATATGTGTATATATGTTTATATATAAATACCAAACCTATTCTGTTTTATATTTTTCGAGTGATTAATATTTGTATTTAAATTATGTTCTTTATTCATGTAATTCATTTAAGGGTTAATCTAGCTTCATTTTTTATTTGCAAAAACCCATATATACACTTTGTGTATATACAGTTATATGTATATATATATAGATTTTTTTTTAAATCTGAATTAGGTTTTCATATAATTGATATTAGTGATGAAATAATGCTTTAGATTTGTATGATACTTGTAAGGATTTATCAAACCTTGTTTTGGTTATGAAAATCCCATGTATACACTTTATGCATACACGGTTTTATATAATCTTCAAAACCTAATCTATTTTGGGCTTTTCAAGTGATGATTAACAGTAATTAACTGATGATTTTATGCATGTAATACTTTTAAAAGGGTTTTCTAAGAGTGGTTTTTGAGTTTCTAAACGTATAAATACATATATATATATAAGTATATACAATTATATATATGTGTGTGTGTGTGTAGTTTTGAATCCTAATTTGATTAAGTATCTTTCATCTTAAGTTGAACAGTTATTTTTAAAGGTGATCCATGTCCTTATACTTATTATTTTAGTTCTAATTGCAAAACCCACATGTATATATATATAAGTACCACAAATACATATATGCATGTCTTGATTCAATATATGATCAAAAATACAATTTCATATTGGTAAACAATAACAAAACCTTGTTTTGTTATTGTGTGCCTAAAATTTTAAAAGGGATCATCACCTTGCTATTACAATTAACATTACATGCATGCATCTCAATTTATAATTTTAGGATAAATGGTTGGAATTATCTTTTATTTAATACATATATATACACATGCATAAACACATATAGTGAATTGTGTTTAATTATTTATGCATCAATATCTCACATGAAATGAATTTATTACATTTATAAATGTTAAATTTTAATTCATGAAGAATCTGCCATAATGAATACTATTAGTTATTAAAGTTTATGATTTAATATGTTTGGAACTACTTTTATCAGTGTGTGAAAAATATGAATGATATCTACCTTAAATTTTAAAAACATGTATTTTAGTACATTAAATGTTTACTTTCATGGAACAAGGGTTTTTAAGAGTTATTATTTTATGTGACAAACCAAAACAACCTATTATTTATTTATCACTTATGGTAACTTATGGATTAAGAATTTAATTATTCAAAGTGGTATGAGACACTTTGAATAAGAGGCATAATTTAATTATTCAATTTTTAATGGGATACTTTGAATAAAAGACGTAATTTAATTATTCAAAGTGGTATGGAACACTTTCAATAAAAGACATAATTTAATAAATCAAAGTGGTATGGGACACTTTTATTTAAAGACTTACTAGACATATGAGGAATGAATAGAACTTATTATGTGACTGGTGAGTCCCTCTATAGCCTCTCGATGTATGGTCAGGTCTCATGAGATAAACTATGGTCATGGAACAAGGTCTGGATAGAATGATTATGTATGGTCTTGGCACGAGGCCTCAACAGAATGTTATGATTGCCCTGTATTATGCATTCCCTCAATATGTGTTTAATATTTAACCAACCATGTGATTATTCCACTAGTATAATATCCTTGGTTAAAAATATTTTACTTATGATAATGGTAATAAATGCACATGGCATAATGATGTATGTACTTAGCAAGACATTTATAAAGAAAGTATATCATCTATTTTTAGAACTTTGATATAGAAATTAGAAATACATCTGTCATTTCGTGAATTAAATTTTATGTGTTAAGTGAATTATGATATTGTTTCTTGTGCAATTCTAAGCAAACATTATTTCTTGTGTTAATTTTTACCTACACCCATGTTTGTCACCCTTAATTTATTTTGATCAACTCCTAACTTATATGCAGCATTCCATGCATTTTTGTACAAGTATGCATACTCTGAAATGTGTTTTAGCCTTTAAATAAATATATAAATTCTTGTGTATGATATTTCACTAAAAATGATTTCTAGTAACCTTTTAAAATTAATGATGATGTGATACAAGAAATATTGTTTTCTTTGAAGATAATTTTTTATGTATGAATAATTATTTTAAAGGGTTGTTTTAAAAAAAAGAATTTTATTGATTATTTTTAAAAACCCCTTACTGGGAATTCTTATGCTAACCCTACGTTTTTAATCTATTTTTTACAGGTTTAGTAGATTTATCAAGCTTTGAGTCCTTCTGTGTGGTGACAACAAAATGAAGCTTATCTTATATAGTTTTGAAGAGAAGTATCAGTTGTATCTGGATTTCCAGAACCTAGACCGAGAATATCCTCTGTGATGAGATGTGATGTGTAATTTTTTATCAGTATCTTTTTATAAAAAAAATTACACACCATGTTTTAGGCACCAACTCCGGGATTCTGGGGTCGGGTCCTCACAAGGTCTCATCTGTCTGGACAGATTATCAAAAAATTTGTTACCAGAAGTAAAATTTGATAGATGTGTTTTTAGTCTAAAAATTACAGAGTTTAATTTTACAACTAAATCATTATTTTCATTACATGATCTAGAACTAGATTTCTTATCTAATTCTAACATAAGATTTTAAATCTCTAAGGAAGGTTTTGAAATTCTATAATTTTAATTAACAAGATCTTCCTTAGATTGTTCATAGTTTTTTGTAACTTTATTATGATTTTTCTTCAAGAAAAGTTTCCTACCATATAACTTCCTCAAAAAATGGTATAGAATATTCATCCTCAAATGATAAAACTTTTTATTCTTCAAAATAAGTTAAAGTATATTAATCATCTAAATCAAGATAGGTTTTATTTAATATTAAATTTTCTAGGGATTCAATAGATACCTTTTCCATGAGACACTAGTTGGCCTTTGGAATGCCTATATAGAAACTCACAAATTTCTAGTTAACATTTTTGTCATCAAAAGAAAATTTTGAAGAACTATCTACACCACTTATACTCCATGTATCAAAAAATTTCAAACTATTCTTGCATTTTTTATTGTATAACTTCCTCAAATTTTTATCTTTCTTCTTCAGTCTATAAAAATACAATCTTATATGACCTGGCTTATTACATTCATAGCATAACATCTCAGAAGTGACTTTTTTATCACTTCTTTCTCTCTGATTCTTCTTATACTTATAGTGAAAATCATTCTTTCAAATGATTCTATTTATTCTCTTAGAAAGTTAATAAAATTAATTTTCACTACTTTAAGAAGAACTGCATTCATTTTAACTTTAATTTTATTCATAATTTGTGATTTAGAAACTTTTTCAAAAGATCTAACTTTCTTAATTACAGTAGATGTAGAGGTAAAAGCTAAACCATTCTTCTTTTTCTCTTTTTCTGTAGATATTTTTAATCCACCCTCATATTGCATGAGATTTCCAATCAAATAATCTAGACTCAAATTCTTATGATATTTTTCATCATCAATATCTATTTTATTAGATTCTAACTCATTTTTAATAATATCTATAATCTTCTCAAAAACTAATCATCTTTTGTATATTTATCTACAAGAGATTATAGAATGTTAACAATAATCATAAAGCATTGATGCATCTATGAAACTGATTCTCCTAGTAGAAAATCAAAATCTTGATAGTCTATTTGTAATATTTTAATTCTAGTTTCAAATACATTTATAGTTCCAAAATGAGTTTCTTTAAGTTTCTTCTAAATATTGTTTGCAATTTCATATGATGAAATATAATTGTATGTATTTCTATTCATTAAACATAGCATTTTATTTTTGACTCAATGCTTAAGATGATATTTAGTTTTCTCTTCTTTAGGGAAAGTAGTAACATCCTTATATGTAATTTTATATATTTTGGTCATCATAACATAATTTTCTACTCCAGTATTCATAACAAAAATTTTAATATGATCTCCCCAATAATCATAATCAGAACCATCAAATATTGGGGGTTTATTTTTAATTAAATTTTCAAGAGTTCTGAAACGTGTGTCCGATTGTCTCCTATCAACCAGTCAAGGTTCCGGTGCTCTGCTAATGTGTATAGCAGCACTCGGGTCGAATCCTCGGCGATGATACTTCGAAATAGTCATTTGTTTTTAGTTGATTGTATTCTGATTGGGGGTTTGTTTGCAGAGCTTAATTGAAATGACTAATTGATTATGATTGATTTAAAAATTTGAAAATTATTGGGTTGAGTTCATCATTAGGTTAGTTAATCTTGTGATATCCTTGAGCTCTGCTTTATATTGCATTTAAATTAACACTCATGTCACAAGTTGACGTTGATTTGAATTCTCAAGTGTTAAGGCTTTAATCCAAGTTTTAACATAACTTAGGGTTCTAATCTTGATCATATCTTGTTTATGGTAGTTTATTTATGGTTACAATAATCCATGGAAACCACACGTTAAACAAAACAATTCATTAATCTATGACATGCTAAGTCCAACATACACAATGTTAATTCAACGAATACTCATCGAGAAAAAGCTCTCAATCGCTTAACATAACTAAATTAAAACTCACCCCAATGAGAGATTTACTCAGCCATTATGATGTTTATTAATCTGGTAATATATGTTTATGGTGATGAATTATAAAGAGAAGAAAAATAATGGGACAAGATAAGAGTAGTGTATCGAACACACACACAAAATATTTTGAGAATCAAAAATGGAATTTCGATTGAATGAGGAAGAAAAATAAGGGACTGTAATTGAAAATTATTCAAAATATTTTAAGACCATGAATATTATACTAAAGAAGGTGGAGAAAAATAAGAGATTAATAATAATAAAATTGCATTAAAATGGATTTACAAAGACAAACACTTTCAAAATTACAACGAAGAAAAATGCAAAAGTAAATGAAAACAAAGAGAGGAGTAAGGGATTATCAAGTGAAAACTTGAGTTTGGAAGATCCTCTCAAACCTTTGGCAGGGCCTTGGTACTTCCAATCAATCCTTCTTTGCTCTTAAATGCCAACCCTTTTGAAAGGAGAGGAGGGGATGTATTTATAGCCCAAGGTGGTGGACTGTTTACATTCCAGAAATACCCCTCCACTTGGATCGCCGATATGGATATCCAGACAGCCGAATCTTGAGATATAGACTTCTTCAAAGTTGTATATAAAAATGTCTTTTGTCTACTGTGAAATTTTGGCAGCCATTGGACTTATTGAGCCAAAGTTATGGTGGTTTTAGTAAACAATTATGATCTGTCCATTTCAATACAGACGTTTTTGAAGTCCCTAATGTAAATGAGTTTTTGAATAGTAATATGCCCTCAGATAAAAATCATTTCTTCAACAAAGTTGGCTTCCCGAATCTCCTCTTTCACACTGAAAAATCTCAGCTCTAATGGATGTCTAAATCAGGAGCAATTTCAATATTAGTGTGTTGTTTTTAATTCCCAGACAGAATGGTGGGATGGACTTCAATGCATCAGTTGGGCCCATTGTATTTGTGATTGGGTTCTGAAATTTTTATCATAGACTCCTTGAAATGTTCTCCGAACTTGGGAGGAGAATTAAGGTATTTGAACTTCTGGATTGATCCCAGTAATTCAAACTTCATATATGGTTCAGTTTGTTCACAGTTTCCTTGGGTCTTCTTGTGGGGTCCATATGACCCTCTAAATGGACGAATTTTCCAAAGGTGACTTCTAATGAAATGTTGGAATTTGAATTGGGAACCCTAAAAAACAAGAATCATGCAATTTAGATAAGTAGGTTTGATAGTTATTGTTAAAACATTAAACAGACTTGAATCTGGATAAATTCAAATAGTGCTCAAAAATTATATTTAATATTTAAACATTAATATTTCACAAAAATTATGCACATTACATATAAAATAAGTCAAGGGAGTATGTAAAAAGATATTAAAATATTAATAACATCAAATCCCCCACACTTAGTCTTGTGCATGTCCTCATGGGCAATAAATATAAAAATAAGACAAACTCATTTTCACTCACCAACAAATATTAAAATTTTGTTTTCCCAAATCAGGGGAGGTTTAGACTATTTCACTCATCCATATTGAATTCCACCACAAATGTTTACAGAAATAATGTTCCAAAAACAATTCATTTTTTCATGCTCAACTTTAGACATAGAAAATAGTGGCACTCAAAACTTACTCCTCTCAAGATGATAAAATTCATTTTTGGAGGTTCACTCTTTCACCAACCAAAAGTGAAAATCTTAGAGTTTGAAAAGAGCTCTCAGCTTATAATACCTATCCAAAGTGAACAAGAATCAAGATGTCTTTTTAATGAGTTTTTCTATGGCTATGGGACGGTAGGGATATAATGTCCAAGAGAGAGAAGAAGAGGGTTAAAATACCAACATAGAAAAAGCAATGCACATTTTTTTGAAATAAAACATGGAAGGAAATGAAAACACGTATTTACAAGGGAATGATTGTGTGAAGAAAGACACGATATAGGAAGAAAATATGAAGGTAATGAGAAGATGAAATATTTACAAAACACATAACTTCTTCCAATAATATAAGAATATAATGCAAGTGTTCTTTTTTTTCTTTTTTTTCTTTTTTTTTCGAAAGTTGACCTTGAAACAGTTCTCACACTCATATCCTAACCCATGTTTTATCTCCTCAAGACACTAATTTTAATAGTTATAACAAGATAAAAGGTTGAGAAAGAGTTATTTTTGACCTACCCAAGACACAACCCATTTTTTCATTTTTTTTTTTTGATTTTGAATTTTTTTGAATTTGTTTTTTTTGAACATTTTTCAATATCATTTGTACAATACATTCCCAAATCCCACTGAATGACAACCTCCCCCCCCCCACACACTAAAATGGATGATTTCCCTCAATCATATGACAACACACTGGAAATTAAGGAAATGATACCCAAAAATGAAATCCATTCCCCCCACACTTAAATTTCAAAAACTTATGCAATGAAAATCCATGTTGATATTGGGTGGGATAAGGTATTGGGCTTGTAATGTGGATATCAAAGAAAAGGTTTTAATAGGCTTGAAGGGGCTTTCAAAAGGAGGATTAATGTAAGGGAAATGGGAGTCTATTTGGCTATTGTGATTCTCATGTGGTTCAGAAAATGCCTCTATCGTATTAATGCACACTAAGGTAGGAAATTCAGCTCGAATGTCCACAAACTCAAGACTCAAAAATGGTGGTGAAAAACACACATTTTGAATAGATGGTCATAGGTGGCCTTGGCATGAAATAAAATGTTGTTCCTCACGGTTTGGGAAAACCATTTTTCAAATCAAAAATAGAGCATTCAAAATTTGTTGGTTTTGAGACAAGATTCTTTATCCAATTTTATGATGAAAACACAAAATTTTTGAAATGAAACATATCTATTGACTCCCCAAAATGGTTGGACAAAATTTAAAAATTAAATGGTGAGTAATTATGAGTCTTTGTTTTTGTTTTTTATTTTTTTTTATTTTTTTTATTAGTTTTTTATAAAGACACACCCACACAAAAGAGAAAGAGTAAAAAGGAAAAAAATGTGATGAGGAAAGTGGTAATAAAAACAAAATTAGAATGAGGGAGGAAGAAGAAATATAGAGATAGGGAGAGAGGGATAAGAAGAGTCAAAGGGAAATAGGTTCCCCCTGGTTTGGATTTGGTGGGTTTCCATCTCCATCCAGTGGTGGGTCTATTGTGGATCCATTGGAAGTTGATGTTGTTCCAGGATTTCATGTCCTCTCATGGTGATGTTTCAACCGATGTCCATTTACCGTGAATGTCCTTTTGGAAGAGGGGTCTTGGACTTGCACTGCACCAAATGGGTAAATATTAGTAATAACAAAAGGACCTTCCCAATGAGAATTAAGCTTACCTAGGTGAAGCCAAAATCAAGAATTGAAGAGAATTACCTTTTCACCTTCATGAAATACCTTTCTCAGGATGTGTTTGTCATGGAGTACCTTATCCTTCTCTTTATACAGATTGGAATTCTCATAGGATTCAAGTCGAATCTCCTCCAGTTCAGCTAATTGCAACAATCTTTCTTCACCAAATTTTTCACAATCAAAATTATAGGTTTTCACATCCCAAAAAGACTTATGTTGGATTTCAACTGGTAAATGACATGATTTACCAAAACTATCCTAAAAGGAGACATCCCAATGGGTGTTTTATAGGAAGTTCGATAAGCCCAAAGTTCTTCACCAAGTATTTCAGGCTAGTCTTTTCTGGTGGGTTTTACAATTCTCTCAAGCACTCTTTTCACTTCTCTATTAGAAAGTTTAGTCATTCCATTTGTTTGGGGGTGATATGCAGTTGAAGTTTTATGAATAACCCCATTCTTTTTCAAAATAGATTCCATGGTTTTATTATAAAAATGGGTTCCTAAGTCACTTATCAAGGCACGAGGTGTGCCAAATCTATGGAAGATGTGTGTCTTTAGGAACTCACTAACAGTATGTGAATCATCCTTTCTAGTGGGTTTAGCCTCGACCCACCTTGTAACATAATCGATCGCAAGAAGAATGTATGAGAATCCATTGGAAGGGAATGGTCCCATGAAATCGATTCCCCAAACATCGAAGATTTCACAAAATATTAAGGGATTTTGGGGCATTTCATTTCTTTTGGAGATTGTGCCGAACTTTTGGAAAGTGGGACATGATTGACAGAACTCATGTGAGTCCTTGAAGAGTGAAGGCCAAAAGAATCCAGAGTCTAGGACCTTTCGGGAGGTCCTTTGTGGTCCAAAGTGGCCACCTCTGGGAAGTGAGTGACAGAATTCTAAGATGGAAGAATGCTCATTTTCTTCAACACATCTCATAATTACCATGTCTGCCCCAGTTTTCCAAAGTTTATTTTCTTCCCAAAAATAGTATTTTGAATCACTTTTCAACTTCATTTTTTGTTCTTTTTAAAACTTTTCAGGAAAAACACCAGAAACCAAATAATTTACAATTGGGGCATACCATGGTAACTTTGGAGTGAGAGATGAAAGGTTCTAAATGGGGAATTCAGGATCAATGATTTCTAAATGAGAAGAATTATAAATTCTACTCAAGTGATCAGCCACAAGGTTTTCTTTTCCAGGTCTATCTTTGATTTCAAGGTAAAACTCTTGGAGCATTAGGATCCATCTTATTAGACTCCGTTTGGAATCACTTTTCTTGAGTAAGAACTTTATAGCAGAATGGTCTGTGAAGATGATGATTTTGGCACCTAAGAGATAGGTCCAGAATTAATTTAAGGCAAAAACAACTGCTAAAAGTTCTTTTTCAGTGGCAGTGTAGTGATATTGAGTTTCATCCAATGTTTTTTAGGCATAATAGATGACATGGGGAATTCTTTCTCTTCTTTGACCAAGTACAGCCCCAACAGCTCTATCAGAAGCATCACACATCAATTCAAAGGGTAAGGACCAATCAGGGGGGTGGATTATCGGGGCAGATGTGAGATCGGTTTTGAGTTCAATGAAGGATCTCTTACAAACCTCATCAAAATGGAAAGTGACATCATTTTGGAGCAAACAAGTGAGTGGGAGGGAAATTTTACTGAAGTTATGGATGAATCACCGATAGAAACCAGCATGAATGAGAAATGAACGGATGTCCCGAACAGAAGTGGGTTCAGGAAGTGATTGGATCACTACAATTTTGGAAGGATCAACTTCAATACCATCTTTTGAAACTATGTGCCCTAGAACAATCCCATTTGCAACCATGAAGTGAAATTTTTCAAAATTTAACACAAGGTTGCACTTGACACACTTTTGAAGGACTAGAGAGAGTGAATGAAAGCATGACTCAAATGACTCACCATAAATGGTGAAGTCATCCATGAAGACTTCCATGCAGTGTTCAATGAATTCTGAAAAGATACTCATCGTACACCTCTGTAATGTTGCAGGAGCATTGCAAAGTCCAAAAGGCATTCTTCTATATGCATATGTTCCAAAGGGGCATGTGAAAGTAGTATTTTCTTGATCTTGAGGTGCGATTGGGCTTTGAAAATAGCCGGTGTATCCATCAAGAAAGCAATAGTGTGAATTTATGACCAATATTTCTAGCATTTGATCAAGGAATGGAATAGGGTAGTGATCTTTTCGGGTTTCAACATTCAATTTCCCATAGTCGATGCACACCTGCCATTTGTTCTTCACTCGAGTTGTGACTACCTCTCCATGTTCATTTGTGACAACAGTTATCCCACCCTTCTTAGGTACAACTTGAATTGGACTAACCCATTCACTATTAGAAATTGGGTAGATAATACATGCTTGAAGAAGATTGGTGATCTCTTCCCTAACTACCTCAAGTATGAGTGGATTGAGTCTTCTTTGTGGTTGTCTAATTGGTTTGGATGACTCCTCCAGATGGATGTGATTTATGCAAAGGGCAGGGTTGATTCCTGGTATGTCATCTAGGGTCCAACCTAAGGCTTTTTTGTTTTCCTATAACACTTGAACAAGTTTGGACTCCTTGGTTTCAGTAAGTGTGGCAGAGATAATGACAGGATATGAGTGATCATGGAAGAGGAATGCATATTTCAGGTGTGCAGGAAGAGGTTTCAGATCAGTCTCATCTTTCACTTTTGGGATAGACAACTCAGGAATAGAAGAAGGGACTTCAGTTGCTTCAGATTCATTTTCCTTAATACTGTCCAAGGTGGAGCAGTAGAGATCAGAATTGATGAGGAATTCAAGAGAGTTTTCAAGTTCCTCTAGATTGATGGAGTCTATGAATGAAAGATCCACATCAACTTCACCATTTATGAATTGGTTAATCCTAGTGCAGATTTCACAACATCCTATCTCTTTAGAACAGGATTAGCATGATGGAATGGGGTTCAATTGACTCTTAGAAGTGTCCTCAAAAGCATGGATTGAGAATGCAGAGTGATCCTCAGATGGGTATCGCATGGCTTGAAAAATGTTGAATTTGACTAGTTGGTCACCGAATTCCATAGATAAGATGCTCGAATAGACATCAATCTTGGTTCTCGCAGTCATGAAGAATGGTCTTCCTATAATTAGGGGAGATCGAGAAGAGTTCGTCTCACCTTCCATGTCAAGGACATAGAAATCAGCAGGGAAGATAAGATCATTGACTCGGACAAGGACATCCTCAATTATTCCCTCAGGACTGGTTGTGCTTCGATTGGCTAACTGAATGAAAACACTCGTTGGGTGCAAGGGACCTAGACCAAGGTTTGATAATATGGATTTGGGCATGACATTAATTGAGGCTCCTAGGTCTATGAGTGCATCATCAAAGTTGGAACTTCCAATTTGGCATGGAACCATAAAGGTCCCTGGATCTTTTCACTTTATGGGAATAGACTGCTGGGTAGAAGCATTTTCAAAGTTCATAAGTTGCCTCTTATGGGTGCACAATTCCTTAAGAAACTTGGCATACTTAGGAATTTATTTGATGGAATCTAAGAGAGGAATGTTGACTTCAACACATCTAAACATGTCGAGTATTTCAGGATCAGTTTCAAATGACTTCTTTGGCTTAGAGACAGCTTGTGGAAAAGGAATTGGATTCCTAAGTGGAATGGAAGGAGGTGAGGAAATGGTTTCAGGTTGCTTTTCAAGTTTCTTTTTATTTTCATTTTCTAGGTCAACATTCAAAGGAGGGTTGGAGGACTTATCTTGATTCATAGCAATTTTCTTTCCCGATATAAGTTCAATTGCACTTACATTACCCTTGGGGTTGAGTAATGGTTGAGCTGGGAGTTGGGAAGAATTGGATGGTTGTTGCTGACTAAGGTGGGATGCAAGTTGACCAATTTGGGTTTAAATGTTCTTGAGGCTTGAACGGGTGAAGGAGGCAAGATCTTCAATAGCACTTTCCCATGTTTGCTTGGAAGAAGAGGCTTGTCCCGGATTGGGATTGCCTTGATTTTGGTTCTTGGGAAATCAATTGAATTGGTTTGGGAATTGGGAAGGCTCACTAGGATAGTGGAATCCAGGAGTAGGAATAGGAGGATTGATCCTTTGAGGTTGAGGGACAAAAGGGTAAGGTTGTTGGAAGTTACCAACACCTTGACTGTATTGAAACTGGTTTGGGTTTTGAGGAGGGAATTGAGTGGGATGAGAGACGGGATTACCATACCTCAGGCCTTGGTTATAGGAAGAAGAGAAGGACTCAGAGTGAGGTTGGTTGAAGTTTCTAAAAAAATGACCTGATAGTTGAGGATTGGTGTTCCGCTAAGCATATGCTGCATTGAGCCCCATTGGTCCAGATGAATCGGATTGATCCTCTTGAAGTTGTGGACATGTTTCAGTTGGATGAGATGGAGAGTTGCAGATTCCACAGTTTTTGACAGGTCCAGGAAACATTGATTGCGGAGAAGACGAGGTTGGGGATTTGGTAGCCACAACTAGTTGTCGCACAAGACCTGTAAGTTCACTCATCCACTCGGTCATTTTGTTCGGATCAATTGATTGATTATCCTGGGCTTTTTTGACTTGAGCATGTGCTCGAGTATGGAATTTTTGTGTGTTTGCAGTCATGTTACTTATGAGATCTCTTACAGCTGCAGGAGTTTTATCAACAAGAGCACCACCATTTGCGGCATCAATGAGAGTTCTCTCCATATCCAATAACCCCTCATAGAAGTATTGGATCAAGAGTTGGTCAGGGATTTGATGGTGTGGGCAGGTTGCAACAAGCTTTTTGAACCTCTCCCAGTACTCATGGAGTGATTCACTTGGGAACTGACGGATACCACTTATTTCCTTTTGGATAGAAGCAGTACGAGAAGCAGGAAAGAATTTCTCTAAGAATAATCGCTTCATGTCATTCCATGTGGTTATGGAACCAGGAGGAAGGTAGTAGAGTCATGACTTAGCAATGTAAGCTAGGGAGAAAGGAAATGCTCTAAGTTTGATTTGTTCTTCAGAAACCCCTTGAGGCTTCATGGTAGAGCACACCACTTGGAACTCTTTAAGGTGGAGATGTGGATCCTCACCGGCTAGCCCATGAAAATGAGGGAGAAGATTAATCAAACCCGATTTGAGTTCAAATTCAGCTTCTATGTTTAGATATTGAATACCAAGAGGTTGGTAATTTATATCAGGGGCAGAGAGTTCTTTAAGGGTTTGTTCCCTAGGATTGGTCATTTCAAATTCAACTGGTTGGATGAGGACTAGTTCTTGAATGAGTTGATCATCTCTTATGTTCCTCCTAAGTTGGCGAAGTGTTCGCTCAATTTCAGGGTCAAACAAATCTGAGGGATTGTTTGGAAGGCTACGGGGTATTCAGAGAGATTTTGGAAGAAATAGGAAGATGATTTCTTCTTTTTATTTTTTCAGTTTATGATTTTTATGAGAAGACGGGTTTTTCTTTGTGTTTTTTTTTCAATTTCTTTTTAAAATTTTGTTTTTTTTTGGTTTTTTATTACAATAACCAGAAACTAATGAATAATTAAAGCATCATACCTAGAAATGGTTTCATTTGAAACGTGCGTCCGATTGTCGCCTATCGACCGGTCAAGGTTCCGGTGCTCTGCTAATGTGTATAGCAGCACTCGGGTCGAATCCTCGACGATGATACTTTGAAATAATCGTTTGTTTTTAGTTGATTGTATTCTGATTGGGGGTTTGTTTGCAGAGATTAATTGAAATGACTAATTGATTATGATTGATTTAACAAATTGAGAATGATTGGGGTGATTTCATCATTAGGTTAGTTAATCTTGTGATATCCTTGAGCTTTGCTTTATATTGCATTTAAATTAACACTCATGTCACAAGTTGATGTTGATTTGAATTCCCAAGTGTTAAGGCTTTAATCCAAGATTTAACATAACTTAGGGTTCTAATATTGATCATATCTTGTTTATGGTAGTGTATTTATGGTTCCAATAATCCATGGAAACCACACATTAAACAAAACAAGTCATTAATCCATGACATGCTAAGTCCAACATACACAATGTTAATTCAATGAATACTCATCGAGCAAAAGCTCTCAATCGCTTAACATGACTAAATTAAAACTCACCCCAATGAGAGATCTACTCAGCCATTATGATTTTTATTAATCTGGTAATATATTTTTATGGTGATGAATTATAAAGAGAAGAAAAAGAAAGGGACAAGATAAGAGTGGTGTGCCGAACACACACACAAAATATTTTGAGAATCAAAAATGGAATTTCGATTGAATAAGGAAGAAAAATAAGGGACTGTAATTGAAAATGATTCAAACTATTTTAAGACCATGAATATTATACTATAGAATTTGGAGAAGAATAAGATATTAAGAAGAAGAAAATTGCATTAAAACAGATTTACAAAGACAAACACTTGCAAAATTACAACGAAGAAAAATGCAAAAGTAAATGAAAACAAAGAGAAGAGGAAGGGATTATCAAGTGAAAACTTGAGTTTGTAAGATCCTCCCAAGCCTTTGGAAGGGCCTTGGTACTTCCAATCAATCCTCCTTTGCTCTGAAATGCCAACCCTTTTGAAAGGAGAGGAGGGGATGTATTTATAGCCCAAGGTGGTGGACTATTTACATTCCAGAAATACCCCTCCACTTGGCTCGCCGATATGGACATCCAGACAGCCGAATCTTGAGAAATATCCTTCTTCCAAGTTGTATATAAAAAAATTTTCTGTCTACTGTGAAAATTGTGCGGCCATTGGACCTATTTAGCCAAAGTTATGGCAGTTTTAGTAAACAATTATGATCTGTCCGTTTCAATACAGACTTTTTTGAAGTCCATAATGTGAATGGGTTTTTGAATAGGAATATGCCCTCAAATAAAAATCATTTCTTCAACAAAATTGGCCGCCCAAATCTCCTCTTTCACACTGAAAAAGTTCAGCTCGAATGGAGGTCTACATCAGGAGAAATTTTAATATTAGTGTGTTGTTTTTAATTCCCGGTCAGAATGGTGTGTTGGACTTCAGTGCATTAGTTGGGCCCCTTGTGTTTGTGATTGGGTTCTAAAATTTTTATCATGGACTCCTTGAAATGTCCTCCGAACTTGGGAGGATAATTAAGGTATTTGGACTTTTGTATTGATCCCAGTAATTCAACCTTCATATATGGTTCAGTTTCTTCACAGTTTCCTTGGGCATTTTTGTGGGGTCCATATGACCCTCTAAATGGAAGATTTTTCCAAAGGTGACTTCTAATGAAATGTTGTAATTGGAATTGGGAACCCTACAAAACAATAATAATGCAATTTGTATAAGTAGGGTGATAGTTATTGTTAAAACATTAAACAGACTTGAATCTGGATAAATTCAAATAGTGCTCAAAAATTATATTTAATATTTAAATATTAATATTTCACAAAAATTATGCACATTTCATATAAAATCAGTAAAGGGAGTATTTAAAAAGATATTAAAATATTAATAACATCAATTTCCAAAATTTAAACATGTCATCTTAAAAACAAATACTCTTTTCTACAAAAACACTTTAGTAAAACATGGTATATAAATTAGAAATATCCTTTGATATTAAATGAAGCATTAAAAGTGTATACAAATACTACAAGAGGTGGGTGAATTGTAGTTTATAAAAATTAAAATTAAAACTTTTACCAACCCCATAAAGTAAGATTATCGGACGAAGTTTCATATTGAAAACTTTATCATCATAGAAATAAATATTTTATAACAAAACTGTATAAAAAATTCTAAACATGCATAGAGGAATAAAAAAATTGTAAAAAAAAGTTAAATAAACTTTATAAATTATCTAATAAAATATAATAAAAAAAATTAAGAAGATATCCCCACATTAACCTTTAGTGTAAAGGAATTATAAAACTGGACTTAAGGTATCAATGATATTCACCCTATCGTTGGGTCTATCTCCCTTAAACTCATAAGCCCATGATCACAATGATTGGATATAGTTCTATTACCCTTAGCCTTGGGAACCCTAGATCATTAATATTAGAATAACCTTTGTCTTCCTAAACCACAAAATCCTTAAATAAAAATATCATACATAGTGATTACAAAAGTAAAAAACTTAAGGCATTTATAATTGTATCCTCACAATGTATTACTTAAGGAAAAATCTTTAAATATAACAATGAACTGCTCTTTTATAACAAGATGTTACAAAATCTTCACTGCAACTTTAGATCGTTGCTTTTCAAAATCTAAAGCTACTTCTCCTCAAGCATGGGGCTCTATTTTTAGATGTTCTACTAGCAATCATATTTTGTATTTCTTGGGATAAGTTTCAATGACATCGAACAAACTTTTTCTTCATGGGGAAAGATTAACTCAGTATCTCTATTCGATAATCATCATAATGTTGCACCACTATATCTCTTTTATGTTTCATTCGATATATTTGAGAAGATTTTTGTTGGTAGTATGTATAAATATCTTTATTTGGTAGGTTTTGAAAAAGTTGATGTTATAGATATGTCTATCTCCATTCGATAATGTCATTCTGGTATACTTAGAAAAAAATCATCTAGGGAAATTTGTTATACTCCATATGTTAGACTTTATAAGCCTTTGTCCAGTGAACTTGGCATCCATCTATTTGATGTACAAAGCACATTTCCATCTAGTATACTTAAAGAAGTTGCATCCAATGGATATTGATATTCTCCATCTGGTAAAACATAAACCTTTTCTACAAAATAGCTTAAGAAACTTGGGAACACTACTAGAAAAACAGGTATTTGCGACGGGCTATTTGCGATGGGGTCCCGTCGCAAATAGCCCGTTGCTGAAAACGTCGTCGCAACTACACTTATTTGCGACGGGCCCGTCGCTAAAGCCTTTTTTTGCGACGGACATTCTCCCCGTCGCAAATAGTATTCCGTATTTTTGTAAAAAACTTTTAAAATAGTTTTTGCGACGAGACCCGTCGCAAATACCTTTTGCGACGGGATCCGTCGCAAATCTCTTTTGCGACGGTTCCGTCGCAAATCTCTTTTGCGACGGTTCCGTCGCAAAAACTATTTTTTAAAAAAATAAAAAAAATTAATAATACTAGTATTTGCGACGGGAGTAGTATCCCGTCGCAAATACTATAAATAGTATTTGCGACGGGACCCGTCGCAAATACTATTTTTTAAAAAAAATAAAAAACTATTAATAATACTAGTATTTGCGACGGGCGTAGTATCCCGTCGCAAATACTATAAAAAAAATAAAATAAATAAATTATTAATAAATTATTTTAATTAATATAATAATAGAATTATAATTTACAAATGAAAATAATAAATTATTTTAATTACTATAATAATAGTAGAATTATAATTCAAAAATAAAAAATAATAGAATATTAATAAATGATTTAATTAATATAATAATATTACAATTATAATTCATAAATAAAAAAAATATTAATAAGTTATTTTAATTAATATAAAAATAATAGAATTATTTTACATTCAAATATTAAAATAATTCAAGTATTACAAAAAAAAATAATTAAATTATAATATTATAAAATTTTAATATATATATAAAATTTTAATATATATATAAAATTTAATATTATAAAATATAAATAATATTATTATTCATATTAATATTGTTATTTAAAAATATAATATTATTAATATTTTATAATGAGACAGAAACTACGAATAGAAAAAAAAATATTTTGATTTCACAAATTTTATAACAGAAATACAAACTCTAATCTGAAGGAGGGGGGAGGGGGGGAGGGGGGGATCTGCAGATGGTGGTGGAGGAAACTTCATCCCTAAAGCATGAGTGATTCGGCGCATGTACTTCATCTGCTCCTGATGCTGTTGCTGCCACCGACTCGCCTGCTCCTCGTACAGCTGTTGCTGGCGTCGACGCTCCTCCTCATGCTGCTGACGCATCTGCTCCTGCTCCTGTCGGAGACTCTCTATCTGTGCAGTCTGAGATCGCAACTGATACTCATACTGTGTAGAAGAAGATGCACGAGCTCCTCTCGAGCTGGACGCCGACATCGCAGCACTGCCATAATAATCTCCGGGAGTCAGTCGAGAGCTGATACCAACTACCCGGCCCTTCTCGAAGGTATACTGGGTGGCCTGCATCCATGCCGCCTCATCAAACTGACGGGCAGTGGTCTGATCTGATGACTCGGCCTGACTCTCAGGTCGGGCCTGTGCCGCTGCGGCCTCATATGACTCCTATAGTTGCAATTTAAAATTAAAATTGTGAATATATTATATGCAGTTAATTTTTAAACTTGAAAACAAATAATACTGACCACGATGTGATGCTGACGATCACCTCTGAGCTCCCCAGTAGCAGGATCACTATACATCCTCCGATATACGTCGTACTCTGTAATATCGGGGTGCTCGACAGCCTATAAGAATAAAAAATAAACTGTTAATATTTATAGTTATATAAAATATTTATAAATAATGTACGTACCAGATGTTGTCTATGAGTACTGAAAGAACGACTCCCAGCTCGATGAGTCACCTCCTGTCTCCCCCGATTCTGCCTCCCCACCGATGATCTCCTCTGAAAGGCACCACTCAACCAGTGCGCACATAATCCATCCCATACATGGGATGAAATATACTCTGGTCGGTGTGCTCTACATGACTCCTCAAAATCTGACACTCCTGCTTTCTTCATCGCAGCTTTTCTTAAATTGTGCAAAAACTGACGAAGACGATCACGCATGGCCACCTCCCATGCCTCGTGGATGGCGTCACGCATGGTATCCTCGATAGGATACCATAAACCCTACAAATAAATCAAAATATCAAGTTAGAAATGAAATAATTTTCAAAATAAAAATTATTTATTTACGTACGTACCAACCAATGGCCGAACATGGCCTGCTGCACATCAATGGGAATCTGCTCCCATGTGGTCCACGGCTGAGAGAAATAGTTGCGCAAAATAGCGCTGCCCTGTCCGACTGCTATATGCGGAAAACTGAAAAAATAATAAACATTTATTATGTGAATAGATTAATGAAATCTTAGTCAAATCCATAGGTTATCACACAGGTTATCACACCTCCATGTGCGTGGATCAAACCCAAGACGTGGACGTCACTCGGGGACGGGGTCAGGAATCATCAATCGTGCAAGACCGCGCCCCCTCCGCGTACTCCCTGGAGCGCCTGCAGGCTGAGGGTCATCTGTCAGCAACTCATCCGCATCAAAAGTCAGGTCAGCATCCGCCAACGCACGAAATGTGGCGTCGTCCATCTGAAACAGAAAATGTTAATGTTAGCAAATAATTGATAATTACTATTATATATACATATATACATATTATGATTGTATATAAATACCATGAAATGCTATCAGTGTTCATCTTCATCATCATCTTCATATATGTCAATGTCATCTTCATATTCCTCCTCAACATCATCGATATCCATTCGAGTTACAGTTGCTTCATCTCTTACCGTTTCAAATTCATATGTGACATCATTAACATCATCGTCATCACCGACTCTTAAATGTGGGGTGTCGTCATCGATACTCATGTCTCTTTGTAAAAAAGATTGATTTTGAGTACTCTCTTGAAAAACTTCAATTCTTTGCACATCAGTGAAAGCACATTCACTTTGACTAAACTGATTGTCTCGAATTTTGATTTTTATTACACTCCACCAATCAGTCAAGTCTCTTGATGTTGCACAGTACTTTGCATAATAAACTTGATATGCCTGTTGAGCCAATAAGAATGGTTCATTTACTGCGAGAACACTTTTACATTTAATATCGATGATTCCATGAGTCGGATGAACACACACGCCTCTCTCTGTATCCAACCACCGATATTTGAACATGGTTATGTAATGTTGTCCAAGATAACAGAGTTCAATGATTTCATCAAGTATGCCATAAAAGTCAACTTCATTTTCTCGATGATGAGATCCTCTCAAGCTAACTCCACTGTTCATTGTTTTTTTCGATTCCCCATATGCATGTGTGTGGAATCGAAATCCATTCACCACATATGCATTATAAGTTTTAACAAGTTTGGAAGGTGAGTTACTCAATACACACAGCCGTTTGTCAATTTTATCAGCATGTCGAGACACCTGAAAATTTGTGAAATAATTATCAATATAGTAAACTATACATTGAATGAGTTGCTAAAAGATAAAGAATTTATGTTACCAGTTTTTGAAACCACTGAGAGAAATTTTTCAGTCGACGTTCTTCGAGAGCAGCTGCTGTAATTTGTGGAATTTGTTTCTTGATATGATTATCATACAACCTATAAAAACCAAAGTTATTTACTGTAACATAAATGATAGAATAAGTGATATAAACACTTACAGTACAACTGATGTCATCTCTTCACAGTTGAGCAGAACATACATATGAGCTCTATGATGTTCATCATCTGAAAGCCAGCGTTCAGAAACTCCACCAAAACCAAGCTCTGACTGGTTGAAAACAGATAATTGATTGTCGATTTCATCAATATTCCTCTCATTCCGTCCCATTCGGTTGTGTTTTTAAGGATACTCAGATTCAAAATAATGGGAGCAGAAAAAAGATATTTCCTCTTGCAAATAAGCTTCTGCAATAGATCCTTCAACAGATGCTTTGTTGCGTACTTTTCTTTTCAATTTTTTCATGCATCTTTCAAATGGGTACATCCATCGAAACTGTACCGGACCTCCACATTTGGCTTCATATGGAAAATGTAACATCAAATGTTCCATTGAGTCGAAGAAAGACGGCGGAAATATTTTTTCCAGTTTACATATAATTACAACAACATCTTTTTCAAGTTTGCCTAGAGCATCATAATCTGCCGTAGCCACACAAATTTCCCGAAAAAAATGAGACATGTCTGTTATGGAATCCCAAATCACAGAATTCAACATACCTCTTAATCCAATGGGTAGAAGTCTCTCCATTATAACATGACAATCATGACTTTTTAATCCAGTAATATGACCATTCTTTACACATCTACCCAAATTGGAAGCACAACCATCTGGAAGTCTCAAATCTGCAATCCATTGACAAAATAATAAACGGTTTTCTTTAGACAGTGTATAAGCTGCTTTTGGTTTCAGTAACCTTTCTGTTCTGACATTCTCAAATAGTTCCAATTCTGGACGCCTGCAAATTTGGGCAAGATCTAAACGTGCATTTACATTGTCTTTTCTCTTTCATGGCGTATCCAAAACTGTATGAAACAAATTATCAAAACAGTTCTTCTCAATATGCATGACATCTAATATGTGTCGGACCAACAAATCAGACCAATATGGAAAATCCCAAAATATGCTACGTTTAATCCAATTGTGTTCTTTCCCAAAACCAGAAATTTTCTGTTGGTTTATTGTGGGACCAAAAGTGATGGGAGGTAATGAAAATACAACCGATTTTAACTCCGAACCTGATAGCATTTTTGGAGGTCCATCCCTTTCAGCTATTCCTTTTCTGAAATGAGATCTGTTTCTGCGAAAAGGATGATCAGCTGGAAGAAATCTGCGATGACAGTCAAAATAACAAGGTTTCTTTCCATGAATGAGCATAAATGCTTTGTTATCTCCCATACAGTAAGGACATGATTTCTGACCATGTGTACTCCAGCCAGATAACATCCCATAAGCCGGGAAGTCACTTATTGTCCACATCAATGCTGCTCTCAGTATGAAATTCTGTTTCGTTGCAACATCATATGTACTGACACCAGTACTCCACAATAAATTTAATTCATCAATCAATGGCTTCAAATAAACATCAATATTTTTCTTCGGATGTCCTGGAATTAGTAAAGTCAAAAAGATATATGGCTCCTTCATCAACATCCATGGAGGTAAATTGTACGGAGTTAAAAAAACAGGCCAACATGAATATTGACTACCATAAGATCCAAACGGACAGAAACCATCAGTGGAAAGGCCCAGTCGAACATTTCTAGCTTCTAAAGCAAAGGATGGATGCACTCTATCAAAATGTTTCCATGAATCACCATCGGCTGGATGATTCAAGCTTTTATCGGTTGAACTATTCTCTTTATGCCATGACATCATTGTCGCTGTATTCTTAGACATGAATAAATGCTGAAGTCTAGATGTAAGCGGAAAATATCTCAACTATTTTACAGGAATCAAACCAGACTTCCCGTGTTGTCCTTCTTTATATCTCAGTTGCCCACATGTGGGACAACTATCCAACGACTCATTTTCCCCAGAATATAAAATGCAGTCATTTGAACATGCATGAATCTTCTGACAAGTAAGTCCCAAATTTCGAACCAACCTCTTACTTTCATAGTAATTTGCAGGTAAAACATTTCCTTCGGGTAACAGTGTTTTCAGCAAAGAAAATATCTGGTCAAAACAGGTGTTTGACATTCCGTTATCTGATTTGATAGCCATAAATTTTGCAACTGCTTCTAATTTGCTCATCTTGCAGCCAGGATATAATGCATCCTCAGCAGACTTCAACAACTCATAAAATTCAGACGGTCCCAACTCAGGATTTGAAGCTATATCAGCTGGAGTTTCTGTATGTTGAACAGATGAACCTGCAACATCATGTACTAAATCTTGAAACTGGGATGGATCCGGAATCAAGTTGGTATCATCTGCTCTGGAACTGCGTTCACCGTGTTGATACCAAAAAACATAATCTGCTTGAAAACCAAAACGCAAGAGATGTTCCCCCACTTTGTCAAACGTGTCAAACGTTCTCAATGCACATTTTCTACAAGGGCATTTTATCTTTCCTTCTGAAACAAATTCTGGATTTGATGCCGCAAATGATAAAAAAATCTCCACACCCTCTATATATACTGGATTTAAACCAGAACCATTTGGATTTCTACGTTGATTTATCAATATGCGGTCATCTAATAATGACTGTTGACGACCTCGTTGTTCCATATTTTTCTATAAAATATAAAAACATTACTGGTTTTGAATAATTTGTTAGAAAAAACACAAGCAAGGATTGAATATATTGAGAATAAAGCAAAACCTGTTACAAATATTGATAATTTTAATATTATATTGATTTTTTATTTTTTTTAATAATACTAATATAATTTTTTTCATAAATATTAATTATATAATAATAACATCATTACATTATTAGTATATTTTATTATTAATATTAAAATAATATAATTTTCTATATTATATACAATTCTCCTTTCATCTGTGTGTTTCACATTCTGTCTCCACATGTAATATTGGCATTCACTTTCACCTCTCCATTGGCGAGTAGGTTGATAATTTTGAAAAAGAATGCCAATATTACATGTGGAGACAGAAAAAACACAGAAGAAAAGAGAATTGTATATAATATAGAAAATTATATTATTTTAATATTAATAATAAAATATACAAATAATGTAATAAGGTAATTATTCCTAATTAATGGTAATTATTTCAAATTATTGGTAATTATTCCAAATTATTGGTAATTATTCCAAATTATTGGTAATTATTCCAAATTATTGGTAGTTATTCATAATTTTTGGTAATTATTCCTAATTATTGGTAAATATTGGTAATTATTGGTAAATATTGGTAATTATTGGAAAATATTGGTAATTATTGGTAATTATTGGAAAATATTGGAAAATATTGGTCATTATTGGTAATTATTGGTGATTATTGGTAATTATTGGTGATTATTGGTAATTAATACTAATTATTGGTAATTAATACTAATTATTGGTAATTAATACTAATTATTGGTAATTAATACTAATTATTGGTAATTAATACTAATTATTGGTAATTAATACTAATTATTGGTAATTATTACTAATTATTCCTAATTAATACTAATTATTCCTAATTATTACTAATTATTACTAATTATTGTTAATTATTACTAATTATTGTTAATTATTCCTAATTATTACTAATTATTACTAATTATTACTAATTATTTCTAATTATTACTAATTATTGCTAATTATTAGTAATTATTGCTAATTATTACTAATTATTGCTAATTATTACTAATTATTGATAATTATTAGTAATTATTGATAATTATTGGTAATTATTACTAATTATTCGTAATTATTACTAATTATTCGTAATTATTACTAATTATTCGTAATTATTACTAATTATTGGTAATTAATACTAATTATTGGTAATTAATACTAATTATTGGTAATTAATACTAATTATTGGTAATTATTACTAATTATTCCTAATTAATACTAATTATTCCTAATTATTACTAATTATTACTAATTATTGTTAATTATTACTAATTATTGTTAATTATTCCTAATTATTACTAATTATTACTAATTATTACTAATTATTTCTAATTATTACTAATTATTGCTAATTATTAGTAATTATTGCTAATTATTACTAATTATTGCTAATTATTACTAATTATTGATAATTATTAGTAATTATTGATAATTATTCGTAATTATTACTAATTATTCGTAATTATTACTAATTATTCGTAATTATTACTAATTATTCGTAATTATTACTAATTATTCGTAATTATTACTAATTATTCATAATTATTACTAATTATTGGTAATTATTGGCAATTATTGGTAATTATTGGCAATTATTGTTAATTATTACTAAATATTGGTAATTATTGGTAATTATTAATAATTATTGGTAATTATTAATAATTATTGTTAATTATTAATAATTATTGTTAATTATTGGTAATTATTACTAATTATTGTTAATTATTCCTAATTATTACTAATTATTGGTAATTAATACTAATTATTGGTAATTAATACTAATTATAGGTAATTATTACTAATTATTGGTAATTATTACTAATTATTGAGAAATTTTCCTAATTTTTCCTAATTTTTCTTAATTTTTTCTAATTTTTCCTAATTTTAGGTATTTATTACTAATTATTACTAATTATTGCAAATTATTGGTAATTATTGGTAATTATTGGTAATTATTGGTAATTATTGGTAATTATTGGTAATTATTGGTAATTATTGGTAATTATTGGTAATTATTGGTAATTATTGGTAATTATTGGTAATTATAAATAATTATAAATAATTATAAATAATTATAAATAATTATAAATAATTATTACTAATTATTCCTAATTATTCCTAATTATTACTAATTATTACTAATTATTACTAATTATTCCTAATTATTCCTAATTATTCCTAATTATTCCTAATTATTTGTAATTATTGGTAATTATTGGCAATTATTACTAATTATTACAAATTATTCTTAATTATTGATAATTATTGATAATTGTTCCTAATTATTACTAATTATTCTTAATTATTGATAATTATTGATAATTGTTCCTAATTATTCCTAATTATTACTAATTATTACTAATTATTGATAATTATTGATAATTATTCCTAATTATTCCTAATTATTCTTAATTATTGATAATTATTGATAATTGTTCCTAATTATTCCTAATTATTACTAATTATTGATAATTATTGATAATTATTGATAATTATTGATAGTTATTGATAATTATTCCTAATTATTCCTAATTATTCCTAATTATTCCTAATTATTCCTAATTATTCCTAATTATTCCTAATTATTCCTAATTATTCCTAATTATTCCTAATTATTCCTAATTATTTGTAATTATTGGTAATTATTGGCAATTATTGGTAATTATTACTAATTATTACTAATTATTGGTAATTATTGGTAATTATTACTAATTATTACTAATTATTGTTAATTATTGGTAATTATTCCAAATTATACATAATTATTACTACTTATTGGTAATTATTACTACTTATTGGTAATTATTACTAATTATTACTACTTATTGGTAATTATTACTAATTATTACTACTTATTGGTAATTATTACTAATTATTACTAATTATTGATAATTATTACTAATTATTACTAATTATTGGTAATTATTACTAATTATTACTAAATATTCTTAATTATTGATAATTATTGATAATTGTTCCTAATTATTAGTAATTAAATGAATAATTACCAATAATTAGGAATAATTACCAATAATTACAAATAATAACATTATTAATATATTTTATTATTAATATTAAAATAATATAATTTTCTGATTTATATACAATTCTACTTTCATCTGTGCGTTTTTTATCTCCACATACAAATAATACATGTGAAGACAGTAAACACACAGATGAAAAGAGAATTGTATATATATAAAAAATTATATTATTTGAATATTAATAATAAAATATACTAATAATGTAATAATGTTGTTATTCCTAATTATTGGTATTTATTACTAATTATTAATATTTATTCTTAATTATTAAAAATTATTACTAACTATTCCTAATTACCATTAACTATGAACAATACTAATAATTTAAATTTATTAAGTAAGAAAACAATATAAACATAATTAAATTACAACTAATTAAGAATAATTGAAAATAATAAAAAATTAAAAATAAATATTAAATTAAAATGAATATAAATACCTTGAAAATTGATCTGCTCTGATCGTTCTTCAAAACTTTAATATCAGCTCCGAAGAAAAAAATTAAACTGAAGAAAAACTCAACTTTAGAAACACAAGTTTGAGAGCAGGAGAAGATAGAGAATGAGAATGATTTGAAAAAAACGGATGGGGGTATTTATAGGTTAGATTATTTGCGACGGGTCCATTTGCGACGGAATTCCCGTCGCAAATAGTGTTATTTGCGACGATACCCGTCGCAAATACCTTAGCCAACATTTATTACGGTCAACGGTTAAATAGTTATTTGCGACGGGTCCCGTCGCAAATAACCACCTGCCGACATACTATTTGCGACGGGGGAATATTCTCGTCGCAAATACCTTTTACCGCCGCCGGTTATTTGCGACGAGAATATTCCCCCGTCGCAAATAAGTTTCCCGCGATTTGGCGCGCATCGCGGGAAAACTATTTGCGACGGGGAAAGCAATCCCGTCGCAAAAGCCTAATTATTTGCGACGGGATTTATTCCCGTCGCAAATACCCATTTTTCCCGTAGTGGAAGTATGAAGTTAGAAATGTGTAAATATTTAAGGAAGTGAATAGTGATTTTCAAAAGTGGGGTTAGAAAGTTTTGAAAGTGATATTTTAACTCAATAAAGAGATATTATATAATTGGTTTACATGTTCCATGTCTAGTGGTAACTTTATGTCACAGACAAAGGGATTATATAAGTATACATATGATGTATATGATGCATCTTGTAGTGAGCATGTTCATATGGAGATATGAGTATATTTGATTATGATCACATTGGACCCCTTTATAGCTTGATTAACATTTTTTTTTCTAGAAGCTACTCTTTGCTTATATTTATGAAATCATGATTTCATATTTGTTTCTAATGATACAAAGGGTTATAGGGTTACACAATTAGGCCTTATATCGAGGATTAAACTTTGGAAAAAGTTCTTATTCCAAAATGTATAGAGTTTGATAAACTGTATCCAAAATAGTTTGGATGGATTTACAATGAGTTGTGAAGTTTGACATAAATCCCTTATGGGACTTTAATGCAAATGGTTGATTGTTGGAAATGCACTAAAATATGGATATCATATTTTATGGTATCCCTTAAATCGCAGCCTATGATATGGATTATAGATTCGTCTATCGTACCATATGATTAATATTTTTCATAGTCTATGATAGATAAGCGATGTAGGATATCACGTTCATGGCCACAACCATGTCTACCACATAGTTTACCTTGGGTTATGAATAAACGGGTTTATTTATTTATAGATATAAATACATGATATAATTGTTAAAAATTTCAATGACTATTAAACCCCAAAATGAAAATGTTAACGTAAATTATGTCAAACTCCATGTGATGATAATCAATATTCGACTCCCTTCATTGATTGAATTGATAATATATAAAGGATATGATCCTCATGTTTCCATGAGTGGGTATCTATGTGTGATTCCAACGTGTCATAGATTAAACTCTTTTAATCCCATTTCTCTATATATCTTCATAGAGAAAGTCAATGTTGGAAAAGAAGCATATACCAACGGTTTGGGTGGTCGTTGGCTTGTTTGGCATCGGTATAGGTGGGTTATACCAACGGTTTCCAAACCATTGGTATAGGTAATATGAAATACCTATACCAACGGTTTTGAAAACCGTTGGTATAGGTAATTCAAAAAAAACCTCGTCCGGTTTTGAACCCCGAACCTCTAATTTGTATCTCAACGACCTAACCACTAAGCTACAATGTTTTTCTGAAACATAATATGACAAATATGTATATTTATATTTATAAGTAAATTAATTCTTGATGTATTCAATGTTATTTGATAAAATAAATCATTAAAAATCACAATATATATACCAACAGTTTTCCAAACCATTGGTATAAGTATTTTGAATTTTGGGACCAATACCAATGGTTTTTCCAAAAACCGTTGGTATAGAGTCATTTTATTGAATCTATACCAACAGTTTTTTCAAATTGCTGGTATATGGTCATTTTATGGTACCTATACCAACAGTTTGGCCAAAACCATTGGTACAGGTCCAGATTCTAGTAGTGAGTGCTTGAAAACCTTTAATGTTTCAGAGTCCTCTCATTATGAACAAGGATTCTAGTGGTTGGTGTATTGCTTATGGATTTGAGATTCCATTGGGTGTCTCTAGGGGATCTCATTCAAGCATACTCTATCAAAGAGAAGAAGACAAAGTTCTGTATGATTTAGGTACACATGTTTATATTTATGTTCTTTATATTACATGTTTTTCCTATTGATGATATATCAGGTGTACATATGGGTTTCTTCCACTATGTTGATCATATGATGATCCTTCAAAAAATCATCACTCCACCTAAGCGATCTCCACATAAACCTCTCTTCCATCATTTAAAATTCACTTACCAACACCAAATTTCGATCTAGATCATCCCCAGATCCAAGTCTACTAAAACAAGGATTTCCTCTAACCCCACTGACAAAAACCGGTGTGGGAAGTTACATCCTATGTTTACATACTCAAGAATCCAATATCTCGCACATAATAGAAATCGAATGGATTCACTTACATTGTATAAAATCTGAACCTCCAATGTATCATATTCCAGTATTCAAAAACATCATTCAATAACATCCTATGAAAAATCCCTAAATTTAACCATCAATACAAAGCCAAGGAATTCCTATATGAAGAAAACCAGAGAAGAACTCACCACCCATCACACTAATATGAAAATCTATATCAACAATTTGCAAACCATTTTCCAGGGAATCTTGACAATAATGTGATCCAAATCGTTAGTATTTGGGTGGGTTTCATTTTTCCCCAATAAAATACTTAAGCCCAATCATAAGATATAGGAGAATGAGTCAAGAAGAATAAGAGAGGTAGTATAATAAATAAAATACCATCAATCTGAATTTTGACCACCTAATATAGCAATCCACTCCACTTATTGCAATCATGCATTCCAATATATCTAAAAATTTATATTATGTGTGTTTTGAATGCATGGATTGAGAAATATATGCACTAACCATGTAGCATTCTTTGAGTTTATATTCATGGTTTGTCAGATCGTGCACTACCCATGCTATCTACCTTTATATTTTCTCAAAAACCTTATTTTCATCAAACATCACCTCCAAACACCACTTAAGACTTTCTCACCTTCTAAAATTCTATGACGAGACTAAATAAGGTCTTTGTAGTGACTCGAAATTTCCCTAATTCTGAATTAGCTTAATTTTGGATGTTTTCGAACTCGAGACCTTCCCATGGGTAAATCAATAATTTTACCCTTCCATATGACATCAAAAAAAAAAATCTTAAGGTTATGTTGGCTCTGAATTGTAGGGTTTACCTCATATTGATGGGGTGCATTTATATTTTGAGTGGAGCCTCATATAGGGAATTTGAGACGGCAGTTAAATTTTAAATACATGCTTTACCGGAGGCACGATATAAGTTTGGTGTGCACGAATTCAATAAATGATTAGTTAATTAATTGTTTTAATATTAGAGAAACTATATAAGTCATTTGATGGTTCATTCCTAGGGTTAGCCGTTATTAACAATGTAAACCCCAGAGAGAGAGGCAGAGAGGGTAAAGCCGGGTTGAGGCGGTATCGTCGGAGGATCATCGCCCTGTCGATTTATAGTTTTGGTTGATTTGTGATTATTGAGTAATTTTCATCGAAGCTATCTTCATTCTTTTTTGTTTTCCCGACTTCTACGGTTGCATATGGAAGTCCGATTGCACGTCGCCATCGCCATAACCCACCTCTGTGTTTTCTTGGTTCTGTCTCGCCATTTTTCAAGCATTCATCACCGGAAATCATTTGGCCGGTGATTTGGTTGTTATGCGGACCGATTCCCATTGTGATTGATTACCAGAATCATGTTCATCGATTTGCAATCGACGGTAAGGATGGTCACGCGAGGATGAAATCTGAAGGACGATGAAACACAAAGGAATGACAGAAACGAGCTGCTTCGCATGTGATGGAGATGAGCAAAATGATGGGACTTCGATGGAAGATCAAGATAGCAGCGATTGGAGGTCGGAAATCATTTTCCAATAGCAGCGGACTCACAGACGATGCATCTAGTGGAGGGTTTTTTATGGAAACGGGATCCCGATAATATTTGAGGATGATTGTTTTGCGGATCGTGTTCATAGGCAACTCAGGATGATTGTCGTTCGATTTTTCTCGTGGCCTATGGCCAAAATTCAAATACTGGTGGCGCCATGATCTTGGTCTACACTGCTAGGGGTGACGGATCATCCACTGCAATTACTTTAAGCTTTTGTGGGTTCATAATTCGTTTATATAATCATTGGTTCTGTGTTGGGTCATTGAAAGCTGGAATGCTCCCTCATTTAAGAGCATGCTTTAGGGATGAGCGAGCTTGTCACGTGGCTACTGGGAGCCTTCACAATTTATACTTGGACCTGTGATTCCTCCACACCCTAGGGGGGTTGCCTTCGAGATCTGATGTTGTTGCTTTCGACACGGCTTTGTGGAGTCTTCACCATTCCAAGCCCCACTGGCTGCTCGTGTATGGTGGCTAAGAGGATTGGAGTTGTGGTGACCAGGAATTCTCTACATGTGTGAACCTTAGTTTCCAGATCATTCAGCTGACATGTTTCTATGTTCTTTTTTATGCTTTTCAAGACATTTTACTGGGTATGTTTATATTCATCCATGCATGGACTTTGTGCCCAAAAGTGTTTTGTCTGTGAAGTTGCCACACATATTGGAGATATTCTTATGGATTTGGAGTTGATGTGACCTATTTGGAGATAACGCTTCACAACTTTGGGGGAGTTGTGTTGGCGGAGCTTGGTTGTACCATGAGATTATAGCAGTAGGTAATGTTTGTGTTTTGATTCAGTTTGTAGCAAGGATCGATTTTTTCTTTGTTGGTTGTTAGTTTTCGCTTTTGGCTGTTAGATATGAATTCTACCCATTTTTACATTATGTTATTGATACTTGTTATCTTCTAGATCTTGGTAGGTTTCTAATGAGTGTTCTATATACTGTTCAATCAGTTGCATTTATATATATCATGCAAGTGTTTTTGCTTGCCTTATTCATTACAGTTGTGAGCTCGTTGCAGTTTGTTATAGGCTAAAGACCCTCATGTGTGTGGTGTGTCAACTCGGTGCAAGTTGTTAGCCCATAGCCTATTGGAGGCGAGCTTTAGGTGGCACACTTGGCTTGGTGTTGATATAGGTGGGACTTTCGTGGGTTTGGTCTTGTCGGTCTTTTCCAACCCTGGCCACACTCCAACCATGAAGCAACCACCCCCAACCAAACTACATTCTCTTAATGAAGAATTGGTGTATTATAGCCTCACTCACATTTGATTATAATAACAATTGTATACTTATATTACAATGTTTATTAAACTCCCAAAATCATAAGTTGATTGCACCACGATTTACTATTCCATTCTACCCTTGTATCAGTGTTAAAACTGATTTTGTATTGTAAATTCCAAATATAATAATCAATTAAACTTATAAATTGATTCAAATATATAATTTTAAATATCGTTTAAAAGAGAAATTTTACTTATTTTGATGTTTACATTGTAGGTGGAAATGATTTAGATAACGAAACATATAATCCAAGAAAAAGAACAAACATGTGAACTAAAATCCACATTTCACCTAATCATTCAAAACAATTTAGATCGAATTTTGGTGAAGTATAAAACAAGTGGCTTCTTAGATATTACATCTCTGTCTTGATACTACAAGTAAATGTGTCTGGAATAATTGTAGTTATGAGTAATAACCTCGAAAAGGGTAGATTGAGTATTAACTCGATCGTCACCTGGTGCATGACAAAGAGTACTTGTTGCAAACATTATTTGAAACTTCTGGGGGATATGCTTTAAAAAACTCACAAACTCTTTATGAACTATTATGAAGGATTTGAATAGATTATTAGGTTAGAAAATTTCCCCCCAGGGTACAACTTAGTTGGTAACAGCCCCCCTGTGGGGTCTTGGTGAGATCTCGAGTTCGAGTCTCGCCGAGTACTTTTATGCCTTGTGTGTTGCTTGATTTTCTATGTAATGTAGTCCCTTTCCTCAAATTACCTAAGGTTTCAACCTTTATTTTCATTAGGTTAGAAGATTTAATAAGGAAATTACAATCAATAACATAGATTGAAACCTAGAAACTCGCAAGGATTTACATTTCATATATAAGTTATTTCTTCTATGTTCATAGTTTCCTTTTCTATATGATTTCTATTTTAAGTATTATCATCCCTAATTTTTATTTCCTTTATTTTAGTTAATGGCTGGAAATAAGAGGATATGTGCCAACAATCAATATGATAAGAAATGTAACGACTTCCCTAATGATATGCCTAACCTAATGGGAGAGGGACCTGAGAACTTCATGGAAGTACTAGATAAACTGACTAGTTATAAATAATAACATGAATCGAGTGGAACGCCCTCCTCCTAAGAAAGTGAAAGTTGTTGTCGAGTCCTTTATGAGGCAAAATCCTCCTACCTTTAGTGGATCTTTTGATCACCTCATCTTGAAACAATGGATTAACTCAATTGAGTAGATTTTCTCTTTCCTCCAATACTCAAAACAAGAGAAAGTCATTCTGGTTGTTTATCACATGGAGGGAGAAGTTGATCAGTGGTTGTCACTAATAAAGAACCTGAAGTCCAATGATGAAATTGATTCCATGGAATAGGAAGGATTCTAGAAAATATTTTTCAACAAATATTTTCATCAAACTCTACGTCTTAAAATGGAGGGGGAGTTCATATGACTAAAGCAAAAGGAAGATGAGTCTATCAGGGAATATGGGGAAAACTTTCCAAGGCTTGCACGATACACCTCTAGAATTGTCATTAACTGTCACGACTCCCTCCCTCCAATGATGCCACAATGAGGGGTGAGAGATAAATACCCCTGAGTCCTCCCTTCAGTAGGCCTCGAGTTGGCAACTAACACCAAGGGTTTAAAAATATCATGAAATGGGAGACATTACCCTCTATAATAAAGTAGGATCGGGCGATAAGACGATTCATCCACAAACAACTCCAAGATATAAAATAAAAAGAAACAAAACTCATCCCACAATGCAAGTATAAATAAAACTGATAAAAATAAAAGCCTCCTAAGTAAATACCCAAACTCAAGTTAAAGTAGTGACACAACAGCTATCTAAGGTCTGAGCTAGTAATGTCCAGCATAGTCCACGTAATCCTCATGAAAACCATAAAACAGTTTTATATACGTAGGGTGAGCATACAAGTATACTCAGTAGGAAAACCAAAGTCTCTCATGCACATGTAGAAGAAGCATACTACTGCACCCGTGAGCAAACAGAAGAACGAAGAGCACCTAAACAGGTCAACTATCCATCCCAACCTCACTAAGGCATACTCACCAAATAATGCAAACCAAGTAATATAATATAACAATAATTACATCGATAAAGGGCACCCCACACCGCTTTACTACTGGTATGTCGTTCTCACACCCCAACCTCGTACGTCTTGGCAATCTCATCTCTTTAGTATATCACACCGCCCCACAAGCACAATCACATCACATCACGCCCATAAATACCTTGGCTTGCCGCCCCCCCACAAGCACATCCACATCACATCTCACCCACAGACACCTGGGTCATCACATCACAACCACTCCCATAAATAGAGTAGTAGGGTATCGTGAACATGTATGACATCAACCTCATTCCCTCCTCCTACCATGCATGACACCCACCATAAGCCGCCCCACAAGCATGGTCATATCACATCTCGCCTGAAAACACATGGGTCACCGCCCCACAAGCTCGGTCACATCTTGCCCGAAAACACATGGGCTATCACAACTGCCCTCTAATGCTATTAGGCCTCTGACCATCACATCCTGTGCAATACCTACCTCACCTGGAAGAGAGAGCAGGAAAGAGCGGGTACCCATACATCCGTCCTCTTCATCAGATGTCGGAAAAAACACCCCCTGCGTGACTATGTGGGTGTCGACACATAGTGCTCGACGTGGGTGGAGTGTGTATAGAAATCACAAGGAATATACAAGTATATACATATAGCCACACATAACCCCAACCCATGGGTTCACAACCAAACACTAACCAACTGACAACATCGCCACTTTCTCTACCACCTCTAAATGCATAACACCAAAAAAAACAAGCTACATCGCACCCCCAACCAAATCCCATTATCCAGGCAATTCATTTCATTATTAACCATCATCCACATTTAACCACACAATCTGTCATTTATTTATTAATTAGCCATTTCTATCCCATTAACCGAACTAAACTCCAGGCATTTCAATCATTATTAAATAATTATTTATTTTATCACTACCTTGACATCTAGCATAAAGCAACCACTACCTCACCACCTCAAAAGCACAACCAAACAACAACAACCTGACTACCCTAGAAGCTCGACCATCAAACCACATGTCATCCTACACCCCATCGCAACCACACATCACCACCCCACAAGCACTGCCACATATCACAACACATCAAGGATCATTTATAGATTTAGTAAAGGGATTTTATCACATTTCACTTTATTTTCGGGGTGTTATCATAGAAGTCATAAATCCTGGGGTAGCCATTTTATTAGCCAAATATAAGTGGTTAGTCAATTTCCATTTTAGGGCAATGTCAAACAATCACAATAAATGTAGTAGTCACGTCACATATCATCCAACACAAACAAAGCCCCCAATGACTACAATTTTCAGTCGGGCATCAAGTTCACACAATCCACAATATCACAATAGTAAAAAAGTTGTAAAAACATGCGAATCAAACCCCTTTACCCTTAAATTTCAATTTAACCAATTATTTATCTTTGATTAAGCCATCAAAACCATAACCCATTGATAAACATGAATAAAACCCTCTTGCATGTTACACAATAAAGATAAATGAGGGATTCCCTACCTCAAAGAAGCTTTCCAGCTCGTTGCACGCCACAAGGAGAAGAAGAAATGCCTGCAAACCACAACAACACCATGATATACCACAAATCTGTAAGAGCCCAGGTTTTTAGAACAGGTCAAAATCCCTACCCTGTTTGAATTTTTGACTTGTTTCTAAGGAAACTGGATTAAATGGGAAGTTTCTAGAAATTTCCAGACTACACGCCATGTAATTTAAGTGCACGCCGTGTGTATGTTAAGCAAGTGTCAGCAGTGTGCTCGCCGAGTACATGTCGTGTGTTACCGTGTAGAAATTTCTTCTTACACGACGTGTAGTTTTAGACATGTCGTGTATCCCCCGACCGTGTGGTGGCCATACATGGCGTGTAGGTTGTTGGCCAGGTAGAACCAGGTACACACCGTGTTCCCCTTCAACACGCCGTGTAGTCTGGCCGTGTATGAGGGATATACATGGCGTGTGGGTAAGTCGGTGAGGAAGAGAAGAGAAACCTGGTACACACCGTGTACCCCTAGGTACACGCCGTGTACTCATATCAGCAGGTTCGGAAAGTAAGGCGGCAGAATCAGCAGTCTTATGAACAGCTAAACGACATATACACGGCGTGTAGTCCTAAAGTACACACCGTGTACTTTCTTTTTTTGCTTAAAATGGGCAATAACCTCGTATTGAGGCAGAACCTCAATACTTTGGCCAGGTTTCGCGAACCAAGCCAACCGGGATTTCAATCGCTCCCCGGATCGTCGTCTGAACTCCGTTTCGAGCTCTGATTAGTGCATTGGAACCCCCTCGGTAAGGCCTCGATTCCTCTTTGGTCGTTCTATTTTATTTTCATTCTTGAACAAGTTATAGGGGTTTGAACGTTTTGGATTCTTTTGTAGATCTACCGCGTTTTAGACCGAATTGGCGGCTGTTACCAGAGGAGTAGCATCGTACGAGTCTCAAGTAGGTGGTGCATACCTCATTTTGTGTTTTCGTGGTTGTTTGGGTGACGCGGCCTTTGGTGCGTTTTCAGGTATTTTGAGCGGGACCTGTTTTATCTGCTGTTTCATATAGTATTGCTTATTGGACCTATGGGATGCCTTTGGGTATACCCTGTTACCAGTTTGCATGATCGAGGCCGAGTGAGGGGTCGTTGCTTGTCGGGGCATTTTGGTCGGGGAATGCCAGAATGGTTTTAATTGGAATATTAATGTGTTAAGCTGTTAGTTTAATTTATTAAAGCCTGATATGATTGCTAGAGGCATTTAAGACCTCAGTGCTGGTATGGGACAACACCTTGCATAGTGCAATTCAACTGTTTTGTTTGTTTTGCCTGGTTATGTTTTTTGTTTACATATGTATATATTCAATTGCTGAATTGCATCTGCTGGACCCTTTGGGTTGTGTTGGGATTGGCCCGATTACGCTTGAGTGATGCTGATCATAGGTTGGGGCTTTTCCCGGGTTACGATGGGTGGTTTTGACCACGGGATTGGGCGTCATGGACGTCGGCTTGAGGCAGTACGACTGTCAGGTTGGGCATGGCCCGGGTTACTAGGATGGCAATGCCATCAGACTTGAGCGACATGGTCATAGGGACACGAGGTGTCAGATGTGTGGTGGCTTAGGTACTATTTTGGTTATTACCGCTCACCCGGAACTTTGAGTAGTGTGCACACAGAGATACTCCGTGATGAGGTGGTGTTGACCACTCGTGTGGGTAGAGGCCCCCGTAGTTGCAGTTAAGTATTTTGGTTGGGGGTGCTTTCCATAGAAATCCATGTGGGAGGTGAGGAGCCTTCAGGGGATGGGCGTGCCTTCGGGACGTCGGTACTTGAGACACAAGGTGTCAGGAGGCACAAGGTGCTGGGTTACTATTCTTGGGCGTGCCTTTGGGACGTCGGTACATGAGACACAAGGTGTCAGGAGGCACATGGTGCCGGGTTACTATTTTTGGGCGTGCCTTCGGGATGTCGGTACTTCATACATGTGGTGTTAGGAGGCACATGGTACCGGGTTACTATTCTTGGGCGTGCCTTCGGGACGTCGATACTTGAGACACGAGGTGTCAGGTGGCACGTGGTGCCGGGTTACATGACAGAGATTCCGGCGTTAGCCGAAGCAGGTGACGCTCCATGGTGGCTGTTGAGCACCAGTGGAGTTTGTGTTTAATTGTGCATTGTACTGTTTGCTACTTTCTTTGTAAATGAATGACTGCTTAGACACATATATTTGGTACGCACCGTTGGGTGGTATCCTACTGAGATTTGTCTCACACCCTGCACGGGCCCTTCGGGGCGCGTGCATACTTTATGGATTTATGTGCAGGAAAGAGGCCAGCTTCAGGTTCTGGGCTGCATTAGTTATTGCATGGAGATTGTATGAACCTTGAGGCCATTCCTAGTTGGGTTTACTTTTTTTTGTTTACTTTTCTGTATCGACATGCTTACTTTTTGTAGCTACTGTTGGTTAGCCATTGACGCCCTTTTTATATTTAGTTGTGTATTACCTGCTTTGGATACATATTTTACTGTTCAGTAGTAGTTACATGTTTCAGCATGCTGTTGTGTTATTTCCGCTGCTGTTGTTATATTTATTGCTTCCGCTGTTTATCTATATTGATTATGCTTCCGCTATGCGGGTTTGGTTCGAGTATGATGAGTCTTTCATTCCGCTGCATATTACTTATTATTCTTGGACCAGTACCCTTATTATGATCCTGTAAGAGGGTATAACCTCCCCACTATACCTAACAGACCCTCACTGCTAGTCAGCAACCTTTGGCGTTCGAGGAGGTGTGCCTAAGGTAGTAACACCCGACCCGTTTGACACTGCTCGGGTGGCTGACCGGGTCCGGGTCGTTACAAAGTGGTATCAAAGGAGTTCTTGACAGGGATTTAGTAGCCGCGTTTTACTGGCTACTAATGAGTTTGAGGCTTCTCGTTTCTTTCTGTTGGTTTTACTATTTGGGATATGGTAGACTGGAGATAGTTTGTTATAGGGACTGAGTTTTTAGCTTGTGCTTGGGTGCCTGCAGCCCCAGGTACGAGGGATGGACCTAGTTGTTGCAGGTGGGAATTGCTATTTTCTTTTGCTCAGATTACAGTTTATATGATTTCCACCTTGGTGGCTCACTTGATGTGTGATGTTGTTGATTGTGATATGTGACCCTTGACCCGGTACGGTAAAGGAGAATTGGACCTTGGCCCGGTATGGCAAGGCTGAGTTGCTTGGCTTTTGATAGGCACATTTTAGGGTATTTCAATTTCATAATTTCATGTATGCTTTGTGAAGTGATAATGCCATGTGAATGAAATATCAAATGCCAAGCTTTATATGCTTTACAATTAGAATTGGTGAAATTACTGATAGAATTTCTAGTTGTGCAAATGTGTATGCCATGCTTTATATTTTGTAGAATTGCATGCTGCAGGATATTTGAGTCTGACTATTATGAGAGCAGGTAGGTACCATGGCTGAGGCGGTGTAACTGTCAGGATTGGGTGACTCGATCATCGGTTTGAGGCAACGTGAGTTGTTGGGACGGGCATGGCCCGAGGTAATTTTGATACTTGGCTCTGTTGAGGGCGGGTAAGGAGGCCCTGAGGCTGGGATGCCGTGGGGCATGAGTTGCGGTGAGGGGGAGTAAGGGTAGTTGTTATGCACTGCCTTTTACTACTTTCCTTATCTGTATAGAATATATTGATATATATATATATGGGCTGTCTGACCATTTATGGTATTCAGCGGGTTACTCCTTCACAACTCGATGGAGCGTCAGGCAGGAGATGATACAATGCCGCAGGATCGGGGTCAGAATTCGGTACAGGTTGAGCACGAGCCGCAGGTACAGGCTCAGGGACAGGAACAGGTTCAGGATCCAGTGCAGGCAGGACAACAGCCGGGTTTGGCATCGTTCGGGCCGTGGCTCGATGAGAAGCTCCGAGCTAGCCTGGTACGTGTCTTGTAGGGGCTTGACAGAGGCGCGTAGGGTACAGATCCTTCTATGGCGTATCTGACGCGGGATTTCCAGTCGCAGCACCCGCCGCTTTTTCAGGATGAGGGTGGTCCACAGGCGGCTGAGAACTGGATAGAAAGTATGCAGATGATCTTCGAGCAGCTCGAGATGCCTCCAGGGCGGAGGGTCAAGCTGGCGATATACATGCTGAGAGGACCGGCGAAGCGTTGGTGGGATGTACAGGTACAAGCTCGTAGGCATGAGGGACTGGCTTGGAAGGATTTCGAGGATAGGTTCTTTGAGCACTTCTACCCAGAGACATTGAGGGCAGAGAGAGCTCAGGAGTTCTTGAGTCTTCAGCAGGGAGATACGTCCGTCATGGACTACACAACTACTTTCACTGAACTATCTCGCTTTGCACCTAGTATGGTAAGCGACAACGCAGCTAGGGTGAGGTGCTTCGAGGATGGTTTATGACATGCTATTCGGGTCCAGGTGAATATATTTAGGCTGGGTTCCTTCTCCGAGGCGGTGAACCAGACGCTCATAGTCGAGGGCAATGAGAGAGAGAAATCTCGCTTGGGCAGGACGACAGCTTTAGGTGATGGTTTAGACAGCAGGAAGCGAGGACGGGATGAGTTCCAGCAGGGCAGTTAGGCCAGGGATTAAGCTAGACCACTTCGTGGTAGTTCTTCAGTGATTTTCTTTCAGTGTGGATAGCTGGGACATGTTCGGGCTCAGTGCGATAGGCCTCCGAAGGAGTGCCAGGCATGTGGAAAGGACAGGCATCTGGAGAGGTTTTGCAGGAAGCCTTCTTAGATAGCCGGCATGCAGGGACCAGGACAGACTGTAGCGTCTGGAGTTGGTTCAGGTTCGGTACCCGGAGAGGGTAGTTGAGGTTCAGCTATGCACGAAGGTCGTGAAAAAGACGGTGGGACCCAGCTGAGGGTTCAGTGGCCGGTGACTGGAGCAGCATCGCAGGGAGTTCAGGCATCAGGCAACCGTGTTTTAGGCCAAGTGCACGCCATGGAGCTGCCAGAGGCTGAGCAGGCTGGTGAGCCAATGATAATTAGAGGTACACCGCGGTGTGGCCGTGATCTCCATGTTTCCTTTTTGGCATGACCTGTAGAGGCATGTCTGTTTTGAGTGCACGTGGTGCACATGATCTATGTGGACTGACTAGATTCTAGTCAGTGGGATTGACACCTTATCGGGTGCATGATATTATATATATATATATATGTATGAGATGCATGGCATCGGGGCATCACAGATGCAGGTTACTTGAGGTGTCGTGGGCATCGGGGCATCGAGGATGCAGGTTACTTGAGGTGCTAGGCACCAGGACCTCATAGAGGCGGACACCGATGCGGTGCATGATACGTTGGGTGTCGGGAATGACACAGGACTGCCAATGGGGTGCAAGGGTGACGATGTGTCACGAGAGGACTATGCGTCCAGAAAACAGGTTAGTAAACCTTGTTTGATTTTAATTTTTTTTTGGTTGAGACCGAGTAGGCAATTCCTAAGGTGGGGAACCCCTTGAGGAATTTAGCCAGAACCTTGGGATCGGGGTAGTCCAGGTTGTTTAACTAGGATGGGCGTGTTCGGTGTCATCTCCAGGTTTCGTTCGATAGCTCGGGGACGAGCTACATTAAGGTGGGGAGTTTGTAAGAACCCGGGTTTTTAGAACGGGTCAAAATCCCGACCCTGTTTGAATTTTTGACTTGTTTCCGAGAAAAATGGATTAAACGGGAAGTTTCTAGAAATTTACAGGCTACATGTCGTGCACTTTAAGTACACGCCGTGTGTATGTTAAGAAAATTTCGGCTGTGTGCTCGCCGAGTACATGCCGTGTGTTACCGTGTAGAAATTTCTTCTTACACGGCGTGTAGTTTTAGACACGCCATGTATCCCCCGACCGTGTGGTGGCCATACATGGCGTGTAGGTTGTTGGTCGGGTAGAACCAGGTACATGCCGTGTTCCACTTGGACACGCCGTGTAGTCTGGCCGCGTATGAGGGATATACATGGCGTGTGGGTAAGTCGGCGAGGAAGAGAAGAGAAACAGGGTACACGCCGTGTACCCCTAAGTACACGCCATGTACTCATGTCGGAAGGTTCATAAAGTAAGGCGGAGGAATCGTTCATCTTATGAACAGTTAAATGACATATACACGGCGTGTAGTCCTAAAGTGCACACTGTGTACTTTCTTTTTTTGCTTAAAATGGGCAGTCGCCTCGTATTGAGGCTGAACCTTAATACTTTGGCCGGGTTTCGCGAACCATGCCAGCTGGGATTTCAATCACTCCCTGGATCGCCATCTGAACTCCGTTTCGAGCTCTGATTAGTGAATTGGAACCCCCTCGATAAGGCCTTGATTCCTCTTTGGCCGTTTTGTTTGATTTTCATTTTAGAACGAGTTATAGGGGTTTGAGCGGTTTGGATTCTTTTGTAGATCTACCACGTTTTAGACCGAATTGGAGGCTGTTACCGAAGGAGTAGCATCGTACGAGTCTCAGGTAGGTGGTGCATACCTCATTTTGTGTTTTTGTGGTTGTTTGGGTGACGCAGCCTTCGGCGCGTTTTCGGGTATTTTGAGCGGGACCCGTTGTATCTGCTGTTTCATATAGTATTGCTTATTGGACCTATGGGATGCCTTTGGGTATGCCCTGTTACCAGTTTGTGTGAGCGGGGCCGGGTGAGGGGTCGTTGCTCGTCAGGGCATTTTGGCTGGGGAATACCAGAATGGTTTTAATTGAAATATTAATCTGTTAAACTGTTAGTTTAATTTATTAAAGCCTGATATGATTGCTAGAGGCATTTAATACCTCAGTGCTAGTATGGGACAACACCTTGCATTTAGTTTGTTTTTCCTGGTTTTGTTTTCTGTTTACATATGTATATATGCAATTGCTGAATTGCATATGCTAGACCCTTTGGGTTGTGTTGGGCTTGGCCTAGTTACGCTTGAGTGATGCTGATCACAGGTTGGGGATTTTCCCGGGTTATGATGGGTGGTTTTGACCACAGGATTGAGCGTCATGGACGTCGGCTTGAGGCAGTACGACTGTCTGGTTGGGCATGGCCTGAGTTACTAGGATGGCGATGCTATCGGACTTGAGCGACATGGTCGCAGGGACACGAGGTGTCAGATGTGTGGTGGCTTAGGTAATATTTTAGTGATTACCACTCACCCGGAACTTTGAGTAGTGTGCACACAGAGATACTCCGTGATGAGGTGGTGTTGACCACTCGTGTGGGCAGATGCCTCCATAGTTGCGGTTAGGTATTTTGGTTGGGGGTGCTTGCCGTAGAAAGCCACGTGGGAGGTGAGGAGCATTCAGGGGATGAGCGTGCCTTCAGGACGTCGGTACTTGAGACACAAGGTGTCAGGAGGCACAGGGTGCCGAGTTACTATTCTTGGGCATGCCTTCGGGACGTCGGTACATGAGACACAAGGTGCCAGGAGGCACATGGTGTCGAGTTACTATTTTTGGGCGTGCCTTCGGGACGTCGGTACTTGAGACACGTGGTGTCAGGAGGCACATGGTTCTAGGTTACTATTCTTGGGCGTGCCTTCGGGACGTCGGTACTTGAGACACGAGGTGTCAGGTGGCATGTGGTTCCGGGTTAGACGACAGAGATTCCGGTGTTGGCCGAAGTAGGTGATGCTCCATGGTGGCTGTTGAGCACCAGTGGAGTTTGTGTTTAATTGTGCATTGTACTGTTTACTGCTTTCTTTGTAAATGCATGACTGCTTAGACACATATATTTGGTACGCACCGTTGGGTGGTATCCTACTGAGATTTGTCTCACACCCTGCATGGGCCCTTCGGGACGCGTGCAGACTTTATGGATTTACGTGTAGGAAAGAGGCCAGCTTCAGGAGCTAGGCTGCATTAGTTATTGCATAGAGATGGTATGGACCTTGAGGTCAAGCCTAGCTGGGTTTACTTTGTTTTGTTTACTTTTCTGTATCGGCATGCTTACTTGTTGTAGCTACTGTTGGTTAGCTATTGACGCCCTTTTTATATTTAGTTGTGTATTACCTGCTTTGGATGCATGTTTTACTGTTCAGTAGTAGTTACATGTTTCAGCATGCTGTTTTGTTATTTCCACTGCCGTTGTTATATTTATTTCTTCCGTTGTTTATCTATATTAATTATGCTTCCGCTCTGTGGGTCTGGTTCGAGTCTGCTGAGTCTTTCATTCCGCTGCATATTAATTATTATTCTCAGACCAGTACCTTTATTATGATCCTCCGAGAGGGTATAACCTCCCCACTATACCTAACAGACCCTCGCTGCTAGTCGACAGCCTTTGGTGTTCAGGGAGGTGTGCCTAAGGTAGTAACACCCGACCCGTTTGGCACTGTTCGGGTGGCTGGCCGGGTCCGGGTCGTTAAAAAATCAACCTACACCGCACCCAAAGATCATTAGAATGTAGCCCCAACACACAACCCAAACCAAACAACACCACCACAGTGAAACTTAGAAGAATAATGGAAGGAAATATATGAGAATGATAGGAGAACTCACCATAGATCAATGAAAGGAATCAATCCCCATAGAAAGGAATCTCAAATGCTTGAAAATGGCGCTGCTAGATCACCTGGAATGAGAGAAGAGAGCACCGACCGTAGGGTTTGAGGAAACACCCAAGCACTTCAAACCTTATAACCACACTACATGGGGGATTTACACGATGTATAATCCCCTTTCTCGTCGTGTAATTTTGGGACTTTAAGTTCCTTCGAAAAGCATGTCACCTCGAAGGATTTAACACTTGAATTTATTACACATCGTGAATCCCACTTACACGACGTGTACGCTTTTCATGGGCTACCCCTTAGCCGCATACAATTCGCGAACCACTTGGCTACACAAGCCTTGAACCACCATTACACAACATGTAATAAATTTACACGACATGTACTTCCTACAACAACTTTGCTACATCTCTAGCCTCCACCGAAAACTCTTGAAACCTCATTTGAACACCTCTAATACCCAAAACCCAAAAAGTAACGGACCGAGAGGGAAAAAATCGTTACATTAGATACCTATCAAATTATTCTTGACCTCGAGAATCCAAAACCAAGCCTAGAAGGAAATGGGTCTGAACAACCACCCTACAAGATACCTCTCTAGGATCTCATCATACATCAAACACTACCACCATCCAAACACGCCAAACCAAATGGTCACAAAACATCTCACACAACCTCATCACCACACAAACACGTCACAAAAAATATCCAACCTCACAACCACAACACAATAATATCAACCTCCATGCAGTACAAACCAACAACCACTATAATCAACAAACTGCGCCACCCTAAACACACGAATAAGGGAATTCCATCCTCCATGTCAAGATATTATCTGCTTTGGGCGACACTGATTCGACCGCATGGGTTAAATCGCATCACAGTTAATGCATATCGATTATGAATCAAGTCCTTTAATTTTAATATGTCAGAAATTTATCACACATCATCTCATAAAACAAGATCCAAAAATCACATCAAAAAGAAAAACAAAGCAAAGAAAAAATCAAAAAAGCTCCGGGTATTAAGCATGTATCTATGTCTCACGTTCTAATGTACTCTCATCATGTCCACCATGCCTCCACAATACACGAATCAAAGGAATGGTTCATCCTCACAGAACTTTCTCTTGGCGATCCTAAATCTCTACTGGCCACACCACGAACATCGTGTCATTCTTAATTTCTAAATCTCCCTAGTCAATGACATGAGAGTCATCATGAAGATACTGATGAAGCTGAGAGATGTGAAATATGTCATGGATCATCTCGAGACTAGGTGGTAATTCCAACCAGTATTTCACCTCGCCAACTCACCCCAACACCTCAAATGGCCCGACAAACATGGGAGAAAGCTTACTCCCTCTACCAAAACTGCGCCACCCATGTCAAGGGGAAATATTAAAGAAACACGTGGTCCCCAATCTTGAACTCCATGGACCTCCTCTTGTGATATGCATAAAAATTATTCTAATCCTGCACTGTTTTCATCCTCTCTCAAACCAACTAAACATTCTTTGTCGTTCTCTAAACCACATCGGGTCTAAGAACTATTGACTCCCCAAACTCCATCTAACACAATAGTGAACGACATGGTCACCCGTACAATGCCTCAAATAGAGACATACCAATAGAGAAATGATAGTTTTTGTTTTACGCAAACTCGACCAAAGGAAATTGTCATACCTAAGATCCACCAAATTCCAAGACATATGCCCACATAATATCCTCCAATGTCTGGATAGTCTAATCTGTATGCCTATCCATCTGAGGGTGGAGAGCAGTGATGAGGCGTAACTGAGTGCCAAAATCATGATCCAATTCCCTCTAGACTCATAAGGAAAAACATTCATCCTGATCCGAGACAATGGATCTCATAACTCCATGCAACCACACAACCTCATCCACATACCTTTTTTACAAAACAACCACTATGACCAACACCTTGATCGCTATGAAGTGGGATGATTTCGTCAATTGATCCATAATAAACTAGATAACATAAAAACCTTCTTGATATTGGGGTAACCTTATGATTAAATCCATTATATATAATCCCATTTCCACTCAGGAACATCCAAGAGCTATAAAAAACCACCAGGAACATGATGCTTGTCCTTTACCTATCGGAAAACCAATAACTTTTCTACAAAATCCACTAGTGCTTATTTCGTACCAGGACACCAAAACTATATCCTAAAGTGAGGATACATCTTGGAAACTCCTCGGTGTAAAACCAAGGGTGAGATATGACACTCATGAAGAACTCCCTCATACATCGATACAGGAACAAAAAACTCCCACGAAACAAAATCCAGTTCCGACCATCCTCCAACCATCCCTATAGAGCATCACCATGACCAACATAATAGAACATCACCTATGCCTTTAAATCACCCCACTGAGACTCCTCTACTTTTTGCATCAGAGAAGAATGCACCGTTATCTAAAATAAACAGCCTATGCCATCATCCACCCTTGCATCTAAGTGCAAGACTACCAACTCCTCCATGACTCTCCAAGCATCCCCATACTCCTGAACAATATCTTTTCCTAACTTCTTGCTCAAAGAATCATCCACAACATTCCATTTTATAGAGGTGTAGGAGATCTCAATATCATAATTCTGAAGAAACTCCATCCACCTCTACTGTCACAAATTCAGTCTGTGCTGAGAAAAGATATACCTCAAGCTCTTGTGATTCGTGAAGACCACAAAGCACTCCCCAATGAGGTAATTCTACCACAACATCAGTGCAAAAAAAACCACTGCTAGCTCCAGATCAAGGGTGGCATAGTTATGCTCATGGGGATGTAACTTCCTAGACCCATAGGAGATCACTACCCTTTGATGCATTAACAAAAATCCAAAAACCATATGGGAATCATCAAAAAACACCTCAAACATCACCCCATCCTCAAGAAACTGAAGCATTAGAGCACTGAACAACTCCCCCTTTAGGTATCCAAACGCTACCTGACACTGATCAGTCCACACAAAATCTTGGTCCTTTCTAGTCAAATATGTCAATAGTGCTACAAATCAAGAGAAATCAGGTACAAACCTCTGATAATAACCCATAAGACCAAGGAAATTGTGAACCTATACCATGTTCTTGGGTGATTCCCAAGAAAAAATAACCTAAACCTTCGATGAGTCCACCACCACACCCTATTGAGACACAACATGCTCAAGGAAATGCACCTCTTGTATCCAAAATTTACACCTGGAAAACTTTCCATAGAGCTGAGGGTGTCAAAGAACATGAAAGACAACTATGAGATGATCGACATGCTTCTCCTTTGACTTTGAGTTGATCAAGACATCATCAATAATTACAATGAAAAACTGGTCCAAAAAATCATAGAACATAGAGTTCATAAGCCCCATGAACATGAATTCTACGTTCGTAACACCGAACAACATGAATACAAACTTGAAGTGCTCATACCTACATCTAAAGGAATTCTTTGGGATATTAGCCTCCTTCATCCTCAACCAGTGATATCTAGAATGAAGATTGATCTTAGAAAACCAAATTTCCTCTCTCAGCTGGTCAAAAAGATCATCTATCCTCGAAATAGGGTAATAGTTCTTGATCTTCACTTGATTCAACCTCTGGTATTCTATACACAACCTCATACTACCATCTTCATTCCTAGAGAACAACACTGGATCACCCCACAGTGACACACTAGGCCAGATAAAACCCTTACACATCAAATCATCTATTTGAATTATCAACTCATGTAGCTCGAAAGGTGTCATATGATAAAGAGACATCAAAATCGAATAAGCATCGGGATGTAAGTCTATCTTGAATTCAACATCATGTTAAGGGGGAAGCATCACAAAAATCATCGGGGAAAATGTCTAGAAACCCCCCAACAACCCCGAGGATCTCCACTATCCCAGTTTCCACTTACTCCACTGAAAACTCATCTACCAAAGAAATAAGGGACTCCACATGCCGACTTCCCACCTGACAACTGCCTTTTCCAATGAAAAAAAACATGCAGGCCATCCACATCTAAAAATAAAAATCTTCTTTAGAAGAATTTGATAACATTACATATAGAATACAACCAGTCGATGTCAAGGATGATATCATATGATCTCATCTGTAGCAATAAAATATCCCCATGGGATTGATGTGTCCCCATCATCAGTCTAGATCTATGACACACATCAAACAAGTTGGTCTAAACTTTGACTAGAGGAGTCAACACAAGAGGCATGAGAATCCTCTTTACATCTAGTCCTATAGAATGGACTAGAGTGGTTGAAAAAAGGTGTGTGGAGTTCCTGGATAGAAAAAAGGCACAAACAAGGGTACTAAACAAAATGATCGTACCTATGATGACCTTTGGCCCCTCTGGAACTGCTACCTCCACTGCATGTAACTAAACATGCCTAACCCCTTTACCTCTATGTTTATGACCACCTCCACAACCACGCTTGGGTCATGGTCCCTGAATATGAGAAACATCCTGAGGTCGACCTCTACCTACTCCATCTCCCCTCTATAGAGCATAACCCTACTGCTGAAACAGTCTCACTGAAAACTACTGTTGAGTATGACACTAAAAATTTCCATCTCTACTAAACTGAGCTTAGGGAACCATTGGGAACTGGTTCTGGAAATGGCCATAAACCCCACAACAAAAACACAATGACATAAATACCCTATGAAAAGAATGAAAACCATTAGCCCCATAAATCCAGAAAGGAAGCTGTTGTTGAGCATGTGTTGATTCAAAAATTTCATTAATCTCTTTTTCAATTTTTATGCTCACAAACACCCACATTTATGTTACTAATATAGTTTATTTTAAGTGAATTTCATGAAGATGATATTCATTAGAATATTTTTTTTATTCTGGAAGCGTATACAAGTTATTAATCTATGGGAAAATATTTTTTTAAGTATTCTGTATGCATTTGGATGTAATCCAGAAACACTGTTCATACCCTACATTTTTAAGCATAATGTATGGTTTGGGATCCCTATGTTTGGAATAAAATGTATGGATCTTGTACCTTGTACTATTAGAAAAGTATGGATCAACAATCCTATGTTTGGAAGAAACCATATGTTTGTAGAATAAACATATGGTTCATCAACCCTACTTTTATAAACAACCATAAATTGTTAACCCTACTTTTGGATTTTTTCAATATGTGAAGGACCCCTATGTTTGACTTGGTCAATGTTGGAGTTTTAAATTTAAGATATTATTCATTATTTCTGCAATGGTCATATTGGAATTAAATACCTCTTTAAAGATGGTTTACGACTAATTCAAAGGATAACACTCAATGGATTAAATCATTCGTAATTCTAAGGGATGTTATGACTTTCTTTGAATGATTTGAATGATTTGAATTTAAATATTTTTGATTTATTATGTAGTATTTTTGGAGCTAGTTTGACCTAGAGTTGTTTGATCTATAGTATAAATACTGATATGTTAATCTTATCTATATATAATATATGCATAGAAAATAAAGAGTTGTGTGATTGAAAATAACAACGTGTCTTTGCCTTTAGAGCTACACTTTAGAGACATACATGTTTTGATCAAGATGATCAACTCACTATTGTTGTTGTCGCTGCTACTGTATCTTATTGTTAAATATTCTTCTGTAAGTTCAAAAAATAATTTTCCATAGTTATTATTTGGAGACATACATGTTTATTCATCTTTCTGGTGTTTTATCTATCACTTTTTTAAGAAATCCTATGAAAAATTTGAAGATTAATTTGCTGATGATGTGTATTATTGAAGATCAAACACATCTTTCAGTTGCTGCTGAAACTGTGAGTGAAACCTGTTTTCTCAATCAAATCAATCTATATTGATTTATTTGAGTATCGACTGCCTAGAATCAGTCATGGTGGTGAAGGAGTATCAACTTCTCAAAATAAGCTATGGATTTAGGGTTTCTTGTAAAATAACTATGTGTCCTTGTAAAATCCTTATTATAATGGTATCAACTGCCTTCACTCAGTTGTAGAAGTCCTCGGTAAAAGAAATTACTAGTGAAAATCACCAATATCACTGAGAGAGCATTGGTGGAGTGGTTAAGATATATTTTTTCCCTGAACCAATATACATCACTGTATTATTTTTCTTATTTATTTTTGTTGTTTACTCATCTTTAAGAGAGAAGGAAAAAGAATCGTTGCATATCAAGAGGAAAGTATCAAATCTGTTGAAGTTTTTAAAGGATCACAATTCACCCCCCTCATCTGTCTTCATCACAATAAATCTGACCTTACATGTGGTATCAAAGGTAGAGATATATTGATATATTTATCTTTTTTTAAATACTTTAAAATTATTTTGTTTTTATCTGATAACAATAAGTAATAGAAAAGGTTGTGCTCTTTTACTAAATTCCTTTTTGGAAAACCTTGATTACTCCATTTGATACTATCAAGTGCATCAACAAGTTTGGACTCATGTGCAATATCAAAGGTATCTTTTGTCTCTAACAAGTCTAAGTTAAAAATTTTGAAGAAGAAAAATCTTGAAATGGTTGATCTTAAAGAAGGTATTCCACTAATCTGTCCTCCCTACTTTTATGGTGATAATTATGGATGCTGGAAAGATCGCAAAATTATTTATTTTAAAAATCTTGGAATATGAGTTTATTTAAAGGTTGTCAAGCCTTATGAAATTATTAAATAATATCTAGAGAAAAGGGATGATGATCAAGAAAAAGAATATGATATTAATTTGAAAGCAACATATGCAATCTTCTTTGGTTTAGGGACTGATTAGTTTAATCTAGTTTCTCAATGTGCTACTGCATATGAGATGTGACAGAACATTTTTGTTGCCTATGAAGGAACTGAAAATATCAGACAACTGAGATACAATAATTCAAAGTTAAAGTTTGATACTTTCAGAATACATGAAGATTAAAATATCACTCATATGAATAGGATATTGACATAAATTTTCAATAATGTCACTACTTTGGGAGATCAAATCAAGTAATCATATCAAGTGTTAAAAGTTTTTAGAGTCTTACCCTCTAAGTGGAATGGAATATCTATTTCTATACGTCAATCCACACCATTTAAATAATTGGAAATGAAATAATTGAAAGGAACTTTGATGATTTGTGAAGTTGAGATGCAAGATGAAGTTGAAAATAATATCAAATATGAAGAATCTACTCTCAAAACTACTATAGATGAATCATCCGATTTAAGTCATTTAGATTCAAATAATTATTTATCAAATCTTGTTAAAAAGTTTGAAAAATAGTAAAACAAACGAAATGAATTGAAGAAAATAGATTTTGTGAATGTAAAGAAAAAGGTCATACAAAGTTTAATTGTCATTTTCTTAAATATCAAAGGAAATACAATTATAAAAAAGGAAATAAAATATAAAGGATACTTGGAGTGATTATTTTGGTTCAAATAAAGATTATTCTACAAGCTCTAAGGCTGAACATAAAAATTGAATGATATGTCTTATGACTCATAATGACGAGGTAAAATCATCTTACTATCAAAACTCTAATTCTAAAAAAATTTCTTATGATGAATGAAATAAGTATTTCTTTATGCTTCAAGATAAATTTAAATCTTTAAATAAAGATCATATAAAACTTATAAAATATTATGATGCTATTTCAATTGATAATGAGAGTTTGTCAAAGCAAATTTCATATTTAAACCGAATTCATCCAAAATTTATTATGATCTATACGAAACTAAAATTAAATGATTATTGGTTTATGTTGATACTTTAAAATAAGATTTTATTATGCATATCAAAGGATAAAATTATTTAAATAAAATTATTGGTAAAAATAAAACCCACAAAGGAAAACTTGGAATAAGTTGTAATGGTGAAAGGATAAAATTATATAGAAATTATTTTATTTCTGGTTCAAATAGAAAAATCATATATACTATTAATTTTTTTTATTTTTCCTTTAATGTACACTATAAAAATGATTTTTTTAGAAAACCAAAAAAATTTAGTGCTAAAATTTTTTATTGTTCAAAATAATTATCTAACTTAAATAGTAGAATCTCCTTAAAAAATAAACAAATTTGGTCACCCAAAACTTTAGTTTCTAAAAATGTTGGAACCAAAAGCATATTGGTACCAAAAGAAACTTGTATTTTATGATTTTTAGGAATACACCACTAAACGACATTGTTAAATCATTAAGTGGTCATATGAGTAGTTTATGGAAATCTCTATCTTAACAAAGGAGTGATTAACTCTGAAGTATTTTTTATCCAAAAATACTTAGAACTTGATCCAATAATCTAGGAAGTATTTCAATACTATTTTTATATATATGTTTTTATTGAATTAACTATTTTATATAGAGGGAGAGAGATCTTTTATGTTTAATTGTTAAATCCTTATTCTCTGAATCAATTTGTTAAAACTTAGTATATGTAATTGCATAATTGAATTTATAAATATTAAAATTTATATAAAAATGTTTTATAGATGTTTCACTTTAAAAAATAATAATAATAAAAATATTTAGAAAATACAGTAATTGTTTAATTATAAATAGGTGTATAAAAAACTGTATTTTTTATTTAATCTTTTAAACCTATTATTGTCTTTAAATTTCACATTTTTATAAATTTTATTTATTTATGTAATTTTTTAAATCACAATATATTTCTTACATAAAATTTATTTTCAAAAGTTAACATTTGAAATGATTATCTTATATTTTTGGCTAGAGAATGCGAAACATCATACGAAAATTGTCAGAAAAAGTGTGTCATCTTCTCTTATATCCCTACAATCTTCTTCTCAAAAACTCTTAATTTTTTTGTTCTTATTCTTATTTAAAATATATTTTTTCAAAAAAAATTGAAACTATTTTGAGAAAAATAAAGAAATCAAGAACTTAAAATTTAGAGAAAAGTATTTCTCAAAATAAAATGAAAGGTAATACTTCTTATGATTTTTAAGAGAAAAATTGATTTCATTTATTAAGGATTCATTTGAAAAATATTTTGAAAAAGACAAGGAAGTTCATGGTTTTAAAGAATTGGATGTTTCATCTTCTCAGATGATTAAAGGTGTAATGTCTTATGAAGAGATTATGTTTATGTTTAATACTTTGAATGAAGAAATAATGAAGTTTTATGCTGACCTGAATACATCTATAAATTTTTATGAAGAGTTTAAAAAATTAATTGTTTCAAAAACAATTTTTTATACACTATAAAGGGAGTATCAAAATGTGAAAGAAATTTCTATTTCATAAGAATATTTTGAAAAATTTAAAGTATAAATGTTAAGAAAAATGGAATTACTTAGAAGGAAAGTTGTTACTAAGATGGATCTTGATGAACTAAAGGAGTTTTTGGTCAAATAGTTTTCATCCTCTACACTGTATCAAAGATCTACAAATGTTCAAAGTAGAATATAACAAATGTAAAAAGTTTTAGCAGATTTAATTGAAAAAGTTCAAAGCATGGAAAGTTTGGATTAACCTTCCCAACACCCCTAATTTTCTTCATAAATGTAGTTTATTTATAGTCAATATCATATATATTTATTTTTTTAAATATTGTGATTAGTAAAAATATGTGTTATGAATTGTTTCATAATTTACTTTTAAAGTTTTATTCTCTTTAGATTTTTTATAAATGGTCATCTTACATGTAAACATTTTCTTAATGTTTTAATATATAAAATTCATTGCATGTGGTAAATTAGTCTATTACTTTAAGTGATAAATAATTCTATTAATTGATTAAAAGTTTTTCTCAATTATGACATGTGAAAAAGTTTTTTTAATTCCTTGAAAATAATTTATTCCATGAAAATATTTTTAATTCCTTGAATATCCTCTACAATCATGCTATGTCTTCAGGGGAATTATTTTAAATATTTAGAAAACATTTATTTATTTTATTGAGATTAAAGGATTAAGTGATTTAATACATTCATTACAAGCCCTTATTATTCATTGAATAATATTTTATATTTTTTTAATGAATTTAGGGGGAGTTTGTATTACTATATTTTATTCTCATCTTTTTTATGTCACAGAAGGGGGAGAAATTTATTTGATAAATTTATATAAAAAATTTATTAAAGGGGAGAAATGTGTTTATAATTTATTTATCAATATTTATGAAAATTTATTCTAAAATTGATTTAATTTTATGACTATTTTATGGGTTTTTTTATCATCAAATAGAGAGAGATTTTTGATCATGTGTTGATTTAACAATTTCAACAATTTATTTTTAATTTTGATGCTCAAAAACATACACATTTATGTTACCAATATAGTTTCTTTTAAGTGAATTTCAAGAAAATGACATTCGTTAGAATATTTTTCTTTATTTTGGAAGCGTATACAGGCCGTTAATCCATGGGAAAATATTTCTTTAAGTATTATAGACGTGTTTTGAAGTAATCTAGAAACATTATTCATACCCTATGTTTGTAAGTGTAATGTATGGTTTGGGAACCGTACGTTTAGAATAAAATGTATGGATCATGTACCCTACATTGTTGGAAAAGTATAGATTAGAAACCCTACATTCGGAAGAAACCCTATTTTTATGGAATAAATATATGGTTCATCATCCAAACTTTTATAAATAACCATATGTTTTCAACCCTACTTTTGGAGTTTGTATCTATGTGAAGGAACCCTACATTTAACTTGGTTAATGATAGAGTTTTAAATTTAAGATATTATCTGAATTTTATGTAATGGTATCGTTGGAAGTAAATAACTCTTTAAAGTTGGATTATGACTGATTCAAGGGATCACACTCAATGGATTATTTAATTACTATTTATAAGGGGTGTTAAAACTCTCTTTGAATGATTTGAAAGATTTGAATTTAAATATTTGTGATTTATTATGCAGTATTTATGGAGATGGTTTGACATGGAGTTGTTTTACCTATAGTATAAATACTGATATGTTCATCTTCTCTATATATAATATATGAACATAAAAGAAATATTTATGTGATTGAAAATAATAGCGTGTCATTGCCTTCAGATGTACACATTGGAGACATACATGTTTTTACCTAATTGATCGGCTCGCTACTATTGTTGTCACTACTTCTGTATCATATTGTTAAATATTCTTCTACAAGTTAAAAAAACGTTTTTCAAAGTCACACTTTGAAGATATACATGTTTATTAATTTTTCTGGTGTTTTCTATATCATTTTTTTGATTAAATACTATAAAAACATTGATGATCATTTTGCTGCTACTGTGCATTATTGAAGGTCAAAAACATCTGTCATCTGCTACTAAAAACATGATTGAATCATGTTTTCTCAATCAAATCAATATCTATTGATTTATTATAGTATTAGTTTCTCGGACTCAGTCATGGTGGTGAAGAAGTATCATCTTGTCAGACTAAGATATGTATTTACGGTTCCTTTTAAAAGAACCAATTGGGATTATAAAATCATTATTGTAAAGGTATCAAATTCCTGTACTCAATGTATCAATCCCTTAGTGAAAATCACCAAGCTCACTGAGAGAGCATTGGAGGAGTGGACTAGGGGATCTTTGTGACTTGAACCACTATACATCACTATGTTCTTTTACTTATTTATTTATGTTTCTTACTCATCTTTAATAGATAAGGAAAAATAATCATTTCATATCAAGAGGGAAGTTTCAAATCTATAGAAGTTTTTAAAGTATCACAATCCACCCCCTCTTGTGTCTTTTTCATAATCAATTCGACCTAATAGACACTGAGGTCAATTCCACGATAGTCAAAACCTCAAAGGCCCTAGTGCCCAAGACATTCCAATAACAACTCTTACCCTTGAGGAACCCTACTCATTCCCCTCTCACAATAAACCTTCCCGTGAGCGCATCCGCTCGATAACCTATGCCTTATTCTGAACCACCAGATATGTTGACAACATAAAAGGAGTAACTACATACTGTATAGAAGGATGAAGTTTCTCCTCAAGAAATCTCGCACAAGTCTCCTCATCTAGAAAAATATTTGGGGAAAAGTGCATGTTTCGTAGTTCCTTGAAATGTGTGTTCTAGTTTTAGAAATCACTGCTTCCAAGCAGTTTCCATTAGATTTATTCATGGAACCGAAAACTTCAAACATTTATTTATCCAAAAGGGAGATAATTTACAAAGTCATATGTTTGTTAAGTTTGAACATTACGATACTTAGGAACATGTATTGATTGATAGGATGGGAGGTCAGACTCATCACACCCTTTTGGGGGGAATTATTGTCTACTCTCTGACTCTCTTTATAAATTTAAGATATTTTCATGAATCCTTATTAATTCTCCAAGTATAACATAAGTTTCCCTTGAAATTTTCAATCACTTATTAATATGTGTAAAATTTAGAATTATCAATATGTATTCAAGGTTCTTCATTAATGTAGATATCCATATGTATTTTAGGTTCTCCATAAATGGTATCCTCTCATGTACTATTTAGATATTATTTTAATCATTGTTATGATGATACTGTTTTTAAGACACTCAGTGGGGCACTCTGGAATTTATTATCATCTATGGAGATGAAGGTTTGTTTTGATATTGGGATCATATCCATGAAATGGGATACCTACATATCCCTGTGAAAGGAATCAAAACCCTCGTAGTTCGGTTCCACTTAATGGGACACATCATAAATTTTAAGGTCATGTGATAAGGACATAGTTGTACAGTTTAATGTCATGTGGTAAAGAAATCTAAGCGAACGGTTCTTAGTCAAAGTTTGGTGTAGTAATTAGGCCTAAGCAGCCCAAGGAACTTAGAAAGGATATGGGTTTCCAAGTAAGATTAGGCCATGTTGGGAATATGGCCTAAGGAGAACAGGGTTGATTTGAAGTGTTGGGTTTGAACTCAAGAGGCTTCTTACATATCCCATGTGGTTGGGAATCAAAGCCCATGTAGTTAGATGAGTCTCATAGGAAATTATAGTCCTTCGAGATAAATGAGTTTGAGATTACTTTTTAAAAAGGATGCCTTGATGATTTAGGGGGTTTAATTTGGGGCTTATTACTAAGGAGAATGCCTAGATTAAGGGAATTAGGGTTGGATTCCTAAAAAAGATATCTAGTAATCTCGAGCCCTACTGAAGGCTTCCTACGTATCCTAGTTTGAACAGGAATCAGAGTTCTCGTAGTTCAAGACTGTTGGGAAACTATTGTGACCATGAAAAATCTCTAAGACCACGTGAGTCATGCTTAGTGTGAGAAACAAGATGATGTAAAATGTAACACCCCAAGATTCCACGGTATGCTTCTCTTTGAATAATACAGTAGCATGTGTTGTATGCAACTTGAAGTTCTAACACACCACAACCAATCAAACTAGCCGTTATGAATAGTAATACCTACTTTTTGAAATTTTATAAATTTTATATTTCAAAATGGACTTCATTTTTGGATTCGAAATATTGAAATTAGCTTAGGGTTAATTTTTGGTATTTTTCTGAAAACTTTCAATTTTTGATGAATAGCGAAAAACACTGAGTTATACTTTAAAACCGAATTTTTATTTAAATAATTATTTATTTTATTTAAATTTATTTTAGGTCAAAACAGATACATAATACCTATATAAGTCCAATGTAATTAATTGGAGTAAGTTTATAATAATTTTAGATATATAAAAAGTTTATCGAACTTTTCACCGTCTTTTACCCACCTCCTAGGAGAATTTGCAAATTCACAAAAAACTTAATTTTACCACTTCTGTGAGTGGAATTTCAAAAATCCAAGAGATAAAGTTGATATCAGTAAGAAAAATGTGGTTTAATACGATGAAAATAATTTTTGTTGAATAGTAACTTTTTACTTTTATTTACCACGGTTAAAAGTAAACAGAGTATTTAAGGGTAAAAATGATATTATTATTACCCTAACACATGTACTAATTCTATTGGATAAGCATAATTCGACCAAAAACAACCTTATGAATAAAATATGAATCTCTTTGGTCCACTTGGTTTAGATTAGGACATTTATTATTATTTAATTCAAAGAAGAGTTAAAGGAGTTAAAATCAAAGTTTAATAACTAAAACATTTTTAATATATGGTTATACATAAGAAAAATTCAAATATAAATATTAATTAGAAATATAAAAATATTTAATACATAATATTATTTTATTTATATTTTTTAGACATTAAATAATTTAATTTATTTATGACACAATGATGATGTAGTAATTACCTAATTAATGAAATATTAAAACAATTGATATTATAAATATCCAAATAAATGTAATTTTAGACTTTTTATGAATTAAACTAATTTTCTATGTTAATATGACATATTAGGGTTGGTTATATGAATTTTATTTGAAGTAATAATGCTGTTACGAATTTAGAAAAAACAAAATACCAAATAGTGTCAAAATTGACATAAAAGAGTTTTTAAAAAAAATATTATATTATTAATTGATATTCTATTCCTAAAAATATAAGGTTCAGCCAAAATAATTATGTAATGATAGGTGTATCATTAATTAACCACTTGGGGTTCTCTTGAAATTTTATAGTAAGTTTATTAACCATATAATATAAAAATAAAAAGAGACATGGTAAATGTCAAACTACTTAACTAAGAGTTAAATCTAAAAGATAAAGTTAATATAGTGACCCAAACCTATCTAAAACCTATTTCTTGAGTGGTTTTTGACCCATCCCCACCTTATCCTTTAAATAATCCATTTTTGAGCCATTAGAAACCGAAAATTATTTTATTATAAAATAATATTTCTAGCTTTTCCTAAGGTTCCCCTCACCCCTCTTATAAAAGGGCACTCCCCCTTCTCTCTAATTCACACCTTCATAGCCATTTGGATAATCCAACCTCTTCCCAAATACCATCTCAACAATCCTCCCTTTATCCTAGAGGCCTTACTTTAGTCATAAATCCAACCTAAGGATCCCTTTTGATCAAATCAAAAGAAAGAACCCGAAGAAGAGGTAAATATTCCATCACCTCTTTCAAGTTCCTTTCTTCTTCCACTTACTTTTTCTTTATTGTTTCCATTATAAAATAATAAATCCAGTATCGTCTATATAATGTGATGTTATTATAAATATGGTACAACCAAATTCATTATTATATCCATCCTTTGAATGACATGTCACCATACGTGCGTACGTACGGCTTACCGTCTCCACGTCGTGGTGTAATTGTTATTAAATACATTATTATTTGGATGGGTATAATAATGATGTTTAATTGATGTAAATAATAAATATAACATTATAATGATTCTGTATATATTATATACCATCCAATTATATATTATTTTAATATCAAAAGAATGATATTGTCGCTCGTGCGTACGTACAGATTACCGTCTCCACGAACGTGATAAGATTCATTCCCCATCATATCCATTCAAGACTAATTTTCATTAGATGATTAAAAATAATATTCAAATACTTGATATAATTATGGATATTAATAAGATACATCCCATACATAACCAATATGACTCACATAACAAAGAATATAAAGGAAAACGAATCTGTTAACACCCGAAACAACGATAATACTAAGATATTATTAACAAAGAAATGTTAAAAGATCATATATGATATCATATTAAGGTATATGATTCTTGTATAATTTAATAACAATTATTTCACCATTATACAGGAGGTTAACCTACCCTCTACCAAGGAAAATTACAAGGTAAGAGTTAATTTCACAATCTCTTCATTATCCGAGATTGTTTATACGTAGTTATCTACTGGGATTTCTTTATCATACACATCCATGTTTCTTAAAAATGTATTTCAAAACATTTTTACTATTTAATAAACAGTGGGGTAAATTCATTTATACCCTTATTTGACGTTATATGTTTTTGAAAGGAAACTTTTCATTATTTTCCCAACAAGGTCCTTTATAACCTTTTTGACAAAATTAAGGTAAGAATGTCTTTTTTAACTTATACGGTGAGTGCGGCTATTTTACACCGTTATAACATCATCAAATATTCCCTTACAAGATTATAAGAATATTTACAAAATAAATGTTTTCTTTTATAATTATATGAATTTTAAATGATTTAAAAATAGAAATAGATATTTCTCTAAAAAAGGTTTTGATTTCATCTATGCCAACATCCTTTGATGGATTTTAAGTTTATTTGAAGTTGATTTATTATGATACAAAACTTCCATATTGTATTGAAGGTTTTGTGATATGTTTGACTGTGGATGTGTTATTTTTATACCATTCATGGTTTATGGATAAAGTATTGACATTTCATATGCTAGTTTTAATACGAATGTTTATGTTATGTTTAAACCTTTTCATATGAGGAATGCATTGGACTTAGTAAGTGACGGGTGGAGCCCACTATAGCTCCTCAATGCATCGGTAGGTCTCATGAGACAAACTAGTGTCTTGGAACAAGGCCTTGACAAAATCATATTTGTAGTCTTGGCACAAGGCCTTGACTATGTGGTTATGAAAGTCTGACATTATGCATTCCATCATTATGAAAGTGGATATTTCTATTGCATGTGATTATTCAACTAGTAGAATATCCATGTGAATAAGTAAATGGAATTATTTGATTTTTATCTTTTCCATATTATTCTGAAGTTCAAGTTTAAAAGGATTTTGTTTTAGTCTTATACATTGCCTTAAATTTTTATGCTTATTTATGAAAGTTTCTGATATATTGTTATCCTTACTGATCATTTGAACTCACCCTTTTCTATGTTTTATTTTTCCCAGGATTCGAAGAAGTATTTTATGAATGACCTGTAGGGATAGTCTATGGGATCTCAGTGTTGTCCATGGAAACAATGCTGTTGTAGTTTTTCATTTTACGATGTAATGTAAACCTTATGAATGTATCTAGTACTTCCAAAGAAACTAAACTAATCGATCTTTTGAGACTTGATTTTTTGTGATCATGCCAATGTTATGTAATAATACACCAACTCTAGGTAACTAGGGTCGGGGCAATATATAAAAGATCCAAAAAAGGAACCCACACTTTTCCTCTTTCACTGGTGGAAGAGGGTGCACCTACGGCGACCAGGGTGGACGAGGTCGAGATGACCTGGGAAGAGGGAGAGGCGATGATCCTTCCCTCTATTCACTTTACATTGGACTAGGGTCCAATGAAAGGAAAAAGGGATGAAGGCTAGGGGATTATACCAGGATGGATGCCCTAAAATTGATCCAGATAGGGGAGGGAGACTTTTCATTTTCTTGAATGGAAAAGCAATTGTGAACCATACCTTTCCTACTAGTGACCATAGGTTACTTCTCTTTAAGAAGGGAGAGGTCAGGACTCAAACCCTTATCCTAAAAAACTGGGAACTTCCCAACACTATTCCTGGGATAAAGTTCCATGTGACTGCGGATATATAAACCCACAAACACTCCATGAATCTTAACCCCATTGTGAAACAAATGTGGGAAACCTCTGACTATGGATATACAACCCCAAATATGAGACACTCTGATGTGCCTTTCCTAAAGGTTTGATAAGTCAGGATGTTTTGGTGGAGGTCTCAACAAAATACCTTTCAAACAAGGGAGCCAATGAAGAATAATCCTTTACCTAGATGGATTTGGATAGGGCTTGATGGCTTATATAATAAAGAGAGTAACTGAATCAAAGAGGGGCGCCCAAGTAGATAAGGGCACACAAGTATGGGCACACAAGTAGGCTTTGGCGACCTGATATTCACTTAAGCGACGAACAACCTGTATGGTAATACTTGGGTGAGACCTGGATCAATCCTTTAGAAGTATTCACAGGTGATCCCATAAGTGGGGCACTCATGTTTCTATGAAAGGAATAAGTGGCATGCAAGTGTTTTTGATATTGGGGAGGTTAGGCGCTTTAGGCGCGCAAGTGTTATGGATTTAAAACACTAAAAGGACTTAAGTCCTATGATCCTCCCTTAATTCCTCTGATTTAGGTGTTAAAGAACTACCTTGAAAGTTTCAGAAGACTTGGGAGAATCACTAGGGTGACCATAGCAGCAATTGGGCTTCAGGGAAATTTGTTCATAAAAATGAAGGACCCAAAGGTCTATTTATAGGCAAAAATTGGACCTTGGGTGAAAGGAGATTGGGTGCACAAGTGACTTGTGTGCCAGAATGTGGCACGCAAGTACCTTGTGCACTGAAGGTGTTTTGGATAGACTAAGGTGTCACTTTGAGTACTTTTCCAAAATAAATACTCCAATCATCTCCAACAAGGGGGCACACAGGTGTTTGTGCATATGTATCTTGGGAACCTCTTAGGAGAATTTAGCCAAAATAATTGCTCCATACTATGGGTGTTGCACCCCTGAACCCCTGCTTGGGATCAGTGTCGGGCTGCAGTCTCGGCCCTTCGGGTCGGTTCCTTCACTACTGTCACTGGCCCTCATGAAAAATTCAGATCCGCACTACGAGCTTTTTGATCCTACTTTAGGTCATTTTATAGAGAAGTGCATGGAACACATTTCATGGTGTCTATAAAAGCCCCCCCTTAGAATTTGATTCGTTTGAAACAAAAATAATCTTGTTCTAAGGTAAAATTAGGGCTCTTTGATGAATTCCAAAATTATTTGGTTAGATTTGTAGCTACGTCAAGTTTGGAAGGATGCTCAAATTTTATCCAAATCCATGGGGCATTGTGAGCATAATTTTATTTTTACTAGGGTTATACAGAAAAACCCGAAAACTTTGTATCTTTTGACTTTTTATCGCTCAATATTACCTAAATCATACAAAATGTACTTTTAGTGAGCTGGGGCTTGACTTTTGTTCTGAGTTCCCTTTGCGGGTTCCCAATCTTGTAAGTACCACATCTCTTGTTGTTGTTAGTTTAGAGTCATGCATGTTAGACTATAAAGGGATAATGTTTAAGGTCAAATAGCTTTGACCATAGATTTTGAAATTAGACCCCAAAAAAGACTCAGTGGATATGAATTTCTTTAATATTCTTTAAATATTTCCAAGGGGAATCTTGAACCATGATTTTTATGGCCACCAAATTTAAAACTTGTATCAACATAAGGGGAGTCTATTCCAAGAACAAAGTTACCTTTATTTGACAAACTCATTATGGGAGTTGTGTTATGCAGGGAAAACTAAGGCATATGATGTATATCCAAATAGTGTCATATTTTGATTGTCAGACTCGTTATGCAGGAAAATTTTATGCAAGGCCACATAAGGGAACGTACTGAATAGTCAATCAAAAGAGCACTTAAGAATTTAACAATTTACTATTAATAGACAAGGTAAAATAATATTTGGGTGACTCAATACCACAATGGTTGTTTTTTCCAAGGAAAGGTATTATGAGAATAAAGGGTTATTTATGCCAACATATGTCATGAATAGGAAAACCACTTCTACACAAATTTGGTGTATAAAAAAATGGTTAAATTTTTTCAGAAATGAGAATTTCTGATATCATGTTTTTTATTTTTATGTCATACAGTGAGGACATTATACTGTGCAGTTTTAAGTCATGCAGTGAGGACATTGTACCATGCAATTTTAAGTCATGCAGTGAGGACATTGTGTGGATTTAATTTAAGGTCTTTATCTTTGAACAGTGGTATGATACTCTCCCAATTTCTTGATAATCTTTTTGGAAACATACTACCATATTCAGGTATATAAGGGAAAATTATAAATCGTGATTTGGGAATTTCTGGAACCGAGGAATGAAATGGGAAAAGGGATAAAATCATTAGAGGAAATCTTTTCCAAGAACGAAGTTACCATTATTTGACAAACCCGTTATGGGGGATATATTATGTAGGGCCAACTGGGGTATATGCTGCATTTCCAAATAGTGGAATCTTTTGATTGACATGCTTGTTATTTATGAAAAATTTTATGCAAGTCCACCTAGGGGAACGTACTTCATAATCAGACAAAACAGCTTTAAGAAGTTTGAAATTCTATTGCTAAAAGCTGAAGAAAGTTTATGGAGATTTATATTTTCCAAAGCATAGAGTTTGGTTTATGAAGAAAGGTACCTGAATATGGAGAGAATATTTTCAATCATGATTTCCAAAGAATAAGAGGATAGGATTTTTACGGAGGTCTGACCCAAACAAAGGGAGTATGGTGTTTGTAGTTTTTGGTCATACAACTAGGACCAGAAATGGAAACAACATAAGATATGTGGTCAAGTGATCCAAGGTTATTTCATATTTCTTTTAACACATGGAGAGTGTAACACCCCAATATTTCATATTAAGTTATTTTCTTTAAAGTAATTCAATATCTTGCGCTACACACGACACCGAGTTCGAGCGTACCATGACTTACCAAACTAGCCGTTCAAAAAGCAGTTATGAATATTATTAACTGAATTTTGAATTTTATATACTCCATAAAATTTTAGAATCCATATTATGTGTTTCTTAGACATAATATAAGACCAAATTCATTTTTTAGATAAAATAAGTATTTTTCAAAAAATGCAATTTTACCACTTTTTAATGGAAAACCCTTTTTTAAAACCAATATTTGACACTTTTATATATTAAATTTAATAAAATTAAATTATTCTTTAGAATCGGGACATGAAAATTTATTTTGGATAAATTTTTGGTACTTTTTTGATAACTATCATATTTTGATGAATACTGAAAAATACTAAATTTTAATTGAAAATAACTTTTTTAATAGAAATAATTTATAGAGTTAAATTATGAATTTTAATGGTTTGGAAGTATAATTAGATTATATTTTTATCATTTAATACAATTTAGGCCATTGTATGTAATTTCACATTTAAACTGGATATAAACAAGTGTCAATCTTTTGAGAGTTATTATTTCTTAAAAACATGTTTTTTTGTTTTGACAACAGGAATTAATTTTAAATTAATTTCTTCCACTTCTGTGTTTTGAATTTGGAAGAATGGATTTCATATTTGGAATCAAGAGGTAAAAATTGTGTAAATAGGTAACTTTTATTTTTAGACATTATGAATAATTACTTCGGTAAATATTTTATTTACCATGGTTAAAAGGTAAATATGGTAAATAAGGGTGAAAAATAATATTATAATAATATTAAATTACCCTAACATGTGTTCTATTACTATTGGTGGATAAATTTATGACCATGGGAATCCTTGGGTTGATTTTGGGACCCCATGAAGCCACTTGAGAGTGATAATGACACTTTATATTAATTAATTTAAAGTAAAGACAAAAATGACAAAAACATATATCTTTTAGTATTTTTTTTAAATGAGGTTATATAAGTTATACTTTTGACTATAAATACTCATTATAAAGATAAAAATATTTCCTACATAATTTTATTTTATTTATAATTTTTATACATTAAATATTTAAATTTATTTATGACACAATGATGACGCAGTAATTACTTTATTAATGAAAGAATTGAATAAATGGAATTATAAATATTAAAATAAATATAATTTCAAAGTTTTTATGAAATCCACGAATTTTCTAGGTGAATATGACATGTTAGGGTTTATTAAATGTATTTTTTTAAGTAATCAAGTTGTGAAGACTTTCACAAAAACCAAATACTAAATAGTGTCAAAATTGACATAAATGATTTTTTTAAAAAAATATCATATTATTAAATTATATAATATTACTAAAAATCTAAGGTTCTTCCAAAGGACTTAGATAAGGTTATATATATTAATAAAGAACTACTTGGGGTTATTTTTTCTTGTTATAGCAAGTTTATTAACCATATAATATAAAAATACAAAGAGACATGGTAAATATCAAACTATTTAGCTAAGAGTTAAATCTAAAGGATAAGGTTAATATGGTGAACTAAACCTATATACAACCAATTGGTTGAGTTTTTTTCGACCCATAACCAACTTAGACTCTAAATAAATCATTATGGAGCTATTAGAAACCTAAAATGATTTTATTATAAAATAATATTTCAAGCTTTTCCTAAAGTGATCCTCACCTCTCTTATAAAAGGGTACTTCCCCTTCTCTTAATTTCACACCTCCAAAACCATTTTACTCGGACAACCCCTGACCGAATATCCTCCCAACATTCCTCCCTTCATCCTAGGGTCATTACTTTGGTCAGACATCCAACCTAAGGAGCCCTTTTGATCAAATCAAAAGAAAGAACCCGAAGAAGAGGTAAATATTTCATCACCTCTTTCTAGTTCTTTTCTTCTTCCACTTTCTCTTTCTTTGTTGTTTCCATTATAAAATAATAACTCTAGTATATTATATATAATTTTATGTTATTATAAGAATGTTACAACAATATTCATTATTCTATCCATCATATGAATGACAAAGTCACCATACGCGCGTATGTACGGCTTACAGTCTCCACGTCGTGGTGTAGTTTTTTATTCCGACACTCATTATTTGGATGAGTATAATAATGAGTATAACTAATATAAATAATAAATATAACATTTTAATGATTATGTATATATGATATACCATCCAATTACATATGATTTCACTATCAATATAATGATATTGTCGCTTGTACGTACGTACAGATTACCATCTCCAGAAATGTGATGAGATTCATTCCTTATCGTAATAATTCAAGAATAATTTTCATTTTATGATTAAAAATAATGATTAAGAACTTAATATAATTCTATATATGAATAAAATACATTCTATCCATAACAAACATGGCTTACGTAACTGAGTATATAAAGGAAATCAGATCAGTTAACACCTGAAATAATGATACTACTAAAATATTATTAACAAAGCAATATTAGATGATCATATATGATATAATGTTTATGTGTATAGTTATTTTATAATTTAATAACAATGATTTAACTATTATATAGGAGTTTAACGTACCCTCGACCAAGGAAAAGTACAAGGTAACAGGTTTCTTATCTCACTTTTATTCCCGTGAGATTTCCATTGTTCGCCACTTATTTATTGCATGTGGTGTATTGTGTACTACCATTTGATATATATTATCATGATTCTCTTTATATTCATGGTATTATATGATTAATTTGGTGGTTATTAACTTTTTTTCATGCGACTCGATTGATTATAATGATGTGGCCTTAAAAACACATGTTTTGCCACATCTTTTTAATTAATTTTTATCAATTTAATTATTTATTTTAACACTTTTTAATAAATAATGAAACTTATGTAATTATATCACTAAATTTATTAATTTATGAATTTTTTAAAATAATTGTGTATTATAAGATTTAAAATAATTTATTTATTTCTTACTTTAATTTTATAGTATAATTACTTTAAATTCAGTTTGGTAACTTGGTTTGCATATTTGATGATTTAAAATTTATTATTCAATTAATTAATTTGTTTTCGCACATAAATTATTTACTCTTAATCTAAAATTGCATGTTTTTAAAAATTATATAATATAACATAATTATTAGATGTCTTTTAATAATTCATTAATTAAAATAAAAGATTATAGACTTACTTCAACCATTAAGTCTTTTATTTAAATTTCATTAATTAACATAATGGTTTAATAATATAATAATTATCTATCTATCTTAAATTAATTTAATTTGATTTAGTAACTATTTTAAACAATTTAACTTTGTCTTATAAATGTTTAAAATTTATGTTACTTTTAATAAGTTAGTTGCTTTTAAATTTTATTTTTAGTATAGTAATAATTTAAGTAATGCGAATAGAAGTTTTTAATAATTTAATTTATGTTTATAGGTTTATCTAAATTTTCATTTGTTTTAATTAATATGTAGCTGTTATTAATTATTTCGTTCATTTTTAATTTAAGTTTAAACTTATTTTATTTACTATGTTTATTTTGTAGGTAAATGGTTTCATCACGGTCACGGTGTCTCCACGTACCGTTTCTTCCATTTACGGTCTCACCGTAACCAAACTCACGATGGCACCGTCAATATCTCTTACTGTCTCACCATAACACCCCCTTACGATGTCTCACTCTCTTGCTACCATAACTTTTTTTACGAACGCATCGTTTCTCCACGCGCCGTAATCTCTTTATGGTCTCACCGGTCCATCTTGCCACTGTATTCTTTTTACTGTCTCACCTCCTCAAACCTGTCTCACCGTTTCTTTCATTCACAGACGCACTGTCTCATTAGCAATACGGACTCACCGGTTCTTTTTTTCCACCATGATTGTAGCTCCACTGTTCCACCATATCTTCTCACACCTTATCCTTTCATTCTCATTCATGGATTCACAAACACCACTACCAGTGCTTTACCCATCTTAACCACCATTTTCCACCGCAAACACAATCTTATCAACATTTATACAAACTAAAGTCAATTATCAATTTCAAGAACTTATTCTACCATAAACGTAACTCTTCACGGGATCTGAAAACTAATCCAAACCACTGTAATTCAAAGGAAGAGGTCTCTGCCTTGTGAAAAGGTCAGGAAACCTTCGCTTGTGTTTCTACTGCAATGATTGGAAGAAATCGTTGTCCACTGCAGATCTGGTGTAAACCCAATTCATCTTGGAAATAGAATCAGACCCAAAATACATTCACTAATTCAGAACATTAATTTAACAAAGAACAAAAACAACCTTTAAAATCAGTTCTCAAAATCCAAACCTGGAGCTATTTTAGATCCAAATTTGGAATGCAAACTACCTCGTCGGGAGAATTTGGATACACCGCATCGCTTGGAGAAACCGACTCAACCTGACATAGAACATTTCACCAAAGTAGAGTTCAATAGGCTCATAGTCATTGCAACTCCGCATCATCACGTAGCTGTGTTTCTGATTGAGGAAAAGTGGATAGGAGTCAAGCGCACCCACCGGGAAGAACCTTTGCCCGCCGGTGTTGATCCGCATTATCACCGTGGAGTCTCCGCAATCTGTTTCGAAGTCCTATTGTCACCGCTGTAGCAGGAAGCCATGGGCTGGCTCGGAAGAAGAAGATATCCTGAAAATGTCACGTTGCCTACTTAATGTTGCGCTGCTAGAGATTGAAGCCTCGCTGGTCCGCGAGCTGATGTCCACCACCGCTATAGCTAAGGCCGGTGGGAGGAAGGAGCGGCTGTCGTGGAGTTCGGGGAGGAAGAAACCCCAATTTTCACCCCCCATGGTTGTGATGCGTAGAAAATGGATAGGGTGAAGGGATTATGATAGAAATAATTATAAAAATAAATAAAATAACTAACAAACAAATAAATTAATAATAGAATAATAAAAATGTTTATAATAAATTAAAGTTTAATAATAAATTTACAAAATATTAAACTAATTGAATTAAATAATTAAACTGAATTGTAATTTAATTTATCTTTTTATAAAATAATTATAAAAATAAATTAATAAATTAAATCTAATTTAATAATATAATTAATTTATTTCAACAAAATGTTAATAATACTTACACTAATAACTTAATTAATAATAATAAATTTAAAACTTAATAATTTTATTTAATTAAAGATTTAATAACAATTTAATAATCATATTAATAATTAAAAATAATTATTAATTAAGTTTTTTTATTAATTAATGGTTAGTTAACTTTTTAACAAGTAATATAACTTTAAATTAAACTGATTTATTTTCATTACGTTTTGATTTAGTTATTTTTCTATTCTAACCTTGCAGGTTCTTCCAAGGGAAGAAATCCCATCCAGATTCACACAACTAACTCAGCCGAAGTTAGTTACGAGGGAAATAATAGTGCGGCATTCCTGTCGCGAAATAACGCACGTGTACGGTGCACAACTGAGGGACTTCTGAAGTCGGTTGTATTGGTCGGTGACAAGCAGCAGGTGACAGATGATTTTTAAGGTAGACCAAGCAGCACATTTGGGGGGGGGGGGTACTGGCAGGGAGATGCTCATTTTTATTCCACGATCAAATCAGATGAGTGCTAAGACTCTCTCTCTCATTATTCATTCCACAAACATACACTTTTTGAGAGCAGAGACTCTCGGGAGATGATAGAGCAGACATGGAGGTGAAGGAGCCCGAAGGCAGAGCATCACTAGGGAAGTTCTTATTCCCTTTGTCTTTAGATTTTTTACTCTGTTTTCATGTGTTTAGTGTTGAAATCAATATGGTCATAAGCTAATATGTTCTCAGCTTGGGAATTTGACACTACTGGTTTTTATTCTTGGTTTCTTCACATTCTTTTCAATATTTCAGAATCATAAACAATTGGCAAGATTGATTTATGATTCAACATTTTATTATTCACACTTCAATTTATGAATTAAAATTTCATTAATTCAAGATCAACTGGTGAAGTAGATTTTGAAGGCATTTTTCAGTTCTTTTATTGTCAACAACATTGGGAATTTACAGCGAGTTTATTTCTAGTTGTTGTTCTTTTCCAACTCCCAAGCAGTTCAATTAAGTTTTGGTGTGGCGAACTCCAAAACTTAATTCTCTGCCTGTTGAATTTCCTGGCGAGGGAGATTCTTCATAATTTATTTAAGTGTGACTCAATTAAATTTGTGAAGGAATAAACCATTTCAACCAGTAGATTAAATCTCCCAAGTGTTTCATGTGTTCAATACTCCTCTGTCTTTGCTGCTAAGAAGATTAGCTTGTTTTTTTCTTCTATAGTTTATAGTTACTTTAGTGTACGTTTAGCTCCTTTGTAAAATCTAGTTTCTTCATCCTTCTTTCACATCATCATTTAAATAAAAAAATATAAATAGTAAAAAGATGTTTTCCCCACTACTGATAAAAGTAGGGGTTTAAAGTTCAAAACCTTATAATTTACTTATCTACCTTCTCTGTGGATCGACCCTGCACCACTGTGCTAGTGTAGGAGTAATAAATGTAATTTTGAGGGCCGTGACGACCTATGGCCTGATCAAAATTTGGCACTGTTGCCAGGGAAGGCACGCACTGAGAGTCTAGGGTTTGAAAAAAAAGTAAAAAAATAAATAAATAAAAAAAATCATATAAAAAAAATCTTCTTTAAAAAAACTATGAATTGGAATCTACTTCTTTCATTGAACATAAAAATTCTGCATTAACAGTGAAACTTTGTACGGTTAATCTCACCTTTTTATGTTTTAAAAAAAATGGAAGATTATAAGGACTGGAATCAGAAACTTGAGCCACATTGTGTGTGTTGTGGAGGTTATGGACATACTGCCTGACAGTGTGTCTATAACCAGCCACAACAGGATTCTTTCATTAAAGAGGATGGAAAACATGAGTCTAGTCCTAACACCCTAGCTAAAATTGAATTAATTGATTCTAAACTGGATTCTAGGGTGGAACTAATTAATAATTGGTTTACTAAAACCCATGAAATTCAACTTAGAGATTCCCAAGAGAGAGATCAAAGACTGAAAAGATTAGAAACCATGCTCTTGGAATTACAAAAAAGGGTTAAAGAACAAGAAGAATTTGAAGAAAATGAAAAATAAAATGTTTATAAAAGTTTTGAAAATCAAGTGGAAGAAGAGAGTGACTTTGAAGCTGGGCAAGAAAAAATTCACTTTGAAGAATCTGAAACTATTGAACCAAATTTAGAAATAACTAACTCATTAAACAAAGAACACATAATTGAAAATCCAATAAAGAGCTTTAATGGTGTTGAGTTGGTCAATTTTGAAACTGAATTGAAAAAAATTGAAAAAGATTTCCCAATTCTTTACATCATCCCTTCTTTTGAGAAAAACCACTGTTTTAGAAGTTTTAAGAATGAAGTCACTCGAGTTGAAGATAAATTAGAAGATGGAAATTGCATTGTTAATAATTCTTCACACAAAATTTCTAGAATTCTAAACAGTGAGCCTGAAATTGATATTGGGTACACTTTGGAAGAGAACCTTAAGCTGGAAATCATAGAAACTCAAATCTTTGAACCTAAGATAATAAACACTCTTCCATGTTTTGAAACTCCAAACCCAATAAATTCTGAAATATTATTGGATGATGAGAAAAAGGGAATGATATTAGAATAAAGGAAAAATGATGAGCTCTCATTTCCCTATTGTCATAGTGATCAGTTTTCTGAGACATTGTGCAATAAAATTAAAAACAGTGTTGATATACATGGGGAAGACTGTTTGAATTTGATCAATCTTGAACATGACTTTATTGAAGCTGAATTGAACATTTCTTCCCCTGAACTTAATTTTCTAGAACACACTACAAACATGGTTTTAGAAAGTGAGCCTTTTGAACTTGAACATGAAAGAGAGGTTGAGCACACACTTGATCTAGGAAGAATTGATTTTATAGAAGTAGTAGATGTTCAATGTGAGTTAACAGATGAGGATCTTTTGGAAGAGATTTACAACATTGTTAGTCCTAAATCTGTTTGTGACATAATAAACTCTCTTCCCTTTCTGTCACTTTCATCCTCAACTGTTAAGGGTGTTGAGCTTTCTCATGATACTGATAGTAGTCTAGAGGGAGAATTATAATTGATTTACATTGTACATGATTCTGTTCAGCACTCTATTGAATATTTTCTTGAACCAAATATTCAGTATTCACCCACAAGCACCCTTGAATTTGAATCTGTTTGTGTTGAGGTTAAGAGAGATAGCTCTGAGGTCAATGATACACCCTTTAAAGCACCTAGATCTATGTTTCCCCTTCATGAGTATTCAAATCTTGAAATGTATGAACTTATTCTGGAAGTGGACAACACTATACCCACAACTGTTAAAGGGTGCTACTTAGGGGTTATTTTAGGTATGAGAATTCAGTTATTGATGTGTTGAGTATTGTAGCCCACATAATTCACTGTTCTGTTAAAAATAATTGGGCCAAACACATGTGGTGGTTCCTATTAAGGAAACCACATCCACCTAGTGACTACGGTTAGTTGCTAGGTGAGTCCGGATGGGGACTATAAATCTAGCGCTGCATGGGAGGCAACTCATGGTCTTCTTTTGTGTTAATAAATAAAAATTTGTAATTAAATAAATTCTAGGTGAAGACTTTAAATTCAGTGCTTCATGGGAGTCAACCCATGTTCTTTCTTTTGTGTTTAATTTTATTTCTGTTCTTGTTTTACTTTGAATAAAGTCATGTTGTGCTACCTCCTGTATGCACTATCTATGCTAGATATTTGACTTTGGTTTTTAAGCTTTGTATTTTTAGGATGTTTCTATTGGTTGCATGGAGGAGTGGAATTCCCATAATGAAGGATTGATGGAAAAAACATTAAGTCAGGGAAGTACCTTACTGTTGAATTCTATTTTATCTCTCTTCTCCTTTATGCTTTCATTAAAAAATCCTGCTTCTGTTTTTGCTAAATAAAATTCTTCTCACTTAAAATTATTCTTTTTTTTTAAAAAAAAATTCTGCTACATTTTTACTGTATAAAATTATACTGCATGTCTTGCTACTAAATTTTTAAAATTCTGCGTATGTTTAAAATCCTGCACGTATTGGAATGTAATTATGCTGTATGTTACTGTTTAGATATAAAATTCTGCATGTGCCACTTGCTATAAAAATTGAATTTCATAATTGTTAAAATCTTTTCCACTTCTTGAAACTAAGTGTGGGGGAGTACATGCTACTGGTCTTTTAAATCTAATTAATGTTGTGGTGTTTAGCATGAACTTTTTCTGCTTTATTGAATATCTAACTGAATAAATTTTTCTAAACTTGCTTACACCCAATTAATTATGCACCCACACCTTATATTCCACTAGACTAAATGTTAATGCATACACTTGCTAATGAACCTGTTGATTATTTATTCATTGTGGAAAAAAATATATTTGAAATTCAAAGATGTTGTACCCCACACTCTTTGATTTTCATGATCACAATCACATTCATATGTGTTTAACTTTGTTTTTAAGTGTTGTGGATGATAGGCAAAAGATTGCCAAAGGATTGGCCCAAGAATGGACAAGAAGTGGACTGAAATTCAGTCCACCGGCCAGCCGGTGGCTTCCCACCGGTCGACCTGTGGCATCCAGCCCAAATAGTGTTTGCTACTGTCCTGCCACCGGCCAGCCGGTGGCTTCCCACCGGTCGACCTGTGGCATCCAGCCCAAATAGTGTTTGCTACTGTCCTGCCACCGGCCAGCCGGTGGCTTCCCACCGGTCGACCTGTGGCACCTGCACAAAGTGGCAAGCTACTGTCTTGCCACCGGCTAGCCGGTGGCTCTGGCACCGGTCGACCGGTGGAGCCTGGACCAAGTTTCATCTCCTCTTCCAAGGCACCGGCCAGCCGGTGGAGCTGTACCGGCCAGCCGGTAGGCCAGTCAAACTAGCCGTTGGGGCTTTGACCAGGCTGCTCCACTTGCCTCCCAACGGCTCCGAAAGCCTTTCCAACGGCTCCGAAGACCTCCATCGGCCATATGAGGGTTCCCCCTCTATAAATAAAGGACCTTGAACCCCCGGAAGTCTAAGGAACATAGCCGGAACTCTTGTGAAGCCAACGGACACATTTCTCCATCATTTGGCAAACCTCCGGCGGTCTTCCTCCAAGGATCCCCAATCGCTCCAACTCCATTCCACATCCAAGGAGAACCTCAAGAAGCTTGGGAGAGCACGCTACATCAACTCAATCACCCAATTGGCGCCCAAGTCTTCCTCCAATACGGTTTTTCTTGTATTTATTATTTTGAGCTTAAAATTGGGTTTGTGCCTACAAACCCCAAACTTTTCTCATCCTCCCTTTCTCTTGGGTTCTCACACCACCACTAAGGTGTGAAGAGGTTTCTTCAAGCCTTTCCTTTTAAAAGGCTTGAGTTTTCGGTGAGCTAGCATTCACCCGTTAAAAAGGCTAGTGGGTTCTTGCTATTCCATTGAAAGCAAGTGGGTTCTTGCTTAACCATTAAAAGCAAGCTGTAATAGGTCCTAGTGCTACCTCAAATCCTAGTGGGTTTCTTGCTAAAACCATTAAAAAGCAAGCGGTAGGAATCTCTCAACGGTTGAGTTGGGAGCGGAGACGTAGGCCGGGTTTTGGCCGAACTCCGTTATCAATTTTGTGTGTCTTGCCTCTTTATTTCCGCTGCACTTTGATATTTGATTTTAATTTGATAATCAATTTTTTAAAAGGCAATTCACCCCCCTCTTGCTATCATTTTCCCCGTTTTTTCCGACCCAACAATTGGTATCAGAGGGGTAATTTGAATAATTCCCTAACCGGTTTCAAATTAAAGATCCTATTTTTTTTTTGATGGCTTCTACCGCTTCTTCCTCTCAATCCCCCGAAGGACATTCTTTGGATCGTGCTCCATTCTTTGATGGAGCCGATTATTCTTTTTGGAAAACCCGCATGATCACTTTTCTTAAAAGCATTGGTTATCCTATTTTTAAAATTGTCATGCATGGTTATTCACTTTCTTCTCCCGATGAGTCTAAATGGACCCCCAATGACATTGCAAATTTCGAGCTTGATGGCAAAGCCATGAACGCTCTTCATTGTGGTCTTGACCGTAATGTTTTTGATTGTATTTCTACTTGCTCTACTTCTTACGATCTTTGGAAATTTTTAGAACTAACCTATGAAGGTACTAGCGAGGCTCCAAAACAAGAACCCGCTCAAAAGCAAGAACCCGATGAAAAATCCGTGCCCAATTGCCCACTCCACAAGAAAAGGGACAAGAAGAAGAAAAAGAAGAAGGCTTCAAAGGCAACATGGAGTGATAGCTCCACCTCTTCATTCTCCTCCTTCTCCTCGAGCGACCAAGGTAAAAAATGCCTAATGGCAAATCATGAGGTATCATCTTCCGACTCTTCTTCCTCGTCTTCTAGTTCTTCAAATTCTTTCAATCATTTGTCTTATGAAGAACTCCAACATGTTAGGGACCAACTAGAAAATGGTTTTCACGAACTCTCTTCAAAATTTGTTGCTTTAAAAAAGTCTTTCAAAAAACTCTCCTCCGAAAAAGAACAACTTCTCAAAGAGAAGGAGGAGATGTCCCTTAAAATCCAAAATTTTCCAAATGTTGATTCCATGGAATCAACCATCAAAGACCTAAGAGAGACCCTAGCCAAGTTCACCCAAGGGGAACAAAACTTGAACAATATACTTGGTTCCCAAAGGGTTTCTAGAACCACCAATGGACTTGGCTACACCAACCAAGCCTCCTCCTCCCATGCACCCACTGTTTTTGTAAGGGGGAGCTCTAGCTTTAAATTTTGTAATTATTGCAAGAAAACCGGGCATCTCATTTATGAGTGTAATTGTAAAAATGCCCGGTATGGTCAACCCAAAAGTTTTTTCTTTTCGGATGAATTTTATAGGAGAAGACCCGCCATGAGGCAAGTATGGATTGAAAAATCCCTTCTTGCGAGTCTCTCCGGGCCTAAGATTGTCTCTTTTCAAAATCCCTCTCCCCGGTGATTCATTGTTTTTATTTAGGGGGAGTTAGGATCTTTTAAGTTTTTTTTGTGTATTCAAAGTTTTCATTTCAAACTCAACTCTTGGTTTCAATTTTTTTTTCAATTCAAAATTTTCTTTTTTCATTTCTAAATTTCCAACAGTTGGTATCGAATTCATTTTTGATTCAAAACTCTCAATTTCAAAAATTTCATTTGATTTTCAAATCTCAAATCTTGTTTTTCAACCTTTTTCCCTCAATCAAGTTTTATGCCCCACGCTATTTTGATAATCACAAAGGGGGAGAAATTTCCTGATTGATTGGGGGAGAATCTTTTCTCTCATGCTTAGTATTTATTTTCATTTATCATTTAGGCATGCCTTTCATTTAAGTTTTTACATTTCTTTGATAAGTGATTGTGATCATCAAAATAGGGGGAGATTGTTGTACCCCACACTCTTTGATTTTCATGATCACAATCACATTCATATGTGTTTAACTTTGTTTTTAAGTGTTGTGGATGATAGGCAAAAGATTGCCAAAGGATTGGCCCAAGAATGGACAAGAAGTGGACTGAAATTCAGTCCACCGGCCAGCCGGTGGCTTCCCACCGGTCGACCTGTGGCATCCAGCCCAAATAGTGTTTGCTACTGTCCTGCCACCGGCCAGCCGGTGGCTTCCCACTGGTCGACCTGTGGCACCTGCACAAAGTGGCAAGCTACTGTCTTGCCACCGGCTAGCCGGTGGCTCTGGCACCGGTCGACCGGTGGAGCCTGGACCAAGTTTCATCTCCTCTTCCAAGGCACCGGCTAGCCGGTGGAGCTGTACCGGCCAGCCGGTAGGCCAGTCAAACTAGCCGTTGGGGCTTTGACCAGGCTGCTCCACTTGCCTCCCAACGGCTCCGAAAGCCTTTCCAATGGCTCCGAAGACCTCCATCGGCCATATGAGGGTTCCCCCTCTATAAATAAAGGACCTTGAACCCCCGGAAGTCTAAGGAACATAGCCGGAACTCTTGTGAAGCCAACGGACACATTTCTCCATCATTTGGCAAACCTCCGGCGGTCTTCCTCCAAGGATCCCCAATCGCTCCAACTCCATTCCACATCCAAGGAGCACCTCAAGAAGCTTGGGAGAGCACGCTACATCAACTCAATCACCCAATTGGCGCCCAAGTCTTCCTCCAATACGGTTTTTCTTGTATTTATTATTTTGAGCTTAAAATTGGGTTTGTGCCTACAAACCCCAAACTTTTCTCATCCTCCCTTTCTCTTGGGTTCTCACACCACCACTAAGGTGTGAAGAGGTTTCTTCAAGCCTTTCCTTTTAAAAGGCTTGAGTTTTCGGTGAGCTAGCCTTCACCCGTTAAAAAGGCTAGTGGGTTCTTGCTATTCCATTGAAATCAAGTGGGTTCTTGATTAACCATTAAAAGCAAGCTGTAATAGGTCCTAGTGCTACCTCAAAGCCTAGTGGGTTTCTTGCTAAAACCATTAAAAAGCAAGCGGTAGGAATCTCTCAACGGTTGAGTTGGGAGCGGAGACGTAGGCCGGGTTTTGGCCGAACTCCGTTATCAATTTTGTGTGTCTTGCCTCTTTATTTCCGCTGCACTTTGATATTTGATTTTAATTTGATAATCAATTTTTTAAAAGGCAATTCACCCCCCTCTTGCCATCCTTCTTCCTTGTTTTTCCGACCTAACAAAAGAGACCCTTTATAAATGTCATAAATCTACTTAATTGAAAATCTGTTTTGAACCTTAATTGTTTAATTGTTCTTCTCCACTTTAGAAGTCAACTTTGGGGAAAAAGTTGGGTTTTAAGTGTGGGGGAGGGGTCAATTATTTACTGTGCTAAACTGTGCTTAATTTTAATCCCATCAATTCCCACTGCAAATTCAATCTTTTTGTTAAAAAATGGAGATAAATTTTTTCAATTTTTTTTCATAATTTTAGGCTTTACATTGTACTCAATTGGGTCTTGACTTAGGATAAATTCCTTGCTGGTAGTTGAGATTTGTTTTGTATCTGAAATTAATGATAATGGATGATTGCTGAGTGGTATATCTTAGTGATCTAATGGAAATTGTGGTTTAGGAATTACTTCTGAGAGTGACATGGGTGATCTGTTAATGGAATTATGATCATAACTCTTGGAATTGGAAGTTTTATTTTGAACATAGGTGATTCATTTTTCTTTTAACTATAAAAAGTAATTACCTTAATGAGCCAATTTAAAGGGTTTTCATATAAATATTTTGAAACTGGAGTAATTTGGGCATCTGGGAACCCACAGTGAGTCTCTGAGACCCTAGATGCTGGGTGCGTTTCTGTTTACTAATATCCCTTGTACACTTTGAATAAGTGCATTGCACAATGCTTAACACAATGATACATGGCTTGGGAAAAATAAAATAAAGTGTCTAGGGTCAAAAATGAGTTCATTAAGGTGAGGGGAATGATGAACGCCAAATGAAGAAGGGATCAATTGATTTATATGGAAATCATTTAGGTTGTATAATTGAGGTGATTCACAAAAAAATTAACTATTTTTGGAACCTAAGATTGAGTCAAAGTACAAAGTTCTTTGGTTAAGGTCATAATTCCATTGATATTTTATCTCCTATCATTCTTGGATTTAGAATCTGAGTTTGGATTGAAATGAGTCACAAAGTTGTGTCACATATGAGGCATGACATTTTCATTGCTTGATGGTTCATAGCTTCCTTAACTAAATTTGATTATCTGTTCTAAGCAAGATTCATTTGAGCAATTTATTCTCAAAGCCTAATGAAATCCTATTGACATGTTTTTGAATTCCTCTGTTTAAAGTTTTGGACATGTTACATTTTGATTTAAATTATAAACATACCTCTGCTTTCAAGTTTAATAAAACATGAGGTTGTTTGAGGAAAAACAATGCTTAAGTGTGGGGGAATTTGATGTGGCCTTAAAAACACATGTTTTGCCACATCTTTTTAATTAATTTTTATCAATTTAATTATTTATTTTAACACTTTTTAATAAATAATGACACTTATGTAATTATATCACTAAATTTATTAATTTATCAATTTTTTTTCAAATAACTGTGTATTATAAGCTTTAAAATAATTAATTTATTTCTTACTTTAATTTTATAGTATAATTACTTTAAATTCAGTTTGGTAACTTGGTCTTCATATTTGATGATTTATCATTTATTATTCAATTAATTAGTTTGTTTTCACGCATAAATTATTTACTCTTAATCTAAAATTGCATGTTTTTAAAAATTAGATAATATAACCTAATTATTAGATGTCTTTTAATAATTCATTAATTAAAATAAAATATTATAGACTTACTTCAACCATTAAGTCTTTTACTTAAATTTTATTAATTAACATAATGGTTTAATAATATAATAATTATCTATCTACCGTAAGTTAATTTAATTTGATTTAGTAACTATTTTAAACAATTTAACTTTGTCTTATAAATGTTTAAATTTTATGTTAGTTTTAATAAGTTAGTTTCTTTTTAATTTTACTTTTAGTATAGTAATAATTTAAGTTATACGAATAGAAGTTTTTAATAATTTAATTTATGTTTATAAGTTTATCTAAATTTTCATTTGTTTTAATTAATATTGAGTTGTTATTAATTATTTTTTTCATTTTTAATTTAAATTTAAACTTATTTTATTTACTATATTTATTTTGCAGGTAAATGGTTTCATCACGGTCACGGTGTCTCCACGCACCGTTTCTTCCATTTACGGTCTCACCGTAACCAAACTCACGATGCCACCGTCAATCTCTCTTACTGTCTCACCGTAAAACCCCCTTACGGTGTCTCACTCTCTTGCTACCGTAACTTTTTTCACAGACGTACCATTTCTCCACGCGCCGTAATCTCTTTACGGTCTCACCGGTCCATCTTTCCACTGTATTCTTTTTACTGTCTCACCTCCTCAAACCTGTCTCACCATTTCTTTCATTCACGGACACACCATCTCATTAGCAATACGAACTCACCGGTTCTTTTTTGCCACCGTGAATGTAGCTCCACTGTTCCACCATATCTTCTCACACCGTATCCTTTCATTCTCATTCACGGATTCACAAACACCACTACCGGTGCTTTGCCCATCTTCACCGCCATTTTCCACCACAAACACAATCTTATCAACATTTATACAAACTAAAGTCAATTATCAATTTCAAGAACGTATTCTACCCTAAACGTAACTCTTCACGGGATCTGAAAACTAATCCAAACCACTGTAATTCAAAGGAAGAGGTTGCTGCCTTGTGAAAAGGTCAGGTAACCTTCGCTTGTGTTTCTACTGCAACGATTGGAAGAAATTGTTGTCTGCCGCAGATCTGGTGTAAACCCAATTCATCTTGTAAATAGAATCAGACCCAAAACGCATTCACTAATTTAGAACATTAATTTAACAAATAACAAAAACAACCTTTTAACTCAGTTCTCAAAATCCAAACCCAGAGCTGTTTTAGATCCAAATTTGGAATGCAAACTACCTCGTTGGGAGAATTTGGATACACCGCATCGCTTGGAGAAACCGACTCAACCCGACGTCGAACAGTTCACCGAAATAGAGTTCAATAGGCTCGTAGTCACTTCAACTCCGCATCATCACGTAGATGTGTTGCCGATTGAGGAAAAGTGGATAGGAGTCAAGCGCACCCACCAGGAAGAACGTTTTCCCGCCGTTGTTGAACTGCATTATCACTGTGGAGTCTTCGCAATCTGTTTCGAAGTCCTGTTGTCACCGCTGTAGCAGGAAGCCATGGGCCGGCTCGGAAGAAGAAGATATCCTGAAAATGTCACGTTGCCTGTAAAGACCCGTAAAATTCAAGGGAAATTTTTTCTTAATTTTCTTTAGAATTTTACAAGAACGCGGTTTCTGACGGCACCTGATTCCAAGGCCCGGAGTGCCCGGAATCAATTTCCGAAGTTTGGCTCGGGTACGTTCAGTGAACGAACGAGCAGGAATTTCTAACTTTTGAACCGGTGCCCGGAATTGAATTCCGAGGGCACCGATGAACTCGCAGCGCCGATATTCGCTTAAGGAGACCTTTTCCGAGGTTGCATTTTATGCGGAATGAAAGTTAGTTTTGGGGAAAAATTAGAAGAAGTTAAATAAAATTGTGGAACACAATTTTATTTTTAACTTGTTGGTTAACTCCTCCCAAAGGGAGTTAGAGGTGGGACCCACATCCACATAACCTCCCTTGAGAGGATTAAGTGTGGTGGGGCCCACATGAGACCTAACTTTTGAACTTCCCTCTTAATGTGACCTTTGAGTTTCTTGCCAACTCCTTGCATTTAATTAGTTGAACCAACTTAATTAATTAATTGGAGTGTTTGAATTCTTTTGAATTCATTTTGCCAACATTAAAAAGAGAGATTATATTCTTCTTTTTGGGTTGGCATAAACCTTGTGGGGAGAACTAAGGAGAGGAGAAGAACTCTTGGAAGATTACCAACCTCTCGAGGAAGAACGTTCCACGTTTCCGAAGAACGTGAAGCAACACCTCCGACCATCTTCAACCGGAGTAAGGAAGGGAAGCACCGCCGCCTACGAAGTATATAGAGGGTGACGTCTCGGCTCGACTTCACCGAGCTCTTCTCCCACCAACCTAGACGGAACGACGCCCGACCTCCGCGACGCTTGTCTTCCGCGGGTCATTGAAGAACTCCGTTCTTGAAACCGAGGTAGGGGTTATTTTATTCTTTTGTTCAAGATTTATACCCGTGCTTATTTCTTCGTGAAATTTGTCCAATTGTTATCAAATAACACGAGGGGGCCGGACCGTACGAACATTGCCGACCCTACTCCTATTCATGTTGATCCTGTTGTGGATTAAACGGGTGTGGCGCGGTGCCGTCGCACCGCGCAGGATCATACGGCAAGAAACTCGCGGCGCCGTCGCGCCGCGTCGTAAAATAATGCAAGGATGCGATGCCGTCGCGCCGCATCGAAGAAAGTTGAAGGCGCCGCGGCCGGAGCGGGGCCGCGGCGGAGGGGCGCGGTGCCGTCGTACCGCGCCGGACGAGGAAGGCCGCGGCCGGTTCCGGGCCGCGGCGGAACGAGAAGACCGGCGGCCAGCCGGGCCACCGGTGTCGGAAGCCGGAAGGGGGACCGGCCTTGCCGGTCCCGTTGAGGAAGAACCGGCCGGCCAGGTCGGGCCGGCCAGAAGGGATGCAAAACTGGGGGGAATTAATTCCCCGGCCAGCCATAATGGCCCCCCCATTATGAGGGGGGCCGGTTTCACAAAGGGGGGCAGGCGACCCCCCATTTTCCAGCAGCTCGGCCTTCGGCCGAGCTGGCAGCGCGCCCAGCGCGCTGCCTTGCGCCGAACCGGCGCCCCTGGCCGGTTTGCCAGGCCAGGCCGCGCCGGGCCGGGCCGGGTCAACCCTGCCCAGGGCGGGTCGACCCGGTTTGGGCCAACCGGGGGGGACTCGGGCCGGGACGGCCCGGGCCCAAAACCCCCATTACCGAGCGGTTTGGATTCAAATGCCCATAACTCGGGCTACGAACTTCCAAACGACGCGCCGTCAGCGGTGATGAGATCCTTGGATCGAGACGGTCATTTTGGTATATCGCACTCAAAGTTTCAGAATACTTTGAATTCGGACGGGTTGGTTCGTACACGAAATCAACCGGGCCCTCGGAGCGGAAACACTCATATCTTGAGCTACAGACGTCCGATTGACGTGCTGTCAGCTTTGTTGAGTTCCTCTTAGTGAGACAGATCTTTTGGAATACTCCGCCCGAGGTTTGGACTCAGGTGGAGTACGATCGGGTTGGTTTTGCCTTAAAAACCAACCGGCCCCCTGGGACGAAAAAGCCAATAACTCTCAGACCGGGCGTCCGATTGACGCGCTGTCTGTTGCGTTGAGTTCCTTTTGACGATACAGAACTTTTGGATACATCAACTCTGGACTTTGTGACAGTTGATGTATCAGCCTCTCGGCTCGTGGAGCGGACCCTCCCAAACGAGCTTGCTGTGTGCGGGAACCCTAGAGCTGGCTGCGACTGCTACTGCTACTGTGACTGCGATGACGACAGTACAGAGATCCTTAGTGGATTCGACGACGACGACTACAACACTCAGCGATCCTGTGTGGATCAGTGCTACCGATCCTGTGTGGGTCCGATCCTGTGTGGGTCTGTGCTCAACGGTATTGTGTGAACCAGCGCCTACAGATCCTGTGTGGGTCTTTGCGGGGGTTAGTACCTATCGATCCTTTGTGGGTCCGACGACTTAGATGGATCGATGATCATCTCTATCATCTTCCGAAGAAGTATACCTGTGTGAGCTGAATCCTGTTGCTTTCCTGTGTGGATTGTGTTGTGCTATCCTGTGTGGATTTCGTTTTGCTTTCCTGTGTGGAATACGTATACTTTCCTGTGTGGACTGAGTTGTACTTGGGCTCGGAGGTTGGAGTGTATTGGAATTGATGACTTAGGTATATGTATGGGCATATACCTAAGCAGAGTCAGTTGTTATTTCGTGTTTGTATCTTCCTTTTTGGTTTATCCTTTGTGGATTTTGGGAGACCTTCGGGGGTCTCGGGGTCCCTACTGAGTAGCTTATACTCACCCCTGCACGGGCTATGCCCACACTACGTTGTGTTGGTTGCAGACGACGGACAGCGTAGATCGTGGTTGAGGCTCGCAGAGCAGGACGGTACCTGGAGGTGGACCACTGGGTGGGACGTGCTTGGAGCGGACGGCGGGACCCGAGGAGCAGTGGAGCTATCTGTACCCACCCTTCAGGTGGGATTTCCAGTGGACAGTTCGGTGTAGCGGCTTTTACTTTACAGTTGCTGTTTTCCCTTTCGAGTTGTACTTTACTTTCAGTTTGGGTTTGTATATTGGCCCATTTACTTTTCCGCACTTCAGTTGTACTCTGTTTTTACTTAGTGTTTACTTTTCCGCTTGCTTCTCTGTGGTGCTTGTTTACTTTACAAAGGCAATGCCTTCCCTTTTTACCGGGATTTACGCCTTGGTGCTAGTCGCCAGCCCCTGGCCTATGGAAGGCGGGCTTGGGGTAGTCACGACACGGGCCCTGAGGACGAGTCATGACAAATTGGTATTAAAGGAGTTCGGTTCTACCGCGAACTCTGATCTTTTCTATGTGAAGCAATAATGTTTTGCGTATTGGGTGTGGTTATCAGTCCAGGGAGTCCAGTGTTGGTGCGGCAGCCAACGTATCCGTACACCAGGACCCTGACTTCTGATTTCCTACTTAATGCACGAAAACATTGATTGCGTGTGTGTTTCAAAGTTTTCTTTGTGATTACTTTATATCAGCTCACCAGGTATACTATTCTGACCATGGCGTACCTGTTTCATTTTCAGGATGGCCCCACGACGGCAGCCAGCTAGGGTTCCGAGAGTCGAGCGTGATGACAGCCCACCGAGTGACGAGGCCTCGGTGCAGGGCCCTTTGTCAGCAGTGGCACCGGCGGTAGCACTACCCGCTGAGCCACCGATACTTCCAGCCGCTGACAATGCACGTCGCCTCAGCGCACTGCATGAGTTTCAGCGCCAGCGACCACCCATGTTTCGTGGGGAGACAGGCCCCCAGGCTGCAGAGGACTAGCTGGAGGCAGTGGTATGAGTTTTTAGGCTAGTGAGGACACCTTCAAACCTCATGGTGATCCTCACTGCGAGCCTACTACACGCAGCAGCAGGATGATGGTGGAGCTTGATGCTCCAGGTGCACGTTGAGGCATCTCTACTTTGGACGGACTTTGAGAGCCTCTTCCGCTCGGAGTTCGTCCTAGCTACCCTTCGTGCGGTGCGTATCCAGGAGCTTCTTCAGCTGCGGCAGGGCAGCATGACGGTCGCTCAGTACTCGGCGAGATTTACCGATCTCTCGCGCTACTCGAATGACATAGTATGAGACCCATTCTTCCGGGCCCAGACCTTCGAGCAGGGATTGAGACACGAGATCAGGGCATCGCTGATCTCCCTCAGCATTCCGACTAAGATGGGAGTACTGGAGAGGGCCCTTTTGATCGAGAGCTTCCTTGCTGAGTCTACACCAGCGCCGAGACCCACCGCAGGGCGGCACGTAGCAGAGTCTTCTACAGCAGGCAGTCGACGGATGAATCTGGGGTCCAGGCAGACCAAAACTTCAGGCAGACGACCTTAGGACACTGGCTCAGTAGTGCGGGGCACACAGCGCGGAGCCAGTCTTTCGAGAGGCAGACAGTGCTACTCGTGCGGCGGGCAGGGCCACATGGCTCGTGACTGCCCGACCCGCCGTTCCGAGGAGCAGCAGACGGTTGAGGGACCACCGAGGTAGAGGTAGAGGGTCGACCGTGGCGGTCCGCAGGGAGGAGGTGGACGAGGCAGAGGAGCTAGCCGAGCAGCAGGTGGTGGGCGACGCTTTGTGGCTCTGCCACCACCACCACCAGGAGGTCCACCTCGACCACAGGGAGCTGGCGGGCAGAGACAGGCACAGCTCCAGGCAGTAGAGGCCTACGACCACGGTGCGCCCGAGATGATTCGAGGTACTATCTGTGTCTATTCCACCCTTGCTGCAGTACTTATAGACACAGGATCGAGTCACTCTTTCATAGCCACTGCCCTTGTTCGGAGCTCGGAGATTCCGACAGAGCCGTTGGCTCGATCCTTACGGCTAGAGACTCCTACGGGAGCATACTCGACGATTACGCACTGGTGCCGGCAGTGTGAGCTTACTCTAGGAGGCGAGAGCTTCGGCTGGGATCTTCTTGTAGCAGCGTCGAGGCCTTACGACGTCATCTTGGGCATGGATTGGTTATCTATGGTCCATGCACATATTTACTATTTTAGGCGCAAGGTGCGATGTGTACGCACCGACGGGAGCAGGTTCACCTTCACCGGCGAGAAGGGAGCCTTTGCAGCACATGATGGACTTCCGAGGAGGAGAGGACAACCCATTACTCACCAGTTGGCTAGCCTCATCCTAGGAGCAGTTGACATGCGGAGTCCTGGTTTTCCTGCAGTGGTGGATCAGTTTGCGGACGTTTTTCCCGACGACGTTCCAGGGTTACCTCCTTGCAGAGAGGTAGACTTTTATATTGACCTGTACCCCGGGACAGCTCCAATATCGACTCCAGCATATCGGATGGCCCCTGCCGAGCTTCGAGAGCTACGGGTACAGTTGGAGGACTTGCAAGGCAAGGGGTTCATTCGACCCAGTGTTTCACCCTGGGCTTCCCTGATATTGTTCGCCAAGAAGGCGGACGGGAGCTTGCGACTTTGTGTTGACTATCGTCGCCTGAACCAGGTGACAGTGAGGAACAAGTATCTGCTACCGAGGATTGATGACCTCTTTGATCAGCTCAAGGGAGCACGGTGGTTCTCGAAGATAGACCTCAGGTCAGGCTATCATCAGCTCAGAGTTAGAGACGAGGACGTGCAGAAGACGAACTTCAGATGTCGGTATGGACACTATGAGTTCTTGGTTATTCCTTTCGGCGTAACCAATGCTCCAGCAGTGTTCATGGCCCTCATGAACAGGATCTTCTAGCCATACCTTGATCGGTTTGTCGTGGTATTCATCGACGACATTCTGATTTACTCGACGACTGAGGAGGAGCACGCCTACCACTTACGGGTTGTACTAGACACACTCTGAGAGCACCAGCTTTATGGTAAGCTCTCGAAGTTCCAGTTCTGGATAAGTGAGGTCCACTTCTTGGGACACATCATCTATGAGGTGGGAGTTGCAGTGGATCCTACGAAGATCGAGGCAGTGTTAGCTTGGGAGCCACCCGGGAGCGTGACGGAGGTGCGGAGTTTCTTGGGACTAGCTGGATACTACCGGAGATTCGTGCCAGACTTCTCTAGAGTTGCGGAACCACTCTAAGCTTTGACGAAGAAGGGAAAACCCTTCGTATGGTCAGACAGATGTCAGCAGAGCTTCCAGGAGCAGTGACAGAGATTGACCAGCGCATCTATCTTGAGGTTGCCTGAGGAGGGAGTAGGGTACGTAGTCTACTGCGATGCATCAGGGACCGAACTCGGATGTGTTCTGATGCAGGAGCGGGAAGTGATCGCCTATAGATCATGACAGTTGAGGCCGTATGAGCAGAACTACGCTACCCATGACCTGGAGTTAGCAGCAGTGGTCTTCGCTCTGAAGACATGGTGACACTACCTAATGGGCGAGCGCTTAACAGTCTTTTCTGATCATTAGAGTCTCAGGTATATTTTCTCACAGAAGGACCTGAACCTGAGACAATGGCGATGGCTCGAGTTCCTCCAGGACTATGACTTTGAGATAGTCTATACTCCTGGGAAGGAAAACGTGGTAGCCGATGCTCTCAGTAGGAGGACGGGCATACAACTACTTGAGGAGGCGACAGAGCAGCTAGCCTCTTTGAAGATATCCTTCATGGATAGGGACGGAGCAACCTTCCTTCAATCTCTCATAGTCTCTCCTCCACTTCTGCAGTGGGTCAGAGAGGCACAACGTGAGGACGCTGACTGTGAGACACGGCGTGCACAGATATCCTCGGGACATGCACCTGATGGTTTCTCCCTTGGAGCAGAGAACGACATCCTTTTCAGAGGACGTACCATGGTACCAGTCGCTTTGCGAGAGGAGGTGCTGAGAGAGTTTCACACATCTCCTTTGGCGGTACATCCTGGAGTGGCGAAGATGTACCAGGACCTCAAACGACAGCACTGGTGGCCGGGCATGAAGAAGGCTGTGGCAGAGTTTGTTTCTCGATGCCTCACCTGCCAGCAGGTGAAGGCAAAGCATCAGGTACCAGCAGGCTTGGTACAGCCCTTGGAGGTCCCGGAGTGGAAGTGGGACGGGATATCTATGGACTTCGTGACTGGACTTCCACGCACTTCCAGAGGTCACGACTCCATCTGGGTGATTGTCGATCGACTCACCAAGTTGGCTCACTTCTTACCCATCAGAGAGCAGGGCTCAGTGGAGAGATTGAGACGTCTCTACGTTCAGGAGATTGTACGGCTTCATGGTGTGCCATCATCTATCATCTCCGATCGAGATGCTCGTTTTACTTCCCGGCTATGGAAGGGATTGCAGGAGGCGTTCGGAACGCATCTACGTCTGAGCACAGCCTTTCACCCTCAGACGGATGGTCAGACGGAGAGGACCATTCAGACTCTCGAGGACATTCTCCGCGCATGTGTTCTCGACTTTGGTCGTAGCTGGGAGGACCACCTACCCTTGGTGGAGTTTGCGTACAACAACAGCTACCACTCCACCATCGGGATGGCACTGTACGAGGCGTTGTACGACCAACCTTGTAGATCTCATTTGTGCTGGACAGAACCTGGGGATTCAGCACTTGTGGGACCGGAGATGGTCCAGGCCACGACAGAGAAGGTCCAGGTCATCCAGGAGCGGATGAGGACAGCTCAGAGCTGGCAGAAGTCATACGATGATAGGAGGCGGAGGCCACTAGAGTTCGAGGATGGCGACCACGTCTTCTTGCGGGTCTCACCTCGACGTGGTATACGGAGATTTGGCCGAGGCGGCAAGTTATCTCCGCGCTTCATTGGACCCTTCCAGGTCCTCAGCAGGATAGGCGAGGTGGCTTATCGCCTGGCTCTACCACCTCAGTTACACAGGGTGCACGACGTCTTCCACGTGTCTCAGCTGAGGAGATACGTGCACGACCCGACGCACATCATTGACCATGTGGAGCTTGACGTTGATGATGAGGCATCTTTTACGGAAGTTCCAGTGGAGATAGAGGATCGACGGGAGCGGGTCCTACGTGGGCGATCGATTCCTCTTGTGCGCATCAGATGGAAGCACGAGAACCTCCAGGAGAGCACATGGGAGCGGGAGGCTCAGATGCGTGCTCAGTACCCTCATTTGTTTCCCTAGTTTTGATGTATCTTTACGGGGACGTAAAGCCCTGAGGTGGGAGTAATGTAAAGACCCGTAAAATTCAAGGGAATTTTTTTCTTAATTTTCTTTGGAATTTTACAAGAACTCGGTTTCTGACGGCACCTGATTCTGAGGCCCGAAGTGCCCGAAATCAATTTCTGAAGTTTGGCTCGGGTACGTTCAGTGAACGAATGAGCGCGAATTTCAAACTTTTGAACCGGTGCCCGGAATCGAATTCCGAGGGCATCGATGAACTCGCAGCACCGATATTCACTTAAGGAGACCTTTTCTGAGGTTGCGTTTTATGCGGAATGAAAGTTAGTTTTGGGGAAAAATTAGAATAAGTTAAATAAAATTGTGGAACAAAATTTTATTTTTAACTTGTTGGTTAACTCCTCCCAAAGGGAGTTAGAGGTGGGACCCACATCCACATAACCTCCCTTGAGAGGATTAAGTGTGGTGGGGCCCACACGAGACCTAACTTTTGAACTTCCCTCTTAATGTGACCTTTGAGTTTCTTGCAAACTCCTTGCATTTAATTAATTGAACCAACTTAATTAATTAATTGGAGTGTTTGAATTATTTTGAATTAATTTTGCCAACATTAAAAAGAGATATTATATTATTCTTTTTGGGTTGGCATAAACCTTGTGGGGAGAACTAAGGAGAGGAGAAGAACTCTTGGAAGATTACCAACCTCTCGAGGAAGAACGTTCCACGTTTCCGAAGAACGTGAAGCAACACCTCCGACCATCTTCAACCGGAGTAAGGAAGGGAAGCACCGCCGCCTACGAAGTATATAGAGGGTGACGTCTCGGCTCGACTTCACCGAGCTCTTCTCCCACCAACCTAGACGGAACGACGCCCGACCTCCGCGACGCTTGTCTTCTGCGGGTCATTGAAGAACTCCGTTCTTGAAACCGAGGTAGGGGTTATTTTATTCTTTTGTTCAAGATTTATACCCGTGCTTATTTCTTCGTGAAATTTGTCCAATTGTTATCAAATAACACGAGGGGGCTGGACCGTACGAACAGGGCCGACCCTACTCCTATTCATGTTGATCATGTTGTGGATTAAACGGGTGTGGCGCGGTGCCGTCGCACCGCGCAGGATCATACGGCAAGAAACTCGCGGCGCCGTCGCGCCGCGTTGTAAAATAATGCAAGGATGCGACGCCGTCGCGCCGCATCGAAGAAAGTTGAAGGCGCCGCGGCCGGAGTGGGGCCGCGGCAGAGGGTCGCGGTGCCATCGCAACGCGCCGAATGACGAAGGCCACGGCCGGTTCCGGGCCGCGGCGGAACGAGAATACCGGCGGCCAGCCGGGCCGCCGGTGTCGGAAGCCGGAAGGGGTACCGGCCTTGCCAGTCCCGTTGAGGAAGAACTGGCCGGCCAGGTCGGGCCGGCCGGAAGGGAGGAAAAACCGGGGGGAATTATTTCCCCCGGCCAGACATAATGCCCCCCCATTATGAGGGGGGCCGGTTTCACAAAGGGGGGCAGGCGGCCCCCCGTTTTCCAGTAGCTCGGCCTTCGACCGAGCTGGCAGCACGCCCAGCGCGTTGCCTTGCGCCGAACTGGCGCGCCTGGCCGGTTTGCCAGGCCAGGCCGGGCTGGGCCGGGCCGCCCCGGTCCGGGTCGACCCTGTCTGTGGCGGGTCGACCCGGTTCGGGCCAACCGGGGGGGACTCGGGCCGGGACGGCCCGGGCCCGAAACCCCCGTTACCGAGCGGTTTGGATTCAAATGCCCATAACTCGGGCTACGTACTTCCAAACGACGCGTCGTCAGTGGCGATGCGATCCTTGGATCGAGACAGTCGTTTCGGTATATCGCACTCAAAGTTTTGGAATACTTTGAATTCGGCTGGGTTGGTTCGTACACGAAACCAACTAGGCCCTCGGAGCGGAAATGCTCATATCTTGAGCTACGGACGTCCGATTGACGTGCCGTCAGCTTTGTTGAGTTCCTCTTAGTGAGATGGATCTTTTGACATACTCCGCCCGAGGTTTGGACGTAGGTGGAGTACAGTCGGGTTGGTTTTGTCTTAAAAACCAACCGGGCCCCTGGGACAAAAAAGCCAATAACTCTCAGACCGGGCGTCCGATTGACGCGCCGTCTGTTGCGTTGAGTTCCTTTTGACGATACGGAACTTTGGGTTACATCAACTCTGGACTTTGTGACAGTTGATGTATCAGCCTCTCAGCTCGTGGAGCGGACCCTCCCGAACGAGCTTGCTGTGTGCGGGAACCCTAGAGCTGGCTGCGACTGTTACTGCTACTGCTACTGTGACTGCGACGACGACAGTACAGAGATCCTTAGTGGATTCGACGATGACGACTACAACACTCAGCGATCCTGTGTGGATCAGTGCTACCGATCCTGTGTGGGTCCGATCCTGTGTGGGTCTGCGCTCATCGGTCCTGTGTGAACCGGCGCCTACAGATCCTGTGTGGGTCCGATCCTGTGTGGGTCTTTGCGGGGGTTAGTACCTATCGATCCTTTGTGGGTATGACGACTTAGATGGATCGATGATCATCTCTATCGTCTTCCGAAGAAGTATACCTGTGTGAGCTGAATCCTGTTGCTTTCCTGTGTGGATTGTGTTGTGCTATCCTGTGTGGATTTCGTTTTGCTTTCCTGTGTGGAATACGTATACTTTCCTGTGTGGACTGAGTTGTACTTGGGCTCAGAGGTTGGAGCGTATTGAAATTGATGACTTAGGTATATGTATGGACATATACCTAAGCAGAGTCGGTTGTTACTTCGTGTTTGTATCTTCCTTTTTGGTTTATCCTTTGTGGATTTTGGGAGACCTTCGAGGGTCTAGGGGTCCCTACTGAGTAGCTTATACTCACCCCTGCACGGGCTATGCCCGCACTACGTTGTGTTGGTTGCAGACGACGGACAACGTTGATCGTGGTTGAGGCTCGCAGAGCAGGACGGTACCTGGAGGTGGACCACTGGGTGGGACGTGCTTGGAGCGGACGACGGGACCCGAGGAGCAGTGGAGCTATCTGTACCCACCCTTCAGGTGGGATTTCCAGTGGATAGTTCGGTGTAGCGGCTTTTACTTTAGAGTTGCTGTTTTCCCTTTCGAGTTGTACTTTACTTTCAGTTTGGGTTTGTATATTGGCCCATTTACTTTTCCGCACTTCAGTTGTACTCTGTTTTTACTTAGTGTTTACTTTTCTTCTTGCTTCTCTGTGGTGCTTGTTTACTTTACAAAGGCATTGCCTTCCCTTTTTACCGGGATTTACGCCTTGGTGCTAGTCGCCAGCCCCTGGCCTATGGAAGGCGGGCTTGGGGTAGTCACGGCACGGGCCCCGAGGACGGGTTGTGACATTTCCTGCTTAATGTTGCGCTGCTGGAGATTGAAGCCTCGCTGGTCCGTGAGCTGATGTCCACCGCCGCTATAGCTAAGGCCGGCGGGAGGAAGGAGCGGCTGTTGTGGAGTTCAGGGAGGAAGAAACCCCACTTTTCACCCCCCATGGTTGTGATGCGTAGAAAATGGATAGGGTGAAGGGATTAGGATAGAAATAATTATAAAAATAAATAAAATAACTAACAAACAAATAAATTAATAATAGAATAATAAAAATGTTTATAATAAATTAAAGTTTAATAATAAATTTACAAAATATTAAACTAATTGAATTAACTAATTAAACTGAATTGTAATTTAATTTATCTTTTTATAAAATAATTATAAAAATAAATTAATAATGTTAATATAATTTAATAATATAATTAAGTTATTTCAATAAAATGTTAATAATACTTACACTAATAACTTAATTAATAATAATAAATTAAAAACTTAATAATTTTATTTAATTAAAGATTTAATAACAAATTAATAATCATATTAATAATTAACAATAATTATCAATTAAGTTTTTATTAATTAATGGTTAATTAAATTTTTAACAAGTAATATAACTTTAAATTAAACTGATTTATTTTCTTTACGTTTTGATTTAGTTATTTTTCTGTTCTAACCTTGCAGGTTCTTCCATGGGACGAAATCCCATCCAGATTCACACAACTAACTCAGCTGGAGTTATTTACGAGGGAAATACTAGTGCGACGTGCCTGTCGTGAAAGAACGCACATGTACAATGCACAACTGAGGGACTTCTGAAGTCGGTTGTATTGGTCAGTGACAAGCAGCAGGTGACAGATGATTTTTAAGGTAGAGCAAGCAGCAAATTTTTTTTGGGGGGGGGGGAACTGGCATGGAGATTCTCATTTTTCCACGATCACATCAGATTAGTGCGAAGACTCTCTCTCTCATTCTTCATTCCACAAACACACACTTTTCGAGAGCAGAGAATCTCGGGAGATGATATAGGAGACATGGAGACGAAGGAGCCCGAAGGTAGAGCATCGCTAGGGAAGTTCTTCTTCCCTTTGTCTTTAGATTTTGTACTCTGTTTTCATGTGTTTAGTGTTGAAATCAATATGATCATAAGCTGATATGTTCTAAGCTTGGGAATTTGACACTACTGGTTTTTATTCTTGGTTTCTTCACATTCTTTTCAATATTTCAGAATCATAAACAATCGGCAAGATTGATTTATGATTTAACATTTTATTGTTCACACTTCAATTTCTGAATTACAATTTCATTAATTCAAGATCAAATGGTGAAGTATATTTTGAATGCATTTTTCGGTTATTTTATTTTCAACAACATTGGGAATTTACGGCGAGTTTATTTCTAGTTGTTGTTATTTTTCAACTCCCAATCAGTTCAATTAATTTTTGGTATGGCGAACTCCAAAAATTAATTCTCTGCCTGTTGAATTTCTTGGTGAGGGAGATTATTCATAATTTCTTGAAGTGTGACTCAATTAAGGTTGTGAAGGAATAAACCATTTCAATCAATAGATTAAATCTCCCAAATGTTTCATGTGATCAGTACTCCTCTGTCTTTGCTTCTAGGAAGATTAGCTTGTTTTTTTCTTCTATAGTTTATAGTAACTTTAGTGTACGTTTATATCCTTTTTAAAATCTAGTTTATTCATCCTACTTTCACTTCATCATTTAAATAAAAAATATAAATAGTAAAAAAATGTTTTCCCCACTGATGACAACAGTGGGGGTTTAAAGTTCAAAACCTTAGAATTTACTTATCTGCCTTCTCTGTGGATCGACCTTGAACTACTATGCTTGTGTAGGAGTAATAAATGTAATTTTGAGGGCCGTGAAGACCTCTGGCCTGATCTCACTTCTTAACTTTTTGTCATGTGACTCGATTGATTATAACATGGTAAGGGGTTTTCATCTCACTTCTTATTCCCGTGATATTCATGCTATATTTCCACTATTTCCTTTTGTGTGGTGTATGTACTAGCCATGATTGTATTATTTATTTAGTATACTTTAATTTATGGGTATTTACATCTTTATTGTATAATACTTCTTTCATGGGGTGAATTTTTCGTAAGTTACCAAATCAGAAAGGGAATTTAAAATTTCAATTTCCACTCATTGGGTTTTACGCATACTTCATTGATTACTTTACTCCAAGATTATGTGTGAAATCACTATTTATTTACTTATGTAGTAATTTACACTCCCCTTTGTGTGGATATACTTTTTATACACATAATCACTCCATTGATAAATTCTCAAGTCATCGATATAAACGTGATAAGAGTAATTTTAACTCAATTTATATTCATTGAGTTAAACATCCAAGTCATTGGTGTTGTTTTTACAATAATATGTGTGAATGTACTATGATTGATTTACAATGAATATCCAATCATATTGAGTGTATTTATATTTTTCACACATAATTATGTCATTGATTTATCCTTAACCTAAGGATACAGTCTTTATAAAGGAATTCATCTCAACTTACATTCCATTGAGACTTCTTTGTTGTTATGTACCAATTCACTTTTATTTGGTGTATATAATGTACTTTGACATAGTATATCATGAATCCATTTATTCTCATGATATTATAAAGTTTTGATTACATCAATTATTTGTATTCAAGCTTCTCTCATTTGGTTAGGAACTCTAACTAAAATATCATTTTAAATGTTTTAAAAATTTATTCTTCTAAATATTTATCATTAATGCCCATGTTTTAAAAATGGTTTTAAGGTTTTATTTATATGGACATTAATGTTTTAAAATTTAAATTCCTTTTAAAAGTTTTAAATTGGTATGGGAAACTTTGGTTCAAAAATCTATTTTAGACAACTTCTTGATAAATAGTGAGACTTTTAAATGTTTTCATGAAAAAATGACATTTCTCTCAAAGATTTTTACTGATCATTTTCAACTATGTCAACATCCTTTACGAGATATCATTCAAGATCAAGGTTGATTTATTAAGATAAAAATATTTGATAGTTTATTGAAGGTTTTGTGATATGTTTGACTATGGATGTGTTATTTTTATACCATTCATGCTTTATAGATAAAGTATTTACATTTCGTATGCTAATTTTAATATGAATGTTAATGTTATGTTTAAAAATTTTCATATGAGGAATTTATTGGACTTAGTAATTGAAGAGTGGAGCCCGATATAGTTCCTCGATGCATCAGTGAGTCTCATGAGACAAACTAGTGTCTTGGCACAAGGCCTTGATAAAATCTTATTTGTAGTCTCGGCACATGGCCTTGATTATGTGGTTATGAAGTCTGGAATTATGCATTCCATAATTATGATATTTTCTATTGATATTACACATGATTATTCGACTAGTAGAATATCTATGTGAATAAGTAAATGGAATTATTTGATTTATCTTTTCCATATTATGCTGAAGTTTAAGTTTAAAAGGCTTGTGTTCTAGTCTTATACATTTCCTTAAAAGTTTACTCTTATTTATGACAGTTTTTGCTATATTGTTATCCTTACTAATCATCTGAGCTCACCCCCTTTTTATGTTTTATTTTTCCTAAGATGCAAAGAAATATATTTTTATTAACCTGAAGGAATAGGCTAATGGATATAAGAGTGTTCAAAGGGGACACAATGTTATTTTTTTTATTTCATGATGTAATGTAAAACTTATGTATCTATCTAGTACTTCCAAGGATACTAAACTAATTGGTATTTTGGGACATGATTCCTTGTATCATGCCAATGTTATGTAATAATTCACTGATTCTGATTAACTGGGGTCGGAGCATTACAGTTGGTATTAGAGGAAGTTTAGTACAAACCTTGGAAGCTAGATTTAGAAAAAAACTATGATTATAAAACACTACCCTAAGATAGATATTGATGACTAGTATATAAGAACATCAAAAAATTTTGGTAATGTAAATATTATGTGGGTTTTCCAAGAAATACATCCCTGTCTGGATATGAGCAGGTAGAGGTGGCTCTGGCACAGATGTACCTAGGAGTGAAAACTCCAGCAAGGAGTTTCAGTCTTGACCTGGGGTATCCTAGTACATGACAACGGGCTTTTCTGCACTCTTGGTTACGACACTCCTAGGGGATATGCTTAGTATAATTCACATTTTCTTTACAAACCTATTTGAAGGATTTTAATATAAGATGAGAATAAATAACCTTGGTTAATACTAAGGTGTTTTAGATTGAAAATAAGGTGTTATGATATTATCTAAATGATTTTATGACTCACATTATGATTTCTTGTGTTAGTCAATGTCTGGATTCCAATGAAGTCATAGTAACATTGAACATGATGTATAAGGTGGGAACTATGGTGGGAATGAGCAACGAAATGGAATGTTGATATGTGTAAAAGATATCGTGTTCATGCCAAATCAGTTTTCCAAAAATATGATCAAAAACATATATATTAACCAACTCCCGGACTCAATAAAGAAGATAAAGGTGGTGAATGATAAGAGCTCCAGCAGTGGAAACCATGGAGAAAAGAAAGCTCAATTTCCATCATGCAGGAAATGTGAGGGGATACACCTAGGAAGGTGTCTCAATGGAAAAAAGAAATGCTTTATGTGTGGGAAAGAAGGACATAAAGTAAATAATTGCCAATGAAAAATTAATAGTACAATGGAAGAAAATAAAAAAGATCCCAAGAATCCATTTACAATCATTTTCCATAAATATAGGGGGCCTGGGAATTACCTGAGTGAATGAACTATTCTTTAGGATAACCTCTTGGTCAAGGAAGAACCTATGTGGAAATAAATGGATGGTGAAATGTTTAAAAGTATTAGTGCTCTTTGTTGATGGGATTACTTTGGAAGACTTTTCTCTTGTATGTGTAGCCCTGCAATTTGTTATATGAAAATGCTATTTTAGGAGGAATTATCCTTTCTATTGTTGATATAGTTACAAATAACTATCTGGGTTTATATGATCATTGAATTTGAGGAAATTACAAGTTATTAAATTTTGGGATTAAAATGAGAGGTATGAGAAAACATTTGTGGTGAAATTATGTCATGGTTATTTTAAAGAATTTTTATCATATTGGGAATGTTATAAAATATAGTTTTTGAAAAAGAACAACACTCAGACCATGTGATAACCTGTCACATTGGACAAAGCTGCGGGAATCGAACCCACAACTAGAGTGCGATTGGTATTTATCACCTACCACTAGACTACATGAAGTCCCCGGATAGCGTGACTAATTATTTTTTAGTTAAATGATTTTATTGATCAATAATAAGTTGATTTGGGATATTATGTCTTATCAAATGGATATCCTTAGTATAGGAAAATGATTTGGTGATTAAGTGATAAATGTTATTTTAGAATATGTTCACTCTGTTGGGAACACTATATGCCTAAGGAAAATAGAATACTATGAGATTTCATTTGAGGAGTAATGGTGGATTTTTATCTATGTTATTATTATATATTTATAGTGATTTGGGTTATTTATGGAAATGATTAACCTATCATAGAGAAAATGTGATTAGGTTAATTACTTTTAAGTATGTGACTTTAAGAGTAGTCGATATTATTTGGAGATACAATTTAACGTGGAAGACTACGTAATAAAATTCTTCTAAGTTTTGGGTTTCAATATTAGTTTAGATTATATTGAAGTATTTTAAGGACAATTTTTTATTGAATGGTATTTATTGAACTTTGGGTATTGTTGGTTTAATTTTAGAAATTAAGATTAGTATTTATTTATCTAAAGGATTATCCTTTTTCGGGATCATATGATATTGTACTAACTATTTTGGTTTTGGTTAATCTCTAAAGACAAGGTAAATTTATAGTTTATCCTTTGTGGATTATGTGATTCTCTAGAATTTGATTATAGTGATTTGGGTGTGACCAAGTCATCTTGAATACTCATCATTTGAAAAAAATATGAGTTATTGGTAGAAATTTATTAAAGAATAAAACTCTACTTAAAAGTAAGTATATCTCTTTATGTTCTTTGTCAATATCATAAATAAATTTCTCAAATTTATGAAATGGATCTTAAAACAAAAAACGTTGTCTGTTTACTTTTCCTACTGGGAATCTAATGACCGTTTATCCCATCACAAGTTTGTGGTTTTCTTTTTTTTAACTTTCTCTTGATCATGTGTTTCTATCACTCTCCATCAGAACTTGATACTTAGTTTATCTTCCATATCCATGTTTTTCTACATGGAATCCTATTATGGGTTATCTCGGGTGACCTTTGTACTTCTCTATCTTTCTTTAAAAAGTGATAGTTTTATTGACTCTTTTTCTGATGTGAGACTTTCAATGAAGTTCCTAAGACCAATTTTAAAATTGAGAGGATGGAATTTCCAAAAGGGGGGAAGAATGTAACACCCCAATATTTCATAGTAAGTTATTTTCTTTAAATTAATTAAATAGCTTGTGCTACATGCAACACCGAGTTCGAGCACACCGCGACTTACCAAACTAGCCGTTCAAAAAGAGATTATGAATAGAATTAACTAAACATTGAATTTTATATACTCCATATAATTTTAGAATCCATATTATGGGTTTCTTATACATAATATAAGAACAAATTCATTTTTTCAGATAAAAGAAGTATTTTTCAAAAAATGCAATTTTACCACCTTTTAATGGAAAACCCTTTTTTTAAAACCAATATTTGACACTTATATATATTAAATTTAATGAAATTAAATTCTTATATTGGATAGGGATTTTTTTGGATAGATATTTGGTACTTTTCTGATAACTATCATATTTTGATGAATACTGAAAAATAATAAATTTTAATTGAAAACAACTTTTTAATCGAAATAATTTATAGTGTTAAATTATGAATTTGAATGGTTTGGAAGTATAATTAGATTATATTTTTATCATTTAATACAATTTAGGTAATTGTATGTAATTTCACATTTAAAATATATATAAACAAGTGTCAATCTTTTGATAGTTATTATTTTATTAAAAACATGCTTTTTGTTTTGACAACGAGAATTAATTTTAAATTAATTTCTGCCACTTCTGTGTTTTGAATTTGAAAGAGAATGGATTCCATATTTGGAATAATGAGGTCCAAATTTTATAAATAGGTAACTTTTATTTTTAGACATTATGAATAATTACTTCAGTAAATATTTTATTTATTATGGTTAAAAGGTAAATCTGATAAATAAGGGTAAAAAATAATATTATAATAATATTAAATTACCCTAACACGTGTTATATTCCTATTTGTGGATACATGTCCAACCATGGGTATCATGGGGTTGATTTTTGGACCCCATGGAGCCACTTGAGAGTGATAATGACACTTTATATTAATTAATTTAAAGTAAAGACAAAAATGACATAAACATATATATTTTAGTAAAATAATTTTTAAATGGGGTTATATGAGTTATATTTTCAACTATAAATACTCATTATAAATCTAAAAATATTTCATAAAAAATTTTATTTTATTTATAATTTTTAGACATTAAATAATTAAATTTATTTAGGACATAATGATGATGCAGTAATTACCTTATTAATGAAAGAATCAAATAAATGGTATTATAAATATTAAATAAATATAATTTCAAAGTTTTTATTACATAAATAAATTTGATAGGTTAATATGACATGTTATGGTTTATTAAATGTATTTGGTTTGAAGTAATAAAGTTGTGATGACTTTCACAAAAACCAAATACCAAATAGTGTCAAAATTGACATAAATGAGTTTTTAAAACAAATATTATATTATTAAATTATATAATATTCCTAAAAATATAAGGTTCAGACAAAAGACTTATATAAGGATATATATATTAATAATTAACCACTTGGGGTTTTCTTGGATTTTTATAGTATGTTTATTAACCATATAATATAAAATATAAAGAGACATGGTAAATGTCAAACTATTTAACTAAGAGTTAAATCTAAAAGATAAGGTTAATATGGTGACCTAAACCTATATAAAACCTATTGTTTGAGAGTTTTTAGACCCATACCCACCTTATCCTCTAAATAAATTATTTTTTATCCATTAGAAACCGAAAATGATTTTATTATAAAATAACATTTCAAGATTTTCCTAAAGTGACCCTCACCTATCTTATAAAAGGGTACTTCCCCTTATCTTATTTTCACAACTCCAAAGCCATTTTTCTTGGCCAAAACCTGATTTAATATCCTCCAAACTTTTCTACCTTCATCCTAGAGGCCTTCCTTTGGTCAGAAATCCAACCTAAGGAGCCCTTTTGGTCAAATCAAAAGGAAGAACCCGAAGAAGAGGTAAATATTTCGTCACCTCTTTCAAGTTCTTTTCTTATTCCACTTCCTCTTTCTTTGTTGTTTCCATTATAAAATAATAAATCCAGTATATTCTATATAATTTTATGCTATTATAAAAATGGTATAATCATATTCATTATTCTATCCATCATATTAATGACAAGGTCACCATACGCGCGTATGTACGACTTACAGTCTCCACGTTGTGGTGTAATTTGTTATTCCAACAATTCATTATTTTTATGGGTATAATAATGAGTATAAATAATATAAATAATAATTATAACATGTTAATTATTATTTATACATGATATAACATCCAATTACATACGATTTCACCATCAATATACTGATATTGTTGCTCGTGCGTACGTATGGATTACCGTCTCCACGAACGTGATGAGATTCATTCCCCATTGTAATCATTCAAGAATAATTTTCATTTTATGATTAAAAATAATGATTAAGAAATTAATATAATTCTGGATATGAATAAAATACATTCTATCCATAACAAACATGGCTTACGTAATCGAGCATATAAAGGAAAACAAATCAGTTAACACCCAAAATGATGATACTACTAAAATATTATTAACAAAGCAATATTAGAGGATCATATATGATATAATATTTATGTATGTAGTTATTTTATAATTTAATAAAAATTATTTAACTATTATATAGGAGGTTAACGTACCCTCGACCAAGGAAAAGTACAAGGTAAGGGGTTTCTTGTCTCACTTTTATTCCCATGAGATGTCCATTGTTCACCACTTATTTATTGCATGTGGTGTATTGTGTACTGCCATTTGATATATATTATCATGATTCTATTTATATTCATGGTATTCTGTGATTTATTTTGTGGTTATTAACTTTTTTTTCATGCGACTTGATTGATTACAACATGGTAAGGGGTTTTTATCTCACTTCTTATTCCCATGAGATTCATGCTATATTTCCACTATTTCCTTTTGTGTGGTGTATGTACTACCCATGATTGTATTCTTTGTTTAATATAATATAATTTATTTGTATTTAAATCTTCATTGTATAATAATTATTTCATGGGGTGTATGTTTCATAAGTTACCAAATCAGTAAGGGAATTTCAAATTTCAATTTCCACTCATTGGGCTTTACGCATACTTCATTGATTAATTTACTCCAAGATTATGTGTGAAATCAATTTTTATTTACTTATGTAGTAATTTAAACTCCCCTTTGTGTGGATATACTTTTGATACACATAATCACTCCATTGATAAATTCTCAATTCATCGATATAAACTTGATAAGAGTAATTTTAACTCAATTTATATTCATTGAGTTAAACATCCAAGTCATTGGTGTTATTTTTACAAGAATATGTGTGAATTTCCTCTAATTGATTTAAGATGAATATCCAATCATATTTATTGTAATTATATTTTTCACACATAATTATGTCATTGATTTATCCTTAACCTAAGGATACAATATTTATAAAGGAATTCATCTCAACTTACATTCCATTGAGACTTCTTTGTTGTTATGCACCAATTCACTTTTATTTGGTGTATATAATGTACTTTGACATAGTATATCATGAATACCTTTATTATCATGATATTATAAAGTTTTTATTACCTCAATTATTTGTATTCAAGCGTCTCTCATTTTGTTAATAACTCTAACTAAAATATCATTTTAAGTGTTTTAAAAATTTATTCATCTAAATATTTCTCATTAATGCCCATGTTTTAAAAATTGTTTCAAGGTTTTATTTATATAGACATTAATGTTTTAAAATTGAAATTCCTTTTAAAATTTTCAAAGTGGTATGAGAAACTTTGGTTCAAAAATCTATTTTAAACAAATTCTGGATAAATATTGAGACTTTCAAATGTTTTCATGAAAAAGGGATATTTATCTCAAAGATTTTTACTGATCATTTTCAACTATGTCAACATCCTTTACAGGATATAATTCTTGATCAAGTTTGATTTATTATGATTCAAATATTTCATACTGTATTGAAGGTTTTGTGATATGTTTGACTGTGGATGTGTTATTTTTATACCATTCATGGTTTATAGATAAATTATTGACATTTCATATGATATTTTTAATATGAATGTTTATGTTATGTTTAAAAATTTTCATATGAGGAATGAATTGGACTTAGTAAGTGACAGGTAGAGCCCAGTATAGCTCCTCAATGCATCGATAGGTATCATGAGACAAACTAGTGTTTTGGCAGAAGGCCTTGACAAAATCTTATTTGTAGTCTTGGCACAAGGCCTTGACTATGTGGTTATGAAGTCTGGAATTATGCATTTCATCATTATGAAATTTACTATTGATATTACACCAGATTATTCGACTAGTAGAATATCCATGTGAATAAGTAAATGGAATTATTTGATTTATCTTTGCCATATTATGCTGAAGTTTATGTTTAAAAGGCTTGTGTTCTAGTCTTATACATTATATTAAATGTTTACTCTTATTTATGACAGTTTTTGTTTATCCTTACTGAACATCTGAGCTCACCCCTTTTTTTTGTTTTATTTTTCCCAGGATGCAAATAATTATATTATGATTAACATGGAGGAATAGGCTAAGGTATATAAGAGTGTTCAAAGGGGACACAATGTTGTTTTTTTATTTCATGATGTAATGTAAAACTTATGTATGTATCTATTACTTCCAAGGATACTAAACTAATCGGTCTTTTAGGGCATAATTCCTTGTATCATGCGAATGTTATGTAATAATTCATCGATTCTGGGTAACTGGGGTCGGGGCATTACAGAGAGAGAGATGTGTAAACCATGGTCTTGAAGACTTTCAGATCAAGAGAAAGATAATGGGACAAATATAAATTAATGAATGTTTTAAAATACAGGTTCTTGTGTATTGTCATCAAAGTTTGAAGGGGACAAAGACACTATAACCAAGAATGACATCACTATCATTTGAAAAACCCGTTATGGGGGATCTATTATATAGGTCCAACTAGGTCATATGCTTCATAGCTAAATAGTGGCATATTTTGACTTACAAACCCGTTATGTAGGTAACTTATGCAAGGACACCTAAGGGAACACACTGCATAATCAGGAAAAAGAGTTCTCAGATATTAGAAACTCTATCACTAGAAACTGTAAGAAAGATTATGAAGATCTAAAAATATTCATGATTAAGAGTGTGAAATATGGAAGGGGTAATACTTAATGCACATGATAAATATTTGAATCAATATTGGCCATGAGTTTTTAGTCCTCTACATGAATCCGAATCATATGTAAAAACAAATACTTTCTTTGTTTCCTTTGATCAATATTATGTTATGCAATTTAGAGTCATGTAGTGAGGACATTGTACTGTGCAGTTTTAAGTCATGAAGTGAAGGCTGTTGTACTGTGTATTTTTAAGTCATGCAGTGAGGACATTGATAATCCCATAAGAAATTGATACACCTTATTTATATAGATAAACCTTTTACCCAATTCCTAAGCCCACGTGAGCAATGCTCAGTGTGAGAAACAAGGAGCAATAAGGGTTTCTTCTGTAACTCAAACAGTGACACAAGTGAAGAATATGGGTATTAGATTTTTATGATGTTTAACGTCATGCGGTATGAATTAAGATAAAATGATGTGAAAAGAAAGACATATTGTAACTGGACTAAGGGATAAAACCCAAGTGTCACTACGTGTCTTGCTGGGGGCTAGAATCAAGCCATGCATAGTTCTTTAAACATTCTCTATATAGGTTTTGATTCTTATATAATGAATAAAAAAGGGGATTTTATTTTTATATATTGTAGATGGGCCCAATATTGCAGATTTGAGCATCTCTACATATCTCTTATAGATGATAATCAAGACGTATGTAGTTCTTTAAATGTTAATTTCCCACACCAATCAAGTTTGATATGGGAGACAGGGTTTTTTGACACATTCTGGAAGAACGGTTAAACTTAATACACAAAATGGTATAAAGATCAGACCATGTATCTTAAGGGAACAATCTATATAGATCTGATTCATATATAGGGGGATAAAAGGAAATAAAAATTTTGTGGTTGCGGCTGGGCCTAATATTAGAGATCCAGGAATCTCTATGTATCTCATATAGATGAGAATCAAGCCACACGTAGTTCTTGAAATGAGGTCCCTATGCAGATCTAACTTAGACGCAGGGAAGAGAGGGACTCATGTTCCATTAAGGAGTATCAATAATGTCAATGATGCTTACATATGGAAGATCCTAACATGAAGTGACGTTAGCTGTATAATTTTATGTCGTGTAATGAGGACAAATGATGTCATGCAGTTTAGCGTTGTGTGATAAGGACAAAGATGCTACACATTTTATCATCATGAAACATGAATGCTTATGATTGTTATGCAGTTTAACATCTTGCAACTAGGACCTTGTACTATGAAATTTAGAGTCTTGTAGTGAGGAAATGTGGGTTGTGTAGTTTTCAGTATTGTAGCAAGGACGATATGTGCAATTACATAAAATATTTCTTCAAGAATCTTGCATTGGTTGGAGTTGTAATAAGTTATCCATCCATTGATATTAAGGCATAATCTCCATTTGAGTAGACCTTATATATTGAATAAGGTCTTTCCCACTTTGAATCGAGCTTTGGAGGTTTCTTTCCTGGTATCATTGGAGTCCTGAGGACCAATACCAATTCTCCTTGAAGGAGTGAGTGTAGTAAAACTTTCTTGTTAAAGGCTCATGCTATTCTATTATGATAGACTTCTAAATGTTGCAAAATATGCAATCTTTTTTGTCTAATAATTATAGCTTATCAAACCGTTTCTGAGACCTCTCATATGTAGAAAACTGATCAAAAATTCAACTCTGAGTGAAGGCAATTGAATTTCAATTGAAAAAATTGCTTCTGTTCTGCACACCAATGAATAAGGGGTTGCCTGGGTGGCAGTACGAGAAGTAGTCCGATAAGCCCATAAAGCATGAAAATTTTTATCAGGCCAAGATTTCTTATCTTTATCCACCATCTTCTGGAGTATATTTGATAGGGTCTTATTGAAAGCCTCTATCTGTCCATTGGCCACTGCATGATAGTGAGATGAATGGTTGGATTTGATATTGTGTTCCTGATATAACTTCTTTACCTCAACAGAACAAAAATTGGTTCCATTTTCCATCAATATAGTATGAGGGAAACCAAATCTGGTGATGATGTTAGTTTTGAAAAAACTAACAATGATTTTGGATCTGAATTCTTTAATAGGTATTTCCTCATCCCATTTGGAGAATAAGTAAGTAGTAATAAGGATATACTTGAACTACTTAGCCGTGGAAAAAGGATAAGACACTACTACATCCATTCCCCATGTGACAGATGGACATGAATATTTAGATATATGTAACAACTCTGGGGGTTGATGAATGAAGTTGGAATGCACATGGAAGGGATGAAATTTCTTAGTGAAATCTATTCAATCTTGCATCATTAAAGGCCAAAACTATCCAAGCCTTCAGATTTGATCAGAAAGCCTATTACCAGACTGGTGACAACCACAAGCTCCTGAATGTACTTCTTTCATGACAGCTACAGTTTCTTCTCCATCAATACATCTAAAGAGGATTCCATAAAATCATCATTTTTAGAGTATCTTATAATGATATGGACTATCATAAAGAGTAAAATTTTCCACTCGTCATCAGATCTATTCTTTTTCAGATCTATATGATGGAAGTACTCCATTTTGAAGATATTCCATTATGGGTGTTCTCCATCCCATGGTATGACCATATGACTCAGAAATAGGGCTAATTTTGTTAATTTCCTCCATTATAGTTTGAAAAAAATGCGATGACACATGACAATGGGATATAATGATGATTGTCACATCCCGATTTGGATCTTCCAAGGCTGTAGCTGCATTATCCATTGCATCAGCTTGGGAATTTTGTGATCGTAGGACATAACAAAATGTCATATCTAATGGAAATTCATCCATTAACCCTCTGACGTAATAACACAAAGGGATTAACTCTTCTTTCCTAATAGAATATTCCCCACTAATTTGTTTAAATACCAATTCTGAATCACCTTTCACTTTTAAGTGATTCACTTGCACCTGAAGTGCCAATTCTAAGCCTGCGATGAGGGCTTGATATTCTACTTCATTTTTGGTACCACCTTCTGACAATAAGAAGGAATAAGGAAACACTTCCTTTTCTGGGGAGATAATTACAATTCCCAACCCAAATTTGTTGAGTTTAGGGTTTTCCATTTTCTTCCTTGTTAAACTTATGGAGGCACCATTAAAGTACATTTACCATATTTGGGAACTATCTTGAATAGAGAAAAACTCTTAATCAGTAAGCTCAATATTCAATGATATATCTTCTGCATATGGATGCTCAACAAGGAATTCATCCAGAGCTTGTCCCTTTATTTCCTTCTGAGGCACAAAATGAATATCAAATTGTTACAAAATAACTACCCACCGTGCCAAACTCCCTGTAAGCATAGGAGAACTAAGGATAAATTTGAGTAGGTTATTAAGAGACACCAATTGGACCTCATGATGTTGTAGGTAGTGCCTCAATTTCTAAATTTCAAATATTAATTCCATGCATCACTTTTCAATACTCGAATATTGATTTTCTACATCAATCATAGTTTGCATGTGATAGTAAAGGCTGTTTTCATTCACAACATCATTCTTCTGGGCAAGGAAGGCACCCAGTGATCGCTCTAAAGATGTCACATAGAGAATAAGTGGCCATACTTCAATAGGTGGCATTAATATTGGTGGAATCAATAGATATTTATTAAGTTTATCAAATGATTCGTATTAGTCTTTAGTCCATTGATAGGTGACTCCGTTCTTCATTAATCTGGTGAAGGGAAAACACTTGCCTACTAAATTGGAGATAAAGTGCTGAATATAGGACAAGTGTCCTTGGAGTACTCTTAATTCATTCAAATTTCTAGGAGGTTACATGCCAAGTATTGGCTTTGTTTTCTCAGGATCAACTTAGATACCACGATGACATACAAAGAATCCGAGGAACTTTCCTGAGGTTACCCCGAAAGCACATTTCAAGGGGTTTATCTTCAAATTGTGTTGCCAAAGTTTATTGAATATAGTTTCTAGATTAGTCAAGTGATTATATAGTTGTCTGTATTTGACCACCAAATCATCCACATAGCATTCAAAAAATTTCTCTAATAAGGGGTTGAAGATATGGTGCATGGCACGCTGATACGTTGCACCTGCATTCTTTAAGACAAAGTGAAACACCCCAGGTAAATAAAGAATATGAAATTTTCATATTTATCCATATTTGTGAATAAAATATTAAAATGACATTAAAGGGGACGCTATGATCGATGTCGTACCCAACACGCAACAACGAGTTTCTTGGGAATCTTACGTTGCATTCTAATAATAAAATAATATTATTTTAAATGGTAGTTAACATGTAGCCGTTGTATTGGTGGGAATGGATAGAAATAACTAAAATATGATTATATATGTTTTTAAATGTTTTTACATTTATTCAATAAAAGATAAATGCTTAAAATACGGAAAGAATTCAATTTTAGGCGTATATGCCCTGGTTTTCACTAAAGGTTCACTTATCACCTTTTGATGGAGAACTGTCATTAAATATAGTTTTGTTCACTCTTATACATCCTTTTGGACCAAATAAAACTCTTCTTAAGAATTGGGACATCAAAATTTACTTTGTGTAAATTTTTGGTATCTTTCCGATAAAGTTCATTTTTTTAAATGAATAGTGTAAAATGTTGTATTTTAATGCAAAACCTCTTTTTAATATAATTTATTTATATGATTATATTATCTTTTGAATTGGTTTTAAAGTGAAATTAGAATATATTTTTACCATTAAATCCAATAGTGGTCGTTTGAATTAATTTCACTTTGAAATCAGACTTAAACTAGTGTCAATCTTTTGATACTTATTGTTTCATAAAAACACGCTATTTGCTTTGACAGCGGGAATTAATTATTAAATTAATTAATGTGACTTATATGTTTTGAATTTTGTAAAATAGACTTCATTTTTGAATTCGGAATATCAAATATAGCTTAGGGTGAATTTTTTGGATTTTTATGAAAAACTTCAATTTTTGATGAATAGTGAAACCACTAAGTGGTACTTATAAAAACCAATTTTTCTGTTTAAATGAAATTTTGCCATCTTTGTGTTTTGAATTTCAAAAATCTGACATACATGGTTTTCATTAAGAAGTAAAATGTGGTTCAATGGGATAAAAATAATTTTTTGGTGAATAGTAACTTATTAAGTTTTTAATCGCGATTAGAGGTAATTAGTGTAGTTTAAGGTAAAAATAATGTTTTAATAATATGAAATGAACTTGACACATGTCCTAACCTCATTGGATGTGTCATGTCAGACCAAGACAACCCATGGGTAAACTTGGGGACCCCATGAAGCCACTTTGGTTGGAAAATGACATTAATATCTTTTTATTTAAAGTTAAAGTAAAAATGAGACAAACATGAAATGTTTTACTAAAAAAATTTTTACATGGGGTTATACAAATCAGATTTTTGAATATAAATATTAATTGGAAATATAAAAAGATTTCCTACATCATAGTATTTTTTTTATAATTTTTTGACATTAAATAAATTAAATTATTTATGAAATCATGATGATGAAGCGATGACCTCATTATTTAACGATTTAAATAAAATGGAACGATAATGTAATATCTAAGACCTAAACCTGTCCAAAACCTATTGGATGAGTGTATTTCGAACCCTTATCACCTTATCCTAGAAACATATCAATGTGGGACCTCTTAAATCCTAATATCATTTTAAAATAAAGTGACTTTTCTTTACTTTCCAAGAGTGCCCCTCCTCTCCTCTTATAAAAGGCCCCCACCTCTACCTCCTTACCCACACTCCCAAAGCCTTTGGATCGGCCAAACTCTGCCAATTTTGTCTCTCCAATTCCCTATCTTACTCCTTGAAGCCTCACTTTGGGCATAAGTCTTCCCAAGGAAGCCTTTGAGCTCAAACCAAAGGGAGTTGCCCGATTTTAAGGTAATGTCTTCACTTGAGTACTTTTGTTTTATTTTGATTCTCCAACCCCATAAACTCTTTTTATTAATTTCTTTTGTAACAAATCCAGTATCATCAATATACTAAGATGTTTTTATAAGAAGGATTCGAGCTACACTTTCACACACCTACATCTAATGGTTAAAGAACATACTGTTTCCGTGGATGGAGAATTTCGGCCTCCCGAAACGATGATTGTTCAACATTCTTTTAACACCTTAAAAGGTGGCCATTAAGATGACACTATATTTATATATGATATATAATATGTTTATTATTTCCTTAAGCTTATGTATTTTTCATTTTGGGCATACCTTTATGGTTTCCATTATGGGTAAACGCGATATCTTCATTTAAGGAAGTGCGGACTACCACCCCCTCAAAGTGATTTGATTCGTTAATACCATATGTGGTACGTATAAAGGATATATTTAATGATATTATATATGATACCATACTGGAATTAAAATACTATTATGTATCATTATGTTTTAATTCCATTAAATATGAAATAGAAATGGAAGTAGCGTTCATGCGTACGTACGACTTACCGTCTCCATGAATGGTATATTTCATTTCTTATCTCAAAATGTTATGTAATACTATAAGTACATATATATAATGGATATATATGTAATATATTACATCAAAATTATGTATATAATTCTGGAATTATAACATATATATCTCTCTCTCATTTTTTTAATTCCATTAATATGACAAAAAATGAAAGTAGCGTTCATGCGTACGTACGGCCTACCGTCTCCATGAACGGTGCTTTTAGTTTTTTATCTCCAAATGATATGGAATAGTATGAAATGAATATTTACTGGATATATATTATATTTTAATCATTAATACTATTCTGGAAATTATTTACTTATAACTACATGGGCAATCTTTTTTCAAACAAGTTCATTTTTGACTCATGTACCAAACATCGGCAAAAACGTCTGATATGAACTAACATTATTAAAAAATTATTATAACATTATAATATGTGATATGAACTGAATAATAATCTCTAAAGGAGTTACTTAGGAAATTATTAATTGACCAAAGTTTATTATTCAGGAATATAAAGAAACAAACAAGACAAGTTGGACTTGAGGTAAGGGATCTTACTCCTCTCTTTCTTTTTAAGTACACTCTTTTATGTCATTCCCTCTAAAGCTCATATTTCTTGTTATTGGGATGTTCTTTTATATTACTCTTACTGTAATTTTTATGTTCATATGATGAGAGACCCTATTCTCTCTCATCAATCCATTTTGGAAGTTTTGAGTGGCACCGTTAGGCTGCCGAATTTTCGTAAGAGATCTAACCTCTCTCTTTCTTTTTAAGTACTCTCCTTTATGTCACTTATTTTAAGCTCCTCTTTGTTATGATGGGGGATGTTCTTTTATATTCCTCTTTCTGTACATTTTATTGTATTGTGATAAGATACCCTATTTGATCTCATCAATCCATTTTTGGAAGTTTTAAGTGGCGCCGTTAGGCTGCCGAGTTTTCGTAAGGGATTTTTCATCTCACTTTTATTCCCGTAAGATTTATGCTACATTTGCCACAATTTCCTTTGAGTGGTGTATTTACTGCCCATTATTCTACTCTTTGTGTAATATACTTTTGTTTATGAGTATTTACATCAATGATTTATTGTCTTTCTTTCATGGGGTGTATGTTTTGAAAGATACCCAAGTCGGTAAGGGAACCTTTCACACTCCTCTTTTTTAAAAGACTTCTTTTGTTGGGTATTTTAATTTACATATTGTTATGTTGGGATATGTTATCATATATCCTTATTGATGTAAATTTTATGTCCAAGTGATGAGATACACTTTTTATCTCTCATCAACTCATTTTGATGTGACGCCGTTAGGCTGTCAAGGGAACTTCTTAACCCAATTTCGATTTCTTTGGGTTCAACATGTAGTTATTGAATATGTCTTCCTTTAAATATGTGTGAATGACATTTGATTATTTTACACTTAATATCCACTTATATTTGGTGTATTCGTTTGTCACACATAATTATGTAATTGATTTATCCTTAAACCAAGGATACGGTCTTTGTAAGGGACTTCGTCTCAATCTCCTTTCATTGAGGCATATTATGTTTTATACACAACCTTCTTTTATACGGTGTATAAACCCCTTTGACTTTTATGTTTATTCAAAAGGAATCTTTTTATACGAAGTGTTTATTAAACGACAAAAGGGAATGTTTTTTCGTACGTATGCGGCGACAACGACTTCTCCGCCATGGTGACCATTATTTGAGTTTCGGCTTCCTCTACAAGCCATACCTTCTTTTTAAAAGAAAAATAAATACCATGTTTTACTTTTCTTTTATTTTGGTGTTGAAAATAGTTTTCATAATGTTTTTTCAATGTGTTGTATTGATATATTGTGATTGAAAGGTGGAAATGTTATGTTTCATTTATGCATGTTTTATGTGATAATATTATGTTATGGTTCTTGGGCATTGTTATGAATACGGGTGGTTCCGTGATAAACTAAGGGCGGGTGAGCCCGATATAGCTCTCCAATGCATTGGGTAACGTGAAGGAGTGAAACGTTAAGGTTTCTCATAAGATATTTAGGGAATATACCATGATGGGTATTCCAAACGTAACCAAGAGGGTTACTCCCTACGTAATAATGTTATGAATGCCTCAAGTTACCTTTATGTCTTATGTTTTCTATGATTTATTCATGGTTTGATGAGGTATGTTAAAGTGCCTATGTTTTATGGGAAAAGTATGATTTCATTCTTATGTATATATGAACTCATGTTTCCTTTCCATATTTTTATAACCCTTACTGAGCTTTTTATGCTCATCCCAAGTTTTTGAAATGTTTTTCACAGGTCAAGGGAAAGGTACATGATGTGATGATAGTGTCAAGGATGTGTCAAGAAAGAATCCATGTTTTATTTTCAATATTTTTCCGTTGATGGGAATAATGAATACTGTCTTTTATGTAACCACTTTGTTTAAATTTGGAATGTAATGCAAGTTTCATGATCTAATTCTCTAAAAATCTAAACCTGAAAAGATCCTCAATGTGTAATCTTGTAATAACTCAAGATTAAGTAAGGTTTAAGGCTGGGGCCTTATAGTTGGTATCAAAGGTCGGTTTAGATAACTTTAGAGGTTAGGGTATTCTTTAAGCATAAGTGACATTACCATAATGGTTAGGATTTCAGAAAGAGTCCTAGTTTTAGATAAAGTGAATGAGTAAGTATATCTTAGTGTTTATCTTACTCATTAGTACATGATGGTTTTTTTTGATATACTCACACTGACATTTCTGTTTTTAGTGAATGGATGGATCTAGCAGGCACCAAAGAGACAACAGGTTTGAAGGAAACTGTGGTGGTTCTATGATTAAGATACTAGATAAAATGGGGGATTCAATGAGGAAACTCATGGTTGTTCTAAACCAACTATCAAGGAGTCATGATCAACCACCTGAACCTTGGTATGATATTTAATGCATCATGTACGAGATGACCAATCCATGTGGAAGTTCAGGTAATAATTATAAAGGTAACCATTAGAGTTTATATGATCCTTACTTTTGAGATAATTATGGGTTATTATATGTTATGCTGGAAAATGAAAGGCATGAGATAAACTTGAGGTTAAAATATGTTATGATCATTTTTGATGATTTTATCTCTTTTTGGGGAATGATTTAAGAATTATATAGTTTTGGAAAAAGGAAAACACGCAGACCGTGTGACAACCCGTCGCGTCGGACAAAGCTGCGGGAATCGAACCCAGAACCAAAGTGCGACTGGTATTTATCGCCTACCACTGGACTACGTGATGTCCCTGGTTAGTTTGGCCAATTATTTTTAGTTAGATGATTTTATGAATTAAGAGTAAGTTGATTTTGGGTTATTTATGAAAATGATTAACCTATCATGGAGGATATGTGATTAGGTTAATTACTTTTCAATACGAGACTTTAGGAGCAACTGATATTGTTTGGAGATAAATGTTACGATTTAACTTGGAAGACTATGTGACTAAATCCTTCAAATATTTGGGTTTCAATCTTAGATTGGTTTACTTTGAAGAATTTTATGGACAAATTGGTTATCGAATGGTCCTCGTTGAACTTTGGGTTTTGTTGGACAAATTTTGAGATTAAGAATAGATTTTCTTTTTATAAAGGGTTATCTTTTTTTGGATTATGTGACCTTGTACTAACCTTTCTAGTTTTGGTTTTGGTTAAAGCCTAAATACATGGGATGTATATAGTTCTCTTTTGTGGATTAGGTGATTCTCTAGAAGTTGATTATAGTACTCTTAATGTGAACAAGTCTTCCTAAATACTCGTCTTTTGGAGAAAATATGAGTTTGTGTAAAAGTTGAAAGTCAACATGATAAGTGATTATGTTTCCCTATGAATAAATTACTCAATAAAAAGTAACTTAAAACAAAAATGTTGTCTATTAACTTTTCCTACTGGGGAACCCAACACCGTTTAACCCATCACATGTTTGTGATTTTCTTATTGTTAACTTTCTCCTAAACAGGTTTTCTATTACTCTCCATCAGAACATGACCCTGTGTTTTCTACTCTATGTCCATATTTTTCTACATAGAATCCTAGTATGGGTTAACTCGGGTGACCTTTGTACTTATCTTTCTTTATTTTAAAGTGATTGTTTTACCAACTCTTGTTCCGATGTGGGACTTTCAAGGATGTTTCCAAGCTCAATTTTAAAAATTGCGAGGACGCAATTCCCAAAAGGGGGGAAGGATGTAACACCCCAGGTAAATAAAGAATATGAAATTTTCATATTTATCCATATTTGTGAATAAAATATTAAAATGACTTTAAAGGGGACACTATGATCGATGGCGTACCCAACACGCAACAACGAGTTTCTTGGGAATCTTACGTTGCACTCTAATAATAAAATAATATTATTTTAAATGGTAGTTAACATGTAGCCGTTGTATTGGTGGGAATGGATATAAATAACTAAAATATGATTATATATGTTTTTAAATGTTTTTACATTTATTCAATAAAAGATAAAGGCTTAAAATATAGAAAGAATTCAATTTTAGGCGTATATGCCTTGGTTTTCACTAAATGTTCACTTATCGCCTTTTGATGGAGAACTGTCATTAAATATAGTTTTGTTTACTCTTATACATCCTTTTGGACCAAATAAAACTCTTCTTAAGAATTGGGATATCAAAATTTACTTTGTGTAAATTTTTGGTATCTTTCTGATAAAGTTCATTTTTTTAAATGAATAGTGTAAAATGTTGTATTTTAATGCAAAACCTATTTTTAATCTAATTTATTTATATGATTATATTATATTTTGAATTGGTTTTAAAGTGAAATTAGAATATATTTTTACCATTAAATCCAATAGTGGTCATTGGAATTAATTTCACTTTGAAATCATACTTAAACTAGTGTCAATCTTTTGATACTTATTGTTTCATAAAAACACGCTATTTGCTTTGACAGAGGGAATTAATTATTAAATTAATTAATGTGACTTATATGTTTTGAATTTTGTAAAATAGACTTCATTTTTGAATTTGGAATATCAAATATAGCTTAGAGTGAATTTTTGGGATTTTTCTGAAAAACTTCAATTTTTGATGAATAGTGAAACCACTAAGTGGTACTTATAAAAACTGGTTTTTCCGTTTAAATGAAATTTTGACATCTTTGTGTTTTGAATTTCAAAAATCCGACATACATGGTTGTCATTAAGAAGTAAAATGTGGTTCAATGGGATAAAAATAATTTTTTGGTGAATAGTAACTTATTAAGTTTTTAATCGCGATTAGAGGTAATTAGTGTAGTTTAAGGTAAAAATAATGTTTTAATAATATTAAATGAACTTGACACATATCCTAACCTCATTGGATGTGTCATGGCCTACTAATAAAACCCATGGGTCAACTTGGGGACCCCATGAAGCCACTTTGGTTGGAAAATGACATTAATAACTTTTTATTTAAAGTTAAAGTAAAAATGAGACAAACATGAAATGTTTTACTAAAACAATTTTTTCATGGGGTTATACAAATCGGATTTTTGACTATAAATATTCATTGGAAAGATAAAAAGATTTCCTAAATCATAGTAGTTTTTTTATAATTTTTGGACATTAAATAAATTAAATTATTTATGACATCATGATGATGCATCGATGACCTCATTATTTAACGATTTAAATAAAATGGAAAGATAATGTAATATCTAAGACCTAAACATGTCCAAAACATATTGTATGAGTGTATTTAGAACCCTTACCACCTTATCCTAGAAAAATATCAATGTGGGACCTCTTAAAGCCGAATATCATTTTAAAATAAAGTGACTTTTCTTTACTTTCCAAGAGTTCCCCTCCTCTCCTCTTATAAAAGGCCCCCGCCTCTACCACCTTACCCACACTCCCAAAGCCTTTGGCTCGGCCAAACTCTACCCATTTTGTCTCTCCACCACCCTCTCTTACTTTTTGAAGCCTCAATTTGGGCATAAGTCTTCCCAAGGAAGCCTTTGAGCTCAAACCAAAGGGAGTTTCCTGATTTTAAGGTAATGTCTTCACTTGAGTACTTTTGTTTTATTTTGATTCTCCAACCCCCTAAACTCTTTTTATTAATTTCTTTTGTAAAAAATACAGTATCATAAATATACTAGGATGTTGTTATAAGAAGGTTTTGAGCTACACTTTCACACACCTACATCTAATGGTTAAAGAACATACTGTTTCCGTGGATGGCGAATGTCGGCCTCCCGAAACGATGATTGTTCAACATTCTTTTAACACCTTAAAAGGTGGCCATTAAGATGACACTATATTTATATATGATATATAATATGTTTATTATTTCCTTAAGCTTCTGTATTTTTCATTTTGGGCACACCTTTATGGTTTCCATTATGGGTAAACGCGATATCTTCATTTAAGGAAGTGTGGACTACCGCCCCCTCAAAGTGATTTGATTCGTTAATACCATATGTGGTATGTATAAAGGATATATTTAATGATATTATATATGATACAATACTGGAATTAAAATACTATTATGTATCATTATGTTTTAATTCCATTAAATATGAAATAGAAATGGAAGTATCGTTCATGCATACGTACGGCTTACCGTCTCCATGAACGGTACATTTCATTTCTTATCTCAAAATGTTATGTAATACTATAAGTACATATATATAATGGATATATATGTAATATATTACATAAAAATTATGGATATCGTTCTGGAATTATAACATATATATATCTCTCTCATTTTGTTTTAATTCCATTAATATGACAAAAAATGAAAGTAGCGTTCATGCATACGTACGACCTACCGTCTCCATGAACGGTGATTTTCGTTTTTTATCTCCAAATGACATGGAATAGTATGAAATGAATATTTACTGGATATATATTATATTTTAATCATTAATACTATTCTGGAAATTATTTACTTATAACTACATGGGCAATCTTTTTTCAAACAAGTTCATTTTTGACTCATGTACCAAACATCGGCAAAAACGTCTGATATGAACTAACATTATTAAAAAATTATTATAACATTATAATATGTGATATGAACTGAATAATAATCTCTAAATTAGGTAATTAGGCAATTATTAATTGACCAAAGTTTATTATTCAGGAATATAAAGAAACGAACAAGACAAGTTGGACTTGAGGTAAGGGATCTTACTCCTCTCTTTCTTTTTAAGTACACTTTTTTATGTCATTCCCTCTAAAGCTCATCTTTCTTGTTATTTGGATGTTATTTTATATTACTATTACTGTAATTTTTATGTTCATATGATGAGAGACCCTATTCTATCTCATCAATCCATTTTGGAAGTTTTGAGTGGCACCGTTTGGCTGCCGAATTTTCGTAAGAGATCTAACCTCTCTCTTTCTTTTTAAGTACTCTCCTTTATGTCACTTATTTTAAGCTCCTCTTTGTTATGATGGGGTATGTTCTTTTATATTACTCTTGATGTACATTTTATTGTATTGTGATGAGATACCCTATTTGATCTCATCAATCCATTTTTGGAAGTTTTAAGTGGCGCCGTTAGGCTGCCGAGTTTTCGTAAGGGATTTTTCATCTCACTTTTATTCCCATGAGATTTATGATAAATTTGCCACAATTTCCTTTGAGTGGTGTATGTACTGCCCATTATTCTACTCTTTGTGTAATATACTTTCGTTTATGAGTATTTACATCAATGATTTATTGTCTTTCTTTCATGGGGTGTATATTTTGAAAGATACCCAAGTCGGTAAGGGAACCTTTCACCCTCCTCTTTTTTAAAAGACTTATTTTGTTGGGTCTTTTAATTTACATATTTTTATGTTGGGATATGTTCTCATATATCCTTATTGATGTAAAGTTTATGTCCAAGTTATTAGATACACTTTTTATCTCTCATCAACTCATTTTGATGTGACGCTGTTAGGCTGTCAAGGGAACTTCTTAACCCAATTTTGATTTCTTTGGGTTCAACATGTAGTTATTGAATATGTCATCCTTTGAATATGTGTGAATTAACTTTGATTATTTTACACTTAATATCCACTTATATTTTGTGTATTCGTTTGTCACACATAATTATGTAATTGATTTATCCTTAAACCAAGGATACCGTCTTTGTAAGGGACTTCGTCTCAATCTCCTTTCATTGAGGCATATTCTATTTTATAAACAACCTTCTTTTATACAGTGTATAAACCCCTTTGACTTTTACATTTATTCAAAAGGAATATTTTTATACGAAGTGTTTATTAAATGACAAAAGGGAATGTTTTGTCGTACGTATGTGGCGACAACGGCTTCTCTGCCGTTGTGACCATTATTTGAGTTTCAGCTTCCTCTACAAGCCATACCTTCTTTTTAAAAGAAAAATAAATACCATGTTTTACTTTTCTTTTATTTTGGTATTGAAAATAGTTTTCATAATGTTTTTTAAATGTGTTGTATTGATATATTGTGATTGAAAGGTGGAAATTTTATGTTTCCTTTATGCATGTTTTATGTGATAAGATTATGTTATGGTTCTTGGGCATTGTTATGAATACGGGTGGTTCCGTGATAAACTAAGGGTGGGTGAGCCCGATATAGCTCTCCAATGCATTGGGTAACGCGAAGGAGTGAAATGTTAAGGTTTCTCCGAAGAGATTTAGGGAATATACTGTGATGGGTATTCCAAACGTAACCAAGAGGGTTACTCCCTACGTAAGAATGTTATGAATGCCTCAAGTTACCTTTATGTATTATGTTTTCTATGATTTATTCATGGTTTGATGAGGTATGTTAAAGTGCCTATGTTTTATGGGTAAAGTATGATTTAATTCTTACGTATATATGAACTCATGTTTCCTTTCCATATTTTTATAACCCTTACTGAGCTTTTTATGCTCATCCCAAGTTTTTGAAATGTTTTTCACAGGTCAAGGGAAAGGTACATGATGTGATGATAGTGTCAAGGATGTGTCAAGAAAGAATCCATGTTTTATTTTCAATATGTTTTTGTTGATGGGAAGAATGAATACTGTCTTTTATGTAACCACTTTGTTTAAATGTGGAATGTAATGCAAGTTTCATGATCTAATTCTCTAAAACTCTAAACTTGAAAAGATCCTCAATGTGTAATCTTGTAATAACTCAAGATTAAGTAAGGTTTAAGGCTGGGGCCTTATACAAAGGGAATTACCTAATAGAAAAACACCCCATGAGGGGTTCTAAAGGTTGTATATTCTTCATCCTCTGGGGCCATACATATTTTATTATACCCAGAGTATCCATCCATGAAGAAAAGGGCTTCATAGCCAGCTGTTTCATTGATTAAAAGCTCTGTGATTGGAACTGGAAAGTCATCTTTAGGACAATGCTGGTTAAGATCTCTGAAATCAGTGAAAACTATGATTTTACCATTATTCTTTTTCACTGGGATAATGTTTTCCATCCATTTGGGATGTTGAACCTCCCTAACAAAGTCACCCTTTATAATCTTATCACTTTAGCTTCAATTTTAGAGGCATGAGTTGGGTGTGTTCTTCTTACTGCCTGCTTGAATCCTCGATGTTCTTCTGGAAAACCCAAATGATGAGTAGATACATTGGGACTAAGTCCTTGAATTTCTATATTATTATAATAAAATATATATCTATGTTACTTTAGAAATGAACTATACACCTATTTCTCTTCAGAAGTTATGGTGGAACTAATTAGAGTGGGGAGTGGATCTTCTTCTATACCTAGATTTATTTCTTTGAGCTCATCCACAGTGGTAGAGACACCTTCCTCAAATACTGAAAGATAATCCTTGAGATATTCCCATTCTTATTCATCTTCCTTACGCATCACTTCCTATGTTTCTACTTTCATAGTAGATGATGAAGAAAAAATTCCAGAGTTAGGATAGAAGTCACTATTTGAACATCTTGAAGAAGAGGCCACTATTTCTGAACCTACTGATGATGAAGAGTCTTCTTGGGGTAATAAATAGGAGAATATGGATTAGGAATCAGTATCCTTGTCTTTATTTAGAATTGCTACAAATTCTTCTAATTTTATTGAAGAAGTAGAGTCTTGTTGTAGTTCAATGGATGAAATGAAGACATCTCCATTTAAGATTTCACCATTTATTGGTGAATCAACAATTTCTCCCATTCTGTGAGGCTCGATTTCTGCAATTGACATTATGGAAGTTACTGGATGAATGCTTGGATTTGAGTTTACCTTTTCAATTTTATTGATAGGTAACACATAATATGTACTCAAATGTATGAATGGGTTTGCTGGGATCTTTTCCAGTCCATTCGGAGCATTAATTCTAGTTACCTCCTTTGTCATGGACTTCATTCCTTTTGTGTGATAAAATTCTGCCTCAATGTATAGAGATTCACATGTTTTGAACGGAGCCTTATCACCATAAAATGTACCGATTTGACCATTGAAATAGAATTTGAGACATTGATGGTATGATGAAGGTATGGATGCATGTTGATATAGCTAAGGCCTTCCAAGAAGAATGTTGAAGGCTATGTCATGATGAACAACCATGAAATATAAATTAGACACAGGATCCCCAAACTAAGTTCTGAGTGTAATCTCACCCAGAGGTTTCTGATCATTCTTATCATATCCTTGAAACATTAAAGTATAAGGAGATAAGTCAGATTCAGTGAGGCCCAATTGAAAAAGTGTACGAATGGGAATGAGGCTGACTCCTGAGCCATTATCAATGAAGGCTCGTCAAATGTCTATCATTGACCTTTCTAGATTGATACAAGGGCCTGATATGTCCATGTAAAATATCATTTTCATCTTCATCTGTAAAATATATAACTGCATGAAATTATGTAGGATCATTCTCTATACGGTAAAACTCAGCAGGAGAAAATTCAGTTTCAAATCTTGAGAACTTAACAAAGCCTTAATAAGTTATTCTCAAAGTTATTTTGATAGACTTAAAGCATCCAAAATTGATAACTTGGCTGGTACTTGGGTTATCTATTTCAGGACATCATACTTTTAGTCTAGAGGTCTGCGTTTCCCAGCATGGAGATGTGGTTTTTTAGGTGACTTAGAAGTTTATTATCCTAATGTAGATGTTCCCTATGTCAGAGCAGAAGCAAGAAATACTCCTGGATTTGGTATATTAGACTGACTAGGTCTATCTACTTGCTGAGAGGAAGATGGTGTCACCTATAACCAGTCCTCCAAAATAATCATGTCAGGACTGAACCTGTCAAGTGTGGAAGAAACTCCTTGTTCATGTTGAGCCCACTGAAGGGATCTCCCATGAGTTTCCACTACATATACGGTTCGATATAGGGTTTAGTTAAAATACTGTCTTCTAGAATTTCCACGTCTTCCCCTGTATCCTTGACCTTGGACTCTTCCTCTAGTTCCCTAGTTAGATACAAGTAACTATAGATCATTATAATCATAATCACCACTGGCATAAGGATCTATTAAGTGGATAACGTTAATAGAACCAAAGATCAAATCTTCATCTCATGAAGATTCTGCTTGACAGGTCAGTTCTGGTTGTGCCATTTGGCGGGGTGATGCCTGTGCTTTTGAAGTAGATGGCATGAAAACTTCCAGGGTCAAGGAAATCTTGGGCCTTTACATGAGATCTTCTTCTTCTGACTTCTCTTTTTTCTTTATGATCACGTCTCTTATTTAAGGATTGACCTTTAGAGGACTAATCATTTGATGAAGGTGGTTTTACTATTCCGTAAGTAGTAGAAGACACAATCGGTTGATTAAAATGTGTTTGTAAAATGGCATGAGTTCAGGTGATCATTTTTATGATCATCCAATCATTATATTTCTATGTATTTTTACTTTTGACTTCCTACCATTTTCCTTCTTCCTATGGATCAGTAGCAGTAACACAAGCTACTTGGGCTGAATAACTTTTTAGTTTTATGTGTTTAGAGTCTATCATTTTTTTGCAGGAGGTCCTTGAAAAAAAACACTCCAGAATGGGATTCCCTAACATCTGGTGAAAGGGAAAATAGTTCAGAATATCTTCATCTCTTTCTTTTTTTGGTTTCTTCATCCTTGTAAAATGAACTAAATTATTTTCCAGAGCTGAGATGAAGTAACCGAGAACTTGTTTGTTCCGAAAGGAATGAACTTCGTTCTTTAATTCCTCAAATTATTTCCACCTTTGATCTCTTTGATCATCTTGATGAGTCGGTTGTTTCTTTTGACACTCTTGAGGCATAACCCTTCGATACGATGAAGGTTTTTAAGTAGAAGTAGGTATAGATTCTTTCTTAAGTGTAACTATAGCAGCCTCTGCTTTCCCTATTACCCTTCCTAGATATAATGGAATTACATGAGTTTTAGCTGTAGTTTCCATAAAATAATCTTCAATCTATTGATCAATTAAAGCTAGGTCTTGAAACCCTCCTATGTATTTCATATGGATCAGTGGTGTGTGTAACTCATCATACAGATTTTCCACACAAATTGGAAGAAAATATTCCTAAGAGAGTGCTAGATTTAAGGAATACACTAATCATTTCCATCGAGCAATAAAATCTGAAACTCTTTCATTTTCCCTTTGTTTTCAATTTGGAGGGATAATTTTTTTTTGTCTTCAGTAGCATTGAGATTAATTGAAGAAGAAATTTTTTATAGAGATCTTCCCATCCAGTAATTGATTGAGATTGCAAACTTGTATACCACACAAAATCTAGTCTCTGTAATGACTGCAAAAAACCCTAAGCTTTACTACTTATTATTGTTGAGGAGTCCCCATCATGGGATCACAATGAGAAAATAAATGCATTAAGTGTTGTTCCGGATCTACCAAACCATTAAATATTGGGAAAATAGTATTCAAAAAATTTGGTGGGGGAGGAATCAGATCCACCCATTCAGGGTAAGATTTATTTTCCAGCTAAACTAGCACATGACATTCTTCCATGGCTTCCAATAGAGTTGTTAATGCCTAAATTGTGTTCGTAAGCACTTGGGGAATATCCAGATGATCTTGGACCTGTACACGTACAAAAGTTGGATCTTGAAATGGTGCAATGGCCAGAAAAACCACTGGGGGTGGTGCTGGTATTTGCCTTGGATAACCCACAGGAACAAGCCTATAAGGATGTGTTTGATCCTACCTTGTCTATGTACACAATGGAGGGAATTAATTATCGACATCTATAGTTACCAAAAATCCTCTTTGCTAAGGAGATCCTATAGGATGTGCAAGTTGAGGATCTTCCTGGGGAGTATGTCTAGCAGAAATACTGCTTCGAAGTAACTCTGAATTGAGTCTTTTCAACTCTTTAATCTCCTATTCTTTCTATGAAAATATCCCTTCAAATAAAAGATATTGACCTTCTCCAGTGGAAAAGTGATATGTAATATGAATTTTATCTTTACCCTTATTAGATGCCTTTCGGAGGGATGAGAGTTGGTTATTTGAAGGAATAACTAGATTTTGGGTAAGCCTATGATTTCAAGTACCTACACATTATTCATTTGCCTCAGTGTGTACCATATTATAGAAAAGAACTTCATCTTCTGATTCCCTTGAAATGGACTCATTTTCTGGAGGATATTCTGCAATAGTGTTAATAACATTTATTGACGCATAATGCATTGATGGCATTATGTTAGCATATTTTTAAGATCATCTCCTTCTATATCTTCCATGATACTCTACTCTCCTATATGATGGATTATCAGGAGCTGTTTGATGTACAGTAACCTGAAGGGAATCCTCGAATAGTTTAGTTGTGCGCTCTCTTTGCGAATTCTTCCCTAATTGGGAGAAAACTGACTTTTGTTGAGGAGGGGATTGTAGATGTGAAAAATCCACCAGCCCTCTAGTATGGGGCTATTCCTGTTCTTCTTCTTCAAATAGTTGAACTTTGTTTAACAATTTCTAAGGTTAAACAAGCCCCCAACCCTACAAGCTAGGGTGGATCTTGAACTGATATGGCTAAGATTTGTGTAGATACTCTTCTAATTTTGAAAATTTTGGTCCGAACATTAGCTGGGTGCATTACCTGACAACCACTGAAATCACTTTCTTTAGAAAAATTCTGTGCTATTTCAGACATATACGTTATCTGATGGCTGAAATCCTCTAAGAGGGAGGCCTTCTCAAGATTCTCAGATGATTGATGAAAAATTAACTCAACAACTTGTTTTCTTTGGACTCGACTCTAATGAGATCTAGTTGAGGCCTGTTCTTGAGCATACTATTGATTTCATACAAAATATGTTTATTGTAACCAGACGTGGGCAATAACATTTCATGAGACCACTTTTGGTGGGCTTTTCTGATTCTAGAGTGCAGGGAAATGTAATGCTCCATGTTCACCCCATCCTCTAATACGAACACCAGATGGGGTATCAGAAATTAACTGGTGTAGCCTCTTTAAAGCATTGAGGAATGCACATTGAAGGTGTTTTTGATGCTTTTCAACCTTTGGATGTTGGGAAATCGAGAGAGATTCCAAGTCAATTTGGCATTACAACGCTTCTACTACCTTTACATAATTTTTAAATTCATCATATAGTAATACTTTGGTTTTTAAATGATGAAGAGTCTTCCATAAATTGAGGAAGATATCATGAATGCAATCTTCTGCCATCAATTTTGGAATGTTATATTGAGAATTTTCCAAGGGCCAGAACATGACTGGTATTTATCCTTTAGTGAATTATTTTCTCATGTTTAACATATCTTCATCTTCTTTCACTAGAGGTTTCTTTACTTGGTCTGACCAAAGTGGACACTCTGTATTAGAAGACAAATGACCCAAGGGAGGTTTGGAGAATGATCGTTCCCTTACCATGTCTTCTTGTTGAGAAAGTATTTCACTTGTTAATGACAAAGGCATCATACACGACTGGCCTTGTATTGGAAAGTGCCTCAAGATAAGAGGGCTTTCTCATCACTACATTGTCAATTATATAATTATCTTGAAAATGTGAAATAATACTGAGGATAAGACTTTCACAGCGAAGGCCATCATAAGGAGGACCACCATGGTGGATTACAGCAAGGGATAAATCCTCTTGATCCTTGTTCTTCTGGAAACACGAAGGGTTTTTGTGGATCTCATCCAGAGATAGAATCTCTGGATTGGCTGAATATTCATGAAGTATGACTTCATGATCAAGTGTCTGATGGGAAACTTCATAATTACTACTACCACTCCCACAATTTGGTAATAAGAGGGTAGGATCTTGAGCTGCAATAGATAAATGTCTGAGTGATTCAAGAACTCCAGTATTAAGAGGAGTTAGATTTCATCTTGACTCTTGATTTTCCAACTGTGTTTGGAGAGACTTCTTTTTGGATGTTCTCTTACACTTAGTAGGGACCACTTGCTGGGAGAAGTGGTAATCATGGGTAGGTGTATGTTCCTACCTTGGAGTGGTCACCAGAAAAGACCAATTACCTCCAATTGGAAAGGGTTTATGTTACTGATCCTGTTTTCCATATGATATGGGGGAGTATGCCCTATGAACCACCTGGAATGGAATAGAGGTGTGTATATTCTCTAGGATGGCATGCCGATGTTTCATCCTACGTGTGGGAATAGATTTATGTGTCTGTTCCCCTGGTACTACTGAATCAGTTGTTATAAATTCTAGCATGCTTCGAGAATATGGGCAGGAATTTGTGTCTACCCTTTCACCATTGATAAGACGTGTTTAGTGCCATCAGCAGCCAGAACAGGAATATAGGTCCATTTTGTATTTGGAGTAGGTGTATCTGCCTACTCATGTCCTTCTTTTCCTATAAATGGGTATTGAAAATACTCATGTATGGGGGCATAGAGTTGGGTCTACCCTAGATTTGTCATCGGAGCTTTCCGATAGACTTCTCCAGGTGCTGCCAAACGAGGCTCTTAGTAGGCTTGATGAACGCTGGTAGGTGTATGTGCCTGCTGGATGTTTACCATCAATTATGGTTGATGGATTTACTTCAATACTGGAATATGATACTAATGGTAGAATTGGTGATTGTAAGCAGGTGCATGTTCCTATTTACCAGTTTCCACCACATTTGATTAGCAGGATTATTTAAATGCAGTCAGACGAGCCTACTAATTGGATAATAATTTATAAATAGGTTTATGTGACTATTCATGGTACTCCACCAAATTTTCCTAGAGGGATTAGTGGGTTGCTTCCAGATGAGTCCGCTGGGAAGTGGAATTAAGATGGATAGGTGTATGTGCCCGCTCGTTATTTGCCATCAAGTTAGGTTGATGGACTTCTCCAGAGGGGGTAGAGGTAAGAACCTGATCCCAGTTGACCGAATGTTGTCCCCAATGGTTCATCTTACATGATCGAGTCTGAGAGACTTGGGCCGAATATCCAGAGGCAACACCCCTATCATGTTGGGGGTTCACTACCACTCAATTCTCCTAGCGGAAATTGTTGGGGGGAGTCCTTAGGAAGGACCCCTGCATCCTTGAATTGAGGCCCTGAGTGACCTATTGATCCACCTCCCTATAGTACGAGAGGGGATAGTTGTTTCGTTATGGGGATAAGGAACTGAAATGGTTTAAAATGGTGGTTGGCACTGTTTGTTTGTTGATCATTGGTCATTGTTGGTCGGATGATCGAGGATTGTTATTGACTTGGAGATCCTGTCGGGTAGCCTCCAAGATTTGGATTATACCATACTAGCAGTACTCCTATAGTAGTACGTTGGAGACCCATTGTTGAAGATGCTGGGTGGGTAATAACATCCTTCCTGTGGATGAGGATCTAGCTGGATCAACGGTCGGGAAGTTCACATATATCATCTTAAAGAAATCCATTTTAGACTAAAGGGAGTTTTGAGAAAAAAACTTGAAACAAAAATAAACTCTATTAAAGAGACATCTTTTAGATGGATACATGCTTGATCGATTCCTTTGTCTGGCATTACTTTATCAATTGATAGGGGCCTGACAGTGGGTAACGTTATTAACTTGGTTAAGGATTCACGTCGAGTTCACCATTTTTGTTTCGTAGTTTCTTGAAACGAGTGTTCTAGTTTTAAGAATCACTACTTCCAGATGGTTTCCATTGGATTTATTCATGGATCTGGAAACTTCCAACAGTTCTTTATTCAAAAGGGACCTTCTATCCAAAGGAAAGCGTTCATTAAGTTTGAACTTTATGATACTTAGGAACATGCATTGGTTGAGAGGATGGGAGGTTGGACTCATCACACCCTTTTGGGGGGAATTATTGTCTACTCTGGGACTCTCTTTATAAATTTAAGATATTTTCATGAATCTATATTAATTCACCAAGTATAACATAAGTTTTCCTTGGAATTTATAATCAATTATTAACATGTGTAAAATCTATAATTATCAGTCTGTATTCAAGGTTCTTCATTAATGGAGATATCCGTATGTATTTGAGGTTCTCCATTAATGGTATCCTCTCATGTACTATTTATAGATTATTTTAATCATCGTTATGATGATATTGGTTTTTAATCCACTCAGTGGGGCACTCTGGAATTTATTGTCATCTAGGGAGATGAAGGTTTCTTTTGATATTGGAATCATACCTATGAAAAGGGATACCTATGTATCCTTGTGAAAGGAATTTGAACCCTCGTAGTTCAGTTCCTCTTAATGGGAAAAATCATACATTTTAAGGTCATGTGATAAGGACCTAGCCATACAGTTTAATGTCATGTGGTAAGGACATCTAAGCGAAAGGTTCTTAGTCAAATTTTGGTGTGGGACTTATGCCTAATCAGCCCAAGGAACTTGGAAAGGATATGGGTTTCCAAGTAAGATTAGTCCCTATTGGGAATATAGACCAAGGAGAATAGGGTTGATTTGATGTGTTGAGTTTGAGCCTCAAGGAGGCTTCCTACGTATCCGATGTTGGTGGGAATCAAAGCCCATGTAGTTCAATGAGTCTCATAGGAAAGTATAGTCCTTTAAGAGAAATGATTTTGGGATTACTTCCTGAAAAGGATGCCTTGATGATTTGGGGGTTTAATTTTGGGATTATTACTAAGGAGGATGCCCATATTAAGGGAATTAGGGTTGGATTCCTGAAGAGGATATCCAATGAGATCAAGCCCTGATGAAGGATTCCCACATATCCTGGTTTGAACAGGAATCAAAGTTCTCATAGTTCAAGACTTTTGGGAAACTATTGCGACCATGAAAAATCTATAAGACCACGTGATTCATGCTCGGTGTGAGAAACAAGAGGATGTTAAAGATCCAAAAAAGGAACCCACACTTTTCCTCTTCCACTAGTAGAAGAGGGTGCCCCTACAATGGATAGGGTGGACGAGGTCGAGATGACTTGGGAAGAGGGTGAGGTGATGAACCCTCCCTCTATTCACTTTACATTGGACAAGGGTCCAATAAAAGGAATAAGGGATTAAGGTTAGGGGATTATACCTGGATGGATGCCCTAAAATTGATCCTGGTATGGGAGGGATACTTTTCATTTGCTTGAATGGAAAAGCAATTGTGAACCATAACTTCCCTACTAGTGACCTGAGGTTCCTTCTCTTTGAGAAGGTAGTGGTCAGGACTCAAACCCTTATCCTCAAAAATCGAGAACTTCCCAAAACTGTTCTTGGGAGAAAGGTCAATGTGACTGCGGATATACAAACCCATAGACACTCCATGAATCCTAACCCCATTGTGAAACAAATGTGGGAAACCTCTGATTGTGGATATACAAACCCAAATAGGAGACACATTGATGTGCCTTTCCTAAAGGTTTGAGAAGTCAAGAGGTTTTGGTAGAGGTATCAACATAATCCCTTTCAAACAAGGGGAGCCAATGAAGAATAAGCCTTTCCATGGATGGATTTGGAGAGGGGTTGATGGCTTATAGACTGAAGAGAGTAAGTGAATCAAAGAGGGTCACCCAAGTAGATAAGGGCGTGAAAGTATGGGTTCTTAAATATGATTGGGAAACCTGATATTCACTTAAGAGACAAACAACTTGTATGGTAATACTTGAGAGAGATCTGGATAAATCCTTCAGGAGTATTCATAGGTGATCCCAGAAGTGGGGCGCTCAAGTTCCTATGAAAGGAATAAGTATCACTCAAGTGTTTTTGATTTTAGGGAGGTTGGGTGCTTTAGGTGCGCAAGTGTTATGGATTTTAAACACTAAAAAGACTTAAGTACTATGATCCTCCATCAATTCCTCCACTTTTGGTGTTAACGAACTACCTTGAAAGCTTCAGAGGACTTGGGTGAAGCACTAGGGTGACCAGAGCATCAATTGGGATTCAGGGAAATTTGTTCATACAAATGAAGGCCCCAAAGGTCTATTTATAGTAAAAAATGGGACCTTGAGAGAAAGGAGATTGGGCGCGCAGGTGAGTTGTGCGCCATAATGTGGTGCGCAAGTACCGTGTGCGCCGACATTGTTTTGGCTAGACTAAGGTGACACTTTGAGTAATTTTCCAAAATAAATACATCAATCATCTCCAATAAGGGGGTGTGTAGGTGTTTTCACGTAGGTGTCTTAGGATCCTCTTTGGGGACTTCAGCCAAAATTATTGCTCCATACTACGGGGGCTGCGCCCCTGCACCCCTGCTTGGGTTTAGTGTTGGGCTAAGGTCCTGGCCCTTCGGGCCGGTTCCTTCACTACCTTCACTGACCCCTATGAAAAATTAAAAGCCACACCATGAACTTTTTTATCCTGATTTAGGTCATTTTTTGGAGAAGTTCCTGGAAAAAATTTCATGGTGTCTATTGTGAAGAAGGACCTAGAACCTTATTCCCAATCCCTACACTGACATGCTCCCATACTGAAGATAAAGAATCTCTTGCCTCTTTACTAACTTCATGGTTGATGAAAGGAACTCTGCCTAAAACTATTTTTGAATGTAAACCCACAAAACATCTTCTTCATTTTTCTCTCCCATATAAATCATCCACCATTGATGTGTAGCTCCCCACATCTGACTGATTTCCAAAAGGACCCAGTATCCCATTGAGGCCTAGATCAAGATGAAAGCAATCTCGAGCTCCTCTATCCAGCTCTCTATCTCCACATCTGAAACACTTCCCTTGTACTTCATGAAACCCTACCACCGAAAAGAATGAGACTCCCTATTCCAATCATCACCCTTCTCTGATGGATCAACCCTATAGTGGTTAACCGAGTCAGCCTACTAAACCTAAAATGTATGAGCTACATGCAGATGATGAAAATGATCTATAGATAAAAAGAAAATAAGAATTTTCTATGATTAATAGTATGGAATTTTATTTAGATTTATTTTAATTCACATTATTCATTTTAACATTAAAAAAACCCAATTAAAATAAGAACACAAGGCATTATAATGCATGTATCTGTCCTAGGATCTACCCCGAAAATAGATCTACGTCACTTGTCCATTCAATAAGATTAGAGTTTGTGCACTAGATCACATGGCCCCCTAAAATCCTATATCATATCTGGTCTACCTGGACTATGTCACACATCAAGGTCAACTGGAACTATTTCCATACCAATCCATGCAATCCTCATTACGCCTAACTATAAACTCCATCCTATCTATCAACTATCTTCTTTGATACCACTCTATCATGATCCCCTCTATAAAAAGATACCACAATGTGGGGAGATAGATAATAACCCCTTAGTCTCACCTCCAATAGGCCCCTGGTTGGTGACTAGCACTGAGGGTGTAAAAATCTCATGAAATGGGATGCATTATCCTCTATAAATAAGTAGGATTATGAGATAAGATGAATCATCCACAAAAAACTCCAATACATAAAATAAAAATAAACTAAAACTATAACACAATGAATTTATAAATAAAATTGATACAAATAAAAGTCTCCAAAGTAAATTCCCAAAATCAAGCTAAAACAACGACACAACAGCTATCCAAGGTCCAAGCTAGTAATGTCCAACACAGTCAATTTAGTACTCCTAGAAACCTGAAAACAATTTTATATACATAGGTTGAGTATAAAAGTATACTCTGTAGGAAAATAAAAGTATCTCAAGAACATGTGGATAAATCATATTGATGCACTTGTGAGAAAACATAAGAACCAACAACACCTAAACAAGTCAGCTATCCATCTCAAACCTCACCAAGGCATGCTCACCAAATAACGCAATCCAAGTAATATAATATAACAAGAATAAAATAGATAAAGGGCACCCATCACCACTTTTAAATTGGTATTACACTCTCACACCCCAATGTAATACGTCTTTCCGCACACATCTCTTATGTATACCACACAGACCACATCATGCCCGCAGACACCTGGGCTCACCGTCCCACTAGCATGACCACATCACATCTCACCCATAGATGCCCAGGCTATCACATCACAACCACTACCATAACCAGAGTAGTATGGTATCATAAACATGTAGGAAATCAACATCATTCCCTCCTCCTACCATGAACAAACCCCACCATAAGTCACCCATAAGCACAATTATAACACATCTCGCCCGAAAACACTTGGGTCACCACCCCACAAGCACAATCACATCTCGCCTGAAAACACATGGGCTATCACACCCACAATTTAATGAAATAAAATAAGCCCATCCATCACATCTTGTGCAATATCTACCTATCCTAGAAGAGAGATCAAGAAAGCGAGAGTACCCAGCCATACATCCTCCTCATCGGATGTTAGGAAAAACACTCCCTACATGACTATATGGGTGTCGACATATAGTTATCGATGTGGGTGGGGTGCATATAGAAATCAAAAGGAATATAAAAGTATTTAAATATAGACACACACAAACAAAACATATGATTTCACAATAAAAAACTAACTAACACAGAACATAGCCACTTTCACTACCACCTCTAAATGCATAACACCAAACAAACCACAAGCCAAATATCACCACCAATCAAATCCCATTATCCATACAATCCATTTTATTATTAAGTATCATAGACATTTAACCACACAACCCATAATTTATTTATTAATTATCCATTAATATCCCTTTAACCGAACCAAACCCCGCCAATTTCAATCATTATTAAATAATTATTTATTCCATCACTAATTGGGCATCTGTCACAAAGAAACCACAACCTCACCACCCTAAAAGAATGACCTAACAACAAACACCTCACTACCCAGAAAACACGACCATCAAACCAAATGTCGTCCCATATCCTATCACAACCACACATCACTGCCCCACAAGCACAACCACACATCACTGCACATCAAGGATAATTTTATAGATTTAATAAAGGGATTTATCACATTTCACTTTATTTTAGGGGTGTTATCACACGATCCATAAATCATGTGGAAACCATTTCATTATCCAAATATATGTGGTTAGTCAATTTACATTTTAGGGTGATATCAAACAATCACAAAAAATGGTGCATTCATGACACAAATAATTCAGTGCAAACAAATCCCCCAACGACCACAATTTTTAATAGGAAATAAATCCCGTACAATCTATAATATTACTATAGTAACAAATTTATAATAACATAAAAACAAAACCCATTTAACCTTAAATTTAAATTTAACCACTTATTTATCTTTGATTAAGCCGGAAAAACCATAACCCATAGATGGAACTGAATAAAACCCTCATACATTATACACAATAATGATAAACGAGGGATTTACTACCTCAAATAATCTTTCAAACTCTTTGCACACCACATGGAAAGTAATAAATGACTCCAAACCAAAACTACACCATGAGATACCACCGATAAACCTACACCGCACCCAAAGATAAAAAAAATGTTACCCAAACACACAACCCAAACCAAGACACACCAACATAGGGAAAATTAAAAGAAAAATAGAAGTAAATGGATGATAAAAAAAGGATAAATCATCACGAATAAAATATGGGAATCCTAGAATCAATACGCATCAAAAATAATTCCAAACTCTTAAAGATAGTATTATTGGATTTCTTGGAACAAGAGAAGGGAGCGCCAACTATAGGGTTTGAGGAAACCCACAAGAACTCAAAAACTTATAACTACACTACATAGTTGATTTACATGATGTGTAATCACCTTTTAAATCATGTAATATTTGGATTTAAAGTTTTGCTGAAAAATGCATTACGTCAAAGGATTTAACATCTGAATTTCTTACATGATGTGAATCCCACTTACACAATGTGTACCCATTTAATGGGATACCCCTTATATGCATACAAGTCATGAACCAATCAACTACATAATCTATGAACCACCATTACACGTTGTGTAATACATTTACATTTCATGTATTTCCTAGATCAACTCTACTACACCTCTAGCCTCCACAAAAAACTCTCAAAACTTCCCCTGAACTCCTCTAATAACCAAAACCAAAAAAGTAATGTATTGGGAGGGCACAAAACATTAAATAAACATTGAAAGTATGGTTGACCTCTTCTTTACTAGATTAAATCTGATTTTATGAAAAGATTTGGAAATTTAAGACTTTGAGAGATATAAATAGATTGTCTACTATGCCTTTAAAGTCGATATGGAGATCAATGGATCTCACTGTACTCATAGGGTTGAAGATAAAGAACATAAAATGGAGTTAAATTTTTTTTGGTTCAATAGATAAATTCAATAGAGTAAATAAAACTCAATTACCCACTTGTCAAAAATATGGGAATAAGAATCTTAGAAACTGTCTTAAAAAAATAGGATATATTTTAAATGTGTAAAAGATAAGAATCATGTTAATCAATACCAACGTGGGATGAATAAACCCACTAATGAGATGGAAAAAATGAAGTTTCAAATCAATACTCCTTATATGGTACAATACTTCAACTATAAGGAGCATAAACATTATTCAATCCAATGCTCTAAGCCAATGGTTTCCAGAGAGAATTAGTGAAAAACCTATAAGTTTCATAAGGAAGGGAAGGTCATATGTTATCACTACTAATGAGGTGGATCATGAAAATAAATTAGTGATAGGTATGATAGTTATTCATTCAAGAATAGTGAATTTAATTGTTTATTCTAGTTCTACACATTCTTTTATATCTTTCAAGTTTAATAGAACTATTCAAATACCACCTCAAAACATGGGGGTTGAGCTATTTGTGAAACCAGAAAATAGATAATTTTCTGTATCCCAAGTATATAACTCCTCCCCAGTCAATGTCTTTGGAATAAACCTCCTAAAAATATTTTATATTTACTTTAGTGGAATTTGATTCTATATTGGGCATTGAATGGAAGTCCTTATATAAATTCAACATCAAATATCAGGAGAGGATGATCACTCTTCACATCCTAAGTCATCCTATGATTTTTTACAAGTTTAAGGACGAGGATAAATATCATTTGGAATCTTCATCTCATGTTTGGATATTATTGTCTTATGAATAAGAATATCTAGATCAAATGATAGATAAAAAAGATAGAATAATTCTTGAATACTTTCCCATCACGAGGGACTATACTTATATATTCCTAAAGAGTTTTCTATTCCACCACATAATCGAGATGTTGTGTTCTTAGTTAAACTTATACCTGTATCACTACCCATATACAAGACTTTTTAAATAATGGACACCATTTATATATAATAATTAAATAGGTAACACAAGAGAATCTAGAAATGGGTTTTATATGCCTGAGTGCTTCACTGTGGGGTGTGCTGGTCCTCTTCATTAAGATGAATGATGGGTCAATGCACATCAACATTGATAATATTGAACTCAACAAAATCATGAAAAATAACAAGCACCCCTTCCAAATATTGATGACTTATTTGATCAACTACATGTCCCACAATAATTCTCTATGGTGGACATTCGATTGGGATATCACCAATTAAAGGTGAATAAGGAATATATTCCAAATACTACCATTCAAATGAGGTACATAAACTATAATTTTATAGTTATTAACTTTGGACTCACTAATGCTCAAGAAATATTCATAGAATTAGTGAATAGTGTATTTATAGATTACCTCAATAAATTTGTGGCAGTCTTTATAGATGATATTCTAATATACTCTAAAAGTAAGGAAGAACATTAGGACATTAGAATACTATGCCAAATATTTTTCAAATGGGGAAACTATATGAAATGTATAGTAAATTTGTGTTATGGATAGAGGAATTATCATTATTGGGGTAAAGTTTTCACTAAAAAATAGATATCTATGGAACCTTCTAAGATAATGAAAATTTTGGATTTTCCTAGACCAATATCTATAACATATATATGTAGTTTCCATGGAGTAGTTGGGAATTACCGAAAATTTATGAGAAACTTCCCATGATTTTCAAACCATATAACTAAGATGATAGGGAAGGGGGAAATGTTTTTATTAACCAATGAATGTGAATTGATCTTCATTGAATTGAAAAAAAGGCTTATCACTACACTAGTACTTACACTATCCACAAATGGGTAACTCTTCATGGTATATAGTAACACTTCATAAAGGGGATTTGGTTGTGTACTAATTAAAAATGATAAAGTGATACCCACACCTTAAGGCAGTTTAAAGATCATGAGATGAACTATCCAACAAATGATCTTGAGTTGGCTGCATTAATTATCACATTGAATATTTGGAGGAATTATCTCTATTGGGAGAAGTGTGAAATATATATGGATCATAAGTGCCTCAAATATATATTAACATAAAAGGATCTTAATATGAACTAGTGACTATTCTTAGAGATGATAAATGTCTATGAATTCTCAATCCACTACCATCATGGGAATGACAATAAAGTGGCATATTGTCTAACTAGAAAAGATCATGAGATATTATCAATGCTGAAAATTGAGAGGGATCTGATCAACTTAGACATAAAAAGGATGGGCATGGGAATCATAAAGGAAGAAAAATTAGGAATCCTTTCTCAAATAATTTTAAACCACCCATTTTGGAGAAGATAAAGGATCATTAAAGAGATAATGTGAAAATTTAGAATAATGTGGAAGCAAAAAGAAAAGGGAAATCCTTAGAGACCAAAATTGATGAAGAAGGTGTTGTAAAATTTGGTTCATAACTATGTGTACCATAAAATCCTAAGGTAAATATGGAATTTTTGAATTATACACATAGCTTGACCTTCTAAATCAACCTAAGGATCATGAAGATGTATCTAGATACTTGAGAGTAGTATTGGTCAAAAAATATTAAAAATGAGATCATAGAATATACATCAAAGTTCCCCACATATAAGTAGGTGAAGGTTGAAAGGAAAAATTCCAAGGGGATGATGCAACCATTTCCCACAAACAAATGGAAATGGGAGAACATATCTATGGATCTTGTTGTGGTTCTTCCAAATATATCCAAAGAAAATAATGTTATATAGATTGTGGTGGATCATCTTTCAAAGAATACTTAGTTCATTTCAATTTGAGAGGCCTTCCACTCAATAAACTTAAAATTATATACATTATTAAAGTGATCAGGTTATATGGAACACGACTATCGATCTTATCTGTTTGAGATATGAGACTTAACTCCATGTTCCAAAAGAGTTTATAACATTTTTTAAACACTAAGTTGAACATCAGTATGGATTATCACACAAAAAATGATGGTCAATCCAATCATACTATTCTAACACTGTAAGACATGTTGAGAGCATTGTCTATGGACTTAAAAGATATATTGGATCAATATCTTCCACTGGTTGAGTTTTCATACAATAATATATTTCACTCAATCATAGAAATGGATCCATATTAATCCCTCTATGGGAAGAGATTTAGAACACCTATGTTCTAGGTTTAAGTTGGTGAATGAAAGCTATTGGGACCCAAAATGGACAAGTAAATTGTATAAAATATCAAGACCATTCAACAGCACAAAAAGGATACTCAGAGATGACATAAGAGTTATTTTAAAAATCATCGATGAGATATGGAGTTTGAGGTTGGAGACAAAGTGGTCCCCTGTATATCTCCATTGAATAAGTTCATGCGATTTGGGAATAAGGGAAGGCTAAGTCATAGGTACATCATCCCCCTTGATATTCTTTATTACGTTAGAGTCATGGCATATAGACTAGCAATACCACCAAACCTATCTCAAGTATATGATGTATTACACGTATTCTTATTGAATAATTATGTACCAGATCTCTCACATGTACTAAATTCAGTGGTGTTATTTCTGGAAAATGATATCTCTTATAAGAAGTGTCTAGTTAAGTTCTTGCTCCCTAGAGATAAAGTTCTACAAAACCATACAACTCACCAAGTCATGTAAATTGAAATTTCTAGGGAAAAATTTCTTAATGGGGGAAGTATTTAACTATCGAGAGTTTTATCAATGCAATTTCCCTCTAATTATATAATTGGTTCATACATATTAATGTAGTATTATATAAATAATATTCACCACATGATAAAATAAGTAACATTTTATTATAATAATTTGAACATTATATTTATAGAATAAACATGGCTATAAGAATTAAAAATATTATAATGCAATAAAAAATAGAAAATAACATAACTAAAATATGAAAATTTAGATCTGGTCAATAAATGTTTTGGGCATAATGGAAGTGTGTGCTGGGTCATTCCCAATTTGTTTTTTCATGATTGATGATCAATATGATATTTACACAATGATAAATTTTGTGATCAATAGAATTGAATTAAAGAAAACAAATAGGGGATAAAACTTCAGAACCAAGAACATGATCATCACATATTATTTATAATTAATTTAATCAATTAAATAATTACCCTGTGGGAATTATTTCTTCATTGGTGGATATAATAATAGATCTGAATTGTACCATTATTATGTTGAATGAATCAAGAGTATATTCCCTCTAGTAGTGATCCACACATGTTCCAAAAATCTCTAAACGTTGCTATAGTAATCTCATGGTGATAGCATGCAAGATCCCAATGCTTGTGTTGTTCACCTTTGATCACCATGAGAATAGATTTAAAATCATTCTCCTTGATCTCTATAGACTCAAGAGTGGGAGATGGAGGAAGGTCTTTCTCTATTCTTAGGATCATTCTTGGAGAGGGATTTCTCTAGGTCTTGAGAGGATTCTCTCTAGCTATCACTATACACAAAACAAAATAAATTGTATCCAATGAAAATAATAATATAATTGGGTTTAAATACCACTAGGGTTTAGAAATAAATATTTTCACAAGTTCCATTTAATATTTATTTAATCCCTTGTACAACCCTGGGTCTAAAATAATAATAATAATAATAATAATTCGTCGACATGCATTTAACTTGAGAATTAAATTAAATATTATTTAATCAAATAATATCCAATATATATTATTTATCACCGGACCTTAAAACTTGGTTCACCATTCCTATATAATATTTATCAGGACTAGAATAAAGACTATTTATTTAATAAATAAATATCACTGCATTATTCACCAATAAATAAGTAAATATTACATTCACTAAATAAAAAATAAATATTTATTAGATATTTCTCTCACATAATATTTTCTCGAATAAATATTAAGGGAATATATAAAATCAAGATTACAATAATAATTATTAAACTACACATGGGAATAATGTTTATTCAACTTGTTAAATAATAAAAAATAATATATTATTTAACTGAGATTCTGGATACACTTAGTGTGGGACCCTCTAGGCCTCTTCATTAGTGGCATTAGGTGAAGTAGCCTAAAGTTCAAGCTTAGCATCTAGAAACACATCAAGGAACCCATAGAGAAAGAAGTTAATGTTGTGAAAACATAATATATCATATAGATTCTTATTGTGTAATATAATATCTTTATTACAATATCTCTAATAAAGTAGGTTTCACATGGGTGACATCAACGTATGCGCTTGATGTATCTTTCTTTGACTTTTTGAAAATCGAACTTGCCTATAAAACACCATGTATAAGGATTTATTTAGGATATATTATTTCCATAAAATCTCCTAATATATCAACTTCTGTTAAAGACTAGAAGGGAAAAATCCTTTCTCACTTTATTCAGCAATGCAATATTACTCATGACGCAACCAATGTATCCTTCCTCACCAAAAACATTTTTAATCATGGTTTTCATTAACACATAAAAGTACATGAATCATAATACTCATTAATAATAATATTAAATTATAAGGATCAATACACACGTATATATATAGGAAAATCCAATGACATATATAAATGTGGATTTCCTACGGGCGGGTATTGTTCTCATAATATCCCACACTGGATATTACCAAGGGCGGACACCATGAGAAGGTGAATCAAGGTCCTACGATTCTTCACCCCTGATAACCTATATCATTTCCCCCTCAAATAATATCATCCAACTATATAAAATATATTTAAGAATACTATCGTGGCACTTTTGAGTTCTCATCATACTGGGGAACTACTATGACCTTTTAGTGCAACAACTACTCTTTGGACATTATCACATACTATGTTATAAAAAAGAAGAATCATGATGTGATAATAAGTTTATTAATATTAAAAACTATGAATATAGGTTATCATAAAGTACATAGAAGTTGGTTCTAGGGAACCAAATCCAAGAGTCTCCCACTTTAACAAGAGACAACTACTAACAGCCTTCAGTCCTCTAGCTCTCACATGATACTCATGATTCTGTCAAGATATGCCTTTAGTCAAGGTTTCTGCCATTCTCTCTCTTGTGGGTACAATGATTACTAAAAATTCACCCCTTTCATAAAAATCCCTCAAGCGGTGATACTTATAGAGTATATGATTTTTCCATTGGTGTGACCTTGGATCTTTTGAAAGAGCCACTACTGTAGTATTATCACAATACAACGTGATAGGTTATTTAACACTAATTACCACATAAAGGTCCTGGAAAAATTCCATATCCAAATGGATTCGTTGGATGCATCAGATGCTTCTATATACTCGAGATCTACTATAGAATCAGTGAAAACTGGATCCCTTCAACTATTCAAGCTCAAAAATCCTCTGTTGAGATAGAAAACATATAGTAACAGTGACTTTAGATCATTATGATCTATTTGAAAACAAGAAATAATATAACCCATGATGACCAAATCCGTATATCCTTCATACACTAGGAATATATCCTTAGTTCTTCTAAGACACATAAGGATAACTTTAATAGAAAACCAATTTTTTTCTTTTATATGTACTTGCTATCTTCCTACGATGATCAATTAATAGTTAACATAAAGTCTAGTACATAACATGACATATGTGATCGATCCTATTGTTGAAACATATGGGATATTACTCATTCTCTCTTTCTGATGTTGTGTCTGAGGAAAAATTTTCTTAGAAATATGTATACCATGTGACACTAAAACAAATCCCCTATTAGAATGTTTCATAATAAATCTATTTAGTATTTGGTTAATATATGTACTTTTAATTAGTCTAAGAAACCTCATAGATCTATCACAAATGATCTTGATCCCTAGAATATAGTCTACTTCACATAAGTCCTTAATGAAGAAACACTTGTTTAACTATCCCTTAATAGACTGTAAGATTGATATGTCACTTCCAATAATTAATACATCACCAACATATAATACTAGGATAAAAACCAAATTCCCACTAAACCTCTTGTAAACACATGGATCAAATTCATTCTTAATAAAACAAAATTCCTTTATAGTTTTATCGAAATGAATGTTCTATAACCTAGATGCTTTCTCCAATCCATAAATAGATATCTAGAACTTGAAAATCCTTTTGAAATCACCTGGAGTCACAAAAACTTTGGGTTATGTCATATAGAAATCTTATTTAAGGTTACCATTAAGTAAAGTAGTTTTGACATCCATCTTAGAAATTTCGTAGTCATGGTAAGCTGTGATAGTAAGTAGAATTCTATTGGACTTAAACATGGAAATTGGTAAAAAGTTTTCATCTTAGTCAATTACATGATGATTCTTAAACCCTTTAGACACTAAAATTTATTTATATATATTTAATTTAACTTACATGTACAATTTTCTCTTGAATACCCATTTTCACCATATGGGATTTAGACTAACTAGCACATCGAACAGAACCAAAATTGGGTTCTGATACATGGAATTAATTTAAAAAATTCAAGGCTTCTTGTCATCTTACATATTTTAAGATATTTACTTCCTCTTTGTAGGAGATATGATTATTACTATCAACCAATAATGAGTCACCATCTTTTGTGAATAGAGAACCATATCTCTCTAGTTATCTTACCTCTCTTGTACTCCTATACAATACTTGTGTTTTAGGAACTTCTTCTTCCATGGGGAAATGTGTAATCTATTCCTCTATCAACTATTGTGTATATTGAGCATCAAATTCATCGAAGTAAATATTTATCCCACTATAATTTTTGAGTATGTGATCCCTTTCACGAAATATGACTTGTCTGGTGATAATTACTTTCTTTTCTGAGGGGTTTCATTGGAAGTATCCCTTCGTTTCCATAGGATACCCTATAAAGATACACTTTATGCCTGAGAGTTCTAGTTTTTTACCTAATAATGCCTTAAAAAATTCATCGCAACCCCATACATGTGTATGTGACAAAATGGGTTTCTTTCCACTCTATAACTTGAAGGGAATTCTATTTTCCACTTTAGTTGGTACTTGGTTTAATGTATATGATGAAATTTTTAATGAATATCCCCAAAAGAATAATGGAAGATCTCTATGACTCATCATCAAACTTACCATGTCTAACAAGGTAAAATTCCTCCTTTCACTAACACCATTCCACTATGGTGTGTAAGGTGGAGTGAGTTGAGATAAAATCCCAAACTCCCATATTAATTTGATAAACTCTTTGTTAAGATATTCACCACCTCGATCTGATATAAGATTCTTTATCTTCTTCCCAATTTGATTATATACTTCATTATTTAATGCTTTGAATTTATAAAATGACCCAAACTCATACCTCATCAAGTAGACATAGCCATATCTACTCAAGTCATCAGTAAAAGTTATAAACTAAGAATACCCACCTCTAGCTTCTATTGGAAATGTTCTAGACACATCAGTGCGTACCAATCCTATAAGATCTATGGCCCTTTCACCCTATCCACCGAATGACAGTTTAGTCAATTTTTATTGTAAAAAATCAAGATATATTATAAGTATCTTTACAATATAAGAGTCTAAATAACCATATTGATGGATCTTTGTCAAACACTTCTTGTTTACCTGAACAAGATAATGATTCCATAACTGGTTGTTATATGAGTTGTGTGAACATGATTCATTATCAATTTACAATACTTGTTTTTTATAATTTAATATATACATACTATTATTTAAATGTCCCATACCATAATATATGTGTTCTTTATAAAAGAAATGTATTATATTTCAAAATTTGAAAATAAAACCATATACATATAGGAATGATACATAAATTATGTTCTTGGTAATAGTTGGCACATAATAACAATTTTTAAAACAAAAATCATTCTCTTCGTAAATGAAATGTGGTAGTCACCAATGGCTAGAGTAGCCAACCTCACACCATTGGTAGCTCACAGATCCAACTCTCCTCTAGAAATATTTTAGAATCTACTCGGTTCCTGTATTTGGATATAGATGAAAGAACCATAAGATGTATCTAATACCCAATGTGTATATATTGAAAGATTACAATCGATAAAAAATTCACATTTTTCTTCCCATTACGTATGCATGCAGTTCTTATTATAGCGTCTTTTCTTACCACATGAAAAACATACTGCCTTCTTTTCATTGACCTTCCACTAGATCTTTCACTTCTTAGAAGGATGGTGTTTGGGATCTTTAGACCTTTTTTTGAATCTTGGACCCATTTTCCTTGTTGTTCATTTTTTTATTCACTATAAGGACCATGGTTTTGTCACACCCCATTTCCTTAACCACTTTTCAAATCAAAGTAAGAAGTTCTGAAAGACTCTTCCATTGTTTCTCATATTGTGATTAACCATAAAATTGGGGAAGTTATTGGGAAGTGATGAAAGTTTGAGATATGTGCAAAAATCGTACGAGGAGAATTTAATCCCTAATATGTCTAATCATTTAATGTAGCCAATAATCCAAACTACATGAGGTCCAGATGGTACAGAATTTCCAAGCTTAGTTGTAAAAAAATCATTAGATATCTTGTATCTCACTTGTCTCTCCTTATCTTGATAGAGATCCTAAAGGCGAGGCATCATGCTATACGCATCCATGTACTCATGTTTCTTCAAAATATCATTGGTCATGGATGATAACATAAAACATTAAACATATATAGCATCATTAAAATGTTCTCATAGAGACATAACTCTTTATCACTAGTCTAATTTTCAGGCACTTTAGGAATTGGTTCTTCCAGCACATAAAATTTCCTTTCATAGAGAAGGATAATGGGTAAGTGACTTTGCCACTATTGGAAATTTGTTCCAGTGATATGGTTATCCTTCTCAAGTATGGATCATAGTGATATGTTTGAAGTCATTTTATTATTGTTTATAAAAATAAGATGAGAAAAATTTTAGTACTTTATTATCATAAAGTTAGATAGATAAATAAATATTATATTTATTAATCCCCCACTATTTTATCAAAACCCAATATCCCTCACCATTATCTCTAGAGTATCCCATTTATTGGACATTCTAGTGGAAATAATCTATATTACTCGTCTCATTACCCTAAATTTGGTTGGTCAAGAAACTTGAATGGTTTTAGGTAAGAATTCCAAATTAAAACTACATTATCTCATAGTTCCTTGATCTGTCAAGTGGACTCCCCAATACTAAAATCCGTAAATTGGATTTCCTCAACCCTTGCCTCTCAGTTACACCAAGTCCTACTTTGGCAGTCAACCCTTGATGTGAACTAATTTAAGTTAACCCAAATATTCATGTTATAATTCACCAATAATTGAAAGCACCCAAACTTTGGATGGTAAAGCACTGTGAACTATGGTTTGATTTTTACTAAAGTAGTGGAAAACTATACCAAATTAATATATATTATTGAGGGATTTTATCCTTTTATGAATAAATATAAACTTATTACCATTATTACATTCTTATTAACTTTAATTGGATTTATTTAAGTGAGTAACCATGTCTTAAAAAATATTTATGCACAATCTAATTTATTTTAGTTATATCTTGCATGCTTGTTAATTCATTAATTCATGTGATCATGAAAAAACATCCATAATTAAATAACCATGCAACTTGACAGAAATAGAATAATGAAGTGTATGATCATGAGATTTTAATAATGGTTGGTTTATCTAGAGGATGATAAAATAACTTTCAACTTAGGGTAAAAAACCTTGAACCAACTAAGGTTTGTGTTACGACTTTCCACCTGTCCACCTATATATCTCTCTTGGATTGGTTTTTCCTCGACTCTAAACTTGAACTGTCTACACTAACTTGTGAACTCCATCCATTACATATCACACAAAGGTGAGGGGAAAAAAGTTTACATAAAAGAAACCATGGGCACACATGACCATACATAATGAGATGAGACATGACATACAAGACACCAATTTAATCTAATAATAAATTAAATGAAACCAATAATATACAAAGGTCTGGTCTATGATCATGATCATCCACATGCATTCAATGAATTACGCATTTAATAAAACTAGCATTAAATTATCAATAATTATTATTTAAGATAAATTGTGCTCGAATCAATTAATTATCTTCTTTAATTAATCAATTATTTTATCTTAATTCTCATCTGAATTTATTTAAGATTCTCATCCATTATAATTTTAAATAAATTAAATAAATTTATTTAAAATTAACTATGTACATAAATGTACCTTAGAGGAAACACGGTGAATATGCCTTTGAATCTACCCAACATGTATTATACTCATATAATCTTTACTCTTGTGACATATGGAATGCATTACTTATCACATACTTTAATGAAGTGTACTATCAACTTAATGATTACACAAATTAAATGATTTTTATATCACATGTTATTCTTAAATACATGTAGAGTAATAACTATAATACGACTCACTGATGATATGTAGATCTGAAAATTACATAGAAATTAATTAAACACACACACACACACATTAAAATCCATCACATGGCGTCTCCTATCAATTTAATGACCACACATTAGAACATGTTGATAAGGTTTACATAGTATAATAAATTAATTTTAATTATATGTAATTTCTTATAAGTACAAAACATGTAAAAATGATCTACAAAGCATATACATTTCTCACCGTCTATCTGAGGCACATGACTAAGGAATTATCATGTAAACCGCGCATTGGAAAAATTGGAGTACATGACATGTATAAGGAATACATGGAATGTTGTATTTGAGTTACATGGTCACATGTCAATTAGGCCATGTAAACTGATAACCGACCCATCTATGACTGTAGGAATACACACAATGTATTTTGGCTACACGGTGTGTACTTTGGATGACTGTGTTCCAGGATGCACGATCAACATGTGATGTATAATTAAATGCACCACATTTTTTTAATGTGCATGAATTTATTTAATTTTGAATCAATTCTTGGTGTATTGAACACTATCACATGATGTGAAACTTTGGTTACACTTATTGTACTCTTGTGTTATCTAGATAGAATCCCTGGATCCTCCAAACGAGATCTTAGATTTTATTTATTCATAAAATAAACCAATTTGATTAGATATATGTGAAATTAAATATTAAGAATCAGATCTCATAATTTGGTTTAAGGAATGATTAAACTATGAATTGAAAACTAAATGATAAATACATAAATCAATCAACAATCTTTAAATAATTATAAATAATTATGTGACCACTCTGATACCAGATGAAGGTTCTAGGCAGAGTGGAATCTTGCGATGGGTCATGCCCAACTTTTATTTTTTTATGACCGATGATTAATCCAAGATTTACACAATGATAATCATCATAATCAATAGAATTGAATCAAAGAGAACATACAAGGAATAGAATTATAGGACCAAGCACATGATCATCACATATTATTTATAATTAATTTAATCAATTAAAAAATTACCTTTTGGGATTCATTCTTCATTGATGGATTTTACAACAAATCTGTGTTGTACCATAATTTCATTGAAGTAATCAAGAGAATATTCCCTCTAGTGGTGATCCACACATATTACAAAAATCTAAGAACACCATTGTAGGAATATTTGGATTCTAGCACGATAGATCATATCACATGAATTATTATCATTTGATCACCATGAGAATAACTTCCAAAGAATTCTCCTTGATCTCTCTAGACTCAAGAGCGGGAGGTGGATGAAGATATCTGTCCATCCTTGTGAGTGTTCTTGGAGAGGGAGATCTTTATGTCTTAAGAGGATTATCTACAGCTATCATTGTACACAACACAAAATGAATTGGATCTAATGGAAAAATGATATAATTGGGTTTAAATACCGCTAGGGTTTAGAAGAAAATATCTTCACAAGTGCACTTTATATTTATTTAAGCCTGTGAAGAATCCCAAGTCTAACGTAATAATAATAATATTATTTCTTCGACACGTGTTTAACTTTTCAATTAAATTAAATATTATTTAATCAAATAATATCCAATATATATTATTTACCCTCGGTCCTTAAAACTCTATCCAAATTTCCTCCATAATATTTACTGATCCTTGAATATTGAATATTTATTTAATTAATAATTATTATCCAATAAATAAATAAATATTATATTTATGAAATAGAAAATAAAATTTTAATATATATTATTCTCACATAATATTCTCTCGAATAACTAGTGATAGAATATATGAAATCAAGAATACATGAATAATTATTAAATTATGTGTGTGAATAAAATTTATTGAATGAATAATTTTTTTAGAAACCTAATAATATTTGACATGATTAACCAGAATCCTTGGAAATAGCTCCCCAATAGAGGAAACTGACCCTAGAATTGAAGAGAGAGGAAAAATACATCAGAACAACCCTAGAGGCACCACACCTTCCATCAATATAATCAACCACAAAACCCATAGAGGGTCCTTCCATGAATCTTGAGGGCACAAAACATCCATGGTAGTCACCGTCTTCTACCCAACATGCTCCGTGTTGGTCACCAAATCACGAATGACATTCTTGAGGAAGATCTTCAGCATGCCTCGTGTCTCTTCATAGATGAGGTTGATGATCCTCTTAATGCCCCCTCTTCTGGCCAGACATCAAATCATAGGTTTCGTGATTCCTTGGATGTTATCATGCAACACTTCCTATGACGCTTCATACCACCCTTTCCCAGACCCTTGTCTTCCTTTCCATGCCCCCACATTTTCGATATCAGAAACACGAAGCAACTGAAGGACAAGGAAAACTTTATCATGTGAATAATGTTTATTTAAATTGTTAAATAATAAATAATAATATATTATTTAGATTAGATTTCGGATAAACTTAGTGTGTGACCCTCTAGGCCTCTTTCTTAGTGGCATTATGAGAAATAAACTATAGTCTAATTTTATCATCTAGCAACATGCCAAGGTACCCATAGAGAAATAATTTAATGCTGTAATGACATAATAACTCATATAGATACTTAATGTGTAATATAATCCATTTACCATGATATATCTAATCAACCAGGTTGCACGCTGGTGCCATCAAGCTATGTGATTGATGTCTCTTTCTTTAACTATCGAAAAATAAAACTTTATTATAGAACACCATGGTCATGGATTTATTTTTTCTATATCATTTCAATCAAAGGGAATAAGATATCAACTTCCATTAAATAATATAATTGAAAAATCCTTTACCACATTTTCATTAATGTAATATTATTTGTGATGCACCCAACATATCTTACATCTCTGTGAACATATTCATCACAATTTTTGTCAATACATCAAATTACGGGACTCATAATACTCATTAATAATAATATTAAAGTCCAAGGGTCAATGCACACATCCACATATAGGAACATCCAATGACACATATAAATATGGATTTCCTACGGGTGAGCCTCATTCTCATGATATCCTACACTTGATATTACTAAGGGCGTACACCATGAGAAGGTGACTCAAAGTCCTATGAATATCCACCCCATATAGCCTGTACAATTTTTGTCCCTTAAATGATATCAACTATTAATATAATATATATTTAAGAATGCTATCCTGACACTTTTGGGTTCTTATCATAGTGGGGAACTACTATGACATTTTAGTGTGACAACTACTCTTAAGAAATTATCACATACTATGTTATGTGTAAGAACAACCATGTTGTGATAAGGAGTTTATTAATATTAAAAAATATGAATACAAGTTATCATAAAGTACAAAAAAGTTGGTTCTAGGGAACCAAATCAGACACTCAATCCACTAGAATAATCGCATGTAGGAACAACATTATAGAAATGAAACAAAACATTAATAATTCAATATTAATCTTAGAAATAAATAAATAAATAAATAAATATATATATATCATTGAGATAAAATATAAGTGAATTAATAATGAATGAAATATGCGATATTTATAGGAAATAGGGAACCCATGTGACCATTACAAATATGGTAATTTTATTAATAATCTGACTGTTGGAATCTGACCATTAGAATAATAATCCGACCATTAGGAATAATAACCTAACTGTTAGAATATTATACTCACTTAAGGAAGTATAAAATAATATTTAGGTATCTTATAAAATGATAAATTACATATATATGTAAAAATACTTGTAAATAAAATTTTTAAAATTAATAAATAATTTTTTATATTTTTGAAAATCATATATGTTTTATTTTCATTTTCATAAAAACTATAATAATTTAAAAGAAATATTATTTTTATAAAATGTATTTATAAATTAATGTGAAAATGTATTATAATTATAATATAATTTATGGGACCATAAGTAATTTATCAATGGGTCTAAAAATCGATCATAATATTAAAATTATTATTTTTTCAAATAAATAAGAATTTAATTTGAAAATTAAATTTCTCATATTTAGAAATTTATTTTCATAAAAATTATTTTATTTTTTGAATCTAAATTTTGAAAAAAGATGAATTTCTTAGTATTTTTCTAAAATAGTTAATTTTTTAGTGAATAGTGAAATATAACAAAATACAATATTTAACATTATAAGTTAAATACACATTTAATTGCATAAGGGATGATTTAAGCACTAATTTTTTAAAAATAAAATTCAAAATTTATTGTATATAATCATAAGAATCAACACTATTTGTATTCCTGATCCTAAATAATAAACTAATGAATATAATATTAAGAAAAAAACACCCCTCTCCTCCCCTTATAAATACCACTAATCACCTCCCATTCTACTCACATATTTTAAGACTTGAATCATGAAAAATTTATACAAAATTCTCTTCCCAATCCTATCCTACACTATTTAGTGTTTCTGGTCTCACCAAAATTCCAAATATAAGTACCTTAAGAAGTTTCTCAAAGAGAGGAAATTCAAGAGGTAATATTCTCAAACTACCTCTATTTTAATTCTTTTTTTCCCGACCTTCTCTTCACATACCTCATAAAAAATTATATAATAAATCTTACATCATATATATACAAGAATTTTATATTCATAATGTAATATGTACCTTCTATCCTCTTCACTTCTCCTATTATTCTTAAAATAAAACCATTTTTCATATTATTTCGGTTCAAAACCTCCAAGGATGATGAATGTTCATTTTCCATTATAGCCCTCATGGAAGATTTAAATTAACTTATAATGGTTTAAAATTGTTTAAATATGTATATCATATATTGTTTCATATTATGGAATGAATATATGGCTATAATATTAAATAAAATAAATCTAGTTCATGATGGTCGGTAAAACTGCCAAAATAAAATAACCACATAATATTAGCATTTTTACTAAATTAATCATCCATATGTCGGAACATGAATGGGTATTTGGGGAAATTTATATATTTTTTAAGGACATTAATATCATTTCATTTAATTTCTGGTGGTGTAGTACCATTTTACAAGAATCTCCTTAATTTTCCTCAAGTGATTTGACCCTGAACCATGAAATGAAATCCCTTGGAAGAGTGAAATTATACTTATATCTCATTGAAAATATTATAAATGAAAAAAATATAATCATATTAAATAAAATATAGATGTAAAATTTTCTTAATTAAGTAATTAATTATGTTAATTTTATTATTCCAGATGGTAAGTGAAAGTGTGGAATGTTTCTGAAACATAAGGTAAGGGATCTATCGAAATATCCCTATTTTATTTGGGTTATGATTTCTCTCTATTTACCACATGTTATATTTATAATTTTATTATTTACTTATTATATATTTTGTATATATGTCCCCCACATATATAACTATTTTAATTCTCCCTTTTTTATAGGGATATGCATGTGTTAAATGTTCCCTTATCAATTTCATTTGTTAAGAAAACCTAATTATATGGAACTTCTCTGCCTCTTACCCCATTTCAAGCAACACTCTGTAAAATGTTTTAAAACATACTCGGTTTCTAAAATTTCACATTTGAATATTTAAAACCATTTTTAGTTCATTTTTGGTTTTATTTAATTTTATATGCTCTTTCCCTTTCAAAAGACTCATTACCCTTTTCCCTTAAACCTTTCTTAAGAGGTATATTTCCAAAGTTACATATCCATTATTTTTAGCATATTCACTTCAATTGGAAATAATTTTTCATGAATCATGCTTATTTTTCATCTATGAACATCCAATAATGTTTTAATTATAGATTTCCTATATACAATTATGATATTCCATCTGATTATACTATAAGATATGATTTTGAAACCCATTTCTTTTCATGGTAATATTTATGTTTATGCATTATGTTTGATTCTTTATGTAGAACACATATCATGTACATATAATAATGGGTATTCCTAGATAGAGATCCAATGAATAAATTAATTATTCATGTGACATTATTTATGGGATGGGGGAGTAAACCTTATCAGCAATGGGACTTTGTCCACCATGTGTTGTTTTCTTATAAGTTAGCCTTTACTTATGATTATGTCATGTTTTATGTTGTTTCCAAAATCCTCTGTTTACATGATCTTATGATTCCATGTTTCATATGTTACTATCCTATTATTATTCATGAGCCTTGTATTTCATGATATTATGTTATGAATTTTGACTCATATGTTATGTGTTGTTATCATGTTTATTCCATTATTAGGATTTATATATCACCCCTTTTTTTATGTATTCGTAGATTATTTTATGTAGTTTTAGGATATCAAAGGATCTCATTATGGATATTAAAATAAAGATGTTTTATTTTAGTTTCATGTTTTTTACATAATTAGTTTCTCAAATACGCTAGTCCTCTTGATCCTTAGTTTGTATTTATTTGATATTTATGTGAAAATTCATGAAATAATATGTGTAAAAGTATTGGGTCACTATATTATATTTTTATTTAACTAGAAACTTTCTAAAATAAACCAAATAGGATCCCACTTCATCAACACCAAGACACATAGAACATTACTTAGAAGGAGGGAACATAAAACACTGAGACTCTTCTAAAACCTTATCTTTTTGGAAATAATGTATAAACAAAAATTAACATTTATACCATGGTATAAAATAACCAAACATTAAAGGAAATAACATCAACTAATGTTGATATTCAACCTAAATATATTTAAATTCAAGGAAAATAACCAAACATTAAACTAAAATCTGGCGTAATTCATTTATGGCCCAAATTCCAAAGACTTGCTAGAGAAGACCCACATAAACATTTAAAGAAATTACATATTGTGTACTCAATATTAAAACACAAAAATGTGGATAAAGAAAATTTAAAACATAGATATTTTTTATTCTATTTAAATGAAACTAAAAAGGATTGGTTGTAATTTTTTAACCCTCTAATTATAGGTTTGGTACACATGAAACGAATTTTCTTAAAAAAATAGTTCCTAGTCTCGAAAACAAAAATAATAAGAAAATGAATATTTTGAATAATATAATCTAATGAGGAAACAATTTATTAATACTTGGAATAGTTTAAAAGTAATTTTTTATGTTTTTTATAAAAAAATAAGTGATCAAATTTTAATACAATATTTTTATAAAGGACTAATTTATATTGATCATAATATAAATGATGTGGTTGTTGGTGGTTCCCTAGTGGAAAAGACTCTAATCAATACAAGTAATCTTCCCAAAAAAATGTCTTAGAAAGCATAAAAGTTTTCTTTATGGTATAGTGTAACCATTAGAGGAGTCCATGAGGTGTTAAGATTAGTTTTTAAAAATAAGGTGGGAAAAACGTTTGAATAGTAATGTACCCTACTCCAAAAAATTTCCCTTTCCAAAAGAAAATCCCAACCTCATTCCCTGGATCATTGTTGTATTTGTGTCTCTCATACCCACTATTCTAAACAATGAACAAATTTGAGAGACCCTTTTGAGAGTTGTGAGGAAAATTTCAAAGGCCTCTCATATAACTAACATATTAAGAAATAACCATACAATCCATACAACTCTAGATGGAAAGACAACTAATACTATAGGAAATAGGGTATTGCAACCAACATCAATAATCATGGAACCCTTCAGGGTAGGGAATTCATACTTCACCACCACCCAAAAACACTTATCCATCACAAATACCATTTCAATTTCCCCCTCTAAAACTGAATCCTAGACTAGAATAATTAATGGAACAAATGGATTAAAATAATCACTAATTCACACAAACAACCTGAGATTCTTTACAAGTCCTAAAAAATCAATTAGTATAACTAGATAACTTCATGCTAGGAACTATCTTCTTAGCCCCCAATCAACCCTAGGAATAGATTAAATTCTAGTTCCATCACACATTAATGTGATACACTATGTAAATGACAAATGAGCCATACAATAGAGATATAAATTCTTAAGTAAACCACAATTCCAACCATCTTTATAGGAAAAAATAATGAAAATCCTTTCCATGAGAGACATAACTCTAAAATAAAGAGAGTGTATTTTAATGATCCATCTAACTCAATTGTTCCTATTCCATTTAAACAAATGTAAACCTAACCATGGAAACTAAAATAAACTGATATTGATAGGTAAATATTGGAAAAATTCAAAAAAGTGAAGGTTACCATTCCCTTGATTAATATTGTGATGAAAATTCCATGATATGCTAAGTTCATGAATAAGATATGTACACACTACAGGTGACTTTGAGGACATGAAAATGTGAACATGGTAAGGTTTGTATGAGCATTTATAGAGCCATCATTTCCCATTCAATTAAATAATTTTTCAATATTCTCGATTTCATTTACTATAATGGAGTATTTATTTTTTGATTTCATGATTAATTTGGGTGTATTTATAAATATTATTCCTCACTCAATTTTACCATAATTATATATTGGAGAGTATAATCCAAATTGAATAGTTCTTAAAATAAAAAACCAGATTACTACACACCTCTTTGGTGTGCTAGGGTATGTTCATATGAGGGTAAAAAACTTAATTTAATTTATAATTTTTATGTTATTAAAACATAATATTTAATATAATCGGACATAACCCAATTATATTTGGGAGACCCTTCTTGGAAAACACTAAAAATATAATTAATTTAAACTATGGTACATTATATATGAATTTTGGTGGTGAAATTGTTAACCTAAACATTCTTGATTCCATGAAGCACACCTTATATGAGAATTCCTCTCCTTAAAATAATTTTATTTATGTACTACCTTTCCCCAAATAAAATTATCTTCTTCACCTTGATCCCTTATAATATTTTTCATTATTTATAGACATTTTTGGAAATGATTCATGTGTATAATATTTTAATGGTTGGGAATAATTTCAATCATGTTTATTATTATTTTTTATTTCTTTTGAACCGAGGACATAATAACCATTGATGATAATAATTAGTTTATAAAATCTTAAACCTCAAATGAGAATGTTTCCATTGAGTAGTTGAAAGATATCATTGACCTCACTCTTTTTTCATTCCCTCAAATACATTATTGTAATTTATACCATTCCCTCAAAATTTAAAATATTAATTTCTTGAGAATGAAATTATTTTCTTCTCATCAATGCTATTTCACTCCATTAAGATAATGAATTGTGATTTCATAAAATTTTGATAGAGTATGAATAGGAATTGGGATGTATAATTGCTGAAATTCCTAGTATCATCCCATAAACTTCCATGAATATTATATTATTAAACTTTTATGCTAAAATTTTGAGTAAGGAACAATGTTGTATAAACCCAAACTACCTTGATGTTGTTAAAAAGGATGTATCCAAATTATTGGTTGCTAGAATCATTTACCCTACTCTGATATACTATGACAACCCTTTTAATTATTACAAATTAATTCATGATTTATTATATAATATTTCACATAATACGACCCATAAGTTTGATAAGTATAGTTTTTTTGTGTAATTAAGTACATTACATAACAACTTAAAATAGTGGGGTACATCAACATTATTGAAAACATTCTCAACATGCTCATAATATTCCATCACACTTAAAACTACATGGGATAATCTTGGGAAATACATAATAAAGGGGTGATCTATAAAGCACAATAATGGAATAATCAAAGAATTACATTAATAAGGCATTATATGTTAGACAATATTCATTTCAATAGGAAATAAAAGGGGTGAGAATAAAAAACATGAACAATGATGCATGATATAACATGATAACATAAAAGGCATCATGGGAATGTGGAAACAACTTTAAACATGAAATCATAAGAATAAGTTAAGGTTATCCAGAAAGACATCACAACATAATGATCTTAGGATAACCTCCCATACACCATACATGGTGTCTCATGAGATTAAAACATTACCCAATGCATTGGAGCACTATATGGGCGCACCTATCATACTCATATCATGTATATGCATAAGTGTTTCACATAGATCATATAACATAAGAACATATTTCATCACATTTAATACCAAAATTAAGGATTTTGGGTTACACACATTAGATTCCCAAATAAATGAGGTATTGGAACAACTATTTGAATACCCTTGAGTGGAAATGGGTATGGGTATACACCACACAAATTTTTGGCATGGAAAATCGCAGTGACATTTCAGCAGCATAATAACAATACTTAAAGATTAATAAAATGGTTCAATGAAAGATAAATGGGTCTCTAATAACATGGAAATAAAAAATGTATGAGGGATATGTAGTAACATAATAAAACATGAAAATTTTGGAATTAATAGTCACATGTCAATTAGGGTTCTTAAATAAAAACTTGTCATGAAAAAATTACAGGATAATTTCGGCAGCATAATGGGGGTACACTATAAATCGTAAAAGATATTAATAAGAGTGAAAGGGGAAAATAATCATTTTTAAATAATAAGGTTAGTAATAGGGGTGTGTAAAATAATATTCCATCAATGGGAGTTGTAATACTAAGTGTATTACATAAATAAGGTTCTTGAATAAAGATAAGAATGAGAGGATCCCTTACCTTAAGAGAGTGATTGTAAAAGCTTGGGTGGAGCATCTTGAGAACTTGGGGGAACCTTGGGAGGACTATAGAGAGTGGAGGTCAGAGTAAGTGAAATATAAAAGGTTTTTTTTTTGTGAATAGTAATTGGATATTGGGTGCGTTTATATAGGAAAAGAGAGGGGAGTTCTATATTATTTTTCAAACATAGGTTTTGGACTCTATATAATAAAGTAATCAAAAACAAAAACCTTCCCATGGTTTTTTCCATGGTTTCTACCAATGAAGAGTGTGTTTATTTATTTTATAAATAAAAGGGCTGAAAATAATTAATATTACACTTTGAGATGTGGTAGTGAGTCATGTTTCTAAAGAATTTATTTTAAAACCTTAAAATATAATATAGGTTTTTGAGGATTTATAAAGGCTTTATAAAATTGTTCAAACAACCAAAAAATTTTAAATTGAAAATGTTTATAATTTCATGGATATGTTTTATAGAATTTATTACATCACTTTTGGGTCATTATGATGTTATAATACACATCATATATTTTTACCATATTTAATTTTTTCCTGAAAATTTGACTATCTTAGAAAATTCTGAAAAATTAACTATTGAATTATTTAGAAATGATGATTCTAAAAAACTTATTTTATAGAAATTATTTTATAAATATGTTAATTTTTACTTTTAAAAAAGTAATCAAAATTTATTGAGAATTTTTGGGTTTTTGACAATAACTGTTTTCGAACACTTATAAAAAGTACATTTGACTTCATGAAAATTATATTATAATTTATATTTAATAAAAAATTATTTAATTGTATTATTTTATTAAATTATTATTTATTTTTAAAATTCATTAATCCATCAAAAAGTAGTGTCATAATTGAAATTGAATATTACATAAATATATAATTTGTGTTTTATCGTATGTATAAAGTAATAATAATAAGAAGTAAATAAAATCATTATTCTGTTAAAAGTGAAATATAAATAGTTATATCAATAGGGTATTGATACAAATACCTTTTTTACACCAAAAAATTCCCTGATGGTAAGGTGCGTGATGGTGATATTTTAATGGGGTGGTTTGGCATACATGGTTTTGGTTGTGATCTCTATGAGCATGAAATTTTCCTGCTAACAGTTTCACTCGTTATTTAGTTTCTATATCTCAGCTTGGGATTGGTCATAAAAAAATATCCATGATGGTATCTCCTTCAGAAGCTCTGATAAATGGGTTTCATATAAAAACCCAAACCACTTCCTTTGTTTGTGTCAATTGTATTTATAAAAACCCTATATTTATACTAATTATATAACCACTATTCAATAATTATATTTTCATTTGTTAAGATGCTTAATTATATTTTAAACTTGATAGGATACAATAAGACCAAATAAGTTCATGCATTTTATATAACCATAATAGGGAATTTAATTCAATCAAAAAGGGAATTTTATATATAAAAGTTAGGTTTGTTATAATCTTCCCCCATTTAAACACTTCACCCTATTAATTTTCATTTCATACACTAAAATAGGTGAGGGTAATTTTGTTTGATCACCTCCTCCAATTCCCACATTTCTTCTTCAAACTTGTTGTCTATCCATAACACTTTGACTAGGTGCATTGTCTTATTTCGTAGAACTTTGTCTCTACGGTCTAAGATCTTCACCTACAAATCCTCACATGAAAGATCATTCTCCAATGGTACCATCTGTAGATATATCACATTTGAGGGGTCTAGTATGTACTTATCAATATGGATACATGGAACACATCATGAACTTGAGATAGGTTAGGTGTGAGTTCTAGTCTATAGGACACCACTCCAATGTGATCAAGGATCTCATAGGGACTGATGTATCTTGGAGTAAGCTTTCCATTCTTCCCAAATCTCATGAATTTAATCCATATAGATATACGAAGGAATACCTTATCTTGAACCTCAAACTCCAGGCCTCATTAATGATTGTCTACATTGATCATATCTCAACTCCGAGTAGACCTGATGTGATGCTGAATAGTCTTGACCTTTACCAACATTTCCTCAAACATTTTAGGACCCAACCATTTGTGTTCACTAACTTCATTCCATCATGTAGGTGTTATTAATCTCTTACCATAAAGGAATTCACAGGGAGCCATTTGGATGATTAAGTGGAAACTATTATTTTATAATAACTCAACTAGAAGAATATGTTGATCACATCCTTCTTTAAAGTCCATTGAGAATTATCTCAATATGTCCTCAAGTGTTTGGATAGTCCTCTTAGATTGTCCATTAGTTTGATGGTGATAAACTGTGTTGAACTTCAACTTAGTATTTAGAGCATGTTGGAGACTCTTCTAGAACTTGGATGTAAATATTGGATCTAGATTAGATACAATCAATAGTGGTGTCCCATGTAGCCTCACCACTTCTCTAATGTATATCCTAGAAAGTTGATCAAGTGGGAATTACTCTCAAATTACAATAAAGTGATAAGTCTTTGTAATATAATCCACTATAACCCATACAAAATTATTTCCTCTTGATGTCCTTAGAAGAACAATGAAAAATTACATGGTTATGTTTCCCATTTCTATGTAGGTATGGGTAATGGTTGCAGCACCCCTTGGATTTTTTACTTTCTGCATTCACTTGATGAATTAAAGACACTTTGATATATATCCTATTATATACTTCTTCATATTGTCCCACCAATAAGGCTCTCATAAATCTCGATACATCTTCATGGTCATTGGATAGATGAAGAATTCCAAGATATGTTCATCATCCAACATATATTTATCTTACTCAGGATTTGATGGTACACATAGTCTTGACCCAAATATTACAACCCATTCTTCATTAATTTTGAACTCTGAATATTTCCCTTTTCTCATAGCTTCAACCTTATTTTGAATTTCTATATAATATTTTTGAGAATCCTTTATCCTATTTAAAAGGGATGGTTGAGAAATAATTTTTGAAAGGATTGATGATGTTCCTTCCTTTGTGATTACCATGTCCATCCTTTTCAAGTATAAGAATACCATATCTGTCTCAATTATCATAAATGATAAAATTGATAGATACTTTATACTTAGAGTGTTTTACACTTTATTTTATTTTCTAGGACAGCAGTGGATTAAGCAGTAATAGTCCTTAATTAGCTTTAAGAATATTCACTAGTTCATATTTATCTCTCTTTATTTGAATATATACTTGAGGATCTTATGATATGTATATATTTCACACTTCTAACAAAAGATATAACACCTACAAATTTACAATATGAATATTACTGTATCCAACTCTAGATCATGCGTTGGGTAGTTTGGTTTATAAAATTTAATTTTCCTTGAGGCATGTGCTATCAGTTTTTCATTATACATTAATACATATCCTAATAAATTCTTTCCCTACTACAAAATAGGCCTTTAGTATAGCTAGAAATGGCCTTTATCAGCGCTAGAAAATAACTGATGACATGAGCATCGTTAAAATCCCATGACTTTTATTAGTAGTGAAAAGGTGTTGATAAATGTAACCTTTATCACCTCTTTAGAAAGTGCTGATAAAAAACACATTTACCAGTGCTTATTAAAGCATCGCTAAAAGATTTATTTATCAGCGCTTTAAAAAGTGCGGATACAAATCCATATTGCAGTCTCCTATAATAGCACACTGCAACACCACTACATTGTGCTGTTACAGTACACTGAAACACTAGAAGCACCAGAAACACACTAGATATATAAAAAAAACAAGTCCCAATATATAATATAAATGAAATGAAATTTACAACACAAATACAAGAAAAAAACATTATATCATAGACAATTAAAACATTGTTTTATACAATTACATAAATACAAATTATTACATAAGTTAAAAAAAATCCAAACTGTCAATGTTACCACGATTTCCATTGAATTTCTTTGTTAAACTGCCAACACTGCATGTGAATCTTTGAACAAACCACATCAACTCGAATAAAAAAATCCACCTGTATAAGAAAAAAATTATTTTGTGAGTAAGACAAAGAAGAAATAAATTAAACATAAATGTGAAGCAATACATTAATTATTTGGAAAATAATTTTACTATGCAAACATCAAGATTACCTTTATTATTGAGTAGAGACAACATCGTTAATATTCCTATAAAGGAAGCAGAGTTAAATTGAAATAAAGTGATAAATGAACCACTGTATGGGTGAAACGATTTTAAGGGAGAAGAAGCATGAAAGTTGGACAGAGCACCCCAACTTGAACAAAAAGATCCACCTATGTAAAAAAAATTATTATGTGATTAATACTAAAAATAAATAAATTAATCATAAATATGAAACAATAAATTAATTATATAGACAATGATTTTACAATGTAAACATCAATATTACCTCTATGATTGAGCAGAGGCAGCGTCGTTGCTCTTCTTGCAAAGGCAGTGGAGGTAACATTAAAGAAAGTGATAAATGTACCACTGTATGTGTGAAAAGATTTTAAGGGAGAATGAGCATGAAAGTTAGACAGAGCACCCCAAATCGAACAAAATAATCCACCTATATTAGAAAAAAATATTATGTGAGTAATACTAAAAACAAATGAATTAATCATAAATATGAAACAATACATTAATTCTATGGACAATGATTTTACTATGAAAACATCAAGATTACCTATGTGATTGAGCAGAGGTAGTGTTGTTTCTCTTCCTGAAAATAAAGTAGAGGTAACTTGAAAGAAAATGATAAATGCACCATGGCATGGGTGAAAATATTTTAAGGGAGAAGAAGAATGAAATTTGAACAGAGCACCCCAACTTGAACAAAAGAATCCATATTCATAATAAAACAATTATTATGTGAGTAATACTAAAAATAAATGAATTAAATATAAATATGAAACAATACATTAATTCTATGGACAAAGATTTTACTGTGCAAACATTAATATTCTTTAACACAATACAATCAAGTTACCCAGTTACCCAAGATTCCCTTTTATTTGTGCATAATCAAGCTTCACATTTACATGTCACTAACACAACACATTTACAAACACAAGTCATGCCAAACAAAGTACACATAGTGTGCCACTACTTGAACACCCAAACCCCATTTGAAAACATATACACACCAAATCATTTCAAAAACATGACTCACACCTATTATGTATGTTAATAATTCATTTAAAAAGTTTTCTAAAATAACCCCCAAAGGCACCGTAAGGATTTATATAAAAAACAAACCCAAGTTCACATGAAAATGATAATTTTAAAATAAAACACACCACATAACCGAATAAAACATAATTTTAAACACTTATATAATTTAATGAATCTATTAAATAATTTATAGAACACTTCCAATTAATAAAACTAGAGTTTACACCAATTCACAACAAATTCCATAGAAAGTCCTTTTTTTTACAAATTTGTACACAACCTAAAATAATTTTCAAAATATGTCTTCCATCCTTTAAAAAAATTTACAATTCACATAATTTTTTTTTATATCATGTTCAACATGGAAAAGTACGTCAATTTCCATTAAGAACTTACTTCCAAACCAATCCACATTTATGCGCCTTTGAAAAAAATGATTTGTACCTTTCAAACAACCCATAAAACACTTCCATGGAACACCACACTAAAACAAACACACACAACATAGACATTTTCCATTACAAAACCCAAACCCAACACAAAGCATGAAAAAACCTTTAAAAACACATTTCACATCACTCACACCATTTAATAAACCATTTCCACATCTCAAATTTCATTTCTAAAATAAATTGTTCATTATTTAACCACTTCACAACTTATACTCAAAAGCGCACAACAAGACTAACATTCTCAAAATGATACATTTCCCATCAAAAATCATTTTTCAACACATGCTCACTTTAAGAACCCATAAAAAAACATTTCACACTACTCAAATAATTAATTGAACACTTCCACTAATTTTTCACAACTAGGCCTATATAGAAACATAACAATTTCTCTTCATAAAATTTATTTTCAACATAAATGCATGTCAAAACATTTAAAAAACCTATTTGCACCACAAAAATAAACTACGGAGCATGAAAAAATTAACCAAGAAAGAAAATTAAATTATCTAAAATTTTTAGGGCATGGAACCACCTACATCATGCAGAGAAATGTTCAGAAAGTGATGCAAAACCCCACACACATCGCAACCGAAATAAAAAACCAGATGTCAGATGAGATGTTTGTGAAACTGGAGCACCAAAAATAACCGAGTGGTGTGATTTGAGCTTTGATTCACCGAGGAGGAGTGCCGACAGTGGGTGGATTCCACAGAAATGTCTTGATATCACGATGAGTTCACAAATAGTTAGTTTTTCTAAAATAGATCAGGATAGTTTTATCAGCACTTATAAATAATCACTGATAAAGATCTATCTGTATCAACACTAAAAAATCACTGATAAAACAAATTTTTATCAGCGCTAAAATTAGAGCACTGATAAATTTTCATTTTCTCAGTGCTTTATTTAGCGCTGATAAATCCTCATCTTTATCAGTGTTTTTTTCGTGTTGATAAAGATTCTTTTATGAGTGCTTATTAACGAAATTATGTTAAAGGATTTATAATTATAAATATAAATAATTTTTTTTAGAAATTTATAAATGCTCAATATATATATATATTAATAAGTAAATATATTCTTTTTTTAAATATTTTTATTATAATTTTTTAATTATTTACTTCTAATTAGAGAAATATTTTTGAAAAATATTATATATATCATTATATATATTTATATAATTATACATATATATTTAATAAATAAATATAAATATAAATATATTAAATATATTCATTATTTAAGTAAATTTATTATAAATTTAATAATTATTTAAATATACACAATCATTTAATTATAATTATATAAATAATTTTTAAAAATATTTATTTATTTATAATTATAAATATATAATTGTATAAATATAGTGATTATACATTTATAAATATATTTATTTATAAATAATTTTTACAAATAATTTTTGACATTATTAATGAATATATACTTTTAAGTGCATGCATCTTTGTTAAAATTGAGTGAAATTGAATAAATTAAGAATAAATACACTTTGAAAATATTGAAAAAATGGATATGTTTGGTGTCATTAAATTATATATAAAAATGCATTAATTGCATATATGTAAAATCAATATAACACACATTTGATCTATGTTAAATTGAAAAATCAAACGACATTCAATTATATGTCGAGTACTATGCAATTATAGTCAACGTTTTTAATTCAAATTAATTTTTAATTATAAACCATTATTCAATAAACATATGACTATTTAATGTAAAGAATATAAATATGTTGTAATATATAAATCATATTTATATACATTAATATATATCTATATATTTAATATATACAATTTAATAACATTAATTATCATAATTATCTAATTAATAAAATGTTTAATAATTAATAATGTATAATCAATCTATTCATTTTTATCAATAATTATTTAATTAATAAAATTTGTAATATTTTTTTTAATAAACACATTTTTTATTTAATTATTTCATTTTATTTATATAAATATTAATCAGCACTAAAAATAAAGCTCTAATAAAGGATACCTTGTATCATCACTAAAATTAAAGTGCTGATAAAGGATACCCTATACCAGCGCTAAAAATAAAGCAATGATAAAGGATACCCTTTATCAGTGCTAAAAATAACACGCTGATAAAGAATACCTTTATCAGTGCTAAAAATAAAGTGATGATAAATGTTTTCTTTTATTAGCGCTACAAAAAACATGCTGATAAATGGTTAAATTTACCAGTGCTTTATTTAGCACTGATAAATATTCCATTTATCAAAGTTTTGTTATATCACTGATTATTACCAGCGCTGTTAAAGGCGTGTTTTGTAGTAGTGTTTGAAGCATCATTCTATACCAAAAAATATCCCCACTTGTGGGTAGTGTAAGTATAGGTGCAGTGATAAGCCTATTTTTTTACTCCTTAAAGCTCTATTCACATTCATTATTCCAAATAAACTTGACTCCCTTCTGAGTTAGTTTAGTTAGAGGATTTTATAATCATGATAAATTTCTTATAAATTGTCGATAATACCTAGAAAGTACAAGGAAACTATGAATATTTATCACAAATGTTAGGCTCAACCAACCTTCAATTGCTTTTGTTTTCAAAGGGTCCACATATATCCCAGTACTGGCAATAACATTCACTAATAATGAGACTTAATTCAACCATAACTCATATTTTATATACTTTTCATAAAGTTTATCATTTCATAATGTCTTTATCACAGTTCTCAGATGCTCCTCATGATCCTCCTTTCTTTTGGAGTATACTAGAATATCATCTATAAATTCTAACAAAAAATTGTTGAGGTGGTATCTAAAGACTCTATTCATTAGGTCCAAGAATATTTATGGAGCATTAGTGAGTATGAATAGAATTAATATGGACTCATAGTTCATGTACCTTGTCCAAAAATAAGTCTTGGGGATATCATCCTTCAACCTTACTTGACAATACCCTGAATGAAGATCCACCTTGGATAAGTATTGGGCTCCACAAATCTGATTTAACAAGTCATCAATTCATGGAAGGGGATACTTGTTATTTATCATGATCTTGTTGAGATAATGATAATTAATGAAAAGGTGAATTGAACCATCATTATTATTGATAAATAGGACTAGTGCACCCCAAAGTGAAGAACTTGGGCATATGAACCATTTATCTATATTCTATTGTAGTTGCTACTTCAGCTCTTCAAGTTACACAACATCCATTCTATATGGAGTCTTGAATATTGGAAAATACCTAGGTATAATATCAATTGAAAATTAACCCCCTTAGCTAGGAGGAAGACCATGAAATTATTTAGGAAACACATTAGCATATTCCCTCAAAATGAAAATTTCTTCAAGGATGATGTTTTCCTTAGAATCAATCATTTAATCTAGATATGCTTTCTTATAGGGAAATACTATCCATGATTGACATGTTGGTGCTAAAGATGAATCATCCTCCCCCTTTCACTTGTACATAATCAGAGGACAATTCAGGATTCATAGAATGATTTCCTTATCACAAAAATTTATGTTGTCTCCATATAAGTAATGCCAATCCATACCCATAATTGGATAAAATTTTAGTAAAGGGATTATCACAAGGTTTGTTGGGAAGTTCAGTCCACAAATTTTGATAGGGTAGGATTTATAGACATGGGATGCAATAATTTCCCACTTTTTTAGTTTCAATGGAATCTAAACTTTCATTATTTGTGGTGGTGTTTGAATAGTTCTACTAAACTTTTGTTATATTAAATAAATCATAGAACCAAAATCAAAAAGTATGCTATCTATTCTTTAATGAATAACTAGAGTACCTTTCACCACTTCATTGTCGGGATCCACCTCAGCAGCTCTAATAGAATAATCTCTCCCTTTCTGCCTAGAGTTTATTGGTTTTGATTGTCTCCAAATACCCTTGGCTTAGTGCATTGGTTTTCAATGTTCCCTTATTCATTATAGTTGAAAAAATAAACAATATATAGATTATTGACTAAAACATTCCATTCCTCCATCACATTAGTGGATTTATCACATTGGAAATCACTAGCTAAGTGTATTTTCTTCCCTTACCTAAATAATTTACTCATACTCTTTAATAAAATTATAGGGTTCTTATTTCCACACTTTTGAAAAGTTGGATGTTGAAATTTCTTGCAACCATTATATTTCTCCATTTCACCACCAAATTTAAACTCCTACTTTTTATTTTTATCCCCATGAGACCCTTGAGATTTTTTGATCTCCATTTTGACTTTGAGGACACATTGGAAAATTTAATCATAGATATAAATGTATTGTATCTCTAGGTATTTTCATATACTTTTTTCCCACCAAAGAAGAGTTCAACTTTGAATTCGGGGGTAACGACAAAGTTGGAGGCATATCGTGCAAGTATTGAGAAGTTTTACTTATACACCTTAATGGATTCATCATCTTTTTTCTTGAGGGAAAGAAAATACCTTTCCATTTTAAGTTATATAGTTCAAGGTAAATATTTATCAACAAATATTTTCTAGAATTCTTTCCACCCCATCACTTTGATATCTTCCTCAAGATTCATATTCTTGATCAATGTCCACCATTGATCAACTTCTCCCTCCCTATGATAAACAACTAGTATAACATTATCTTGATCAAAACGTTAATGTATGGAGAATATCTTTTCAATAGAGTTGATCGAATTTTCCATTACTAAGGGATTAAATGATCCATTGAAAGTTAGAGGACTTTGTTGCATAAAGGTCTCAATTTCCACCTGTTCTTTCTTGGGGGGATTTGGGCGTTCCTCCTAATTCAAGTTTCTATTCCACACCCGAGTAAAATGAGAGAGTATCATCCCAAAGTTTTTGATTACTTCTTCTATCAATTTTTTAAAATCATTTGGTTAGTCATCACATTGCCTATCACATTAGTTGTTTATCCGGTTCCTCCTATTTTTGTCCATTTTCTAGAATAAATGGAAAATTAGGGATGAGTATTTTTAAACTATTAAACACATAAATGAGAAAACAATAAAATTAAAAGGATAATTTTTAAATGTAATTTATTCATTAACATATGAATTTATAGGATTTTATGTAAGTTATCTATGATCTATTTACTAACATAGAATCTTATGGGCATTATTGTTCCCTTAATAATAGTTTGTAATGAGCTTTTAAATTTACATATGCATATACCATGAGAGTGTAAAACTAGATATATATAAAGGTATATTTTCATGAACCATTTACTAACTGAGTCTATCTCAACACAGTGTTTTTAGGTGTTACCCCTAGGTACATCTATGTGAGATCCACATCCACTTACAGTATCCAGACAAAGATTTATTTTCTTAGAAACCACTTACTCTATAATTTACAAAAATTTCGGGATGTATTTTATTTATTATTATCCCTAAAACTTTCTATAAATTTTCCTTATCCTAATCCAAATAATGGCTAAAATTTTACTCTAATAGAAACAACGACAACCCTTGTCTTTATTGCATATTAATTCATGATTTTTTACACAAGAATACACAAAATCCTACCTATAAGATCAATAAGTCTAGCATATTTAGATAATTAGGCATATTACATAACAAATTAAAATAGGGGTAAATCAGCATGAACTACAAAAAAATAGGCTTTCAATAGTGCTAGATAAAAGCACTGATAAAGGCCCCCTTTATTAGTACTAAAAAAGTGCTGATAAAGGGGAGTCTTTATCAGTTCTAAAAAAACCACTGATAAAGGGGGCCCTTTATGAATTAAAATAAAGAAGAACCAATAAAGGGCCCCTTTTATCAGTTCTAGTAAAAAATTACTAATAAATGGGTTCCCTTTATTAGTGCTAATAAAAAGGCACTGATATAGGGGTACCCTTATCAGTGCTATCAAAAAAGGGCTGATAATGGGGGACCTTTATCAATGCTAGTAAAAAACACTAATAAAGCAGTGACATTTATTATCAATTTTTTACTAGTGATGATAAAGGGTATATTTAAAAAAAATACATTTCATTAAAAAAATATCTTAATATATAAATATATTTATATTGATATAAATACAATATTTTTTTAAATATGATTTAAGTAAGGCTAAATACGCATTTACACATAATATATAATATATTTAGTGAAAATGAATTATAAATAATTTAAAAATATTATTAATTAATAATTTTCTAATTATTAGTGAATAATATCCATTTAATAGTAATTGTATGGCATAAAAATTAATTAAATTAATGAATGATCTAAGATAAGTTAAAAACATTACTTGAACTTCAAACGACCATAACTTTTGATCTGAGTTTTCATTTGGGATCCACCACATATCAAATAAAATCATGTGAATAGATCTACGCTATGTTAATTGGGGGTACCCCAGTCATGTTTTTATGGACAAAGGCCCATAATATAAGGCCCTAAACTTAAACATTACATAATATTAAGATAAGTCATTAATTTTACTTTAATTCACTTTGAGGATATTTTTAGGTTTAAAGATTTATAGAATTAATTCATAACTAATACATAACCACTTGAATATTACAAGCAGACACTTCTACTCACTATCCATATCTTTTATAAAACAAAAAATCTTTAAAAAGAAACATGACATCATTTCATGTTTTAATAGTATAACTTTTCTTTGATCCCATCCTTGACTCTATTCTTCTTTATGTCCTGTGCAAAAATTTTCAAAACTTGGGATGAGCATAAAAAGATTAGTAAGGGGTACATAATGAATGAAAACTATTAGTCTTTAAAAAACATGTAAACCATGAAATATTTATCATAAAGTAATATTTTTCACCTTTAAGAAGCAGCAAAAACACTTCACTTAATATAAACTCATTTTTACCATTTTTTCAACCAAAAGATTACCATAAATCCCATATAAAGAAACATAAAACATATAAAGGTAACTTGGTACATAAATATATTTGAATGGATTAACCATACGATTGACTTCCACACATATCACTAAATGGAATAGCCATACGGCCGACTTCCATACCCAATGCATTGGAGGTTATAACATAACCACCTGCCCTTGGTTTATTATAGAGCCACTCGTAATTTGGTTTATCATGTAACTACCCATAATTGGTTTATCATGTAACCACCCGTCAAATGTCCAAGTACCATATAATCATAACACATAAAATATTTCAAAAATCAACATATCACTAATAAAATTTCATTTGTAATCATAAGAAATAATTTCAAGATATTGAAATAATCAATCCATTTAAAACCCATTTTCAATACCAAAACAACAAAAAAGGAAAAAATGGATTTCTTTTCCTTATGAAAACATTAAGGCTTATAGAGGAAACCAAATATCAAATAACGATTACAGTGGGGGAGAGGTCATTGTCTCCACATATGTTAAAAAAATTCTTTCCATCATTTAGTAAATCGCTTCATAGAAAAAAATGATTCCTTTTGAATGAAATTAAAATTAAAAGTGTTTTAATATACACCATATAAAATAAGGGGGTGTATATTATAAAAATATTCCTCAATGAAAGGATATTGAGACGAAGTCACTTACCTTTAGTCTGACTTGTCCCGTTTGTTCTTTATATTACTGAATAATAAACATAGGTTAATTTATACTTTCTTTAGAAAATTTTTCAAGTTTATTATTCCTTTTTATATCACTTATTACCACTTTATAAAAATTACATAATTATTTAAGTTAATATTGGTCATTTTCTTGATATTCAGTACTTGAGTTAAAAATGAACTTGTTTTGATATAAATTATCCATGTATTAAAAACATCATCATCTTGAAAATGATATAAATATAATATATATCCTGTATATATATATTTATAATAGTCCATAACATTTTGAGATAAGAAATGAAATGCACCGTTCATGGAGACGGTAGGCCGTACATACGCAAGAACGCTACTTTCATTTCTTTGTCATATTAAAAGAATAATATTCAAATGATATAAATGTATATTATAATACTAGTATTATTTTTATGTAATGTATGTCTCATAGGTTTAATAAAACCACCCTTTATATGTTCCATGTATAGCATGAACGAGTCATAACACTTTGAGGGGAGATAGTTCGCACTTCCTCAAATGAAATTATCTTATTTACACATTATGGAAATCATAAAGGTATGATATAAATAAAAAATAAAAAAACATAGAGATAATATAAATATAATATATATCATATATAAATACAGTGTGATCATAATGGCCACCATGAGAGGTTGTAGGGGAAAATTGAACAATCATCATTTCGTGAGGCAGTAGTTTGCCGTATACTGAAACAATATGTTCATATCCATTAGATGAAGGTGTGTATAGGTGTAGTTATAATCCTTATCATAACAAAATCCTAGTATAATGATGATACTAGTGTTGTTATGTAATCAAAAATAAGAATATCATAGGGAGCATAGAAAGAAAATAAGGAAAAGAACTTGATAGAAGATGTTACCTCTAAATCGGGTAACTTCTTTTGATTTGAGCCAAAAGGATTTCTTGAATTGCCTTCTTCCCAATAAAAGGATTATAGGAGGAAGGGAGGTATGTTGGGAGCTTATTTGAGTAGAATTTGGATGATATAAGGGGATTTATAGGTGTAAGTTATGTGGGTAGAGGTGGTGTCCTTTTATAAGAGAGAGGAGGGGCACTTTAGGAATGTCTAGAAATATTAATTTATTATAAATTCAATTTCCATTAAAAATAGTCCCAAAATAATTTAATTATAATATAATATGAATTTTATTCGAATACCCATAATATAATAATTTTTAGACAAGATTTTAATATTTTTTATCCTTATCTTTATGGTTTAACCCTTATTTTACCCCTTTTAATCTTAGTGTGATAACATGTTATTTACAAATTGTGGATTAATGTAATTACCATATCATGTAAAAAGACCCAAAAAAATTAATTTATGAAATATTTGGACTTATATTAACCATTTTTCCTAATATTATATTTTTAGTAATTTAATATCATTTAATAAAATATTTTATATTTTAAGTCATGAATTATGTTAATTTTGGACACTATTCATACTTGACTTTTTTACAAATTCATAATAACCTGATTACTTCGAACCAAAGGAATTAAATAAAATATAATATGTCAATATAATATAGAAAATTCATGTATGGAATCAAAATAATAAAATTACATTTATTTTAATATTTATAATATTATTTATTTGAATCCTTTGTTAATGAATCAATCACTATATCATCATTGTGTCATAATTAAATTTATATATTTAATGTCTAAAAATTATAAATAAAATACCATGATATAAGAAATATTTTTATATTTATAATTACTATTTATAGTTAAAGATATCAATTATATAACCCTATATTACAATTATTTTAGTAAAAGATACATGTTTATGTTATATTTCTCTTTACTTTAAATTAATTCTTATAAAATGTCATTTTCACATACAAGTGGCTCCATGGGGTCCCAAAATTGACCCAAGAATTATTATGGTTGTAAATATCTCATCTAATAGGATTATGACATGTGTTAGGGTGGATTAATATCATTATAATATTATTTTTCCCTTATTTACCAGATTTACCCTTTAATCATGGTTAATAAAATAATTACTGAAGTTACTATTCAGAATGTCAAAAAATAAAAGGTAACTATTTACAAAATTTGGACCTTATAATTCCAAATATGGAATCCATTTTTAAAAATTCAAAACATCGAAGTTGCAGTAGTTAATTTAAAATTAATTCCCATTGTCAAAACCAAAAAGCGGGTTTTTAAGAAGTAATAACTATTAAAAGATTGACATGTGTTTATGTCCAATTTAAAATAGAAATTACTTCCAATGAGTTTTTTGAATAAATGATAAAAATATATTATATTTATAATTTAAAACCATTAAATAAAATGATTTAACCATATAAATTATCTTGATGGAAAAAGTTGTTTTCAATTAAAATTTAGCATATTTTTTACTATTCATCAAAACATGATAGTTATCAGAAAAATATAAAAAATTCATCCAAAGTAAATTTTGATGTACCAATTATAAATAAGAATTTTATTTGGTCAAATATAACATATAATGGTTTCACAAACTAAATTTAGAAAAGGTTCTCCATCAAAAGGAGGTAAAACTGCATTTTTAGAAAAATACTTCTTTTATCCGAAAATTGAATTTGTTCTTATATCATATCCAGAAAACATATAAGATGAATTTAAAACATTAAATTGATTATATAACATATATTTTTCATTAAATAAAAATCCATAAAGAGTGATATGATTTTATAAACATAATTATTCTCTTTTAAATAGTTTTTCATAAAAACACATCCTTTATTTTCAATTGGTTTTTATTTCCATTTATAATAAATTTGGTAACTAATGAATAATTATTTAAACATGTGTAAACCATATTTCAAAATTTATTTGATACTATTAATTCTTTTCATTATAATGGCTGAGAGTTAACTACCATTTAAAATAATAATAATATTATGGTTTTATTTTTTGGTATAACTCAATGTTGTGTAAAACCTAAGATTTCAGAGAAACCCATTGTTCCAAATTGAGTATGCTATCAAAAAAAATTCCTCCTTTAACATAAAATTAACATATTATTCATAAATATTAATAGAAATGAAAAAGTATTATTCTATAAATACCTAGGTCATTACATCATTCCCTCTTTTGGAAATTTCATCCTCACAATTTTAAAATTGCGCTAAGAAACTTGATTGAAAATCCCACATCAGAAAAAGAGTCAATAAAAATACCACTTTAAAAGAAATAAAGAGAAGTAAAATGGGAACCTGAGATGACACATACTAGGATTCCATGTAGGAAAACATGGATATGGAAGAAAAACTAAGTGAAAAGTTTTGATGAAGAGAGATAGAAAACATGATCAAGAGAAAGTTAGCAACCAGAAAACCACAAACTTATAATAGATTAAACGATATTTGATTTCCCGGTAGGAAAATTAAATAGAAAAAGTTTTTGTTTTAAGGTCCTTTTCATAAATTTGAGGAATTATTTTACTACTTAGAAAAATAACATAAGTAAACATACTTACTTTTTAAGTAGAGTTTCATCCATTAATAAATATCTACCACAAACTCATCTTTTCTCCAAAAAATGAGTATTCAAAATGACTTGGTTACACCTGAAGTGCTAGAATTAACTTCTAGATAATCACTGAAACCACAAAAGATGAACTATATATTTCCTCTGTCTTTAGACATTAACCAAAACCAAAATGGTTAGTACAAGTTCAAATAATCCTCGAAAAGGATAATCCTTTATAAAAATAAATACTACTCATAATCTCCAAAATTCAACAAAAAATACCCCAAAGTTAAACAGGGAACATTTAATAAAAAATTGTCCTTAAAATTATTCAAAGTAATCCAAACTATGATTGAAACCCAAAAATTCATAAGGATTTGATCACCTAGTCTTGCATGATAAATTTTAACATTTATCTCCAAATAACATCAACTACACTTAAATTATCATATTTAAGTAATTAACCTAATCACATATTTTCCATGATAGGTTAATAATTTCAATAAATAACCCAAAATCTCCATATGTCCATAATAAAAACAAAAATTCTTCCAAAATAAAATTCAAACATTAATCCTCAAATGAAATCCCATAGTATTCTATTTCTTAGGAATATAGTGTTCCCAAAAGAGAAAACATCTTCCAAAATAACCTTTATCACTTTATCACCAAAGAATTTTCCCATACTAAGGATATCCATTTTATAAAACAAAATTTCCCCAAATAAACTTATTGTTTATCCTTAAAATCATTTAACTAAAAAGAATAAATAATACTAACCATGGACTTCACATAGTCCAGTGGTAGGTGATAAATCTGAATCACAATTTGGTTGTGGGTTTAATTACTACAACTTGGTCTGACATGGAAGGTTGTCACATAGTCTTCATATTGTAATTTTTCAAAAACTATATAATTTTATAACATTTAAAAGAATGAGATAAATTCCTCAAAAATAACCATAACATATTTTAACCTCAATAGTTTTCTCATACCTCGCATTTTGCATCCCAAAAAGTAATAACTCATAATTACCTCAAATTCAAGGATCATATAAACCCTAATGGTTCTTTATAAATATATCCAAAAATGAAAAATAATTATTCCTAAATTTACATTTTTATATAACAAACTTAAGGGTTATAAATAATAGAAGCATTCCAATGTAATCCCATAATTAATACATTTAAACATATCATCATCCATAGATTCATCATAACTCTTCAATTCCTAAAATGTAGACATCTTAATCATAGAACATTCTTCATGATCCTTTGTCCATGTTTTTCTATCTTATCATTTTATACTTACTTCCTACAAACAAAATCATGCATAATGTCCTAATATTCAATAATGTCAAAACATTAGATAATAAATAATCCATAACTTTCATAGGTTATTTTTAGTTTCCTCATCTTCAATTGGAATGAAATTAGGTATTGGTAAACATATATTTTTATGGTCTTGCTGATCCCATTCCTAAACCTTCTTCACAGGGCATCTATTTTTATAATGACCATGCACACCACATTTAAAACATTCAATTGATCCCTCATAAATAACTTCTTTCCCTTTCTTGGAGACAACTGAATGCTTCCTTTTTCTATGGAAGTTTATTAATTTATGACCTTCATTACCAAATCTATAACATCCTCTCATCCCTTTGAAACATTTTCCTAGGTGTCTATTTCCACATCCTTAACACATAGGTTTTTTAATATACTTACCTTTATTATTATTAACTGAACCTCCATAGGGACTCTTTTCTCACATAAATGATTCCTTAGAAAAATTACCAAGGTTCTAGTGGTCAATCATGACTCCATATAGCTGGTTAAGAATAACCACAAGAGTTCTTATTACAACTCCCATTTCATTTGGTTTCTTATTTAGAAAACCACCATACTTTCCTTCACATCCATTTTTACTTTGGTGCCTACTAAATCCATCTATTTACTAAAACTAAAAATGTTAGTGTGAGTATATCAATAAAATCATCATATAATATCTTATGAGGAGGGTAAACACAAAGATATACTTATTCAAGTTATCTTAAACTCATTCAATTTATCTAAAATAACTATGTATTTTTATAATATTATAACCACTATATTTATATAAAACATGCCACTTATGCTTAAATAACACCCTAACCTCTAAAGTTATCTAGACCGACCTTTGATACCAACTATAAGGACCCAACCTCAAACATTACATAATCTTGAGATAAGTCATTAATTTAAATTTAATTAACTTTGAGGATCATTTTAGGTTTATATATTTAGAAAATTAGATCATAACTGATATATAACAACTTGAATATAACAAGTAGACACTTCTACTCACTATATATTTATTTTATTAAAACAAACTCTTTAAAAAGAAACATGAAAACGTTTCATGTTTTAACAATAAAAATTTTTCTTGATCCCATCATTAACTCTATTCTTATTTATGTACTATAATTTTTTTTTCAAAACTTGGGATGAGCATAAAAAGCCCAGTAAAGGATATATAATGAATGAAAGCAGTTAGACTTTTGAAAACATATAAACAATGAAAAAATTATCATAAAGTAATAATTTTCACCTTTAAGAAGTAGATTAAACACTTTAATGAATATAAACTCATTGATTACCCTTTTTGTAACAAAAAAATTACCATAAATCCCATATAAAGAAACACAAATCTTATAAAGGTAACTTGGGACATAAACATACTTGAATTGAATAAATATATGGTCAACTTCCACATATATCACTAAATGGAATATCCATACGGCTGACTTCCATACCCAATGCATTGGAGGTTATAACATAACAAACCATCCTTGGTTTATCATGGAACCACCCATCATTTGGTTTATCACATAACCACCCATCATTGGTTTATCATGTAACCACCAAACAAATGTCCAAGTACCATATAATCATAACACATAAGATATTGCAAATATCAAAATTTCACTAATAACATTTCATTTGTAATCACAAGAAATCATTTCAATATATTGAAATACTCAATCCATTTTAAAAACCATTTTCTATACCAAAACAACCAAAAAGGGAAAAATGGATTTCTTTTCCTTTTGAAAACATTAAGTCTTATAGAGGAATCCAAATATCAAATAACGATTATGGCGACAGAGAGGTCATTGTCACCGTATACATTAAAAAAAATTCCTTTTGTTGTTTATTAAAATGCTTAGTAGAAAATAAAATATTCCTTTTGAATGAAATTAAAAGTAAAATGGTTTTAATATACACCATATAAAAGAAGGAGGTGTATATTATCAAAATATTCTCAATGAAAGGAGATTGAGACGAAGTCCCTTACATTGAGTCCGAATTTTCTTGTTCATTATTTATATTCCTGAATAATAAACTTAGGTTAATTTATAATTTCATTATAAACCTTTTAAATTTTATTATTCTTTTTTTATATCACTTATTACCACACTATAAAAATTACATAATTATTTAAGTTAAAATCGGTCATTTTGTCGATATTCAGTACTTGAGTTAAAAATGAAATTGTTTTGATATAAATTTTCCATGTATTAAAAACTTTATTATCTCCAAAATGATAAAAATATCATATATATCCAGTATATATGTATTTATAATAGTCCATAACATTTTGAGATAAGAAATGAAATGCACCATTCATGGTGACGGTAGGCCGTACATACGCATGAATGCTACTTTCATTTCTTTGTCATATTAAAAGAATAATATTAAAATGTTATAAATGTATATTATTATACCAGTATTATATTTATTTAATTTATATCTCATAATTTTAATAAAACCATCCTTTATATGTTCTATGTATAGCATGAATGAGTCATATCACTTTGAGGTGGTGGTAGTTCACACTTCCTTAAATGAAATTATCATATTTACATATTATGGAAAGCATAAAGGTTTGATATAAATAAAAAATACAGAAGAATATAGACAATATAAATATAATATATATCATATATAATTTTAGTTCCATCATAATGGCCACCATGATAGGTGATAGGGGAAAATTGAACAATAATCGTTTCGTGAGGCAGTAGTTTGTTGTACACAGAAACAATATGTTCGTATCCATTAGATGTAGGTGTGTATAAGTGCAGTTAGAATCATTATCATAAAAAAATCCTAGTAGATTGAGTATACTATTGTTTTTATGTAATCAAAAAATAATAAGATCATAGGGATTGGAGAAGGAAAATAAGAAAAGGAACTTGATAGAAGATGTTACCTCTAAATCGGGTAACTTCTTTTGATTTGATCCAAAAGGCTTTTTTTAATTGCCTTCTGTCAAAGGTAAGGATTATAGGCAGAAGGGAGAGATGTTGGGATCTTATTTGAGTATAATTTTGACAATACAAGGGGCTTTAGAGGTTTGAGTTATGTGGGTAGAGGTGGATGCCTTTTATAAGAGGGTGGAGGAGCACTTTAGGAATGTCTAGAAATATTAATTTATTATAAATTCAATTTAAATTAAAAATGGTCCAAAACTCACTTAATTAAAAGATAAGATGAATTTGGTTTTAATAACTATAATCCAATAATTTTAATAAAAGGTTTTAATAATTTTTATCATTATTTTTTGGTTTAACCCTTATTTACCCTTTTTAATCTTACCACGATAATATGTTAATTACACATTGTGGGTTAATGTAATTACCATATCATGTCAAACGACCAAAAAAAAAATAATTAATGAAATATATGGACTTATATTAAACATTTTTACTAATATTATATTATTAGAAATTTAATATCATTTAATTAACTATTTTATATTTTAAGTCATGAATTTTGTCAATTTTGGACATTATTCATACTTGACTTTTTTTTAAAAATTCATAACAACCTGATTACTTCAAAAGAAAAAAAGGAATTAAAAAAATAATAATATGTTAATATCATATAGAAAATTCATTTATCGAATCAAAACAATCAAATTAAATTTATTTTAATATTTATAATATCATTTATTTGAATCCTTTATTAAAGAATCAATCACTACATCATCATTGTGTCATAATTAAATCTATTTATTTAATTTTGAAAAATTATAAATAAAATACCATGATGTAGGAAATATTTTTATATTTATAATTAATATTTATAGTCTTAGATATTTATTATATAACCCTATATTAAAATTATTTTAGTAAAAGATACATGTTTATGTTATATTTCTATTTACTTTAAATTAATTTTTATAAACTATCATTTTCACATCCAAGTGGCTCAATGGGGTCCCGAAATCTACCCAAGAATGTCCATGGTCTGAAATATCTCATCCAATAGTATTAGGACATGTGTTAGGGTAGTTTAATATTATTATAATATTATTTTTACCCTTATTTACCAGATTTACCCTTTAACCATGGTAAATAAAATAATTTGAAGTTACTATTCATAATGTAAAAAAATAAAATGTAACTATTTACACAATTTGGAACTTATTATTATAAATATGGAATCCATTTTTTCAAATTCAGAACAAAAAAGTTGTATTCATTTATTTAAAATTAATTTCCATTGTCAAAAACAAAAAGTGGGTTTTTAAGAAATAATAACTATCAAAAGATTGACATGTATTTATGTCCAATTAAAAATTAATATTACTTGAAATGAACAAAATTATAATAAATGATAAAAATATATTCTATTTATAATTTTAAACCATTAAATAATATGATTTGACCATATAAATTATCTTGATGGAAAAAATTTGTGTTCAATTAAAATTTAGCATATTTTTACTATTCATCAAAACATGATAGTTATCAGAAAAATATAAAAAGTTCATCCAAAGTAAATTTTGATGTCTTGATTCTAAAGAAGAAGTTTATTTTTTCAAATAGAACATATAATGGTTTCAAAAACTAAATTTATAAAGGGTTCTCCATCAAAAGGCGATAAAACTACATTTTTAGAAAAATAATTCTTTTATCCAAAAAATTAAATTTGTTCTTATATCATATCCAGAAAACATATAAGATGAATTTAAAACATTACATTGAATATATAAAATATATTTTTCATTAAATAAAAATCCATAAAGAGTGATATGATTTTCTAAACACAATTATTCTCTTTTAAATAGGTTTTCATAAAAACACATCCTTTATATTCAATTGGTTTTTATTTCCATTTATAATAAATTTGGTAACCAATGAATCATTATTTAAACATGCATAAACCATATTTCAAAATTTATTTGATACTATTAATTCCTGTCATTCCAACATCTAGGCGTTAACTATCATTTAAAATAATAATAATACTATTGTATTATTTTTCGGTATAACTCAATGTTGTTTGCAACCTATGATTTCAAAAAGAACCGTTTTTTCTTGTTGAGTAAGCCATCAAAAAAACTCCCCCTTTAATGTAAAATTAACATATTATTCATAAACATTAATACAAATGATAAATTATTATTCTATAAATACCTAGGTCGTTACACATAAGGTCTCCAAAATTGTGTTTTTAGTTGGGGTATCCCAATTTTTTAACATTCGACAAAATTTCAACCTCATTTAAGGGGGTATTATTATCTTTTTTTATGAAGATTGAACTTATTCCTAAGGATTAAATTCATATTAATATTATGGATTCTATGTTTTATCATTTTTCATAATTTAGTTTTATTTATAATTAAATATATTCATATTTTATTAATTTTACTTATAATAAATCAATTTTATAAATTTATATTTACATAAAATTATATTTTTAAATATATAAAAGATATGAAAATAAATATTTATTATTCTTTTCATTTAAGATAAATAATTATCCACTTTAATTAACTTTTAAAAATGAATTAATATTTATATATATACCTATAAAAGAAAATATGTTTATATATAAATGTGTGTGTGTGTCAATAAAAAATATATATATTTATGGGTATATTTTAATATATCTACATAAATAGATATATATGTAAATATTTGTGTGTGTATGAGAAATATAAATTTTATTTGTAAATACGTGTGTATGTGTGTGTGTATATCAATATTTTTTTAAAGGTAATTCCTTGGTCAAAGACCAAAGAACCAAATATGTATTAAAAAGCAAAGGGATTACAAAATTCTAAAAGATGGAATTTTCCTACAATCTCTGTCGAAATAAGGAAGTAAATCAGCAGGCAATGCATCCAGCCAAGTCAAGTTCCTCTGCACTCCTTTATTAGCAAGGGAATCAACAACCACATTCGCTTCATGGAAGGTGTGAGTGGCAATAAAATCAATCCCACGAAGCGAATTCAGGCAGTTCATCCAGCGATTGGTAAGTGGCCAAGCAAGATAAATAACACCGTTCCAGATGGCATGAACGATAGTGGTAGAGTCACTTTCAATCCAAAGCTTTTTCCATCCTCTCTGTAGAGAAAGTTCCACAACATGAATGACCCCTAAAATTTCACCTTCCAGAGATGAGGCCAGACCACATCCACTGTAGAAGAAACCTTTTCATTGGCCATCCGAGTCTCTAAAAATAGCTCCAAAGCTGGCAGGGCCAGGATTTCCCTTAAAGGCACCATCCACATTCACTTTAACCCAACTTGGTATCGGGGCCTTCCAAAAGACTTCAAAGGAACACTTGGGCTTCGGAAAGATGCCTGGAACGTAGATGCGCCGAAGGATTTCAAAATCACCAATAAAGTTACTGCAACAGTCTTTTTGAATAGAAGCGACTTCTTGAATTGCAATGAGTATACGAGTTTTTCTTGCAATTAGAGAGAATGAGTGATTATTGTGCAAAATATCATTTCTAACATACCATATATCGTGAATAAGTGTGTATATCAATATTGTTTGTATACATCATATATAAATGTATTTTTATATAAATATATCATTATCATTAAATATAGTATATAAATGAATTTACAATCAAATTATATGAATATATATACATATATATAAGGTTTATATATATGCATGTGTATTGATAAACACACACACACACATATATATTTATATTCTAGTATATGTAAATGAATATTAATATATAATATATTTAAATAAATTTAAGCATGTATATATATATATATCATACACACATGCACACTCACACAATCATATATTCTATAAATGTATTTAAAAATAAATAAATACATATGAATAATAAAGATGTATGTAAATATATATAAATAAAGAGAAATTAAATCATAATACACAATAAATAAAGGTAGGGTAGTGGCAAAGAGTTTCAATTTGAACATGGAGGCCATGAGATCAAATCTAGGTGCATGTGGGGGTGGGTGGGTAGCATTCTAGAACTAAGGAAGGGGGTTGTGAGTGCTAAGAAAGGGGGTGGGTGCGAGGAGGTCAGTGGAGCACTGATAAAGGGGGTCTCAATCACTGATAAAGTGTATAAAAAATATTTTTTTTCAATTTTTATCAGCATTAGAAAAAAGCACTGATAACGACCCCATTTATCAACACTAAAATAGTACTGATAAATGGGTCCTTTATCAGTGCTAAATAAAAGTTCTAATAATGGGTGCGTTTATCAGTGATGATAAAGGACCCTTTTATCAGTGCTTTTTCTTAACATTGATAAAGGTGGGATTTTAACCTCACTCTAGTAGTACTCTCTTTTTAAGTTCTAATAAAGTCCCTTTAATAGTGTTGTTGAAAGGTAATTTTTTAGTGGTGATTGTTAAAAAATTCCTTAACATGCTCATAATATTCCATCATATTTAAAACTGCATGGAATAACCTGGGGACATACATAAGAAACGAGTGAGATATAAATCTAATCAAGGGAAGAAAAAAAATCATAACATGTAGAAGGTATTACATGTTAGACAATAGAAATTTAAACGGGACATAAAATGGATGAGAATCATAAACATGAAAAACGAGTCATGATATATCATGATAACATAACGACAACATGGGAATGTGGAAAAAACATTAGACATGACCTCATAAGAATAAGTCATGGTTAACCACCAATACATAATAAAATAATATTCTCAGGATAACCTCCTATGCCCCATCCATGGCGTCTCATGAGAATAAAACATTACCCAATGCATTAAATCATTATATGGGTGCACCCATCATAATCTTATCACGTACACACATAAGTGTGGCACATACATCATATAACATAAGAACATATTTTGTCACATTTAATACCAAAATTAAGTATTGTGGGTTATATACAATGGATTTCCCCAATAAATTAAGTATATGCACAACTAGGTGAATACCCATGAGTGGAAATGGGTATGGGTATACACCACACAAACGTTCGACATGGAAAATCACACCAACATTTAGGCAACACAACCACAATACTTAAAGATTCATAAAATGGTTCAATGAGAGAGAAATGGGTCTATCATCACTTGGAAGTAAAAATTATAGTATTATGGATATGTAAGAATATAATATATCATGATTTTTTTGAATTAATAGGAAAAACACAAAGAGAGTTCTTGAATAAAAACTTTTCATGGGAAAATCGAACGATAATTTCGACAACATAACATGGGTACATTATGGATAATGGAAGGGGTTAATGACAACTATAGGGAAAAATTATCACTTTTAAATCATTAGGGAAGTAATATGGATGTGTACGATCATATCCCATTGATAGTAATTAGAAGAAAAATTATATTACATAAATAAGGTTCTTGAATAAAGTGAAGAAAGAGAGGATCCATTCCCTTGAGAGGGTGATTCCAGAATCTTGGTAGAAGCTTATTAAGATCTTGGGAGAACCTTGGGAGGACTATTGAGAGGGGAAGAAATATTAAGGACAAGATAAAAGGTTTTTTATTGAATATATATGGTATCTTGGGTGGGAAAATGTAGGAAAACAGAGGGGAGTTCTTTATTATTTCTCAAACTTCGGTTTTGGGATTGATATAATAAAGTAATAAAAAAAACAAAAATTACATTGTGTTTTTACCATGTTTTCCACCAAATATTTTCGGTTTTATTTATTTTATAAGTCCAAGGGACAAAATTAATAAAATATTTCTTCTGGTGATGCGTAAGTGAGTCATGTTTATAAAGAATTGATTTTAAAACCTAAAAATATAATATAAGTTTTGAAGGATTCATAAATTCTATATAAAATTAATCAAATAGCCTAAAAATCAAATTATCTTAAATTAAAAACATATATTTTGTTGTTTATACCTTTTATATAATTTATTACATCACTTTTGAGTCATTATGATGTCATAATACACAATGTATATTTATACCATATTTATTTTTTACCCAAAAATTCGACTGTCTCATGAAATTATAAAAAATTTACTATTGGATAAATTAGATGCATATATTCTTAAAAGAAAATTTATTTTATCAAAATATTTTCTAAATATGTGAATTTTTACCTTTAAAACAAGAATCAACATTTATTGAGAAATGATGCTTTTTTGACAATAATAGATTTTAAACCATTATAGAAATTATATTTGACTTCCTAAAAATTATATTATCATTTATATTTAAAAAAAAATATTTAATTGAATTATTTTTTACATTATAATTTATTTTTAAAATACATGAATTCATTAAAAAGTAATATCTTAATTGAAATTACATATTATGAAAAAAATATAATTTGTGTTTTATCATATTTATAAAGAAACAACAAAAAAGTAAATATAATCATCATTATATTGAAAATAAAAAAAATATTTATATTATTAGGATCTTGATACATATCTATTTATCACACCAGCAAACAACCTGAGTGTAAGGCGTGTGATGGTTAAATTTTCATGGGGTGGTTTGACGTACATGGTTTGGGCCAAGATCTTGATGAGATTGAACTTTTCCTGAAAATGGATTCACTCATGCCTTAGTTGTTGGATCTCAACTTATACTGGGCCAAGAGAAAATAACACTAATTCTATATGGCTTGAAATATTTGATAAATGGGCTTCATAGGGTACAATCCTTCTGGTTGAGTTCATCAATTCCTTTGTTTGTGTCAATTTTATTTATCAAAACCCTATATTTATACTAATCATATGATCACTGTTCAATGAATATATTATCAATGATTAAGTTGATTAATGGTATTTTAAATATTATAGGATATAATAATACTAAATAAGTGCATGTGTTTTCTGTAACCATAATAGGGACATTAATTCAATTACAAAGGAAATTTTATTTATAAAAGTTTGGGTCGTTACATATACAATGGGCCAGTCCAGTACAGGTAGTTCCTAAGAAAATGGAAAAATGGTAATTAAAAAGGGAAATAATGTATTATTTATAACTTATGTGAAGAATAGATTCTATGTTTGTATAGACTATCCTTGACTAAATCTACACACTAGAAAGGACCATTTCCCATTATTTTTTATTGAATGGGTGATAGATAGGCTAAATGAAATTCCTACTAATATTTCCTAGATTGGTATTATAGATATTTTAAGATCCATATTTCCCCTATGGATCAAGAAAAAAAACTTTCACTTCACCCTTTGGTATGTTTTCTTATAATAGGATTCCATTTAGTATGTGTAATGCTCCATGTAATTTCTAATAATTCATGGTCATTATTTCTATAGATTATCTGGATAATTGAATGTAAGTATTCATGGATGATTTCAAATTCTATGGTCACTCTTTTGATGGATTTTTGAGTAATCTAGGTTCCATCCTTCATAGTTGTATTGAAAATAATCTCGTATTAAATTTTGAGAAATTCCATTAAATCATATGATAAGGGAAACTACCTAGAAAATTAATTTTTAGGGATGGTATAAAAATATAGAAATCAATGGTGGATGTCATTTAATCCCCACCATTCTTCATAAATGTGTGGGAAGTATAGTCATTATAAAGAAATATGGGATTTTATAGCTATTTCATCTATGAATTAACTAATAATTCCCACCCACTCTATCAATTACTCTAAAAGGATAATGAGTTTTTGTTTGATAAAAATTGTGAGGATAATTTTAATAAATTCAAATAGAGTCTAACGTCACCCAAAATGATTCAACCACCTATATGAGAATTACCATTTAGGATCATGTGTGATTATTTTTACTATGCAATTGGGGAATTATTATCACGAATTGTCAATAATGCTCCATATGTGATTATATGTAACAACCTATGTCTTCCTGGTCCGCTACATTGTGAGTTTGGTCATTAGAAGTGCTCTAAGGAGGATCAGAGAGTGTTTAGAGGAGTTTGGTTGCTAAAGGATGAAAAAGGGGGATTTCACACCATGTAACTATATTAAATGAAATTAAAATCTTCTTTATGGCTTGTCTTGGAGTTTTCACGGTTTGTAATATTTTGGGGTTTGGAAAATAAAATAAAATCGAGAGGTGACATGTTTTTCAGAAGAAACTGAACCTCAGGTATTACATGACATGAAAAGGTATTACACATCACATAATACCCTAATCATTTGTAGTTTTAATAATTCTTTATAGTTGAACCATTATTAATTCGTTTGTGTTTTTTTCCTATCATTCTAGATGAACCCTAGGTTCCTCGAGGAGTCCTTCAAGCCCTACTCCAACATCCTTGATCTATTAACCCTGGTGGTTTTCTGTTTGAGATCCATGACCAATCCTTGGCCAGTTTTTTCATCTTTATCTTCTATTTCCTCCTATTCTTTCATATAGATTCACTTCCATAGTATGTATTATATTGAGTTTGATGTTGGGTAGTGTTTTGATAATATTATGGTTCATAATAGGTTAATCCACATTTCTAGTGGTGTAGTTTTCACTTGAGGTCATTCTTCTTTGCCCTATGGTGCACAGATGAGTTGAAAAGATTATTCAAGGTAGGGTTTTCCTTTGTTTCCCTTTGATTGTGCATCATGTGGTAGGGATCTACTTTTTCCCATGGATCATAGTTATCTCACACTAATCAAATATAAGAACCGGATAAATTAATTGAAAGGGGTAGAGAGATCCGATGCACATGTTTTTTTGGATTTAATTTTATTGTGATGTTTTGAACAATATGGGCTAAACACCCTACCAAAAATCGTGGTCATTGGCAGTCCTTGTTTTCATACTAAACAAGTTGCATGTTGGTTGGTTCTTATTGAATACTTGTATATTGAAATTGGTAAATCTTGTACACTTGGATAATAAACGGATTCCCTAGGATTATATAGTTTCTGTGAAAACCCATAAATTAACAAGTGGAATTATATAAGGTATGCCTCGTTAAATACATAATTTTGTTATAATTTCGTATGTGGGGTTATGTGTTGTGTAGGATAGTTGTATTTTTGTGTGGAGGAAAGATGATATGTAAATTGTCTATGTTGTGATGTGTGGATACACTCTAGTTTGCACTGTGGTACATTTGTGAAGCATGGGTGTGTGTTGTGGGTTGGTTTTATGTGGTGTGGTGGATTAAATTGTAGACGATACATCAACCTGACCATGTAATGTAATCTTAGGTTGAGAGAATGATTTATTTTTCAATGGTTGAGAGATGTTTCACAGTGGGGATGTGATCAGTTTGTGTGGTTATGTGTTTATGTGTTTCTTATTGTGTACTGTGCTTGTTAATTGTCCAGTTAGTAGTGGAATAAATGAATAAATAATTGGTTAATAAAGTTTGGAACTAGATTGGGTTGGTTTGGCTAATTGAATGAATAAATGAGTTGTGAATAAAGAATGGTAATGGTTAATTATGTTTGATGGAAATTTAAAGGAGGTTGTGGATTGTTTTATGGTGTTGTGAATTTTGAGGTAGCAACAAATTTGGTAGTGTTGTGAGATGGTTTTTTGTTTAGTACCCATAGGTTGGGATAGAGTTTTTGGTATCATATATGCATATACTTGTATTTTTCCCTTGTGATTTCTATATTCACCCCACCTTAGTTGAGATCTACGTTCCAAACACCCCCATCATCATGGGGGAGGGTGTCTTTCCCAAACACCCCAGTGGGAGGATGGATGGATATCCACTTTCTCTTCTCTATTTCGTCTTCTAAGTGACGATAGCCAAAAATTCTTCAGGCATGTTGTGGTTTGTGAGGCCCAGGTGTGTGTGAGTGAGTTTTACATTCCTAGGTGTCTTTGGGATGAGATGTGTTTTCTTTCCCAAGTGTATTTGAAAGGAACTATGGCTTGTGGCCCATTTGTCTCTGAGCGAGATGTGATGTGGTTTGTGGCCCAGGTGTTTACTTGCAAGATGTGATGTGGTTTGTGGATCTGGTGTCTGCGGGTGGGATGTGATGTGGTTTTTGTCTTAGGTGTCTGTGGGTGGGATGTGATGTGGTTTGTGGCCCAGGTGTTTACTTGCAAGATGTGATGTGGTTTGTGGATCTGGTGTCTGTGGGTGGGATGTGATGTGGTTTTTGTCTTAGGTGTCTGTGGGTGGGATGTGATGTGGTTTGTGGCCTAGGTGTCTTAGGGAAGGATGTGATGTGATTCATGGCCTAGATGATGGAATGAGGTATGGTTTTGGGTCCCAAGTGTGTGTGATAGGGTTGTGATGTGGTTCTTTCGGAAAAGGTGGGAGCATGAGGATGTTTTCAATTAGGGAAGAGTGGCTAAACCAGTGGGAAGTGGTGAAAGGTACCCGAATAATAGATGTGATTACTATGTTACTTTACTTGACTTGCATTACTTGGTGAACACACTTTGGTGAGGATGAGATGGCTAGTATACCTTGTTTGGTGATGTTCGGTTCTGATATTTTCTCATAGGAGCATTAGTATGCTTCCCTTCATGTGTGCACAAGAGATTTAGGTTTTTCTTACTAAGTATAATTGTATGACCACCCTATGTATATGAAACGTCTTTTAGGTTTCCAATAGGATTAGATAGACTATGCTGGGCATTACTAGATCAAGATTTGGGACAGTTGTTGAGTCACTACTTTATCTTGCTTTTGGTACTTTGGAGTTTTATTGCACTTATAACAGTTTTATTTTAAACATCCATGTGGGATGGATTTTTTTTCTTATATATATATATATCATGGAGTTTTTTGGGATGAACCATATTATCTCCCGATCTTATTTTCCTAAAAAAGAAAATTCCTACCATTTTGTGAGATTGTATACCCTTGGTGCTAATTGCCACCCTGGGGCCTACTGGAGGCAGGACTCAGGGGTCATTATCACCCTTTCTTCATTTCCATCCTAAGAGGTGAATCTTTAGAGGGAGGGGGTTGTAACAAAATGGTATCAAAGGTGTTGGCTGATAGGTAGTATGGAGTTTGGAGTTAGGCACAGTGAGGATTTCAAGGGTTTCTAGGGAAACAGTGTCAAGCGATCTTGGTGCATGACATAGTCTAGGGAAGACTGGCTAGGATGTAGGATTTTAGGTCCCCTGTGATCCGATGTAAGGACTTTGAGCCCTTCGAATGACCAAGTGAGGCTACACTGGTTGTAGGGTAGAGACCCTAGGAAATGTACATGCATTACAATGACTTGTGTTCTTATCTGAATTGGGTATTTTTGTAAATTGGGAATGAATGAAAATAAATGAGTTAAAATGAGTTAAAACAAGCCTAAAATAAAATTCCATAATATTCGGGCTTAAGAATTCCTTGTTTACCTTTCATCTATGAAACCTAGTCATTGTCCGCGTGTGGCTTAGGCAGTTTTGGCTCCATAGGATGATCGAGTTGATCAGTGGATGGTTGATCTAGGAGAGGAGGATTACCAGTGGTAGAGAACATTACATTCTTTCTAGTGGAAGGATTTGGGAAAGTAATAGGGAAGTGTTTCAGACATAGAGACAAAGAGCTGGCTCAAGGAGCTTGAGATCAACTTTAACTTGATCTAGACCCCAAAATAGTACTAGGTTAATTTGGAGGTTATTCAGGTGTGAAGAGATTCATTTCAGTGGTGGAAGATGTACTTAGGGGAGAGAAAGGAGGCTAATGTTATGTGGGTCAATTTCGAGAAGGAGTTCCAAGTAGAATTACTTTCATCAACCATAAAGGCTAATAAGAGGTAGGAGTTACTCTCCCTCTAGTAGGGGAGTATGTAAGTATGAGAGATGGGGATAAAGTTTAAGAATATCCTCTATTTTCCCCATATCTATTTCTAGATGAGGAGTCTCATCTAGAGGAGGTGTCCATCCTTCAATCCAGTACATGGTTACTCCCCTTACATTGTCGAAATATCTGAAGATCTAGAAAAAGGTGAATGGGATCAAGAAGATGAACTCATGAGGTGGTTTACTGTGATAGGGGAGCCTATAGGGTTCTTTGAGAGGAAGGGTTACTAGTGGTAGGTCTTAGGCACCCAGAACTTTGAAGTTTCGACCGACCGGGAGTCAACCCCAGTAGATTCCTTTTCGGCCATCTAGTCCTCATGCTTTTTCTGTGGGATTGGGGACAAGGTATTTATTCTATATAGTCCATGATCTTCTTTAGAATCAGTTTCCAATAGCCGTTCAAGCTCAGTATAGTGTATCTGGGTAGGTTCAGTGCCAAACTTAGCAGTAGTTTCTAGTTAGACCTTTTCAGTAGTAGGGACAGCAGGATCATGATCCACTGAGGTGAGATGTAGTAGGTAGGTCCTGACCTTAGGATGTCCCTTTAGGACCTCTAACCAAGTGTGGTCATGGAGGAAGTCATCAGTAAAGTGGAATAGGATTTGGGTGTGGTCAGTTTCATGCCACAAAGGTAGTAGTTCCAGCAGGACCAGAGATCATTAAAGGTGCAATCAGTTTGTTTAGTACCCTTTCTTGTGCTTTTCTTGATTATAAATATTCCCAAACCTTTGTTTCACATGCTCTATACCATTATCTAGGTCTATACATTGAGAGGCTTCCCATTCCCCTAGTGTTGAGTATGCTAGTCGGAGGTCATACTTGCTTGTTTGATGTCTTCCAGGGATGCAGACTGATAGTAGGACCACATCAGTCTAGTGGGGATTTTTTTTTCTACAGATTCATCCATACAATGTCATTATTAGAATCAAATGGTTGTATTCTATGCATTCCATTATCGAAAACTTATAGAGGAGATTCATGTTTTTAGATATGGATGGCTAGCATGTGGTTTTCATTGATGAGAAGAGATATCAAGTGGGCAGTCAATGTATAAAGACTCTTCTATCCTTGTTGGCTGAGCTTTTAGTGGAATCAATAGACATTGAGATGGTGGGAGTTACTAGGGTTATTGGGGAGTACCTTAATATTTTCCCTATGGAGGTTATGGCGATAACCCTTCTACGTGATGTTGATTTTGGGATAGACCTGCATCCCGATTCTTTTACAATTTCTATGGCTCCTTATCAGATGGAACCTTATAAGTTATAGGAGTTGAGGATTCAGAGATATTATCTAATGAATAAGGGATTTACCTAGCCTAGTGTGTCACTGTGGGGTGCTCCATCATTGTTTTCAAAGAAGGTAGATGGTGGTATGAGGTCGTGCATAGACTACCAGAGGTTGAGTCAGGTGATGTTTAAGAACCACTACCCTCTTCCAAAAATAGACGATATTTTTGAATAGATGAGAAGGAAAAGTTGGTTTTATAAGATCAATATATGGTCTGGATACCCCCCTTTGAGGGTGAAGGAAGGTGATATCCTGAAGACTAACTTCATGTGTAGGTATGGTCACTTCAATTTTTTAGTCATGCCGTTCAGTGTTATGAATGCACTAGCCATGTTCATGGGGCTTATGAAATCTATTTTCCACAAGTTCTTGGACCGGTTCGTCATCATGTTCATCAATGACATCTTGATCCACTCAAAGTCAGAGGAGGAACATTCTAAGCATCTTAGAACTGTCCTAAAAGTTCTTTGACACCACCAACTCTACAGAAAGTTGTCCAAGTGTAAGTTTTAGACACAATAGGTACACTTACTTGGTCATGTGGTGTCTCATTAGGGTGTAGAAGTAGACCTGTCGAAGGTTGAAGAAGTTATTTCTTGGGAAGCACCCAAAAAAAATCGAAAAAGTTCACAATTTTCTTGGTTTCAGAGGCTATTATCAGAGGTTTGTAGCTGATTTATCTCGAGCTGTAGCTCTTTTGATATCTCTGACTAAGAAAGACCAATCTTTTGTGTGGAGTGAGCTGTGCCTGGTGTTGTTCAGTCATGTTAAGGAGAAATTGGTTAGTTCTACAATGCTCTGATTTTCAGCGAAGGGGGTGATGCTTGAGGTGTTTTTTGATGCTTCCCATTTGGGCTTGGGATGTGTCTTGATGCAGAAATGAGAATTAATATCTTATGAGTATTGGCGGTTTTGTTCCCATGAGTGTAACTATGCCGCCCATGATTTGGAGCTAACAACGATCATGTTTGTGCTGAATTTGTGTTGATATTACCTCATTGGGGAGTGCTTTGGGTTCTTTAAGGATCACAAGATCTTGAGGTATATCTTTTTCCCAGTGAGATATGAACTTGAAAAAATTAAGGTGGATGAAGTTTCTTCAGGACTTTGATTTCGATATCTCTTACGCATCAGGAAAGTAGAATGTTGTGGCTGATGCTATGAGTAGAAAGTTGTAAAAGGAGGTTGTTTGGGAATCTACAGACACTTAGAGAGAGATGGAGGTGTTAGTATCCTTTTACTTATATACATGAATTAATGGTGATAGAGGCTATTTGTTTTAGAATGTAGTGAAGACTTCTCTGATGCAGCAGGTGGAGGAGTCTCAGTGAGGATACTTAGAGGCAGTGGTGTTGAGAGATTTTGTTGGCCATGGTGATTCTCTGAAGGGATTGTCAGAACCATATATTGTTTCATGATAAGTTGTTTTTTACGGTAGTGGTTCATGATGGGGTCATTCATTAGTTTCATAGATCACCTTTAGTGGTACACCCAAGAGTTTTATGATGTACTGTGTCTTGAAGACATAGTTTTGGTGGCCCAAGATGAAAAAAGTAGTGGTAGAGTTTGTGGCAAGGTGCTTAGTTTTCCAGCAGGTGAAAGATAAGAACCATGTTCTCGGTGGTTTTTTGCAACCCTTGGATTTCCATGAGTGGAAGTGGGATGAAATATCAATGGATTTTTTCACAGAGATACCCAAGGCTTAGGGAGGATACGGTGCTATCGGGGTGATAGATGATAATTTGAGGAAATCATCCCACTTCTTAGTGATTAAGGAGTTGGGTGTAGTGAATTCTTTGGCTAAGTGGTATGTGGATGAGGTGGTGTGATTTCATAGAGTTACATGGTCCATTATCTCAGATTGCGACACACGTTTTACCTCACAATACTAGAGGGGATTGCAGTATTCTTTTGGAACCTAGTTACACCTCAATACTGCCTTCCACCCTCAAACTGATGGGCATACATAATGGACTATCTAGATACTGGAAGATATGCTACAAGCATGAATCTTGGACTTTAGAAGATCTTTGATGAAACACTTACCATTAGTAGAGTTTTCTTATAATAACAACTATAATTATTCTATTGGTATGGATCCATTTGAAGCTTTGTATGTAAGATTGTATCATTCACCCTTATGTTTGATAAAGGATGAAGAGATATCTTCTCTTGGTCCTGAGGTAGTGTAGAGCATGATAGAGAAGGTTCAACTCATTTGTGAGAGGATGAAAGCCGCACAATATTAGAAGAATTCATATTCCAATCATAGATGAAGGCCCTTGGAGTTCAAGGTTGGGAACCATGTGTTCTTGAAGGTTTCACATAGGCGTGGGAAGCAGAGGTTTGGCAGTGGTAGTACACTTTATCCCAGGTTCATTGGACCATTTGAGGTGTTGGGGAGAGTTGGTGATGTGACATACCAGTTGTCATTGGAACCATAGATGTATAGGATCCATAACATCTTCCACATCTGTTAAATTATTTGGTATCTTCATGATGACTCCCACTTCCTTGACTATGGAGAGTTATATATCGATGATGACACGAAATATGTGGAGCGGTCGATAAAGATCAAGGATCATCAGGAGAAGGTGTAGTGTGGATGGACCATTCCTTTGGTTCTCATGTTATGGAGGCATGGTGTCCTGGAGGAGAGTAATTAGGAGTGGGAAACACAGATGAATTCCCTGTACCAAGAGTTGTTTTTAGTTTTTCCTTGTTCTATTTTTTTTTTGTGATTTAATGCTTGAACCTTGTTTTATATGAGATGAGCTATTTTCTCTTGGTAATGCTATGTGTGGTGCACTGAGTGATAATGTACTGACATGTGGAAAGGGTATGGAATGACTCCTAATCAAGATGAATTAATTACGATGTGATTAAACCTATGCGGGTGAGTCAGTGCCGCCCAGAGTAGATAGTATCTTGACATGGAGGACGAAATTCCCTTATTCAGATATCCAGATAGTGTGGTTGTTGTGATTCTGTGGTGTACGTTGTTTTTATTGGGTACAAAATATTGAAGGATGTTTTATTGTATGTGGGGGTTTTCACTCAATATTTTTAACAACAGAGAGTGGTTTATCATTGTATGTTAATCTGTTTCATTGTTAGATTCATTTCAAGCATAACAAGATCCTTGAGAGGTATCTCACATGATGGTTGTTCAGACCCATCTTTCTTATGGGATTTGTTTTGGATTCTTGAGGGTGAGAATCATTTGAGAGGTATCTAATATAATGGCATCTGTCTTCTTGGTCTGTTACTTTTTGAGTTTGGTCATTGGAAGTGCTCAGAGGAGGCTTAGAGGGAGTTTGGAGGAGTTCAGTTGCTAAAGGTCAGAGAAGGGGGATTTCACACCGTGTAACTATATTACACGATGTAAAAATCTACTTAATGGATTTTCTTGGAGTTTTTATGGTGTATAATATTTTGGGGTTTGAAAAATAAAATAAAATCTAGTGGCGACATAGTTTTCTATAGAAATTGAACCCAGGGTATTACACGACATGAAAGGGTATTACACGTCGTGTAATACTCCGATCATGTGTAGTTTTAATAATTCTTTTTAGATGAACCATTATTCATTCAATGATGTTTTTATTTTATTATTATTCCAAATGAACCCTAGGCACCCTGAGGATTCTTTCAATCCCTACTCCTCTCTCCTTGATATATCAATCCTAGTGGTTGTCTGTTGGTGATCCGTGATCGATCCATGTTGAGTTTTATCCTCTTTCTCATATGTTTACTCTTATTATTTCATTGGGATTCACTACCATAGTTTTTGATGAATTGAGTTGGATGTTGGGAGGAGTTTTGATAATATTAGGGTTCATAATTGGTTGATCCACGTTTCTAGTAGTGCTGTTGTCACTTGTGGGCATTCTTCTTCGCCTTACGGTGCACGACTGAGTTAAAAATCTTCTTTGAGGTAGGGAATTCCTTAATATTCCATTGATTGTGCAATTCATGGGATGGATCTAAATTTTTTTTCCTATAGATAATATTTTTTCCACACTAATCGATGATAAGAACAAGGTAAATGAATTTAAAGGGGTAGAGGGATATGATGTGCATGTTTTTTCTAGATTTGATGTTATTGTGATGTTGTGAACTATATGAGCTAAACATCCCATTGAAAATTGTGGCCATTGGTGGTCCTTGTTTTCACACTAAACATGTTTCATGTTGGTTGGTTCCTTTTGAACACTTTTATATGGAAATTAGTAAATCATGTACACTTAGCTAAAAAACGGATGCCCCGGGATTACCTAGTTTCTATGAAAACCCCTGAATTAACAAGTGGAATTAAATAAGGGATTACTTGTTAAATTTGGAATTGTGTTATGATTTGGTATGTGGGGTGATGTTTTTTGTTTGATATCTAAGGTTTTTTTGAGGGACATATGGGATGTGAAGTGGCTATGTTTTTATGTGTGGATACGCTCTGGTTTGTGTTGTGGTATGTATATGAAGCACATGTGTGTGATGTGGGTTGGTTTGGGAAGTGTGGTGGATAAAATTATAGATGATACATCAACCTAACCATGTAATGGAATATGAGGATGAGATATTGATGGATTATGTAATGGATGAGAGGTGTTTCATAGTGGGGATGAGATCGGGTTGTGCGGTGATGTGTTGTTGTGTTGCTTATTGTGTGCTGTGGTTGGTAGTTTTCTGATTAGTAGTGTAATAAATGAATAAATAATTGGTTAATAATGTTTGGAATTGGATTGGATTGGTTTGGTAATATAATGAATAAATTATTTGTGAATAAATAATGGTTATGGTTAATTAAGTTGGTTGGAAATTGAAAGTAGGTTATGGTTTGATGTGTGGTGCTGTGCATTTAGAGGCAGCAACAAAGTTGGTAGTGTTGTGAGGTTGTTGTTTGTTGAGAAACCATAGGTTGGGCTTGAGTTTTTGGTATCATATATGTGTATACTTTTATTTTTCCATTATTATTTCTATATGAACCCCACCCTAGTTGAGAACTACATGTTGAACACCCCCATCATCACAGGGAAGGGTGTTTTCCCAAACATCCCGGTGGGAGGATAGATGGATGGCCACCCAATCTTCCCTACTTCATATTATAGGTGGTGATAGACCAAGATTTTTTGGGAAGTTTGTGGTTTATGAGGCCCAGGTGTGTGAGATCGAGTTGTTATTTCCTGGGTGACTTTGGGATGAGATGTGTTCTGGTTTCCCAGATTTCTTCAGAATGTGGCATGGCTTGTGAAATAGGTGTCTACGGGAAGGATGTGATGTGGTTTGTGGGCCAGGTGTCTATGGGTGGGATGTGATGTGGTTTGTGGAATAAGAGTCTATAGGAGGTATGTGATGTGGTTTGTGGACCAAGTGTCTTTGGGAAGGATGTGATGTGGCTTGTGGCCCAGGTGATGGGACGAGGTGTGGTTATGGGGCCTAGGTGTGTGAAGGTGGGTTGTGATATGGTTCTTTCGGAAGAGGTGGGAGCACTGAGATGTTTTCCATTAGGTAAGAGCAGCTAAACCAATGGGAAGTGGTGTGGGGTACCCAAATTATCTATTTACTTTCTATATCACTTGACTTGATTTACATTACTTGTTGAGCGTGCTTTAGTGAGGATGAGATGGATAATATACCTTATTATCTATTTTTTGGTTCTATTGTTTTCCCACAGGGGAGTTAGTATGCTTCCTTTCATGTGTGCATGATATTATTAGGTTGTTCCTACTGAGTATACTTGTATGACCACCCTACATATATGAAACTTCTTTCAAGTTTCTAGAAGTATTATGTGGACAGTGTTGGGTGTTACGAGCTTGGGATTTGGGGCAGTTGCTGATTCACTACTTTAGCTTAATTTTTGTACTTACTTAGGAGTTTTTATTTAATTGGTAATAGTTTTATTTTAAAAATTAATGTGAGGCGGATTTTAAATTTCTTATATATATATATATTGGATTTATTTTTGGATGAACCATCTTATATCCCAAACTTTTTTTCCTAAAAAGGGTAACACCTCCCATTTTGTGAGATTTTATACCCTTGGTGCTAGTCACCACCCTGAGGCCTACTGGAGGAGGGACTCAATGGTCATTATCTCCCTTTCTTCATTTCCATCCTAGGATGGGTATCTTTTGAGGAAGGGGGTCATGAAATTATAAATACCACTCACACACTAGACCATTCCCAAGAAAACTACACCAAAAGAAAAATAAATTTTTCCTTTTTTCGTGGATAAATTTTAGGAATATCTTTTTTTGTATAAATGATTTTATTTCTTAACCATGTTTCTATTTGGTATTTCCTTAAGAATCCAAAACCTAAAACACATCTCATTTTTTGAATGATCGTCATTCAAGAATTATTTTTAGGAATTAGAGATAAAATATAGTGGGGAATGTGGTGGATGACCGTATTAGTTGGATCCTTCCATTTTAGGACCTTTAATCATCCCTATTAATTCTCATAAATGATATGTTTTATTATGAGAAATCGTATGGATTGAAAGATTTTTTTTATTTATATTATTTCATTGTAAATAATTTGGAAACATATTTCATTCATGCTAATTTCAATAAAAATCAAGATGGGATTCTTAAACACAAGTCTCATTGGTACACTTGGAATGACACTTAACTTTGGAACATATGTAGTGATCATGTACTAAGGAATTATATTTCTAATAGTGAGTTTCAATCTGTCCTTAGGTTTTATCACACTCTTACATATGGAGGCCACTTTAGTCTCAAATGGGATGATAAAAAGGTACTTAATTCTAATCTATTTTATAAAAGAAATTCAGGATGCACATGAATTTTTTAGATATTATCCTCATGATAAATAGATTAGGAATGTATAAAAAAGAAATTAAATTCTAGAACAACCCTTTATTTTCAATAACATTTTTTATATTTGTGGCATTGAATTTATGGGGTCATTTACCTATTCATGTATAAGTTTTTACATTATTATTATAGTGTATTATGTGTCAAATGGGTATAATAATGAACCACAATGATTTATGGATCAAAGGTAGAAATTTAATTTTTGATATCCCGCATTTTATATAGGTTTGGATTTCCTAGGTTCATTACCATTAACCAGGTTTATCATTTATATAATTACATAATGCAAGAAATTTTTTGTTGGTATGAGTTTTTGCATCGAGTTTTTATAGCTTATCACAACCAAAAAATTGTTCAAATTAGAGTGCCTAATAGAGAGGAAAAATTAATTCTTGAAAAATGGTGTAACCTAATATAAAATATTAGAGTTTAAGGCTCGATGATGCATTTTGGTCTTACTATATTGCCTTCAAAACTCCCATTAGTATGTCACATTATCAAATAGTATTTGGAAATAGTTTTCACATAAAAATTGATATAGATTAATAAGATTATTGGACCATTAAAAAATTAATTTATAATATTTATGTTTTAGGTGTTTAACAAAAATTGCTGATTTAGGGGTTAGAGGAAATAAGAAGACATTCATATGAGAACTCGTGGATTTTTAAGGGAAAACCAAGGTTTCCCATGAATTCCATATCCTCCATTTATAGTTCAAATTAGAATAAAGGTCCTCCTTTATAGTGTTAGGGCAAAGTTTCACCCAGTTAAGCTTTATTCCCACTAGTTTGGCACATAAAATGTAACTAATGTCTACCCATTTTGGGTTCTATAGGTAATAAATGATGAAACCTAATAGGCATTCACCATCAATGGAGTGCCGCTAAAGCAATTCTATGAAACCGTTCCAGAGTCTCTAATAGAGGAACTAAACCTTAAAGAAGCCATATGTTAGTTAAAACTTCCAATTTATAACCTTTCATCCCACCATTTTATTAATTATAGTGATGAAACTATAAATTCTAGGTGTAGGGTGGATATTTTCCAAGTTAATTTGTAATTTTTAAATCATTATTATTCTTATATTTTTTCCTCATTACATTGTATTTTATGTTTTTTTATCTTCTTTTTCCATTTTTGGTATCCTTTTGTGGTGGAATAATCATATTAAATTCCCATATCATCATAGAATATATTGATAATACATGACTAATTTACATTATTCATATTGTATTAACATTTAAAGAATTTTTTTTAACATATGAAATACAATTTTGATAAATAATTTAACATTAATGGATGTTTTTATTAAAATTAGTAGTTTTTCAATAAAATAAATAATTTTATCACTATAAACCATTAAAATGTTGTTACTGTGACATCTCAGCCTAAGTGCCACTAAAATAGTGCCTCAATACAGTGCATTACATGACCATAGGTGTGCCTCCTCATATGCTAGAGTTTTCCAACTAGCAACGAGGGTCTAAAGAGATTCATGGTCATACTATAACCTCTTTACTAAAGTAAACCTATAGTGGAAATCAATATTAACATCATCATGAAATAATTATAAATACCAAAACATCACATAACACATTCCAAAATTAAGATAGTACCAACTAACCAAAGTAATAAACATTTTATGTCATGATAGTGTAAAGTTCCAAAATAAAACCAAAATAAGAAACAAAAAAATAGAAAAAATAGGTCCCAAGGTCATGTCTGGTCCCCTCACCCATTATCAATACTGTCTCCATTATTAACCATCTAACATAGTTCCATTTACCTTACCTTGACCTGAAACAATGAGGTATGATTGATTACTCAATGATGACTTGAGCATGGTGTGATTACAACCCATTAGGATACCACTAACGATGTTTACAATAATATATAGCCAAATATTAGTGTATGTAGAAGTATGAAGAATAATAAATAAGGTTGTAAAAGTAAACAAGTTTCCTATTAATAAATTATTCATTATACTCTTGGCCCTCAGATTCCACCAGGACACACAACTACTAAAACCACTCTAACCCATGATGGATGTATAAACCATATACAAAGGGTTAAACACATTACATCATATGGGCATTCATTTATTAATTAAATTTAAGAATGTACCTTGGAGAATCAATCTAGGTACTCATCTCAGGTCCATAACTTAGAATCTTAGAGAAAAATCTAGCATCCTAAACCATACAATACATAGGTGGGGCCTAGAGAATTTTTCTGGCCTAACCTAAGTGAGAGGATCCTCAGTCAAAATTCCAACCATACATTTTACCCTTCATTCAAAGGTTCATCATCAGTGTCCTTTTTAACCAATTATAAAAACAAGGGTTCACCTTTTCATTTATCACATTACAAAGGTTCATTTCATTAAACACTTCACTCAATTCCATAACTAGCCAATTTAATAATTTAAGCACAATTACAACCATTAGTCACCATTTAGAATAATTTACCCACATGTAAATTCCCCTTTAACCATTTATCACATTTACCCGTTAACAAAACATAAATCATTTAACCACTTCATGTTAATCCAAACATACCTTTATTCCATGCTAATAATTCCAACAAAATTTATAATGGTTCAATCTCATAAAATCTTGAAAAAATCATTTAACAACCCATTTCACTATTTCCATGGGAGTGGCACACCCCATGGGTGACCATTGGACTGGTCTAAACACCCTTAAAGGATACAATAGGGATTGTGAGGGGTCTCAAACATATGTTAGGTCCCCAATTCATTTTTCATAATTAATAACATAAATTCAAAACATAGAAGTGCACTATAAGAACCTAAACACAAGATTATCATCACAAATATGGGAAATTAACTTGCATACCACCTACCTCAAGCTCACAGACAACCATTTTCTTAAAAACCACCCTTGATTCAATCCCAAACAACCCTCAATTTCCAAAATAAGATTATGTTGAAAAAATAAGGTATTAGGGATTCATAAGAAGATAAAACATCCCACAATGGTTATCCCAAAAAATAGAATAAGGGGGAGTGTTAGACTCACACAAGGCTTTGATTCAAAACCATTGACACTTCAAAAAATTACGAATCAAATGAGAATGACCCTTGAAAAGGGGGAGATATCCTAGTTTGTAATAATTTATTATGTCTGAGTAATTGGGAGTAAAATTTGGTAAGATATTTTAAGTCCTGAGGGTGGAAAATGGGAATTTACCAATTTTAAAGTGGCACATGGTTTGGAATTACGGTTGGACAAATTGTGCACAAAAATGGGCACTCTCTATACAAGAGGGGGGGGGGTAATAACACTATTTTTTTGGGCCATCAGTCTAGTTTGAAAAACTATTATGTGATCATGTTTCTATCTATGTCCATATTCCTAGGCCAAATTTTTTCCTATTCCACGGAACATAGTTATCTCTAACCATGTTCAAACCATTCACTATGAAATGAATTTCCTTTTTCTTTCTTTTTTTTTTCATCCCAAATTCCTGGTACACCCCAAAATCCTCTCATATTCACTGTAATAATTTTATTAACCAAAACAAGGGGGTTTAAACCAAAATTTAAATGAAATGTACCTTATATAATCGTTGGGATAATAAAACCTTGACACTATATAAAATATCATCCTCAAGGTACACTACCAAGAATCACTTATCCACCATAGTAAAAAGATTGTGTCACCCGGACCACATATTTACCCCCTTTCTCAAGTTTCCTCTTAAAAATTACAATGCTACCATAAAACTAAAACCAACAACAAAATCTTACCCCACAAAACCTTCTCATTGGGATCCATAATATGAATCAGATATTCATAAAAGGACGCATGAAGCTAAATCTCAAAATCATCAAAATAAATAACATGATAATGTCCAAGGTGATACTTTTGGGGTTGTGACACATGAAGAACACCATTTATACCACCATACTTTTGTGGAAAAACCAATCATTATGCCATTGGTTTGATCCTCTAGAAAACCTCAAATATCCCCACATACCTATGTTCCCACTTGCCCTATTTCTTAATCCATGGTGACCCAATCTTAGAGATACATAAAGGAACACCCGATATCCTATAATAAACTAAAGAGGTCAATGATGTCAACTAATATAGGAATTTTTCCTACCATAGACCATAACCATATGATTATAAATGAATTGAACCTCCTCCAACATATCTTACATGAGAATCGGTCCTAGAAACTATGATTACCCTACTTATATCCAAAATAAGGGAGATCTAAATGGCCTACCATAGAGCAACTCATATGGTTCCATATATATAGTATCCTAATAACTTTTATTATAGGAAAAATCAATGAGTACTATACATTTCTGACAAGATCCACCAAATTATAGGATGAATTCACTCAATATTTTCTCTAACACCTGTGTGGAAAGTTATGATTACCCATCGATTTATGGGTAAAAGTTATACTCAAAACACCTGAGTACCCAGTGCCTTCCGCAACCCTTTCTAGAGGAAAGAAGTAAAACACAAATCATGACCTGAAACAATAGTTCATGGAACCATGTGAAAATTTACTATTTTACAAACATACAAGCAACCTAACTATTAAAGGGTGATAACATCACATATCTATAGGAATATAGAAACCTTTTTTCAAATAATCCACAATCACCCAAATCATTCTATTCTTCTACGGTTTCCTTATGAGACCTACCAAAAAATACATGGTAACATCATCTCATTTCCATTTCGAAATGGAAAATATATGTAAAAGAATAATATTTCAATGATTCTCAGGTTTCACCTACTGAAAAGTGTAGCATCGTGTCACAAAAGCTAAAAATATCCTTTTTTATACCCGACCACCAATTCTATATATGAAGGTCACAATATGTTTTTTTTTGAAACTGGGGTGAACCTCATATTTCAAGGAATGGAACTCACACATCATCTCTTCTCACATACTAGTAGGAAAAACAACACATAAATGAATGAAAATAATCTAATCTTCATCAATAGTCCAATCAGAAGGTGGAACCCCAACTTCAAAAATGTCTCTCAAATCTAGAAATTTTGAATCCTCATATTGTATCCTCTTAAAAAAAATAAAAAACGAGGGATCCATGGATAATAAAATGAGTTTCATTAACTCATAATCATATTAAATACCTATATGAATCTTAGAAAAAAATACATCATCTCCCACTTAGAACTAGACGCCTGCACCGCTTGAGTCTGTGTCTTTTGACTCAATGCATCCACAACACCATTTTCCATCTCCAACATGTAATATAACTCAACATACAATGATTTAATTAAATAAAAACATATATATTATTGAAGGTTAAAATCATGTTAGGAAAAGATATATTTTAGGCTCTTATTCTCAGTATAAAAAAACCTCTCATGCAAAAAAATAATTCTTCCATCATTTCATGGAATAAACCACTACAACCCACTAGAGATCATGTGTATGTTAGTTTACTTTATGTGGCCTAAAATATTATTACCCATACACCATGAATCGATCTCCTCGCATCAGTACTACCCCAATTCCAATCCTAGATGCATCACAAAATAGAGTATACTACTTACTTGGATTGGGTAAGATCAGAATTGGTTCAGTGGTCAAATGATTCTTTAACTCTTTGAAGGCATATTCACATGATCTAGACTATTCAACCTTATACCCTTATTTTTTAGAAATAATAGTAGCACTTACAAGTAGTAAAAGTATCTGATGAACCACCAGTAGTATCTTTCAAAAACCCAAAATTTTCAAATATAAAAAACATTCATTGTCTTCTCCCAAGATACAACTTCTTAAAAATTCTCTAAGTATAATTAAATAGCTTCATCTGAGAATATGTGACCCAATAAATTCACCATTTTATCTTAAAATTTCTTTTTTATAGATTTTCATATATATGAGGCTCTCTCGGTTTACTCCAAATGATTCCAAGATATTTGGAATGATCATATTGAGTCTGATAGTAAATTAAGATGTCATCCATAAATACAAATAAAAACTGTTTCAAATACGGGTGGAAGATTTAGTTCATCAAATTCATAAGCATAGAAAGTTCCTTCATCACTAAAAAAGGAATCGTGATGAACTCAAATAAACTATTCCATATCTTATAATCAGTTTTTAGTATATTAGATGATTTAACTATCAACTGATGATGCCCTAACCTCAAATATATTTTGGAGAACACAAAAGAACCCTTTAGCTAGTCAAAGAGGTCATCGATCTGAAAAATAATATATCGAGTATTAACCATTATTTGATTCAAATTCTGGTAATCAAAACACAACCACACCATTCCATAAGCCTTCTTAGAAATAAAAACCATAGAACCCCATGGTGACATACAAGGATGGATAAAAACATTATCCCCCAAATCCTTAAATTGAGTATTAATCTTCTGAAGTTTTGTTGGATACATTCTATATAGTGGAATAGAAACTGGATTAGATCTAAACATCAACTCAATCATGAAATAAACATCTCTATCTGGTGGAAACCCTGAAAAGTATTCTAGAAACACATCTTGGAACTGATCCACTACTAAAGGAAATTCATCATGCTCCACTCCCTCACCATATAATATAATTCACACAACATAGGTAATAATCTAACCTAATTGTAGATGAAATGTTTCTACATGACCTGCCAAGATATCTCATTCCCATTAATGAACATAAGTGTCACCCTAAGGTTACATGAAACTCACTCTCATATAGTTATAATAATTATATTACTAGTACGTAACCAACTAGTCCATTACAAGTATGAGGTCAAACCTTTCATCTCAAGCACATAAATGTACCAAAGGAGACGATACCCATTCACCTTGAGGGATTTTTTTTAAATTGACATATACCCTATGATCATACCCCCACCGGTGTATTGATAGACATAGGATAAAACATATACCACACTTCTAGAACCAAACCATTTACAAAATGGGAAGATATAAAAGAATGAAAGTATAAAAACCTAGGATTTTTATACATAGATATTACATCTTTTTAGATGAATTTTCATTACATTACACAAACATGCACATGAGGATCATAAATGTATAGTGATTTTGGAAATATTTAAATATAAAAAACTAGTTTAAATGTGAACTAAATCATATCCCACTAAGTTTGTAATGACCCAAAATTTTGAATAAATATTGTTTCCTAATTTTGTGTGTTGTTTTATTTTATTTTTGTACTCAACAAAAATGTTTCATTTGATTACATGAGTATAATTAAAATGATACCATTGGGTTTTGACTGTTATATGACCATTGGTCAATATGACCCCTGGAAACTAAACGTTTTGATTATTGTCTCTAAATACAAGTAATCTTGGTTAATTATTATAGAAAGAAGATTCGATGGCCTCACCCAGTAGTCTTGGACCGATCGAAGACCATCTAATAGAACTTGGGAAGGAGGTAGCACCACTGGGCTTTGCTCTGGACCAAACCCAAGTCGAACTTCATCGTGTGAAGCTAGAATGGAATCGCCTTTGCGAGAAGTTCAAACTGATAGAAATTACTACTCATGTGATGTTAGCCGAGCCTCCCTCAGATTCTCTCACCTTAGCACACCTTACACTTAGGTCCTATGCTGGTGTGATAAGGGGCTATGTAAAGAGACCGTAACTGCCTTGTGTAATCCTTTATTTTAAATAAAAATTGGTATTTCTTCTTATGATGAAGTTTATGAATTTTCAAATGTCTGGATAAATATAGTATGCATATTTTTGATGAATTTTAGAAAAAGGATATTTAAAATTTTTTTATGTAAACCTTAAATAATTAAAAATGTGTAATGATATTCAAAAAATGGTCTTCCACAATTATGCTCAGTACGAAATTTAGAGTCTAATAAGATCAACTTAATTTTTGATGAATAGTAAATTATGAATAGTGATTTTATGATTAGGATTAGTAATGTGTCCAAATGGATTAGTAATCTCACTTAAAGAAAGTATTAATATAATCTAGGCACCTTGATTAAGTAATGTGATTCAATAAAATGGTTAAATAACGATTTTATAAATTATTATTCAAGTATTAGTTTTTTCGAGTGAATAGTGTTTTTTAATTAAAAGTTAAATTAAAAATATTTAAAAAATTATTTTTATAAAATTGATTTCATTTTTGAACTCAGAGCACCGATATTATGTTATGGTAATTTTTTGGGTTTTTTCTAAAAAACATGAATTTTCAGTGAATAGTGTATTTATTTAAAAAAATAAATTAAAAATATTTAGAAAATTATTTTTATAAAATGGAGTTAATTTTTGAAATCAGAGCATTGATATTTGGTTAAGGTGAAATTTTGGGATTATTCTGAGAAAGTTGAATTTTCGATGAATAGTGAAAATACAATTTTTAAGTTACGGGTGTTTAATGACATCATTAAATGATGTATTAAGTATGTAATCAATATGGTCGACTTATGAACAGTAATATAAGGTATGAGGTGTCCCAAGTGGCCAATACCATGGGCAAATACCATGGGAAAGCCCATGGTTTTGCCAAAACCACTAATGAGGTGTCCCTTGGCCATTAATGCCTTGTCCCCTCACTTTTCCTATAAATACCAAGCCATACTCTAATCCATTCGACTCCCCACTCTTTACCAACGAAATTATGGTCTCATTACCTCCCAAGGAGTCCTCCCAAGGTTCCTCGAAGCCCTCAAGGTCCCAACCTTTGAGTTTTAAGAGATACGTTTTAAGGTAAGGGATCCGACCTCTCTCTTTCTTTTCAAGAAATCTCTTTTATGTCATTTCTTTTATGATCCATGTTCTTATGTTAAAAGATGTTTTTTTATACTCCTCTTACTTCCCTTTTCATGTTAATATAATGAGAGATCCCCTCTTACTCTCATTATTTCGTTTTATGATGTTTTAAGTGGCGCCGTTAGGCTGCCGAAAGTTTTGTAACATATTCTTTCTCCCTTCTCATTTTTCAAGATCTATTTTCCATGTAAAGTATTTCAAGTTCCTTTTTATTATGTTGGGGGTATGATCTCTAAATTTATCATACTGATATTTTATGATCATATGATGAGATAACCCATTTGATCTCATCGATTCAGTATTTTTAAGTTTAAGTGGCGCCGTTAGGCTGCCGAATTTTTAAGTGGTTCTTCACCCTTCTCGTTTTGAAGTTCTACTTTCATGTCAATTATTTCAAGTTACTTTTTGTTATGTTGGGGTATGAACTCTAAATTTATCATACTGATATTTTATGATCATATGATGAGAGACCCCATTTGATCTCTTCAATTCAGTATTTTGAAGTTTAAGTGGCGCCGTTAGGCTGCCGAATTTTTAAGTGGTTCTTCACCCTTCTCGTTTTGAAGTTCTACTTTCATGTCAATTCTTTCAAGTTACTTTTTGTTATGTTGGGGTATGATCTATAAATTTATCATACTGATATTTTATGATAATATGATGAGATAACCCATTTGATCTCTTCAATTCAGTATTTTGATGTTTTAAGTGGCGCCGTTAGGCTGCCGAATTTTTAAGGGATTCTTTCACCCTTATCATTTTCAAGTTTTATTTTATTGTCAAGTCTTTCAAGTTACATTATATTGGGGTATGATATCTATATATATCATACTGATCTTTTATGTTCATATTATGAGAGACCCTATTTGATCTCGTCAATTCTTTTTTTTGAAGTTTAAGTGACTCCGTTAGGTTGTCGAATTTCTAAGGGGTTCTTTCACCCTTCTCATTTTCAAGATCTATTTTCATGTAAAGTCTTTAAAGTTCCTGTTTATTATGTTGGGGGTATGATATATATATCTATCATACTTATCATTTATTTTCATATGATGAGAGACCCTATTTGATCTCATCAATCCATTTTTGAAAGTTTTAAGTGACGCCGTTAGGCTGCCGAATTCTCATAAGAGAAATCTTATTTTTGTCTTCCTTTCATGTTCTTCGTTTCAAATGGTGTATCATTAAAATTTCATTACCATGTTCTTAAATACTTTATATTTTGTTCCCCTACTGTTTTATGTATCATTTTTGAGTGTGTGACCCATGTCCCCTCTCTTTCCAACTTTTTCTAAAACCATGTATCATAGACGTTATGCTGCATAGTTTTCGTCTCAAAATGCCTCCCTCTTTATCTCAAAATTATTTTATGTTATTAAGTGAATACTCAAAGATCTTATTTATATAGGGGTATTCACATATATATCAAAATGTTCTATTCTAAATTCTGGGATTTACATACATGAAACCCGCTTTCCCTTTTCTGTGGGTTTAAAGTGATGTAAAGATCATGTCTTTAAAGAAGTTTTTAAAAAGTTATGATTATGAAATGAAACCCATTTATTTTATGCTATATGGGTAATTTATGAAATGTTTGATGATGATATATGTGGCTCACATGATAATAAAGGCAAATTTAAGGGTGCACCCTGATATCGCTCCAATGTATTGGGTAATGATGTAACCAATAGAGATTACAATTTTCACGATATCTTGGTGAATAACCTTGTTAATTTTCAAATGAAACCTTGGGGATGGACCTTGGTGATATGTTCATGATTGTCGATATTAAATGTTGCAGCCACATCTTCAAGTTATGAAAAATGTTATTTTTATTATGTTATGCCTCATGATTTCTTTCTCATGCCTTAATGTTCTTTTGATGACCTTATTGAAGTATCTCAAGTTCACATGTAAAATGTTTCTCTTGTTTCCCTTACTGGGCCTTCTGCTCACCCTTTCTTTTGATGTATGTCCCCAGGTTATGAGATGCAGTAATGAACCTAGGATGAACATGAGGAGAAGCCATTCAAGTTTTTAAGAAGAATCTTTTATGTTTTCATGTCTAAAGTTCCTGGTTTCCAAGACACTAAACCTTAAAGATCCTCGGTTTTGTAAAATGTAATGAAAGTTTATGTTATAAAAAGGCAGGATGCTATAGTTGGTATCAAAGGATGGTTTAGTTATTTGTGGAAATTAGGATATGAAAACTCTAGGAAGAACCCTATAGAAAAGTTTAAATATAGGAAATCTTCCTGGTATTTTGGTGAGTATTGAGTAAGGGGTTGCCAAGAAAATACATCCCTGTCTGGATACGAGTAGGTAGAGGTGGCTCTGGCACAGATGTACATAGAGGTAAAACCCAAAAACACCGCTTTGAGCTAGACTCGAATGGGAACTGGTACACGACAATGGGCCTTGCTGCACTCTTGGTTACGACACTCCCGGGGGATATGCTTTGGTAAATTCATAAGCTTAGTATGAACCATTGTTAAAGGAACAAAGATAAAATAAAATAAAGATTCACATAAGAATATATGATCATGGATGACCTAGATGGGAATCTAGGGGATCACAAGTTAGGGTATACTTTTCTTCTACAAGTTATCCTTATATGCTTTCAGTTCCATTTCATGATTATTGGATAAGTACTTAAGCCCCAAATTATGCTTTATCTTCTTAGTTAATGGTGGGAAATGGAAGAACATGTCCCAACAACCAATGTTATAGGAAATGCGACGATTGTCGTATTAATATGACATGGATTATTAGGGGATTAAAATATGATTATTATTTTGGAAGACGTTCACTATTTTGGGGACTCTATATGATCGAGGTAAATAGATTACTATGGTATTTTCATTGAGGAGTAAGGTTGACTTATATTTTGAAGAATCGATGAATTTAAGGTGGACTTATAGTAATTTAGGTTACTTATGGGAATGATTAACCTATCTTGGGTAAAATATGTTTAGGTTAGATACTTTTGTTATAAGATGTTAGGAGTGGTTGATGTTGTTTGGAGATGAACAATGATGTTTATTTTGGAAGACTATGTTATCAAATCCTTCTTGTATTTGGGTTTCAATCTTAGTTTGGTTTATTTTGAGGAATTTTAAGGACCGTTATTTATGGAATGGACTATGATGAACTTTGGGTAGTACCATGGAACTTTGAAGATTTAAAAGTAGTTTCCATTCCTATGGGATTATTTCTTTTTAAAGAGTTGTTTTACCTTACCCTTTCTGTTTTTGGGATAATGTTTAAAGATAGAAGAAATAGATAGTTAATATTTTGTGGATTATGTGATTCTCTAGAAGATGATTCTTGTGTTTTGATGAGACCAAGTAGTTTTGAATGCTCATAGTTTGGAGAAAAGATTAGTTTTGGGTAGAAACTTATTAAAGGATGAAACTCTACATGAAGGTAGATTTATTTTCTTATGTTTTTGTTCTATGTAGTAAATGAATTCCTTAAAATTATGAAAAGGAACGTAAAAAAAAACGTTGTTGGTTTACGTTTCCTACTAGGTAATCAAAGACCATTTACACACATCATAAGTTTGGGATTTTCTTATGGCTAAATTTCTCCTAATCATGTTTTCTATCACTCTCCCCCAGAACTTGACCCATTGTTTTTTCTTCCATATCAATGTTTTCCTCCATGGAATCCTATTATGGCTTAACTCAGGTGACCTTTGTACTTCACTTTCTTTCTTTTAAAGTAATAGTGTTACTGACTCTTTTTCCGATGTGGGACTTTCAATAAAATTTCAAAACCCAATTTTAAAAATTGCGAGGACGCAATTTCTTAAGGGGGGAAGATTGTAATGACCCAAAATTTTGAATAAATATTGTTTCCTAATTTTGTGTGTTGTTTTATTTTATTTTTGTACTCAACAAAAATGTTTCATTTGATTACATGAGTATAATTAAAATGAGACCGTTGGGTTTTGATTGTTATATGACCATTGGTCAATATGACCCTTGGAAACTAAACGTTTTGATTATTGTCTCTAAATACAAGTAATCTTGGTTAATTATTATAGAAAGAAGATTCGATGGCCTCACCCAGTAGTCTTGGACCGATCGAAGCCCATCTAACAGAACTTGGGAAGGAGGTAGCACCACTGGGCTTTGCTCTGGACCAAACCCAAGCTGATCTTCATCGTGTGAAGTTAGAACGGAATCACCTTTGTGAGAAGTTCAAACTGATAGAAATTACTACTCGTGCAATGTTAGCTAAGCCTCCCTCAGATTCTCTTACCTTAGCACACCTTACACTTAGGTCCTATGCTGGTGTGATAAGGGGCTATGTAAGGAGACCGTAACTGCCTTGTGTAATCCTTTGTTTTAAATAAAAATTGGTATTTCTTCTTATGATGAAGTTTATGAATTTTCAAATGACCGGATAAATATAGTATGCATATTTTTGATGAATTTTAGAAAAAGGATATTTTAAAAATGTTTATGTAAACCTTAAATAATTAAAAATGTGTAATGATATTCAAAAAATGGTCTTCTAAAATTATGATCAGTACGAAATTTAGAGTCTAATAAGATCAACTTAATTTTTGATGAATAGTAAATTATGAATAGTGATTTTATGATTAGGATTATTAATGTTTCCAAATGGATTAGTAATCTCACTTAAAGAAAGTATTAATATAATCCAGGCACCTTGATTAAGTAATGTGATTCAATAAAATGGTTAAATAACGATTTCATAAATTATTATTCAAGTATTAGTTTTTTCAAGAGAATAGTGTTTTTTAATTAAAATTTAAATTAAAAATATTTAAAAAATTATTTTTATAAAATGGATTTTATTTTTGAAATCAGAGCACCGATATTATGTTATGGTAATTTTTGGGGTTTTTTCTGAAAAAAATGAATTTTCGGTGAATAGTTTATTTATTTAAAAAAATAAATTAAAAATATTTAGAAAATTATTTTTATAAAATGGAGTTCATTTTTGAAATCAGAGCATTGATATTTGGTTAAGGTGAAATTTTGGGATTATTCAGAGAAAGTTGAATTTTCGATGAATAGTGAAAATACAGTTTTTAAGTTACAGGTGTTTAATGACATCATTAAATGATGTATTAAGTATGTAATCAATATGGTCGACTTATGAACAGTAATATAAGGTATGAGGTGTCCCAAGTGGCCAATACCATGGGAAAATACCATGGGCAAGCCCATGGTTTTGCCAAAACCACTAATGAGGTGTCCCTTGACCATTAATGCCTTGTCCCCTCACTTTCCCTATAAATACCAAGCCATACTCTCATCCATTCGACTCCCCACTCTTTACCAACGAAGTTATGGTCTCATTACCTCCCAAGGAGTCCTCCAAAGGTGCCCCCAAGCCCTCAAGGTCCCAAACTTTGAGTTTTAAGAGATACGTTTTAAGGTAAGGGATCCGACCTCTCTCTTTCTTTTCAAGAAATATCTTTTATGTCATTTCTTTTATGCTCCATGTTCTTATGTTAAAGGATGTTATTTTATACTCATCTTACTGCCCTTTTAATGTACATATAATGAGAGATCCCCTCTTACTCTCATTATTTCGTTTTATGAAGTTTTAAGTGGCGTCGTTAGGCTGCCGAAATTTTTGTAACGGATTCTTTCTCCCTTCTCATTTTTCAAGATCTATTTTCCATGTAAAGTATTTCAAGTTACTTTTTATTATGGTGGGGGTATGATATATAAATTTATCATACTGATATTTTATGATCATATGATGAGAGACCCCATTTGATCTCTTCAATTCAGTATTTTGAAGTTTAAGTGGCGCCGTTAGGCTGCCGAATTTTTAAGTGGTTCTTCACCCTTCTCGTTTTGAAGTTCTACTTTCATGTCAATTCTTTCAAGTTACTTTTTGTTATGTTGGGGTATGATCTCTAAATTTATCATACTGATATTTTATGATCATATTATGAGAGAATCCATTTGATCTCTTCAATTCAGTATTTTGAAGTTTAAGTGGCGCCGTTAGGCTACCGAATTTTTAAGTGGTTCTTCACCCTTCTCGTTTTGAAGTTCTACTTTCATGTCAATTCTTTCAAGTTCCTTTTTGTTATGTTGGGGTATGATATCTAAATTTATCATACTGATCTTTTATGATCATATGTTGAGATACCCCATTTGATCTCTTCAATTCAGTATTTTGAAGTTTTAAGTGGCGCCGTTAGGCTGCCGAATTTTTAAGGGATTCTTTCACCCTTATCATTTTCAAGTTTTATTTTCTTGTCAAGTATTTCAAGTTAAATTATATTGGGGTATGATATCTATATCTATCATACTGATCTTGTATGTTCATATGATGAGAGACCCTATTTGATCTCGTCAATTCTTTTTTTTTGAAGTTTAAGTGACTCCGTTAGGCTGTCAAATTTCTAAGGGGTTCTTTCACCCTTCTCATTTTCAAGATCTATTTTCATGTCAAGTCTTTCAAGTTCCTGTTTATTATGTTCAGGTATGATCTCTATATCTATCATACTGATCATTTATGTTCATATTATGAGAGACCCTATTTGATCTCATCAATTTATTTTTGGAAGTTTTAAGTGACGCCGTTAGGCTGCCGAATTCTCATAAGAGAAATCTTATTTTTGTCTTCCTTTCATGTTCTTCGTTTGAAATGGTGTATCATTAAAATTTCATTACCATGTTCTTAAATACTTTATATTTTGTTCCCCTACTGTTTTATGTATCATTTTTGAGTGGGTGACCCATGTACCCTCTCTTTCCAACTTTTTCTAAAACCATGTATCATAGACGTTATGCTGCATAATTTTCGTCTCAAAATGCCTCCCTCTTTATCTCAAAATTATTTTATGTTATTAAGTGAATACTCAAAGCTCTTATTTATATAGGTGTATTCACATATATATCAAAATTTTCTATTCTAAATTCTGGGATTTACATACATGAAACCCTCTTTCCCTTTTCTGTGGGTTTAAAGTGACGTAAAGATCATGTCTTTAAAGCAGTTGTTAAAACGTTATGATTATGAAATGAAACCCATTTATTCTATTCTATATGGGTCATTTATGAAATGTTTGATGATGATATATGTGACTCACATGATAATAAAGGCAAATGTAAGGGTGCTCCTTGATAGAACTCCAATGCATTGGGTAATGATTTAACCACTAAAGATTTCAATTTTCACGATATCTTGGTGAATAACCTTGGTAATTTTCAAATGAAACCTTGGGGATGGACCTTGGTGATATGTTCATGATTTTCTATATTAAATGTTGCAGACACATCTTCAAGTTATGAAAAATGTTATTTTTATTATGATATGCCTCATGATTTCTTTCTCATGCCTTAATGTTCTTTTCATGACCTTATTGAAGTATCTCAAGTTCACATTTAAATGTTTCTCTTGTTTCCCTTACTAGGCCTTATGCTCACCCTTTCTTTTGATGTATGTCCCCATGTTATGAGATGCAGTAATGAACCTAGGATGAACATGAGGAGAAGCCTTTAAAGTGTTTAAGAAGAATCTTTTATGTTTTCATGTTTAAAGTTCCTGGTTTCCAAGACACTAAACCTTAAAGATCCTCGGTTTTGTAAAATGTAATGAAAGTTTATGTTATAAAAAGGCAGGATGCTATAAAGTTCATAATAACTTTCAACCTTCTTATACATATCATACATAATACATTTCTCTATAACCTGAGGAAAGGAAACAAAAGAAAGGGTGATCTCAGATGCTCAGTAAGAGTAAATAAGGGAGATATATAATCATAACATGAGAATAATGGTATATGAACATGATAAAAACATTTTTAATCCATACCCTATATATAAAAGATAATAATCATGAGTCATGTCATAAATATTGATAGTCCAAAAGGCATGAATCATAATGAAATCAAAGAATATGAGCCACTATAGCACAACATCGACATAATACATAGAATCGTGGCATAAACATAAGCATATACAATCATTTCCATAGTAGTTAACTCCCACTACCAAGGATACCATAGTGTAATGGGTTCACTCACCAAACAATCATAGTATTCAAGGTTCACTCCCAAGACCATCATAAGAGATAAAGTCCCTTTCTGAACTTTGTTCAGTCCCTATTCCAATCCTTCATATCTCATGAGATATAAATCTTTACCCGAGAATTATAGGGAGATAAATTCCCCACCCATAAAATAATGAAAATAATACGTATGTGTGCCGAAATATCATAACAAATTCATCATATCATAACCCTTGAAATGAAATGGGTTCCATAAATATTTTATAAGAATTTTATTTTACGCATGAACATTGTTTCCATTTTCTTGATGCATTGAATGAAAGAAAGTTAAATATTATATTACCATTATAGAATCATTTTTATTTCATATATATTACATATTTTCATTAAACCAATCCTTTTTACCTTTCATATCAAGCATGAATCGTATTCCCATATAATGGAAATTATGAAGTTATATGTGATATAATAATTAAATAATTATAATAATATGATTAATATAATATATAAATATTTAATCCATCATTATATCTAGCTGTGATAGGTGGTGGAGGAAAATTAATAACATTGATTAATGAGGCAATAGTCCACCATACACACGAATGATGATTCTGTATCCCATTTGGTGGAAGAGGAGATGTATGTAGGTCATTTACTTAAAAAAATATCAGTATATGGAATATAATTAGTTTATTATATCATCATGTTTTAAAAATAATTTAATTAGGTGAATAAATAAATAAAATAAAATGCTCAGTTAGGGGTGTTACCTCTTCTTCAGATAACTTACTTAGGTTTGCACCAAAAGGATGATTAGGTTGGATTTATTACCAAAATAAAAATCACAGGATTAGAGGATGGAATTAAAGAATTTATTTGGGTAGATCTTGGCTAAACCAATGAGTTTTGGAAGTGTGAATAAGAGAGGAGAATGGATGGCCTTTTATAAGTGTAGTGAGTGGTACAATTGTAATGTTTTTGAAAAGAAATGGGTGTGCCCATGTTTTTCTCATGCCAAAAAGATAAAAAATGGACCATTATCGAAAATAGAAGATAAAAGGTCCAAATAGTTCCATAAAATGTATGTTTTTAATGTTTTTGGTCATTTTTAACCCCTATCATTTTAGTTAAACCCCCAGTAAACCCATTTTTATCTTAATCACAGTAAAAAATTTTTACTATTTTTTTTATTAATTATGGTAAAAAATAAAATTAAACTTATTAAATAATATATATTATTATGTTAAAAATATGGAATCAATTTTTATAAATTACATTCACAAAAGTGGGAAATTTTAATTTAAAATTAATACTGTAGATGCAACGAGACACTAGGTTTTCAAAGAGAAAAAGTTTAAAAGTTTAAAAAGTTTTTATATAAAAATCCAATATCAAAATAATTAAAATGACCTAAATTTGATTAATATATATAAAATTTAACTTATTTTTCTTTTAAAACCATCTTTAAAAAATTTAGATGTTTTCAAAATCTTTAAATGAAATATAAATTCTTAATAAAAACTAGTTTTTTTACTATTCATCGAAAAGTTTATCTTTTCTGAGAAATATAAAAAACTCACCCTAATAAAATTTTGACATGATTATTTAAAAATATAAACTTTATAATTTCAAATAAAATTTCTAAAATTTTCAAAAATAGGTGCACAAAAAAATGAAAAAAATTTCTTTTTAGAAAAATATATTTTTTAATCATAAAATTAGATTTTTTTATGTCCTATCTAAAAAAATAAGATGAAAATTAGACATTTTATTGAATATATAATATAAAAATTTCATTAAAATAATTCAAAAAGTTTATTTTTTAACTTATTTAGGTAAAACGCATTTGTGTACATAAAAATATTTTTCAGAAGGGTATTTCCTTTATTTTAAAATAGTTTTTATTTTCATTTATAATTAATTGGTCACAAAATAATTAATTTTATATACATGTATAGACTAAATATTTTCATAATTTAGATAATCATATTCATATTGTTATTACAACAACTATGTTATAATTATCATATTAAATAATAATATTTTAATAGCATGTCATGTTTTGTTTGAACTCAGTGTTGTGTCTAATGAAATCTAAACATAGTGTTGTGTGTAACACAAAGCATCAAAAATATTATATTTATTTGAAAAAAATTCATAAAATCATTGGGTGTTATATTCCACCCCCTTAAAATTAAATTTTCTCTCAAAATTTATCACTCTGATACAAATAAATGAGGATAATTCTACCACATCATTTCCTTAGGTTCCCACATAGATTCATAAAACTGATAGTTTCACCATAAATCATTGACCAAGTGAGTAGTCTTGTTTTGTAGAACTTTTTTTGTATGATCCAGAATCCCCATCAGTTGTTCCTTATAATAAATATAATTATATAGTGGTATGAACTATGAGTTCATTACATGTGAAAGGTTAGGAATGTACTTCCTTAGGAGAGATACATGGTACACTTAATGAACATGAGAGAAGTTTGATGGAAGTGAAAAAAATAGGCCACCATCTCGAAGTGATCAATAATTTCAAAGGAAAAAATATACCTTGGGTTTAATTTTCACTTCTTTTAAAATATAATTACCTTCTTCCATGTAGAAATTCTTAGAAACACTGTTTCACTAACTTCAAATTCTATATCAGGCCTGTGATTGTCAGCATAAATTTTCTTCTATCTATGAGCTGCCTTGATGTGTTGTTGAATGTATCGAACCTTATCTTCCTTTTATCAAACTATCTGAGGTCCCAATAGTTTTCTTTCTCCAACTATCTTAATTCTCAATTGAAATCTATTACTGTATGAAAACTAAACTTGGGGAAGGTGTTGATCCCAACCAACTTTTAAATCCATAGAATAAGATCTCAACATATCCTCTAGGGTTTGAATTATTCTCTCAAAATAAAAATCTACCTGAGGATGATATAGAGTGTTGAAGATTAACTCATATCCAAGGCCTATTGAATACTTTTCTAGAACTATGTGGTAAACCTCAAATCCTAATCATATATAGTGTAATGTGGTGATCCATGAAACCATATCACTCCCTTAATGAATATTTTTGAAATTTGATCAAGAGATAAGTATTCTTTAATATAAAATAAGTGTTGTAACTTTTTATGGAGATTGACTACAACCCACGTAACCTTATACCCTTTAGATGTTTTAGGGAGTCCGATGACAAAATCCATGGTAGTATTTTCCTATTTCCATTTTGGTATAGGTAATGGATGTAACATCCCCTTATAATTTTTTTCTCTCAAATTTAACTTACAGACTTACTAAGAACCAAGATAAAAGCTCTACGATACCACCTTTATGCCATCCCACCATAAATACACTTTTAAATATCTATACATATTCGTACATACAGGACAAATAGAGAATGAAGAACTATGAGCTTCCCATAACAATTAATTCTTAAAATTTTGTATGTAATTAACACATACATGGTTGATGAACCTCATAATTCCATCACGATCTTGTTTAAACTTAGGAAAATTTGTAACCTTATTTTTCATCTCTATGTATTCCTTCCACACCTCTTTAATCTTTAATTGGATATATGGTTGAATATTCAATTGAGAAATATATGATTTATCCCCTTATTTTAGGATTTACAAATATATCAATTTCAAATCCATAAGTATTAGATCTTTTGGGATCCTCATCATAGATATGGTATTATGATCCTTTCGACTGAAGGCATCATCCACCTTGTTCGATTTCCCAGGGTGGTAATGTATTGAACATTCCTAATCTTTAATCAGATCTAACCATCTTCTCTGGTGCTTATTCAACTCCTCCTATATGAATATACACTTTAAACTTTTGTGATTGGTATATATACCACTCTTTCTCTATAAAGAGAATTCCTCCATATTATTAATGAAAAAATTACAGTAGCTAACTCTAAATCATGAGTTGGTTAGTTTTACTCATGAACATTAAGTTTTCATGAGGAATAAAATATTACCATGCCATTATATATAATAACACATCCCAATCCCTTATTGGATGCATAACTATAGATTAAAAACCATTCTACATTGTAGGGTAATGTAAGCACAGGTGCACTGACTAGTATTCTCCTAAGTTTCATGAAATTTTCTTCACACTCATCTATCTAGAGGATCTTAGATCCCTTCTATGATAACTTGGTGACTGGATTAGATAGTTGTGAGAAATTATCAACAAACCATCAATAGTATCCAACTAAACCAAGAAAGATGTGGATCTCAATCACCATGTTTAGTATGGTTCAACACTCAATAGCCCCCATCTTTGAGGTATCTATCAATGCACACTATCTTGAGATTATATGACATAAAAGTAAAATATTTTATAGAAAAAATTAAAAATTTGTATATTTTTCATATAATTTATCCTTCCTTATATCTTTAGTACATTTTTCAAGTGATATACATGATCTTTCATACTCTTTGAATAGATAATTATATTTTATATAAAGACTAAAAAAAATTTATCAAGGTAATATCTAAAGACTCTATTCATTTAATCCATGAAGATAGTGGAGGAATTAGTAAGATCAAATGAAATCACTATATATTCATTGTGTACATACCTTGTATGGAATGCTATATTGATTATATGCTCCATTACCATCAATATATGATATACAGAACACTGGTAAATCTTGGAAAAGTATTGAGTTCCATGAATTTGATCAAATAGGCCATCAATACGGGGTAGATTATACTTGTTCTTAATTGTGATCTTGTTCATCTCTCGATAATTAATGCAGATTCTTATCGATCAATATTTATTTTTAACAAAAATAATAGGTTCGACCAAAGGTGACACACTTGGATGAATGAATCCATTTTCAAGGTTCTCCTGGAGTTTTTTTAAATTCCTAGACCTCAATCAGAACCATTCTATAGGGAGTCATTGAATTGGGCGTGGTTCTAGGTATGAGTTCTTTTGAGAACACAAATTATATTTTTAGTGGAAGAATATGAAAGTATTCTGTAAATATATTAAAAAACTCTACACAATAGGCATATCATTTAAGTATATTTTCTCCCCAAACATATAAGATAAACATACTCTTGAATAAGAATAAAATCCCATAAAATGGATGTAATTTTCATCAGAAGTTCATAATTATCATTGCATTGATAGAAGGCCATAGCATGGTTTAGAATATCAAATGTGACTTCCCTTACTTGAAAATAGATATATCATTTATATAGATAAATACAATCCATAACAAAGATAACATCAAATTCAACTAGAGTAAGAATGAAAAGATTCACAGGAAGTACATTCTCACAAACTTCAACTGAAGAAGAATCATAGAATTGAGATGTGATCATCATACCATTAAGGGGTTTCACTGCTAATTATACATCTAATAATTTGGGTGGAATCATGATAACTTTATAAAATTATATAGATATTAAATAATGGGTAGATCCAAAGTCAAATAAGACATTATCAGTTCTAGAGTGGATGATAAGTGAACTTTTAACCACATCGTTATCACACCCCTCATCAGAAACAATGATAACATGATATTTACCTTTATCTCTCAGATTAAGAGGTTTCTTACATCATCCATCATCATTAACCTTTGGATTTGAGTATTGTTTAACATAATTCCCATACTACTTACATTTAAAACACTTGAGTGTGGGTGGTGCATTTCTTGGATATTTCTCTCTATTTTCATTGTCGAATAACTTCTTCCTATCACTATATAATTCTATTACCTAATGACCTTACCTTACACACTTAAATCATTTACTGTTCCCCTTAAGACAATTTCTTCCATTTTCATCCCACACTTTGAGTATAAAAGAAATATAATCTTATTCTATCTATGTTTTTTAGATTTTTCTTTGACTTACAAATTTCTATTATTAACAAAATCACAAGACTAATAAGAAACTCCAACCAAGATTTCTACATTAATAGAACATAGAACAATCTCTTCATATCTACTAAAATTTCTTATGGATAATTTATTTTATAGATTTTTTTAATCCACCAAAGAATCTATGAAACTTAAATTTAAGTTGGTTGATAATACCAGAAGAGTACCTTGAATGTATTGAAAATTTTTCCTCATAGGTACCAATAGATTCATCATCCTTTTGATTTAGCTCAAGGAACTCCTTATCTATCTTCATATTATGAATATTAGAAAATTAATTATTGTAAAATAATTTTTTAAACCCATCCAAACTCATGGAGTAAATTTCATCATGTTATCTTTTATTATTGATGAGAGTGCAGTATTGATCCACTTCACCTTACAAATGATAGACAAATAAAATGAATTTTTCATGGTTAGAAAATTTTAGAATAGAAAATATCTTTTCAATTATACTGATCCATTTATCAAAAACTAGTAAATCAACAGATCCATTGAAGGAAGGTGGACATTGCCTCATGAAGTACTCAAAAAAATATCATTCCATCCTTTTATCATTTGGAAGTTCTGTATGATTCATGTCTTGAGAATGTTTCATGAGAAATTAAGAATAATATTTCATTACATACCTCATAATGTTTGGATACTCAGGAGGAAAATCATCACATTTTCCATCACAATCATCATTAATACAGTTCCTTTGGGTTCTATACATTGATTAAAACAAAATATTATTTTATAAGCAACAATAATCAAAGTGGGGAACTAAAAAATTATGAAAATACACTTATAGGATGTCTAAATAATGAAACATTCTTTTTAAACCATGATACCTTATGTTTATCGTAGGTTATTAATAATAATCATCTATTTAAATCCTTCATTATGGTTCATATAGAGTTTTTGAATTTCTAAAGCATATCCCCTGGGAGTATCAAACTAAGTGTGAAGAAAGGCTCATTGTCATTTACTGGGTGACAATAAAGTCCATATCAATGTGCCCTTTTCAAATTTATTACCCCTATATAGATATATGATAGATCCACATATACTTTTAGTATCCAGACAAGGATGTAATTTCTTAGAAACCACTCGCTCTACCCTTTACCAAAACTCTAAGACATTTTCCTATACTTTTAATCTTCATTATAATTATTCTTAGACATGTACTTAGGGATCTCACTAAAGGTTTATCATCCTAGTTTCCAAAGGTTATCTAAACCTATCCTCTGATACTAACTATAGAAACCAAGGATTTTTATACATATATATTACATCTTTGTAGATTAATATTCATTAATTTATATAATCACATGCCTGAGGATAGTAAAGGTATAATTACTTTGGAATTATGTAAATATAGACAACTAGTTCATATGTTAACTACATTATCTCCTAATACGTTCTTCATAATTATCACCCTTATTAGAAATATCCCACATTATAATTTTCTTTATAACCTGAGGAAAGGAAACATAATAAAGGGTGAGCTCAGACACTCAGTAAGTGTAAACAATGGATATAAATAAGTATAAAATGTGCATAAGGGTATGAGAACATGATCATAACATTTGAAAACCATACCATTCGTATCAAATATCATAATCTTGAGTCAAGAAATAAATATTGGAAGTTTAGACATTAATCATAAATAAGTCATATAACACGAGCTATGAGAGCATACCATTAGCATAATACATGGAACTATGGCATAAAAATAAGAATAGTAAATATTTTCCATAGTATTAAAGGACCACTAACAAGGATATCACAGTGGAATGGGTTCACTCCTCAAACCATCATAGTTGTCATGGTTCACTCCCAAGACCATCATAGTGGAAAAATTCCACTACCGAACCGGGTTCACTCCCCGTTACAGTCTCGTCTATCTCATGAGATATAAATATTTACCCAATACATTGGAAAAAGATATAAGTCCCACCTATCACATGATAAAAAATAATATATATGTGTTACACAAGATTATAAATCAGTTATAATATCATAACCGATTAAGTGAGACGTGTTTCATAAAATTTTCATCATATCATAACCTATGGAAAAGTGATAGGTTTTATAATCATGTCATCATGACATCATTTCATCATAGAATAAACCATGAAAAAATCAGCAGGTTTTATAAGAATTTTATCATGGTTTAACCGATGGAAAAAGAAACAGGACTCATAAAAATCTTTTTCATAATATTCCATTTAAAGAAAATATAATAATGGTATCCTTAGTTCATATCTCTTGTAAATTATAAGTCATATAAAAGGATACCATCTTAGATGGAAAATCATTTTTAAAGATAAATAAAATAAAAAGTTTCTTGAGGATGATAAATTTTAATTTAAAATCACTTTTTCAAACAAAAAATTCATAAAATATTTTTGAAATCCATTTCTTTGGAAATAAACATAAAAAATTATAAAGGAATCTTTAAAAATCATTTAAAAAATTTATTGAGGAAAATATATTTTCCCTATTGGAAAAAATATTTTTAAATCATAAAAGATTTTTAGAATCCTTTTATTTTTAAATAACCTTGACAACATATAAAGGATGCTTCAAAGAAAATGATGGTGTGAAATTCTATTCATTCGGTACACTTTACAACAAAGATTCATTTCTCATTTTCAGTAAGAAACAAAAGGGCATTTTTTGGAAAACAATATGAAGATTCATTTCAAAAAAAATTTAAAAAAATTAAAACATGGGTAAAAATTTCATTATCAAATAATGTTAATAATGTTAAAAACTTTTTTTAATTTTTTTTAGGAAACATGGTTTTAGAAGAAAAATATTTTTCGACTAAAGAGAGAAATATAAATGATTTTTCTTACAAAAATTATTTTAAAATCTTGAGTACATAAAGAGATGAAAATGAAGGGAAAACATAAGTTATCATGACATAACCATATAAGAATAAATTTCATGAGTTTATTTAGATATGGATGACAAAATTTTATCATTATAAACATAATCATAAATAATTCTGATAAACGATGTGATTGTAACATAAAATATTTACGACTTTTTTAACATTGAATTGTAAGCCCCACGAAGGAATAAAATTAAATGAAACTTAAAATATAGTGAGAATAAATAAATTAATGATATTACATGTTAAAGGTTCTATATATAAACATCACAAATTTAGATAAGTGCATAACATAACATACTTCTGAAGGAAATAAAATTGAGACAATAATCCTTTACTTTAATTCTCAACTTTTTTTGTACATATTCAATACTCATATATAATAAATATAAGTTTATTATAATTATAATAAAAATTCATGAATATTTTTATATATAATACCATATAAGATTTACTTATGAACTTTTATTACCCATTTATTAACAATTCCATATTAAAGTCACATTTTAGGAAATAACTTCTTAGTTTTTTATATATGTTTTGATTTGATATTTTCAGTACTCTTACATTGATCATGGTTCAATAAGATTCATAATTATAACCATTTTATAAATAACTTTTATATTAAGTATATATGTTTTTATAGTAATCCGTAAGAGTTAAATATAGAAAATTAATTACATCTTTCATGGAGACGGTAAGCCATACATACACATGAACACTATTTCAATTTTCTCAAAGGACTGAAAGAAAGAAATTTAAATGATATATTAATTTTTAAGAATAATTTTTATTTCATACATATCACATATTTTTCATTAATCTCATCCTTATTACCATCCATGTATAGCATGAATGAAGCACATCACTTCGTGATGCGGTAGTCCGACATACATACGAGCGATGTTAGCATATTCCCACATAATGGAAAGTATGAAGTTATATGTGATATACTAATTAAATAAGTATAATAATATCATAAATATCATATATAATAATTTAATCCATCATTATATCCATCTGTGAGAGGTGGTGATTGAAAACGAATAACATTTGTTCGTGAGGTGGTAGTCTGTTATACACAGAAATGAGGATTTCATATCCTATTTGATGGAAGATGATATAGTTATATATCATTAACTAAAAAAATACTTCTAATTATATTAAATATAATAATTTTATTATATAATCATTATTTAATAATATTTTAAGTAGTTTAGGAAGAAATAAAATAAAACTCTCAGTTAGGGGTGTTACCTCTTCTTTGGACAACTTCTTTTAGTTTGCACCAAAAGGCTTCTTAGGTTAAATTTATGACCAAAATAAGTCCTCTATGATAGGATAATGGAATTAAGGAAGTGATTTGGGTAGTTATTGGCTATAATAAAGGGTTTTGGAAGTGTTAAGAGGAGAGGATAAGGGCTTTCATTCTATAAGGGAGGTGAGTGGCACACTTGTAATTTTTTGAAAACATTAGTGCATCCTCATTTTTCTCATGCCACAAGGCTTGAAAATGGACCAATATAGATAATATAATAGATAATACAATATATAAGGTGTAAATATGGCCAAAAAAATTTTATTTTATAAATTTTGGATCATTTTAAGCCTTATCTTTTTATTTTAACCTCTCCCCCGGTAAACCCATTTTTACCTTAACCGTGGTAAATAATTTTTACTATTTTTACTATTAATTATGGTAAAAAATTAATTTATACTTATTATATAATATAAATTATGATTATTGAAAATATAGAATCCATTTTTCAAAATTTCATTAGCATAAGTGGAAAATTTTAATTTAAAATTAATTCTGTAGACGCGATGAGAAAATGAGTTTTTAAAAGAAAAAAGTTCAAAAGTTTATAAAGTTTTTATATAAATATTCAATATGAAAATAATTATAATGAAAAAATTGGATTATTAGATATATTATTGAAATAATATTTCTTTTAAAACTCTCTTAAAACAATATGGATGTTTTTAAAATCTTTTTAAAGAAATGGCAATTTTAAATAAAGGCTGTATTTTCCCCCATTCATCAAAAAATTTATCTTCCTAGAAAACTACCAAAAATTCACCCTATGATAAATTTGAAATAATGACATAAAACTGAAATTTATTTTTTCAAATAGAATTTATAAAATATTCCAAAAATTAGTTTTAAAATATGTTTTCAAAAGGGCAGCAAAACTTATTTTTAGAAAAATATAGTTTTAATTAATAAAATTGGATTTATTCTTATCTCTTATATATAAAACACTTTATATTAATGTTAAATATATTTATAGAATATATAATATACACATTTCATTAAAATTATTCACCAAAAGTGTTATGGTTAATTTATTTAGGAAAAATGAGTTTGTGTTCATAAAAATAGTTTTTCAGAAGAAGATTTCCATTATTTTTAAATAGTTTTTATTTTCATTTATAATTAATTAGTCACAAAAGAATTAATTTTATATACATTTTTAGACCATATATTTTCATAATTTAGTTAATCCTATTAATAACCTATATTCCAATGTCTAGGTGATAACTATCATATTAAATAATAATATTTTAATAGTATGTCATGTTTCATTTAAACTCGATGTTTCATATAATGAAAGATAAACTCAATGTTTCATGTAACAAAAAATGAAAAAAATAGTATATTTATTTTATAAAAAATTGAACAATTCTTGGGGTGTTACATCTATTATCCTTTATCAAATTAATCACTAAAAATAATATAATCTAAAATAATCGTAACTTGAACAATTGAAGGTCCATCCCCACCACCTCTAAGTGTAGGCTGAACTGCATGTAGAAGACCTACCCCTCTACCCTAAAATCATTTCTATACCTGATGCCCTACACTTCCCTACTAATACATATTCTCTTTCCTAAGAGAATAACATCCACCATCCCTAATAGTATGGATAGTAGGACTCTAACATCCTACTTGGTATAGAGAAGTTGACCCCTTTATAGCACTTTACATCAGTATTGATCCTCCAAAACTTCCCACCTACCAAGGGTTCCTATAAAACCTTCATACTTGTCCCATCCAACCACATGGCTGACACTTGTCTAGTGACCAGGGACACTAACAATGAATGTTTCTCTTCCTTCCACACTGATAGTATAATACCCGATCACCACTCTAAAAGGTCGATCCTTTCCCTTCGATACTCTTTCCATCACCACCCTAGTGAAATAACTCAAAACGATGCTTCCTACTATCAAAATATATATCACTAAACCACAAAACTGAAACCACATGTCCACTACTAGAAACCTCTTTTAAGTTTCCCTCATAAATGAGGGCCCAATCCAATAATTTATCAAAACTATTGAAATGGAATATATTCACATGAGACTTGATCTTGTAGCTAAGTCCATCCTGATAACATATCGTCATTGCTACCTCATCTCCTACCAATACTAGAATAATGCACTGCAATTTGGTGAAGTGACCAACATAATATATCATCGACATAATTCCTATAGTTAATCTCATAAATCTCATAGGTATCTCCCACCTAAAAGTCTCCAAATTGAAATGTTCTAAAAATGTTTCATAGAAATACTTCCATAACATACCATCATCATGCTCAGTCTGAACTTGGATATACAAATAGTTATTTTCTGGTTCTCATAACATATATTATTCCAAATTGAACCTATTATATATAAGAGTATCTAACTATACAAGAATCATATAGACTGACTTTATCCAAAACTTTCTTACATCAGGTTCACCCTCCCTTGAAAATGTTAGAGGATTATACAATTTAACTATCGAGTTAATTCAAACATACTCAATACAATCTACCCTAGATCTCCCTATATCATCATCATCATCATCATACTCATCATATTTATTAAAAACAATTATAGGGGAAGATAAAGCTAACTGTACACAATCAATGGGCCTAGGGGGTCGAAAATAATGTAAGTTGGGGGCATACCCTCCCACAAGATTAACCCCTTATGGTTAAGATGATTTAAATTGTAGAAGCATGAGGTACCCGGGAATTGAATTGCAATTGATAACATGTGGTCAGCCACCTTATTCCCTTTATTCCACGTGTGCCTCACTCGGATATTAGAGAAGATACTAATATTTTTTTTGATACATTACGAGATGGACCAGGGGTTGGGCTAACACCATACAACGAATTAAAGTGGATTTGCGAGTCTGTTTTATCACCAACAATGTTAATACCCCCTGACGATAGAGGGTGAGGCCTGAGAGGAAGGTAAGGGCCTCTATGTAGATTGAGGTACCCTTACTGAGGAAAATCGAGAACACAAAAATAAAGGTTCCCCTAGAGTTTTGTACCACCCCTACACCCTTATTGTCACATGCGGTATAAGATCCGTCTGTATTGAGATTCTTTCCAGAGGTAGGTGAATGCCAACTGACCCATTTACCATGGGAGATAGAGTCTGGGACACCATGAGTAGTTGTATGCAAAGCATGTAGAGATGGAGATTCTCTCCAACCCTTAATATATCTGATCAGATCAAAGAGGAGGTTGTGGGTTCGAGAAATGATGGACCTCCCTAATGAGTCAATCCCTTCATATCTAGCTCTATTCCTAGCTTTCTAGAGGCACCACACACCAACATGAAATATGAATTCCCTGACTTTCCGCTTTACTCCCTTATCACCCGATCCATGGAACCAGTAGGAGAGGAAGGACATGGTTGTTAGAGGACGAGTGAGGACAGCGATGAAGGTGCCGAGGATGGGAAAAAACTCCTGGGACCATTATCCCTCAAATAATAGGTGGTTAATGCCTTTCTTTTTATGTTTTTTTGCAAAAGGAACAATGTGAAGTGATAGAAATGACACATTTTCTTATGTTCTCAACTATGACCAAGGAACCATTCCTTATCCTCCATGTAAGGAAGTTAAATTTTGTTGGGGTTCTATTGATCCAAATAAGGTTAATCCATTTATTTTTCTAAGCTTGGGTGACTAGGATAATATAACCATATTTAGAGGATAAGGTACCCAAGTTAGAGGGGAAAGACAGACCTGTATGCTTCAATCTTAATATCAATGAGCTAGAAATTCTCTTGTTGATCCATTTCTAATACTTTCTTAATAAAGGGTGGGTATCTACTTTCCTCCTTGTATATTATATTATAAGTTGGACACCATGGGAAACCAAGAATCATGCCCACCTAGTTGACATGCTAAAAGGGCACATTCCCTTCACTAATGATCCACCACACGTGAGGTTGAATAGAATAGAATAAGGGAAGTAACCTGGACATAAATGGAGACATGTTCCCTTCATCCAGCTATGATCCACTTACATGATTACTTCCCATGATCTTACCCAATAAGGTTTGACGTTCATGGATCCCCAAGCTATTTTAGCATTCATGCAAAGGAGACTATCATCTAGGCTATGAGAATTAATGAAACCTTCCTGAAAAGGCCTCACCATCTTCCCCCAAGAGTCCCAATAATGATTTCCTTCAACCCTTGCATCCCAGATGAAATGGTCCAAGATCTTGTTGATCTTACTGATGACACTCTTAGGGATTTTGAGGGATGAGAGTTCATTAATAGGGGTGAAAATAAGCAAACTTTTCACCAGTGCAATACGTCCCCTGAACGACAAGTATATATTTTTCCAATTGAGGATTCTTTCTGTAATGCGGCTAACAATGTGGTCAAAATCTCTGATATGGAGACGAATTATAGAGATGGGGGAAACCAAGTAGTTCATCAGCCAAAATCTACTTTTAAAGCCAAGAAGGTTGCATATAGAGGCATCCTTGTTAGGAGAACATTTACTAGAAATGTACAAGTTACTTTTGATCTTATTGATGACTTGTCTCCTCTAGTGACTATATTTCTCCATGATCTTGATAATTCCATGAATAGAATGCCTATTCACATTTATGAAAATCATTGTATCATCTACAAACATGAGGTGGGAGATGGTGGGGGTATTCCACTTTCTTCTAAAGGGTAGGATCCTGTTGTTGCTCATGTTTTTGTGGATAAGGAGACTGAGGATTTCCTATGAGAGAATAAAGAGGCTCAGGGAGAGAGAGTATCCTTTCCTAAGACCCTATATAGCCTTGAAAAATCCATGTGATTTCCCCATGAAATAGACAGCTATCCCGAAAGAACTATATCCCCAAAAGATATGGTCAGTTGACCAGGGTGAGAAGCCCATACTTGATATGATTTTATTGATAAATTACCATTTAACACAATCATAATCCTTGTTTATATCCAATTTAACTACCATATTACAACCATGGGACTTGGTGTTGATATCCCTAACCAACTCCCATGGCACCGAAATTTCCCCTTTAATATTGAATCCCTTCACAAATCCATATTTCTCTATTGAGATCCCCTGAGGAAGATGTGTTGATAGTCTTGTATTGATGATGATTTATATGTTTTTATGGGAAATTGCAAATATTGACTCTGTGATATTAGATAATTGAGGTGGGTTTCTTGATTTTGGGGAGGAGGACTAGAGCCGTGGTAGATGAAACTCTCGAAAAATACCCACCTTAGAAGAAGTCCTGGATAGTCTCAGTCAGATTGCCTTTCACCACCTCCCATGAATCCCTATAAAAAGTGCTTGAGAATTGATATGGGCATGCAAAATTTTTCGTTTTTGAGGTTTATTATAGCCTTGTGGATGTCCCCTTCCGACGACATGGCCACAATCAGCTTATTATCATGGCGAGACACCTAGTTACCAATATCTTCCAGGAACTCTACTTCCCCCTGGGTACCCTTCGGGCATACTGAGATTGGGGCCTAAAAGAAGGTCCCTGAAGAAAGGGTGGGTGAGGATCCCCACTACCTCCCTATCATTCAAGAACAACCCATCCTCCATTAGGATATTTTTTTGGACCATGCGCTTCCTTTACTTAATGCATGAATGAAATAAGGTGGTGTTCTTATTGCCCTCATCAAGCCATCTAACCCTCGAGGACTCCCTCTCCATACGATATTGGTGTAATAGTATATCAGCAAAAATATACTTCTTCCTAGATAGCTTTTGAAACACCACTTCATCCCAGTGGCCCTTTAGGCTAACTTATAGACATTCAATAACCTGCATGGAAACCTCAATCTCCCTATCAATAGGGGGGAATGATTTTTCCCAATCCTATAACCGACTCCTAAGTCTCATGATCTTTTTGTGGATGGAAGTCCATGTCCTCCCCTGAATAATCTCACTCTAGGATGCTCTAACTACATCATGGTAACTAGGAAGATTAACTAAATGTTGATAAAATCTAGTAGTAATAGGATTCATATGCCTTTTCGAGATTGTGATGAGGATTGGGGAGTGATCGGAGATATCGTGCACAAGGTGACTGAATTTGATGTTAGGATACATTGAGATGGCCTACATGTTTCCCATACATCAGTCCAGTTGACTACAAGAGTGCCGAGACCCACGTTGATTATTTCAGTATGTAAACCAGTCACCAATGTAACCAAGGTCTATAAGGCCATTAGATTTTATGAAACTGAAGAAGAACATGCTTTCTTTCCTAGGGAAAAGACCCATTCCCTTCCATTCTTCAGGGTCAATGATGAAATTCCAATATCCACCCAGAATCCAGGTCATGTTACCTGGATTGAACCTAGAGAGGTATTTCCATAGGATCTCCCATTGCTGGTTGTTACAACTCCAGTAGATTAAGGAAACAAATAAAGTCCCTTTGTCATGGGATACCTTGGTGGTGATGTGTTGATCACCTGACTATAAAAGTTTAATCAAAATACTCTGATTATATAAAACCCATATGTGATTATTGATAGACTTTGCATGCATAAACTCATGCATTGATAACCTTCTGGTAAAATTAGTAATTTTGGAGATGTTTTGTTTATGCTTAATAACAATAATGAGACTGACCTTGTGCTTATGAACCTCTGTTTCTAGGAAGTCCATTTTTACCTGGTCACCATTTCCTCGAGAATTCCACATGATGATTAGAATCATTTAATAGGTAAATTCCCAGTTATGACCTTGAGAATCTTATCCTTTGAGGAACATGAGGGTGATATCTCCCTTATTTTATTTTCTTAGGCTCTTGTGCAACTTCCTGTGCTATTAGGAGGGGTGAAAGTAATGGGAAGGTAACCTTTACGGAGTGGAGGGAAACACTCTAGGAGGACAAAAAATAAGGATGCCTTCCAGCTTCTCGGATGGGGGACGAGGCTTCTTGAGGGAGGGGAGGGGAGGGGAGGGAACCATAATGGGGGTGGGAGGGGGGCCAATAGGTAGGGTAGAGAGAGGATCTAAAGGAGGGATGGGGGAAGAGGATAAAATAGGAGGGATGATGAGTATAGGGCCTTCAGGATGGGCCACTTGTAAACAAGTGACCCTATTCGCTAGCCTGTTAAGCTTGGTCATCAAGTTGTGGAGGGGTAGAAGCAATAGGGGGAAGGGTAGGGGCCTAGATGGGAGACTAAGAAAGCTCTCCATTGACTCTGGCTAGAAGAAATTCTTGAACATAAGGAAAAGATACAAAGAAAGATCGAAAGTGACACCTTTACGATTCCAAAGAAAGGGAACCAAAGTCCCCTCTGACCTCAGAAAGGGTGGGGAGAGGGACCCCAATAAGCCTTATCAAAACAGGCTGGGAGGGAGACTTTAGAGAAGAGGATATTTCATCCTCGTGCAGACTGGCCTAGAAAACTTCTAGACCATAGAAGGACGGTGTAGAGACAACGCATGAAGGTGATTCATGCTAAGGGTGATTATGACCAACCTATTATCTTTTACAGCAAATCTGAAGAGAGTTACCTTGAATGAAACAAGAAGAATAGTACCTTGGGTACACTGGGTAGATAATGGGATGAGACTAGCTAGAGGACTCCTTCACATTCATAGAAATGCTGTCTAGAGGGGGACTCAAAATTTCCATTTCAACAAATATTCAATCCTCTGAAGCATCTGAGTAACTCCATGTGTGGTTGTCTGAGTAGAGGAAACCCCCTTGCGATTCACCTATGAACTTGAGGAATCCATCATTCTAAAAGGGAAGTGGAATCCTTAGAAGGCTAAGCCAAAACTCTACTAAGGGACTTTATTTCCCATTATGAGTGTCCAATAACTAATGAACAAGAAAAAACCACCACTTACTCGATGATTTAGGGGCCCGACACCATGCATGGACAAATTCTGTTGATGTTCTCACTCAATTTCCCCCTATTACTTGTAAATAATGAGGGTTCTTGTCATGATACTAAGGGGAAATTTTCAGCAATGTCCTCAAGCCTCCCAACCAGTAAACATCTTCATGGTGGCATCTCATTAAAATTCAAAACACATACCTCATAACACATAACATCTAATTACATAGTTTACACAAAGGAAGGCCCACAACTATTTGTAACAAAAAAAACTCTACATACATTATCCCAAAGGGTAAAATCACAACCCCATCGTGACCCTCAACCATCCATATCCTGGGTCATGGGTAATACGAGGTAAACTAGACTAATATAGTCACAATACATTTATTAGACACTATCTTAACCATTTCACCTTTAGAAAACTTAAATATTTATCATTTAGGAACTATTTTAATAGTATATATTTAACACTTCATAGTTAAAACCAGTGATAAATCTTTATTTGGAACCGTTTTCTTATAACCATAAGAAAACTATAAAATCATTTCATTTCAACAAACCCAACCATAACCTGCTTTTCCATGTGTGATTAATATGATTCATGTCACCTAAATCCATGAGTGCTTAAAATTATGCATGTATATACAACCTCATTTCATACCATCCCATAAGTAAAATCTCAGAAAACAATAACATCACACAATAAGTGAATCACCCAAGGTGAAATAATGCACAATTGTAATAAGTGAACATCAAGAACAAAAATCCCACCCTAGGTATGTGGGTTTTACCCCACACATGAATCAGATAGTCCCATGCACAAGTTTATTACCAAGGCTCAATATATCCTAGAGTATATTATACCTTTCCAAAATGGTAAAACAACAAAAATAAAATGATCAGATGCCACTTTGTGATGTCTAGACTAAGGAGACAGTAAAACGGTTCCCCAAGCTGATGTAACACATGGCCATAAGCATCCCTCCCCATATTCCATAGGTTTACAACTAGTGGAGAGGGTCTTAATATATACATGGGGAGACTATAACCTCTTTACCATAGTAAACTAATAGATTAAATCTATTAGGTCGGATAGGGTAATGGTAGATAGTCTAGAGGGGGTGAATAAACTAGATTAAAAATTTAAACAAATAAATAGATTAATAAAATTAATTATCAAAGTTAATTATTAGAGTTAATTAGTATCAAAAAAATTAAATAATTCAATGATGTTTTTTAAAGTAGTTTGGTTCTAAGTGGGCCTACTTCTACTCTTATACCTCTCTACTCAGTGAGAGATACATGTGCACTAAAAATGATTTTTAGTGAAATCCTAACCCAATTACCAAATACTTTTCTAGTGGAGGGATAACTCTAAAACTGAATTTTCTATAGGGAGCCACAACACTTACAACCTGAATTTAGACACTGTGAGTCACAACCTGAACAATCCTGAATTAAGATACAGGGAGTCACAACCCTTAGATCCTAACTTTAGAATCTAGAGTCACCACCTGAGAAAATAGAATAACAAATAATGATTTTGGGTGTAAAAGAATAAACAGAAAAATAGAGTGTGCGTGAGAGATGAGAAAAAGTATTACAGACTTAGGACTAGATTAAAGAAGATAAACAATGAGAGCACTGGTACTAGTTGTTGAGGTTTAGATCAACTATTCTCCCCAAGGCAATTTTAGTCGAATAAAAATGAATTCATCCCTTGAGAAATCACACATATGATAAAACATAGTTTCTTATGATGTTCTAGATTGCACAATAGATTCAAAGATCACATCACTTTCTATTTTTGAAAAAAAAAAAACAGAGTATCAAAAATTTTAACGTGTGTTTTTCACTTTTTATCTTGATATTTTATTTTCTATCCTTTTCTGCAGGAGAGAATGATATATATAGAGAGAATAAATATTCATCAGTTTCAGAAGATTCTCTTCCTTGGGATATTCAAAATAAATTTTCTTAAGAGCATTCATAAAAATATCTATAAAAATCACAGCACCATTGCCTCTTTATTCCTATAAAATAAATCTCAAATAAAATCATTCAAAATAATTTGAATGGGTCTTCCAAAAATATCTATAGAAAAATAAAATCATTTAATGATTTAAAACAATAATTTAAATCCATTCAAACTTCTTTAAATTTATAAAAAACAGTTCTTGAAAACTAGCAGCACAATCTATAAGTAAATTCGAAAACTTGAATTTAAAATTTTTGAAACCTCCAAATTTATTGGGAAAATACGTTGAAAATTTTTATTCATTTTTTCTCTAAATATTCCACCCAAAAAATTAAAAAGTCTTCAATTATAATCATTATATTTAATGATATTTTTTAGAAAAAAATATTTAAAAATAATCCATATATATGAAGAAAATCAATTTTAAAAAAAATTCTTGGAATTAATAGTAACTTCATAATGAACAATAATGTATGGTTGATGAACCATATTCTCATTGTTCATAAACAATAACATAGGGTATGAACCATAATTTGCGGAATGAACAATAACGTTGGGTATGAACCATACTTTTCACTATTCATGAAAAGTAACATAGCGTATGGATGATGAACAATAATGTAGGGTTGATGAACAATACGTTCCACTATTAATGAACAGTAATGTAATGCATGGATGATGAACAGTAACGTAAGGACGATGAACCATAATTTACACTATTCATGAAAAATACTTAGCGTATGGATGATGAATAATAATGTAGGGTTGATGAACCATACTTTCTATTATTCATGAATAGTAACATAGTGTATGTATTATGAAAAATAATTTAGGGTTGATGAACCATACTTTTCACTATTATGAAAGTAGGGTTTCCCATACTTTGTGAAAAATAGGAAAACATACTTTAACAAACTTCAAATAATTTTTAAGGGCTCTAAACAGAAGATTCGGACTTTGGTTAAAAATAATTATTTGTATAAAAACTTATTATATTTCCAAGGAATCAAGAATAAAATAAATATGAAATATACTATTCAAAATATCATCAAGAATCATAACCAATAACATTATGGAAAACAACAGTTATGAAATATCAAAGTAGAAGTTTAAGAAATTTAATCACCATTCAAAAAAATGTTTTTAGAATTAGATGTAAACTAATGAAATAAAGATAAATATATGGTATTTCTATAAAATAAAGTTTCATTTGAATATTATATCTTAATATTTTTTACTAAAATAAATACAAAAAAAATTTAAAACTGTTTTATGTAGAGTTTCTAAAACTGCATTAGCAAATTAATTGAATTTTTAGAGTAATAAAAATACATTTTAATAAATCCTCATAAACTAATGAAATGTAGATAAATCTATAATTTATACAACTTGATAAGAATCAAAGAAATACATACAATTTATTTTAATAAATAATCAAAATACAGAAAATGTTTTAAATGAAAATCACATGTAATCAAAAAAAAAGAAAACATGTACATGGAAACAATAATCTCCCTAAGTAATCAAATAAGTAACCAAACAAAAGAGAATAAACATGAACAAAAAGTCTGCCCCTTTTTGTTTGATTAAAAAACCAAAAATTTTAAACAATTAAAACCAATTTTAAAAGCATTTAAAACCAATTTATTTCTCCCTATTTATTGCTCCCCATTTTTTCCCAAAACATCTCCCCCAAAACCGTTGTTTTAAAACAATTAAAACCAATTTATTTACCCCCATTTTTGTAAATAAAAAAAAGTAAAAACAAACTCCCTAAAAAAATATAGTAATAAAAAATTAAAATTCCAACATAAGATGTTCAAATTAATTTTTTTCAAACTGGGAAGATTCGAAAGGCTTTGTAAAAATATCTACTAGCTGATTTTCTAAAGGTATAAATTCTAAAATAATATCACCCTTGTTCACATGATCTCTAATAAAATGAAATATAATATAAATATTATTTTTTCTAGAATGCTATAAGGTGTTTTTAGAAATAAAATTTTAGGAGTATTATCACAATAAATAGGAAATTTATCAAGATAAATACCAAAATTACATAAGGTTTGCTTAATCTATAAATTTTGAGCACAACTACGAGAAGAAGATATATACCCATCTTCTGAAGTAGATAAAGAAACCGATAGTTGTTTCTTAGAAGACTAGGAAATTAAACTTTTTCCTAGAAAATGACACAAACCTGATGTGATTTTTATATCAATTCTACATCCTCCAAAATCAGAATCAGAATAAGATGTTAAATCAAAACAATTATATTTTGGATAAAATAAACTAGAATCAATAATTAATTTAACATATCTAATTTTCCTTTTGACAGATTTAATATGAATTTATTTAGGATCTTCTTCAAATATAGAACATAAAAAAACACGAAAAATGATATCGAGTCTAGATGAATTTAAATAAAGCAAACTACTAATCATGCCACTATAAATTTAAAAATCAACAGAATTACCAGATACATCAATATCTAATTTACAATTAAAACCCATATGAGTTTTAATAGATTTATTAGAATCAAGAATATGACTTTTAACTAAATATTTATAATGCTTAAATTTATTAAGAAATTTTCCATCTTTTCTTTGAAAAATTTGAATTCTAATAAAGAATTTTAATTATCCCATCAAACTCATGTAAAATTTAGAAGACATCAAAGAAGAAAAATTATTATAGAGTATTTCACTAGATGATCCAAAAACTACATTATCAATATAAATTTTAATAACTAAAATATTATCATAAGTTCTTTTAATAAAAAGAGTTGGATTAACATTTCCTTTCTTGAAACCAATATTTAATAAAAACAAAGAAAGTCTTTCTTACTAAGCATGAGGTGCTTGTTTAAGACCATACAATGCTTTAGAATGTTTTAAAACATGGTTAAGAAATTTATCACTTTCAAAACCATGGGGTTGAGATACATAAATTTTTTCAATTATAAAAACATTTAATAAATAACTTTTTACATCCATTTGATATAATTTTAAACCTTAAAAACAAGAAAAAGACAATAAAATTATAATTTCCCCTAACATAAAAATAGGTGAAAAATAATCTTCAAAGTCTATACCTTCTTCTTGTAATTACCTGACCCTAGAATCCCAGAGCCGGTAAATTATTTTAATACATTGGCATGATTACAAGGAATCAAGTCCCAAAGGACCGATCAATTTAGTATTCTTGGAAAATAGATTACATACATGAATGTTACATTACACATTCAAACATAAAACAGAACATAGATAATCCTTTGAGAACTCGATTATTCCCCTAGATTAAACCTTCATATCAAACATAATACACTTCTTGGAATCTTGGGAAAACAAAACATAAGAAAGGGGGGAGATCAGATGCTCAGTAAGGGTAAATAATTTAGCGAAAGCTATAAACTTTTAAGGAAAGATGTGTAATAAAAACAAAATTCTTTTAAACATAAAATCGAACATAATAAAAAGAAAATAAATGAAACATTACCATATAATCATGCACATAGATATTCTACTAGTCTAATAATAACATGTAACAATTAATTTCATAATGAGAGAATTCCTAACACTGAACATCATTACCACATAGTCAAGGCCTCGTGCGAAGACTATAAATAATGTTTTTGTCAAGGAATTATGCTAAGACAATAGTTTGTCTCATGAGACCTACCAATGCATTGAGGGGAAATATTGGGCCCCACCTATCACTTACTAAGTACACTATATTCCTCATATGAAAATGTTAAAATATAACATAAACATTTGTATTAAAACTAGCAAACGAAATATCAATACTTCAACCATAAACCATGAAGAGTATAAAAATAGAACATCCATATTCAAACATATCATAAATCATTAGATACAATATGGAAGATTATGTTATAATAAATCAACCTCAATTGAGAATAATATCAAGTAAATAATGTTGACATAGTTGAAAATGATTAGTAAAACTTTTTGAGAGAAATATCCCTTTTTGTGAAATCATTTAAAAGTAAAAAATTTATAAATAATTTCATTTAAAAAAGATTTTTAAATGAAAGTGTCCCATAACAATTTGAAACTTTTGAAAGGAATTAACATTTTAAAACAATCATTTCCATATAAATAAATCCTTAAAACCATTTTAAAAATATGGACATTAATAATAAAGATTTAAAAGAATAAACATTTCAAACATTTAAGATGATGTTTTAGTTAAATATTACCTTAAAAGAATTATTTTGAAATTTATTTTATGAAATATGGACATGGATAATAAATATGTCCCAAAAATTACTTACACATAAAAAATCTCAGATAATAATGAGATTGAGGAATTAACCCTTACCTTGCACATTCTTTTGGTCGAGGGTACATTTAACCTCCTGTATAATTAAGATAGAATGTTATTAAATTGTACCAGAAACATATTAATATTTATTATATCATACATGATTCATTAATGACTTTATACTACCCATTTAATAATGATTTCCATGTTAAATTATCATTTCGGGTAATAATCACTTTCTTTATCATACATGTTTTAACTTGTTATTCTTGATCGTATCATTTAGATATTGATTTAAATACTTCCATAATATGAAACGTGATTTATATATAATATATATTTAGAATATAAATATGTATAATATATAGATATATGAAATGTAAAAAACCATTTATGGAGATGGTAGGTCGTACGTATGCATAAATGTTGTTTCCGTTTTCATATCGTATTGAACGGAAGTGAATAAGATATATGTAAGTACACAAACAAACACACAAATATATATATATATATATATCCAGTAGAATTATTATTTAATATATTACATACTTATTAATAATATATATTTTTATAATTGTTAGTGAATGGTGAACTTGGAAATGAATCTCATCCCGTCGTGGAGACAGTAAGCCATACGTACACACGAACGACAATATCATTTCCTTAATGATTAAAAGATTTATAATTGGATGGTATATTAATTTTACATAGAAATTATCATGTTATTTTCATTATTTATATACATATTACTCATAATTATATCCATCCAAATAACATAATGTTGAACAAATTACACCACAACGTGGAGAGGGTAAGCCGTTTAGGCATGCATGGTGACATTATCATTAATAGGATGGATAGAATAACGAATATGGTTGTACCATATTTATAATAAAATCACAGTTGTATAAGGTACTGGAGTTATTATTTTGGAATGTAAATAACAAACAAAAAGAAGGTGGATGAAGAAAATAACATTGAAAGAGGTGATAAAATAATTACCTCTTCTTTGGGTGTTTGCTTTTGATTTGAACAAAAGAGCTTCTTAGGTTGGATTTATGCTCAAGGTAATGCCTCAAGGTTTAAGTGAGGGAAGTTGTGAGGATATTGTTTCAGGATTTTTCTGATAGAAATGGATTTAGAGGTGTGATTTTGAGAGAAGGGGAAGTACCCTTTTATAAGAGGTGTGAGGGTCACTTTTGGAAAGATTTGAAATATTATTTTATTATAAAATAATTTTCCCCTTATAATAGATCAAAATTAATTTATTTCAAAGATAAGGTGGGGATGGATCTATATCCTCTCAACCAATAGCTCTTAGACAACTTTAGGACACCATATTAACCCTATCTTTTAGATTAATCTCTTAGTTAAATAGTTTAAATTTTACCATGTCCTCTTGTATTTTTATAATAAATGGTTTATAAACTTACAATTAAAATCCAAGAGAACCCCAAGTGGTTAATTATTGATATATCTAACCTTATCTAAGTCCCTTTGTTGAAACATATTTTTTTAGAAATATTATATCAATTAATAAAATAGTATTTGTTTTAAAAACTCATTTATGTCAATTTTGACACTATTTGATATTTTGTTTTTGTTAAAGTCATAAAAACATTATAACTTCAAAAAAAATTATTTAATAAAACCTAACATATCATGTCAACTTATAAAATTCATGGATGAAATCAAAACCGTCAATTTACATTTATTTTTATATTTATAATATCAATTATTTTAATCTTTCACTGATAAAGTAATTATTGCATCATCATTGTGTCATAAATAAATTTAATTATTTAATCTATAAAAATTATAAATAAAATACCATTATTTAGGAAATATTTTTATCTTTATAATTAATATTTATAGTCTAATTTATCTTATGTATAACCCTATATTAAAAATGGTTTTGTTATTAAACTTTGGATTTAACACTTTTAACTCTTCTTTAAATAAAATAATAATAAATGTCCTAATCTAATTAAAGTAGACCAAAAGAATCATATTTTAATACTAAGGTTGTTTTTGGTCAAAATAAACTTATCCAATAGAATTAGGACATGTGTTAGGGTAATTATAATATCATTTTTACCTTTAATTACCCTATTTATTTTTAACTATGGTGAATCAATGTCAAAAGTTACTATTAACCAAAAATTATTTTCATCTTATTGAAACAAATTTTACTAATGATTTAAATCTTTTATCTCTTATTTTTTAAATTCAATTCATAGAAGTGGTAAAATTACGTTTTATGAAAATTTGCAAATGTGCCTAAAAGGTGGGTAAAAGACGTTAAAAAGTTCAATAAAATTTTATACATCTAATTTTATTATAAAATGAATCCAATTAATTACATTGAACTTATATAGGTATTATATATCTATTTTTACTTAAAATAAATTTAAATAAAATAAATAGTTATTTAAATAAATAGTCAGTTCAAAACAATAACGCAGTGTTTTTCACTATTAATCAAAAATTGAATGTTTTTAGAAAAAATACCCAAAATTAACCCTAATATAATTTTGATATTACAAATTAAAAAATAAATTCTATTTTAGCAAATTCAAAACATATAAGTTTAATTAATTAATTTAAAATTAATTCCTGTTGTCAAAACGAAAAAGTAGATTTTTTTAAAAAGTAAAAACTATCAAAAGATTGACATGTGTTTATGTCAAATTTAAATGTGAAATTAATTATAATGGAATAAATTGAATTAAATGATAAAAATATAATCTAATTATACTTACAAACCATTAAAATTTATAATTTATTACTATAAATTATTTCTATTAAAAAAGTTGTTCTCAATTAAAATTTAGTATTTTTCACAATTCATCAAAATATGAAAGTTATCAAAAAAGTACCAAAAAATTACCCAAACTAAATTTCTATGTCAAAATTCTAAAGAATAATTTATTTTAATTAAATTGAATATATAACAGTGTCAAGTATTTTTTTGAAAATGGTTCTCCATTAAAAGGCGGTAAAATTGCATTTTTTGAAAAATACATCTTTTATCTGAAAAAAATAATTTGTTCTTATATTATTTCTAAGACACAAATAATATAGATTCTAAAATTATATGGAGTATAGAAAATTTAAAATTAAGTTAATACTATTCATAACCGCCTTTTGAACAACTAGTTTGGTAAGTCGTGGTGCGCTCAAACTCAGTGTTGCGTGTAGCACAAATTATTGAATTTTTTTGAAGAGATAACATACTATTAAATATTGGGGTGTTAAATTCTCCCCTACTTAAATAAATTACATCCTCGCAATTTTAAATTATTTTTCGAAAATAAAAGATTAAAAATAGAAAAATACCTTTGTGGAAAACCCACATCAGAAATTGGTTTAATAAAACATAGTCTTAATAAGAGGGAAAGGGAAATGAAAAAGTCCCCACCAAATTATAATATAGATTAGTAGAACATTGGTGGAAATTGGAGACACATAATTGGAGGAAAAATATAAATATTTATAAGGAGTGATTGACGTCATCAATCATAAACAAGTGTAAAATTGAGGGCCTCAAAGCCATTAATCTATGATGATTTAAAATATCACCGGTTCAACAAAACATAAGGTATTAGGATAACACATTTTATTTCAATATCCATTATCTAAAGTTTAAGAATTAATTTATTCATAGTATAAGAGGAAAAAAAACTTGACAAGTATAGTTTCATCCTTCAACTAATTCCTACCACAAACACATGTTTCACTTAAAAAGATAATAGAATTCAAAAATATTCTATTTATCCTAATCATATAGGGTTCCAAAAATAATGAATTTATAATTCATTTGTCAGACTATTTAAAAAAAACAACATTATACAAACCAGGACATCTCGTAGGCTAGTGGTAGGTGATTCACGATTGTCGCCCTTCGGTTGCGGGTTCAAGTCTTGTTGCCTTGCCGGACGCGACAGGTTATCACCCGATCTCTTGGTTTTCTTTTTTATAACAATCCAAAAATAATCTTAAGAAATTATTTAACATTAACAGTAGTATCCAATGTCAAACTTAATTCATTCCAACCTTTATAATTATCCAAAATACTTCTGTCAAAACTCACAGACCAAAATTTATAAGGAAGGTAAACACAATGAAGATATTTTTTGCAACATAATAACATGTGAATACCTTCATCATGCATTATTTTAAAACATGGTTACACTATGAATTACCATAAAAATTTATTGATTACATTATTGCTCCCTTATATCTTATAGTATACTTGATATACTCTTTATATCCAAAAATGTTGTAAACTCCAGCAATAATGGAATAAACAAACAATTAATTAGTTTCAAATTAGTCAAGAATATCAATTATAATTTATCTAAATCAATCATATCTTATTCAAAAATCACTACCTCAATATCAGAACCACATTAAGGTTTATATTTCCTTCAACCATGTATTTTCCAAAAAAGTTTAACTTAATATTGTATCACTTGTCTTATAACCATATAATCTCAAATCCTCAATGAAATAGTACTGCAATACAATCCTTATTTATTTCCATAATTCATATAACCAGTAAATCATTGATACAACACTCAAATGAAATGATTATTTAATAACAACATAAGAACACTAGTCATTCCTTTTCATATGTGGTAGTATCATAAATTTATTATTATCCAATAGCATCATTCAGGGCATACTCTGATGATTTGGATATTGATTCGCGTAGTGTCCCAAATCCTTGTAGATAAAGAATTGTACATTTGAAACCTTTTTCTTTCCCTTGAAATCACGTACTTGGTGTCCTTTTTCTCCACATTTATAAGAAACTCCCATTCCCTTCAAGCATTTACCAAGGTGATTCTTTCAAAAATTATCACATATGGGAAAATACTTCTTTCTCCTCTTCCCTTTATCCATATTTCTCTCTACCATCCTTTTCTTCTCTTGCTTACCTTCAAAGCCATAGGACTCAAAAAATTCTTTACTTATCTTATTAACACATGATACTATTTCTTTATATTATGAGAATACATGGGATACTATTTACCTTCTAAATGTTGGCTTAATACCATGAAAGATACGATCCTTCTTACTCTTTGGATCATGCGTATTGCTGGAGTTCTCATTCCTTCTATTGGGCACCATTTCTAAACAATGACATATACTAGGTTAGTTTATGAATCACAATGCATAATTCAAAACTTGTAAAATACCTAACATAAATTTAAAAGATTATGCATATAATCTATAATCATAAAAAAAATTTCTTTGAGGAAGTATTTACTCCTAAATCCTTCATAATGGCTTGTAAAGAAAATGTGAATTATCCTAAGAATATCCCCTAAGAGAGTTGTAACCAAGAGTGCAACAAGGCCTGTTTTCGTGTACCAGGATACCCCAGGTCAACCCCAAAACTCCTTGTCAGGGTTTTTAATCCTAGGTACATTTGTACTAGAGATGCATCTACCCGCTCTTATCCAGACATGGACGTATTTCTTAGAAAATACACAAAATATCTAAATTACAAAAATTCTAGAAAGTTATTCTATACTAATCCTCAAAGTCTATCTTAGGGTAATGTTATATAATCAAATTTTTTCTAAATGTAGTTTCCAAGGTTTTTACTAAACTTCATATAATACCAACTGTAACATACCAACCCCAGAATCCCAGAGCCAGTGAATTATTTTAATATATTGGCATGATTACAAGGAACCAAGTCCTGAAGGACTGATCATTTTAGTAGTTTTGGAAAGTAGATTACATACATGAACGTTACATTACACATTCAAATATGAAACAAAAAATAAATAATTCGTTAATAATGCCATTATTACCCTATCTTAACCCTACATATCAAACATAATACACTTCTTGGAATCTTGGGAAAACAAAACATAAGAAATGGGTGAGCTCAGATGCTCATTAAGGGTAAATAATTTAGCAGAAGGTATAAAATTTTAAGACAAGATGTGTAACAAAAAAACATCCTTTTAAACATAAACTTGAACGTAATATAGAGAAAATAAATCAAACATTACCATATAAACATGCACATGGATATTATACTAGTCAAATAATCACATGTAATAATTAATTTCATAATGATGGAATGTCTAACATCAAACATCATTACCATATAGTCAAGACATCGTGCTAAGACTAAAAATAAAATTTTTGTCAATAACTTATGCAAAGACACTAGTTTGTATCATGAGATCTACCGATGCATTGAGGGGCTATATCAGGACCCACATATCACTTACTAAGTCCACAACATTCCTTATAAGTAAATGTTGAAACATACCATAAACATTCGTATTAAAACTAGCATACGAAATGTCAATACCTCAACCATAAACCATGAAGGGTATAAAAATAACATATCCACATTCAAAAAAATCATATGTCATTCAATACTATATAGAATATTTTATTATAATAAATCAACCTTAATCTATAATAATATACAGTAAAGAGTGTTGACATAGTTGAAAATGATTAGTAAAACTTTTTGAGAGAAATACCACCTTTTGTGAAATCATTAAAAAGTCACACATTTATAAAGGAATTCATTTAAAATATATTTTTGAATCAAAGTGTCACATAAAAATTTGAAACTTTTGAAATAAAGTAACATTTTAAAACAATCATTTCTATATAAAGAAATCCTTAAAACCATTTTGAAAACATGGACATTAATAAGAAAGATTTAGCATAATAAATATTTAAAAAATTTAAGATGATGTTTTAGTTAAAGAGTAACTTAAAAGAATCATTTTGAAATGTCTTTTATGAAACATGGGCATATATAATAAATATTTCCCAAAAAATACTTACACATAAACAATCTCAGATAATAATGAGATTGAGGAATTAACCCTTACCTTACAATTTCCTTTGGTCGAGGGTATGTTTAACATCCTATATAATGATCATAATATGTTATTAAATTATACCAGAACCATATTCATATTTATTATATCATAAATGATTCATCTATGTCTTCATACTACACATTTAATATTGATTTCCTTGTTAAATTAACATTTCGGGTAATAATCGCTTTCTTTATCGTACATGTTTTAACTTATTATTCTTGATTGTATCATTTATATCATGATTTAAATACTTCCTAAATATGAAAAAAGATTTATATATAATATATATTTAGAATGTAAATATGTATAATATATATATATATGAAATGGAAAACACTATTTATGGAGACGGTAGGCCGTACGTACGCATAAACGCTGTTTCCGTTTTCATATCGTATTGAACAGAAGTAAGTGAATAAGATATATTTATGTATATATATATATGTAGTATAATTATTATTTCATACATTACATACTTATTAATAATATATATTTTTATAATCTTTGTTGAATGGTGAACCTGGAAATGAATCTCATCACGTCGTGGAGACGGTAAGCCGTACGTACACACGAGTGACGATATCATTTCCTGAATGATTAAAAGGTGTGGAATTGGATGAAATATTAATTGTAAATATAAATTAGAATGTTATTTTAATTATTTATATAGATATTAATCATAATTATATCCATCCAAATAACATAGTTTTGAATAACAAATTACACCACGGCGTGGAGACGGTAAGTCGTACGTACGCACGTAAGGTGGCATTATCGTTCATAGAATGGTTAGAAAAATGAATATGGTTGTACCATTTTTATAATAACATAATAGTATGTAGAAGGTACTGGAGTTATTATTTTGGTATGGAAATAACAAACAAAAATAAAGTGTATGAAGAAAATAACTTTGAAAGAGGTGATAAAATAATTACCTCTTCTTTGGGTGTTTCCTTTTCATTTGAACAAAAGAGCTCCTTGGGTTGGATTTATGCTCAAGGTAAGGCATCTAGGTTTAAGTTAGGGTAGTTGTGAGGAGATTTTTTTAGGGTCTGTCTGATACAAATGGCTTTGGAGGTGTGATTTTGAGAGAAGGGGAAGTATCCTTTTATAAGAGGGGTGAGGGTCACTTTAGGATAAGTTTGAAATATTATTTTATTATAAAATAATTTTTGGTTTCTAATGGCTCCAAATTGATTTATTTTGAGGATAAGGTGGGTATGGGTCAAAATCCACTCAACCAATAGGTTTTTGACAAATTTAGATCACCATATTAACCTTATCTTTTAGATTAAACTCTTAGATAAATAGTGAACTTTTAACATGTCCTCTTGTATTATTATAATAAATGGTTAATAAACTTACTATAAAAATCCAAGAGAACCCCAAGTGGTTATTTATTTATATATCTAACCTTATGTATTTCCTTTTCTGTAACCTTATATTTTTAGAAATATTATATCAATTAATAATATAGTATTTGTTTTAAAAACTCATTTATGTCAATTTTGACACTATTTGGTATTTTGTTTTTGTTAAAGTCATAACAACATTATAACTACAAAAAAAATTTAATCAACAATAAAATGTCATATTAACCTAGAAAATTCTTGGATGGAATCAGAATCCTCAATTTACATTTATTTTGATATTTATAATATAAATTATTTTAATATTTCATTGAAAAGTAATTACTGTATCATCATTGTGTTATAAATAAATTTTATTATTTAATCTCTAAAAATTATAAATAAAATAAAATTATTTAGGAAATATTTTTAGATTTCTAATGAATATTTATAGTCAGATTTATCTTATGTATAACCCTATATTAAAAATGGTTTAGTTATTAAACTTTGGATTTAACTCTTTTAACTCTTCTTTAAATAAAATAATAATAGATTTCTTAATATAATCCAAGTGAACCAAAAAGATCATATTTTAATTAAAATGTTGGTTTTGGTTGAAATAAACTTATCCAATAGAATTTGGACATGTGTTAGGGTAATTATAATATCATTTTTATTTTTAATTACACTATTTACTTTTAACCGTGGTATATAAAAGTCAAAAGATACTATTCACTAAAAATTATTTTCATCTTATTGATCCAAATTTTACTTAATGATTTCAATATTTTCTCTCATATTTTTGAAATTCAATTAACAGAAGCAGTAAAATTACATTTTATTCAAATTTGCAAATGTGCCTAGAAGGTGGGTAAAAGACTTTAACAAGTTTAATAAAATTTTATACATCTAATTTTATTATAAAATGACTCCAATGAATTAAATTGAACTTATATAGGTATTATATTTCTATTTTGACTTAAAATAAATTTAAACAAAATAAATAATTATTTAAATAAAAAGTTGGTTTTAAACAATAACACAATGTTTTTCACTTTTCATCGAAAATTGAAAGTTTTCAAAAAAAAACAAAAAATCACCCTAAGATAATTTTGATATTTCAAATTCAAAAATTAATTATATTTTACCAAATTAAAAACATAGAAGTTTCATTAATTAATTAAAAATTAATTCCCGTTGTCAAAAACAAAAGGTGGGTTTTTAAAAAAAGTAAAAACTATCAAAAGATTGGCATGTGTTTATGTCATATTTAAAGGTGAAATTACTTATAATGACCTAAATTGTATTAAATGATAAAAATAAAATCTAGTTATACTATTAAACCATTCAAATTCATAATTTAACACTATAAATTATTTTGATTAAAAAATTTGTTTTCAATTAAAATTTATTATTTTTCACTATTCATCAAAATATGAAAGTTATCAGAAAAGTACCAAAAATTAATCCAAACTAAATTTTTAGGTTCCTCTTTTAAAGAAGAATTTAATTTCATTAAATAGAATATATAAAAGTTTCAAATATTGTGTTTGGAAAGGGTTCTCCATTAAAAGGTGGTAAAATTTCATTTTTTGAAAAATACTTCTTTTATCTGAAAAAAATAAATTTGTTCTTTTATTATGTCTAAGAAACACATAATATAGACTCTAAAATTATATGGAGTATATAATATTTTAAATTAAATTAATACTCTTCATAACCTCTTTTGTAATGACTAGTTTGGTAAGTCATGGTACACTCGAACACAGTGTTGCGTGTAGCGCAAGTTATTGAATAACTTTGAAGAGATAATGTACTATGAAATCTCGGGGTGTTACAATTCTTGAGAGTATCCTTGAGAAACACGCCTTGAATTATTTTTAACAATTTTTCCAGATTAATCTAGTTAGTTTCTAAATATCCACTTAGTTTCAATCCCCTGTTTATCCTTAGGAAATTATACTAAATTCCAAACATTATTTCTGACAAACCGATTTAATTCATCTTGCATGGAAAAAGTCTAGTTTTCATCTATCAAAGTATCTTTAACATTAAAAGAAACAAAATCTGAAATAAAAGCAGAATTGGAACAAAAATTTAAAATAGAATTTTTGGTTTTAACACCAAAATCAACATTACCAATTACATTTTCAAGAGGATGATCTTTGTGAATATTCCATAATTTTGGATCTGGTTAAGAAGGAGTTTATCCCCCTAATTTGATTCATTCTTATCTTGAGAAATTTATTCAACAAAATTAAATTCTCTAAACTCTTTATCAATAGCATTATAATCATAATTTTTTTAAAATTATTTTCATCAAACCTAACATGAAAAAATTCTTCAATAATCATAGTTCTTTTATTATAAACTCTATAAGATTTATTATTATTATAATAACCAAGATAAATACCTTCATCACTCTTAGCATAAAATTTATCTAAATTATCCTTTGAATTTAAAATAAAAACATTACAACCAAACAATCTAAAGTAACCAAATGTAGGATTTTTATTTATGAATAATTTATAAGTTCTCTTAAAAAAGATCTAATAAGAATTCTATTTGAAATATAACATGTAACAAAAATAGACTTTGCCCAAAAATATCTTGGAAAATTATATTCACTTAACATAGTCTGAGTCATTTTAATAAGAGTTCTATTTTTCTGTTCTACAACATCATTTTTTTGTGGTGTTCTAGGAGAAGAAAAATTATGAAAATATCCATTATTTTCAAAAAAAAATTCAAAATATTAATTACAAAATTCACCCCTTTTATCACTATAAATAGAAATAATAATATATAATTTTTTATTTCAAACTAATTTACAAAAGCTATTAATCCATTTAAAGTATCATTTTTATGAGAAATAAATTATACACAAGTAAATCTACTGTAATCATCAACAATAACTAAAGTATATTTCTTTCCCCCAAGTCTGGAAATTTGAGTGGGACCAAATAAATCAAGATGTACTAAATGTAAAGGTTTATTAGTACTTATCTGATTGATGGGTCTAAAATAAATTATGTATTTCTTCCTTTTCATGTAAGCGTCACATACATTAAGATGTTCTTTCTTCATGGAAGGTAGTTGTAACACATTATAATGTTTTTAGAGCTTATGAAAAATTTTAAAATTAACACAACCTAAATGTCTAAGCCAAAGAATGCTGTCATTCTGTATATAATTCAAACACTTAACATGTTGAATAGTTAGTTCAGAAAAATCAACAATATAAATATTATCTTTTTGATTAGAATAAAATAATAAAGAATCATCTTTAAAAACTAAACATTTATCATTTTGAAATTTAACATCTATTTCATCATTATATAATTGTGATATACTAATTAAATTATGTTTTAAACCTTAAATATATAAAAATTTAGAAATAAAAGTATAATTTGAAATAAAAACTTTACCAAAACCTTTTACTTTTCCTTTGGAATTGTCTCCAAATGTAACTATGGCTCCATAACATGTGTTGTAAGTAGTAAACTTTGTTGGGTATCTGGTCATATACCTAGAGAATCCACTATCCATGTACTATATATCATTCTTGAGACATACAAGAAATTTTTCCTACAAAAATCAATTAGTTGACAATTTTGGTACCTAAGATACTTTGAGTCCAATGGGATTTGTTATACATTTTTTAGGTACCCATATATAATTTAAACATGTATTATAATGTACTATAGAAAAAAGAAGTTAGAAATATTAGTTTTTTTTAAATCATAAGGATTTATTAAATCTAAGAGAACAATCATTTGCATAGTGACATTTCATGCCACATTTAAAGCAAGTAACAGTTGAAGTAAAACCATTTTTACTTTTAACAAAATGAGTTTTATACATTTGAGGTAATCTTATGACATAGCCAAACCCATATTTTTTTATCAGTTTTTGTCAAAGAGATCATCTCATGATATTTTTCAGAAACTTGAATAAAAGAAGATAAACTTTGTTTAATACGCTTAATTTCCTTTTTCAAAATTTCATTTAAATCTTGAGAAGTTTTTAAATTTTCATAAACATTTGAGTGAGAAGAATAAGAAGCAGTGTTACTTAGTTTCTTATTCTTCTGTAAAAGTATTTTGTTTTTAGAAAAAAATTTCTCCTTATTTTATTTAATCTGATTATATAAATCAGCAACTTTGAAAATATATTTTTCTTAATCATTAAATTTATTTATTTAATTAAAAAACATTGGGATTTTTGAAATCACATTCAAAATCAGAATATCCAGAATAAAAAAAAGAATTACTAACCATATCCAATGATTCTATAAAGAACAAGTTAGCAGATTGTTTTTCATTTCCATATTGTTCACCGGAATCAAATTCTTCTGTATAACTCCAACTAGTGTTCAATGCCTTTTTGTTCTTATTTTTTTATTAATATTTATTCTTTAGTTTATGACAATCAGGTTTGATATGACCTTTCTTCCTACACTCATAACATTTTACATCTGAAGCATTATAATTCATATAACCTTTCTTATCTCCCTTATATTTTTCTTTTTTAGGGTTTATTTTAAACTGATTATTGAATCCTTTTATTTTTTCTAATTTTTTAAACTCGAGTCACAATCTAATATATGTATTCCTTTTCACTATCCTATAGATTAGAATCATAAGAGTCATTAGAAACTACTTTTACAGATTTAAAAGATACAGCTTTTCTTTTTATTGAATTCTTAGAAACTATGTTATTCAGTTCAAGTTTATATTAGAGTAGGGATCCAATAAATTATTCAAGTGTGTACTCCTTCACATTATTTCTTTCATCCATGGAAACCTTCTTTTCATGAAACTTATTTGGTAAGGATCATAGGACTCTTTCAACAAGTACTGGGTTTTCCAGAGCTTATCCAAGATAATTAATTCCCTTTACAATGATTGAGAATCTGTGGAACATCTAGTTTATTGTTCATCATTACCCATACTGAAATCTTGGTACTTAGCATAAAGCATTCCAAGTTTGGTTCAAATTTTTTTTTCTGAGCCAAGGTGAGTGACTTGCAGTATCTTCCATATTTCATGATTTGTATTACAAGAAAACACATGACTAAAAACACTTCTGTTAATAGAAGAATATAAAATATTAACAACATTGTAATTTAAAACATATCTAGTAGCATCATTTCTAATAAGAGTGTCTGGGTTAGCTTTAGGATGTGTATATTTTTTTGACACGATATACCAGTGCTCAATGATCAACTATTTTGGGCAAGCCTCCATTTGGGATCTCCAATAGCCATAATCATTTCCATCAAAGTGAGGTAGATTTTTAGGTATTCAACCGTCATTGTGGTTCAATCCTTCCATATTATAATATCTTGTCCATATACTATGAGGTCTAGGAAAATTTTAGCACAAATAAAAACAAAGTAGACTTTAGAGAGGGATTTTATAATTCCAAAAAGAATATCAGATAGAGAATAATAGAGATAATCAAATATAAAAAGGATTCCCCTCTGATATCAATTTATTGGTTGGATTGGTTCATGGAAGATGGTCTAGAGGGGGGTTAATAGACCAGATTTAAAATTTAAACAAATATAGAGATTAATAAAATTAATTATCTAAGTTAATTATTACAGTTAATTAAAAGTCGAAAAATTAAAGAACACAATGATGTTTTTTATAGTAGTTTGGTCTGAAGTGGGCCTAATTCTACTCTTATACATCTTTACTCGGCGATAGATATGTGTGAAAAAAAATAACTTTTGTGGGAGAATCATAACCCAATTAAAAAATCCTTTTCTTGTAGAGGGGTAACCACAACACTGACTTTTGTACGGGGAGTCACAACCCTTACAACCTGACTTTAGAAACCAGGAGTCACAACCCAAACAGTCCCGAATTTAGATACAGGGATTCACAACCCTTAGATCTTGACTTTAAAATATGGGAGTCACAACCCAAGAAAAGAGAATAACAAAAAATAATTTTATGTGTAAAAACATAAATATAAAAACAGAGTGCATGTAAGAGATGGGAAAATGTGTTATAGACTCAGAACCCGGAGAAAGAAGATAAATAATGAGAGGACTGGTACTGGTTATTGAGGTTTATATTAAATAGTATCCTCAAGGAAATTGTAGTAAAATCAGAATGAATTCATCCTTTTAGTGATCACACATATGATGAATCATAGTGTTATAGGATGTTGCAGATTTCACAACAGATTCAAAGTTCACAACACTTTCTCTTAAAAAAAAACAGAGTATCAAAAATGTTAATGTGTGTTTTGCACTTTTTATCTTGCTATAGGATTTTCTATCCTTTCCTATAAGAAAGAATGATATATATATAGAGAATAAATATTCAGCAGTTGCAACAACTTCACTTCCTTTGGATATTCAAAATAAATTGAGTTAAGAGCATTCATAAATATCTCCATAAAAATCATAGCACCGTTTCCCCTTTATTCATATAGAATAAATCTCAAATAAAATCATTAAATATAATTTGAATAAGTATTCCAAAAATATATTTATAAATATAGCATCATTGAATGATTTAAAACAATGATTTAAATCTATTCAAACTTTTTTAAATTTAAACAAAATAGTTTCTAAAAACTAGCAGCAGAATCTGCAAGTAAATTCAAAAATTCGAATTTAAACCATTTTGAAACATCAAAATTTATTGGAAAAAAGAGGTTGAAAAAATTTACTAATCTTTCTCTCTAAATATTCCACCAAAAAATTAAAAACTCTTTGATTATAGTCCTTATATTTAATGAGAATTTTCCCAGCAATTTTTTTTAAAAATAATCCACATATATGCAGAAAATCAATTTTAAAAAAATGCACCGAATAAACAGTAACTTAGGAATGAACAGTAACATATGTTTGATGAACCATACTCTGCACTATTCATGAACAGTAGCATAGGGTATGAAACATACTTTGTGGAATGAATAGTAACGTAGGGTATAAACCATACTTTTCACTATTCATGAACAGTAACGTAGGGTTGATGAACCATACTTTGCACTATTCATTAACAATAACGTAGTGTATGGATAATTAACTGCAAAGTAGGGTTGATGAACTATACTTTCCACTATTCATGAATAGTAACGCAACATATGGATGATGAACAGTAATGTTGGGTTGATGAACAATACTTTTCACTATTAATGAACAATAACATAGCGTATGGATGATGAGCAATAGCGTTGGGTTTATAAACCATACTTTCCACTATTAATGAACAAAAAACGTATTATATAGATGATGAATAGTAACATAGGGTTGATTAACCATACTTTCCACTATTCATGAAGGTAGGGTTGCCCTTACTTTGTGAAAAACTAAACAACATACTTTGAAAAAATTTAACGAATTTTTAAGGGCTCTAAACACCAGATTAAGACTTTGGTAAATAAGAATTATTTGTATAAAAAATTATTATATTTCTAACTAATCAAGAATAAAATAAATATGACATCTAATGTTCCAAATAACATAAAAAACAGATCTAATAACATTCTTGAAAACTACAGTTATAAAAAATCAAATCAGAACTACGAGAAATTTAATAAAAATTCAAATGACCTTCAGAGACTTCAATGTAAACTAATGAAATCATTATAAACATGTTATATTTCTATAAAATCAAGTTTCATGAGAATCTGATATCTTTAGAAGTTGCAGTAAAATAAATATATAAACTTTTTAAAACTATTTTTTGTAAAGTTTCTAAAACTGCATCAGCAAATTAATTGAATTTTTGGAGTAATAAAAATGAATTTTAAGACATCCTAATAAACTAATGAAATGTAGATAAATATATTATATAACCAACTTTATAAGAATCATTGAAATCCATACACTGTACTTTAATAAATCATCAAAATATAGAATATTTTTAAACAAAAAACACATGTAATCAAACAAAAGAAAACATGCACATGGAAAAACAATCTCCCCAAGTAATAAAAAAAGTAATAAAAAAAGAGAATACACATGCACAAAAAAATCGAGATAATAATCAACATGAAATAATAATAAATACCAAAAAATAACACACAACATTCCCAAACTATGGAAGTACCAACTATCCAAAGCAGTAAATATATCATGTCAAGATCATCTAATGTTCCAAAATAAAATAAAAATAATACAATGAAGAAATTTCCCAAAATAGGTCCTAAATTTATGTATGGTCCCCTTATCAATGCTCCATCCCAAATCCCATATCATCTACCTAACACAGGGAATTTTCCTTTACCCTCACCTATAACCATGAAGTTTTATCAATTACCAAACAAAAACCTGAGTATGCTATGAGTAGAAATCATTATTCCACCACTAATAGGGTCTACAATAATATCCTTTAAATAATATTTTATTTTTAAATACAAAAAATAAAAAATAAGGAAGTAAATGTAAATGAGTTTTCCATTAAGAAAAAATTCATTAGAATCTTGGACCTTGAGTTCCACTGAGACACCTGACTAATAAAACCACTCTAGATCATGATGAAAGTCCTAAACATATACAAAGGGTCAAAAAATTTACATTACATGGGAATTAATTTATTAATTGAATTTAACAGTGTACCTTGGAGCATCATTCTAGGTACCCATACTATTTTCTTACCTTAGGATCTTAGAGCATCAATTTAACATCATAAACCATACAGTAGATCAATGGGGACTAGAATATCAGTCTGGCCTGACCCAAGTGAGAGGAACCTTAGTCCAACGTCCCAACTATATCATTTATCATTCATTCCAAGGTTCATCATCAGTGACTTTTTTAACCAATAATAACAAAAAGTGTGCACCTTTTAATTTATCACATTACAAGGATAATTTAATTCAAAACTATACTCAATTCCATAACTATCCCATTTCATCATTTAAGCACAATTAAAACCATTTTTCACCTTTTCAAACCATTTACCCTCAACAAAATTTTCCTTTAACCATTTATCACATTTACCCATTAAAAACACAACTCATTTAACTTCTTAATGTTAAGACAAACACCCCTTTATTCTGTGCTAACAAGAGTAACATAATTTATAATGGTTCAATCTCATAAACCATTTAAAAAATCATTTAACAAATAACTTCACCATTTCCAATGGAATGTCATACCCCATGGGTTTCTATAGGCCCTATATAAACATTATTAATGTATCTAATAGGGACTATGAGGGGTAGCACACATAAATTATGATCACAATTTACTTTTCATAATTAAAAACATAAATTCATAACATAGAACCATATTAAAAAAACCAAACACAAGATTAACATCATGGATTTGAGAAATTAACTTGTATACCACCTACCTCAAGTTTGTAGACAATTTCTCGATTAAACATGGACCTTGATTCAATACCAAATAAACCTTAATGGCCAAACTAGAAATCTATTGGAAAAAATGGTTTAGGGATTTCTAATGATAGAAAACACCCCACTATAGTCCTCCTAGAAAATATAATAAATAGGAGTTATAGGATCACCTAAGGCTTTTATTTACGACCAACAATGCTTAATACACCTAATAATCAAAGGAAAATGATCTTTGGAAGAGGGGAGAGCTCCAGGTTCATACCCCTTGATGATAGAGGAGGAAATGGGAGGAAAATTTGAAAATTTGGTATGAGCTCCAGGTTCATACCCCTTGTATGAAAATTTAAGCCCTGAGGGGGAGAATTTTGAATTTCTCCAATTTTAAATATCCACATGGTTTGGACATATGGTTGACCAACACATACCCCAACCATGCCGCATCCTCTTTCCAAGAGGGGGTTTGGTTGAATGATTTGTCTAGTTCACAAAACTAGTTATAAAACTATGTAGTTTCCATGAACCTACCTCTATCCAGGGGGTCATGCTTTATGGTTTCCTAGGTCATGGCACACAGTTATCTCTAACCATGTGCAAACCATGCACTATGCATTGGATAACCTATTTTCTTCCCCTTTCACCTTAAGAACCCTAGGAAACCCAAACATCCTCATATTCAAGGGAAGAATTTATTATCCAAAAAAGGGTATTAGAACCACAATTTAAATGAAATGTATATTGTTTAAAGGCTGGGATATTACAGTTACTATTTTGTGAGTTTTTTTCAAAATATTTTTCCATTTAATATCTTAATAACTCATTTCAATGAAATATGGAATGTAAATATTTTATAATTAATTGAAGGTATATATAATATAGGTTAATGCAAGTAGACTTTTAAAAATTATTTCCCCATATTTGTTTCCTCTTACAATCTATTTCAATACAATTATATATTGAAAAATAAATGTCTACCGATTATCAAACTATTATATACCCTTAAAAACAATAAAACACGCTGAAACATGAGAAATATACTGAATACATTAAAAATAATAAAGGGGGGTTGATGAAATGAACAATTCATGTGGATTTGTTGTTTTAGAGATTAAGGATTGACTTCAAAGAATAATTAAGTGAGTGGATTCTAAAATTCCAGTGTAAAGGGTGTTAGGCAGGTTCAGTGGAAAGAATATGGTAAGTTGAAATTTTTTAAAATGACCTATATTACTAAATAAAATGGTGTATGGTAAGAATGGAATTATATCCATTCAAAGATGTGGAGATTTTTTTCATGTTTGACTTGTGAATTTATTTATTGGATTATTATAACATACATCAATATTTTTTTATACAATTCACGAGACACTTCCTTACATGATTAATATGATCGACTACATGGTGTGGTTATTTCATGGTCCAAATTTCTAATATAAATTGATTTTCATTTTAATGTTAAATATTCATGAAATAGGGAATATCATCATGTATCATTTTAAAAAATATATAATTTCCAAGAGTGAAAAAGTTCAAGTGTGGAGTGTGATCATACTATGATTCACTATTCTATTCCACCCTTATATCACTATGTTAAACTAATTAGGTATTATGAATTACAAATTTGATGACCAATTTTACTCATTATTTGATTCAAATTTATAATGTTAGAAACTACTTAAAGTTAAATATTTTTAATTGTTTTTACATTGTTGGTTTTGGTGATTTAGAGATCCCAAGATAAATTTGAAAAAAATAGGCTAAAACAACATGATCTCCCAAGAAAAGATATGAAATAAAATATACATTTCACCTAATCTATAAAACTAATATGGATCAAATTTGGTTAACACAACACTAAAATTGTGATGCACAATTGTTTATTAAATCATGAATCCCAATTAATTCATTTGATGGACCAAAATGAAAAGACACTAGAGGGAATCTTGAATGTTTATAGACATGAGGTCACTTCTATAATTTTCAAGTATCTCTATTTATAGGTTTCAAATTGCATAAAATGTTTTGGTTTAGATAATAAATAGATAAATAAATAACTTTTTTATTTTTTTAAAATGCAATATAAGACTATGTCATATACCAAAATTTGGTTCCCATTTGTATTTTTATAACAGAGTGCCAAAACCAAATTCCACTTTGCCTATAAATTGGTGCGTCAATTATAAGACCAACCAAAAGGTGATGTTCTAAAATTTTATAGAGTTATAGGTTTTCATTCATCATCATGGAGTTTTTAGATATTTGTATCCTCATAGGGATATATAGGAAGAATATAGAGTTCCACTTTAACCTCGTCCTCCTGTCACGAACAATATAAGCAATGGGAGATCATTATGAGAGAGCTATAGACTTGTAAAATTAGTTCTAGAACACATATAAGCTTCTGGTTTGGTGTAATTTGGTTTTTAAATTTTTTTATCTATTTTTAGCTGACATTATTTAAAATTTTAATGTTTTTTTTGTTTCATTTGAATGAAATTATATTTATTTATAACTGATTGATGTGACATATTAAGTGTGTGTATTTTGATTTTCAGATAAGAGAACATAAGAATTCTTTTATTTATAAAAATTTGAGACATAAATGTTTTAAATATCCCATTCCATGAATAAGGGATAGACCTTGGATATATGATTATTATGTCAAGTTATGGTTCTATATGCATTTATATTAAGACTTGTAGAGAAATCATGATTCTGATTAAAATCAACCAAAGACTTACTCCAAACCCAAATGATGTTTAAAAAACTATGACTTTAACATGTTGTGTAGTGAAATTTAAAAGATCTACTTATTTTAAATCTCTAAAAATCTACTTTATTCATAAAATATTAATATTTTTTTCACACTTTTCTTGACTATCAAATGGTTTTCAAAACCCCTTTATTTTAGTTTTTTTTGTAAAAATTATTTAAAATTCACACTTTAAACCTTCTACATTACTTGAGAGATGACTTATGGTCTAACCTATACCATAAATAGATTTTAAAAACATTATTAATTTGATGAATCATTAAAGAATGTCTCTAAATATATATATTTATTTAATTAATACATTGTATATAATAAAAAGTAATTTTTTATAACATATTTATAGAATTGATCCCCAATCCATTATTACACCTTATAACTATTATTAAGGGTCATTATCCACCATAGATTAAAAATAAGATAGTGTGAAATTATAATGACCTATAAAGGATCTAGATTTTATTATAATTGTGTTTTATTGGATATTCCATTAATATTTTAATAAAATTGAATTTTTAGAAAATTATAATGAAGATAATATTAATAGAATCAAAAAATGAACATAAAATATGTAGAATATTTATAGTGTATATGTGACATATGCAATGTGTGTATGTATTCATATTATTAGTGAGAGTTTTTAAATCAAAGAATCTATGAATATATCCAATCGTAATCAGGAAACAATATTGAAGGAATAAAAATTTAACATAAATATATTTGAGGGATATCATGAACATTATTAATGTACACTCATTAACTTGTGATAATTAAATATAACTACAAGGTAAGGACACTCCCATCAACTTATTTTAATTTTCTCATAAGGCATAAAAATTCATTGGTGTTCTATATAACTTTCTCCTCATACTGTAACATATCTTTATAATTAAAAGATATTATATAAGAGGAATGTGTTCATAATTTTTTTATTACTTTATAATATTTATCAAAATTTATCCCGTGATTGAAGAAGGTGGTTTTAGGATATCTAATCCCCAATAAAGTAAATAACATATTATTAATAGGAATTCTATATAATTAATAGTAAAACATATGATTCAGTAGTTAACTTTTAACAATGATAATATTTTTCAATATCAATATTTATTGGTTAAAATGATTATGATGGTTCAAACTATTTCTAGTTTAATTTAGGTGGTTTGAAAAAAATTATACCACCTATTAAAAAGAGATTATAGAATTAATATGTAATTTTTTCAGAATAAAATAACATCATGAATATAATATTGTTTAAAATTATTTTATACTATAATTATAACTCAATGTTTGATAACTCACTATATATTGAAGATCATGTAACCCATTCGTCTCATTCATATTATGGATAAAAACATCTTCTTAAAACCACTCTCATATATTCCATATTTGATACTAAATGTTTACTTGTGAAAATACAAGGAGTAGTCTTAAAGATAATAGTAAACCCTAAAAAAAATTTATTCATGTCAAATTTTATAAAGAGCGCCCCACTCTAAAAAATTAAAAATCCACTAAAACCACACACACACACACAAATATATATATATATATATATGACATTTATTTGTATTAGAAAAAAGTTAATATATAAGTATTTATAAATTTAAAGGTGTAATAATTAAAGTTTCCATTAAAGGGGTTAAATGGTGGAATAAAAAAATATGATTAAATAGTTAATTAGTGAGGAAAATATTGAATATAGAAACATAAATAAAATTTAAACTAAAATTAAAAGAGTTTAGTACTAAAAGAAATAGAGGGAATAAATAGAATTTCTTACCTTACTTTTCTATCTAGATATATAATAAATGTTTTTCAATTCTAGAATTATCTATCTTAGAAAAATAATAAATGTATAGAAATATAATGAATCAATATGATTTTATTTTAATGATAATTAAATAGATGGGTGTATATTTATAGATAACATTTGGGTAAAATTCCATGTAATCATGTTATGTATTGAAGAAAGTCATTGGAATCACATGATAATTACGTGAATTAGATAAGTTTCGAATTTTTGGTAGGGAAAAGTTTTTTCAAAAAATAAAATTTACTTACACACCTTGAAAAATGATAATGGAATATATAAATAAGAAATTGTAAAATAAAAAATGAATTCTATATTTTAACTATGTTATAGAATATTTTAATGTGTTAAATTATTTACCACCATAATTCATTTTCTACCCAAAATTAAATACTAGTCTACTTACTTAATTTCATCCTCATTTTTCTAAATATTTGATCTACTTATCAAATTTTGATTTTAATTATGATAAATTTAATTTTCAACACAGAACATTAAATTCATCAAAAATGTATAATTATGATAAAATATATTTTATATTTGTTAAGACAAACATTTACAAAACTAGTAATTACACATAAATCAAAACCCAACTCTTAATTAATTAACCCCTTAAGACACACTCTTAGTCCATGAGGGTGATGAATAAAATTATGTTATTTTAAATATTTGATTATACTAACATAGATCATATATTAGTTTCTATTAGCACGATCTTCTCATGTTATAGATTTCATTCAAATTATCTGAGTTGGAGTTTGAATTTGGTTCAGTCCAAGGTAAACTCTGTTAAATATACAACCTCCCTATGCTAAATCAAATGAAACTAGTATGGAATATTGTTTCTATTTGATATCATAGTCCATCCTTTCTAAAAAATTCAAAATATGATTTATCTAAATTATGATCACCATATATATTAGTTATAATGATCGTTTAAAATAGATAAATTATTTCTCTATCAATCACATTATAATTTTGAAATTTAATGGTTATGAATATTAAGTATCTAATAAAAACCTATCATTACTCAACCAATCATATATTGGTCACCTAGATCTATCATAGATTAAATAAACTACACGTTGCAACCACTATAGACTAAAAAAACTAAGGGGGTGAGTTGGGGGTGTAAATTTACTTGATAAATGAATATTGTTCTCAAGTTAGTACAAAAATTCAAAATTTTAAATTTAATAAAATCATTTAAAACATTTAAATGCAAATATATCATGTTAGAAAATGAGAATTATCATTGGTTTAAACTAAAGTTATGAATCCATGGAGAATATAGTGGTTATTTGTAGATATACTAAGAATACACTAATACACTATTGAGTTAATATGTTTCAGTATTGAGTTCACTATCGATTACAAGGTTCAATTTCTCTTCCAATTACTCAACTCATTACATGAAGATAAGTACACCATGATACAACTCGTAGGTCATTATAATAAAAGTACTAATAGAGAATGGATGTACCAAACTGTCATATGTGTTTCTAATCAACACTATATCTATATGTTTATCCAGATCTTTAATATCATTCGATTCCCCATCCTTAAAAAAAATATCCTTATAAATCCAGATATGTTATTGTTCCTCTCTTATTTGACATGGACTCTCTTGATTCAAATCTATTTATACTCAGTTTTCTAAAAAATCAAAACAAGATATTTTTATCCTTCTAATATATCCCCAAAAGACCTATAGCATGTCATTCCACTTTCTACCTTTTTATTGGTCCTCAAAACCATCCATAAAAAATAAGTTAAATATCTTATTAATTAATCAGATCTTCATTTTTCAAAATAATATTTTTATCTATAGAATATATAGATATCTAAAAAATTAAATAATTATAAATATAATTATTAAATAATGTTTTTAAAATTATACATGTCATTAAAAATCAATCCCTACCACTTGAACATCCAAAAAATACTAGAATTTTAATTTTAAATAATCCACTTGATAAAAACATTATTAAATAATTAATATGATTATGATATAAAGAATAAAATTTTGATGCAATAACTTTTTAATTTTTTTTTAATGTTTATATGACAATTAGAACTCTTTGAACATAACACATATCCAATTAAAATTCTCTTAAAAAACCCTTCTTTAATAAACTTGGCATGCGCCCATGAAATAATCCATAAAGTGTAATAGAAAACCCAAACATCTCCCTCATTATGGCTTGTAATCAATCCCTGAACACCTTAAATGTAATGAACTGTCTTATAAATTTTCATCATATTTCAATCATACATGTAAAAATCATGATGTAATAATTTCTTACTAGGGTGTAATATTTATTTCTCCACATAAAAAACTCTATAAAATTTTACAAAATAAACTTGGTGTAATTTCAAATATTATGACATGATTTTTTCATCCATTACCTAATCAAATTTAAAATTCCTCAAAACTTCACTAATTTTTTTTAAATCAATACCATTTCCTTAATCAATTTAATAATACTAATAAAAGAACAAAACTACTTTAGAATATATTTTATCATTCTTTACTTTGGATTAACCTAGGTTCCAACATTATCTCCCATTAGGTTTGTTAGAAATTCCATTGTATAACTCAAATTTACTTATGATATCAAATATATCAATGGAAATTCCTATTGATAACCAAAAAACACTAATTATAGAGTTTTAATAATTATTCCAATTTTATTTCTAGATTAAATATAAAATATTTTTATAGATTCCACTAACTATTTATTTATTTTCATGGACATTATATGATTCATCCTATTGTAATCATCCACAAACAATACAAAATAACTTTCTCTTATAGTTACTGTATGTGTCATGGAACTAAAAACATTGGTGGGAATTAAGTTAAAAAAATGTGAACATATATTCTTCTTTAGATTATAGTGATTTTAAACCTCATTCAATATGATTCATGGATCAAAATTATTTTTCTTATCTCTTTTCTAATTTATAATATCAACCATCGACTATATCTTTCAAATATTTCCCATGATTTGTTAATATATATTCCTGATCGATCAATGTCATAATATTTTTTCCTTATTCCAAAATTAGATAACACATGATTATATTATTTTTTCAGTTTATATATATTACCATTATTAATAATATATATTTATAATATAATATATCAATAATTATGTTGTAGAAATCCCACATTGAAAATAATATGGGACTAGCTGCCAATTATTAAAGAAATAGAGGGGGGGGGGAGCAGGTGGGTGGGGGTCGGCAGGAGGGAGAGGGTCAACATGGGTTTTGTTAGTGATGGGTGGACGGAAGGTAGGGGTCATTGGAAAAGTGAAAGTGGAAGGTGGTGGTCAACAGAAAGGCACGTCATACAGGGGTTAGTGCGTGGGGGTTGTCGGTGTGGTGCATTGGGAGGTTAGTGGTCATTGAAAGGGCGAGGGGAGGGTGAAAGGAGGGGGTCAGTGTCAGGGGGGTCATCGGGAGGGTGAGGGCAGAAGCTATGTGGGGGGTCATTGGTAAGGTTCAGAAGGAGAGCGATGTTCAGTGAACTAGTGCCCATAAAAATGGGAGGGATCCAAAATAAATCAGGACAGAGCCCAAAAAAACAGTGTGTGAAAAAATATATGCGGAAAAATTTACCATTGAAATGTATAATTCCCAACATTTCTTGAAACATTACAAATAAATTGTAATTACCTACATTTCTAGAAACATGGGTAAATGAATAATTAGATACATTTATAAAATTTTGTATATATGTATTTTTTTCTATAAAAAACACACTAAAAATATATATTAGGTTATATAATATATTTCTTAATAATAAATTTTTATTAACAACATATATACATATATATATACATATTTATAACATATTAATAATATATCTTTATTTATTATTATTAATAATATATATATTGTTATATAATATATAACATAAATATATATTTTTTGTTATATAAAATAATAATAATAATATATTTTTATTAACAACATATATAAATATATATGTGTGTGTGTTTATAATATATTAAATATATATAAATACACACACATACATATGTTTATAATATATTAGTAATATTTATTATTTATTATTCTTATCAATATATATGTATTTTTTTGTTATATAAAACATAACAAAAATATATAATTTTTTATATATAAAATATTAATAATAAATTTTTTTATTAAAAATATATATAAAGTTATATGTGGGTGTTTTCATAATATATTAATAATATATATACATAAATATATATATGTTTATAATATATTTGTAATATTTTTTTATTAAATATATATATATATATATATATATTATAAATCATAACAAAAATATGTATTTTATTATATAATATATGTTTATAATATATTAACAATATATATATACCAAAATATAAATATATGTATATAATATATTAATAATATTTCTTTATTAACAATATATATTTGTTTATAATATATTAATAATATATTGTTATTTATTATTATTAAACACAAACATATATATATTTATACAATATATCGATAATAATTTATTTTTATTATATTAATAAATAAGTTATTAATAATATATTTTAATATTTTACAATATACCTAATATATATTGGTGTTATTATTAAACATATTAATAATATTTGAAAAATATATTATATATATATATATGATGGGAAGAAGTCCCACATCAAAAATCGATATGGGTTATTTGCTCTTAATAACTAAAAAGGGTTAGAGATTTGTATATGGTTTGCAGGGATAGGGAGGCGGGGAACATGGAGGAGAGTTCATTGGTGTGAGAAGGGGGTGACAGAGTTGAACATCGATGCAAGTAACAAGGTTGGGGATCTAGGGTCACCGTCGCACAATGAGAGCATGTAGGGTGGGCTCATCGGTGAGAGTAGGATGGGTGGGGAAGTATCACCAGTGAAAGTAGGGAGGGTGTAGTGCGAGCCGAGTGGGGGAGGTAGGGTTGCTGGTTCTTGTCATAGACATAGAGGGTGGGGATGGTAGGGTCATCAATGTGTGGTTCTAGTTGGAAGGGAAAACTCACCGGTAGGAGTAAGTGGTGTAGGGAGGGGTCACCGATGGAAGTAGGTAGGGAGACATGCGAGGAGGGAGGGGAGGCAGGGTCACTGGAATGTGGCACAGGCATGTAGGGTGATGCGAAAGGCTCTGATTTTTTCTAAAAAACAAAAAATTAACCACCTTTTTAAACATGGGTAAATAAAATTCTATTGGGGTCTAGATTTCAAAAACAAAAAAACTATATATTCTAAAATTTACCCAGATTTATAAAAACATAGGTAAATAAAATGCATTTACCAACATTTCTCAAAAAATTGGTAAATGAAGAATTATATATGTTTATAAACATAACTAATTAGCGACATCACATTTACGAACATTTTTATGAAAATCTAGTAAATTCATTAATCGCATTTTAAAAAGTTATTAAATTACATTTTTCTTGTAGTGCATAGGTGGATGACATGCCGCATATATCAATATTAGCGATGGATGATGCACCGGACCTAAGAATCTCTAGATGGTTGAAGTTCCAGTAATAAATGAATCACTAGACCAATTTGAGGGGATAATATTACACCCATTATATGAATTTAATTTTTATTAAAAAGGAATAATGTCTTGGTGTTAAATATGATGTCATTGTATTTTAAATGACTTTGGAGAGTTGATGGCAGTGTAAGTGGTCGAGGTGTTTGAGGCTACTTCTTGGAGTTCTTACTTGGAAATATTCAAGAAAAAGAAGCATTTACATGAGACGATTTATGTACTACTCTTTAAGGTTATGATAATAAATGATGATGAAATTTTTTTCTACAACATTTGATGAAATTTGGAAGTTGTTATCTAGTGGGGAGTTGGCAATAGATGAAATGTTTGATAATGGAATTTTTTGTGAAAATGGGAATACAATCAAAGTGAGAATAGAAAATTTATATGGGATTTAAAATTAATTTATGTTTTTGTTTAGTGGTTAATAAGACATCATAATCTATCAAACAATTACTAATTTAATTTAATTAATGTTGGAAATCTTAAAAATATGTCCAAGACCTGAGTATATGACTTGTGTTAAGATGTGTAAGACTTTGGGGGCCCATGTTAGAGTTTGGAAGTACATGTATGTCCTTACTATGCATATAATCTGATGTGATTATGAGTCTGAGTGGGAATCAGACTTTATAAACAGCCATGTAACACTTTCTGTCACTAGCATACGACTTTTCCCAAGTGTTAGACTTTGTGGGTGTCACGTATAACTTTTCCCAAGTATCAGAATTTGAGGGTGTCATGTATGAATTTTTAGGGGAGATCATGTTAATTTCAATCCAACACATATGAATTTTTATCTACAGGTAATTATTCATTGTTTTTAGGGGTTTGGATTAAATAAGTCTTACAAAGTTTTTTAAAATTTGAGAAAATACATATTTTGGGGTATTTATTCTGAAATAATGGACAATATTATTAGACAATGTAATGAATTTATCTTCAAGGATTAAAATATCACAATGACATTAAAATAATTTTAGTTTATTTATATATTTTTTAGAGAATACAATTTAGAATAAACCTGGTGTGATACAAATTATCTCCATGTAATAGAAGGAAAGTTCCACATGGAAATAGTTTATACTTCGACACATGAGTGTAGAGATTTAAAAATATTTAAGGTGAGAAATTTATGGATATTTTATGATCATGATATTCAAATATCATTTGAAAGGAAACAAGCTTGAGTATTTAGGAAATTTAAGAGAGAATACATGATTGGGATTAAATTTCATTTGGGACATTTTGAAAGATGAGATCACTACTACTATCATAGACTAATGAGTTTCAAAAATTCCTTTTTTGAAACTATAATTCCTGATATTATATGAATATAAAAATATTATAGGTACTAAATGAAAATTATAATGTAATTGAGAATAATTTGAGAGAATTATCTGAAAATAATTCTATAGAAATAGAGACAATGATACTTCATTGTGTAAAAGAGATAAGACAAGTTTGAAACCCACATCTATTCAAGGAGGAAGATACTTGCTGAGAATAAGTATCTGAAGTGCAAAGGATAACTAGATCTTGTGTAGATCTAAAATGATTACCAATCTAGATGATAAAATTCTGAAGAATACCTTTACATATAAACTTGAAGTTTGCATTATAATATTAGATTTATCTAGCCTATTCCCATATAAAGATAATTTTCAAGTGGTATAGAAGAATCACTAATACAAAAAATGGATTTTAATATTGCTAAAAATGAACTTTATCAGTGCTAGAAAAATTTTGACTACATTAGAAAGGTTAAAATACCTAGTCTTTTATCAATTCTAAAAAAACATTGATAAAGTGGTCCATTATCTGCAATAAAAAAAGCAATGATAAATGAAACCTTTATCAACACTTTTAAAATCACTGATAAAGAAACCATTAATCAATGCTTCAATTTAGAACCTCTAAAGGAACCATTTATCAGTGCTTATAGAAGCATTGATAAAGTATACCTTTACCCGTGATTATAAATGTGCTGATAAAGCATCTTTTATTAACACTCGTAGAAGCACTGATAAAGGTCTATATTGCAGTGTGTCGTAACATCACATTGCAACACCACTATAGTGCACTGTAATAAGACACCACAACACTAGAAACACACCAGATATCAACAAAAACAAGTCCCAATATAGGGTTTAAATGAAATGAAATTTACAACACAAACAAAAGAAAAAACACTATATTATATCCATTTAAAACATTGGTTTATACAATTATATAAATTCAAATTAATACATATATTCAAAAACATCGATGTTAGTTTATATTTTAATCCAAACATGACTCATGAAATTGTTGAAAAAACCACCCTTTCTCAAGAAAAAGAACACAAATGTATAAGAAAACAATTCTTATGTTAGTAATAATATAAATAAATAAATTAACAAAAAGTGTTACTTTTACTAAAATTGATATCAATTTTAAATAAAAAGATGCACTTGGAGTCATACCAGTCACACTGTGCATTTGATTGAGGTGAGCATAATTCCAGCACGTCTCAAATGACTTTTGGATCATTTTCCCAATGTATCAAAACAATCTGAATGTGTTTTCTTGGTTTTGAGTATGTTAGTTGTCTTTGTTACTAAAATATTATTTCAAACTAGAAACACACACTTTTGACTCATTCCAATCACATCGTGTATCAGTTTAATATGAAACGGAATTCTACATGTGCCAAATGACTTATGAATCATTTTCCTTAATTATCAAGAACATTTGAGTACATTTGATAGGTTTTCAGTGAGTGACACTTTTTGAACTAAAATATCGATTTTAAACTGATAATAGATAGCTTGAGTCATACCAGGAACATTGTGTATCAGATTGAGGTGAACCTAATTCCTACATATCCAAAATAACTTAGGGATCATTATTTTAAAGTATAAAACAATATTAATGTGCATTATTGGTTTTTGAGTAGGAAAATTGTTCATTTTACTAAAATTGATGATAATTTTAAATAAAAAGATGCACTTTGTGTCATACCGGTCACACCGTGCATCAGATTGAGGTACGTCTGCTTCTTACATGTCCCAAATGACTTATGGATAGTTGTAAAAAATTATCAAAATAATATTAATGTGTTTTCTTGGTTTTGAGTAAGTCACTTGCCTTTTTTACTGAAATTTCATTTTGAAATTGAAACATGCACTTTGACTCATACCGATCACATTGTGTATCAAATTGAGGTGCTGGTGATTACTACACATCACAAATAACTTATGAATCTTTATCATAATTTAGTTAAATAATTTTAATGCATTTTTTTGGTTTTGGGTAGGACGATTTTCCTTTTTATGAAAATTGATGTCAATTTTAAATAAAAACATGCACTTAGAGTCATACTGGTCACACCATGCATCGTATTGAGGTGAATATGATTCATTCATGTCTCAAATAACTTATGGATATTGTGAGTAATAATAAAAAGAAATAAATTAAACATAAATATGAAATTATATATTAATTCTATGGACAATGATTTTACTATGTAAACATCAAGATTAGCTCTGTGATTGAGTAGAGACAACGTCACTTCTATTCTTAAAAATACATAATACTTAGACATAAATATTCTAAAATAAATGAACTCTTCATGGAATAATAAAAATTAAATCAACGTTCCATTATATAATTTTTCAATAAAATAGAGAAAGTATATCGTAACATTATCTTTACATCTTTCCAAATGATTTCCTTCATTATAGTTTTTTCTTCCGAGGGATTGGTAACATCATCATGTGTAAAAGAAATTGTCTGCATGGTTAGTCCAACATTTAATTTAGATTATGTGAATTCATTATAGAACATAAAATATTATGAGGAAAAAATAATATATTAAAAAACACTTTTACCTTCTCATTGAAATCTCTTTATTTTTTTTGTAGTTTCAAAACTTTGGTTCCTGTATTGAGAATCCAAATCCCCTCTTAGTGGTCCCCTATAATGTACAAGACATTTTATACATTGGGACCAACATGAAATTATTGTGATATTCCATTGAAAGGGTTATCCTCGATTGCATTTTCATTTGACTCAATATTTGTTTTCGTCACCAGCATGACAATCAACCAATTATTATTTGCTAGATTAGAGACATAAAATACTTTCAATGCTTATAATGCCATTATGAACAACTCATTTTCCCCTTCCAAAATGAAATTTACCTTCACAAATCTTATTTCCTCAAATTTCACACCATTTATATTATCTACCCATTTGAAACGGAAAAGTGAAACATGAAATGTTATATAATAAAACTCGTATATCTATTCGATAATGCCAAAATATGACATATTTTCACAAATTGGATTTATATATTTGGAACCAGATAAGATAATCAATTCATCCATAAGAATAACACCACTATTTTTCATCATACTAAATTCATCGTGTTCTTTTGTATAGAACATATAACCATTGATTACAAAACCAGTGTAAGATATAACATTTTCATTTGATCTTCTGGATATCCATTGAAGTTGTTTGACAATTGAATTCAAATTTTCAGATAACTCCTTATAAATTTGATCTATGAATCATCCTATAAATTTTTGATTATGTATATTTGATATCCATCCATTTCCCTTGATGGATTCAAATATCTAATAATTTTTTTTCTGGGCTCCAATGTATGTATCAACATCTTTACTATTATATAACACGTAAAAATGTTCCTACTCCCACTTTTTCAAGGTAATTGTAACAACATCTATTCTAGAAATCCCTTCACCCATAATGTGTTCATTGTGAAGAAATTTTGGGAGACCAATTATTTCAATTTCTGATAGGTAATTGGTACAAAACTCTACAGCTTCTTCAATAATATATCGTTCCGCAATACAAATTTCAGGATGACTTTGATTCATGACACACTCTTTCAAAATCTTCATATATCGTTCAATGGGGTATATCCATCTACAATGGACATGGCCACATAGTTGAACCTCTCTGACCAAGTGAACCACCAAGTGGACCATTATATAAAAGAATTATGGTGGGGAGAACATCTCTAATTAACATAATATGACTCCAATATCCTTATTCATGATGGGAAACTTCACTAGGTCAACAACTTTACTACATATGGATTTAAAAAAGACCAGAGTCTGGTTAATGTATGTCGTAAATTTTGAGGAATAATGCAATGAAAATAAATAGGCATTAAATCTTTCATGAAAATATGAAAGTCATGTGATTTTAGTCCTTATAAATTGAAATTATTCACTGAAATGACATTATTGATATTTGATGAGTACCCTTGTGGAACTTTTACTCTAGTAAGGAAAAGGAAAATTTTCAATTTTTCTTATCTGGATAGAGTGTAAGCTACTGGAGGAATAAAAGTTTGCCTTTTACCCTTCATCGATTCCAACTCTTCCCTTATCCCCATTTAAATCAAGTCCAACCTAGCCTTGAAGCCATCTTTCATTTTTTAGGAAAATTTAGTAACATGCCAATAACACTATAAAATATTTTTTTTCTACATGAAAAACATCAAGGAAATTTCTGACATAAAAACATTTCCAATACGATAATTCAATGAAAATTGATTTCTTCTTCAAACATGATTTTGTAATGTTTTTCAAAAATGGTTTACCGAAAACAATATCAATATTTTTTACTTTTTTTGTAAAGTTGATTGCCTATTATTGAAGATGGTGTTATACCTTGTTTGATATTCCCATAGAATTTTGTATTCTAGGATCAGTATTTATGTTTTCGAGGTAAAACTTTATAATATTCTAAAAATATAGTCTTCAAGGAATGTTTAAATCGAACTGAGTATATGCATTTTTCACAAATGGGACACCCAGACATCCTGTTAATGCTATAGTATGATAAATTTATATATGTGGGGAAGTCATTTATCATTCCATACAAGATTTCCCTCAATGTGAATTATTCATTTTTATGAGTGTCATACATTGTAACACCTGTATCCTACATCAATTTCAGATATTTGATCAATGGAACTAAATAGACATCAATATCATTACCAGGTTACTTTGGTGTAGATATAAGAAGAGACAACATAATGTATTTTACTTTTATGCATAACCATGGTGGAATGATATAATTTACCAATATAAAGATCCATGTACTATGAGTACTACTCTATACACCAAAATGATTTATTACATCTATAGATATAGCAAGATGAAAGTTTCTCGGCTCATCTCCAAATTCAATAAATTTGTAATCAATTTTATTCCACTGAGGAGAATCTTATGGATGATATAGGTTCCCATATTTAATTATTTTATTTTCATTCCATGTTATTTTTCTTGTGATTTCCTAAAATCCATATAGTATTCTAAATCGTGGAATGATAGAAAAGTACCATATAGATTTTGAAGGACTTGGTTCATTTTTCTTGTATCGATCTGCACCACACTTAGGGAATTTTATGAGTGATTCAGGGTCCTTGAAAAACAATATGAAATCATTTATACAAGCATTTATTTTTTTATAAATCATTACCATTGAATGAAAAATTCATTTAGAATCATATGTTCAGAATGGTAGTTCATTTTCTACGGGTAGTATATCTTTCATAAGACCAAGTAGTTCGGTAAAGCTGGTGTCACTCCACCCACTGCTAGATTTCAAATTATATAACTTCAATAAAATTTAAAATATTTTGTATTTATTACAACCAGTATACAATGCTATCTGGGAACAACTATTTAACTCCTCAAAAAACTTTGGACAATCAGGAAGGTCATATTCAATTTCCATTTTCATTTCTTCCATGCGATCTCCATCATCCTTTACAAAGGTATTCATATCAAATGATTCATAAACCATAGTATCATCCAAATAGATGTCCACATTGATTTTTTCCATATTTTTAGTCCAAAATTTTTAGCTTTGATCAATTTTATGACAAATCAATGTTTTTCCAACTCTTCTGGACTAATGTTTCTTGAATAAAAACAACATAAACATAGATAGAGGATTTAAAATAGGTTGTTTTCATGATCTCTTGCAAACATGATGAGCTCTTTAAATATATATCCATATTTGTTTGTCAAATGATTAGTATGAATCCATTTTGAGTTCATATCCATCCAATTGGGTTCAAAAAAGATTAATTTAGTACAATATATAAATAAATACACATAATATATTCATTATCAAAGGTGAAAGTTAGAGACAATTATAATAAGGGAAACTCAATATTTTATTATTTCAAAGAATTTCAGTTTGTTAAAGAAAATGGGTAATTGGATTTAAGGAAATAATTAATCCACTATGGAAGGAGTTATCCTATGAATTATTTCAAAGGTTAAAGTTATAGACACCTCATCCCCATCCCCTCATCTCTCAGTCATTTATCATTGCATTTTATTATTTGGCACATCCTTCATCTCTTGTGGACATTCACCTATGTAGCTTGAAATACTCTAAGTTGTAGTTATCCATGGGATGAATAATACTCAGAATAATACAAGAAATATAAAAGAGATGAGGGATGTGTTTCAAGAAAAAAATTATAATAATGGTTTTTCAGGAGATAAAGGCGGTAAGGATGGAAGCTATCTATAAAAGTGATGGGGGATGAGTCTCAATCCTCAAATTACAATAATTTCTATTATATAGAATTGGATAAGTTCCGTTTTATTTTTTGGAACAAGTGATATAGAAAACTATGGAATTATTATATTTAAAATTAATGATATATCAAATATTTGAAAAAATAATAAGACTCTTGGGATGTCATATCACCGCATCGACCCATCCCAAGGATTCTAGGGAGTTTTTCACATCAGATCTACCCATCAGTTGGTATCGGCTCTGTGGGGTCTCGAAGAGGTCTCTGTTTCGTGACTCACCAAGTTATTACCTATTGGTGTAGAGTAGGTTTTTTTTGTATTTATCCCCTCTGAAAACTGTTGTAATTATATGTATACACACACATATGTATATAAATATATAATATATGTAGATTAGGATTTTCATTGTATTTATCCCCCTCCCCAAACTATTGTAATTATATATATATATATAGGCATTAATATCATCCCAAATTCACTGAGGAGGGTTGAATCAGTGAATCATTTTATTTTATGTACGACAACTAAACAACCTACATCACCTATTAGTACGATTTAATTTTATCTTACTATTACTTTATTACAACTTCATGAAATAAAAACTCAATGGGCCCTAAATATTTATAGAGTTTATTATTCAAAATTAATGGATAGATCTTTAGAATGATTCATAAATCCACTTCCTCTATTACACACTACCAATTTCGTGAAACTATTCTCCATTAAATGTTTGTCTCTATTCCATATAAACATACAATCAATCTGACTTTCTCTATGATAATAAATTTTAATTTCAATTTCAAATTCAAAAGATGAACTCCACTTTAAATTATCCTACTTTAAATTCATCTATTGGATTAATCCAACCTTCTTTGTCACCCTTTATACGATTTAGAGACTTTAAGGATTAATATTATGTATCCATTGAGTAATCTATGAAGACATATCATTAAGTTTACTTGAAAATTGACTTTGGAATAAATAAAGGAATCAAAATACTTCTTATAGTGTGTTCATTCTGATTATAGTGTACTAAGATACTTTGCAATGGGACTATGTAGTTACAAAAATGTTTTACTCCAACTATTTTATAAAATGGCTTTCCATTTAGGTATATTGTGACATGAATCCTTTTCATGTGGTGTAACCCGAAAAAGGATTAAAAAATATAGAATAAAAAATATTTTGTTATATATAACATTGTTTTATGTAATAAGGATTCATAGCACAACAAACTCTCTCATGGTACAATGCTCTTACCCACACAAAACATCAAGAAAAAAATGTTCTTTTCATAATCTAAACAAATCATTTTGTTCATAATCTAAAAGAAAAATAGTATACAAGGAACAAACCAAAAATAGCTCATGACATTATTGAACAAGAAATCAAAAACAAAACAAAAAATACACAAATAAAATTTCAAGTCTTACTTCACTAGGTTGAAGAAAGTTTTCTTCGGAAACCCTAACTGCAACCAAACACCGGATGCCCAATGATGTTTGAGCAACTAGAGGTAGTTGAGTGGTGTGATTTGATCTTTGATTAACCAAGGAGGAGGGTAAGAAGTGGGTGGATTCCACAGAAAGATTCTGATATCGTGAGGAGTTCACAAATGGTTAGGATTTTTTAAATCGATCAGGGCACTTTTATTAACACTTACACATAAGCGCTGAAAAATCCATATTTATCAGCAGTAAATTTTTATTGATGATAAACATTCATTTTATCAGTGCGAAAAAAACACTAATAAATACCTACCTTTATCAGCAATTATTATAATTATAATTATAAATAAAAAAATTGTAAGTATATATATATACTTAATAAATATATATAAATATAAATAAAGTAAATATATCCATTTTTAAGTATATTAATTATAATTTTATAATTTTTTATTTATAATTATAGTAATATTTTTGAAAAATAAAATTTATATCTAATTTTAAGTGCATGCATGAATATATGTTAAATATTAGTGAAATTGAATAAATTAAAAATAAGTACACCTTAACAATATTGAAAAAATGGAAAAGTTGTGTGTGTGTGAATTGTATATAAAAATGAATTAATTATGTATATGTGAAATCAATATAACACACATTTGATCTATGTTAAATTGAAAAAATAAAACGACACATTCAATTTTATGTCCAATACACTGTGCAATTAATCATTATTTTTCATTGATATTAATTTTTAATTATAAATCATTATTCTCTAAATATATGACTATTTAATGTAAATTACATAAATATTTTGTAATATATAAATCATATTTATATACAATAAAATATATCTATAAATTTAATATATATAATTAATTAACATTAATTTTCATAATTATTTAATTAATAAAATGCTTAATATTTAATAATGTATAACCAATTTATTCATTTTTATCAATAATTCTTTAATTAATAAAATTTTTATTTTTTTAATAAAATCATTTTTTTTAATTTATTTATTTATTTCATGTTATTTATTCAGACCTTTATCAGTGCTAAAAAAGCACTGATAAAATGTATCTTTATCAGGGCTAAGAATAAATCCCTGATAAAGGTTCCATTCACCAGCACTAAATAAACACTGATAAAAGGTTACATTTATCAGTGATTTCTATATCACTAATAAGGATTCCATTTATCATCACTTTTTTGTAGCACTGATAAATACTAGTGATCATAAACGTAGGTTTTGTAGTAGTTAAGCCTGAAGTAGAATGATATCTTTCTTTGATTGTATCATATGTATAAGAGTAGATTTTATTTTACTAGTGGGAATCTGAATGATATAATAAAATGGGAATCTATGTTGATATGACTGAGATAGAACTTGGTTATAACCACATGGGCATATAATAGAAGAATAATTGATTTTGGGGACTAACCAATCATGGTGAGAAATATAATTTTCTAGACAAAACTTCTAAATATTGTGTTCAGTGATTTATCTTTATTATTTTACATATGAGGTGAGGGTGAGAGAATATACTAAGTGGATTAGTAAATTAACAATCTCAATAGGTTGAGTTAATATGGAATAATCCATAAAAGAATACCACAAATTCCCTCGCCCCTCACTTAGTGGTGAATCCGACGTTGGGAATCACAAGTGGTTTCTAAGAAAATCTAGTTTTCCACTTAAGATCCAAGAATAGTTACTATGTATGGAGAATCAAAATTATATGAATATTTTTGGTGTACCTATATTAAATGGAGAGAACTAACACAGTTATAATAATATGATACTTTCTTACTATAATGACCCGCTAATTTTCATTAGCTTGAGAATACAATGAATCATTACTAGGCCTTAAGTGACATCCCCTAGATGCCAAAGGCTAGAAATAAATTCTAAAGGGTTTCAAATACAAGTGGGGGACGATTTAACCTTTATGAATAAAAACATTAACCAAACAACTCACTATATGATGCATGAACAAAAGAAATACAACACACCTACTTTATTTATATCAAATCCACTCCCAAGTGTGCAACAAAAAAAGACAAAAAAAGTATCAAAGTTAATAGTGGATAAATAACTAATGAATTATCAAAAGACCACAAGACTCCATTCTCTACAAGTTCTAATCTATATATTCACTAAGCATCCCATGTATCATGATGTGGTACTAAAAACATGTGATACTTTACCTTTTCCGATGTCCCGGAAGATAGCATCTGAAAAAGCACAAAATTTCCAAAGCAGGGATGAGTATAAAACTTAGTAGGATATCCTCAAAGACTTCCCTACTCACTACACTAGTATATAAGAGTTAGAAACAATTATATAAAACATTTTATATAAAAAAAGTTCTCAAAAATAGTTTATAACTAAATATAAAAAAGCTTCCCTAACCATTTATGATTAAAATCATACAAGTGAAATTGAAACCAATTTTCTAGAAAGTTATTTTTTTCATAAAAATAACTAAAAAAAACTTTAAAATATTTTTTCAATATTCCTTTGGGATACCCAATCCATTCCACACATCCACACAAACAACCATTCATGCTACACGATGACAGTTCCATACTCATGAGAGGCTTCTTGTCGATCTACCAAGTCGTCACAATGTAATTATATCCCATGATCCATTTGAAAATTTTCACTGAGCACAAGGTCATATTTCAACCAAGCCCCAAAAATAAAATATGAAACCAGACACCAATATGCCTAAGGATTATGCAAAAGAAAATCCTTTTCAATAAAATCACCTTTTTATTGAAAACTATTTTTCATTAAAACCATCATAATGAAAAATCATTTCAATAAAATGTATTTTTATTGAAACCATATAAATAATCAATCATTTCTGATGTTACATCAAATCCACCATTTTAAATCACCATTTTAAATTCAAGAAACTAAAACAATTTGCGCAAAAATTTAGCAGAATTTCACAAATCTACCCAAAACGACAAATCATCACTAAATAGATTTATTCCATGTATAAAACCAAGATTTAAAAATAAATTTTATCCAATTTACTCAATTAAAAACTAATAAAATCAATTCTTGAAATATGAGATGAGAGTGAAGCCACCTACCTCAAAGGTTTTGACGAAAACCAACATCAAACAAAGAACGCTCATGAAAATCAGGTCGATTCTTCACAAAACCTCCTCAGATATCTTCTCCTAGAAATATCAAGACTGAATCAAAACATATTTGGCATAAAAACTCATAGATCTACCCATAACAGATGTAGATATGAGAAACCAAGAAGATAAGACAAGTAAATCTAAGTAAATCTAATAAACCAATCAAGAACAAAGAAGAACGATCACATACCTCAAAAATATGGCTTCGAATTACCAAGGGAAGACTTTAGATTGAATCCAAAACACTTGGGAGAAGTTATAATATATTTAAGTAAGATAAATACCATGTAAGACCTACTTAGGTGAAAAAATGAGTAACTTAGAGGCAAAAATGCACGAGAGACACTTTTTTAGGATCTCAATTTAACCACGCACAGGGTTTGTTCACACAGTTAGATAAACTGTCTCTAAAAGTGCATTATCTACTATATAGAAAGACCCTCGCATGGAATCCTCAAAAAATCTCCTTAACCATTTGCACATCATGCCGAATCTCTCTACCTCAAACTTTCTATTTTGAATAGTTTCTCCTATGATTTCAGCACTGTTTGTATAAAAATTATGCAACATGTGTGCCTCTCCTTTATCCCCCAAAACTTATTGAATGATCACCAAACTCTCCCAAATTTCCCTTTTATACTTTATAACAATAAAAACACAAATAAAGGGTTATGTACCGGAAACCAGAGGTAATACACTTACCTTCTATCACTCATTTTGGAGGTACAAGATGTTGTAATTGTTTGTTCATTACCCATTCCTATGTGAGTCCCTAAATCTTCCACTAATGAGAGAAATATTAAAGTGTATAGAAAATATAAAAATTCTATAGATGTATCTTTCAGAATAATTTTACAAAAAGGTTATTGGACTCGATACTACTAAATATATTTGGGATAAATTTAGAAGCAGTTATGAAATAAATATCAAAGTTAAGGATGCCAAACTATAATTTAAGAGGATTATATTTAAATACATAAAGATGGATTATGGTGAGAACAATTAAAAATACCTTATATAGGTCAATGAAATTATGAGTAATATATTGAGGATTAGTGAAAAGTTTAATGATTCCACTATTTTTAATAATATTGTGAGGTATTTTCAAGAAAATTTTGACTCCATGATTCTAAAATTTGAATATGGGGAGGATTTATCATTTGATGAGCTTTATAACATTATCACATATTATAAAATGATAAAGGGTCCATATTTATTGAATAACTCAAAATATTAGAGGATTCTAAGTTCATGAGAAGAGTAAAATTCAAATAAGAAGAAGTTATAAAATCAAGTGGATCTAATACTGAGGAAGATGATGAAGAATTCAACAAAAATAATTCTCCTATTTCAAAGAAATTTAGGAATGAAAATTGGAAAAGTAAAGTTCAAACAACCACAATTATTCTACAACTGTAATGACATTGTTAATTTTTTAAAATAATCTCCCAAAGAAGAAGGTTTAATAATCCAAATCATATGAGGAGTATGAGAAATATAAAAATATGAAAAAGATAAAAAATAAGAATAAGTATGCCTAAAACAAGAAATAATTATGATGAGAAAGAATAAAATAATTATAACTCATAAAGCATAAATCATATTATGAAGTCAATTTTTTTCTCATGTTGGGATAGGATTTGATATCTATAGTCGTGATAATGGAAAATAATTGATAGAACTGAAATATATAATAAAATATGAGTCAGAATATTGTACTGAGAAAGTCACCCAACTCAATAATGAGAAAATAAATCCATAGAAAGAGAAAAATAAAGTGGATAAAGAAAATGAAGCGTTGATCGAGAAAGAAAATACTTATATGGATGATATTAAGAGAAAATGGTTGAAATTGGTTGGGAATGAAGAGTATATTCCTAATACATAATCCATTTATCATAGAGATAAAAATAATTTATAGGAGATCAGAGAAAAATTCTCAACAAATTGAGGTGAATTATGAGTCTTTTCAAGTTATTCAGATGAATGGAACTAACATTAATGTTGAAACTAAACCTCATCATTGACCAAGTAAATATTATATTTATAATATTTATGTTTATAAAAAATATGATATTTTTGGACTAAGAAGAAAAATGAGGGACATAACTCTACATCAAAATAAGATATAAATATTGTAATGACCCACATCATTACTAGTTGTGAATTCCTAAGGGAATTTTATTTTTTCACCTGGTGAGAGGTGTTTTTAAGAATTTCGAAACAAAAATGTTTTACAAGTATTCAAAAATACATAGAATGTATTTTTGGTTTAGGATTAAGTAATAAGTGGTGTATCAAGATCATATGAGGATTTTAGGGAAGAGTTGGGTGGTCAAGATAATAAAAAATAGTATCTATAGACAATTCCTAATGGGAACCTATGCTTCATGCAATTAAAGTATCAAGGATAAGACTAGGGGACTCTACTAAGAGGCCTTGATGTAATGAAACTTATATTTATTCTATGAATCACGAAGGAATCCCTTTTTTTTATTTAGGGATATATTGGTTTTTTGGGGTATCCTTTTAAACACCCCTTGGTATTCCCAATTATTAGTCATTTGAATGGAGGGGGTGAACCCCTTTTTCCCCTCCTTATCATCCTTCTTTTTTCCTTAGATATAGTGGGTTATGGATGATATAATTATGTGAATTCAAGGTAAAATATCCTATAGCCTCATCTTTATTCTCTTTTTCTATTCTTTACTGATTTTAGTTCATTTGGTTTGGTTTTAGATGAAATGATTTCACAAGAGAATTGTGGAATCATTTCGCTTGATGGGGATTTCATGTGAGTCTTATATAAGATACACCAAGAGAGCATATTCAAGTTATTATTCTTCATTTATAACAAGGTATTGTGACCTGTGGATTATTTTTGGGTTTTGAATGAATTTTGGTTAAATTGGTCATTGATTCGGGTTGGGGATTAGGGATTTCATGCGGTGTGGGGTCAGATGTGTGTTGAGAATGGACTACACCCCACCTATCATGGTTCCAACATCATAATATTTCTCTTTTAGTTTGGAATCAGATATTCCATTTTGGGAAATTGGTTTGAAATGTTTTATTAATCGATTATATAGCGTATATTGATGAAATATGTGCTTGTGGACTCAATGGAGGTTAGTATGTTCTTAGGTTTGATTATTGGATTTCCTATTGAGGTAAGGGTCATTGTATTTATTAGTGTCTCTTTTTTATTTGGTTATTTTATATATTTATTCCCCATTAGAAATATATTCATACATATTTCCTTTCTTGGGTGAGTTTCCCCCTATAGTTTGGATGGTCTTGTGTCTGATTAATAGTCAATAAGGACCATCTAACTTGCTAAAATTTTTGATGTTAGTGCCTTGGTTGAATGGGAACCAGTGGAACTCTATATGGATTATTTAGAAGTGTTCTTTGGTTTTCAAAAAGTAAAATAGATTTCCTTTTTAAAATGTTTTTTTAAAAGGGTTTTGGTATATTTGAAAATATATTTTTTAAAATATGTTTTGATTAAAAGTTAATTTTAATGGAAAATGCATCATTTGTTAAGCGTGTTTTGAAATGGGTTTTTAAAATAGTAATGGATTTTATAAATATTATTGTCATAGGTTCTTGGATGAGGATATAGTGTGAGTGAGAGGACATGTTATTACTATTAAAATGGATTTAAAAAATATATATTTTTGAATTCAAAGGAAATCAGAAGGACTTTGTTTTAGATGTTTTTGGTTTGCTGGACCATGTGAGAGGTATCCATATTTTATAAATATTATGTGCTTGTGTGGTTCTTAATTGTGTTTTATAGTGTGAATGTTGATTCATGATGATGCATTTTGTGTGTGTAGACCTATGAGAACTTTTATTTGGTTTCAAAGTGACGGATTGGTCCAGGTTAACAAGATATAACCCATAGAGGACTGAGATGAGTTTTGGGACCTATTTAAGATGCAGGACTAGGTCAGTAGGAACTAGTTCCCTAGTAGAGAATTAGAGATATCAAGATGGGCTGTGTTCCCAATTTAATTTTTTTACTTTATATTCTAACCACAAGATTATTGGACATTTCCTTCCAATTATTAGGTCTGTGTGCTTGATGTGAACTCCCATGAGTGTGTAGGGATTGATTAGTGTTCTAGATGTGACATCCCTTGAGTGTGCGGGGATGGGTCGGTTTGCTTGGTTAATACCTCCCTTGAGTGCGTGGGGATGTGTTAGTGTACTTGATGAGGCCATGACCAAAGAAATGGGGATTGTGATATGTGATTTATGTGCTAATAAGTTTATGATAGATCATTCCTTCCAGCAATGAACAAATGTTGGTAGGTATGAATAACACCTACCCAAATTCTTTGAGAATGGTTTAATTTATGGTGCAAGGTGAATCTCTTCCTTTTTCACGGGGATAAGGAATGTATGGTTAGGTGTAGTGGTGACCTAGTTAGAACATTAAGACCTTACTTGAATGATTGAATGTGAATTTCATGTTATGTTTTTGGGTGAGTGTGTTGCATGGACATGACTAGACATATCTATATACTGCATTCTGATCCACTTTAACAGAAAAGTACATAGTTTTTTCATGCTTTAGGGGTTCCTACTGGGTCACTGTACTCTTCCCCTAATTATGTACACGAAAAATATTTTTATATATGTGGATAAACTTCCTTGATTTATCTTAGGATATAAGTATTGTACTGAGTTTGAGACATGGTTCAGTCAGAAGGTCTTAAGGGCTGAGAATTCAATAGGATAACATGTTATTTTTTCTAGGGTCCATTGTATTTAATTTTCATTTATGGTTAACCATGTACTATTATATGGACCATTTATTTAAATTTGATTCCTATTATACCAAGTTTATGTAATTATTCTCTATTATGTATGGACTTATCATCAAAACTATTTTAATGATTACTATTTTGTATAGCAGGGGCCCATGCGCTCTTTGTTTTATGTCTTCAAGGTTTTGGGATGTTAAATATATTGAGGGGTCATGTCAAATTTTTGGTATAATTTGGGAATTATCCCTTGAGTTTATTTGTTCGGAATATCTACCCATAGATATGATAGGACCACAGTGATAATTGGTAGCCTCTAGCATACAGAGAATCATGTTGGTGGTCATGTGGTGACCCCCACTTATGTGTTGATCAGAGGATCCAGGATAAGGCTTCACAAAGTGGTATCAAATAATGTCTTAGAATGATAGAGTGTTAGTGTAATGGTTCATTCCTTCCTGACCCCTTACATTTTTGGGTTTTGGTGTTGTAGGTTCTTGGATCAGGCCTTGAGTGGGACTACATGATTTTGGATGTTAAATGCTTAAAGAAGGGTTAATAAACTATGTATAAAGATTACACACCATGTAATTGTGGTTCACGAATTGTGAAGGCAGGTGTTACACGACATGTATATTTTCTTGGTTAAATAATAAAAAAGGCGACATGCTTTTCGGTGAAAGATATATTTTTTGATAATTTGTGACATAAACATCATGCAAGTATTACACAACATGAAAATACCTAAATTCTAAACTTTAAATCTGTTTCTTTTATGAATTTTCTTTCATTTGGACACACCCTCCCTCTCTCATTTTGGTGGATCCCTAGGTGCCTTGAGGATCCCCTCTAACCCCGTCCTCCCTTGTTCTAATCCATTAGTTCTAGTGGTTTCTCATTGAAGATATGTGGTAAGATATTATACCTTTTCTTGGTGGATTTTATCCTATTATTATTTTGGTAAAACCCTTTAGTGGTGCAGTTTTGGTTTGGGTTGTGTATTGGGTTTAATTTTGATAGTCTGTGGGTGTGATGTAGGTTGATCCATGGTTTCTTATGGTGCAGTTGTGGTGTGTGGGTCTTTTCATTTTCTATATGGTGAAAATAGAGTCATAAAATCTTCTTTAAGTTAGGAAATCTATCATTTCTCTTTATTTTGTATAATGTGGGTGGGGTTTGATTTTTTTATCTACAGGTTATGGTTATGCTGGATTAATCAAAGATAAAAAATTTGTTAAACTCAAATTAAAAGGGGTAAAGGGGTTTGATTCACATACTATTACAACTTTGATATTATTGTGATATGATGGATTTTATATGATTTATGACCCATTAGAAATTGTGATCATTGGGGGTTTTTTAACTGCATATATGTTATGTGACTGATGCCTGCTATGATTGCTGTGATATCACCCTAAATTGGAAATTTACTAACTACTTATATTTAGTTTATAAAATGGTTTCCATAGGATTATGGTTTATGTAATAACACCACTATAATGAAGTAAAAATGCGATAAAATACTCTTTTTAAATTTATAAAATTAATCTTGATATGTGGTGATGTGTGGTCGTGCTTTTGGGGTGGCGATTTGTGGTTGCGATGGGGTGTGGAGCGATATGTGGTTTTTTTTTTCTGTGCTTTTGGGGATGTGAGGTGGTGGTTTGTTGGACTTTATTTTTAGGTGGAGAGGTAGTGGTTTTTTTCCTATGATTTTGGGGTGGAGAGGTGGTTTTTTAATGTGCTTTTGGGGTGGCAATTTGATGGTATAATAGGGATGATTAGATTCTTGTGATATGTGGTTGTGTTGTGCTAGATGCGCGGGTAGTGATAGAATAAATAATTATTTAATTTTGATTGAAATGACATGGGTTGGATTGGTTAATGGTATCATAATTATTAATGAATAATTAAATTATGGGTTTTATTATTAAATGTGATTTATTCTAAATAATGAAAATAATGTGATGATTAAATAAAACTAATTAAAAATTTTAAATGGGGTTTGTATCTTATTTTGTGGTGTTATGAATTTAGAGGTGGTAGTAAGAGTGGTTATATTGGTTAATGTTTGGTTTTGAACCCATAGGTTGGTCTTGTGTGTGTATCTATATATATATATAATTTTATATTCTTTGTGATTTATATATGTACCCCACCCATGTTGAGCACTATGTGACGATAACTGTATAGTCACACGAGGGGTGTTTTTCCCGACATCCGGTGAGGGGGATAGATGGATGGGTACCCACTCTTTCCTACTCTCTATTCTAAGAGAGTTAGGTATTTCATAGGGTTTGATGGATAGAATACAATTAGTTAATTATATAGTGGTTTTGAGAGACCATGTGTTTTTGGGTGATATGTGATATCCCAGGTGTTTTCGGGTGAGATGTGACCGTGTTTGTGGGGGTGGTGACCCATGTTTCTTTGGGCGAGATATGATGTGGTCATTCTTATGGTGTGGAAATACCAGATGCCTTTTGGAGAGGTGTGTTGTGAATGTTCTTGTGGGTTGGTGTGGTATATGAAATAGATAGGAGCATAGGTACATATGACACTGGGGTGTGATTGTGGAATGCCAAAGGGAAATCGGTGAAAGGTACACTTATTAATGTGATTCTTTTTATATTATATTACTTGGCCTACATTATTTGGTGAGAATGCCTTGGTGAGGTTGAATTTGGTTAGTACACATTTTTAGGCATTATTTATTCTTATGTTTACTCACAGGGCCTTAGTATTCTTCTTTCACATGTTTAGGAGAGACTTTGGTTTTCCTAGTTAGTATACTTGTATTCTCACAATATGTATATAAAATTATTTTAGGTTTCCAGGAGGATTACATGGAATGTGATGAACTTTACTTTCTTGGACCTTTGGATAACTATTGTGTCAATGATTTAGATTTTTTGGGTATTTAATTTTAGAGAATTTTTCTTTCATCATATTTATTTATACACACATATGGGATGGTTTTGGATTTTTTATATTATGTCATGGAGTTTATTATTAATTATTCATCTTATCTCATGATTCTATTTAAATTATAGTGGGTAATGTCTCCCATAAATGATATTTTTATACCCTCAGTGCTAGTCACCAACATGGGGCCTATTGGAAAGGGGACATTCTGGTCATTATCTCTCTCCCCTCATTTCAGTATCTTTAGAGGGAGGGGGTTCATGGAATAGTGGTATCAAAGGTGATGGTTGAGAGATAGGATGAAGTTTAGAGTTAGGAAAAATGAGGAATACATGGGTTGGTATATTAATAGTGTCACATAACCTTAGAGCATGACATAGTATAGGGTGAACATCTAGGAAATGGGATTTTAGGGCCCTCTATGATCTAGTGAATGAACTATAAGATTATTGAATGATGAAGAGAGGTGGTCCTGTTTGTAGGGGTTAATACCTAGGATAGGTACATCTATCAAGATGACTTGTGTTCTTGTTTGAATTAGGTTTTTCTGTGAATGTTGTGAATATAATGAATAAAATGAATTAAAATGAATCTTAATAAAATTCTACACTAATGAGCTTAGTAATTTATTTTTTGATTTTCATATATGGATTCTATTCTTTATCTATGTGTGGCTTTGGTAGTTGAGTTTTAGTAGGCTAATCTAGTTGATCACCGTAGGGTTTATCTATCTAAGGCGGATGAGGCTTGGTAGAGGATATTGTGTGATTTCAAGAAGAAGTATTTGAGAAAGTATGAAGGTAGTTTTTCATATGTTGATATAGAGAATATGATAGAGGATCTCAAGATAACTTCTAGTTTGATCTGGTCCCTACAGGGTGCTGTGTGTCAATAGTGGAAACTGTATTTGGGAGAGTAGAAGGAGGTAGATGTTTTATGGGTCGACTGCAGAAAGTGTTTTAGGAAGATTATCTTTTATCGACCATGAAGTCAGGGAAGAAGTATGGGCTTCTTTATATTCAACATGGAAGTATTTTAGTGTGGGAGTTGGGAATCAAGTTCAAGGACCTTTTGCATCCACCCCCCAAAACTTGTTCAAGATGAGAAGTTTCATGCAAGGCTTCTTGGGGAGGCACTCCGTCCTTCTATCTAGTATGTCGTTACTCCATTTATGTTACCAATGTATCTGGAGATTCTTAAGAAGGTGGATGTGATCAAATGGATGCACTCACAAGGATTTTTAACATGAGAGGGGAACCAGACAAGTTCTTTGAGGAGAAAAGTTTTTAGTAGAAGGTATTAAGAACCAAAAAACTTTAAGGTTTCAACCAAGAAGGAGTCGACCTCCAGAGATTCCATTTAGGAATTTTGGGTCTAGTGGTTTCTATGATTTTTCTGGGGGATTTATTCTTATGTGTTTTTTTGTGGGGTACATTTCCATCAGCATAACTAGTGCCCAATGTTTACCTTGATCTCAATTTGGTGGAGGTGGATAGGTTTAGTACCAGCCTAAGCAGTAGTTTCCAGTGTGACGATTTCAAGAGCAGGGGAAATATGATTATGATCTTCCGAGTGGAATTGGATAAATTAGAGGACAACCAAATTATATTACTCATATTTAGGGACCTTGTCCCAAGAGTGGTCATGGATGTGGTCATCAGTAGAGAGGTAGAGTAGCTAGGTGTGGTCAGTTGGACATAGTGGAGGAAGTAGTTCCTGAGGGGACATAGATCATCAGAGGTACGATCAGTTTGTTTAGTACCGTTGTTTGTTCCTTTTTTGACTCAAGAAATTCAAAATCATTTTTGAATATGCTCAAGCCTATGCTCAAAGACTAGATGTAGATAGGCTTCCCATTCCCTTGGTGTTGACTACACCAGTAGAAGGCCAAAACAGGTTATTTGATGTGTGCTAGGGATGTAGACTGATGATGAGGAAACATTAGTTCCGTGGGGATATTTTCTTATAACAGACAAAACCATATGATGTTATCCTTATAATCAAATATTTTTATTTTTTACATGATGTTTTTGACTTCTTTTGGTGGAGAGTCATGTTTTCAGATGTGGTTGACATGCGTGTGGTTTTTGTTGGTGAGTGGGGTTCTCAGGTGGGAAGTCAGCGTGTGGAGCTCCTTCTTTATTTGTTAGATGATTTTCCTATGGAATTAGAAAAGTCTTAGATAGTGGAGGTCCCTAGGGTCATTGGGGAGTTTTTTATGTTTTTATCATAAAGGTTGTGATGCTACCCCCTCAATGTGATGTTGAGTTCAGGATTGACTTACAACCTGATGCTTCTCTAATTTTGATATCTTCTTATTAGATGAAACCTTCTGATTTGTGATAGTTGAGGATTTAGATATATTATATGATACATAAGGGTTTTATCCAACCCAGTGTGTCACTATGGGGTACTCTAGTGTTGTTATTCAGGAAGGAGGATGGTATTATGTGGTTGTGCATGGACTATTGAAGGTTGAATTAGTTAATAGTTAAGAAACATCACAATCTATTGAGGATAGATAATATTTTCTACTAGTTCAGAGGGAAGAGTTAGTTTTCAAAAACTGATCTATGATCTAGATATAACTAGTTGAGGGTGAAGGAGGGTGATATTTTGAAGACTTCCTTTATATGCAGGTATGGACACATTGAGTTTGTAGTCATGACATTCAGTATTAGGAATGCACCATCCATGTTCATGGGACTCAATAACAATGTATTTTGTGAGTTCTTGGTCCATTTAGTTGACATATTCATTGATGATATCTTGATCCACTTGAAGTTATATTAGGAGCATGATGACCATCTCAGAACTATTTTTCAGGTTCTTTGACACTACCAGCTCTATGTAAATTTTTCCAAGCGTAAGTTTTGGACATGATAGGTATATTTTCATCAGTATGTTGTTTCTCCTCTATGTATGGTAGATCATCGAAAATAAAGCTAGTTTTTTTGGGAAGAACCCAAGAATGTGGCAAAGGTTCACAATTTCCTTGGTATTGATGGTTATTATCATAGGTTTGTACCCAATTTATCTTGATTTTCAGCCCCATAGAAATCTTTGAATAGAAAGGAATTAGATTTTGTGTTGACTAATAGGTGCTAGGTGACATTCAGTTACCTAAAGGGAAAGTTGGCTAGTGCTCTAGTGCTTCAGTTTCTTGAGGAAGGTGTGATGTTTGAGGTGTTTTGTGGCACTTCCTGTAGAGACCTGAAGCTTGATGTACATGGACATTACATTAATTTTGCGGAATATTTAATACATAAAAAAAACAGACACACAAGTACCGTAATAGTTTACTGTCTTTGGAAACTCAGAATATAAACTTCTAATCATGTTGAAATATCTTCAATAACTCCCATAACAATCTTCCCCTTTTTGTTTCCTTACCTAAAAACTTTCTTTATATCCTGGGGAAAATAAAACATATAAAGGGTGAGCTCAAATGGTCAGTAAGGGTAACCATGGATAAAATAAAACAAATCATATACATTTGAACTCAAAAACATGAACATAATGTTTAAACATCAAAATCTTGAGAAAAGACATAAATCATGTAAGGCATATATCATAATGGAACATCAACCATGATAAAATATAATGGGAATAAAACATGTAATTGTGGAAACCATTCAGCACATGTTATTATTTCCATAGTAGCCAAGACATTGCTGCCAAGACCATCTTAGTGGACAAAGTCCCTTTCTAAATCGAGTTCACTCCTCGTTTCAGTCCTGTAACACTGAACCAGATTAACTTACCGTTCCAGCCATGTCTATCTCATGAGATATAAATCTTTACCCAATGCATTGGAGGGAGATATAGGTCCCACATATCTCATAATGAAATCATTCTTACTTGTGCCACAAAATAAACATACATCATTCATAATAACCCAACGAATAAAATGGGTTTCATAAACATCATCCCATCATCACATAATCCATATAAAATAAATGGATATAATTTCATAATAAGAAAAGTGAAACCATGTAAATCATAGAGACATTACACTTGAAACATACACATATGAAATAATGTCATCTTAGATGGAAAATGGTTTTGATAAAACACTTGAAATGAATTCTTGAGGAAAATACCCTTTCTTCTTCAAAATCATTTTCTTTTCACAAAATGTCATCCAATTCTAAAAGAAAATGATTTTGTTGAAAATAGTCATGAAATATTTTGGAGGAAGCTTCATGAAAATAAGGATTTATAAAACCTTAAAAATTCATTCGTTCCATATAAGTTAAAAAAAATTCTCCTCGTACTTTTGTCGGAAAAGTCAAAAAGTACCTCGTATGGAAAAAAAGAAAGATTCCTTAAATACCTTGTAGTAAAAGAAAAAATGGGTAAAAAGGACATTAAACATACATAATTTTTTTTATAAAACATGGACATGGATGATAACAATAACCCCAGTAAATACTTATGAATAAAAAATATCGGATAAGAATGAGATTGGAATAGTTATCCCTTAACTTAGGTCCGATATGCTTCGTATGGATCCGAACCTCCTCTTTCTCGAAGTTCCTCCTTTAAACTTTCTCTTAGGGCACTAAAATTGGTCTTTAAAGAAGACCAGGACCTCTAGGATGTTTCTAGGGAAGTGGAGAAGATAATTTGGTAGGGGTTGGCTGAGCTTCAAGGCTCAAAATGGTGTGAGGAAGAGGGGGAGGAGGTGCCCTTTTATAAGGGAGGAGAGGGGCACCTTTGGAATCCTCAAAAATATTAGTTTAATATAAATTCAAACCCCTCATAAAAACCTCAAAAAATGACTCAATTTGAAGATTAGATGATATAGGGTTGTAATCTCATCAACCAATAAAGTATATACATGTAGGGAATTTATTTTAAACATTATCAACTTGATTTATCCTTATTTAATCTATTAAATTTTATTTGTGGTAATAAGATTCTAAATTTTAAATTGTTATAAATAATTACTTATGTGCTGTGAATTATCCGTAATTAGATAATTTATGACATTTTCGACTATATAAATTTCAATTTATAATTTTTAAATATTTTTGTGATTTTTTAAACAATTTAATAATATGTTATTTTTATAAAATAACAAGTGTCAATTTTGACACTATTCATTTATTTGAATTTAAATTAAATCCACACAAAGGATATATTCAAAATAAAATATTTATTAGGTTCCTAACATGTCATAGTAATCTATAAAATTAGTGGGGTACAATAAATAGTTAATATAATATTTATTTTAATATTATTAAAACCATTTATTTGGTATATCTCTTAATAAAATAATTAGTACAACATTTTTGTATAATTATTTAATATAATTATTTGTTGCATAAAAATTAAAAATAAAATCCTTTGATGAATATAAATATCAAATATTTTATAATAATGATTGTACTCGAATTTATAATCTTAAAATAACAACATGTAAATTGTTATCTTTATTAAATTATGAAGGTGACAACTTTGGAATCATTTAAAATAAAATATTATAAGAGTCATAATCGCCTTAATAAGGATCCAAATGGTCAAAAATTTGGCCAGTGGATGATTATGGTTTATATATACACTACTAATAAGTTTTGTACAGATTTTTGGTCCTTTTTATATGTATTAATATTTCAATAAAAACTATATTATTGATTTTTCACTAAATAAATAATTTCTGCATCATTAATGTATAAGATAATAAGTTAATTAAATAAATATTAAAAATTACAAATAAATTACCATGATAAAGAAAAAAAATTTATCTTTCAAATGAGTATTTATAACCGAATTAATATTCTGTATAGACTTATATTAAAAATACTTTAATTATTAAAGTTGAGTGAGACATATTTCACTTTCCTTTAAATAAAATAAACTAAAGGTGTTAATCACCTCCAAGTGGGTTCCAATGGATTCTATTTCGACACAAATATGCCTTAGGACAAAATATAAGCATCCAATTATATTAATAAAAGTGTTAGGGTAATTTTATAATATTATATTTACCCTTAATGACCCGATTTACCTTTTACTATGGTAAATAAAATTTACCGTAGTTACTATTCATAATGCCCAAAAATAAAAATTAGCTTATTAACATAATTTGGACCCACTTATTCCAAATATGGAATCAATTTTTCTAAATTCAATACACAAAAGTTGCAGAAATTAAATTAAAATTAATCCCGTTGTCGAAAGAAAATGGGTTTTTCTTTAAAACATTGCAAAAGATTGAATTTATTTAACCTACGAATTCAATGTAAAATCAACGCTAATGACATACATTATATTAAATGGTAAAAATATATTCTATTTATACTTTCAAACCATTAAAAATTATAAATTAACCACATAAATTATTACGATGAAAAAAGTTGTTTTTAATTAAAATATAGCGTGTTTTTACTATTCAAAAAAATATGAAAGTTATCAGAATAATATGAAAATTTTATCCAAGGTAAAATTTTATATCATTATTCCAAATAATAATTTTATTTTGTAAAATTTAACTTATAAACATGTCAAAACTATATTTAAAGTGGGTGCGCCATCAAAAGGCGGCAAAACTGCATTTTTTGAAAAATACTTATTTTACCCGAAAAATTTATTTTGTTCTTATAACATGTTCTAGAAAATCTGAAACATGAATAATAATTTTATAAAATTCAAAATTTAGTTAATACTATTCATATCGGCTAGTTCATAATAATATTATAATAATATATCGTTGTTTAGTAAAACCCAGTATTGCGTACAACACACATTATCGAGGAAGGTCGCGATTGCGTGTAATGGAAGACAAGTCAGGGTTGCATGTAGTGCAATACTCCTTTGTTGTTGCGTATAACAAAATACATTGAATATATATATATATACTTAATGTTGCGTAGAATAACTACTATCAAACAAACATGAAATTGTGTGTAACACGATCCAAGATTAGTGTTGCGTATACTACAAGCTAATGCGGTGTTGCATATAGTACAAGCTAATCTTGATGTAGTGTATAATAAAAGATCAAAGAAATTAAAAATAATATATCTCATAAAATCTTGGGGTGTTACATTCTACGCCCCTTAAAAGGAATTTCATCCTCGAAATTCGTCGGGGTTATAAATCGTTTACTATTCATAGAAACCCACATCGTAAAAAAGAATACTAAAACTTAATTTTAAAAACTAATGTAAGAAATGTAACGATTACGAAAATTAACTCATCACTGGGTTTCCATATTGGAGAACATAGGTGAAAATATGGATATAGAAGAAAAACTTAACCATCAAGTTCTGATGGAGAGTGGTAGAGAACATGGCTATGAAAAAGCCATCAATCAAAAAGCCATAAATTTGTGATGATCTAAGGTACCATCTGATTCATCGGATATAAGAGCACTAGGACAACATTTTTGGTTTTCAATATCATTTCCCTAAAGTTGAAAATTTTGAATTAGAAGAAATATTTGCTTGATTTTGGTACAATCTCACTGTTGTTTGTGCTTTGAACAATTTCCACTTAATCTCTTAAAGAAATGAAGTTGAATTTTTTATTCGTGAAGTGTTAACAAATCATGTGATAGAATGATGGGTCATTCCATCTGTTTCAAACAATAGGTTAGAAAAATTTATCAAATATACACAAGTCCATCTATGGTGAGGTTAATCATATACGATTCCAAAAATGAACTTATACTTCATATATCACACCGCTTAATAAAATAAAACTAGTTTCTACTAACCAGGGACTTCCTATAGGCCAGTGGTAGGTGATAAAGGCCAGTCGCACTTCGGTTGTGGTTTCGATTCCCATAGCCTTGTCTGACGCGATGGGCTGTTTCCTGTCCTGCAGGTTGTCCTTTTTCTAAAACTACATTACTATAACATCCCATCAATAATATCAAAAAAAAATTTATCCTTAAACAATATTAACTTATGTCCAACATAATCCATTCCAATCTTTAGGCTTATCTAAAATACTTCGGCCCAAGCTCATAGTATAAAGAAAACAATTACTAGAAAGGTAATCTACCAAGAATGTGAATACAAGCATTTATCCCACATATATCATAATATATATCTTATTGGTTGCATTCCAAACACATGAATACCTTAGTCATATATTATCTTGAAACATAAATTACATAAAACCTTAGTGAAAACATGAATACTGTCAAAAGGTAACTCTTTCCACATACCAAAATCCCAAAAAATATATATAATCAAACCATAATATCACTTAGTCCTTATATCAGTCATGAGCTCATGAATACAATAAAAAATCTCATTATCTTCTTATCCCTTCATTATGCGCATATCATATACTTTCCAAAAATATCTGAATAACCTTTCATGGTTACCGGTACCATTCAACATATACTTTCAAATACTTTAGGAAAAACAATAGTGTAACAATCCTTAGATGATTCTTTATTCCTTAGTTCCATACATTATTCTTTATAAACATACAATCATCCCCCTAACTTCATAAACCACTGACTGAGATTCATCATTTCTTTCATCTCATATTCCATTTGTAGTCTCTTCATCATCATCCACATAAATACTACTCATATGACCATGCTGATCCTCTTCATGAGATTTTCCCTTAGGTAATTGGTTTTCATAATTCCCATACATTCCACATTTAAAACATCTAATCATTGTTGATGTCGTAGAAATACCATTATCCTTGTACATGGTGTTAACTGAACCTTTTCCTTTACATTTATTGGCTTTGTGTCCTTCTTTTCCACACCCAAAGCATCTTCCAGTTCCTTTGAAACAATCTCCCCAATTCCTCTTCCCACATGATTTACATGAGGTAAATTGAGCTTTCTTTCCTCTATGATCATCGTGAAGCTCCATCTTTCTCATATTATCTGAGTCGGGAAACTTACCAAAGTTGAGATTATTGATCATATTATGAGATTTATGATCAGGCATAATAAAGATGTTTGGACTTCCAAATCTCGTTTCATTTGGTTGCTCATAAATAAAATCATTCCATTGTCCGTCATATCCTCCATTATCGTGAATCTTCCTATTTCCAGCCATTTTCTAAAACCCAAAAAGAATAGTGTGAAAGGAAAAAATCATGCTAGGGAAAACAACATAGTAAAGGGGGAGTACCCTCAATATCTAACATTTTAGGTTAAATTCTTAGATCGTTACCTTAGTTCTATGACTATATCCTACACGTATAATTATCCTTAGGGACATCCCTAGACATACCATAAAAATATCTCTAGGGATCTCACTAGCATTTTCGCATCCTAGTTTCCAAAGGTTGAATAAACCTTTCCTCTAATACCAACTGTAGAGACCCGAAGCTTTATGTACATGGACATTACATTACTTTTGTGGAATACTTAATACATAATGAAAACAGACACACAAGGACTGTAATAGTTTAGTGTCTTTTGAAACTCAGAATATAAACTTCTAATCATGTTGAAATATCTTCAACAACTCCCATAACGATCTTCCCCTTTTTGTTTCCTTACCTATAACCTTTCTTTATATCCTGGGGAAAATAAAACATATAAAGGGTGAGCTCAAATGCTCAGTAAGGGTAAACATGGATAAAATAAAACAAATAATATACATTTGAACTTAAAAACATGAACATAATGTTTAAACATCCAAATCATGAGAAAAGACATAAATCATGTAAGGCATATATCATAATGGAACATCAAACATGATAAAATATAATGGGAATAAAACTTGTAATTGTGGAAACCATTCATCACATGTTATTATTTCCATAGTAGCCAAGGCATTGATGCTAAGACCATCTTAGTGGACAATGTCCCTTTCTGAATCGAGTTCACTCCTTGTTTCAGTGCTGTAACACTGAACCGAATTAACTTACCGTTCCATCCATGTCTATCTCCTGGGATATAAATCTTTAACCAATTCATTGGAGGGAGATATAGGTCCCACCCATCTCATAATGAAATCATTCTTACTTGTGCCACAAAATAAACATACATCATTCATAATAACCCAACGAATAAAATGGGTTTCATAAACATCATCCCATCACCACATAATCCATATAAAAGAAATGGATATCATATCATAATAAGAAAAGTGAAACCATATAAATCATAGAGACATTACACTTGAAACATACACATTTGAAATAATGTCATCTTAGATGGAAAATGGTTTTGATAAAACACTTGAAATTAATTCTTGAGGAAAATACCCTTTCTTCTTCAAAATCATTTTATTTTCACAAAATGTCATCCAATTTTAAAAGAAAATTATTTGGTTGAAAATAGTCATGAAATATTTTGGAGGAATCTTCATGAAAATAAGGCTTTATAAAACCATAAAAATCCGTTCGTTCTGTATAAGTTAAAAAAAACATTCTCCTTGTACTTTTGCTGGAAAAGTCAAAAAGTTCCCCGTATGGAAAAAAAAAATATTCCTTACATACCTTGTAGTAAAAGAAAAAATGGGTAAAAAGGACATTAACAATACATAAAAACATTTTTATAAAACATGGACATGGATGATAACAATAACCTCAGTAAATACTTAAAAATAAACAATCTCGTATAATAATGAGATTGGAATAGTCATCCCTTACCTTAGGTCCGATATGCTTCGTATGGATCCGAACCTCCTCTTTCTCGAAGTGCCTCCTTTAAAATTTATCTTAGGGCACTAAAATTGGTCTTTGAAGAAGACCATGACCTCTAGGATGTTTCTAGGGAAGTGGAGAAGAGAATTTGGTAGGGGTTGGCCAAGCTTCAAGGCTCAAAATGGTGTGAGGAAGAGGGGGAGGATGTGCCCTTTTATAAGGGAGGAGAGGGGCACCTTTGGAATCCTCAAATATATTAGTTTAATATAAATTCAAACCCCACATAAAAACCTCAAAAAATGTCTCAATTCGAATATTATATTAGATAGGGTTGTAATCTCATCAAACAATAAAATTTAGACATGTAGGGAATTTATTTTAAACATTATCAACTTGATTTATCCTTATTTAATCTATTAAATTTTATTTTTGGTAATAAGATTCTAAATTTTAAATTGTTATAAATAATTACTTATGTGCTATGAATTAACCATAATTAGATAATTTATGACATTTTGGACTATATAAATTTCAATTTATAATTTGTAAATATTTTTGTGATTTTTTAAACAATTTAATAATATGTTATTTTTATAAAATAACAATAGGGTCAATTTTGACACTATTCATTTATTTGAATTTATATTAAATCCACACAAAGGATATATTCAAAATAAAATATTTAATAGGTTCCTAACATGTCATAGTAATCTAGAAAATTAGTGGGGTACATTAAATAGTTTATATAATATTTATTTTAATATTTTTAAAACCATTTATTTGGTATATCTCTTAATAAAATAATTAGTACAACATTTTTGTATAATTATTTAATATACTTATTTGTTGCATAAAAATTAAAAATAAAATCCTTTGATAAATATAAATATAAAATCAATTATAATAATGATTGTACTAGAATTTATCATCTTAAAATAACAACATGTAAATTGTTATCTCTATTAAATTATGAAAGTGACAACTTTGGAATCATTTAAAATAAAATATTATAAGTGTCATAATCGCCTTAATAAAAATCCAAATGGTCAACAATTCGGCCAGTGGATGATTAGGGTTTATATATACACTACTAATAAGTTTTGTGCAGATTTTTGGGCCTTTTGATATGTATTACTATTTCAATAAAAACTATATTATTTATTTTTCACTAAATAAATAATTTCTGCATCATTAATGTATAAGATACTAAGTTAATTAAATAACTCTTAAAAGTTACAAATAAATTACCATGATAAATAAAAACATTTTATCTTTCAAATGAGTATTTATAACCGAATTTATATTCTGTATAGACTTATATTAAAAATACTTTAATTATTAAAGTTGAGTGAGACATATTTCACTTTCCTTTAAATAAAATAAAGTAAAGGTCTTAATCACCTCTAAGTGGGTTCCAATGGATTCTATTTCGACCCAAATATGCCTTAGGACGAAATATAAGAATCCAATTATATTAATACAAATGTTAGGGTAATTTTATAATATTATATTTACCCTTAATTACCCGATTTACCTTTTACTATGGTAAATAAAATTTACCATAGTTACTATTCATAATGCCCAAAAATAAAAAGTAGCTTATTAACATAATTTGGACCCACTGATTCCAAATATGGAATCCATATTTCTAAATTCAATAAACAAAAGTTGCAGAAATAAAATTAAAATTAATCCCGTTGTCGAAAGAAAATTGGTTTTTGTTTAAAACATTGCAAAAGATTGAATTTATTTAACCTACGAATTCAATGTAAAATCAATGATAATGACATAAATTATATTAAATGGTAAAAATATATTCTATTTATACTTTAAAACCATTCAATATTATAATTTAACTACATAAATTATTACGATGAAAAAATTTGTTTTTAATTAAAATATAGCGTGTTTTTACTATTCATTAAAATATGAAAGTTATCAGAATAATATGAAAATTTTATCCAAGGTAAAATTTTATATCCTTATTCCAAAGAATAATTTTATTTTGTAAAATTTTACTCATAAACATGTCAAAAAAAGATTTAAAGTAGGTGCACCATCAAAAGGCGGCAAAACTGCATTTTTTGAAAAATACTTATTTTACCGGAAAAATTTATTTTGTTCTTATACCATGTTCTACAAAATGTGTAAGATGAATAATAATTTTATAAAATTAAAAATTTAGTTAATAATATTCATAACGGATAGTTAATAATAATATTATAATAATATATCATTATTTAGTAAAACACGGTATTGCGTACAACCCACGCTATCGAGGAAGGTCGTGATTGCGTGTAATGCAAGCCAAGTCAGGGTTGTGTGTAGTGAAAGACTACTTTTTTGTTTCATATAACAAAATACATTGAATATATATATATATATATACACTTAATGTTGCGTAGAATAACAACTATCAAACAAACATGAAATTGTGTGTAACACGATCCAAGATTAATGTTGCGTATACTACAAGCTAATGTGGCGTTGCGTATAGTACAAGCTAATCTTTGTGTAGTGTATTATAGAATATCAAAGAAATTAAAAATAATATATCTCATAAAATCTTGGGGTGTTACATTCTACCCCCCTTAAAATGAATTTCGTCCTCGAAATTCATCAGGGTTATAAATCGTTTACTATTCATAGAAACCCACATCGTAAAAAAGAATACTAAAACTTAATTTTAAAAACTAAAGTAAGAAATGTAACGATTACCCAAAGTAACTCATCACTGGGTTTCCATATAGGATAACATAGGTGAAAATATGGATATGGAAGAAAAATCTAATCATCAAGTTCTGATGGAGAGTGGAAGAGAACATGGCTATGAAAAATCCATCAATCATAAAGCCATAAATTTGTGATTATCTAAGGTACCATCTGATTTATCGGATATAAGAGCTCTAGGAAAACATTTTTGGTTTTCAATATCATTTCCCTAAAGTTGAAAATTTTGAATTAGAATAAATATTTTCTTGATTTTGGTACAATCTCACTGTTGTTCGTTCTTTGAACAATTTCCACTTCATCTCTTAAAGAAATGAAGTTGAATTTGTTATTCGTGAAGTGTTAACAGATCATGTGATAGAATGATGGGTCATTCCATCTATTTCAAACAAAAGGTTAGCAAAATTTATCAAATATACACAAGTCCCTCTATCGTGAGGTTAATCATATATGATTCCAAAAATGAACTTATACTTCATATATCATACCGCTTAATAAAATAAAACTAGTTTCTACTAACCTGGGACTTCCTGTAGGCCAGTGGTAGGTGATAAAGGCCAACCGCACTTCGGTTGTGGTTTTGATTCCCATAGCCTTGTCTGACGCGATGGGCTGTCGCCCGTCCTATAGGTTGTCCTTTTTCTAAAACAACATTACTATAACATCCCATCAATAATATCGAAAAAAATTTATCCTTAAACAATACTAGCTTATGTCCAACATAATCCATTTCAATCTTTAGGCTTATCTAAAATACTTCGGTCCAAGCTCATAGTATAAATAAAACAATTACTTGAAAGGTTATCTACCAAGAATGTGAATACAAGCATTTATCCCACATATATCATAAGATATATCTTGTGGGTTGCATTACAAACACATGAATACCTCAGTCATATATTCTCTTGAAACATAAATTACCATAAAACCTTAGTGAAAACATGAATACTGTCAAAAGCTAACTCTTTCTACATACCAAAATCCCAAAAAATCTATATAATCAAACCAAAATATCACTTAGTCCTTATATCAGTCATGAGCTCATGAATACAATCAAACATCTCATTATCTTCTTATCCTTTCATTATGTGCATATAATCTACTTTCCAAAAATATCTGAATAACCTTTCATGGTTACCGGTACCATTAAACATATACTTTCAAATACTTTAGGAAAAACAATAGTGTAACAATCCCTAGATGATTCTTTGTTCCTTAGTACCATAAACTTTTCTTTATAAACATACAATCATTCCACTAACTTCTTAAACCACTGACTGAGATTCATCATTTCTTTCATCTCATATTTCATTTGTAGTCTCTTCATCATCATCTACATAAATACTACTCATATGACCATGCTGATTCTCTTCATGAGATTTTCCTTAGGGAATTGGTTTTCATAATGCCCATACATTCCACATTTAAAACATCTAATAATTGTTGATGTCATAAAAATACCATTATCCTTGTCCATGGTGTTAACTGAACCTTTTCCTTTACACTTACTGGCTTTGTGTAATTCTTTTCCACACCCAAATCATCTTCCAGTTCCTTTGAAACAATCTCCCCGATGCCTCTTCCCACATGATTTACATGAGGGAAATTGAACTTTCTTTCCTCTATGATCATCATGAAACTCCATATTTCTCATATTATCTGAGTCGGGAAACTTACCAAAGTTGATATTATTTATCATATTATGAGATTTATGATTAGGCATAATAAATATGTTTGGACTTCCAAATCCCATTTCATTTGGTTGCTCATGAAGAATATCATTCCATTGTCCGTCATATCCTCCATTATCGTGAATCTTCCTATTTCTAGCCATTTTCTAAAACCCAAAAAGAATAGTGTGAAAGGAAAAAATCATGCTAGGGAAAACAACATAGTAAAGGGGGAGTACCCTCAATATCTAACATGTTAGGTTAAATTAAAAGATCGTTACCGTAGTTCTAGGACTATATCCTATACGTATACTTATCCTTAGGGACATCCCTAGACACACCTTAGAAATATCTCTAGGGATCTCACTAACATTTTCGCATCCTAGTTTCCAAAGGTTGACTAAACATTTCCTCTAATACCAACTGTAGAGACCCGAAGCTTGATGTACATGGACATTACATTACTTTTGCAGAATAATTACTACATAACAAAAACAGACACACAAGGACCGTAATAGTTTAGTGTCTTTGGAAACTCGGAATATAAACTTCTAATCATGTTGAAATATCTTCAACAACTCCCATAACGATATTCCCATTTTTGTTTCCTTACCCAAACCTTTCTTTATATCCTAGGGAAAAGAAAACATATAAAGGGTGAGCTCAAATTCTCAGTAAGGGTAAACATGGATAAAATAAAACAAATCATACACATTTTAACTTAAAAACATGAACATAATGTTTAAACATCAAAATCATGAGAAAATAAATAAATCATGTAAGGCATATATCATAATGGAACATCAACCATGATAAAATATAATGGGAATAAAACATGTAATTGTGGCAACCATTCAGCATATGTTATTATTTCTATAGTAGCCAAGGCATTGCTGCCAAGACCATCTTAGTGGACAAAGTCCCTTTCTGAATCGAGTTCACTCCTCGTTTCAGTCCTATAACACTGAACCGGATTAACTTACCGTTCCAACCATGTATTTCTCATGAGATATAAATCTTTACCCAATGCATTGGAGGGAGATATAGGTCCCACCCATCTCATAATGAAATCATTTTTACTTGTTCCACAAAATAAACATACATCATTCATAATAACCCAACGAATAAAATGGGTTTCATAAACATCATCCCATCATCACATAATCCATATAAAAGAAATGGATATCATTTCATAATATGAAAATTGAAACCATGTAAATCATAGAGACATTACACTTGAAAGATACACATATGAAATAATGTCATCTTAGATGGAAAATGGTTTTGATAAAACACTTGAAATGAATTCTTGAGGAAAATACCCTTTCTTCTTCAAAATCATTTTCTTTTCACAAAATGTCATCCAATTTTAAAAGAAAATGATTTTGTTGAAAATATTCATGAAATATTTTGGAGGAAGATTCATGAAAATAAGGCTTTATAAAACCATAAAAATCCCTTCGTTCCGTATAAGTTAAAAAAAACATTCTCCTCGTACTTTTTTCGGAAAAGTCAAAAAGTACCTCGTATGGAAAAAAATATTCCTTACATACCTTGTAGTAAAAGAAAAAATGGGTAAAAAAGGACATTAAACATACATAAAAACATTTTTATAAAACATGTAAATGGATGATAACAATAACCTCAGTAAATACTTACGAATAAGAAATCTCGGATAAGAATGAGATTGGAATAGTTATCCCTTACCGTAGGTCCGATATGCTTCGTATGGATCCAAACCTCCTCTTTCTCGAAGTGCCTCCTTTAAACTTTCTCTTAGGGAACTAAAATTGGTCTTTAAAGAAGAACATGACCTCTAGGAAGTTTCTAGGGAAGTGGAGAAGAGAATTTGGTAGGGTTTGGCAGAGCTTCAAGGGTCAAAATGGTGTGAGGAAGAGGGGGAGGAGGTGCCCTTTTATAAGGGAGGAGAGGGGCACCTTTGGAATCCTCAAAAATATTAGTTTAATATAAATTCAAAACCCACATAAAAACCACCAAAAATGACTCAATTATAAGATTATATGAGATAGGGTTGTAATATCATCAACCAATAAAATTTAGACATGTATGGAATTTATTTTAAACATTATCAACTTGATTTATCCTTATTTAATCTATTAAATTTTATTTGTTGTAGTAAGATTCTAAATTTTAAATTGTTGTAAATAATTACTTATGTGGTGTGAATTATCCATAATTAGATAATTTATGACATTGTCGACTATATATATTTCAATTTATAATTTTTAAATATTTTTGTTATTTTTTAAACAATTTAATAATATGTTATTTTTATAAAATAACAATAGTGTCAATTTTGACACTATTCATTTATTTGAATTTAAATTAAATACAAACAAAGGATATTTTCAAACTAAAATATTTAATAGGTTCCTAACATGTGATAGTAATCTATAAAATCAGTGGGGTACATTAAATAGTTCATATAATATTTATTTTAATATTTGTAAAACCATTTATTTGGTATATCTCTTAATACAATAATTAGTACAATATTTTTGTATAATTATTTAATATACTTATCTGTTGCATAAAAATTAAAAATAAAATCCTTTGATGAAGATAAATATCAAATATTTTATAATAATTATTTTACTCGAATTTATAATCTTAAAATAACAACATGTAAATTGTTATCTTTATTAAATTATGAAGGTGAAAACTTTGGAATCATTTAAAATAAAATATTATAAGTGTCATAATCGCCTTAATAAGGATCAAAATGGTAAAACATTCATCCAGTGGATGATTAAGGTTTATATATACACTACTAATAAGTTTTGTTCAGATTTTTGGGCCTTTTGATATGTATTAATATTTCAATAAAAACTATATTATTTATTTTTCACTAAATAAACAATTTCTACATCATTAATGTATAAGATAATAAGTTAATTAAATAACTCTTAAAAATTACAAATAAATTACCATGATAAAGAAAAACATTTTTTATTTAAAATTAGTATTTATAACTGGATTTATATTCTGTATAAACCTATATTAAAAATACTTTAATTATTAAAGTTGAGGGAGACATATTTCACTTTCCATTAAATAAAATAAACTAAAGGTCTTAATAACATCCAAGTGGGTTCCAATGGATTATATTTCGACCCAAATATGCCTTAGGAAAACATATAAGAATCCAATTATATTAATACAAGTTTTAGGGTAATTTTATAATATTATATTTACCCTTAATTACCCGATTTACCTTTTACTATGGTAAATAAAATTTACCGTCATTACTATTCATAATGCCCAAAAATAAAAAGAATCTTATTAACATAATTTTGACCCACTAATTCCAAATATGGAATCCATTTTTCTAAATTCAATACACAAAACTTGTAGAAATTAAATTAAAATTAATTCCGTTTTCGAAAGAAAATGGGTTTTTGTTTAAAACATTGCAAAAGATTGAATTTATTTAACCTACGAATTCAATGTAAAATCAATGCTAATGACATAAATTATATTAAATGGTAAAAATATATTCTATTTATACTTTAATACCATTCAATACTAGAATTTAACCACATAAATTATTACGATGAAAAAAGTTATTTTTAATTAAAATATAGCGTGTTTTTACTATTCATTAAAATATGAAAGTTATCAGAATAATATGAAAATTTTATCGAAGGTAAAATTTTATATAATTATTCCAAATAATAATTTTATTTTGTAAAATTGAACTTATAAACATGTCAAAACCAGATTTAATGTGGGTGCGCCATCAAAAGGCGGCAAAACCGCATTTTTTGAAAAATACTTATTTTACCCGAAAAATTTATTTTTTTCTTATACCATGTTCTAGAAAATGTGTAAGATGAGTAATAATGTTATAAAATTAAAAATTTAGTTAATACTATTCATAACGGCTAGTTAATAATAATATTATAATAATATATCGTTTTTTAGTAAAACCCGGTATTGCGTACAACACACGCTATCGATGAAGGTCGCGATTGCGTGTAATGCAAGCCAAGTCAAGGTTGAGTGTAGTGCAAGACTCCTTTGTTGTTGCGTATGAAAAAATACATTGAATATATATATATACTCAAGGTTGCATAGAATAACTACTATAAAAAACATGAAATTGTGTGTAACACGATCCAAGATTAGTGTTGCGTATACTACAAGCTAATGCGGTGTTCCGTATAGTACAAGATAATCTTGGTGTAGTGTATAATAGAAGATCAAAGAAATTAAAAATAATATATCTCATAAAATCTTGGGGTGTTACACTTCCCATATGGAATTGGGATGCATATTGATGTAATAATGAGAAGTGATATCTTATGGGTCTATGATGTTACATCCCCACACACGTAACTATTCCACCCGTGATTTGGAATTAGCAGCGGTTGTGTTTGTGCTGAATTTGTGGTGGCATTACAACATTAGGGAGTGCTTTGTGGTCTTCACAGATCACAAGAGTCTGAGGTATATATTTTCTCAGTGTAATATTAATTTTCGACAGTAGATGTGGGCATAGTTTCTTCAGGATTCTGAATTCTAGATCTCCTATACCTCAAGAAAAGGTAATGTTGTAGCTAATGATTTGAGTGGGAAGTCAATGAAGGATGTTGTTCAAGATTCTAGGGATGATTGGAGAGAAATGTATGAGTTGGTATCCTTGCACATATATTATAGGTTGGATGGTGGAAAAATATGTTTTTTAGATGACATCCAGTACTATTTGATGTAGCAGGTGGAGGAGTCTAAGTAGGAAGACTCAGAAGTAGAGGCGATGTGAAATCGTGTTGGCTATAGTGATGCACCTAAGGGATGGTTAGAGGATGGATGTAAACAAATGTTGTTTCCTGGTAGTTTTTTTTCATTAGGTATGCATGAGGGTGTTATTTATGAGTTTCATAGCTCACCTTTGGCAGTACACCCAGAAGTTTCTAAGATGTACCATGGCTTGAGGATATAGTTTTGGTGTTCCAAGATGAAATTGAAAATGGCGTTTTTTGTGGAAATTTGTCAGGTTTTTGAGTAGGTAAAGGCCGAAAATCATGTTCCAATTGATTTTTTTCATCCCTTGGATATTCCCTCATGTAAATGGGATGAAATATATTTGGATTTATTTATAGTTTTACCGAGATCTTAGGGAGGCTATGATTCTATCTGGGTGATTGTGGATTGGTTGATGAAATCGGCCCACTTCTTAGTGATCAAGGAGTCGGGGAAGTGGATTCTTTGGATTAGAGGTATGTGGATGAGGTGGTGCGGTTTCATAGAGTTTCTAAGTCTATTTTCTTGGATCTGGACACACATTTTACCACATGGGTCAAGAGAATATTAAAACATTTTTTTGGAACTTAGTTGCACCTCATCACTTATTTCTACCCTCAGAAAGACATGTTGAATGAGTGGACTATCTAGATGTTGGAGGATATGTTATGGGTGTGTTTCTTAGAATTTAATGGATCTTGGGTATGAAACCTGCCTTTGGTTGAGTTTTCTTATAATAATGGCCATCAGTCATCAATTGGCATGGCTCCGTTTGAGGCTTTGTATAGGAGGCCATGCCATTCTCCATTGTGCTAGATGGAGGTTGGGGATGAAACATTTCCTAGCCCCAATGTAGAACATTGTACAATAGTGAAGTTTTATCTTGTTCATAAGATAATAAAATATGCACAATACTAGATTAAGTCTTATTCCAATCATAGCAGGAGGCCCTTGGATTTTGAGTTTGGGAACGACAAGTTCATGAAGGTTTCCCTAAACACGAGCAGTGAAGGCTTGGTAGTTTGAGTAAGATTTCTCCCAGGTTTTTTGGCCTCTTTTAGGTGTTATGATGAGTTGGTGAGGTGGAGTATTTTTTTGGAATTTCCACTATATTTTTAGAGGATCCCTGACATCTTATACACCTCTCTATTTTTTCAGTATCATCATCATGACTCCCATGTTATTTAATGGGGAGTGTTTGATATCACAAAAGACGTGAAGTTTGTGGAATGTCCAGTAGAGATCTACCATCACCAAAATAATGCATTGTGTAGATAGATAATTCCTTTGGTTCACGTGTTGTTAAGTCAGGGTGCCCTAGAGAAGAGTACTTGGGAACATGAGACACATATGCGTGACCAGTACATGGGGTCATTTTGAGTTTTTCTTTTCTATGTTTTTATTTGTGATGTGGTGTATGGATCCTTATGTTTTATGAGATGAGTTGTTTTACATATTTTGTGATGTATAACATGTGATAATGTCTTGAAATATGAAAAGGGGGACCTGATTCCTAATAGAGATGAATTAACCGCGATGTGATTAAACCCATGCGGACGAGTTAGTACTGCCAAGACTGGATAATTTCTTAGCATGGAGGATAGAATTCCATGATTAATTTGTTTAGGGTGGTTTTGGTTATTGGTTTTAGTGTTTTTTGGTTTAGGATATGTATAGGTTGATATGGATGTGGTGATGAGGTTGTGAAAGATGTTTGTGGCCATTGGATTGACATGTTTCCAGGTGGTATCATTTTATGCATGACGAGATCCTTGAGAGGTATCTTATGGGGTGGTTGTTTGGACCCATTTCCTTCCAGGCTTGGTTTTGGACACTTGCGGATGGGAATCATCTAAGAGGTATCAGATGTAATAGTTTGTGCCTTCCAAACCTATTAACCTTCCAGGTTTTGGTGTTAGAATTTCTCGGATGAGGTCAAGAATGGTCTAGGAGGAGTTTGGTTATTAAATTCTAGAAGCATAGTGAATACACAATGTGTAAAGATTACACACCATGTAAGTGCGGTTAAAAACTTGTGAAGGATGGTTCACGGGGTGTTACATGATGTGTATATTTTTAGGGTTAAATAATAAAAAATGTGATGAATTTTTTGGAGGAATATAGAATTTTGGGTAACTTGTAACTTACACATTGTGTAAGTATTACACAACATGAAAATGATCGAATTTATGTGTTTAAAATCCATTTCCCGACCAAATTTTATTTCATTCGGCCACTCCATACCTCTCTCATTTTTGTGGAACCCTAAGTGACTAGAGGATCCATTCAATCCCCCTTCTCCCTTTCTCTAAACCATTGGTTTCGATGGTTTCCCATTAGCGATCCATGGTAAGTCCATCACCCATTTCTTGGCGGGTTTTCCCAATTTCTTCTTTTAGGAAACCACTACAGTGATGCAGTTTTGGTTTTTGGTGTGTGTTGGGTTGTGTTTTGATGGACTTTGGGTGTGTTGTAGGTTGATCTATGGTTTCCCGTGGTGAAATTATGTTTTGTGGGCATTTTTCTTTACCCTACAGTGTACAAAAAGTCGACATATCTTATTTGAGGTAGGAATCCCTTTTTTCTCTTTATTTTGTATCATGTGGAAGGGGTTTTATTTTATTTATCTACAGATTATGTTTGTATTGGAATAATCAAAGATAAATAATTGGATAAACTAAAATTGAAAGGGTTAAAGGGGTTTGATTCGTATGCTTTTACATCATAGATATTATTATGATGTTATGGAATGTACAAGCATGATACCTATTAGAAATTGTAGTCTTTGGGGGATTCTTTTGCGCTGTATATATGTGATATGAGTGCTTCCTACTTAGATTGTTGTGATATCACCCTAAAATGGATATTTACTAACCACTTATATTTTGTTTCCCCAGGATTATGGTTTGTGTGATAACACCCCTAAAATAAAGTAAAATGTGATAAAATTATCTTATAAATCTATAAAATGACTTTTGATGTGTTGTGATGCATGGAAGTTCTTGTGGGGAAGAAATTTATGGTTTTGATGTGGTGTGAGGTGATATGTGGTTGTTTTCTCATGCTTTTAGGGTGGTGAGGTGGTGTTTTACTGGATGGGATTTTTGGGAAACGAGGTGGTGGTTTGTTTGACCATGATTTTAGGGTGGAGAGGTGGTTGTTTCACATTATTTTGGGGCAGATAGTCAATGGTATGGTAGGGATTATAAATTGCTTGTGATTTTTGGTTGTGGTGTGCTATATTCCCATGTTGTGATGGAATAAATAATTGTTTAATTTTGATTGAAATGACATGGGTTGGTTTGGTTAATTGGATTAGAATGGTTAACAAACAATTAATGTATGGGTTGTGTGATTAGATGTGGTTGATGAAAAATAATGTAAAAAATGAGATGATTAAATGCAATTGGCTAGGAATGTGAAATGGGGTTTGTGTCTTTTTGTGTGGTGTTATGCATTTAGAGGTTGAAAAAAAGTGACGATGTTGGTTAGTGTTTGGTTGTGAACCTATTGGTTGGGATTGTTTGTGTGGATATATGTATATACTTGTATATTCTTTGTGATTTCTATATTCACTCCACCCATAAAGAGAACTATGTGCTGACACCCATATAGTCATATGGGGGGTGTTTTTTATGACATCTGGTGAAGAGGATGGATTGTTGGGTAGCCTCTCTATCTCAATCTCTCTTTTAGGTGTAGTAGGTATTTCATAGGCTGTAATGGAAGGAGATATTTTATTGAATTAGACCATGGTTGTGAAATCACAAGTGTTTTTGGGCGAGATGTGATAGACCGGATGTTTTCGGGTGAGATATAATAGTTCTTATAGGGGTAGTGACCTAGGTGTCTTCAAGAAAGATGTGATGTGGCCATGCTTTTAGGGTAGTGAGTCCATGTATCTTTGAGTTAGGTTTTTTGTGACTATCCTTGTGGAGCGGTGTGGTATACATATGAGTTAGGAGAACCAGGATGTACAACATTAGGGTGTGAGAGCGGAATACCATCATGAAACCATTGCGGGGTACCCTTATTGATGTGATTCTTGTTATATTATATTACTTGGACTGAGTTATTTGGTGAGTGTGCCTTTTTGAGGTTGGGTTTGGTTAGTATACCTATTTAGGTGTTGTTGGTTCTTCAATTTACTCATGGGGAATTAGTATGCTTCTTTGACATGTTCACGAGATACTATGGTTTTCCTACTGAGTATAATTGTATGTTCACCCTATGTATATAATTTTTTTTTTCAGTTTTCTAGGAGGATTATGTGGATTGTGTTGGACATTACTAGCTTGGACCATTGGATTGCTGCTATGTCCCTGCTATAGATTTTCTTTTGGGTATTTTCATTTGGATACTTTTACTTATATTAATTTTATTTATACATGCATTTGGGATGGCTTTGGATTTATTTTATATTATTTCATGGAATTTATTATGGATGATTCATCTTATATCCTGATCCTATTTACTTTATAGAGGGTAATGCCTCTCATGCATGATTTTTTTATACCCTCAGTGATAGTTTCCAACCTAGGGCCTACTGGAGGTGAGACTTGAGGGTAATTATCTATATACCCTAATTGTAGTATCTTTATAGGGAGGGGGTCCTGATAGTTAGATAGAAGTGTAGTAATATTATCATAACATGGGAGGTAGATCGATCACATTCCTAGCCAGTATGACATCGATTGAAACCCAAGTATCTAGGGGATGTTGAGTTTCTGGATTTGGAACTATAGGATGAGTGAGATGTTGGGTTAGACCAAGAATCCTAATGAGGTATAGATGAGACTCAGTATGAGTCATAGGGACTCACTGGTATTTAGTGATTTTTTCATACATCATGGCTGTTGGATGATTATGGAATGATACAGATACCTATAAGTGGTGTTCCTTGACAAGACGCCTCATCATAATCAATTATTAAATGATGAAACTTATAATTTAATCGATCTTGTATTGATTATAATATAATGGGTTATTATATTAATATATATAGGAGGGTATTTTCAATTGATTGTGATTATGATGTGTTTTTTTGGGAGCCATATGGAAATGATATTTTTGGGTAATTTTTGGTTAAAAAAAACAGTTTGAAAGGAAACTCATGCGGTGTAATGAGGATTATTTAAAGTGGGTTTGAATGTTGTTTTTATTAAAATGTCTCATGGATCCTATGATTATGAAGTATTTTGAGTATCTTATATTTTTTAAAAAATTTCTGTAAAACTGGGTTTTAAATTAGATTTCAAGTGGGTTTGATACATAATCATTTTTCGAGAAAGGGACTAACTATGCCAATGATTTTTGTGATTTCAATATTTAGAGAAAACCCACAGATTCCAATGGGAATTTTGGGAAAAAGAGTGAATTTTGTTATATATAAATTATTTGGATGAGTTCTTAAAATAATAAACCTGTGCCTTTTAAAATTATAATGCATATATTTCATGTGTTTGGGTTGAGAGTGACCCAGATGCTTAAATTGTGTACTCAAATTGTATATTATGGTTTCTTGAAATACACAAAGTTTTTTTGGTGGGTATGTTTATCTTGGAAGATTTTGGTTCATAGTGAGTATGGAGTGCCTATGTAGGCCAACTTTGTTATTTTTTATGGTTGATTGAGACCCAAGTGTTGGATTAAATTTTTTTGCATAATTTTCATGATTTTTTTGGGAGATCCACTTGTTGGAGGTTCATGATATGGCTTTGATGATATAGTTGGGGTTTAGAAGCCAAATGTGTGTTTATGGGTTCTAGGTTTGAACCCCTTTATGTGAGTTATTACAATTTTACAGATTAGGATACTTGGTTTGTGATTTTTTAAGAAATTCATATTACAGGGAGCACCACTAGTTGGAATCAGTCATTAGTAGAGGGGACTTATGATGGGGAACAACATAATACTCTAGTTGAAATTACCTTTATTTTGCAGAAATTACATTTCTTTTACAGAATACTTAATACACAACAAAAAAAAATCACAAATACCGTATTATTTTAGTGCCTTTGGAAACTCAGAACAAAATCATTTAATCATGGTGAAAGATCTTCAAAATATCCCATAAAGATCTTCCCCTTTTTTTACAACCTAAATAATTTCTTTATATTCTGGGGAAAAGAAAACATTAAAATAGTGAGATCAAATGATGAGTAAGGGTAAACATGGAGAACATAAAACAAACCATAAAAATTTTAACGTAAAAACATAAATACAAAGTTTAAACCTCAAATTATTGAGCAATGAAATAAATCGTTGTAGTACGCAAGGAATGGATCAAAAAGGAACACTAAGCATGATATAATATAATTGAAATAAAACATGTAATTGTGTAAAACCGATAAGAACATATTATTATTTCCATAGTATCCAAGGAATTTTTTCCAAGACCATCATAGTGGAAAAAGTCCATTACTAATCCGGGTTTACTTTCCTTTCTATCCATGTATTAATGGACCAGATTTACCTGTCATTCCAGTGATTTCTATATCATGAGATATAAATCTTCACCCAATGTATTGGAGGGATATATAAGTCTCACTCATCTCATAATGAAATCATTCTTACATGTTCTAAAAAAACATAAATCATTCATCATAGCATAACCCATGAAATAAAATGGGATTCTTAAACATCATTTCATCATAAAATAATACATATAAGATAAATGGACTTCATAAAAATTAATTCCATCATAAACAAAATCAAATAAAAGTAATAATAAGGATATAAACATAACCCTATTTCATCTTAGATGGAAAATAATTTTGATAAAACACTTGAAATTAATTATTGAGGAAGATATCCTTTCTTATTCAAAAACAATTTCTTTTTCTAAAAATGTCATGTAATTTAAAAAAAAACAATTTAGTTGAAAATAAACTTGAAATAGAGTAGAATAATCTTTATGAAAATATGGCGTTAATAAGATGTAAAAATCTGTTCATGCCATATAAGTTAAAAAAAATTCTTCTCATACTTTTACCGGAAAAGTCAAAAAGTACCGCGTTTGGTAAACAAAAGAAATATTCCTTCCATACCATAAAATAAATGTAAAAAATGGGTATAAATGACAGTAAACATACATAGAATAATGGTAAAAATTTTATGAAAACATTTTTATAAAACATGGACTTGGGTGATGAATATATCCCCAGAAAATACTTATGTATAAACAATCTCAGATAAAAATGAGATTTGCAAAATTAACCCTTACCTTAGGTCCAATTCCTTCTGTATGTATCTAAAACTCTTTTATAGTGGGTTTAAAAATATTATTAACTTGTAAAAGAACTAGAATAATACTTATTATGTCATATATGATTCACTTATGACTTTATTTTACCCGTTCATTTGTCAATTCCATGTAAAAGAAACGTTTTGGGTAATAATCGTTTCATTTATCGTACATGTTTGGACTTGTTATTCTTCATATTATTACTTAGATCATGATTTAATTACTTATAGAATGTAAAAAATAATTTATATATCATATATATTCCGTATATAAATATATATAATATATTGATAAATGGAATGGAATACACTGTTCATGGAGACGGTAGACCGTATGTACGCATGAACGTTGTTTTCGTTTCCTTATTAAATTGAATGGAAGTAAGTAAATAATATATATATACACACACATAAATCCAGTATCTTTATTATGTTATATATTTCATAATTTTTTTATTATATATACTTTATAATCATTCTTTAATTTTTAACATGGAGAATGAATCTCATCACGTCGTGGAGACGGTAAGCCGTAAGTACGCACGAGCGACAACATCGTTCCCATAGTTGTTGAACGTTATTGAAGTGGATGGTGTATAATATATTAAAATTAGTATCATGTTATATTAATCATATATAGTTATTATTTCCACCATTATACCCATCCATGTAAGGTAGTGGTGAAAAACAAATTACACCACGGCTTGGAGACGGTAATACGTACATACGAACGCGCAATGATTACATTTTCATAGGATAGATAGAAGGTGAAATAGGGTTTTTTCATATTTATAATAACATATAATTATATTATTGATACTTATGTTATTAATTTATAATGAAACAACTAAAGAATATGAAGTTGAATAAGAAATAAATTTTAAAGAATCGGTAGAAGAGATTACCTCTTCCTTAACGTGCCCCCTTTAAATTTCCTCTTAGGGCACTAGAGTTGGTATTTTGAGAATAAAAGAACCTATAGAGTGTAACTAGGGAAGCTAAGAAGATAAATGGGCATGGGTTGGCCGAGCTTGAAGGCTCAAAATACAGTGAAGAGGAGAGGGAGGAGGTGCCCTTTTATAAGAGAGGAGAGGGGAACTTTAGGAAAGTTCCAAAATATTAATTTATTATAAATTCAATTTAGATTTAAAATAGTCCAAAGATTATTTAATTATAAGATAAGATGATTTTTTTGAATAACCATCATCTGATAATTTTTTTTCAAGTTTGAAATATTTTTTTATCCTTATCTTTTTGTTTTTACCCTTATTTTACCCTTTTTAATCTTAAAGTAATATCATGTTATTTACACATTGTGGGTTAATGTAATTAACATATCATGTAAAAATACCCACAGAAAGTTATTTATAACATATATGGATTTTTATTAAACATATGGATAAATATTATATTTTTAGGAATTTAATATTATTTAATAAACTATTTTTTGTTTTTAGTTATGAATTGTGTTAATTTTGAACACTATTCATACTTGACTTTTTAAAAAATTCATAAAAACCTTATTACTTTGTATAAAATGAAATAAATCAATGATAATATGTCTATATCATCCAAAAAAGTTGTGTATGACATCAAAATAACAATTTTTTTTAATATTTATAACTTCATTTATTTGAATCTTTCATTAAAAAGGTAATCACTACATCTTAATTGTGTCAAAAATGAATATAATTATCTAATTTATAAAATTTATAAATAAAATACCATGATGTAGGAAATGTTTTTATATTTTTAATGAATATTTATAGACATATATATCTATTATATAACCCCATATTAAAATCGATTTAGTAAAAGATATATGTTTAGGTTATAATTATCTTTACTTTAAATTAATTCTTATAAAGTGTCATTTTCACATCCAAGTAAATCTATGGGGTTCCAAAATCGACCCAAGGAAGCCCATGGTTGGACATATCTCATCCAATAGTATTAGGTCATGTTAGAGTAGTTTATTATTATTATAATATTATTTTTTTACCGTTATTTACCAGATTTAACCTTTGGCCATGGTAAATAAAACAATTACTGAAGTTACTATTTATAATGTCCAAAAATAAAAAGTAACTATTTACACAATTTAAACCTTTTTATTCCAAACATTGAATCAATTTTTCCAAATTCAAAACAAAAAAGTTGCAATAATTAATTTAAAATTAATCCCATTGTCTAAAAAATTGGATTTTGTTTAAAACATTATTAAAGATTGAAATGTTGTTATATATGAATTCAATGTAAAATTTATGACAATGAATTAAATTGTATTAAAATATAAAAATATATTATATTTATACTTTAAAAACATTAAAAAATATATTTTAATCATATAAATTATTTTGTTTAAAAACATTGTTTTCAAATAAAATTTACCGTATTTTTACTATTTATCAAAATATAAAAGTTATCAGAAAAATATAAAAAATTTATCAAAATTAAAATTTTATATCCCACTTACAAAGAATAAGTTTATCTTTTCAAATATAACTTATAAACATGTCAAAAACTAGATTTAAAATGGGTGTGCCATCAAAAGGTGGTAAAACTACATTTTTTTGAAAAATACTTCTTTTATCTGAAAAATGATTTCCTTCTCATATCATGTGTAAGATGAATGATAATGTTATATAAAATTTATAATTTGGTTAATAATATTCATAAAAGCTAGTTTATATCCCACTAAATAAGAATATTTTAATAATATATCATTATTTAGTGAAACACAGTATCGCGTACAACGTAAACTATAGAGGAAGGTCACTCTTGCGTGAAACACAAGCCAAGTCAGTGTTGTGTATAGTGAAAGATTTCTTTAGTGTTGTGTATAACATAACCAAAAATTAATTCATTTATAAATTGAAAAAAATTTATACTCAGTGTTGCGCAAAATGAATTATATCAAAAGAACTTGAAATTGTATGCAACACAAGCCAAGAATAGTGTTGCGTATACTACAATCTAATACAATGTTTTATATAGTGAAAGCTAATCTTGGTGTAGCGTACAACACATGACATCAATGAAATTAAAGAGAATATGTAAAGACCCGTAAATTTCAAGGAAATTTTTTTTTCTTAATTTTCTTTGGAATTTTACAAGAACGCAGTTTCTGACGACACCTGATTCCGAGGCCCGGTGTGCCCGGAATCATTTTCCGAAGTTTGGCTCGGGTACGTTCAGTGAACGAACGAGCGGGTTTTTCTAACTTTTGAACCGGTGCTCGGAATCGAATTCCGAGGGAACCGATGGAATCGCAACGCCGGTATTTTCTTAGAAACGCCTTTTCTGAAGTTGCGTTTTCTCGGGTGTGGTTTTTAGTTTTTGGGGTTAAGTTAAGAAATAAAATAAAGTGGTGCGACAACTTTATTTTATTTCACTTAAAGCCACTTAAAGCCACTTAATCTAAGTTGAAGCGGATAGGGTGGAATCCAAAATATCCTACCCACATGGTAGGATATTTGTGAGGTGGGACCCACACGATCCCCACCGTTTCTTTTCCTCTAAGTAACACACCTGCAAAAAATCCTCTTTAATGTAAGTCAACTGGTGCGTTTTCTAAAACTCTTAACGCTCCTATTAATTGGACAGTTAAGAAGTTACCATTAATTCAACGAATTAATGGTTCGTTTCTTAACTTGTTTTTCAAATTGTTGGCATGTAATAAAATAAGACCAACACACGTTTTTATTGGGTTCGGATTGTTGAGAGGATTTGGAGAAACTCTATCTTCATCCTTCTTCGTGAAGAACGCCAAGAACGCAAAGAACACCAAACTTCGACGAAAGGCGACGAAGAACACGGAACCCTCGGAGATCGACGATGCGACGCCGTGTACTGCGACACCGACGATCCTCCTCCCGCGACGTTCTTCTGCGACAATCCTTCCTTGCAACAATCTATGATCATCAACTGCTTAAGGTAGGGGAATACAGATCTTTTAAATTTCCTTTTGTGGATTTTATCCTCAACATGGATTTAATTCGTGAAATTGAATCTGTGTGTTTTCTTTAACCCTCGGAGATCGTCGATGCGACGCCGTGTGCCGCGACGACGCGACGACCCCTTCCGCGACGCGATGATCCTCTTCTTCCCAGACGGTCAATTCTGTGAAGAACTCTCGTCCGACGACAACGACGAGGTAGGGGTTTATTCTTTTTAAATCTTTGTGATTTATACCCGCGAAATATGATTAAATATTGGTTGTGAGACTTTTAAAACCGCTAACGCGGTGGGTGTGGACTAACGAACAAGTCTGAACCCACCGCCCCTTTCGTTCTTGGTGTGCGAAATGGTGGACGTCGACGAAGCAGGACGCACGGGCGACGCGGGGTCCTTGCAGTGAGGAGCGGACTCCGGGTGGACCTTTGGCGAAGACGGCGTAATTTTCCGACCACCGGAACTCTTCCGGTGGTCCGTGGAGCGTCCCACCGGCGCGCCGCCGTGGAGACCCGCCGCGGCGGCGGGCCGGCCGTCCCGCGACCGTGCAGGACCAGCAGAGGAGCACGGGATGCGGCCGGCTGCCGTGTCTGCTGGCAAGGGCGACCCCACGCGGGGCCACGACTTCCTCACGCCGGGGCAGCGCGCCCCCCGCCCGCGGCACGACCGTAACAGCCGAGACGACCCGCTGGCCAACCGGCCAGCCGGGCCGTGCCGGCCGGGCCGGGTCGCGCCCAGTCGGGTCGGACCCAGACCTGGGTCGGGTCGACCCGGTTCGGGCCGACCCAGGGGGGTTGGGCCGGGCCGGTCGGGGCCCAGACCCCCCGTTTTCGGACCTTTTTGGTCTTTTGCCCCTATCTTGAGCTACGGGCCTCTGATCGATGTACCGTCAGCGGTGATGCGATCCTTCGACCGAGACGGTCATTTTGACATATCGCACTCAAGGTTTTAGAATACTTTGGGTTCGGCCGGGTTGGTTCGTACACGAAACCAACCGGGCCCTCGAAGCAGAAACACTCGTATCTTGAGCTCCGGATGTCCGATTGACGTACCGTCGACTTTGATGGATTCCTCTTAGTGAGACGGATCTTTTGGCTTAATTCGACCGAGGTTTGGATGCAGGTGGAGTATGGTCGGGTTGTTTTTTCCTTAAAAACCAACCGGGTCCCTGGGACGAAAAAGCCAATAACTCTCAAACCAGGCGTCTGATTGACGCGCCGTCTGCGACGTTGAGTTCCTGTTGACGATACAGAACTTTTAGATACATCAACTCTGGACTATGTGTTAGTTGATGTATCAGCTTCTCGGCTCATGGAGCGGACCCTCCCGAATGAGATTGCTGTGTGCGGGAACCCTAGTGCTGGTTGCGACTGCGACGACGACGACGACTGTGAAGAGATCCTCAGTGGATTCGACGACGACTATGCAGAGATCCTCAGTGGATTCGACGACGACTACAACACTCAGCGATCCTTTTTGGATCAGTGCTACCGATCCTGTGTGGGTCAGCGCTCAACGGTCCTGTGTGGGCCAGCGCATACAGATCCTATGTGGGTCCGATCCTGTGTGGGTCTTTGCGGGGGTTAGTTATCTATCGATCCTGTGTGGGTCAGATCCTTTGTGGGTCATTGCGGGGGTTAGTTACCTATTGATCCTGTGTGGGTCAGATCCTTTGTGGGTCATTGCGGGGGTTAGTACCTATCGATCCTTTGTGGGTCCGACGGCTTATATGAATCAGTGGAAATATCTGATCATCTCTATCGTCATAAAAAGAAGTATTCCTGTGTGAGCTGAATCCTGTTTTGCTTTCCTATGTGGATTTTGTTGTGCTATCCTGTGTGGATTTATGTTTTTCTTTCCTGTGTGGACTGGTTTGTACTTGGGTTCGGATGTTGGAGCCAAACGAGAATTGATGACTTAGGTATATGTATGGGCATATACCTAAGCAGTGTCAGATGTTACTTCGTGACTGTATCTTTCCTTTGTGGATTATCCTTTGTGGATTCTGGGAGACCTTCGGGGGTCTCGGGGTCCCTACTGAGTAGCTTATACTCACCCCTGCACGGGCTATGCCCGCACTACATTGTGTTGGTTGTAGATGAGAGACAGCGCTGATCGTGGTTGAGGCTTGTGGAGCAGGACGGTACCTGGAGGTGGACCACTGGGCGGGACGTACTCGGAGCAGTCGGCTGGACCCGAGGAGCAATGGAGGCTATCTCTACCCACCCTTCAGGTGGGATTTCCAGTGGACAGCTTGACGTTGCGGCTTTACTTTTCAGTTGCTGTTTTCCCTTTCCAGTTGTACTTTACTTTCAGTTTGGGTTTGTATACTGACCCACTTGCACTTCCGTATTTGCTGTTGTACTCAGTTTTTACTTAGTGATTACTTCTGCCTGCTTACTCTGTGGTGTTTTTGGTTTACTTTACAAAGGCAATGCCTTCCCTTTTTACCGGGATTTACGCCTTGGTGCTAGTCACCAGCCCCTGGCCTATGGAAGGCGGGCTTGGGGTAGTCACAACACGGGCCCCGAGGACGGGTCGTGAAAAATTGGTATCAGAGGAGTTCGGTTCTACCGCAGAACTCGGGACTCTGAACTTTTTCTATGTGAAGAAATAGTGATTAGCGTATTGGGTGTGGTTATCAGCCAGGGAGTCCAGTGTTGGTGCGGTGGCCGACGTATCCGTACACCAGGACCCCGACTTCTGATTTCCGACTTAATGCACAAAAACATTGATTGCATGTGTGTTTCAAGTTTTCTTTGTGATTACTTTGTGTCAGCTCACCAGGTGTACTGTTTTGACCATGGCGCACCTGTTTCCTTTTCAGGATGGCCCCACGATGACAGCCAGCTAGGGTTCCAAGAGTTGAGCGTGACGACATCCCACCGAGCAACGAGGCCTCGATACAGGGCCCTTTGACAGTAGAGGCACCGATGATACCTCTACCCGCCGAGCCACCGATGCTTCCAGCCCCAGCCACTGACGATGCACGTCGCCTTAGTACACTGCACGAGTTCCAGTGCCAACGACCGCCCAGGTTCCGCGGGGAGATGGACCCCCAGGAAGCCGAGGACTGGCTGGAGGCAGTGGTCCGAGTTTTTAGGTTAGTGAGGACACCATAAGACCTTATGGTGATCCTCACGGCGATCCTACTGCACGCGGCAGTAGACAGATGGTGGAGCTTGATGCTCTAGGTGCACGATGATTCATCTCTTCTCTGGACGGACTTTGAGAGCCTCTTCCGCTCAGAGTTCATCCCAGCCACCCTCCGTGCAGTGCGCATCCAGGAGCTTCTTCAGCTGCGGTAGGGCATCTTGACGGTCGCCCAGTACTCGGCGAGATTTACCGATCTCTCGCGCTACTCTACAGACATGGTACGAGACCCATTCTTCTGGGCCCGGACCTTTGAGAAGGGTTTGATACATGAGATCAGGGCATCACTGATCTCCCTCAACATTCCGACCCATGCAAGAGTACTGGAGCGAGCCCTTTTGATCGAGAGCTTTCTTGCTGAGTCTTCCCTAGCGGCGAGACCTACCGCGGGGCGGCATGTAGCAGAGTCTTCTACAGCAGGCAGTCGATGGATGACTCATGGGTCCAGGTAGACCAGACCCTCAGGCAGACGACCTTAGGACACTGGCTCAGTAGTGCGGGGCACACAGCGCGAAGCCAGTCTTTCGAGAGGCAGAAATTGCTATACATGCGGCGGGCAGGGTCACATGGCTCGTGACTACCCGAACCACCGTGCCGAGGAGCAGCAGATGGTTGAGGGGCCACCCCAGTAGAGGCATAGGGTCGACCGTGGTGGTCTGCAGGGAGTAGGTGGACGAGGCAGAGGAGCTAGCCGAGCAGCAGGTGGTGGGCGACGCTTTGAGGCTCTACCACCACCACCACCAGGAGGTCCACCCCGGCGACAGGGAGCTGGCGAGTAGAGACATGCACAGCTCCAGGCAGCGGAGGCCTATGACCACGGCGCACCCCAGATGATTCGAGGTACTATCTGTGTCTATTCCACCCTTGCTTCAGTTCTTATAGACATAGGAGCGAGTCACTCTTTCATAGCCACTGCCCTTGTTCGGAGCTCGGAGATTCCGACAGAGCCGTTTGCTCGATCCTTACGGCTAGAGACTCCTACGGGAGCAGACTCGACGATTACGCACTGGTCCCGGCAGTGTGAGCTTACTCTAGGAGGCGAGAGATTCGGCTGGGATCTTCTTGTAGCGGCGTCGAGGCCTTACGACGTCATCTTAGGCATGGATTGGTTATCAACAGTCCATGCAAAGAATTACTGTATTAGGCGCAAGGTGCGATGTGTACGCACCGACGGGAGCAGGTTCACCTTCACCGGCGAGAAGGGAGCCTTCGCAACACAGGATGGACTTCCGCAGAGGAGAGGAAAACCCATCAATCATCAGTTGTCTAGCCTCATCCAAGGAGCAGTTGACGTGTGGAGTCCTAGTTTTCCTGCAGTGGTGGATCAGTATGTGGACATCTTTCCCGACGACGTTCCAGGACTACCTCCTCGCAGAGAGGTAGAATTTTATATTGATCTATACGCCGAGACAGCCCCGATATCCACTCCAGTATATTGGATGTCCCCCGATGAGCTTCGAGAGCTACGGGTATAGTTGGAGGACTTACAGGGCAAGGGATTCATCCGACCCAGTGTTTCACCCTGGGCTTCCCCGATATTGTTCGCCAAGAAGGCGGACAGGAGCTTGCGACTTTGTGTCGAATATCGTCGCCTGAACCAGGTGACAATGAGGAACAAGTATCCGCTACCAAGGATTGATGACCTCTTCGATCAGCTAAAGGGAGCACGGTGGTTCTCGAAGATAGACCTCAGGTCAGACTATCATCAACTCAAAGTTTGGTACGAGGACGTGCAGAAGACGACCTTCAGATGTCGTTATGGCCACTATGAGTTCTTGGTTATGCCATTCGGTGTAACCAATGCTCCAGTAGTGTTCATGGGCCTCATGAACAAGATCTTTCAGCCATACCTCGATCGATTTGTCGTGGTTTTCATCGATGACGTTTTGATATACTCGACGACTGAGGAGGAGCACGCTTACCACTTGCGTGTTGTACTAGACACACTCCGAGAGAACCAGCTTTATGGAAATCTCTCTAAGTGTTAGTTCTGGATACGTGAGGTCCACTTCTTGGGACATGTCATCTCTTAGGTGGGAGTTGCGGTGGATCCTGCGAAGATTGAGGCAGTGCTAGCTTGGGAGCCACCCAAGAGCACGATGGAGGTGCGAAGTTTCTTGGGACTAGCTGGATACTACCAGAGATTTGTGCCAGACTTCTCCAGAGTTGCGGCACCACTCTCTACTTTGATGAAGAAGGTTAAACTCTTTGTGTGGTCAGACAGATGTCATTAGAGCTTCCAGAAGCTGAGACAGAGATTGACCAACACCCCTATCTTGAGGTTGCTTGAGGAGGGAGTAGGGTATGTAGTCTACTGTGATGCACCAAGGACCAGAAGCGGATGTGTCTTGATGCAGGAGCGGGAAGTGATCGCCTATGGATCATGTCAGTTGAGGCCGCATGAGAAGAACTACGCTACCCATGACCTGGAGTTAGCAGTAGTGGTCTTCGCTCTGAAGACATGGAGACACTATCTGATGGGCGAGCGCTTTACAGTCTTTTCTGACCATCAGAGTCTCTGGCACATCTTCTCTCAGAAAGACCTGAACCTTAGACAGTGGCGATGGCTCGAGTTCCTCCAGGACTATGACTTTGAGATAGTCTATACTTTTGGGAAGGGGAATGTGGTAGCCGATGCTCTCAGCAGGAGGACGGGCATTCAACTACTTGAGGAGGCGACAGAGTAGCTAGCCTCTTTGCAGATATCCTTTATGGATAGAGATGGAGCATCCTTCCTTCAGTCTCTCATAGTTACCCCTCCACTACTACAGTGGGTCAGAGAGGCATAGCGTGGGGACGCTGACTGTGAGACGCGACGTACACAAGTATCCTCAGGTCAGGCACCTGATGGTTTCTCCTTTGGAGCAAAGCACAGCGTCCTTTTCATAGGACGTACCTTGGTACCAGTTGCTTTACGGGAGGAGGTGCTGAGAGAGTTTCACACTTCTCCATTGGAGGTACATCCTGGAGTGGTGAAGATGTACCAGGACCTTAGATGACAGCATTGGTGGCCAGGCATGTAGAAGTTTGTAGCAGAGTTCGTTTCTCGATGCCTCACCTGCCAGCAGGTGAAGGCAGAGCACTAGGTACCAGCAGGCTTGGTACAGCCCTTGGAGGTCCCGAAGTGGAAGTGGGACGGGATATCTATGGACTTCGTGACTGGACTACCATGCACTTCCAGAGGTCACAACTCCATTTGGGTGATTGTCGACCGACTCACCAAGTCAGCTCACTTCTTACCCATCAGAGAGCAGGGCTCAGTGGAGAGCTTGGGACGTCTCTACATTCAGGAGATTGTACGGATTCATGGTGTGCCATCATCTATCGTCTCCAATCAAGATGCTTGCTTTACTTCCCGACTTTGGAAGGGGTTGTAGGAGGCGTTCGGGACGCAGCTACGTCTGAGAACCGCCTTTCACCCTCAGACAGATGGTCAGACGGAGAGGACCATTCAGACTCTCGAGAACATGCTTCGCGCATGTGTCCTCGACTTTGGTCGTAGCTGGGAGGACCACCCACCCTTGGCGGAGTTTGCGTACAACAAAAACTACCACTCCACCATTATGATGGCACCGTACGAGGAGTTGTACGACCGACCTTGAAGATCTCCTTTGTGCTGGATAGACCCTGGGGAGTTAGAACTCATGGGACTAGAAATGGTCCGGGCCATGACAGAGAAGGTCCAGGTCATCTAGGAGCAGATGTGGACAGCTCAAAGACGGTAGAAGTCTTATGCTGACAGGAGTCGGAGGCCACTAGAGTTCGAGGATGGAGACCACTTCTTCTTGCGCGCCTCACCTAGACATGGTTTACGGAGATTTGGCCGAGGTGGCAAGTTGTCTCCACGATTCATCCGACCATTCCAGGTCCTCAGCAGGATTGACGAGGTGGATTATCGCCTGGTTCTACCACCTCAGTTGCACTGGGTGCACGCCGTCTTCCACGTATCCCAGCTGAGGAGATACGTGCACGATCCGTCGCATATCATAGACCATGGGGAGCTAGACGTTGATGATGAGGCGACTTTTGCGGAGGTCCCAGTGGAGATCGAGGATCGACAGGAGCGGGTCCTATGTGGATGATCAATTTCTCTTGTGCACATAAGATGGCAGCACGAGAACCTCTAGGAGAGCACTTGGGAGCGGGAGGCTCAGATGCATGCTCAGTACCCACTTTTGTTTCCCTAGTTTATGATGTATCTTTACGGGGATGTAAATCCCTGAGGTGGGAGTGATGTAAAGACCTGTAAATTTTAAGGAAATTTTTTTTCTTAATTTTCTTTGGAATTTTAAAAGAACTCAGTTTCTGACGGCACCTGATTCCGAGGCCCGGTGTGCCCGGAATCATTTTCTGAAGTTTGGCTCGGGTATGTTCACTGAACGAACGAGCGGGTTTTTCTAACTTTTGAACCGGTGCTCGGAATAGAATTCCGAGGGCACCGATGGAATCACAGCGCCAGTATTTTCTTAGAAACGCCTTTTCCGGAGTTGCGTTTGCTCGGGTGTGGTTTTTAGTTTTTGGGGTTAAGTTAAGAAATAAAATAAAGTGGTGCGACAACTTTATTTTATTTCACTTAAAGCCACTTAAAGCCACTTAAGCTAAGTTGAAGCGGATGGGGTGGAATCCAAAATATCCTACCCACTTGGTAGGATATTTGTGAGGTGGTACCCGCACGAGCCCCACCGTTTCTTTTCCTCTAAGTAACGCACCCGCGAAAAACTCCTCTTTAATGTAAGTCAACTGGTGCGTTTTCTAAAACTCTTAACGCTCCTATTAATTGGACAGTTAAGACGTTACAATTAATTCACCAAATTAATGGTTCGTTTCTTAAATTGTTTTTTCAAATTGTTGGCATGTAATAAAATAAGACCAACACACGTTTTTATTGGGTGCGGATTGTTGAGAGGATTTGGAGAAACTCTATCTTCATCCTCCTTCACGAAGAACGCCAAGAACGCGAAGAACACCGGCCTTCGACGAAAGGCGATGAAGAACGCCGAACCCTTGGAGATCGACGACGCGACGCCGTGTACCGCGACGCCGACGATCCTCCTCCCGCGACGTTCTTCTGTGACAATCCTTCCCCACAACAATCTCCGATCATCAACTGCTTAAGGTAGGGGAATACAGATCTTTTAAATTTCCTTTGTGGATTTTATCCTCAACATGGATTTAATTCGTGAAATTGAATCTGTGTGTTTTCTTTAACCCTCTAAGATCGTCGACATGACACCGTGTAATGTGACGCGACGATCCTCTTCTTCCGCAATGGTCAATTCTGCGAAGAAATCTCGTCCGATGACAACGACGATGTAGGGGTTTATTCTTTTTAAATATTTGTGATTTATAACTGCGGCATATGATTAAATATTTTTTGTGAGACTTTTTAAACCGCTAACGCGGTGGGTGCGGACTAACGAACAAGTCCGAACCCACCGCCCCTTTCGTTCTTGGTGTGCGAAATGGCGGACGTCGACAAAGCAGGCCACACGGGCAACGCGGGGTCCTCGTAGTGAAGAATGGACCCTGAGAGGACCTTTGCCGAATATGGCATAATTTTCTGACCACCGGAACTCGTCTGGTGGTCCGTAGAGTGTCCCGCCGGCGCGCCACGCCGGCACGGCGGCGGCGCCCAGCGCGGCACCGTGGAGACCCGCCGCGGCTGAAGCCACGACGGAGGGCCGACCATCCCGCGACCGCGCGGGACCGGCAGAGGAGCACGGGATGCGGCGGGCTGCCGCATCCCCTGGAAAGGGCGGCCCCACGCGGGGCCGCGGCTACCTCACGCGGGGGCAGCGCGCCCCCCACCCGCTGCTCGTCCGTAACAGCCGAGCCGACCCGCTGGCCAACCGGCCAGCCGGGTCGCGCCCAGGCCGGGCCGGGCCGGGTCGCGCCCCGCCGAGTGGGACCCGGTTCGGGCCGACCCGGGGGGGGGGGGGGGGGTTGGGCCGGGTCGGTCCGGGCCCAGACCCCCCGTTTTCGGACCTTTTTGGTCTTTTGCCTATATCTTGAGCTACGAGCCTCCGATCGACGTACCATCAGCGGCGATGCGATCCTTGGACCGAGAGTGTCATTTTGACATATCGCACTCAAGGTTTCGGAATACTTTGGGTTCGGCTGGGTTGGTTCGTACATGAAACCAACCGGGCCCTCGAAGCAGAAACACTCGTATCTTGAGCTCCGGACGTCCGATTGACATACCGTCAACTTTGATGGATTCCTCTTAGTGAGACGGATCTTTTTGATTACTCCGCCCGAGGTTTGGACACAGGTGGAGTACGGTCAGGTTGGTTTTTCCTTAAAAACCAACCGGGCCCCCTGGGACGAAAAAGCCAATAACTCTCAGACCTGGCGTCCGATTGACGCGCTGTCTGCGACGTTGAGTTCCTGTTGACGATACAAATCATTTGGATACATCAACTCTGGAATATGTGTCAGTTGATGTATCAGCCTCTCGGCTCGTGGAGCGGACCCTCCCGAACGAGCTTGCTGTGTGCGGGAACCATAGTGCTGGCTGCGACTACAACGCCGCCGACGACTGTGCAGAGATCCTCAGTGGATTCGACGATGACTGTGCAGATATCCTCAGTGGATTCGATGACGACTACAACACTCAGAGATCCTTTGTGGATCAGTGCTACCGATCCTGTGTGGGTCAGCGCTCAGCGGTCCTGTGTGGGCCAGCACCTACAGATCCTGTGTGGGTCCGATCCTGTGTGGGTCTTTGCAGGGGTTAGTTACCTATCGATCCTGTGTTGGTCAGATCCTTTGTGGGTCATTTCGGGGGTTAGTTACCTATCGATCCTGTGTGGGTCAGATCCTTTGTGGGTCATTGCGGGGGTTAGTACCTATCGATCCTTTTTGGGTCCGACACATTAGATGAATCAGTGGTAATATCTGATCATCTCTATCGTCATACAAAGAAGTATTCTTGTGTGAGTTGAATCCTGTTTTGCTTTCCTATGTGGATTGTGTTGTGCTATCCTGTGTGGATTTACGTTTTTCTTTCCTGTGTGGACTGGGTTGTACATGGGTTTGGATGTTGGAGCCGAACGAGAATTGATGACTTAGGTATATGTATGGGCATATACCTAAGCAGTGTCGGATGTTACTTCATGATTGTATCTTTACTTTTTGGATTATCCTTTGTGGATTCTGGGAGACCTTCGGGGGTCTAGGGGTCCCTACTGAGTAGCTTATAATCACCCCTGCATGGGCTATGCCCGCACTACGTTGTGTTGGTTGCAGACGACGAACAACGCTGATCGTGGTAGAGGCTTGCGGAGCAGGACGGTACCTGGAGGTGGACCACTGGGCGGGATGTACTCAGAGCAGTTGGCTGGACCTGAGGAGTAGTGGAGGCTATCTGTACCCACCCTTCAGGTGGGATTTCCAGTGGACAGCTTGACGTTGCGGCTTTAATTTTCAGTTTCTATTTTCCCTTTCCAGTTGTACTTTACTTTCAGTTTGGGTTTGTATACTGGCCCACTTGCTCTTCCGCATGTACTGTTGTACTCAGTTTTTACTTAGTGTTTACTTATGCCTGCTTGCTCTGTGGTGTTTTTGGTTTACATTACAAAGGCAATGAATTCCCTTTTTACCGATATTTACACCTTGGTGCTAGTCACCAGCCCCTGGCCTATGGAAGGCGGGCTTGGGGTAGTCACGACACGGGCCCCGAGGACGGGTCGTGACAGAATATATCTCATAAATTCTCAGGGTGTTACATTCTGACCCATATAAAATGAATTTCTCCGTCGAAATTCATCGGGGTTATAAATGGTTTTCTACTTAAAAGATTCTTTAATAGAAACCCACATCGTAAAAAGGAATAATAAAACTTCATTTTAAAAAGTAAAGTTATAAAAATAATGATTACCCAATTTAAATTATCACTGGGTTTCCACATATAATAACATAGGTGGGAAGTGAAAACTTGGATATGGAAGACAAATCTAACCATCAAGTTCTGATGGATAGTGATAGAGAATAAGGTTTGGATAATGTTAACTACCAGAAATCCATAAATCTGTGATGATTTAAGGGGCCATCTAATTCACCAGATAATAAGGTACTAGGATAAAATTTTTGGTTTTCAAGATACCTTCCCTAATGTTGAATAATTTTTCATGATAATAAATACTTACTTGATTTTGGTACAATTTCACCATTGTTCGTGCCTTGAACAATTTCCAATTCATTTCTTATTTAATGAAATGAAGTCAAAATTTTCATTCTTGAAGCGTTAGAAAATCATACAATAGAATGATAGGTCATTCCATCTATCTCTATCACAAAAAAGGTTAGCACAATTTATTAACTATATGTAAGTCCATCTATGGTGTGATTAATTGTATATGGTTCCAAAAATGGACTTATACTTCATATATAATACTTCTTAATAAAATAAAAGAAATTTTTACTAACCAGGGACTTCCTATAGGGCCGTGGTAGGTGATAAAGGCATGTCACACTTTAGTTGCGGGTTCGATTCCCATAGCCTTGTCCGACGCGATGGGTTATCGCCCATCCTATGGGTTGTCCTTTTTCTGAAACTATACTATTATAATATTCCCTAAATAATATATAAAAAAATTATAACCTTAAACTATAATATCTGATTTCCAACATAATCCATTCCAATCTTTACGCTTATGCAAAATACTTTTGTCCTATCTCACAGAACAAAAAACAATTATCAGAAAGGTCAAATAAAAGGAATGTGAATTTTATCATTTATCCCCCATATATCACAAGATATATCTTTTTGGTCACAATCGAAACATTTTAAGGACTTCATCATGAATTCTCTTGAAATATGATAATAACATAAATTACCATAGAACCTTAGTGAAAACATGAATTCTATCAAAAATAAATCTTTATATACACGAAATATACCAAAAATTCTATATATTCAAACCATGATATCTCTTTGTCCGTTTATCCGTCATGAGATCATTAATACTATCAAACATATTATTTACTTATCCCTTCATTTTGTTCATAACATTTTATTTCCAAAAATATTTTAATAACCATTCATGGTTACCAATACCATTCGACATATAATTTCAAATACTTAAGGGAAAAAATATTGTAATAATCATTAAATGTTTCATTATTCCATAGTACCATTAAATTACTTATTTAAAATTACTCTTGATAAACATCCAATAATTATACTACCTTATTAAACCATTGACCGAGCTTTATCTTTTTATTCCTCAACACTTCTTTCATCTCATATATCATTTGAAGTCTCTTCATCATCAATAACATAAATACTACCCATATGACCATGCTGATTCTCTTCATGAGATTTTCCCTTAGGGAATTGATTATAATAATGCATATACATTCCACAATTTAATGCATTTAACCATTGTTGATGTCTTAGTAATACCAATATCCTTGTCCATTGTGTTAACAAAACCTTTACCTTTGAGATTAATAGATTTGTGTAATTCTTTTCCACACCCTAAGAATCTTCAAATTCCTTTGAAACATTCTCCTTGATGTCTCTTCCCACATGATTAACATGAGTAAAATTAAACTTTATTTCCTCTATGATCACCATGAAACTACATCTTTCTCCTATTAGCTGCTTTAGTAAACTCACCAAAGTTGAGATTATTGATCATATTATGAGATTGATGATTAGGCATAATAATGATGTTTCTCCTTCCATCTCCCATTTCACTTGGTTTTAATGGATACTATCATTCCATTTTCCATAATATTCTCCATTAACATGAATCCTCCTGTTTTTGGCCATTTTCTAAAACCCATAAATAATATTGTGAAAGGAAAAAATAATATTAGGAAAATAATATAATCAAGGGGGAGTAATTTAAATCAATAACATCTTAGGATTATTCCTAGGTTATTCATGATCATTACCATAATTCTCAGATTGTAACCTACAGTTATACTTAACCTTTATTATATCCCTAGACATAACATTGAAACATCTCTTTGTATCTCACTAAAGTTTTCGCATCCTAGTTTCCAATGGTTGACTAAACCTCCGCTCTAATACCAACTGTAGAGACTCAAGATTAACGTACATGGACATTACATTTCTTATGTGGAACACTTAATACATGAAAAAAATACAAAAGACCGTATTAATTTAGTGCCTTTGGAAACTCATAACAAAATCATCTAATCATGGTGAAAAATCTTCAACATCTTCCATAAAGATATTCCCAATTGTGTTTTCCTACCTAAAAAATTTCTTTATATCTTGGGGAAAAGAAAACATAAAACGTGTGAGCTCAAATTCTCATTAAGTTTAAACAAGGATAACATAAAACAAACCATAGAAATTTGAACGTAAAAACATGAACATAAAGTTTAAACCTCAACATCTTGAGTAATGACATAAATCTTAGTAGTACGTAAGGAATGGATCATAAAGGAACACTGACCATGATAGAATATCATTTTCATAAAACATGTAATTTTGGAAAACTAATAAGAACATATTATGATTTCTATAGTATCCAAGGCATTACTACCAAGACCATCATAGTGGACAAAATCCATTACTGAACCGGGTTTACTTGCCGTTCGAGCCATGTATTACTGAACCAGATTTACCTGTCATTCTAGTCATGTCTATCTCATGAAATATAAATCTTTTCCCAATTAATTGGAGGGATATATAGGTCCCACTCATCTCATAATGAAATCATTATTATATGTTCCACAAAACATAAATCAGTAATCACATCATAACCCATGAAATAAAACGGGATTCTTAAACATCATTTTATCATAACATAATCCATATATGATAAATAGACTTCATAAAAAATTAATTCCATCATAAACAAAATAAAATAAAATAAATAATATAAGTAGAAACATAACCCTAAGTCAACTTATATGGAAAATAATTTTGATAAAACACTTGAAAATACTTATTGAGGAAAATATCATTTCTTCTTAAAAAGCGATTCATTTTCTCAAAATGTCATGAAATTTTAAAAGAAAATAATTTAGTTGAAAATAAAATTTAAATAGTGCAGAGGAAGATTCATGGAAATAAAGTGTTAATAAGATGTAAAAATAAATTCATACTGTATAAGTTAAAAAAACATTCTTCTCATACTTTTTCCAGAAAAGTAAAAAATACCATGTATGGTAAACAAAAGAAAGATTCCTTCCATACAATGTAGTAAATTTCAAAAATGGGTAAAAATGACATTAAAAATACATAGAATAAAGTTAAAAATTTCATGAAAACATTTTTATAAAACATGAACATGGATGATAAAAATATCTCCAGAAAATACTTAAGTATAAGAAATCTCCGATAAAAATGATATTTAAAAAATTATCCCTTACCTTAGGTCCGATTTCTTCCTTATGTGTCTGAAACTCATTTATAGTGGGTTTAAACATTATAATGACTTGTAAAAGAACCATAATAATATTTATGATATCATATATGATTCACTTACGACTTTATATTACCCGTTCATTTGTCAATTCCATGTTAAAGCAACGTTTTGGGTAATAATCGTTTTATTTATCAAACGTGTTTGGACTATTATTCTTGATATGATTACATAGATCATGATTTAATTACTTCCAAAATTAAAAACATGATTTATATATAATATATACTTAGTATATAAATATATATAATAGATTGATAAATGGAATGGAATACACTGTTCATGGAGACAATAGACCGAACGTACGAATGAATGCTGTTTTCATTTCCTTATTAAATTGAATGAAAGTAAGTAAATGACATATATATAAATATAAATCCAGTATAATTATTATGTAATATATTTTCTGACTATTTATTATATATACTTTATAATCATTCTTGAATTGTTAACATGAAGAATTAATCTCATCGCGTCGTGGAGACGGTAAGGCGTACGTACGCACGAGCGACGATATCGTTTCCATAGTTGTTGAAAAGTATTGAATTGGATGTTGTATAATATCTCATAATTATTATCATTTTATAATAATCATATATAATTATTATTTACACCATTATACCCATCCAAGTAAGGTGGTGGTGAAAAACAGATTCCACCATGGCATGGAGATAGTAATCTATACGTACACATGCGTAATGATTACATTTATCATAGGAAATATTGAAGGTGAAATAGGATTTTTTCATATTTATAATAAAATATATGTATATTAGTGATACTAATGTTATTAATTTATAATGAAACAACTAAAAATATGAAGTTGAAGAATAAATAAATTTGAATGAATCGATAGAAGAGATTACCTCTTCCTTGACGTGCCTCCTTTAAATTTCCTCTTAGGGCACTAGAGTTTGTATTTTGAGAATACCAGAACCTCTAAAGAGTAACTAGGGAAGTTGATAATGGAAATGGGTAGGGTTTGGACGAGCTTAAAGGCTCAAAATGGAGTGAATAAGAGAGGGAGGAGGTTCCCATTTATAAGAGAGGAGAGGGACACTTTAGGAAAGTTCCAAAATATTAATTTATTATAAATTTAATCTCGATTTAAAATGGTCCAAAACTTATTTAATTATAATATAAGATGATTATTTTTCAAATAAAAATCATGCAATATTTTTTTTTCAATTTTTGAAATTTTTTTATCCTTATATTTTTGGTTTTACCCTTATTTTACCCTTTTTAATCGTACCATGATATCATGTTATTTACACATTGTGGGTTAATGTAATTACCATATAATTTTAAAAGACCCTAAAAAAGTTATTTATGAAATATTTGGACTTATATTAACCATTTTGACAAATATTATATTTTTAGGAATTTAATATAATTTAATAAACTATTTTCTGTTTAAGTCATGAATTGTGTCAATTTTGGACACTATTCAAACTTGACTTTTTTAAAAATTCATAAAAACATTATTACTTAGAAAAAAAGGCATTAAATAAAATCTACTATGTCAATATCATCCATAAAATTATTTGATGACATCAAAATAACAAAACTACATTTTTTGTAATATTTATAACTTCATTTATTTGAATCTTTCATTAATGATGTAATCACTTCATTATAATTGTGTCAAAAATAAATATATTTATCTAATTTATAAAAATTATAAATAAAATACCATGATTTAGGAAATATTTTTATATTTCTAATGAATATTTATATACATAGAGATATATTATATAACCCCATATTAAAATCGATTTAGTAAAAGATATATGTTTAGGTTATAATTATCTTTACTTTAAATTAATTCTTATAAAGTGTCATTTTTACATCCAAGTAAATCCATGGGGTTCCCAAATATACCCAAGGATGGATGTGGTTAGACATATCTCATCCAATAGGATTAGGTCATTTGGTAGGGAAGTTTAATATTATTATAATATTATTTTTTTACTATTATTTACCAGATTTACCCTTTAACCATGATAAATAAAATAATTTCTGAATTTACTATTCATAATTTCCAAAAATAAAATGTAACTATTTAAAAAATTTGAAAAATATTATTCAAATAATGAATCGATTTTTTGAAATTCAAAACACAGAAGTTGCAGTAATTAATTTAAAATTTACCCCGTTGTTTAAAAAAACGGGGTTTTGTTAAAAACAATGCAAAAAATTGAAAATTTTTTACATATGATTTCAATATAAAATTAATGAAAATGACTAAAATTTTATTAAAATATAAAAATAAATAATATTTATACTTTAAAACCATACCACAATATATTTTAACCATATAAATTATTTCGATTAATTTTTTTTTTCAATTAAAATTTAGCGTATTTTCACAATTAATCAAAATATGAATGTTATCATAAAATTATTAAAAATTTATCCGAAGTAAAATTTTATTTTTTGCTTCTAAATAAGAAGTTTATCTTGTCAAATATAACTTATAAAAGTATCAAAAACTATATTTCAAATGGGTGGGCCATCAAAAGGTGGTAAAAATGCATTCTTTTGAAAAATACATCTTTTATCCAAAAAATTGATTTTTTTCTCATATCATGTGTAAGATGAATGTTAATGTTATATAAAATTCATAATGTGGTTAAGACTATTCATAATGGTTAGTTTATATCCCATCAAATAATAATATTTTAATAATATATCATTGTTTAGCGAAACTCGGTATCGCGTACAACACAAACTATCGAAGAAGGTCACTCTTAAATGTAACACAATCCAAGTCAGTGTTGAGTGTAGTTAAAGCTTACTTTGGTGTTGTGTATAAAAGAATCAAAACTTAGTTCATTTATAAATTGAATAAAATCTATAATTTGTGTTTTGTGAAATGAATTCTATCAATAGAACATGAAATTGTGTATAACACAAGACATGAATAGTGTTGCATATACTAAAAGATAATACGGTGTTGTGTATAGCACAATATAATCTTGGTGTAGCATACAACACAAGACATCAATGAAATTAAAAGTAATATATCCCATAAAATTTCTGGGTGTTACAACCTCGGCCTGCCTGAACCCACAAAGCTCTGTTTGGTCCTAGTCCGTAAAAAGGTCCCTTCTCTTCACAAGACATGACACATGTGGGCAAAGAGCATGTAAGGGTGAGTATAAAAATACTCAATAGGACACCCCAAAGCCACAAAACAATACACAAAGAAAGTGGTATAGTCATATCTACATAGTATATATCTACAACACATATAACAAGAATATCTAGATATAGTCAAAATAAGACATACAGTCTATAGGTAAGTCACAACTAATGTATACCAACACTGGGGATTTAGTCCAAAGATTCCATGAAGAACTTATCTAGGAGAACAAACTCTTGATTCTGATAGCACCAATGAAATTTTTCCAAGAAGTACTATTCTTCAGAAATCTTCGTGAGAGAGATACATTGATAGATATGAAGAGAGAGATCTGATACCATAGATGAGGATCAAAACCAGGGCCATGGGGTGATACCAACAACTCTATCTGGATTAACACACTAAGTAGAGGATTAACACCCAGTGATGTTGGTCATGTCAATACTAAGTAATCTACCTAGGACATTAAAAATTAATAGAGGATCCTGCTCCGGGTGTCTTAGAGGGGATTCCAACAACTCTATCCAGAAAGTCCAGTTGAAGGGATCAAACTCCTATGAGTATGAAATGATAGCAAGTAGCCTTCAGGGGATGGATATAGGAACAAAACATTAACGTATCTAAGATATAGGTGAAAAGTTTTTCAATCCATTTATAAGAGAGTACACATCATGTAGTAGGGTCACACACCCTGTCCCATGACCCTGGGTACTGCTCGTGTACAATGACCCATGTCGTTAGAACATGTCATATAGAAGATGGGTACACACTGTGTAGAAGGGTCTCACACCATGTACTTACATCTGGGGTCCCATCGTGTACTATGGACATGTGCCGACACATGGTGTAACCCCGCGTGTCTCTACCCATGTTCCAATATATAGGGTAGTCTGTGTTCTTGGTCTTGGACAAGTTGTCTGGTGGGTTACACTCCGTGTAGGAATCCCATGTACTCCACCCCATTTCCATGTATCTCCTGAGATACATGTAAATTATATGGGGAGTATCTACATGTAGTGTGATAATGTCACATGTCATGTGACATTTAACTATCTCACAAAACCCTATCCACTGTTATGTGGGGGCCACATGCTGTGTAGCCCGAACTACAAACTGTGTTCATCACGAATTTCCAGAACCACCATTTTCCCTCTTCATGCCTCAGATGATCCTATTGTGTTCAATTTAATTCTTTGTTCACCTTGAAACTATATATCCAAGGTCATATCACCATTAAAACACTAAATTGGTGGGTTTTGGGCCTTCAATCATCTCTGAAAACCGTTTCCGATCACCTGCATAAAAATCACTCAAAGAACAACATCTCCTGAATCGTTTTGATCCATACGTCTCCATATTATTCACAGATCTTCTAGGTTGTATCGATACCAAATCTTCAATTTCAGATCATTGTTCTAATAATCTAATGTGCAATGATTATTCATTCATAAACCACGAAGAATAAAGAACATGGAGAATATTGGGGGAGAAAAAGAACAATGAAAAACCCAAGGAATGAACCTTACCATTGTTCATTTGGACATCGATATTTTCCCATACTAACCATCATGAAATAAAAAAATAAAATCTCTATCAATAAACCCCAATAAAATCTAGGAATCAATTCCATCTTGGAAGAATTATTGAACTACGAATCAACCTGTTCGTTGGTTGGTCCACATTCATTGTTGAATCCAAAAATGGGGAAAGAAAAACCAAATAACACATCCAAACTCGGGATTTGATCATTCAATGAATATGATCGATCTTCACATTTCCACCATTGGAAACATCCATCAAAAATAGAATTCATATATCTTTTATCCAAGCTCCATCATCGTTTTCCTTTGAGAGAGTTCTCTAGGGTTCTCTCCAGAGCCTCCAGGAAATTCTAGTGTTATGAGACTAACCTAGGATCCCTGCTGAAAAGGCTAATAAAAAAATAAAAATTACTACATAAATTTGAAATGTTAAAATAAAATATATCTTTTAATTTATTTTATTTATTAAAATGCCAAAAACTAATTTTCCAAGATGACCCACTCCGACCGATGTTAGGTCGTTTCTAGGGTAAAATCGCTGCTCTAAACGCAATAGTGCCCTCATATTTCAGATTTGGGAACCTGTTTATATGTTATTCCACTTTTTATGGAAAAATACATGCACACGAACATGATATTTAATATTTTAATATATTTAAAACATTTATTATGAGAACCACGGGCCTCATAATCATGTGCCATCTTAGTGCCTGGTCTCGAATTAATTCCATATAATATTTAAAAATAATACATGAAAAAATCCGGGACATTAAAAATTCAATCAATCATAATGAATGTACCTTTATTAGGTATCTAACCTAAAAATAGTTACACCACAATTTTTTATTTTATAGGCTCAAAGTTAGTGTATTGGATCATAGGGGTCCGTAAAATCCCATCTCCTAGCCAGTCTCCCTGGCCCATGTCATGCACTAAGGTCAATTGACACTTCTTCCCGAAAAACACATGAAATACCCACTCTTCCTAACTCGAAACTCCATAATATATCTCAACCAAAGCATTTAATATAATTCTATCATAACCCCCTCACTCCAAAGATACCCCTCTTGGGATGACAATAAAGGAAGATAGATAATGACCCCTGAGTCCCACCTTCAGTAGGACCTGAGTTGGAAATAAGAAAAAAGGTATCAAAATCTAAAAAATGGAAGGTATTAACCTATAAATATATATAGGATCAGGATATAGGGTAAAAAACACCCTGAAAATCTATAGTATAATATAAAATAAACCCAAAACTGCCACAAAATTCATGATGAAAGTTAACAAACACCAAAAAAATTATCCAAATAAAGTACCAAAAAGATAGGTCTTATAATAGTGACTAAATAGTTGTTCCAAACCAATCTATAAATGTCTAAATTAATCCCCAAATTACTCATTAAAACTTTAAAAATAGTTTATATATGTAAATGAATCATAAAAGTATACTCAAAAGGGTCAAAACCAAGTTCTTAATTGTGCATGTGAAAACAACATGCTAATAGACTAGTAAACAAATAGAAAAACCAATGATCACCTACATAGGCCAACTAACCAAACCCAGCCTCACCATGGATCACTAAAAAAATCACCCAACCAATATAGTAATGTAGTATCAAGAACATGATAAAGTAATGCTCCCTGAAATTGCTTCCCCGCTGATTTTCTACTCTCACACCCAAACATTCAACATCCTATTCTCCTACCCTTTCCATACTGTTGTACCTCTCGTACCACTCGTTGTTTGATTTTCATGATCACAATCACCTTATTATTTATCTAACCTTGTTTTTAAGTGTTGTGGATGATAGGCAAAAGATTGCCAAAGGATTGGCCCAAGAAAGCTGGCAAAAATGGACTGAATTGCAGTCCACCGGCCAACCGGTGTGATTGCACCGGCCAGCCGGTGGACCTGGTAGAGGCATTGCCCACTGTCAGGTTCCACCGGTTAGCCGGTGGCTCTATCACCGGCCAGCCGGTGGCACCCAGATGAATAGTGTGAGCTACTGTCTCCCCACCGGCCAGCCGGTGGCTCCTCCACCGGTCAGTCGGTGGAGCCTAGACAAATTCTTCTCCTCTGCCAAGGCACCGGCCAGCCGGTGGACCTGTACCGGCCAGCCGGTAGCCCAGTCAAACTAGCCGTTGGCTTTGACCAGTCAACCCTCTTTTGGCCTCCAACGGCTCCGAGGCCCTTTACAACGGCTCCAAAGACTCCCCAAGGGTTCCATGCCTATAAATAAAGGCCAAGGAAGCCCCAGACACTTACCGGATCATATACAAAGCCACCGTACACATTTTCCATCTTTGGCGTACCTCCGGCGGACTTCCTCAAAGGAACCCTCTTTGCTCCAACAACTTCCACATCCAAGGAGCTCCTTCAAAGAAGCTTGGAAGCGGCCTTCAACATCTCCAATCAATCAAAGGCGCCCAAGACTTCCTTAAATACGGTTTTTCTTGTTTATCCTTTTTTGAGCTTAATTTGGGTTTGTGTCTACAAACCACTCTATTTCTCATCCCCTCTTTCTTTTGGGTTTCACATCACCATTAAGGTGTGAAAAGGTTGCCAAGCTTTCCTTTAAATAGCTTGAGACATAGGTGAGCTATCCTTCACCTGTAAGAAGGATAGTGGGTTCTTGCTAAACCATTAAAAGCAAGTGGGTTCTTGCTCAACCATCAAAAGCAAGTGGGTTCTTGCTAAACCAATTCAAAAGCAAGCTGTAATAGGTCCTAGTGCTACCTCAAAGCCTAGTGGGTTTCTTGCTAAAACCATTGAAAAGCAAGCGGTAGGAATCTCTCAACAGTTGAGTTGGGAGCGGAGACGTAGGCCGAGTTTTTGGCCGAACTCCGTTATCAATTCTTGTGTCTTGCCTCATTTATTTCCGCTGCACCTTTAACTTTGATTTTAATTTGTTTATCTTTTTTTAAAAGGCAATTCACCCTCCCTCTTGCCATCATTTCCCCCTTTTTCTCCGCCCAACAATTGGTATCAGAGGCAAAATTTGTGTAATACCCTAACCGGTTACAAATTCAAAGATCCATTGTGATGGCATCAACCTCTTTCGCCCCCGAAGGCTATTCCTTGGGTCGTGCTCCATTTTTTGATGGAACCGACTATAATTATTGGAAAACCCGCATGACTACCTTTCTTAGAAGCATAGGATATACTATTTACAAAATTGTCATGCAAGGTTATTCTTTGTCTTCCCCCGACGAATCCAAATGGACCCCCGCCGATATTAAGAATTTTGAGCTTGATGGCAAAGCCATGAATGCTCTTCATTGTGGGTTAGATAGAAATGAATTTAATCGTGTATCCACTTGCACCACTTCACATGAAATTTGGAAACTATTGGAAGTAACCCACGAGGGCACTAACAAAGTTAAGGATACTCGGTTAGACATGTATAGACAAGATTTTGAAAGCTTTTCCATGCATCCACATGAATCTATTTCCGATATGTTTACTTGCTTTACTGACGTGTGCAATGGTAGAAAATCTCTTGGTGATGTTGTTTCAGCTGAAACCATGGTGAAGAAGATCCTATGGGTCCTTCCGAGCTCATGGGCACCGAAAGTCACGGCAATCCAAGAAGCGAAAAATTTAAAAGAAATGCCGGTAGAAGAACTCATCGGATCTCTCATGACGTACGAGATCACAATGAGGAGGCAAGCACAAAAGGAGGGAACCCCTATCAAAACTCCAAAGAACATCGCCCTCAAGGTACAAAAGGAAGAAAGCTCCTCCTCATCATCCTCTTCATCTTCTTCATCTTCAAGCGGCGATTCGGAAATGGAGAATCTCGCCCGCCAAATGCACAAGTTTATGAAGAAGCACAAGAAGAAGAAATCCCGCAAGCACCGAAAGCAAGAACCCACTGCAAGATCTGAGCCCAAGGTAAAATGCTACGGGTGCGGCCAAAAAGGGCATTACAAGCCCGATTGCCCACTCAACAAAAAACGGGCCACGCAAAAGGAAAAAGGAAAGAAAAAGGTCCTCAAGGCGACATGGAGTGACACCTCATCATCCTCCTCCTCCTCCTCCTCAAGCGACCAAGGTACAAAATGCCTAATGGAAAAACACAAGGTAACTTCTTCCGACTCTTCTTCCTCATCCTCTAGTTCTTCTAATTCTTTCAATCATTTGTCATACGAAGAACTCCAACATGCTAGAGACCAATTAGAAAATGGTTTTCATGAACTTTCTTCTAAATTTGTTTCCTTGAAAAAGAATTTCAAAAAACTTTCCTCCGAAAAAGAACAACTTCTCAAAGAGAAGGAGGAACTCTCCCTAAAAATCCAAAATTTCCCAAATGTTGATTCTTTGGAATCAACCATCAAGGACCTTAGAGAATCCTTAGCCAAGTTCACCCAAGGTGAACAAAATTTGACCAAATTATTGGGTTCTCAAAGGGTTTCTAGGACCACTCAAGGACTTGGCTATACCAACCAAGCCTCCTCCTCCCATGCACCCACTGTTTTTGTAAGGGGGAGCTCTTGTTATAAATTTTGCAATTATTGTAAAAAACCCGGGCACCTCATTTATGAGTGTGATTGCAAAAATGCCCGGTACGGTCAACCCAAATCTTTTTTTTATTCGGATGAGTTTTATAGGAGAAGACCCGCCATGAGACAAGTATGGATTGAAAACTCCCTTCTAGCGAGTCTCTCCGGGCCTAAAATTGTCTCTTTTCAAAATCCCTCTCCCCGGTGATTTATTGTTTTTATTTAGGGGGAGTTAGGATCTTTTAAGCTTTTTTGTGTATTCAAAATTTTTCATTTCAAACTCAATTCTTGGTTTCAAATTTTTCAATTTCAAATTTTCAATTCAATTTTTCGATTCAAAACTTTCAATTCAAACTGTTATTGAATTCTTGATTCAAAACTTTCAATTCAAATTTCAAAAATTTCATTTGGTTTAAAATCTCTAACTTGTTTTTCAACGATTTCCCTCAATCAAGTTTTATGCCCCACGCTATTTTGATAATCACAAAGGGGGAGAAATTTCTTGATTGATTGGGGGAGAATCTTTTCTATCATGATTTGATTTATTTTCAAATTTTCCTTTAGGAATGTCTTTAAATTCAGTATTTTACTTTGATTATTTTGGTGATTGTGATCATCAAAATAGGGGGAGATTGTTGTACCTCTCGTACCCCTCGTTGTTTGATTTTCATGATCACAATCACCTTATTATTTATCTAACCTTGTTTTTAAGTGTTGTGGATGATAGGCAAAAGATTGCCAAAGGATTGGCCCAAGAAAGCTGGCAAAAATGGACTGAATTGCAGTCCACCGGCCAACCGGTGTGATTGCACCGGCCAGCCGGTGGACCTGGCAGAGGCATTGCCCACTTTGATTATTTTGGTGATTGTGATCATCAAAATAGGGGGAGATTGATGTACCTCTCGTACCCCTCGTTGTTTGATTTTCATGATCACAATCACCTTATTATTTATCTAACCTTGTTTTTAAGTGTTGTGGATGATAGGCAAAAGATTGCCAAAGGATTGGCCCAAGAAAGATGGCAAAAATGGACTGAATTGCAGCCCACCGGCCAACCGGTGTGATTGCACCGGCCAGCCGGTGGACCTGGCAGAGGCATTGCCCACTGTCAGGTTCCACCGGTCAGCCGGTGGCTCTGTCACCGGCCAGCCGGTGGCACCCAGATGAATAGTGTGAGCTACTGTCTCCCCACCGGCCAGCCGGTGGCTCCTCCACCGGTCAGCCGGTGGAGCCTGGACCAAATTCTTCTCCTCTGCCAAGGCATCGGCCAGCCGGTGGACCTGTACCGGCCAGCCGGTAGCCCAGTCAAACTAGCCGTTGGCTTTGACCAGTCAACCCTCTTTTGGCCTCCAACGGCTCCGAGGCCCTTTACAACGGCTCCGAAGACTCCCCAAGGGTTCCATGCCTATAAATAAAGGCCAAGGAAGCCCCGGACACTTACTGGATCATATACAAAGCCACCGTACACATTTTCCATCTTTGGCGTACCTCCGGCGGACTTCCTCAAAGGAACCCTCTTTGCTCCAACAACTTCCACATCCAAGGAGCTCCTTCAAAGAAGCTTGGAAGCGGCCTTCAACATCTCCAATCAATCAAAGGCGCCCAAGACTTCCTTAAATACTGTTTTTCTTGTTTATCCTTTTTTGAGCTTAATTTGGGTTTGTGTCTACAAACCACTCTATTTCTCATCCCCTCTTTCTTTTGGGTTTCACATCACCATTAAGGTGTGAAAAGGTTTCCAAGCTTTCCTTTAAATAGCTTGAGACATAGGTGAGCTATCCTTCACCTGTAAGAAGGATAGTGGGTTCTTGCTAAACCATTAAAAGCAAGTGGGTTCTTGCTCAACCATCAAAAGCAAGTGGGTTCTTGCTAAACCAATTCAAAAGCAAGCTGTAATAGGTCCTAGTGCTACCTCAAAGCCTAGTGGGTTTCTTGCTAAAACCATTGAAAATCAAGCGGTAGGAATCTCTCAACAGTTGAGTTGGGAGCGGAGACGTAGGCCGAGTTTTTGGCCGAACTCCGTTATCAATTCCTGTGTCTTGCCTCATTTATTTCCGCTGCACCTTTAACTTTGATTTTAATTTGTTTATCTTTTTTTAAAAGGCAATTCACCCTCCCTCTTGCCATCATTTTCCCCTTTTTCTCCGCCCAACACATACATATCACATATAAAAACAAAACTCTGATGTTGGTCAATATGCATGCATAACTTTACCACCCTCTCTAAATATATCATACCATGAAAGAATCAAGAATCAACACATCAAACCTCATCTTTCCCAAAGAAACTTAGTCCCTCAACACCAAATCTCACCCGAAGATACTTAGGCTATCACAGAACAAATCATCACATAATAAGAGTAGTAGGATGTCCTTAATGTGAAGGAAATTAACCTCATTATTTCCTCTTTCCACACATGACCCCCAACACATACCACATCACATCCTAACCTCATAACATCACATCTCACTCAATTAAACCTTGTCTATCACACCACATCTCACCAAAAAACCCAAGATAATACTATTGGGTAGTCTCCAACATCAAATCGTATCATTACTGCTGCCTAAAAATGAGCATGGAAGAGGGGCTAGCCATCCATATATATCACCACCATCCTGGATGTTAAGAAAAAACCAAAACCTAGAGCCTCTAAGTGTTGGTAGGGTTATCCTAATCAGGTGGGGTGTATATAACATAAAAATACATGATATATAGATAGAACACAATACCTAACCTTTTGGTTCACTACAACCACACTAGAATATACTACAATGCAATCACCGCACCATATATCAACTATCACAACCATTTCCACCACTATATACAACACACAACACAACCACCACACAAGCCACACATTCCAACGTTCAAATACCAGATTCACCATTCTATATTTAACAAGTTTCCACAACCACCCATTTATTAAAAAAATTTACCCCAAATTTATACATCCCATTATTAGTCATTTATCAACCAATTAATTTATTCATTTCATTCAACATAATAATTTATTTCATTTATAACCAAGAAACTAACACTACCATAACATACCACAGCTAGCCCAACTCACATTAATCATCTCCAAAACACCACAACTTCAACACACAATATCATCACACAAAAACAACACCAAAAAATATCACCAACCCACATCTCCACCACCATGTGCCTCAACCACCAAACAACTATCCACATCACACCCATTCCAACCAACCACTTTATTCCACATCACATCCCACTCACAACCTAGTCTGTCACCACCAACATCTTATGAAATCCCAAAAAACATATGTCAATATAACAAATAAACCTTAAAAAACAATAAAATATCTCATTATAGACAATTTATTCAAGGTATTTCATCACATTACTTATTTATTTAGCATGGGTATTATACATCAAAAACATTTCCATGGGAAACCAATTTGTTATTCATATATATGTTATTTAAACTTTTATTTAGTGTGAAATAAAACACCAACATAGAAATTATCTCACATCCTATCAACTATAGAACATGTAAGGCTCTAAACATCTATGATTCTCAAAAAGGTAAAAAAAATTCATAAAGTCATCGGCAACATATATCAAAGTAGTAAAAACATGCGATTTCCCTAATAATGTTAATTTTATTTATTCCAATTTATTGTATTTATTACACCAACCATTAATATCCACCAAATATAAAGAAAAACCATGAACTGCTCACACATAGAATTTAAAAATGATGAAAATGAGGATCCCCTACCTCAAATAAGTGTTTCTGATTTATTGCGCACCATAAATCAAAGAAGAATAAACCAAAAACCAAAACGACATTAGAAAAAAATGATAGATCCAAAAAACATTAATGGATCATCAAAATAATACCACAAAACACAAAAAACAAAAACCAACAACAAAAAAACAAATTCCCAGAAGGAGAATGGATGAAAAATACCGGGAAAAAGAGAATAACTCATCTCAGATTTCCAAAACTCAACCACAAGAACCTAAGTATCAACTCATGGAGAAAGGGGATGAAATATACTCATATGGAATCTATTTTTCACAAAAAATTTAGAGAATATAGGGCCAAATAAGAATAAAATTGGTTGAAAGAAACTTATAAATACGTTGTAAGTCACTCCATTCATATCATGAATTCTATGGGGTCTATGAAATATAGGTTTGAAACCATGTACGTGGAATGAATTCCCTATATCTAAATATTCCACTAAACTTTAGGTCTCCTTGTCCTGGATTAATCTACCATCGTGAATTCACATTTAATGACATGAATCCATTTCATGGAATCCCCTACTATTGCATACAAATTATGAGTTCATCAACTACACTTTCTGTGAGTAAACAACTCGCATCTTGAATACCTCTTTCAAGATATGAATTATATTATGCAGTTATCCTATAGATCCAAATCCACATAACCCTCCTCTAGAAACCTATTAAAACCTATAACTATATAAAATGGAAAATATAAGTTTTATATGGCACCAACTATTATAGGTCTCTAGGTATATTTTGACTGATCATAGGGTGAGTTGGATATTCATGCAATAGTGCTCATGAGTATATCATAACAGTTGAATGGGTTGATTGGGGACCCAACCATGTATGTTACACTGGTTGTTTGAGTTATAATTTTATTGGGTGTTGGGTATCTTAGTGATGTGTTAGTGGGTGAGGCTTAATTTTAATGAAATATCATTGAATAAGACAAAATTTTTCTTTGGCATGAAGATAAATTTTGGGAGTTGGAAACCACATCCGGAATGTCGTTCAGGATGAGGATAACATGGTTTTAGGATTGAACTAGGAATTTTGGTTGAAATCCAAGGTACTCTAGATTTGTGTTTGGTGTTAAAGATATAAGTGATTTTTGGGTTTGGAGTTTAATGAAATAAGGTATTGGTGAGTTGATAAGCATGATAAGAATAGTTTAGTAGATGTAAACTACCATATAATTCTTGAGGATGAGAATCTATATGGTGGGGAATTTATTACAACCCACATTGTCAAATGTTGTGAATTATTGATTTTAATCTAAAAATGGAGTTATTTTTAGAAAAAGAACTCAAAAATGGAGTTTCAAGAATTTAAATATACCTAAAAAGTGTTTTTGTATTGATTTAAAGGCTAAAGTTTTGTCCCATTGGTTCATGGGGATATCATAGAATAATTGGGTGGTCGGAGTACTGGAAAGTAGTATCAATATATTATTCATGGCATGAACCCTATGTTTACACAATGAATCATGAAGGAAATCAATTTTGTAGGTATTATTAGTAATTTTATTGGGGGTATCATTTTAGGAAACCCTAAAAATTCTCGGGTCTTAGTATTTCAAATTGAAGGGGGAGGGGCCCTTTGCCTCTATTATTCCATATTCTTCTTATGCATTCAATTTATAAGGTTTAGTTTGATTTAATTATGAAAATTTGAGGTAATGTCTCATATCTTATTATTGTTTTTCACTTTATTTATTCTTGGATAATTTAGGTTCAACAAGTAGTGTTTTAATGATACTATTTCATTGAAGAATGTAGAAATCATTATTCTTGTGGGATATTTTATGTGTGTCTCATAGAGGAGATCTTGAGAGGTCATATTAATATGATTGTTCATTATTGTTCAGAATTTATTTTTCCCCATTGATTTTATAGTGTTTTTGGTAAAATTTGGAGGTAAATTGTTTGTTGATTTTCATTGACTTTTTGGGTATTTTTTGTGGCATAGTGTCAGTTGTGTGTTGGTAGTGGATCACACCTTGTCACTCACAATTTCTTTATCAATGAAACTTCCATTGATTTTGGCATTAGATATTCCATTTTTTTAAATTAGTTTTAAATTAATTATTAATTAATTAGATGGTGTTTATTAATGGGAAAGGTTCTTGTTGGCTTGGTGGAGGTAGATACAAGATTGGGATAAATTAATGGATCATTAGTTCAGGTAGGGGGCCTTGGCTTAATTTGTCTCTCTTGGTTTGTTTGGTTATTTTATGTCCGTGTTTCTAGTAGTCACATCTTACTATATAATTATTTTCTTATTTGAGTTAACCTATAAAGCTAGGATAGGATCACATCATCCTAACAGTCAATATTGAACTTATAGTTTTCTAATTAGTTTGATTGTGGTGACTTGGTCAAAAAGGCATTATTGAACCTCCTTATGGATTTTTTGGATGTGTGTGTTTATTTTCATAAAGTAAAACAAATTTATATTTAAAAATTTATTTTTAAAAGGGGTTTGATCCCTTTGAAAATGTTTTTGAATAAGGGGATTGTCTTAAAGGGGATTTTTAAGAGAAAATGAATGATTCGGTAAATGGGGTTTGAAATGGTTTTTGAAAATAAGAATAAATTTTTTAAAATTTTTTTGGAAAGATTTTGGCCAATGGTCTAACATAAATGAGATGGAATTTTATTCCTCATTGATTTTTTAAGTTGATTTTGTTTTTGATTCAAAGGAATGTCAGAGGAATTTGTTTTAGACGGGTTTTCTCTATTTCACCTCATGAGAAAGATTCTAGGTTTTCCAAAGATTGTGTGCTTGTGGTGCTTGTTAATTTTTATTTTCAGGTGTTCATGTTCATAAAAAATGAGATTCCATAATTTAAATTTAAATCATGCAAACTAATCATGTAATTTCATTTATCAATAATGGTGGCTATAAAACATTATTATAAAGGAAATAATTTTTCTTATAGACTATTCACATATATCCTTCCTCAAGCCATATTTAAAATAAATAAACCTATTAAATCCTAGAAAACCATTATTTTAGATATATTTTCAATTGTATATATAATTTTATTTATCATGTATTTATTATTATAAACAAATATCCAAGGATTAGTTTTAATTGAAAAGAAGACTTAAAGGAAGACTCCCAAACTGACTGGATGGCTGCCTATGTATACTTTTTCCATTATTTATATGATGAAATCACTTAAAATGGTTCATTCACAAGTACATAGGTATATCTAAAGTGAACCAATTAATTTTTATTTAGTTTATCGTGAGGTAACTAAACTTTTCATCACATAACCAATGAATATAAATATTAGTCTTATAGCTTTTAACTAATAACTAAACATATAATTGATCTAGTTTCTTAGAATCAGTAGTTTTCTCTTATGGTTCATATCATAATCCCCAAAAAATAACTAAAAACTTTATTTTATTCCAGCTGAAACACTCTATAATCATTTTGTTGGATCTATGTAAAAATTAAACTTTTATCATTACATTACTATATTTATTTGTCTTCGGAATCATAATTTTTTTCTTTAATAATTAAAAATTAATATATTAAAATAATAAATCATTTATTTTTTAGAATATTTCTTGATTTTATCATGAATCCATGCTCTAACCCAAGATCACTTATTTATTATTAAATATCTTAATTTGATGAGGATTTAAAATATATATGGGTGATATTATAAATTCTTGTGAGAGATAAAAATTTGATCATATTGGTTAATCTAATAAGATTTAACCAATAACATAATAAAATTTAATTATTTTATCATACCAAGGAAGATTTTATAAAACACAATCTCCAAGAAAATATATATTTTTGTTCTAATTTTTTCTTCAAAACACTATGAATGTTTCAAGTTTTTTTAAATAAAATATAATCACTTTTTACATAATTATTATTTAATTTAAAAAACAATTATGATATTATGTACGAATTTTTTTTTGAGAATGAATCATTTTTTAACCCCTTCATTTGAATGTATATATTTTTCAGTAATTAATTTAATTCTCCCCCTTTTAGTGAAAACTTTAAACAAAAAATATTATTTTATTAAATTAAGAAAACTTTAAATTTTATGGTTAATCATTTATGAAAATATATAATAAAATATCTGTTGATAATGCCTTATAACACACAATTTTCCAACTATATTTCACCCTCACAAGTTAATGAAAGATGATGTTTTTAATTAATATATATATATATATATAATTATATTTATAACCATGAAAACACATTCAACCTACCCCACCCATGACGTTTAAATCATTCATGATCACCCCATTAGAATATTTTCTAGCTGATATTCAATTTTTTTCAATCTAATATATACCTTCTTAACCATTTTTGAGATATTTATATTCAAATGTTTCAATTTAAATAACTTAAAAATTAGTTTTTATTTTAGGTTTTAAATATAATTAATGACCCATTAGAGTTTGTATATTTATTACTCAATAATATAGGAATTGTTAATCAAGACATTCCATGATTTATTATGGATAAAAATTCCAAAACTATTATTATATATTTTTAAAAAAATTGAAAATAGTTGAATAATTATTTTATCAATATTATTAAAAAACAATTTATGAGTACCCATCAATAGTTTTTATGATAAAATTATACCCTCACTAAATCTTCAAGAACTAATACACCAAATGTAAAATCATTCATTTAACAAAAAAATAAATATCTACCTATCTAGAGAAACTCATTTTCATTTATAAACTCATGCGCATACAAAATTTTATAACATATAGTTGGTGACATATACGTTTTTGAAAATAAGAATTGATTTATTATAACATTATTACCTTATAGGGCCTCTCCACAATGTTTTATAAACTACTTAATGTATTATAAATAATTATGATACCAATTTACCATCTCACCAATATGAAAACATCTATTATCCTTGTATATAACCCCTTTTAGTTAAAAAAAATAATGTTTTTACTCTCTACAACCTTTATTCTTCCTCTTCCCACTAAAACTCTAACTGTTACCTTTTTGTATCATATTTATGGTTCTTGAGATTTGAACTCCCATGTATTGTTCAGCTACACATTATGGAGACTGATTAAAGTTATGTTAATCTCCTTCATGTTATAATTAATGATGAGTTGACTAAAATTCTCTAGAAACATTTTTTGGATAAATTTTATAGATAGATTCAGTCTGAAAAGCAGCCCAGACATTGAATTTCATTAACCTGACCAATAATATTTAATATACGTGTTTAAATAAAAGGAACCTTGATTATTTTACACAAATATAAGGCTTTATATTTTTTATATCTCTCGGGTTTATTTTATTCATAATAGATCATATTTAGGTTATTTATCATTCCATAAAAATTTATATTATCTGGTCTAATTTTCAACTTTATATCGATAGAAAGAATAATTAATGTTGATATGTTACAATAAGTATTTTTATCCTTTTTAATATATTATTCAATGGGTTTCTTGGAAATTAGTTACTCTAAAACATAAATAAGATACTCTATTTTAAGAAAAATTATAAAATTTTGATAAAAATTAAAAGAATCAATAGAGTTTATATTTTATTCATAGAAATTATTATGAAAGATAAGTTTGATATTTTATTAATTATCATTTTATCTATTCAAAACAATTTACCATTTTACTATAATATTTTAAAAATATTTAAAAGCAAATTTTATTAAATATACTCCCACTGAAATAATTACCCCATTTTTTCATTATACCTATTAGTAGATTGAGATCCATATGTCACTAAAATTTGAGTCCACTTTAAAATTTATATCTTTGTTTAAGTATTTAGGTAGATAAAAATTTCAATTACATCATTTATAACTCTTATATAGTTGATAATATATTAAATTTTTTTAATTTGTCTTATATATTAAGCCAACATTACTGCTTTGGTTACCTAACTGTGAGGGTTTCCCAACTAAATGTATCCTAGAGCTTGTAATCAGATATTTAAATATACTTTGTGTTCTCTATGGAATTCTTATAAAATCATAGAATATTTTCTCTATAATACATATACATAATAATTATTTTCAATCATCTTTGGTAGGACCACATGTATTGAATGGTCGTTGTCTTATAAATAATTTAGTTTTTAAGGAATATAAGAGTTATTTTTTTGACTATATTTATAAATTATTTTACCATTTAGTTTTTATATACATATCATGTATATTTTATAACACTTTTTTACAATACATATACAAGAATTTAATTTTATTTAATATATACTTATATATTTAAATAGACGAAATTATCATGTTTTAAACATGTTGATGTATATATCTTTTTACAATCAATTATTTTTTAAGTATACATGCTAAAACTTTAATTATAAAATTGAAAACTGATCTATATTCATCTCATGAAAAGGATTAAAATTATAAAAAACTTATATCCCAATGAAGAACATGTATGACATCACATACAGTTAATTATTCCTTTCTAAAAAACAATAATCACTGGTCCAATGGAAATCTACCTAATGTCTAACTATCCACAGTACAATAATCTAGAGTTATTAAGTTCCCAAAATATCTTAAATTCAAATATTTAATAATGATTATAATAAAATATTTAAATTGTAATTATGAGAATAAAATCAACAACCTTTGATGAAATAAATTAAATCTTATATTTTAACTTAGCTTGAAACTCCTTCAACACATGGTATAAAATTTTATAGAATCATTTTAAATAATTTTAAATAATGAAAAATGAAATTCATAATATAAAATATTTATATTCCTCGAAAATATGATAAAAAATAAAAAAATAATTAATAAATTTATATGTGTTGTATATAGATCTTTTAATTAATTAGAAATATAAAAATTTTATAACTCATAAAAAAATTATATTTATTTTCAAGTAAAATAATTATAAAATGTTACATTTATATAATAAATATGAACACTTTATTCTTTATAATAAAAATAAAAATACATATGAACTTCTTCATATTAAAATATATAGTTTTTTAAAAAATAAATTTTATATAATTAGAATACATATGATCTTTTCATACTATTAAAACAAAAAAATTTATATTATTTAACATAATATATTTAATATTTATTTAAAATTTGATCTTTTCCACTAAAACCTTTTGGGTATTCTTTAAATAAACTACCAAAATAAGAAATTTATATAAATATTTGGTATCATAATTTATAAAAATTTTATAAATCAATTTAATTATTTTATATTTTCATTATTTAGTACATTATTTTATAATTTTAATATATTAAATTTATGTTAAAATCAGAAAATTATATTACATGTAAATCAAGACACTGAATATCGATACTTAATATTAAATATTTATTTATTAAACATTTGATAGATATTTAATAATTAATCAAAATAATTTTTAATTATAATTTCATTTCACAGATGAGAAAATAAAATAAAATAAAATGATTTATATTGGATCTAGTGATATAACTTGTATCATTTCATATTATATATGAAAACCTACATCATTTGAAAACTATAAAGTTTGATAACTGTTATCATTGGCCTCATCATTTTCTTTATTAAAAACTATTATATCAAATATTTATTACTATGATATGGTGACTGGTCATTATCGTATATCTATCGCTTGTTGTGTTTTGAATCAATAATAATTATATAACTATATCACTTCTCTAATTTCAAAAAAATCCCACATTTTGAAATGTATTTTGGATCGTGATATCTCATATCCCAACTATTGGGATGCATTTTTCATTAAATACATAAATAAGGCCTATCATAGGTAGTGATATCCCATATCACTAATTTTTATACAAAAATCAACTAATAATGTATTACTATATCTTCTCAATATATATCATAGACAAAAATATCAAAAAATCACTATCTATGATATCCTTGTTCTTTAAAAATTCATACTTTTCACAAAATTTCAAAAAATTCTTCTAAACATCATGGAAGTGTACCTGATATCACTGGTGGGTTTTGAAGGACATCTATCTACTGATAAACTGTGAAATAAAATAACAAAATAATATTCCACAAGGTTTATAATGAGAAGTATATAAGAAATAATATAAAATTAAGATCATACCTTTTTATCTAGTGGTATATTATTATCAAATATGTTTAATAAAGACCCCTTAACTGAAACTAATGAGTTCTTATCTCTATGGTATTAAAAAAGTGAATATATAAAGTTATTTTGATGTATTTTATATCCCCTAAGATATACTACTATATCATATTGGAAGAGGAAGAAAATAATGAAGAGAGACTTGAATTTAAGAAGACAATACACCTTAAAAATCACACAAGAAACAAGTAAAGATTGTATCCCAAACCTCTTAGTCTAGTCCACAATATATAGGCTAACTTTGATGCTATAAGTAATCGAATACAAGATCTTTTATCAAAAATTATTTATGTTACAACTATTTATAAAAAGTATATCATTACTTTTAGAAAACTGAATATATATCATGACTCATCCCCACTATAACCCCTCATAGACTGGTAAAGATGTTGAGCATGACCCCCAAAGCCTTCCTTAAATGGGTTAGTGGGTTTCAAATAGAATCGAAGGTATAAAAAAATTTGGATTAATGCTCTCATAATCCTAGGAATAATATTGAATCTACTAATTAACTCCATATAATATAAAATAAACCAGAATCCCATAATGAATGCAATATCATATATAAAATAATATATCCAAATAAATACCCAAAAGAAAAATCCTGTGGAAGCAATCCAACCCTAGAAATGTAATGACCTCAGTTTTCCCAGATCAGTAGTTGGTGATTTTCTAGGTTTTAGGGTAATCAAGAGGATTCATGAAGGTGGTTCAAAGATAGAGGGTGATTTTTACCCATAGGAACCAAAATTCCCATTTTAAAGGGCATGATATAGGTCGTGGAGGTTCTATGAGTGTGCTGAGTTTTCCTTTTTTAAGGTTTGGAAAATAAGGATTTGAAGATGAATATTTTGGTGAGTAAAATTCTTGGGGTAGTTCTATATGATGTGGTGGAGCAGTTTTGGTGGTTGTGGTTCTAGGATAAGAATTGGTGGAGTTCTTGTGAAAAAAATTCAAATAGTTATACTTGTGTTAGTGGGAGTGTCATCATGTTGTAGTGTGAGTGTTTTGTTGGATTATTAGTAAATATTATGTGGGTTATCCTTATATATCACTTTTCTTCATAGTTACTCTTTCATATGTTTTTATACAATCCAATTTTCTAGAATTTTGTTGTGGTGTGAGGAGATCATCATGCCATAACAGTTATTCACTGAAATTCATGGGGGTTTCTTGAGAGGATCAACCCAGAATCTACCATTCTATGGTTAGAGAAAGTGGACATTATGGGAAGTATACCGAATGTTAAGGAGGCTTTCACCTATAAAGTGAAATGGATTGAGTGATTTTTATTCTTTGTCCGAGGTCAAAAATGGGGAGGGTCTTATATACCATTTAATTACTCATATAGTCGAATCTCACATGTGGTTTGAAAAAGTTTACAAATCCTAAAATTTCAATTATTTAGTTGTGGTGTGGGGGGATCATCACACCAAATATATGGTTGTTTGGTGATTGTGGTGTCTAGATGATTTACCTTTAGAAAATGAGGATAATCAAAACACCCATTTTAGGAACCTCGATGGGGTTGTGTCAATCTGTGATTGGTTTTTGTGAAAATATTGAAAATTGATAATGTAATACATCTACCTCATTGAGAGAGACCTTTTTATATTGAAAAAAATGATGGAAATTTCTCCACACTATGGTGGATCATTGAGGTAATTAATGTTAAAGGTATTTATAATCATGATGGATAACAACATTTTGTGATATTAAAGTGACCAATTTTAAAATGAAAATATATCCACTAAAATGAATGGGAGATATTCCATTTTTAAGGTTGGAGTTTTTCATTATGCTTTTAATGAGGCCATCACAACCTTTTTGGAGGTCATCATGATGTGGGGAAGGCTCATAGGATTTATTCTATAAATTTTTGTTGATTTTATTTTAGTTTAAGTTTTATTCCTTTATTTTTAATCCTAGATGATCCCAATAATTTATTTGGTTACTTCCATCAATCTCTTGAGTATTTAAACCTCTTGATTCATTGAGAATGATTTCACTCAATCCAAGGTTCCCCTCTTCTCTCCTTTCTTTATTTTATCTTTCTCTATTTCTCCTCAGAGGTTATATAAATTATGTTTCTTCCAAGAGAGGTTTATATTCAAGTTTTTTTTATGGTTCTTTATTGTTAGATACTATGGTGCTTCCCATTGAGTTTAGTAGTAGTTGATCCTCAGTAATTTTATTCTTGTATAATGTTCCTTGACAATTCATATTGAGGTATGATATTTGAGAAATAAACTTTATTTTTTATAAAATATATAATTTCCATATGTTTTCTTGATTTTGGTGGATGGTAAATATCAACCTAAAAAATATAATGAAATTGAAGAAATGGATTTTAATAGAAATGGTTATCACATGTTCTTTATATTATTCTATATAACTACATGTGTTTGTTGGTTATTTGATGTTATTGAAAGGGTTACTTTCTACTATGATATATGTTATTTTTTGTGATTTAACAGTGGTAATCACCCCATATAAAATTATAATTATTTAAATATGGTAGTTAAATTTTTATTTTAAAATATTAAGTTTCAATAATAATTTTTATACTGGTCCCAATTTAATTAAATGATAATAATGATAAAAAGATACTGTTTTTTTTTGTTTTTTTTCAATGGTTGGTTATTTAAAATTATTCTACCCTTGATGTGGTTGTAATGATCTTAATTTGGGGATATTGTGGTTTTTTTAACTTTTTTGGCATGTGATCACTGGTTGTTGATGTGGAAATGGTGGAGGGGTTATTGTGTCATTTGGAATGGTGGAATGGTTGGTGGTACAGAAATAAATGTGATTTTCTTTGTGATAGTGGTGTTTATTGGAATGTGTTTTGGGGGTTTCATTATGTTTATTGGTTAATTATTTAGGAATTATGTAGTAATTTCTTGATGTTATAGGATGTGGTTGTTAATTTCAAAAATATTAATGGGTTTGGATAGAAAATTAATATGTTATAGATACTAAAGACCCATTTTTGTTAGAATGAATTGTCAGTGCCAGGAATTAGTATGGTTGATGGATAATGAATAGTTTTTCATTAAATATGAAATTATATGTCATAGTGAATGTAATGAGGCTGGTAAATGGTATGTTTGAAAATAGATAAATGGCATGACCGCATGGGAAAATCATTAATGTTTTTGTTTATTTTTTCTATGTAGAGTGGGATATGTATGTGTTTTAGAGATGATAATAATATTTAGTTAATGATAGTAGTGATTTGGTGGATATGAGGTGTGTGGTCGTGTTTTTTTGGAGGCATAGTTTGATGTGATATTTGTGGAGAAGCCGATCAATATTTAGGGTCAGAAAAAGAAGGTTTAGTGTGGGCAGACCATTCAATTGGTTCAAATTTTTTGCAGAAATTATGGGTTGGAGAAGTTTACATAGCATGTGGCTTGTAGATATTTGATAAGTACCATAACATATTTTGAAACTTTTGAGAGGTATCTCTCAGGGAGTGTTGGGTTTGGTGGCTATTGTTCTCTTATCTATGTTATTTTGGGTTCTCAAGGATGAAAGTTGTTTGAGAGGTATCTAATATAACAGTTTGGGTTTCTCTAGAACATTACATGGTGACTTACCAAGTTTAGGGTCATCAAGAGGAATTTAAAACATGGTATAAAGATTTAGGGTGAGTTTTAACCCTATGTGGTTTGAAATACGCATTATTTAAGGTTTGGAAGAGGGTTTGGTGATGCAGTAAGCATAGTGAGTTGGCTGTTTGGAGGGGTTAGAAAATTTAGGTTCTGAAATAATGATTTTTCTAACTGTACACTCTATGGTGGTTCTCTACACTTTGGTGGAGTAGGTTTGGTTATTGTGGGTCTAGGGAAAGAATGGGTGGAGTTTTGGTGCAAAACATGGAGAGGATTGGCACTGTTGTTGGTGGGTGTGGATGTGTTTCACCATACTGGGAGTGTTTTTTTTCTATATAGTAAATCTTTTTTGAGTTATTGGAAATTTACCAGCTTGATTTACTATATTCATATTTAATGGACCAGTTATCCTTGTGACCTTAGGTGCACCTCCCCATATGCCAGAGGTTGTTGACTAGAAACAAGGGTCTAAGATGGTTTGGTGGGGAGACTATACCCCCATATAAGAGTGTTCAGTAATAAAAAATCACAAAACATCATCCAAAATAGTAAATAATGAGAATAAAAATAATGAACAAACTTCCAAAAATATCACATGAAATGCATTAAAGGAATAATCAACTATTCCATACATAAACTAACCACCCATTGGGCTGGTTACATATCAATACCATAATAAAAGAAAATTAAAGACACCATTTCCCTGACATCCTGATACCAATATCATCTAGAACTCCAATGTCATTTGGGAAGTTCTTCTCAACCATATTATCTTGGGCCTTAGCAAAAACATGTTCCTATAATCAAGTGAACATTTTTTCAGGCACCCGTTTGCAATAGAGGCAAGATCATGGTGTGAGTACATAAATATATAGGGAATCACCAGTGTTATCCCATATTAACCAGTATATGTGTGATATGTACATGTTAAATTCTTAAATGAAATAAAAGGAAACTTTTGAAATTAAATTAATTACTGTTGATCATTAGGTCCCTGACCCGGATTGACCATACAAACTTAGGGCACTATCAGGGTGTCTAGAAGAATGTCTCTATGTCTATTCCTCCCAAGTGACACGTGATATCCATGTCTATAGTATCCCCAATCAATCCTTATGAATTTGATGACCCATACCATGAATGAACTATTTTACAGAATCTAAATCCAAGGTAGCCTCTATCACATCATCATGACTTCGGGGATGAAACCCTCATCACCTCTATTATCCACCATCTATATCCACGGTAGCCCCTATAATATCTTTACGAATCTAAATAAAAAAACTCATTGAATCCATAACATATAGGATCTAATCCATGGAATCCACTATTATGTCTACATATCTCCATGGATGAGGCTCGATGCACCCTTATCATCTAGACTCCAAATCAATGACACCCCTATCACATCCTCATGAATCTAAGGATAAGTCATTTGGAAACCATATCATCTAGGATCAAAACCTAATGAATACCCTATAATATCCTCAAGAATCTAGGGATGATTCCCATAATAGCATTGTCATCCAAGCTTCAAATCCATGGATTCCTCTGTATATTATCATAACTATGGGGATGAGGCCTATGAAAGCCCTATCATTCATGATCCAAATCCATGGTTTCTTCTATTATATACCAAGATCCCAATTATGGGATTCTATAATCACTGATCTTGATGTCTATAGAAGCTCCCATATATAAATGACTCCCAATATGGAAACCCATCCATACCAAATCCAGTCAAGGAAACCCAACCATATCACATCCATCCCAAAGTTTCATTCCACCAATGATGAATCCTAAGGGCTGGCCAAACTCCCTTTCCCATCATCATTTCCCACATCCACTCAGGATAACCAGTTTAGTATGGATTCCATGGTGGCACCCACTACCATCTCAATAACACCTGACCAGGGTCGTTCTATCAATAGGGAATGCACTGGGTAACCTTAGTCTCAATACAGTAGAGGTACACTTACATCGGTCTTAGGTCTTGATCCTAATATCAAGTCAATGCATTGGGCACTAAGATGTCACATCCCTTAAAATCATCAAAAATTTACTATGGCCTTTATCACTGCAGAGTAAATAGTCAAGATATGGCATATGGTCTATCTCAGTTCTCAAGGTCACATTGGTTTAGTCCTCTCACTCAGCCCTATTAATAACTACTTAAGGTTTATCTACCTAGGCCTGGTCACATTTTTTTAAAATAATGTTTCTCATCCCATACATTTCTCAATAATCCCAAGTAGCTCAAAGTATATAAATGGTCCATGGAGGCCTACATAACAAGGGATATCTATCCCACCATCACCTCCAACATGGAGGTTTCATAATCCCCTATGCATGGGATAAATGGTATCAATTGATCTATCCTCCCCTCTCAGAAGTTTTATAGTCCACCTGGTGTTTTACTATGTTTACCTCAGCTATTAGAAGACAAGGCAATAAGGTAGAACAAATGAGTTTTTCATTACCCTTGTTTACCATTCATTAAACTCACACATTTTTATATAATTTAAACATTCAATTTAAATTAATTAACCATTTGATTCAAATTATATACTCAATTAAATTATATAAAAATTTAACAAAAAGGGCCTTTTCTAAAGTGGATATTCTATAAATCACATTAGAAATAAAACAAAATAATAAATCCAGAGGTTAATTATGTGAGACCACATAACTTCATTCAACTCTTTCTAAACATTTCCAAGGGCTGAAAATAGCTATCAAGGGTTGTTAAAAATACTCCATCCATGTCCTTGATCAATTGATCCTATCTCCACACCCAAATATCATCACCCATTCAAAAAGATAAAAAAAATTAATTGTAAGAAATTATAATTAATTATTTAATTTAATCCAATGTGGAATAATCACAAGAAAAATCATTGAGCACCACGGTCACACTAAAACCATGAAAAAACACCCATAAAAGGTTTGTAAGACACCAGAAACACCAATATAGGTAAATTCCATATCACATTAAGAAAAATACAAATTTAATTTTATTTAATTAAATTAAAATTTTCAAATAAAATTACTAAGAAACATACCTTGACCAAAACCATTTCTGATAGAATGTAGATGGTGTTTTAAGATGCCCTCCCCATAAGTAGAGTGAAATAACCTTCACCCCCAGTCGATTCCACCATGATACATTGTAATAAACACAAAAAATAGATAAAATAATATAATGTAGTGGGAAGTGAAGGGGTATCCAAGATCAATCTAAAATAGATTATGTTTCCTTGATTTGTCATCAAAAAACACATGGATGATGCCCTCTTGAAGGGGGTCAAGGATATAAAGGTGGAGGAAAAATGGTTAAGAATTGGCCATTCCTAACCCCTACCTAGAAAAATTATGAGAGACCCAATACTGAAAATATGATAATACCCCTATTAAAAATTCCCCCAAATATGCCTCATCAGCTAGGTGGTGGGTTCCACCGGTTAGATGGTGGCCCCACCAACTAGTCACCATAGGCTCAGTGATGAAATAGTGATAATAGAACCCTAAAAGGATTCTTTATTCTACCCATTGGATGGACAATGGCCACTATGAAAAAGTTTTTCATGTGCCATTACTAGGTAGGTGTTATCCTACATCCAAGGCTGCAACATCCACCCCGACCCTCCTAAGTCCCCCTTAAGCCCCTGATACACCACTAGGTAATTATTAATCATACAAAAACATTCTTTTGAGGGGTTAAAACTCTTTGAATTTAAATATAATTACCATTTCAAAATTTATCCTTACCACTAATTCAAAATTCAAATTCTCCTAGAATTTGTAATGCTCATACAGACATAAGGTTTTACAACCTCCCCATCTTATTACTTCTTTCCCTTGATAAGTCTTAGTGGAAATAAAAATAAACATCCCATACTATCTCATTCATAAACTCATACACTAATGGTTATGTTCCATCCCTAAATTCCTAAATCCCATCAAAGGAACAACCTCTAACTTGATGTTCCCAAGATGCTAAAACCTGGGCCAATGGCCGAGGCCAGCACCAAAACATCAAGGTGATGTTTCCCTAGGCCTGTTTATCCTAAATATGATCATGTAATCACACATATAAACAAAAATCCTTTGGTTTACTCCCCATATGGATTAACCCACAAAGGCTAATTCCAAACCATAATGCCACCATTGTTGTAATTTTCTATCGAAACATGATCCACTGATTCCGATGAAACATGCAGTGTGGTTCCCAACTCTCTACATCCAATCTCATACAAGAGAATATATCTAAGTTCTCAATGATGGTTTTAAATGTTTTAGTATTAGTCAAAATAGATTAATACCTAGTTGTATTGTATTTTACTTGAAAATCCATGTACTACTCCTGAAACACATTAATCTTGTAACAAAGAAAGGGGGTTGATACAGTTCTTAACCGACCACTTCCAATTTTACATTGGATAAGTGGTTTGAACTCCTTTAGTTGACCTATCAAAAAATGACCTGCTCTACTCACTAATACATTACCAAAAAACTGATCATGGTGATATTTCTCTAGGAGACACCCCTTTATTGTTTGAAAATCATCACCAAATTTCCACATATGAAAATCAATGTAAATACATAGTTAGATCACAAGTTGACTAATATCAAGTTCTTATTTGCATGAGAAGTGACACAATCCTGACCCAATATATCTTGATCATCACAAACCAACCTGATCCCAACACCCATGATTATACACCACATGATTCTATATTTGAACCCACACCAAGAATTCATTGAGAAATTTAGTGATACATGGGTTCATTTGTCCATTAATATCAGAATGCCAAAACAAAAATCCACCAACCAGTCACATGCTCCATGATACTTCTCATGAGCAGGTCATAGGCTCCTGATTGATATCCCACTCCCCACCTTTGGATAATCTTTATTACTATTCCAATGTGAAAATTTTTGAAACTATAAACTACACCATATCCTTCAACGAACATAATTAATTCCATGAAAAAAATTCACTCATACTTGAGCACCACCTTACAAGTTTCATATTCAACCACACACGCCACTCCTCCCAATCCATGACTACCTACTATAGACCCCTAACACCATGTCTCCATGATAGTTCGTGTTATGGTCTACCCTTAGGTCGACCATTACAAGGAACTCAATTTGTTTCTAGAACATCCCTCATCGCTAGGAAACATCCTTTATTTCACTAAATCTCTGGGTCACCATTCTACAAGTGTCTATTTAATTTACATTATCCCTCAACCCAATCATGTCCTTCACTGACTTAATACATCAATGGAACCATGCATAACTAGGGTGTTTCACCCCTATCTCCCAAACATAATGGGTGTAAAATCCTTTTATACCAAAGCACAGAACTTGAATCATGATCCTATGAGTTTTGTTCTATAAAGGTTAAGTTGATTGCACCCCATGACATGTCATTATCGACACACTAGGATATCCAAGGGGACTCCTCTAAAAAAATGGGAAACTTACATGTACCATTATCTATCAAATGACTCTCTGATAATAGGCTTAACCCAAGCACTATAGGTGATCATCCTAAATCCAAATAATTTTATCCTCATCCACCCACTTCTCCACCACCCAGGATCATTCAAGTCACAAGCGTCCATCCATGCTCTGACTACAATGCTAAAAGCACACCCATGGGTTAAAAGGGTCAAGAACCCACACAATCTTACCCATGAAATCCATTCTTGATACCCAAACACCATATGTTATTCCTTTAAAACGAAATTAATCATCATGATATCTAACATACATAGTAACATCTCATGTGTGATGATCTCATAATGAGTGTACAATCACTCTCACCATCTCTAAAGGAACTACAAAACACAGGATAACCCCTCTCATAAGTTTCCCTCAATCAAAATAAACACAACCCCACTAGGGTATAATTCAAAACTAGGGAACTCTAGGTCTCCCACCTAGCCCTAAAAGTCAGTAATCTCACCAAGACCACAACCCACATGTCATCCTCTAGAAACCCATCTTAGAAGAATCATGACATCAACATGCCATTCCACCTTCCCATAACTAGGGAAACCATCCTCTCTAAGAATCTGAAAATAAAACCGCTCCCTAGGTGATACTATATCATTAGTAAGTGATACACACTCACATCATCATCTCAGATGATCTATACCAAGGGAAACACAAACATGGTTTGGTTATGTAAAATTGCATTCCAAGATATTTTAGAAAACACCATATAGGTTTTTACTGATCTATTTAAATAACTAAACCTAAACAACTGCAAACCATAAGGGCACCAAATAATAGTCACCATGTTCCATTATGACCCACCAATGAAACTAAACCCCTTGTGTATATGGGATGCATTTTTATCCTCATCTTCAATGATCATATCACTGTAGAACCACATGACCTACTATTAGAAGGAAACAATTATAAGAGTCTTATCATCTAAATAAAATACCATGAAGTAATTGTGCAGAAAAATTTATTATGAGAATTTATCTATACATTAAAAAATTTATCTTCCATAATAAATAAAATCACACAGTCGCATGAATATATATCATGTAAATCTTATATTCTTGATATTATGCATGTAATGTCTCTTTCCTCTACAGAACAAGAGAAAAAAATCCAAAAATATTTCTCTTTCCAATTTTCCAAGACATAGAAGTTAATAATAAATAATCATATCCAAACAACATGTGAATCACTTGATGTAAAAATAATAAATAATCTTAACATAAAAAACTAGAATAGAAATCCCATCCTTGGAAAACAATACCTCTTAACGGAACAAGTGTTCTCAACACACCATCCCAAAATCAATCACAGGTTCTGACACATTCCTAGATCACCAGTCTACCAAATCCTAAAAAAGTAATAAAAAATATAACATTCCTTGATAAAAACTTGTAATATCTCTCCCTATTTCACTTTGTAAATAATAAGATGAACAGTTCTCTATGTAACCTCAGGAACACCTAGCCATACTATAGAGGATACGACTAGCAGCGGGGTCTAAGATGGTATGGTACGAGACTATACCCCATATCAGAGCGAAAAATAATAAACTATCATCTAACATCATCCAAAATCATAAATAATCAGAGTAATAAGAATGAAAACACAACCAAAAATAATACATGAAATGTAGTAAACACCCAAACAGACATTCCAATCACACACTGATCATACAGTAGGTTGATTAAATATATATAACACAATAAATTAAAATAAAATAAACTGTCCCCTTGATATCCCAATAAAAATGCTATCTTGAACTCTAGTGTCATCTGGGTGGTCCTACACAACTATGCTATCTCATGCCTCATCCCAAACATGTACCTAAATTCAAGTGAAGGTCTGCTCAGGTACCCATTTGAAATGGATACCCTAGTAGGGTATGACTATATAAATCAATTGGGAACCACCAATGAGGTCATGTACTAACCATCATATATGTGATATGTTCATGTGACGGGATTAGAAAAAATAAAAGTCAATTGAAAAAATAAAAAAATTATTGTCAATAGTTAGGTCAATGAACATGATAAACCATACCTACGTCATCAAGTTATAGTGTGTCTTTGAGTATGTTATGATGACCATGCCTCCTGAGTAATAGGGGGATCTACATCTATTGTAACCTTATCTAATCCTCACAACTCTGGGAATGCATCTTTTAACGTTCCTATCATCTGGTCTCCAAATCCATGGAATCCCCTATCACATCCTCCTAATTACAGTTATGAGACCTAAAAATGCCTATTATCCAAGATCCAAATCCATGGTAGAACATATCATGTCCTCATGACTTCAAGGAAAAAAACCTTGGAATCCATATCACCCAAGGTCCAAATCCATGGAATCCCCTACCATATCCTCATGACTTCGGGGATAGGGCTTATGGTAGCCCTATCATCCAGGTTCTAAATCCCTGGTACCCTTATCATATCATCATAACTCTAGGGGTGAGGAATGTATCAAACCTATCATATAGGATCCAATTTCATATCATCCACTATCATATCTTTATGATTCTGGAGACAAGGACCATGATAGCCTGATCATCCCAGCTCCAAATCCATGAATGTCCATATCACATCCTCATGAATCTAGGGAAAATGCCATTGAAATCCTTATCATGAGGTTCCAAATCCATGGAACCCCATATCATATTCTATGACCCTAATCCAAGGTATCTCCAATCACTATGATCCACATCTTTGTATGCTATCATCTATAACTGACACAAAATGTGCCATCCCATTCATACCAACTCTAATCATGGATGCCCAACCATATCATATCATTCCCAAGGGTTTATTTGATAAAATAATAAATTAATGGGATGGTTGAATGTAAGAACCCGAACCTTCTTTTCAGGTATGTTTTTATTTTTTCTGGAGTTTTTGAGAAAAGAGGAGTTTCTTGAAATTTTTGAAGTGCACGCCGTGTACTTTATGAGTACACAACATGTACTTTATGAGTACACACCGTGTACTCCCCTACTGAGCGAGGTTATGTTCTAGCTATGTCCAGGCCACACACACGACCATGTAGGGGTGATGTGGAGGCCACTTAAATCAGAGTACAGAAAAGCCTAGTACACACCATGTAATCCAAAAGTACATTTCACTTTATTTTTTTCATTAAACAGAAAGGGGTTGCGTCTTAACCCCATAACTGTCTTCTTATCTAGCTTCTTTGACTGAGAGCATCTTGTACTGCTGCGAAACTCCTCCGAGCCCCCGAGCCTCTGTCGGTTCTCCGAATCGACCATCGTAGATTGCGTTGGAACCTCAACAGTAAGATCTTCCTTCTTCTAGAGCAACGTTTTCCAATTCCTCCTCTTCTGCAAGTTATCGTGGGTTGAACGTTCTGTGCGTTTTCATAGATCTACAATGTTCTAAGGAGATTAAAGCCTTGTGGTTCAAGTATATAAATCTCCTAGCATCACGGTAGGTGGTTTGTGCCTTTCCGTTCAAAGTATTTGAGTTTTATGTTAAAATTCCAGCAATACCCTTGAACGGGGTATTGTGTGTTTACTGTTTTGCCCCTGTTGTTTTTCTGCCTTGCTTGTATGCTTGTGTATAGGTAATTTGGTTATGTATAAGGATAATTTTTATGCTTGGATGTTTTTCCCATTCCTTTTTCTATTTACGACCTTTTGGTCTTGTTCAGCCTTTTTCCATTATACCTATTTTCCATTCCTTTTGATCGTAGGATGGAGTACTGTTCCCTGACATGCTTGTTATGCTATAGACTGGTTAGCCAAGTATCTCTGTAGGTTTACTTTGGCCATATAGCATTATTATGCACTGACATTCACGGGCCCGTGAGAACCTAGTGCTATAGACTATAAGGGGATCGACTGAGTGAGCTTCCTCAGAGAGTCTTGGACATTATAGACTATAGGGGATAGACCAAGTGAGCTTTCCAGAGAGTCTTGGACATTATATACCACAAGAGGATAGACCGAGTGCACTTCCTCAGAGAGTCTTGAGATTTATAGACTATACGGGGGTAGACCAAGTGAGCTTCCTCAGAGAGTCTTTATTTTGTTTGAATTTCCTTAAACCATTCCAGGCTATAGGAGGAATTGACCGAGTGAGATTCCTCAGAGAGTTTGTGATCGACCTGAGGCTATAGGAGGAATTTATCGAGTGAGATTCCTCAGAGAGTCTCTAGAACTTGGGGCTATAAGGGGACTAGATTGTGTGATCTTCCTCAGAGATTCCCTGACTACCTTATACTATAATGGGAATTGACTGAGTGTGCTTCCTCAGAGAGTCTTATAATTTCGTATGACCAAGCTAGAGGGGTTAGGTTGAGTGTACTACCTAGAGGGTTGTTGGTACTTCTTGGATAGGACCAGAGGGGATGACTGTGAGTACTTTCCAGAGGGATTCCTGTTTGTGGTTAGCTGTTTGCTTCACTGCTGCTTTGATCTGTGGATTGTCTACTATGTGTATCATCCTGTTTACTATTCACTGTTACTGCTTACTGTACTACTACCTTCCATATACTCACTGACTGTTAGGCACAGATCTTCGGGTGGTTGCCTACTGAGATTTAGTCTCACACCCTATTTGGGTCATGCTTTTGGGCCCAAACAGATTATATTTCTATAGGTATAGATAAGGGAAAGTGCACTTCGACTTCAGGTACTTGATTGCATTGGAGAAGGAGAGCATGGGACCAAGCCGAGGCTTGTGATGCTGAGGATTTTCTTATATGTTTTTCCTTTGTACTTTGGTTTAGTATTGTATTGAACATTGTGACTTGTTTGGATGCTTTCTAAGACATATGTATCATGCATCATTTCATATATATATATATATATGTGCTCTAGTTTTTTATTGTTTTACCCTTCCGCTGTTTACTATTTTTGGATATTAACTGCACCCTCTATTGTATGTGTTGTTTAATTCCATTTTGTACTCTACCAATGAGGGCATAGTTTCCCCACTAACACACCCAAGGCCCTCGCTGCTAGTCGGTAGCCTCTGGCGTTCGGGGAAATGCGCTTGAGGCCATGTGACCAATCGGGTATGGGGCGCCACTGGGTGGATTCCGGAACCGAGATGTTACAGAGTGGTATAAGAGGAATTATTTTCTCTTGACTTAATTTTTAGAGCCTACAGCCAGGGATATGACGGAATAGGTAGTTGGTAATAATCTGTGCTCAGTAGTAGCTGACCCATGTACAGGGAAAAGCCATACTACCTCATTTATTGTAGTTTTACTAGTTTTCACTTTTACAGTTGATTTTATTTTACTGTTGGCTGATTCATATGCTTTGTGTTGTTACCGTTGTTGTTATTGCGGTTCTATTTCTATCGCAACTCGATGAGATGAGGGTATTCCATCTCATGCATCATATAGGAACTTTCTAGAAATCACATGCCATGCATTCTTGCCATGCCATCTAGGATGCATTAGCAATTGCATGTTTTTGTGATAGACATTATGTAGATTATGCATGCTTTTGTGATAGATGCTTTGATAGAATATCTACTATTTGATAAAGAATTTGACTGTATAGTACTTTGCTTAGATGTACGCCAAAATTTGGTTCTTGAGGTGTTATGGGCCCTCAGGGACTAGAATTTGGTGGTTCATTTTCTGGTTTCCTTGTTATAACTTGTATAAGATTCCAATATTTGATTCACGGGTATTATGGGCCCTCACAGATCTGAATTTGGCACCTTAACCCTTTTTTTCCTATGTTTTTTGGGCTTTGGAGAAGTTTCTGAGCTACTTCCCAGAAAAACCCAGAATACACGGCGTGTACTTTATTAATACACGCTGTGTAGTTTTTAAAATGTGTCACTGACTATGTGGGAAGAAACAAGGGGTTCTGAAAAATCTTTAGGAACATGCGGTGTCTGGTACACACACACCGTGTTGTAGTGACCGTGTGTCTACCCGTGTGACTGATGACACTGATGGATAAAACTTTGACTTTACACACTGTGTCCTATTTTCACATGCTGTGCCATGTAACCTAAGTACCCGGCCGTGTCACGAACAACATGGGTCGGGGAAAAACTTCAAGTATACACTGTGTTCTCAGGGAACACTCCGTGTAGAGTGAGCTGTGTATCTGGCCGTGTAACTAACAACACGGGTTGTTGAAACCTTATCTAGTACACGCCATGTCCTTCGGGAACATGCTGTGTAGTGTATGATTAAGAGGACCGTGTGGGTTATCCTTGTAAGGAGACTCAGGCGGGGGAATAGAGTTCAAGTACACGCCATGTGTGGAGACAACACGCCGTGTTATTGGGGTGTTACATGACCAGTTGTGGCAGAAGTACATGCCCATGTGAATGGATTAAAAAGAACACACTGTATAGCTTTTATACACACCGTGTATTTGTGTTTTGTAAAAATTGAATGTTTTTTTCTCATGTTCCCTTCTTGTACTCTTGTGTTCTTAGTCTTTGATAATACTGATCTAAGGTGTGCATTGGACCTTTCAGAGTTATGCCACCGAGACGACCTACGGTTGTATGTCAGCTACCAGATGGTGATCAGACACTAGATATGGACGATCAGGGACCTCCTGTTGTGTTACCCATGGAACTAGCATTTATACCAGTTTCAGGCACCGATGCATAGTTTAGGGAAGAATTTCTGAGGATGATGTAGACCTTCAAGGGAGTGCTGCCTCCTGCCCCGTCGATGGAAGAGTATACATGGGTTTTCTAGCAGCACCATCCTCCTACTTTCTCAGGGGATGGAGGACCTCAGGCTGCAGAGTCATGGATAGAGGCCACACTGACAATTTTGGAGCATATGGAGATAACTCTAGAGGATAGGGTAAAGTTTTCCACCTATATGCTCCGAGACTCCACGAAGAGGTGGTGGGAGGTGATCTCGCAGCCAGGACGCCAACAGAGTATAACTTGGGATGAGTTTCAGTTCATCTTCTACGATTACTTCTACCCGGAGACCTTGAGGGATGATTATGCCTAGGAGTTTATGAGTCTGGAGAAGGGTACTCTTTCGGTTATGGAGTACTCATATCTTTTTAATGAGCTGCAGTGTTTCACGCCGATTCTAGTTGGATATGAGTTGTTCTGTGATCAGAAGTTCAAGGATGTTCTAAGGCACGACATCCACTCACAAGTGAACATCTTTAGGTTGAATTCGATATCCTCTATCGTCAACCAGACGCTGATCACTGAGCGCAATCTAAGGGATTCTGGAGCAGTGAGCCAAGGCGGTTCGACATCCAGATTCAATGTTCTTCCTACTGATAGCAGGAAGCACCATAGGGAGTCTGCTCGCGGAGATTAGAGTAGACAGAATATATCCTCGGGCAGCCAGGTAGTATGCTACTAGTGTGGGAGGAGTGGGCATACTAGGCCTCAGTGCCAGAGAGACCCGATGGAGTTCCAATCTTGCGGCAATATGGGACATCTTCATCATTTTTGTTAGATATTCTCACTACATCTGGTGGTAGGAGTTCTTTTATGACTTCTCTTATAGGGGATACATCACCAGTTTCTCACCAGTCTGGGAACTGGAGTTCTTCCGGCCGTTTGGGCCGAGGTGGAGGTCACAACCGTGGTGGTCAGTCACCAGGTTACCAGCGAAAACAGAGTGGATCAGCTCAGAGTGGTCAGCCAGGGTCACAAGGACGTGGTATAGGCCATACCTTTTCAGTGGAGCAGACCCATTAGGAGCCGGATCCTGACCCTTCTACAGTTCGAGGTATGATTTTAGTATCCTCAGTTTTATCTTCAGCTCTTTTCAATACTGGTGCTACGCATAGTTTTATCTCTATTGCTATTTTAGAGAGCCTTGGGCTCTGCATATTTTCTTCTACCGATACTTTTACTGTAGACACACTATTGGGGGCTAGAGTGGTTAGTGTACATCAGTGCAGAGAGTTCCCTCTTGAGGTTGTAGGGTGTCACTTCGTATATAACCTCTATGTCCTACAGATGATGGGCTATGATGTCATTCTCAGAATGGACTGGTTAGTACCCTTCCAGGAAGTATTCGATTGCTATCACCATAGGGTGAGTTTCATATCACCAGAGGGTGGATCCTTTCTTCATAGAGGCGATTGGGATGTCCAGGCGAGTTGAGTAGGACCTGAGCACCATGAGCTAGGAGGAGTTACAAACCATATTTTCAGCATATATCTAGATGACCAAGGGACTTCGCAGTTATAATTTCTTCTAGTAGTGGATCGTTTTAGAGATTTATTTCCAGAGGAATTTTCAGGTTTGCCTCTGGAGCGTGAGGTAGACTTCTCGATTGAGCTCGTTCTAGGAGCAACACCGATGTCCATTCCTCCTTATAGGATGGCTACACCTGAGTTGCAGGAGCTCAAGAAGCAGTTGGAGGAGTTGTAGGAAAAGGGTTTCATCCGAACCAATACTTCTCCTTGGGGTTCACCTGCATGTTTACGAAGAAGGAAGATGACACCCTTAGGATTTGTGTGGATTATCGGAAGCTGAACCAGTTGAAGGCCAAGAACCGATATCCCTTGTCAAGGATTGATGATCTCTTTGATCATCTTCAAGGATCCCGAGTGTTCTCGAAGATCAAATTGAGATCCAGTTATCATAATTTGCGCGTTATACCATCTAATATAACTCTTACAGATTTCCAGAGTAGGTATGGTCTATAAGAGTATATTTTTATACCGTTTGGTCTCAAGAATGTACCTACATTTTTGATGGCACTGATGAACTGAGTGTTCCATCCATACTTGGATTCCGTTATGGTGGTTTTCATGGACGACATCTTGTTGTACTCTCACACTCGACACAACCATGCTACCCATCTTGAGATCATTTTGATTACACTGAGAGAGCATCAATTATATGCTAATCTCCCAAATGCCACTTTTGGTTAGACCAGATTCACTTCTTGGGCCATGTTATCTCAGAGACATGAGTATCAGTAGACCTAGAGAAAGTGAGGGAAATAGCTTTCTGGGAGCAACTGAAGAATGTATTTGAGGTACAGAGTTTCTTAGGGATGTCTGGATACTACAGTCACTTCATACAAGACTTTTCATGCCTAGCAGCACCATTGATAGGTCTGACCAAGAAAGTGGAAAGTTCTTATGGTCAGATTTTTGTGACTCATCCGTTTAGGAGATGAAAGGGAGGTTGACGTCAGCATCTATACTAGTATTTCCAGATCTGGGAAAGAGCTATATGGTCTAATAAGATGATTCAGGTATCGGTCTGGGATCTGTGCTGATGCAGGGAGATGGAGTCGTTGCGTACGAGTCTCAATAGTTGAGGCCACATGAGAGAAACTACCCAACACACAATATGGAGTTAGCAGAAGTTGTTCATGCCCTACTCTATTGGAGACATTATCTTCTGGGAGAGCACTTTGTGGTGTTTACCAACCAAAAGAGTCTCATGTACATATTCACTCAGTGTGATCTGAATCTAAGACATCGCAGGTGGTTCGAGTATCTTCAGTCCTTTGACTTTGAGATTGCCTATACACCTGGGATAGGCAATGCTGTGGCTGACGCATTGAGCAGGAGAACTCAGATATAGGCAGTTCAAGAGGCCATCAGTGAGTGGTATCTTATGGCTCTATTCTCTGAGATGCATTTGGAGGTGCATGACAGACATATGAAGACCTTTCTATCTACTTTAGTTGTTACCTCTACTCTTCTTGATCAGGTATGCATGAGGAAGCTATCAGACTCAGAAGGCCTAGTCCTGCGGGAGAGTGTGTTAGGAGAGGACCCTCTTCTTGGATGGAAAGTGGGCGAGGATAATATCTTGCGTTTCCAGGTATGTGTTTGGGTACCAGTAGAAATACACGAGGAGATGATAAGGGATTTTCATTCCTTAGTTTGGGCAGTTCATCCTGGCATCACCAAGATGTATCATGATCTACACTGCCAGTATTGGTGCCCAGGTATGAAGACAGGTGTTGCTAATTTTTTCATGAGGTGTTCTACTTTTTAGTAGTTGAAAGTGGAGCATCAGTGACTAGTAGGTCTTTTGGAGAAGTTACCCATTCCGGAGTGGAAGTGGAACGATGTCACGATGGACTTCGTGACCAGTTTGCTGAGGTCACCTCGAGGGAATGATGTTGTTTGTGTTATCATCGACAGGCTTACAAAGGTATCTCATTTATTGTCAATCAAAGAGACCTTCAGTGTTGATGAGCTGGGGTGGTTGTACATCCGAGAGATTTTATGTCTGCATGGAGTTCCACACTCCATTGTTTCAGACAGAGATGCACGTTTTACTTCTTAGTTTTGGAAGGGGCTTCAGAAGGATTTGGGTACATAGGTACTTCTGAGTACAACATACCATACCCAGACATATGGAGAGTCCGAGCGTATGATTTAGGTACTTGAGGATATGCTCTGAGCTTGCATTCTATACTTTGGAGGTTATTGGGAGAAGCATATACCTCTTGTGGAGTTTTCCTACAATAATAGTTTTCAAGAAACTATTTAGATGGCACCTTACGAGGATTTGTACGTTAGGACATGCCAATCACCTTTATACTGGCTGGAGGAAGGAGAGGTAGCTTTGCTGGGACCTCATCTTGTTTAGGAGACCTCAGAGAAGATAGAGTTGATTCAGAAGAGGATGGATATGGAACAGTCTCAACTGGAGTCTTATGCTGATCTGCAGAGATGACATATAGAGTTCGAGGTCGGGGATCAGGTTTTCCTACATGTCACACCGAGGTTGGGACACAAGAGGATTCAGAGACAGGGTAAGATTTCACCACTGTACGTCGGGCTGTTTGAGGTGTTGGAGAGAGTTGGGCCGGTTGCCTATCGGTTGCTGTTACCTAAGAGGTACTGGGATATGCATGAAATATTCCACATTTCTCATCTCCAACATTACTTTTCAGACCCGTCTCATGTCTTTCAACCTGAGGAGGTTGAGCTCAAAGTGGGTGCTTTGTTTGAGGAGCATCTTATCTGGACTGTTGATCACAGTATGAAGGTTCTCCGTAGATGGTCTGTTCTTCTGGTACGGGTGCTATGACAACACATGCGAGTATAGGATGAGACTTGGGAGAGGGAGACCGATGAATGATCCCAGTGGCCGGAGCTGTTCGGGGTTTCTTCTTCTACGCCTCTCTAGGGAAATTCAGGGACAAATTTATTTAAGGGGGGGAGTTTTTAAGAACCCAGACCTTCTATTCAAGTATGTTTTTCTTTTTTCTGATGTTTTTGAGAAAATAGGAGTTTCTGGAAGTTTTTGAAGTAGACACCATGTACTCCCTTGCTGAGCGAGGTCGTGTGCTGGCTGTGTCCGAGCCACACACACGACCATGTAGGGATGATGTGGAGGCAGCTTAAAGCAGAGTACGGAAAATCCTAGTACACGCCGTGTACTCCAAAATTGCACGCCGTGTACTTTATTTTTTTTCATTAAATGGACCGGGGTCGCGTATTAACCCCAGAACTGTCTTCTTCTCTAGCTTCTTCAATCAAGATCATCTTGTATGTCCGCAAAACTCCTCCGAGCCCTGAAGCCTCTATCGGTTCTCTGAATTGACCGCCATCGATTGCTTCGGAACCACAACAGTAATCTATTCCTTCTTATAGAGCATCATTTTCTAATTCTTCATCTTTTGCAAGTTATTGTGGGTTGAACGTTTTGTGTTTTTTCGTAGATATATGAAGTTATTAGGAGATTCAAGCCTCGTGGTTAAATTATATCGATCTACTAGCATCATGGTAGGTGGTTTGTTCCTTTCCGTTCAATTTATTTGAGTTTTATGTTCAAATTTCACCAATACCCTTGAACGTGGTGTTGCGTGTTTACTGTTTTTCCCCTGTTGTTTTCATTCCTTGATTGTATTCTTGTGTAGAGGTAATTTAGTTATGTACTAGGATAATGGTTATGCTTGGATGTTTTTACCATTCCTTGTTCTGTTTATGACCTTTTGTTCAGCCTTTGGCCGTTATACTTGTTTTCCATGCATTGTGATCGTAGGATAGAGTATTGTTCCCTAACATGCTTGTTATGCTATAGACTGATTAGCCAAGTAGCTATGTAGTTTTAATTTTTCCATATAGCATTATTATGCACTGACTTGCATGGGGATGTGAGAACCTGGTGCTATAGACTATAAGGGGATAGACCGAGTGAGCTTCCTCAGAGAGTCTTGGACATTATAGACTATAGGAGATAGACTGAGTGAGCTTCCTAGAGAGTCTTTGACATTATAGACCACAGAAGGATATAACGAGTGAGATTACTCAGAGAGTCTTGAGCTTTATAGACTATATGGGGGTAGACCGAGTGAGCTTCCTCAGAGAGTCTTTGTTTTGTTTAAATTTCCTTAAACCATTGCAGGCTATAGGAGGAATTGACCGAGTGAGCTTCCTTAAAGAGTCTGTGATCGACCTGAGACTATAGGAGGAATTGACTGAGTGAGATTCCTGAGAGAGTCCCTAGACCTTGGGGCTATAAGGGGACTAGACCATGTGATCTTCCTTAGAGAGTCCCTGACTACCTTGGACAATAAAGGGAATTGACTGAGCGTGCTTCCTCAGAGAGTCTTATAATTTCTTATGAACAAACCAGAAGGGTTAGGTTGAGTGTACTACCCAGAGGGTTATTGGTACTTCTTGGATAAGACCATAGGGGATGGCTGTGAGTAATTTCCAGAGGGATTCCTATTTTTGGTTAACTGTTTTCTTTACTGCCACTTTGATCTATGGATTTTTTACTGTGTGTATCATCCTGTTTACTATTCACTGTTACTGCTTACTGTACTATTACCTACCATATACTCACTGACTGTTAGGCGCAGATCTTTGGGTGGTTTCATACTGGGATTTAGTCTCACACCCTGTTTGTCTCATGCTTTTGGGCCCAAACCGATTATATTGCTGCAGGTATAGACAAGGGAAAGCACCCTTCGACTTCAGGTACTTGATTGCATTAGAGAATGAGAGCATGATACCAAGCCAAGGCTTGCGATATTGAGGAGTTTCTTATCTTTTTTTCTTTGTAGTTTGGTTTAGTATTTTATTAATCATTGTGACTTGTTTGGATACTTTCCAAGACATATTTATCATGCATCATTTCATATATATATATGTGCTCTAGTTGTTTATTGTTTTAGCCTTCCGCTATTTACTGTTGTTGGATATTTACTGCTTCCGCTATTGTATGTGTTGTTTACTTCCGCTGTGTACTCTGCCAATGAGGGCATAGATTCTCCACTAACACACCCAAGGCCCTCGCTGCTAGTCGGTAGCGTCTGGTATTCAGGGAAATGTGCTTGAGGCCATGTGACCAACTGGGTATGGGGCGCCTCTGGGTGGCTTTCGGAACCGGGACGTTACATTGAATACCCTTACCCATCATAACATTCCACATCCCCTTAGTCTCACAAGTTTATTAAGTTATCCATGGTGTCACCCATTACCATCTCACATATGCCCACCCAGGGTTGGTTTATCAATGGGGCACCCATTAGGTTCCCACAGTCTCAGTATAGAGAAGGCACCCTCAAGTGGGTCTTTAGCCTCGATCATGGTAACAAGTCAATGCCTAAGGACCCAACATATTGTATCCCTTGATGTTTTCAATAGTGTTTCATAGTCTTGATGGATATACAAGGCCTCATAGCATAAAAAATAGGTAAGAGATAGATCATGTCCCATCTCGATTGTCAAGGTAACACATGGTTATTATTCTCACTAAACCCAATCCTAGTATACTAAGGTCTATCCACCTTTCCCTAGTAACATCAGACTGAATGGGGTTTCTCATCTCATCCTAATGTTGAGAAGATTTAGAAGATCAAAGCACTAAAAGGGTCATCTAAGGCCTACATGAACTGAGATCTTTAGTCCAACCTCACCTCTAATTTAGAGGTGTTAAAATCCCCTATGCATGGGCTAAATGGTCTATGTTGGTTCAAACTCACCTCTTAGAAGGTTTGGAGTCCACTCAGTGTTTCACAATCCTATCCTCATCCAGTAGATGTTAAGGTAAAAATCTATCACACAAGGGTTTTTTGTGACCCTTAGAACTCATTCATTACACTCAAAAATTATTATTTAATTAAAACATTCCATTTAAACTAAATATCCATTTTATTTATTTTCAATATTCAACATAAACTAAATATCCATTGAATAATAAGGGCCTTGGTAAATGTGCTGAACCCACACATCACATGCCGCATAAAATTAATTTATATATCCATAGGGAAATTAGTGAGACCACTTACCTATATTTGATGAATTTTAAACATTTTAAAGGGATGAGAGCAACTTATATGTCCCGTACAAGACATTACAACCTCTCACTTGATCAACCAAGCCTGTATCCACACCACAAGCTCCTAACTCATGCGAAAATAAATAAATAAATAAATAAATAAACGAAATTATATTTCATTATATATTTTGAACCAATGTGGCATAATAACTATAAAACTCATTGGGAACCCTTACTGTGCTAAAACCATGATCATTTACATGAGAAAGGTCAAATACACACCCACAACACATATCAAGGTGAAATCCATATCACCTGATGCCAAATTATGTTTAAATTTATTTTATTTAAATTGAATACCTCGATTGAAACCACCAAGACACATACCTCAACGGAATCTGCTTCTGACACCATATAAATAATATCTCGGGACACACTCTTTGAAATTAGAGTGAAAGAAGAATCACCCTCATTTGATTCCACACTGATATAGTGGAATCAACACTAAAAACCTTGATAAAATTAGAAGAAAATAGGTTTGTGAAGTGGGTCCATGAGCAAACTAAATTGGACGATTATACCTTGATTATTAATTATAAAGAACAAAAAGTAAATCCCTTATAAAGGGAGATAAAGAAGAGAAAAAGGGAGGTAAAATCAACCATGAAATGGCCATTATAAATTCCCCTACCTAGAATAATCCTGAGGTCATTGAAACAAAAAATAATGGAATAATCCTATTATAAATGCTCCCAAACATGCCTCACTGATAAGCTAGTGGGTTCCAGTGACTATCTAGGGGAACCATCGGCTATCCTCCCATGGATCACCAACCAACCTATGGTTAGCATTTCTTATAAGGCTAATGTCTTCTAACACTATATGGTTGGTGGTCTCTTTATAATAGATTTTTTTTCCACTAGCTAGCCAGTGGTTTTTAGTAGCTAAGGTAGAAGTAGTCACTTAGGTCCCTCCTAGGGCCCTAAGAGTTCCAAAGAAACCCTAGATTCTTATTACTCATCCAAAATTATTCTTTTGAGGGATTTTAAAACCCATAATTCAACTCCAAATCCTGGTTCAAAATTAAACCTGTCCACAAATGTAAAATTTAAATTCTCCTGGAATTTTAAATGCCTATTAGGACATCATATTTTATATTTTCCTTTTATATCACCCTATTTTGAGTGATCCTTATGTATGTTTATATAATTTCCATTTTTAATCCTTCATTTATGGTGTGAGGAGATAATCATGTCATGAAGGTTCTTCATTAGAAGTCACTGTGTTTACTTGGGGCAATAACATGGAATTTTCCACATAGTGGCTTGGAAAGGTGGACATATTTTGAAGTCTATAAGACATCAAGGAGACTTATACCATATGAGTGAAATATATTGGGTGATCTATATCCATTGTCAGAGGTTTTAAAAAATGAGGTCAATAATTCTCATTTTATTTCCCATTTTATTTCCCATTGAGTTGAATCTTATATATGTATTGAGTAATCTTATATATAACTCAAAATTATTCTATTTTGTAATTTTTGGATTTTTATATCATAGATATGGTTATTTGGTTATCATGGTATTAGTAATATTTCTCTATAGTAAATGGGAAAGGCTGAAAAACATATTTTGGGAGTTGTTGTGGTGGTGTGTAGTCAGGTTTTTTGGTATATTATAAATATAAAAGGTGGTTCCTCTATTCCAAATGAGATCCAAGGTGTGCCATAAATAGTGAGGGGGGATTATCCATTTCATACTATATCTTTAAGGGAATACATAGCCAAGGTATCTAAATACTGAAGTGTTAAAATCCATTTTTAGGAGATTTGGTGGCGTTTTTTTTGTGGTTTTATTTGGGTTTCATGTATATTATAAATATAGAGGGTGGTTCCTCTATGAATAGTGAGAGCCATACTGTGTTGAATGTGGTGAGAGGAATTTCTTAATTTTATAGTGGATCCTCAAGTGAATCCATGGTTAAGGTATCCATAACTTTTTTTGGTATCAACATTATATGGGGTTACAATAATAAGTTTTAAATGACAGAAATAAATACCAAGAATAGGTGGAAAAAATGTAGTCTTGAATTCTAGGCATTTTCATCTTAATTTGGACAAGGTCATCATGATCCTTTTTGGAGGTTTCAACACCATAGTAAACACCCATAATCTTTCTTCTATAAATAAGTGTTGAGTTTCTTTTAGTTAAATTTTATTCTATTCCCTAAAACATTAGAAAACTCCAAGCATTTATTTGGTGGTTTCTAGCTATCTCATGGGGATTGAAACTAGCTGATTCGTAGGAATTGATTTCACTTGTTACATGTTTCCCCTCTCCTCTTATTTATCTATTTTCTATTTATATATTTATCCCCATCGGTTATAGTTTTGTGGTTTATTTTGGTTTGTTTATTATTAAAGTGTGGTTTGATGATGGTTTATTGTGGTTAGAACCTAAGGTGGTTTAGATCCAATTTGGTGGTGGTTGATCCTTAGTTATTTTATTCTCACACAGTGTTCCCTGAAGATTCATATTTAGGTATGGTATTCAAGAAGTCTTCCTTATTTTTTTTGTATAATGTAGAAGTTCCATATTTTTTCTTTCACTGGATAGATGGTGAGGATCATCTAAATAAAGATAAAAAATGGGATAAAGGGAATTGAAGGGAATGGGTGGTGGTATGCACTTTGTATAATTATATGTTATTAGATGTGTTTTTTGACGATTTTTTTTCTTTCTACTAAAATTGATACATTTTTTGTGATATATGTTAGATTTAATGATTTAACTATAGGAATCATCCATCATAAAAGGATAATTATTTAAATATGGTAACAAAATGGTTTCTAAGAAATTAAAATTTGTGGTAATGGTGTAGTTTATTGACCCAATTAATATATATAAAAAGAATGATTAAAATATATTTTTTATTCTGTTTTTCTACTAGGATTTTATATGGTTTTCTCCTTATTATAATAACCTTGATGTGGTTGGAATTGTCTTTTTTCACTGTATGTTTTGGCTTGGTTTTATCTAGTTGTAATGGGAGAAGTGGTTGTTGATGCGTTAGAGGTATATGGGTGGTTTTGTGGTTTGAAATGATGGAATTAATGGTGGTTTGGGAATGAAAGTTCTTTTGTTTTGGTAGTAGTGGTCATTTTCTTATATGGTAGGGCGGTTGTTATGATAATAAGTTTGTTTTTGAGAAATTTTAGAATAATTTCCTAGTGGTATGGGATGTGGTTAGTAATAATAGATAATGTAAATGTTATGGGATGAGATATAATAAGTAGTGGCTATTAATAAACACCTATGATTGGAAGGAATGGGTAGTATCTAAGATCAGTTTAGTTGATGGATAATGAATAGTTTGATATTAAACATGGAATTGAATGGAATGATGAATGTAATGGGTCCCATAATTAGTGAGTCTATAAATTTATATTTGATATTAATAAATGGGAAAATTATTAAATTATTTGTGGGTATTATTTGTATAGAATAGGGATGGTTTATTTTATAAAGATAACCTCAGGTTCTATTTAATGGTTTTGGTTTTATGGTGGTTGTTATGGGTGTGGAAGTGATGTTTTTTTGTGGAACTTATGGTTTGGATTTTGTGTGGATATATAAAAGATATATTTTAATTATGATTCTATAATCACCCCACCCAAATAGAATAAAAATACTAGAACCCAAATGATTTACATTCTGAGTATTTTCACTAACATCCATGTTTGTGAGGTAAATACGTGGCTGATTGCTCCATTTTCCCTACTCTCCCATAAGGCGTGGTATTAGTTATGATGGCCTAAAGTTATGATGCACAATCTATGATTTCTAAAATTTTGAGTGAATTATTGTGATGTGATGGTGATAAGATAAAGTATGTAATACATGGAGGGGTTTTTGTATTGTGGTAGGGGGATTGAGGTTTAATTCATCTATGTTCCTAATAAAATACTATGATGAGGATATTATGTGGTTATATTGCAATGATGATGTGGTAAGTGGTATTTGATGATGATGATATAGTTATGGTTGATATGAGATATGTGGATATGTGGTTTTATGTAATGGATGGAATCATGGGACATTTATTTGTAGTTTAAGAGATAAAATCTAGTAGGTATTTCATCATAGTGTTCATTTTTTATGAATTCTTTTAAAATTATGTTACTATAATTGGATGGTATATTGGGTGAGTAAGGCTTGGTGAAGTTGGGTGATAGATGACATATTTTAAGTGTGAGTTGGTTATGTTATTTATTCACTGAGTAATTCATGTAATTCTTAAACATTTTCATGATAGGTCTTGAGAATGATCCTATTAGATACAAATGTATTCTCACCCCTATATAAAAAATAATTTTTATAGGTTTTAGTGAGGAATTTTGTTATTGATATAGACTTTACATACTTGGATCATGGATTTGATTCTATAAGAGTTTACTTTTTTAATTTATTTATTAGAGACTCATTGTCTATATAAAATCTACATAAATTATGGGATATTGGATTTCATTCATATTATAGTGTTGATTGGTGGTTCTCATTATATGTTCCCTGTGAATTATGATGGTAATTACTCTCATTTATATGTTTTACACCCTTGATGCTAGTCTCCAACTTGTAACCTATTGAAGGTAGGATTTATGGTCCATTCCACTGTTGTTGTAGTCCTTGGAGGGGTTCTCAATGGGGGGTGGGTCATGAGAAGCAAGCATCACATCACAATCTAATAGTGTATAGCCCGATCAATAACTTCAACCGACAAATATGTAAAAACATGATATAGAATATTGGGGTGAGATTACATGTATACCTAGAATATCTCATAAAAATGTGGAAAGTATAATAAATCCTTAGTGAATAAATAACGAAACCAACATGTCGCATGTAGAAAATAAAATATCCACTCAACCCCAAAAAATGATCACTCAAAAAATCTATATATAGGGATTATAATATAATAATCAAAATAATATATCAAGAAATGCACCTCACATCCATATTCTTACTGAACTAGTCACCCACACACCCAAATGGGTTACATCCTAACACTCTCATGAATTTCACATATGCATATCCACATACCACATTATAGACACATGCCTTATACCACTTCCATATAGCCACATTACCCCTTCACTTCGTCATATCCACTGCATTACATCATCATCATCACAACACCGCATAACGTAACCTTAGGCCATCACATTATATACCACATAATAAATAATAGGGAAATGGGTATCATCATCCATATATATCACATATATTCTAGATGTTGGAGAAAATACCAAGAACCATATTTGTGGGTGAGTCATGTTTCCCGATTCAGGTGGTGGTCTATAATAAATAACAAGAACTACTACACATCAATATCCACTCCCACATTTAGTCAACCAAACAACCATTCAAAATATTAAAAATATCACACAATATCCTTATACCAATTTATAAACCATTATAGATTCAAAATTAATGATTTACTATCCATATTATGTTCATTGTGTAATATTTATTTCTAACCATTTCAATTTCATTTAGACACTTCCACATCATCATTAATAATTCCATTTCCCACACATTAATTATTCAATACTTCATTTATTATTTTGAGATCATGATTATCATTATCAAAACCAATAACCATTTACATTTAATTTTTTCCAATGATATTTCATATTCCGAGGAATCTACCATAGAAAACCAAAATATCCTATATACACCACCATCATAAAAACCAAAAAACTATATCCTCCTCCTAAACCACATAGATCTAGCCACAAAAGGCCACCATCAATACTAAACCAAAAATTATAGTATCATAATAATGTTTCTACCAAAATTAAACATATAATAAATATAAAAATATAAATAATTCATCTTGAAGATATAAATTATATTTATCCCATCTACAATTTTATAGGTTCAATAAAACATTACATATAGAAATAAAATCTCATGAATAAAAACAAGTAAAAATTAAATATCATAACTTATTACCATATTTTTTTAATTTAATAAATTTTTTTCATTGATCAACACATAAATTTCAATAAGAAATTATATCGAAAATCATCACACAAATATCAAACAATAAAACCAATAATAAGTAAAACAATAAAATAATTTCTATACACTACTTCCCACCATTTCATGCATTCCCATTTTATTATATTCAATTGTTCAATCTTAAAAAATTTCCTAAAGACATTAAAATAATGATAATTCCATAATTAAATATTAATTAAAATGGTTAAATTTTGAATCACTTACCTTCAATAAATCTCCAAGCATTATATCACTAGAACTTAAATGGAAATGATTAAAAACACAATCGAAATCACTAAAAAGACTCCCAAAAAACCTATATATGGAAATAAAATTTCCTATAACTAATAGAAATTAGAGTTAAACACACAGACCTATACCAATAGTTCATAAAACTATTAGTATAGGTATAAAATATACCAATGTTTTTAGAGAAATATTGGTATAGGTACTATATAGATACCCTATAAAAAAAGTTCTATTAAACCACTGGTATGGGTCTGAAAACATTTGGGTACCAATAATAATGTTTCTCCAAAACCATTATTATACACCCATACCAATGGTTTTAGAGAAATGTTGTTACAAGAACCAATTTTTTATAATTTATTTTCTCAAATAACATTAAATATCTTTAAATTTAAATTAATTTTGACTATAAACATTCAAATTTATGTAATTATGTTTATAAAAATAACTATAGATGAGTGGTTAGGTCATTAAAGTAAAACTGATAGGTGTTGGGATCCAAACCATTCTAGATTTTTAAAAATTACCCTCAATAATGGATTTTATAAACCATTGGTATATGCATTTGATATGGCTTATATCAGTGGTTTGGGAACTATCTTGATAATTCATCTACACCAATTATTCACCAAAAGTCGTCAGTATAGGTTTATCCCCAAGGGAAAAAATCTAATGGACCTTCAAACCCTTAGTATATTCTATAATAACGGTTTGAGGGAATAAACCAACGGTTCAAAAATATTGGAATATTTGTTTCGCAGAAGTTAATTTTTGAAAAAACATTATAAAAAAACCACCACCTCCAAAATATCCTCCTAAATAAGGAATGTGGAATTACAATTAATAGTTTATTATCAAGGTACCTTTGATTATAAGAGATTTATCATTAAATGAAAAGTCTTAAGGTCAACCAAGAGATGACTAAATTGAACCAAATACGATCAAAAATATTTCTAGATTTTGAATCAGGTTAAGGAAATTGAATATAATTTACTAATATTCTTGATTTTATATTAAAAATTTGGAAACATAAAATCACGATGGTATACAAGGGATCATGAAAAAAATGTTAGTGATATCCAAAAATTACTGTGTAACCTACCTAATTCTCTGGGGGTCAACAACCATTCTAAATCAATACAACTGGGAAAGATCATGGTGTAATATAGACTGCCACACCAAATCATTTAAATAATCCAAAAATAAATATGGAAACCTGATGCCCCACATTCAAACTTGATATCCCCAAATGAAAACCACATCATAATAAAGTGAATCAGATCCCAACAACCTCAAATTAATTAATTCCAAAAAATCATAGCGAAGACCTATACATTGTATCATAAGCCTTCACACCATAATCTCAAAATCATGCTTCCATGAAACCTCTACACCAAAATATTGAAACAAAAAAAATCTTAAAATTGAGACCTCACAACATATCTAGACTCCTTAGGTTGAAAACTCATAAACCATGGTGAAATGGCCAATCCAAGCCATCTTCGTTTCCCAAACTAGTGAATCATGGCGCAATGTCCCTTGACCATGGTGTTATTTATGATTACAACTAAAATTATTGACCAAAATCCCCCTTTTTTCAATACTATCCTTCTCTAAACAACATAAAAATATCTTTAACATGTAAAAACTATAAAGTAAAGGAACATGATAAATATTATTCTATACATTAGATAATTCTCATATGATTCGCTTCCTTAAAATTAAAAACTAAACCCAAAAATAGATCATGGAAATAGAAAAAGACAAAACACCCTGTGGGCTACCTTTTAAAAATAAACCATTCCATTATAAGGAAAAATGTGGAAAAATAAAGAGAAACACTATAAACATCTTAATAAAAAAAACTCAATATAGAAATAAAAAAAAATCTTAAAAAATATAGCATATTGAGGATGATTCTATGATTCAAATTTCTAAGTAAATTACTCTAACCCATTATTCCTTCACAAAATATGAACTAAATGAATAAGGTGACTACAAAACACCTATTCCCAATGATACTAAATCTTAATAGTCCACTCTAAAAACATTATATCCTCTCTAATATCTAACTCATCCCAATCAATGACATGAGATTTATCATAATGATACCCTCAAATATGTGACATATGGAAAATGTTATGAATCCCATATATCGTTGAGGAATGTGATATCCAATATAATACCCCACTAATATTATCTAATACCTTGAAATTCTAGATAAACCAAGGATACAAATAAACACCATGAATAAACTATATTACCCATGATGAGTTGAAAAATTTATAAAAACATGATCATTGAACATGAAATATACACATATCTCCCTCTAATTATAATAAGACTTAAAATTATCTAGATAAACTTTAATCCACTCATGAATTATCTATAATTTTTTCTATTTTACTCTACACAAAATTTGATCCAATAATAATTGACTCTCTAACCATAGTTCAGTAAAACATAGATTCAAAATATTTCCCAGAAAACTCTATGAATATTTTTATACCAACTTATGAGTGATAAAAATTATTATAGTAAAAATATAATAAAGATAAATCATTCACCCACAAACCACTAACATCTAGAACACATGTGAAAAATATATCTTCCAGTGTTAGGATAATCCATTATGTATAATCATCCACCTGAGGATGAAATTTAGTACTAAGGTGTAACTAAGAGCCAAAATAATACTGTATATTTTTTCACACTCATGAGGTAAAATAAATAACATGACCAAATATGGTCATCCTTGGAATCCTATCATGCCACAAAACCTCTTCCACATATATATCTTTTCCAAATCATCTACCACACATGGATCCTTGGTCTCAAATAAATAATTTTTATTCATAAATCATTCATCTATAATCAAGAACGATTTTTTGAAACCAATATTAGAGAAATAGGAAGGATAATTTGGAGTGGATCTTCTTTTTATGTTATCTTTTGTTGATAACACATCAATTATATTAAAAGTGATTATAATTGTATTGATCTTAAAATAAATTTATGAAAACTATTAGTGGATGAAGATATATTGTCTATATCATCCTGGAGGTTTGTTGGAGTTGGTTGGGAATACCTAGAACTAATTTAAGTATTTTCTAGATCAAATTGTGTAATTTTTATTAATTCATTGTGCATGGTAGGTAGAGTGATGAGGCCTTCACACAAAAGGTAGAGTGACTCTAATTTCCACATGGTAGGTCGATCGACCACATGGTAATTCGATCAACTAAATGATAACATGAAAAACCACAAAGATAATCTACTATATGATATAATGTTTGATCACATGATATGTTATTAAATTGATTACATTTTTCATGGTTGATCCATTTTTATAGAGCTTCATGAAGGAACTATTCAACCTATAGAAATATAGTTCTTCGTTTTTATTATCTTTATAGGATAACCCATACAGATAATAGACCATGTAAAGGTCATTATAAACTTCATATAAAGGAGACCTAATGTATTTTTTTGTGATATATAAGTCCCCTTAGTATATTTCAATGCACAAATAAGGGTAACTCAAAAATTTCGGAGGTTATGTAAAGGTAAATAGAAACCTATGTAAAGATAATCCACTAGATATGTAATGGACAGGTACACTTGTTTAAAGATCATATTAAGTTAAAACTACCAATTTAAGGCTATTATAGGGTCACTATATAAGAAAAATTCATTTATGTAAGGTTAATTTAGATACGTTTAGTGATATGTAAGGGTGAATGGAAATGAAGAACAAAGAAACAGAGGATATATTGAATCGGTTTATTTTAGTCATGATGGTATTTAATTCAAAAAATCATCATGATTAGATTTATCTTGATTCAAGTAGTATACTAAAAAAGGAATACTAAATTTCCTATGGGGTGATTTCATGACAAAAATTAGGAATCCATGTTTTAACTACATTTATATATATAGGTTTATTTTGTTTTATAAATTCATGAAAATTATTATTTAGAGAGATTGAAATATAGGATTGATAAATTATAGAGGAATAATTCCAAGATTAAATGATATTTTATACATTATTTTATTACGTAGTTATGAAGAGGGATGAAATAAGAGTTTTTAAAATCTCATATAAGAGTCTTTAGTGAAGCTTAAATTGAAATTTTTATAAGGAAATAGAAATTTTGTTGGGTGTTTTGTGAGGAAACCAATAGGGAATGTTGGTTATAATGTTTAAAATAGAGACATGGGAAGAAAAAGTCTCTACATCCATATACATATTCTGATGAACTATTTCATGATGAAGAGGTAGTCAAACAGTAATGTTATTTTTTACATTTTTATGCATACAATTTGAAGTGGTATCTTTCTACGATGAAAGAATCGAAGAAGAAGTCGATATCATTACATTAATAACATAATAGAAGTTATTGGTGTAAGTATCTTCATTTTATTACCCATTTGATATTATTATATTAGTTCATGATTTATTAACTATAAAGGATGTGCAAAAATAGTTGGGAGACTTGTAAAGAGTGTTCTAAATATTTTCACTTCTCATGGTTATTCATATGTTTTTAAAATTTTATTGTGTATTTATAGGATTTATAGAATCATTCCAATGACTATATAATCAAATTTAGTAGAAAAACATGTAAATAACTTGTTCCCTTTATGTGTGTGCTTCAATATGTTAAGACAAAAAATATTCACTCTAAAAATTGAAGAAGGTTATCTAATGGGAAAGAATCAAAATAAATATATCACTAATTTTGTAACAAACCTAGATTACCATAAATAAATATTACATTTTTAGATTAATATTCATTACATTACAAAAAATACATACCTGAGTATCATATTGTTTTACTATCTTTGGAGAATAGACACACAATCTTTTAATTTGGTGAAGTATCTTTAATATCTCCAATAAAAATCATACCCTTTAGTACTCTTTATAAACATACTCTACTTAAAACCTTTATTCATAACCTAGGGAAATGAAACATAAGAAAGGGAGAGTTTATATGATCATTAATGGTAAACAAGGGAAATATGAAAGCATAATGTTAGTGTAAGGGTATGGGAACATGAGCATAACATATAAAAACCATACCTTGCTTATCAAAGATCAAAGTCACGAGTCATGGAAAAAATATATGGTAGTTTCTAAGACATGAATAATAAAAATCAATTAACATGATCTATGAGAGATTAACATTGAAAAAATACATGGAATCATGGAATATAAACAATCGTAGAAAATATTATGTCAAGGATACCCACCATGAAATTCATAACATGTCGTACTTGGTCTAACCACCCATGAACTTGCATTGGGATTTTGATAACCTCCCATATATGATATTTTAGGCTTAGTATAACCTCCTAGGTACCCTCTTTTAGGCTTGGTATGACCTCCCATGTACCCTCTTTAAATTTTGGGATAACAGTCAGTATACGCTCTTTTGGGCATGGGATAACCTCATGTGTACCCTTTGAGCTCAATACCATTAATCATTACCTAATGCATTTGAGGAAGATATAGGTACCACCAATCAAATAATTAAAATCATATATAAATGTGCTAGAAAATTATAAAACATTAATATTATTATAACCCATGAAAATTAATGAGTTCTATAATCATTTCATTATTTCCTCAAAGCATAACCCATGGAAATAGAAGTGGGTTTCATCAGTATTTTTTTTTCATGATATAACTTGTGGAAGAGAAATGAGTTTCATAATCTTATTTCCATTATAAACATAAACAATTTATATAAATAATTAAAACGGTATACTTGGATAATATCCCTATTAAATCATAAGAAACATAAAAGGATATAATCTTAGATAGAAAATTATTTATAAAGAAAAATCACTCAAAATTTTTCTTGAGAGGAAACAATTTCTTTGAAAAACACTTTGTAAAACTAAAAATTCATAAAATATTTTGAAAATACTTTTCCTTGAAAATAAACTTGAAAAATTATAAATTAAGCTTTAAAAATAATTTAAAACATTTCTTGAGAAAAATTTCCATTCTGATTTGAAAAAACTTTTTAAAACATAAAACATTTTGAAAATAATTTTCTTTAATAATAAACTCGAAAACTGACAATGAAATAGTAAAAAATCATTTAAGAAATTTTTGTGGGAAAATATACTTTATTATTTTCAATATACTCTTTATAAAAATATTTTTTAAATTATTTCTCTGAAAATAACCTTGAAAACTTATAAAAGAATATTTAAAATCATTTAAAACATGTCTTGAGAAAAATATCCTTTCCACTTTGAATTTTGTTTCTAAAACATTATTTTTTTTAAAAATCATTTTTTTGGAAATATCCTTGAAAATTTATAGAGTAATATTCAAATAAAATAATGTTCATGATGGTGTGAAATTTATCTCATGCCATACACATTAAAACAATGTTTCCTTTAAGAGTTTTGTTAAAATCCAAACATGTATTGTTTGGAAAATGACATGAATATTTCTTTAATTTTTTTTAAATAAAAAAAATGGTTAAAAGTTTATTTAATAATTCATTTTGATAATTCATAAAATTATTTTTTAATTTTTTTAGAAAAAATTGTTTCTGATAAAAAAGGGTTTTCAATCGAAGTGAGGGATAAAGATGATTTTTCCTAAAATCATTATTTTGAAGTATTGATTACATAAAGAGAGTAAAATGAATTAAATATTTGTATTATTATGAAATAAATAAGTTATAATAAAATTTATGAGTTTCATTAGATATGGATCATAATATGTTTTCATTGGAAGCATACTCATAAACAATCCTAATAAATGACGAGATTATAACATAAAAATATTACCACTTTGGTAACATTGAATCATAATCCCTATGAAATAATAAAATAAAATTAAACTTATAATATCATGAAAATAAGGATATTAATGATACAAATTATCAAATTGGTAGTATATACTCCTCATAGAAGTATATATGTGCATAATATAGCTTATGTCCCAAAGAAGCCAATTTGTGAAAAACATCTCTTAACACTTTTGTAACTTTTGAACCATAAAACCCCTAAAAGAGAGATATTCAAATGGATATGTAAATATACATAAATTTAATTATAATAATAATAAAATAAAATTATGGGATTTATAGAATCCTCATAAAATAAACATATGGTGAATATGACTTGTATCATAATAAAAAATAAAAGTGAGATAAAAATAAAAATACTTTGGATTGTAAGACCAAATAAAGAATAAAATTAAATTAAATCTTAAATTTTATGAAAATAAAGATATTTATGATATACAATTTCAAAGAGGTTTTATATACATTACACAAAATAAATGAGTGGTGAATTTTCACATGCCTTCTAGACATAAAAGAGAGACTAGAAATCTCATACTATAAGTCTCGAATTCTTTCATACATGTTCAAAAATCCTGTATAATAAATATAATTTTATTATAAATCTTTAATATTACTATAATTATATATATCATACTATATATTATTTACTCAGGACATTTTATTAACTGTTTATTACCAATTTCATGTTAACATCTTGTTTCGGGAAATAATTGCTTTTTTTTTCATGTATATTTTGATTTATTATTTTTAGTCTGACAAAATTGATCATGGTTGAAAAAATATAGAATGTTTTCCATGATATAAATATAATATATATTCAGTATATATATTTTTATATTAGTCTATAAAAGTTAGAGATATAAAATGAAATACACTGTTCATGGAGAGGGTAGACTGTACATACACTTGAATGTTGTTTCCATTTTCTTGAAATATTGAAAAAATGTTAAATAATATATTATCATTAAAGAAAAAATTTTATATCATATATATCACATATTTTCATTAATACCATATTTATTACCTTCCATGTAAAGCATGAATGAATCAAATTTCCATGGGTGGCGTTAGTCCACCGTACACATGAGTGACATTATCATATTCCCACGATATGGAAATTAAGAAGGTATATGTAATATAATAATTAAATAAGTATAATAATATCATAAATATCATATATAAACCTTAAATACATCATTATATCCATCCCTAATAGTTTTTAATGGAAAAAATGAATGATATCTATTCGCGAGCCAGTAGTCCACCGTACACACGAATAATGATTTTGTAACCCATTTTATGGATGTGAAGATGGTTGTAGTACATTAAATTAACATAAAAATATTTAAAAATATTTAATATATTTTTATTAACATATCATTATTTTTTTAATAATAATTAAAGGATGTAGAGGAATAAATAAATAAAAAATGCTAATTGAAGAGCATTACCTCTTCATCGAGTAAACTTCTTAGGTTTGCACCAAAGGCCTTACTAGGTTATATTTATACCCAAAATAATACTTCTATGATGAAAATAAGAAATTATGGAAGGTATTTTGTTAGTTATTTTTTGAACCAATCGGTTTTGAATGTGTGAATAGAAGAGAATAGGGGGTGACCTTTTATAAGAGTGGTGAGTGGCAGACTTGTAATTTTTGCAAAGAAAAAGGTTTTCCCACACTTTTTCAAATGAAAAAGGGATAAAAATGGTTAATTATTTAAAATATAATATATAAGGTCAAAATATTTCGATATAAATGGTTTTTGATATATTTTGGGTCATTTTTAAACCATGATATTTTAGTTTAACCCCATAGTAAACTCATTTTTACCTTAATTATGGTAAATATTTTTTTATTGTTTTTATTAATAATTATGGTAAGAAATTAAGTTTTACTTATTATATAATATAAATTATTATTATTCCAAATATGTAATCTATTTTTAAAAAATACATTAACAAAAGTGGAAAATTTTAATTTAAAATTAATACCGTAGACGTAGTGAGAAAATGGGTCTTCAAAGAGAAAATGTTCCAAAGTTCAAAAGTTTTTATATAAATGTTCTATATTAAAATTATTATAATAAAATAAATTGGATTCATATATATATATATATATATAATTTAAATAATTTTTCATTTAAAACCATATTAAAGAAAATTGTGTCTAAAATCATTAAAATAAATGACAATTCTTAATAAAAACCATTATTTTCACTATTCCCCAAAAATTCATCTTCTCAGAAAATTATAAAAAAATTACCCTAAGATAATTTTCAAAATTATAATTAAAAAAATCTTTATATTTAAAAATTATTTTTTTAAAATTATAAAAAATTTCTTTTAAAATAAGTGTGCCAAAAGTGACAAAACTATTTTTAAGAAATATAGTTTTTAAGCATAAAATTGGATTTATTATTTTCTCTTCTATAGAAAAAAAATAATATGAACTTAAAAAATTTAATTGAATATTTAAAATATAAATTTCATTAAAATAATTCACCAAAATTTATTTTTTAAATTTATTAAGGTAAAACATGTTTTTGTGCATAAAAATAGATTTTCATAAAAAGATCCTCTTTATTTTCAAATGGTTTTAATTTTAATTTATAATTAATTGGTTTCCAAGGAAATAATTATATATATACCATATATTTTCAAATTTTAGTTAATCCTATTGATATCAACTATTCCAATAGTTAGGTGATAACTATCAAATAGTAATATTTTAATAGTATTTTATGTTTCTTTTAAACACGATGTTGGATGTAACACAAGATAAACTCATTGTTTCATTTAATAAAAGCTAATATTGGTGGTCTGTGTAATTAAAAATAAATAAAAAATTAAATTTTGTTGAAAAAAATTTAGAAAATCTTGGGGTGTTAAAAATTCACCCCCCCGTGATTCCACTAATCCCATTCTGTTATAATTGGTATCATAGCTAAGATACCGTTGTTTGAGTTTTTTTGTTTGAATATTCTATCTGATTGAATTATTAATGATAGTTTTATCTATCTTCTATAGATAATATGAATAGAGTTAATATTAAGGTTATTCCCACATTTGACAGTAAAATATTTCCTATATGGAATGATAGAATGTTTCCATATAATCTCCCAATTAGTTATGATATTTTGGAAGCCAAAACTGATAAATTTATACCACATGATGAAATTGATTTTTTAACTACGACATAAAAGAGAAATATGGAAAATTATGGAAATTCGAATAATTATATTTTATTCTCCCTTTCCAAGAGTTAATTTACAAAATTCAAAAGAAATTGAAATAGATAAAAGGTATTTGAGAAAATTAGAGAATGTCTATGGAGGGACTAAAAAAGTGAATAAAGAAAAGTTACTATATTAGAGGCTTAGATATAATGATCTATGAATTCAAGATTATGAGACAATTAAAATATTCTTCAAAATATATAGGTAAGTTTTTATCAAAATCATAGTATTTGATGATGTTTTGGAAGGATATTTTATTATTGTAAATAGCATGTTTTTATTATTAGATAAGTTTGATGTGAAATTATCTACTTTGGAATAAAAATAGTCATATAATATTCCAATTTATGATTTTTATAGTATTTAAATATGATATGAAATGAGTAAATATGACAGTGTTAATAAAATGATAAATTATAAAAAGAAAATTTCTTTTAAAGCCTCAAAATGTGAGAAACGTAAGATGGTTTTTTATGAGGATAATGAAGCTAGATATTCAAATTCATATTCAAATTTCAATGTGAAGTTTGATAAAAAAATTTCTCATATATATCGAAATATAATAATAGGCCAGGGAATGTTTAAAGGGAAGATACCACTTCAATTATTTAATTATCATGTTATTGGAAATTTTATATTAAAATATCCAAAACTAAGAAAATATGAACTAGTAATAATAAATATGAAAGACCTAAAATATTCTCAAAGAAAAATTAGTGCATTTCTGAATTATTTTCTAGGTAAAAGGTTAAAAAATTCATAAGAAACATGGAAATGAATTTTTTATCTATGTATGAAAAAGGTGAAATTATTAAGGATTAAAAAGAGGTCGATACTTATAGTGATACTGGTGAAATACATATCATTTCTAGAGCTAATGATGTAGAATTATCTAATGATGAATGTAAAAACTATGGAAGTGAAATTAAGGACACTCAAAAGGAGTTTATGATGAAAAATAATTGAGGGAAATTCTCAAAAGAACTTTAAATATTGAAAAGGAAAACAGATAGTTAGAGAAATTTGATCCATCTACTGATAGTATGGTACCAATCCCTGAAGAAGGAAAATTAAACATGTCAAATGAGATTTATGATCTGAAAAAATTAATTAATTATGAAAATACCTTTAGTATCATTATGTAATAAAATGTTAAATATTTAGAGAAGGAGAATAATCTTATTCAATTGAAAATAGTCAAAGTAAAAGAAGAACTAAACATATCATGAATTATTTTTCAAAGTTCACTCTAACAATCAAGAGAATTATCAAAGAAGAATGATGTGTAAAAAGAAAAAAAACAACTTTATATTATTATCTTTATTTTGAAAAGGATGATAAAAATTTTGATAAGAATAACCAAATCCAAAGGACCAATCCTATTATTAAATTTGTTGATCTTAAAAAATATATAAATTCAAAGGTATAATTTTAGATAGTAGGATTTTTTTAAAGGTAAATATGTTTTTATAGATACTTATTACATTATTATTGTTTTAGGAATATGGTTATAATATGATGGTTAATTTACCAATGTCCTAGGGAATGTAGAAATCCTAGGAGAAAAAACATGTATGGATTCATTCTACTCAAAGTGGATAGATTTAAAAAAATCCAAAAATATAGTTTAAAGACAAAAAATAGATATTAAGTGTTATAAGAAGTGTGTGAAATATGATATTAGTCAATTCACTATGCTAAAGGATGTCACACCCTTATATAATCCTAACATAGAAATTATCCTTAACATAAAAGGGATAATAATAAACAAATGTACCTTGTTATAAAAAATTCACTTAAATCATCAAAGAAAGTGTATCAATGGATTTTGGGTAATGTTTTCTTTTCACATATTAATAGAAAATAAATTTTTTTATATGATGTTGAGAATTTTAAATAATTTTATACTACTTTTGGAAATAATTTTTCACTCAAGACCAAATGATTTGGATATACTATATTGGAAAAAAGAAAAATTAAAATTTAAGAACACCCTTTATGTTAATGGAATGAATCATAGTTTTTTGAGTGTTTCTCAGCTTTGTGATAAAGGAAATAAGGTGATATTTAGTAATAATATATTCTTGGTGAATTTTTTTGAATATAGTAAGGTTTTAAACTGCATAAAATAGACAAGGGGTAACTTATTTTAGGTTGGAGATACATATAATTCATGTTACTTGAGAATGAAAGAAGAGAAAAGTATTTGGTTCTGAATGGTTTAACATCCTGGAAAAGTATATATGCACAAACATACCCAAATACAATATATTCATGATTTGGTAAGATAAATAGAGAGATTGATGGTTTGTTATTTACATTATAAAAGGGGTTGATTATAAATTATTAATACAAAAAGGTTGATATTAACACATCTCATCATTTCGAGATGATTCATTATGATATGTGTGGTCACTTGAGAAATTAGTCAATTAATGGAGGAAAGTATTTCATTTTTATAATTTATGGATTTAATCACATTATATGTAGTGTGTTTATGAAATATAAATTAAATTCTCTAATTATATGAAAGAGTTTCAAGAGAATTGATAAAAAATTTTGGGTACTAATTGAAGAAATTATGGATAGATAATGGTGTAGAGTACACTTGTGATGAACCCGAATTGAATACCCTCTCAAACTTGTACCTGAACCAAGCCGTTATGCACCCAAAAGGAATTCCTGATCCCCACTGGCTTGCATCTAGCACTCGAGCATCAACAAAAAATATAGGAAATGATTTAACCCAACCTAAATAAGAAAAAAAGACATATATACACATGTATAGAAAGAAAAAATGAAAGAAAAGTTGAATATATATATGTATATATATGTATGTCATAATAGAAAGATAAAAATAGAAATGATGCAACTGAAAAGCAGCAAAAAAATATCCAAGTGATAGGTCCAACAATAAAGGATGGAAATGATAAAATAGCTACTCCATAGATTCCATATAATATCATGGGATAACCCACACCATATCAACATCTATCTAAACAAACCCAGCTAATAAAAACCCGCAACACCTCACTGCAACTCCTTACCTTTACCAACATCGAAAGACATAACCTGGTTTACGTACCACTGATAACCCCAACTCTAAAGTGGGGGTGAAATAACTTCCACACATTCTACCTCCAAATTAGTGGTGTTATAGTATGACCAATCCTACATTCCCCACTCTCCCTATGGTTGGGGGTAAAGGTTCTTCCCAGGCCTCTACCACTGCTCAACGTCTCTCTTTTTTCGTTTCACAAACCCGCAACATCTCCCAAGATTCCCTGAATGGGAAGTGTACCATAATGTAAATTCATTCACTGATGATATTCATTATCTATTGATATATTTATTGAAATTATCAAAAACTTTTTCTCTATTTTTATTTCACATTGGTGGTCTGTTCAGTAAGCTCCATCAATCAGTTGACATCTTCGATAGGTATATCTCTGATTTTTAGGGTTTTCTCGATCAGGACGTCGTTGGACTTCTATATCAACAACATTTTTGGATCTAGGTTTTATCTAAATATGATCACATTTATTCCTAGGTGAAAGCTCCTTGTTCTATTTCTAGTTTCCATTTCTCCATGTTTCATTAGATGTTCCATTTTTACTTGAAAAAATACCCCTTCCACTGCGATTTTGATTTCTCTCCCTGACCTTCCTCTCCCATTCTAGAATCCAATTATTCTCAGGATGGTTGGAAATATGGTAGGTCATATTATATGTTATGATATTCACACTCAATCACCTTTTTAATCTATATCACCTTTTATTTGTGTTGAATTGGATGTGTCAAGGGCATCGTTGGAGTTCATTTTTATCAAGATTAAAGGTGAGATTATTTAGAAGAATATGATTTTCTATGAATCCTGGTTATCTTTATATTTATAATATAGAAGGCAGGTTCACGAATCCTAAAAATATAGTCAAGGGTTGAAGGCTATTTTCCTTAGAAAACCCTCAAAAGATATATCAGGTACCATTGTCTTAGCTATTCCAAACTCCCATCAGAAAGTGGTGGGGCCTTTGATCACATACCTATGGGTCACAAAATTATTTGGAAGAATGAGACACAAAATAGATGGATCCAAGATGGTATTAAAGGTTCTAGAAGATTCTATCCCAATTTTACCTTCTTTTAACCTAATTTTTCTCAAGATTTTATAGATGGAGGTGATGAAAAATTCTAGGTTTTTTATTCTAGTTTATGTTGGCATGAATCCACTGACATTAGGGCTGATTATAATTTTAAATTATCTCATTCAATCTTACCCACATATATTTAGAATGTTCATGATAATATTGTAGGTAATTATTAGTTATGAGGGTCTTCAGACTTGATAGAACCCCCTATCTCGATCCATCATCAAAACAGATACACATCCTTGAATAGAAATATAAAAGAGGAGGTTGACCCTGAAGGGTGGAAATAGGTCATTTCAAGAAGTAAGAGGAATAAGGCTGGGTCTAAGACCTAGGTGGATCATAAGAAGAGTGATTAAGAAACATATTCCCTCATAACTTCAAAATTTGGGCAGGATCACTAATAAATAATCAATGTTGGGTGTGGCTCAAGTAATGGGAAGAAAAGTAATATTTCCGGAATGAATTATCTAGTCAAAAAAGGAAAAAACCAAAAATTATAAATATTACTCATATATGCTGAATCCCATGGACTCCTGGTTAGATGAAAAAAAGATATCGGGGTTGGGTAAGGGATAAAGGCAGTGATAAATAAATAAGTTATTTAGGATCTTATCAAGATTAGTGAGAAAATATCATAATTTTTATATGATTCATAAGAGGATAAATATTATAGGATTACCAATTGATAATAGATACTAGGTAGGGTGACCACTAAGGAAGGCAAAGTGGATTCATGAAGGTAAGAATGTTACAACTCTAATGGATTAGTGCTACTACTATTTTCTATGGAAGAGATACTGTAGAATTCCTTCAATTTCCAATTTCCTAAATTGTAGACTAATAGAATATACAAGAGAGATACCCATTTGGAACTCAATGAGGGTCAATGATTTTGGATCAACAAACATGATAGAATCTTGGATCACATGATCAATAAGGGGAAAATAAATTTTTTAGAGTACATATAGACTTGGGACAAGATTGTTTATCATTTTGAGGACCTCATCAAGGATGATCTAGACATAGAAGTTTCCTCTATAGACTAGATCCTATATAGGATAAATTATTCAAACTCTTTTAAATTTCTATGGAATGGCCTAGTAATTTATTATACTGTTTAAATTTATATCTAACTGATGTTTGAATGGGTTCCCACTTATACTATTTTAAAAGTGATTTTTTTGGAATAAAATTTTCTATTGTAGTAGGTATAGGCACCACCAAAGTGGTATATAGGGTGTGAGCTATTGTGATTAGTAGCTTCCCACCCAGGTGTTCCATGTCAAGTCTCTAAACAATAATCCAAGAATGCTCAAATTTAAAGAAAACATGGAATGATATAGTTTAACAGTTTTTATATCAAAATCATGTGAAAAGGATTTAATTTTCCCCTTTTACACATTTACAAATAAAGTAGCTAAATTTATTTCGAAAAATTTTATATACATATTTTACAATAGATATATCATGTCAAAATAAACCATGTATCAGATCTCATATCAAATTCATGGCAGTACAAAAAAATAGTACAAACTAAAAGGATCCACAATTGGCCAAGAAGTAGTACAGGTAGTATCACACCAAGGATCACACTAGGTCAAGATATTTAGGACACTCAAACCTAGAAATATAGAGTTTTGTGCTCATCAAGCCTCTAGAAATATGAATCACGCATAGAAAGTATAGAAACACCCCCGAAAGTGAACCCCCCAACATGTTTAATAAGTCCACAGAACAACAATCCTAGGGAGTAGAGGAATTCCCATTCAGAAAACCCCCCAACTATGGACAAGACTTATTGTTATACCTTCCACCTAAGTACCTAAGGCATCCCATGTGTTCTATTTTTCCAAAACATTTCATCATATAATTTTATCACACCATTTCATCATATCTTTCTTTGAAAACCATTTCATAAAACCATTTCACAATGATTTAAAAAACCCATTTCATTTACCAAAACATGGAGAAAACCATATTTTATCAAAATACCATTTGCACACACATAAATAAAATCAATAAATCGTGCCATTTATTTACTAAAACAATTTACCCAAACTGAAGTAATGTAGTTCACCAACATAGGCTAGAGATGGAATCACCTACCTCAAAACATCGGTCGTACACACTCACGGAGATATCCACCAATAGGAAGAACACAAAAATGATAATAGAGGCCCTAGAATCATTATACACATCTTTAAATTGATTTAATTTAACAAAAAAGGCTAGAGAAGAGGAAAGATCACAACATAATTCAAGAACACACACCTGCTACACCAAAACCAATAAAGGATCATCCCCTAGAAGAATATCTTACAATGAATCTCGAAAGAAGAAAGAAGAAACATATTAAAAATTCAATAGATATGGTAATGAAATGAAATGGCACCACTGAGATCAAAATAAATGAAGAAGCAGAAAGGATCACTCACTTAGAGAGATGAAACCCAACTCTAATGGTGATTAATCTCCAAAAGAATCAATCCATATCAAGAGAAGACTACCAAAATCACCAGAGAAGATACCTAGGTCATGAGGTAAGAATTATATAGAAGAATGAATAAAAATATTATCTAATTAACACAAAAAAATCCCTATATCAGATAGTTATGTGGCATGTAATCCATTTAAAAGTAATGTAATCCACACAGATCACATATGCCAAAACCCATTATTTTTTAATTAAAAATAGATCATTTAACATTAAATAGTGTGTAACCTTTACATGGGATTTACTCTCTTTATATTGTGTACTGGGTTCACAGCATCTACTCTGCATAATTTAAAAGTCATGTACTCCCATTACACGGTGTGTATTTTTCCTACAGATTGCAAAAACTACAGATTCTTTACAAAAACCTCAAACCAACTTGGTCATTCTCCAAAGTCAAGGAGAACCCTGAAAATAAATTAAAACAATTATAAATGGACTTAATTAATTAAAAGAAACATATATTCTCGAACATTAGGTCATTTTGATCATAAAATGTTCTCCATTTTTAGGAGTCCAAAGATAAACCCAATTCCAGAATAAAATAGATAAAGAGGAGGAAATAACCTGAAAGTAGGAAACGGTATATTATAAAATCCCCACCATAAGACATTCCATCCTCAAGAAGCCACATGGAATAATGAATTCTGGTATAGAGGTGATTCCACTACTCTCTCATCAATGGACCATGCTCCCAAGTCTAATGAGAATCTTATTTTTTCCGCCAAAACACTATGAAAAACAGAATCAAATGTGCACGTAATACATTCACCTAAGAGTCAATGATCTATATTGGATACTCCACAATAGAAACACAAGACTATAACTCAATCTATTAACATATTAAAATGTGACAGGGATCAGGATGGTATTTACTAAGCTGTGATTTGTGAAAAACATCATGAATTCCTATCAATTGAACTAATAATTCTAATAGACAATCAGCCTTCTCAATACACTCAGTGACCTAAAATTATCCAATATATCTTAGAGACAACATTATATATTTTCCATGCCGAAGGTGACCCAACTAAGGAGAAAATATCAAGAAAACCGGGTCACCTATAGAAAACTACTAGTGATGATGTTATTGATCCATGCAAGATTTCTACATACTCTATGTTATAACCATCCACCTATGAATATAAAAAATAATCATAGACGTATCCATAACCAAAATTGGTACCACCAAAGAAGTTTTTACCACCACTTCCCAAAAAAGAGGAGATCTACACGGGTGACTAGAAAAAGACTAAAAATGATCCAGTCTGATCAATGACTCATAATAATTTTTATAAAAAAAATAAATCAATCCTAGATGGCTACCCCAATATCCAGAAAAATTACAAACCATAGTCAATAAGCATATCCCCAAAAATCAGAATAGCATGCTCCATATGACCATATGTTTGTGAGTGATAAGATGTACTCAACCTGACATAAGTCCCCATCACCTCCAAGATACTACTATAGAAACACAAAGTAAACCTAGGAACCCTTTTTGAGAAAACCATAGAAGTAGTACCATGTAACCTCACAATATCCTTCATATACATCTTACCCAAATCTTCAAATTTAAGAGTGTACCGGATCATAATGAAATGAGATGAAATTGTCAACCAATCAATTAACAAACAAATATCATTCCTCTCTCAGGGATTCCATAGTAATCTAACTACAAATTCCATGGATACCTTGTTCCATTTCAAAACTAGAACCTTAATAGGATAGAGAAAACCAAAAGGTTTCACATTCTCTTCATTTATCTATTGGCCAATGTAACAATGCGACACATAATCTGCAATGTCACACTACATACCCGGACACTAGAATCTCTATCTTATGTCACAATATATCTTTACAGTGCCCAGATGAATTTACCATGAATAAATATGAAAATAAAACGAAAACAATCTCCTCATGGATTCTAGGATGATAAACCGATCCCCAAAAATGAGAATACCGTCTAGGGAGAGAGACCATCCCAAAATGGTATCCCCACCATATAAGGATTATATAATTCTTCTGAACACATAAAGATGCTACTAAATATATAGAATAGAATTAAGGATAGTTTATTATAAATAAAAATTGGTCAAAATGATGCCTAAAACATCCTCTTGGTCATCCAGATAAAACTGAGTGAAAGTCCCCATAAGGTTCCACTCTTCCTTTGATTCCAGAACAACTTGCAATGGAAATTTCATGCTAAGAGCATCTAAAATGATATTACTATTCCCTGAGGTGTAGGAAATAATGAATTCAAGCATATGATGTTATTCCACCCATCATCTCTGTCTATGGTTCAAGTATTTTTAATAAAAGATATACCTCAAACTATTAATAACAAAAAAGACTATAAAACTCTCCCAAAAAGGATAGTGCTTCTAACACTTAATCCCATTCATGAATGTGGAAAGTTATAAATCATTAGTACAATAAATCATATCATTTGTTTAAAGTTGAATATATCCATAAGCTACCAAATGTATATCCGTCATAATCAAGAAACACAAACCAGTTCCCGAAGCATCACAGAAAACAACAAAACCCTTACCAAACCCAGGTAAGATCATAATAGGAGTTGATTCAACTTGTTGAAATAGGACTATCACTTTGAATCCAATATGAATTTCACCCCTTTTATGGTAAGGGAAGTCAAATGTGTCTCCAAATTTGAGAAATATTTGACAAACCGTTGGTAGTATCCTACAAGACTAAGGAAGCTCTGAATCTCAATGACATTTCAGGGCTCTTCCCAAGAAAAAACAAACATTACCTTTTTTGAATCAACTTAAAAGACATGATCAGAAATCACATTCCATAATAACTTTAATTCCTAGATCCAGAAATTATTTTCCAAAAGATTTCCATAAAAATAGTGACTCCACAAGATTTATAAAACCAAACTCAAATGGTACTCATGTTTACGCTCAAGCCTCGAGTAAACCAAAATGTCATCCACAAACACTACAAAAAAATGTGTCAAAATACTGATGGAATATCCAATTCATAAAATCCATAAAAACTAAAAGAGTGTTAGTCAGACCAAACAACAACATAATATATTCATAATGGACATATATACTGCTGAAATAAATATTTGGTATATTTGAATCCTAAAATTTGAGTTGATGATAACCTAACTAAAGATCAATATTCAAAAACCACCTTTCCCCCATTTAATTGTACAAAAAAATCATCCCCATGAGACAAAGGATATGTTTTTTATTAACTATTATCTACTTCAACTTCTGATAGTTCACACATAATCATCATAAACTATCTATATTCTTATCAAAGAGAACTGGGGATTCCCAAGGTGAAACACTAGGGTGAACAAAACACTTTTCCACAAGGTCTTCCAACTAAATATTGATCTTATTAATCTATTATAGTTCCATGCAATAGGAAGGTATCAAAATAGGATACACACTTGGAACCAAGTCAATCATTAACTCCACATCTCTCAATGGAGGATTATCAGAGTAATATTCTCAGAAAATGTCCAGAAAACCCCAAACAATAGAAAAAAGATCAACAAAAGAAGAAAAATCATCGAAATTAACTACAACAGAAAACAAAAAACTATTGATCTATGGGTGGGAAGGTCTTTCATGAACAGACCTCAGATCCCACTCCCCCTAAAACACTCATGAGCTCCCATGGGCTTCAAAAAACGAGACACACTATTGTAGTTGTGCCAAGTCCTCCTAAAACACCTGTGATATCCCATTGAATAAAATATGGGACAACATGATGATAAAAATTGACCTCATCATGATGAGTTACAATTAAATCCATATATCTAACAACATAAAAAAATATCTTGATTAATAATAAGGAAATCTTAGACTAATTTAAAAACCGCTATCGATAGCGCATAAGAAGGAAACTTAAACCCTTTAATTTCCCTCTTCCCAATAGGTGTCCATAACACCATAAAAAAGGACATGATCTATGTTGGAAGGTTAAAAATATCAAAAAATAGCCAGATATAAATGAGTGAGAAACACCAATATCAAATAATGAAAATCACTATATAAGATGAAATAAATGTGGTACCTCTCATTATCACTAGACCCATATCTACATCCATCAAAAACTCATATACTACATGGAGGTTCTCCACTCTTACAACCTATGGTTGTATCCCTAGAGTCTTATAATCATCTGAAAACATCATAATAGACTTTGTAGATGATGATCCCTGATCATATCAAGGTGTATACAAATCCTGACATAAATGATGTAGATTGACAAAATGTACACAACTGTTACATATACTTTCAGGTGAAGGACAAGAATTCCATGTGTTTAGGACCTTTCCACACTGATATCAAGTCAAAAGAACATCAATTTCTAAAACTAGAGTTGTTGAAGAGGTATGATACCAATAACCACATCCACCACTCTTGCGGTGATCTTGTTACTTCCTCTTTTTACCTAGCATGATACTAAAGATCCCACTAGGTGGAATAGAAGGGACATAATATATAACACTACCTTTCATATTCTTCTCTTCCATAATATCCCTATAAACTATTACTATATATGTCAAAATCCCCAGTATAAATACTTACTATCTAATATTCAGTTTCAAACCTTATAGGTACTTCTGAGCTTTCAACTAGTTATTATTTATAACCTATAGTAAAAAAATGAACCAGCTCCATAAATCGATTACTATACACCAAAACTAAATACTCTCCTCACAACAAATAGACTTACTCTGGGGACACTGCCATCATCAAAAACTCTGAACAAAACTTATAGAATAAGAGCATCTTAAAACACTTCTAGTATAAGCCCACATGCCTATCCGTCTATACTATAGATTCCCACCATCGCTTGTTGGGACCCTCAAGTCTAAACACTACAAAATTTACCTTAATTATTTTTGGTTTATCTAGAAATTCGTGATATAATCAATCATATCATGCTAGTCCTCTACCTTTTGAGGTTCATTCATACATTTAAAAGCATGGTGGATTCTCACGTAAGAACTCACATGATCGGTCTATTTCTTCTACAAATCCCTTATTTACATCAAAAAATATATTCTGAGATTGTGGTTCATTATTTTTGACAACAAAAACTACCCAAATGATAGCCTTGATAAAGTTATGATCTATATGAGGATTCCATTGAGGATAATTAGCTGCTACTTCCAAAGAAACTTATGGAACATGTCTCAAAGGCATACTACTACACACCAAAATAGAATAAATGATCATACAATAGAATAATTTCAACTCAAACTAAAAAACACATTTGAAAAAATAGATATGAACATCAAGAACCTAAGATAAGATACAAATATCCCAACATCCCATGGTAACTTCTGACTCATCATGACAAGAACTGATAAGGAACCCACCACAATATACCTATTTAGTCTTCAAAATCCTATATCTAGTATATTAGATGTCCTAAGAAAAGTAATCTTGGGGCCAAACATCCTTTGATGCCAAAATATGTCAAACTTGACCTGAATACCCTCTCAAACTAGTACCTGACCTAATCCATGACATACCAAAGGGGTGTTTCTGATCCCTGTGGGATAGATTCTAGCACTCAAGCATCCAAAAAAATAGAGTGGGAGATTTCACCAAACCTGATGCAAAAAAATGACATTTATACACATGTATAGAAAGAAACAACATTAGAAAACATGAATATATATGTGTGTGTGAGTGTGTGTGTCATAATAGAAAGAAATAAATGAAGAAAATACAATATAAAAGTAAGATTTTTTTTCTAAGATCTAGTTCTAATAAAAAATGATTAAAAATAAAAAATAGAAACTCTATAATGTCCATATGATAGCATTGGAAAAAACTGCACCATGTCACCATCTTGCTACCCAAACCCACCAGACATAAAACCTCACCAACTCACTATGGAACCTTTACTTTCCCTGCATTTAAAGACATAACCAGGTCTATGAATCAAAGAAGGGGTATACAGGGTGTTAGATAACATGCACAGTAGGGCCCCACCCATGTGTTCCATGTTAATTATCTAAATAATAATTGAAGTTTTATTTACTTTAAAGAAAATAAGGAATGATACAGTTTAATAGTTTTTATATCAAAATCATGGGATTTTTTTTAATTTCCTCCTTTCCACATTTCCAAATAAATTTTGAAAATAAATTTCAAATAATTTCATATACATATATCAAATTAGATATACCATTTCAAAACAAATAATACATCACATCTCATATCAAATCCATGGTTGTAAAAAACCTGTACAAACCAAAAGAATCCGAAATCACCCAAGAAGAAGCACATGTAACATCAAAATAAAGATCAAACTAGGTCAGGATATCTAGGAAACTTGTACCCAAACAAATAAAATCACATATGCATGAAACATCTGAACATATGCATTGAGAATAAAGAGTAGACGAACACCCCTTTGAGAGAACCCTACAACATGTATAAAAATTCCCTAGAACAACGATAGTAGGGAGAAGAGGAAGTTACCATGAGCCAAACCCCTGATAGTGGACCAAAATTATTAATGTACCTTCCATCTAAGTACCCAAGGCTTCCCTTGTTCTCTATTTTTCTAAACCATTTCATGAAACCATTTCATCATATAATTATTTGAAAATCATTTTGAAAAACTATTTCACAATGCCTTTAATACCCTTTTCATTTACCAAAACCACGGGAAAACCATATTTTTTCAAAAAACCATTTCCACACACACAAATCAAATGAATAAATTACGCCATTTTATTTAATAAAACAATTTATCAAAACTGGAGCAATGTAGTTCACCAACATAGGAAAGAGACGGAACCACCTACCCCAAAACTCAGGTTGAACATTATTTCAATGAGATATACCAATGGGAAGAAAAAAACAATGAAAAAATATTCCCTAGAACCATTCTACACATCTCAAAATTGATTCAACTTAAAAAGAGGGTCATCAAAGAGGAAAGATCAAAACATACCTCAAGAATGCACACCTGCTGCACTACAACCAACAAGGGATTATCCCCCAGAACAATATCAAACAACGAATCTTGAAGAAAACAAGATGAAACAACAAAATGGGTAAAAAAATATGATAATTCAACACAATGGCACCACTATAATAAAATAAAATTGACTAATAATAAAGGATTACTCCTCTGAAGAGATACAACACAACCACAATAGTGATCAATAACTGAACGAATCAATTTGGGTTGAATAGAAGATCCCAAAAATCACTGGATAAGAGACCTAGTTCAAGAGAGAAGAAGGATTTAGAAGAATAAGTGAACATATTTTTTTAATATCACCCTAAAAAACCTATCTGCAATAGTTATATGGAATTTAATCCATTTACACATCGTAAAATCCATGGGGATCACACACACTGAAAAAGTCAACTATTTTTAACTAAAAACTTATATTTTGACATTACATGGAGTGTAACCTTTCATGGAATGTACTCCCTTCACACCATGTTATAAGTTTATAGTATATTACCTATAGAATTTACACATCGTGTAATCCCATTACATGATGTGTATTCCTCCCACATGCTGAAAAAACTATGGATTCTTTACAGAAACCTCAAACCAACTCAGGCATTCTACAAACATGGGAAGAACCCTTCAAATCCATTAACATGAAATGTATGTCATTATTCATGAACTGAATTCCCTATACACACCAAAAAAAATAGCGTGGCTGAATAATATAATAGAATCATGGTATAGATAGTTAAAATGATGTAGATAGACAATGAAACCTCTCAGTATATTTGGAATAAATATATTGAATCAATGGTTCTTGTTTGGAGTAATTTTTTTATATAAAATATTGTTAAGACTCCATATGATGTGTAACAAAAGAATAATTAATCTTTTAAACATCTTAGAGTGTTTGAAATCCCCTGTATCATCAAAATAAATGTGGGAAATCGAGGTATATTTGAGTTAAGAGGAGTTACTAGATTTTTTTTGGTTATAATACAAATGGAATGAGATATATTTTTTATAAGAAGTATAATATAAAATAGTTTTTACAATTGAAGTGAAGATAAAAAAATAAAAAATAATAAGCTATAGAAAATGAATCAAGTTCATGAACTGATATTGATATTGATTTTGTTAAATATCTTGAAGAAATTATAGTACAAAATGAACATGTTAATGATATTCATGTTGAAAAATAATATTTATCCTTTTAAAGTGACAAGGAACAATTTTATTCAACTCATACATGGATGAGAAAGTAATTATAGGTCTACAATATCATTGGTAATCATGGATAGTTTGTAAAAACTAGTAAAAATCAACGAAAAACATATCATACCTCATTATTTTATTATATTAAACCTACATATGTTTAATAATCATTAGATAATTAGTAGTTGTTTGATTAAATTAATGAATAATTATACCACATTAAGAAGATTATTAATTGGGAGTTAGTTCTCAAACCTAAAGACAAGAATGTGATTGGAACAAAGTGGATGTTCCTATATAAGTTGAATGAAAAGGGATAAGTTGTGAAGAATAAATAAATATGGATTTATAAAGGTGATTTAAATATTAAAGGATTTAACATTTATTGGACATCTTCCCAAGTTATAAAATTGGAAACAACTAAATTTTTTATTTTCATTACAATAGAAAAGAAATACTTGGTATTTCAAATGGATGTCAATTAGAATTTTCTCAATGGTGAGTTAAAAGAGGATGTTTACATTGATAAACTATGTGGGTTATTTATTTTATAATTTCTAATTTATGTTTTTAGTTTAATAAAGGATTTTTATGGGTTAAAAGAAGCCCCATGAGTTTGGTATTCTAAGATAGAAACCCACATAAAAGGTTGAGTTTCAAAAATGGAAGAGTGGACAATAATCTCTATATCAAAGATGAAAATGAGTCATTTATTGTTTTTATAGTTTTTAGAAGGAATTATATTTATTGTAAATAATGATAAAATTTGTGATACATTTTCTTATAATATTAATAATTTATTATAAATTTATATTCTTAATGAGATGATTTATTTTCTTAGCTTGCAAATATCTCAAGATAAAGATGGTATTTTTATTTCTCAAGAAAAGTATGCATATTATCCTTTGAAAAGGATTTCCATATAATATTTAAATCTAGTATCCACACCCATCCTAGTGGTAAAAAATCAATCCAAAGATGAATATAGAAAATGAGTTGATCAAAGGGAGTTCAGAAATTTAGTTGAAAGTCTTTTATATCTTAAATATTTAAGACTAGATTTAAAAAATGTTGTCACTCTATGTTCCTTATATAAAATCTCACCTAAATAATATAATTTATATTAAAAAAAGTGTTTATAATTTATATTATGGGTACAAAAAATGTTTTCTAAAAATATTATTACAAAGGTAAGTTGGATTTATTTGGTTGTACAAATTCATATTTGACAGGATGTGTTGCTGATATAAGATCCACATATATTGGAGTTTTCTCTCTTGGGGATAAGTGTGGTTGTTGGAACATTAATAAGTATATTTTTGTTACTTTTTCAACTTACATGGAAGAATATATTACTTGAAGTCATGCCACAATTCATTTAATATGGATAAAGACACAACTGGAAGATTTGAATGTTGAAGTGAATTTTCCACTTGTTCTTGGTTTTGATAATAAATGTTCTATCAATTTATATAAGAATAATTTTCAAAATTTAAGAAGTAGTCACATTAATATTCAATACCACTTTATCAAAGAACTTATGGAAAGAAATGAATTGAGGTTCGAGTATGTTCCAACATAGGAACGAATTATAGATGTGTTCAGCAATCCATTATCTAAATAATATTTTTAGAATTTGAGGATGTTGTGGGAATTCAACATCACCAATATCAAGGATAAGGTATAGTGGTTAGTACCCCTATATTATTTTCATAGGTTATTATTTTCAAATGGGGAGAAAATATGGCATCATAGACCTTTCATTGTATTTATCTCATTTAATTTTATGAAAGGGGGAGAATATTTATAGAGAGATTATCTATTGATATGTGTTTCTATTACGGTGGATAGTTTATTTTGATAGTGTTTTTAAAATGGGTAAGCTGTGATTTCATTATTATAGCATGTGTGTACTATTTTAACGGTTTATTGATGTTAATGCATGAGGTTCCCCAGACCTACACCCATAGTTTAAATGCTAAAAACTCTTCCATTAAACGTTGAATTTGATGCAATGTGAGATCAAACTATATTTGGTTTTCATGATTTCCATAAGTTAAACATTACATCTCACAAATAATAACAAAATAAAAATAGTTTAATTTTTGGTGTCTTTGAGGATCAACTATATATGAAACTTAATTTATGATACTCAAGAACATTTCCCCATAATCAAACTGCACTACAACCACCTCTTGAATTATCATAAGTTATACTCATCTTCGTAATTTGTAGAATAAAAAAATAATAAAAGGGTGAAATAAAATTATTAATAAGGAAAAAACTCATCCAAATTCCATAAAATGTTTGATAATAGGAATATTAGAAATCGTGTCCGTGGTAGATATATCTTATTAAAAAGATCATAAAATAAAATCATTTTCCACAAGACAAAAAAGATTGAATTTGATTATAAAATGATCAAACAAGAACCATTTTATAAGACTGTAGAAACATTAGGCAATATAAATGAGACATGGTATCATAACATAATCATATAGCATATAAATTTTTCATAATAGAAATCATATAAAACCATAACCTAGAGTAGAAAGAATTGCTACCTTATTACCAACACATAGTGGGTATGTGATAAAAACATGTGTACCCACTTGGGATTGGGATAAAAACCCATGTAACCTCTTGGTATTATTATAACAAATAGTATACCCTAATTTTCTTGTAAAACTACCCATTTACCTTTGTTGGTTTGGATTTCTACCTGTATAACCACTTGGGCGTGAGCTTCTACCCGTGAACCCTCTTGGGATTGAGAAAATACTAGTGTACCTTCAAGGGATTGGGATACTAAATGTATAAACCTTTTAAGATCATGATATATAAAACATAAACTAATTAATTGGAGGGTGATATAATACCCTCCCACCACTTAATTAATAACCATACATATGTGTCTGAATTGAAAATTTTCCTATCACTAAATTAACTCATTGAAAAGAGATAGTTTTCAAAAAATATTTAATCAAAAATATCCTAATCCATCCAGAAAAAAAAGATGGATGGTATCATAAAAACATATCATAGTATAACATAAGTAGAAATGTATGACACATGAATTTAGTCATTCAACATGTAATAAAGAATATGTTCAAAGAAAATGAGTTTTTTAACATTTCAAAGAGGGGTCACTTATATTGGAATAAATGATTCAATCATTTGATACTCAATATTTAATCATTATGAAGGATTATTTCATATAATATTTCATAAGGAAATTCATTAAAAATAACTATAGAGGATTTATATTTTATCAGAAAAGATAAAATTTTTTAAGTAAGATTTTCTTCCTAAAGAAATAATAGTATAATGATCATAAATTTATTCAAGAATGTGATTAAAACATAAATGATCAAATTTTAAAAATTGAATTTGAATTTTTTTTTATAATTAATAATAGAAAATTATCATAGGATTAGTTTTTTATATTTTTCAAAAATAGTTGATTTTTAGGTGAATAGAGAAAAATACTAATTTTATAGAACTGCCACTTTTATGAAATTTTAATGATATAAGAATAAATTTACGATTTATGAAATAAAAATCCAGACCAAATATATATTTAAGATTTAATATAATTCATATAAAAGTATAATTTTTAACTTAGAAATATATTCTTTACATTTTGGAAATATAAGTAATGGTTTTTGTTCAAATAAAAACCATTTTTTGTTCTTCTCTTTTATTCAAAAATGCATAAGGCTCCTTTTGGTTTTGGTCGCATTTGAAAGAAAATAAGTCTCATTTTATTTAAAATAATTAAATAAATTCAATTATAATCAACATTATACTTTTTTTAAAATAAATTTTATACTTAAAATGCATATTTATGAAAAATTATTTTTCGTCATGTTTGGAAGGTTTATTTTAAAATTAATTATTGTCACATATAGAAATTAAATATGATAAAATGGAATTATTTTTTAAAATAATCATTTATAAATTTATTAATTAGGACAATTTAATTGTTGACCATTATGAATAATAACTTTGGTAAAAAGGAGGTTTATATGGTAAGAGTTAAATCACGTTTAAAGGGTTGAAACTAAAATTTTAATAGTTAAAATGACCTAACATCATCTCTAATTACTATTGAATGATCATATTTTAACCATATGTTATATAATATTCAAATATGATTGATTTCAGACCAATTTGGCTTGAGTAAGACACTAAAATCTAATAATATTTTGAAATATTCCAAGTGTTACCTTTCCCTCATATATAAAACAACACCACCTCTCCTATCTTCTCCAAACATAAAGAGCCTCTTAGCATGGTGAAAAGAGAATAAAAATATAAATATTACTTCATTTTAGGTGAAAATTCAATACATATCCAAATTATACATGATCGATGTAACAACCCATGTACTAAAAGATTATTTTTTTTATATTTATTAATATTCTAGAATTAAATAGTTATATTCTTTATAAATATGTTAAGTAATTCTAAAAATAAAAAAGGATTTTTTTATTAAAATTATTTATTATAAGGATATATTTAAAAAAATAATTTCCAAATTAAAAAATTTTAATTTTAAAAAATAATTTCATTTTTTAATTTATCATTTCAAAATAATCTTAGATTGAATTAATGAAAATTTTCTAGAAATATTAAATTTTCAATAAATAGTGAAAAATACTAGTTTTTATTGAATATTTTATTTTATTTACATGGTAATTTTTTTGGATTAATTTTGAATATTAATTATTTTTTATTAAAATTAATCCAAATATGATTTTTGAAATGAATTTTATAAATTAATTTAGTAGAAAACATTTTATATCTAAAAAGATCATTTTTTTCAAAAATCTGTTTTTGTTTTCATTTTTTAGATTTAATTTTAAATTAAATTCTAAAACATCACAGTTTTGAATTTTAAAAAATTGATTTCATATTTGGAATCACTGAGTCCAAATTTTATAAAATATGTTCCTTTTTATCAATATAAAAATCAACTTTAGTAATTCTGGTTAGCACGATAAAGGGAAAATCGAGTAATTTAGGATACTAATGAAATGATAAGAAGTATAAAATGACGTAAAAAAATTTCTAAGAATTCTTTTATGAATATATCTCAACCATAATCTCCCAAGAGTTGAATTTATGAATTTTTGGGGCCACTTTTATATTATTACGACCTTGATAGTATTTTATTTGAAGTAAAGTCAAAGATATCACACTATTGTTTTTAATAAGTGTAATATTTTTAATATGGTGTATGTAGAGGAGATTTTATAATATAAAAGGTATTTTAAAAGTTAAAATATTTATATTAATCATGATAATTTATTTTTATTTTTTAAGGAATAAATAATTACCTTAAATTCTTTCACAATACGGATGGAGTAATTATTACATTTTTTGAAAAATCAAGTAAATAATATTAAAAATATTAAAATAAATAAAATTTGAGATAATTAATGTGATCTATGAATTTTATATATCACCCAGACATGTTATGTATGTATATTTGTTTTCTAATTATAAGTGTTATCATGATAATACTGAAGTCAAGGTAATGAATAGTTTTAAAAATTGACAAAATTGATGTTTTATAATAAATAATATTTTATTAAATTATATAAAATTCATAAAAATATAAAATTCATCCAATATATTATGATAAAGTTTAAAATATAAACCTTTGTCCAATTATGTGTTTTTTTCATTTTATATTTACTATATCAACCATCATAGGATAAAAATTCATGTTGTCATGGTAAGATTTAAAGGGGTTAAATAAGGGTTAAGACCAAAATATAAGGGTAAAAATATAGAAAAAAATTATCTAATTTTTATTATATATGGCTATTTCAAACCATAATCAAATTATATTCTAAATAAATCACTTTTTATCCTTTTTCAATTTTAAATGTATTTATATTAATTTAATCTTTTGAGAAATACCAAGTGTTCACGTTCCCTTTCTTATAAAAGTTCACATATTCTTATCATTTATTCACACTCAATAAATATTTGATTCGGTAAATCCCTACCTAAATATATTCCGAGAATCCCTAAAATAATTCTAAATTTATTTTTTTGGCATAACACCGACCTTAGTTGTCCTAAGGTGTTATGGAAATGAGATTGAATGAAGAAGACGTATCGTTTTTAATCAATCATTTCTATTTTTATTATTATAATACATCCCTAAAGCCCTATTAGACTATTATAAAATAATAAATATAGTATAATACACATAAAAATATTTTATTATATTATTTTCATGACCTATATCCATCAATACTTCCATAAAATGGGAAAATAATTCATTATTCATGTGTACGGAGAACTACCACCTTACGAACCAATGTAATTTGTTTTCCATCACCATCTATCAATACCATTTATAATAATAGAATTAATGTTTATATATTATATTAAATAAGAAATTACAATTATTAATAGATAATATATCATTTAAAATTTTACCTTTCCATGCACTGAAAATGATAACGTCGTTTGTGCGTATATGTGGATTTCCACCTCCACGAAGTAATGTGATTCATTTTTCATCACCAAATATCGTTGAATATATATAATTATATAAGAATAATTTATATCATATTTGTGATATTATTATAATTATTGAAATATAAAATAGTACTATCATTCTTTTCATAATGATCATTGTAAAATAGAAATGTTACTCATACGTATGTATGACTTATATTCTATGATTTTAACGTAGATCATTTTTCATAACCATATTAGATGGGTGTATTTTAAAGTATAATTGATATATAAAAATTATTATTATTTACTTATTATTATTATTACTCTTGATATGGTGGAAAAATAACCTCTATGACCATAATTAAATTACTGAATACATTTTGGACCAAGGTACTAAGTATTGTCAGAATGCACCACGTGAATTTAATTGATTAGTTAATTGTACATAAAATTGTATTAATTGATATAAAAGGAATAATTAACTTTAAAAAGTTTATTAACCAATTATAAAATATAAAAAAGTTTATTATTCAGGAATATAAAGGAAATATACGATGAATCAAACTCAAGGTAACAAAATTTGTTTTAAAATTTATCTTTTAAAGATTACTTTAAAACTCTATTTTTTATCCATATCAATATTTCATAAAAATATATTAATGAAGGTATTTAATATTATATTATTGTTTTATAAATTCATTTTTATACAGGTTTTAATTTTTACAAAATGGTTTTAAAGGAATCTTTTTTTTTCATTTTCCAAATGAGGTACTTTGTGATTCTTTTGAAAAAAATATTAAAGAAATATATTTTTTAAATTATATGGAATGAGCGGATTTTCCTACCTTAATGAAACCTTAATTATATATGGTTTCCTTTATAAATTTCAATATTATTTTAAACTTATATGGTTTTTTATTATGTGCTCAATTTTTATATTTTAAAAGTGATTTTTAAGAAAAATAGGTATTCTAGTAACCGAAAGTGTTTTGCACATGTGTTTAAAAGATTTTTTCAATGGTTTTATTCATGATATAGTCCTTGGAAATAATTTAAAAAGGGTTTCACCCTATTATAGATCATTGGTTGTAACATCCCTAGTAAGTAATGAATAATATATTTTCATATCTATGTCTATTTATGAATTAGATAGTGTTTTAAAGACTTAGAATGAGAATAATTCTAATCTTAAGCATAGAATTCTCTAATATTTTTAAAAGATTGTTTTACCGCCTTTTGATGGCAAACCATTTTAAATCTTTGTTTTGAAAATTCTATAATCTATATTTTTCAAAATAAACTTATTCTTTATTATTGGGACATTGAAATTTACTTTGGATAAATTTTTGTATTTTTTTGACAATGTTCATTTTTTAATGAATAGTGAAAAATACTGCATTTTAAATTAAAACCGCTTTTTCATATAATTTAATTATATGGTTAGATTATCTTTTTAATTGGTATTATGGTGTATTTAGAATATATTTTTACCATTAATCCAATGGTGGTCATTAGAATTAATTTCACATTGGAATTGGGCATAAAAAAGTGCCAAACTTTTCATAGATATTATTTCAAAAAAACCATCTATTTGTTTTAACAACGGGAATTATTTTTAAATTAATTATTGAAATTTATATGTTTGGAATTTGGTAAAATGGACTCAATATTTGGAATCATAAGGTCCAGATTATGTAATTAATAATCTTTTGTTTTTGGACATTATGAATAGTAACGGCGGTAATTATCTTTAATTATCGTGATTAATTAGTAATCGGGTAGTTAAGGGTAACAAAATAATATCATAATAATAAAAAATGACCCCAAAATGTGTCCCAATGATACTGGTTGTGTCATTGCCGACCATGGGATGCCTTGTTCCAAACTTAGGGACCCCATGGAATAACTTTTGGGTGATAGTGACACTTTATCTTTTTATTTTTAAAGAAAGTTAAATATAACAAAGTATGTAACACCTAAGTAAAAAAAATTTAATTTTGTCTACATAAATGATATCTTGGACTATAAATAGTAATTGGAAAGATAAAATTATTTCCTACATCATAGTAGTTTTTTTATAATTTTTAGACATTAAATAAATTAAATTATTTTTGACATCATGGTGATGCAGCAATTACCTCATTAATGAACGATTTAAATAAAATGAAAAGATAATGTAAAATATAAGACTTATACCTGTCAAAGACCTATTTTATGAGTATATTTCGAACCCTTATCACCTTATCCTCTAAATATATCAATGTGGGACCTTTAAAATCCGAAACCCATTTTAAAATAAAGTAACATTTCTTGACTTTCCAAGAGTGCCCCTCCTCTCCTCTTATAAAAGGCCCCCACCTCTACCTCCTTACCCACACCTCTCAAGCCGTTGGCTCAGCCAAACTCTTCTCATTTCATCTCTCCAAATCCCTCTCTTCATCCTAGAAGCCTTAAATTATGCAGAAATCTCTTAAAAAAACCCTTTTGGTTCAAACCAAGAGGAGTCACCCAATTTAAAGGTAAAGACTTATCTAATGTTCTTTTGTTTTATTTTTCTTCTCCAACCCTATAAACTATTTTTATTCATTTATTTTGTAACAAAACCAGTATCTTAAATATACTAGGATGTTGTTATAAGAAGGATTCGAGCTACACTTACACACACCTACATCTAATGGTTAAAGAGCATACTGTTTCCGTAGATGGGGAATTTCTGCCTCACGAAACGATGATTGTTCAATATTCTTATAACACCTTAAAAGGTGGACATTAAGATGTCACTATATTTATATATGATATAAAATATTGTTATGTTTTCCTTAATATTCTGTATTTTTCATTTATTTCATACCTTTATGGTTTCCATTATGGGTAAATGTGATATCTTCATTTTAGGAAGTGCGGACCACCGCCCCCTCAAAGTGATTTGATTCGTTAATGCCATATGTGGGATGTATAAAGGATGGAGTTAATGATATTATATATGATATTATACTGGAATTATAATATACCTTTATATCATTATGGTTTCATTCCATTAAATATGAAATATAAATGAAAGTAACGTTCATGCGTACGTACGGCTTACCATCTCCATGAACGGTGCATTTCATTTCTTACCTCTAAATGTTACGTAATATTATAAATTCATGAATATAATGGATATATATGATATATATGATATCTAAATCATGAATATAATTATATATATAATGGATATATTACTACATGAACAACTTGTAATTACAAGAAGTTTATTTTTGACTCAAGTGTCAAGGGTCGAAAAAATGAGCATTATTAACTTAAATAATTACATTGTATTTATGACATGGTAAAAAGTGATATAAAAGGAATAATGAACTTGAAAAAGGTTCTTAAGCAAGTAGAAATTAACTCAAGTTTATTATTTAGGAGGTTAAAGAACGATCGAGTCAAGTCGGACCCGAGGTAAGGGACTTCGTCTCAATCTCCTTTCATTGAGGCATATTTTGGTTTATACACAACTTTCCTTTATATGGTGTATAAACCCCTTTGAATTTTACGTTTATTGAAAAGAAATATTTTTTATACGAAGCGTTTTACTAAACGAAAAAAGGGAATGTTTTTGTCTTACGTATGCGACAACAACGACTTCTCCGCCGTTGTGACCATTATTTGAGTTTTGGCTTCCTCTACAAACCATACCTTTTTTTAAATGAAAAATAAATACCATGTTTTACTTTTCTTTTATTTAGGTATTAAAAATGGTTTCATAATGTTTTTATTATATCAATATGTTGTATTGATATCATGTTATTGAAATGTGGAAATGTTATGTTTCCTTTATGCATGTTTTATGTGATACGATTATGTTATGGTTCTTGGGCATTGTTTATGAAGACTGGTGGTTCCGTGATAAACTAAGGGCGGGTGAGCCCGATATATCTCTCCAATGCATTGGGTAACGTGAAGGGTTTAAACGTTAAGGTTTCTCCGAAGAGATTTAGGGAATATACTATGATGGGTATTCCAAACGTAACCATGAGGGTTACTCCCTACGTAAGAATGTTATGAATGACTCACGTTACCTTTATGTCTTATGATTTCTATGAGTTATTAATAAATCTTATGATTTCATGAGGTATGTTAACATGCTTATGTTTTATGAGTAAAGTATGATTTCCTTGATTCTTATGTATACATGTACTAATGTTTCCTTTCCGTATTTTTATATCCCTTACTGAGCTTTTTATGCTCATCCCATATTTTTGAAATGTTTTTCATAGGTCAAGGGAAAGGTACATGATATGATAACAGTGTCAAGGAAGTTTCAAGAAGGAATCCATGTTTTATTTTAAATATGTTTCCGTTGATGGGAAAAATGAATACTATCTTTTATGTAAACACTTTGTCTAAATGTGGAATGTAATGCATGATTTATGATCTAATTCTATAAAACTCTAAACCTGAAAATATCCTCAATGTTTATTCTTGAAATATGTCAAGATTAAGTAATGTTTAAGGCTGGGGCCTTATAGTTGGTATCAAATGTTGGTTTAGATAACTTTAGGAGTTGGAATTCTATTAAATGATTATCCAAAATTTTTTTTTTCTATGGTAAAATTTAAATGATTTAGCATTTGAGGATTACCATGTTGCTTCATCTAAGACATGTTTGTTCAGAATGGTTTTCCGCAGAAGAAATAAGGAAGCAGTGCTAGGAAGGCATACAGAAGGAAATGAACTTCTGAATCAACATCCTGAGATGGTCGGAAGTGGAACTGAACAATTTGTTGCCGTTATGGCGCAGTTGAATCAAGTGATAAATGGTGGTGGTATCCATGCACGAGATCAGCCAGATCAACCACAGAGGAACATGTCAGTGGTGGAACATTTCATGAGGCAACATCCCCCATCATTCAGAGGATCATCTGACCTTGTTCTAGTTGAAGGGTGGATTAAAGAACTGGAGAAGATTTTCGATGTCATGGGGTGTTCAGACAATCAAAAGGTTAGTCTTGATATTTACCATTTGGAGGGTGAAACAGATCAGTGGTAGTCATTGGTTAAAAATATTAGGGATGCTGATGGGATTGATTCTCTCGACTAGGATGAATTCAAAGGTATGTTTCTTGAGAAATATTTTCCTAAGTCTGTTCGACTTAGGATGGAAAAACAATTCTTGGAATTGAGGAAAGAGGAAGACTCAATGGCTGGTTATGAAGAAAGGTTCACTCGATTGGAAAGGTATGCTCCAAATTTTATCTGAGGCCTTGATAGTAAAATCAATCGTTTTTACTCTGGATTAAAGCCAAAATATCAAAGGTCATTGTATTATCGTGAGTTCAAAAGTTATGAAAAGCTTGTTAGATGTGCTGAGAAGGTGGAAATGGAGTTTTCCAATAATCAAGTGTTCTATAACAACCAACAGAAGAAGAGACCGAGGTGGTAGGAGAAAGGGAATAATTCTTCAAAAAGGTCTGATGGTAAGAAAACTAAGTTTCCAATTTGTGATAAATGTAGTAAAATTCATGCTAGGGAATGTCTTCTGAATTCTGGAAAGTGCTACCGATGTGGTAAGATGGGACATAAGGCTCGTGATTGCACTGAAAAAGAACAGGGTGATGGTAAGACCAAATTTGATTTATAGTTAGTGAAATGTTTCAAGTGAAATGAGATGGGTCACTATGCAAACGAGTGTCCGACAAAGAGCTCGAGTGATGGGAAGAAGCTAGAATAAAAGAAAAAAGGGAAGGTGAAATCCTTTGCAACTACTTCAGCAGATGTTGGGCCATCAAATGAAGTGGTATCAGGTACTTTGTTTGTTTTCTCATATTATGCTAATGTGTTGTTTGATTCAGGGTCTACACATTCTTTCATCTATGAAGAATTTTCTAGTAAATTGGGAATACCATCTCAAGAAATGACTCCTTAACTTTTGGTAAAAACACCTAGGGGAAATGTTGAGGAAAAAATAAATTATAAGAGTCTTCCTATCCTTATCTGTGGAAAGAATCTACTTTCAAATCTTATTGTTTTAACTCTAGTAGAGTTTGATGTTATCCTGTGTATGGATTGGCTCTCTGTTTACCATGCTAAGATTGATTGTAGAGCTAAAGAAGTTTCTTTTTAGAAAGACTTTCAGTTTGTGTACAAGAATTAATCCTTACTGTTGATAACATATCAAGAGGCTGAGAAACTTGTAAAAGATGGAAATGAATGTTACCTTGAACATATTGTTGAATACAAAGGAACCGTTCAGATTAATGATGTGCCAGTGGTAAATGAGTATCCTGATGTTTTTCCTGATGAGTTACCTTGAATAATACCAGATCAAGAAGTTGAATTTACTGTTGACTTAGTTCCTAACGTTAAGCCAATTTCAAAACACCCTTATCGAATGGCTCAAATTGAACTTTTAGAGTTGAAGGAGAAATTGAAAAATTTATTAGAGAAAGGTTTCATTCGACCTAGCACATCACCATGGGGTGCTCATATCTTATTTGTTAAAAAAAGATGGTTCAATGATACTTTTAATTGATTATAGAGCCTTGAATAACATCACTGTTAAGAAAAAATATCCTTTGCCTCATATTGATGATTTGTTTGATCAGCTCCAGGGAGCTCAGTATTTTTCAAAGATTGTCCTGAGATCGGGGTACCATCAGTTGAAGGTAGAGGAAACAGATGTTCCGATGGTTTCGTTTTGTACAAGATATGGCCATTATGAATTTATAGTTATGCCTTTTGGGATAACCAATGCACCTGCTGTATTCATGGACTTTATGAATAGAATTTTCCATGAGTTCTTGGATAAGTTTGTGGTTGTTTTCATTGATGATATTTTGGTGTTTTCTAAAATTAAATAGGAGCATGAAATTCATTTAAGGGTTATTTTGTAAACATTAAAAGAAAAGAAATTGTATGGGAAATTCAGCAAGTGTGAGTTTTGGTTGCAACAAATTTCTTTCCTTGGTCATATTGTTTCTAAAGATGGGATAACTATTGATCCTAAAAAAACAAAGGTTTTTGAAGAATGGCCAAGACCCAAAAATGTAACTGAGATTCATAGCTTCCTTGGTTTGGCAGGCTATTACTGAAGGTTTGTTAGAAATTTTTCCAGGTTATCTAGTCCAATGACTAAGCTAACTTGGAAGGGTGTTAAGTTTAAATGGACAAATGAATCTGACGATTGTTTTTAGGAATTGAAAAGAAGATTGGTGAATGATTCAGTTTTGGCACTACCTTCCAGGAATAGTGAGTTTGTTATCTACAGTGATGCTTCATTGAAAGGACTTGGTTGTGTCCTAATGCATAATGATCAGGTAATTGCTTATGCTTCACGTTAGTTGAAAACACATGAGGTAAATTACCCTACAAATGATTTGGAATTAGCTGCTGTTGTTTTCACTTTGAAAATTTGGAGGCATCATTTGTATGGTGTAAAGTGTAAAATATATACAGATAAAAAAAGTTTAAAGTATATATTCACTCAGAAATAATTGAACATGAGACAGAGGATATGGCTAGAATTAATCAAGGATTATTATTGTACAATTCATTACCATCTGGGAAAAGAAAATAAAGTGGTTGATGCTTCGAGTCAAAAAAGTAATGATTCATTAACAATGTTGCGTTTGGAACATGATCCTTTGGTTAATGATTTGATGAAATTTGGCATTGAAGTTGTTGGTGCATGATGTCCTTCTATTTTTTTCAGGTATCAGTGAAATCTTCTCTATTAGACATAATTAAGCAAGCACAGAAGCAAGACAATGAGTTGCAGAAAAAGGTAGAGCTGGATCAGAAAGGTAAGTTTTCTGAATTCAACATTGATAATGATTGTGTTTTAAGATTTGGGAAGAGATTGTGTGTGCCTTGTGAATCATAGTTGAAGAGAGAGTTGTTATGTGAAGCTCATAGTTCTCTGTTTTCAGTTCATCCATGCAGTACTAAGATGTATAGAGATCTTAGGGAGTATTACTAGAGGGATGGAATAAAAAGAGATATTGCTGATTTTACTGTGAAGTGTTTTACTTGTCAATAGGTTAAAGCAGAGCGGCAGTTACCAAAGGGGATTATTTAGCCTTTACTAGTACCAGAGTGGAAATGGAAGAATATACCCATGGACTTCGTTGTGGGATTGCCGAAGACACCTCGAGGTAATAATGCAATCTAGGTTATTGTTGATCATTTGACTAAATCTGCTCATTTCCTTGCTATACGAGATACTTTTTCCCTAAATAAACTTTCCCATTTGTATCTTAAAGAGATATTCAGGTTACATGGAGTTACCCTCTCCATTGTATCTGATCATGATCCCAGGTTTACTTCTAACTTTTGGAAAGGCCTTCAGAAGTCATTGGGTACTGAATTAAATTTTAGTACAGATTTTCATCCTCAATCAGATGGGCAGTCAGAATGAACAATTAAGGCTTTGGAGGATATGCTACGTTCTTGTTCGGTGGATTATTAGGGAAGTTGGGACCCACATCTTTCTTTGGTTGAGTTTTCTTATAATAACAGTTTTCATTCTAGTATACATATGGCACCATTTGAGGCATTATATGGGAAGAAGTGTAGAACTCCAGCTTTTTGGGATGAAGTGGGTGAAAGGAAGTTGATGGGACCAGAATTGGTAGAAGAGTTGGCAGAAAAAGCTCATCTTATATAGAGACAGAAGAGAACAGCTTAGAGAAGGCAGAAGAGTTATGCAGACAACAAGAGGAAGGATCTCTCTTTTGAGGTAGTTGATCATGTTTTTCTCAAAGTTTCACCATGGAAAAGTGTGATGCGATTTGGTAATAAAGAAAAGCTGAGTCCAAGGTTCATTGGACCATATGAAATTATGTAGAGAGTTGGATCAGTTGCATACCGAATGGATTTACCTCCGAGTTTATCTCAGGTACACACTGTATTTCATGTTTCAATGTTAAGGAAGTACATGCCAGATCCATCTCATATTTTGAGTCCATAGGTAGTTCAGTTGGAAGAGAATCTATATTATGAGGAACAAACGGTCCAGATTCTTGACCACAGGGAGCATGTCTTGCGGAATAAGGTGATTCATCAAGTAAAGGTTTTGTGGAAAAACCACATGATTGAAGAGTCAACATGGAAATCTGAAAATGCAATGAGGGATAAATACCACCACTTATTCGATAAGTAAATAAATTGCGGGGGCACAATTTTCTAAAGGTCTAAGGATGTAACATCCCAAGTAAGTAATGAATAATAGATTTTTATATCTATGTCTATTTATTAATTAGATAGTGTTTTAAAGACTTAAAATGAGAATAATTACAATCTTAAGCATAAAATTCTTTAATATTTTTAAAAGATTGTTTTACCGCCTTTTGATGGAGAACCATTTTTAAATCTATATTTTGAAAATTTTATAATCTCTATTTGTCACAATAAACTTATTATTTATGATTGGGACATTTAAATTTACTTTGGATAAATTTTTGGTATTTTTCTGACAATGTTCATTTTTTAATGAATAGTGAATAATAATGCATTTTACATCAAAACTGCTTTTTCATCTAATTAAATTATATGGTTAGATAATATTTTTAATTGGTATTAAGGTGTAATTAGAATATATTTTTACCATTAATCCAATGGTGGTAATTATAATTAATTTCACCTTGGAATTGGGCATAAACAAGTGCCAAAATTTTCATAGATATTGTTTAAAAAAAACCTGCTATTTGTTTTGACAATGAGAATTATTTTTAATTTAATTATTGAAATTTCTATGTTTGTAATTTGGTAAAATGGATTACATATTTGGAATCAGGTGGTCCAAATTATTTAATTAAGACTCTTTTGTTTTTGGACATTATGAATAGTAATGACGGTAATTATCTTTAATTATCATGATTAATTAATAATCGGGTAGTTAAGGGTAACAAAATAATATCATAATAATAAAAAATGACCCCAAAATGTGTCCCAATGCTACTGGTTGAGTCATGGACGACCATGGTATGCCTTGTTCTAAACTTAGGGACCCCATGGAATCACTTTTGGGTGATAGTGACACTTTATCTTTTTATTTTTAAAGAAAGTTAAATATAACAAAGTATGTAACACCTAAGTGAAACAATTTTAATTTTGCCTAAATAAATGATATATTGGAATATAAATAGTAATTGGAAATATAAAAATATTTCCTACATCATAGTATTTTTTTTATAATTTTTAGACATTAAATAAATTAAATTATTTATGACATCATGATGATGCAGTGATTACCTCATTAATGAACGATTTAAATAAAATGAAAAGATAATGTAAAATATAAGACTTACACTTTCAAAGACCTATTGTATGAGTATATTTCTAACCCTTATCACCTCATCCTAGAAATATATCAATGCGGGACCTTTAAAATCTGAAACTCATTTTAAAATAAAGTAACATTTCTTGACTTTCCAAGAGTGCCCCTCCTCTCCTCTTATAAAAGGCCCCCACCTCTACCTCCTTACCCACAACTCTCAAGCCGTTGGCTCCACCAAACGCTTCTCATTTCATCTCTAAAAATCCCTATATTCATCCTAGAAGCCTTAACATATGAAGAAAGATCTTCAAGAAACCCTTTTGGTTCAAACCAAGAGGAGTCACCCGATTTAAAGGTAAAGACTTATCAAATGTTCTTTTGTTTTATTTTGCTTCTCCAACCCCATAAACTATTTTTATTCATTTATTTTGTAACAAAAACAGTATCTTAAATATACTAGGATGTTTTTATAATAAATATTAGAGCTACACTTACAAACACCTACATCTAATGGTTAAAGAGCATACTGTTTCCGTGGATGACGAATTTCTGCCTCACGAAACGATGATTGTTCAATATTCTTCTAACACCTTCAATGTTGGCCATTAAGATGTCACTATATTTATATATGATATAAAATATGTTTATCTTTTCCTTAATCTTCTGTATTTTTCATTTATGGCATTCCTTTATGGTTTCCATTATGGGTAAATGCGATATCTTCATTTTAGGAAGTGTGGACTACCGCCACCTCAAAGTGATTTGATTCATTAATGCCATATGTGGGATGTATAAAGTATGTATTTAATGATATTATATATTATATTATACTGGAATTATAATATAACTTTATATATTTATGATTTCATTCCATTAAATACTAAATAGAAATGAAAGTAGCGTTCATGCGTACGTACGACTTACCGTCTCCATGAACGGTGCATTTCATTTCTTACCCTTAAATGTTATGTAATATTATAAATGCATGAATATAATGGATATATATGATATATATGATATCTAAATCATTAATATAATTCTTGATATAATTGATATATTACTACATGAACAACTTGTAATTACAAGAAGTTTATTTTTGACTCAAGTGCCAAGGGTCGACAAAACGACCATTATTAACATAAATAATTACATAGTGTTCATGAAATGGTAATAAGTGATATAAAAGAAATAATTAACTTGAAAAAGTTTCTTAAGAAAGTAGAAATTAACTCTATTTTATTATTCATGAGGTTAAATAATGATCGAGTCATGTCGGACCAGAGGTAAGGGACTTCGTCTCAATCTCATTTCATTGAGGCATATTTTGTTTCATACAAAATTTTCCTTTATATGGTGTATAAACCCCTTTGACTTTTACCTTTATTCAAAAGGAATATTTTTTTATACAAAGTGTTTTACTAAATGACAAAAGGGAATGTTTCTGTCATACGTATGTGGCGACAACGAATTCTCCGCCGCCGTGACCATTATTTGAGTTTCGGCTTCCTCTACAAGCCATAAATTTTTTTAAATGAAAAATAAATACCATGTTTTAATTTTATTTTATTTAGGTATTGAAAATGGTTTCATAATGTTTTTATTATATCAATGTGTTGTATTGATATCTTGTGATTGAAATATGGAAATGTTATGTTTCCTTTATGCATGTTTTATGCGATACAATTATGTTATGGTTCTTGGGCATTGTTTATGAATACGGATGGTTCCGTGATAAACTAAGGGCGGGTGAGACCGATATAGCTCTCCAATTCATTGGGTAACACGAAGAGGTTAAATATTAAGGTTTCTCCGAATAGATTTAGGGAATATACTGTGATGTGTATTCCAAACGTAACCATGAGTGTTACTCCCTACGTAAGAATGTTATGAATGCCTCAAGTTACCTTTATGTATTATGATTTATATGAGTTATTCATAAATATTATGATTTCATGAGGTATGTTAACGTGCTTATGTTTTATGAGTAAAGTATGATTTCATTGATTCTTATGTTTACATGTACTAATGTTTCCTTTCCGTATTTTTATATCCCTTACTGAGCTTTTTATGCTCATCCCATGTTTTTGAAATGTTTTTCATTGGTCAAGGGAAAGGTACATGATATGGTGATAGAGTCAAGTAAGTGTCAAGAAAGAATCCATGTTTTATTTTAAATATGTTTTCATTGATGGGAAAAACGAATAATATCTTTTATGTAACCACTTTGTTTAAATGTGGAATGTAATGCATGATTTATGATCTAATTCTCTAAAACTCTAAACCTGAAAAGATCCTCAGTGTGTATTTTTGAAATATCTCAAGATTAAGTAATGTTTTAGGATGGAGCCTTATATTGGTGATCCTGTTATAGAATATACGGTGAGTGCGTCCAGATAGAGCTCCAATGCACTGGGTTCTCTAGAGGTGGAAGTCAACCCTATGGTTATAACATTTGTAAGAGTGATTATACGAGTGATTATGAGAGTGATATGGTAAGGATGTCCCAAGGAACCTACAAGGATTTTCTATTCTTGATAATTATATTTCATATAAATCATTATATTTCCAAAAGGAAAGATAATTATTTTTTAAGTAAAATTGATTCTCTTTTTAGATGAAAGGGTATGTTTTTAAGAAAAGGGTTTTCATGGGTTTTCTTGTTTTTCACTAGACTGATAGATTTACTATTTTATATCCCTTACTGAGATTTTTTTTCTCACCCCACATTTTAAAATGTTTTTTCATAGTGTTTAAAGATCTGTAATATAAAAAGGAAGTCATGTTGAATTTTGTGAAGATATGTCATGAGAACAAAACATTCTTCTTTTTAGAAAGTTATTTTTGTTTAGAAAAATGGATACTGACTATAAGTTTTCACTTGTTATGTATTAGTTACTATGTAAGATGTTTCCATAATTCATTAAAACTCTAAGACTAAAAGATATTTGGGAATCAAAGGAGGATAATTCTAGCCTAAAGTCACTACAATATGTAATTTTTGTGGTCAGGTCCATACATTTTATAGCAGATAAGGGTTTAGATATCATTAGAGATTAGGATGTTTTGATGAGAGGTCTTATTAATAATTATTGACACCATCATGGATTTACAATTTTACGGTTGATTATATGTTCAATTTATTAAAAATCCCTTTTATTATATTAAGTAATGGATTTATAGGGGATTAATGATATTTTTGGATATTGGATTTAGAAGGGTAATTGACTTAGGTATAATGGATTTTAAGGTTAAAGTATTATAGAATTAATAAGGGTATTTTATTTCCAAGGATCATTTCCATTGTAAAATGCAATAATTCATTTCATATTTTATCGATGTTCTTTTCTATAGATTAAGGATCATTTATCAAGGTGGAAGTAAAGTGATACTTCACTACCTTCTTATCCATTGTATATTATTTTATTATCACTATTATTAAAAAATAATTTTCAAATGATTTGGAAATCTTTTTGAGTATTCAAATCACCTGTAAGAAACAATTTGACTTATCTAACTCCTTTTTATTTATTGAAAAAATTTATTGGTCATTATATATTTTTCATTTTATATTAGCATCTCAACTCTACCAACAACCATGAAAAGGTAAATTTTGAAAATGATGTGTCCATTTAATTTCTAGAAGATGGGTATCATGTTAGATGAAAAAGGGGATATCAAAGAAATCCTGAGGTCTGGATTTAAAGTATGAATTACTTTCTTATGTTCTTAGTATGAAATATTTTTGGGTTGATAATGATGAATCACAGGTATATAATTCATATATTTTATTAAATGAATTATTTATTATAGAATAATATGATGAATCATTGTTAAAGATTTTAAAAAGAATTTTAATGAAATATGTGTTTATGTATTGAGTTTTTAAATTTATTATATAGTGGTATTATATATATAATATTGGAATCAGGAAAAACCTATGGATTTATCTATATGAGGTTTTGTTTTCAAAATTCAGAAACATATGTAAGATGAAATTTATAACTTTGAAAATTGGTGTAGTGAAAAGGTGATAATTTTTAGAATACACTTACTAAGTTTTGAAAACTATTTGAGGTATATGTAACGCTTAATTTTATGATATGAAAAAAGGTTATTTGGGGAACAATGAATTTACTTTTTGGTCATGAGTTTGAAGGTAATGATATCCTTTATGGTTAATATTTTCTCTAATTTTGAGGAAATTAAGAGTTTTTACAATTTAGGAATATATGATTTATCAAAAATTGAATTGGTGATCAATGTTATTTTTATAACCTTATATGATACTATGGGATTTTATTTTAGGAGTAAAGGTTGAATTATCTTTCGAAATAATAGATGTTTTTAATGTGGATTTATAGAGATTCAGGTTATTTTTATAAATTATTAGAATATCTGGGATATTATCTACTTAGGGAAATTACATTTTGGTATGATACATTATAATCCATTGATGTGATTTAGAGATAAATATTAAAACTATCTTGGAAGACTATGTGATCCATTCCTTATTTTTTGTGGGGTTGGATATTTTTATAGAATATTTTTGAGGAATTTTAAGGTCAGTTGTTTTTTTAATTACATATGTTGAACTTTGGGTATTACTGTTTGATTTTAGAGATTAATTTTTTTTCTTAGTATGAAGGTTTAATCATTTTTTGGAATTATCTTATCTTATCCCAACCATATTTCAATTTGGCTAATGCCTATAAATAAGAGGAATAAATAGTTATTATTTTATAGATTATGTGATTCATTAAAATTTTATTCTAGTTCTTCCTACAGGAAAAATTTATACTCATCATTTATAGAAAAAGATGATTTTTTTGTGGAAATTTATTAAAGGATGAAATTCTATTTGTCAAGTAAGTGTATTTTCCAATGTTCTTAATATATAAGGAAAATGAATTTGTCAACTCTAGGAAAATTATATTGAAACAAAAATAATATCTTTCTATTTTTCTTATTGAAATATCAATGGCCCTTTTACACATCATATATTTACTAGTTTTTGAAGGTTAAATTTCTCATGAACATGTTCTTTATAACTCACTATCAGTCCTTGAGATTCAGTTTTCTCTTATATATCCAGGTTTTCACTTACCACCTAAGTCATACTACATGTAAATATAGTATGTGTTATTCCATACGAACTTCGTACTGCTCTTTCACTATTTTCAATTTGAATTTAAATTAACCCTATTTACAATGTGGGATTTCAACAAAAATATTTTGAAAATTCAATCCCTTGGTTTTCGATCCTGAATTCAAATTGAGAGAACACAATTTCCTAGGGTAATGTGACAAACTAGGTAATGATGGAATATTTAATTCATATTTATTAGTATTATTTAATTAAATAGTTATATTCATTATAAATATACTAATTAATTCTAAAAATAAAAAAGGAAATCATTTAATTAATTGAATTTTTTATATGGTTGTATTTAAAATATTAATTTTCAAAATTTATAATTTTAATTTTACAAAATTAATTTCATTTTGGAACTTATAATTTTAAAATAATATTTGAATTAAATTTTGGTAATTTTATAATGATATTTATGTTTCAATGAATAGTTAAAAATACTGGATTCTATTGAAAACAATATTTTGTTTACATGGTAAAATAATGTTTTGGATTAGTTTTAAATTATGATATGTTAATTTTTATTTAAATTAATATAATTTTTGTTTTTTAAATAAATTTAATACATAACTTTATTATAAAAATATTTTACCATTCAAAAGGGTATTTTTCATAAATACTATTTTTCGTTTTGTTTTTTCGGTTTAATTTAAAATTTTATTATGAAACTTAAATGTTTTTAATTTTTAAAAAATGATTTAATATTGGAAATAAATGGGTCCAAATTTTAAAAATAGGGCCCTTTTAGTTTTCTTAAATATGAATAGTAATAGTGATTTTGGTTACCACGGTAAAGGCTACATTGGGTAATTTTGGTTACATATAAAATGATAAGAACCATGAAATAACCTAAAAACTTTTATAAATATGATTTTATGAATATATATATAAATTAATCATAAAAGGGTCTAATGTTTTACCTTTTAGGGGCACTTGGTTAATATTATCACCTTTATAGCATTGTTATTTATAGAAATGTCAAACATGTCACACTTTTATTTTTAATAAGTTTAATATTTTTAAAATGGTTTTATTTAGGTGATATGTTCAACTGTAAATAGTATTTTAAAATATAAAATATTTATATTAATAAATTTAATTTATTTTTAATTGTTATGGAGAAATAATTATATGAAATGATTTCATAACATTGATGCTGTAATCATTCAATTTTTAGAAAAATCAAGTAAATGATATTGAAAAATATTAAAATAAATATAATTTGAGATAATTAATGTGATAAAATAATTTTATAAATTATCTTAATGTGTTATGAATTTATTAAAATATTTTTTTATAATTATAAGTTTCATCTTGATATTATTAAAATCAATGGAATGAATTGTTCTAAAAATTGAAAATTTTGATATTTTATAAAAAATAATATTTTATTAAATGATATAAAATTCATAAAAATATTAAATTCAAAAAAGGGATTAATATAAGATTTAAAATATAAAAAAATATCCAATTATGGGTATTTTGAACTTTATAGCTACTATATTAACCCTTAAAGAATAAAAATCCATGTAGTCACGGTAAGAGTTTTAGGGGTTAAATAAGTGTTAACACCAAAAGATAAGGATAAAAATATAAACAAAACTTATATAATTTTTATTTTATGAGGATATTTTAAAACATAATATTGTTATATGCTAAATTAATCACTTTTTATACAATTTTATTTACAAAATTATTTATATTTATTTAATATTTTTGGAAATACCAAGAGCATCCCTTACCTCTCTTATAAATGTGAGCATCTTCTTCTCTTTTATTCACACTTAAAAACCTAATTTTTTGGACAATATCTACCGGAATACTTTCTTATAATCCTTGAAATTATTATATAGGTCTTTTTTAGGTATAATACCCACCTTAGAGTTGTTAAGGTGTTAAGAAAATGATATTTTTCGAAGGAGATGTATCATTTTTAATCGATCATTTCTATTTTGTTTACTCTTACACATCCCTCAAGCATTCTTAAACCATGATAAAATAATAAATCTATTATAATAAATATAATTAGATGTTATTATGTTCTTATAATGAACTATATTTATCTCATATTTTATCAAATGGGAAAATAATTCATTATTTGTGTGTACGACAGACTATCGCCTCGCTAACCCATGTGATTCATTTTCCATCACCATCTCTCAAGACTGGGTACAATGATTGAATTAATGTTTATATATTATATTCATTACAAATTTTTTATTATTAAAAGATAATATATCATTTAATTTCTTACCTTTATAGGAACATAAAAATGATAACGTCTTTCATGCGAACATGTGGATTATCACCTCCATGAAGCGATGTGATTCATTTTTTATCACCAAATCGCATGAGGATATATATATATATGTATATATAAATAATTAATATCATATTTATGATACTAATATCATTTTATAAAGATAAAATAATACTTAAATTATTTATATAATGATCATTGAAAAATGGAAACGTTACTCACGCATACTTACGACATACCATCTCTATAATTATAACATAATTAATTTTCCATAACCATATTTAAATGGTGGATTTAAAATTATAATTGATATAAAAAAATTATGATTATTTCATTTTTATTATTTTGGAGATTATGGAATAATGTCCTCTATGACCATAGTAAAATTACCAAAAATATTTTGGACTTAAGTACTGAATATTATCAAAATGACCAATATGAATTTAAATGATTAAATAAACACATATATCATAGTAATAAGTGATATAAAAAATAATTAACTTTAAAAAGTTTCTTAATAAAGTATAAAATTAATAAACTTTTATTATTTGGGAATATAAATGAAATACGTGGGGAATCATGCTCGAGGTAAGGTACTTTCTTTTAAAAATTATCTTTTAATGATTCCCTTAAAAATATATATTTTTATTTCATATAAATATTTTATGAAAAACATTTAATGAATTATTTTATTATTCTATTATGATTTTTAAATTCATTTTTTTCTCAATTTTCACTATTTAAAAATTTGTTTGAAAGGAATATATTTTTTTGTTTTCCAAACGATGTACTTTGTGATTTTTCCTACAAAAAGACAGAAAGAATTTTTTTTAACTTATACAATATTAGTGAATTTTTCCACCATCATGAAATATTGGTGATTTAAAGTTTAATTTATAATTTTTAACTATTATTTTAAAATAATTTTTTTTCTTTATTATGTACACAATTTTTATAATTTAAAAGTGATTTTTAAGAAAAATGGGTTTTTTGGTGTCTGAAAGTGTTTTTCATATGGGTTTAAAAGTGTTTTCAAGGGTTTTATTCATGATATGGTCTATAAAAATTGTTTATGAATGGTATATAGCCATTATATATCATGGTTGATACTGTTATATATTATACAAAGGGTACTTCTAGATAGAAATCCAATGCATTGGGTTCTCTATAGGTGGAAGTTGACCATATGGTTATTCCATCTATATGAGTGATTGTAAGAGTGATATGGTAAGGATGTCCCAAGGAACCTACATTAGTTTTCTATTTTTACTAACTAATTATCATGGAAATAATTTGATTTAAAAAATGTAAGATAATTATTTTTAAGGAAAATTGATTCTCTTTTTGAATGAAAATGTTTGTTTTTAAGAAAATATTTTCATGGATTTCATGTTTTTTACTAGACTATTTGATTTAAAATTTTATTCCCCTTATTGATATTTTTGTGTTCACTCTAATTATTTTTAAAAAATCACATAGATTAAGGATGGGTTATAAAAATATTAAGTCATTTTAAAATTTTTGAAGATATTTCATGAGAATAAAACATCTTTCTTTTTAAATAATTTTATTTGGTGAGAAAATGGATTCTTAGTATATGTATTCACTTTTAATATATGGGTTACTATGTAAGAGTTTTTATTAATTTTTTAAAACTCTAAACCTAAAATATCATTTGGAATTATAGAAAGATAACTCCATTCTAAATGCACTAGAATAAGTAATTTTTATGGTCAGGTCCTTACACTTGAGGACTGTAAAGGTTTAGTGTATTGGAAGACTAGATAAACAATAAATTTATTTCTTACAATACCTTAAATATATTTCATGAAGATATTGATATTATTACCCTTCTAGACATACCATAATTTGACCCTCCTCTAAAATATGGGGAAAGATAACATATGAAATAGTGAGCTCAAATTCCTAGTATGGGTAAACATGGGAGATATCAGTTACAAGAGAGAATAAGATGATTATAAGGGTTTGATAACATAATCATGTGAATGTTATCAACATAAAGTTTCATACAAAATAATTATTAGATCCTAAACTCAAAAAATAGAGTCATATCCAAAAGAATGACCAATAAAGGTGTCAAAGTGGAAATCATCATTTAAGTGTCATAACATCATAATTTTTCATCATAAGCATAAGAAATCATAGTATTGTGCATGTAGTTAATAAAAAAAATTTCAACACATAATATTGTCACCATAGATTGATATGATCATACTCACACATCAAAATGTGAAAATATCCATTAGAAATCATATCCATGAAAAATCTTGTGATAATAGTTAGAAAAAATCATACTCATGTGTCAAAATGAAAACTAAGATATTTGAGATCAGGTTTAGAATTATCATAATACCATAATTATATATCTATATCACATTTCTCAATGAATTTGAGGGCTATAATAGACCCAACTATTACAAAATCATAATTATTTCATTCAAATCCAACAATTCCATGAAAAAATTTATCATTTCACCAATGCTTAAACTTTAGAAAAGGACAATGGGGTTCATCAAGATTTATACATTATAATAAATAAACATAGAGAGAAATAATATGTATGGTATCGTTAGATCATCTCCCTATTGAAGCATAAGTGACATCAATGGAGGTTGTCATGGATGAAAATACATTTAAAATATTAGTATAACTTTTCTTGAGAAAAATACCTTTTCATTTTGAAATCACTTATTTAATATATAAAAACATATATAATTCTTTTTTAACCACTTTATTTTAAAATAAACATGTAAAATTTAATAAATCATTGTTTACTAGTATAAATATTCTTGAAAACATCTTATAGAAAATATATACATGGAATAAAAAACTCATAAACTAAAAATGAAATATTTTATGTATTTCCAAAAAATATTTTCTTAGCCATATTAAAAAAATAGAGATAAAATGGTACTATTACATAAAAATAACATCAATAACCAGAGGGAAATAATATATATAGGGTTTAAAGGATAAGAAATATATGATTTCGCTCAGTAGAAATTTAGCATAGAAAATCCTGAAAAAATGAGATTATAACATAAACACTTAAGCTTTGGTAACTTTTGAATAATCACCCCCATAAAAAAAATAATGTAAAAATAATATTTAAATAACTTGGATATGAATTAATTCATGACACAAAATATTAACGGTATATTACTTACACCACATGAAATAATCAAGTGGTGAATATAGCATATGTCTCACATAAAAAAGTGATAATATAAACCCTTACTGCAAGTCTCATCATGTTTCTAATACATTAAAATATCCTTTATATTATATATATATATTTTATAAATATATTATAGGTAAATATTAATGTATAACTTAATTCATAAAATTACTTAATAATTTCCAATTATAATTTAATTAATAATTTCACCATTAAATTAGCCATTCAGGTGAAAAAATAGTCCATTTTCCATGTATGTTTCTGTTCGATGGTTCTGGTTATTAGACTTTGATGATGGTTTCATCCTATAAATAATATTAATAATTGAATAATAATAATATTTAATCATTATATAAACTGTTATAATTAATTATATGAAGTAGTGATGAAAAATTAATGACATCACTTCCTGGAGATGATAGTCCACACATACGCGTGAGTGACACTATTGTTTCCCATCATATGAAAAGATAAGAAGGTATATTCGATGTTATAATTATAGAATAATTAATATTTATTAAATATAATATATAAAAATTAAATATATCATAATAACTAACCATGAATTGTGTTAATGAAAAAGTAAATATATTGTTTTGTGAGGTGGTAATCTATACATACACATGAATGGAGATTTCATTTCCTATTTGGTGGGAAAAGAGATTTATAAAGGTTTTCCAATAAACATTATAAAATGTTAGAATATTGGAGATATCTATATAACTATGTTGTAATGGTTAGGATATAATTAATCGAGGACAAATAATAAGTAAAATGCTAGAGATTGGTTAAAACGACTGCCTCGTCTTTGTGAGACCTCAGTTAGATTTCTTCCTAACGACCCAAGGGATGGTATTTTGAAGAGAAAATAAACTATATAAATTTAATAAGGATTTTTATAAGAGGTTTTGGTATGTTATTTTAAAGTATGTTTCTCAATTTGGTTTGAGGAATAGAGGAGAGGTGGTGTCCTTTTATAGTAAATGAAAGGACACACTTAAAATTAATTAAAATATTTAAATATACTGAATTATTATTCATGTTAAAGTGGAAAAAAGTTGATGTATTTAAAATATAATATTATTATGTGTTTAAATAACCTTATATAATAAAATTTAGACAATTTAGGTGACATTTTAAGCCTTATCTCTATGCTTTAACCCCGTCAATAACCCTTTTGACGATTACTGCAATATCAAAGTTTTTTATTCTTTGGGGGTCAAGAAAGTTAGTATAAAAGGAAAATTGACCTTTTAATTGGATAATGGATTATAAAATACACTATATCAAATTAACTTGGATAAATATAACATTTTTATTAAATTAAAATTATTTAATACAAAATTATTTAACATAAGATACCATTAAGGTCTTTTTTAGAATTATTCATATAGTTTCACTTTCAGGATAAAAAAAATAGAAATATAAAATGAATATAATATTTTAACACAACACTAATATTTTAAATTTATATAATTGTTTTTGGAACAAAATAATTCATTCAAATTATATTACTTTTAATATTTTAAAAATCAATTATTTCATTTTTGATCTACTTGGTCAAGCACTATATTGGTGTTGTGTAATCATTTAAGGTAATTATTCCATCACTAAAAATTAAAAATAAATTTCCAAGGTAAAAAAATTTCATTCATATTTTAAAAAAAATTATAAATTAACATAACCCCATTTTAAACCAATAAAAAATATTATGGATATTAAAACAAAGAGAGTGATATTTTGTATTTATTCTTTATTTAAAATAATATTAAGTACATTATAAATATAAAGTGGAAAAATTGAAAAAATATAATTTAATATGACTATGGTATAAAGGAACCTATAAAATTAAATAAATTACTGTTTTTTAGAGAATTTTAGGCTTTATCACACAGTTTTAGCCTTGTTTTTCCCAGATTACCCTTACTGAGGTGGCCAATATTCACTATGATTTATATTCATAATGACAAAAAATAAAAGGGAAAATGTATAAAAAAATTTAATCTAAAGAATCAAAATATGGAATACAATTTTATAGTTTCAGTTTCTATATTTGTTAAAATTAAATTTTAATATAAATTCATATAATTAAAAAGAATTTTTTTTTCCAGAAAAATGCATTTTTAATCATAAAATTTAACTTATACCACTATAAAATCTAATGTTGAATCCTATGTAATTATTTAGAATATTTTTTATAAAATGTATCTTATGTTACTTTAAAACCAAATTTAATAAATAATGGTAATTTTAATTTACTTAATTTAAATAAAATAAATGAGAGTTTTATAAAAATCTTTATTTTTAACTATTCACTAAAAAATAAACCTTTTTAAAAAAATCCTAATAATAAACAGTTTTATGGTATTGAAATGGTGATTAAAAAAATTATTATTAATATATATTTTCTATAAATAAAAGAAATTAATAATATTTTTCTTGCACAAAATGAAATAAAAACTATTTTTGAAAAAAAATATTTTTTTGAATCATAAAATTACTTTACTAAAAATTGTGTACTTATTTACTATGAATTAATCAATAAATATGGATTATATAAAAAATATTATATATTCTTTATAATTTTCTTATTTTTATTTTCATCACTAATTTATGGACTAGGATATAATATATCGTAGTTTCTTTTAAGATCGATGTTGTGTGTCAATCAAGCCATCAAACACATACCATATATTTAAAGAGAATTATATTATAAAATCTCTGGGTGATACATTATAACCCTATTAAATAAAGTTTTCCATCCTAATTTTAATTATCACTTACAATAATTTTTTTTAAAGGTTGGGGCCGAAGCCTCAATTTATTATTTGAAAGCAAAGACCTCTTTAGACTGGGTAGAGGGAGACCCATTACATAGCCCGAAGGCCCAAGGCCAAGTGGCCTGAATACAAGGCTTGAAAACCCATTTGAATGGCCCAAAGGACCCCTCGGTGAACAGTACTGCTACAGTACCCGCATTGCTACAGTACCACCACTACAGTATCTGATACAGTCCCTCCGCCGCTACAGTGCTACCGCTGCTATAGTACCACCGCTTCTATAGTAATTAGTGTGTCATTACATAGCAATAAAATATGAGGTAAATTGTATCTTGAAAACCAGTTTCTATATCACTACTAGGAAATTTAGTATTTCATAATTAAACATTTCTAAAACCTATTATATTTCATTATAAGACTCATGAGGTCCCAAAAAGCATACCTTGATAGCTGAGTGATATATTCCATATAAGGCTCGATAGATTTATCTTCGAATTACTTAAGCTGAGAATATATTTTACTATTATGATAGAAATTACAAGATAATATACTTACTTGATTTCCTTCCATGCGATAAGCATAATTTCTTTCTTTGATTGTTCTTAGAGCAGTTTTTATCCCTACTTCATCTCATATTCCAAATTATGAATAAACATAATAATTTTTTTTTCATGTATGAAATAATAAAATTAACTTTTAATGAATCATAAGATCTGAAAAAAATGAAAATTCATTCATCCTATATCTGGATATTTACCAAAACCAAAATTGTTAGAAATAGTTATCCAATATAAATAAATATTCATAAACTAATCTCTAAAATATCCATAATAACATCTAATTTTCAACTTAAATAATTCCATAAACAAAAAAACTTTAAACTCTTAAAAAAATTCCAGACCAATATTAATATTATAGGATTAGAATTTTTATCTCATATTCTTCCTTGATTATCTTAAAAATTATCTCTAACAAATATAAATCGGTCAAAAGGTCATATGAAAAAAATGTAGATACTGTAATCATATACTCCTCAAAATATGATAATCATTTCTATTAATATCTTGTATCACTATAAAGACAAAATAAAATCATATATTATTCCAAAATTAATTCTAAAAAACTGTCCAATTTACTTTATAATTATCAATAATATCTCTATCCCAACTTAAAAATATTATATTAACATTTGGAACATATTAATGTTTATTTATCCCATAATCACGTGTTTTCCAAAAATATCACATTACTAGAAAATCACATTTTTTCAGTACCATTCATATTATTATAGAAAATTGTTAAAGAAAAAAAATTGTAGAAAAATCCTTAGATGTTTCATGATTCTTATAAGAATAATATCATTGATGAAATACTTTTATAACATAATTCCTGAATCTAAATAAATAAATACTTTAATCATTCCACTTAAAAAATTGGCATATCATAGAACCCATTTTGAATCGTCCCATAGGGGCCTGTGACGCGACTCCCTAAGCCCAAATACAATAGACCTGAGGATGGAAACTAGAATTGAGAATGCATATAACTAAAATGGGAGGTCTTACCCTATATACATGTAAACACACGCACATATCCAAGAGTATAAAATGATGAAATGTAAAAAAAATTAGACAACCATTCATGAATACATCTAATCCCATACCCAGTATGTGACAGGAAGTAAAAGAAAGTAAATAATGACATATAAAATCCCACCACAAGGAGCCTAAAACACAAGTCCAACCTAAAAGTAAGTATTGGGACTACTTTTAGAATGCCGTAGGAACACACCTTGGTCTGTTCGGTCTCACTAAGTACTATCTAGTCCTGGTAGGTTTTGGACTCCATAAAAAGGTCAATCATAAACATAAAACATGACACTTGTGGGGAAAGACCATGATGGGGTGATTATAACAATACTTAGTAGGACACACCAAAATTAAAAAGCATACAAAAAAATAAATAAAGTTATTTCTATATAGGTATATGTACACAACACATATAAAAATAATATCTAGATATACACAATAATGTCACATAGTCTAAAGGTAAGTCACATTCATAGTATAAAATCCTAGGATTCTAGCTCAAAGATTACATGAAGCACTCATTGGGGAGAACACACTCCCGAGTATGATAACACTAATTATTTTTCTCAAAGAGGCACTTCTTGTTGGGTCTTATCTTGATAAAGAACATGTTGATAACATGAAGAGAAATATGATACACAGATAAGGATCACTTCCAAGGTCATGGAGTGATACCAAAAACTCAATTTGGATTAACCCGATAAGTTGAGGATTGATACCCGTGGAGTGTTGGTCATGATGATACCAATAACTCTACTTAGGGAATGAAGATGCATAGAGGATCTCACTTCAGGCCTCTTTGAGGGATTCCAAAAACTCTATCTAAGAAATCCTATAGAAGGGATCACATTCCTAGGAGTAGGATATGATTTCATACTAACCTTTAGGTAAGGGATAAGGGGAATGTACTATAATGAAACTTGTCAAAGATACATAGGACAAGGGATACAAGCCCTATATAAATTAGTACATAATGTGTAGTAGGGTTCACATACCGTGTCCCCAGACCTCGGTTACTACCCATGTAAATGACACATGTTATCAATCCATGTCTATGTAGTACTACAAAACGTGTAGGCTGCCTGCATAATATACCAGTGTGCCAATACATGAATCCAGCCCGTGTACCTGGTCCTAGCTATGTCCGTGTGGGGGAGTACATGGCATGCTATAACCTGTGTAGTCTACCCCCTATTCTTGTAATTCCCAAGTGCACACTGATTCATCCGGGAGAGATCACATTATATGTGATAGGGGTCCACATCATGTTATATTTAAATTCCTCTAAAAACCTTATCCACTACCCAGGGGTCCCCACATGATGTGTAGATCCATATTACATGTCGTTTTGATCATGTTTCTTTAGAAACCCTCTTTCTTCCTTATGCACGTGCCTGCGCAACTGCCACATTAGATCTTAGCTCTAGTTGCACATAAAATAAAGGATCTTCTTACTTGATCCTTGAAGCAACTCAAACGATAGACTCTAGCATCAAATCCATTCGAAAAAATGGGTCTAATATTTGTTCTTCATTATGTGCCAAAGAACATTAAAGAACATTAAATTAGTTATCCTCTGTCATCTTAATTTCAGTTTTTCCATTGTCACACATCCAACATGATGTGTCGATCCTAAATCTACGATATCATATTGTTTCACTAAGAAATGTGTGAGAAACTATTGATTGATTAGGATAATTTGAGCCATGGGCCAAACGAAGAACGCTTGCGACAATAAATGAGGGGGGGGGGGAGCACAAGAAAACTTTGGAGGAACAAACCTCAATTGATGATTGTGTTGATCTCAATTTGTTTCCATTATAATGATAATTAAAATGATCAAATCACAAAGATATTCTCCCTTCAAAACCCCAAAAATAAACCCTTAATGAATAATGATATAAATATGGATCAATTTGTTCATTGATTGATTTGTGTTCATCACTGAATTAAGAATAGGTAAAATAAATAATTTAGAACACATGCCCTATATTTATTTGGATAAATCACCGATGAACAGTTAATTTTCATCACATTCGTTGGTGAGATCCTTTAAATTCGAGATGCATTGATCTTCGATCCATGATCCCGTTGACATTTACCTAAGATAATTCTCCAAAACTCTCTCCAAGGGTTCCCCAACATGTCTAGGGTTATGAAACTAACCCTATAATATTGAAATAACATATTTTTTTAAATACTAACAAGTCACTCCATCATGAATTAGTAATAAAATAATTTATTAAATAATTTTATTTATTTCCATGCCCATTGAATCTTTTATAGAAACAATATGTGCCAACTAATATTAAGTCATACCTAGGGTAAACCTCACATTCTGAAATCAATGGTTCCCTCATATTTAGGATGTGGGAAACCATTAATAATTTATTCAATTTTTCAAGAAAACCATGCATGCGTGTTATTTAATATATTTCAAATATTTATTTTCGGAACACCGGGCCTTAGAATCGCACACTATCTCAGTGCTTGGTCTAAAAAAATCCATATAAAATCCATAACTAATACACTAAAAATTTGAGACATTACATGATATTCCTTTGTCTATGAGTTTTCCCATAGATTAGGGCATTAAATCGGATAATTCCCAAGTTCCCCATAAAAAAGACATTAAACAATAAATGGTACTGTATGATGAACATCATTTCCTCCATCAAACTCTTTATTTTTTCCTCAGAAATTATTTTCTATATTAAACTATTTTTCACAAAGAAAACAATTTTTGGTGGATTTTCACATTTCCTTTGGTTCCTCTTCCCACATGTATGACATATAGGAAGGTGAATAATCTTCCCTCTAGGGTATCCATAAACATAACTCCCTTGAAACTATATTTTTATATTAGTAGGTGTCTTAAGAAACTCACTCAAATTGAGTTTTTTAGTCATATAACGAGATAATGGATTAGGTATAATCATAAAGTTTTCCATTTTAAATTATGTTTCCTTTAGTATCTCATATGGATAATCATTCAATTATCAATCATATTCATCACTAACACGATTCCTTCTAGATCCACTCATTGAATAAAACCAAAAATCACATTTTGAAAAATAATAATCATAGTGAGTAATCATGAATCATGGAAAATAATTAATTATATTTCTAATTCATGAAACCTTTTTTTCAATCTAGAAAACATTAGTTTAAAAAAAGGCCATCCAAGTTCATAATCAATTCAAGTCTTTTAAATGGTTTGTAAGGAAGATATAGATTAACCCAAGCATACCATTCAAGAGTGTATAGCTAGGTGTTCAGTCTCAGGCTCACTCATAATTAATTGATGGGGATTAAGTTAATACCAAATCCACCCCTTTTATAGTTATTACCCTAAGGTGAATATGTTCTAAAGTTTAATCCAATTTACACTATCCAGATAGGGATGCATATTATTGGAAAACCACACAATCTCCAATTTACCAAATATTTATGTTGTTATCCTATACAAAGAATAATCCATTGGGTTTTCACTAAGGTTTTCTAATCCCAATATCCAAAACTAACTAAACCCTAATTTGATACCAGTAAACGTGAATTGTGAATATAGAAATATATTACATCATTTTAGAGGAATATTAAATACATATCAAAATTATAAATTCCCTAGTGTTGTAAAGGTTTAGTGTCTTTAGAGACTATATACATAATCAAATTATTTCTCAAAATATCTTAAACAACTTCCATAGGTATCTTCACATTATTAACCTTCTATACATACCATACATAGAATCATCCATCAAAATCAGGGGAAGGAAAACATAAAAAGGGTGAAATTAGGTGATCAATAAGTATAAACATAGAAGATATCAATCATAATATATAATAATATAATCACGAGGATATGATAACATAATCAAGTTCACATTCTCAACAAAAAAATTTATACCCACACAATATTATATTATAAACTCTAAAATCAACTAAAATCTTCAATAATGATCAATAAGTGTGGAAAAGTAGTAATTGTCATTCTAAAGTCATAACATATGCGCATGTTGCATCATAAGTATAAGAAATTATGATCCTGTGAAGAAATATATTAGGAATCATGTACACTCATAAACTATTGAAGATAGATAGAAGTGATCATACTCAGTCATTAAAATGAAAACATAACCATTCATAATCATGACCACACATATTATTTTGTGCATAACTAGATGAAATAATACTCATGCATAAACATTTGAGCATAACTATTGCCTATTATGTCCACACTTATCACCATCATGTCATGAGATATCTATATCACATTAACCAATTCATTGTAAGGGTATAATAAAACTACCCATTACACAATCATAACTCTTTTATATGTATTCCATAATATCATTAAAATACTCTTAATTTCATCATAGAATAACCCATGGAAAAGTAAATAGTTTTGAACCTGAATTTTACATCATAATAAAAAACCATCTAGATAATGAATAAGGATGATATCATTATATCATATCCTCTATGAAGCATAATTTCATCAATGGATGTTGTCAAAGATACCATTAAAAGATCACTAAAACATTTCTTGAGAAAAAATCCTTTTCATATTGAAATCACATGTTTAAAATATAAAAATATCCTGAATATTTAAAAAAAATGTTCTTTAAAAATAAACATGGAAACTATTAATGTAATATTCAAATTAAATATTTTTCATGATGGTGGGAATATTAATTTTTAAGGCATATGTTAAAATAAATATTTAATTCACAACTTTTGTGAAACGTTCCTCATTTAGAAAATGAAAAGAAGATTATTTTAAACAAATTTATATAGAAATTTAAATATTGTAAAAAATTATGTTAACAAGTAATTATATAATATTAAAAAAATTGAAATAATTTGAAATAAAATATTGATGTGGAAGAAAAGTTTTGTCGACCAAATATGAAATATGGTCGACTTTTCTTAAAAAGATTTTATCGTCCATTTTATGTAAGAATGAGAGAAAAATTGAAATATTATTTTAAAATTAATTTAATAACTAGAGGAAAATAAAACTAATCGAGTTTTAACGATAAGAAACATGTAATTTACCAAAATTGAAATTTATCATAAAATTTTCTGAAAAGAAATGAAATTGTCACATAAACGCTTAAAACATTGGTGATCCTAATGAAAGAGATAACTTAAAAAGAAACCTTAAAAAATACTAACATAAATATATAAATGACATAACATATAAAAGGCTCATTATATACACTACATGAAATAAATAAGTGGTTAATAAGGCATATGTCTAACAGAAACAAAAGTGAGGCAAAAAACCCTTACCTCAAGTATCATCCTTATTGAAATGTATTCAATCATTTTTTATAATTAATATAGATTTATTATAGATATATTATATATCCATATTAATACATAACTTACTATGAATAATTCTGTATAATTTCTAATTTTTATTTTACTAAAAATTTGATTATTAGAAAGAACATTTGGGTGAAAACTGGTCTATTTTCAATGTATATTTGGGTTTGATGGTTCTATTCCTTGAACCTTGGTCATAGTTTCATCATATACATAATATTAATCCTTAAATAAGTGTCATATTTAAACATTATATACACATTTATAGTTAATAATATAAATCAGTTATGAAAACACAATCACATAACTTTGTGGATGTGGTAGTCTACACATACGCACGAGCGACACTATATTTTTTCAACGGATTGAAAGGTAATAAGAAATATAAGATATTATAATTAAAAATATGTAATTATGTCATAAATATCATATCTAGATATTAAATACAATATAATGACCTACCATGAAAGGTGGTGATGAAAAACGAAATACATCGCTTCGTGAGGTGGTAGTCTGCATGTACGTATGAATGATGCTTTCATTTCACATTTTATGGAAAATAGATGATTAATGGTTATGAAATAAAAATAATAACATATTATTATATGTTAAATAATTATTTTTTTATACTGTAATGGTTAGGATAGAATTTAAGGATGTAAAATAAGACTTAAAATGAAATAGATTAGTTAAAATGATGACCTCCTCTCTGAGAGACTCATTGATATATCTTATTAAGTGACATAAGAATGGTATTTTGAAAATAAAATCACATATATATCTTCAAAAAATATATTTATATGAGTTTATGGTATGTTTTGGTCATGAAAAGTGGCTCAAGATGGGGTGAGGAAGAGAGGATGGGTGGTGTCCTTTAATATTGAAGAAAAAGACACACTTGGAATTACTTAAAAGATTTAAATACAATATTTTTTTTTGTGAATGTGGAAAAAAGTTTATAATTTAGAATATATGATTATTTTGGGTCTAAATAATCTCTTAAGATAAAGTTTATATATGTTTAGGTTATGTTTTATCCACTATATCTTAGTTTTAACCCCCGCTAACCACTTTAATGATTACCATGAAATCAAAGTTTTTACTATTTATGGGTAAAAAAGATACTATAAAAGGAAATGTAACACATAATTGGATAACGGTTGATATCATAGACTATATACCATTAAAGTTTCCAAAAATAATAATTTTATGAATTATAAATTATTTAATAAAATATTATTTAACATAAGATACCATTAAAGTCATTTTTAGAACTATTCATATAGTTTGACTTTAAAGAAAACAAGATAGAAGTGGAATTATAATATAATATTTTACCTCATAAATAATTTTTTATATTTATATATATAATTTTTGTAACAAAATATTTCATCAAAATTGTATTACATTTAATATTTTTAAAATCATTTATTTGATTTTTAGCTAATTGAACAAGTAATGTGTCGACATTGTGTAAGCATTTAAGGTAATTATTCTATTAATAAAAATTAAAAATAAATTACAATGATAAATAAAATAACTAATATTTCATATAAATATTTATAACTGAATATATCATCTTTTTATCTATATGGAAAAAATTAGAGATATAAAAATAAAGAGACTGACATTTTTTATTTATTCTTTACATAAAATTGTTTTAAGGTCATTATCAAAGTAAAGTGGACATAAATTTTTTAAAAAATAAAATAGAAGACTATTAAGGACTAATGGAAGCTATTTAGTTAAAAAAGGTCAAGTTATTTGGATATTTATAGTCCTTTTCTCATATTTTTAACCTTGTTTTAACAGTTTAACCATTACTGAGACGAACAATATTTACTATGGTTACTATTCATTATAAAAAATGAAATGGGAATGTTTAAAAAATTTAAACATCATAATTTCAAATATGGAATCCATTTTGCATGATCCAATTTCATTCAGTGGTAGAAATCAATTTTAATTTAAATCCATAAAATGCAACAAAAACAGTTTTTAGAAAAATCCATCTTTAAACCTAAAAATGAATTCATAGAAAAAAATACAATTTTGATTCATATTGAATAATTTAGATTATTATTTATAAAATTTATCTTATTATAATTTAAAACGAAATCCAAAATATAATTATACTTTTAAATGACATTATTAATGAAAAGAAATGATAGTTTTATAAAAATCAATATTTTTCACTCTTTAATAAAAAATATATAATTTATAAAAAAACATAAAAATTAAAAATATAAAATTTTTGAATTGAAAATTAAATTAAATTTCTTAAAATTAAATTTATAAAAATGGTATAAATTAATTATAATTTCTATGAAATAAAATGCATTAGAATATTTTTTGAAGAAAACATATTTTTTAAGCATAAAATGACTTTACTGAATATTGAGTTATTATTTATGATGAATTAAGATATACATTTTTTAATATAAAAAGTTTAAAGATATTATTTATAATCACTACAAGACAACTGCCATTCAGCTGTGGTTTTTTTGCGGCGGGTTTCAAAACCGCCGTTAAACGCGTTTCGGGCTGCCATTTCGCGGCGGTTTTTAAACCGCCGCGAAAAAACCGCCGTGAAATGCCAACAAAAAATTTATTTATTTTTATTTGTTTTATTTGTTTTTTAATTTTATTCTTAGGATTAACGGCGTTTTTTTAAAAAACCTCCGCGAAATAGCGGCGGTTTCGGTAAAACCGCCGCGAAATGAAATGAAAAAAATAAAAAAAACACGAGAAACCCCGAAATCACTAAAACGACCATAACTTTTGATCCGGGCGTCCGTTGAAGCGCCACGACCAGTCAAATCAAAGCTCATGAAGAGATCTATAGGAAAATATAATCAAAACCGTGAGACGGTCTAAGTTGCGGAAGATATTAGAGTTAAAAAAAGTTAAAAAAAGTTCTCCAACTTCAAACGGCCATAACTTTCGCTCCGGGTGTCCGTTTGGGCTCTACTGCATATCAAATCAAAGCCATCGAAGAGAGATACGCACCAGTTCAACACAACTGAGCTTTTTCATGTTTTCGACCCCAAAAATCCCTCCGAAGGCCTCCAAAACCCCATTTCCTTCACCGATGTCCCGTCGAACTTGTCTTCAAATGGACCTAACTTTCGATCCGCGTGTTAGTTCGGACTCCTCCACCTGTCAGATCATAGCTCGTTCCATGAGCTTCAGTTTGACTGGTCACGGCGCCCACATTCACTCCTCGATCATATGTTATGGCCTTTTTAGTGGGTATTAGGTTTGTTATGTTTTTCAATGCCTCGTTTCTAGCACCCATTCCCCGTCATCTTTTTTTTAAATGGTCGTAACTTCTGATCCGCCTATCCATTCAGATTCTTTCACCTTTCAGGTCGAAGATCGTTTCAGGATCTCTGATTTGACAGTTCTCAGATCTAGAACGGACTCTCAGATGATAAGTTATCTCCGTTAATGTGAGTCGAATGTTTTTGTCTCTTTATGACCATTTTGATGGGTTTTAACGGTTGCTCCATTTATTACTGTTTATTTGGGTTTCCATGACATGTTATTTTTATCAATGGTTTTTTGTGGGTTATTATGATGATTATGTTGAATTATTAAGGAGTTTTCTAGAGTTGTCACGAGTTTTCATGCGTTTTCATTCTTTCTAATGCCTCATTCTTCATATGCTTCTCCATCCTTTTTATGCATTTTCATGATTTTTCATCCCTTATCACGTCTTTCCATACCTTTTCATGTGTTTCCTTTATTATTTATTATTTATTATTTATAATATACTTTAATTTATTTATTATCTATTATTTGTAACTGGTTATTTATTATTTATTATTTATTATTTATTATTTATATTTATTTATTATTTATTATTTATATATACTTATTATTTATTATTTATTATTAATTATTACTAATAAAAAAAATTATTATTATTAATAATATTTGTTACTGGTTATTTATTATTTATTAATTATTATTTATTATTAATATTTATTATTAATATTTATTTTTTAGATTTATTTTTTATATTTATTATTTATTTATTATTTATTATATAGATTTATTTATTATTTATATTTATTTAATATTTATTATTTATATTTATTTATTATTTATTATTTATATTTATTTATTATTTATTATTTATATTTATTTATTTATTTATTTATTATTTATATTTAATTATTAATTATTAATTATTAATTATTAATTATTAATTATTAAATATTAATTATTAATTAGTAATTATTAATTATTAATTATTATTTATAATTTATAATTTATTATTTATTATTACTAATAATAAAATATTATCAAAAATAATAATATTTGTTACTGGTTATTTATTTTTTATTATTTATAATTTATAATTTATAATTTATAATTTATAATTTATAATTTATATTTATTATTTATATTTATTATTTATTTATGATTTATTATTTATTTATGATTTAGGATTTATGATTTATGATTTATATTTATTTATTATTTATATTTACTAATTATTTATTATTTATATTTATTATTTATATTTATTATTTATTCTTTATATTTATTTATTATTTATTATTTATTATTTATATTTATTTATTATTTATATTTATTTATTATTTATATTTATTTATTATTTATATGTATTTATTATTTATTATTTAAATTTATTTATTATTTATTATTTGTATTTATTTATTATTTATTTTTTATATTTATTTTATATTTTTTATTTATATTTATTTTTTATTTTTTATTTTTTATTTATTTATTATTTATTATTTATTATTTATTATTTATTATTTATTATTACTAATAATAAAATATTAATAATAATAATAATATTTGTTACTGGTTATTTATTATTTAATATTTAATATTTATATTTATTTATTTATTATTTATTATTTATTATTTATTATTTAATATTTATTTTTCATTATTTATTATTTATTATTTATTATTTATTATTTATTATTTATTATTTATTATTTATATCTATTATTTATTTATTATTTATTATTTATTATTTATTATTTATATCTATTCTGTATTTATTATTTATTATTTATTATTTATTATTTATTTATTATTTATTATTTATATTTATTTATTATTTATTATTTATATTTATTTATTATTTATTATTTATTATTTAATTATTATTTATATTTAATTATTATTTGTTATTTTTTATTTATATTTATTTATTATTTATTATTTATTATTTATTAGTCCTTATTTATTATTTATTATTTATTATTTATTATTTATTATTATTGAGTTTATATCTATTATTTATGTATTATTTGTTTTTTCAATTAATATATATAAGTATATTAAATTCTGTTTATTAACCACATGGCGAGCGTGCTGGAGTGGTAAAGTCTTTGGAAAATATGCAAGAGGTTAGGGCTTCAAATCTCACCAAACGCAGAATTTCTTTATATTGCATGGGCATGCATGTGCATGTGCATGTGCATGGGATGTGCATGCATGGATAAATAAAGTAAATAAAATAATACGAAATAAATAAATAAAGTAAATAAATAAATAAATAAAATAAATACGAAATAAAATAAATAAATAAAATAAATACGAAATAAAATAAATAAATAAAATAAATACGAAATAAAATAAATAAATAAAATAAATACGAAATAAAATAAATAAAATAAATAAAATAAATAAAATAAATAAAATAAATAAATATGAAAAATAAATAAATAAATACGAAAAATAAATAAATAAATAAATAAATAAATAGGGAAAATAAATAAATCAAATAAATAAATAAATAAATAAATAAAATAAATAAAATAAAATAAATAAATAAATAAATAAATAAATAAATACGAAAAATAAATAAATAAAACAAATACGAAATAAATAATAAAATAAAATAAAATAAATACGAAATAAATAAATACAAAAAATAAATAAATAAATAAATAAATAAATTAACTAATTAATTAATAAAATTAAAAATAAAAAAAATAAAATAAAAAATAAATAAAAGAAAAAAAAGAAAAAAACCGCCGCGAAACGTTCTGCGACGATTTTCAAAACCGCCTCGAATAGTTTCCCGACGCACAATTTCAAGGCCGTTTTTCAAAACCACCGCCAATCGATTTAGCGACGGTTTAAACCGCTGCGAAACGGAAAAAACCCGCCGCTAAATGCCTTTTTGCCGTAGTGAATGTGTTTATTTATATTTATACCACCAATATAACAACTAGGTTTTAATATATCACATTTCGTTTTAATTGTGGTGGTTCCTGTTAAGCAATCTATCAAGCACATACAATTTATTTAAAGAGAAATATATTATAAAATATTCATGGTGTTACACTTAAATTGGAAAGTAAATACCAAAATACTTTATTATAATCCATCACAATTTTACAAAGGCCCTATTTTTATGAAAATATCATTCTAATAATGCTTTTGGTATAAATCTAAGGAGCTTGTCCGAAGAGGAGGTATAGTCCTTAATAAAGTGTTTTATTTTTATTTATGATTATATCTAATTAAAACATATCATGAACATTATGATATAATGTCATAAGTATCTCACCTATAATAAAAAGTTATTATGTTTATGGAATAAACCTTTTTCATCAACTAATCCATCTAATGGAAAATGATATCATCCTCTATGCGTACGTGCGAACTACCACCTCGTGAAGGCGATATACTAATTTTTTAATCATTGCTTCATATCGTTGGTAATCATGATTGATAAAAATGAAATAATATTATATATATGATATTTATTAAATAATTAGGATTTTTTTAATATAATATATCATTTATATTCTTACCCTATCACTAATTAAAAATATGATAATGCCACTCATACATACGCGTGGACTACCACATCGATTAAGCGATGAGATTCATTTTTCATATCCAATTTTAAAAAATGATTATAAATATTTATATAATAAACTTTTATTATATTTATATCATTATTAACATTCTAACTATTATGTAATAATGTGAAATATTCAAGGATCCAAACTATTGAACTGAAACTTACATGAAAAACTAAATAGATTAAAACTTGGAAATGACTTTTTAGTAAAGAATTGTTAATAAAAATTTGTTAAAATAAAATAATTTAATAATATATGATATTATAAGTATTAATATGGTTCTGGTACATAATTATTATAAATTTAAATTCATTCTATAGTAGTTTAAAAGAACATACCAAGAAAGTTGTACCTGAGTTAATAGTTTATTCAACAATCTTATCCTATTCAAGATTATTTTTATCTATATTTACATTGGGGGAATTATATTATATTTCAATGTTAAACCCCATTTATTTTCCTCTCCTTTAATTTTTTTAAATTTAATGTTTTCCTCTTATTTTCCTCTCTCTAAGTTCTCAAAAGTTAAAAAGAATGTTTTTAAGGATTTTCTTCTTATTCAGATGAGAATATTTCTCTTCTAAGTACATGTTTTTATTAAAAAAAATTCATTTATATTTTTCATATTATAAAATGATAGATAAAATTAAATTTTACTGATTTTGTACTTTTTAAAAATAGTTTTTGAATAAATATTCTTTCCATTTTCCAAATGAGGCTTATTTTTAACAAATCTAGGAATGGAATTTTTGTTTTAACACTTACCTCATACACTAATTTTCCTATAAAAAATCAGTCTTATAATACATAGATATTACATCTTTATAGGTGAATATTTAGTAAATTACACAAACACACACAAGGAAACTTTAATAGTTTAGTTCCTTTTGATGCTTAGAACTTAATATTATAATTTGGTGAAAAATATCTATAAAGTATCACAATTATTTTCTCATGTAGTAGTCCTCTTAGAAATAGCCTACCTAAAAATTTCTTCATAACTTTTGGAAGGAAACATTTTAAAGGGTGAACTCATATGCTCATTAAAGGAAAACATAAGAGGTGTCAATCTAAGATAATATAAAAAAATAAGATAAGAATAAGGGTATATAATTGTGAACATAACTTAAAAATTTAATACCCAACCTTCCATGGATCCTAAACATTACTCATTGAATAAAAAACTATCATTTTTATAAAACATAGTCTATAGAAGTGAGAAATAATCATAAATCAAGACATAAAATTTTTGCATCATCATAAATATAGAAAACCATTTTATATGTTATGGTTAACTACCTAAATCATAAACATAGTGTATTAGGATACACCTATTTCCCATAGTGTATCAGGATTCAACTTTTTTCTATTGTGGATTAGGTCACACTTGTTTTCCATTGTGGATCAATCACAATGACTTGTTTCCCATTTTCATCTCATGAGATATAAATATTTACCCAATGCATTGGATGGAGATAGAGGTCCCATCCACTACCTAATGAAAATCATAGGTATGCATTCCACAAGATCATAAAAAATACGTCATCTCATAACCCATGGAAAAGACAGAGGATTTATAATAATTTCATCATTTCATCATAGATTAAACGATGAAAAAAGAAGAATATTTCACAAGAATTTTTATAATGGTGTAACATGTGGTGGATAAATGGGTTCTATAAATACCATGCCATCATAAACCATCCATAGTAATATTAATAATGGTATCCTTCGTTCATATTCCCAACAAAGAATAAGTTATATCAAAGGATGTCATATTATATAGAGAATGATTTTGAAGTATAAATATCTTGGATGATTTCTTGAGGAAGTTACATTTTTATTGAAAATCACTTTTAAAAACTAAAAGCATTCTTAGAATCATTTTCTTGGAAAATGACTTTGAAAACATATAATGGAATATTTAAATACCATTTAAAACATTTATTTAGGAAAATATTCTTTTGGATTTGAAAAAAACACTTTTAAAACCTAATTTTTTGAAAGTAATTTTTAGAATTTTAATTTATTTTAAACACATTTGGTTTAGAAAACATGGTTTTTGAAGAAAAATGAGGTTTCGACTGAGGTGAGAAATAATGTCAGGTTTTATTAGAAAACACTTCTCACTTATTTTAAGTACAAAAGAAAGGAAAATGGTACTACTACTTGGAAATTTCAAGAATAACCATAGGATTATAAAATTCATTATTTCCTTGAGAGATGGATCAAATTATTTTTCATCATAAATACAGTCATAAAAAATCTTGATAAACGATGAGATTGTAACATAAAATATTTACCACTTTGGTAACATAAAAACATAAGTCCCATTAATGGAATAACATTAAAATAAATGTAAAATATCATGATTATAAATAAATCCATTACAATTCCAGTCAAAGTTTCTATATATTCACCTTTTAAAAGAGGATAGGTGTATAAAATAACTATATTTCTCAAAGAAGACAAATTAATACAAAATCCCTTAATGATTTGGTAAATTTTGAACCGTAAACCCCATGAATGATAGATAATAAAATGGATATATAAATCCTTATAAATTTAAGGATAATAATCATAAAATACATTCATGTGTATAATATACATCATATAAAAGAAACATGTGGTGAATATGGCATGTGTCTTACAAAAAACTACAAGTAAGATATAAATCTCTTACTTTAAGTCTTAACTTCCGTCTTACTAATTCAAACATCTTGTATAATAAATTTTTTTTATTATAAATCTATTATAGAACAATATTCACATATTTCAAACCATATATCATTTTATTATGACCTTTGATTACCCATTTATTTTTGATTCCATGTTAAAGTTATGTTTCAGGTAATAAACGCTTTGTTTTTTGTATATTTTTTGATTTGTCATGTTTTTGGTCATCATAATTTGATCATGGTTCCATAATATACATAATTATAAAAATTATATAAATATAATATATTTTCATTATATGTATATTTATTGTAATCCACTAAATTTATTGATAGGAAATGAAACACACCATTTATGGAGACAATAGACCGTACATATACATGAATATAGTTTTTTCATTTTCTTTTGGGGTTGAAGAAAATTAAAGTAAATGATATATATTATCATTCCAAAATCAGCATTATTTAATATATATCACAAATGTATATTAATTTAGTCATTAATACATTCTATTTATAGCATGAACGAATCACATCACTTCACGTGGTGGTAGTCCACCATACACACGAACGACGTTATTATATACCCACAAAATTGAAATCATGAAGTTATATGTGATATAACAATTATTGAATAATAATAAAATCTAAAATATCATATATATCATATATAAACAATAAATACATAATTATTACCAGCCTTGAGAGGTGGAAATGGAAAAACAAACCACATCGGTTTACGAGGTGGTAGTCCGCTGTACATATTAATGGTGATTTTGTAATCCATTTTATGGAAATTGGGATGGTTTTAGATAAAAAATATAAAATAATAACATATAATTATATTGAATATACTTAGGTTATTTTATAAATATGATATAAAAATAATTGAATCAGGTGGACAATGAAATAAAATAAATATGCTCGTTGAAGAACATTACCACTTCTTCAGGTATTATCCTTAGGTTTATTATAAATCCTTACTAGGTTGGATTTATAAAAAATTTAAGGCATATAATATGAGATGATGAAATTTAGGAATTTATTTTGGAAGTTATTTTCCAAACCTTATAGGTTTGAAGGTGTGAATAATGGAGGAGAGTGAGTTCCCTTGTAAGTTGAGGAGTGACATTTTTGTAAATACCCAAAAGTATTCACTTTTGTGAGGTCTCCGTTACCTAAGATGCCTAAATAATTGATTAATAATTTAGGTTATGGTTTAATAGGTATATAAGAACCAAAAAACATAAAACTAAACACATTTTTATCTTTTTATTCCTTAGTCATTAAGTTTACTCAATTTTACCCTTTTAGTTTTTACCACGGTAACTTGTATCTTTTTATTTATGCAAGTAATTTATCCATTTAGACTAAAATTAAAATATGTTTTATTAGATAATTTATACCAAATTATTCTTAACATTAAATCAAATTCTTTGAAAAACATGTGCGAGTGTAAAATTAATTTTAATACAAATGCCTGTAATGTACAAAAGCATTTTTAACCTTAATCGCGGTAATTATCATTAATTTTTTTCACTAATAATTATAACAAAAAAATATGATGAAATTATTAGAAGATATAAATTATTCCTATTTCAAATGTAGAATTATTTTTTTCTAAATTCAACTCAAATAATTGGATATTTTTAATTTAAAATTTATTATGCAAAAGTAATTGGAAAGCATGTTTTTTAGAGTGAAAATATTCAAAAGCTTACAAAGTTTTTATCACCAATTTCAATATGAAATTGATTCCAATGAACTAAATTGGAATAATAGATTTATAATCCAAATAATTTTACATTAAAACCATTTTAAAATATAATTTAACTTTTTAAAATTTTTTGGAGAGAATTAGATTTTCAATTAAAATTCAGTATTTTTCACTATTCATCAAATAATGAAACTTAAAAAAACCTAAAAAATATCCCTAATATAATTTTTATATTCCTATTTCATTTTTTTTTATTTTTTCAAATTAATTTTATAATATATATTTTTTAAAATAAGCGAAACTTAAAAATTTGAAAAAACTGTTTTTTAGAAATCAAACTATAGTTTTTATGTTTAAAAAATGATTTTTTTTCTTGAATAGAAAACACATAATATGAATGTAAAATAGTTGATTTAATATATCTAATATATAAATTATATTAAAATAATTCAAAAAAAATTATTTGGTTAATTTATTTATATAAAACACACTTGTGGGCATAAAAATAGTTTTTCATAGAAATATTTTCTCTTATTTTTAAAGGGGTTTTATTTTCATTTGTAATTAATTGGTCACCAAATAATACATTTTATATACATGTTTAAATCATTTATTCATAATTTAGTTAATCATATCCATAACCACAATTACAACATCAAGATGAAATTTATCATACTAAATAATAATATTTTAATAAAATGTCAAATTTTATTTAAAGTTAGTGTTGGGTGTAAAACAAACCAAGATTCGTGTTATGTGTAAAAAAATCCAAAAAAAATGTTGTGTATAACTCAAGAAAAACATAGTGTTGTGTAAAGAAAAATATTAAAAATATTAAATTAATTTTTAAAAAATATTTCACAAAATATCAGTGTGTTACATTATACCCCCTTAAAATGAATTTCTCCCTCATAACTCATCTTGGTCATCAATGGTTTTACATTTAGATATTAATTCATATAAAACCACATGGTTAAAAGGTTTAATAAAACATCATATTGAAAAGGATAAATGGATGTAAAAATTTCCTCTATAATAACTCATACTGGGTTTCTAAATAAGAGAACATAGGTGGGAAGTGAAAACATGGACAAAAAATGGAAAATTAACACACAAATACATATGAAGGTTGATAAAAAACATGGTCAGCATAAGGTTAATGATAAAAAACAAAAATACATAAGAGACGTCAAAATATTTATTAATATCGTCAAAAACGAGGATAACATGAAAACATTTTATTTCAAGGTCTCTTTACTAGTTTTAGATAATTATTTTTTTCCATCTAAGATATGAAAAAATATAAATGTACTTACTTGATATATTTTTATTTCATAGAAACAATTTCATCCTTTCATTGTTCCTTGATCAAATTCCAATTCATCTCTTACTCTGAGAAATAAAGGTGAATTTTTTATTCATAAAGCACTAATAAAATGTAATATTCTTAAATATAATGATAAGTTATTCTGTCTATCATTAGTTATCTTCACAATAAAATGTTTAGAAAAGGTTATCTAATATATATAATTCTTCATATGTTGAATTAATAAATTAATCCCAAAAGAATCATCCACATTTCAACTGAAACCATTTCATAAATGGTTATCCTTATAACCCTTTTGAAATAAAAAAATTGTTAAGGAAGGTCACTAAATTTATAAAAATAAACTTAACATTAAAACTCTATATATTATAAATTGTATATTGATTGTCACATACCAAATAGGTAAATACCTTCATCATGTATTCTCTTGAAACTTGTAAATAACCTAAATTACCATAAAAATTATTGAAAATGTATATGATTCCTCATTCCATACTTAAAAAAGAAATTATTGGGTATATAAATTAAATACAAATATGTTGTAAACTCCATCCGTGATAACATAAACTACTTTGCAAAAAAATAAATAATCAGTTCCAAGGTAATCAATACTATCCAATTTAATTTATTCATATCCAACATCACATTATCCTAACATCATTATATCAACATCCAAAACATATTTAGGTTTATATACCCTCTATAAAAATATAAATTTTCTAGCCCATAAGTACCATTTAACATATTCTATAAAATCCATATTTCAAAACTTCCCCAAACTATTCTTATAAATTTATTAATTCTTGAATACCAATACATAAAAACTTAAAATTATTCCACCTCATCCTTAATCAATTAACCAGGATTCACCGTCTTATTCCTTAATTCCTCTTTAATTTCATATTTCATTTGTAGCCCCTTCATAACGAGTAATATAACCATTACTCATACAACCTTACTGATTTTCTTTACAAGATTTACCATTGGGATATTGATTTTCATAATTCCCATATTTCCACACTTATAATATTTAACTATTGATAATACCTTAGAGAGACCAATATTCCCATCCATTTAATTAACTAAACTCTTCATTTTTTCATTGAATTTCTTTACTATGTGGCCATATTATCCATATATAAGACATATTATCACTCCTTTAAGACATTATCTTGAGTGATTATTCCCACATTCCTGAAATATAAGAAATTGAATCTTCATTCCTCCATGGTCTTCACCACTTGACTTATCAGTGGTCTATATCATAATCTTATTTGGAAATTTTGAGAGTTGTCCAAGTTACATTTGGTTAATCATGTTATGTGATGATAGACTAGGTGTAATCAAAATATCCTTTGCTTGAGTTTTCATCCCATTTTTTTCTTATAATTGAATTTCTCAGCACTTCCATTTCTAACCTAGTTTCTAATGGTTCCTAACATTAACTGAAATCATAAATTTTATTGTAAGTAACACTAATCATTATGGGAAACCAAATAATCATGAAAATAACTCATAGGATATCTAATTCATAAAACCTTATTTTATCTATGAAACCTTGGGTTTAACATAGGTCATTCATGGCCATAATATATTTAAATCCTTTATGATGGATCATAATGAATTTATTAATTTCTAAATTATATCCCAGGAGACATTATAACCATTTGCACAACAAGTCCCATTGTCATGAACCAATTACTGACCAGGTCTATCACAATATGGTGTTTTAAGGGTTTTTACCCCTAGGTATATCTCTTCCAGTTCCACATACACTTTTAGTATCCAGATAAGGATGTAATTTCATAAAAACCTCTCCCTCTATCCTTTAACAAAATTTTAGGACATTTTCTTAAACTTTGACTCATCATTAGACTTATCCTTAGATACATCCCCAGACATATCATTATAAATATCTCAAGGGATCTCACTGAAGTTTTCTTATCCTAGTTTCCAAAGGTAAACTAAACCTTTCCTCTGATACCAACTGTAATGACATAGGCTTCTCATTTATGGATATTACACCTTTTTAGATGAATATTCAATACAGTACACAAACACAAACTTGAAGACTATAATAGTTTATTTACTTTGGAAGCATGGAATAAAATATTATAATTTTTTGAAATTTATTCAACATATCTCATAAAGATCTTCTCACATAGTACTACTCATAGGAATACCCTACCTAAACCTTTCTTCATTACATGGGGAAGGAAACATAATAAAGTGTAATCTTAGAAGCTTAGTAAGGTAAAACATAACAGATATAAATCTATGATCATATGAAATAATAATACTACCATACGAGTATTTGATCATGAAAATAACTTAAAATTTTCAATCCCAAAATTTCATGGATCATAAACATGTGTTACGGAATAAATCATTATCATTTCCAAAAAAATGTCTATAAGAGTGATAAATCATCACAAATCCATAATAAAACAAAAACACATGTCATAAAATCATGGCACCATAAAAAATATAGAAAATTGTTTCATGTGTCAAGGTTAACTTCTAAGACCATCAATATAGTGGATCATTATACACTTGTTTCACATAATGGATCGAGAAACACATGTTTACCATAATGTATAAATCCCATCAACTCATTTCCCTTTTTTGTACCATGACATAAAAAGCTTTCCCCAGTTCATTGGAGGGAGACATAGGTCACACCCATCACATACTGAAAATCATATATATATATATATGTTCCACAAGATCATAAAACATTCATCATATCATCACTCATGTAAAAGATAAAGGTTTCATAATCATTTAATCATTTTATCATAGAATAAATTTTTGAAGAAGAATTTATTTTAATAATAATTTTTATCATAGCCTAACCTATGGAATATAAATGGGTTTTATAAGCACCATGTTATTATAAACCATTCAGATAAAGAATAATAATAGTATCATTGGTTCATATACCCTACAATGAAAAAGTTACATAAAAGGATTTAGTATTAGATTAAAATGATTTTCAAATATAAGTAACTCGTAAAATTTCTTAAGGTAGATAAATCATCATTGAAAATACCTTTTTAAAACTAGAAACATTTCCAAAATCCTTTATTTTGATAATAACCTTTAAAACTGATAAAGAAAGCTTTAAAATTCATTTAAAATAGTTATTGAGGAAAATATCCATTTATATTTGAAAAAAAACTTATATAAAATAAAAAAAAATTAAAATAATTTTCAAATTATTAAAAAAAATTGAAAACCCTTTTTGTTAAATGTTGTTTTAAAAGTAAAATAAGTTTTCAATCGAGGTTAAAAATAATTTTGGATTTTATTAAAAATAGTTTATCCCTTATTTTTTGTAATAAATAGTGGAAAATCTATAATATTACTTGAAAACATCATAAATAAATATAAGAGAATAAAATTCATGATTTTATTAAGAGATGGATGATATGATTGTATCATCTTAAACATAGTTATAAACAATCTCGATAAATGATGAGACTCTAACATAAAATCTTTACCACTTTGGTAACATCAAAACACAAGTCCCTTGAATGAAAATAATTAGAAGAAAATTGAAATATCATGAGGATAAAAAAAATAGAGAAATTAAATTTTGAAGCGTAATTAGATAAAACTTTTAAAAGAAGATAGTTGATTAACATAACCACATTATCAAAGAAGGAAAATTAAGACAAAACTCCATTACCAATTTGGTAACTTTTGAACTGTAAACCCTATGAAAGATATATCCTGAAATGGATATGTAAATGCCTATAAATTTAATGATAATAATTTTAAAATAAATTAACGGGTAATGTATACACCACATAAAACAAATATGTGGAGAATATGGTTTGTATCTCATAGGAAAATAAAAGTGAGACTAAATCAATTACCTTAAGTCTTCAATTCCATCGTACTCATTCAAAACTACTATATAATAAATATAATTTTATTATAAATATATTAAATAACCATAATAAAATATATCATACCATATATTATTTTATTATAGAATTTTATTACCTATTTATTAAGGATTCAATGTGAAAGTTATGTTTCAGGTATTAACCGTTTTTTCATATATGTATTGATTTGTTGTGTTTTAAGTCCACTTACTTTGATCGTGGTTCCATAATCTCAAAAAATATTAAAATCATATAAATATTATATTTATTAATTATATTTTTATTTATAGTAATCCATAAAATTTAGTGATATGAAATGAAATACACCGTTCATGGAGACAGTGGGCCATACGTACGCATGAACGTTGTTTTTAATTTTCTTATTGGATTAAAAGAAATAAAAGTAAATTATATATATAATAATCATAGAATAATTATTATTTTATATATATCATAAATTTTTATTAAATCAATCCTTAATATATTCCATGTATTGTGTGAATGAATCACATCACTTCACGGGGTTGTAGTACGATGTACACACGAACGACATTATCGTATTCACACAAAATAGAAAGAATGAATGTATGTGTGATATAAAAATTAAATAATCGTAATAACATAAAAAATATCACATATATATATATAATATAAAATAAATTTACCATTATGACCATCCTTCATTGGTGATAATGAAAAAAATGAATGAGATTGATTTACGAGGCGGTAGTCCGCTATACACTTGAATAATGATTTCGTAACCCATTTAATGGAAGTGGAAGTGATTTTTGGTAATTAAAATTTCCAAAAAAATATAATTATATGTAATATAATGATTTTATTATAAAATAATGACATAATAATAATTTAATAATTTGGAGAAATAAATAAAATAAAGATGATCATTGAATAACATTACCTCTTCTTCAGGTGTTCACATTTGGTTCATAGTAAATCCTTACTAGGTTATATTTATAAAAAAACAAAACTTCTATGATTGGGTGAGGGAATTTTTGAATTTATTTGGTTAGGCATTTTCCAAACTGAATAGGTGTAATGTTTTAAAAAAGGTAGGAGAGTGAGTGCCCTTTTTTAGTTGAGGAAGAGTGACATTTATGTAAATACCCAAAAGTATTCACTTTTGGGAGGTCTCCCTTACCTCAAGTGCCACCAAAATTGAATAATAATTGGATATAAGGTTTATTTGGTTCATAAATAGATACAAAACAAAAAACTCATTTTTATTTTTTTATTCCTTAGTCTTTAAGTTTACTCAATTTTACCATTTCAGTTTTTACCTTGGTAACTTTTATCTTTTTATCTACCTTGGTGATTTATCCTTTAATAATAAAATTTCAATTAGTTTTATTAGATAATATAGATAAAATTATTATAAATATAAAATCAAATTTATTTAATAAAAAACTAATGGTTTTGTAAACTTAATTTTAATATAAACACATGTAATTCACAAAACCCTTTTTTTATCCTTAATCGCGGCAATTAACTTTAACTTGTTTTAATAATAAATATGGTAAAAAGTTAGTATTTTAATATTAGATAATATGAATTATTATGATTCTAAATATGGAATCCATTTTTATAAATTTATCTTAGACAATAGACATAATTTAAATTAAAATTAATCCTACAAACGTGAGGAGAAAGCAGATTTTTTAAGTTAAAGTGCTCAAATCTTTACAATTTTTTTATATCCAATTTCAATATTAAATTTATTGCAATGAACCATGTTGGATTAATATATATATTTATATATATAATTTAACTAATTATAATTTATAAAAAATTTAAAATATAATTTAACTTTGTGAATAATTTATATGACAAGTGAGTATTCGATTAAAATTCATTATTTTTCATTATTAATCAAAAAATATTTTTTTAGAAAAAAAACCTAAAAATTTAACATAAGATAATTTTTATATTATGATTTAAAAAGTTATATATATTTCATAAAATTAAATTTCTAAAATTGGAAAAAATTAAAATAATTGCACCATAAAAAGTTGCGAAAATAGTTTTTTAGAATAAAATATTATTTTAAGTGTAAAATTAGATTTATTCTTATTTATTGTCTAGAAAACACATAATATGAATGAAAAATATTTTATTGAATATATATAATATATATAATTCATTAAAATCCTTCACCAAATATTTTTTTTAATTTACCAATATAAAACAAACTTGTGCTCATAAAAATATTTTTTCAAAGAAAGATTTCTTTTTATTTTCAGAAGGGATTTATTTTTATTTATAATTAATTAGTCACCAAATAATTCATTTTATATACATGTATAAACCATATTTTCATAATTTACTTAAGGATATTCATTTCCACCATTTCAACAGCTTGGTGATAATTATCAAATTAAATAATAATATTTTAATACTATGTCATGTTTCATTATGATAAGCTCAATATTGCTTATAATGAAAGCCAAAATTAATGTTTCATGTAACTAAAACTATACATAGTGTTGTGTGTAAAAATAATACTGAAAATGTTAAATTAATTTTTTTTTCAAAATCTCAGGGTGTTGCATTTCTAGATATCATGACTATTATTTACCTCGAAGCATCATTTAAAAGTTTACATATTTCTTGTTGACCATGTGTTGATTCAAATTTTTTTAACTTCATAATGATTTTGATGCTCATAGACACCCACATATTATGTTACTAATAAAGTTTCCTTAAATTTAATTTCAAGAAGATAATATCAAGTATAATATTTATTATTCTAAAAGCATACACAAGTCATTAATCTATGGGAGGAAAATTGATTGAGTATTATAGATGGGTATCAAAGTATTATGGAAATACTGTCTATAACCTAAACTTGTAAGCATAACATATCATTTGTAAACACTATCTCTCAAAGAAAACATACGAATCATTCAACCTATGCCATTGTAAAAGTATAGATCAATAAACCTATATTTAAGGAGTAAATTTTTGGTTCACAAACCCTAGTTTTTTAACCAAATATATGTTTTCAACCATACTTTCAGGGTTTTCCCTTATGTGAAGGAACCCTATTATTGACTGGTCAATGAAAGAGTTTTAAAAATAAGATATTGCCCATGTTTTTTTGCAATAAACTCACCAGGAGTAAATATATCATTAAATATATTTTATGAACAATTCAAAGGCTCGTACTCAATGGATTAAGTTATCACTATTTCTAAGTAAATTTATAACTCTATTTAATGATTTTGAATTCAATTATTCATGATTTATTATTTGTTTTTTTGTAATCGTTTGACCTAGATCTGTTCGACCTATAATATAAATATTGATATAATCATCTTATGAAATAATATATATAGAGATAGAAATAAATAAAATATAGAGATATATAAAAATTTTTGTTCTTGTAAAAAATAGTGTATCATCAAATTGAAAGATACACTTTGAGACATACATGTTTTGACCTATTTGATCTACTTTCTTCTGTTGTTAGCGCTACTATTTTATCTTATTATTAAATTTTATTTTTCAGTATTAATAAAGAGTTTTCTAGAGATGCACTTTGGAGACATCCATTTTAAAAAAATATATCTAGTGTTTCTTATGATAATTTTTAAGGAAATACTGTTTCACATTGAATATTATTGTGTTACTATTGTACAGTATTGAAGATCAATTATATCTATCAGTTTTATATTGTGATTGTGAGTGACACTTGATTTCTCAAATCAAATAAATCAGTATTTATTTATTGGAGTATCGTCTTCTCAGACTCAATTATTGGGGTGAAGGAGTATTAGATTATTAGGAAAATATTTGGATTTATGGTTCCCTCCAAAAGAATTAGATTGTATTGTAAAATCCTTATTATAAAGGGGTCGATTTTTTGTACTCAATTGTTGAAGTCCCAGTTAAAAGGATTTACTAGTGAAAATCATCAAGCTCACTGAGAGTGCTTTGGTGGAAAGGACTTGGGGATATTTATTCCACAAACCACTATATATTTTTTCTTCTTCTCTCCTATTTATCCACCACTAAACTCAACTAAAGAAGATACACCAAATATAAAGAGGGTTATTTTGAATCTATTGAAATTTTTAAAGAATAAAAAATAAACCCCTATGATTTCTTCATCATAATCAAACCAACTCAAAAAGTGGTATCAAAGAAAGGGATCTATTTTCATATTAGTATTAATAAAAATACATGAATTTTATGTTGTTTCTATCCAATACCAATATGAAGTATCATTGTAACGAGTCCTTTTGTTTATATTCAATATCAACAAGTAATGTCATATTTTGTTCTATTTTGATAGATCCATTAATTATTCTATTATCAATTTCATCAAAAGTGTGTCAATATGAATGTTTTTTTGGATCTAACAATCTTGAGTTAATGATTCATATGAGATTTTTTTAAAATGATGGATCTCAAAGAAGGTATGTCGATGATTCGTGATTTTTTACTTTAATGGTGATAATTATGAATTATGGAAAGATCGAATGATTATTTACTTGAAAAATCTTGGAATACGAGTTTATTTAATGGTATTCAAGTCTTATAAAAAACTTAAGGAAAATATGGAGAAATGTAATGTTGAGAAATAAAAGGAATAAGAACTTAATTCAAAAGCAAGGAATGAAATTGTCTATAGTTTAGAGACCGATGAGTTTAACTGAGTTTCTCAGTGTTCTACTGTATATGAGATGTGGAAGAATATTTATGTTTCTTATTAAGGAACTAAAAATGTAAAAAAACATATATAAAATACTATAATATTAAAGTTTCAAACCTTAAAAATGAATGATTATGAAATAATAACTCAGTTTATTGGGATATTGAAAAAAATTGTCAATATTGTAGCTTCTTTTGAGAGATCTAGTTAATAAATTTGATTAATCATTAAAATTACATAGAGTTTTACCCTCTAAATGGAATGGATTATCTTTTACTATATTTTAATCTACGCCAGTTAAATAATTATAAATGAATGAACTAATTGGAACTTTGAGGATGTTGGATGCATAAATGAAAGATAAAGATGAAAATCATATCAAACATAAATAATATACCCTAAAAAATACCTTGGATGAATAAAACGATTCAATTGATCCATATTTAGAAAAATATTTATCAATGTTGATTAAAAGTTTTGAAAAATTATTCAAAAAAAAGAAAGAAATAAACTGAAGAGAATAGTTGATGTGAATGCAAAGAGAAAGGTTATATAAAAGTTAAATGTCCTTTACTTAAAGCTCAAAGGAAATACAATTGTATAGGAAAAGTAAAGAAAATTATGAATTATAAATGGATTTATTATTCTAGTTCAATTAATGATATTTATATACGTTATGAGGATGAGCATAAAAAACAGATGTTATGTCTTATAGCTCATACTGGTGATGTAGAATCTTCTCACCATAAAAAATCTGACTAAAATTATGATGAATTACATAATTATTTATTTATGATAAAATATAAATTTTAATCTTTAAATAAATATCATTGACTTATTATAAAATATTTTTTTTTGATATTTTAAAAGATAAAAATATTTTCAAAACAAACTACATATTTAAAATCCAATTCTTTCAAAAATTCTTGTGATATACATGAAAACAATTAAAGAATTATTAATCAAATTTTAGACTTTAAAAAAATCTTCTAGTAAGATCATCAAAGGTTGAAAGTATTTAAATAAAATTCCAGGTAAAAATAAAATTCACAAAGGAAAATTTTTTATAGGCAGTAATGGTGGAAGATCAAAATTATATAAGATATATTTTGTTCTAGGGTCAAATAGAAAAAACATGTCAACAATTGAATTCTTTGTTATAGTATTAATAGACATTATGTGATTGAATATTTCTTTATAAAACCCAAACTTTTTGTTTTTAAGGATGTCTTTTTTTCAAAATATTAATTTGACAGGAATAGTTAAATCTCAACACAAAATAAGCAGATTCGGTTACCCAAAACATTGGTTGTTAACACTACGAAATAAAAAATAATATAGGAAACAAAAGGAACCTATATATGATGTTTTTAAGGAATAAACCATTGAAATGCATCATTAAATATGTAAGTGTTTGTCTCAAGAATATATGGAAATCACTATCTTAATAAAGGAGTGATCAACTCTAATGCAGTTCGTTATCAAAAAATACTCAGAACTGGAATCTCTAATCAATGAAGTATTTCAAAAAAAAATCATATATATTTTTTAATGTATTAATTTTTTTATATTTTTGGATAGAGGTACTTCATGATAATATTGATATATTCCTCTTTCCTCTTTAAATTAAATTGTTGAAACCTACTCTATATAACTGTATTGTTGAAATAAGATTATAAAAAACTAAATTCTATGTTTAAAATTTTTATCTAATTTTTTTCATGTTCATTGAAAATATTATTTTTTACATAACTTTTCTTAGAGAATATATTTATTATTCAAAATTACTTATCAAATTTTAAAATATGAAATGATTTTCCTGTATTTTTATCTTGAGAATGTGAAGAATCATCTTCAATTTGTCAGAACAAATATTATCATATTATTCTTTAGATTCCTAGAGTCTTATTTTCAAAATCTATTAAATTATTTCTTCTTCCTCCTAAAAATATATATTTTCAAAGGATTTTGAAATTAGTATGATAAAAAATGAGGCAATCAGGAACTTCAAGCTCAAAGGAAAGTATTCCTTAAAATAAAATGAAATTTAACCCTTCTTCTAATCTATTAAAAGAACAATTGGTTTTGTATGTTAAGGATTTTTTTTGAAAAATATTCTAAAAAAGATAAGGAATCTCATGGTTATGAATAACTAGAAGTTTCTTCATCTAAAATTTCATATGAAGAGCTTCTGTTTAAGGGGGTTTATTTAAATTAAGAAAAATTAAAACTACAAGTTGATCTGAATGCATCTAAAAATTCATTTGAATATCTAAAAAATGTATCTATTTCAAAAATTGTTTTTAATAACTTATAAATGGATTATTATAGTATGAAATAAATTTCAATTTAAAAAACAAGAATTTGTATCATTTAATGTAGAAATGTTAAGTCATATTGAGATTGTTTTAAGTGAAGCTATTACTAAGATGGATCTTGATGAACTAAAGGTGTTTCTAATTAAACAATTTTCATCATCTTCATTGTATCAAAGATCTATAGATGTTCAAAATAGAATAAAAATCTGTAAAAATTTTATAATATTTAAGTAAAAATGTTTGACATTTTAAAAGTTTGAATGATCTATCCAATCCTTCCTAAATATTATACCCTCTACTTATACCCATAGATTATTTTAAAATATCATATATATTTAAAACTTCTTATCAGAAAAATTATTTGTTATAAATTATTTGTTAATTTTTCTTTAAATATTGGGCATATCTTATGTAAATATACTTAATTTTTGACTATTTTAAATTAATTACACATGGAAAATTAGTTTATTAATGTAAGTAATAAATAATTATATTAAATAGATTATAATGCTATTATCACTTATGACATATGAAAAATGTTTTTTTAATATTTATTTCCTTGAATATATTTTAAAACAATGCTATTTTTAGGAGGTATTATTTTAAATATTTTATTTTTATGACATTAGTTAAATTATTTAATACAAAAACGTATTATTCATTAAATAATATCTTACATATTTTCATGGCCCATTAACCATATCCATTTTTCATTTTAAAGGAGACATGAATTTAGGGGGGGTTATTATATTTGGAGACTACTCACACCACCCATTTATTGGTCTTCCATGACCTGATGGTCATGGTATCCAGCTTCATCCCCGCCCCTTCTATACGTGGGATGGGTCACTTAGGCTTGGATTGTCTCATTCATTTCTCTCCACTTACAGATCCATGGAAGCTTCCTCCCTTCCCTACCATCAAGCTCGACCTCAAAGTCCCCTATTTTCTACAAAGCTTCCCTAAGCTATAGTAATCTATTTGAGAGTTTACTGAGGCATCAAACCTACATAGTCTCTCTTTTGTGGCTTATTTTAGTTGGAATCGACCATTCGTCGATGCCTTCAACTGCTTCATATCATATTTGTGGGGGTTGAATCACCACATAGTTGTTGGGATACATGACCCATGACATATTTTCATTAGATTTGAGAATGGGGGCTTCTTTATCACTGCCTAGTTTAACATCGAATGATCCTTCAACTATGATTGGTTATTCCTCCTCTAATGGTCTTTTGACTTCAATTTGAGACAAGATCCTCCTACACTTGTTTGGTTAATCATTCCAGGACATCCACTTCTATGTTAAAACCCTTCATTTCTATTGATTCTTGTAACTATGTTCGTAAGGTTATTGTGTTTTGAAAATTGATCGTGATTCCTTTTCCACCAAATTTCTATGCACATCTATGTGAAAATCGATGTTTCCAAACCACTAACAGAATTTGGGTCGATTGGGATTGAGAATGAATAATGGTTAAAATATGGGGTTTGTTTTGATTTTTAAATAGTTTTATTCTCCTCCTATGGTCATTTAGGAAATTTTAAACATTCTTGCATGTGTGATGCAGTTAAACAATGATTGGGTCATATGGCCCCATTTAGTGAATTTGAGGAAGCGGGTAATGAGATTTCGAGATCATATGTGGATATGATATATTTTTCATCACAAAAAATACCAGTTTTGGCTGATACTGATAGTGGAAACAACATTTTGACTATAGTACATGTAAAGGGGGATTTGAGGGTTGATTCAGGTGTCCAGATTTCTAGCACATTTTCCATTTAGGGGTCTGGATTATCAGGGTCAAAAGAATAGATTCCTATAATGGGAATCATGGATATCAACACACATAACAAGTGTTCCAATGTAGATGATAGGATGTCAAACATGTAGGAACCATGGGGATGGACAAGGTTCAAACATGGGATGTCCAATAAGATGATTCCACCCCCGATGAAATAGTCTTCAAAAAATAAGGAAATTCTAGTTGAGGGTCCCCATTTTATTTTAGAATATGAGGAGGATGAGTATCACACAACTTTATTTCAAAATGGTATATCGAAAGGAAAGAAAAAGTTCATTGATGTTTGTGATTATCCAGTTAATTTTAGGAGAGAGACCAAGGCATAGAAAGATTATTTATACCTTCCAAAATATATAACTACTCAATCAGTAAGAAAATATAAGAAATATAGGAATATGAACCAGTCATCTGAAAAAGAGGTAGAGGGAAGGCTGGACATAATAGTGGTTTATAAATTTATTCTAGGGATTCCAACATTACCTTCAAGTGATGAGGTGGAATTTCCTAGAGATAAGGCCGAGGAACATCTTAAATAGTTTTTGGATATAAAGGTTGATGGTGTCCAAAATGAAATAATTATGGGCGATTCTGACCTGATTCTTCTCCTAAGTTCCAGGGAAACTATTTTAGAGGAATATTTTGATATCAACATTTCAAAGAAATATGCTAATAGAATGAATGAGAGCTCTATTCAAGTGGATCTTAATGATTAACAGGATGATTGGATAAATAGAAAAGACTAGATACTGGTTCATGGAATCATTGGGTGGAAAATTGTTCGGGAAGAATATATTCAGACCTTGGAAAGATTGGCCTACCACTTTGAGGATTTTATCAAAGATGATCTAGACATGCATGTACCCTCTATTACTTAGAGCTCATATATGGTGATTAATTTAAATATTTAAATATTTTTTTGGAATAGATTAGTAATCCCCTAAGAAGTTTGATACTTGGTACTACATGTGATATTTTTGGGTCCTTACTTTCCCTCAAAAGTGTATTCAGAAATAAAAATCTTAAATTTTTAGGTCAGGGGGGTTTTATTTCTACATATATCCAGAAAATATTTTTTTTATTTCAAAAAACTCATCTTATTGATGTCACCAAAATCAGAATAAATTTATATGGAATTTTTTTGTAAGAAAAATATATTAAAGAGTTGTGGGGGAGAAAAATATGGAGGCTATGTTGTTTAAAATTTTATTAGAAATGAAAAAAATGTGCTTATCATTAATAAATTTTCTTATAATTTATTTATTTATATTTGTGAAAAATTGTTGAAAATTTTAATATTTTAATATTTATTTTATGTTTTTATGGGTTTTGTGATCATAAAAAAGTGGCATATTGTTGATCATGTGTTAATTAAAAAATTTCATTAATTTATTTTTGACTTTTATTCCCAATAAAACCCACATATTATGTTATTAATAAAGTTTCTTTTAAGTGAATTTCATGAATAGAATATTCGTTAAAAAATTTATTAGTATGGAATTATAAAAAAGTTAAAAATACATGGGAGAAAAAATGATTAAGTATTTTGGAGGTGTTTGAAGTTATTTTGGAAACATTGTTCAAACCCTATGTCTGCAAGAATAATGTATGGTTTGGTAACCCTATGTTTGGAAGAAAACTTATGGATCATATACCCTATTCTTTTGGAAAAGTATGGATCAAAACCCCTACATTTGGAAGAAAGTCTACGTTTGAGGAATAGACATGATTCATCAACCCTGCTTTTGTAATCAACCATATGTTGTCAAATCTACCTTTAGGATTTGTTATTATGTGAAGGAACTCTACATTTGACTGGTCAATGAAGGAGTTTTAAATTTAAGATATTATATTCATTTTTTGCAAAGGTCACACAAGGAGTAACTATCTCTCTAAATCTATTTTATTATCGATTCCAAGAATCATACTCAATGGATTAAAACGATCCTATTTATAGGGTAATTTATGACTCTCTTGAATGATTTTGAATTAAAATATTAATTATTTATTATGTGGTATTTTTAATCTTTTGACCTTGATCTATTCAACTACAATATACATATAGATATGACCATCTTCTAAATTTATATATATATATATATATACATACATACAATATAAAGATATATTCAAAGATATTACCTTGTAAATAATAGTGTATCACCAACTATAGAGCTACACTTTGGAGACATAGATGTTTTGATCTATCTGATCGAATCACTGTTGTTGATGTGACTACTATTATATGTTATAGTTAAATCTTATTCTACATTATTGAAAAAGTGTTTTCTAGAGATAAAATTTGGAGACATAAATGTTTAAAAATATGTCTGGTGTTTTCTCTTATGCTGCTTAAGGAAAGTATATTTTATTTTGAAGATTAGTTTGCTATTATTGTTTTATATTGAATATCAATTGCACTTGTCAGTTGACTGATGAAACTTTGTGTAATTTTTTTTTCAAATCCAATCAATATCTATTGATTTATTGGAGTATCAGATACTTGAACTCAGTCTTTGTAGTGAAGGATTATTACATTATTGAACTTAGCTATGGATTTATAATTCTCCATAAAATAATCATAAGGCCTTTATAATACTTATTTTAAAGATATTAACTACCTATAATAAGTTGTGGAAGTCCCTGGTAAAAGGAATTACCCATGAAATTGTCAATATTTCTCAAAGAGCATTGGTGGAGTAGACTAGGGGATCTTTGTGCGTAGAACCACTATAAAAATTGTTGCATTATTCTCTTCTATTTAACCACTACATAACTTAACTAAAGAAGATACAATGCATATCAAGATGGAATTTTTTAATCTATTGAAAGTTTTAAAGATCCAAAATTCATCCCCACTTATGCTATCATCATTATCAAACCAATCCAATTATTATTATCAAAGAATATATTTCTCCTAATATTCTTTGTTTTTTTAGATTTTAATATCAGCGATTTCAAAATGAAATGGTTATTTTACTCAAGGAATAATTGAATGATATTTTTAAATTATTTTAATCTATGTCTACATAATTTGATGAATATTATTCTTTATATAAGATAAAATCTATTGATACCATCCACTATATTACTCTAGATATATTATGATCATATTTCTCTATTTATTATACGAATAAAATTTTAAAATTCCATATGCTAGTTTTTCAAAACAATTTTTTAAGTTCATTATGTTTTAAATTATTCTTCATTTATTTCATATAATTAATTAATAAGACTTATTAAGTGAAGTTTTGGGGCCCATTATAACCCATTTATCTATCGTTATGTCTCGTGAGAGAAACTAGTTTATGTATTTTTCATAGAACATAACCATTTATGTATAATTTCTTGGAGCTATTCCATAATGGTAAGATTAAAATGTCTATAATTATGAATTATATCATTATTTTATTAATTTGTTTTATCCATGTGATTATTTATTTTTTTATGTCATCCGTAGAGTATGCCCACTTTTAGTATATTTGTTATATGAAATATTTTTATTATTATTTATTTATTCCATATTATTTATTCATTATTTATTCTATGATAGATTCAGTTTTTTGATTTTCATTATTGAGCTTCTAAGATCACCCCTTTTTCTATTTTCCTTCACATAGGATACCAGGTAGGGGTGTATGAATTATTTCATAGATTTACTTGAAAAAATTATTAAGTCATCAATAGAATTTTTATATTTTATTTCATGTTTTCATATGTAATGTGAGGATCATTTATGTGCCTGGTCTTAAAATTCTACTAAACTATTCAATAATTTATGATGTGATCCATTGTATTTTGTGTCAATGTAATAAAATAACCACCTATTTTGGGTTACTAGAGTCGAGGTTTTTTCAGTGGTTTCAAAGGAATTTTAATACAGACATCGCAATCTATGTTTATGAAAACATAGATTACAGAACATAACCTTTTGAAAAACTATGTATGTAAGTCTAAGTATAGGAAAATATTACAATTTTTTGTTAAATTATAAAATTATTATTTTAATTTAATATAAATATATCTCTAGATAATGTAAATTCAATGAGGTTTTGGAAAAGATGAATCCAAGGGGTAATAACACTAAACATAGATGATTGGGTAATAACTTCATTGTCCCTAGTGCTTGATGAGTGGGCATAAGACTACATGGATTGCTATAAACTTCTAGGGGATATTCTTTGGTTGATTTACATTCTCTTTACAAACCACTATGAAAAATTTAAAAATATTTCTATGATATAGAGGATATTCCAAAAGATATTAAGCTTATGATTATGAGATTTGCTATATATAAATTTTGAAGTTATGTTAATTATTACACCGAATCTAGAATCAGTTACTATGATTTAAAATTTATAATTTTATATTCTTATATAGTATATTTAATTTTTTTAAATGTAACCTAGAATAAATAATGGAAACTAGATCAATGAACATGATCTATGTAGGTTTTTCCATCCTAGTCTAGACAGTGAAGTTGGAGGTGGACATGGGGATAAAGTTGAAATAATTATAACTATATTGGAAGAAATGACTTAGATTATGTCCAATAAACTTTCATATATAGAGAATAATTTTAATCCTTTATATGGTAAAATAATATTACACCTCTTCATGTGACAAAATCATCCACCATTAAATGGGTCTATTAATCCATTAATAGGTGAGAAATGGATGACGCCCCTATATATGATTTTTCTCAACTTGGGAAGTAGAAAAAGAGATAAATTTATCATGAAATTTCATCGTTTTATGAGAGATACTAATCAATAGTGGTCCTTGACCCTGAAAACTTTTGATTTAGAGGAAATAAATATTATGGTGTATAATACTTTCAAGGAAAAATTCCTTGAAAAGTATTTTTCGCATAAGAAGTGAGCCGATATGGAGAGGCAATCCCTCAATATAAGAGAAAAGGATGGAGAAAATATTATTTAATATGAATATAACTTTTAAAGGTTAGGAACTCATGCTTAAAATTATGTACGTAATCTAAGGATTAATATTGGTCATTTATTTGATGGGATAAAGCATATCCTTTGATGCGAATGAGGCTCTCATAAATTTTCAGTATATGAGGATATAATACTAAGTTATATAATGATATATAAAGAATTATCCAAGTATTATGTTTTATAGGGAAAAAAGAAAAGAAGTGGGTATATGAGAATTATAAAAAAGGAAAATAAAAAAAGGGAATTAGATATGGGTGGAATTTTCAACAAGTAACACTTTTGGAAATAAAAACCTTGGAACATGCTTAATATGAATGAGATTTTTCTCTACATTTTGATAAAAAGTCCATTAGGATCATGATTTCAAGAAAAATAAGGAATATAATAATTTTAAATGCATAAAATTCAAGGATATGTGGAACTATTCAAATTAATTCCCTAATATTCAAGGAAATTTTCCTTAGAAAAGAACAAGTGATAAAGTTCAAGAATATGTGATAACTATAGCTAAGGTTGAAGCTCCTAAAGATATAGTTGTTGGTATATTTATTGGAGTGTCAAATTTAGATGAGGATTTATTTAACTATATATCTTTACACACATTTGTATCTTACTTATTTTATATGAAATTTAAAATTTCTCCTGAACCTTAAGAAGAGAATTTTCAATCAAGAATCCTAGTGTAAATCATACTAGAATCAATATATGTCAATCAATTCCCATTATGATAAAAAGGCTTACCCTATTTTCAAACCTGGTCATTATACCATTGTATTACTTTGATATAATTCTTTTAATGGACTTGATTCAAAATTATAATGAAAATTTTATTTTTTAGAGAAGTAGATCGAAATATGTGAAGTAGATATAGAATCCATCATATTCATATTGGAGATTATATTATCTGAATTATTTTGGAATCCACTTCTAGAAGACATCCTTAATGAAAAACTAAGAGAAGAAGAGCATACACAACCAATTAATAGAAAAGGTATCCTTAGAATAAAGGATGTACCAATTGTGTGGGAATGTATTGACAGGTTTTCTGAAGAAGTACATGGGCACCCACATGAGTGTGAAGTTTATTCTTCCATTGATCTCATCCATAATGAAAAATATATTTTTAAGACTCCCAATTGAATTAATATAGTGGAATATATGGAATTAAATAAAAAATAGAATGATTTATGTGATATAGGATTTATATGTCCAAGTGTTTCACCATGGAGAACCCCTATTCATTATTTAACAAGAAAGATGGGTATATGAGGTTGTGCATAGATTATAGGGAAATAAATGTCATTATTATAATGAATAAGTATCATATTTCTCACATTGATAAATTATTTTATCAACATCAAGTTGATAAATATTTTTCAAAGATTTATCTTTATTCCAGGTATTATCATAATTGAGAAAAGAAGAAGGATATTCCAAACTAATATTTTCATACAAGTTATAGACATTATAAATTTATACTAATAACTATTGAATTGAATAATTAACCACTATTTGTATGAATATAATGAAATAATTATTCAAGGATAATCTCATTAATTATTTTGAGGTATTTATTTATGATATATTAATATACTCTAAAATTTATTAAGTGCATAAGATTCATTTATGAATTATTAATATGAATCTAAAAAAAAGGTGTTATATTGAAAATTTATAAAATGTGAATTATATCATTAATAGGTTTCTTTTATTGTATATATTTTCTCTAAGGATGTAATATCAATACATACATAAAATACAAAGGTTGTTATTGAATGGATAATGCCAATGAATATAATTGAGGTATATAGTTTTGATTATCCAATAAATGAGGCTAATATTCATTGGTAATATATATAATATTCATGTTCTTTATTATTCATAAACACCATTTTAGTGCATTTTACACTTTGAACATCATTTCACATTATGATTGTAAAACCTTCTTAAAATGCACTATTATGTGGTACATTTTTGAACATCATTTAAAGTACCAAATGATTCATCTGATTATACATATTTTAATTTGATATTTTTGGAAATTTATCTACACTCCAATATGAACATGTTTCATTCAGGGATCAATTGAGAATTCATGGAGGATGATGGAGATATTTGGCAATGAAAGGAAGCAATTCTGGAGAAGGAAGATTGGACACCATCCCACTGATGACTATGGGGCCCAAAATAAAGTCTCAATGAATCCCAAATTTCGTGGTATTATAGAAGACATGTATAGTAACAAATAACCCTTCAGGATACAATGCTAATTCGGCCTCCATGGTGTCCATTTAGGCAGCCCAAGTTAGAGATAAAATTCTGGGCCAGATTCTACCGCCCAGAAAAACATCCCACAAATTAAACCATATATCGAAAAACATAAATCATTTTGGGATGATATTTTACAGTAGGTTATACGACATCCGAGGAACCATTTTATTCTTCTATGGCCCACTCTGATTCGTCCATGGAGAAGGTCTTCCAAGCGCGTCTGTTCGGTGGATGAACGCTGGCTGCCACCTCGGGTCAAATGTGGAAAAGTCCAAATTCCACAAGCTTTCCACCACCTATGGCCTACCAAAATTAATTGAGATGATTTTTACTGTTGGAGGCTCGACCCAAGGGCTCAAAAGTTCCTATTTAAGGCAGTGTTGTTGGAGGATTTAGGGATCTTGGGTGCTTTGTTTCGTTTTAATGTTATGCTGCCAATTTGTCGTTGTAACGTTCTTCCTTCACATGTAAGTTGTTTTAATTCATCCTAGTTTCTTAATAAAAGTACTTCTTATCCTCTTATTCTATTCTTATCCTTATCACTTTGATACCGTTGGTTCTTGTTGTGAACTTGTTCATACCAAACCTTGTGAGATTATCACACAACGGTGGAGTGATTGTTATTTTATTGCGTTTTTTTACTTCTCCATTTCCTCCCTCATGAGCCTACATTCCGCTTCCATTGAAACCATAGAATCAATGGAGGGATAACCCACTTATGGGTTTATCCAAGGGAGTAGAAAGGGGCTGGATTGGATGTTATTTATCACCTCATGAATGTATAATCACTTCTTTAATTGAGATTTTTATTTGATGATTTCTAAACTCCATCGTCCTTGTTGAATTTAAGGCCACACACTTTAAGTAATTGATGTTGTTTTTTAATCTCCTTAAATGAACCCATCTCAAATATAAGAAATTGAAATCATTAAAAAGGAAATACATCCAATCCACCCCGAGCGATAACCTAGGATAAAATCATTCTTTTAAATTGAATTCACATAAATCTATTAGAGGTACTTTAAACCCATATAAAATAAACCCAATTTGGCCACTTCATATCAAAAAACATTCCTTAGAATGTGCGTGTTTATAGGTTACTTCTTAGGTCTCTGTGGATTCGACAACCCAAGCTAGACTACAAGGACCGTTCTACCTTCACCTCTTGGGTAAATTTGAGCGAGAATAAAATTTTGGCGCCATTGCTGGGGACCCAAGTAAGTCATCTAAACACCCATTATATTCTCCCCCAATTCTTCTTTTCTCATCCAAATTCTCTTATCTTGTCCCTTTCTCGTTTTTTTTTCTTTTGGCGCATGTCCGCCTACACCCGCGATCAATCAAACTGTCTAGTTAGGGTGGATAGTCTTGGGGTTGGGGAGTCAAGTACACCAAGGGAACTCATTCTATTAGATCCTAATCTTCCTAATACTCTAGAGTCCAAAATTGAGCCCATTTCAATGGAAGGTCTTCAAAGAAACCAACTCATAAACCCGGGAGGAAATCAAAATGGAAACCCAAATGAGGTAGCCCCAAACTTGGGGAATGCGCTCGATCAAACAATGAATGGCTACCTCACACATTCTTGGACCAATTCCCCCTCATGCATTAGTCACAATTCCCTAGGATATTCCAACTACATATTTAAACCTCATGTCCTAAACCATCTTCCCACATTCCATGGAATGGAGTCCGAGATGCCAAACCTTCACATTAAGGAGTTCAATGACATTGTAGAAACCATTTGTCCCCTACATCAACTAGAATCAGCTAAGATGAGGCTATTCCCTTTTTCTTTAAAGGATTGAGCTAAAAATTGGCTAAACAATTTTAGACCATCATCCATAAACTATTGGGACCATCTACAAAGAGAATTCTACAAAAAATACTTTCCCCACCACAAAACAATTGCACTTAAAAAGAGTATGCAAAACCTTTTTGAAAAAGAGGGAGAGTTATTCTATGAAACATGTGAGAGGTTCAAAGACACTCTAAACATGGTTCCACACCATGGTTTTTATATTCCTAAACAAGTGAGAATTTTCTATGAAGGGTTGGGTCCGAGGAACAAACAATTCATTGACATGATGTGTAATGGAACCTTCAAAAACAAAGCCCCAAATGATGCTTACGAGTATCTAGAAATCCATTATGAACAAAACCAAACATGGGGAACTTCACCTTATTCAGAAAATCCACAAATAACTACTGGAATTCATACACTTAGAGAAGAGGAAATCCTTAGGGATAAACTCGCATCACTCTCAAGGAAGTTTGAAGAGATAGACCTTAGGAAAGTCCATGAAATCCAAACCGTTGACCCTGTTTGCACAATTTGTGACAAACATGACCATAAGACATAAAAATGAACAAAAATTCCATCCATCAAGGATGTTCTCTTAGGAGGACCCCCAGCAGAAGTAAATGCTTTGAACTTTCAAAAGCCTCAATACCAAAACACCTTCATCCCAAGGTATAACGACCACCCAGGTTTCCACTGGAAAGATAACCAACAACCTAGCCAACCACAAGGACAAAATCCTTACCCCCATCATAAATACAAAACCCATAACTAGTTACAAAACCAACCTATCCAATACCAACAGCCACCGGTCCATTTTCAACAAACCATCCCACCTCCAAAATATCCCCCTGGGATAAACCAACCTACTCAAGAACCCACCCAAAATGTTCCACAAAGCCTACTAGAACAACTGTGAAAACAAATGGAAAGGATGAAATCAGAAGTCTCTTCCCTTAAACAAGAACTTCAAACCATCAAAACTGGAAAGGCACCCATGCCTACTCAGGAGGTTCCGTACTCAACTTCAATGGGAGAGTCAAGTTGCACTCAAACAACTCATGAACAACTAAAGGATGTGACTATTTTAAGAAGTGGGAAATCAATTGAGAAACCTGAACAACTAATTCAGAACCCACCGGAAGATTCAAAAATGGATGAAAATTAAAATGAACCAAATGATCAAACTGAGGAAACTAATAACATTGTCAAAGAAAAAACTCTTCAACAAACAACCCCACAACCTGCACCATTTTCTCAATGCATGAGGGGGAAAACCAAGCCTGAATTGAGTGAAACATTGAGGGAAATATTCTCACAAGTCAAGTTGAACATTCCTCTTCTCGATGCCATCCAAACTATTCCTTCCCACTCAAAGAACCTTAAGGAATTGTGCACTTTTAAAAGAAATTTTTCACATAAAAACCAAGTCCTTTTGGCTGCTAATGTGAGTACCACCATTCAAGGGACCATTCCTCCTAATTTGAAAGACCCAGGTTGCCCTTACATCAATGTTGAACTAGGAGAAAGTAAAGTTTTCAAGGCCTTGTGTGACCTAGGTGCTAGTGTCAATATCATCCCATATGCTATGTACTGCCAGTTAGGCCTAGAAGAACTCTAACCCACATCTGTCACACTTCAACTTGTTGATCGTAGCATTAGGGTTCCAAAGGGGATTTTAAAGGATGTTCTGGTAAAGGTTGAAAACTTCATCTACCCTGCTGATTTCATTGTCCTTGACAACCATCCAAACTTAGGAAATAAGGAACAAACCCCAATCATCCTTGTCTAAAGACCTGTAAATTTCAAGGAAATTTTTTTCTTAATTTTTTTTGGAATTTTACAAGAACGCAGTTTCTGACGGCACCTGATTCCGAGGCCCGGTGTGCCCGGAATTATTTTTCGAAGTTTGGCTCGGGTACGTTCAGTGAACGGACGAGCGGGTTTTTCTAACTTTTGAGCCGGTGCCCAGAATCGAATTCTGAGGGAACCGATGAAATCGCAGCGCCGGTATTTTCTTAGAAACGCCTCTTCCGGAGTTGCGTTTGCTCGGGTGTGGTTTTTAATTTTTCGGGCTTAAAGTTAAGAAATAAAATAATTGTGCGACAAACTTTATTTTATTTTCACTTAAGCCACTTGGAAGCCACTTGAAGCCACTTAAAGGCGTCTTAAGTTGAGTTGATCCAGATAGGATGCTATCCAGAAATATCCTACCCCCTTGGTAGGATATTTGTGAGGTGGGGCCCGCACGATCCCCGCCGTTTCATTTCCGCTAAGTAACTCACCCGCGAAAACCCGTCATTATGAAAGTCAACTGACGCGTTTTCTTAATTTCTTAACAGACCATTTAATTGGGCGGTTTATTTCGTAAATTAAATGAGCTGTTTCTTTCGTTGAATTAATTCAACGAATTGATGGGTCGTTACTTACCCTTTTTTCGTGTGTTGACATAATAAAATAAGACCAACCAGTCTTTTGAAAGTTTGCACGTTGAGAGGATTTGACAGAATCCTTGTACCTTCTCTCTTCTTCGCGAAGAACGCGAAGAACGTGAAGAATGCGAAGAACACCGTCATCCACGGAAATCGACGACGCTCCAATCCGAGACGTTCTTCCCCGCCCCGATCTCCGATCACCAACCGTTTGAGGTGAGTGATTTCGGGTTTCTTCTAAAAGTTCTTTGTGGTTTAAAATGAAACACGGATTTAATTATTTATAATTAAAATCTGTTGTTTCTTTGTCCGTCGAGTTCGTCAACGCTACACCAGATTCTGCGACGATGCGACGCCCTTCCGCAACGACGCGACGATCTCTACCTTCCGCGACGAGCAATTCCGCGAAGAACGCTCACGCGCGACGACTACGAGGTAGAGATTTTATTTTTGGAATTACCCCTTTTTATTAATCCTGTAAATGTTTCTTTAAAAAGTTAAAGAACCGGATTTGTGAACAATTTTAAATTTATTAAAATTGTTGTTTCCTGTGTGGAATAAAAATTCTCTCGTTGTTTATATCTAACGCGGATGGTGCGGGCCAAACGAACACGGCCCGACGACCCTCCGCCGTTCTTCGTTCTTGTGTGGATTTGACGGGCGACGACGAAACGTGCCGCAATGGAAATTTGGTGGTTCTGCAGTGAAGAACGAGTCCCGGGAGGAGCAACGGCATAGACGGGAAGAAAAACGGGCCACCAGAGCGACTCCGGCGGCGGCGCCCGGCGCGCCGACGGACGAGACCGCCGCGGCATCGGCCACAGCGGTGGCGCTCGCGGGACGCGGCTGAAGCCGCCTCCAGCCACCAGGGAGACACCCCGCGGGTGTCACGGGGGTGTCACGCGGGGGCGGCGGCTCCCCCCCGCGTCACTCGGGATGCGGCTTCAGCCGCATCCGGCTGTCTGTCCGACACCCCGCGGGTGCCGCGGGGGTGTCACGCGGGGCGGCGCCCCCCCCCCCCCCCCCCCCGCGTCGGCCGCTCGACCAAGCCGGGACGGGCTGGCCGAGCCAGACCGGTCCGACCGGGTCGGACCGGGTCGGACCGGGTCGGACCGGGTTCGGCCGACCCAGGGGGGGGGGGGGGGTCGGGTCGGGTCGGCCCGGGCCCGGACCCCCCGTCTTCAGACGGTTTTCGTTCAAATGGCCATATCTTGAGCTACGGGCCTCCAAACGACTCGTCGTCAGCGGAAACGCAATACTTGGATCGATACGGTCGTTTCGGTATATCGCACTCAATGTTTCAGAATACTTTGAGTTCGGCCGGGTTGGTTCGTACACGAAACCAACCGGGCCCTCGGAGCGGAAACGCTCATATGTTGAGCTACGAACGTCCGATTGACGTGCCGTCAGCTTTGGTGGATTCCTCTATGTGAGACGTATATTTTGGCACACTCCGCCCGAGGTTTGGACGCAGGTGGAGTACGGTCGGGTTGGTTTTGCCTTAAAAACCAACCGGGCCCCTGGGACGAAAAGCCAATAACTCTCAGACCAGGCGTCCGATCGATGCGCCGTCTGCGACGTTGAGTTCCTGTTGACGATACAGAACTTTTGGATACATTAACTTTGGATTTTGTGATAGTTGATGTATCAGACTCTCGGCTCGTGGAGCGGACCCTCCCGAACGAGCTTGCTGTGTGCGGGAACCCTAGAGCGGGTTGCGACTGCTACTTCGACAACGACGACCGTGCAGAGATCCTCAGTGGACTGCAGCGACGACCGTGCAGAGATCCTCAGTGGACTGCGCCGACGACTGTGCAGAGATCCTCAGTGGACTGCGACGACTACAACACTCAGTGATCCTACGTGGATCAGTGCTACAGGTCCTGTGTGGGCCCGATCCTATGTGGGTCATTGCGGGGGTTAGTTACCTATCGATCCTTCGTGGGTCCGACGACTTAGATGGATCCATGATCATCTTTATCGTCATCCGAAGAAATATACCTGTGTGAGCTGAATCTTGTGTTACTCTCCTTTGTGGATTGTGTTGAGCTATCCTGTGTGGATTTACTGTTTACTCTCCCTTGTGGATTGTGTTGAGCTATCCTGTGTGGATTTACTGTTTACTCTCCTTTGTGGATTGTGTTGAGCTATCCTGTGTGGGTATACGTTTTTCTTTCTTGTGTGGACTGGGTTGTGTTTGGGCTCGAACGTTGGGGACGAACGGGAATTGATGACTTAGGTATATGTATGGGCATATACCTAAGCCATGTCAGATGTTACTTCGTGATTGTATCTTTCCTTTGTGGATTATCCTTTGTGATTTTCGGGAGACCTTCATGGGTCTCGGGGTCCCTACTGAGTAGCTTATACTCACCCCTGCACGGGCTATGCCCGCACTACGTTGTGTTGGTTGCAGACGACGGACAACGCTGATCGTGGTGGAGGCGTGCGGAGCAGGACGGTACCTGGAGGTGGACCACTGGGCGGGACGTACTCGGAGCGGTCAGGTGGACCCGAGGAGCAGTGGAGGCTATCTGTACCCACCCTTCAGGTGAGACTTCCAGAGGATGGCTCGACGCTGCAGTTTCTCCTTTCAGTTGTTGTTTTTCCTTTCAGTTGTACTTTACAGTTGGGCTTGTATTTCTGGCCCCTTTTTACTTTCAGCACAGCTTGTACCGTTTTTACTTAGTGTTTACTTTTCCTCTTTCTTACTCTGTGGTGCTTGTTTACTTTTCAAAGGCAATGCCTTCCCTTTTGTTGGGATTTACGCCTTGGTGCTAGTCGCCAGCCCCTGGCCTATGGAAGGCGGGCTTGGGGTAGTCACGGCACGGGCCCCGAGGACAGGTCGTGACAAATTGGTATCAAAGGTGGTCGGTTCTACCACAGAATCTGATCTTTCTTCTATGTGAAGCAATAGTGTTTAGCGTATTGAGTGTGGTTATCAGTTCAGGGAGTCCAGTGTTGGTGCGGCGGCCGACGTATCCGTACACCAGGACCCTGACTTCTGATTTCCGACTTAATGCACGAAAACATTGATTGCGTGTGTGTTTCAAGTTTTCTTTGTGATTACTTGTGTCAGCTCACCAGGTATACTGTTCTGACCGTGGCGCACTTGTTTCCTCTTCAGGATGGACCCACGACGGTAGCCAACTAGGGTTCCGAGAGTAGAGCACGACGACAGCCCGTCGAGCGACGAGGCCTCGGTACAGGGCCCATTGACAGCAGAGGCACCAGCGGTACCTTTACCCGCCGAGCCCCCGATGCTTCCAGCGCCGATCGCTGACGATGCACGATGCCTTGGAGATCTGCACGAGTTCGAGCGCCAGTGACCACCCAGGTTCCGTGGGGAGACGAACCCCCAGGCATCCGAGGACTGGCTGGAGGCGGTCGTTCGAGTTTTCAGGCTAGTGAGGACACCAGCAGACCTCATGGTGATCCTCGCGGCGAGCCTACTGCACGCAGGAGCAAGACGATGGTGGAGCTTGATGCTCCAGGTACACGATGAGGCCTCCCTCATCTGGACGGACTTCGAGAGCCTCTTCCGCTCAGAGTTCGTCCCGACCACCCTCCGTGCGGTGCGCATTCATGAGCTTCTTCAGCTGCGGCAGGGCAGCTTGACGGTCGCCCAGTACGTGGCGAGGTTCACCGATCTTTCTCGCTACTCGACAGACATGGTACGGGACCCCTTCTTTCGGGCCCGTACCTTCGAGCAGGGTTTGAGACACGAGATCAGGGCATCTCTGATCTCCCTCAGCTTCCCGACCCAGGCAGGAGTGCTGGAGAGAGCCCTTCTGATCGAGAGCTTTCTGGCTGAGTCTACAGCGAGACCTACCGCAGGGCGGCAGGTAGCAGAGTCTTCGGCAGCTGGTAGCCGATGGATGACTCAGGGTTCTAGGCAGACCAGGCCTTTCGGCAGATGACCTCGGGACAGTGGCTCAGCAGTGCGGGGCACGCAGTGCGGAGCCAGCCTTCCGATAGGCAGGCAGTGCTACTTGTACGGCGGGCAGGGCCACATGGCTCGTGATTGCCTGACCCGTCGTGCCGAGGAGCAGCAGACGGTGGAGGGTCCACCTAGGCAGATGCAGAGGGTCGACTGTGGCAGTCCGCAGGGAGGAGGCGGACGAGGCAGAGGAGCTGGACGAGCAGCGGGTGGTGGGCGACGCTTTGAGGCTCTGCCACCACCACCACCAGGAGGTCCGCCCCGACCACAGGGAGCTGGCGGGCAGAGACAGGCATAGCTCCAGGCAGCGAAGGCCTACGACCACGGCGCGCCAGAGATGATTCGAGGTATGATCTGTGTCTATTCCACCCTTGCTATAGTTCTTATAGACACAGGAGCGAGTCACTCTTTCATAGCCACTGCCCTTGTTTGGAGCTCGAAGATTCCGACAGAGCCGTTGGCTCGATCCTTACGGCTATAGACTCCTACGGGAGCATACTCGACGATTACACACTGGTGCCGGCAGTGTGAGATTACTCTAGGAGGCGAGAGATTCGTCTGGGATCTTCTTGTAGCGGTGTCGAGGCCTTACGACGTCATCTTGGGCATGGATTGGTTATCTACAGTCCATGCACAGATAGACTGCATTAGGCGCAAGGTGCGATGTGTGCGCACCGACGGGAGCAGGTTCACCTTCACCGGCGAGAAGGGAGCCTTCGCAGCATAGGATAGACTCACGTAGAGGAGAGGGCAGCCCATCACTCATCAGTTGGCTAGCCTCATCCTTGGAGCAGTTGATGTGCAAATTCCTAGTTTTCCTGCAGTGGTGGATCAGTATGCGGACGTCTTCCCCGACGACGTTCCAGGGCTACCTCCTCGCAGAGAGGTAGACTTTTACATTGATCTGTACCCCGAGACAACCCCGATATCCACTCCAGCATATCAGATGGACCCCGCTGAGCTTCGAGAGCTACGGGTACAGTTGGAGGACTTGCAGGGCAAGAGATTCATCCGACCCAGTGTTTCACCCTGGGCTTCCCCGATATTGTTCGCCAAGAAGGCGGACAGGAGCTTGCGACTGTGTGTCGATTATCGTCGCCTGAACCAGGTGACAGTGAGGAACAAGTATCCGCTACCGAGGATTGATGACCTCTTCGATCAGCTCAAGGGAGCACGGTGGTTCTCGAAGATAGACCTCAGATCAGGCTATCATCAGCTCAGAGTTCGAGACGAGGACGTGCAAAAGACGACCTTCAGGTGTCGGTATGGCCACTATGAGTTCTTGGTTATGCCTTTCGGCGTAACCAACGCTCCAGCAGTGTTCATGAGCCTCATGAACAGGATCTTATAGCCATTCCTCGATCGATTTTTCATGGTCTTCATCGACGACATTTTGGTGTACTCGACAACGGAGAAGGAGCACGCCTACCACTTGCGGGTTGTACTAGACACACTTCGAGAGCACCAGCTTTATGGAAAGCTCTCGAAGTTCCAGTTTTAGTTATGTGAGGTCCACTTCTTGGGGCATGTCATTTCTGAGGCGGGAATTGCAGTGGATCCCGCGAAGATCGAGGCAGTGCTAGCTTGGGAGCCACCCAGGAGTGTGACGGAGGTGCGGAGTTTCTTGGGTCTAGCCGGATTCTATCAGAGATTTGTGATGGACTTCTCCAGAGTTGCGGCGCCACTATCAGCTTTGATGAAGAAGGGGAAACCCTTCGTGTGGTCAGATAGATGTCAGCAGAGCTTTCAAGAGATGAGACAAAGATTGACCAGTGCACCTATCTTGAGGTTGCCTGAGGAGGGAGTTGGATACGTAGTCTACTGCGATGCATCAGGGACCGGACTCGGGTGTGTCCTGATGCAGGAGCGGGCCGTGATTTCTTATAGATCATGTCAGTTGAGGCCGCATGAGAAGAACTACGCTACCCATGACCTGGAGTTAGCAGTAGTGGTATTCTCTCTGAAGACATGACGACACTATCTGATGGGCGAGCGCTTTACAGTCTTTTCTGACCACCAGAGTCTCAGGTACATCTTCTCTCAGAAGGACCTGAACCTGAGACAATGGCGATGGCTCGAGTTCCTCCAGGACTATGACTTTGAGATATTATATACTCCTGGGAAGGGGAACGTGGTAGCCGATGCCCTCAGCAGGAGGACGGGCATCCAGCTACTTGAGGATGCGACATAGCAGCTAGCCGCTTTGCAGATATCCTTTGTGGATAGAGACGGAGAAACCTTCCTTCATTCTCCCACCGTCTCTCCTCCACTTATACAGCGGGTCAGAGAGGCTCAGCGTGGGGACGCTGACTGTGAGACATGATGTGCACAGATATCCTCGGGACAAGCACCTGATGGTTTTTCCCTTGGAGCAGAGCACGACGTCCTTTTCAGAGGACGTACCTTGGTAGCAGTCGCTTTACGAGAGGAGGTGCTGAGAGAGTTTCACACTTCTCCTTTGGCGGTACATCCTGGAGTGACGAAGATGTACCAGGATCTCAAACGGCAGCACTGGTGGCCAGGCTTGAAGAAGGCTGTGGTAGAGTTCGTTTCACGGTGCCTCACCTGCCAGAAGGTGAAGGCAGAGCATCAGGTACCAGCAGGCTTGGTACAACCCTTGGAGGTCCCGGAGTGGAAGTGGGACGGGATATCTATGGACTTCGTGACTGGACTTCCACGCACTTCCAGAGGCCACGACTCCATTTGGGTGATTGTTGACCGACTCACCAAGTCGGCACACTTCTTACCCATCCAAGAGCAGGTCTCAGTGGAGAGCTTGGGGCGTCTCTACGTTCAGGAGATTGTACGGCTTCACGGTGTGCCATCGACTATCGTCTCCGATCGGGACGCTCGCTTTACTTCCCGGCTTTGGAAGGGGTAGCAGGAGGCGTTCGGGACGCGGCTACTTCTGAGCACCGCCTTTCACCCTCAGAAGGATGGTCAGACGGAGAGGACCATTCAGACCCTCGAGGACATGCTTCGCGCATGTGTCCTCGACTTTGGTCGCAGCTGGGAGGACCACCTACCCTTGGTGGAGTTCGCGTACAACAACAGGTACCACTCCACCATCGGGATGACACCCTACGAGGCGTTGTACGACAGGCCTTGCAGATCTCCTTTGTGCTGGACATACCCTGGGGAGTCAGCACTTGTGGGACCAGAGATGGTCCAGGCCACGACAGAGAAGGTCCAGGTCATCCAGGAGCGGATGAGGACAGCATAGAGCCGACAGAAGTCATATGCTGACAGGAGGCGGAGGCCACTAGAGTTCGAGGATGGCGACCACGTCTTCTTGCGTGTCTCACCTCGACGTGGTTTGCGGAGATTTGGCCGAGGCGGCAGGTTGTCTCCACGCTTCATTGGACCATTCCAGGTCCTCAGCAGGATTGGCGAGGTGGCTTATCGCCTGGCTCTACCACCTCAGTTGCACCGGGTGCATGACGTCTTCCACGTATCTCAGCTGAGGAGATACGTGCACGACCCGACGCACATCATTGACCATGGGGAGCTAGACATGGATGATGGGGAGACTTTTACGGAGGTCCCGGTGGAGATAGAGGATCGACATGAGTGAGTCCTACGTGGACGATCGATTCCTCTTGTGCGCATCAGATGGCAGCACAGGAACCTCCAGGAGAGCACTTGGGAGCGGGAGGCTCAGATGCGTGCTCAGTACCCACATTTGTTTCCCTAGTTTATGATGTATCTTTACGGGGACGCAAAGCCCTGAGGTGGGAGTAATGTAAAGACCTGTAAATTTCAAGGAATTTTTTTTCTTAATTTTTTTTTGGAATTTTACAAGAACGCAGTTTCTGACGGCACCTGATTCCAAGGCCCGGTGTGCCCGGAATTATTTTTCGAAGTTTGGCTCGGGTACGTTCAGTGAACGTACGAGCGGATTTTTCTAACTTTTGAGCCGGTGCCCGGAATCAAATTCTGAGGGAACCAATGAAATCGCAGCGCCGGTATTTTCTTAGAAACGCCTCTTCCGGAGTTGCGTTTGCTCGGGTGTGGTTTTTAATTTTTCGGGCTTAAAGTTAAGAAATAAAATAATTGTGCGACAAACTTTATTTTATTTCACTTAAGCCACTTGGAAGCCACTTGAAGCCACTTAAAGGCGTCTTAAGTTGAGTTGATCCAGATAGGATGCTATCCAGAAATATCCTACCCCCTTGGTAGGATATTTGTGAGGTGGGGCCCGCACGATCCCCGCCGTTTCTTTTCCGCTAAGTAACGCACCCGCGAAAACCCGTCATTATGAAAGTCAACTGACGCGTTTTCTTAATTTCTTAACAGACCATTTAACTGAGCGGTTTGTTTCATAAATTAAATGATCTGTTTCTTTCGTTGAATTAATTCAACGAATTGATGGGTCGTTACTTACCCTTTTTTCGTGTGTTGACATAATAAAATAAGACCAACCAGTCTTTTGAAAGTTTGCACGTTGAGAGGATTTGACAGAATCCTTATACCTTCTCTCTTCTTCGCGAAGAACGCGAAGAACGCGAAGAACAAGAAGAACACCGTCATCCGTGGAAATCGACGACGCTCCAATCCGAGACGTTCTTCCCCGCCCCGATCTCCGATCACCAACCGTTTGAGGTGAGTGATTTCGGGTTTTTCTAAAAGTTCTTTGTGGTTTAAAACGAAACACAGATTTAATTATTTATAATTAAAATCTGTTGTTTCTTGGTCCGTCGAGTTCGTCGACGCTACGCCGGATTCTGCGACGATGCGACGCCCTTCCGCAACGACCCGACGATCTCTACCTTCCACGACGAGCAATTCCGCGAAGAACGCTCACACGCGACGACTACGAGGTAGAGATTTTATTTTTGGAATTACCCCTTTTTATTAATCCCGTAAATGTTTCTTTAAAATGTTAAAGAACCGGATTTGTGAACAATTTTAAATTTATTAAAATTGTTGTTTCCTGTGTGGAATAAAAATTCTCTCGTTGTTTATATCTAACGCGGAGGGTGCGGGCCAAACGAACATGGCCCGATGACCCTCCGCCGTTCTTCGTTCTTGTGCGTATTTGACGGGTGATGACGAAAAGTGCCGCAACGGAAATTTGGTGGTTCCGCAGTGAAGAACGAGTCCCGGGAGGAGCAACGGCGCAAACGAGAAGAAAAACGGGCCACCAGAGCGACTCCGGCGGCGGCGCCCGGCGCGCCGCCGGACGAGACCGCCGCGGCACCGGCCGCAGCGGTGGCGCTCGCGGGACGCGGCTGAAGCCGCATCCAGCCACCAGGGAGACACCCCGCGGGTGTCGCGGGGGTGTCACGCGGGGGCAGCGGCTCCCCCCCGCGTCACTCGGGACGCGGCTTCAGCCGCATCCGGCTGTCTGGCCGACACCCCGCGGGTGCCGCGGGGGTGTCACGCGGGGCGGCGGCTCCCCCCGCGTCGGCCGCTCGACCAAGCCGGGACGGGCTGGCCGAGCCAGACCGGTCCGACCGGGTCGGACCGGGTCGGATCGGGTTCGGCCGACCCGGGGGGGGGGGGGGGGGTCGGGCCGGGTCGGCCCGGGCCCGGACCCCCCGTCTTCGGACGGTTTTCGTTCAAATGGCCATATCATGAGCTATGGGCCTCCAAACGACTCGTCGTCAGTGGAAACACAATCCTTGGATCGAGACGGTCGTTTCGGTATATCGCACTCAAGGTTTCAGAATACTTTGAGTTCGGCCGGGTTGGTTCGTACACGAAACCAACCGGGCCCTCGGAGCGGAAACACTCATAAGTTGAGCTACGAACGTCCGATTGACGTGCCGTCAGCTTTGGTGGATTCCTCTAAGTGAGACGGATCTTTTGGCACACTCCGCCCGAGGTTTGGACGCAGGTGGAGTACGGTCGGGTTGGTTTTGCCTTAAAAACCAACCGGGCCCCTGGGATGAAAAGCCAATAACTCTCAGACCGGGCGTCCGATCGATGCGCCGTCTGCGACGTTGAGTTCCTGTTGACGATACGGAACTTTTGGATACATCAACTTTGGATTTTGTGACAATTGATGTATCAGACTCTCGGCTCGTGGAGCGGACCCTCCCGAACGAGCTTGCTGTGTGCGGGAACCCTAGAGCTGGTTGCGACTGCTACTTCGACAATGACGACTGTGCAGAGATCCTCAGTGGACTGCGGCGACGACCGTGCAGAGATCCTCAGTGGACTGCGACGACGACTGTGCAGAGATCCTCAGTGGACTGCGACGACTACAACACTCAGTGATCCTACGTGGATCAGTGCTACAGGTCCTGTGTGGGCCCGATCCTGTGTGGGTCCGATCCTGTGTGGGTCAGCGCTTAGCGGTTCTGTGTGAGCCAGCGCCTACAGGTCCTGTGTGGGCCCGATCCTGTGTGGGTCATTGCGGGGGTTAGTTACCTATCGATCCTTCGTGGGTCCGACGACTTAGATGGATCAGTGATCATCTTTATCGTCATCCGAAGAAGTATACCCGTGTGAGCTGAATCTTGTGTTACTCTCCTTTGTGGATTGTGTTGAGCTGTCCTGTGTGGATTTACTGTTTACTCTCCCTTGTGGATTGTGTTGAGCTATCCTATGTGGATTTACTGTTTACTCTCCTTTGTGGATTGTGTTGAGCTATCCTGTGTGGGTATACGTTTTGCTTTCTTGTGTGGACTGGGTTGTGTTTGGGCTCGAACGTTGGGGACGAACGGGAATTGATGACTTAGGTATATGTATGGGCATATACCTAAGCCATGTCAGATGTTACTTCGTGATTGTATCTTTCCTTTGTGGATTATCCTTTGTGATTTTCGGGAGACCTTCATGGGTCTCGGGGTCCCTACTGAGTAGCTTATACTCACCCCTGCACGGGCTATGCCCGCACTACGTTGTGTTGGTTACAGACGACGGACAACGCTGATCGTGGTGGAGGCGTGCGGAGCAGGACGGTACCTGGAGGTGGACCACTGGGTGGGACGTACTCGGAGCGGTCAGGTGGACCCGAGGAGTAGTGGAGGCTATATGTACCCACCCTTCAGGTGAGACTTCCAGAGGACGGATCGACGCTGCAGTTTCTCCTTTCAGTTGTTGTTTTTCCTTTCAGTTGTACTTTACAGTTGGGCTTGTATTTCCGGCCCCTTTTTACTTTCAGCACAGCTTGTACCGTTTTTACTTAGTGTTTACTTTTCCTCTTTCTTACTCTGTGGTGCTTGTTTACTTTTCAAAGGAAATGCCTTCCCTTTTGTTGGGATTTACGCCTTGGTGCTAGTCGCCAGCCCCTGGCCTATAGAAGGCGGGCTTGGGGTAGTCACGGCACGGGCCCCGAGGACAGGTCGTGACAAATTGGTATCAAAGGTGGTCGGTTCTACCATAGACTCTGATCTTTCTTCTATGTGAAGCAATAGTGTTTAGCGTATTGAGTGTGGTTATCAGTTCAGGGAGTCCAGTGTTGGTGCGGCGGCCGACGTATCCGTACACCAGGACCCTGACTTCTGATTTCCGACTTAATGCACGAAAACATTGATTGCGTGTGTGTTTCAAGTTTTCTTTGTGATTACTTGTGTCAGCTCACCAGGTATACTGTTCTGACCGTGGCGCACTTGTTTCCTTTTCAGGATGGCCCCACGACGGCAGCCAACTAGGGTTCCGAGAGTAGAGCACGACGACAGCCCGCCGAGCGACGAGGCCTCGGTACAGGGCCCTTTGACAGCAGAGGCACCAGCGGTACCTTTACCCGCCGAGCCCCCGATGCTTCCAGCGCCGATCGCTGACGATGCACGATGCCTCGGAGCTCTGCACGAGTTCGAGCGCCAGCGACCACCCAGGTTCCGTGGGGAGACGAACCCCCAGGCATCCGAGGACTGGCTGGAGGCGGTCGTTCGAGTTTTCAGGCTAGTGAGGACACCAGCAGACCTCATGGTGATCCTCGCGGCGAGCCTACTGCACGCAGGAGCAGGAAGATGGTGGAGCTTGATGCTCCAGGTACACGATGAGGCCTCCCTCATCTGGACGGACTTCGAGAGCCTCTTCCGCTCAGAGTTCGTCCCGACCACCCTCCGTGCGGTGCGCATTCATGAGCTTCTTCAGCTGCGGCAGGGCAGCTTGACGGTCGCCCAGTACGTGGCGAGGTTCGCCGATCTTTCTCGTTACTCGACAGACATGGTATGGGACCCCTTATTTCGGGCCCGGACCTTCGAGCAGGGTTTGAGACACGAGATCAGGGCATCTCTGATCTCCCTCAGCTTCCCGACCCAGGCAGGAGTGCTGGAGCGAGCCCTTCTGATCGAGAGCTTTCTGGCTGAGTCTACAACGAGACCTACCGCAGGGCGGCAGGTAGCAGAGTCTTCGGCAGCTGGTAGCCGATGGATGACTCAGAGTTCTAGGCAGACCAGGCCTTTCGGAAGACGACCTCGGGACAGTGGCTCAGCAGTGCGGGGCACACAGCGCGGAGCCAGCCTTCCGAGAGGCAGGTAGTGCTACTTGTACGGCGGGCAGGGCCACATGGGTCGTGATTGCCCGACCCGTCGTACCGAGGAGCAGCAGACGGTGGAGGGGCCACCTAGGCAGATGCAGAGGGTCGACTGTGGCAGTCCGCAGGGAGGAGGCGGACGAGGCAGAGGAGCTGGACGAGCAGCGGGTGGTGGGCGACGCTTTGAGGCTCTGCCACCACCACCACCAGGAGGTCCGCTCCGACCACAGGGAGTTGGCGGGCAGAGACAGGCACAGCTCCAGGCAGCGAAGGCCTACGACCACGGCGCGCCAGAGATGATTCGAGGTATGATCTGTGTCTATTCCACCCTTGCTGTAGTTATTATAGACACAGGAGCGAGTCACTCTTTCATAGCCACTACCCTTGTTTGGAGCTCGGAGATTCCGACAGAGCCGTTGGCTCGATCCTTACGGCTATAGACTCCTACGGGAGCATACTCGACGATTACGCACTGGTGCCGGCAGTGTGAGCTTACTCTAGGAGGTGAGAGATTCGTCTGGGATCTTCTTGTAGCGGCGTCGAGGCCTTACGACGTCATCTTGGGCATGGATTGGTTATCTACGGTCCATGCACAGATAGACTGCATTAGGCGCAAGGTGCGATGTGTGCGCACCGACGGGAGCAGGTTCACCTTCACCGGCGAGAAGGGAGCCTTCGCAGCATAGGATAGACTCACGTAGAGGAGAGGGCAGGCCATCACTCATCAGTTGGCTAGCCTCATCCTTGGAGCAGTTGACGTGCAAATTCCTAGTTTTCCTGCAGTGGTGGATCAGTATACGGACGTCTTCCCCGACGACGTTCCAGGGCTACCTCCTCGCAGAGAGGTAGACTTTTACAATGATCTGTACCCCAAGACAACCCCGATATCCACTCCAGCATATCGGATGGCCCCCGCTGAGCTTCGAGAGCTACGAGTACAGTTGGAGGACTTGCAGGGCAAGAGATTCATCCGACCCAGTGTTTCACCCTGGGCTTCCCCGATATTGTTCGCCAAGAAGGCGGACAGGAGCTTGCGACTGTGTGTCGATTATCGTCGCCTGAACCAGGTGACAGTGAGGAACAAGTATCCGCTACCGAGGATTGATGACCTCTTCGATCAGCTCAAGGGGGCACGGTGGTTCTCGAAGATAGACCTCAGATCAGGCTATCATCAGCTCAGAGTTCGAGACGAGGACGTGCAGAAGACGACCTTCAGGTGTCGGTATGGCCACTATGAGTTCTTGGTTATGCCTTTCGGCGTAACCAATGCTCCAGCAGTGTTCATGAGCCTCATGAATAGGATCTTATATCCATACCTCGATCGATTTTTCATGGTCTTCATCGACGACATTTTGGTGTACTCGACCACGGAGAAGGAGCACGCCTACCACTTGCGGGTTGTACTAGACACACTTCGAGAGCACCAGCTTTATGGCAAGCTCTCGAAGTGCCAGTTCTGGTTATGTGAGGTCCACTTCTTGGGGCACGTCATTTCTGAGGCGGGAATTGCAGTGGATCCCACGAAGATCGAGGCAGTGCTAGCTTGGGAGCCACCCAGGAGTGTGACGGAGGTGCGGAGTTTCTTGGGTCTAGCCGAATACTATCAGAGATTTGTGATGGACTTCTCCAGAGTTGAGGCGCCACTATCAGCTTTGATGAAGAAGGGGAAACCCTTCGTGTGGTCAGATAGATGTCAGCAGAGCTTTCAAGAGATGAGACAAAGATTGACCAGTGCACCTATCTTGAGGTTGCCTGAGGAGGGAGTTGGATACGTAGTCTACTGCTATGCATCAGGGACCTGACTCGGGTGTGTCCTGATGCAGGAGCGGGCCGTGATTTCTTATAGATCACGTCAGTTGAGGCCGCATGAGCAGAACTACGCTACCCATGACCTGGAGATAGCAGTAGTGGTCTTCGCTCTGAAGACATGACGACACTATCTGATGGGCGAGCGCTTTACAGTCTTTTCTGACCACCAGAGTCTCAGGTACATCTTCTCTCAGAAGGAACTGAACCTGAGACAATGGCGATGGCTCGAGTTCCTCCAGGACTATGACTTTGAGATAGTCTATACTCCTAGGAAGGAGAACGTGGTAGCCGATGCCCTCAGCAGGAGGACGGGCATCCAGCTACTTGAGGAGGCGACATAGCAGCTAGCCGCTTTGCAGATATCCTTTGTGGATAGAGACGGAGCAACCTTCCTTCAGTCTCCCACCGTCTCTCCTCCACTTATACAGCGGGTCAGAGAGGCTCAGCGTGGGGACGCTGACTGTGAGACACGATGTGCACAGATATCCTCGGGACAAGCACCTGATGGTTTTTCCCTTGGAGCAGAGAACGACGTCCTTTTCAGAGGACGTACCTTGGTACCAGTCGCTTTACAAGAGGAGGTGCTGAGAGAGTTTCACACTTATCCTTTGGCGGTACATCCTGGAGTGACGAAGATGTACCAGGATCTCAGACGGCAGCACTGGTGGCCGGGCTTGAAGAAGGCTGTGGTAGAGTTTGTTTCACGGTGCCTCACCTGCCAGTAGGTGAAGGCAGAGCATCAGGTACCAGCAGGCTTGGTACAACCCTTGGAGGTCCCAGAGTGGAAGTGGGACGGGATATCTATGGACTTCGTGACTGGACTTCCACGCACTTCCAGAGGCCACGACTCCATTTGGGTGATTGTTGACCGACTCACCAAGTCGGCACACTTCTTACCCATCCAAGAGCAGGGCTCAGTGGAGAGCTTGGGGCGTCTCTACATTCAGGAGATTGTACAGCTTCACGGTGTGCCATCGACTATCGTCTCCGATCGGGACGCTCGCTTTACTTCCCGGCTTTGGAAGGGGTTGCAGGAGGCGTTCGGGACGCGGCTACATCTGAGCACCGCCTTTCACCCTCAAACGGATGGTCAGATGGAGAGGACCATTCAGACCCTCGAGGACATGCTTCGCGCATGTGTCCTCGACTTTGGTCGCAGCTGGGAGGACCACCTACCTTTGGTGGAGTTCGCGTACAACAACAGCTACCACTCCACCATCGGGATGACACCCTACGAGGCGTTGTACGACAGGCCTTGCAGATCTCCTTTGTGCTGGACATACCCTGGGGAGTCAGCACTTGTGGGACCAGAGATGGTCCGGGCCACGACAGAGAAGGTCCAGGTCATCCAGGAGCGGATGAGGACAGCACAGAGCCGACAGAAGTCATATGCTGATAGGAGGCGGAGGCCACTAGAGTTCGAGGATGGCAACCACGTCTTCTTGCGTGTCTCACCTCGATGTGGTTTGCGGAGATTTGGCCGAGGCGGCAGGTTGTCTCCACGCTTCATTGGACCATTCCAGGTCCTCAGCAGGATTGGCGAGGTGGCTTATCGCCTGGCTCTACCACCTCAGTTGCACCGGGTGCACGACGTCTTCCACGTATCTCAGCTGAGGAGATACGTGCACGACCCGACGCACATCATTGACCATGGGGAGCTAGACGTGGATGATGGGGAGACTTTTACGGAGGTCCCGGTGGAGATAGAGGATCGACAGGAGCGAGTCCTACGTGGACGATCGATTCCTCTTGTGCGCATCAGATGGCAGCACAAGAACCTCCAGGAGAGCACTTGGGAGCGGGAGGCTCAGATGCGTGCTCAGTACCCACATTTGTTTCCCTAGTTTATGATGTATCTTTACGGGGACGTAAAGCCCTGAGGTGGGAGTAATGTAAAGACCTGTAAATTTCAAGGAAATTTTTTTCTTAATTTTTTTTGGAATTTTACAAGAACGCAGTTTCTGACGGCACCTGATTCCGAGGCCCGGTGTGCCCGGAATTATTTTTCGAAGTTTGGCTCCGGTACGTTCAGTGAATGGACGAGCGGGTTTTTCTAACTTTTGAGCCGGTGCCCGGAATCGAATTATGAGGGAATCGATGAAATCGCAGCGCCGGTATTTTCTTAGAAACGCCTCTTCCGGAGTTGCGTTTGCTCGGGTGTGGTTTTTAATTTTTCGGGCTTAAAGTTAAGAAATAAAATAATTGTGCGACAAAATTTATTTTATTTCACTTAAGCCACTTGGAAGCCACTTGAAGCCACTTAATGGCGTCTTAAGTTGAGTTGATCCAGATAGGATGCTATCCAGAAATATCCTACCCCCTTGGTAGGATATTTGTGAGGTGGGGCCCGCACGATCCCCGCCGTTTCTTTTCCGCTAAGTAACGCACCCGCGAAAACCCGTCATTATGAAAGTCAACTGACGGGTTTTCTTAATTTCTTAACAGACCATTTAATTGGGCGGTTTATTTCGTAAATTAAATGAGCTGTTTCTTTCGTTGAATTAATTCAACGAATTGATGGGTCGTTACTTACCCTTTTTTCGTGTGTTGACATAATAAAATAAGACCAACCAGTCTTTTGAAAGCTTGCGCGTTGAGAGGATTTGACAGAATCCTTGTACCTTCTCTATTCTTCGCGAAGAACGCGAAGAACGCGAAGAACGCGAAGAACACCGTCATCCGCGGAAATCGACGACGCTCCAATCCGAGACGTTCTTCCCCGCCCCGATCTCCGATCACCAACCGTTTGAGGTGAGTGATTTCGGGTTTCTTCTAAAAGTTCTTTGTGGTTTAAAACGAAACATGGATTTAATTATTTATAATTAAAATCTATTGTTTCTTGGTCCGTTGAGTTCGTCGACGCTACACCGGATTCTGCGACTATGCAACGCCCTTCCGCAACGACGCGACGATCTCTACCTTCCGCGATGAGCAATTCCGCGAAGAACGCTCACGCGCGACGACTACGAGGTAGAGATTTTATTTTTGGAATTACCCCTTTTTATTAATCCCGTAAATGTTTCTTTAAAAAGTTAAAGAAACGGATTTGTGAACAATTTTAAATTTTTTAAAATTGTTGTTTCCTGTGTGGAATAAAAATTCTCTCGTTGTTTATATCTAATGCGGAGGGTGCAGGCCTAATGAACACGGCCCGACGACCCTCCGCCGTTCTTCGTTCTTGTGCGGATTTGACGGGCGACGACGAAACGTGCCGCAACGGAAATTTGGTGGTTCCGCAGTGAAGAAAGAGTCCCGGGAGGAGCAACGACGCAGACGGGAAGAAAAACGGGCCACCAGAGCGACTCCGGCGGCGGCGCCCGACGCGCCATCGGACGAGACCGCCGCGGCACCGGCCGCAGCGGTGGCGCTCGCGGGACGCGGCTGAAGCCGCATCCAGCCACCAGGGAGACACCCCATGGGTGTCGCGGGGGTGTCACGCGGGGGCAGCGGCTCCCCCCCGCGTCACTCGGGACGCGGCTTCAGCCGCATCCGGCTGTCTGGCTGACACCCCGCGGGTGCCGCGGGGGTGTCACGCGGGGCGGCGGCTCCCCCCGCGTCGGCCGCTCGACCAAGACGGGACGGGCTGGCCGAGCCAGACCGGTCCGACCGGGTCGGACCGGGTCGGACCGGGTCGGACCGGGTCGGACCGGGTTCGGCCGACCCAGGGGGGGTCGGGCCGGGTCGGCCCGGGCCCGGACCCCCTGTCTTCGGACGGTTTTCGTTCAAATGGCCATATCTTGAGCTACGGGCCTCCAAACGACTCATCGTCAGCGGAAACAAAATCCTTGGATCGAGACGGTCGTTTCGGTATATCGCACTCAAGGTTTCAGAATACTTTGAGTTCGGCCGTGTTGGTTCGTACACGAAACCAACCGGGCCCTCGGAGCGGAAACGCTCATATGTTGAGCTACGAACGTCCGATTGACGTGCCGTCAGCTTTGGTGGATTCCTCTAAGTGAGACGGATCTTTTGGCACACTCCGCCCGAGGTTTGGAAATAGGTGGAGTACGGTCGGGTTGGTTTTTCCTTAAAAACCAACCGGGCCCCTGGGACGAAAAGCCAATAACTCTCAGACCGGGCGTCCGATCGATGCGCCGTCTGCGACGTTGAGTTCCTGTTGACAATACGGAACTTTTGGATACATCAACTTTGGATTTTGTGACAGTTGATGTATCAGACTCTCGGCTCGTGGAGCGGACCCTCCCGAACGAGCTTGCTGTGTGTGGGAACCCTAGAGCTGGTTGCGACTGCTACTTCGACAACGACGACCGTGCAGAGATCCTCAGTGGACTGCGGCGACGACCGTGCAGAGATCCTCAGTGGACTGCGACGACGACTGTGCAGAGATCCTCAGTGGACTGCGACGACTACAACACTCAGTGATCCTACGTGGATCAGTGCTACAGGTCCTGTGTGGGCCCGATCCTGTGTGGGTCCGATCCTGTGTGGGTCAGCGCTTAGCGGTTCTGTGTGAGTCAGCGCCTATAGGTCCTGTGTGGGCCCGATCCTGTGTGGGTCATTGCGGGGGTTAGTTACCTATCGATCCTTCGTGGGTCTGACAACTTAGATGGATCAGTGATCATCTTTATCGTCATCCGAAGAAGTATACCTGTGTGAGCTGAATCTTGTGTTACTCTCATTTGTGGATTGTGTTGAGCTATCCTGTGTGGATTTACTGTTTACTCTCCCTTGTGGATTGTGTTGAGCTATCCTGTGTGGATTTACTGTTTACTCTCCTTTTTGGATTGTGTTGAGCTATCCTGTGTGGGTATACGTTTTGCTTTCTTGTGTGGACTGGGTTGTGTTTGGGCTCGAACGTTGGGGACGAACGGGAATTGATGACTTAGGTATATGTATGGGCATATACCTAAGCCATGTCAGATGTTACTTCATGATTGTATCTTTCCTTTGTGGATTATCCTTTGTGATTTTCGGGAGACCTTCATGGGTCTCGGGGTCCCTACTGAGTAGCTTATACTCACCCCTGCACGGGCTATGCCCGCACTACGTTGTGTTGGTTGCAGACGACGGACAACGCTGATCGTGGTGGAGGCGTGCGGAGCAGGACGGTAGCTGGTGGTGAACCACTGGGCGGGACGTACTCGGAGCGGTCAGGTGGACCCGAGGAGCAGTGGAGGCTATCTGTACCCACCCTTCAGGTGAGACTTCCAGAGGACGGCTCGACGCTGCAGTTTCTCCTTTCAGTTGTTGTTTTTCCTTTCATTTGTACTTTACAGTTGGGCTTGTATTTCCGGCCCCTTTTTACTTTCAGCACAGCTTGTACCGTTTTTACTTAGTGTTTACTTTTCCTCCTGCTTACTCTGTGGTGCTTGTTTACTTTTCAAAGGCAATGCCTTCCCTTTTGTTGGGATTTACGCCTTGGTGCTAGTCGCCAGCCCCTGGCCTATGGAAGGCGGGCTTGGGGTAGTCACGGCACGGGCCCCGAGGACAGGTCGTGACACCTTGGACGTCTTTTTCTTGCAACAATAAACTCTGTTATCTGAGTCCGAAATGGGAACATGACCATCACCTTTGGGAACATGAGTCTAGACTTGAACATCTATAATGAAAGCTAAAAAATAGGGGATGACAAGGACATTCATGAAGTAAATATGATAAGAAGAATTGATAATGAATCCATAGAACATCAAGGAATATTTGATGAATGTTTATGTCAGGATGAGATTGATTTCCTTTGTTCATATGAAGGATTTTTATCTCCTTGGCTTGAATCATTTTCAAATTGCTCATATGATGAAGTCTTAGGTCCAACAATCAGTGAAACCTTTCAAGAAACCACTTTCATGGAGACCACTCCAACTTCCTTCCCCAAATATGATCAAGCCAATCTAGTAGCTGAAACTTCAACATGTGGGGAATCAATCCTATCAGAAAATATAAAAAAAGAAACTGAACTTGATCCAATGTCCCAATATTCTGCTAAAATTCTAAACCAACCTGATCTTGAATTTAAGTAACTTACCGCTACACTCAAGTATGCCTTTCTAGGGGACAATCAAACACATCCTATTGTCATTTCTTCTTCTCTTGAAGCCAATCATGAGAGGATGCTTCTAGATGTCCTTAGGAAACATAAGAAAGCCATTTGTTGGACCCTGTCTGATATTCCTGGGATTAGCCCACTTATCGGGACTCATAGGATTGTTCTGGAATCTGATTCAAAGCCATGTCATCAACCTCAATGGCGACTAAATCCTAATCTCATGGAGGTAGTAAGGAAAGAACTTCTGAAATTGTTAAAAGCTGGTATCATCTATCCCATAGCTGAGAGTGAGTGGGTGAGTCCAATCCAAGTGGTTCCAAAAAAGGCTGGAATCATAGTGATAACCAATGAGGATGGAGAGATTCTTCCAACAAGGGTGAGTAGTGGATAGAGGGTCTGCATTGACTATAGGAAGTTAAACTCATTCACCAAGAAGGACCATTTCCCCTTACCATTCATTGAACAAGTCCTTGAGAGAGTGGCAGGTCATGCATTCTACTGTTTCTTAGATGGGTACTTTGGGTATAATCAAATTGAGGTCTCCCTAGAGGATCAAGGGAAGACTACATTCACATGTCCATTTAGTACCTTTTCCTTCAAACGCATGCTCTTTGGTTTATGCAATGCTCCTGGAACCTTCCTGCGGTGCACGATGGGAATCTTCTCAGACATGGTAGGGGAATTTCTTAAGGTCTTCATGGATGACTTCTCTGTGTTTTGGGATAATTTTGAGGGATGTATGAGGAATGTAGAGAGAGTCTCGTCAAGATGTGAAGAAAAGAATCTAGTCCTAAACTGGGAAAAATGCCATTTTATGGTTAAATAGGGACTAGTTTTTGGCCATCTGGTCTCATGTAGGGGGATTGAAGTTGATAAAGCCAAGGTTGACATCATTCTTCACCTTCCATCACCCAAAATTGTCAAGGAAGTGAGGTATTTCTTAGGACATGCTGGTTTCTATAGAAGATTAATCAAGGACTTTAGTTCAATCTCTCGTCCCCTTTGTGCTCTCCTAGTAAAGGATGCTCCATTTGTTTAGACAGAAAGCTATGAGGGTTCATTATCAACCCTCAAATCCTCTCTCACCTCTCCTCTGATTATGAAATCTCCAAATTAGAGCCTTCCTTTCGAACTTATGTGTGATGCCAGTGACTTTACTGTTGGAGCTGTGTTAGGACAACGTTGTGATAAAACTACTTATGTCATTTCTTATGCAAGAAAATCCTTAAATGATGCCCAAATAAACTACAAAACTACTGAAAAGGAGTTACTTTCTATTGTGTTTTCTTTAGAGAAGTTTAGGTCCTACCTCTTAGGATCCCCCATCGCTGTGTTCACTGACCATTCTGCACTAAAATACATCTTCCAAAAACAAGACACCAAGGCTAGACTGATTAGGTGGTTCCTTCTCTTACAAGAATTTGACCTCACAGTCAAGGGTAAAAAGGGCGTTGAAAATGTTTTATCTGATCAACCCTCTAGGATGGAATTCAAAGACAACTCAAATCACCTTTCTGTGTCTGATTCATTTCCTGATGAACACCTATACTCTGTGAGTGACTGCCCTTGGTATGCCGACATAGAAAATTTATTAGTTACAGGAGTCATTCCAAAATTATTAGGGACTCAAGCTTGAAGGAAATTCCTTTCTGATATTAGACACTATTTGTTTGATTATCCATACCTCTATAAGTTATTCCCTGACCAAGTCATTAGGAGGTGTGTTCCAGAATCTGAACAAGAGTCCATCCTTAAATTCTGTCACAGTGAGGCATGTGGATGTCACTTTTTCTCTAAGAAAACATCTGCTAAGATTCTTCAATGTGGTCTTTTCTAGCCCACCCTCTCAAGGGACTCGTACACATTTTGTCAAAGCTGTCCTAGGTGTCAACAAGTAGGGTCCATCACAAAAAGGAATCAAATGCCACTCACTCCCATCTTAGTGGTTGAAATATTTGACTGTTGGGGAATTGACTTCATGGGTCCCTTCCCAAACTCTCAGGGATAATTATAAATACTCTTAGCTGTTGATTATGTCTCAAAATGGGTTGAGGCCATTCCCACTAAGTCCAATGATCATCAAGTTGTGATTCTATTTCTGAAAGAGAACATATTTTCAAGATTTGGAATTCCTAGGGCTATAATCAGTGATCGAGAAACCCATTTCTGCAACCGCCCATTCGCTTCACTCATGTATAAGTATGGTATTTCTCATAAATTTTCCACTACATACCATCCTCAAACCAATGATCAAGCTGAGTTAGAGAATAGGGATATTAAGAAAATTCTTGAAAAAAATATCAGCCCCTCTAGGAAATATTGGTCTGAGAAACTCCTAGATGCTCTTTGGGCCTATAGAACCGCATATAAAACCATTTTAGGAATGTCCCCATACAGGTTGGTTTATGGAAAAGCATGCCATTTACCTGTTGAAATTGAGAATAATGCCTTTTGGGAAATTAAGAAAATGGATTATGACCTCTCATTGGCCAGAACAAAAAGGAAATTAGATCTCAACGAACTGGAGGAACTATGGATGGAGGCTTATGAAAATTCAAGGATCAATAAAGCTAGAGTTCAAGCCTACCAATCTAGGAATATCAAGGTCAAAAATTTTGAGCCGGGAAAACTTGTGCTCTTGTATAGTTCAAAACTTCATTTACACCCAGCAAAGTTAAGGTCTGGATGGTCAGGACCTTTCATAGTGCACCATGTGTACCCCCATGGGACAGTAGAGATTCAAGATCCCAAAAGTGGTTACATTTTCAAGGTCAATGGTCAAAGGTTAAAACCATTCGTTGAATCATTCAATAAATAGGAAATAGAGGTTGAGTTAACTGATCCAACCTATGAACCATGAAAAAATTGATAGATTTAAGGTTCAAGTCGAGCTAACGACGTTAAACAAAGCACTTCATGGGAGCCAACCCATGGTTTTCAAGTTTCCTATCATTTTGTTGTTTTAATAAAATTTATATTTTAATTAATCATTTTTATATTTGAAAAAAATAGACTATTGACCTATTCTTCTATTATGAGTATGGATGGGTATGAAAGGGGAGCACCATATTCATCCATGTCACGTGGTGTGATCCTTGAGTAATACCTTACCCAGAAATTTAAAAAGAAGACAATGTATCATCAATTTATTTTATTTTATATATATACTTATATTTTACTTATATATATATATATACTCTTTTGTTTTGTTTGTTTTTTTCCTTTTTCCACTAGGGAACTCTGCAAGAGACATGGATATCAAATGACTAAATTGGAGCAGCAAGAACTTCAAACTTCAACCACCAGGTGACTTCATTCCATGACCCTCATTTTCAATTTCCTTTTTGAACTTTCATTCTCTCCCTATACCCCCTTATAAATTTTCTTTTCTTTAAACACTGGGGACAATGTTATTTTAAGTTGGGGGGAGAAAAAATAAAAAATGATTTTGTGTAAAAAAATGATCAATGATTTGAAAAACAATTGTGAAAATTGAAGGAAAAATTCCTTTAACTTTAAACTTGGTAATACACATTGAACACTTTGAAACTGAATATCAAATAATTTATCATACCCTGATTCTGATTTTAATCCTTGTATAATTTCATGTGCATTGATTTTGGAAAGTGTGGCTGTCCAATGTGATATTTCATCGTTTATATTTTCATCCAAAAAAAAGATCACAATGCACGTCCTTTGGATAGTGGGGTATTAGTTTGAGTTCATGGGGTCCCCTAAATATATAGCATAGGTTTGGTGATCATTTTAGTTTAATATGAGTATTCAAAAAAAAATTATAAAAAAAAATTGCGCGTAGTGCAATGAAATGACCTAATGCGTGGATTTCGGCACTTGGGGATCGTGACTCCGTAGTTGTCTGGCCCAGAGTTAGTAATTTTATCTCTATTTTTGGTTATTTGAATTTGTTTTTGACTGAGTTAACTCGATATGATGCCCGAGTATGTGGGCTTCACTTGGTGACCTAAGGTCTTTGAGCCTGGGAGTCATCGGCAAAGTCTCGCTACAGGGGTTGACTCTTTTGAGTGCAACTTCAATTACCACGAAAAAATTGCAAAAACAAAAAAAACAAAAAAAAACAAAAAATTATACAAAAAAAATGAATACTCATCTTAATATTGAAATGTGATTCCACCTAGCGCTTCCGTAATTTCCCCCTTGAATAAAGATGAACCCCCCATGTCTATTGTGATGCACAACACATCCTCATACTTAATTGACATTGGATGAAATATGGAAATGAATTTGAACAAAGGAATGATCTTGGGATTGGGATCTGCTTATAAAACTATCTTGTATTAAAATATTTTTATGGGTTTCATGATTGTTTGGTATAAGGATTTTTTGGTGATCATTGTGTATTAAAATGTTTTTTGGAAAAGGGAATTCGAATTTCATATTGTTGAGATATATTTTGTTCGGGAATAGAAAAACTCAAGTTGGGGGGGGGGTGATTATCCACTAAATGGGGATAATATTCATTGGTAATATATATAATATTCATGTTCTTTATTATTCATAAACACTATTTTAGTTCATTTTACACTTTGAACAACATTTCACATTATGATTGTAATACCTTCTTAAAATGCACTATTATGTGGTACATTTTTTAACATCATTTAAAGTAACAAATGATTCATATGACTATACATATTTTAATTTGATATTTTTCTAAATTGATCTACACTCAAATATGAACATGTTTAATTCAGGGATCAACGGAGAATTCATGGAGGATGATGGAGATATTTGGCAATGAAAGGAAGCAATTCTGGAGAAGGCAGATTGGACACCAGGCCACTGATCAGACTGTGGGGACCACAATAAAGGACCAATGAATCCCAAATTTCTCGGGACTCTAGAATAAATGTAGAGTAACAAATAGAGATTCAGGATACAATTATAATTCAGCTTCCATGGTGTCCATTTAGGCATCCCAAGTTAGAGATAAAATTCTGGGCCAGATTCTGCGGCCCAGAAAAACAACCCACCAATTAAACCATATATAAAAACCCATAACTCCTTTTGGACTGATATTTTACAGGAGGTTAGAATACATCAGAGGATCCATTTTATTATTCTATGGCCCACTCTAATTCGGCAATCTAAAAGGTCTTCTAAGTGAGTCTGTTCGGTAGATGAAAGCTGGCTTCCACCTCGGGTCAAATGTGGAAATGTCCAAATTCCATAAGCTTTCCACCACCTATGGCCTACCAAAATTAATTAAGATACTTTGTACTGTTGGAGGCTCTACCCAAGGGCTCAAAAATGACTATTTAAGGTAGTGGTGTTGGAGGATTTAGGGATCCTGGGTGCTTTGTTTCATTTTAATGTTATGCTTCCAATTTGTCTTTGTAACGTTCTTCCTTCACATGTAAGTTGTTTTAATTCATCCTAGTTTCTTAATAAAAGTTCTTCTTATCCTATTATTCTATTATTCTCCTTATCACTTTGATACCGTTGGTTTAAGGTGTGAACTTGTTCATACCAAACCTTGTGAGATTATCACACAACAGTGGAGTGATTGTTATTTTATTGCGTTTTTTTACTTCTCCATTTCCTCCCTCATGAGTTTACTTTCCTCTTCCATTGAAACCATAGAATAAATGGAGGGATAACCCACTTATGGGTTGATCCAAGGGAGTAGCAAGGTTATGGATTGGATGTTATTTATCACCTCATGAATGTATAATCACTTCTTTAATTGAGATATTTATTTGATGATTTTTAAACACCATCATCCTTGTTGAATTTAAGGCCACACACTTCAAGTGCTAATACGAAACTTTACCTTGAAGTGCTCAAAACTTTGATCCTTCAAGTGTATAGGTGATTAGTATTAAAGGGTGTAGGAATTAAACCAGTAAGTGATGATGTTGTTTTATCTCCTTAAATGAACCCATCTCAAATATAAGAAATTGAAATCATTAAAAAGGAAATATGCCCAATCCACCCTGAGCGATAACCTAGGATCAACTCATTATTTTAAATTGAATTCACTTAAGTATCTTAGAGTTACTTTAAACCCATATAAAAGCAACCCAAGTTGGCCACTTCATAGCCAAAAATAGTATTTATAATTTGCGTGTCTATAGGTTACTTCTTAGGTCTCTGTGGATTCGACAACCCAAGCTAGACTACAAGGACCGTTCTACCTTCATCTCTTGGGTAAATTTGAGCGAGAATCAAGTTTCATTATATTAGTAGGATACTATCAATGATTAGTTCAAAAAATTTCTCGATTAGCTGAACTATTAACCAAGTTGAAATATAAAAGGGTTATGTTAATATGGTCATAATAATGTATGGAATGTTTTGAAGAATTAAATATGATATTTTTCAATGAATCAATATTGACATTACCATAGAGAAGGGATAAATTCTTTATATATAGTGACACATCATAAAAAGGACTTAGATGTTTCATTAGGAAGAATGATAGAGTTGTTTCATATTCAACAAGGCAGTTAGTGATCCATTAAATGTAGTATCTAACCCATAATATTGTGTTTAAAACCATAATAATTGCATTAAACATATACAGACACTACCTTTATGGTGAAAAATGTGAAATATATTCAGATAAAAAGTTAGAAATACATATTCTCATAGAAAAAGATCAACATGAGGAAATGAAAATCGTTATAACTACTCAAGGATTATAATTTCTCAATACACTAACTCCATGGGAAGGAAAATAAGGTTTATGATGTGTTTATTTGGAAAGATCATGGAGTTTTGAATAAAATGCAGATTAAAAAAGATCATATATTTATGGATTTAGTAAAGTTGGATATGGGGCTTGTTAAGGAAGGGGAAACATCACAATGACTCCAACTAATTAAAAAACACCTAAATTAGAGAAAATAAAATGGTATTAGCTTGATGATGATATTATTAAAAATAATATAACAGCTGTAAATGATGGTAAGTTAGCTGACTTCATTTATGAAGATGGTATTTTAAAATTTGTAATGAGGTTATGTGTTCCATCCATACCTGAGCTATAGATATAATTATTATTTCAAACACATAGTTTAAATTTTTTTATACACCCTAGTACCTACAAATTTTTTTTGTATTTAAAGGAAAATTTTTATTGGGATGATATGAAATAGGAAATTGAATACTATTTGTCACGATACTTGGTTGGTAAATAGGTAAAGGCTAAGAGAATACATCTTAAAGGACTCATGAAAACTCTAACTTTTTCTATATGTAAATGGTATTATATTACTATAGAATTTGTCCCTAGATTTTAGAATATTCTGAGAAATAATTATTTAATACAAGTTATTGTTGATCACCTTACCAAGTACAAACATTTCCTCACCATATGGAAAGATCTAACCTTTGATCGCATTATGTGAATCTATATTCATAAAGTCACAAGAAATTATAGTGAACCTATTTTGATTGAATATTATTGTTACATATGTTTTATATAAAAATTATAAAAGACTATTCTAAAGGATCTCAACAACAAGATACATTTTAGCATAGAGTATCCTCCTAAAACTGATAGTCAGTCTGAAATAACTATTCAGGCATTAGAATAAATATTGAGGTTATCCTCACTTGACTTTCAAGGTATGTAGGATCAATAATTACCTTTGGTGGAATTAAAATATAATAATAGCTTCTATTCAAGCATTAAAATGGTACCATCTGAAGTATTGCATGAAAAGAGCTTTCATACCTCAACTTGTTGGGACAAATGTTTTGAATGTATGATTGTTGACCAAGATCTTATTAAAGAGAAAATGGTGAAAGTGAATTCTATTCAAAATCTTATTAAGGGACACTGATGTAGTTAAAAAAAACTTTGTTTACAATTGAAGGAAGGATATAGAATTTCAAGTTGGAGATCAGTTTTTCTTAAAGGTATCATTATGGAAATGTTTCATAAGGTTTGGAAATAAATTGAAACTAAGTACTAGGTACATCGTGCCTTTAGAAAATTTAAAAATAATAATAATTGTGGATTATTTTTAAAAAAATCCATCTAAAATTTCTAAAGTTCATAATGTGTAACATATATATTTATTAATTAATAACATTACAAGTCTAATTCATGTCCTCACTAATGAGGAGATTGATTTGGAACAAGATTTATCTTAATGTGAAAGCCTTTCCAAATTTGGATGACTCATCCGATAGAGGTATTTTATGAAAATCATAAAATAAAAGAGGCAATGTGGGAACTGAAATAAATTATGATGAATATATACCAAAATTAGATCATGAGGTTACATTATATAAATCTTGAGGATTCAATTACTAAAGGAGGGAAGAATCTAGCACCCATGATGTCGTTATATTATGTAATGTTTTCTTCCAACAGAAAATAGTATAATTCACATATATTAATTCAATAATGTGATTAAAACATAAATTATCAAATAATATATATATAATTTGAATAAATTATTTTCAGTTTTGAATTTATCATTTTAAAATTTGATTATGATGAATTTTCTAGATTTTTTAGAATATCTAATTTTTAGGTGAATACTATAAAATACTGATTTTACAAAACTATCACTTTTATGAAATTGTAATGATATAATAATAACATTAAGGTTTATGAAAAAAACTTTTATAGACCAAATATATATTCAATAAGTAATATAATATATATAAAAATATAATCCTGAACATAGAAATAAATTCTTATCATTTTTTAAATTTAAGTAATATATTTTTTTCAAATAAAAATAGTATTTTGTTATTTTCAATTTATCAATTATTTATAGGGTTGTTTTTTTAGTTTTCTTTAAAAGATAAAAATTTATCTCTTTATTTTACATAATCCAATTAATTCCCTATCAATCAACATTAAACTTTATTTTTCTATAAAATAATTTTTTTAATTAAAATGCATTTTTGTGGAAAACTATTTTTCATCACGTTGTGCAGGTTTCTTTAAAAATTATTTTATCCATCATAAATAAATTCAATTTGATTAAATGTACTCTATATTTGTAATAATAATTTATAAATTTATTAATTAGTTCACGTAAACTTTTTTCATCATGAATAGTAACTTTTGAAAAAAAATCTCTATAGAAATAGTTATAATGTGTTAGAAGGGTTAAAACTAAACATATAAGGGTTAAAATTACATAAAAACATATAAAATACTATTTTATTGTCTTATTGTGACCACATATTTTCTAATATTATAATATGCATCATTTTATTATTATTTTCTTTTATTAAGACAAAAATAAATGTTAATCTTTTGAAAAATACCAATTATGTCCTCTCCCTCACTTATAAAAGGATACCATATATTATCTCTTCTCCACACTTCATGATACACTTAGATCAACCAATCCCTATCCAAATTATTTATAACATCCCTCCAAAAATTATTGAGATCCCATTTTGATCATAATGTCGTCTAATTAAGGATTTATTTAGAATCCTAAGGAAGTTTTCTGAAGTAGGGGTATAGTTTTTTTACAAAGTGTTTATTTTCATTTCTTATTTTATCTCCTTAAATACTATCTTAAAAATTATGATATAATAACATCCAAATATAACATATAATTAAATTTTATTATTTTTATGTTATAACCATTTTCATCTACTTATCCATCAAATAAAAAATAAAAAACATCGTTCATGTGAACGTGCGAACTACCGCCTCGTGAAGATGATGTATTTCATTTTTCATCACCGTCTCCTATGGTTGGTCATAATGATTAATCCAAATGAAAAAAATACTATATTAATTATATTTATTAAATAATTATTATTTTTTAAATATAATATATAATTTACAATCTTACCCTTCCACCTGTTAGAAAAATGATAGTGTCTCTCATGCGTACATGTGGACTAACACCTCCATGAAACGGTATGGTTCATTTTCTGTGTCTAAGTTTAAATAATGATTATAAATATAAATTTAATGAATATATAGATTATATTTTTATCATTATTAAAATTATGGATATTATTTAACGATGATTAATATTCAATGACTGAAATTGAAACTTACATGAAAAAATAAAATAGATTAACACTCAAAAACAACACTTTTGATAAATATTTATTGATAAAAAAGTGTTGACATGTTATAATTGGATAATATATGATATTTTAATTATGTACATGGTTATATTATATAAATATTAAAAAATTAAATTTAATATATAATAGGTTAAATGCACTTACAAAGAAATTCAGACATGATGTAAGGGTTTATTTCACAATCTCATCTTTATTTGGAATTATTTATGTTTTTTTGGGATAATTATATGATATTTATTTATTAAATGTAACAAAAAAATTATGAAATAATAAAATCTTATTCAATAGAATATGTGGCACAAAACATTGAGTTTATCTTACAGTACACGCAACATTGAGTTATCTTGCATTGCACGCCAGACTGAGTTTTACTGAACAAAAATAAACTATTAATATTATTATTTAAAAGGATAGAAATCACACATACCATGAAATTGGAGAGAATGAATAAGATTAGAAAAATTATTAAAATACATATATTATGCACATTTATTGGTTATCTATTTATTATATATAAAATTAAAAACATTTGAATGGAAAAATATTTGTTTTATGAACAATAATATTTTTTCTAAAAAGGTTGTTTAATCATGCTTGGCCCACATAAATTAAAAATAAGTTTTAAAACTAGTAGAAAATTTATATTAAAAAATAAAATTAATTTTTTAAATATTAATGCCAAAAGAATATTGGGGTGAATTTTTGGTATTTTTGTGATAAGTTTAATTTTTTAATGAATACTAAAAAATACTGAATTTTAATTCAAAACTACCTTTTATTTTAAATAATTTATAAGGATATACTATACTATAAATTTGTTTCATAGTAAAATTAGATCAATTTTATATAAATTAATTAATTTTAATAAATTTTAATCTTTTTCATATTGAATTTAGATATAAATCCATTTCAATATTTTGAACATTTTCACTTTAAAAACTAACTTCCTCATCATGCCTACGAGATTGATTTTAAATTAAATTCTGAACTTTTATATGTGTTGAATTCATAAAAATGGATTCAATATTTTTAATCATAATAATTTATAATATATAATATGGCCAAATTTATTTTTTTATTAAATTTATTATAAAAAACTAGTTAAAATTTATTACTATGATTAAGGTAAAAACAAGTCTACTTAGTGATTAAAAATAGATTATAAGGTGTTAAATAAATTACCAATTTTTCTAACACCCATTTTCTAGAAATATTTCGAACCTAAGTACCTTAGGATATAGTTTTATGAGTTATTGGTGTACTATTCCACGAAACAGATCTATAAAATAAGTTAAGTAAGAAAACAAGACAAAAAAGGAACCTTACTTACCTTTAATATTTATAATGTTTTGAGATAGGGATGAAAAATAATTATTTTTTATAAATATTATTTTGAAATTAAAATTAAATTTTTATCTATATATTTCACATTAATTTTGTATATATTAAATAATTACTTTAAATGCTTAATAAATGAAAATGTAAGAAATATGTAGTTAATTATAACTAAAATAAATGATACTAAAAACATTAAAAGTGAATTAAATTGAATGAATTATTGTATTAAAATAATATTTTTTGATAGATATTTAATTTTAAAAAGGATTAATCTTTATTTATTCAAATTATATCATTGTATTGATATTTTTAAAATCAAATTAAATAAACAATGTCAAAATTGAAAATAATGTTATTTTATAATAAATGATATTTTATTAAATGATTTATGATTATAAAAATCCAATCTTATGAAAAATTATTTTTAAATATCAATAAATATAAAATATTTTCTATTCATGGATAAATTGAGATTTTATAATGAACACATTAATACCTAAATAGAAGAAACATTCTTAGCATAGTTATGGTTAAAGTAGTGTTTTTTCACATTACTTACGCTTCTGTAAAAATTAATTTCCAACACACATGTGATTTTTATTTTATAAATTATTTGTAATATTTAGAATAATTGGGTACAAATTATATAATAAATATCAATTTAATTTAGTATTAGTGAATAAATTTCCTAGGTTAGAAAATGAGTTACCTTAATAAAATCTAAAATGGAAAAAGTAAGGAAACTTAGAAGTTAAGGAACAATATTAAAAAAATACACTTATTTTTGTGTGATGGATGTGTTTATTGACCAAATAAACCCTCCCCACCATTATTATTAAATTTTTGGGCACATGAGATAATGGAGACCACACGATAGTGAATTATTTTGAGTAATACAATAATGAAACACCTCCTTAACTATAAAAGGGAACTTACTCTTCCCCCTTCTTTAAACCTCCCAAGCCATTTTATTGACCATAAACTAAAAAAATCAATTCCTAGATTCCCTCCCCTCAACCTATAGGAATTATTTTTCACATAAATTAAACATTTTAATGTTTTAGTGAAAGCCTAATTAGGATACCCGAAGATGATGAAGTATTCTTCTAAAATCATTTTTATTTTATTTGATCCACCTCCTTAAATTCAAATTATACCATGGTTATATAATAACATCAGTATATTTAGTATAATGATATGTTTTTATTTTAAGGATATAGATTTAAATTTCACACAAATCCATCAAATGGGTTATAAAATCATCATTCGTGAGTATGGAGGACTACCACCTCTTGAACCGATGTAGTTATTTTTTTCATTACCACCTTTCAAGGTTGATAATAATGATGGATTTATAGTTTATATATAATATATATTATATTTATGATTTTATTATTCTTCTGGAATTAGTATATCACACATACCTTAATGATTTCAATTTTTTGGGAATACGATATCGTCACTCATGTTTACGACGGACTACCACTTCATAAACCGATGTGATTCGTTCACGCTTTTCATTGAATGTATTACGGATGGGTTTAAAAAAATGTGATATACATGAAAAAAAATTATACTGAAATTAAATATATATAGATATATAATTTACTTTTTTTCTTTCACTATGACAAGAAAATGGAAACCACGTTCATACATACGTATGACCTACCATCTACATGAATGATGTATTTCATTTCATTTCACAAAATTTTAAAGATTAATCTAAATACATATATACTGAATACAGATGATATTTCAATAATTTTTTAAATTCTAGAGTTTATGAAATCATGATCTATATAAGTGGAAAAAATAACAAGTTAAAACATACTTGAAAAACAAGGCAATTAACACATGAAATAATGAAAATAATGAAGTATTATTGAAAAACGAGTGATAAGATGTTATAAAAGGATCAAATATAACATTATAAATATAGATATGGTTATTCAATGTTAATAACATACTTAAAACCATTATTTAGGAGGTTAAATAGAGTTATACCAAAAATAAGCGTAAGGTAAAGGATTTCTTCTCAATTTACAATCCATTGATAATTAATTATCTCTCTCAATCCAAATCCATATTTTTGAATTTCAAATAATACATTTTTAGGAAAAAATGGGACCCCATAAAAGTATTTTTGATACTAGAACCATTCGTGATATAATAAAAATTCAAAAAAGGAATCTTCAGCCCTTAATATCAAATTCAAACTTCAAAATGAAAAGAAAAATATCCAACATCGATCCTAGTTCCCTCTATAAACTCCCTGGTCCCTCTAAAACCTCAGGTCATAAAACCTAGATCTCTTTGTCTAAAAAATATCCTCAAATCACCATCTCCTCCAATAAAACCCCCTAAGAAAGAAGAAACTCAAACAAAACTAGAAACACTGCCATCAATGAACCTTGAAACAAGACATATCTAATGGGAATTGAATTGAAAATTATGAAGTGGTATAATTTATTATGAAATATCACTTTATTTTGTGATTTTAAATTTCTTTTAAAACAATAAATTTATTGTAATTATTTGTTATTGGAAATTACATTTCTATTGAATATCCAAATTCTGGTGTCGTGGAAATGATTATTTCTTAAACGGTGTACCATTTTAACATATGTTGTTTAATTTTAAATATATTTCTTAATTGGGGAAATATTTATAAATATTTATCCTTTTTTCAATAAAGATATTTGATCAGGCACATCTTTTATTAAACAAATCGATTATTTGATATATGATAAATACTTTGGATTGGTATGAAAGAGGTTGGGGGATGTTTAAGGTAATCCCCTCAATATTTCAGTAGTTGAATTAGATGAATGAGTTGGGAAAATCAGATATGTTTTTACCCATTATGTTTTAAACCATATCATGAAAGGCCTTGATTGTACACTTTCCATGTGCCTTGTAAACATGGAGTCTAATATTTAATATTTTCTTTTATTGAAGATTCAGTTGTTATTATTATCCATGATATTTTTTATAAAAAATTATATATATATTCATTTCCTTATTAATTTATTAATTAAATAAAAAATGTTCTAGTTATTTACCTTTCCATATTGATTATGCCTTATCTAGATATTTACGTGGCATGTGTGTTTAGTTCTCTACCCTTCCTTATTGATTATGATTATTGATTCATGATATCTTCCACTATAATTAACCCTTAATAAGAATTTGATCTCACCCTTATATTTTTTTCCTTTCCTCGGGATATGAAGTTGAATTCTTGGAATGTGTCTCAATGATGATGAGATTTTAATTTTATTATAATTTTTTTTCCTAAAGTAATATGGGCATCATGCATAAAATTTGGTTTTCCAACACTACTAAAATATCTAATCATTGGGGAATTAAACCTAGTATATATGATAATGTAAAAAAGTAGGTTACCATCTCTAGGATACATGGGTTAGGGTGGATAGAGATAGAGTATGTTTAATAGAATCCTTAAGAACTAGATTTAGAAAAAAAAGATTATAGAACATAAACATATGGTATAAATTGAGTATAAGTATAAATCCCCAACCTTGAACATTACTTAATCTTGAGTTTTTTTAAGAATACACATTGTGTATCTTTTCAGGTTTAGAGTTTTAGAGAATTAAGACATAACTATTACATCTCACAAGATTACAAAGTAGGCACTTCTACTCAGTTTCCATTTTTTTCATAAAATAAAATCTATTAAAAAGAAACATGTCTAGTTCATGTTTTAGATATCATGTCTTTCCTTGATCCCATCCTTGTCCCTATTCACCTTTAAGTCTTGTGGAAAACATTTTAAAAACTTGGGGTGAGCGTAAAAATCTCAGTAAGGGATATAAAAATACGGAAAGAAAACATTAGTCCATGTATACATAAGAATCAATGAAATCATATTTTACTCATAAAACATAAACACTTTAAAATAACTTATGAAATCTTAAGATTTATGAATAAATCATGGAAATCATAAGACATAAAGGTAACTTGAGGCATTTATAACATTATTACGTAGGGAGTAACCCTCATGGTTACGTTTGGAATACCCACCACAGTATATTCCATAAATAGCTTCGGAGAAACCTTAACATTTAACTCCTTTGCGTTACCCAATGCATTAGAGAGATATCACAGGCTCACCTACCCTTAGTTTATCATGGAACCACCCGTCTTCATAAACAATTCCTAAGAACCATAACATAATCATATCACATAAAACATGCACAAAGAAAACATAACATTTCCACATTTCAATCATAAGGTATCAATACAACACATTGATATAATCAAAACATTATCAAAACCATTTTCAATACCAAAATAAAAGAAAAGTAAAACATGGTATTTATTTTTAATTTAAAAAAAGTTTTGGCTTGTAGAGAAATCTGAAACTCAAATAATGGTCATGGTGGTGGAAAAGTCATTATCGCCGCATACGTAAGACAAAAACATTCCCTTTTTTCGTCTAGTAAAAGGCTTCATAAAAAAATATTCCTTTTGAATAAAAGTAAAAGTCAAAGGGGTTTATACACCGTATAAAATAAAGTTGTGTGTAAAACAAAATATGCCTCAATGAAAGAAGATTGAGACAAAGTCCCGTACAAAGTCGGTATCCTTAGATTAAGGATAAATCAATAACATGATTATGTGTGGAAAATATAAATACAACTGACATAAGAGGATATTAAGTGTAAAACAATAGGAGGTAATCCATACATATTCATAGTACGACATAATCAAGAAGTAGAGGTTTGATCCAAATAATTGAAATTGGGTTATGAAGTTCCCTTACAGAAATTTGACAGTCTAACGACGCCACATTAAAATTTAATAAATGAGTTGATGAGAGAGAAAAGGGTATATCGTCACTTGGACAGAATATTTATAGCAATAAGGATATATAAGAACATATCCCAACACAAAAAGTTGTAAATTAAATACCTAACAAAATAAGTCCTTTAAAAAGAGGAGGGTGAATGGTTCCCTTACCGATTTGGGTAAATTTCGAAACGTACACCCCATGAATGAAGGACCAAACAATGCTGATGTAAATACCCATAAATGAGAATATATTACACAAAGAGTAGAATCATGGTCAGTAAATACACCACTCAATGGAGATATTGACTAATATAGCATGAATCTCACAGGAATAAAAAGTGAGACAAAAACCCCATACCTCATTGTAATCAATTGAGTCGTATGACCAAAAGTTAATAAACACAATATGAATCACAAAATACCATGAAAATAAATAGAATAATGATAATATATATCAAATGTAAGAACACAATACACCACATGCAATAAATAAGTGGCGAACAATGGGAATCTCATGGAATTAAAAGTGAGATAAGATATCCCCTTACGAAAATTCGGCAGCCTAACGACGCCACTTAAAACATCCAAAAATAGATTGAAGGTATAAATTAGGGCCTCTCATAATATGAACATAATAATTACAGTAAGAGTAATATAGAATAATATCCCAAAACATAAGAATGAGGATCTTAAAAGAAGTGACATAAAAGAGAGTACTTAAAAAGAAAGAGAGAGGTTGGATCCCTTACCTCAAGTCTGACTTGTGTTGTTCGTTTATTTATATTCCTAAATAATAAAATTTGGTAAATTAATAATTTCTTAAGGAACTAATTTTAAGTTTATTATTCAATTAATATAACATATTTTAATTTTATAATATTTATTTAATTATGTGAGTTCATATCAGACATTTTTGTCGATGTTCGGTACATGAGTCAAAAATGAACTTGTTTGAAAAGAATTGTCCATGTAGTTATAAATACATCATCTCCAGAATAGTATTAATGATTTTAATATCATATATATATCCAGTATATATTCTTTTTATATTATTCCATAACATTTGGAGCTAAAAAATGAAATGCACTGTTCATGGAGACGGTAGGCCGTGCATACGCATGAATGCTACTTTCATTTGTTTGTCACATTAATGGAATTAAAACTAAATGAGATATATATATATATTATAATTAAAGTATAATATATATTTTATATAGGTCACATAAGCTCATTAATTTCATTCTTTATACATTCCATGTATTGCATGAACAAGTCACATCACTTGAGGGGGCGGTAGTCCACACTTCCTCAAATGAAAATATCACATTTGCACAACATGAAAAGCATAAAGGTATGTTTTAAATGTAAAATACAGAAGAATAGATAAGAAATAAATATAATATATATGATAAATAAATATAGTTCCATCATAATGGCTACCATGATATGTGGTAGGAGAAGATAGAACAATCATCGTTTCGTGAGGCAGTAATTCACCAGCCACGGAAATGGTATGTTCTTTAACCATTAGATAGAGGTGTGTGTAATTGTAGCTCAAATAACTCTCATAAAAACATCCTAATATATTTAATATACTGGTGTTGTTACAAAATAAAGGAATAAAAAGAGTTTAATGAGTTGTAGAAGCAAAATAAAACAAAAGAACATAAGAAAAGACATTACCTTTAAATCGGGTAACTCCCTTTGGTTTGAACCAAAAGGATTTCTGGAAGTGCATTATGCATAAGGTATGGATTTTAAGATGAATAGAGGGATGTGTAGAGTTAAAATGAGTAGATTTTTGTCAATCCAAAGGCTTGAGAGATGTGGGTAAGGGGGTAGAGGTGGGGGCCTTTTATAAGAGGGAGGATGGGCACTCTTGGAAAGTCTTGAAAAATTACTTTATTATAAAATTACTTTTGGATATAAAAGGTACCAAAATTATATATTTTGAGGATAAGGTGATAAGGGTTAGAAATAAACCCATACAATAGGTTTTTGACATGTGTAGGTTGTATATTTTTACCTTATCTTCTCATTTTATTTAAATCGTTCATTAATGAGGTAATCACTGCATCATCACGGTGTCGTAAATAAATTTATTTATTTAATGTCTAAAAATTATAATGAATTAAGATCATGTAGGAAATATTTTATCTTTCCAAATAATTTTTATATTCAAAGAGATAATTTATGTAAACAAAATTAAAATTATTTTACTTAGGTGATACATACTTTGGTTACATTTTCTTTTATTTAAAAAATATATGATAAAAGTTCACTATCACACTAAAGTGATTCCATGGGGTCCCAAGGTTGGAACAAGTCATACAATGGTCAAAAATTACACCAAAAATATCATTAGGACACATTTTGGGGAATTTTATATTTTTATGATATTATTTTATTACCCTTAACTACCCGATTACTAATTAAACACGACAATTAAAGATAATTACCGTCGTTACTATTCATAATGTCCAAAAACAAAAGAGTCTTAATTACATAATTTGGACCTTATGATTCCAAATATGGAATCAATTTTATCAAATTATTTACAAAAAATTGCATTAATTAATTTAAAATAATTCCCGTTGTCAAAACCAAAGACAGATTTTAAAGAAGTAAAATCTCTCAAAAGATTGATTTGTTTTTATATCCAATTTAAAAGTGAAATTACATAAAATGACCAAAATTGTATTAAATGATAAAAACATAATTAAATTACACCTTAAAACCAATTAAAATGACAATCTAACTATAGAAATAAATTGGATGAAAAAGCAATTTTGAATTAAAATGCAGTATTTTTCACTATTCATTGAAAATGAACATTTGTCAGAAAGATACCAAAAATTCACCCTAAGCTATATTTGATATTCCAAATTCAAAAATTATATCAATTTTACCAAATTAAAAACATATAAGTTTAATTAATTAATTTTATAATCAATTCCCACTGTCAAAACAAATAGCATGTTTTTAAGAAACAACATCTATTAAAAGATTGACACTTGTTTATGTCAAATTTCAAAGTGAAATTAATTCAAATTACTACTATTGTATTAAATGGTAATGATATATTTTAATTACACTTTAAAACCAATTAATAATATAATCTGACCATATAAATAAATTAGACTAAAAGGAGGTTTTGAATTAAAATACAACATTTTCACTATTCATTAAAAAAATGAACATTATCAGCAAAATAACAAAAAATTACACAAAGTAAATTTTGATGTCTTTATTATAAAGAAGGATTTTATTTTGTAAAATATAACATATAAAATTTTCAAAAATAGTTTTAAAAAGGGTTCTCCATCAAAAGGCGGTTAATCGACCTTTTAAATAATATTAGAAGATTTATGCTTAAAATTTGATTCATTTTCATTTTAAGCCTCTAACTTTTATTTGGCTAAATGAAAAAATATTTTACAAGAATATATAATAATTTGGTAGTTAGTTCTATTCATTACTTCCATTACAATGGCAAGGAGTTAACTACCATTTAAAATAACATTATTATATTATTAGTGTGCAACGTAAGATTTCATAGAAACTCATTGTTGCATATTGGGTATGCAATTGAACATAGCATTCCCTTTAAAGTAATATTAATATTTTATTCACAAATATTAAAAAATATGAAAATGTCATATTCTTTATTTACCTGGGATGTTACATCCTTCCACCTTTTGGGAATTGCGTCCTCGCAATTTTAAAATTGGGAATGGAAATTTCATTGAAAGCCTCACATAAGAAAAGGAGTCAATTAAACCGTCAATTTAAAAGAAAGAAATAGAATTAAAAAGGTCACCCGAGTTAACCCATACCAGGGGTCCATGAAAACATGGATATGGAGGAGAAAAAAAGGGTCATGTTCTGATGGAGAGTGATAAAAAACATGATTAGGAGAAAGTTAACCCCAAGAAAATCACAAACTTATGATGGGTTAAACGGTATTTGATTCCCCAGTATGAAATGTTAACAGACAACATTTTTGTTTTGAGTTACTTTTCATAGAGAAATTTATTTATGAGCTTAACTAAATCATAAGGAAACATACTCACTTGTCATGTAGACTTTCATCTTTTACTAGATTTCTAACACAAACTCAAATTTTCTCCAAACGATGAGTATTTCAGGATGACTTGTTCAAATTAAGAGGGCTATAATCAACTTATAGAGAATCAACTAACCCAAAAAAGTTTAACTATATATTTCCCATGTCTTTATACCTTAACCAAAACCAAAAATTGTTAGTACAAGATCAGATAACACCCAAAAAAGATAATCCTTTATGAAAGGGAATACTACTCGTAATCTCCAAAATTTGTCCAACAAAACCCAAAGTTCATCAAAGACCATTAAATAAACAACTATCCATAAAATTCATCAAATTAATCCAAACTAAAAATTAAACCCAAGTCTCTGAAGGATTTAATCACATAGCCTTCCAAGATAAATCTTAACATTTATATCCAAATAACATTAGTTACTCTTAAAGTCTCATACTGAAAATTAACTAATCTAATCACATATCCTCCATGATAGGCAAATAATTTCCATAGATAACCAAAAATAAACTTATTCCTGATTCATAAGATCGTATAACTAAAACGAATTTGTTATACTAACCAGGGACTTCACGTAGTCCAGTGGTTGGTGATAAATACCAGTCACACTTTGGTTGTGGGTTCGATTCCCACTGCTTTTTCTGACACGACGGGATGTCATACAGTCTACGTGTTGTCCTTTTTCCAAAACTATATAATTCTTAAAACATTACCCAAAAAGAGATAAAATTATCAAAAATAACCATAACATAATTTAACCTCAAGTTTATCTCATTCCTTTCATTTTCAATCATAACATATAGTAACCCATAATTACCTCAAAAGTAAGGATCATATAAACCCTAATGGTTACCTTTATAATTATTACCTGAACTTACACATCGAGTTGGTTATCTCATACATGATACATTAGAGAACTCACCAATGTTCAATTGGTTAATCATGACTCCTGATATTTGGTTGAGAAAAACCACAAGGGTTCTCATTGCAGCTCCCATATAATTCAGTTCTTCTTTCAGAAAACCATCACAGTTTTCTTCACATCTACTGTTACTTTGGTGCCATCTAGATCCAGCCATTTAATAAAACCATAAAGGTCAGTGTGAGTATATAATTAGAATCATCATATAGTAATGAGGCAGATAAACACTAAGAAATACTTATCCAAGTTATCTCAAACTCATTCCAACTTTATAAAAAAACAATGACACCATCCAATATACTAACCATTGTGGTTATCGAAAACTTATCACTTATAATTAAATAACACTCTAACATCTAAAGTTATCTAAATCAACCTTTCATACCAACTATAAGGCCGTATCCTTGAACATTACTTAATCTTGTGTTTTTTCAAGAATATAAATTGAGGATCTTTTTAGGTTTAGAGTTTTAGAGAATTAGGACATAACTATTACATCTCACAATATTACAAAGTAGGCACTTCTACTCAGTTTCCATTTTTTTCATAAAATAAAAACTCTTAAAAAGAAACATGTTTTGTTCCATGTTTTAGATAGCATGTCTTTCCTTGATCCCATCCTTGAACCTATTCACCTTTAAGTCTTGTGGAAACCATTTCAAAAACATGGGGTGAGCATAAAATGCTCAGTAAGGGATATAAAAATACGGAAAGAAAACATTAGTCCATGAATACATAAGAATCAATGAAATAATACTTTACTCTTAAAACATAATCAATTTAGAATACCTTATTAAATCACAAGATTTATGAATAACCCATATAAATCAGAAGGCGTAAGGTAACTTGAGGCATTCGTAACATTCTTACGTAGGGAGTAACCCTCATGGTTACGTTTGGAATACCCACCACAATATATTCCCTAAATCTATTCAGAAAAACCATAGAGTTTAACTCCTTCACATTACCCAATACATTAGAGAGCTATCAAGGGCTCACCCGCCCATATTTTATCACAGAACCACCCGTCTTCATAAACAATGCCCATGAACCATAACATAATCATATCACATAAAACATGCATAATGGAAACATAACATTTCCACATTTAAATCACATGGTATCAATACAACACATTGATATAATAAAAACATTTTCAAAACCATTTTCAATACCAAAATAAAAGAAAAGTAAAACATTGCATTTATTTTTCATTTAAAAAAAAGTTATGGCATGTAGAGGAAGCCGAAACTCAAATAATGGTCACGGCGGCAGAAAAGTCATTGTCGCCACATATGTAAGACGAAAACATTCACTTTTGTCATTTAGTAAAACACTTAGTATAAAAAAGATTCCTTTTGAATAAAAGTAAAAGTCAAAGTGGTTTATACACCGTATAAAATAAAGTTGTGTATAAAACAAAATATGCCTCAATGAAAGGAGATTGAGTCAAAGTCCCTTACAAAGTCGGTATCCTTAGATTAAGGATAAATAAATTACATGATTATGTGTGGAAAAGATTAATACACCTGGCATAAGAGGATATTAAGTGTAAAACAATTGGAGGTCCTCTAAAAATATTCATCGTACGACATAATCAAGAAGTAGAGGTTTGATCCAAAAAATTAAAATTGGGTTAAGAAGTTCCCTTACAGAAATTTGACAGTCTAACGACGTCACATTAAAATTTAGAAAATGAGTTGATGAGAGAGAAAAGGGTATCTCATAGCTTGGAAATAATTTTTATAGAAATAAGGATATAAAAAAACATATCCCAATATAACAAGATGTAAATTAAAAGACCTAACAAAATAAGTCTTTTAAAAAGAGGAGGGTGAAAGGTTCTCTTACCGATTTGGGTAACTTTCGAAATGTACACCCCATGAAAGAAGGACCAAACAATGCTAATGTAAATACCCATAAATGAGAGTATATTACACGGAGAGTAGAATCATGGTCAGTACATACACCACTCAATGTAGATAGTGAATAATATAGCATGAATCTCACGGGAATAAAAAGTGAGATAAAAACCCCATACCTCATTGTAATCAATCGAGTCGTATGACGAAAAGATAATAAACACAATATGAATCACAGAATACAATGAATATAAATATAATCATTATAATATATATCAAATGGAAGATCACAATACACCACATGCAATAAATAAATGGCGAACAATGGAAATCTGACGGAATTAAAAGTTAGATAAGATATCCCCTTGCGAAAATTCGACAGCCTAATGGCACCACTTAAAACATCCTAAAATGGATTAAATATATCAATTAGGGTCTCTAATCATATTAACATGAAAATTAAATTAAGATTAATATATAATAACATCCCAAAACATAAGAAATAGGAGCTTAAAAGAAGTGACATAAAAGAGAGTACATAAAAAGAAAGAGAAAGGTTGGATCCCTTACCTCAAGTCCGACATGTCTTATTCGTTTCTTTATATTCATGAATAATAAACATTAGTAAATTAATAATTTATTAAGGAACTCATTTAATGTTTATTATTCAATTAATATCACATATTATAATGGCATAATATTTAGTTAATTATGTGAGTTCATATCAGACGTTTTTGTTGATGTTCGGTACATGAGTGAAAAATGAACTTGTTTGAAAAGAATTGTCCATGTAGTTATAATTACATCATCTCCAGAATAGTATTAATGATTTTAATATCATATATATATCCCGTATATATTCATTTTATTCTATTCCATATCATTTGGAGCTAAAAAATAAAAATCACTATTCATGGAGATGGCAGGTCGTACGTACGCATGAACGCTACTTTCATTTCTTTGTCACATAAATTGAATGAAAACTAAATGAGATATATATATATATATTATAATTCCTGTATAATATATATCTTATATAGGTCACATAATTTCATTAATTTCATTCTTTATACATTCTATGTATTGAATGAACGAGTCACATCACTTGATGGGGCGGTAGTCCACACTTCCTCAAATGAAATTATCGCATTTGCACAACATGCAAAGCAAAAAGGTGTGTTTTAAATATAAAATACAGAAGAATAGAGAGGAAATAAATATAATATATTTAATAAATAAATATATTTCCATTATAATGGAAACCATGAGAGGTGGTAGGAGAAGATAGAACAATCATCGTTTCGTGATGCAATAATTCGCCATCCACAAAAATAGTATGTTCTTTAACCATTAGATGAAGGTGTGTGTAAGTTTTTCTTGAATAATTCTCAAAAAAACATCCTAGTATATTAAAGATACTATTTTTGTCACAATGTAAAGGAATAAAAAGAGTTTAAGGAGTTGGAGAAGAAAAATAAAACAAAAGAACATAAGAAAAGACATTACCTTTAAATCGGGTAACTCCCTTTGGTTTGAACCAAAAGGGTTTCTTGAAGAGCTTTATGTATAAGTTAAGGCCTTTAGGATGAAGAGAGGGATTTGGAGAGATAAAATGTGCAGAGTTTGGTCGAGCCAAAATCTTGAGAGGTGTGGGTAAGGGGGTAGAGGTGGGGGCCTTTTATAAGAGGGAGGAGGGGCACTCTTGGAAAGTCTTGAAAAGTTACTTTATTATAAAATTATTTTCGAATATTAAAGGTCCCACAATTATATATTTCGAGGATAAGGAGATAAGGGTTCGAAATCCACCCATGCAATAGGTTTTTGATAAGTTTAAGTCTTAGTTTTTTCCCTTATCTTCTCATTTTATTTAAATCATTCATTAATGAGGTAATCACTGCATCATCACGGTGTCATAAATAAATTTATTTATTTAATGTCTAAAAATTATAAAAAAATTACCATCATGTAGGAAATATTTTTATATTTCCAAATAATTTTTATAGTCAATGAGATAATTTATGTAAACGAAATTAAAATTGTTTTACTTAGGTGATACATACTTTGGTTACATTTTCTTTTCTTTAAAAAAATATGATAAAAGTTCACTATCACACTAAAGTGATTCCATGGGGTCCCAAGGTTGGAACAAGGCATCACATGGTCTGCCATGAAACCACAAATAGAATTAGGACACATGTCGGGGTCATTTTATATTTTTTCGATATTATTTGTTTAATCTTAACTACCTGATTACTAATTGAACACGATAATTAAAGATAATTATCGTCGTTACTATTCATAATGTCAAAAAACAAGAGTCTTAATTACATAATTTGGAAATTATTATTACAAATATTGAATCCATTTTATCAAATTCCAGAAATAGAAATTGTAGTAATTAATTTAAAATAATTCCCGTTGTCAAAACTAAAGACGAGTTTTTAAGAAGTAAAATCTATCAAAAGATTGATTTGTTTTTTCATCCAATTTAAAAGTGAAATTACATAAAATGAACAAAATTTTATTAAATGATAAAAAAATAATTAAATTACACCTTAAAACCAATTAAAATGACAATCTAACTATATAAAAAAATTGGATGAAAAGGCAGTTTTGAATTAAAATGCAGTATTTTTCACTATTCATTGAAAATGAACATTTGTCAGAAAGATACCAAAAATTCACCCTAAGCTATATTTAATATTCCAAATTCAAAAATTATATCAATTTTACCAAATTCAAAACATATAATGTGCATTAATTAATTTTATAATCAATTCCCGCTGTCAATATAAATAGCGTGTTTTTGAGAAACAACATCTATTAAAAGATTGACACTTGTTTATGTCAAATTTCAAATTGAAATTAATTAAACTGACCACCATTGGATTAAATGGTAAAAATATATTTTAATTACACTTTAAAACCAATTAATAAGATAATATAACCATATTAATAAATTAGACTAAAAGGAGGTTTTGACTTAAAATACAACATTTTCATTATTCATTAAAAAAATGAACTTTATCGGCAAAATAAAAAAATTTACCCAAAGTAAATTTTGATGTCTTTATTATAAAGAAGGATTTTATTTTTTAAAATATAACATATAAAATTTTCAAAAATAGATTTAAAAAGGGTTCGCCATCAAAAGGCGGTTAATCGGCCTTTTTAAGAATATTAGAAGATTTATGCTTAAAATTTGATTCATTTTCATTTTAAGCCTCTAACATTTATTTGGATAAATGAAAAAATATTTTACAAGCATATATAATCATTTGGTAGTTAGTTATATTCATTCCTTCCATTACAATGGCAAGGAGTTAACTACCATTTAAAATAACATTATTATATTATTAGTGTGCAACGTAAGATTTCATAGAAACTCATTGTTGCATATTGGGTACGCCATTGAACATAGCATTCCCTTTAAAGTAATATTAATATTTTATTCAAAAATATTAAAAAATATGAAAATTTCATATTCTTTATTTACCTCGGATGTTACATCCTTCCCCCCTTTTGGGAATTGCGTCCTCGCAATTTTAAAATTGGGCATGGAAATTTCATTGAAAGCCTCACATCAGAAAAGGAGTCAATTAAACTATAACTTTAAAAGAAATAAATAGAATTACAAAGTTGACCCAAGTTAACCCATACTAGGGGTCCATGAAAACATGGATATGGGGGAGAAAACAAAGGGTCTTGTTCTGACGGAGAGTGATAGAAAATAGGATTAGGAGAAAGTTAACCCTAAGAAAATCACAAACTTATGATGGGTTAAACGGTATTTGATTCTCCAGTAGGAAAAGTTAACAGAAAAATCTTTTGTTTTAAGTTAATTTTTATAGAGGAATTTATTTATGAGCTTAACTAAATCATATGGAAACATACTCAGTTTTCATGTAGACTTTCATCTTTTACTAGATTTCTAACACAAACTCAAATTTTCTTCAAACGATGAGTATTTCAGGATGACTTCTTCATATTAAGAGTGCTATAATCAACTTCTAGAGAATCACCTCACCCATAAAAGATGAACTATATAGTTCCCATGTATTTAGACCTTAACCAGAACCAAAAATTGTTAGTACAAGATCAGATAATACCCAAAAAGGATAATCCTTTATAAAAAGAAATACTACTCCTAATCTCAAAAAAATTTCCAACAAAACCCAAAATTCTTCAAAGACCATTCAATAAACAGCTATCCATAAAATTCTTCAAAGTAATCCAAACTAAGAATTAAACCCAAATCTTCGAAGTATTTAATCACATAGTCTTCCAAGATAAATCTTAACATTTATCTCCAAATAACATCAGTTACTCTTAAAGTCTCATACTCAAAATTAACTAACCGAATCACATATCCTCCATGATAGGCTAATAATTTCCACAGATAACCAAAAATCAACTTATTCACGATTTATAAGATCATCTAACTAAAAATAATTTGTCGTACTAACCAGGGACTTCACATAGTCTAGTGGTAGGTGATAAATACCAGTCACACTTTGATTGTGGGTTTGATTCCCACAACTTTGTCTGAAACAATGGGATGTCACACAGTCTATGTGTTGTCCTTTTTACAAAACTATATAATTCTTAAAACATTCCCCCAAAAGTGATAAAATCATAAAAAATAACCATAACATAATTTAACCTCAAGTTTATCTCATTCCTTTCATTTTCAATCATAACATATAGTAAACCATAATTACCTCAAAAGTAAGGATCATATAAACCCTAATGGTTACCTTTATAATTATTACCTGAACTTCCACATTGAGTTAGTTATCTCATACATGATGCATTAGAGAACTCACCAAGGTTCAAGTGGTTAATCATGACTCCTGATATTTGGTTGAGAAAAACCACAAGACTTCTCATTGCAGCTCCCATATAATTTAGTTGTTCTTTCAGAAAACCATCACAGTTTTCTTCACATCCACTGTTACTTTGGTGCCTGCTAGATCCAGCCATTTACTAACACCAAAAAGGTTAGTGTGAGTATATCATTAGAATCATCATATAATAATGAGTCAAATAAACACTAATATATACTTATCCATGTTATCTCAAACTCATTCCAACTTTCTAAAAAAAACAATGACACCATCTAATATACTAACCACTGTTGTTATCGACAACTTATCACTTATGCTTAAATAACACTCTGACCTCTAAAGTTATATAAACCGAACTTTGATACCAACAATAAGGACCCAGTATTGAACATTACTTAATCTTGAGTTTTTTCAAGAATACACATTGAGGATCTTTTCAGGTTTAGAGTTTTAGAGAATTTGGACATAACTATTACAACTCAAAAGATTACAAAGTAGGCACTTCTACTCAGTTTCCATTTTTTTCATAAAATAAAAACTCTTGAAAAGAAACATGTATAGCTCCATGTTTTAGATAGCATGTCTTTCCTTGATCCCATCCTTGACCCTATTCACCTTTAAGTCCTGTTGAAAACATTTCAAAAACATGGGGTGAGCGTAAAAAGCTCAGTAAGGGATATAAAAATAAGGAAAGAAAACATTAGTCCATGTATACATAAGAACCAATGAAATCATACTTTACTCTTAAATCATAAGAACTTTAACATACCTTATGAAATCATAAGATTTATGCATAACTCATAGAAATAATAAGACGTAAAGGTAACTTGAGGCATTCATAACATTCTTACATAGTGAGTAACCCTCATGGTTACGTTTGGAATACCCACCACAGTATATTCCCTAAATCTCTTTGGAGAAACCTTAGCGTTTAACTCCGTCATGTTACCCAATGCATTGGAGAGCTATCGCGGCCTCACCCGCCCATAGTTTATCATGGAACCACCTATCTTCATAAACAATTCCCAAGAACCATAACATAATCATATCACATAAAACATGCATAAAGGAAACATAATATTTCCACATTTCAATCACAAGGTATCAATACAACACATTGATATAATCAAAACATTATCAAAACCATTTTCAGTACCAAAATAAAAGAAAAGTAAAACATGGTATTTATTTTTCATTTTAAAAAAGTTATGTCTTGTAGAGTAAGCCGAAACTCAAATAATTGTCACGGTGGCGGAAAAGTCGTTGTCTCTGCATACGTAAGACAAAAACATTTCCTTTTGTCGTTTAGTAAAACACTTCGTATAAAAAAGATTCCTTTTGAATAAAATTAAAAGTCAAGGGGGTTTATACACTGTATAAAATAAAGTTGTGTATAAAACAAAATATGCCTCAATGAAAGGATATTGAGACAAAGTCCCTTACAAATTTGGTATCCTTATATTAAGGATAAATCAATTACATGATTATGTGTGGAAAATATAAATACACCTGACATAAGAGGATATTAAGTGTAAAACAATTGGAGTTCATCCAAACATATTCATAGTACTTCATCATCAAGAAGTATAGGTTTGATCCAAATAATTGAAATTGGGTTAAGAAGTTCCCTTACAGAAATTCAACAGTCTAACGGTGTCACTTTAAAATTTAGAAAATGAGTTGATGAGAGAGAAAAGGGTATCTGATCACTTGGACATAATATTTATAGAAATAAGGATATATAAGAACATATCCCAACATAACAAGATGTAAATTAAAATATCTAACAAAATAAGTCTTTTAAAAAGAGGAGGGTGAAAGGTTCCCTTACTGATTTGGGTAACTTTCGAAACGTACACCCCATGAAAGAAGAACCAAAAAATGATGATGTAAATACCCATAAATGATAGTATATTACACAAAGTGTAGAATCATGGTCATTACATACACCACTCAATGGACATAGTGATGAATATAGCATGAATCTCACGGGAATAAAAAGTGAGATAAAAACCCCATACCTCATTGTAATCAATCAAGTCGTATGACCAAAAGATAATAAACACAATATGAATCAAAGAATACCATGAATATAAATATAATCATGATAATATATATAAAATGGAAGAACAAAATACAACACATGCAATAAATAAGTGGCGAACAATGGAAATCTCACGGAATTAAAAGTGAGATAAGATATCCCCTTACGAAAATTCGGCAGCCTAACGACGCCACTTAAAACTTCCAAAAATGCATTGAAGATATCAATTAGGGTCTCTCATCATATGAACATGAAAAGTACAGTAATATTAACATATAAGAACATCCCAAAACATAAGAAAGAGGATCTTAAAAGAATTGAAATAAAAGAGAGTACTTAAAAAGAAAGAGAGAGGTTGGATCCCTTACCTCAAGTCTAAATTATCTTGTTTGTTCTTTATATTCCAGAATAATAAACTTTGGTCAATTAATAATTGATTAAGGACCTAATTTAAACTTTATTATTCAATTAATATCACATATTATAATGTTATAATATTTATTTAATTATATGAGTTCATATCAGACGTTTTTGTCGATGTTCGGTACATGAGTCAAAAATGAACTTGTTTGAAAATAATTATCCATGTAGATATAAGAAAATCATCTCCAGAATAGTATTTATGATTTAAATAACATATATATATCCAGTATATATTCATTTTATACTATTCTATAACATTTGGAGCTAAAAAATGAAATGCACCATTCATGGAGACGGTAGGCCGTACGTACGCATGAACGCTACTTTCATTTCTTTGTCACATTAATGGAATTAAAAATAAATGATATATATATATATATAATAGTTACAGTATAATATATATGTTATATAGGTCACATAAGTTCATTAATTTAATTCTTTATACATTCCATGTATTGCGTGAACGAGTCATATCACTTGAGTGGGCGGTAGTCCACACTTCCTCAAATGAAATTATCGCATTTTCACAACATGATAAGAATAAAGGTATGTTTTAAATTTAAAATATTTAATCATCTAGAGTAATTAAATATAATATATATCATAAATAAATATAGTTCCATCATAATGGCCACCATGAGAGGTGGTAGGAGAAGATAGAACAATCATTGTTTCGTGAGGCAATAATTCACCATCCACGGAAACAATATTTTCTTTAACCATTAGACGGATGTGTGGGTATGTGTAGCTCAAATACTTCTAAACAAAATCCTAGTATATTTAAGATACTGTTGTTGTTAAAAAATAAAGGAATAAAAAGAGTTTAAGGAGTTGGAGAAGCAAAATAAAACAAAAGAACATAAGAAAAGACATTACCTTTAAATCGAGTAACTCCCTTTGGTTTGAACCAAAAGGGTTTCTTGAAGAGATTTATACCTAAGGTAAGGATTTTAGGATGATGAAAGGGATGTGGAGAGATAAAATGAGCAGAGTTTGGTCGAGATAAAATCTTGAGAGGTGTGGGTAAGGGGGTAGAGGTGGGGGCCTTTTATAAGAGGGAGGAGGGGCACTATTGGAAAGTATTGAAAAGTTACTTTATTATAAAATGATTTTTGGATATTAAAGGTCCCCAAATTATATATTTCTAGGATAAGGTGATAAGGTCTCGAAATCCACCCATCCAATAGGTTTTTGACAAGTGTAAGTATTAGATTTTTCCCTTATCTTTTCATTTTATTTCAATCGTTCATTAATGAGGTAATCACTGCATCATCACGGTGTCATAAATAAATTTATTTATTTAATGTCAAAAAATTATAAAAAATTACCATCATGTAGGAAATATTTTTATATTTCCAAATAATTTTTATAGTCAAAGAGGAAATTTATGTAATCAAAATTAAAGTTTTTTTACTTAGGTGACACATACTTTGGTTTAATTTTCTTTTCTTTAAAAAAATATGATAAAAGGCCACTATCACACTAAAGTGATTCCATGGGGTCCCAAGGTTTTCACAAGTAATCCCATGGTCTCCCATGAAACCACTAATAAAATTATGAAACATTTTGGGGTCATTTTATATATTTATGATATTATTTTATTACCCTTAAATACCCGATTACTAATTAAACACTATAATTGAAGATAATTACCGTCGTTACTATTCATAATGTCAAAAAAACAAGAGTATTAATTAAAAAATTTGGATATTCTGATTCCAAATATTGAATCCATTTTATCAAATTCTAAAGAGAGAAATTGCAGTAATTAATTTAAAATAATCCCTGTTGTCAAAACCAAAGACAGGTTTTTAAGAAGTAAAATCTATCAAAAGATTGATTTGTTTTTACATCCAATTTTAAAGTGAAATTACATAAAATGACCAAAATTGTATTAAATGATAAAAACATAATTAAATTACACCTTAAAAACAATTAAAATCACAATATATTTATATAAATAAATTGGATGAAAATGCAGTTTTGAATTAAAATGCAGTGTTTTTCACTATTCATTGAAAATGAACATTTGTCAGAACAATACCAAAAGTTCACCCTAAGCTATTTTTGATATTCCAAATTCAAAAATGATATAAATTTTTCAAAATTCATAACATAGAAGTTTCATTAATTAATTTTATAATCAATTCCCGCTGTCAAAACAAAAAGCATGTTTTTAAGAAACAATATCTTTTAAAAGATTGACACTTGTTTATGTCCAATTTAAAAGTGAAATTAATTAAAATGACCACCATTGGATTAAATGGTAAAAATATATTTTAATTACACTTTAAAACCAATTAAAAAGATAATCTAACCATATAAATTAATTAGACTAAATGGAGGTTTTGAATTAAAATACAGCATTTTCACTATTCATTAAAAACAATGAACTTTATCGGAAAAATAACAAAAAATTACACAAAGTAAATTTTTATGTCTTGATTATAAATAAGGATTTTATTTTGTCAAATATAACATATAAAATGGTCCAAAATAGATTTAAAAATCATTCGCTATCAAAAGGCGTTTAATCGACCTTTTAAAGAATAATAGAAGATTTATGCTTAAAATTTGATTCATTTTAATTTTAAGCCTCTAAAATTTATTTGGATAAATGATAATTTTTTTACAAGAATATATAATAATTTTGTAGTTAGTTCTGTTCATTCATGCCATTACAATGGCAAGGCGTTAACTACCATTTAAAATAATGTTATTATATTATTAGTGTGCAACGTGAGATTTCAACGAAACTCATTGTTGAGTATTAGGTACTCCATTGAACATATCATTACTTTTAAAGAAATATTAATATTTTATTTAAAAATATTAATAAATATGAAAATTTCATATTCTTTATTTACCTGGGATGTTACAATAAGTATATAATAAGAACCTAACATTTTTTAAGGTAGATATTATGTAATTTTTTATTGTAATACATACCTACCTGGGTACTAAAATTGGATGTAATTCTAGAAAATATATACATCGAGGTAATAACTCTAAAAAGGGTGTGTTAGGCTTGACTCTAGAATAACCTGCTACCTGAAAAGGGGCCTTACTACACACATAGTCTAACACTCTTATGGGATATTTTTAGGATAATAAAAAATTTATTTACAAAAAATTATGAAGGATTTGAAATTAAATATATCCGCAAAGAAAAAATTTATATGATTATGATATTAGTTAAGGATAATTTTTTCAATTTACGATAAATATTTTACTAGTTTTGGGATTATACATTATGTTTCATAATTATATGATCTAATCTAGTGTATGTCATCTTTTTTAAATAGTGACTAGTTAAAGGAATTTGGACCACACTAATGAATGTTATCCAAAGATTAAGAATGATTTAATATTTTATGGGATTAATAAAATATTTCAAAGGGAACTAGTATCCTAAATTTTTTCATCAGATGATGATACAATATCATGTGATAGTATGAAAAAGAAATATTTATCTAAGTATTATAGATTCATATGGAAGCATGAGAAATAGAAAAAAACTATGAAAATATGGGTAGGTAAGTAGGGAAAGAATTATATTTCCACATGTGATGATTATGGAAATAAACACCCAACTACATTCCTAAAATTATTGAGTGTTTTCTAAAAGTGTGGAGAGAAATAACACCTTGATTTTGATTTAATGTTAAAGAAAAAGGTTTCCAATGCACAATGATTCAACTGTATAGAGATGAGGAACTATCCAAATGAATTCTCTAAGAATTAAGGTAATATAAATCATAATATGTTAAGGGATCAAGGTCAATATTATGATATTGATAAAACCTAATAGGTATGATTAATGTTCTCATGTTTGGATCTAAGAATTATGTAATTTGAGAATTTTATAGATGATATCATCATTATAATAATTATGAAATGTATAAGTATTGTACTACAGTACTTTTTCATTAAGGATTTGAAAGAGAATGTTTTAAAATATTAATGAATAAGAAAAATGATTCCTCAGAAAGTTGAACTTCTTGGAAAACAATCTATTGAAGAAATGATAACCCTTAATATGTTCTTGATGATAAGATAATGATGTTGGGATGAAGACATGGATAAATTAAATTGCATATTATTCACTACCCTGTAACTGATTAATGATTTGTTTGTAAAATTATTATTCTATTATTGATGGAGTATACAACCTTTTTTGGATGGACAAATATATATAATTTCCTATATTTTACATAATTAATATGGATGCATGCATGCTTTCAATAATATTTCATGGTAATTCAAGTTACTACCATGGTTTAAGAGAATACACGATGAAGGTATTCACATGTTTGGTATGTGATGATTAATAAAAAAATTATATTTTCCCAGGAGTATATGTTTATTTAGTAATGTTCCATAAAATGTTTTTCATACATATTTTTTATGAGATTTATGGTTAACTATTTATGGAATGAATTAAGTTAAACTTAATGTGTTATTAGATAACTTTTTCTAACCATTTTTGTTTTAGTAAATATAGGAGGAATATATTGTAACTCTTTTATAGATCATATATTTTGTTAAAGGGTATTTTTGGTGTTTAAATCATAAAATTTCATTTGTGGATATTCATTTCTTTGAGTAAGGTATGAATTGTAAATTTTTTGATGAACAACCAAAAGGAGAAATTGTGCTTATAAAATAGAATCATATCAAGTAAGTATATTTTTTTATATTCTTAAAGTGTGAAAGAATTCCTCAACTCTATGGAAATGGTCTTTAAAAAAAATATTTTGTCCTATTATATTTATTTTTTATGATATAAATGATCTTATTTACACAAATGTTTTTTGGATTCGGGGTCATTATCACTCCCTTGAACATGTATTCTATCATTCTTCCTTAGTATTTGGGCATTAGTTTTCTCTTCCATGTCCATGTTTTCATTTATCACCTATGTTACCCTATCTAGAAACTCAGTTATGGGATTATTCAAGATGACTATTTTACTTCCATTTACCTACTTTTTGGAGGGTATTTCATTAACTATTTTTAAAATGTGGGTTTTTCAACAATGGTATTTCCAAATGTCAAACCCTTGACTACTGAGATCAAGTTTAAATTGTAAGGAAACAATTTATTCAAGGTGGGGAGAATGTAACACTATAAAAATTATGAAGTTATAACATTTTATTCAACATTTCATGTGACATGAATCATTGATCTTTTGGTATGCGCAACACTAAGTTAGCTTTCATTGCATGAAAGATTGAGTTTTACCGAATAGAAATATTCTATTAATATTATTATTTAAAATTAAGTTATAACCTAGCCATTGGAATGGTAGGAATGAACAGGATTAAATAAATTATGAATCTATATATTTTAAACATATTTTTTGTTATGTAGTTATTATAAACAAATTTGAAGCATTTGAAAAAAAAATATTTTCTGGAGAAAATTTATTTTTCCTAAAAATACATTTTAATCATGCTTGGTGTACATAATTTATAATTTTTTTACCTATTTTAAAAACTATATATGAAAAAATAAAATTCATATTTAAAATAGTAATACCAACATTTTCTAGGGTGATTTTATATTTTATTTTTCTGAGATGTTTTATTTTTTTGACAAATAGTGAAAAATACTAAATTTGAATTGAAAAATGCCCTTTGGGAAAAAATGGGCTTTAAGGCCTTGTATTTGGGCTTTCATGCCCATGGGCCTATGGTTTATGTAATGGTCCTCCCACTAACTAATCTAAAAAAGAGTTATTTTCTTTAATAAAAAAATGGGGCTTTGGCCCCAACCTTTAAAAAAACTTTAAAAAATCATTTTCTTATCACATTTAAAGGATTAATTTTATATTAAAATATTCCATTTATATAATTTTACTTTAGAAAAATATATTACATATTTGGAATAATAATATTTTATAATGTATAATATACTCAAATTAATTTTTTACCTAGTTGATTTGTAAAAATAGTTAGAATTAATTACAACGATTAAGGTAAAAACACTACTGCAAATACGGCCTTTATCAATGCTATAAAAGGGTAATAACAATGTTAAAAAAGAGCTGTTAATAGAGACGGAGATAAAGGGGGTCCCCATTATCAGTTCTCCGAAAAGAGCTGATAAAGGACCCTTTTAAGAGCACTCAAAAAAAGCACAGATAAAAGGGTCATTTTATCAGTGCTAAAAAAGTGCTGATAAAAATTTCCTTTATCAGCATTTTTTTATCGTTGATAAAAGTTAAAAAATAATTAAAAAAATTAAAAAAATTTGCAATTCAGGGAGGCTTCAAACCCCCCCCCCCAACACCACCCCGACCCCAACACCAAACACCCCCAGCCACCATCCTCGCCCGTGCCCTTTAAAAGCGGCCACACACCACTTTAACAGGACTAGCTCTTATTCCTCTCACGCAAGCAACCTTCCTCCCACTGGATTCAAACTCGGAACCTGTTACCTGCGCACCCTAATCCTTTACCACTCCACCATATTGTTTTTGTCTTCATTTATTAATATATCTATTTATATATATATGTATATAGTTATATTTACTCATATATTAATACACACATATATATATATTAACATATATATATATATTTATATATATATATTAACATATATATATATTTATATATATATATAGTTATATTAATATATATATATATATAGTTATATTAAGATATATATATATATATTTAGTTATATTAATATATATATATATATATCTATATATTAATATATATAGTTATAATTATATATTAATATATTTATTAATATATCAATATATATTTATAAGATCAGTTTTGAATGCATTTATAAATATTCTTTTTATGTGTTTTAATAAATAAATAAATACATATATACAACACACACACACAAATATATATATATATATATATTATTTGTATATCTATATGTATAATTATACATATTTATATATATTTACAAATATTATATATTAATATGTATATACATATGTTTAGAATATATAGATAATATATATCAGTTTTTAAATACAAATTCACACAAATATAAATATATACACGTACACATTATATGGGTAAAAAATAGAGAAATCCTCAAAACCCATAAATACAGTCAGAAAGTCAAATAAACCTCAATCTCAGGGTAACGACGTAAACTTCTGATCTGAGAGTCCGTTCTAGCTCCGTGACTAATGAAATCAAATTTCATCAAACGATATTTGATTTGATAGGTGGTGGATGCCAAATGGATAGGTCGATGATAACTTAAATCTATTTGAAAAAATAGTAGACAAGACAAAAGTGCTAGAAATGGGGGCTTGAAAAACCTAACAAAACGCTAAGTCACTAAAACAGGCATAACTCATGCTCCGGTTGTTCGTTTCAGCTCCATGAAAAGTTAATCCAAAGCTAATGGAACGACATATGATATAACAGGTTCCAGATTCTAAAAAGACACAAGAATCAATATTTATAACTGTTTTAAGAAAAATTTGACAGGGGTCTGGACACGAAAACTGAGTTTTAGAGGCCTTCTAGTTGTTATTTGAGATTTTGGAGTCTTAAACTTGATTGGAACTATGATCTAGTTATCCTTATGCATATATCTCTTCACTTCCTTCGATTTGATATGTGGTAGATCCCAAATGGACACCCGGAGCGAATGTTATGGCTGTTTGAAGTTGAAGTTTTTTTGAGTGGTATAAATAATATATCTTCTATTCCTTTGATCTCTCTAAGTTTTGAATAGATGTGGTTTTCACTAGTTTTATGAGATTTTATTTGAGTGGTTTTGGCTCTTAAACGAACTCCCAGATTAGAAGTTATGCCTGTTTTAGTGAGTTGTCGGTTTCTTAGGTTTTTAGGCGCTATGAGGTTTGCAAAATTTAAAATGACAATAACTTCTGATCCAAGTGTCCGTTTTGACTCTGTCACATATCAAATTGAATCTTGAGAAAATTTAAAGAGTTTGGTGACCAATATAACCCATTATTATGTTCTTCAAGTCCCAAAAGGCCCAAAAAGGCCCAAAAAGGCCCAAAGTCCTTCCAAACGGTCATAATTTTGGCTCCGGGTGTCTGTTTTTCCATAACTTCTGCTCCAGGTGTCCATTTTGCCTCAACCACATATCAAATGGAAGCTAATGACTAGAACTAAACTATTGTGACCACTGCAACACCTTATCATATTCTTCAAGGCACTAAAAGGTCCTTAATCCCTCCAAATGGCCATAATTTTTGCTCGGGGTGTCCATTTTTCATCTACCACATATCAAATCGATATAAAACATATTTAAAAAATATTTATTATATTTATATCAATATAAATATACTTATATTTCAATATATTATTTTTTATGAAATATATTTTTTAAATATACACTTTATCAGTGCTAGGAAAAAAACTGCTGATAAAGCCCCCCTTTACCAGCGCTACTAAAAAAGCACTGATAAAGGGGGCCCCTTTAAAAGCGCTAAAAAGCACTGATAAAGGGGGGACTTTATCAGCGCTAAAAAAGAGTTGATAAAGAGAACTTTTAATAGTGTTTTTTAGTACTATTAAAAATGACCTTTATCAGCACTTTTTTAGCACTGATAAAGGCCCCCCTTTATCTATGATTTTTTTAGCACTGATAAAGGGTAGCGCTGTGGAAACCCTGTTTTTTGGTAGCGAAATGAGTCTAATTTGTGGTTAAACTTAGAATATAAGGTGTTAAATAACCTAATAACTTGTGAAACACCCCTTTTGTGGATATATTTAGACCCTAAACAACTTTTTATCTAATTTTATGAGTTATTGAGATACTATTCCATGAAATTTAATGATATAATAAGTTATGTAAGGAAATAGAAAAAAAGGAACATTCGTTGCCTTTAATATTTATAATGCTTTGAGATTGGAAAAACAAAATATTTTTTGTTATAGATAATATTTTAAAAGGAAAATGATTTTTTTTATCATGATACTTTTTTTAATTTTTTAGAAATTAAATAATTACTATAAATGTTTAAGAAATTCCAATATAAGAATTATTTAGTTATTTATTAATTAAAATAAATGATACTAAAAACATTTAAAGTGATATAAATTGAAGGAATTATTATTTTGAGATTAATTTTATAGATTAATGTTTATCTTTACATCGGTCTTAAACTAAAATATTTAAATTCTATCATTTTTGTGATATTTTAAAATTAAAATTAAATAAATAATGTGAAAATTGATATAATATTATTTTATAATAAATGATGTTTATTAAATTAATTAATATTACAAAAAACACTTTATTATACCAAGTGATTTTTAAATTTTAATAAATATCAAATATGGTCCATTTATAGACCAATTTATCTTTTATAATAAACACATTAACCCCTAAATAGTAAAAACATTGTAAGCATATTTATGGTTAAAGAAGTGTTTTTGTGTGTTACTTTAACTTATGTGAAAATTAATTTCCAACACATATGGTATTTTTATTTTATAAATTAGATATAATATTTGGAATTAGTGGGTATATATTATCTAATTATTCTCACTTTAATTTAGTCTAAATGGATAAATTACCTTAGTTACAAAATTAGTTACCTTAATAAAAAACAAAATGGTAAAAGTATGGAAACATAGAAGTTAAGGAACAAAATTATAAAAATGAACATATTTTTATGTTTTGGAAGTGTTAATAGACCAAATAAACCCTCACCTTCATTATTATTCAATTTCAGAATCACATGTGGTTAAGGAGAGCTCCCAATAGTGACTTATTTTGTTTATTTAAAAGAATTCCCCTCCTCAACTATAAATGGACACTCAATATCCCCCTACTTGACACCTCTCAAGCCATTTGGAATAAAAAAACACATAAAAAATAACATAGAAAATCCTATCCACTTATACTATAAGACTTATTTTTTTTAATAAATAAAACCTTTTAATGCTTTAGTGTTAACCGATGGAGGATACTCAATGAAGAGATAATTGTCTACCAAAAACACTTTTATTTTATTTCCTCCTCCCATTCCTTCAATTAATATTATAAAATGATTATATAATAACCATATTATCTTAAATATACTAAATTATTTTATGTTAATTTTAAAACCAGTAACTTTACACAGTTCCATCAAATGAGATATGCAATCTTTATTAATGTGTATGATGGACTACCACCTCACGAACCAATGTCATTCGTTTTTCAATTAAGACATTTAATTGTTGTGAATAATGATGGATTTATATTTTATATACAATATATATGATATTTATGATCTTTTTATGATTTTTAATTATTACATAAAACCTAAATTCATGTTTTTCATTTTTTGGGAATACAATATCATCGCTCATGTGTACGGAAGACTACCACCTCACGAAGCGATGTGATTCATTGAAGCTTTATATTAGATGTATTAAGAATGAGTTTAAAAAATATGTGAAAAACATGAGATAAAAATGATACTTAAATAATATATATATATATATAATTTACTTTAATTTCTTTCAATATGATATGAAAATGGGAAAACCGTTTATATGTATGTACAACTTACCATATCCATGAACGATGTGTTTCATTTCCTATTAGAAAATTTTATGGAATACTATAAATAAATATATAATAAATATATATTATATTTATATCATGTTTTTAGTTTTTATATGATTAAATCATGATCAATGTAAGAGGAAAAAAAATAACAAGTCAAAACAAACTCAAAAAAACATGACAATTAACACTCAAAACAATAAAAATAATAAAATATTATTAACAAATGAGTGATAAAATGTTATAAAAAGATCATATATAATATTATAAATATTAATATGATTCTTTTATATTATAATATCATACTTAAAACTATTATAAATGTGGTTAAATAGAATTAAAAAAAAGAAGTTTGGGGTAAGTGATTTCATCTCAGTTTACATTACATTGAGACTTAATTGTTATTATAAAAAAATTAATTTTTTTGTGGTGCAAATACTTCTTATTTGACACATAATATCATGAATATTTTATTTTTCATGGTATTTTAATGTTTTAGTTTTAATTATATCACCTGAGTGGATTTGACTTAAAAATAACAAGTGGTAAAATTTATTGTGAAATCTCACCTTCTTTTATGATTGTTAACTTTATCATAAAACAATCACTTTATTATAATTATTTTTTATTTTACATTATATTTCTATTGAATATAAATATTATTGGATACTGTATATGATTATTTCTTGAACTATATACCATTTTTACATACAGTGTTTACTTTCAAATAAATTAAATAATTGGGGAAATATTGATAAATTTGTATCCTTTACTCAATACAAATATTTGATGAGACACATTAATTATGAAATAAATAGATTATTCAATATATGAGGAATTATTTTTACTAGTATGAAATGTGTTTGATACTATTTAAATAAATATACTCGATGTATCAGTAGTATCATTAGATGAATCATTTAGCCAAATAATATGGGGTTTTACCTTGTATGTTTTAAAACACCTTATTAATGGTCTTGACGTAAAGGTTCCACGTGCCTAGGAAACATGGTGTCTAATATTTACGAATTTTATTCATTGAGGATTCAATTATTATTATTATTATACATGATATTTTCTCTATGATATTGTCTATGTATTTATTTAATTATTAGTTTATTGATTAAATGGAATGTGTTTCAATTATTTACTTTTCCATATTGATCATAACTTATCTAGATATTTATGTGAAATATGTGTTTTATAATCTACCTTTCCATGTTGATTATTATTGATTATTCTTGATAAAATAATATATACTTAAACCTTATGGAGTAATTTAACTCACCCTTATTTTTTCCCCTTTCCCTAGGATATAAAAACAATTAGACTGAGTTTCAAGGATGCTATGATTTTACTTTTGTTATGATTTATTTTATTCTCCCAATGTAATATGGGTATGATACATGTAATCTCATTTACCAAATCTATTAAACTATTTAGTCTTTTGGGAATTGATTCTTGTATCTATTCCAATGTTTTTGGTTGGATTGAGTAACTCAAGAGGGGGGTGAATTAGGTTCCCAATAAAAATTTATGTTAAAAATAAGTTCAAATAAAATCCCCGAATTTAAAATAAAATTGACCTTCTAATAAAAAGTGTAGTTTAATATAATTTTTGTCTTTTAAAATATTCTTGAAAGCTTGATTAGTTCTCTATTAAAATAACATCAAAATTACTTTAACTTTTGAAATCAATTTACTCAACCAAAATACTTATATAAACACTAGTTAATATTAACTATAAATTTACTAGTTTTGTTTGTAACTTCAAAAAAATACAATTTAAATCTTTGTAAAGAAAGAAATAAACCAATATAAAAAAGTTGAATAAAAAAAGGCATTCATTATCAAGTCGAGACATAATCCCATTCACTTTGAAATCACCCGCTTCCAAGAAGATTATATAAATATAATTTGATCCACAACCTAGATCGGTTATATAGACAACAAATTACAAGCTGTCCAGGCCATATAGGATCATCTTCCATAATAAATGTTGGTAAAAATAACTCAACACACACAAGTACCTCTTCCAAAAACATCGCAGTAAGTAAGTAAAAGGTGTCTGAAGATAATATCCTCTATTATATTAGTTCTAGTGTAGAAGATAGTGCATGTTGATAAACAAGAAAAACAACAAACTTCTGAAAATTAAATGATGCATATAGAAAGAGAAAGCTATAAAATAAAGAGAAGATAGTGTTTCTCAGTCTAATGTTCTTCAAATGATTGATTCTACTTGAATGTTTCTAAGATAGGAGGTTGATCCATTTATCTGAAATTAGTAGTAAAATAGGACATTGTAAATATCATTTCTTTCTAATAGTAGGAAACGATCAAAATTTTATATGTACACTACTCATTTGTAGTCAAGTGTAGGTAAGTATGAAGCATATTTTTTTTAAAAGGCAATGTCCTGGTCAAAAGCTAAGTATGAAACATATAATCTCTTGAGGAATGATCCTTTAAGTACTCTTAAAATAACTATTGTTTTTTCAAAGTGCATTCTTGCATGCATGAGGAAGAAATATCTGAATATATATCACTACATGATGGAGAATCTATTTGAAGAAAAATCATCATGGTCTTCTACATCCTCTTACTGAGCTAAAAAAATACTTTAATGATCCCTTTCATAGTAAATAATATAATAAAAAATAATACCTAGCATTAAATTCAATAATATAGCCATTAGAATCATTTAATTAAAATGTCCCATAATAGAGTCAGTGATAAATTCTGACAGTGACTTAGGTCTGGAAGTGAGCCAGACAAATGTTGATCCAAGAATGTGGTAGGAAAACTGAAGGTATGTTATTTGGTGGGGACTTAACTTTAGTGGAGACTCATCTCTAATGGTAGGTCATCTTGAATGGTGTCTCGTTCTTGAAGGTGAATTGTTTCTTAAGATAATCAACTCTGATGGTAGTTTATCTTCAATAGTGACTCATATAATGGTAGGTCAAGTCTAGCAGTGACTAATTTTGGATAGTGAGTCTTATTTGGTGGTGAAAATTCTTTATGGTGAGTCTTTTTTAGTGGTGAGTAAAGTCTTGTGGAAGGTATTTTCCACACTTATCCAAAATTTCATCAATACTTCATATATTATAAAATTATATCATAAAATAAAAAATCAATTAAAAATATAATAATCAGGATTTTTTACTCATTAAAACAAGGGTTCCCACAATCTCACACTTTTTGGTGATCACAAATCACGACCTTTTAGAAAACATTTATAGAATAAACTTAGTCCAAAAAAATTTATTCTTAACACTTTAAAATATAACATGGGAGTTTGAACATAAATGTTAAAACAATATATAAATAAATAAATATGGTATCAAAGATAATGTCTCATAACTATTCTCCCATATAATAAATTCCATATGTATTCTCCCCCTTTTGATATTATCAAAAAGTGACAGTTACAATTAGAAAATGAAAAAAGAAGAAAAATATGATGAATAAGAGACGTTCCATTAAAGAAAAAAGAGATTGTATTGCAACAATAGTGAGATAGAATAAAGTAAAATAAAGTTCATATAAAAAACCAACTAATACCAATCCTTCTAATCCTATGTATGCGGATCAAAAGGATCTTTTCCCTTGTTAGAAGAAGATTTCATAAAGGTATATGATGAGTATGAGGTAGTGGCTATAGGGAGTGAGGTAGTGGCTATAGTATATGATTCATAAGAGGGTGGATCTCTGATAATCACTGGTCAATGATGCTGAAATTCTTCACTAGAAGACAAACTGAGAGGCTGATGAGGAGGAGGAAAATGAAAATTCAAATTCTAGACAATAACTGCTCTAAAATTCTCTAGGATAGTGTCGAGACCAAGAATATGAGAAATCGTTGAAATTGACTCATGATCTATATCTATAATTCCAAACACATTCAATAAGGGATTCATCAGGATGATTAAATACATGATGATGTTATCTCTTCTCTCCATTGCGCTAAATACTTCTTCCTTTTCCTCAATAAACAACTTAATAAGTTAAGTCATAGCCTTTAACTAACTATGATACTACTTGAAGTCTTGAGGAACTGGTGGAATCTGAAGGTTCTCAAATATAAACATGAAGTGGGAGTTCAACTCATTATTTGTGTAAATTTGTTAAAGGTGATACTTCATTGACTTGGAAATTATTTCTCAATCAAGACTGAATTCATTCAAGAATTCAATTACCATCTTATAAAAATGATTAAAATTATTCTTTATCTACCTCATGCTCCCCTAAGGATTAGAAGGAACATCTCCTAAAACAACATGAAGTCCCTCCCTGTCAACTGAAAGAATCATCTCTATATCCACTAAAGGAGGGGGATCACTAGAAGTAGAATCCCCTAAAGATAATCACTCAAACCTCTCTAATAAAGGATCTATATTGGATGAAAAATAACTTATCATTTCATCCATTATAGACCTCAAGGTATCTATTTCACTAGATAACCATATGTTATATATCTCAACCTATTGAATGTGATGAATAGTTTTTTGTTAGATATGGAAACCACTATCTCAAAAAGGTGTCTAGAATCTATCTCACTCATCTTTGTGACTAAAGGTGCCTGGCTCCTGAAAAAAATCCCAATCTATATAAAGAAGACTCTATATGAAAGATCCCATATCATATCTGGACACAACATCTATAGGCATAGAAGTATAAATGATAATCATGGGTGTAGAAACACTTTCAGCATGAGGATTAGTATGATTTGAGGGATTATATATGGGAGAAATAAATGAAGAAAATATAAGAATTTATCCTATAAAATATATCTTCTCAACTGAGGATCCCTTAAGATCCATATAATCTCTAATTAGGGTAGTAGGTCCACCATTCTTTGGTGGAATACTCTCATAATTATCTGAATCAGAATAGTCCAACCTAAGTATCACAAAACCTTTTAATCGTTACCATTATTCAAAAGTTGTGACATCCAACATATTAGAATTCAAATCAAAAGGCTCATAAACAGTAGGATCAACTCGATGACTAACAAAACTAGGGGTTTCATCCCCCTCAACATATGATCTCATCTCATCTCTGACAGCTTCATCAACATCCTTCAAAAAACAAAGTCTCTCCTCAAACATGGTAGAAGTATATACAACTGGAGAAAGTAGATATGCCTAAGTGATCTCATGATCATTTGTACCATCTGTTTCATATCCACAAATACTTCCATATTCATCATTATGTCCTTCATTTTTATCATCTTAATCATCTTTATCATTCCCTTCATCTCTATCTTCATCAATTCTAATTTCATTTACATTATATTTATCACCATTTTCATCATTAGATAAAGCTAAAACATCCTTACGATTTTGAAGAAGATATCCTGAAATGTTATTCTCTTAAAAGCTTAGTTTTATCTTCTTAACTTCCTTCAATCAAAAGAATTTATTTAGTAGTTATACATATTGGAGGACTAGCTGGCCCAAAAGGGGCCACATGTCTCTTAGGTATGCCAGGATCACTACACTCCTCAAATGATAACTCCTTATCACAAAATGTAGAAACCTCTACATCTTATTTCACTTCATTAGAATATACTACTACCTCATCTATATTTAATAAAGTATCAATAAGGTTATTTGGGAATTGTGAAGAATTCTCATTTTCTCAATCAAAACATGTGTTGAACAAACACAAACAACAATTGTCACTCACCATCTAATTCAGTTGCATCAGTTCTTCTTAGGGTCCCATATACTGTAAGCTCTACCAATGCATTCCCATACAAAAATAAATATTTTTTTCTCATAATAGGCCCTTTAAAGTCATTGGATACTCCATTATGAGTTAATTTAAGGAACTTATCCCATTTCATTGAAAAAAATATTACCTCCTATCCATCTATCATGCTTCGAATCCAAAATTTATTTTCCCAAAAATTAAACCCGACATACTGATAAAACTAGTATACCAAACTAGGATGGAATAGTTTTTTGTTATTTGAGAACTATCCCATCTATCAATGGTCCCCAATCACCTTCATCACTATATATTTTCTAGACAGAATCCATTTTGAATTTACTTCCTTATCAGGTACCACAATACGAATCCTGAGTTGTAGATTCCACGTCTTGACTAGCTAACTACTAAAATATCCTTTTACACCTATTCTATGGTCATGAATCCTTAGGATTTGATTCATCATGACTCTTTAATCAAACCATTTAAATGGATTGGAAGGTTCAGATGAGTAAAAGATAAGGTAAATGTTCAGGAGGAGAGTGGTATGAAAGGAAAAAGGTGTGAGGGAGAGAGAGTGTTTAAATTTTACTAAGTCCCCAATTTATATCATTTGGGGATTTTAAAATTGGAATTAAAAATAACATATTTAAATTAAATTAATTAAAATAAATAATATGAAAAGAAAAATTAGCAATGGCAGGTTAAATCCAATGGTGGGTAGTTTCCAATGATGGGTAAATTCCAATGGTTGGTAATTTATAATGACATCTTCCCATAATTAAAGTTTAAACACAATTTATTATTCTTAATTCATGTTTGATGTAGTTTAATCTCTCAAAATTCAAAGAATTAGTAATAATATTATCTAGATGATGTTCAGTTCATATGAATTAAAGAGTTATATCACCATTTTGAAAATGATCTCTCAAAAAGTGATGTCTTACATCCACATGCTTTGTTCAAGAGTGAGACACAACATTATTAGGGATATTAATTTCACTTATGTTTCCATAATTTATAGGGACTTTTGAAAATTGATATCCATAATCTAATAAAGTGTATTTCATCCACAAAATTTGAGCACAACAACTACCGTCTTCTATGTATTTAGATTCAACAGTGGATAATGGAACCTAATTTTGTTTCCTACTACACCAAGAAACTAGACGCTCTCCCAAAAGATGAAATGTTCTAGAGTTGATTTTTCTATCTAACTTGAAACCACCATAATAATCATTTAAATAACTCAATAATTTAAATTATAGTCCTCTAGGTTCGAACAATCCAATTTGTTTTTGTATATTTAAGGTATTTTAAAATACTTTTACCAGAAAGTAAGTGTGAATCTTTTGGGATTGCAAGAGAACAATAACACATACATACACTAAAAGAACTAACACTATGAATAGAATTTAGGTAGAGAAGAATTCCCATAAGGCCATTTAACTGGGTTGATCAACTAGCTTCCGAGCTTTATCAAGATCCATCTTCAGGTGGCACTCATGGGACTATCAATACTTTTAGTGTTATCCAAACCAAAATGATTTAAAAGATATTTGGTGTATATACATTGATCCAAAATAAATCATTATATATTTTTTAAATTCTAAAAATCAAGAAAGAATTTCATTTCCACCATTAAACTTATTTCAAATTTATTTTTCATCATATTGGAAAAATTCAGACAAAAATAATTTTTAGAAGATCCAAAGATAATATAATCTACATAGATTTGAAAAAATAAGATATATTTTGATGTTATTTTTATAAAAAGAGTGGGATCATCTATTCCTTTTGAAAAAACTTTTAAAATTAGAAAATATTTGATCCAATCATACCAAGATCTAGGAGCCTATATTAAACCATATGAAGCTTTTGTTAGTTTGAAAACATGATTTAAAAATGATTTTTTTGAAAATAGGGGGGTTGTTAACCCCCCCCCCAATATATATCCATTTAATAATGAACTTTTTAAATATATCTAATATATATTTAAATCCAAATGTTCTACATAGGAAAGAAGTATTCTAATGTCTTTATGTATGGATACATGACCAAAGGTTTCCTCATAGTCTATACCCTCTTCTTAACTATAACCTTGTGTAGACAACCTATCCTTATTTCTAATTAAAGTCCCAGATTTATCAACCTTGTTTTTAAATACCCAATATGTTCTAATTGTTAAGGTGTCTTTAGGTCTATCAAAAATTTCTCAAACGTTATTTCTTTCAAATTTATTAAACCCATCTTGGATATCCATCACCCAGAATTCATCATTAATTACATTAGTGGTGTCATTAGGTTCAAGATATGATAATATTTATTGATATTCAACAAGATTTGTAAGAGAAGATATTTTCAATGTACCTATGTATAGGTCTCTCCAACTAAAACCTCAAAAGGATGTATTTAAGAATCCTAAAAGCTCTAGGAGAATAAGGGTTGGTCATCTCAAGGTCTTCTATAAATTTATGTTCCTATTTCATAAGTTCCTTAGAACCGGATGATTTTTCTTCTTATTTTACAAATGTGTTAGTGTAGGATCGAAATTATGAATGTAGATGATCAATATACAATAGGGGGGGGGGTGAATTGAATACTTTAAAAAATTCCTTTGGATCTTTTAAAGATGGTAATGTTTAACAAAGTTAAACAAGGTAAATTCACAAGACCTCTTAGTTCTACAAACTTTCTTGATTCCGAAAATGTGGTTCCAGAAATGAAACATAAGAAAAGTTTACAAAGATTAAGATTTTACCTTAAAGAATATATAATCTTACTAATCAGAATACAAGTATAAGAAAGTATAAGATAGTTATAATTTCCTTATCAATCAAAACGCAGAAGAAAACTAACTTGAAACAATACAATTAACAAGTAAGAAATCTTCTAACCCAAAGAGAAGGGTATCCAACAACCTCAGATAAAGGTCCCTTGATTTATACTTTCAAAAAGTCTGTCTTACCCATACTAGGGTAATCCATCGATACAAATATCAGATTTTGTCTTACTATCCTCTACAGCCCTCAAACTTCAAGGTAGTCGTCACCTCTGTATTCCTCACCAAGTAAGTCCTTGAAATTAAGGTAGTCGAGACCTTTTTCTTCCTATGCCTGGAAGCCCTCGAATGTACTCAACAACATTCAGAGTCACACGAAGCAATTCTGAACAAGATTTTTAGTACGCACAAAGCATGGGATTCTATTTCTAAAAATTACTTCAACATGTAATCTCTATATTTCTAGAACAGTGTTGAGATCGTTCAAATGAGCTCCTATTTATATGAACATTTCCAATGGTCGGGTCCCTCCTCCAACGGTCATATTTTTCCTTGAATTTCATAGGGACCTGTACATGTGTCACTCAAACAGTGGTTGGTTAGAAATAGAAAGCATGACATCATTTCATAACTATAAAAAGGGTAAGAAAAATATGGATGCTTAGGAAAATTCATTTTACAAAGTCTAAGAAAAAAATAAAAGTTCAAAGTCTAACCAAAAAACCATTCAGTTTCTATAATACATGAATATTCGGATTCTATCTTAAAAAGAATTCAGAACCTGAATTCTATAGAATTCCAGAGTTTGAATTTCAAGGAAATTAGGACTCTAAATTCTAAAGAATTCGGAGTGTGAATTCAGAAAATTCGGAGGCTGAATTCAGAGAATTTGGAGTCTGAATTCATAAGAATTCAGAGTCTAAATTCACAAGATTTCAGAATATAAATTAATAAGAATTTGGAATCTGAATTCATAATAATTCAGAGTTTGTATTCATAAGAATTGGGAGTCTGAATTCATAAGAATTGGGATTCTGAATTCATAAGTATTCAGAGTCTGAATTCTGAAGAATTCGGAGTCCGAATTCTGAAGAATTCGGAGTCTGAATTAGAATTCGGAGTCTGAATTCATAAGAATTCAGAACCTGAATTTGGATCCTGAAAACAAAATTCTCTATATCTAAGTATTTATAGAAATCCGGGGTTTTAGATATGAAACCTAATTTTACACATAGAAAGAGTTAGATTTAGAGAGACTAAAATATGAACAATGAAAAACATGGTGAGGATAAATTTCCTTGGGGAAGAAAATTTTTCCTTATCAAGATAAAACTTATGGAAAATAAAAGTTTCCTTAATATAGGGTGTTTTTGATTTTCAAAACATGAAGGAATGGAAAATTCATAAGGAAAAATTATTGACTCAACAATCTCCCCCTTTTTGGAAAGCACAAACCTCCTTACAAAGAAGAATATAAGGACTTAGAAAATTTTATGGGCTTGTAAAAAAACTTATCTCCCTTTACTTGTGGATCAAATTGAATACGACTAACTCCCCCTTAGGCCTTAGAAACACTAAGGATTGTATTCTGAATTTCCTGAATGAGATTTTTCATTTTATTTCATATAAAAATCTTCATGATGAAAAATCCCCCTTAGTTGAACTCCCCCTTACTTAGGGAAATTTATTTTTTACTAAGTATTCTTTTTTGAAATTCCTTTCTCCCCCTTGGTGATTTTCAAAAAAAATACAGGGAATGGAAAGGAAATTTTGGTACCTAAAATATTACTACTAAACAACCACAAATATGAAGAGAAACAAGAATTTTATTATGATTGAAATAATTTGTACAATAAGAAAATACAACAAAAGATCAGATTTAGAATGAAATTATCCTTCATTATCCTTCAACATAAACTTCTTTACTATGGTTTTAAGGTTATTGAGTTTCTTAGGATCCTTCTCTGTACCTTTGAGAAGCTGATCCTGATCTTCTATTTTCTTTTCTAAGGCTTTGATTTTTTTTATTGAGCCTTAAGAGATTCCACCAGACCCTTCAGGACTTCTTCCGGATTAACGAGCTTCTCTTCTATCTCAATTATGAGACCCCTTTCCTTCTTATAAATCTAATAAACAGATTAAAACTTCCCATTCAGATCATTCACTTCATTCTTCTGGTTATTTTCCTCAAGATATAGCTTTTCTTCAAAATACTTGGTGAGATCTTTGAAATTTATATCTTCAGTTTCAAATTCATCTTTTACATTGTCTTGAAAATCATCAATAATTCTCATATCTTTAATAGTTTTATTTGACCAACTAATCATCTTCTTGAATGATCTTATATGGGATTCGTAGTTTATGAAAAAGGTTTTACAATAAACATCAAGTTTTATGCACTTATCCATAACTATGAATACTGAATATGATTTCTAATTTAAGGAATGCTGAATCATCTGTTATCTTGAATCTATACTCAGAAATAGAGGAATATAATTAAGTAGTTTCTTCAAATATTGAAAAACAAATTCATGGAAAAGAGAATATGATTCTGTATCTGAGACTTTGGTTGGTGAGGATTATTTCTCTATTTCAACTGACCTTCTCTTCAATGGAGCACCAACTTCTTCTTTTTTACCACTGCTTTTCTTGGTGTATCAACAACCACTTGTTTTCCCTTTTTATATTTCGGAATGAATTCTTCTTCATTGGATGATTCGTGTTCACTATCATATAGTTGAACAATTTTATCTTCATCAACTTCTTCCTTCTCAGATCCTACTTCAGCATCCTCTGGTTGAATGAAATCATGATTAGAGATTTCTTCTTCAGATAGTTTGTTCACTTATTCCTCACCCTTCTCATCTTTTGCTGGGGTAGAAAGTTTTGAAGACCTAGCTTCATAAGCTCAGTTTGATAACTTTTTATAGATACTTTTGTTCTCATGAAAATCCTCTCCTTTCTTTATCAATTCCCCATTATCACCAATCCCTTCCTCTTCATGTTCTTCCACTTCTTCTTCTTACAAGATTTCTTCTTCTTGAACTTTTTCTGGAGTCACAAATTTCTTTCCCAGAGTATCTAGTAATGGTTCCATCAATATAGATTCCGGTACCGAAATTTGTTCAGAGAATTTTTCAGTAGCCTTAAGAAGTTATTGTACAAACTCAGCCTCATACATCTTTTTCTTTTGCATCTTCTCTTTATGTTTCTTCTCAATCGCTTCATTTGCCTTTTCCTTCAAATATTTTTCCTCAGTAGGGTCCAATTAAAACTTAGGCTCCCCTTCTTTCCGATATTTCTTATCTTCTCTTCACTTTGCTACAACCTCCCCAGGATAAGATTTTTGTTTCTTTAGCTTTGGGGGTGCTGACTGAATATCCTTTTCCACTGGGGTTTTTGCATTCTCTTCCACTTCCTTCACCTTCCTCTTCCTTCCACCCTTTTTACAGGTTTCATCCACCTCCTATTTCATTGAAAGAGCTTCAACTTCCTCTTCAGGAAAATCATAGAATTCTTTGGATTCTTTGGAAAAACCAACTTTCATTCTTCTCAAGGTGTCATCACTCAGCAACATGACTTTTCAATTTTTGACTTAGATCTACAAAGAATTTTGAAAGATTCTAAACACCAAACAATAATCATTGATATAATGGCTTGATATATTATAATTTGAGATTTAAAATTCCCATTTTTGATATTCTCAATCATAACCAGAATGTACTTAACCAAATTTATTTTTCTTAAATTCACCAAGAAATCCAAAATATACATATCACGTTTTTTAAAGTATCCTTATCTCATTTTCTCAGAATTATAAAACCTTGAACCCTGAGTTCAAGAATACTTAAGTTTGTAGATAGATGAATAATCTTCAGAGTCTTTACTTTCGAAAGACCAAGGCAATCCATGGCCTTTACATTATGAAAACTTCCTTGAACATCAGGTAGTTTATGAGTACAGAACTCATCTTCCCCTTCATAAGGTATTCCAATCAAACTAGCAGCCTTAGTGTACGAAAGGGAATATGTATTTCCATAACACTTGAATGAGAACTTGTGTTTGTATTCTTCCTTTAAGAAAGATAGTGCCTCATAGAACACTACTAAAAACTCCAGATAGACCAAATCCCGAGCTTTTGGTTTTGGAATACATACACTCTCCCAACCATTGAGTTTGATATTCTTGGAAATGATAATGTCATATTTGGCATAAAATTTCGGATCAACTAACCTTTATCTGTATATATGACATTCAGAGATTGGCTTGAATGGTCGACATTTCTTTATGGGAAGAGACTTCGGCAGACATTTGGAAGTAAGGAATCACTGAAAAATTTGGAACGAGATTTTGTAGGGAGGGAAGAGCTTCAACACACAAGATCTTGGAGGTTGATGTGGGACAACCATCAGGGGGTTCCTTTATATAGGCAATTGAGGATATGGTTCAACTTCCATGATTGATCCAACAGTTGAAAGCTTTTTGAGAGGATCTAACAGTTGAGATATCCAAAGAAAATTTTTGATTGAATTTGATATTTTGGGGTTTTAAAAAAAACATTTGGATTTAAAGAAAAAATGAATACGAAAGAAAAAAACATGTGAAAATACCCACAAGTAAAAGATGATTACGAAAATTTAAGAAAAGAAACATACCTTTCAGATTGCAAGGAAGATTATCCGTAATGAGGAAAATTCTTCATAAAGAACGTTAGATTCCAAATATTTTGAATACAAAAACATTGACTATGAATAATCTAGCTATGAAAATTTTCATTACGATAATTTTAATTATGAAAATTTTCATTATGAAAAGAAACAAAAAAATAATAATTACTAAAAATTTCATTATGAAAATTTTCAACTACAAAAATCTACATTAAGAAAATATAACTACAAAAATTTTCATTACAAAAAAATTAACTACAAAAATTTTCATTATGAAAAATTTTAAACTAAAAACAATTTAGACTGAGAAAAAATTTATACTACGAAATATTTTAGACTACGAAAATAATTTAGACTACAATTTTTTTTTGAAAATCTAACAAACAAATTTACTCCCCTTATGAAAAGGAGTTCCTTACTATAAGGATATTACTTTTAATAGGAAGTAAACATGGAATATTACCTCACAGTTATCATTCCTAACTTATGCTTAATGTATTCAAATATATTGGATGGTAAAAATTTTGTGAAAATATCATCAAGTTGATATTGTGTTCTGATAAATTGAAAATGATATCTCTTTTTTGTGTGTGATCCCTAAGAAAGTGATGCCTAACATCTATGTGTTTTTCATGAGAGTGATGTGCATAGTTTTTACCTAAGGAAATGACTCTAGTATTATCACACAAAATTTGTGTTTTAGTAAAAATCATACCATAGTATGTGAGTGTGTGTTGCATCCACAACAATTGAGCACACCAACTTCTAGCTGCTACATATTCAACTTTAGTAGTGGAAAGTGTTACTGAGTGTTTCTTTTTTCATGAACAAGAAACTAATGAATCTCTTAAGAAATGAGAAGTTCCAGATTTACTTTTCCTATCCATTCTACATCCACAAAAGTTATCATCCGAAAAACTTTTTAAAATAAAAATATTTCCAGAAGTATAGGAGTCCTAGATCCATGGTTCGCTTTAGGTAGTGAAAAATTATTTCCACTGCCTTTAAATGAGATTCCTTAGAATTGTATTGATATATTGAATATAAGCATACTAAAAACATTAATTCTAGATGACTATCTGTCAAGTAAAGTATAATTCTTATCATACCTCTAAAAGATGTTTGATCTACTGGTTTCCCAGCTTCATCAAGATCAAGTGAATTTGATGTACCAATATGAGTACTTATACTCTTAGTGTTGTAATATCCATACTTTTTAAGAATATATTTAATATTATTATGTTGTGATATATATATTCCTTCTAGTTTTGGAGAAATTTGAAAACCTAGTAAAAATGTTAACTCACCCATCATACTCATTTCGAACTCAGATTTCATTAGATTCGCAAAGGAATCAATTAAAGATTTCTGAGTTGAACCAAATATAATGTCATAAAAATAAATTTAGATAGTCAAAAAAAATTCTTATATTTCTTTATAAAAAGTGTTGGATCATCATTTAACTTAAGATAATTATTTTGATGCAAAAATACTGTAAGTATATCATTCTGATCTCTAGGGGCTTGCTTAAGTCAATACAAAGACTTGTTAAGTTTGTAAACATGTTCATGATGTTTTGAATCTTCAAAACCAGGATGTTGTTCAACAAAAACTACTTCTTGTACAAAACCATTAAGGAAAACACAATTAACATCCATTTGAAAAAGTTTTAAATTTGAGAATTCTGCAAAGGAAAGTAGAATACGAATATATTCAAGTCTAGATACTAGAGCATAGGTTTCTTCATAGTCTATTCCATCTTGTTGTTTATAGACTTTAGAAACCAATATAGCTTTATTTCTTTCTATGATTCCATTTTCATCACATTTATTTCTAAAGACCCATTTTACTCTAATAACAGAAGTTTCCTTAGGTCTTTCAACCAAGGTCAAGGCTTTATTATTTTTGAACTCATTTAACCAAACTTTCATGGATTTAATCTAATCATCATCACCTAAAGCTTCATCAATGCCTTTTGGTTCTAATTGGGAAAGGAATGCTAGATGTTCTACATTATGTCTTAAGGAAATTCTAGTCCTTAATGGTTTATTTACATCACCAATGATATTATCACTAGGATGATTCTTAAGAAACAAATAATTTGGGTTCAGTAAAACCTATTCATAAACCTAGGGTAGGAAGTCCTCTAGGGTAAATGTTTCAAAAATACCTTCTTGAACATTTTCCTTATCAGAAGGATCTTCAATCAAGAGTTGAAAATCAGTTTTTGAAAACACATTTGATGATGTAGGTTGAGGTTGTTTGAAAACAAAAGGATCGGTTTCATAAAATTTAACATGTATTGTTTCTTCAACAGTACAAGTATTTTTATTGAAAACTTTATAAGCCTTAGAAGTTGTGGAGTAGCCTAAGAAAATCCCTTCATCATATTTTGGTGCAAATTTGTGTAGATTATCTTTAGTATTCATATTGAAAAACTTACACCCAAAAACCTTGAAGTAGGAAAGTCTAGGTTTTTTAACATTCCATAACTCATAAGGAGTTTGATTAAGAAAAGTTATAATCAAAACCTGATTTATATTATAGCAAGAAGTACTTACAACATCATCCCAAAAATTTTTGGCTACTGAATATTCACTCAACATGGTTCTTGTTATTTCTTAAATAATTCTATTTCTTCTTTCAATAACATCTTTTTGTTGAGGGGTTCTTGGTTCTTAGAAGTTATGAGTAATGCCTTTTCTACTACAAAAAGTTTCAAAATAAGAATTTTGAAATTCACCTCCATGATCACTATGAATAGTTATCAAAGGAAGGTTTTTCTCATTTTTAACTTGGGCTCTAAATGTTTTGAAATAAGAAAAATTATCAGATTTATTTTCTAGAAAATAGACCCATATAAATTTAGTGTAATCATAGACTAAGACAAATACATAATATTTGCCTCCAATGCATAAAGTTTGTGTTGGACCAAAAAGATCCATATGTACCAACTATAATGAATCAGTGGTTGAGACTTCACCAACTGATTTAAAACTTGATTTATGTTTCTTTCCATATTGACAAGGATCAAAAACTTTTGATGAATCAAATCTAAGATCTGATAGATCCTTAACTAGTCTTTTCTTAGAGAGTTTTCATAGGTTCATAAAGTTACAATGTCCTAACCTTCTATGACACAACCAAGAATGATCTTCCATTGCACTAAGGCATGGTAAATATTGGCTTCTATGGTCTTCTATGTTTAGTGTGTAAACATTCCCTTGCCTATTGGCAGAAAGAATAAACTCTTCCTTGAAATTGTGTACTAATCACTTGTCATTCCTAAAATTCGCAAGGTAACCTTCATCACATAATTGACTTATGCTAATCAGGTTGTGCTTAAAACCCTTAAAAAATAAAATATTTTTAATCAAAGTTTTTATGAGAAGAACAATGTTACCTATACCAATAATTTCTCCCTTATCATTATCTATGAAAATTACTTTTCCTCATTTTGTCTTGATAATATATTCAAAGAAATTTTTATTACCAGTCTTATGATGGGAACATCCACTATCCATGTACAATGTATTTTTATTGGCACTATCTTTAATTTCCTGAAAATAAGAGTGTTAGTCTTTTAGAACCCAAAATTTCTTGGATCCAGAAACATCAGAAAGAAAAATTTTAGGAATCCACATTTTCTTTGAAAAAATAAGATTTATGAAAACCCAAAGAGTGAGTTTTGTTTAAGGAACAATTTTTTGCCCAATGCCCACCACACTAACACTTATTGCAGAATGGATCACTTTTAGGGACAAAATAATTATTACTAAAAATCTGTTTTGAACTTGTATAACCAAAACCAGAATTATTATTTAGAGGTCAAATTTGGGAATACAACTTATAAAAATTTTCCTTACCTAAGGTAAAGTTTGAGAAACACTTCCTCAAGGAAAAAATTTCAGACTTTAGTCTAATAAATGAGATCTTATCCTAAAAAACATCAGTTTTAGCACTAGAGTTAGGCTCAAAAACATTTTTCTTAGAAATTACTTTTTCTAGATCCTTAGAAAGTTTATCCTTCTCAAAATTAACTTCCTCAAGGTTTTTTGAAAAACTTTCAAAATCAAGGGTTTTCTTATCAAGATATTTATAAAGATTTGATATTTCCTTTGTAATAATATAAATTTTAGAATTTTCTTTATCATGTTTTTTCTTGACTTTAGATTTTTCATTCTCAAGAAGCTTAGCAAACCTAGAAACAACTTCATAGGTAGGTAAAGTATTATCTTTATCAGAAGAAGATTCTTTATCCAAGGATTCATAGTATTTACTCTCACTATAATTAGCATTCAATGATACATTGGTGATGGATTTATCATTGTGTACCATAGCCATTAAACAATGATTTTCAATAGGTAGCTTGGATAATAGACCAAGATTCTTCTGACAAGAAGACTCGTACTCTGATGATTCTTCAAAAGAGTCTCCACCACTAGCACTCCATGTGTCATTATCTTTCAAAACATTCTTAGATTTAGCTTTATAGTATTTTTTTCTATTCCTCTCAGAATGATTTTCCTTTCTATCTTTTCTCTTAATCATAGGGTAATCTGGCCTTATTTGTCTAGCTCTTTTGCATTCATAACAAGTGACTTCAGAGTCTTTCTTATCATTTCTTTCTTTCTTCTTGTATCTACACTAGAAGTATTTATTCCCAACTATCTTGTTCATCCTTCGAGAAAGAAAATCTATTTCATTCTCAGAATGTTCACTTTCACTTGATTCAGATAAAATAGTGACCTACCTTGATTTAGATCTCGTAACTCTCTTAGGAGTCTTGGATTTCATATGATTTGAAGTAATTGTAAAAGCAACAGTTCTATTTCCATTCTTTTTCTTAAAATTATGAGCATCTCTCTTCATTCTAGTCTCATGTTGAATAATAGTTCCAAAAAGTTCATCAAGAGTAATCTGTGACACTTTTTTATTCTCATCTATAACTATCCTCTTTGATTCCCACTCATTAGGTATGATGTCTATAATCTTGTCTACAAGTGCCTCATCATCCAAACCCTTTTCACCCATGGATTGTAAGCTATTGACAATAGTCATAAATCTATGTTGTACCATACATATAGGTTCTCCATAAGGAAAGAAAAAACCATGGTAATCAGCTCTAAGAATAGCTCTTCTACTTTCAATAACTTTGGAAGTTCCAAAATGAGATACTTAAAGCTTCTTCCAAATACAATTTGCAGCTTCACAAGAAGAAATATGGCTATATATATTCCTAGTCATGGAATATAACAATGTATTGTGTACCTTATTGTTTAGTTGATATTCTGACTTCTCTTGATTAGTAAAAGTTCTGACTTCTTTATTAGGAATCTTGTAATTTCCAGTCAGCATAACAAAGGTGTCCTCTCCAGTGTTAATAAAAAAATTCTTCATACGATCTCTTCAATATTCAAAATCATTCCCATAAAAAATAGGTGGTCTTGTAGGATTAATATTTTCAATTGAACCAACATTAATTCCTTCCATCTTAAAGGAGAAAAAAATCTTTCCACACAAACTTTTTAGTAATGAAAGTTTTTAAACAAGGATAAAAATATCTGAAGGAAAATATAGAACAATGAAAAACTTGAGAAAGAAAACGTATATGTGAATATAAGTATTTCAGAGACCTCCTTTAATACCAATTGTAGGATTGAAATAATGAATTTAGGTGATCAATGTACAAGAGGGGGTGAATTGTATACTTTAAAAAATTCCTATGGAACTTTTAAAGATGGTAATGTTTAAAAAAGTTAAACAAGGTAAATTCACAAGACCTCTTAGTTCGACAAACTTGCTTGATTCCAGAAAGGTGGTTCTCGAAATGAAACTTAAGAAAAGTTTACAAAGATAAAGATTCTACTATAAAGCGTATAGAGTCTTACTAATCAGAGTACAAGTATAAGAAATTATAAGATAGTTATACTTTCCTTATCTATCAAAATGTAGCGAAAAAAAAACTTGAAACAATACAAGTAACAAGTAAGAAATATTTCAACCCAAACAGAAGGGTATCCAACGACATTTGAAAAAGGTCCCTTGATTTATACTTTCAATAAAGTCTGTCTTACCCACTCCAGGGTAAGCCATCAATACGAATATTGGAGTCTATCTTACTATCCTCACAATACCTCGAACTTTAAGGTAGTCAGCACCTCTGTCTTCCTCACTAAGGAAGACATTGAACTTTAAGGTAGTCGGGACTTCTGTCTTCCAATCACCGGAAGCCCTCGAATCTACTCAGCAACATTTGGAGTCGCATGAAGTAATTCTGTAAAAGATGTTCAGTACACACAAAGCATAATATTCTCTCTCTAGAAATCACTTCAGCATGTAATATATTGTGTTTTAGAACAGTGTGGATCTCATTCAAATGAGTTCCTATTTATAGGCACATTTCCAACAGTCTTCTATGTCCTCAAACGTTCATATTTTTCCTTGAATTTCATTGGTACCTATACATGTTTCAATCAAAAAACGGTTGGTTAGAAACAGAAATCATGACATCATTTCATAACTATAACAAGGGTAAGAAAAATATAGTTTCTTATCCAAATTCTTTTTTCAGATTCTAAGAAAAATTCAAAGTTCTAAGTCTAATAAAAAACCATTCGGTGTCTATAATACATGAATATTCAGATTCTATCTTCAAAATAATTCGGAACTTGAATTCTATAGAATTTAGGAGTATGAATTTTAAGGAAATACAGACTCTAAATTCTGAAGAATTCGGAGTCTGAATTCATAAGAATCGAGAGTCTGAATTCATAAGAATTCAGATTCAGAATTCATAAGAATTCAGAATCTCAATTCATAAGAATTCAAAGTCTGGATTCATAAGAATTCAGAGTCCGAATTCATAAGAACTCGGAGTCTGAATTCATAAGTATTCAGAGTCTGAATTCATAAGTATTCAGAGTCTGAATTCAAAAGAATTTGGAGTCTGAATAAGAATTTGGAGTCTAATTTCATAAGAATTCAGAACCTGAATTCCGATCCTAAAAACAGAATGCTCTATATCTTTGTATTTATATAATTATGAGGTTTTAGATATGAAATAGAATTTTACACATATAAAGAGTTAGATTTAGAGAGAATAAAATATGGTAAATGAAAAACATGGTAAGGATAAATTTCCTTGGGGAAGGAAATTTTTCTGATCAAGATAAAACTTATGGAAAATAAATTTTCCTTAAGATGTGGTGTTTGTGATTTTCAAAACATGAAGGGATGGAAAAGTCATAAATAAACCATATTGACTCAATAGTTAGAGGGATTTTCATTGATTAAAAAATTTGAAAAATCATCCTTAAGGTTTTCCAAAAGGGTTTTAGGCTCATGTGGATATGTTTCATCAACCTTAACATAAACCAATTACTCCAAAATCTTGGTTCTTTTGTTAAACACTCCATATGATTTACTAGTGTTTTAATATAGAATTAAAATTTCTTCACCACTCTTGGAATAAAATTTGTAGATATTATCCTTAGTGTTAATAATAAAGACATTGAATCCAAAAATTGTAAAGTAACTAACCTTATGGTTTCTATTGTTTCAAAGTTAAAATGAGTTTTTCTTAAAGATAGATCTAATTTAAAACTATATTAATTATAGAACTATTTATATTCATAGACTCTTCCCAAAAGTATATAGAAAGGTTATATTCATTACAATTTTTCCAAGCAATTTATTTAAGTTCCATATTTCTTCTTTGTACAAAATGATTTTATTGGGGGTCTTGGGAATATAAAGGTGTGACTATATCAATTTTGTATAAAAAATAATTCAAATCCCTGATTTTAAAACTAACTACCATGATAAATTCTTATGTTTTTAATCCTATGTCCACTAAGCTTCTATAAATATAGCATACTTAGAAAATTAAGGGAGGGATTCCCATTTGTGATCTAAAAAGAATACCCAAGTATACCCAGATAAGTAATATATTAATACATAGAAACAGTGCTTCCAATTTATCCCTAGAAACTATTTATGGTCTAAAAAAATACATGTGAACCAAATCTAGGGGTTCAGAAGTTGAAACTTCATCTTTCATTTGAATAATATTTTTTGTTGTTTCCTTTTTTGACATGGGTTAAACAATTTATCATTTAGGAATTATAGTTAAGATAAATATTTAACTAATAATTTCCTAGTTATCTTTTTATGTTAGTAAATATTGAAATTTCCTAGTCTTCTATACCAAATCCAAGACTCCTTATGAAATAAAACTTAGATAAAAACATTTTTAGAAAATAAAGAATCTAAATTAACATAATAAAAACTTTTATTTATTAAAGGAGTAAATACTAAAACATTTTAGAGTCAAAACATTTATAGAATTATTTTAAATATTCACATGAAAACCATCATCACATAGTTAGGAGATGCTAAATAGATTTTATTTTAAACTATCACCAAATATTACTTTAGAAATTAAAACAGAGTGAGAGTTTCCAATTTAGACAAGGATAATGATTTTCTCATTATAATTATCACCAATGGTGACATGTAAACCATCATAAATATTAAATTTATAAATCTTGAGTAATATCTAGTAATATTTATGGAAAATTAATTTCCTAGGTACCATAGACTTTTACTATATCTCTTCAAGAAGGGTCTCTACAAAATAGTTTTTATACCAAGAATTATTTTAGTACCCAACTATTTTTAGGACCAAATATTTTAGTAATTAAGAATTTAGGAACCCATATTTTATTAAGGGGCTTTCTTTAAGTATATTGTAAAATTATGGAAATAAAATCTTTATTAGGTCTAGTTGAATAATATGTAATAGTAAAATTTTAATATTTGCATTTATGAAAAAAAGTGCTCTTGAAAATTCTATTATTTCCATGTTGATAACCAAAGACAGTGATATAATATGGTGCTATTTGAATTCATAGTATTTTAGTGAGAGTATATATACCACTAGTAAACCTATATAAGTATTTCTTTAACTTCTTATTAAAAGACTTTAGTTCAGTATTTTCCTTCAACAGTAAAGCATTATTATCTTTTTCTAAAAAAATATCAGATTTAATATTAACAGTTAAAGCATTCAGTCTCTTCAAAATTCTATACTACTCTTTCAGATCATTGAAATTATCTTCTATATTGTCACAATATTAAAACATATCCTCAATTGACATATTTTAGTCACAATTATACTCTCTAGAATGATTTTAAATACATGTAGGAGAAGAAGGAAAAATATTTGATACCTCAAATGTGTTTGTTATGAAGAACATATTTTCTCTCCTATTTTTTCTCACGAGTCAAGTCTAAGTCACTTGAGATTTCTTCGTAATAAATATAGTTTTTTTTCATTTCATTCTTGTATTTATTATTCTTTTCATAGTTTTTTTATATTTTAGTTTAGGATAGTCATCTTTGATATGTCATTTCCTCTTAAATTTATAGAAGAAGATCTCATTCTGATTATCACCCCTCTTCTAGTCTTTATTCAAATTTCCTATATTGTACTATTTAAATTTATTTATTTTTACATTAAATAATTTCATTTTATTATAAAATCTTTTAAACCTTCTATCCATATTGATTATTTGTTTATCGCTTTCAGCTGATGATTCCTTATCACTTGAACAATCAACTTGAACTTTTTCTTTCTATTTTGAAGCAATTAACTATAATTATATAATATTTATTTTAGTTTCATATTCCCATTATTGGTTAACTTTAATTTATTCCTCATGCATCATTAGCTTACCAATCATCTCCTTGATATGCAGCTTACTGATGTCACAATATTCTCGAATTGAGATAGAGGTTCCTCTCCATATTTCAAGTGAGATTCATAATAGTAACATGAATTGGTCTTTTTCAGAAATAATATTTCCCAAAAAATGGATTGTATTAACTATCTCATTGAAACTGAGATATATGTAAGAAATAATATCATTAGGTTTCATCTTAAATGCATCATATTTAATTTTATATGTATTTAATCACTTTTCTGTCACATTAGTTCTTACCTCATGTGAAAAAGATAAAGTATACCAAATTTCATATGTAGTTTTACAAACATATATTATGTTAAATTATTCAACTCTAGAAGAAAAATAAATAGAAATCATTGATTTATAGTTATTTTTATAGTCAGTTTTTGTAGCATCAACCCATGTAGTTGTAGCATTTGATAGTAATTCATATTTATCTTCAATAGTAGTGAAAATTTCAAAACTCATGCTTTATATGTGAATTTTCATCTTTATTTTACATTTATAATAGTTAGTTTCATTAAATAGGGGTGGTTATTTCATCGGAGAACCCTATTATCTATTAATTGTTTAAAGAGCTAAATTTGGAACTAACAAAAATTTAGGATATTTAAAACACCACTAAAATAATAGTTAAAATATTTTGAAAATCCTTTAATATGAAATGTTTTTTAGTGTGAGTAACTAAAGATGGGGGTGAATTTATTTCCCAATAAAAAATTCTATTAAAAGGTTTTAAATAAAATCCCCCAATTTAAAATAAAACCACCTAGCTTATCAAAATAGTAGTTTAATATAATTATTTTCTTTTAAAAGATTCGAAAAGCCTAATTTTTCTCAGTTAAAAAACATGAAAATTACATTAAATTTTGAAATCAATTTACTCCATAAAATACATATATAAAGACTAGTTAAAATTAACTATCAAATTAACAGTTGTGTTAGTAGCTTAAAAAAATACATTTTAAATCATTGTAAATAAGGAAACAAAATAATAACATAGAGTGCAATAAATAGGGAGTTTAATTTCAAGATGAGACCTAGTCCCCTCCACTTGGAAATCACCCACTTCAAATAAAATAATATAAATATAATATAATCCATAACTTGGATGAGGTATACATACAATAACTTACAAGCTATCCAAACGGCACATGGACCTCTTATCCAATAACCATGGGTTGAAAATAACTCAGGCCACACAATGACCTATTATACAAAAACCATGGGTAAGAAGGTAAAAATTGTGTGAAGGGAATATATTTCATTCTCTCGGCTATAGTGTAGGAGAAAATTTGTATTGATTAACAATACAAACAACACATTTCTTGAAATTAAATATCGGAAATAGATAGAGAAAGCTATAAAATAATGAGAAGATAGTGTTACTCAGTTTGATGTGCTTCAGATGCTTGAGTCTCCATGGATATGGATTTGAGAGGATCTCGATCTATTTCTATGAAATATTTAGTAAAACATATCATCATAATGATCTCTTATTTTTTTACTGTAGAAAATGATCTAAATATTTTGTGTACACCAATATTTCACAGTCAATTGTTTGTAAGTATGCATTATGTATGATATCATGGAATGATCCTTATAGTACTCAACATGTATCTATTTTCACTCGTCCAACATGCTTTCATGCATGAGGAAGACTTCTTTGAGTATATATCACTTCATGATGGATATTATGTTTGATGAACAATCATCACAATCCAATTCATCCTCATACGGATCTATGAAAAATATATTAACAACCCCTACTATAGTTAACAATATAATTATAAAATAATCCTTAGATTTAACTTAAATAATATATCCATTTGGATCATTTAATTCAAATGTCGTAGAATAGTGACTATCACACATTTTAATGGTGACTCGTGTCTAGCGGTGAGGCATTCCAATGGTGATTCAGGATTGCTGTAGATCATTTGGAAATAAGGAATATGGTGCTGACTCATGATCAGTGGTGACTCGACTTTAGTGGTGACTCATATTTGATAGTCATTCATCTTCAATAGTGAATCATTCTGGATGGTGACTCTTTTCTGGTGGTGACCCATTCCTAATAGTCAGTCTTTTCATGATGGGACTAATTCATGATGGTGAGTATTTTATAGTGGCTAATCATTACTGATGGTGATTATGTTATGCCTGTAAGTAATTTTGGGGGAAGTTCCTTTCAACACATAGGTCAAAAATCTGAAACTTCCTTATATTATAAAATTATATCATAAAATATTGAATCCCTTAAAAATATAATAATCATGATTTTGTGATCCTTTAAATAAGGGTGACAAAAAATTTAATAAAGTAAGGCACCGAATTTGAGGTACCGGGGTAGTGGTTACTACATTAAACCCTAATTATTTTTATATACTCTAGTTATTCCTACAATTTACAAGTTTCCCTTTAATTTATCTCTCTATAAGTACTAAAAATTCTGAAATAATATTTTTTAAGGAAAAATGACTTCATTTTTTATTCGGTCAGGAATATTTTCCTTCAATGTTCACATTTTATTTAAAATATTTTTATGAATGTTTTTATTATTATAAAATTAAATAATAATGTCATTTTTACCCATTTTTACATTTTATTAAAAGTTTTAAAGGGAATCTTCCTGTCATTTTCTAAAAGAGGAACTTTTTACCAAGGGTGTGAATAGAATAGTGGTTTTAATTGTTAATGAACAAATGGATTTTACTACCATCATGACTATTATATTCCTTGATGTTTCCTTTACAGGATTCCATGGTACATTAAAAAAATATTTTCCTAATATTCTGAAATTTTTTAGATTTTAATATAATTGATTTCAAAATGATATGGTTATTTTCCTCAAGAAATATTCCAATTATCTTTTTAAAGTTTTTTCATCTATTCAAAATACTTTGATGAATATTATACTTTATTAAGGATATAATTTACTAATACCATCCACTATATTACTCTATAAGGATTATGATCATACAGTTCCATTTATTTACTATGAAATTTTTTAAAATTTCATATGATAGTTTTTCAACAGGAATGTATATATTGATTATGTATTGAATTTTTATTCATTTATTTCATATGATGAATGCATTAGACTTATTAATTAATGGTAAGGGCCTATTATAGACCCTAGATGCATCATTGGGTCTCATGGGACAAACTAGTTCATGTATTTTTCATATGCCTTACCTCTTTATGTATTATTTCTTAACATATTGAGTTTATAGTAATAGTATGATGTTTGAAATTATGTATTCTATCATTATGAAAGAATTTTTTTTATAATATATGTGACTAAAAATGTTCTTATATCTCCCATAGATCTATTACCCTTTTAGTTATATTAGTTATATAGAATATTTGATTATTATTTATCTCTATCATCTTATTCATGCTTTATTTATTCTATGATAGATTTTGTTGTATGCTTTCCTTACAGAGAAGTTAATCTCACCCCTTTTTATTTTTTCCTTTCCCCATGATACCAATATGGGATTTACCGATAAATTTAGGGATTTTCTAGAAGTTTTAATAAATTTATCACTCAACGTTTTAGGTTTTAATACATAATTTCATATATAATGGGGGAATCATAAATGTATCTAGTTTCCCAAGATTAATAAAATATTCGATCCTTTGGGATGTGATCCATTTAGTTTTGAGTTATTTTAGAGCTATGAGTTACTATATTTGGGGTGTTACTTAAGAGGGAAATAAAAGGAAAACTCAAAATATTTTTTAGAAAACATTTCTTAACATTTTCATAAAAATAAGAAGTTATGCGTAACTTTCAAATCAATTTTGAGAAATTGGAAAAAAGGAAGTTTAGAAATCCTTATTTGGTATGAAATCTCAATAATGAATCCCTAAAATATATATAAATGTTTCAAAAAGAATAAGAGAAAACATTTTAAAAACCTTTATTTTTAAAAATAATATTCAATAACAGATCCTTGAAAAAGACATAATGTTTTCCAAAACGAAAATTGAAATGGTTTAGAAAACTTTTACATTTAAAAATAATATTCAACAATGGATCCCTGAAAGATATATAAAGGTTTCAAAAAACAATGTGGATTGGAAGCTGAACATATTTGATGGAAATAATTTTTAATATTTTAAGATACGAGTATTGAAAACTCACATCATAAATAAAGAAATAAAAAGTAATTTTGAAAAGGGAATAATATAAAATCAAAGGTTACTTGGAAAAAAATAGGTTTCCAAATATAGAAGACAACATTAGGGAGAAGAGAAAATCTAGACATAGATAAGAATAGATTTTTTGGAGAGTATGAGAATTATTATAAACATCATAAAATTTTATAGATAAATAAATCCATCGATGTAATTCCTTATAAAAGGAAAAAATTCATTATAATCTCATCATAGAATATATGAAAACCATATTTTAAAACCACATTCAAAATCTAACCATTATGACTCAAGAAGAGGGGTTGATCTATGAAAACCTCTTACAACTTCATTATCTATCATTTCATGATCCAATGTAAGTTACAACATATGATGGATTAGTAAATACCATATATTTAATGAATAATATTATAAAAAAATATACATGTGAGGTATACACAAAAAAATTAAATAAGTGGTGGATATGGAATGTATCTCAAGAAAAGAAAATTGAGATGACAAACCCTTACCTTTAATCCCTCTTAGCCACACATGCTCTAAACCATTTTATAAAAAATAACTATCCTGGTAACCTATTTCATAAAATTTTTCTTACTTATAACCCTTTATAATCTTCATTAATTATAAGTATATCAGTTATTTATAATTTATTATAACAATTAGATATTATTAGCATCAATTATTTCTCTAGTACTAGTTTTTTAATGGCGGTGTCAATTATTATTTATAAATTTATAGTTCTCCATTCAAAGATAATTATAGGAACTAAAATAGATGTATTATAATAATTTATAGTCTTTTAATTTCATTTACTAATTATTTATGTAATAATTCCTAAAGATGTAGTCAGTGATGAACATGCTTTAGTAAGTTTCCCAAATGAGGGACGATATCTTAATAATAGTTAAGATACTACCATTATTATTCTTTAAAATAAAACCATTATTTAGTTATCATTTTCCATTATAACCAATAGTTATTTTTTATTAGTTTACCATGATAGAAATTTATAGCATTGTTCATATATGTTGTTTAATTGACCCAAACAAAAACAATCAATAATTTATGGGTGAGTATGGTTAAGAAAGATATTTATTTAGCATAATATCATTATTATATAATAATAATGAAATGAATTTGATGTTTTTAACGTTTTTAATTAGGATATGAGAGAGTTGGATAGATAATAAAATAAAAGAGTAAAAAAACAAAATACGCCACTTTCATAGAGGTGGTAGTCCACACATATGCATGGGTGTCATGTTCATTTTCCATAGATCTTGAGGATAATATGGAATTGATTATAATTTAAGAATAAAAAAATGTTTTTAATTTCATATTAACCCATTAAATGGAATTTCATAACCATTCGTGTAAGTAAGTGATGAAAAATGAAGCACAACATTCAAGGAGGAGGTAATATGCACATACACAAGATGAAATATTTATTTTTCGACTGATTTTTGAGGAATATATAAAATAGTTATTCCATCAGTATAATAAAATTTAATCATATTATTAATATTTATGTTATCATAATTTCTTGCATAGAATAGGTTTTATGGGGTTGATGAATAAGTTAATTAAGAGAGTTTGGTTGAAAACATTACATATCTCTTTGGATGTTCTCACTTAATAAAAACCTTAAGGGTCCTTATATTGTTACTTTGGTAATAAACATGGATTCTAGGAAATAGTTAAAGAGTGGGGAGAGATTAGTAAATATTATTTATTAATTTAATTGTTTATAATTAGTGGTTATATGGAGTTCATGTGAGCTCCTTCTATAGGTAAATAAAATAGAATTGTTTTAATTATAACTTCTTAATATAAAGAGAGAACATGATTCACTTGTAATGTAGAGCCAAACTGGAAAATAGTTGATTCAAGTATGATTTAAGTTCAATAATACCTCAAAAATTCATTTTAATTCATTTTTAATCTTATTTCTAGGGCTTTTACACTTATATTTTTCAGTTTTACTATTTTTTGTTTTTACCACGATTATTGATTTTTACCTAATTAATTTAATTTTAATTCACAAAAAATAGTAATTATTAAATAATTTTTGAATAATGATTTAAATTATTAAATTCATTTTATAGAATAAATTTTTTATTAGTGAGAATAATTAATTTTAACATTAGTTCATGTAACACGTAACAACCATTCTTAATAACAATGTGTTTTTAAGCGTAAAAATGATGATTATGATAAAATTATCAAGATTATTGACTTTCATGACATAAATTAGCATATTATTAAAAATATAATAGTTATATGTATTTAAAATAAATTAACGAGAAATACTACATTGTGATATCATAATTGAAAACATATGAAAAATTCTTTTTCATTAGAATAAAAGACTACTTATGTTTCCAAATGTTAAATTGGGGTTTTATAAATCCAATATAGTATTTTTAAATGGATAATTTCACCTCATAAATGAATTTATTATCATTAAAAGGGTTATATATATATATTTTTTTACTTACTTCTTGATAGATTCGTAAATGCTATAATTGCAGTAAAAACTATATTTTCCACTTTTTATCTAAAATCAATTATTATAGAAAAATCCCATATATTCACTCTTAGATAATTTTAACATTACGTATTTAAAAATGAAGTTCATTTTGTAATATTAAAATTCTAAAATATTTTCATTTTTCATTTCAATGGCAATTCAAAATATAAAGAAAAACATATTTTATTACAAAATTATGTTTTAACATTGAGTGTTCTTAATATTATTTCAGATAAATTTTTATTTTAAATAATTATAATATATTAGTAAATCATAATATTTTAATACTGGTTAATTTAATTTTACTTGGGTAAAATATAAATCACTTTTATAAAAATAGTTATTTGAGAAGAAATTTTTTTTAAGATTAAATCATATAAAATATTAATCCACTAAATGTAAGAAATTTTTATTGAGTAACATCTTTTTTATAAGATATTTTTTTATTTTTATAATTTGTATAATAATATTGATATAATATGTTTTGATTCATTTTAGTTCGGTATTTCATGTGAAACAAGTTATCCAACATGGTATTAATTTAAGGAAAAAATATATTCGAAAATTTAAGGTTGGTACAATGATTGTATTTTTTATTGAAAATCCTATGACTAGTTTAAAGTGGATGAAGGTTGAAAGGGAATGAATGTTAATCATTGTTTTCAAATGGATAACATGATTTTATTATTCAATGTTTTTGTTTCCAAAATCGAGATCACTCACAAAGGATTATAATTATTGAATGAAAATTCATTACTGAGTTTGATAAGTTTAAAAGATGTATATGTTCCCTAGAAATCAAGAAAATAAAAATGGGGGGGGGGGTTGTTGAGAACAAGCGTGAAAAAACAAGAAACATAAGTTGGAGTGGATCAGCTTGGTATGAATTTTCTTGTTGATGAAACTTAAATAATATTAAATTTTGTGATTATAGTGATGATATTTAAATAATTTATTGCCAACTATTGGTGGATAATCGAATATTGCCTTCATAATCGTGGGGGTGTCTTGAAGTTGGTTCAGAAAAATAGATTATATTTGAGGGTGGTTTTTATATAATTGAGTCAAATATGGAATTAAATTTTTCATGGTAGTTAGAGTGAATGTGTCATTCACATGATAGGTAGAGTGACTATGAGATCCTCATGTTAGGTTGACTAAACACATAGAGAGTCTATCGATTGCATAGAAAATTAACCACATGATAGAATTGTAAACTACATGGTAAGTTGATCAAGTTACTTTATGTTTCATAGTCAATCCATTTTTTTAGAGGCACAAAGTTACGCTTCAACCTATTGAAATGTAAATCCTAGTTTATATTATCTATAAAAAGAAAACCTAGAAAGTAAATATTCCATATAAAGGTCATCATAACCTATACATAATGGTAACCTGGAGTCTAGAATGTGCTATGAAAAGGTCCTTCTAGATATTTCACTACACGCATAAGGGTAACTCTAAAATTCATAAGGCCATGTAAAGTAATTGTATAGCTATGTAAATGTAATTAATTGGTTGTGAAAAGGTCATATCTATTTGTGTAAAAGTTTTCTAAAGTTAAAAATACCTATATAAGGGTAGTTGGGGGTCCATGTAAATGTAAAATTTATTTTTTTGAGGGTAATTTAGAGAATTTTAGATATATTTAATGGTAAATGAAAATATAGACTGAATAAGGAGAGTATATTGAAACATTAAATGATAATTATGATTTCCTTTAATAAAGATAATTATAATGATTGGATTTATCATGATTTTAGTAGTATATTAAAAAATCAAGAAGGATGTTCTTTTAGGGATATTTTATTTTGAACCTAAGGAAAACATATTAAAAAATAAATGAATATATATAGGTTTATGATATGTTATGAAATCATGAGATTTTTTACAGATAAATAATGAGATGCAGTCATGATGGATTGTAGAGAAAGAATTCCAAGATTAGCTGGTAGTTTCTATATGCATGTATTCATTTGTTATGAAGAGAGAAGTTGTAGGATTTTTTAAAATCTCAAATTTGAGTCATTAGGGGGTTTTAAATTCAAATTTTAATAAATATATTTATACATTTGGAAGATTAATATAGGGAAAATAAAATGAAGGGTTATTATTCATGTGGTATTGAATAAAAAGATTTTCAATCAATGAATGAGGAAGTGTGTCAAACATTTATGAAAAATACAATTAGGATATTTGGTTATGAAGTTTTTAATATATAGAGATAGATATGAATAAGAATTCATTATTTTCGTATACATATTCAAAATAAATCATTCATTATAAAGAGAAAACCAACGAATAAATTTAGTCCAAGCTGTGTTGTGAAAGAAATTTTATGTGTTGTCTTATAACTATACAAGAATATAATAATAAGAATAAGATATAATCACATGAACAACTTGATAACGGTAATTAGTGAAATAATATTTTTATCTTTGGTTATTTTATTTTATTATATCAGTGTGGGATACACTAACTCTAAAGGATTAAAAAAACACATAGAGTTTTAAAGATAGTTTTGATCAATTTCCCATCTCACAAAGGTTTAATATATGTTACCAGTGGATCGTATGATCATAGGTTTTACTGGATTATAACAAGGAAAATTCAGTTTCTTTGAGTAGCGAACCCTATAAGTTTCATGTTCCCTAATTGTTTGTTATTTTGTGTGTTAATATATAAAATGAATTCAATCTAATATGTGATAAGGGTTGTTTAATGGGAAAACTAAAAATCATGATATCAATGATTCACCCTTTGTGATTCCACTGATCCTATGTTCCCAAGGGTATTGATCCACCTAAGGATCTAGGAAAACTAGTAATTGAACTGAAAATTACTTTTTTTATTACCAAAACACTTTTGAGGAAGAAAGTGAGAAACCACACAAACAGACTGAGTAACCTCTAAATAGCACAAGTAGATAAAGAAGGAAACAAAGAAATATACATCTTGGACAAGGTGAATGGTTATATATCTACAATTTTTTTGGATGAATGAATTTAAATTTCTTCCAAAGGGTATGAAATCGCACAGAAATAGAGTGTATTGGGTTACGAAGGGATGGAGTTTCACTATGTTGGTAGGGTATTCACCACGAAGCTTATACGTAAGACTAAATTTGGGTGAAGATTCATATTGCAATGTGTGGGATTTCACCTAGATGTGCTAAATATGATTAATTCTAATAGTCTATAGAATAATCATGTTGTATTGTGGTATGTCTCTCTGCAAATCCATAAAATCAACATAAGATTATGTTATGAAGTTTTAGGATGGGTCAAACCATAGTTGTGGGTTCATTTTTGAATAAATCAATTGGCCATGTTGCAATAGGTGGCCATCACTACCACAAAACGGGGCAAGAGAAGCACCTCGTTTTATCATCACTAAGCAGAAAGCACTGATAAAGGGGGATCCTTTATCAACACCACTGAAAAGCACTGATAAATCTATCCTTTATTAGTGCTAGTATTAACATTGATAAATGTTTTTAATAATGATTTATAGACAATTATTATATTTATAGTAAAAAATAATGTTTATTTGTATATATTAAAGAAAAAATGCATGTTTATAATTAATATATATATTTTATTAATTAAAAAAAATATATATATATATGTTTGTATATATAATATTTTTAAAAAGGTATAAGATTATAGTTAAATATATATTTATTTCCAATGAATTTAGTCAATTAATATATTGATCATATGTGCATAAATTTTATGTATTATCATGAATGTTCATTTATATATTACACTCTTATTATTATTCATGTTGTCCATTGATGACTCGTTTTTATTTTGCATATTTTACTAGGTGTATATGATTAATTCATGTTACCCATATATATATAATATATTATTTTCTTAATACTTATAAAATTACATTAAATATATTTAAAGAATAAATATATTTATTATATTTATAATTATTAAATTTTAAGTATATATACATACTTTTTAAATATATTTATTTGAAATTATAATTATAATTATATATATCTATATATTTAAATAATTATAAAATTGTAATAAATACATATACTATAGTTTTATATATAAATAAATATATTAAAATATATTTATAAATATATATAAATATTTATAAATATATTTATTTTTAGATATAATTACAACTATAAATAAATATATTTACGAAAAAATTATAAAACTATAATAAATATATTTGTTATACTACTTATAAAGTTATAAATATAAAATTAAATAAAGATATTTATAAATATATAAAAATATTTATAAATGAATACAAATATTTATAATTATAATTCCTAAATAAATATATATATATTTAAATAATTAAAAAATTATAATAAATATAATAATTATATATATATTTATATATAAATATCTACAAATAAATAAAAATATTTATAAATATTATTCTAAATAAATGTAGATATATTTAAATAATTAAATATTATAATAAATATATTAATTATATATATTTATAAAATTATAAATATTTTTTTTATAATTTTATAATTATATATATATATATATATTTATAATTACAACCATCAATAAATTATTTTTTATAATTTTTAATTAAATATTAGTAAATATATATTTATTAGTTATAAATATAAATAAATATTTATTTATTTAAATAATTATTAATTCATAAAAAAAATATTTATTATTTTTATATATAATGTTATAAATAATTAAATATATATATATATAAATATTGAGTAATAAATGAAAATATTTTTATTTATATTTATAAATATTTACACATATATTTAAATAATTATGAAATTATAATAAATATATTAAATAAAAATATTAATAATATTAAAAATATTAGAAATGTTAATTTTTTATAATTTTATAATTATTTCAATAAATAAATAAATATTCATATATAATTTTAATTATATATATATATATATATTGATATAAATAATAATAAAATTAGAAGAAATATTGTTATATACATCTACAATCTTATAAATATATATAATTAATATATTTATTAAATATATTTATAAGATTATAAATATAATAAGTATAATTATTATAATTTTATAAATATATATTTATCATTTATATAATTATATAAATATATATAGTAATAGAAATAAATTATTAACATTATATCTTTATCAGTGATAAAAAAGTGCTGATAAAGGACATCTTTATCAGTGATATATTTTTATTTCTGATAAATTTTTATCTTTATCAGGGCTAAAAAACACTGATAAAGGTATGTTTTATGAGCGCTTTCTATTTTAACGCTGATAAAACATACCTTTATCAGTTCTTTTTAGTTAGCACTGAAAAAAGGTTCGCCGAGTTTTATAAAAATAACCCTTACATTCTCCCCCCCATTGCACCCCTCAAGCTCTCGTGGGAGACGATCACTGTCGACGTCCCTCCTCCTACTCCTCCTCCTCCTCATCTGACACCTATCCTCTATCGTGAACCACACCTCCACGTACGCCTCTCCTCTTTCGTGAACCAGACCGCCATGTGCCTCTCCTCTATCGGGCACCACACCTTCGCTGTGTGCGAACCGGACTGTTGTGCGCCTCTCCTCTGCCGCACGCCACACCTCTACCATGGGCCAAACCTATACCAGGTGACACACCTCCATTATACACCTATCCTCCACCATGCGACTCTCCTCCACCACACTCCTCTCCTCTGTCGTGCGCCTCTACTCTATTGGAAGGCTCCTCCAGTGTGCATCTCTCCTCCGCCGCACACTAAACGACACCTTAGTGGTGAGTTTTCTCCTCTTTCAATTTTTTGTATGGTGATGTTTTTAATTATACAGGCTAAAGGCCCAAGATAAAATTGTATCCTTTGGTGGTCCTTGTTCTCACACAAAATTAATTGCATGTTGGTTGGTTTTTGAAAATAAATTGATGGGCATCTAGTGAAACTTGATCGTATACCCTAAATCTGTGTGTGTGTCAACATGGGAATGGTTATGACAAGTATGAATGTATTATAATTTTCATGTTTATGGGTTTATAATATTTTTTTCCCTTATAGCTTTTTATAATCTTTTTAAAATTTTTCTATTCATTTGTTGGGTTTATCAGAAGATATCCATAATACTAACACTCTCTTCACTTACTCAAATGTTTCTTATCATCTGAACATTTTTAGGTAGTTGTTTATATGAAACTCTATTTAATTGACATGATTATAGAAATTGATTATTTTAAACCCCTTCTTCATCTAAATTATATTGAATTATTCTATTTTGGATGACGTTATAATGATTCTTTATCAAGGTGATCTTCAAGTTAACTTAAATGGGTTTCCTAAAGTTCATTTATCCGTATATCATTAGAACCACTTTCTAATTCACTCTAAGTGTTTGTGTAAATTCCTTATAGGACCTTTTTATGAACTTATATTTTTAGACAGTTTTTTAAGCCACCTAATGACCTTGAAACATTTTCTATAAGTAATAAATTAATAATTCTACTTTATTTCCTGATTAAATGGCTCTTTTTGAAAGGGATATTTTTTTATAAAACTTTGGTTTTCTTTTGTTATCATTTTATAGATGTTATATATTAATCTGATTTAGTAATATGTATTCATTTCATATATGATTTTTGGACACCCTGTTATGTATGTTTGATATATTTATGTTGGAATTTAATTCATTTATTATTTAAAGGAGTTGTTCATTAGTTTTGAATCGTGTTTGGTTTCTAAAAAAATATTTTACGTATCCAACTTGGGTGAAATATTTATGGATCGTTTGGAAAATTCTTAAAAATAATTTCATATTTTGGTTATCAATGAATTAAAAATGTCATGGTTGTAACCTTAAAAAAATTGATTTGGGAACAGTTTCACTATATTATATTTGGTTTTGATGGTTATATAAAGTGGGTTGATTTTCTTTTGGAATGTTTTTTACATGGGTAAAAAGAAGTTGTTTCAGTGAAAGGTGTTTAGAAGTGATATGAATAGTTTTTTTATGCCATTCATATTTTATGTGATTGAATTTATGATTGACTTTGATATCCTCGATTTTATTTATCATGAGAACCCTAGTTACTTTGGGAGGACCTAGGACATGTACTTGCTAGAAATTGATCTACTCTCCCTAGTATAGGATTACATCCCAACACTAACAAGGGACCAAGATTATCTCCCGACATATGGATTAAAATGCTTCACTTTCTAAGCGTTGGTACATTCTCACCGAGACCAACTATTTTACCAAAACCTCAACCAGTCATACTCCTTGATCCCTCCCTCTACTACACATCGACCTTTAATGCTCAGAATCATTGAGGCATGTCCTTCGTCCCTCTTGGATCCAGATTCTCTTGGACACACCTTTTAAAAAAATCTAATTCTTTCATCTCATGGTTTTACAATACCCTGAACACCTTGCTTCTGACTAATTCAAAATCAATGTAACTTCTGAACTCTCCAAGAGTAGGAAAGCCATTTTTTCCCAAAGTCTGAATCCTCCACCATTCAATATCAATCCAAACCTTACCCATTTCAATGGAACCACCACTTTGTTACTAGTGTAATTACACTAAATCTTAGAAAACCACTTCACTAGAGGAAACCCATTGCTCTTGAATCAAATAATTTCTATCGAGTCTTGATAAAATAATCACCATATGTTATGTAACTAAGATTTAATACCACTTTTTGTTAATTGATAGTAGAATAAAGAAAAGAGTTGATACCACTAGTTGGATTTGGTAAAATTCCAAAATCATACTGTTAAACCACCAAGTCATAAATTAAACCCCCGAAAAATACAGATAGGAGAAGAAATTCGAGAACATAGATAAATTGAAACAATTACACAAACCTGATATAACATAACACAGAAGTAAAGCTACAACTATGTCACTACATCAGATCTCTACCTTTTAGTTCTAGTAACCTCATGGTTTTGGAAATACCTCCCCAAGAGGAAAATTAGAAATAAAGGATAAACACATAACATAAATAGATTAGGCACAACACATGAAATTTATTTTGTTTGGATAACAATACTACTTCATAAGAGAATAAATTGATATTTTTATTAAAGGATAAATTGAGTTATAAGGGAAACATATCTTTTGTTACCCTTACCTATCCAAAGCTAAATGAGACAATTTCTGGACACCCTAGTCAAATAACCATAACAATACATGTAATGAATCCTTAAACCCACAAGAACGTTTTGGTGAATCTCCTCAAATGGGAAAATGATATAATTCAAGTAATTATCAAATAATATTTTCTTCTAATAATTATTATATATATATATATATATTATATTATAACTTAAAAAAATTTAATTAATTATTAACTATTGATATTCAATCTTATGAAGTGGTCGTGACATTAAGGTTGATGCATCCATCAAAGGTACCAAACCTAGATTTTATTTATGAATTTTTCTTTTAAAGTTTATACACAATTTTGGGACTTGATGATGTTGACCTCATGAATGAGTTTTGGAGAGTTAATACTTCTATTGAAACGTATAATGATACTCTCATCACATAGATTCTAGAGGTTACTAATATGAGTTTAGTTAATAATTTTAGAATTACTAGTCTTTGTAATGTTATTTATAATATATTTATAAATATTATAGAAAATAGACTACAAAAAATCATACCATCTATTATTTTAGTACCATAGTTATTTTTTTATTTTTACTTGAGACATGATGTACTTAACAGGATCGGGAAAGCAACATAGTTTCTTCTAGTGATGAGTGGTACTGTGAAATTCTTTGTGTGAAAGGAATGTTACTTGAGAAAATTTTATTATGTAATGTGTTCAGGCTTATATATTTTCTTACGTGTATTTATAAAGAAAGTAACCAATATTAATACATGTGAAAGACATATAATTGTTCTTGGGGTGTACAACTAATTGATTTTGTGTGAGACAAGTATCATTAGGATAATGTAGTATTTTTTGTAAACTGGAACACGAGTGTTTCATGGTTTCTAGTATGGTCATAGACTATGGAACATATTCATTGGGACCCGAGTGTTATGGTGAAGAATAATTGATATAACTGGAAAATGGAAGCATGGATAAGGGATATCTAATGGTGGGGAGCACAATATCAAATGCTTATAGAAATTATTATTATTACACATACCTTTGGAATAATGTGATGGAATCATTCAACACTAATTGATTTTGGATTAATTGAGGTGTTTTATATTTATCTCTTATAATTTTTCTCTATTGAGATCTATTTCTTTCTGAAAATTCAAAATTTTCACTTTTAAAATGAATCAAGTGTTTTGAAATTTTTCTTAGAGGTATGTCTCTCATTTTAAATGATTAATATTGTTTGTTCCATAATTTTTCTTAAATACTTAAATAAAAGGTATTGTAGTTTTGTGAAAGATTGTTTAGAACTTATAGATTTATTTTAAAAAGTGTATGCTATTTTTAAGAGTATTTTTTAAAATTGTTGGTTTTTAATAGGATTTTAAGTGTTATTTTTGAAATAATTTTCAAAAGACATTTTAATTGTATTATTTTCATAATATTTTAAGTTTATATTTTTATATAATTAAGAAAACAATTACATTATATCAATATTTAAGGTATTTATTTTGTTAAATACTAATATCACCAAATCAAATGGGATGGATATGAATAAAGAATGTATGGATGGAAATCATTTGACAACAGAGTATGAAGATGTAGTGAAAGAGTTCATCATGTTTTAAAAAATCATGCATATGAACCTTATCAAATCCTTTTCCATGTTTACATTATTCTTATTCAAGAAAATTTAGTCCATAGGGGTTGGAAGAACACTTGATCTGTCATAGAATAGATCGAAGTTATAAATTTTGGAGTAAATAAGGGGAAAACGAAAATGTAGCTAGTGGCTGGGATAACAGTGTGTTTTATGGATCATCTAATATGATTACAACCATGGAAAATGAAGAATACAATATCCAGAATGTGATTAAAAATTTGAATGATGATGAATATATTATTGAGTCAATGATAAGGAAATTTGAAGATAAACTTTGTGATTTCCAAAAATTGTTTGAACAGTTAAAGTGTTGTAGAAAGACATATTTGTATTGTGGTTTCACTAATATAAAGCATTATCAGATGTACAAAAGATGTATAATTAGAAGGTGGGAAACAAATGGAGTGATTCCAGTTATATATAATTACCTTCTCTCTTGAATGACAAGATCCCATAAGATAATGAGCTCCTGATCTGAATAACGCCAAAAGAATTCTACTTTCACTAGTTATAATCTATGAATGAATACATCCCAACCCAAATGACTGTATACTATTTCTAAAGGACCAAGAATTACTTATAGAATGACCAATCTGTGGTGCTTTTTGATAAAAGAAAGATAAATTTGGTCCTACAAAAGTTGTATGGTACTTTCCAGTCATTTCGAGGTTTATGTGTCTATATGGAATTGAGGAGACCGTAGGGAAACTGATGTGTCACATAGAAAGAAGAAATAAATATGGTAGACTATATCACCCAATAGGCACTTCTCAGTGGAAAAGAATCGATCATGAGTATTCAAATATTGGAAACAAGCTGAGAAACCTTCATCCTACCTTAACTACAGATAGAGTGAATCCTTTTGGTTTTCAAAGAATCACTCATAGTATATGGACAACAAGCCCGTACCTGAGTGGTAAGGGATCCTTATTAGAATCCAAGAGACTCGGGTTCAAAACCAGGTGGAGGAAAATTTCTGGGTTACTATAACAGTATTGTAGTAGTCACTGTAATAGTACTGTAGCAGTCACTGTTCGGTACTGTAGCAACCGGAACTGTTCACCTGATTTGGGCCTTTTGGCCACCGGTTTGGGCCTACGGGTCTCCAGGGCCTTCGGGTCATCAAAGGCCTTCGTGTCACGTAGACCATGTAGTTGCCATGTTCACACAAAATAGACCCCAGAATAGGATCAGAGCAATAGGAGTAGCAGCCACCAGATGCAGAGCTAACCAGATTGGAAGAATGAGAGGGTATGGCAGCCACTATCAGGACCAGGCACAATGCATCTTTGTATGGGGCAATGCTAGCTCATCAGCAATGCAAGGTGGGGAGCTAAGGAGATCAATTATTCAAGACGCTGGGGAGGGGCAATTCTAGTGGGATAGGCCAACGAGTCATGTAATGGGAATGGTATGCCTCTGGGCCTTTGGGTCATGTATTGCGGGGCATGTCGTCCTTGTACCTTGGGCCTACGGGTCATGTACGGGTTCCCCTTCAACCCTTAAAGGTGGGATTATCTATAATAAAATAAAAAAATAGAAGGCCTTTGGGCCATTCGGGCTCACAGTATATGGATAGTTATATTGGTAAATTGTAGCTTTCCACTGTGGTTATGCGTGAAATGAAAACACATCATGCTATCTGTGCTTATATGAGGACCGAAAAAATTGGGTAATGAGATTGATGTTTATTTGGATTCATTGATCGAGGATTTGAAGTTATTGTGGGATTCAAGTGTTACATTGTATGATTATTATATAAATTAAGATTTGACATTGAGACCCATGTTTTTTGGGATGATAAATGACTTTCCTACTTATAGAAATTTTTCAGGATATAGCATTAAATGATGTCATGGGTGTCCTATCTGTGAACAAGGTACATAATTAATTAGGTTGAAACATTCATCGAAAACTATGTTTCTAGGACATCAAAAATTTCTACCCCAATGACATAAGTACTGATCTTGGATGACATAATTCGATGGAAGTTCAGAAGAACATACAACACCATCTCCACTAACATGTGATCAACTGTTCGAGAAAGTAAAAGATGTGGAAACTTCTTTTTGTAAACTGTTTTTGAAAAACCACAAAAAAACCATTTAGAAGAAGAGATCAGTTTTTTTGAATTACTATACTGGAATTGTCAACATGTTAGACACTTTCTTTATGTTATGTATGTTGAAAAAATATATATGTGAAAGTTCCATATGCACATTGATAAATGCACCGGGAAAAAAAAGATGTAATTAAGGCTATGTTGGACCTGGTTGACATGGGAATATGAGAAGAGTTGGCACTAATGAAGTGTGAAAAATGAACTTTTATTCCTCCATTTTATTAAACTCTTTATGAGAAAGATGGATATCAGTTTTACATCTTCTTGAATGACGTAAATATTTTGAAGGGGTGTTCATCGAATATAAAGAACATCATGTCAATGACCGATTTAAAGTTTAAGTGTCTGAAGTCACACGAAAACCATGTTTTGATACAAGATATATTTTATATAGATTTAAATTGAATTTTTTCTATGAATTTCCATTATACATTAACAAATCTCTATTTCTTCTTCAAATCTATATGTAAAAAAGTTATAGACGTGACAAAATTGCATAGTATTGAAAGATAGATTTCCATCATATTATGGGAATTGGAAATTTTCTTCTCGTCAAAATTATTTGATATGATGGTTCATTTAATGGTTCACCTGGTGAGAGAGATTTAATTATATGGTCTTGTACACTATATATAGATGTACTCCATTGAATTGTATATAAATATTTTGAAAGGGTTTGTCAAAAATAGATGTTGGAAAAAAGGGTTGTATTTTAGAGTGATATATTGTTGAGGAAGCTATTGAATTATATCCCAAATACCTATTCGGTGTTGAAATCATTGGTTTACTGAAATCACCTCACATTGGGAGGCTTGCGGGTGCAGGAATTTCCAGAAGAGAGGTTGTAACAATTAATATTACAGATCGGGAGTAGGCCCACATTTACATTTTTATAACAGTTTGGAGGTTGTCCCATATGTTGAAACCCACAATGAAATTCACAGGCATTTGAATCCATCAAGGGATAAAAAATGGATATCAAATATATATAATAATCATTTTATAGGATGGTTTTGAGTCCATACATTTAAGGAGTTAGATGAAAATACAAACTCAATTTCAGAATTACTTCGATGGATAGCCATAGGACAAAGTGTGTATATATTATCTTATAGTTATTATGTAATTAATGGTTATACATTCTATACTAATGAACATAAAGAAGGTAGTACCATGCATAACAGTGGAGTTACACTTGTGGATGAAGCGACTCGTGTTTCTGGTGATAATGACATAAATCCAATTTATGTTAATATGTCATACTTTAGAATCATCAAAACAAATATGAGAGTTGGATTATATGAATTTCCAAGTGCTGATTTTTCAATTCAAGTGGGTTGATAATAGGAGTTGTGTTAAAATAGATGAGTTGGGATTCATGATTGTTGATTTTAGTAAGGAAGGGTAAAAAGAAAACCCATTTATAATGGAATCAATGGTATTGTGAGTATTTTATGTTACAGATCCTACAAACCAAAAGTGGTTAATTGTTCTATTATCGACCAAAACCATTGAAGGGTTAGATGAAAATTCAATGGAGGATGAACCTTTCATTGGGACATCGAAATCATTTCACAGTCGTCCCAATGTAGAGGGTGTTTTTTATGTCAAAAGAGACCACAATGAAGGGATTTTGATAGTTGATAGAGGGGTCAAATCCCTTCAACCTTTAAAAAATAGAGTTCAATAATCATGTTATTTTTTGTAATATACATCTTGTTACCTTATGTTATTATCTATTCGCTTCTACTTTTATGTAATAAAAATTAAATGTTAAACCACTTCTCTAGATAATGGATTCTTTATGAGATGATGCTCCCAATCCAAAGGAACAATAGGTCTCTCAACCTGCTATTTATCGTAGTGAAGAGGAACAAAACATCTCTCAACCTGCTACTACTCATAGTGGAGAGGAACATTAGGTTTCTCAAGATATTAATATTGCTGCTCCTAGTGTAGAGGTATAACCACCTTCTACACATGATGATTCTAGCGTTATAGAGGAACATATTGATGATGTTTAAATAAAGGAAATAATAGGCAATAAAATAAAAGCGGCATAGAAAATATAGGAGCATCGTAGTTTGACAGTGTTAGAAAAAATATTTAAGGAAAAATTAAAAGGCATAAAATAAGAGGTTGGATGGAATAATCGGGCCCAACATGTTAACTTCAACAAGGCCATGTTTAGTAGTTACATTGGAATTGTCAATCGTCAATGTGTACATATTGGTGTACAATTGTAGTACCATGTTGTCACTGAGCTTAAGACACTAATGTACAATGATATTATGGTAATATTATGATATCATTTCTTTAATTTACTACAAAAATAATAACAAAACATTGAATTACTCTTCATCATCCCTTGTAGAGTGCATTTATAGTGGATGAATCACACATGGACTATGTATTAAGGATTGTCGAAAGGATTCACAAGGGCTTTCACACAATTTTAATGAGATGTTATCTTAAAGATGCTGAAGGGAAAATAAACCTCCACCCACATCTTATTTATTCACACCTGATAACCTAAGGAGCATGGGATACATTTTCTAGCAGTCATGTGGAGCAGTATTTTTGAGGTACATTGTGTTTGGTAATACATTTTTTGATGATACATGTATTAATCAATTTGATTGAAAGTTTTTTTATTTATAAAATAACAACTAAGTAATGAAAATATAGAACGAGCAGAAAAACTAGTGTACCCCTACCATAAAGTAAGAATGGGGTGCGCTTCACTTGAAAAAAATGGTACGTATTTTAAATCTACCGTAATACTTTTATGTGACATAAAACAACACCATAACTGTGTTCCTCTATTTATATGAATATTGATGAATTAGAATCCAAAGTTACATCCATCTCATGCCATGTTCTATGGAAGTAGGCACATGTAAATAAATATGGGATACTAATAGATGAAAACAGAAAAAAGTGTGGGAAAAATGTGTAAGTATGACATAATGAATATTTTTTTGATTTAAATCGATATTACATAAAAATGGTTAATTATTTTCATATATTTTCTATCGGACACAGTCATAGGAATCATCAATATCCAAACCGGAAGCAGAAATACTCTCGGTGGCCTTAAAGTAGTTAGAAAAGTATGGTCGTTTCAAGGGTGTGGGTTTTGGGGTGACATCACTAACATTTTTCGAGAAAAAAACAAGAGGAGGTTAAAAGTGAAGAAATCGAAATGATAAGAGAAAGAAAAACTATGCTGGAAGAACCTATGAAATTTCAGAGAGAGTTCCTAAATTTTTTTAGTGGGGTGGGGGGGAAAAGAACCAACTCAAGAACAACTAATGCATGGAGATCCCGGCCCACCCCCAATAGCTTTGAGGTGATCCATTACCCTAAAAAACCTATCTTAGATAAAGTAATAAATGTTATAATAATTGTTTCTATGAATTTTGAATTAGATAGACACTGATAACTTTCCTTTACTGATATTGTATTGGTTGAAAAAGACTGTGATTTATATATATCAACACCTAGCCTTCGCCTTGTAGCGAGGTCTATGATGCTCAATATCCAGAACATCATGATACACAAAAGACCACTTCCAACATATCATGCCAAATTGTTTATTAATGTAGACCATGATCCTAGAACAAATCTACCTATTCTAATAGATGACGATGATATTCATAAGGTCAAACAAGCTCTTGTAACATTTATCACAGGGCCATCATAGGTTGTAAAAAAACATTCCAAAAAGGATGTATTCATTTCTAATTTATTGTTCAAGAAGAAAATTTAATATTTAATGGAAAAATGTCTAAAATGATGAATGATATTACAGATAGACACATGGAAGGGGTGAAAATAAAGAACGACTCAAAATCATCTCAAGGATCAACCAACTGATCAAAATGATCTACCAAAAGAACCTTAAACCCACCTGTTATATATCCTCATTTATTATCATTGCATTATCATGTGAATATGAAGTTGAAATATGGTGTTACTCACAAAATTATTTTTCATGAAAATATGTACAAAGGGGAAGAACCAGATTTCATTAGTGTTGAAAATGTAAGTGAAATCCTGGAGTATGAATGGCTAGGTAGATCAGTTGTAAATGTATATATTAGGCATGATTTAATGATTTGATATTCCAAAATCTAATATAATATGAAAATTATAAATAAATACATTTCATATTTTTCACATGTGTATATATTAAAAACAATTGAATGGAGTTCTGCATGAAAAAATATTTTCACTGATTTGTCCCCATGTTACCTCTACAGAACAAACAAAAATAGAATCCATGAAAGGGGGTGAAATAGTGGCAGACCTGCAAAAATTGTTTAATAGAAAAATAACAGATTACATAATCTTATTAATACCAACAATGTAGGGGTAGAACTCTACAATTTGATCATATCAAATATATTATAATTTCATTCATTAAATATTCTTTTTTTGTGTTCTTATGGAGAAATTTATTCTCATTGCTGTCAATTTGGATACTAAAAATATTTATTTCCAGGATTCAATGCATGGATATCCAAAACATTGACCACACATGATGGAGTTTGTCAATTTTAAATATACTACATACAACATTTTATAACTAAACATCTAGTTATCTAATTTACATTATATTTAAATGACGATTCAATTATGGTAGGGTGATGTGTGAATATCTTCTACATCATGGGATGAGGCAAGAGGAAAAGGAAAAGAAACATCCCAAGTACTATGACTGGATTCAAATCAGGCTATATATAATAATATTTCATTATCCAAACACATAAAAAAATAATTACTTATTTTTTTCAATGTTTCTACAGTGTCCAAAACATACAAAAGATTAAATGTGGTTATTATGTATGTAAATTTATGAAAGAGATTATATTCTATAAACAAACCAGCGTCAATAAAGAGGTATTTTCTAAAATAATTACTATTTGAGTTAAAATATTTATTAATCCATTTTGTATTTAATTATTTTTAGTACTACCATGATTGTTGAAAAGACTCTTATTCATAATATGATATAGATTCTTTAGAAACAAATGGGATGCATACCTGATGGAAGAATGTACACAAAAATAATGAAGATGTGACTGGTATGACTAAAAGTGTCTATTTTTATTTAAAATTGATAGTATTTTTAGTAAAAAACAAGTTAAATACTGAAAACTATGAAAAATCATTAAGAACTATTTGATACTTCATAAAAATGATCCATAAGTCATTTTTTATGTGTATGAATCAACCACACCTAAATCTGATGCACGGTGTGAACGTTATGTCTTTAAGTGTGTATTTTATATTAAATTAACAATAAATTTAGCAAACAAATAACATAGTAAAAACCAATAAAATGAATTCATGTTGTTTTTATACTTTAATAAAATGATCTGTCAGTCAGTTTTGACGTGTAGGAATCAACCATGCCTCAATCCGACGAATGATGTGACCGATATAACTAAAAGTGTCAGTTATCAGTTTAAAATTAAAAATTTAGCTCAAAATGTGTCACTCACTAAACACCAAAAAAACTAACATTGATTTTATTAATAATTTTGGAAAATTATTCATATGTTAATTGTGATGTGTGTGAAGCAGTCTCATGTCAAACCGACTCACAATGCGACCGGTATGACTCAAAATTTGTGTTTCCAGTTCGAAATGATATTTTAGAAAAAAACACTGATGAACTACTAATAACTAGGAAAAGTCATTCAGATTATTTTGATAATTTAAGAAAACAATATATATGTCATTTTTGACATGTATAAATCAACCACACATCAATCTTATGCATGGTGCAACCAGTATGACTCAAAGTGTCTCTTTTTATTTAAAATTGACATTACTTTTAGTAATAAAACACAACTGGAAAACTAAAAACAAATCAAATGCATTCTTATTGTTTTTATAATTTAGTAAAATGATCTATGAATCATTTGTGATGTGTAGGGATCAATGATGCCTTAATAGAACACATGATGTGACCGGTATAAATCCAAATGTGTCTTTTTATTTAAAAATGACATTAATTTAAGTATAAAAGAACAACTGATATACTAAAAAATGTGAAAACAAATTTTTATTATTTTAATAATTTAGTATAATGATCCATGGGTCATTTGTGATGTGTATGAATCAACCACACCTCAATCTAATGCACGATGTGACTGATATGACTAAAAGTGTCTATTATCAGTTTAAAATTTACATTTTAGCTCAAAACGTGTCACCCACTAAAAACCAATAAAACACTTTCCAATTGTCTTTAAAAATTATGAATGTGATTCTTAAGTCCTGTCTAATGTTTATGAAGTAGTCTCACATCAAATTGATGCATGATGTGACCCATATGAATCAAAAAACATGTTTCTGATTTGAAATGATATTTTAGTAAAATAACAAAACATATATACTGAAAACCTAGAAGAAATATTCAGATTTTTTTATAATTATAAAAAAATCCATGAGTCATTTGTGAGGTGTAGGAATCAACCACACCTCGGTCCAATGAATGATGTGACCATTATAAATCAAATGTGTTTTTATTTGAAATAGACATTAATTTAAGTAAAAAAGAACAAGTGACATACTAAAAACTGAGCTAACACATTCTGATTGTTTCGATACTTTAATAAAATCATACATGATTCATTTAGGATGTGTAAGAACGAACTACACCATAATCTGATGCACGGTGTGACCATTATGACTAAAAGTGTCTGTTATCAATTTAAAATTGGCATTTTAGCTCAAAATGTTTCACTCACTAAAAACCAATAAAACACCTAATGATTATCTTTATAATTTTGAAGAATCATTAGTAAGTACTTTTTGATATGTATTAAGTAGTCTCACCTAAAATAGATGCACGATGTGACCAATATGACTCAAAATGTGTGATTCTAGTTGGAATGATTTTTTTTTGTAAAAAAAACCCAAATATCATACTGAAAACTGAGAAAAACCATTCAAATTGTTTTGATACTTTATAAAAAATATCCATGGGTCATTTATGACATGTAGAGATAAACCACACCTCAATACGACAAAAGAAGTGACCAGTATAAATCCAAACATGTCATTTTAATTTGATATTAATTTTATTAAAAAACAAGGGATATACTCAAAACCAAGCAAATCTGTTCAGATTATTTTGATATTTTAGGAAAATGATCCATAAATAATTTTTTATGTGTAGAAATAAACCCCACCTCAATGTGATTCATGGTGTGACCTATATAACTCCAAATGTGTATTTTTTATTAAAAGTGTCATTTTATTAATTTATTCTTTCATATTAATGTTTAATTTAATTATTTATAGTATTACTAAAATAATATTTGTTTTATTATATAAGTGGAACCTTGTGCTTTATTTGGGATTATATTTATAGAAACTAACACGATGGACATACATTTTTCAGAGGGGATCATGGATTTTAAAAGATGAATCGTTAATGTTTTTAACTGTTTGTTGGATAATTGTACATTTTATTATATAAAACACTGTTTGAAATTTATATATAATTGTTTTACAAACCCTTGTGTGCACTACTTTGTTCTTGTGTGCGCTAATGTATTCTTGTTATCACTCTGCAGGTGGTGTGTGTGTGTTTTCTATAAAGTTGCTAGTTGGTGTGATGTTATATAAACAACACATCATAGGCAGTTGGGCCTTTATCAGTGCTATTTAAAGCACTGATAAAGGACCCCATTACCAGTGCTATTTAGACTTATGATAATGGCCCACTTTATCCGTGCTATTTCGAGTGCTGATAAAGGCCCCCTTTATTTGATCTAACTAAAGCACTGATAAAAAAGTGTCCTTTATCCGTGCTAAAATAATACTAATAAAGGGGGGACATTATCAGTTCTTTTTTTAGTGGAGATAAAGGAAAACCTATATCAACTCTTTTTTATAGTTGTTGAAGGGTACCCCCCTTTATCTTCACTGATATTAACAGTGATTTTCTAGTGTTGTTAAAAGAGTTTTCTAGAACTTTTAAAAGCACTATCTGTAGTAGTGCCTGTATTTTTGGTGCAGATGTGGTGTATGCAATTTCTACAAGAAGGGATGGTCGATGTCATTACATGTCCTTAGATTTTTTCAATTTTTCCTTAACACCAATTATAGTGACCCATACCTTTCATAACTAAATACTAAATTTTATTTATATAATATTCATTACATTTCAATATGATCTATTCCATAAATTTAAAGATTTAATTTCCTTAGAAACACAGATACATAATTAAGAGGTACATAAAATATCTACAAGATTCCACATTAATTTATTCACATCAAGAACCACTATTAGACATATATTACCTAAAAACCTTCATCACATCCTAGGGAAGGAAAACATAAGAAAGTATGAGCTCGGATAATCAGTAAGGGAAAATAGAATAGATATCAATCAAGGATTATAAATGAGCATAATATAAGAACAAGGGTAGGATAGCATGACTGTAATTTAGAAAATCCATTCCCAAACGACCAAGGATTGTTAATTATGAAATATAGATAATGTTTTATTAAAATTCATTAGACATTAAAGTGCATAATCATCAATAATCAATCATGGTCTGTGATAACATAACATAAGAATTATTCATAAGTTTTTATAATAGACGTAATCATAGAAAATAATTTCCTTAGTTAATTATCATGAATAAGTCTATCATAGTGGATTTAGTTCACCCCCTAGTCCATTATTTCCTTAGTCAAGGTTCACACCCAAGTCCATCTTTTTGGAATAAGTCCTTTACTATACCTAGTTCACTCCCTATTCTAGTTCTTATTACCTAATGATATATCTATGTTTACCCAATTCATTAGAGGGTTATATAATTTTGGACCCACCCATTATATAATAATAACCAAACATATGTGTTCCATAATATTATAAAACATCCATCATATAAAAACACATAGAAAGGATATAGGTGTCATAAAAATTTCATCATCATAATCATAAACCATCTTGAGAAAGAATATTGTTGGTAACATTGGACCATATACCTATTAAACATAAGAAACATTAATAGATATCATTATAGATGAAAATACCTTTAAAAGATAACTATGACATTTCTTGAGGTTAATACTCTTTAAATTTATAAATTATTTATTTAAAATATAAAAAATACAAAATATTTAGGAAAATATTTTCTCTGAAAATAACCAAGGAAAATTATAAATGAAGACTCCAAGATAAGATTATTCATGATGTCATGGAAATCCATGATATGTTTGATATGATGATGGATAATAGTCTGGGTGGTCAATAAACCTTTATTAAATGTATCAAATTTATTAAATATTAATTGTGAAATTTGGTGGTTTAAAATTACTAAAAAATTATTTCATAAAAAAATCAGAATAGTGGACGTGTGAAGAGTGTATATAGAAAATTATGGTGAATAAAACAATGAATTTTTATATTAGTTTGATTCTAAACTATCCTACTCTACTCTTCACTCCCCAACAGATAGATTATGGAACCCACTATGAAATATAGAGATACTTTAACAGGAGAGAAATCTAAACCCATTATTTTACACTTGGATGAATCCCCACCCTAGACTTTATGAGGAGAATACTCAAACCTAAAATCCCATAGCCTTTTACAAGAATATAAAAAAAAACCAAAATTTATACTAGGATTATCCCCAAACTAGTTTACTTCCATTTGGTTAGGTAATAATTACTATAAGAATACGTTTTAGATGTAATATAACATGTGAGAAAAAATATTAAGTGAAGACCTCTTCTTAGACTATAAAATATAGAATAGATATTACAAATCTATAAAATTAAAAAAAGTATTATTAATGAAACAGTTAGTGTAGCCCATTCTAATTGATGTAGATAGTATACGACATGTGTTCCAACAGGGGTATAAATCAACTCTTCAAGGTGATATGGAAGTCGTAGAAGAATTGATCCTCCCTTGAGAGTTCTTCACAAAATATGTAAACAATCTGTATAGGATCACTTGTATTTCTTGAAGTATTGTCACTTGTAATCACTATATACATTCCAAGAATACTTTGAGTGGTTTATTTAGAAATCCATACATGCTAAATATTCAAGTAAATCCTTAGAACAATTCAAAATAATAAAATCAAAGTCGACCATCAATATCATAGAGATAAAAAAACTTCTAGAAATGTTAACGAATTAAAAATAATTTATATGCAAAATTTTAATAAGTTTATATTAGATAAAAACTATAAATTATTCAAACCATCTCTACAATATTGAGTCAACTAATTCCCTAATTATCATATTTAAAATGACTATAAATAAATATCTTTTACATTAAATGTAGAAAATAGAAAAATAATGTTAACATATATTTAATATGTTGAAAACACATTGAATTAATTTAACCATATTATAAATAATTTATACACAATTAAAATCAATAATTTATTATGAATAAATATTTTTTACATTTGGATCATATATGATACATATTTCTATGAATATCAAGAATAAGTTTAAAACATGTTTTAAAACATTTAAAAAAATTCAATAACAAAACATAATTAAAAATAATTGAAATTAAAGAAAATTATTAAAATAGATATTATAAAGAAATATTATTTTAAAATATTTAAATATAGTAAAATAAGGCATCATAAAATATTTTCAAGAAAAATAATTTTATTTTGAAGAATGGTTGTAGAAAATAGTTGGTAATCACAGAGTGACGATTTCAAAAAATTGAATTGGTAATAAAATAAAAAATTAACTAGCAGTAGCATAAATAATTATTTGGAGGTAACAATAGGTTCCTACCACTACTATTGACGTTTGGAGATTCCATTACCATTTCAATACAAAGATATAGTCACCGACACAATACAATTTCAATGTGGAGCTACCATCAAGAGATTCCATTGGATATTTAGTCAAAGTGTGCTACCATAAGATAATGGAAGCAGAGGATACCCTGAGTGAAGCTACCCACACTACTCAAGTGATGGTTCTACTATCATAAATATGATACACTTCTTGCTACCTTCATAGATATGTACTATTGTAGCAATAATGACGTGGTGTTATCATTGAGATGTATGGTTGTGTGCTACCATTAACGAGATGAACTATCATTGAAAGAGTGACAAGGTACTAGAACTAATAATAAAGGAAATGCATGGTAATACCATCCCATGGGCATTCTACCATCACATCCTCTGACCAGTGTTAAAACCACTACTACTTGAGTGATGGTGGTACAATCACATTCAGAGTTGCTGCTACAGATCCTAAACAGGGACCTATTATAGTCGTTGATAGTGAAACCATACTTTATATAATTAGTTAAAATGAAGAGTTCATGAAGAAATTAGATGAGAAGTCTTGCACAATCTATGGTAGGGGGAACTGAGCATGAATTAGTAACTCATAAATTGAGCTGGACTGTTGGTACCACTATCCATGAATGAACAAAAAAAGTGCAGACATTCAGGAAGGTAGTGTTGGTCGAATCATGCTGAAGCGTGGTGAAGCAGCCACCATTAAAGTAGTGTCATTCCTTCTAGTTATATATACACATTCTATCATAGGAGGACTAGATATATGCATGTATCATGGAGATGAATGTCATATATACATGTATATATATATGTATATATATTAATATAAATATAACAATATATGCGTGGAGGGCGTATCTAATTTTAGTATCACGCTAATAATGAAAATGAATATTAGACAAGAAGCAAGTCTTACTATTTCATGGAAGTATATTTTTGAAGCTAGGAGTAGATGAATAGTTATTCATCATTTCATGAAAATTTTGACATCATAAACATTGGATAGTTTTTAGACCATCTAAACATATGGTTCCGATGTCAGTCTAGTTAACATAAATAAATATAATTTCATGTTATTTTCAAAACATAAATTAGTGATTCAATCCAACATTTATATTATGATATGTCATTTAAAAATAATGAAAAACATAGAATAAAATCTGTAGAAAAATATACTAAAAACATTTCATAACTTCAAACATTTTTATGTAATATAATGAATATTTTCATACTTGCTTTATTTTTAATAAAATTTATAAAAAAATAGTATATTTTCAATGTATCAAATATAAATAAATTCCAAAGGTAATCATATGAGATACCAATAAATTAAAAAATATTTTTAATTATTGAAATTCTTGAATTCCGTAACTGTTTTATATATTTCAAGCACTTATTCGGTTACCTAAACAATAAATTTTTACTTACCATTATTTTAATTAAATGTAAAAAATATATTTTATTTTAAATGGAAAAAATTTTGTGAAGATTAAAGATGTATAACTCAATTTATAATATAATAACTAATAAAAAATATAAAACACTAAAACAGACAAAAATTGAAACTAAAAGCAAGTAGCATGTTCGAACCAAAATGTGAAAATTCTAGAAATTGATTATGACTTTGAAATATATGAATAAAAATTAGATAATATTCTTATCATTCATATGAAATATGATTTAATAAAATTCAATCTATATAACTCCAGATGTAATAAAAATATAATGATCTTGTAAAAAATAATTTTAACATAAAATAATATGAGGGTTTGGAATATTCAAAAACATAAAATATTAACACATGGTAATATTAAACATGCATGAAATAAATAGAAATAAAAATATAATTATAATAAATATTATCAAATAATATTTAATGTAATAATACTAAAAAATGCATGCTATCGCATGCAGAAAAAATCTTTCCTTTTTTTATTACAAAAATGAACAAGTAAAACAAAAAAACTCCCCTATTTTAAATAAACAGAAAGATAACAAATAATTTTATTAAAAAAATATTTTGAGAATAAATAATTATCCCCATTTTACAGTAAGGGGATAAAAAATATATAATACAAAAACTATTCTTCTAAAGTCATGTCAAGATAAAAATTTTAATCACATACTAAAATAATAAAAGTTATATATTCCCTTAAAATGAATTGAGAATTAGACCGAAGAAATTATCCATCAAAATTGATGCTTTAATTCAAAATGTTTCACCTGTATAAAATGGTTAGAGAATAAAAAATAAATTTTTTAAATACTCCATGTATTTAAATAAAACATTACTTAGAGATTAGACACCATTGGATTAAAAATTGATGTACATGTGGTAGTTGGGGTCCAAACAAGAGGTAAGGTAATCATGTCTTCCTACATCTAAGACCAAGTTCAAGTTCAAGAAGCACCCCATTTATTTATGGAAGCTGTTTTATTCAGTGCAGGTGGGGATTATGATGGGTTTTATGTGGTTTTATCTGGGATTTGAAGTCAAGAAATTGCAATGTAGGTGGATTCATGGGCCCTACTCTGGTGGTGATGGTGTCCATCACTGGTGACGAACATGGAGTAGACATTCCGTGGGAGTCGAAGTCATGTGGTGGTGACATGTGGCTTTGATATCCTCAATGGCAGTGGGAAAATGAGGTTGATCTGATGGTGACTCAGTTCATGAATCTTAGTAGTGCTGACAGACATAATTATTGGCATTTATTAGAGAAGAATGAAGGAAAAAATAAATAATGGAAAAAATAAGGGTCAGATGCCCAATTGTAGCCCCAGATGAGGTCAAATAATAAGGCACCCAACAACAATGCAGTTTACATTGGAAGAATGATAGGGTATGAAATTCCATCGATACTAGGCTCCATATAGTCCTACATTGGTATTTCTTGAAGAGGATCATTTTAGGATTGATGCTTTGAAGTATAAAAAATTAAGTAATAGATTGGGTGGGATTTCTATTGGGTGTATGGTTTTTAGAACATAAATGGTCATGTATTGTACCTTGTTCCTTGGGCCATCAGGTCATGTAAAGTTACCCCTTAACTCAATTAAAAAGTGTATTATACAAAATTATTATAAAATAATTTTTTATAGATTTTAGGCATGTGAAAGTGTCTTTTAAAAAAACAAACACAAACACTTTTTTGGTACACATCCTATTTTCGGTTTAGGAGGGGTAGTAATAATATTTTTTGATACCCAGGTATAATTTAAAAATCAATTGTAAGGTAGATGAGATGATATATTCTTAGATATAGAAACTATAGTAATACTGAGTCATAACATCCTCTGTCCCAACACTCTCTCATTTGGCCAGAAAGGGTTGGTTATGAGGCCTCAAGCATGCCTTCTCATACGCCAGAGTATATCAAATAGTTGTGGGGGTGTGATAAGAACGGCGGAGAGACTATACCCCATAGTTGAAGAGTTATAACACATGTTATATCAATAAGGATATATCAAGATCAAATCATAATGATCAATAGTTAATTATGCCAACTACCATTTATATTTCAATTATATGTTTCATTTATCATTTGATCATAACCAATAACATGAAAGTTATTTCAATAAAATATCCAAGACAAGGAGAATATATATCAAGAAAACACCCAAATAATATTTCATACTTAACGAACCCTAATCCATTAAACAAATCCTTTAATCCAAGCTTTACCCACCTGAACAATAGCCATAGTCTAGTTCAATGACCAATTGGATCCAAATTGAATATATGAAATAATAAAATTCATTTTTCTTAATTTATTCAATGAAAAATATGTTGTAAAAATTGAAATATTGAACATGAATGACTATTATCAATAAATAAGATTACGGTTTAGACCCCATAACTTTAACTAATGATCAACCAATGCTTCCTGTAGGATTTACCAACAAGAAAAAAGACACAAATGATCTTAAGAAGGTTCTTATATTGAAACAGATCAAGATTAAAACCCAAAATTCAAATAATCAAAAAATTGCAACATAATGGTAGGATAATAAAGGGAGAGAAGGTAAAACCCCAAAAATCCACTTATAAGGGATTATATGTATGATCAGGATGTCCAGAACTAAGAGGGGCACTCCATAATCTACAGTAAATACCCCTAGGGTCGACAGGGGAAGGCTTCAAGTGAAATGAATCATAAATCCACAACACGACACCACTTTAAAATTATTCTCATGAAATTACATAGAGTATAATATAGTAAAAAATCATGTATTTATTTTTAGTAGGATATGCCAAAAAATATATCAAATCAGATGAATATTTAATTAGTCCAAACGTTACATGATGTGTACATGGTTCACGACATGTAAGCACTTCACATAATGAATCAATTTGGCATATGAGTTTAATGGATTGTACACATCATATAACCCATTTACACAATTTGAAATTTACTATAGATAGTTTATCATCTTAGATACCATATAAAACCCGAACCCCATTTAAGGATTCTTTACACACAAAGGACCCTTGATAACATTGGAACTATTTACACCCGGACACCATTAATTCAAACAGAACCACAAATTTGATTCCCATGTGGATCCTCTCCATGTTTCTCAGGTTTCCTTGAAACCCAAGCCTTTATTTATTCAAAAAAATAGAAATACACAAACATTAAGTCATTTTACCCAATAAAGAATATTTGTCCCTAAACAATACTCATCCACAAAGGATAAAATGAAAATCTCAAAGAGGGAAATACCTGAAAAATGATGGGATCTTACAAGAGTGATTGAGGGAACCTAAGAGAACATTCATCGGTATAATTTATTTTTAATTGGAATTAAAATGAAAGAAACTATAGAAAAATTCATTCTAGAAATTCTAACAAAAGTGGATTTTAAATCTTCAGAATTTTATTATTATAACCAAAACCATTCTTATCTCTATTTGGTTTCATCATATCTACCTTATAATTATAAGGTTATTTTCCATGAAAAATTATAGATAACATTAATCTAAAATTTAAATTTTTCCTTTTTCAGACTAACATTTTTTTTTCTGAATAATATCAAGATCATCACAAACATTATATTTAGTAGATGAAGTTGAATTTCTCAAACTATGATTTTCCTTTTCTAGTTTAGAAATATATTTTTTCATAATATTAATTTTCTTATTTTATTTATCAAATTCAAAAATATAATATTTAAACATTTCATTTTCCAAAATAACATTTTTATTTTCGTTAGAATATTTCTTATGATCTATAATCATGTTTTAATAATTTTTAGAAAGATTATCAATTTACACATGAATTTCATCACATAAATCACCTATATCATTAAATTTCGAATTATCAAAATCATAACTGGAAAACGATTTAAAATAATTATCATAATTAGATGAATTACTAGCCATATCCACTAAAAACAATATATGTATTTATTGTATCATTAAAAGGATCTATTACCTTACTATATTTTCACAATTGATAATAATTACTAGTCTCCATTTAAATTCATAATTATTAATTGGAGTTTTAATCTTAACTAGAACTCCAACCATCATGATAAGCATGTTCAATTTACATTTTTCACGTCTTATATTTCCCTTCAAATTTCATCCTTGCAAACTCATGTTTGGTATTTTCGGGTTTTTTTGTATTCCTAAATAAATAATATTGGATTTACCTTTCTTGCATTTTGTTAAATAATTCTTATATATCATTATTTTTCCCCTTTCCTTTTTGGTTGAATGATTTTTCTTTATGATCCCTTGAGTTAATTTAGAAACATGACTTAGATAATCATATTTATATTAGATATGAAAATATATGGAATCACTAGAAGAGTTTATAGAATCATATATTGATTTAAAAGACAGTCATTAATTTTTCAGATGATTCGTGATCATTTTTCTTTAATTAAATATTGTATTGTAATAGAGGTCAACTCAGATCATCTAGAAAGTATTCATAAATTTCTTTTATTTTTAAATTTCTAATTTCTTTGAATGTCACTTGTTTGGTAATTCTCAATTATATTTTAAATTGACACTTAATTATTCATAGATTCACCTAGTGTGACCATGTTGTTAACGGTATTTGTTAATTTTTTGAACATATCTTTCACACTTTCATCAGAAAATGTTGTAAATACTTGAAATTCATCCCATTGAATTCCAAGATTAGTTTTATATAATTTTTTAGTTCCCATATGAGTGACTTTTATAGTCTTAAAAATTTTAGAGGTAGTTTTACTAGAAGATATATGATTATAAAAACTCCTACTAAGATATACTTAAAGATAATTCATAACTTTATTATTTAATTTTTTTTGAAACATTTCCCATTAAAGTTTCAAGTTTGAATTCAGGAATTTTATATGGTATATCCATGATAGTCCAATATTCAATCCCTATTTTTTTTTTATAAAAAATACCTTTATTATATATTTCTAATATCCTCAATCACTTACATTGATATGAGTTGGACTCAAAGGATTTAAGAATTCAATATCTTGAGTTTCCATCCCTAAAAAAGATCATTCCTTAGTCTTTTTAACTAAATTTATAAAAGTTATAAAAAATAAAAATATAAAAAAAAGTTAAAACAGTCCTTTGAAAAAACAACATAGCATAACTGAAGATTCGTAAAGGGTTTTAGTTTGATATAAATTGTAAGAAATTATGAAAAAAATGAAAACTCTAGACTATATTTAAGCAATTTTAGGATCTGAAACTAATTATTAGGTCTGATACGATGATGGAATATGGTCGAGGTGAGGGTGTTAATGGAACATTATTAAAATTATATGAGTTATTAAATATTAATTGTGGAATAGTGTGGTTTAAAATTATTAAACAATTATTTTTCAAAAAAATAATAATCATGGATGTGCAAAGAGTGAATGTCAAAAATTAAAGAGAAGAACACAAGGAATTTTCTAGTATTTTGGATCTAAATGATCATACTCTACTCTTTACTCCCCAACCGATGGAGTATGGAACCCACTATAAAATTGAGATAGGATTTTATATAGGAGAAATATAAACCCATAAGTTTACACTAGGGTGAATCCCGACATAGTACTTTGTGAGGGTCAACTATAAACCAAACAATATACATCCTTTTTCGGTAGCATAAAAAACATTGGATTTCAACATGGATTATCCCCATACTAATTACACTACAATTTGGATAGGTAATAATAACCATGAGAATACCTTTTAGAGGTAGTATAACCTATGAGATTGTAATGTCCCAGATCTGGGTGCCACACAACAGGTGCCCCAAACCCAGTTGGAAACATGATTTCAAGTGTATTTCCCCAACCTCCATAGGTTGTAGACTAACAGAGAGGGCCTAGGACAGATATTGGGGAAACTATGACCTCATTTGTCAAAGTTTAGTGCAGTGGAACAAAATATAAACTTACAAAAGCAGAAGCAGTAAACATTATAGACATGAAATGGGCAACAAAACTGAAGTAAAAGATAACCAAAAATCATATATATGATGATGCAACATGTCTCTATTTCTAAGAAATCATCCAAAATAGGATACACTACAATCTGATACAATACAAAAAAAGGTACAAAGTACAGCAAAACAAACCCAAAGCAGTGTAATAGGAATGCAGCAGCATCGCAACCCTAAGCTCTGTCCCATGCTCTCCTATTGCTCTGCAACAATCATGTACCTATGAAGGGACTCTTTCCCTTATCCACACTTGCAGAAATATTATCTATTTGGGCCCAAGACAGGACCCATATAGGGTGTGAGAAATAAATCCCAATAGGCAACCACCATAGGCCCATTCCCAACTGTCAGTGAAAATGTGCAACAGTAGTGTGCAATAATTTAATGTGGTAAACTAGGAAGTACTCAAAATTAACTATTCCTACCAGTTACATTGTCATTTTAATAATTATTTAAAAATTCAATATAATTTAATTCTGAGTTTTTCGAGACTCGGCCTCGACCAACAATATTCTATATTAGTGCCACAGCAGAAATCACTACAGGCTATCTAACAAGTAAAATATAATAATAATACCAAGATTGTGCTTTATCTTTGTAGGAACAACTAAGAAATAACCACGGTGAATATTCAATGTAAACATTGTCCTCAGACATGCAAATACTTACCCTCAGGAAAACAAAAAGGAAGCTCTCGGGTGACTTCTCTCAGGAATAACAAATATTTCCCTAAGGCATATGAGATATCACCCTTAGGCGCATAAGCTACTGCCCTCAGGCATAAGAAACGTTTCCCTCAGGCTAAAAAAATACTACCCTCAAGAATTCCATAAGAAAAGAAAGTAATCTGGCAGAGTCCAATGCATAATCAAGACATTTATATATGTTTCCTCTCAAGAAAACTCAAAACATGCTATAATCACAACATACCCATGGGTATCCTGTCCAAATGGCTAAACAAGGGAACACACCCTGATGGTGGCCCTGAATCAAAGAAACGATCACAAACAATAGTTTATACATATTCATTATATTAGCTATGAAATTCTAGGTATCTCAACAGTCAAAGTATCTGCCATACGACACCCCGAAAATGGGTGCATGGCACAAAGGTACAAAAAATCAACTCAACAATTGGAATTAAACACAAGACCACCTACCTCGATCTCCTCTAATCGATATACATGAAAGGCGCCTCCCAAAACAACCATGAAAAATTTGTAAGAATGGTATAGAGTAAGAGGTTTCCAACCTTTGATACCAATTGTAGGATCGAAATATAATATGAGATGCTCAATATACAAGAGGGGGGGTGAATTGTATACTTTAAAAATTCCTTTGGAACCTTTAAAGTTAGTTATGAATAACTAGAGTTTCCTTAAGAAAAGGAAAGAACTAAGTTTAACAAAGTTAAACTAAGTTGATTCACAACACCTCTAACACCGAACTAAACTTGGAAAGAGATTCCAAAAGAAGGTTCCGGAAATATGGTTCCGGAATTTGAAACTTAACAAAAGTTACAATATGAGATTCTACCTTAAAGCGTATAGAATCTAAACTAATCAGAGTAAGTAAGGAAGTATAAGAAAATTATACTTTCCTTAAGATACAAAATGCAGCGGAATAAAACAAGTACAAGTAGAAGAACTACTAGTAACAAGATGATAGTCTTTTAACCCAAAGAGAAGGGTATCCAACAACCTTGGATAAAGGTCCCTTGATTTATACTTTCAAGCAAGTCTGTCTTACCCACACCAGGGTAAGCCCTCGATACGAAGATCGGTGTCTCTGTCTTGCTATCCCCGCAAGCCCTCAACTTCAAGGTAGTTGGCAACCTCTGTCTTTCTCGGCAAGAAAGCCCTCGATCTTTAAGGTAGTCGGCACCTCTGTCTTTCTCAGCAAGAAAGCCCTCGATCTTTAAGGTAGTCGGCACCTCTGTCTTCCTATCCCCGGAAGCCCTCGAATGTAATCACCAACATTCGGAGTCGCACGAAGCTTTGAGAGTTAATAAGAGACTCTCTCTCTAGAAATCACTTCAACAGCATGTATGCACAAAGTCCAAATGTTCATCCATCCGTTGTGAGCTTTTTCAAATGAGCTCCTATTTATAGGTGAGGTCGGCTCCTTCTCCAACGGTCATATTTCCCTTAAAGTTCGGAGGGACCTGTACACGTGTCACTTAGACAACGGTTAGTTTATAACAAAATGGACGACATCGTTTTATAACAAAGTAAGTGTAACAGAAAGTACGACATCGTTTTAAACTCTAACATAAAGGTTCAGAATAGAAATTTCGGAGTGAAAGTTCGGAGTGAACAAATTCAGAGTGTATAAAACAATGATATCCAGATTCTGTTTAATGAGTGAATTCGGAATGAGAATTCGGAATAGGAATTCGGAATAGGAATTCGTCATCAGAAATCGTAATGGGAATTCGTCATCAGAATTCGTAATGGGAATTCGTCATCAGAATTCGTAATGAGAATTCATCATCAGAATTCGTAATGAGAATTCATCATCAGAATTCGTAATGAGAATTCGGAATGAGATTTCTTCATTAGAATTCGTAATGGGAATTCTTCATTGGAATTCGTAATGGGAATTCTTCTTCAGAATTCGTAATGAGAATTCGTAATGAGAATTCTTCATTAGAATTCGTAATGGGAATTCTTCTTCAGAATTCGTAATGAGAATTCTTCATTAGAATTCGTATCCTGAATCTGGAATAGAACTTAGTCAGAATTCATAACCGGAATTCGGAGTGAAACTTCCTTATAGTTCTTGTCCAGAATCCGAACCCTAAAACAGAATGCTTTTTATCAGTTTTAATGATTCCGAGAAAGTGAATCCGAATTTCATACTTAAGAAAAAAATATTAATGAAAATATGATAAGGATAAATTTTTCTTATAAAAGCGTTTTTCCTTAAGAAAACATTTTTCCTTATAAAAGCAATTTTCCTTACAAAAGCGATTTTCCTTAAAGATAAGGTGTTTGTGATTTTCAAAACAAGAAGGAATGGAAAAGTCATAAGGAAAACCTTATTGACTCAACAATCTCCCCCTTTTTGGAAAGCACAAACATCCTTACGAAAAAAAAACTATTCTATGAAGAAAGAAACAAATTAAAGCTTATCTCCCTTGGTTTAAGAATATAGATGAATACGACTAACTCCCCCTTAGGCTTTGAATCTCTAAGGATCGTATTCATATTTCCGGAGTGATGTTTCTTTAATAAAAACTCCCCCTTAAACAAACTCTTATTAGAGTTCTTTCTCCTTGGGTATTTTCCTTTCTCCCCCTTTGAAAAACTCTTAATAGATTTCCTCTTTTTCTTAAGGATCTTTTCCTTCTCCCCCTTTGTGATTTTCAAAAAGAATTTCAAGGGAATGGAAGAAAAAAAATAACAAAGTACCTGAAAGATTAGTAACAACAACAAAACAGAACAACAAGCACGATTCTCATTAAATTTGAAATGTCAGCAACAAAAACAGATTACAACAAAAAGATCGGATTGTTCATTTGGAATCTTTCTCTTTCGACATCAGCCCCTTGAGAATAGTCTTGATCTTTTTGAGGTCCTTATGATCTTCCTCTGCTTGCTTTTCTAAGGCAACTATTCTTGCTGACTGAGCTTGAATGATTTCTTCCTGAGCCTTCAACTTTTCTTCCTGAGCTTCCATTTTCTCTTCCTGTGACTTTATCCTTTCTAGAAAATTGATCCGATGATCCCTTTCAAATTTCCAACTTTGATTAACAGAGTTGAGCTTTCCATTCAGATCTCTTACTTCCTGACTCCGAATGTTCTTTTCCTCTTCCAATTTCTCATCGAATGATGCATTCATCTCATGAAACTTCTTATCCTCGGTTTGAAAAGCATCCTTAACATTCTCCTGAAACTCATCCAGCAACCTCATCTCTTCCACATTCTTCTTCGACCAGCTAGTCATCCTTTTGCAAGATCTTTTATGGGCTTCGTAACCAATGAAGAAATTTTTGAACTGGGCTTCTATCTCAACACACTTATCCATTACCATGGATACGGAATCGGTTTTCTGATTCAGCGTATGTTGGAGCATCTGGCACCGAGAATCAATACTGGAGAAAGTCGGAATGGTTCCCACCAACTTCTTCAAGGATTGAACAACAAAATCGTGCCCCAACGAAGATGATTCCGAATCTGACATCTTGCTAGGAGAATTTTCTTCTTCAATAAGCTCCAACTTCCTCTTTGAAGAACTACCAGCTTCCTTCCTCATACTCTTTTCTGAACTCGGGGTATCAGCAATAACTTGTTTCCCCTTATCTTTTTTCGGAATAGAAACCTGTTCCGGAGATTTCTTCTCACTGTCAGAAACTTGAACAACCAAATCTTCCTCATCAACAACTTCTATATTTTCTTTCTGAGCAGCATCAAGTGAAAGATGTTCTTCTTCTCCATGATAAGAAACTTCTTCCTCTCCTTCCTTTCCTTCTATTACTGGAGTAACTAGTTTTGAAGATTCGGCTTCAGATGTTCGGAGCGACAGGTGTTCCGAAGGAGTTCCCTTGTATTCATCTACTTGTTTGAGCACATCTCCTGTCTCACCACTTCCTTCAGCAGCTTCTTCCACTTCTTCCACTAGCTCTACTTCCTCAGCATTCTTAGCAGCAGCCTCTTTCGGATCATCGAGATTTCTTCCTGGAGTCTCAGGTAGAGAGTCCAAAGAAAAAGTTCTCGGAACGGGAATGGTTGCTGAAACCATTTCATTAAACTTCAACAAGGCTTGCACAGCCTCAGCTTCTGACAACTTCTTCTTCAGCTTCTTTTCCTTGGCTTGCTTCTCGAGCTCATCAGCAGCCTTTTCTTTCAGAGCTTTAGCCTCTGCGGGATCCAATCCGAACTGCGGATCTCCTTCCTTCCTCTTTTCCTTGTCAGCTCTCCACTTCGCTGCAACCTCATCAGTATATGTCTTCTTCTTCTTAGGCTTAGGAGGTGCGGAATGGACTTCCTTAGACTTAGGTTCTTCAGCTTCACCTAACACTTCTTTCAGCTTCCTCTTCCTTACCGGCTTAGGCGATTCCGGATCAGCCACTTTCGGAGTCACTTCTTCTTGAGGAGGAAGATCAATAAACATGCCAGACTTCTTGTCAAAAGCTATATTCATCCTTTTAAGAGTTGCATCACTGAGCAACATGATCTTGCAAACTTTCGGTTTAGAACTGCAAGCAACCTTGAAGGACTCAAGGCACCGAACTATCAGCTTCGACAATATTGCCGGGTACATTACTATCTGAGCTCTCAGATTCCCTTTCTTCAAATTCTCAAGATTAAGAAGGATATGCTTCATCAGGTTGAACTTCCTTTGATTTATCAAGAAATCTAAGATGTATATCTCACTCTTCTTCAAGCTGTCCTTGTCTCCTTTTCTCGGTACAATAAGCCCTTGCACCCATAACTCCAGAATCCGGAAGTTTGTAGATAGGGTTGCAATTTTCGAAGCCTTATCATCATCCAGTCCGAGAATTTCTAAGGCTTTCTCCTTGTTGAAACTACCCAAGGAGTCTGGCAGAACATGCGAGATAAACTCAGCTTCCCCTTCATAATTCAAGCCTACCAAGCTTGCAACCTTGGTGTAAGATAGCTTATAAGTCTTGCCATACGATTTGAAGGAAAATTTTTCTCTATTGTCTTCCACAAAGAAAGCAACCGACTCATAAAACTCAACAAGCAAGTCTGGGTAAACTTCATCTTGGTTGCCGGTTTTTGATATCGCAACATCTTCCCAGCCATTGAGCTTGATATTCTTTGATATAATAGAATCATAGTTGCTGAAGAAATTCGGATGCACTAACCGCTCTCTGTAGACTAACCACTGTGAAATGGGCTTTGTTGAAGACATCTCTTGAGAAGCTAACTCTGCAGACATTCGGATTAGAAGTCTCTGAGAAGTTCGGAACTGAGAAGACTGAAGTTCGGAACAGCCTTAAATCAGAGAGACAGAGCTTCAGCACGCAAGAGCTTGAGATCGATGTGGGACGAGAAAATAGGGTCCCCTTTATATAGGCTTTGGGATGACGGTTCAACTTCCTCGGTTGATCTAACGGTTTAGAAAGATCTGAGATCAGATCTGACGGTTGAGAGGTTGAATCCGATCTTTTTGAGGTTTTATTAAAACAAAATTCAAGAAATTCAAAAAAAAACCGAAAACAAACTATAAGAAAATGCCAGCAAGTAAAATATGATTACGAAAAACTTCAGTAAGGAAATCATACCTTTCGGGTTAGCTTAGGAAAGTTATTCGTAATGGGTAATGTAAAGACGAATACGAAAAACTCAATACGAAAAACTCAATACGAAAAACTCAATACGAAAAAAAAAACTTAATAGAAAAACTTGATATGGAAGATTCAATACGAAAGTTTTTCCATTATGAAAATACCAGTACGAAAATTTTCCATTCCGGAAATTTTTAATACGAATACTTTTATTTCAGAAGTATTTTGTATGGAAATATCCATTCTGGAAAATTGTAGTTCCGGAAGTTCCATTCCGGAAAGTTTCGTTCCGAAAAATTTGAAAAACAAATTTTGAAAAACTTTGTTAAATAAACAAACAAATGTACTCCCCCTATGAAAAGGAGTTTATTACTGTGAGGAGATTTTTCCAACAGAAAGTTAATTAAGGAAGATTACCTTACGGTTATCATTCCTAACTTCTGTTTAATATATTCAAATCTATCAGAAGGTAAAGATTTTGTGAAAATATCAGCAAGTTGATCTTGCGTTCCGATAAACTGAAGAATAATATCTCCTTTAAGTGTGTGATCCCTAAGAAAGTGATGCCTAATATCTATGTGTTTTGCACGGGAGTGATGTGCAGGGTTTTTACTTAGAGCAATGGCACTTGTGTTATCACACAAAATTTGAGTTTTAGTAAAACTCAAGCCATAGTCTGTGAGTGTGTGTTGCATCCACAACACTTGTGCACAACAACTTCCAGCTGCTACATATTCAGCTTCAGCAGTGGAGAGTGCAACAGAATGTTGCTTCTTGCATGACCAAGAAACTAATGAATCTCCTAAGAAATGACAAGTTCCGGATGTACTTTTTCTATCCATTCTACAACCACCAAAGTCAGCATCAGAAAAGCTTTTTAGAACAAAATCATTTCCAGAAGTATAAAATAATCCTAGATCCATGGTTCCCTTAAGGTAGCGAAAAATTCTTTTAACTGCCTTTAAGTGAGATTCCTTAGGATTGGATTGATATCTTGCACATAAGCATACTGAAAACATTAAGTCTGGTCGACTAGCAGTTAAGTAAAGTAGACTTCCAATCATACCTCTAAAAGATGTTTGATCTACTGGTTTTCCAGCTTCATCAAGATCTAAAGAGTTTGAGGTACCAATAGGAGTACTTATACTCTTCGTGTTGTCATAACCATACTTTTTAAGAAGATCTTTAATATACTTATGTTGAGATATGTAGGTTCCTTCTGGTTTTTGAGAAATTTGAAAACCAAGGAAAAATGTTAACTCACCCATCATACTCATTTCAAACTCAGATTTCATTAGACTAGCAAAAGAATCAGTCAAAGATTGCTGAGTTGAACCAAATATAATGTCATCAACATAAATTTGTACAATCAAAACATTTTTCTTATCTTTCTTTATAAAAAGGGTTGGATCTGCATTTCCCTTAACATAGTTATTTTGAAGCAAAAATCCAGTGAGTCTATCATACCATGCTCTTGGGGCTTGTTTAAGGCCATACAAAGCTTTGGTAAGTCTAAAAACATGATCAGGATGTTTTGTATCTTCAAAGCCAGGAGGTTGTTCAACAAAAACTTCCTCTTGAACATAACCGTTAAGAAAAGCACATTTCACATCCATTTGAAATAGTTTGAAATTAAAGAATGCTGCAAAGGCAAGTAGAATACGGATAGATTCAAGTCTAGCTACTGGAGCATAGGTTTCTTCATAGTCTATTCCTTCTTGCTGATTATAGCCTTTAGCAACAAGTCTAGCTTTATTTCTAACAATGACTCTATTTTCATCACATTTGTTTCTGAAGACCCATTTTACTCCAATAACAGAAGTTTCCTTAGGTCTTTCAACCAAGGTCCAGACTTTATTCCTTTCGAATTCATTTAGCTCATCTTGCATTGCCTTGATCCAATCATCATCACCTAAAGCTTCATCAGTGCTTTTAGGTTCTAGTTGGGAAAGAAATGCTAGATGTTCTACTTCATTTCTTAAGGAACTTCTAGTCCTTACAGGTTGATTTACATCACCAATGATACTATCACTGGGATGATTCTTAAGAAACATCTGATTTGGGTTTTGTAAAACCTGTTCATCAACATAAGGTAGAAAGTCTTCTGGGGTAAATGTTTCAGAAGTATCTTCTAGAACAATTTCCTTATCAGAAGGTTCTTCTAACAAAGGTTGACAATCAGTTTTTGAAAACACATCCGAAGATGTAAGTTGGGAAGTTTTAAAAACAAAAGGATCTGACTCATCAAATTTCACATGTACTGTTTCCTCAACAGTACAAGTATTTTTATTAAAAACTCTATAAGCCTTAGAGGTTGTGGAATATCCTAAGAAAATCCCTTCATCTGATTTTGGTGCGAATTTATGTAAGTTATCTTTAGTATTCAAAATGAATACTTTGCAACCAAAAACCTTGAAGTATGAAAGCCTTGGTTTTCTACCATTCCATAACTCATAAGGAGTTTTATTAAGAAAAGGTCTAATCAAAACTCGATTTATAGTATAACAAGCAGTACTTACAGCTTCAGCCCAGAAATGTCTAGCAATAGAATATTCACTCAACATGGTTCTAGTTATTTCTTGAAGAATTCGATTTCTTCTTTCAACTACACCATTCTGTTGAGGAGTTCTAGGTGCTGAAAAGTTGTGAGTAATACCTTTCTTACTACAAAAAGTTTCAAAATCAGAATTTTGAAATTCTCCTCCATGATCACTATGAATAGTTTTCAATGGAAGGTTTTTCTCATTTTTAACTTGAGCTCTAAAACTTTTGAAATAAGAAAAAGCTTCAGATTTCCTTGCTAGAAAATAGACCCAAGTAAATCTAGTGTAATCATCAACTAGAACAAACACATAGTATTTGCCTCCAATGCTTCCAGTTTGTGTAGGACCAAAAAGATCCATGTGCACCAACTGTAATGCATTGGTTGTTGAGACTTCACCGATTGACTTAAAACTAGATTTATGTTGCTTGCCATATTGACAAGGATCACAAACTTTAGAAGAATCAAATCTAAGCTCCGGTAGATCCTTAACTAGTTTCTTCTTAGAGAGTTTACATAGGTTTCTAAGATTACAGTGTCCTAGTCTTCTATGCCATAACCAAGAATGATCTTCCATTGCACTTAGGCAAGGTAAATCTTGGCTTCTTAGGTCTTCTAAGTTTAAGGTGTAAACATTCTCTTGCCTGTTGGCTGAGAGAATAAATTCTTCCTTGGAATTGTGAACTAAGCATTTATCATTCCTAAAATTCACAAGGTAACCTTCATCACATAACTGACTTATGCTAATGAGGTTGTGCTTAAGACCTTTAACAAAAAGAACATTTGAAATCAAAGTTTTACCTAAAAGAACAATATTACCAATACCAACAATCTCTCCCTTAGCATTGTCTCCGAAAGTTACCTTTCCTCCTTTCGTCTTGATAATTTTTTCAAAGAAGCTTTTGTTACCAGTCATGTGCCGGGAACATCCACTATCCATGTACCAAACATTGTTGCTGGCACTTTCTTTATTTTCCTGAAATTAAGAACAAAGTTAGACTTTCGGAATCCAAACTTGCTTGGATCCGAGATTTCCAGACAATAAAATCTTAGGTACCCACATTTTCTTGGAAAAATAAGCTTTATGAAAACCTAAGGATTGTGTTTTGTTTAAGGAACAATTTCTTGCCCAGTGACCACCACATTGACACTTAGTACAAAATGGGGCACTTTGAGGAACAAAATAATTGTTGCTGAAAACAGGTTTTGCATGGGTATAACCAAATCCGGATTTATTTCTTAAAGGTCGTATTTGAGAATACATCTTATCAAAATTTTCCTTACCATGGGTAAAGTTTGATAAGCACTTCTTTAAGGAAAAAATTTCGGACTTGAGTTTTACAACCAAGTTTTTATCTTCAAAATCATTAGTTTTGGAACTAGAGTTAGGCTCAAAAACAATTTTATTAGAAATTACTTTTTCTAACTCTTTAGAAAGTTTATTCTTCTCAGAACTTACTTCCTCAAGATTTTTTGAAATACTTTCAAAATCAGCATTTTTCTTATCAAGATCTTTAGAAAGATCTGATATCTCTTTAGTAAGAATAGAATTCCTAGAATTTGCCTTATCAAGTTTCTTGTTGAGTTTGGAATTCTCAATCTCAAGAAGTTCAGCAAATCTAGAGACTTCTTCAAAAGTAGGTAAAGTATTTTCCTCATCAGAAGATGATTCTTCATCAGAAGAGTTATAATACTTACTATCATTAGGACTTAAAGAAACATTGGTCAATGATTCAGTATTTCGTACCTTAGCCATAAGACAATGATTATCAATAGGTAATCTGGCTATAAGACCAAGATTCTTCTGTCCTGAAGATTCATATTCAGAAGATTCATCTGAAGAGTCACCACCACTGGCACTCCAGGTGTCATTAGCTTTCAAAACTTTCTTAGCTTTAGCTTTGTAATATTTCTTCCTGTTCCTGTCTGAATGCCTTTCCTTTCTTTCTTTCTTTCTGAGCATAGGGCAATCTGGTCTAATATGTCCAGCTCTCTTACATTCATAACAAGTAACTTCTCCATCTTTCTTATCTTTCCTATCCTTCTTCTTATACTTGGATTGAAAGTTTCTTTGTCCAGCTATCTTGTTCATCCTTCGAGCAAGATTGGCTAATTCATTTTCTGAAACTTCACTTTCACTAGATTCGGATTGGAAAATGACTTTCTTCGATTTGGATCTGGTTACTCTCTCAGGAGTCTTAGCTTTCATCTGATTCGAAGTTGTAGTAAAAGCAACAGTACCATTTCCATTCTTCTTCTTGATGTTGTCAGCATCTCTCTTCATTCTGGTCTCATGTTGTAGAAGAGTTCCAAATAATTCATCAAGAGTTATTTGAGTAACCTTCCTGTTCTCATCTATAGCTGTTCTCTTGGATTCCCACTCATTGGGCATAATATCAATTATCTTGTCCACAAGAGCTTCATCATCTAAACCTTTCTCTCCCATAGACTGTAGACTATTGACGATTGTCATAAATCTTTGTTGTACTTTACAGATAGGTTCTCCATAAGGAAAATTAAAGCCATGATATTCAGCTCTAAGCATAGCTCTCCTAGTCTCAATCACTTTAGAAGTCCCAAAATGAGTAACCTCTAACTTCTTCCATATACAATTAGCTACTTCACAAGAAGAAATTTGGCTATATATATTTCTGGTCATTGAACATAATAAAGTGTTGCGTACCTTGTAGTTGAGTTGATATTCTTGCTTCTCCTGGTTAGTAAAGGTTCTGACTTCCTTGTCAGGAATTTTGTAATCACCAGTAAGCATGACAAAGTTGTCTACTCCAGTATTGATAACAAATGTCTTCATACGATCTCTCCAGTATTCATAATCATTACCATCGAAGATTGGTGGCCTTGTAGGATTCAAATTGTCTATCGAACCAACATTCATTCCTGCCATACTTGAAAATAACTTGGAAACAAACTTGTTAATAACAAAAATTCGGAATTAAAAAGTTCGGAATAGGAAAAGTTCGGAATGGATAATCCGGAATGAAAAAGTTCGGAATTGAAAAGTGAGCAAGAAAAACTTGAACGTGAGTACAAGTATTTCAGTAACCTTGCTCTGATACCAAATGTAAGAATGGTATAGAGTAAGAGGTTTCCAACCTTTGATACCAATTGTAGGATCGAAATATAATATGAGATGCTCAATATACAAGAGGGGGGGTGAATTGTATACTTTAAAAATTCCTTTGGAACCTTTAAAGTTAGTTATGAATAACTAGAGTTTCCTTAAGAAAAGGAAAGAACTAAGTTTAACAAAGTTAAACTAAGTTGATTCACAACACCTCTAACACCGAACTAAACTTGGAAAGAGATTCCAAAAGAAGGTTCCGGAAATATGGTTCCGGAATTTGAAACTTAACAAAAGTTACAATATGAGATTCTACCTTAAAGCGTATAGAATCTAAACTAATCAGAGTAAGTAAGGAAGTATAAGAAAATTATACTTTCCTTAAGATACAAAATGCAGCGGAATAAAACAAGTACAAGTAGAAGAACTACTAGTAACAAGATGATAGTCTTTTAACCCAAAGAGAAGGGTATCCAACAACCTTGGATAAAGGTCCCTTGATTTATACTTTCAAGCAAGTCTGTCTTACCCACACCAGGGTAAGCCCTCGATACGAAGATCGGTGTCTCTGTCTTGCTATCCCCGCAAGCCCTCAACTTCAAGGTAGTTGGCAACCTCTGTCTTTCTCGGCAAGAAAGCCCTCGATCTTTAAGGTAGTCGGCACCTCTGTCTTTCTCAGCAAGAAAGCCCTCGATCTTTAAGGTAGTCGGCACCTCTGTCTTCCTATCCCCGGAAGCCCTCGAATGTAATCACCAACATTCGGAGTCGCACGAAGCTTTGAGAGTTAATAAGAGACTCTCTCTCTAGAAATCACTTCAACAGCATGTATGCACAAAGTCCAAATGTTCATCCATCCGTTGTGAGCTTTTTCAAATGAGCTCCTATTTATAGGTGAGGTCGGCTCCTTCTCCAACGGTCATATTTCCCTTAAAGTTCGGAGGGACCTGTACACGTGTCACTTAGACAACGGTTAGTTTATAACAAAATGGACGACATCGTTTTATAACAAAGTAAGTGTAACAGAAAGTACGACATCGTTTTAAACTCTAACATAAAGGTTCGGAATAGAAATTTCGGAGTGAAAGTTCGGAGTGAACAAATTCAGAGTGTATAAAACAATGATATCCAGATTCTGTTTAATGAGTGAATTCGGAATGAGAATTCGGAATAGGAATTCGGAATAGGAATTCGTCATCAGAAATCGTAATGGGAATTCGTCATCAGAATTCGTAATGGGAATTCGTCATCAGAATTCGTAATGAGAATTCATCATCAGAATTCGTAATGAGAATTCATCATCAGAATTCGTAATGAGAATTCGGAATGAGATTTCTTCATTAGAATTCGTAATGGGAATTCTTCATTGGAATTCGTAATGGGAATTCTTCTTCAGAATTCGTAATGAGAATTCGTAATGAGAATTCTTCATTAGAATTCGTAATGGGAATTCTTCTTCAGAATTCGTAATGAGAATTCTTCATTAGAATTCGTATCCTGAATCTGGAATAGAACTTAGTCAGAATTCATAACCGGAATTCGGAGTGAAACTTCCTTATAGTTCTTGTCCAGAATCCGAACCCTAAAACAGAATGCTTTTTATCAGTTTTAATGATTCCGAGAAAGTGAATCCGAATTTCATACTTAAGAAAAAAATATTAATGAAAATATGATAAGGATAAATTTTTCTTATAAAAGCGTTTTTCCTTAAGAAAACATTTTTCCTTATAAAAGCAATTTTCCTTACAAAAGCGATTTTCCTTAAAGATAAGGTGTTTGTGATTTTCAAAACAAGAAGGAATGGAAAAGTCATAAGGAAAACCTTATTGACTCAACAAAATTTAGATCTGAGATAAACTATTATCCGTTCAAATCTAAATAACATCCCTTAGGGAAATAATTTCAAATAAATATTCAAGAAGATGGAAGATCTTACTTGCATGGTTCAAATGATATCGACGGCGGAAGAATTGGAGTCCCGATGAGAAATCTGGAGCTCCTCCAAGTCTCGGCCTCCTCTACCTCTACTCCTAGTGAGCCCTCTGCCTCCTCTGCTGAATGAGGAGGCTACTGCCTGTTTTTAATGAAAAAACATAACTACACGACATGTACTTTCAAATACACAGTGTGTACTATTTTTTTAACAGTTCCTCTAGAGGATACTTTCCACTGCCTCACTGTTCATCTACCGACTGATCACATGACATGTATTATTTAGTACATGAAGTGTAGTTAGTTTTTACACCCTTAATCACCAAAAATACTACACACCATGTATTCTCATCTCACACAACCAAATTACACGATGTGTGTACAAAAGTACACGATGTATAGTTAGTTTTTGACACCCAATCCTATATGCCCTGTATTCTCATCCCACACAGCCAAAGTACACAGTGTGTTTACAAAAGTACATTACGTGTACCCATAAATTTGGGATTTTTCCTACATTTTCATTATTTTCTCAAAAACACGTAAGGAAAAGGAAAAGAAGAAACTCGTACCTCAATAATAAGAACCGGGTTCTTATAAACTTCCCCCCTTAAAGAAATTCATCCCCGAATTGCTCTTCCAAGGGTGGTGAAGATAAAGTTGAGAACAATTTTGTCCATTGAGCATGTACGTCGGTCTACCACTCCCAGGTTTTTTCCTACACTCATCCATGATTCCATAACACCTATACGAGAGGAACTGACTGACCTTAGAGAACATTCATGATTCTATCAACAATACAAATCAGATGCTCCTCAAAGGATGCATCAACCTGAAGTTCAACCTCCTCGGTCTAAAAAACGTGAGATGGGTCTGAGTGATAACGACGAATCTTAGATACGTGGAAGACGTCGTGCATGGACCAATACCTCTGTGGTAACTGAAACCGATAGGCAACCGATTCGACTCTCCCCAGAATCTCAAATGGCCCTACATACCTCAGTGAATGTTTACTCTGCCTCTTGATTTTCATGTCCCCCAACCTCAGCGAAACATGCAAGAAAACCTGATCGCCGACCACGAACTCCAGGGGTCATCTATGGCGATCATCATAAGATTTCTGAGGAGAGTGTGTAGTAGTCATCCGCTTCTAAATCAACAAGACCTACTCTAGAGTCTCCTGTACGATATGTGGTCCCAGTAAAGCGGCCTCACCTGCCTCCAACAAGCACAAGGGTGATCGGAATGTCCTACCATATAAAGCCTTGTGACGTACCATCTCAATAGTTGCCTAAAAGCTTTTATTGTAGGAAAACTTGACCAGGGTTATGTGATTCTCCCAAGATCCCCCAAATTCTAGGACGCATGCATGCTACATTTCCTCTAGCACGTGTATTGTACACTCTGACTGGACATCGGTCTGAGGGTGGTAAGCTATGCTCAGAAGCACCTGTGTACCCAGTGCCCTCTAAAAGCTCTTCTAGAAATGAGACGTAAAATGGGCGTCCCTATCTAAAATGATAGAATGAGGTACATCATGAAGACGTAATACCTATCTTATATAAAAATTCTTGATCTCATCACACTGAAGGTTTCTTTCATCGAAAACAAGTGAGATACCTTCGTAAGTCTGTCCACAACAACCCATACAACATCATTGCCTCGAGGTGACCTCGACAACCCAGTCACGAAGTCCATCATTACATCATCCCATTTCCACTCTGGAATGGTTAACTGTTGTAACAGTCCGGCTGGCCTCTGATTCTCCACCCTCACCTGCTGATAGGTGGAACATCTCTTAAAAAAATCAGCTACCTCTCTTTTCATACCTGGACACCAATATTAACGTCTCAAGTCACGGTACATTTTGGTAACTCCAAGATGCACTGCCTAAGCTGAAGCATGAAATTCGTGCATTAACTCCTTGCGTATATACCCTAGAACCCACACTCGTTCATGGATACATAGTACCTCATCATCGCTTATTGTCCAACCAGAAGGAGGGTCCTGACTTTCCACCGACTCCCATAGAACTAGGACTTCTGAATGTGATAGCTGTCTTATCCTCACTCTATCCAGGAGGGTAGAAGTCACAGCTAAGGATGAAAGATAGGTTCACCCCTGACTATCGTGCACCTCTAAATTCATCTCAGAGAACAAATCCATAAGCTACCACTCACCATTGGCCTTCTACACTGCATGTATCCGAGTCTTTCTACTTAGTGTATAAATTACTGTGTTACCCTTACCAGGTGTGTAGGAAAGATCAAAGTCGAAGGACTAAAGGTATTCAACCCACCTTCATTGTCTCAAATTCATGTCCTGCTGGGTAATGATGTATTTAAGACTTTTTTGGTCCGTAAACACCAAAATGTGTTCTCCCAAGAGATATTGTCTCCAACAGCATAACACATGAACAACTACGGCCAACTCGAGATCATGCGCCTGGTAATTCCTCTCATGTGACCTCAACTACCGAGACTCATATGCAACTACTCAATCGCCCTGCATCGCCACTACTCCAATACCAATACCCGATGCATCACAGTAAACTGTATAGCTCTTCCCTTGCTCTGGGAGTATCAGGACAGATGCTGATGTCAACCTTCCCATCAGCTTTTGAAAAGTTATCTCGCAAGCTTCTGACCAAACGAACTTCATACCCTTCTTAGTCAAATCCATCAATAGCACTGCTAAGAGGTAAAAGTCATGTATAAAGTGCATGTAGTAACCAGATATCCCCAAGAAACTTTGTATTTAAAACACATTCTTAGGATACTCCTAGGAAAATATTTCTCTCACTTTCTCTGGGTCTACTGTAACTCCTTCCTCTGAGATAATATGACCCAGGTAGTGAATCTGGTCCATCCAAAAGTGGCACTTCAAGAGCATAGAATATAATTGATTCTCTCTCACTATACTTAGCACGATCTCAAGATGGGCGACATGGTATTGTCGAGTGTGAGAGTACGCCAAGATACCTTCCTTGAAGTCTACCGCAAAAGAATCCAGATATGGGTGGAACACACGATTCATCAGATCCATAAAAACTACCGGCACATTTGGGAGTCCGAACGGCAAGACCAAGTACTCGTATAGACCATATCTACTCCAAAAGGCTATAAGTGGTATGTCTGATGGTCTAACACGCAACTGGTGATATTAAAATCTGAAGTCAATCTTCGAGAACACTCGTGCTCCTCGAAGTTGATCAAAAATATCATCAATCCTCGGTAAGGGATATCGGTTCTTAACCGTAAACTAGTTTAGTTTCGGATAATCCACGCAAATTCTGAGGGTACCATCTGCCTTCTTATCAAAAAGGACAGGAAAACCCCAAGGGGAAATATTGGTTCAGATAAAACCCTTGGATTGTAACTTCTTTAACTACCTCTTGAGATCCTGAAATTCTATAATAGCCATCCTATAAGGAGGAATGGACACCGATACCACATTTGGTACAAGGTAAATAGAGAATTCCACCTATCGCTCTAGTGGTAGACCTGATAAGTCATCTGGGATGACATCCCTGAAACGATTAACCACTGGAGTGAAATCCTTCTAACAAGTTCCCTGATCATCCAGATATAAACTCACAATCTGTTCTGTCACTCCACCTCACCCATGATGCTCAAGTCTAGCTCAGCTTTCCTGGACATCCCATTCACCCTTGTATAGAAACTCTCTGCCCTCTGGTGATGTGAAAATCACCCTATGATGATAGAAATCTACAATGTCTCATAAGGGTACCAACCAGTCCATCCCGAGAATGACATCATAGGCAGTCATCTCTAAGACATAGAGGTACCATAGAAAGTGACACCCACCAACATCTAGGGGGCACTCTTTGCTCTAATGCAGACCTAAGATTCTAATTCCCAATGGAGTGTCTAGAATCATGATATCTGAAGAAGAAGAAACACAGAGTCCAAGGCTCTCCAAAATGGGCATATATATAAAGCTATGCGTAGAAAAAATATTAAAAAGTACATAAGATAAAACAGAAGCAACTAGAATAGTACCTCTGATAGTGGAAAGCCCGGGATCCTGCTCCTCTTGGGTTTGTTGCACTGCAGATTTCTACCCATTGTAGCGGCCCTACGACACAGCCTGGCTATCCTGAGCTGACCCGACCTGCTGTCTTTGAGATCCTGGTGTCTGGATACCATGGCCATGACCACCACCTCGTCCTGAACGTCCTGACATATTCCAATTCCCTGACTGGTAAGATGTTTTTGGCCCTACTCTGGCATGTGGAGTCTACAAAGAACCCCTCTCCCTAGTCACTGGTGGAAACACCTTGCAAAAACGCTGAAGATAACCCATTTTGCCGCATGATCGGCACTCCACTGGGTCACTTGGACACTGAGGTCTCTTCTGCCCCTATTTACCACACTGGTAGTACATTAACTAGCCACCTGAAGAATTATTCTAGCTATTACTGCCACCGTGAGAGAAATACATCTGCCTCTTCCTCTTGCCGGTAGAAATAGTACCAAAGGCAAGTGTTGAACCACCTTGATCTGCACCAATAGCTTCCCATAGGTTCTGATCAACAATCAACGTCTGGTTCAAAATAGCATGCACTGTAGGCAACCTGAAAACATTCACAAGTGGTCAGATTTCATATGAAATACCATCCTAAAAGTGTCTTGCCCTCAATGTCTCATCACCCACTAGAACAAGTGCAAAATGTTGTATCTCGGTGAAGTGGGAAGAATAGTCCATCACTAACATGGTGCCCTGCTACAAATTCATAAACTCTCAAGAACAATCTGCCCTTACCATCTCTGGAAAGAAAAATTCATAGAAGACTGCCTGAAAATCTTTCCATGACATGTCTCGTTGATTCTCAGTCTGGGTGATAACATCCCACCATCTCTTTGCGGAATCACACAACATGTATGTAGCGAGCTTGACCCTCCTCCCAGGAGGCATCTCCAAATGCTCGAAGATCATCTACATAGAACCCAACCATAACTCAGAAACATGTGGTCTTCCATCCCCTGAAAAAGTAGGTGGATGCTGTAGCTGAAATATACATGTCAGCTCTTCCATAGATGTGGCAACCGACGGTGCTCCCTGGAAGGTATGCATGAACCTCATGAAGCCTTCACAGAACTGTGCATTTGTAGCTGCGTCCAGTATAACAGCTGGCGCCACATCTATCACTGTTGGAGGATCCACTGATAGCCCATTTCCTACCATCTGTGGAGTATAATCGTTGCCACTCTCTTGGCGAACAACTCGTGGTCGTCTCGACGACATGACTCTACAAGGTCAAACACACGCCTTAGTTTAATTTACTGTCGAGGTTTCTTTTTTCCGGTTAAGAGTGCCAACGAAAATGGGAAAGATCCACATGAACCAGCCAAAAGAGACTACACGACATGTAACCTTAAGCCCTTACATGGTCGTGTTCTGATGCCGGCCATAGCATGTCTCAACCCTAGGTACACTGTGTGTTACACCCACACATGGTGTGTACACCACCCTTTTTCCCTAGCCACACGACCATGTCCACACAGTCTCTAACTAGTCAAGATTATACGTCGTGTCCCACAGGTACACAGCTTGTACTAGAAAGGTAACACCAACCCGTGTTGTTAGTTACACAGTCAGATTCTAAGATTACACTACATGGTTTGTTTATAACTGACATGGCGTGTATAACCTAAGGTTTCTCCATCCATATAGTTAGTCACACAGTTGGACATAGGGTCAACCATACACTGCGTGTACTACCAGTACACGGTGTGTTCTCATAAGAACTCCCTTATCTAATTTCTCTGCCCACATGGCCTATGACATGGTTAGAGACTACACGGTTTGTACATAAGGTACAAAGCGTGTACTTAAGAAAACTATCTCTTCCTGAATAGAAGAACACATGGCCTGTAGTTAAAACACATGGCATGTATTCTGGGTTTTTCTAGACAATAAGCCTCAGAAACTAATTCAGAGCCTAGAAAAACACTGAAATGAACACCAAGTGCCAAATTCTGATCTGTGAGGGACCATACTCTCTGAGAATCAAAGCTTGGCGTCTTATACATGTTATTAACAAGGTAAACAAGTCAATGATACAACATATTCTGGTCAATGAGGGCCCATAACACCTCAAGAACCAATTTTTGGCATTCATTCAAACAAAACCTCATACATACAATACCCTATCAACAACAGGTATTTTTATCAAGGTAACTATCAAAACAACATGCATTTTTCTAGAACAACATCTATCATAACAACATGCAATTTTTAATAAACCTATATGGCATAGAACTATCCATGAAATGTGATTCTAACATGTGCCTAAATGATGCATGAGATGGAATACCCTCATCTCATCGGGTTACAACTAAATAGAACCAATGTATATTTATAAAATATAAACAGCACACCACAACAACGCCACCCAACAATGAAATCAAATCAACTGTAATAATTGAAAAACTAGAAAATTGCAACACGAGGTAAATTGGATTTTCCCTTTACAGGGGTTAGCTACTCCCAGGCACAACTTATTACCAAGTACCAATTTCATCGTATCCCTGGATATAGGCTCCAAAGAGTAATTCAAAGAAAAAAAACCCCTGTGATACCACTTTCTAACATCCCGAATCCAGGTTCCACACAACGAGTGCCCCGAACCCGGTTGGTCACATGACCTCAAGCACATTTCCCCAAATGCTAGAGGATACAGACTAGCAGCGAGGGCCTAGAACTAATAATGGAGAAACTATACCCTCACTTTTCAAAGTGTAGCGCAACGGAACAGAATATAAACATAGAAAAGAAAAAGTAGTAAACACAATTGACCTGAAATGGAAAATGGAACTGAAGTAAAAGATAACCAACAGTCATATATATGATGATCAAATATGTCTTTAATTATAAGAAATCAGCCAAAATAGGAAACATTGTAATCTGATACAATACAGAACAAGGTACAAAGTACAGTAAAACAAAACCAAAGCAGTGCAACAGGAATGCAGTAGCATCGTAAGCCTAAGCTCGGTCCCATGCTCACCTACTCCTCTGCAACAATCACGTACCTGTGTAGAGACTCTTTACCTTATCAAAACTTGTAGAAATATAATCTATTTGGGCCCAAGACATGACCCAAACAGGATATGAGAAATAAATCCTAGTAAGAAACCACCAAAGGACAATGCCCAACTGTTAGTGAAAATGTGCAACAATAGTGTGCAATAATGAAATACAATAAACTAAGAAGTACTCAAAAGTAACTATTCCTACCAGTTACATTTTCATTTTAATAATTATTTAACAATTCAATATAATTTAATTCTGAGTTTTCTGAGACTTGGCCTTGACCGACAATCTCATATATTAATTCCATAAGAGAAACCACAACAGTCTATGTAACAAGTAAAAGATAATAATAATACCAAGACTATGCTTTATCTTGGCAGGAACAACATAAGAAATCACCACAGTGAATATTCAAATTAAACATTGTCCTCAAACATGCAAATCCTTACCCTCAGGCAAAAAGAAATGAAACCCTCAGGTGACTGCCCTCAGGTATGACGAATATTGTCCTCAGGCATACAAGATATTTCCCTTAGGCATAGAAGCTACTGCCCTCAGGAATAAGAAACATTGCCCTCAGGCTAAACAAAACACTTCCCTCAGGTGTTCCATAGGAAAAGAAAGTAACTGGGCTGAGCCCAATGCATAAGCAAGCAATTTATATATGTTTCCTCTCATGAAAACTCAAAACATGATATAATCACGACATACCCATGGGTATCTTGGCCAAATGGCTAAACAAGGGAACTCACCCTCAGGGTGGCCCTGGATCAAAGAGATGATCCCAAACAGCAGTTTATAATTATTCATTAGATTACCTATGCAATTCAAGGTATATCAACAGTCAAAGTCTCAGCCATACAACACCCCGAACATGGTTGTGTGGTGTAACAGTACACAAAATCAGCTCGAAAGTAGGAATTAAACACAAGACCACCTACCTCAATCTCCTCTGATCGATATATGTGAATGGAGCCTCCCAAAACAACCAATAAAAAAGTAGATCTGAGATAAATGATTATCCGTTCAAACCTAAATAACATCCCTTAGAGAAATAATTGGAAGGAAATATTCAATAAGAGGGAAGATCATACCTGTGCGGTTCAAATGATATCGACGGTGGTATAATCAGAGTCCTGGTGAGAAATTGGGATCTCCTCCAAGTCTCGACCTCCTCTCCCTCTGCTCCTAGTGATCCCTCTTCCTCCTCTGCCGAATAAGGAGGATACTTCCTGTTTTTAACAAAAAAACACAACTACACAGCGTGTACTTTCAAGTACATGAAGCGTACTATTTTTTTAACCGTTCCTCTGGAGGCTACTTTCCACCACCTCACTTTTCATCTCCCGACTAATTACATGGTGTGTAGTTAGTTTTTACACCCTTAATCGCCGACAAGCCTACACACCATGTATTCTCATCCCACACATCCAAAGTACATGGCGTGTGTATAATAGTACACGACGTGTCGTTAGTTTTTTTACACCCAATCCTCCACACCCTATATTCTTATCCCACACAGCCAAAGTACATGACGTGTGTACAAAAGTACATGGAATGTACCAATAAATTTGGGATTTTTCCCACATTTATCTTATTTTCTCAAAAACACTTTAGGAAAAGGAAAAGAAGAAACTCATACCTCAAGAATAAGAACCGGTTTCTTACAGAGATAAAATATTAAGTGAAAATCTCTACCCAAGCTAGAAAAATAGAGAAATTTTAGTACATTTTTTATTTTATAAAATCAACATTAATATTAGCGGGGACTATAAATTCAACGATAAAAACACCAATAGAGGATCCAAATTCAAAATAAAACACATGTGTAAACTAAAACAACGAAATCAAATTTTAAATTGACCTCAATCCAAAAATCACCAACCACCTCAGGCTTCTAGGGAGCCATGATTCACCTCCATCAATGAGTCTAACACATCAAGTCCACATCACCTACTGCAATATCATCCCCAAAAACAAATCTACATAAAAATCATCATCTACCATCATCAACAACATTGATGGATGAAACCAGAATCATCACTGGTGAACATTGAAACACTCACGTTAGCCATAATCACATATCCCACATAATCCTCAAGAGAACATCACCATTATCATCATTGTCTGATCATCACTAAAGAGAATAATTAGAATCAAAAAACACCTTAAACCTCACCACTACTGTTGTAATCTTGATCAAACACCATCATCCAAGAAAACACCATTGTAATGATGAAAAAGATGAATGAACAACCATCAAACCAGAGCCTGAACATACCAAAGGGAAAGAACATATGATTTTGAGTTACATTGAACCCCATCAACCACTCGGAGATCACATCCCAAAAATTACATCACATTGTTGGAACCAAGGCTGTTAATTTTTAATAATGGAGTTTGGTTTGTGTTTGTTTTCAATCTGTGTATAGATGACTATGGAGTTTACAAGGAATGATATGTGAAATGATAAATAATATCGGAAAAATAATAGAACTTCATATGTCGGAACATGGTCCACGTACCATATTTTGGGAATGGTTTTCATACGCATTCCAGGTAGTGGTAACAGTACATAGAGCCGTACGCGGAGCGGTGCACGAAACCGAAAACAATTCGCAGCAAAGGTAAGTAGTGAAGGCATACGGTACGCATAATGTTGAAGGTTGAAATGAAAAATGGTTCACAGCAATGGTATGCAGTGAAGGAATAAATAATGTAGAGTGTTGAAGGTTTTAGGGATAGTTGTGGTTCATAAAATAGGATCGGTATGTGGTGGAGTCTAACCGTACACAGATGGAGTTCAATATACATTGAAGATTGTCCCACATTGAAAATTTGGTTCAATCGGATTCGATAAAGTTTCAGAGTTACGTTCCTATTTAAGGAACAACAATACCCTTTTTTATGTGACAAGATTGGAGATTAAAATTTTTGGAAGAAATCTGGTGAAGTCCTCAGTGGCATGTAGAGGAGAATACGGTACATGGAGATAATCATCCGCACAAGGAAAACAATCTGTGGAAGAGAGTGTGGTTCATGCAGGAAGCTCTCGCAATATGCAATGGATCAAGGTATTACATGGAGGAGGATAGGTCATAGAGGAGTGGAGCAGTACGCAGAGTAGGGTGGTACTCGAAGTAGGTTAATTCATGGTGGGGCTGTACGGTACACATAAATAGTAGTGGTATGCAAAAACAACAGCAGTATGAGGAACACTCAAGGAAGCCCAAAAATTGACCACATCATTTTGAGAAATTAATTTCCATAAAAACTTAGTGTACAGGAAACTAAATTACATATATGGGTGATTAAGGGACTTCAACAGAGCGTCAATTTTTAGTTGAGTTTGCCTGATTTAATGTTAAACAATTGAAGTGACCTTCAAGTCATTAAAATGAGTGAGGATTCTTCCAACTCAGTGATAAAGGGGGGGGGGGGGTCAGTGTAAGTGATTCAAGGGACGTAGTGTGTTATCCCTGAAACCTTATAAAGGCAGTGCACCTAGTACATAGTGATTGTGCTAAACTCTTATAATCCACAACTTTTTAGTATTAGTGGTTTTTGTTAAGACTGATACACTATTGGAGTATGATCCTTGTAAGTAGCACTTAGTGGTGAACCATGTAAAATTTATGTGTCATTGCTTTACATGTGATTGTTTATTTTCTTCACTTCCTATTCAAAGAGGTTTAAGAGGTTCCTACCAAGGTGGGAAGATGATCGACTAGTTGAAAAGAAAAATTTGACATCCTGACTCACCCCTCCCCTCTCAGAGTGTTATGGGGTCCTTCAAGTGGTATTAGAGGGTAAAGGATGCTGGTGTGAAATATGTCTATCACGGAGAATCCAGTCTACATTAGGGGAGTAGCCCTCTTCGATGGAAGTAATTTTAAAATATGGAAAAACAGGATGAGATCTCACCAAAGATATCTTTGAATGGAAGTCTAATTTTCTACTGTGTAGGGAATACAATTCAATAATCCTACAGGACTATCGATGACAGATAAAAAAAGAAAATTTCTTGATGCTAATGAAAAAGCATAGAATACTCTCACTACAGCCCCTTCTAATCAGATTTATCTAAAGTTAAGGAGTCTCACATCAGCCAAGTCAGTGTGGGATAAACTGGAGAATATTTATTAAAGAGATAGAAATGTGAAGGAGAAAAATAATAATGTACTACACAACAGGTTTGATAATATGAAGATTCACCCTGATGAGAATGGAGACTCCTTTTTCAATTGAATTACTAAAGATGTAGGAGCAAGATGTGGTCTAGGCAAAGAAATCAAAGACATTTACATAGTGAATAAAATCATGAGAAGACTTCCACCCCTTTATAATGAAAAGGGGTTAGCTCTTGAGTAAAGAGATCTTTCCAAACTCTCAGTGGATGATCTTATGAAAAATCTATCAAATTATAAAATGAGAATCAAATCAGAAGAAGATACGACTCATGTAATCATGGAAATGGCATTCAAATCCATAGAGAAAATAAATGTTTCAGGAGATATTGGTGATGAGGATGATGAGGAAAAAAAATCTTTCTATCATTTCCAAGAATGTTAAGAAGGGAACAGGGAAATTTAAAGGCAAGCCACCTATGTCTTGTTTTCAATCTGGAAGAGTTGGGAACATTTACTCTAAGTGCTCAAGAATGTTTAATAATGAAGAGAGAAAAGTTTAAAACATGGAAAATCGTTAGAAAAGTTCCTTCAAAAAAGAAAAATTCAAATTTTCAATGAAAGTATAGAAGAAGAGTTTTTTCTATGTTGAGGAAGATGATGATAATGAATTTTGTAAGGAAGAAGAACTATAATTTTAAGACTGTAAACCATGCCTCCATGATGGGAACCATTGAAAAGTCAGAACCATTGATAGATAAATCTAGTGATAATCAGTTGACTACTAATGTTGATACCATATTGCAACATAAGGATGCATTTGGTATGATTGATATTAAATTTAAGAGATAAATAAGTGGAAAGAAATGGTGGAGGAATCATCAAAATATATTGATCAGTTGAAAGTAAAAATTGAATGACTGGAAGAACTGGTGAAATTACAATCATCAATCCTTAAAAGCACTGATGATGTTATGGAACTAAAACTTAGAATTGAAGAACAAGAAAATCTCATTAATGAAATTACCTTGATACTAAAGGAGATGTCCAAGACTATTGAGGGACTCAAATAAGAAGTTGTTACTATGAGAAGTATACTCAAAATTGAATCAATTTCAAAAGAAGAAAAGAAGAAAATATAGTTTGGAAGGTTCTCAGATGTTGAGCTAATATAGAGACCAAAACATGGTTCTGATGGAGTTTAAAAGATCTGGAGTGATCAAATACCCACATCTAAGGGAAATAGTGGAATTGGTTTTGATGCCGAAATGTAGAGACCCAAAGCTTGACGTACATGGACATAACATTACTTTTGCAGAATATTTAATACATGACAAAAACAGACACACAAGGACCATAATAGTTTAGTGTCTTTGGAAACTCGGAATATAATCTTCTAATCGTGGTGAAAGATCTTAAAAATATCTCATAATGATCTTCCCCTTTTGTTTTCTTACCTAAAACCTATCTTTATATCCTGGGGAAAAGAAAACATATAAAGGGTGAGCTCAAATTCTCAGTAATGGTAAGCATGGACAAAATAAAACAAATCATATACATTTGAACTTAAAAACATGAACATAATGTTTAAACATAAAAAGCTTGAGCAATGACATAAAACATGGAAGTATGTAACGCATAGATCATAAAGAAACATTAAACATGATAAAATAGCATGGGAGCAAAAATGTAATTGTGGCAACCATTCAGCACATGTTATGATTCCCATAGTAGCCAAGGCATTGCTACCAAGACCATCTTAGTGGACAAAGTCCCTTTCTGAATCGAGTTCACTCCTCATTTCATTCATTTAACACTGAACCAGATTAAATTACCATTCCAGCCATGTCTATCTAATGAGATATAAATATTTACCCAATGCAATGGAGGGAGATATAGGTCCCACCCATCACATAATGAAATCATTCTTACTTGTGCCACAAAATAAACATACATCATTCATAATAACCCAATAAATAAAATGGGTTTCATAAACATCATCCCATCATCACATAATCCATATAAAAGAAATGGATTTCATAATAAGAAAAGTGACACCATGTAAATCATAGAGAAATTATACTTGAAACATATACATATGAAATAATTTCATCTTAGATGAAAAATGTTTTTGATAAAACACTTGAAATGAATTCTTGAGGAAAATATCCTTTCTTCTTCAAAATCATTTTCTTTTCACAACATGTCATGAAATTTTAAAAGAAAAGGATTTTTTTGAAAATATTCATGAAATATTTTGGAGGAAGCTTCATGAAAATAAGGATTTACAAAACCATAAAAATTTGTTCGTGCCGTATACGTTAAAAAAACATTCTTCTCGTACTTTTGCTGGAAAAGTCAAAAAGTACCCCGTAATGTAAAAAAAGAAAGATTCTTTACATACCATGTACTAAAAGACAAAATGGGTGAAAGGGAAATTAAACATACATAAACACACTTTTAGAAAACATGGACTTGGATGATAACAATAACTCCAGTAAATACTTACGTATAAGCAATCTCGGATAAAAATGAGATTTGCAAAATTATCCCTTACCTTAGGTCCGATATGCTTCGTATGGTTCCGAACCTCCTGTATAATGATTTAAATAATTCCATTGACTTATTACAGAATCATATTCATTGTTATGATATCATATATGGTTTACGTATGACATTATATTACCCGTTCTTTTGTAAATTCCATGTTAAAGAGTGTTTTGGGTAAAATCGTTTCATTTGTCGTCCGTGTTTTGACTTGTAATTATTCATATGATTACATAGATCATGATTACTTAATTATAGAATATAAAACATGATTTATATATAATATATATTCAGAATATACATATATATAATAGATCGATAAATGGAAAGAAATACATCGTTCATGGAGACGGTAGGCCGTACATACGTATGAACACTGTTTTCGTTTCCTTATTGAGTTGAATGGAATTAAGTAGATGACATACGTTTACATAAATCCAGTAGCTTTATAATGTTATATATTTCATTATTATTTCTTATATATACTTTATAATCATTCTTAAATGGTTAACATGGAGAATGAATCTCATCGCGTCGTGGAGACGGTAGTCCGTACGTACGCACGAGCGATGATATCTTTTCCATAATTATTGAATTGAATTGGAGTGGATGATAAAATATATCAGAATTAGTATGATGTTATAATAACTATGTACAGTTATTATTTACACCATTATACCCATCCAAGTAAGGTGGTGTTGGAAAAACAGATTACACCACGGTGTGGAGACGGTATTCCGTACGTACGCACGCGCGGTGATTTCATTTTCCGTAGGATGGATAGATGGTGAAATAGGGTTGTTTCATACTTATAATAACATATCAGTATATTAGTGAAACTTATGTTATTACTTCATAATGAAACAACTAAAGAAGAAGAAGTGTAAGAAGAAATAAAGTTGAAAGAATCGGTAACGGGCATTACCTCTTCTTTGAAGCGCCTCTTTGAGACCTCCTCTTAGGGCACTAAAATTGGTCTTTGAAGAATAACAGGACCTCAAGGATGTTTCTAGGGAAGTGGAGAAGAGAATTTTACAGGGTTTGGACGAGCTTGAAGGATCAAATTGGTGTGAGGAAGGGTGGGAGGAGGTTCCCTTTTATAAGGGAGGAGAGGGGCACCTTTTGAAATCTTAAAAATATTAATTTATAATAAATCTAACCCCACTTAAAAACCTCCAAAAATGACTCATATTAGAATATTAGATGATATAGGGTTGTAATATCATAATCCAATAAAATTTTTACATGTTATAAAATTATTTTAAACATTATCAACTTGATTTATCCTTAATCAATTTAATTTTATTCGTGGTAATAACTTCCTAAATTTTAAATTATAACAAAAAATTACTTATTTGTTGTGAATTGTCCATAATTAGATACTTTATAACATTTTAGACCATATAAATTTAAATTTATAATTTTTAAATAATTTTGTGATTTTTGAACATTTTTATAATATGTTATTTTTATAAAATAACAATAGTGTCAATTTTGAAACTATTCATTTATATGAATTTAAATAAAATATATACAGAAGATATGTTCGAAATAAAAGCTTTAATAGATTAATAATAGGCCATATGTATCTAGAAAATTATCAGAGCACCATAAATAGTTCATATAATATTTATTTTATTATTTTTAAAACCATTTATTTGGTTTATCTCTTAATAAAATAATTACCACAATATTTTTGTATAATTATATAATATACTTATTTGTTGCATAAAAATTAAAAATAAAATCCTACGATTAATATAAATCTATTAACTTTCACAATAATACTTTTAATCGAATTTATCATCTTGAAATCACAATATTGAAATTATTATATTTATTAAATTATGAAGGTGACAACTTTGGCATCATTTAAAATAAAATAATATAAGTGTCATAATCACTTTTATAAGACTAAAAATGGTTATATATTATCTAATTGTATGATTATGGTATAGATATACACTACAAATAAGTTTTTGTTAGGTTTGTGGGCCTTTTAATCTGTATTATTATTTTAATAAAAACTATATTACTGATTTTTCACTTAATAAATAATTTCTACATCATTAAGTTATCACCATTAATGACAATTATTTAATCCCTAAAAATTCTAAATAAATTATAATGATGTATATAATTTTATTATATTTCTGGAGAATATTCATTTTTGAAGTTTTATGATGTTTATCACTAAATTAAAATTAGTATACTTATAAGATTTAAGAGAGTGACATGTTGTCACTTTCTTTGGTTTTAATAATAATTAAATTATTTTCACGGTCAAAAGTCTATAAAATGAATCTAATCCGAACCTTAGGTGATATGTGTCTATGTTTAGCCATCCAATAGAATTTTGGCATGTGTTAGGGTAATTTTATAATATTATATTTACCCTTAATTACCCGATTTACGTTTAACTATGGTAAATAAAATTTACTGTTGTTACTATTCCTAAAGCCCAAAAATAAAATGTAGTCTATTAATATAATTTGGACCCACTAATTCCAAATATGGAATCAATTTTTCCAAATTCAATACACAGAAGTTGCAGATATTAAATTAAAATTAATCCTGTTGTCGAAAGAAAACGGGTTTTTGTTTAAAACATTGCAAAAGATTGAATTTATTTAACCTACGAATTCATGGTAAAATCAATTCTAATGACATACATTGTATTAAATGGTAAAAATATATTCTATTTATACTTTAAAACCATTCAATATTATAATTTAACCACATAAATTATTACGATGAAAAAAGTTGTTTTTAATTTAAATATAGCGTGTTTTTACTATTCCTTAAAATATGAAAGTTATCAGAATAATATGAAAATTTTACCCAAGGTAAAATTTTATATCCTTATTCCAAAGAATAATTTTATTTTGAAAAATTGAACTTATAAGCATGTCAAAAACAATATTTAAAGTGGGTGCGCCATCAAAAGGCGGCAAAACTGCATTTTTTTAAAAATACTTATTTTAACTGAAAAATTTATTTTGTTCTTATACCATGTTCTAGAAAATGTGTAAGATGAATAATAATGTTATAAATATAAAAATTTATTTAATACTATTCATAAAGTCTAGTTCATAATAATATTATAATAACATATCGTTGTTTAGTAAAACCCGGTATTGCGTACAACACACGCTATCGAAGAAGGTCGTGATTGCGTGTAATGCAAGCCAAGTCAGTGTTGCGTATAGTGCAAGACTCTTTTGTTGTTTCGTTATAATAGAATCCAAACATTTTTCATTTATACATTGAATATATATATACACTCAATGTTTCATAGAATAACTTCTATCAAATGAACTTGAAATTGTGTATAACACGATCCAAGAATTGTGTTGCGTATACTGCAAGCTAATACAGTGTTGCGTATGGAACAAGATAATCTTGGTGTAGCATACAACAGAAGATATGAAATAAATTAAAACGAATATATCTTATAAAATCTCGGGTTGTTACATTCTACCCCCCTTAAAATGAATCCCACCCTCGAAATTCGTTGGGGTTATAAATCGTTTACTATTCATAGAAACCCACATCGTAAAAAGGAATACTAAAACTTCACTTTAAAAAATAAAGTTAGAAATGTAACGGTCACCCAAGGTAACTCATCATTGGGTTTCCACATAGGAGATTATAGGTGAAAATGTGGATATGGAGGAAGAATATAACCATCATGTTCTTATGGAGAGTGGTAGAGAACATGGCTATGAAATAACCAACAATCACAAAGCCATAGATTTTCGATGATCTAAGGTACCATATGATTCATCGGATATTAGAGCACTAGGAAAACATTTTTGGTTTTCAGGATCATTTCTCTAATGTTGAAGAATTTTCGAATCAAAAGAAATACTTACTTGATTTTGGTACAATCTCACCGTTGTTTGTGCCTTAAACAATTTACACTTCATCTCTTAAAGAAATGAAGTTGAATTTTCCATTCATGAAGTATTAGCAGATCATGTGATAGAATGATGAATCATTCCATCTATTTCAAACAAAAGGTTAGAAAAAGTTATCAAATATACATAAGTCCATCTATGGTGTGGTTAATCGTATACGATTCCAAAAATGAACTTATACTTCATATATCATACCTCTTAATAAAATAAAACTAGTTTCTACTAACCAGGGACTTTCTGTAGGCCAGTGGTAGGCGATAAAGGCCAGTCGCACTTCGGTTGTGGGTTCGATTCCCGCAACCTTGTCCGATGTGATGGGTTGTCGCTCGTCCTGCAGGTTATCCTTTTTCTAAAACAATACTATTATAACAAAATATTCTAGCCTTAAATAATACTATCCATTCCAATATTTAGGCTTATACAAAATACTTCTTTCCAAACTCATTGTATAAAGAGAACGATTACTAAAAAGGTCATATAACAAGCACGTGAATACCATCATTTATCCCTCATATATCTTGTTGGTCACATTCCAGTCATGTAAATACCTTAATCATGTATTCTCTTGAAAAATGAATACCCATTGAATCTTAGTGAAAACATGAGTGCTGTCAAAAGTTAACTCTTTCCACATACAAAAATCCTCAAAATTATATATACTCAAATCATGATATCACTTAGTACTTATATCAATCATGAGATCATGAATACTATCAAACATTTCATTTTCTCCTTATCCCTTCATTATGCGCATATCATCTTCTTTCCAAAATATTTGAATCACTTTTCAAGGTTACCGGTACCATAAAATTATTGAAAACCACAATAGACTAATACAAAAATATTCTAATACACCATAAAAGTACCTCAACAAAATTATTCTTGAATACTAATACATAAACACTCCAATCCATCCTCTTCAATGATTGTCCTGGAATAAGTCCATCCTTGACTTTAGAAGATAATTTTTATGTCAGGGCATTGAGTTGGGTAATGCCCATGTTCTCCACAAATAAGACATTGAACTCCATAACAGTCTGTCACTCTATGACTCTTTTCTCCACACAGATAACATCTGTCCCTCCATTTGAGGTATTCCTCAAGGTTTTTATTCCCTTCTATAGAAATCTCAATCTTCCTTTCTTTATTCTCCTCAACATGCGAACATGCATAAAAGTCTATCTTCCTCTTATTTGATGAATTAGGCATACCAATAAATTTCACCTTGTGAATCATATATCGCGATGAATGATTCGTCATAGTCACAATATCTTTCTCTCTAGGAATTACACAATTTTGATTCTCATAGTCACCAATTTTTCCATTGGATTCAATGTTAACCGAATTCCTTCTGGTTCCCTCCATTGACTAAAACACAAAAGGAATTCTGTGAGAGGAAAAAATCATACGAAGAAAATAACATAATCAAGGGGGTGTACCTTAAATATCTAACATCTTAGGTTAAATTCTAAGATCGTTACCGTAGTTCTAGGACCATATCTTATACGTATACTTATCCATAGGGACATCCCTAGACATACCTTATAAATATCTCTAGGGATCTCAATAAAGTTCTCGCATCCTAGTTTCCAAAGGTTGACTAAACCTTTCCTCTGATACCAACTGTAGAGACCCAAAGCTTGACATACATGGACATGAAATTAATTTTGCAGAATACTTAATACATAACAAAAACAGACACATAAGGACCGTAATAGTTTAGTGTCTTTGGAAACTCGGAATATAATCTTCTAATCGTGGTGAAAGATTTTCAACATATCCCATAAAGATCTTCCCCTTTTGTTTTCTTACCTAAAACCTTTCTTTATATCCCGGGGAAAAGAAAACATATAAAGGGTGAGCTCAAATGCTCAGTAAGGGTAAGCGTGGATAAAATAAAACAAATCATATACATTTGAACTTAAAAACATGAACATAATGTTTAAACATCAAAAGCTTGAGCAATGACATAAAACATGGAAGTATGTAAGGCATAGATCATAAAGAAACATTAAACAAGATAAAATATCATGGGAGTAAAACATGTAATTGTGGCAACCATTCAGCACATGTTATTATTTCCATAGTAGCCAAGGCATTGCTACCAAGACCATCTTAGTGGACAAAGTCCCTTTCTGAATCGAGTTCACTCCTTATTTCAGTCCTGTAACACTAAACCAGATTAACATACCATTCCAGCCATGTCTATCTCATGAGATATAAATCTTTACCCAATGCATTGGAGGGAGATATAGGTCTCACCAATCCCATAATGACATCATTCTTACTTGTGCCACAAAATAAACATACATCATTCATAATAACCCAATAAATAAAATGGGTTTCATAAACATCATCCCATCATCACATAATCCATATAAAAGAAATGGATTTCATAATAAGAAAAGTGAAACCATGTAAATATTAGATATATTATACTTGAAACGTACACATATGAAATAATGTCATCTTAGAGGAAAAATGGTTTTGATAAAACACTTGAAATGAATTCTTGAGGAAAATATCCTTTCTTCTGCAAAATCATTTTCTTTTCACAAAATGTCATGCAATTTTAAATGAAAATTATTTTGTTGAAAATAGTCATGAAATCTTTTGGAGGAAGATTCATGAAAATAAGACTTTATTAAACCGTAAAAATCCATTCGTGCTGTATAAGTTAAAAAAAATTCTTCTCGTACTTTTGCTGGAAAAGTCAAAAAGTAACTCGTAATGTAAAAAAAAGAAAGAATATTTACATACCATGTTGTTAAAGACAAAATGGGTAAAAAAGAAATTAAACATACATAAATACACTTTTATAAAACATGGACTTGGATGATAACAATAACCCCAGTAAATACTTACGTATAAGCAATCTCGGATAAAAATGAGATTTGCAAAATTATCCCTTACCTTAGGTCCGATATGCTTCGTATGGTTCCGAAACTCTTGTATAATTATTTAAATATTTTCATTGACTTATTAAAGAATAATATTCATTGTTTTGATATCATATATGGTTTACGTAAGACTTTATATTACCCGTTCTTTTGTAGATTCCATGTTAAAGAGTGTTTTGGGTAAAATCGTTTCATTTGTCGTCCGTGTTTTGACTTGTAATTATTCATATGATTACTTAGATCATGATTACTTAATTACAGAATATAAAACATGATTTATATATAATATATATTCAGAATATACATATATATAATAGATTGATAAATGGAAAGAAATACACTGTTCATGGAAACGGTAGGCTGTACATACGTATGAATGCTGTTTTCGTTTCCTTATTGAGTTGAATGGAATTAAGTAGATGACATACATATAAATAAATACAGTAGCTTTATAATGTTATATATTTCATTAATATTGATTTTATATACTTTATAATCATTCTTAAATGGTTAACATGGAGAATGAATCTCATCGCGTTGTGGAGACGGTAGTCTGTACGTACGCACGAGCGATGATATCGTTTCCATAATTATTGAATTGAATTAGAGTGGATGATACAATAGATCAGAATCAGTATGATGTTCTAATAACTATGTATAGTTATTATTTACACCATTATACCCATCCAAGTAAGGTGGTGTTGGAAAAACAGATTACACCACGGTGTGGAGACGGTATTCCGTAGGTACGAACGTGTGGTGATTTCGTTTTCCGTAGGATGGATAGATGGTGAAATAGGATTGTTTCATACTTATAATAACATATCAGTATGTGAATTATACTTATGTTATTACTTCATAATGAAACAACTAAAGAAGAAGATGTATAAGAAGAAATAAATTTGAAAGAATCGGTAACGGACATTACCTCTTCTTTGAAGCGCCTCTTTGAGACCTCCTCTTAGGGCACTAAAATTGGTCTTTGAAGAATAAAAGGACCTCTATGATGTTTCTAGGTAAGTTTAGAATAGAATTTGGCAGGGGTTGGCCGAGCTTGAAGCCTCAAATTGGTGCGAGGAAGGGAGGGAGGAGGTGCCCTTTTATAAGGGAGGAGAGGGGCACCTTTGGAAATCTTAAAAATATTAATTTATAATAAATCTAAACCCACTTAAAAACCTCCAAAAATGACTCATATTCGAATATTAGATGATATAGGGTTTTAATCTCATCAACCAATAAAATGTTTACATGTTAGGAAATTATTTTAAACATTATCAACTTGATTTATCTTTACATAATCAATTTAATTTTATTTGTGGTAATAACATTCTAAATTTTAAATTATAACAAAAAATTACTTATTTGTTGTGAAGTTTCCATACTTTGATACTTTATAAAATTTTAGACCATATAAATATAAATTTTTAATTTTTAAATATTTTTGTGATTTTTAAAAAATTTTATAATATGTTATTTTTATAAAATAACAATAGTGTCAATTTTGAAACTATTAATTTATATGAATTTAAATAAAATATATACAGAAGATATGTTCTAACTAAAAGATTTAATATATTCATAAAAGTCCATATGTATCTAGAAAATTAGTGGAGCACATTAAATAGTTCATATAATATTTATTTTATTATTTTTAAAACCATTTATTTGGTTTATCTCTTAATAAAAGAATTACTAAAACATTTTTGAATAATTATTTAATATAATTATTTGTTGCAGATAAATTAAAAATAAAATCCTATGATGAATATAAAACTATTAAATTTCCCAATAATATTTTTACTCTAATTTATCATCTTGAAATAACAATATTTAAATTGTTATATTTATTAAATTATGAAGGTGACAACTTTGGAATCATTTAAAATAAAATAATATAAGTGTCATAATCACTTTTATAAGACTCCAAACGGTTATATTTTATTTCATTGTATGATTATGGTATATATATACACTACCAATAAGTTTTAGTCAGGTTTTTGGGCCTTTTAATGGGTATTATTATTTCAATAAAAACTATGTTACTGATTTTTTACTTAATAAATAATTTCCGCATCATTAATCTATCACCATTAATGACAATTATTTAATCCCTAAAAATTATAAATAAATTATCATGATACAGATAATTTTATTATATTTCTGGATAATATTCATGTTCTCAATTGTATGATTTTTATCACTAAATTAAAACTATTATACTTATAAGATTTAATAGAGTGACATGTTGTCACTTTCTTTGGTTTTAATAATAATTAAATTATTTTCATGGTAAAAAGTCCATAAAATGAATCTAATCCGACCCTTAGGTGATATGTGTCTACTTTTAGCCATCCAATAAAATTTTGGCATGTGTTAGGGTAATTTTATAATATTATATTTACCCTTAATTACCCGATTTACCTTTAACTATGGTAAATAAAATTTACCGTTGTTACAATTCATAAAGCCCAAAAATAAAATTTAGTCTGTTAATATAATTTGGACCCACTGATTCCAAATATGGAATCTATTTTTCCAAATTCAATACATAGAAGTTTCAGAAAGTAAATTTAATTTAATCCTGTTGTCGAAAGAAAACGGGTTTTTGTTTAAAACATTGCAAAAGATTGAATTTATTTAACCTACGAATTCAAGGTAAAATCAATTCTAATGACATAAATTGTATTAAATGGTAAAAATATATTCTATCTATAATTTAAAACCATTAAATATTATAATTTAACCACATAAATTATTATGATGAAAAAATTTGTTTTTAATTAAAATATAGTGTGTTTTTACTATTCATTAAAATATGAAAGTTATCAGAATAATATAAAAAATTTTATCCAAGGTAAAATTTTATATCCTTATTCCAAAGAATAATTTTATTTTGAAAAATTGAACTTATAAATAGGTCAAAAACTATATTTAAAGTGGGTGCTCCATCAAAAGGCAGCAAAACTGCATTTTTTTAAAAATATTTATTTTACCCGAAAAATTTATTTTGTTCTTTTACCATGTTCTAGAAAATGTGTAAGATGAATAATAATGTTATAAATTTCAAAATTTAGTTAATAATATTCATAAAGGCTAGTTCATAATAATATTATAATAACATATCATTGTTTAGAAAAACCTGGTATTGCGTACAACACACGCTATCGAAGAAGGTCGTGATTGCATGTAATGCAATCCAAGTCAGGGTTGCGTATAGTGAAAGACTCATTTGTTGTTTCATTATATCAGAATCCAACCATTTTTCATTTATACATTGAATATATATATATATACACACACACACTCAATGTTGCGTAGAATAACTTCTATCAAATGAACTTGAAATTGTATATAACACGATCCAAGAATTGTGTTGCGTATACTGCAAGCTAATACGGTGTTGCGTATAGCAAAATATAATCTTGGTGTAGCATACAACAGAAGATATAAAAGAAATTAAAATGAATATATCTTCTAAAATCTCGGGTTGTTACACGAAATGTCAAATGCTATAAATAATGTGAGCCAGAAATAAAGTAAAGATGAAAGTTGATCTTGTTGAAAAGCCACCATAAGTGTCGAAAATAAATCCCTTTAATCAACCCTAAAGGAGAATTTAAGACTATCCTTGAGTTTCCAAAAATTTTAAGCAGTCAAAGTATTTTCCTAAGGAAGAAGGCATGAGGAGAAATAGAAGTGAGAATACATTTTCTTTAATGAAGTGTCTGTTTTGAGGATATCTGGGTCATACAATGTCATGCTACGAAGAGGAGAGGAGATATATGAATAGAGAAGAGTTAAGAGTTTAAAAAACGATAACATATTAATATCCTACTTCTTATAGAAGAAATAATTTCTATTCATATTGTTTTCTCTATTCTAACTTTGGCCATAAAGCTGTGTATTGCAGGAAGATGTATGACAAAAGAAATTCATTCAATGTTCAGAGATGTGTCAATACACGTCAAATAGATAGTGTTGCTATTTCAAACAGGTTTTATCCTCTTCAATTTGAATTTAAATATAAAGAACCCATGCACAAAAAAGAGATAATTGAAATTCCATCAGTGCCCTACACTAAATCTTATATCTCATGGAAAGAAAAGAGGAAAATTGAAAAGTCCAATTTTGAAAAAGTAGCCCTCAAAGCTAAAAAAGAACAGCATAACCTGGATTCTTGATAGCAGATGTTCATCCCACATGATGGGTAATGCAGAACTATTAATGAAATTCAAGAAAAAGGCCGATGGAATAGTGAAGTTCATCAACGATGGTGCTTTGAAGATAAAAGGCAGTGGAAGTACTGAGCTAGCTAATGGAGAGCTGAAGAAAATTTAAGTTCTATATGTGCATGATCTACATCACAACCTTTTTAGTCTGAGTCAACTCTCTGACTCAGGTATTATTGTGACATTCAGTCAAAATTGTTGTTCAATAAGAGGAAAGTCTGAGATTTCTCTCATGAAAGCATATAGAACAGAAGGCAACTTATAACAGGTTGACAATAAAGAGAACATTTTCTACCTAATAGTTAGAGAAGGAAAAAAACTTATGGAATTGGAGATTGGGGAACATTAATCAGCAAGACATGGAAAAGATATCTAATATGAAGATATTCACGGATGTCCCTAATCTGAAGCATGAACGGTAAAAGACATGTGATTCTTGCATGCGAGCGAAATTGGTCGGCAGTTCCTCCTGGACGAAGAATAAAAGAGAAAGATATCTTCTTGACCTCATTCATAATGATGTATATGGCCCGATAAATATTTATGGAATAGTTGGATAGAGGTACTTTGTTATTTTCATAGATGATTACAGTAGAATGGCATGTGTGATTATTATACACAGGAAGCGACAAGTACATGATTGCATGAAAAACATTTGAAAAATCACTGAGAATGATACTGGACGAAAGATCAAAGTCCTATGGTTTGACAATGGAGGGGAATACACATCCATTGAATTGGAAAATTACCTAGATAATCATACTATACAACATGAGGTGGATAATGTGAGAATTCCACACAAAAATGGAGTTATTGAGTGCAAGAATCGACAGGTAAACAACAAAGCTAGAACTATGCTGATTGAGAGTCGTATTCCTCGACATTACTGGAAAGAGGAATTTCAAGTTATAGTTTATATTCAAAATCAAACAGGTCAATATATGGGTGAAACAAAGACACCATATGAATTGTGTCATGGAAGGAATCTCTCTTTGAAGTATTTTTCGTGTTTTTGGAAGCAAATGTTTTATCCGAAACAAATAAAGAAATCAAGGGAAGTATAGAGAAAATGCAGATGAAGGAATATTTCTTTGATACTCATTGAATATCAAATCCTACAAGTTTTTTAATAAGTGCATGGGAAGAATTGTGGAAAGGAGTGATGTAGAGATCATTGAAGATAAAACCCTGAATGCTTCAAAGAATTTTTATGTTGATGTGATAGAACATAGGGAAGAATGTGAACATGGAACAAATGCTAATATAGAGGTAGAGTAAGGTGTGCAAAACATTTAGAAGTCACATAATGATGTTTACTCTGAAGAAGAATCAGAAGAGGAAGCCATAGTTGGAGATAATTTGGTTGAACCCAAAAGGAGAAATCGAAGATAATAGATTGATCAGTCCAACATTATCAGGGATCAGAATGCACCTACATAGACAAGAAGAATGAGTAATAATGCACAATCTGCATTTCTATCAGTTTTTCACTACAGGAATTAGAGGTATTTGTGAGAGACTACTTGTGATAGGATCCCGTCGCAAATAAGCTTTAGCGATGGGGCCCCATCACAAATAGTCCGTTATAGAAAACAACATCACTAATAAGTCTCTGATTATATACATTATATGTAAATAAACCTTTTGCGATGGGCCCATCAAAAATAAGTCCCTGATTATATACATTATATATAAATAAACCTTTTGTGATGGGCTCGTTGCACATAGTATTTGCGATGGGCCCGCCGTCCCTTCACAAATACTTTTAAAAAAAATATATTTAAACTATTCGCAATGGGCTCCCATCGCAACAAGTCCCATCGCAAATACTAAACAAAGTAAAAATATATATATTTAATAAAATTATGATTAATTAAAAAATAATATTAATATTATTAAAATAATAAAATAATAAAAAATAATAAAATTCTCCATATTCTCAAAAAATATAAAAAAAATCATCAATTATTATTATTATTATTATTATTATTATTATTAGTAAAATAAAAAAACATTAAAAAATATAATGCTAAAAAAATATATTTAATAAAATTATTATTAATGAAAAAATAATATTAATATTATTAAAATTATAAAAAAAATAAAAAAAATATTAAAATTCTCAATATTCAAAAAAAATATAAAAAATCATAAAATATTATTATTATTATTATTATTAGTAAAATAAAAAAATATTAAAAAATATAATACTAATAATAAATAATAAAATATTAAAAATATTATGCAATATTCGCACCAATATAAAATACAGAAATAATAAATAGTTCATATTACAACAAATCTTGAATTAAAATGTTTTTAACATAAAAAAATCACGAGGGGGTTATCTTCTGAAGGAGGTGGAGGATCTGTAGGAGATGGTGGAGGAAACTCCATCCCTAAACTACGAGTCAGATGACTCATGTACTCCATCTTCTCATGATACTACTGCTGTTGTTGCTGCTACCATCAACGTATATCCTCCTTGTACTACTACTGCTACTACTGCTACTGCTAACACATCTCTTCATGCTGCTGATGCACCTCTTAAAGATGCTTCTGTAAACTCTATATAAGCTCAGTCTGAGTTCGCAACTACTCCTGATACTATGAGGCATAAGATAATGCCTCTCCACGAGCTCCACTCGAGTGGGAAACTGACATCGCATCGGTACCATAATAAGTACCAGGAGTCAAATGAGAGATGATACCAAATACTCGGCCCTTCTCAAAGCCATACTGAGTCGCCTGCATCCATGAAACCTCATCGAAATGGTGGGTACTGGTCTGATCAGTCATCTCGTCCTGACTCTAAGCCTGTGTCTAAGAGGTCGCAGCCTCATATGACTCCATAAATTTCGATTTGAAATTAAAATTGTGAAAATATTATATTCAGTTAATTTTCAAACTGAAAATAATAATACTAACCACAATCTGACGCTGGCGATCACCTCTAATCATTCTAGTGACTAGATCCTCGTATATCCTCTGATAAACGTCGTACTCGGTAATATTAGTATGCTCAAAATCCTATAGAAATATAAAATAAACTCTTTATATTTAAAGTTGTATAAAACATTTAAAAAAGATACTTACCTGATGCTCTCTATGAGTACTAAATGTACGACTACCATCTCGATGTGTCACCTCCCATCTCCCCCGGTTCTGTCAAACAACTGAATATCTCCTCTAAAATCCACCACCCAACCAATGTAACCATAATCCTTCCCAAACATGAGATGAAATGTACTCTGGTCGGTGGGATCTACACAACTCATCAAATTTTTTCAGTCTTGCTTTCCTAATGGTCGTCCTTCTCAAATTGTGAAAAAACTGACATAAATGGTCATGCATAGACACCTATCATGCCACGTAGATAACGTCAAGCATGCTATCATCGATGGGATACCATTATCCCTAAAAATAATTTATAATATCAAGTTATTAATAAAATAAATTTCAAAATAAATATTATTTATTTACGTACCAACCAATGATTTAACATGTTGAGCTGCACATAAACAGAAATATTTTCCCATGCGATCCATGGCTGAGAAAAATAATTGTGCAAGATAGGACTCCTCTGTCCAACAACAACATGCACAAAACTGTGAAAAAGGAATAAATAATCAAAAATTAGTATATATATAAATAAATTAATGAAAGCTAACTAAAATATACAGGTTATCATACCTCTGAGTGCATGGATCGAAGCCAAGATATGGACGTCCCTCAGGGATAGGGTCAAGAATCATCAGTCGTGCAAGATTTCACCCCCTCCGTGTATACCCTAAACCACCAGTAGGATGAGGGTCAGATGATCCAACATCCCCCTCATCCAAAGGAATCTAAGCCTCCTCCAACTTATGAAATAGATCAGGGTCTATCTAAAACACAAAATGATTATTGTTAGAATATATTTGAAAATAACTATTATATATATATATATTAGTTATGATTATAACAAACATTTAACTTTTTCATTGTTCACCTTCGTCATAATCTTCATATCTGACGATGTCAATGTCTTCATATTCCTCCTCAGTATCATAAATATCTATATGAGTTTCAATTTCATCATCTCTTGTCATTTCAAATTCATTTGTAACATCATTAACATATTCTTCACCATCAATCTTTAATTGTTGGGTGTCATCATCGATATTCATGTCTCTTTGTGAAAAAGATGTATTTTGAGTAGTCTCTTGAAAAATTTCAATTCCTTCCACTTCAGTGTAACCACATTCAGTTTGAGTAAACTGATTTTCCTGATATTTTATTTTTTTTATTCTCTACAAGTCACTCAAGTCTCTTGAAGTAGCATAGTACTTTGTTTAATAAATTTGATGTTCCTATTGGGCTAGTAAAATTATTTCATTTACTACAAGAAGACTTTTATATTTAATATCGATGATTCCATGAGTAAGATGAACACGGAAGCCTCTCTTAGTATCCAACCACTAATATTTAAACATCATTATGCAATTCTTTCCTAGATAACACCCTTCAATAATTTCATCCAGAATGCCATAAAATTCAACTTCAGTTTCTCTCTAATCTGATCCTCTCAATAAAACTCCCCTGTTAATTGTTTTTTGTTTCCCCATATGCACATGATTGAAATAAAAAACCATCCACCACATATACATTATAAGATTGAACCATTTTGGATGGTGGGTTACTCAATATACATAGTTGCTTATCAATTTTATCAGCATGTTGAGACACCTGAAATTTTTTTAAAAAAATATCAATATAATAAATAATAAAAAAGAAATTGATATTAGACCACCAATAATTTATATTACCAGTTTTTGAAACCATTGAGAAAAAAAATTTTGTCGGCGTTCTTCAAGATCAGCTGCTGTAAATTGTGGAACTTGTTTCTTGATATGATTATCATATAACCTATAAATAAAATAAGTTTACATACTATAACATAAATTATTGAATAAGTGACAGAATCACTCACAGTACAAATGATGTCATTTCTTCACAGTTGAGCAGCACATATGTATGAGCACTGTGGTGTTCATCATCAGAAATCCATCGTTTATGAACTCCATCGAAGCAATGATTTGGCTAATTAAAAACTGATAATTTGTTTTCCATTTCGTCATTAAAATTCCCCTCATTCCATCACATGCATTTTTTTTTAGGGACATTCAGATTAAAAATAAAGAGAGTAGAAAAAAAGAAATATCCTCTTGAAAATAAGCTTTAGCAATTGATCCTTCAACTGATGCTTTATTACGTACCTTTTTCTTCAATTTCTGCATGCATCTATCGAATAGGTACATCCATAGAAACTGTACTAGACCTCCAAATTTAGCTTCATGTGGCAGATGTAATATTAGATTTTCCATTGAGTCAAATAAAGCCAGCGGAAATATTTTTTCCAGTTTATATATAATTACAACGACTTATTATTCTAGTTTGCTTAGCGCATCATAGTCTATTGCCACTGCACAAATATCTCAAAAAAAATATGATATATCTATTATCGAATCCTAAATCATAGAATTCAACAAAACTCTTAATCCAATCGGAATAAGTCTTTCCATTATAACATGACAATCATGAATTTTTAATCCAGTAATATAACCATTCTTAACACATCTTCCCAAATTGGAATCATAGCCATATGGAAGTCTCAAATCTGCAATCCACTGACAAAATAATAAGTGACTCTCTTTGGATAGTGTATAAGCTACTTTTGTCTTAATTAACCTCTATGATCTGACATTTTCAAATAGTTAAAGTTATGTTCACCTGCAAATTTAGGAAAGATCTAATCGTGCATTTACAGTATCTTTGGTCTTACCTAGTGTATCCAAAACTGTATGAAATAAATTATCAAAATAGTTCTTCTCAATATGCATGACATCTAACATGTGGAGGACCAACAAATAAAAACAATATAAAAGATCCAAAAAAATCTATGTTTTATCCAATTATGTTCTTTCCTAAAGCCAATAATTTTCTATTGGTTTACTGTTGGCCCAAATGTGATGAGAGGTTACGAAAAAACAACTGATTTTAACTTTGTACCTGAGATCATTTTTGGAGGTTCATCCATTTAAATTGTACCTTTTCTGAAATGATATTTGTTCCTATGAAAAGGATGATTGGTTCGAAAAAATATGCGATGACACTCAAAATAGCTAGGTTTTTTCCATTGATGAGCATAGAGGCTTTGTTGTATTTCATACAGTAAGGACATGATTTCAGACCATGTGTACTCTAACCAGATAACATGCCATATGCCGGAAAGTCACAAATTGTCCACAACAATGCAGCTTTTAATATAAAATTTCGTGTCGCAGCAACATCATATTTACTAACACCATTACTCCACAATGAATTTAACGCATCAATGAATGGTTTCAAATATACATCAATATTGTTTTTCAGATGTCTTGGGATTAATAAGGTCAAAAAGTTATAGGGCTTCATCATCAACATCCATGGATGTAAATTGTACGAAATTATAAAGACAGACCAACATGAATACTGACTACCATAAGAACCAAACGGACAGAAACCATTAGTAGAAAGACCCAATCGCACGTTTCGAGCTGCTAAAGCAAAAGCCGAATGCAGATGGTCAAGATGTTTCCATAAATCACCATCAGATGGATGATTCCAGCTTTTATCAGTTGAAATCTCGGTTTTTTACCATAACATCATTGACGATGTGTTCTGAGATATAAATAAACACTACAACCTGGGTGTAAGTGGGAAATATCTCAATTTTTTATAGGAATCAATCAAAACATCCCTGGTTGAGCTTCTTTATACGTCGATTTTCCACATGTGGAACAATTTTCCAATGAAACATTTTCACTAGAATATAAGATGCAATCATTTGGAAATGAATGAATCTTCCAATAACTAAGGACCTGATTATGAACCATCCACTTACTCTCATAGTAATTTGTAGGAAACACATTTCCTTTAGGTAACAGTTTTCAAAAAAAAGAAAATATCTGATCAAAATAGTTGTTTGACATTGCATTATCTGATTTAATAGCCATAAATTTTGAAACCACTTATAATTTTCTTATCTTGAAACCAGGATATAATGCATCCTCAACAGACCTCAACAACTAATAAAATTAGGAGAGTGCTAACTCAGGAGTAAAATCAATATTATCCTGAGTTTCAGTTTGTTGGACAGATGGACCTGTAACATCATGTACTAAATTTTGAAACCATGATCGATCTGGAATCAAGTTATTAGTAACTTATTTGGAACCGCGTTTACCGTGTTAATACCAAAAAACATAATCTGGTTGAAAACCAAACCGCAAGAGATGTCCCCCAACCTTTTTAAATGTGTCAAACGTTCTTAGTGAACATCTTTTACAAGGACACTTTATTGTGCCTTCTAAAACATATTCTGGTTTTGATGATGAAAATGATAAGAAAGCTTCAACACCCTCAATATATATAGGATTTAAACTAGAACTATTAGGATTTCTACGCAGATTTATCCAAGTGCGATAATCTAATAGCGAATGTTGTCGACTTCCTTGTTCCATATTTTTCTACAAAATATAAAATCATTAGTATTTTTGAATAATTTGAAATTATAAAAAGACTATATGAAAAAGAAGATAAATAATTACAACTACTTCTTAATAATTACCATTATTTATGGGTGACACAATTTACAGTGGATTGATGACTACTCTGTTGTCTGATGACTCTTTACATGAAAATTTCTCACACTGAAATCGAAATGAAGAATCTGCTAGAAGATATGCATATTCAATCTCGTGCATAAGAGAATGTATAAGTGTACCTTAGAGAAGATTCTTCATTGTGATTTCAGTGTGAGAAAGTTGCATGTAAATGAGCCGTCGGACAAAAGAGGCCCCTTTTCGTCGATGAATCGTCTTTTTGCAACTTTCACCACCTGAATACATGATGAAAAATGTGGTCCTACGAATGCATATTCAAACTCGTGCATACAAGATTGGATATGCATACATAGAAGCATACTTTTCATAATGTTTTGAGTCGGTGAAAGTTGAAAGGAAAAGATTCAACGAGTAAAATCAGTGCCATCAATCCACTGGAAATTGTGCCAAGTTATTACAAGTTATTCCTATTTAATCCATTTATTTCAATTGATTTTATTCATATTTATTAATATTTATTACAATTGATTTTATTCATATTTATTTTTATTTATTGCAATTGATTTTATTCCTATTTATTCATATTTATTGCAATTAATTTCATTCCTAATTATTCCTATTTATTGCAATTTCTATTTATTGCAATTGCTATTTATTCCAATTTATTCTTATTTATTGTAATTGCCATTTCTTGTGATTCCCATTTATTCTTATTTATTGCAATTGTTATTCATTGTTATTTATTCCTATTTATTCCTATTTATTGCTATTTATTCCTATTTATTCCTATTTATTCTTATTTATTGCTATTTGTTTCTACTGTTAATTATTGCTATTTTTATGTAATGTTATTTCTATTTATTCATGATGCTATTTATTCCTATTGCTATTTATTCCTATTGTTATTTATTCCTATTTCTATTTATTTCTATTTATTCATATTTATTCCTATTTATTTCTATTCATTCTCATTTATTGCTATTTATTTCTATTTATTGTTATTTATTGCTAATTATTGATATTTAATGATACTTATAGCTAATTTCATTTATTTATTGCTAATTATTGCTAATTATTGCTAATTATTTCTAATTGTTTCTATTTATTGCTAATTGTTTCTAATTATTTCTAATTATTGCTAATTATTGTTATTTATTACTATTTATCTCTATTTATTGATATTTATTGATATTTATTTCTATTTATTACTAATTATTGCTAATTATTGCTAATTACTGATAATTATTGATAATTATTGTTAATTATTGCAAATTATTGCTATTTATTGATATTTATTGCTATTTATTTCTATTTATTCCTAATTATTGCTATTTATTCTTAATTATTTCTATTTAGTCTTAATTATTCCTATTTTTTGCTAATTATTCCTATTTATTGCTAATTATCCTATTTCTCGCTATTTATTGCTAATTATTGCTAATTATTGTTAATTATTGCTATTTATTACTAATTATTACTACTTATTCCTAGTTATTACTATTTATTACTATTTATCACCATTTATTATTAATTATTACTAATTATTACAAATTATTAAAAATTATTACAAATTATTACTTATTATTACTCATTATTACTATTTATTATTATTTATTACAATTTATTACAATTTATTACTAATTATTACTAATTATTACTAATTATTACTAATGATTACTATTTATTACTAATTATTACTATTTATTAATATTTTTACTATTTTTAATATTTATTACTATTTATTACTAATTATTACTAATTATTACTATTTATTACTAATTATTACGAACGATTACTATTTATTACTAATTATTACTAATTATTACAATTTATTACAATTTATTACTAATTATTACTATTTACTAATTATTACTATTTACTAATAATTATTAAAATTTATTACTATTTATGACTAATTATTACTAATTATTAATAATTATTACTACTTATTACTATTTATTACAATTTATTACTATTTATTACTAATTATTACTAATTATTACTATATATTATTAATTATTACTATTTATTACTATTTATTACTAATTATTACTAATTATTACTAATTATTACTATTAATTACCATTTATTACTATTTATTAGTATTTATTAGTATTTATTACTATTTATTAGTATTTGTTAGTATCTATTAGTACTTATTGTTAATTATTACTAATTAATACTCATTATTACTAATTATTCCTAATTATTAAAAATTATTACATATTATTACTAATTATTTCTAATTATTACTAATTATTCTAATTTATTACTATTTATTACTATTTAGTAGTATTTATTAGTATTTATTACTATTTATTACTATTTATAAGTATTTGTTAGTATTTATCAGTACTTATTAATAATTATTACTAATTGTTACTTATTATTACTAATTATTACTAATTATTAGTATTTGTTACTAATTATTAGTAATTATTACTAATTAATACTAATTATTACAATTTGTTACTAATTATTCTTAATTATTCTTAATTATTACTAATTATTACTATTTATTTCTATTTATTATTATGTATTACTATTTATTACTTTTTATTACTATTTATTACTATTTATTACTATTTATTACTTTTTATTACTATTTATTACTATTTATTACTTTTTATTACTATTTATTACTATTTATTATTATTTATTAGAATTTATTTGTATTTATTAGTATTTATTAGTATTTATTACTAATTATTACTAATTATTAGTATTTATTACTAATTATTACTTATTATTACTAATTACTTCTAATTATTACTAATTATTACTAATTATTGCTAATTATTACTAATTATTACGAATTATTACTAATTATTAATAATTATTACTAATTGTTACTAATTATTACTAATTGTTACTAATTATAACTAATTGTTGTTAATTTTTACAGATTATTACTAATTATTACTAATTATTACTAATTATTACTAATTATTACTAATTATTCCTATTTATTCCTAATTATTATTATGTATTCCTATTTACCACTAATTATTACTAATTACCCCTAATTATTACTAATTACCCCTAATTATTATTAATTACCTCTAATTATTACTAATTACCCCTAATTATTACTAACTACCCCTAATTATTACTAATTACCCCGAATTATAACTAATTGTCAGTAATTAATACTAATTGGCGTTAATTACTATTAATAAAAACAATTTTCAACTACTAATTACTAATTACCGCTAAATATTTATATACAATACTAATTTTTGTTAATAATTATTAATTATTACTAATTATTAAGAATTAGTACTAATAATTTCAATTTATTATTACAAATAAATACTGATAACAAAACAATTTAAATCTAATTTAATAACAACTAATAAACAATAAATAAAATTAACATAGAAAAATGAAATAAATACTAAATTAAATAAAATATAAATACATTTAAACTTGATCTCCTATTGATGTAGGCGACTTCACAACTTCTTCGTAAAAAAACTAAATCAGAAAAAATTTCACTCTAAAAATAGAGTTTAGAGAGAGAGAGAGGAAGTGAGGATTGAGAGGAAGAGAAGAAAAAAATGGAAGAGGTATATATAGGTTAGATTAGTTATGACAAGACTATTTGTAAAGTCCCAGAATTTCCATGTAATTTCCTTTTAAATATGTGGGAATTTTAGGAGTCCGTGAAAATTGACGACACGTGATTCTGAGGCCCGGAGTGCTCGGAATGAATTTTTGAACTTTTGTTCGGGTACATTCAGTAAACGTGCGAGCGAGTTTTTCTAACTTTTCAACTGGTGCTTAGAATGGAAATCTGATGGCACCGTTGAACTTGCAGCGCCGATATTCGCTTAAGAAGACCTTCTCCTCAACCGCAGTAAATCGAAGGTAGAAGTTAGTTTTTAACATATTCGTGAAAGAATAAAATAAAAAATAAAATTGTATAGATTTATTTATATTTATATTCCATGTGAATGTTGAGAAGTGGGGACCACCAGACCTTAACCTCCCATGGGAGGTTATGGGGGTGTGGACCACCCGAGCCTAACCTCCCATGAGAGGTTATGGTGGTGGGGACCACCTGAGAACTAAACCTCTCAACTCCCTCATTAAATGTGGGAGAGCCTCTTCAACTCCTCCAATATTAATTATTCCAACCCTCCTCCACAATAATTAAGCCAACACACCACTTTAATTGTGCCAACCTATGAGATTAATTAACCCAATTGAATTATATGCCAACAAACATAATAGATCACATAATCTTTTATTTTGGAGCTACCATTTCATTTTGGTGGAATTGGGAGAGGAGGAGCTTTGGGAGAAAAGCTCTCCAACGAAGAACACCTCTCCTTTGACGATTTCTTCTCCATACTCCGTCAAAGGATTTCCAACGACCCACGAACCGACAATCGAGGAAAACGCTGACGACACTGACGTCCATCTTTTCCCAACGATTCGCCTTCTTCCTCATGACCTCGTTGTTGACACTCCTTTCCTCCACAAAGTCCAACGACTTAAAAAGGGAAGTACCTGTGTCCAAAGCGATTCATCCTTTGAAGAAACATCAATAATCGACAAAGTCATGAAGAAGTTTTTCTTTTCACTTAGGTCGCACAAGTTTTTTCGTAGTCGTGCAAGTAAACTTGTGCGCCGCCTAGTGGTCGCACAAGTTACTTGCGCGCCCTATCTGAAATTCACCCAGGGTCTTCACTAGCCTATAAATACCCCCTCTGGGCCCCCCATTTCAGGAAGAAAAAATTACAGAACTCATATTCGAGCTCCCGGTGCCCTAGTCTCTTCTCAAAGCCTTCAGAACACTTCTAAGGTAATTTTTTACCTATAATGGAAGGTATAAAGAGAGGGAACATGGCCTAAGTGTTGAAATTAATCAACACCTGCACGCCTAAGTGTCTGAACCTTCAGGGAATTGAAGACACTTGCGTGCCGCCTTATCCCTTCAATAAAACTTGCGCACCACTATTTTGGAAGCCTTTAGGGATAATATTAAGGGCTTGAACCAAGTATCTCCCAAGTATTACTCTAAGGGTTGACCGTCGTGCAAGTACCCATGTGTCGCACAAGTATACTTGCGCGACCAGGACTTGCGCGCCTCTCTCTTTTTGGGTGCCCCTCCTACCTATTCACTTGTTTTCTTCAAATTCGCCTCTCCTCTTCATGGTTTAGCCTTCAGAATCCAATTCAAATCCATTTTGGCATGATTCTTTGGTTGGCTTCCTTGTTTAAAAGGAATTCTAGGGAACATCTCTCAAAACCTAGTGATTTACATATCTTTACATCGCTACGGTTAGGGATTCCATTCATTCAACCTCATCCTTTAAAATGAGAAGACTATTCTTGGGCATCGTTTTCAATAGTAATCCCCAAGTCCCCTTAATTCTGGGCCTCCTTTTCAGGACTAATCCCCAGTTATAATTCCTCTAATTTGGGCATCCTCCCCAGGAATAATCCCCACTCATAAATTCCATTTAACTTAGGCCTCCTTCTCAGGAATAAGTCCTAAGTCTCAAATCCCCTAACCTGGGCCTCCTTTTCAGGAGCAAGCCCTAGTCTTCAAATTCCCTTATCCTGGGATTCCTTTTCAGGAGTAATCCCCAACCATAATTCTTTTAATATGGGCATCCTCCTTGGGAGTAAACCCCAAGTTCCCAAAATTCAAATTCCCTTAACCTGGGCTTCCTTTTTAAGAGTAAGCCCCAGTCATAATTCCCTTTAAACCGGGCCTCTTCTTTAAGAGTAAGCCCCAGTCATAATTTCCCTTAACCAGTTTTAATTTACTTTTGATTTGGGATTCCTTCTCTGGAGTAAAACCCAGTCATAAGTCCTCTCTAATTTGAGCATCCTTCTCATGATTAAGTCCTAAGTTAAGTATCCAAATCTCCATAAAGCACATATACCTTTATGGACCTTGTTCCCAGGTTTCTTCCCTGAATTAAATCCTAATATTCATCTATCTGGGCTGTCATACATACAGAAGCCCCGCATTATTTCTTATAATTGCATCTTTCCTGGCACAATTGTCTAGTTTTACCAATACCTCTTGTTTCTCACACCGAGCATGACACACGTGATCTTAGAGTGTAAAAGTAATTATGACATCTTTCTTTGAGCCATCAATCATGCATAAACCTCATACTTATTTACTCGAACTATGCGGGTTCTGATTCTTTTTCTAAAACAAAGGATACATAGGTAGCCCATCTGTAGGTATGATCCCAACTATGAAATAATTTATGTCCTTCTGAATGACAATAAACTTCAAGTGCCCCGTTGAGTGGCTTTAAAACCAGTATTGTTATCATAATGACCAAGATATTTCTATATAATGTGTTGAAGGATACCATTGACTAATAATCTCTAACAAATACAGATGATTCTATATCGATGAAGAACCTCGAATACATATAAAAGATTCTCTAAATCTTATACATATTAATCATTGATTATTAGATTTAAAGGAAAGCTCATTTTCATACTTGGTTCAAACATTCCAAGCTGTTTCTACCAGGTTTGTTCATAGAACCGGAGACATCCAATGATTCTATATCCATTTGGACCTACTTTCTAAAGGTAGGTGCTCACTAGTTATGACCTGATGAGGCTTAAGAATTTTCATTGGTCGAGAGGATAGGAGGTCAGACTCATCACACCCTTTTGGGGGGAATTATTGTCTACTCTGGGACTATCTTTATAGATTTAAGTTATGTTTGTGAATCCTTATTACTTTACCAAGTATGAAAATGAGCTTTCCTTTAAATCTGAAAATCAATGATTAATATGTATGAGATTTAGAGAATCTTTTATATGTATTCGAGGTTCTTCGTCGATAGAGAATCATCTGTATTTGTTATAGATTCTTAGTCAATGGTATCCTTCGACACATTATATAGAAATCTCTTGGTCATTATGATAACCATACTGGTTTTAAATCCACTCAGCGGGGCACTTGAATTTTATTTTCATTCAGAAAGACATAGATTATTTTATAGTTGGGATCGTACCCGTAGATGGGCTACCTACGTATCCTTAGTTTTAGAAAACAAATCAGAAACCACGTAGTTCAAGTAAAGAAGTATGAGGTTTATGCATGATTGATGGATTAAAGAAATATTTCATAATTACTTTTACAGTCTAACCTCATTTGAGTCATGATCGGTGTGAGAAATAAGAGGTATTGGTAAAACCAGACAATTGTGCCCTGAAAGATGCAATTATATGAAATGATGTGGGGCTTATGTATGAATGACTGCTCAGATAGATGAAGATTAAGATTTACTTCAGGGAAGAAACCTCGGAATAAGGTCCATAATGTTATATGTGCTTTATGGAGATTTGGATACTTAACTTAGGACTTAATCCTGAGAAGGATTATAAAATTTGAGAGGACTTATGATTGGGTTTTACTCCTGAGAAGGAAGCCGAAATCAAAAGACAATTAAAATTGGTTAAGAGAAATTATGATTGGGGATTACTCTTAATGAAGAGGCCCAGTTTAAAGGAAATTATGAATGGGGATGACTCCTAAAAAGGAAGCCCAGGTTAGGGGAATTTGGTTTCTGGGAACTTGGGGTTTACCCCTAAGGAGGATTCCCATATTACAAGAATTATGGTTGGGGCTTACTCCTAAAAGGGAAGCCGAGGGTAAGGGAATTTGAAGATTGGGGATTACTCCTGAAAAGGAGGCCCAGGTTAGGGGACTTGATACTTAGGACTTATTTTTGAGAAGGAGGCCTAATTTAAATGGAATTTATGAGTGGGGATTATTCCTAAGGAGGATTCCCAAATTATAGGAATTATGACTGGGGCTTAGTCCTGAAAAGGAGGCCCAAAATTAAGGGGACTTGGGGCTTACTCCTAAAAAGGATGCCCAAGAATAGTCTTCTCATTTTAAAGGATGAGGTTGAATGAATGGAATCTCTAATTATAGTGACATAAAAATTTGTAAATCACTTGGTTTTGAGAGATGTTCCATAGAATTCCTTTCAAACATGGAAGCCAACCAAGGAATCATGCCAAAAATGGATTTGAATTGGATTTTGAAGGCTAAACCTTGAAGAGGAGAGGTGAATTTGAAGAAAACAAGTGAATAGTCCGGAGGGGCGCCCAAAAAGAGAGAGGCGTGCAAGTCCTGCGTGGGCGCGCAAGTCTTGGTCGCGCAAGTATACTTGTGAGACACATGGGTACTTGAGCGATGATCAACCCTTAGAGTAATACTTGGGCGAGACTTGGCTTAAGCCCTTAATATTATCCTTAAAGGCTTATAAAAGAGTGGCGTGAAAGTTTTATTGAAGGGATAAGGTGGAGCGAAAGAGACTTAAATTCCCTGAAGGGTCAGACACTTAGGCATGCAGGTGTTGATGAATTTCAATAGTTAGGCCTTGTTCCCTCTCTTTAGACCTTCCATTCTAGTTAAGAAATTACCTTAGAAGTGTTCAGAAGGCTTTGAGAAGAGACTAGGGTGGTGGGAGCTCGAATATGAGTTTTGGAATTTTTCCATCCTGAAATGGGGGGGGGGGCACAGGGGGTATTTATAGGCTAGTGAATACCCTAGAAGAATTTCAGATAGGGTGTGCAAGTCACTTGCACGACCACTAGGCGGCGCACAAGTATACTTGCGCGACTATGATAAAACTTGCGCGACATAAGTGAAAAGAAAAAATTATTTATGCCATTGTCTATTTTTGATGTTTCTTCAAAGGATGAATCACTTTGGACACAAGTATTTCCCTTTTTATGTCATTAGACTTTGTGATGGAAAGGAGTGTCAACAAAATCCCCCCCCCCCCCACAGAGTTGGATCCAGAGAGAAAAGAAGATTTGACTCTGAGGAAAAAAGAGAAACCAGGGGTCTTTGTGGTTATAGGCAGTTTAAATTCATGCATGTTGGACATAAAAAGGATAATGTTTAAGGTCGAAATAGCTTTGACCAAATGGATTAACATTGACTCAATTCCTTGATAATTTATCTGAAAATATCTTACCTTGTTCAAGTATGAGGGAAAATATGTAAACGATGACCTAAGAAATTTTGAATCTGAGGAATGATATGAAAAATGGCTAAAAGGCATTAGAATAAGTAGTTCCCAAGAATGAAGTTACCACTATTTAACAAACCCGTTGGGGGGTTGAATTATGCATAGCCACCTAAGGGCATTGGCTGCATAGTCAAATAATAGCATCTTCTGGCTAACAAGTCTGTTATGTAGACTGTTTATGCAAGGCCGCCTAAGGGCACATGCTGCATAGTCAGGAAAAATAACTCTAAAAAATTTACTTTTCTATTGCTAAAAATCTAGTGGAAGTTTATGGGGATTCAAATTTTCCAAAGCATAGAGTTTTCTGTATGGATATAGGTACTTGAATATGGATGAGATATTTCCAAACAAGATTGTCTAAGAACTAGATGAATTTCACTCCTACGAAGGTCAGACCCAAACGTAGGGAAAATAAATATAAACCATAGACTTGAATACTTTTAGATCATGAAAAAGAGTATGAGACAAATATGTTAAGGATGGCTATTTTTGTGGATCCCTACATATTGTCATTAAGACAAATAAGGAAAAAAGTGGTTTTTTCTCCCAATAATGAAGTTACCATTAATTAACAAACCCGTTAAGGGGTTGAATTATGCCGGGCTGCCTAAGGGAATTGGCTGCATAGTCAAATAATAAAATCTTTTGGCTAACAAGTCTGTTATGTAGACTGTTTATGCAAGGCCGCCTAAGGGCACATGCTGCATAGTCAAGAAAAAGAACTCTCAAATATCAAAAATTTTGTGACCATAAGTCATGAAAATGGTTATGGAGATTTGGAAGTATTCAATGTTAGGATTATGACACATAAAAATGGGCATTTTTTTCAATTCATGTAGAGATACAGAGACGAATGCTAACCATAATCATGTTGTGGTTGGATCCTGAATTGAAATGTTGGACTTCACTACATATCCCATAAGGATAGGAATCAAGCCATACATAGTTCTGGAAATATAGTTTAACGTCATGTGGGATGATAGTATAGTAAATCTTTGTTTAGGGTCATAGATCTCAGACCATAATAATGAATACACTGTGTGTGTTTTCACAGGGACTTTTCAGCCAGGTGATTGAAATTGAAATTTTGGGTTAGGCCCAAAGACTTGGGGCTGGATTCAAGGGATGCTCGAACATTCCTACATATCCCATAAGGATGGGAATCAACCCACACGTAGTTCTTGAAATACCCTTTGTACAGATTTGGTTCGTACAAGTCAAGGGTGAAAGGGGGCATTAGTGGAATGATGGTTTGACCCAAGATAAAATGTTCACGCATTGTCGTGTATGTGCATAGTCTTTAGAAGATAACATGATCGGATATCAATGTAAATAATGATTCCCTCTCTAGTGAGAGTGAAAAATAATGTTGTAGTTTATTGTCTTATAGGACAAAAAGTGAAAATAGTTTAATGTCATATAGCAAGGACGATGGTGAACCAATGTATAAAGTATTGGTTCTGGGGTTTCTTCACAGATCAACATCCTATGAGATGGAGGTGAATCGATGTGAAGAGATCGATTTTGGGCTTGAACCTCAGAAGGTTGCCTACATACCCATCCTAGAAGGGTAAGATCAAAGTATGTGTAGTTCAATTAAAGAATAAATTAGTAATCAAGTTGTTTTTGAGAACAACGACCTAAAAATGGTGTTGGGACTTACACATGGTTAGCGGCCCAGAGAGGGTGTTATGGTTGAAGTTTACTCTACGATCATGTGATTCATACTCAATGTGAGAAACAAGAGGTAGCCAAAACCTTAACGATACACAATTTAATGTCATGTAGGACGTATGAATGGAAAATGAAGTTTAAAGTCTTGTAGTGAGGACTATTTGTGCTGCACAGTTTAGTGTCATGTAGTAGGGAAAAAATAAAGTTTAACGTCATGTAGGACGTATTAAGGGACTTTGTTCAGTTTTACGTCATGTAGGAAAAATATAGGGACATAGTTTAACGTCTTGTTGGACGTAAGGGTGTTGTACAGTTTAGCGTCCTATAGCTAAGACGATGAGGAAAATATAGTTTGACATCATGTAGGACAAAAGGGGGACTATGCTATTTAATGTCATGCAGTAAGGACAAAATATGACATAGTTTAACATCATGTTGGACGTATTAGGGACTTTTCACAGTTTAACGCCATCATGGATGATGGTGCGAACAATTTGAGGTCATATGCATGGACCAGAGATTATGAAGTTTAACGTCTTGGTAGACGTAATGGACTTTTGTACATTTTAGCATCATGTAGTTAGGACGTCACAGTTTAATGTCATGTTGGATGTAAATGAAAATAGTTTAAAGTCATATGCATGGACCATCGATGATGTAGTTTAACGTCTTGCTGGATGAGGGTGGAAATAGTTTCAGGTCTTATACTTGGACTGTTGATGCTGCAGTTTGACGTCTTGCTGGACGAGGGTGAAAATAGTTTAAGGTCATATGCTTGGACTGTTGATGCTGCAGTTTAATGTCTTGCTAGATGAGGGTGAAAATAGTTTAAGGTCATATGCTTGGACTGTTGATGCTGCAGTTTAACGTCTTTCTAGATGAGGGTGCAAATAGTTTAAGGTGATATGCTTGGACTATCGATGCTACAGTTTAACATCTTGCTAGACGATGGCATTTGCGTTACACAAAATACTTCTTCAGAAATCTAGCATTGGTTGGAGTGGTGATGAGTTCTCCATCCATTGATATTAAAGAATAAGCTCCATTGGAGTAAACCTTATGTGTTGAATAAGGTTCTTCCCATTTTGGTTCCATCTTGGGAGGTTTCTTTCCGGGTATCATTGGAGTTCTGAGAACCAATGCCAATTCTCCCTGAATGAATGAAAGAAGACAAACCTTTTTGTTGAAAGCTCGTGCAATTCAATTTTGATAGACTTACAAGTGGTGCAAGGTGCACAATATTTTCTCATCTAACAATTCCAATTCATCCAATCGATTTTGATATTGTTCATCTGTAGATGACTGATCACAAATGGATACTCTGAGTGAGGGTAATTGAACTTCAATGGGAAAGACTACTTCTGTTCCATATACCAATGAATATGGAGTTGATCGCGTTGTAGTGCGGGTGGTGGTCCAATAAGCCCATAAAGCATGAAAGAGTTTATTGGGCCATGATTTCTTATCTTTCTCCACCATCTTTTTCAGTATGTTTGAAAGAGTCTTGTTGAAATCTTCTATCTAGCCATTGGTCGTTGCATGATATCGAGATAAATGATTGGATTTGATGTTGTATTCTTGATATAACTTCCTCACTTCAGATGAACAGAAGTTGGTGCCATTTTCCATCAATATGGTATGAGGGACACCAAATATGGTAATGATGTTAGACTTGATGAATCTAAAAATTCATTTAGAACTAACTTCTTTGAGTGGTATTTCCTATGCCCATTTGGAAAAGAAGTCAGTAGCAGTAATAATGTACTTAAACTACTTGGATGTAGCTGAAGGATAAGGTCCTACTATATCCATTCCCTATGTGTAAAATGGCCATGAGTATTTAGCTGTATGAAGAAACTTTGGGGGTTTATGAATGAAGTCTTCATGTACTTGGAATGAATAAAACTTCTTTGTGAAATCCACACAATATTTTATTATTGAAGGCCAAAAGTATCCAAGCCTTTGAATTTGATCAGATAGTCTATGTCCAGACTGGTGGGCACTACAGTCTCCTGCATGCACTTCCTTCATGACAGCCATTGTCTCTTCACCATCAATACATTTGAAGAGAACTCCATCAAAAACTCTTTTGTAGATAATTTTCTCTAGGTGATCTGGGCTATCTTAAAGAGTAAAATTGACCATGCATCGCCGATTTGTTTTTTCCCAGCTCTATTAGGTGGAAGTGTTCCATTTTGAAGGTATTCCCTGATAGGTATCATCCATCCTATAGTATGACCATATGGTTTAGAGATGGGACTAATTTCATTGATTTCCTCTGTTCTAATTTGAACATAAGGTGAATTTTTTCGATGGTGGGAAATACTGATGGTTGTCTCGTCCCAATTTGGATCAGCCAAAGCTGTGGCTATATTAGCCAGTGCATCAGCTTGAGTATTTTGTGATCTCGAGACATAAGAAAATGTCGGTTCTGAAGGAAATTCCTCCATTAAATCTCTGACGTAATCATACAAAGGGATTAGTTCTTATTTTCTGATTGCATAATCCCCATTGACTTGTTTGATTACCAGGTCTGAATCACCTTTCACCTTTAATTGATTCACTTGTTCTTGAAGTGTCAACTCCAAGCCTGCAATGAGAGCTTGGTATTCTGCTTCATTATTTGTACCACCTCCCAACAATGAAAAGGAATAGGGTAAAACTTCCTTTTCTGGAGAAATGAGCACAATTCCTAACCCAACTTTGTTGAATTTAGGATTTTCCATTTTCTTCCCTATTGGACTTCTAGAAGCACCATCAAAGTACATTTCCCATGTTTGAAGTCTATCTTGAATAAAGAATACTTCCTCATCAGGAAGTTCAATATCTGAAGATGTATCTTCTACTGAAGGATGTTCCTCAAGGAAATCATCCAATGCTTGGACCTTTAGTGCCTTTTGAGACACATATTGAATATCAAATTGATGTAAAATAACTACCCACCTTTCCAGACATCATATAAGAATTGGGCGACTAAGGATGAATTTGAGCGGGTTATTGCGAGATACCAATTGGACCTCGTGATGTTGTAGGTAGTGTCTCAACTTCTGAACAACAAATATTAATGCTAGGCGTCACTTCTCAATATTTGAGTATCAGGTTTCTGCTTCAATCATAGTCCGAATGAGATAGTAGAGGCTGTTTTCATTCCCAATATCATTCTTCTGAGCAAGAAAGGCACCCAATGATCGCTCTAGAGCTGTAACATAGAAGATAAGTGGTCTTCCTTCAACATGTGGCATTAACATAGTTGGAATCAAGAGATACTTCTTGATAATATCGAATTATTCTTGAAATTCTTCAATCCACTCCCTTCTTCATCAATTTGGTGAAGGGTAATCTTTTTCCTGCCAAATTGGCGATGAAACGCCAAATATTGGCCATATGTCTATGAATTCCTCTCAATTATTTCAAATTATTAGGAGGTGACATACCATGTATTGACTTTGTCTTCTCAGTATCGACTACGATACCATGATGGCATACAAAAAAGCTGAGAAATTTCCCTGAGGTTACCCCAAAATCACATTTTAAGGGGTTCATCTTCAAATTATGTTTCTGATGTTTGTGGAATATGATCTCCAAATCAACCAATTGATTATAAAGTTGTTTGGATTTAACCACCAAATCTTCCACATAACATCCAAAAAACTTCTCTAAAAACAGTTTGAAGATACGATGCATGGCACACTGATATGTTGCGCCTGCATTCTTCAGGTCAAAGGGCATTACCCGATATCAAAACACACCCAGAGGGGCTCTGAAAGATGTAGATTTCTCATCTTCTGGAGCCATTCAGATTTGATTATATCTTGAATATCCATCCATGAAGGAATGTGCTTCATATCCAGCTGTTGCATCAATTAAGAGTTCTGTAATCGGAACTGGAAAATCATCCTTAGGACAATGATGATTAAGATCTCTGAAATCAATGAAAACTCTAATTTGTCCGTTCTTCTTTTTCATAGAGATAATATTAGCCAAACACTTGGGATATTGAACTTCTCTGGCGTACTTTTCTTTGATAAGCTTATCAATTACAACCTCAATTTTGGAAGCATAGGTTGGGTGTGTTCTTCTAGCGGCTTGTTTGAATCCTCTATGTTCTTCTGGAAAACCCAAATGATGAGTGGAAACATCAGGATCAAGCCTTGGAATCTCTGTATAGTTCCAAGTAAATATATCTTGATTTTACTTTAAAAAATAAATATACATCTCTTTATCTTCAAGATTCATGGCCGCACTAATTAAAGTGGGGAGTGGATCTTCTTTTGTACCCATATTTATTTCTCTGAGTTCATCCATGGTGGTAGAGATACCCTCTTCAAATGCTGGAGGAGCATCCCTAATATCTTCCTCTTCTTCTTCTACATGTGTTATTTCATCTGTTTCTACTTGCATTGTAGATGAAGTAGCAGAATTTCCATGATCAGAAGAGACATTAAAATATGAACATCTTGAAGAAGAGGCTTCCATTTCCGACCTGATTGATGATGAAGGGTCTTACTTGGGTAATATAGGGGAGATAATGGATTGAGAATCGATATCACTATTCACCTCTGACATTTATATAACTTCTTATGGCCTAATTGGTAAAGTATAGACTTGCTGGATTAAAGTGGATGCAATGAATACATCTCCATTTGAGCTTTCATCATTTCTTGGTGGATCACCACTTTCTCCCATGTTGTCTGGCTTGATTTCCGTAGTTGACATTATGGAAGTTTCCATAAGAGTATTTTGATTTGGGTCTATCCTGTCAATTTGACTGATAGGAAATACATAATCTGTAATCACATGTGTGAATGGGTTTACTGGAATCTTTTCTAAACCATATGGAGCATTAACTTTGGTAATCTCGCTTGTTGTAGATTTGTCCTTTCCCTTCATGTGATAGAATTTTTCATCAATGTATTGAGATTCACATGTATTGAATGGGGACTTATCACCATACAATGTCCCAATTTGACCTTCGAAACAATATTTGAGACATTGATGTTATGATGAAGGGATAGCTGCATGTTGATGTAGCCATGGTCTACCAAGAAAGATGTTGAAGGCTGAGTCTTGATCAACAACCATGAAATCTGAATTGGTTAAAAGATCTCCAAACCGAGTTCCGAGTGTAATCTCTCCCAGTGTTTCTTGTTCATTTTTATCATATCCTTGTAACATCAAAGTAGAAAAAGATAAATCAGATTCTGTGAGGCCCAATCGACGACGTGTATGAATGGGGATGAGGTTGACTCTTGAACCATTATCAATGATGACTCTTCGGATGTCCACACCATTAAATTTCCAGATAAGTATAATGGTCTGATATGTCCATGCACGACGTCATCTTCATCTTCATCTGTGAACTAAATCACTACATGGCATTCTGTAGGATTATTCTCTACATGGTAGACTTCAGCTGCAGCAATTTCAGTTTCAAATTCCTGAGGACTTGAAAAATCCTCGATGAGTGCCTCCCGAAGATCCTTTGATAAATTAAAAGCATCCAAAATTGATAACATGGATGGTATTTGGGCCATGGTTTTTCAATACATCATACTTTTGATCCAAAGGTATGCGTTTACCAACAGGAACATGTGGTTTCGCAGGTGCCTTAGAAGTTGATGTTTTAGAAGTTGATCCATCTTGTATCAGGGTAGGAGTTGGTAATACTCTTGGATTTGGAAAATTATACTGACTAGGTCTATTTACTTGCTTAGAAGAAGAAGATGGAACCGCTAACCGATCCGCCAGAATAACTATGCCAGGACTGAGTCTTCTATTGGTGGAAGAATTTTATTGTTCTTGTTGAGCCCATTGAAGGACTCTTCCATGAGTTTTTGCTGCATACACAGTTCTATCAGGGGTAGAATTGGAATAGTGGCTTCTGGGATATCCATGTATTCCTCTGTAACCCAGACCTCTGGAACTCCCTCTAATTCCTTTGTTTGATACAAGGAATTCAGGCTCATCAAAATCAAAACTACAATTGGCATAAAGATCTGTTAAATGAATCATATTAACAGAAGCAAAGATCAACTTTTCATCTGATGAAGACTCTGCCTGATTAGCCAATTTAGGCTATGCCGTTTGGCGGGGTGGTGCCTGTGGCTTCGATGTAGATGGAATAAAATATTCCAGAGTCAAAGACAAATTAGGCTTTGACACGATTTCATCTTCTTGTGATTGTTCCTCTTTTTTTGAATTATGTTGTTTCTTTGAGGATTTTCCCTCTGATGAAAGGGGATTTATAGTGGCATTCATAGAAGAAGACACAATTGGTTTCTTAAATTGCATTTGAAAAATGGAATGAGTTCAGTTGATCATTTTTCTAACCATCGAATCATCATATTTTTGCACATTTTTGTTCTTGACTTCCTGCCACTTGCCTTCTTCCTCTGGATTTGTATCAGTAACACATGCTACGTGAGCTGAAGAACCTTTAAATTTGACTTGTACATAGTCCACCATTTTTTGTAGGATGTCTTTGAAGACAAACACACCTGAATGGGATTCCCCAACATCTGATTAAACGGGAAATAATTGGGACGGTCTTCATCTCCTTCTTTATTTGGCCTCTTGGGCCTTGGCAATTGAACCAAATTAATTTCCAGAGCCGAAATGAAGTAACCAAGAACTTGTTCATTTCGGAAAGTGGAAACTTTAATCCTCATATCCTCAAATTGCTTCTTTCTTTGATCTCTTTGATCGTATTCAAGAAACGACCTCTGTTGTTGATGCTCAGGAGGCATAGCCCTTCGAGAAGATGAAGGCCTTGAAGTAGAAGTAGGTACAGGATATTGTTTAAGCATAATTGTAGTAGTTTCTGCTTTACCCATTCTTCTTCCTGGACCCGATGGAATTACACGAGATTTATCCTTAGTCTTTATAAGAGAGTCTCCAATCTGTTGAGTGATTGAATTAAGGTCTCAAAAACCTCCTGTGTATTTCACAGGGATCAACGGTGTGCTCAATTCATCACACAAATTTTCCACACAGATTGGAAACAATTCTTCTTGAGGGATTGCTAAGCTTAGGGAATTGGTTAATCCCTTCCATTGAGCAATGAAATCTGAAACCCATTCATTCTCCATTTACTAAAATTTTTAAGATAAAAAACTGTTGTCTTTGGCAAAGTTGAGCTGAATTGAAGAAGGAATCATTGGCAGAGATCCACCCATCCGGTAATTGACCTGGATTGCAAGATTGTGTACCAGACAAAGGTAGGCCCTTGTAATGACTGTACAAAACACCTGAGCTTAACTACTTCCTGTTGCTGAGGGGTTCCCATCATAGGATCGCAATGAGAAATAAAATGTGTTAAGTGTTGATCTGGGTCTCCCGAACCATTAAATATTGGGAATGTGGTACTTGAAAAATTTGATGGGGGAGGAATTGCATCAACCCATTCAGGGTAAGCTCTCTTTTTTGGTTGAATTTGAGCATGATTTCCCTCCATAGATTCCAACTAAGCAGTTAATGACTCAATAGTAGTTATTAACTTTTGACAAACATCAGGTTGAGCTTGGACCTGAGCAGGTGCAATGAATGGAGCTTGGACAGATGTGGTGGTTGGTACTGCAACTGATGGTATCACTGCCGATTGTTGTTGCACATGACCTGTAGGATTAGACCTGTGAGGGTGTACTGGTAGAAGAGGATATTATTGATCTATATCATTAGCTTCTACACATTCTTTTAACTGACTAACTCCAGTACGCTTAGGAGGAAGACTACCCTGAAGTAGTTCTGCATTCAACCTCCTCAATTCCTTCATTTCTTCCTCCTGTTGTGCAAATCTTTTCTCTAATGAGAGATATTGGCCTTCTCTAGAGGAAGGGTATGTAACCTGATTCTTTCCTTTCCCCTTATTGGACATATTTCGGAGAGGGGGAAGTGGGTTACTTGAAGGATTACCTGGATTTTGGTTAATCCTTTGATTTTGTGTATGCACACCTTCTTCATTTGTATCTGTGTGTATAACTTCTTGAGCAGGAACCTCTTCATCTGATCCCTCTGAGTGAGCCTCATTTATGGGATCAAAAAAAATGAAATTGATGATATTAATTGATGCATAATGCATTTCATCTCTTTTATCGGCATTTCTGTGATATTGTCTTCTTCCATGTTCTTATTGAGACACTGACTTTTTCTGATTTGATCCCTTAGGAACTTCTTGACGAACTGTAATTTAGAGGTAATATCTTGATAATTTGTCTCTTCGTTCCCCTTGTGTCTTCTTCCCTAATTGAGAGAAGACTGACTTTCTCTGAGGGAGAGATTGAGGATTTGAAAAAGTCCCCAGTCCTGTGGACTGGGGCTGTTCCTGCTGTTTTTGCTCAACTCCTCGAATCCTATTTGTTGATTCTAATGGTTGGGTTAAAACAGTCACCAGTCTAGAAAGTTGGGGTGGCTCTTGAGTTGATATATCTAAGACCTTCTTAAAATCTCTCCTGATCTTACAGACTTTAGTCTGAAAATTGGCTGGATGCATTAACCTGCATCCACTCTTATCACCCGACTCAAAAGACTGTTGGATGATTTCTGACACTTTTGTCACTTGATGATGTGCTTGATCCAAATGAGAGGCCTATTCAATATTCTCATTTGCTTGATTCAGGAGTATTTCAACAACTTGTTCTCTGAATGCGTGATTTTGAGAAGAACTATTTGTGGTCTGTTCTTGAGCAAGCCTTTGATTACAAACAAATCCAATTGGATGTGGCCGGCCATGGACAATAATATTTCATGAGACCATTTTCAGAGGGATTTTATCACTAGAGTGTATAGTGAAATTTAGTGCTCCATGAACACCCCATCCCCTGATATGAATACCAGATGGGGCATTGGAAATTAACTGGCGCAATCTTCTTAGTGCGCCCAGGCATGAACACTGAAGGGCTCTCTACTGATTTTCAGCCTTCGAATATCGAGAAACTGGGAGAGATGCCTAATAAATTTGGCATTGTAACCCTTATATTATCTTGACATGATTTTCATATTCATCATAAGATAATATTTTCTTTTTCAACTAACAAAGAGTTTTCCATATGTTGAGACAAATATCATGAATTCCATCTTCTGTCCACATCTCTTGAATGTCATACTAAGAATAAGCCAAAGTCCAAAACATAACTAGCACTTCAACTTTTTCCAGTTGTTTTCTCATATTCAGTACTTCCTCTTTATCATTCAATGAATATTATTCTCCCTGATTAGAACAGAGCTAGTGCTTCCTTGCTGCTTCATCAGATTCAACAAGATTGGTAGAGAATTCACTGATCAAACTTTACGATGAACGACCCTGGGATATTTCAGAGAATGAACCACACCCCATGCTATCTTCTGATTTAGAAAGTGTTTCACCTGATATGGGTAAAGCATCAGACATGACTGGCTTCACATTTTCAAGTGCCTCAAGATAATAGGGCCTTCACGTCACTAAATTATCCGTTGGGGAATTTTCCAGGCAATGTGCATTATTACTGCGGAGAGGACTTTCACAGCTAAATTCATCATCATGGGGAGGACCACCATGGTGGGTTACAACAAAATATGAAACATTTTTCTCCTTGAAATTCTGGCCACACAGAGGGTTCTTGTGGATCTCATCTGAAGATGAAACTTCGAGATCGACTGAATTGTCATGAAGCAAGCCTTCATGAGGAAGTGTCTAATGCAGACATTCGGAATTAATGTTCCCACTATTGGGAACTGAGAGAGTAAAATCTTGAGTTGCAACAGATAATTGTGTGAGTGCATCTAGAACTCCAGCATTGAGTAAAGCCTTGTTAGATATTGGCCCTTGATTTCTTGACTGTGCTGGACATGTCTTCTTTTTAGACGCCTTCTTACTCACTTTAGGAACCACTTATTCACAAAAGCGGTTATTGTGGGTAGGTGTATGTGCCTGCTCAGGAGAAAGGATCAGGTTAGGATGATTATCTCCACTCAAATCAGGTGTATGTGCCTAAATTGGTTTTCTGTATGATATGGGGGAGTATGCCCCACAACCCTCTTGGACTGGAACAGAGGTGTGTGTTTGTTCCGGAGTGAACTGTTGATGTGTCACTCCACTGGTAGGGATAGATTTTCATTTCATTCCCTATGATGCTATAAAAGCTGTTATAATATCCTGGAAGGCATCCAAAATATGAGCAGGGATTTTCTTTTTCTCTTTCACCATTGACAGAATATGCTTGGTGACTTCAGCTGCTAGAACGGGAATATACATCCATTCCGTGCTTGGAGTAGGTGTGTCTTCCTGCTCCTGTCCTCCTTTTCCTGTCAGTGAATTCTGACAGTACTCATATGTGGGGGCAGAGAGTTGAGTCTGCCTCTTGTTTGTCACCGGAGCTTTCCGACTGACTTCTACGAGTGCTACCAAAAAAGAATGTTGGTAGGCTTGATAAATAATGACAGGTGAATGTGCCTACTGATTGCACTCCGCCGAATGTGGTTGACAATCTTCCTTCAATACTGACAGAAGAGGCTGCTGGCAGGATTGATGAGTGTAAGCAGGTGTATGTGTCTGTTTACAAGTTTTCAACAGATTGGGTTGGCGTGATTCATCTTATGTAGTCATATGAGCCTACTAACTAGCTGATGAATTATAAACAGGTGTGTGTTCCTCTCTATAGTACTCTGCCGGAATTGCCTGGTGAGATTGGCATGTTGCTTCTAGACGAGTCTGTTGGACAGCAGAATTAAAACGGATGGGTGTGTGTGCCCGCTCATTGCGTGACACCAAGTTAGGTTGGTGGACTTCTCCAAAAATGGCAAAGATAAGAACCTGCTCACTTTTAACCGGTTGTCGCCTCTGGTGGTTCGTCTTGCCTACTCGGGTTCGAGGAACTTGAGCTAAATGCCTGGAGATGACACCCTCATCATGTTGAGGGTGAACTGTCGCACGAGTCTGGCGGCGATTGTTGATGGGAACCCTTGGAAAGGACTCCTGTCTCTTTGAATTAAGGCCCTGAGTGACCTGCTCATTCACCTCCCCAGAATATGGGAGGGACCGGTGATTGCATTCTGGGGATAACCACCCGAAATAGTTGGAAACAGTGGTTGGCACCAACTACTTCTTGATCACTGGTCATCGCTGTCCGGAAGACCAGGGTGAATCATTGACTTGGAGGGCTTGTCGAGCAACCTCTAGATTCGGAATTGTACCAATTTGATGGTATTCCTTAACCATCGCATTTTATACCCAGCATTGAAGATGCTGAGTAGGTGATGTCGTCCTCAAAGCGGACGACGATCCAGCAGGAGTAGAAGCAGATGCATTCATAGCAGAGGTTTTCACAACAGAGGCATTCACATACGTAAACTTAAGAGAAGCCATTATTGTAATGCAGAAGATCTTGGAAAATAGTTCATGTTTGATATAACAAACATAATCAAGATAATTTTGGCTACTACATATTTTGGATGAGCACATATGTTACTGAATGTTCTATTGGCCCTCTCATTGAGTTTAAATAGGGGCCTAAAAAAATAAGTATAACATCATTTTAACTTGGTTAAGGATTCACATCAGGTTCAGCATTTTTTGTTTCCTCTGGAAATGGGGATGAACTCATTGATTTAAGGTTCAAACATTCCAAGCGGTTTCTAATGGGTTTGTTTGTAGAACCGGAAACATCCAATGATTCTATATCCATTTGGACCTACTTTCCAATGGTAGGTGCTCACTAGTTATGAACTGATGAGGCTTAAGAATTTGCATTGGTCGAGCGGATGGGGGGTCGGACTCATCAAACCCTTTTGGAGGGAATTATTGTCTACTCCGGGACTCTCTTTATAGATTTAAGTTATGTTCGTGAATCCTTATTACATTACTAAGTATGAAAATGATCTTTTCTTTAAATTTGACAATCAATGATTAATATTTTTGAGATTTAGAGAATATTTTATATATATTCGAGGTTCTTCATTGATAGATAATCATCTGTTTTTGTTAGAGATTCTTAGTCAATGGTATCCTTCGACACATTATATAGAAATCTCTTGTTCATTATGATAACCACACTGGTTTTAAATCCAATCAGCGGGGCACATGAAGTTTATTGTCATTCAGAAGGACATAGATTATTTTTGAGTTGGGATCGTACCCGCAGATGGGCTACCTAAGTATCCTTTGTTTTAGAAAAGGAATCAGAACCCACGTAGTTCGAGTAAAAAGGTATGAGGTTTATGCATGATTAATGGCTCAAAGAAAGATTTCATAATTACTTTTACACTCTAAGATCACGTGAGTCATGCTCTGTGTGAGAAACAAGAGGTATTGGTAAAGCCAGACAATTATTCCATGAAAGATGCAATTATAAGAAATGATGTGGGGCTTATGTATGTATGACTACCCAGATAGATTAAGATTAGGATTTACTTCAGGGAAGAAACCCAGGAACAAGGTCTATAAAGGTATATGTGTTTTATGGATATTTTTATACTTAACTTAGGACTTAATAATGAGAAGGATGCTCAAATTAGAGAGGAATTATGATTGGGTTTTACTCCTGATAAGGAATCCCAAATCAAAAGTAAATTAAAATTGGTTAAGAGAAATTATGACAGGGGCTTACTCTTAAAGAAGATGCCTAGTTTAAATGGAATTATGACTGGGGATTACTCCTAAAAAGGAATCCCAAGTTAAGGGAATTTAGATTTTGGGAACTTGGAGTTTACTCCTAAGGAGGATGCCCAGATTAAAGGAATTATGGTTGGGGCTTAGTCCTTAAAAGGAATCCCAGGTTAAGGGAATTTGATGACTGGGGCTTACTCCTGAAAAGGAGGCCCAGGTTAGCGGACTTGAGACTTATGACATATTCCTGAGAAGGAGTCCTAAGTTAAATGGAATTTAAGATTGGGGCTTATTGCTGAGGAGGATGCCCAAATTAGTGGAATTATGACTGGGGCATAGTCCTGAAAAGGAGGCCCAGAATTAAGGGGACTTGGGGATTACTCCTGAAAAGGATTCCCAAGAATAGTATTCTCCTTTTAAAGGATGAGGTTGAATGAATGGAATATCTAACCGTAGTGACATAAAGATATGTAAATCACTAGTTTTTGAGAGATGTTCCGTATAATTCATTTCAAACAAGGAATCCAACCAAGGAATCATGCCAAAAATGGCTTTGAATTGGATTCTAAAGGATAAACCTTGAAGAGGAGAGGTGAATTTGAAGAAAACAAGTGAATAAGCAGGAAGGGCACCCAAAAAGAGAGTGGCGCGCAAGTCCTAGTCGCACAAGTATACTTGCGCAACACATGGGTACTTGCACGACGGTCAACCCTTCGAGTAATACTTCGGCGATAATTGGCTCAAGAAATTAATATTGTCCCTAAAGGCTTCCAAAAGAGTTGCATGCAAGTTTTATTGAATGGATACGGTGGCGCGCAAGTGTCTTCGATTTCCTGAAGGGTCAGACGGTCAGACACATAGGTGTTGATGAATTTCAACACTTAGGCCTTGTTCCCTCTTTTTAGACCATCCATTCTAGGTAAGAAAATACCTTACAAGTGTTCGTAAGGCATTCAGAAGAGACTATGGTGCCGGGAGCTCAAATCTATGTTTTGGAATTTTTCTGTCCTGAAATGGGGGGCCCACGGGGGGTATTTATAGGCTAGTGAAGACCCTGGGAGAATTTCAGATAGGGCGTGTTAGTCACTTGTGCGACCACTAGGCGGTGCGCAAGTATACTTGCAAAACTTTGATAAAACTTGTGCAACCTAAGTGAAAAGAAAAACTTCTTTATGCATTTGTCGATTTTTGATGTTTCTTCAAAGGATGAATCACTTTGGACACATGTATTTCCCTTCTAAAGTCGTTAGACTTTGTGATGGAAAGGAGTGTCAACACTCATTGACATCATCAAGAGAACGAGGTAGTGGTTTATTTCTTTTTTTAACACTTCCCATGTACACCCCTTATATTTCTTTTGCGGGTTGGGAACAATCATCGCAGGATGAAAGGATTTGACGTTCATGTTCTTGATGAGCCATATGCTACCACCATAACACGGAGGGTATGTTCCAAACAAACATGGCCCGACCCTTCTGCAAATCATGTGGTGTTCTTCGCGATGGAGGAGGACAACAATCATCTATGGTTGGGGCACGATAACGGAGTATTTCACCACCGTCGGTCGTAACGAAGGAAACGACGCCACCCCGCGGCCACCGCTACCACCCCACAGCCTCTGCGCCGTCTGCCACAGCCGCTGTCTGCGGCTCTGCCCCACCCCGCGGCCGAGCCGCCGCCCCGTGGCACCCTCTGCGGCCTCACGACCCCCTGTAGCCCTCCGCGACCCATCGTGGCCTGCGTGGACGGTCCCAGCAGGCCGGGCTGCCCAACGGGACAGGCTGAACCCAACGGTCCGGGCTGCCCAGCGGGCCAGGCTGGACCCAGCAGGTCAGGCCTGGCGACCTGAACCGGGTTGGCCAAGGCCGGGTCTGGCCGAGTCGGTCCGACCGAGTCATACCGGACCCGGAACCACTATGACCCAATTACATCCTTTTGGCCATAACAATTTGCACCAGACATCTGTTTGAAGAACCGTCAGCAGTGCTGGAAATCATGGAGCGAGACAGTCCCTTTGAGTATACCCCACTAGAGTTTTGGCTTAAGATGGGGAACAATCAGGTTGGATCGAGCACGAATCCAACCAAGCCCCCAGAACTAAAAGGATAATAACACACAGTCTGGGTGTCCGATTGACACACCGTCTATTGCATTGAGGCCCCTATGACGTGAAGGACCTTTGAGATACTTCTTCATGGGAAGTTTTGGCAATTGAAATCTAAACCAGTAGCTTAGATCATCCCAGAGACGAGTGAGCATAGTGTGGGAACCCAGTAGCTGGCTGAGACTTGACGATTTCTGACCGTTTAGACTCGGAGTGACTTGATAGGCCTCGTGGGGAGCGCCTCTAGGTGACGTGGTAGACCCACAGTGGGGAGTGCCTCTGTGTGACGCTGCATACCCATGGTACTCGACAGGAGGAGTACCTCAGCAGGCTAGGAGGGTGAGCACCTCTGTGTGACGCAGCATACCCACGGTACTCGACAGGAGGAGTACCTTAGCAGTCAGAAGGGGAGAGCCTCTATGTGACACGGCAGAACCACGGTGGGGAGCACCAATGTATGATGCAGAAGATCCATGGTACTCGACATGAGGAGAACCTCAGCAGTCCAAGGTTAGTGGGAAGCACCTTTGTGTGACATGGCATACCCACTGTACTCGATAGAGGAGGAGTTCTCCAACAGTCGAGGTGTTCAAAATGTTACTTATTACAACCCCTATAATAAATCCTAGTGTGAGCTGAGTCAGTACCTCTGTGTTTTCCTCATGATTAAGATGGATTACTTGATGGCCTAGGTATATGTATGGTCCTATAAATAAGTAATATTTTTTTGTTTATTTCATAATTTGTGGTTTATCCTTGGTAGATTTTGTGAGACCTTGACGGTCTCGGGGTCCCTACTATGTATCGTTATACTCACCCATACACGGGCTATGCCTGTACCTTGTTGTGTAGGATTCAGATGACAGATAGCGATGATTGTGGAAATGATTACCAGGACTGGACGGTGCCCGGAGGTGGACCATACGGCATGTTGATACGCAAAGGTGACAGATATATGTGGAGTGCTGAGGATGTGATATTTACCTACACTTTAGGTAGGATCCTCAGAGGAAAACCTAGAAGGCGAATTTCCTTTTTCATCAGTTCTATTGTTTCACATTTGTACTGGTACTTTCCAATTGGGCTTGTATTCTGGCTCCTTTTACTTACTGCACTCTCTATGTTTACAGTTCATTTTACTTGTGTTCCTATCTTTTTGTGTGCTTGGTTACGTGTTCTTACAGGTTATAAAGGAAATGACTTCCCAGTTTTAGGGAATGCAGCTTTGGTGCTAGTCGCCAGCCCCTGGCCTATGGAAGGCGGGCTTGGGGTAGTCACAGAATAGGCCCCCGGGGACGGGTCATGAAAAAATTGGTATCAAAGGGAGGTCGGTTCCACCGCATAACATAGGACTCTGATATTTTTTTAACAGAAATATTGTTAGGTGTATTGAGTGTGGTTATCAGTTTAGGGAATACAGTGTTGGTGTGGTGGCCGACATATCCATACACCAGGACCCTAACTTCTGGCTTCTGACTCAGTGCATGAAAATACTGATTGTGTGTATGTTTCCAAGAGTTTTCTTTATTATCTCTTGAGTCATCTCACCAGGTACAAATTATTGACCGTGGCGCACATGTTTCTTTTTAGGATGAATCCACGAAAACAGTCAGCTAGGGTTCCAAGAGTAGCATGAACAAATATCCCACCGAATGATGAGGCTTCGATGTAGGGCCCTCTTCCAATAGAGGCACTATCGGAGGCACCAGCGGTACCATTACCCGTTGGGCCACTGATTCCACCAGCCCTAGTAGCAGAGAGTGCATTCCACTTGAGCGCGTTGCATGAGTTCCAGCGCCAGAGGCAACCCAGGTTCGGGGGAGAGATGGCCCACAGGCGGCTAAGGATTGGCTGGAGACTATGGTGAGAGTCTTCCGACTCGTATGGAAACTATTCGATCTCATAGTGATCCTTGCCGCGAACCTTCTATAGGAAACAAATGGTATATGGTGGAGCTTTAGGCTATAGGTTCACGAAGAGGTGATACATTTCTGTGCAGTCTTTGAGACCTTGTTTCGGGCAGAATTTTTCCCAGTGACTATTCGTGGAGTGCGCATACATGAGTTTCTTCATCTACAGTATAACAGCGTGACTATAGCTCAGTACTCAGTGAGGTTCACTGACCTCTCACTCTACTCGACCGATATGGTGCAGGACCCTTTCTTCAGTGCCTGAACCATTGAGCAGGGGCTCAGGCGGGATATCAGGGCTTCGATGATCTCACTCTACATCCCGACACAGGCGGGGGTGTTGGAGAGATCCCTCTTGGTGGAGAATTTCCTTACCGAGCAGTCACCAGTGGTGAGACCCACTACCAGTCTTCATGTAGCAGAGTCTTCTAAAGCTGATAGTAGATAGATTTCGTAGATATCCAAGAGGACCAGACCTACAGGTGGACAACTGCATGACTTAGGATCGGTTGTGCAGGGCACCCGAGGTGGAACCAGTCAGGCAAGGAGTGAGCAGTGTTACACATGCGGTGGGTAGGGTCACATGGCTCATGACTATCTGACCTATCGTATAGATGATCAGAAGATGGTCGAAGAACCACCCAGGAAGAGATAGAGGTTTGACCGAGGAGGTCCACCAGGAGTAGGAGGATGTGGCAGGGGAGCTGGCCGTGCAGCTGGCGGTGGACGATGATTTGAGATGTTACCACCACCACCCCTAGGAGGTCCACCCCGACCATAGGGAGTAGGTGCATAGGGGCGAGCTCATCTCCGTGTAGCTGAGGTCTATGATCATGGTGCTCTAGATATGATATGAGGTATGATATGTGTCTACTCCACCTTAGCTTCAGTACTTATAGACACAGGTTCCAGTCATTCTTTTATAGCCACTACTCTCGTTCAGAGCTCGGGGATTTCGACGAAGTCGTTGGCTAGATCCTTATGGCTATAGACTCCTACAGGAGCGGATTCGTCGATTAATTACTGGTGTCGGTAGTGTGAGATTTCTCTAGGAGGCGAGAGATTCAGCTGGGATCTCTTAGTAGCAGCGTCGAGGCCTTAAGACGTCATCTTGGGTATGGATTTCTTATCTACAGTCCATGCTTCGATAGACTATATTAGGAAAAATGTGCGGTGTGTTTTCACGGATGGGACCATGTATACCTTCACCGACGAGAAGGGAGCCTATGCAGTACATGATGGACTTACCTGGAGGAGGGTGCAACTGATTACACATCAGTTGGATAGCCTTACCCTCAGAGATGTTGATGTGGAGAGTCTGAGCTATCCTGTAGTGGTGGACTATAATGCGAATGTATTCCTTGATGATGTTCCGGGTCTACCTCCTCGCATAGAGGTGGAATTTTACATTGACTTGTACCTTGGGATGACACCGATATCTACACCAGTGTATCAGATAGCTCCTGTGGAGCTTAGTGAGCTGCAGGTTCAGCTAGAGGACTTGCAGGGGAAAGGATTCATCTGGACCAGTGTATCACCTTGGGTAGCCCTGATTCTGTTCACCAAGAAGGAAAATGGGAGCTTGAGACTTTTTGTTGACTACCGGAACCTGAACTAGATTACCATGAATAACTTTTCCTCACTTCCGTGGATTGATGACCTCTTTGATCAGGTGAAGGGAGCATAGTGGTTCTCGAAGATAGAACTCAGATCAGGCTATCACCAGCTCAGAGTGTGAGATGAGGATGTGTAGAAGACAACCTTCAGATGTCGGTACTACCATTATGAGTTCTTGGTTATGTAATTCGGTGTAACCAATGCTCCAAAAGTGTTCATGGAACTCATGAACATGATCTTTCAGCCATACCTTGATCGCTTTGTAGTAGTCTTAGTCAATGACATTCTGATCTACTCGGCTACTCAGGAGGAGGGTACCTATCATTTGCGGGTAGTACTGGACACAATCCAAGATCACTAGCTTTAAGGTAAGCTCTAGAAGTGCCAGTTTTGGATTCGAGAGATTCACTTTCTGGGACATTCCATATCGGAGGCTGGAGTTGCAGTGGATCCAGCGAAGATTGAGGTGGTACTTGCTTGGGAGCCACCCAGGAGTGTGATAGAGGTACGAAGTTTCTTGGGTTTGGCCAGATACTACCAGAGGTTTGTTCCAGACTTCTGTAGAGTTGCGACACCACTATCAGCATTGATGAAGAAGGGGAAACACTTCGTTTGGTCAGATAAATGATAGAAAAGTTTTCAGGAGCTGAGGCAGAGGCTGACTAGTGCCCCCATCTTGAGGCTTCCAGAGGAGGGCGTAAGGTACGTAGTTTACTATGATGCATCAGGGACAAGACTTGGATGTGTCCTAATGCAGGAGAGAGCAGTTATCACATATGTTTCTTAATAGCTAAGACAACATGAGAAGAATTATGCTACCCATGACCTGGAGTTAGTAGTAGTGGTCTTCGCCTTGAAGATGTAGTGACACTATCTGATGGGCGACCATTTTACCATGTACTCTGATCACAATATTCTTAGGTATATATTCTCTCATAAGGACATGAACCTGAGACAAAAACGTTTGATTGAGTTCTTCTAGGACTATGACTTCGAGATAGTCTATACTCCTGGGAAGGGGAATGTTGTTGCAGATGCACTCAGTAGAAGATCTGGTATACAGATGATAGGCGAGACGATAGACCACCTGGCTGCTTTGCAGATATCCTTTGTGGATAGAGATGGGGCCATTTTTCTTCAGTCTCTTACAGTCACTCCCCCACTCTTTGAGCATGTCAGGGAGGCACAGTGTGGGGACGCTGACTACGAGACATGACGTGCTCAGATATCCACAGGACAGACACCTAATGGATTTTCTGAAGGTGGGTTGCACAACATTCTCTATAGAGGACATACCATGGTACCCGTGTCACTTTAAGAGGAAGTGTTGAGGGAGTTCCACACTTCCCCTCTAGCGGTATATCCAGGAGTGGCGAAGATGTACCAGGATCTATGAAAATAGTACTGGTGGCCATGAATGAAGAAAGTAGTAGCAAGGGTTGTTTCTCAGTGCCTCACTTGTCAGCAAGCGAAGGCGGAGCATCAGGTAACAACATGCTTGGTTTAACCTTTGGAGGCCCCATAGTGGAAGTGGGATGGGATATCCGTAGACTTAGTGACCGGACATCCACATACATCCAGGGGACATGACTCGATTTGGTTGATCACCGACCGGCCCACCAAGTCGGCCCACTTCCTATAGATCAAAGAGTAGGGTTCAGTAGAGATCTTGGGACACCTCTATGTGCAAGAGATTGCACGGTTACATGGAGTACCCTCGAAAATTATCTCTGATTGTGATTCACGTTTTAATTCTCGGCTATGGAAGGGGTTACAGGAGGCTTTTGGGACGCAGCTTCATTTGAGCACCGCATTCCATCCTCAGACGGATGGCCTGACTGAGTGGACCATACTGACCCACGAGGAGATGTTGCATGCTTGAATCTTCGACTTTGGTCACAGCTGTGTGGATTACTTGCCTTTGTTAGAGTTTTTATACAGCAACAACTATCACTTCACCAATGGGATGTCACCTTTCGAGGTGTTGTATGGGCGACCTTGCAGATCACCCTTATGCTGGACTGACCTAGGGGAGTCAGCACTAGTGGGAACAGAGATGGTACGAGCTACAACAGAGAATGTGTAGATCATCCAAGAGCGGATTAAGACTACAATGAGAAGACAGAAGTCATATGAAGGTAGGATACATATACCTCTGGAGTTCAATGATGGTGACCACTTCTTTCTATGGGTCTCACCTCGATGAGGTTTGAGGAGATTTGGCCGAGGCAGCAAGTTATCTCCGAGGTTCATCGGACCTTTCCAGATCATCAGCAGAGTTGGAGAGGTGGCATACCGCTTAGCTCTTCCACCTCAGTTGCACCGAGTGCACGACGTCTTCCACATATCCCAGCTGAGGAGATACGTGAATGACCATTCTCACATCATCGACCATGGTGAGCTGTACGTCGATGATGGGGTGACTATTACAGAGGTTACAGTAGATATTGAGGATCTGCATGAGTGAATCCTTCATGGATGGTCGATACCTATGGTGCGTGTTCTCTATCATCATGAGAACCTCCAGGGGAGAAGATGGGAGTGGGAGGCTTAGATACATGCTCAATACCCCCACTTTCTCCCTTAGTTTGAGTTATGGTTAATGGGGACATAAAGCCTTGAGGTGGGGAGAATGTAAAGACCCAAAATTTCCATGTATTTTTTTCAAATATATGGGAATTTTTAGAGTCCTCAAAAATTGACAGCACATGATTCCGAGTCCCATAGTGCCCGGAATGAATTTCTGAAGTTTTGTTCGGGTACGTTCAGTAAACATGCGAGTGAGCTTTTTTAACTTTTGAAACAGTGCTCAGAATTGAAGTCCAAGGGCACCATTGAACTCGCAGTGCCAGTATTCTATTAAGGAGACCTTCTCCTCGTCCGTAGTAGGCCGAGGGTAGAAGTTTTCTTTTTTACATATTCGTGAAAGAATAAAATAAAAATAAAAATAAAAATTTTATAGCTTTATTTTTATTTTTATTCCTTCTAGAAGTTGAGAAGTGGGGACCACCAGACCTTAAACTCCCATGAGAGATTATGGTGGTGGGGACCACCCGAGGCCTAAACCTCTCAACTCCCTTCTTAAATGTTGGATATCCTCTTCAACTCCTCTAATATTAATTATGGCAACCCTACTCCACAATAATTAAACAAAAACACCACTTTAATTGTGCCAACCTATGAGATTAATTAACCCAACATGAATTATATGCCAACAAACATAATAGATCACATAATCTATTATTTTGGGGCTACCATTTCGTTTTGGTGGAATTGGGAGAGGAGGAGCTTTGGGAGAAAATATCTCCAACAAAGAATGTGTTAGGACCAAGGTGAATGAAGAGATGGTTTGCATGGATAGTCTTTTGTTGATCTTGAGGATGTTTACATAAAGGAAAGACACCTTCAATTTCTAAGAATTCAGAATCTGGAAGTTTGAATTTTAGAACTGAGTACATTGGACATTCAAAACCTGGTGTTCGAAGATTTCGGAGTCTGGAATTCGAAGTCTGGAAATTGAGATGTTCGGAACAAGGAAATTGCACATTCTTGAAGGATGGCTAATAGGAGATGTGAAGGCATTAATTGTGATGATGCTTTGCTGTTTTCTAACTCTAAATTGTGAGTATATGAAAGTGCTCACGATGCAAGAAAAATTTGGTATGATAAGTCATTCAGAGAATCAGGAAGAGCTGTTCCGAGAACCGGTGAAGTCGCAACGAGAAACAGAATTTGTGGAGTTTTCTTCCTGAACAGAATTTGCAGAGTCTTCTTCCTGAACAGAATTTGCGAAGTCTACTTCCTGAACAGAAGTGCAGAGTCGACTTCAGAGTCAGAGGTTTATTGCCAGAAGTTCGGTGTCGACTTTCTAAAGAAGAAGTTCGCAACGAGAAGATCATAGTCGACTTCCTGAGTCAGAAGTTCGTAGGAGGACGCTTGAAGACGACTTGCAGAAGAAGAAGTTCGTTTCGAGATGTTCGGAGTTGACTTGATGAGTCAAAAGTTCGGAGTCGACTTCATGAACGTAAAGTTCGTAGCCATAAGTGTGGAGCCATACCGAGAAGTAATGAAGAGTCATACCAAGAATTGAAATGGTGTCATGTCGAAGATGTAACACCCTGAGATTTTATGAAAAATATTCGTTTAACTTAATTAATGTCTTGTGTTTTATGCTACACCAAGATTACCTTGTGCTATACGCAACACCGTATTAGCTTGCAGTATACGCAACACTATTCTTGTATCGTGTTACACACAATTTTGATAATAGTTATTCTACGCAACATTGAGTATATATATATATATTCAATGTATAAATGAAATATGGTTGGATTCTGTTATACAAAACAATGAAGGATTCTTTCACAACACGCAACCCTGACTTGGTTTGCATTACACGCAATCACGACCTTCCTCAATAGCGTGTGTTGTATGCAATACCAGGTTTTACTATACAACGATATATTATTATAATATTATTATGAACTAGACGTTATGAATATTATTAACTAAATTTTGAATTTTATAACACTATTATTCATCTTACACATTTTCTAGAACATTTTATAAGAACAAAATAATTTTTTCGGATAAAATAAGTATTTTTCAAAAAATACAGTTTTGTCGCCTTTTGATGGCACACCCACTTTAAATCTAGTTTTTGAAATGTTTATAAGCTCAATTTTACAAAATAAAATTATTATTTGGAATTAGGATATAAAATTTTACCTCGGATAAATTTTTCATATTATTCTGATAACTTTCATATTTTAACGAATAGTAAAAACACGCTATATTTTAATTAAAAACAACTTTTTTCATCGCAATAATTTATATGGTTAAATTATAATATTGAATGGTTTTAAAGTATAAATAGAATATATTTTTACCATTTAATATAATTTATGTCATTATTATTGATTTTACATTAAATTCATAGGTTAAATCAATTCAATCTTTTGCAATGTTTTAAAGAAAAACCCGTTTTATTTCGACAACGGGATTAATTTTAATTTAATTTCTGCAACTTTTGTGTATTGAATTTGGAAAAATGGATTCCATATTTGTAATTTTTTGGTCCAAATTATGTTAATAAGCTACTTTTTATTTTTGGGAATTATGAATAGTAACTACGGTAAATTTTATTTATCATAGTTAAAGGTAAATCGGGTAATTAAGGGAGAATATAATATTATAAAATTACCCTAACACATGCCAAAATTCTATTGGATGGATAAAAGTAGACCCATATAACCTAAGGGTCAGATTAGATTCATTTTATGGACTTTTTACCATGAAAATAATTTAATTATTATTAAAACCAAAGAAAGTGACAACATGTCACTCTCTTAAATCTTATAAGTATAATAATTTTAATTTAGTGATAAACACCATAAAACTTCAATCATGAATAGTATCCAGAAAACTAATAAAATTATCTAAATCATGATAATTTATTCAGAATTTTTAGGGATTAAATAATTGTCATTAATGGTGATACATTAATGATAAAAAAATTATTTATTAAGTGAAAAATAAGTAATATAGTTTTTATTGAAATAATAATACCCATTAAAAGGCCCACCAACCTGACCAAAACTTATTGGTATTGTATATCTACACCTTAATCACCCAATTAAATAATATATAACCTTTTGGAGCCTTATAAAAGTGATTATGACACTTATATTATTTTATTTTAAATGATGCCAAAGTTGTCACCTTCATAATTTAATAAATATAACAATTTAAATATTGTGATTTTAAGATTATAAATTCAAGTAAAAGTATTTTTGTGAAAGCTAATATATTTATCTTTATCATAGGATGTTATTTTTAATTTTTATGCAACAAATCAGTATATTAAATAATTATAAAAAAATGTTGTAGTAATTATTATATTAAGAGCTAAACAAAATAAATGGTTTGAAAAATAATAAAATAAATATTATATGAACTATTTAATGTGATACACTATTTTTATAGATACATATGACCTTTTATGAATCTATTAAAGCTTTTAGTTCGAACATATCCTCTGTATATATTTTATTTAAATTCAAATAAATGAATAGTGTCAAAATTAACACTATTGTTATTTTATAAAAATAACATATTATAAAATTGTTTAAAAATCACAAAAATATTTAAAAATTATAAATTTAAATTAATATGGTATATAATGTTATAAAGTAAACAATTATGGAAAATTCACAACAAATAAGTAATTATTTGTTATAATCTAAAATTTAGAATTTTATTACCACAAATAAACTTAAATAGATTAAATAAGGATAAATCAAAATGATAAGGTTTAAAATAAGATCCAAATATGTCTAAATTTGATTTTTTGATGATATGAAAACACTATCTCATATAATATTCGAATATGAGTCATTTGTGGAGGTTTTTAAGTGGGGTTAGATTTATTATAATTTAATATTTTTAAGATTTCCAAAGGTGCCCCTCTCCTCCCTTATAAAAGGGAACCTCCTCCCTCTCTTCCACACACCACTTTGAGCCTTCAAGCTCGGACAACCCCTGCCCAATTCTCTTCTCCACTTCCCTAGAAACATCCTAGAGGTCATGGTCTTCTTCAAAGACCAATTTTAGTGCCCTAAGAGGAGGTCTCAAAGAGGGGCTTCAAAGAAGAGGTAATTTCCATTACCGATTCTTTCACCTTTATTTCTTCTTCCACTTCTTATTCTTAGGTTTTTTCATTATTAAGTAATAACATCAGTATCAATAATATACTGATATGTTAGTATAAGTTTGAAACAACCCTATTTCACCATCTATCCATCCTACGGAAAACTAAATCACCTCGCGTGCGTACGTACGGAATACCGTCTCCACACCGTGGTGTAATCTATTTTCCACCACCACCTTACTTGGATGGGTATAATGGTGTAAATAATAACTATTATTGTAAAGTTATATTTATTCTGTAATAGTATACATACACTCCAATAAAATTCCACGATCATGAGAATGATATCATCGCTCGTGTGAACGTACAGAATACCGTCTCCACGACGTGATGAGATTCATTCTCAATGATTAACCATTCATAAATGATTATAGAGTATATATAATAAGTAATCATGAAATATTTGTCATAATAATGATACTATATTTATGTATATATATATATGTATGTCATCCAATTAATTCCATTCAATTCAATGAGGAAACGAAAACAACGTTCATGCATACGTACGGCCTACCGTCTCCATGAACGATGTATTTATTTCCATTTATCGATCTATTATATATTTGTATATTCTTAATATATATTATATATAAATCATGTTTTACATTCTGGATGTAAGTAATCATGATCTAAGTAATCATATGAATAATTACAAGTCAAAACATGGATGACAAATGAAACGATTTTACCCAAAACGCTCTTTAACATGGAATTTACAAAAGAACGGGTAATATAAACTCATAAGTGAACCATATATGATATCATAACAATTAATATGATTCTTTAATAAGTCAATAACATTATTTAAATCATTATACAGGAGGTTTGGATACGTACGAAGCATATAGAACCTAAGGTAGGGGATAATTTTGCAAATATCATTTTTATCCGAGATTGCTTATTCGTAAGTATTTACTGGGGTTATTTCTATCATCCCTGTCCATGTTTTATAAAAGTGTTTTCAAGTATGTTTAAAGTCATTTTTACCCATTTTGACTTTTACTACATGGTATGTAAGGATTCATTCTTTTGTTTACATTACGAGGTACTTTTTTACTTTTCCAGAAAAAGTACGAAAAGAATGTTTTTTTAACTTATACGACACGAATGGATTTTTACGGTTTTATAAAGCCTTGTTTTCATGAAGCTTCCTCCAAAATATTTCATGACTATTTTCAACAAAATCTCTTTCTTTTAAAATTTCATGATGTTTTGTGAAAAGAAACTGATTTTGAAGATGAAAGTATATTTTCCTCAAGAATTCATTTCAAGTGTTTTATCAAAACCATTTTCCATCTAAGATGATATTATTTAATATGTGTATGGTTCAAGAATAAATTATCTATGGTTCACATGGTTTCACTTTTCTTATTATGAAATGATATCGATTTCTTTTATATGGATTATGTGATGATGGGACGATGTTTATGAAACCCATTTTATTCGTTGGGTTATTATGAATGATGTATGTTTATTTTGTGGCACAAGTAAGAATGATTTCATTATGAGATGGGTGGGACCTATATCTCCCTCCAATGCATTGTGTAAAGATTTATATCTCATGAGATAAACATGGCTGGAATGACAAGTTAAACCGGTTCAGTAATACAGGACTGGAACGAGGAGTGAACTCGATTCAGAAAGGGACTTTGTCCACTAAGATGGTCTTGGCAGCAATGCCTTGGCTACTATGGAAATCCTATCACGTGCTTAATGGTTGCCACAATTACATGTTTTATTCCCATTCTATTTTATCATTCTTAATGTTTCTTTATGATCTATGCCTTACGTACTTCCATGTTTTGTGTCATTGCTCAAGATTTTGATGTTTAAACATTATGTTCATGTTTTTAAGTTCAAATGTATATGGTATGTTTTATTTTATCCATGTTTACCCTTAATGAGCATTTGAGCTCACTATTTTTATGTTTTCTTTTCCCCAGGATATAAAGAAAGGTTTTAGGTAAGAAAAAAAGGGTAAGATCTTTATGGGAGATGTTGAAGATCTTTCACCACGATTAGAAGATTGCATTCCATGTTTCCAAAGACACTAAACTATTACGGTCCTTATGTGTCTGTTTTTTTATGTGTTAAGTATTCCGCTAATGTAATGTAATGTCCATGTACGTCAAGCTTTGGGTCTCTATAGTTGGTATCAGAGGAAAGGTTTAGTCAACCTTTGGAAACTAGGATGCGAGAACTTTAGTGAGATCCCTAGAGATATTTCTAAGGTATGTCTAGGGATGTCTCTAAGGATAAGTATACGTATAGTATATAGTCCTAAAACTAAGGTAATAATCATAAAATTTAACCTAATATGTTAGATATTGAGGATACTCCCTCTTTTCTCTGTTGTTTTCCCTAGCATGATTTTTTCCTCTCACACTATTCTTTTTGGGTTTTAGAGAATGGATGGAAATAGGAAGATTCATGATAATGGAGGATATGATAGACAATGGAATGATTTTCTTCATGAGAAACCAAATGAAACGGGATCTGGAAGTCCAAACATCGTTATTATGCCTAATCAGCAATCTCATAATATGATAAATAATCTCAACTTTGGTAAGTTTCCTGACTCAGATAATAAGAGAAATATGGAGTTTCATGATGATCATAGAGGAAATAAAGTTCAATTTCCCTCATGTAAATCATGTGGGAAGAGGCATCAGGGAGATTGTTTCAAAGGAACTAGAAGATGATTTGGGTGTGGAAAAGAAGGACACAAAGCCAGTAAGTGCAGAGGAAAGGGTTCAGTTAACACCATGGACAAGGATAATGGTATTGCTATGACATCAACAATGATTAGATGTTTTAAATGTGGAATGTACGGGAATTATGAAAACCAATGCCCTAATGGAAAATCTCATGAAGAGAATCAACATGGTTATATGGGTAGTATTTTTGTGGATGATGACGACGAGACTACAAATGATATATGAGATAAAAGAAGTGTTGAAGCTCAGTCAGTTGTTTTAGAAGGTAGTGGAATGATTTTATGTTTATCGAGAGTTATGTTGTATAGTTACACTATTGTTTTTCCTAAAAGTATTTGAAAGTATATGTTTAATGGTACCAGTAACCATGGAAGGTTATTCAGATATTTTTGTAAAGTATATGATATGCACATAATGAAGGAATAAGAAGATAATGAGATGTTTGATTTTATTCATGAGGTCATGATTGATATAAGGACTAAGTGATATCATGGTTTGAATATATAGAATTTTGAGGATTTTGGTATGTGGAAAGTGTTAAATTTTAACTGCATTCATGTTTTCACTAAGGTTCAATGGATATTCATTTTTCAAGAGAATACATGATTAATGCCTTTGAATGTTTGGAATGTGACCATCAAGACATATCTTATGATATATGGGGATAAATGATGGTATTAAATCTCTGGTAATCGTTTTCACTATATTATGAGAGTGGACTGCAGTATTATGGATAAGCCTAAAGATTTGAATGGATTATGTTGTACATAAGTTAGTATTGTTTAAGGATAGAAGTTTTTTCGATATTATAGATGGGATGTTATAGTAATATAGTTTTAGAAAAAGGACAACCTGCAGGACGGGCGACAGCCCGTTGCGTCGGACAAGGCTGTGGGAATCGAACCAACAACTGAAGTGCGACTGGCCTTTATCGCCTACCACTGGCCTACAGGAAGTCCCTGGTTAGTAGAAACTAGTTTTATTTTATTAAGCGGTATGATATATGAAGTATAAGTTCATTTTTGGAACCATATACGATTAATCTAACCATAATATGGACTTATAACTTTTTATAACCTTTTGTTTGAAAGAGATGGAATGACCCATCATTCTATCACATGATCTGCTAACACATCACGAATAACAAATTCAACTTCATTTCTTTAAGGGATGAAGTGTAAATTGTTCAATTCACGAACAAAAGTGAGATTGTACCAAAATCATGTAAGTATTTATTTTAATTCATCAACTTTAGGGAAATGATCTTGAAAACCAAAAATGTTGTCCTAGTTCACTTACATCCGATGAATCAGATGGTACCTTAGATCATCACAAATCAATAGCTTTGTGATTGTTGGCTTTTTCATAGCCATGTTCTCTACCACTCTCTATCAGAACTTGATGGTTAGATTTTTCTTCCATATCCATATTTTCACCTATGTTCTCCTAAGTGGAAACCCAGTGATGAGTTAATTTGAGTAACCGTTACATTTCATACTTTAGTTTTTAAAGCCATGTTTTGGTATTCCTTTTTACGATGTGGGTTTCTATTAAACAAACTTTCGAGTAGTAAACCATTTATAACCCCGACGAATTTCGAGGGCGAACTTCATTTTAAGGGGGGTAAAACGTAACACCCCGAGATTTTATGAAAAATATTCTTTCAATTTCATTAATGTCTTGTGTTGTATGCTACACCAAGATTACCTTGCGCTATATGCAACACCGTATTAGCTTGCAGTATACGCAACACTATTCTTAGATCGTGTTACACACAATTTTGATAATAGTTATTCTAAAAAACATTGAGTATGTATATATATATATATTCAATGTGTAAATTAAATATGGTTGGATTCTGTTATACGAAACAACGAAGGATTCTTGCACAACACGCAACCCTGACTTGGCTTGCATTACACGCAATCACGACCTTCCTCGATAGCGTGTGTTGTACGCAATACCGGGTTTTACTAAACAATGATATATTATTATAATATTATTATAAACTAGCCGTTATGAATAGTAGTAACTTAATTTTTAATTTTAAAACATTATTATTCATCTTACATATTTTCTAGAACATGGTATAAGAACAAAATAAAATTTTCGGGTAAAATAAGTATTTTTCAAAAAATGCAGTTTTGCCGCCTTTTGATGGCACACCCACTTTAAATCTAGTTTTTGACATGTTTATAAGTTCAATTTTAGAAAATAAAATTATTCTTTGGAATCAGGATATAAAATTTTACCTTGGATAAATTTTTCATATTATTCTGATAACTTTCATATTTTAACGAATAGTAAAAACACGCTATATTTTAATTAAAAACAACTTTTTTCATCGCAATAATTTATTTGTTTAAATTATAATATTGAATGGTTTTAAAGTACAAATAGAATATATTTTTACCATTTAATATAATTCATGTCATTAGTATTGATTTTACATTAAATTCGTAGGTTAAATCAATTCAATCTTTTGCAATGTTTTAAAGAAAAACACGTTTTTCTTTAGATAATGGGATTAATTTTAATTTAATTTCTACAACTTTTGTGTATTTAATTTGGAAAAATGGATTCCATATTTGGAATCAGTGGGTCAAAATTATGTTAATAAGCTACTTTTTATTTTTGGGAATTATGAATAGTAACTACGGTAAATTTTATTTACCATAGTTAAAGGTAAATCGGGTAATTAAGGGTGAATATAATTTTATAAAATTATCCTACCACATGCCAAAATTCTATTAGATGGTTAAAAGTAGACCCATATAACCTAAGGGTCAGATTAGATTCATTTTATGGACTTTTTACCATGAAAATAATTTAATTATTATTAAAACCAAAGAAAGTGACAACATGTCACTCTCTTAAATCTTATAAGTATAATAATTTTAATTTAGTGATAAACAACATAAAACTTCGAACATGAATAGTCTCCAGAAAGATAATAAAATTATCTACATTATGATAATTTATTTATAATTTTTAGGGATTAAAGAATTGTCATTAATGGTGATACATTAATGATACCGAAATTATTTATTAAGTGGAAAATAAGTAATATTGTTTTTATTTAAATAATAATACCCATTAGAAGGCCCAAAAACCTGCCCAAAACTTATTTTTAGTGTATATCTACACCTTAATCATCCAATTACCTAATATATAACCGTTTGTATTCTTATAAAAGTTATTATGACATTTATATTATTTTATTTTAAATGATGCCAAAGTTGTCACCTTCATAATTTAATAAATATAAAAATTTAAATATTGTCATTTTAAGATGATAAATTCAGGTAAAAGTATTTTTATGAAAGGTAACAGATTTATATGCATCATAGGATTTTATTTTTAATTTTTATGCAACAAATAAGTATATTAAATAATTATACAAAAATGTTGTAGTAATTATTTTATTAAGATCTAAATGAAAGAAATGGTTTCAATAATAATAAAATAAATATTATATGAACTATTTAATGTTATCCAATAATTTTATAGATACATATGACCTTTTAAGAATCTATTAATGCTTTTTATTTTGAACATATCTTCTGTATATATATTATTTAAATTCAAATAAATGAATAGTGTCAAAATTGACACTATTGTTATTTTATAAAAATAACATATTATAAAATTGTTTAAAAATCACAAATATATTTAAAATTTATAAATTTAAATTTATATAGTCTATAATGTTATAAAGTAAAAAATTAAGGAAAATTAACAACAAATAAGTAATTATTTGTTCTAATTTAAAATTTAGAATTTTATTACTACAAATAAACTTAAATAGATTAAATAAGGATAAATCTAAATGATAAGGTTTAAAATAAGATCCAAACATGTCTAAATTTGATTTTTTGATGAGATTACAACCCTATATCATCTAATATTCTAATATGACTCATTTTTGTAGGTTTTTAAGTGGTTTTAGATTTATTATAAATTAATATTTTTTAGATTTCCAAAGGGGCCCCTCTCCTCCCTTATAAAAGGGCACCTCGTCCCTCTCTTCCACACACCACTTTGAGCCTTCCAGATCGGCCAACCCCTGAACAATTCTCTTCTACACTTCCCTAGAAACATCCCAGAGGTCCTGGGATTCTTCAAAGACCAATTTTAGTGCCCTAAGTGGAGGTCTCAAAGAGGCGCTTCAAAGAAGAGGTAATTTCCGTTACCGATTCTTTCACCTTTATTTCTTCTTCCACTTCTTCTTATTAGGTTGTTTCATTATTAAGTAATAAAATCAGTATCACTAATATACTGATATGTTATTATAAGTATGAAACAACCCTATTTCACCATCTATCCATCCTACGGAAAACGAAATCTCCGCGCGTGCGCACGTACAGAATACCGTCTCCACGCCGTGGTGTAATCTATTTTCCACCACCACCTTACATGGATGGGTATAATGGTGTAAATAATAACTATTATTGTAAAGTGATATTGATCTGTAATAGTATACATACACTCCAATAAAATTCCATGATCATGGGAATGATATCATCGCTCGTGCGTACGTACGGAATACCGTATCCACGATGCGATGAGATTCATTCTCAATGATTAACCATTCATAAATGATTATAAAGTATATATAATAAGTAATCACGAAATATATGACATAATAATGACATTGGATTTATTTATATATATATATGTATTTCATCCAATTAATTCCATTCAATTCAACGAGGAAATGAAAACAACGCTCATGTGTACGTACGGCCTACCGTCTCCATGAACGGTGTATTTCTTTCCATTTATCAATCTATTATATATATGTATATTCTGAATATATATTATATATAAATCATATTTTACATTCTGGATGTAATTAATCATGATCTAAGTAATCATATTAATAATTACAAGTCAAAACACGGATGAAAAATGAAACGATTTTACCCAAAACACACTTTAACATGGAATTTACAAAAGAACGGGTAATATAAAGTCATAAGTGAACCATATATGATATCATAACAATTAATATGATTATTTAATAAGTCAATAACATTATTTAAATCATTATACAGGAGGTTCGGATATGTATGAAGAATATCAGACCTAAGGTAAGGGATAATATTTCAAATCTCATTTTTATCCGAGATTGCTTATTCGTAAGTATTTACTGGGGTTATTTCTATCATCCATGTCCATATTTTAGAAAAGTGTTTTCATGTATGTTTAAAGTCCTTTTTACCCATTTTTAACTTTTACTACATGGTATGTAAGGAATCTTTCTTTTGTTTACGTTACGAGGTACTTTTTTACTTTTCCGGCAAAAGTATGAAAAGAATGTTTTTTTAACTTATACGGAACGAACGGATTTTTACAGTTTTATAAATCCTTGTTTTCATGAAGGTTCCTCCAAAATATTTAATGACAATTTTCAACAAAATATCTTTCTTTTAAAATTTCATGACGTTTTGTGAAAAGAAATTGATTTTGAAGAAGAAAGGATATTTTCCTCAAGAATTCATTTCAAGTGTTTTATCAAAACCATTTTCCATCTAAGGTGATATTATTTCATATGTGTATGGTTCAAGTATAAATTATCTATGATTTACATGATTTCACTTTTCTTGTTATGAAATGATATCCATTTCTATTATATGGATTATGTGATGATGGGACAATGTTTATGAAACCCATTTTATTCGTTGGGTTATTATGAATGATGTATGTTTATTTTGTGGCACAAGTAAGAATGATTTCATTATGAGATGGGTGGGACCTATATGTACCTCCAATGCATTGGGTAAAGATTTATATCTCATGAGATAGATATGGCTGGAACGGAAAGTTAAACCGGTTCAGTAATAAAGGACTGGAACGAGGAGTGAACTCGTTTCAGAAAGGGACTTTGTCCACTATGAAGGTATTGGTAGCAATGCCTTGGCTACTATGGAAATCATATCATGTGATTAATGGTTTCCACAATTACATGTTTTATTCCCATGCTATTTTATCATTCTTAATGTTTCTTTATGATATATACCTTACGTACTTCCATGTTTTATGTCATTGCTCAAGCTTTTGATGTTTAAACATTATGTTCATGGTTTTAAGTTCAAATGTATATGGTATGTTTTATTTTATCCATGCTTACCCTTACTAAGCATTTGAGCTCACCCTTTTTATTTTTTCTTTTCCCCAGGATATAAAGAAATGTTTTTGGTAAGAAAAAAAGGGGAAGATCTTTATGGGAGATTCTGAAGATCTTTCACCACGATTAGAAGATTATGTTCCAAGTTTCCAAAGACACTAATCTATTACGGTCCTTGTGTGTGTATTTTTGTTATGTATTAAGTATTCCGCTAAAGTAATGTAATGTCCATGTACGTCAAGCTTTGGGTCTCTACATAAGAAGTGATGAATAGTCATGTTGAGAGTTGAAGTGATGCTAAAGACTCAAGAAGAGTGGATCTGAGAAAGTGATGCCGTAGAATCAAGAAATATGGATGCAAGAAAGTGATGCAGAGAGTGAATCCGAGAATATGATGTCGAGAAGACAGATGATAGGATCCGAGAATGTGACTCCGAAAAACATGTGTAACAAGGTTGGATCCAGAAAATTCCAAATCTCTAAATCAAGATAAGGGGAAATGATTCGAGAAGATTATAGAAGCGTTGAAAAAACTTAATTACTCTGAGATTTCAGGAGAAATTATGATTTGGGTGAATTTAAGTGAGCATGAAAATATTTTTGTTTCCCGCCTAAGTACACATTGGAGCACCTATAAAAGGAGATCAGAGGACAGGGTATAGTTGTGATGAAAAAGTAGTGAGAGAAGCTCTGATAATCTAGAGAGATAAAGAAGTGTTTTTGTGATAGAGTTTCATTGCAGTTTTAATCGTAACGAGAATTTGATACTGGTTGAAATCGTATTATGTTTCTCAGATTGAATAATTCACAGTGAAGAAGAAGTTCAGAGTGAAGAAGAATTCAGAGTGGAGATTCGGAACGGGGAATCAGTACTGGCTGACACCATATTGAGTTTCTCAGACCGAGGAAGATTCGGATTGAAGAATTCAGAGTGAAGAAGAAGTTCAGAGTGAAGAATTCGGAGTAGAGATTCTGAATGGGATGTTCAGACCGTAATTGATCTATCTCAAGTCCAAGGAGTCCTTTCCTTTCTTCTGGGAATGGAAGTTAAGATTTTTTCTGAACTTTCTTACACTTGTCTGTTTGGAAGGAAGTGCAGGTAACATAAGTTGTTAAAAGAAAAGAGACTTTTCCCTATTGTGCTAAGAGGGTGTACATGCACTGGAGTGATTGTTTCATAGTGCTTCACGAGTGTAAGGGTATATCCTACTCATTGTAATCCAAGGATTGTTTTATTAGTGGATTGTATGGTGCTAGATTGTTTCCAACCATACCAAGTACGTAGCTATTCTTATTGAATAGTGAACCTTGTAAATCACTGTGTTTCTTTGGATGTGTTCTTGTTTGTTTCTCAGTAGGGAATTATATCTTTAACATGAGACAAATTTTGTTCACAATATTAAGGGAACTTAAAAGAAGAAAATGGGGTACCACTGATTCACCCCCCCTCTCAGTGGTTCATTACTCCAACTGGGTCCTTTCAAGTGTTATCAGAGGCAGGTTGCCTTTGCTTTCCTTGCTAATGGAGAATCTGAATTGTGTGAACAGTAAAGGCATTCCAGTATTCGATGGGAAGAACTATCACATCTGGATGGATAGAATGGTACCGTATCTCATTTCTATTAGTTATGAAGTTCTTGAAGCTGCAAAATTTGGGTTTCCCCCCATTGAAGACGATGTTCCACTCACACCTATTGATAAGAAGTTTGTTGAGAATTATGGAAGAGCCAAGAATTCGATATGGTCTTCACTTTCTAAAAGTGAATTCTTGAGTGTAAAATGTGTGGCCATAGCCAAATGTATGTGGGTCAAACTGAAAAACATATACGAAGGAAATACAAAAGTCAAGAAGGAAAAACTTCAAATCTGGAGATTGAAGTATGAAGACTTGAAGATGGGAGAGAATGAATCTGTTGGGAATTTATTCACCAGGGTAAACAATATTTTTAGTACCATCAGATGTCTTGGTGAAGAGCTGAAAGACTCTACTGTGGTGGAAAAGATCTTGAGGATTCTTCCTGATAAATTCGATGCGAAGGTATCTTCATTAGAAGACATAGATTTAGAGACTCTATCTCTTGATGATTTTCATAGCACAGTCATTACTTTTGAGATGAGAAGGGAAAAGGCTATGAAGACCAAGAAAAAGGTTGATAGAGAATTATCTTTCAAATCCATGAAGAAGGAAAAGTCTAAGAAGATCTTGATTGAAGAAGATGGTGGTGAATCTGACTCTGAAAGCGAGGTATGTAAAAATCTTAACGATATCTTATCATTGTTTTCAAAAAATGTTAAAAGAGGAACATATAAATACAATGGAAAACTTCCCTTGAAGTGTTTTTAATGTGGAGGCATTGGCCACTTTGCGGCTAACTTCCCTCAAAGGGAGAGTGAAGAAGAAAGTGATGAAGAAGAAAGAAAGCCAAGAAAGTTATGGAAGAAGCATGGTGGTAAAGGAAAGTCAGGGAAAGAAAATATGTTCTTCAAATCTAAGAGAAAAAGTTTTCTATCCGTAAATGAAGAAGATGAATAAAGTGATGTTGAATCCAAAAAATCAGTTGATCATGGTGTGGAAAATACTTTCATTGCAACAGTGAATGATGAAGATTTCATAAGTAGCAGCTCGGAAGAAGAAGAAACTTAGCTTGAGATGCATCTCAAAGAATAATTGAAGGAATGTTTAAGGAAGATCAGATGGCTAGAGAATCTTAACAAAAAGTTGGAAGATGAATGTTCCTCAACATCCAATCAAGCCAATGATAAAGAAGAACTTGAGAAAGAGATTGAAGACATGAAGAAGTCTCTTGAAGATGAGAAAAATCAAAATGAGCACATGAAAGTAAAGATGAAGGCAAAAGAGGAAGAATTAGAGCTTGTTAAAAAGAAGCTCTCAGAAGTTGAATAAAAAACATTTATTTTCAAAACTCAAATACTGATATTAGTGAAAACTCTCAACAAGAACATTATGAGAAAATTCAACAGATGAATGAAGTGGTTGCTGTGAAGAAGAAAGCTGAGAAATTTGCTTATGTGGTCAAGACCAGCGTTACTGGGAACTCTGAAGATTCAAGGAAACCTAAGTCTAACACTGGTGAAAAACAACCAAAATCAGATAAGGCATAATTCCATCAGTGCAATCTTACTAACAAAATAATGGTTGGTGGGGCTGAAGAAAGAGAAAAAATAAGTATCAGAACAAAATCTTTAGAGGAAGATACTCCTTCTATGGGTACTGTTGGTATTGTGGTGGATTCAGGCATAAAACGAATATTTTTTGGTTCAATCAACATTATTACCACCACCCCACAAGTTATGGATGGTAGATATTGAGGGGGAGTCAATCTCCTCAAAGGAAGAAGAATGAAAAGGTTATCTTGAAGAAAGTTGAGAAGAATAAAGTCAAGACAAGAAAATAGGTTCCATCCTCTGGAGACTATTTACAAAAGGTGTGAACAACCTGGACATCTTGAAAAAGGATGTCTTGTGCTGTTACCAGCTCAAAAAAAGTTCTAAATTCTCATAAGCTGAAGGAAAAGAATGAAGTGAAAGAAGAAAAAGCTCTTTTTGTTGAAACTGCTCTAAAATATACAAAGGAAGAATGACCTTAGATACATGATAGTGGGTGTTCTTCACATATGACAGGAGACATGAAGTTTCTAAAGAATGTGAAAATGTTTAAAGAAGGAACTGTGACATTTGTAAATGATAAATCATTAAAAATAAAAGGTGTTGGATCAGCCATCATTGGGAAGGAAAAATTGAAGTCCAAGAAAACTCTATATGTTGATGGGCTGAAGCAAAACTTCCTGAGTGTATCACAATTGTGTGATGAGGGTAACAAAGTTATCATCAAGAAATATGGATTTGTTGTGAAATGTGAAGTAGATGGGGAAATTGTTACAAGAGGACAACGAACTGAAGGAAATCTGTTTCAGGTTGGAAATTCATAAAACTCTTGTTACATGAGCATAGTGGAAGAAAACTAGTTGTGGCACAGAAGACTTGGGCACATGTGTCAGAGAAATATGAGCAAGTTATATCAAATGGATAGTGTTTGAGATATTCTATAATTCCCATGAAGAAGATATTGGTTTTTCACTACCTGTCAGAAATGAAAGATTACAAGTGTTGTGCATAAGAAGGTTTACATTTGTTCTAAACAACCCCGTGAACTAATACATTCTGATATATGTGGGCCGATGAGCAAACAATCAAAAAATGTAGACAAGTAATTCATCACTTTCATTGATTATTTTACTCGCATTACATGTGTTATGTTTATGAAGCACAAGTAAGATGCCCTGAAAATGTTTAAAAGCTTCAGAAGGAAATCTGAGAAAGAATGTGAGTACTCTGTGAAGAAGTTAAGAACAGATAATGGTGGTGAGTATAGAAGTGAAGAATTTGAAGACTATCTTGAGAAGCATGGGATTCAGCATGAATATAGTGCTCCATATACACCTCAACAAAATGGGGTTGTTGAAAGGAATAACAGAAGCTTGGTGGAAACAGGAAGAACCATGTTTCTTGAACATGGTCTTACTCATTACTTTTGGAGGCAAGATACAAGTAAAACAGTTTATATTAAAAATCGATGTTTCTAGAGGCCTCAATCAAATAAAACTCCATATGAACTTTTCTATGGAATTACTCCATATATGAAATATGCTATTGTGTTTGGGATCCCATGCATTAAAAAGAATAATGGTGGAAGTAGTGGAAAATTTGAGCCGAAAGGAGAAGATGGAATTTTTCTTGGATATGCACCAGAAGGGAATTTTTCTTCGATGATTTAACAAAGAAACAAGAAGAATTTTGGATGCAGTTGATGTAAAAGTCATTGAAACTCTGGGAAAAGATAATCATGTCCAGACAGACAAAAATGATGAGGAAGATGAAGTTAACGATTCTGATAAGGATGCAATGAAGTGTAATCCTAATCAAGATGAAGAATCATATTCAGCCATATCAAGTGATGAGGAAGGCACACTAAAATCTTATCCAAGGCTGATGAGACAAGTTCAAGATCAGAATATTATTGGTGATCAACGTCACATGGTTCAAACAAGAAGAACAAGTAATTCTATATCACATACTTCCTTGTATTCCAAAGTGGAACCAAATTATGTTAAAGAAGCCTTTGAGCATCCGGAATGGGTTCAAGCCATGAAAGAAGAATTAGATCAGATTAAAAAGAATGAAACATGGGAACTCGTACCAAATCCTGAAAGTAAGAACATTATTAGCACCAAATGGGTCTTCCAGAACAAGTTGAATGAAGAAGGTGAAGTTATCAGAAATTAAGCAAGATTGGTTTGCAAAGGCTACTCTCAGATTGAAGGAATTGACTTTGAAGAAACTTTTGCTTCGGTATCCAGATTAGAAAATATCAAAATATTTCTTGCTATTGCCGCACAACGAGGCTACCAAATCATTCAAATGGATGTTAAATCCCCATTTCTTAATGGTGATATCAAAGAAGTAGTTCATATTAAGCAACCATGTGTCTTTGTTGTTTGGAAGAATCAAAGCTATGTGTGCATGTTGAAGAAATCCTTGTATGGGCTAAAGCAAGATCCAAGAGCGTGGTATTCCAAAATTGGATACTTTCTTAAAAGAGATAAACTTCAAGAAAGGGAGAGTTGACAGCAATCTGTACATCAAGGAAAGCCAACATCTTTCTCTCATTGTGATTGTCTATGTTGATGACATTATTTTTACTGGAAATGATAAAAGAAGCTGTGGAAGGTTTTCTAAAGAAATGAATAATGTATTTGAGATGTCTATGTTGGGTGAAATGAGATACATTCTTGGGTTACAAATTTTTCAAAAAAAAGAATTCATTTTTCTCTCCCAAGAAACGTATTCTAAGTAACTTCATAAGATGTTTGGGATTTAAAACTCAAAACCTATATCAAATCTTATCTTAGTGGGAACGAAGCTAAGAAATGATGACGAAGGAAAAGAAGTTGATCATAAAGAATATTAAAAGATGATTGGAAGTTTATTATACTTGACTGCATCAAGGCCAGATATTGTTTTTGCTGTTAACTTATGTGCAAGATTCCAGAGTGCTACTAAAGAATCACATCTTGTTGCTGGAAATGGAATTCTTAGATACATATAAGGCACAAAAGAATTCAGAATCAAGTATAGTGGTTCAAATAACATTGATTTGCTTGGCTATTCAGATGCAGATTGGGCAGGAAATGTTGATTATAGAAGATCCACATCTGGTGGAGTGTTCTTTATCGGAAAAAGTTGTGTGGGCTGGCACTTGAAGATGAAAAATTCTGTGGCACTTAGTACGACTGAAGCTGAATATTTTTCTTCCACCATGGCCGCTACTCAACTTATCTGGATGAAGACACAGTTGGAAGATTTTTTAGTTGAAGTGAAGTTACCCCTTCTCTTGGGCTGTGATAATCAAATCACAATTAATCTTACCAAAAATACAGTCGAACATTCTCGTTCAAAGAATATTGACATCAAATATCATTTCATCAAAGAGCATGTGGAAAAGAATGAACTTAAAATTGAATATGTTTCATATGCTGAAAAAGTTGCTAATATTTTCACGAAACCCTTGCCAAAGGAATCATTCTCAATATTGAAGTTGAACATGGGTGTCCAGCCTCTTTCCCTTCAAGGATATGGTATTTTGTTCCTTCCCCTCTCTCTTTTTACCTTTGGATTTTTTTGTCAAGGGGGAGAAGTTGTTTGTATCATAAATATATTGCTTAAATAGAGAGTTGTGGGTAAGCTGTGAACTCAGCACTTCTTGTGTATGTGAACTATTCTAACTGTTTGTTGGAGTGGTTGTAGGAAAGAACTTGAAGTTGTTTACAGGATGTATGAAGCTGAAGATGTATGAAGTTGAAGATGTCATTTTCACTACTTATGGACATCATGGTTTTTCTGTCAATGATTCATGTTTCCTATAATGAGTTAGCTCATGTAGGCTTAGAATTGTTGATAAGTAATCCATTTCTTGAGGTTACAAAGTTTGGTGATTTATGATAACTTAGTTGACAACAAAATCCAAAGGGGGAGATTTTTAGGACCAATATGAAGGAAGAGATGGTTTGCATGGATTGTCTATTGTTGATCTTGAGGAAGTTTTCATGAAGGAAAGACACCTTGAATTTATAAGAATTCAGAAGATGGAAGTTTGAAGTTAGGAACTGAGTACATTGAACCTTCGGAACCTGGTGTTCAAAGATTTCGGAGTCTGGAATTTGGAGTCTGGAATTCGGAGTTTGGAAATTGAGAAGTTCGGAACCGGTAAATTGCACATTCTTAAAGGATGGATGATAAGAGATGTGAAGGCATTAATTTTGATGATGCTTTGCTGTTTTGTAACTCTAAATTATGAGTATATGGAAGTACTCACGATGAAAGAAAAAGTTGGTATGAGAAGTCATTCCATGAATCAGGAAGAGCTGTTCCGAGAACCGGTGAAGTCACAATGAGAAACAGAATTTGCGGAGTCTTCTTCCTGAACAGAATTTGTAGAGTCTTCTTCCTGAACAGAATTTGAGAAGTCTACTTCCTGAACAGAAGTGCTGAGTTAACTTTCGGAGTCAGAATTTCGTTGCTAGAAGTTTGGAGTTGACTTTCTGAAGAAGAAGTTCATAACGAGAAGATCATAGTCGACTTCATGAGTCAGAAGTTCATAGCAGGAAGTTCGGAGTCGACTTGCTGAAGAAGAAGTTCATTTCATGAAGTTCAGAGTCGACTTGCGGAGTCAGAAGTTCGGAGTCAACTTCCTGAACCTGAAGTTCGTAGCTAGATGTGCGGAGCCATACCAAGAAGTAATGAAGAGTCATACCGAGAATTGAAATGGTGTCATGCCGAAGAAGCGATGAAGAGTCATGCCGAGAGTTGAAGTGATGCTAAAGACTCAAGAAGAGTGGATCCGAGAAAGTGATGCTGAAGACTAAAGAAGGATGGATCTGAGAAAGTGATGTCGAGAGTGAATCCGAGAATATGATGTTGATAAGACAGATGACAGGATCAGAGAAGGTGACTCCGAGAAACTTGTGTAACAAGGTTGGATCCGGAAAAGGTCAAAGCTCTAAATCAAGAGAAGGGGAATAAGGTTCGAGAATATTCTAGAAGCGTTGAAAAAGTCTTAATTACTCTAAGATTTCAGTAGAAATTAAGATTTGGGTGAATTTAAGTGAGTGGGAAAATATTTTGGTTTCTTTCTTAAGCACACTTTGGAGAACCTATAAACGGAGATCAGAGGACAATGTAAAGTTGTGATGAAAAAGTAGTGAGAGAAGATATGATAATCTAGAGAGAGAAAGAAGTGTTTGGCCGACAGAGTTTCATTGAAGTTTCAATCGTAACGAGAATTTGATACTGGTTGACATCGTATTAATTTTCTTGGATTTAATAATTCGGAGTGAAGAAGAAGTTCGGAGTGAAGAAGAATTCGGAGTGGAGATTCGGAATGAGTAATCAGTTCTGGATAACACCGTATTGAGTTTCTCAGACTGAGGAAGATTCGGATTGATGAATTTGGAGTGAAGAACAAGTTCGGAGTGGAGATTCGGAATGGGAAGTTCGGACTGTAATTGATCTATCTCAAGTCCCAGGAGTCCTTGCCTTTCTTCTGGGTAAGGAAGTGAAGATTTGTGTTGAACTTTCTTACACTTGTGTATTTGAAAGGAAGTGTAGGTAACATAAGTTGTTACAAGAAAAGATACTTTGCCTAATTGTGCTAAGAGGGTTCACACGCACTGGAGTGATTGTTTCACAGTGCTTCACAAGTATAAGGGTATATCCTACTCGTTGTAATCCAAGGATTGTTTTCTTAGTAGATTGTATAGTTCTGAATTGTTTCCAACCATACCAAGGACGTAACTATTCTTATTGAATAGTGAACCTTGTAAATCACTGTGTTTCTTTGGATGTGTGCTTGTTTGTCTCTCAACAGGGAATTATATCTTTAATAGGAGACAAAGGTTGTTCTCAATATTTAGGGAACTTAAAAGGAGAAAAAGGGGTACCACTAATTCACCCCCCTCTCAGTGGTTCATTACTCCAACTAGGTCCTTTTAGAATGTCTCTCCTGTGACAATTTCTTCTCCAAACTCCGTCGAAGTATCTCCAATGATGCATGAACTGACAATCGAGGAAAACACTGACGACACTGATGTCTATCGTTTCCCAATGATTCGTCTTCTTCCTCACAACCTCATCGACATCATCAATCAAATGAGGTAGGGTTTTATTTCTTTTTTTTATAACTTCCCATGTACACCCCTTATATTTAATTTGCGGGTTGGGAATAATCATTGTGAGAGGATAGGATTTGAAGTTCATGTTCATGTTCATGATGATCCATATGCTACCACCCTAATGCAGAGGGTACGGGCCAAATAAACATGGACCGAACCTTTCGCAAATCTTTTGGTGTTCGTTTTGAAGGAGGAGGATGGAAACCATCGAGGGTTGGGGGCACGAGAACAGTGGTTGACCCCACCGTTGCTCGTGAAGAAGGCACCGGCGCAACGACGCCATCCCGCGACCACAACTGCCGCCCCGCGGCCTCTGCGCCAACTGCTGCCACTGCCGCCGTCCGCAGCTCTGCATCGCCTGGAGACGGAGGTACTGCCCCGTGGCTAGATCGCCGCCCCGCGGCCGGACCTCCATCCCCGACTGAGCTGCCCTGCGGCCTCACGCCGTCACAGCCGGACCGCCGCCCGACAGCCGGACCGCCTCTCCGCGGCTGGACCACCGCCCCACGGATGGACCGCCGTCCCCATCCGAGCCGCTCCGCGACCTCGCGCCCTCGCGGCACCCTCCACAGCCTCCCCCCCCCCCCAACAGAACTTCGCGGCCCCTCGCGGTCTGCCGGGACGGACCCAGCAGGCCGCGCCGCCCCACAGGCGAAGCCGAACCCAGCGGGTCAGGACAGGTCGACTTGAACCAAGTCGGCCCAGGCCGGGTCGGTCCGCGCTGGTCCGACTGGGTTGGACTGGACCTGGGACCACTACGACCCAATTACATCCTTTTGGCCATAACTTTGGCACCAGACATCTGTTTGACGAACTGTCAACAGCGCTGGAAATATAGGAACAAGATGGTCCCTTTGAGTATACCCCATTGGAGTTTTGGATTAATATAGGGAATGGTCAGGTTGGATCAAGCACGAATCTAACTACCCCCCCAAAACTTAATGGCTAATAACTCACAGACCGAGCGTCCAATTGATGCACCGTCTATTGCGTTGAGACCTCTATGACGTGGCGGACCTTTGAGATACTTCTTCATGGAAATTTGTGGCTTTTGGAGTATCGACCAGTAGCTTGTGGAGTGGATCCTCCTGGAGATGAGTGATCATAGTGCGAGAACCCAATAACAAGCTTAGACTTGACGGCTGCTGACCATTTTGACTCGAAGTGACTTGATAGGCCCAATGGGGAGCGCCTCTATGTGACGCGGCAAACCCATGTTGGGGAGTGCCTCTGTGTGATGGGGAAAACCCATGGTACTCGATAAGAGGAGTACCTCAGTAGGCTATGATGGGGAGCGCCTATGTGTGATGCGACAGACCCATGGTACTCGACAAGAGATGTACCTTAGAAGTCACGAGGGGGAGCACCTATGTGTGACTCAGCAGACGCACGGTGGGGAGTGCCTCTGTGTGACGCAGAAAACCCACGGTACTTGACAGAATGAGTACATCAGCAGTCCAAGGTTAGTGGGAAGATCCTCTGTGTGACGCGGCTGGCCCACTGTACTCAATATTGGGGGAGTTCTCCAGCAACCGAGGTGTTCAAAATGTCACTTGTTACTACCCCTAGAATAAATACTGGTGTGGGTTGAGTCATTACATCTTTGTTTTCCTCATGATTGAGATGGATTACTTGATAACTTAGGTATATGTATGGTCATATACCTAAGTAAGGTTGTATGTTGATTTCATACTTTAGGGTTTATCCTTGGTGGATTTTTTGAGACCTTGAGGGTCTCGGGGTCCCTACTGAGTATCTTTATACTCACCCCTACACGGGATATGCTTGCACCTTGTTGTGTTGGATGTAGACGATAGACAACGCTGACTGGGGATGTGAGTACTAGGACTAGACGATGCCCGGAGGTGGACCATATGACGTGTTGATATGCAGAGGAGACAGATGAACGGAGAGTGCTGAGGAGGCGATCTGTACCTACACTTGAGGTAGGATCCTCGGGGGATGACCCAACAACTGACTTTCCCTTTTCTTCAGTTCTATTGTATCACAATTGTACTTGTACTTTCCAATTGGGATTGTATTCTGGCCCCTTTTATTTACTCCACTCACTCTATTTATAGTTCAGCTTACTTGTGTTCCTATCTTTCTTTGTGCTTGGTTACATGTACTTAGAGGTTATAAAGGCAATGCCTTCCCGGTTTTAGGGAATACACCTTCGGTGCTAGTCGCCAGCCCCTGGCCAATGGAAGGCGGTCTTGGGGTAGTCACAGCACAGGACCCAGGGTATGTGTCCTGACACAATTTTTGATGGGACCCATCGCAAATACCATTGCCCATAATAATTATCGTCGGCAGTTAAAATGGCATTTGTGATGGGACCCATCACAAATAGTTTCTTGCCGACACACTTTTTACGATGGGACAACATACCGTTGCAAAAAACTATTTACTGTCACTGGTATTTGCGATGGGACCCGTCGCAAATACCCACCGGCCGACGAACAATTTGCAACAGGGGAATCCCCCCGTCGCAAATAAACTTCCCGCGGTTTGGTACGTAGACCGCCCCAAACCGCACCTTACTTTTTGCGACGGGACCCCAAATACCTACACAAATAGCCCGTCAGAAAATGATATTTTTACCATAGTGTTGGAACCATATTCATTTGAAGAGGATACAAAGGATGAGTCATGGGTGAATGCAATGAATGATGAGTTATATCAGATTGGAAAAAATCAGATATGTGATCTTTTTAAAATACTTGAAGATCATAATGTGATTGGTACAAGTTGGATTTTCAAGAAAATTTGACAAACATGGAAATGTGATCAGAAATAAAAAGTTTTTGGTCTATAAATGATATTCACAAATGGATGACATTGATGTTGAGGAGAAATTTTCTCCCACATCGAGACTAGAGTTAATCAGGATATTTCTTTCCATGGAAATCCAAGGAGTTTAAAAAGTGTATCAAATGGATATCAAGAAAACATTCTTAAATGGAGTATTGGAAGAAGAAGTCTACATTGAAAAACCCATTGGTTTATTTCTTGGAAATGATGAACTGAAGGTTTTAAAATTAAAGAAATCTATTTATGTCATGAAATATGCACCACATGTATAGTACTCTCAGTTGGACTCTTATCTGAGAAAGCTTGAGTTTAAAAGAAGTCGAGTGGATCACAATATCTATGTGAAGAAATATCAAAAGGATCAGTTCATGGTATTATTATATGTGGATGATATTATTTTTGGTGGAAGAAGGCATGGATCAGTGGATGAATTTTCCAATAACATGAACTCAAAATTTGAAATGTCCATGATTGGTGAACTCACATACATTTTAGGGTTGTAGGTACTTCAGAAGAAGGATTAAACATTCATTTCTCAAGTAAAGTATGCCATAGGGATGCTGAAGAAATTCAATATGTATGATTTCAAACCAATTTTGACTTCAATTATTGGTGGATAAAAGCTCAGAAAGCATGTGGAAGGGATTTCTATGGATCCCACCTTGTAAAGAAGAACCATTGTAAGCCTACTGTACCTGATGGAAACACAACTAGATATTGTCTTTGAAAATTTCCTTGCTGCCTGCTTTTAGAGTAATCTGAAAGAAAAACATATGGTGGGAGTGAAAAGAATCATGAGATACATTCAAGGTACACAAAATTATGGGCTATAAAATGCTTCAGGAAGAGATAGTGAACTATTAGTATTTTCTAATTCTGACTGGGGTGGAGATGTAGTGGAAAAAAAGTCTACCAATGGTAGATCATTCTATATTGGGAAGAAATGTGTGGGATGGTTAAGAAAGAAATAGGAAAGTACTTCACTTAGTACTATTGAAGCTGAATATATATTTTCAACCAAGGCGTGAAATCAGTTACTTTGGATGAATCAAAAACTGAGTGACATAGGTGATGAGGTGAAACAACCAATGGTGATTTACTGTGATAAAAAGAGCGCAATTGATCTTAAGAAGAATCCTATTTAGCATTCTCATATGAAACATATTGAGGTTAGATATCACTTCATTAAGGAAATATTTGAACAAGGCGTGATCAAAATGGACCATGTGGGAACTGATGAGCAAGTGGCATACATTATGACCAAGCCACTATCAACATCTCTGTTGGAGAAATTTTAGTTGAAGCTCGGTGTTCATCCACCTCCCAATGCATAAGGAGGTTACAAGATTCCCTTCTCCCCAGTTGTTTTAACTATTTTTAATCTTCTGGTGGAAATGATGCAGGTTTATGGGGGAGATATGATCCAGGGGTAACATAGTTAGTTTTCTCTACAATTCAAGATTCAGTTCATTGGGTTTATTTCCAATGGGGGAGAATGGATAAATTCAATGGAGTATGGGGGATAGAATAAAAAATAATGAGAACTCAATTAATGTCCTCTCTCTTGTTTTCTACACCGAGAACTACTCACGCAGACTTAGAGTAATGGATAATTTATTTCTTTAAGGTTTAGGTTTTGATCAGGGATGGTTCTCTAGTTAATTTATCTAGAGATTTTCAACAAACCCAAAGGGGGGGATTGTTGGAAACAAGGATATTTATTGCTAATAATAGTGTTAGGTTTGAGTTTGTTATCAAACTGCATATGGTTGACTAGGGAGTTTGCAAGGAACGAGGTCATACGTTTGAGGATGAAAGCGGTATTTAAGGTGGTGCATTTTCTTAGTGTTTTCCATTTTTTTGGCCTCAAAATCGGGAGTTTGGTGTTGGAAAAAAATGGGTTTTCAGATTGGAGTGAATGGTATGAGAAATGGAAAAGAAAATAGATACAATAAGGGAACCACATACCTCAGAAGATGGACCGCGTAACGTGTTTTAGGAATAGTTTGTGGCCGCATTTCAGGCAGTGGGAATGGTATGCAGAGTGGAGCGCGGAACCGAAAATAGTTCATAACAATGGTACACAGTGAAGGAATACGGTATGCGGACTGATGAAAGTTGAAATAAAAAATGATTCATAGTGAGAATATGCGATAAAGGCATAAAGTATGCAGAGTGCTGAAGGTTAACGAGATTACTGTGGTTTGAAAAATAGGAACGATATTTGGTGGAGGCTAACTGTACGTAGATGGAGTTCAATATACAGAAAATATTGTACCACATTGAAAATTTGGGTAAATCAGATTAGAAGATTACAATTTTGGGAAGAATTCTAGTGAAGTCGAAAGTGGTACGTGGGGGATAAGATGGAAGGTAGAGAGAATCATTCGCATAATGAAAATAGTCTGTGGAAGAGAGCGCAGTTCATGTAGGAATCTCTTGCAGTATGCAATGGTGCAAGGCAGTACGCAGAGAAAGACAGTTTGTAGAGGATTGGAGCAGTACGTTGATTAGGATGGTCTTCGAAGCAGGGCAGTTCACAGTGGAGATGGATGGTACATGGAAACATCAGTGGTATGCGGAAACAACAGCAGTACAAGGAACACTCAAGGAAGCCTAAAAATTGACAAATTAGTTTGTGAAATTAATTTCCATAACAAATCTGTGTATGAGAAAATAAATTAAATTTGTGTATGATTATAGGACTTCAATAAAACATCCATTTTTTTTGAGGATGCATGATTTAATTCTAAAATATTGAAGCGACCTTCATGTTGTTAAACTAAGTGAAGATTCTACCAATGCAGTGAACAAGGGAGATTCAGCCGAAGTGATCTGAGGGACGCAGTGTGTTATCCCTAAAACCTTGTAATGGCAGAGCACTTGGAACATAGTGATTGTGCTAAAATCTTGTAATCCACAACTTTTTAAGATTAGTGTTTTTTTGTACGACTAAAACACTGTCAGTGTATTCTTTTTAGACGTATCCCTTAGTGGTGAACCAAGTAAAATTTTTGTGTCATTATTTTTCAAGTGATTGTTATGTTTTTTTTTTCACTTCCTGTTCAGACAGGTTTAACAGGTTCCTACCAATGTGGGAAAAATATCCATCAGCTTAAAAGAAAAAGTTGACACCCTGATTCATCCCTCCTCTCTCAGGGTGTTTTGGGGTCCTTCACACACCACCACACTAGACAGAATTATATAGGAGACATGGAATTAGAATCTAGAGCATATTTGGAAGTTCCCATGACCTCAACAACATGCCATGACCTCACCTAGATTGCCAATCGAGACCAACAAATCCTCCATGAAATATACTCAGGATACACACACAAGTAAAATATTTAAAAAAATCAAAATAATAAAAGAGCCAACCATTAATCATGAAGATATAAAATCATTTCAAGATATTTTGAGGAATTAAATCTAATTTAAATACAATGTTTGAATAAGCTTAATCTAGTCAAACAAAGTAAATTATTCAAACCATATCCATAATATTGAGTTAATTAATTCCATAAATACCATATAAAAATGATTATAAATAAATATCTACTGTATTAACTCAATAAAATATATAAATAATATTTTCATGAATTTATTATATTAAAAACACATTGAAATCATTTAACTATGCTATTAATAATTTACAAATAAATGAAATCAATGATTAAGAAATAATAATTATTTTCAACATATGAAGTATATATGATACATGTTTCTATTAATATCATGAGTAAGTTTAAAACATGTTTAAAAATATTTTAAAACTATTCGCATTGACAAAAAATAATTATAAAATAATTTTAGAACAAGTAAAATAAATTAAATAACTATTATAGACATGAAATATTTTAAAATATGGAAATATAAAAAAATGGGGGATCGTAAAATATTTTCTAAAAAAAATAATTTTATTTCAATGTGTAGTAGTAGAAAATAGATGGAAGTCATAGATTGACAGTAAAAAAAATTGAATTGGTAGTATCATACAAATTAAATGGTGATAGAATAAAAAATTACCCTGTTGTAGAAAGAGGTTTCAACTACTTCCATTGAATTAAAGAGCTACAATTACTGTTACACTACAGATTTACCATCACTGGCATGGTACTATTGCAATGTGGATCTAACATCAATGGAGTGCAGCGGTTCTTTTCTTGATGCGTGATATCATTATATTATGGAGGAAAAGGTAAGCCTAAAGAAGATCTGAGAAACCACCACTGCTTAACCGATGGTGCTACCATCACATATATGAGTTGTTGTTTGCAGAGATATGCTACCATTGCAACAGGGACACAAAACTAGTATTGAGAATGAAGGTAGTGTGCTACCATTGATGATATGATCATACATTGATGAGATGAGATACCATTGTTAGAGGTACATGTTACTACCCTTGGGAATGAAAGAAAGGAATGGTAATACTATCTTGTGGGGATTCTACCATCACACCATATAAATAGGGTTTCTAATACCACTAATGGAGTGATGGTACCATCATCATTGTCCGAGGTGTTGCTAACCTCCCCAAGACAAGGACCGGATATAACCATAAATGGTACTAGAATCCCATAGAGAAGTTGTTACAACACTGGTGACATGCAACAATAATATGAGTAGTTGTTCACAGTCAAAGGCAGGACGCGCTGAGCTTGAGGTAGTCATGAATGAACTAAGCCAATTCACTGGTACAATAATCCATGCGTGGACCAAAAAAGTGAATATGTGAATGATGTTAGTGTTGGTCAAATCTTGATGAAGTGTGGTGAATCCGTTTTTGTGGAAGGAGAGTCATGCATGCCGATGCTTAATGCTCTTACTATTAGAGGGTGTGTGTGTGGAGCTTGAAGATGAAGGATGTATATACAAATTATATATATATATATATATATATATATATGAATATAAATATAATTATATATGAATGGATAAATTAGATGCTTCTAGTATCATGGTGAATATACGAATAAGGGTTGGAAAATAAATTCATGGGAGAAGATTTCCAAAGGTAAGAGAAGATGAATAATGATTCAAAATTTTATACAAGGCTTGACAATATAAACATTGGTGAATTTTTATAACTTCTAAACATAATATTTGGATGTTCTTCTAGATAACATAAATAAATATAATTTCTAGATATTTCTAAGGGATCAAATAATACTTCAATATATTATGTATATCATGAGATATTGTAGAAAAACATTAAATAAAAGATGAAAAAAATTATTATTTTGAACATCAGCCATTTTTTAAAGAATATAAATTAAATTTTCATACTTTCATTCATTTGAAAAAAATGTATAAAAAATTCTTATATTTTAAACTCATCAAACAATGTGTAATTTCGATGAATATAAAAAAATTTATCATTGAATGAATAAATATTTTCAATTCTAGAAATTACAAAATCCAAAAACTCTTTCATATACTTCAAGAAATTTTTAGGGAACATGAGCAACAAATTTTATCTTCCTCTTAGTTTCATGAAATGTTAAATATCTATTTTCTTTATAATAGAAAAATTTACCTAAATATATGAGCTGTAAAACTCATGTTATAATCCAATAACTAATGAAAACTATAAATGAGATGAAAAAATATAATGAGGTAAATTTGATTGAAGTGAATAATTTTAATGATAGAGTATTTTTTAATTTTTTTACATATATTTTTTATTTAATTATTACAAAAAAAACTATAGAACACTATAAATGGGAAATTATTCTTGAAACCAAAAACATAAATCAAATTCTTACCAAAATAAGAACATTCTAGAGATTGATTTAGACTTTCACATAGTTGAATAAAATTTGGAAGATAAAATTCATATATTTCACATGAAAATAGGAATTATAAAAATCCAATCAGAATAACTCAAGATATAATAAAAATATTTTAACCTTATAAAAACATAATATTATAAGAGGGTTTGGAATAGTCAAAAACATTAAATATTAACAGATGATAACATTAAACATAGATGAGAGAGATTATAATAAAAAATATATTATAAATGTTATCAGAAAAATATTTAATGTTATAAAAAAATTTAAATACATTCAATAACATTCTCAAATAATCCATTCATGTTGTGTATATAAAAACAAAAATTCCTTTCACATTTTCAGTAAAAACTCAAAAGTACCTCATTCAAAAAATGAATAGAATATTCATTTTAATTTTTTTATAGAAATTAAAAAAAGGGTAAAAATTAATTCAATAAGTAATCGGATAATATTAAAAAAAATTCCTAAATAAATTTTCAAGAAATATTTTTATATGGAGTAAAATATTCTGAACTGAATAGAGAAATATAGTCAGTTGTCCATAAAAACAATATTTTAGTCTCTAGAGTAACTGAAGTGCATAATATCAAAGTAAAATATGAAATATAGAGAAATAACTATAGAATAAGAAAATAAATATTATTTTTGTGATATATATCATATAATTTCATCTTCATAAAATGTCATCATAAGTAATACTGATAAAAATTAAATTGTAACATAAAACCCATACTTAAATCATGTCTTTTTTATAAGCAATCTAAGATCCTGTATAATAAATTTTAATTTATTATAATTCTAGAAAATAACCATATTAATACCTATAATACCATACATGGTTTAATTATAATATCTTTTCAACCATTCATCAACAATCTGTCATTATAATCATTATTTTGAAAGTTAATTGGTTCTTTTTTCATGTTTTTTTGTTCGGTAGTTATGTTACTTGTACTTTTATCATGATCAATTCATCTAAAAAGTGATAATGTTGATATTAAAATAATATATTATATATATATATATATAATCATTCATATATTGTGTTTAAGAAAAAATTAATTACATCACTACATGGAGATGATAGTCTGTTTATACGTATGAGGGATGTTTCCATTTTTCGATGGATGAAAATAAAAAAGATAAAATAATAAATAAAATTTAAAAAACTATTATTATATTATAAATATCATATATATATATATTAAATATACCATAGTAACTAATAAAGAAATATGCTGGTGGAAAATGAAATGTATCTCTATGTGAAGGTGGTAGTCCACGCATATGCATGAGTGATACTTTCAACTCCCATTCGATGGATAATAGGTGGTAAATAATTTTTTCATCCTTATAATAACATATTAGTATATTTATTATACTGTGTTTATAATTTTTTTATGGATAAAACAATTTATAAGAAGTAGATGATGTAGTTAAATTGAAAGATCTCAGTTAAGATTTATAGCTCTTATTTGAAAGACCTTATTTTTCTTACACATTAATACATAAAATATTGGTCTAAGGTGAACTAAAAAAGATATAGGATAAAGGTAAGGATTTTATTAATGATTTTTAGAAACTATTGGATGATCTATAAGGATCAAATTATGTGAATAATTGAGGAGAATATGCTCCATTCACTACTAGAAAAACAGGTATTTGTGACGGGATCCCGTCGCAACTGGATTTTTGCGACGGGGGCCCGTCGCAAATAGCCCGTTGCTGAAAACGCCGTCGCAACTACACTTATTTGCGACGGGCCCGTCGCTAAAGCCTTTTTTTGCGACGGTCATTCTCCCCGTCGCAAATAGTATTCCGTATTTTTGTAAAAAACTTTTAAAATAGTTTTTGCGACGGGTCACGTCGCACATACCTTTTGCGACGGCGCCGTCGCAAAAACGATTTTTAAAAAAAATAAAAAACTATTAATAATACTAGTATTTGCGAAGGGACCCGTAGCCCGTCGCAAATACTATTTTTTAAAAAAAATAAAAAACTATTAATAATACTAGTATTTGCGACGGGTATAGTATCCCGTCGCAAATACTATAAAAAAAATAAAAAAAAGAAATTATTAATAAATTATTTTAATTAATATAATAATAGAATTATAATTTACAAATGAAAATAATAAATTATTTTAATTACTATAATAATAGTAGAATTATAATTCAAAAATAAAAAATAATTGAATATTAATAAATGATTTAATTAATATAATAATATTACAATTATAATTCATAAATAAAAAAAATATTAATAGGTTATTTTAATTAATATAAAAATAATAGAATTATTTTACATTCAAATATTAAAATAATTCAAGTATTACAAAAAATATAATTAAATTATAATATTATAAAATTTTAATATATATATATAATTTTAATATATATATATATATATAATTTAATATTATAAAATATAAATAATATTATTATTCATATTAATATTGTTATTTAAAAATATAATATTATTAATATTTCATAATGAGACAGAAACTACGAATAGAAATTTTTTTTTTTGATTTCACAAATTTTATAACAGAAATACAAACTCTAATCTGAAGGAGGGGGGAGGGGGGGAGGTGGGGGATCTGCAGATGGTGGTGGAGGAAAATCCATCCCTAAAGCATGAGTGAGTCAGCGCATGTACTCCATCTGCTCCTGATGCTGCTGCTGCCACCGACTCGCCTGCTCCTCGTATAGCTGCTGCTGGCGTCGACGCTCCTCCTCATGCTGCTGACGCATCTGCTCCTGCTCCTGTCGGAGACTCTCTATCTGTGTAGTCTGAGATCGCAACTGATCCTCATACTGTGTTGAAGAAGATACACGAGCTCCTCTCGAGCTGGACGCCGACATCGCAGCACTGCCATAATAATCTCTGGGAGTCAGTCGAGAGCCGATACCAACTACCCGGCCCTTCTCGAAGGCATACTGGGTGGCCTGCATCCATGCCGCCTCATCAAACTGACGGGCAGTGGTCTGATCTGATGACTCGGCCTGACTCTCAGGCCAGGCCTGTGCCGCTGCGGCCTCATATGACTCCTGTAGTTGCAATTTAAAATTAAAATTGTGAATATATTATATGCAGTTAATTTTTAAACTTGAAAACAAATAAAACTGACCACGATGTGATGCTGACGATCACCTCTGAGCTCCCCAGTAGCAGGATCACTATACATCCTCCGATATACGTCGTACTCTGTAATATCGGGGTGCTCGACAGCCTATAAGAATAAAAAATAAACTGTTAATATTTATAGTTATATAAAATATTTATAAATAATGTACGTACCAGATGCTGTCTATGAGTACTGAAAGAACGACTCCCAGCTCGATGAGTCACCTCCTGTCTCCCCCGATTCTGCCTCCCCACCGATGATCTCCTCTGAAAGGCACCACTCAACCAGTGCGCACATAATCCATCCCATACATGGGATGAAATATACTCTGGTCGGTGTGCTCTACATGACTCCTCAAAATCTGACACTCCTTCTTTCTTCATCGCAGCTTTTCTTAAATTGTGCAAAAACTGACGAAGGCGATCACGCATGGCCACCTCCCATGCCTCGTGGATGGCGTCACACATGGTATCCTCGATCGGATACCATAAACCCAACAAATAAATCAAAATATCAAGTTATAAATGAAATAATTTTCAAAATAAAAATTATTTATTTACGTACATACCAACCAATGGCCAAACATGGCCTGCTGCACATCAATGGGAATCTGCTCCCATGTGGTCCACGGCTGAGAGAAATAGTTGCGCAAAATAGCGCTTCCCTGTCCGACTGCTATATGCGGAAAACTGAAAAAATAATAAACATTTATTATGTGAATAGATTAATGAAATCTTAGTCAAATCCACAGGTTATCACACAGGTTATCACACCTCTGTGTGCGTGGATCAAACCCAAGACGTGGACGTCGCTCGGGGACGGGGTCAGGAATCATCAATCGTGCAAGACCGCGCCCCCTCCGCGTACTCCCTGGAGCGCCTGCAGGCTGAGGGTCATCAGTCAGCAACTCATCCGCATCAAAAGTCAGGTCAGCATCCGCCAACGCACGAAATGTGGCATCGTCCATCTGAAACAGAAAATGTTAATGTTAGCAAATAATTGATAATTACTATTATATATACATATATACATATTATGATTGTATATAAATACCATGGAATGCTATCAGTGTTCATCTTCATCATCATCTTCATATATGTCAATGTCATCTTCATATTCCTCGTCAACATCATCGATATCCATTCGAGTTACAGTTGCTTCATCTCTTACCGTTTAAAATTCATATGTGACATCATTAACATCATCGTCATCACCGACTCTTAAATGTGGGGTGTCGTCATCGATACTCATGTCTCTTTGTAAAAAAGATTTATTTTGAGTACTCTCTTGAAAAACTTCAATTCTTTGCACATCAGTGAAAGCACATTCACTTTGACTAAACTGATTGTCTCGAATTTTGATTTTTATTACACTCCACCAATCAGTCAAGTCTCTTGATGTTTCACAGTACTTTGCATAATAAACTTGATATGCCTATTGAGCCAATAAGAATGGTTCATTTACTGCGAGAACACTTTTACATTTAATATCGATGATTCCATGAGTCGGATGAACACGCACGCCTCTCTCTGTATCCAACCACCGACATTTGAACATGGTTATGTAATGTTTTCCAAGATAACAGAGTTCAATGATTTCATCAAGTATGCCATAAAAGTCAACTTCATTTTCTCGATGATGAGATCCTCTCAAGATAACTCCACTGTTCATTGTTTTTTTCGATTCCCCATATGCATGTGTGTGGAATCGAAATCCATTCACCACATATGCATTATAAGTTTTAACAAGTTTGGAAGGTGGGTTACTCAATACACACAGCCGTTTGTCAATTTTATCAGCATGTCAAGACACCTGAAAATTTGTGAAATAATTATCAATATAGTAAACTATACATTGAATGAGTTCCTAAAAGATAAAGAATTTATGTTACCCGTTTTTGAAACCACTGAGAGAAATTTTTCAGTCGACGTTCTTCGAGAGCAGCTGCTGTAATTTGTGGAATTTTTTTCTTGATATGATTATCATACAACATATAAAAACCAAAGTTATTTGCTGTAACATAAATGATAGAATAAGTGATATAAACACTTATAGTACAACTGATGTCATCTCTTCACAGTTGAGCAGAACATACGTATGAGCTCTATGATGTTCATCATCTGAAAGCCAGCGTTCAGAAACTCCACCAAAACCAAGCTCTGACTGGTTGAAAACAGATAATTGATTGTCGATTTCATCAATATTCCTCTCATTTCGTCCCATTCAGTTGTGTTTTGAAGGATACTCAGATTCAAAATAATGGGAGAAGAAAAAAGATATTTCCTCTTGCAAATAAGCTTCTGCAATAGATCCTTCAACAGATGCTTTGTTGCGTACTTTTCTTTTCAATTTTTGCATGCATCTTTCAAATGGGTACATCCATCGAAACTATACCGGACCTCCACATTTGGCTTCATATGGAAAATGTAACATCAAATGTTCCATTGAGTCGAAGAAAGACGGCGGAAATATTTTTTCCAGTTTACATATAATTACAACAACATCTTTTTCAAGTTTGCCTAGAGCATCATAATCTGCCGTAGCCGCACAAATTTCCCGAAAAAAATGAGACATGTCTGTTATGGAATCCCAAATCACAGAATTCAACAGACCTCTTAATCCAATGGGTATAAGTCTCTCCATTATAACATGACAATCATGAATTTTTAATCCAGTAATATGACCATTCTTTACACATCTACCCAAATTGGAAGCACAGCCATCTGGAAGTCTCAAATCTGCAATCCACTGACAAAATAATATACGGTTTTCTTTAGACAGTGTATAAGCTGCTTTTGGTTTCAGTAACCTTTCTGTTCTGACATTCTCAAATAGATCCCGTGTTGTCCTTCTTTATATCTCAGTTGCCCACATGTGGGACAACTATCCAACGACTCATTTTCCCCAGAATATAAAATGCAGTCATTTGAACATGCATGAATCTTCTGACAAGTAAGTCCCAAATTTCGAACCAACCTCTTACTTTCATAGTAATTTACAGGTAAAACATTTCCTTCGGGTAACAGTGTTTTCAGCAAAGAAAATATCTGGTCAAAACAGGTGTTTGACATTCCGTTATCTGATTTGATAGCCATAAATTTTGCAACTGCTTCTAATTTACTCATCTTGCAGCCAGGATATAATGCATCCTCAGCAGACTTCAACAACTCATAAAATTCAGATGGTCCCAACTCAGGATTTGAAGCTATATCAGCCGGAGTTTTTGTATGTTGAACAGATGAACCTGCAACATCATGTACTAAATCATGAAACTAGGATGGATCCGGAATCAAGTTGGTATCACCTGATCTGGAACTGCGTTCACCATGTTGATACCAAAAAACATAATCTGCTTGAAAACCAAAACGCAAGAGATGTTCCCCCACTTTGTCAAACGTGTCAAACGTTCTCAATGCACATTTTCTACAAGGGCATTTTATCTTTCCTTCTGAAAAAAATTCTGGATTTGATGCCGCAAATGATAAAAAAATCTCCACACCCTCTATATATACTGGATTTAAACCAGAACCATTTGGATTTCTACGTTGATTTATCCATATGCGGTCATCTAATAATGACTGTTGACGACCTCGTTGTTCCATATTTTTCTATAAAATATAAAAGCATTACTGGTTTTGAATAATTTGTTAGAAAAAACACAAGCAAGGATTGAATATATTGAGAATAAAGCAAAACCTGTTACAAATATTGATAATTTTAATATTATATTGATTTTTTATTTTTTCTAATAATACTAATATAATTTTTTTCATAAATATTAATTATATAATAATAACATCATTACATTATTATAATATTTTATTATTAATATTAAAATGATATAATTTTCTATATTATATACAATTCTCCTTTCATCTGTGTGTTTCACATTCTGTCTCCACATGTAATATTGGCATTCACTTTCACCTCTCCATTGGCGAGTAGGTTGATAATTTTGAAAAAGAATGCCAATATTACATGTGGAGACAGAAAAAACACAGAAGAAAAGAGAATTGTATATAATATAGAAAATTATATTATTTTAATATTAATAATAAAATATACAAATAATGTAATAAGGTAATTATTCCTAATTATTGGTAATTATTTCAAATTATTGGTAATTATTCCAAATTATTGGTAATTATTCCAAATTATTGGTAGTTATTCCTAATTATTGGTAGTTATTCCTAATTATTGGTAAATATTGGTAATTATTTGAAAATATTGGAAATTATTGGAAAATATTGGTAATTATTGGTAATTATTGGAAAATATTGGTAATTATTGGTAATTATTGGAAAATATTGGAAAATATTGGTAATTATTGGTAATTATTGGTGATTATTGGTAATTAATGGTAATTATTGGTAATTAATACTAATTATTGGTAATTAATACTAATTATTGGTAATTAAAACTAATTATTGGTAATTAATACTAATTAATGGTAATTAATACTAATTATTGGTAATTAATACTAATTATTGGTAATTAATAATAATTATTACTAATTATTCCTAATTATTACTAATTATTCCTAATTATTACTAATTATTACTAATTATTGTTAATTATTCCTAATTATTACTAATTATTGTTAATTATTACTAATTATTACTAATTATTAGTAATTATTGCTAATTATTACTAATTATTAGTAATTATTGCTAATTATTAGTAATTATTGCTAATTATTGCTAATTATTACTAATTATTGCTAATTATTACTAATTATTGCTAATTATTACTAATTATTACTAATTAGTAGTAATTATTGATAATTATTAGTAATTATTAGTAATTATTAGTAATTATTGATAATTATTAGTAATTATTGATAATTATTAGGAATTATTACTAATTATTGGTAATTATTACTAATTATTGGTAATTATTACTAATTATTCGTAATTATTACTAATTATTCGTAATTATTACTAATTATTCATAATTATTACTAATTATTGGTAATTATTGGCAATTATGGGTAATTATTGGCAATTATTGGTAATTATTGGCAATTATTGTTAATTATTACTAAATATTGGTAATTATTGGTAATTATTAATAATTATTGTTAATTATTACTAATTATTGTTAATTATTGGTAATTATTACTAATTATAGTTAATTATTCCTAATTATTACTAATTATTGGTAATTAATACTAATTATTGGTAATTAATACTAATTATAGGTAATTATTACTAATTATTGGTAATTATTACTAATTATTGAGAATTTTTCCTAATTTTTCCTAAATTTTCTTAATTTTTTCTAATTTTTCCTAATTTTAGGTATTTATTACTAATTATTACTAATTATTGGTAATTATTACTAATTATTACTAATTATTTGTAATTATTACTAATTATTACTAATTATTACTAATTATTACTAATTATTGATAATTATTGATAATTATTGATAATTATTCCTAATTATTCCTAATTATTGATAATTGTTGATAATTGTTGATAATTGTTCCTAATTGTTCCTAATTGTTCCTAATTATTCCTAATTATTCCTAATTATTCCTAATTATTCCTAATTATTCCTAATTATTCCTAATTATTCCTAATTAATCCTAATTATTCCTAATTATTCCTAATTATTCCTAATTATTCTTAATTATTCCTATGTATTCCTAATTATTCCTAATTATTGGTAATTATTGGCAATTATTGGTAATTATTACTAATTATTACTAATTATTGGTAATTATTGGTAATTATTACTAATTATTACTAATTATTGTTAATTATTGGTAATTATTCCAAATTATAGATAATTATTACTACTTATTGGTAATTATTACTACTTATTGGTAATTATTACTAATTATTACAAATTATTGGTAATTATTACTAATTATTACTAATTATCGGTAATTATTACTAATTATTACTAAATATTCTTAATTATTGATAATTATTGATAATTGTTCCTAATTATTCGTAATTAAAAGAATAATTACCAATAATTAGGAATAATTACCAATAATTACAAATAATAACATTATTAGTATATTTTATTATTAATATTAAAATAATATAATTTTCTGATTTATATACAATTCTCCTTTCATCTGTGCGTTTTCTATCTCCACATACAAATAATACATGTGAAGACAGTAAACACACAGATGAAAAGAGAATTGTATATATATAAAAAATTATATTATTTTAATATTAATAATAAAATATACTAATAATGTAATAATGTTGTTATTCCTAATTATTGGTATTTATTACTAATTATTAATATTTATTCTTAATTATTAAAAATCATTACTAATTATTCCTAATTACCATTAACTATGAACAATACTAATAATTTAAATTTATTAAGTAAGAAAACAATATAAACATAATTAAATTACAACTAATTAAGAATAATTGAAACTAATAAAAAATTAAAAATAAATATTAAATTAAAATGAACATAAATACCTTGAAAATTGATCTGCTCTGATCGTTCTTCAAAACTTTAATATCAGCTCCGAAAAAAAAAATTAAACTGAAGAAAAACTCAACTTTAGAAACAAAAGTTTGAGAGCAGGAGGAGATAGAGAATGAGAATGATTTGAAAAAAACGGATGGGGGTATTTATAGGTTAGATTAGTTGCGACGGGCCCATTTGCGACGGGTATCCCATCGCAAAAACTAGTATTTGCGACGGTACCCGTCGCAAATACCTTAGCCCGCATTTATTACGGTCAACATGTAAATAGTTATTTGCGACGGGACCCGTCGCAAATAACATACTATTAGCGACGGGAAAATATTCCCGTCGCAAATACCTTTTACCGCCGCCGGTTATTTGCGACAGGAATATTTTCCCATCGCAAATAGTTTTCCCGCGATTTGGCGCGCATCGCGGGAAAACTATTTGCGACGGGGAAAGCAATCCCGTCGCAAAAGCCCATTTATTTGCGACGGGTAACTACCCCCGTCGCAAATACCCATTTTTCCCGTAGTGATTTTATAAGTGGGGGGAGGGACATACATGGGATTTTTTAAAATATTTTAATGACATAAGGTCACTTTCATGGGATAGTGAAAAAATGAACTAGTTTTAGAAATAAAAATAAGATAAATCTTAAATATATTAAAAATAATAATAATTAGAAACTTTTTGTGGTAATATTAATCTTATCTCTTGGTTAACCCCCAGTAAACTTGTTTTAACCTTAACTGTGGTAATACAATTTTACTATTTTTACTAATCACTATGAAAAAAATAAAGTTGAACCTATTGAATTATATTAATTATGAAAATTAAAAATATGGAATCAATTTTACCATGTTCAATTCCTATAATTTGTATAGTTTAATTTTAAATAAGTGTGCAAACTACAATGCAGAACTCATTTTAGTAAAATGCATTTTAAGCATAAACATGAATTTAATTTTATTAAATGTCATGTAAAAACCCTGATATGAATGATAAAATATTTAATTGAATATATAAAATATAATTTTCATTAAAAAAATTAATTAGTAGATATTAATTTAATTTATTAACACAAAAACATATTGCATGCATAAAAACAGTTTTTAGAGAAATATGTTTTATGCCCAAAATTAAAAGTACACCAAAATATGGAATAATGATGAATAATTTTTAATTAATTAAATATATTATATTTAAATGGAAATTATTTTATTTTATTTTCAAACTAAAATTATAATGTGACATTATTTGAAAATAAATGACTATTTTTACAAAAAATTAATATTTTTTCACTAATCACTAAAAAATAAACCTTTTTAGAAAAATCCTAAAAATTATTGCTAAGATAATTTTGAAATTATGATTTAAAATATAATAATACTTCACTGAAATAAAATTTATGGAAAATAGGTAGAATTAATTGTAATGTCTGGGCATGAAAAATGAAATAAAAAACCATTTTTGGAGTAAAGTTATTTTAAAAGAAAAAGTTACATTACTAAAAATTTAGTAATTATTTTTTATGAATTAATCAATAACTTTCCATTATTTAAAATATTTTTTTATAATGTGATTTTTATTATTTACACCTTTAAAATTAATGGTTATGTTATAAAGTATTTCATTATTATAGTTCATTTACACTTAGGGTTTCTTGTAAGGTAAGATATCGAATAATTCCTGTTTTTTTCAAAGGATATATATTAAAAACCATGGGGTTGTTACATTACATCACCATTAAAAGGAATTTCCCCCATTAAATTCTATCACCCAGATACAAAAAAATTATGATATGTCTGCTTCATCACATCCTCGTGTTCGCATGTCGCATCAATTTTTTTAATTCCGCTAAAAACTATAACCAGACGAATAGTCCTGTGTTGTAGAACCTTATATATCTTATCTAAGATTTTTACCAGTTTTTCATCATAGTTTATTTAATTCTACAATGATAAAACCTTTGAGTTCAGTACATGTGAATGATCAAGTATGTACTTCCTCATAGGAGATATATGGAACAAGGAGATGTTCAGTGGGAGTGCTAAAGGGAAATACACAATACCTAATCAATCAAAAATACCAATGGGACTGATATACCAAGGGCTCATATTTCCCTTCTTCTTGAATCTTATAATATTATTCCATGGATATAGTTAAAAGAATACCTTCTCAACAAATTTTAAGTCCAGTTGTCTCCAATGATTGTCATCATAACTCTTCTATAGACTCTCAATAGTCTTGATGTGTTATTGACTGGATTTAACCTTCTACACCATTTACTCATATATCATTGGACCCAAAATATTTGTTTCTATATCTTTATCCAGGCATGTCATAGTCCTAAACTTCGTTATATAGGGGGATTCATAAGTATCCATATTAATTCTTGATTTAAAGTTATTTTTATAAGAGAATTCAGTTGTAGGAATATGTTGATACCAAACACCTTTAAAATATAGAGAATTAGATCTCAAAATATCCGATAGTGTTTGAATGGTCATACCAGATTTAACATATATTTTAGGATTAAAAGAAGTACTAAAATACAACTATGTATCTTGATCTTGTTGAAGACTTCCCTAGAATATTAAAGAAACCCACAAATCTTGATCAGATAAAATCGAATGTGGTACTCCATGCTGCCTTAAAAAATTTATTAATGTATATCCAGGAATGTTTATCAAGATTTAAATATTATATTATAATAATGAATTTTGATACCTTCATAAGTCAACATACAATAACCTAAAAATCATTATAGAATTTAGATGTTTTGGGGAGTCTAATGATGAAATCAAAAGCAATGTTTTCCCATTTCCATTATCGTATGGGTAATGGTTATAACATCTCCTTATAATTTTTTCTATTATACATAACTTGATGACATACCAATCACCAAGATACACACTTTTTTATATCTCCATTTATATTTTCCCACCAAAAAAATATTTCATATCTCAACACATATTTTTTGTTCTATGACGAATAGAAAATGTTGAGATATAAAATTATTATAATATATATTTATTTAGTTATGATATTAATGGGACACATACTATGTTCCTAGACCATATCATTCCATCATAATAATGTTTTAACTTAGGAAAATTCTCACCATATTTTACAACCCCACATCCTTCTTATGTTCCACTTTATTCTTCACAAGGATAAATGGTTGAGCACTCATTTGAGAAAGATAATATTTCTTCCATTCCTTAAATATTTTAGGGTACATCACTTAAAAATACATAAATATTTTATGTCTTATGGTCCTCAACATAGATAATCAAGAATGATCATTTCGACTCAAAGCATCAAACACCTTGTTTTCCTTCCCTGGGTGTTAATGTATTGAGCATTCATAATCATTTATCAACTCCAACAATATTCTATATCCCATATTCAAAACTTTCTGGGAGAATATATAATTTAAACTTTTATTATCATTAAGTATGTCACACCCTTATCTATAAATATAGTACCTCCATATATTTAATGCAAATATAACCTTTCTAACTCCAAATCAAAAGTTAGGTAATTTTGTTTATGAACTTCTAATTAGCGTGAGGAATAATATATCACCAAATAATTATATATAATAACACATAACATTAGATTATTTTATGAAGAACTATAAATAAAAAACTCTACTATAGGGTAGTGTGACACAGGTACACTGACAAACATTCTCTTTAGTTTTATGAAATTTTATTCACATTCATCAACCCAATGGAACTTATCTCCCAAATGATTTAACATGGTTAGTAGATTACATATCCATGATATATCATTAACAAATAAAAAATAATATATAACCAATCCAAGGAAACTATGGATCTCAGTCATAGTGGTTGGTTTGAGCTAATGTTTAATAACTTATGTCTTTAATGGATCCACCATTATACCGTCACATGAGAGTATGTGACCAAAAAATGAAACTTTCTATATCCAAAATTCACACATCGTAAATATTTCATAAAAATTACCTACCCTTAAGGTTTTTAATAAAATCCTTAAATGGTTTTAATATTATTCCTTTCACATATAATAAATAAGAATGTAATCAATAATACGTCTATAGAATGATCAAGGTAATATTTAAAGTACCTATTCATAAATTCTAAGACAACAGGATAATTAGTAAGACCAAATGTCATCATTATAAACTCATACTTTACATACCTCGAATGGAAATTTTTCTTGGGTGTGTATTCAGTTTTTAACCTCAACTGATAGTATCATGATTGGAGATCAATCTTGGAAAAATATTGAGCTCCTAATAATTGATAAAAAAAATTGTAAATATATTATAATACGTAATTATTATTTATCATGATATTATTATGTTATTGATAATAAATGTAGAGTCTCATTGATCTATCTTTATTCTAAAAGAGGAATAGGTGCGACCTAATATGACACACATGGACGAATGAATCCCTTTTATGGAGTCTTTGATACATGTTTAATAATAGGTATGAGTTATATGGAAAAAGAAACTTCACAATTAGGAGGAAGGCTATGAAAATTATCTAGAAAGATATCATCAAACTCCTGTACAATCAGAATATATTCTATGGTTAGTTTCTCCCCAGACACCAAAGGTAAAAATTCCTTTGAATAAGAATCCAGACCCATAAAATGGATGTAAATTCCATTGGAATTTCACATTTATCCTCACAGCAATAGAAAATCATAGGTTGGTTAAAAATATAAAATTTTACTTCCCTTCCTCTATAATTGATATGGGATTTATATTAATAAAGTCAATCTATACCCAAAATTACATTAATTTCATTTGGATAGAGAATCACAAGATTTTAACATTGCACATTCCCACAAACTTCAATTTGATAAGAATCCTAGAACTAAGATGTAATTATCATATCATAATATGTTTTTACTACTAATTTATAATCTAATAATTAAGTGGGTAATGTGATAAACATAGAAAAATATTTAGAAATAAAAGAGTGGGTAAAACCATAATAAAATAATATATTAGGAGTTCTAAAAGGGATAATAATTATACACTTCACTACTATGATATAACACCCCACATCAGTAATAGTGATCATATAATATTATCATTTTTCTCCTTTGGACATAAGATATTACTAACATAGATCATCATAATTAACCTTTAGAGTCAAGAAATGGTCAAACTAATGCACAAACTCCATGAATTTGAAACATTATTGTGTGGGTATTTATTTTTTTAGAGGTTTCTCTCCATTTTAATCATTAAATAACATCATACCAGTACTTTAATAATTGATTTTTTAATGCCATTAATTTTTAAACATAAAATATGTACCAGAACCATTATGTAAATTTCCCCCTTGAATTTTTCCACACTTCTTGAATAAAGTAAAATTAATCTTCTTCCCCCGATGGTTTTTTTTAAATTTACTTTTAATTCCGTCTTTATTTTCTTATAAAAACTAGGAAATTGAGGTGACACTATAATCTTCATTTCATCCTTAATACCACATATGATGATTTCTTAATTGATACTGAATTATCTTTTGGATGATTCACTTTAGTGATTTAGTTTTAATCTATTTTATAATTGATCAATGTGCCCTTTTCCATTCAATAATAATACCACAAGAGTACCTTACAAGTCTTGTGAAATTTTCCTTATGGGTACTAATTAATTCATCACACTTATCCTTAAGACTAAGGATTACTTCTCCATCTATGTACATAGAATACATGGAATGTTCTTATTAAAAAAAGTTCTCCTGAAACATCCCTCTCCATGGAGTCGATTTCTCAAGTCACCTTTTATTATTGATTAGATTACATAAATGATATACTTTACCTTCTAAATTAAAAACAAGTAAGACATAATTTTCATGTCTCGAGTACTAGGTAACTAAAAATATCTTGTCAGTGGTACTGATCCATTATTAAGCAATTAGTGGATTATTGGAACCACTAAAATAAGGTGGACATTGCCTCATAAAAGACTCAATAGTACATTGTTCCTTCCTTTTATCATTTGGAATCTCAGTATGATTCATGTCTTGAGAATATTGTGTAATCATATTAACAATATTTAATATTCTATCTACCATAACATTTTGTTTCTCAAGGGTAAAATCCTTACATTGTATTTCACATTTAGTGATAATATGGTTCTTTAAGGTTTTAGCCATTTATTGAGACTAAAAAGCATAGTATGAGAAACAATAATCATATTAGGAAATCATATAATCATGAAAATAATTTATAGGATGTATAAATCTTGACACCTTCAATTTAATCTATGCCACTATAGGTTTTAACTATGTCTTCCCTAGATATCATCTATTTAAATCAATTATAATGGATCATAAAGAAAATTTTAATTAACTAAAGAATGTATAATGAGGGTTTGAAACAAGGTGTATATTAATGTATCATTCCCTTTTCACCAAAATTATGGTCGAGATATACACAACCAACCCTTTCAAGGATATTACCTATAGATGTATATATTCCAAAACAATGTCCAGTTGTTTTATATAGACATAGATATATTTCTAGGAAAACCACAATCCTTTATATTCCATAAAATAGGATTTTATACTATATTTAGACTTATACTAATAGTTTTCACTAAATTTTCCTTATCATAGTTTCCAAAAGTAACAAAACCTTTCTCTGATCACAACTATTATGACCCATTATTTTGAAAAATAAATACTTCATATTATTAGTGGAATATTCATTGCATATCAATACTTTCCATCCTATTTACATAAAGGTTTAGTTAGTTTTGAAATTTGGATACATAAATAACTAGTAAATAAAATATCTATAATATTTTACATTAAGTTATTCACATCTAGCACACTTCTTAAAAATATCTTACTTAAAACCCCTCTTCATAACCTAGGAAAGGGAAACACGAGAAATAGTGCTATCAGATTATCAACAAGTGTAAACATATGACACATTAATCAATTATTATAAATGATCATAATAAAAGTATAAGGTTGTGATAACATGATCATAATATATAAAATTCTTACCCAAAAATTCAAGGATCTTTAATAAGGAAACATGGCATAAGGTTATGTCAATAAAAAATAAAAAAGTTATAAGAGTGAAAAATTATAAATAATCAATCATAAGCCATGATAACATAGAAAAATAATAAGTCATAAGTTTTTAACATACACATAATAATAGAAAATCATTTCCTCATTCTAAGACCACTATAAAGAGTTCCACATTTTATTGGGTTCACTCCACATTCCATCATTTCCTTGTTCAAGACTTACTCTTGAGACCATATTATTAGATAAAGTCCCTTACTGAATTTAGTTCACTCCTAATTTGAGTCCTTATTATATATAGAAATATCCATATTTACCTAATTAATTAGAGGTCTATATAATTATAAGACCATAAGATACATAATAAAAACTATAAATATGTCTGCCACATATCATAAAAGATTCATCTTATCATCATATCATAACTCGTAGAAATTATATGGGTTTCATAAAAATTTCATCATCATCAAAATAAAATATCAATATAAATAATAAAAATGTATTTTTTTTATCATATACCAAAAAAATAATAACAAACTTCAAATGATGTTTTTATATATGAAAATACATTTAAAAGATAACTTGGACATTTATTATGGAATTACCCATTTCAATATGTAATCTGTTATTTAAGATCTAAAAATTTATAAAATTTTAAGGAAAACATTTTATATGAATACAAAAGCAAAAAAACTGAAGGAATATTTAGTGAAAATACTATTCATGATGTTGGGGAATTTTTTTCATGTGGTGAACGTTAAAAAAATTCCTTTTACATTTTCTGAAAAATAACTCAAAATTAAATCATTTAACAAATGATAAGAAGATTCCGTTTAATTTTTTTTATAGAAACTAAATCGTGGGTAAAAGTGACTTTAATAAATAATTTTATAATAGTTAAAAATATTCTTGAAAACATTTTAAATAAAAATATGGACATAGAATAAAAGATTCTCGACCGAAGAGAGAAATGAAGTCTTTTTCCTTAAAAGCATTCATTGGGTATTTTGAGCATGTAAGGAGAGTAAAATGAAAATAAAACATTGAAAATATATAAATAAATAGGGGATACAAAATATATAATATTTTGGAATGATATATCATATACTTTAATCAATGGAAATTTTAATCATAAGCAATTTTTGTATAAATGAGATTGTAACATAAAACTCTTACCTCAAGTCCATCTTTCTTGATAAGTGATCTGATATCTGGTATAATAAATATAAATTTATTATAATTATATTAAAAATTCATACTAATAGAAATAATACCATAAATGGTTTATTTATAACATTTTGTCACGAGTTATTTAACGATCCTTCACTATCATCATTATTTCAGGTGTTAACTTCTTTGTTTTTTGTATATGTTTTGGGTCAGTAGTTATGGTACTTAAACTTGTATCACGGTTCCTTAATATCTAGAATTTTAGTCATGAGATAAATATCATATATATTCATTATATACATATTTATAACCATTCATAAACATTGATGATGAAAAATGTATTACATCACTACGTGGAGATTGTACTTAATATGTACGCACGAGTGATGTTTCTATTTTTGGAAGGATGGAAAAAAGAAGTGTAAATAATAATTTATGATTAAAAATCCATTATTATATCATAAAAATCATCTAATAAATTAAATATTACATAATAAACAACCATTAAATATGGTTTTGGAAAATGAATTGTATTGTTACATGGAGGTGGTAGTCCGCACATACATACAAGGGATACTTTCATCTCCCATTTGATGGATAAGAAGTGGTAAATGGTTGTTACATAATTGCAATAACATATAATAATATTAATAATGCTGAATTAATATTTTTCTGTTGGATACAAAAATTATAGATGATATAGAATAAGAAATAAAATTCAAAGAGTTTGGTAAAGATTTATACCTCTTCTTCGAAAGACCTCTATTTTCCCACACATTAATCCTTGAAGTGTTAGAGTTTGGAGAAGAAAAAATGATCTATAATGAAGGTAAAGATTTTAAGAAAGATTTTTATTAGGTTTAGGCCAAGATAAAGCCTCAAATTGTGTGAATATTGGAGGATAATATGTACCCTTTTATAAGGGAGAGGTGGGACACACATGGAATTTTTAACAAATTCAATCATAAAATACCACTTTCAAGAGAAAATATCTCCAAAAAATACTACAAAATAGGCCTTTAATAGCATTTAAAATTTTCAATGATTAAAAAATAGATCATAAAGTGTACTTTTTATTGGTGCTAAAAAATAACTGATAACATGTATCCTCTATCAACGTTTTTTTAGTGTCGATAAAGGACAACATTTATCATTTTTTTTAGCATTGATAAAAGGTAGCGCTTATCCGCGCTTTATTTTTAGTACTGATTAAGGGTACCCTTTATCAACACATTATTTTTAGTAATGATAAATGCCTTGAATAAAATGAAATAATAATTAAATAAAAATTAAAAATGAGTAAATTGAAAAAAAAATTAATTTTTTTATTAATTAAATAATTATCGATAAATTGAATAAAATTAATATACATATATATAAATTATAAATATTAATGAATAATATTAATTAAATATATAGATATTTAAAAAGAATAAAATAAATAATTAAAAAAATAAAAAATAAAAATGATTATATTAAGAAAAATATGAAACATTTTATTAATAAAATAATTGTTGATAAAAATGAATTAATTTAATATACATATATATATATAGATTATAAATATTAATAAATAGTATATACTAAATATAGATATATAATATGAATATATTTAAATAATTGAAAAAAATAAAAAAGAATTTATTGTAAAAATTAAAGAAAAAAATTAAAACTGAATAAATTAAGAAATTATTGAAAAATTATTAATTAGACAATTATTAATAAAAATGAATAAGTTTAATATATAGATACATATATTAATTAAAAATAGTAATAAATAATATATATTAAATAGAAATATATAAAATGAATAAAATGTAACAATTAAAAACATATTAATGTCTTATTTATTTTTAATGGTTTTTATACGCAATTATTCACTAATATATTTAATATATAATTTAATTCACATATATATATATATATCAATATATATAATATTTATTGAAATATGATTTATATAATACAAAATATTTATGCTTACATCAAATAAGTCATGTATTTAGTGAAGAATTGTTTATAATTAAAAATTTATATTAATTTAAAATACTGAGTAATTTCATTGAGTAATGGATATAATTGAATATCGTTTGATTTTTAAGTTAATATATATGAAACATATGTAAATTTTATTTCACACATACATATACATAATTAATGCAATTTTATGTAAAATACACACAAAATATTTACGAAACTAATGAAATCTTATATAGAAACACATACACCTAATATTTATGTAATTTATTCAAATTTTAGTATCCATTTTAGAATTTCATTACAAAATTATGAATTTAATATATTAGGATTTTAATTGGTAAAATTTATTAATTTATTTTAAATATTGTTACAGTTAGATATTATTCAATCATTTATAATTTTTTTAATTTTTTTATTTAATAATTTTATAATATTTATTTATATCTATTTATTTACTATGTTTCAATAATTTCAATATGTATTAAACTTTATTTCAATATATATCCATATTTTTTAATAATTTATATTTAATTAATAAAACTTATGCTTTTCGTCAGTATTTTTAAAGTGTAATCATTTTTAATTATTTAATTTCACACATTTTTAACAAGCACGAATTTAAGATTATATATTCACTAATAATATTAAAAACACATTTTAAATAAATATATATAAGTAAATGTATTTATAAATGTATATTTACTATATTTATAAATTTATAAATTTATAATTATTAATAAATAAATATATTTTTTAAAATTATTTGTATAATTATAAATAAAAATCTATATATATTTAAATAACTATAAAATTATAATAAATTTATTTAAATAATGAAAATATTTTTAATATTTATATTTATATTTATATTTATATTTAGATTTATTTATTAAAAATGTATATAATTATATATATATATAAAGATATAAATAAATATAATGATATAAATATATATAATGATATAAATATCTAAATATTATTTTCTTAAAATACTATTTATATAATTATATATAAACTATTACATATTTAAATAGTTATAATATTATAATAAATATATTTAAAAAATGAATATATTTACAATATTTATATTAATATTTATATATATTATATATAAATATATATAATTATATAAATATATATAATCATATAAATATATTTATTATAATATAATTATAATAAATTTATTTAAATATTTAATATATTTACTTTATATATATTTATTAAATATATATAATTATATACAAATATATGATGATATAAATATATTTAAACATATATTTATTTATAAATATATTTATCAATGGATATTTATTATATTCATAAAATTTTATATTTATAATAATAAATAAATAAATGTGATTTTTCTAGAAAATTATTTATATAATTATAATAAATAATTATATATTTAAATAAATATAAAAATATAATAATTAAATTTAAATAATGAGTATATTTAATATATATATATATATATATATATATATATATATAATTTTATAAATATATATAACGATATAAATATATTTTGAAAATATATACAAATATTTATAAATATATTTACCAATTTTGTTGATAATTATAATTATAAATCCTTTATTAGTGCAAAAGTTTTAGCTCTAATAAAGATGAATTTTATTAGTGCTTCTTTAGCACCGATAAATATATCATTTATTAATGATTATTAATTTAGCATTGATAAAAGATATCATTTTTAATATTTTTTCGGAAGTGCTGATTAAACTCTCCTTAATGCATTTAAACGAACCTTAATTGTAGCTTATTCAGTCATGATTCTCAAGCATTCGCCGAAGTCCCCCACTATCGGCACTCATCATATACTTTCTCTCAGATGAATGAATGCTTGAATCCAATGTATGTTATTCTCTCCGTTTCTTCACTCGCTGATTGCTTGTTTCAGTTCTGCATAAGGCTCTTTTTTCTGATATATTATCCCACAACTGGGCAATTTAGAAGTTTTTCCATTTTTTTCTTTTTGCGTTATTTTTCTCATCATCTATCTTTGTATATTCATTACCTTTTCCACTATGGATCAAATTTAAGAAATCTCAATTCCCTTTTACTCTTTCAATGTGTGTGCTGCTTTCCCTTCTTCTTCAACAGTTTCTAGCTGTTTTCTTCCACTCGATTTAACTCAATTTGGACCATCTCTACACCCTATATCACATGGCCAATGTTGAAGATATATCTTATAACTTCTTCCATTTTTGATCCATTTTTCTATGTATTACTCCCATGGATTTGAATGGATTCTTGAAGGTAAATAATTATCGCTTTCTATATTCCCCTTCTCATATCCTCTAGAACATATTTTTATATTAGTTTTATTTTCAACAGAAAACCCATTTTTCTATGAGGGATGAATATATGGTGTTTTTGATTGAATTTTGGGCCCTTTTTTTATTTCCATATAGAGTTCATTTCTGGGGTTGGGGTGCTTGGTACCTTAAAATAAATTTGTTTCCACTTGATTAAGGTTGTTGTTTTATGGAAAATCATATATCGAACTAGTCATTAATTTCATCATCTATCTAAAATCACTTATTATTAATATTTTCATATATTTGATACCTATTATGGGTTTATAAGTTTTTTTCAATTATTTCAATCTAGGGAAAAACAATTTCTATGGGTATTTTAACCTTATTTATAAATCTATTGATTTATTATTTTTAAGTGTTTTTTCAAATGCATAAGTGGTTTTTTTAAATGACTAATATGAATGAAAAATTGGTTTTCCCGCTTTTTAGTTCTAGTGGATGTAACCAATGGTTTAATAGTTTTAAAAAAAGAATTGGTATGACTATTAATTGACTCCAATGAGTGTAATGATTTATTTTCAATGTGTTGATAACTATATTGTTTTTAAAGGATATTTACAACATGGTTTTACATAATGATTTTTAGGTATTTTGGTAATTTATTAATGGTATCCTTATTTAATAATAAGGATGATTTTTTAAAATGATTTTCACCATTCTTGTTATTAAAGGTATATTGTTACTTTATTAAAAAAGTTTCATTATGATTTTATCACCCTTATTAGAAAACCATTAAGTTAGTTATTTCCAGAGGCTATTTCCCTTTTATGGGATGTGTATTGATTATTAATATGTAATGATTGTATGATGTGATAGGTGGATATTTATTTAGAGGGTATTGGAGGTGAGATGAGGTTTATTGTTTATTTTTTATTATCCACTTATAAATCGATCATGTTCATATTTTTTATCAGCTCCACTTTTACTATTCCATGGGAACCCAAGGTAACTATGTTATGATATTTTGTGCGTCATAGTGTATATAAATGATGTACTTATTGATTTTCCCATACATTTAGTGATGTAATATCCATGTTTCTTCACCTATAGTGTTAGGGATACAATAACTTTATTTATTTTCTGATGGTTTTGTTATAGATGGGAACTCTTGGTTTATTGATTCTACTAGTATATGTTTAATATTGTCACATCCTAGGATCCAGTGAGATTCCCATGATGATTTTAAATTTGATGATATTATCTTGGAGATCCTTGCTACACACATTATTTTCCTCCCTTTTCAAATTTCATGGACATATTACTGTAATTTATTTTGGTTTACTATTATTATACATTATTTTTATAACAGATCTCAATTGATTTATATTTCATATTTATGTTATGGTTGAGTTTATTTTTTGATTTTATTATAAAATGTTATTTAATAAATGTTTTTAAGGGATAAAATTTATTTTTATTTATTTTTATATGCTCTGAAGTCGAATTTTTTTAATATTTTGATTTTTTTCACTTTTAAATATATTCTTTCATCCATTGGTTTGTAAAAATTTAATTTTGAAAGAATGATTTTAAATAATTTTTTAACTACATGAGTATAAAGGTATTGATCTTTTTCATGGTTCTATTTTATTTTCCAGAATGTTTTTACCTTATTATTTCTAAAGGAGATAAATGAATGATATTTCATTCCTTTTATAATTTCCTTTTTTGAAACATTTTATGAAATGGTGTTTATAATATTTTTTGTGAAATGTTTTATAATTGAAATTTAATTGACTATTTGGTGAAATATTACTACACCTGTTTAGCTCACACCCTACATACACACCCATATGGGTATATTTAGATTTTATATTTTCATATATGTTTTAAAGTTATGATCTCAATTTGGATGGAATTCATGTAGTCCATTAATGAACATTTTGGTGGAAGTAAGTAACCATGGGTCTCATGGAGATGTTCGAGATGTTTCTTAGTTTTTTATTTATTTTGGGATGTTATTTTATTGGAAAATTTTGAAATAATATATATTTTATTTTTATTTTTCTTTTTCAAAGAGACTTGATTATGTATGACTATGATGTTTCATATAATAAGTGAGTTATTAATTATTTTTCTTATAAATAATTTGTTCTGATTATTTATTTTTAACAATTTATTTTGTATCTATTGCTATCTATCGTATAAAGACACCATGATGGATACTCAAAAACATTTATAGTGATTGTTTATTATTATTAAAGGGTGAAATTTATCCTAATTTCACATATATTGATAGCAAGGAACTTTCCCTAAGCTTCTAGAAATCTGGATCACAATTTAGGTCTTATGGAGGAACAATTTAGGTGATTTAGCTGGTTGAGCCAAGCATATTCATTAAAAAATGGTATCAAATAACTCTTTTATTTGAAAAGATTTGTTGTATGGATCTAGGACTTCAAAAATCATGAGTTATGATATGTGCAAGCTATTAATCATTATCGTTCATGATAAGAAATTAGTTCCCTGATTAATAATGAATAAGTCGTTAATGGGATTCTATTTTCATTATTTTTTATGGATTTTGACATGAGGTGATAATATTTTTGAACCCATTGATTTGAATCAGATATTTTTGTGGTTTCTTGAATTTTTGGGAAATAGTGTAAGAGTAATTAGAGGTAAAACACTGTGTTCAAGGTTTAAAAACAGATTATAACCCTTGTGTATAGTATTGAGAACTCTTTAGAGGATGTTACACAGTTGGAACATGAATATGAAAACCATGCAGAGAAATCATGCACTATTATAAATCCCTCTTGGATTTCTATTTTTAAATTTTTTTGATTTTAAATATATCATAATGTGATTTTATTTTTTTCATTTGGTTCAAATAGTGTTTTTAATTTACTAGTTTTTATCATTATAATTTTTTGTCAGAGTGTGCATCTTAAGAGGGGGGGAATTGAGCACCCAAAAAAATATTTTTAAAATGGATTTTTTGGAAATCTCCCAAATGTTTAAATATAACCCAATTTATCGAGATATACAGTATGATATAGATCTTAATCTTTCTAAATATTTATCTATATATTTATTAGGTCTTGGATGAATAATAAATAAATATTTTTGTTCCTTTGAAATTAATTTACTTGATCAAAATAATATATGAACAAAAATGGAGAAAAAAATATCAAAGTATACATTCTGATTATAGTAAAAACAATTTTCAGTTATAAAGAGGAAAAAAATTAAAAAAATTAAATAACAATATTGAAAGATTAAATATAAGAGGTTCAGTCTCAAGTTAAGAGTTATTCCTCACCACATGGTGATCACCAACCACTAAGAAGTTTCTATAAAATAAACAATATGATCCACAACCTGAATCTGGTTTTGCAATAGTTTACAAATTTATAGATAACACATGACCTCTTCCACTATTCTATGTCGGTGTAATAATTAATAGGCCACATAAGGATGACTACCACTATTATCCGTGGGAGTATGATTCCAAGAATGGATAATAAGATATCAAAGTATCTTCCAGTTCAGTAAAAGAGATAGTGTGTGTGTGTGTGTGATAAAATAGAATATGAAAACACACTACTCAAAATGTAATAAATATAAAAGAACCAAGAAATATGGAAGTGTAGAGTCTAGAAATGTTCGGTCTATTATAATTCATCTTGTGACTCTTTATTTGATTCTATAGTGAAACTCAATTCGAGTTATCTTGAAAACATCAGAAAAATTGAGTGTCATAGATTCTTGTTCATGAATAGATGAAAGTAGCTGATGGGTATGTTATTTTTCTTCCTTAGTCAAGTGTTGTTTTGGTATGTCGTAGTTCGGATCTTCTGATCAAAGTTTCTGTTCATTAATCCCCATCTCTCATTTCCTTACAGTTTACTTCACATGCCTCTTGTGTTCTTCCCTGAGGGAGTCTTCTTCCATTCTTAACAGCGCTAGCATGGAAAATATCCATATGCATCTAGATATTTGGTTACCTTGTACATAATGTCTTACATCCTCTTCAATATTTTCTCTTGAACATTTAAGATACAATAAATAAAATAACATTTTTCATTAACTTCAATAGTATATATGTTAGAAAAACCTTAAATGAAAGAGTTTATGTAATGAAAATAGTGGCAGTGGCATAGTCTTGTGGTGTCTCATGTGGAAAGTGGCATAGGCTAATAGTGTCTTATCATGGGGTTATGACACTTACAGTGTCTTAGACTTAGCCAAATTTCCACTATACAGGTGATGTCTCAAGTGGCGGTGTCTGATCTAGTAGTATCTCATACTTATCCAAATTTAAATTCTGACAGCATGAAATCCTAATGATTTACCATACTTTACTAATTTTACACTCTGGTGGTACAAAGTCTGACATCATCTTATAAATAGAGATATTTCCATTATGATAGTTGTTTAATATGATGATGTCTCAAATATAGAGATATTTTAATGCTCTCGGTGAATCATGGACAACATTGAATCAAGTTAGTGGCTTCAGTCTCAATGATGTCTCATCCTAAGTAGTAACTGATCGTCACTCCTACATTGACAATGTAATCACATATATGAACTTGATGGATTACTTATAGAAAACAAGAAATTCATTATTATAATTAGAATCATGGTTTTTTATCATTAAAACAATGAGGTCAACAATCACCCTTTTTAATGTTCACAAATCATGGAATCAAAGAATATTATAAATATAAAAATATGTTATGAAAGGTAGTATAAATCGAGACATTGAATTCACATTATTTGTAGATGGTATCAAAGAATAAAAAGAAAGTAGTAACTATCAAAGGTAGGTAGTATGTATCAAATTTAGAAAGATTAAAAACTGATAGTATCCAAAATAACATAGAAACCTTACAATAATAAGTCAGAAATCCATAAAACATAATGTTATCCAAAACAAACCAAAACAAATATTTCATAAGAATTATTCCCCTTTTTGGATTATAAAAAAGGTATAGAGTACCAGAGTAAATGCAATAAGAATAAATAGACTAAGAGATAGAAAGCAAGTCAAAATGAATAATGAAAAGAAATTAAAAACCAATTCCCATCAAAGAAATACAATATAATTCATCAAAACAAAGGTTTATGGTAAGGAAAAGGGGTTCATTGTTTATTTTCGTTTCCTTTTTCCCTTTTATTTCCCTTTATCTGGGGTAGCATGATCAGGTTAAGGAAGAATGGAAGGAACAATAGTTAGTCGTCTAACTATTTCTCTTGGATGATCCTTTACAAACACAACTAGACATATATATCTCAAAGCATGATCATGATACATTGGAAAAGGATAGAATTTATAAGGAAAAGATTCTAGAGGATCATGAGTAACTCCAGATATGATAGATAATTGAAGAGTAATAGGAACTACTTCTTGAGAAATAATTTCTTGTCCATGAAAATGAAGAACAATCTTCATGATATTTATAAAATAAATAATTATCTAGCCACCTATTTCCATTACACTAAAGAAATTAATCTTCTCTACCAGAAACTGGCTCAATATAGGGGTTATCTTCTTCTGTGTTCATACATTCTCTTTAAAGTCCTAAGAAAATGTAGACATCCATACATTTTTTTCTAAGAACTTGAAATTCACTTTTATAGAATTATTTTTTTGTAAATCCTAGATAGATAATAGTTGATAGACTTGGTAATTGTTTCTTTAACAACATCAATATCCTTATCATAGGATTTGATCATCATGTTTTCTTGTTTTTTATATCTCTAAAACATCCTCATAATTTCTATAGGGATAACATCTTCTCCACTTTATTGTCCACTAGAGGCAACTATAACTTCCCCTCTGACAACTATTCTGAACTAATCAACATCCACTACTGGAGAAGACCGAGTATAAGTATCTGAAGATGTTTCCTCATAAAATTTAAGGATACTATCCATAGAGGCAGAAAAGTTTGACTTCAGGTCTTCAAGAATAGCCTTGAAATATTCCATATCACTTATAATCCTGTTATTCTCAATCTCAAATTCCTGTATGTGATGCATCATATTTGGTTGGATGTGTTAGATTAATAACTCAAAAATATATCTATATTCCTTTTCATTACGTTTAGTTATAAGAGGAGACTGACTTCTCAACATCTCATTGAAGTCTTAAATTAACTTTTCATGAAAGGTATTTATGTAATATCTTATGACTAATCCAACAGGAGTAACTTGAAAAGATGGAGTAGTTTCAGGTGCAGGAGTTATAACAGTATAAAATTTCTCTAATAATCCATCAAATTAAACATGATATATCATAGACCCCTTAGGATCTTCTTCATGTCGATCCTTAGGTCCACCATTCGTTGGTGGACTCCTTACAACACTAGAGTAATTTCCCCAATTTTTATTCCATATGATCAAACCATCAATATACAAAGAAAAGTGAGATAGATACAATGGCATGGGTTTCTACATGAGAAGGTATAAATGACACTTCAATACTTCTCTATTAATCTAAACACTGTGTAGCTAAGGTGTGTTCAACTCTATAATGTATAATTTCTATCTATTTATCAAACATAGGTTCCACCATCATCTAATCACCACCCTTTTGGCCAAAAATAATAGATTCTACTTCCATACGACTGTCAATTGGAGGCTCATTAGTAGCCAAATGAAATGGGAAAAGATTTGGGAGACATGTCAGGATCACTTCCTTCATCAAAATAAGGATCCTTTTCTTGTTCTTCTACAAAAACTTCTTCTTTATCATTATCAGAGTATTCAACTATTTCATCAGGCTCAAGACTTGGATCAACAACATCCCTCAACCTAATAAGATGATCAACTTGATTAATCTCAGTATAAAACTTATCATTATCTCAAACACACTATCTATTCCAAGGGTTACAACTCATATTCATCCTTGAAAAAGTATCGCTTGAAATAAAGAAACCACCACATTCTGTAATAGTTTTTTCATCCTCAAGTACTAGGCCCTTTTCCTTTAATATGGCATAAATGAACTTGGGTTAGATAAAAGAATTTTATCTGGAGGTTGACTTGATCATATCACACATATGCACCATGATATATCTATAAAAATTTATCTTTTGACATTCTTTCATAAGAAATAGAACATAAATATCTTGGTATCTTATAGTTGTTTAATAACAATTTATTTTTCATAACATGTGATGAAAAAACATACAGAGCATCCCACATTCCCCATCAATCTATGAGGAAACATGTATTCTGGTTATGCAATCATCTGTTAGTTCTGACAAAGGCTAATTCGACAAAAACTTATCACTATATTAAAGAATGGTGCCTTGTTAATCCTTATATTTTACTTCGTGATTTACATCCAAACATTTATCCCATTTATTCATTGTTAAACCTATTAATTTTCCTTTGAAACAAATTATTCCCCAATCATAACCATCTTGATCCAAGTAAAAGTATACATGATTATATAATTCATAAAATAGTTTAGGGTAGAAGGGTATCTTGTTTTACAAGAACCACTTTAACCATCCTTAGTTTTGGAGTACATTGAGTACGAGAGACTTTTTGGACAATAATCACTTAAATTCAAATTCCATTTCAGCTACCAAAACTCTATTGGAAAGCTCAGGATTAACTGGTTCAACTAGAGAAGTTACAATGTAATCTTTCTTGTGCTTCTTAGCTGATCATGAATCACCTAGATAATCCTTGGAAGGGTGCTTTGTCCTTGGCATGTAGACCGGTTCAGTTTGATCAATAGATGGCTAATATAAATTTTGATGGTTTAAAGGTTGGGCGAAGAGAGGTAGCTCAGGGATCAAGAGTATCGTGTTGGGATCATGGTGTGTTGGTAATAGACTTAAATCCATTATCATATAATTTTGAATTTTAGGTATTCTAAAATTGAAATCGAAATGATACTAAAAAACAAAAATTTCGATCTGATAAAACACATGTATTAGGTTACCAAAATAAAATGTAAAAATATAAATCCTATAGTTCAACTTGAGTAATAGAAAATTTTGAAAAGCCATAAAATTGTATTGAAATGACAAGACAACAATGTGATAACCCAATGGTGTGATAACCTAATAGTGTGATAACCAAAATTGTATATCTCCACAATGGTAAGTCAATCACAATAGTATTTCAACCACAATAGTGTGTCACCACAACGGTGTTTCACCACAACGGTGTGTCACCACAATGGTGTGTCAACCACAACGGTGTGTCACAAGAAATTATACTTAACCAAAATTAATCATTCCAGGCTCATGTTTCATATAATTTATTCTCCTTGAATTTAATGAATTTGTAAATATATTAGTTAAATGATGTTTTGTAACAATAAACTCAAGATTGATATCACCTTAGTGAAAATTATCCCTCAAAGAGTGATGGATTATATCAATGTTTTTTTATCATATGACACACAATATTAGAAATATTAATAGAAATTGAACTGTCATAGCTTATAGGGACAAGTCGAAAATGATATCCATATTCTAATAGACTGTGTTTCATCAAAAACAATTATGCACATTAACTACCTAGGGTTATGTATTCATCTTCATAAATTGATAGAGAAACAAAATTTTGTTTCATACTACACCTTGAAACTATATAATTACCAAAAAGTGACAATTTCGAGAGGTTTTTTTCTCTCTAACTTCCATCCACCAAAATTATCATTAAATAACTAAAAAAATCAAATATTTTCTTCTTGGGAAAAAAATCATAAATTCGTTGTATATTTGAGGTATTTGAAAATTATTTTAACGTCATTCAAATTTGACTCTTACGGGATTTCTTGAAAATGAGCACACATACCAACACTAAACATAATATCTGGTTGGATAGAATTCAAGTAGAGAATAATTCTAATCATACCTCTATAACTAGTTTGATCTGCTGGTTTCCCAGCTTTAACAAGATCCAATTTACAGGTGTTAATCATAGGAGTATCACTACTCTTACTGCAATCCATGTTAAAACATATTCAAAGATATTTTGTATATTTACTTTGATTTAAAATATTTTATTCTTTATTTAAAAAAATATTAAAAACAAGAAAGTATTTGAGTTCACCCATTAAACTCATTTCAAATTCATTTTTCATTATTTAAAATATTAGTACATAAAAAATTTCTTTTGGGACTAATAAAACATATTTTGAAATTATTTTTATAAATAGAGAAGCATCAACTATACCTTTCGAAAATACTTTTGAAATAATTAAATTGTTGATGTTATTATACCAATCTCTATGTGCTTTTTTAAAACCATATAATGATTTTGTTAATTTATAAACTTGATTTAGAAGATGCATATTTTGAAAACCATGGGGGTTTTCTCAACAAAAACATCCTCAATTATAAAATCATTTAAAAATTAACTTTTGACAACCATTTTATAAAGATCAAATTATATATGAGCTTCATAATCAAGAAATTTTTTTATAGACTGAAGTATGTCTACAGGTGCAAAGGTTTCCTCATAGTCAATTCCTAATACTTGACTATAACCTTGTGTAACAAGTCTAGCCTAGTTTCTAACTCTATTATCTAGCACATCGATTTTTTTTCTAAACACCCATTTATTTCAAATATTATAGGTTTCCTTGAGTCTATATACACGTTCTCACACTTTTTTCATTTAAATTGATTAAATTCTTTTTTTCATGGATATTTTTGTGAAGTAATTATTAATTACTTCATTGATGTTCTTAGGTTTAAGGTGAGACAAAAAGGATTTATATTCTACCTGATTTCCTAGAGAAGCCCTGGTTTGTGTTTCTATATTTATCTCTCCTACAATAACATATAAATGATGGAACTTAATGGTTCTTACAGATCAATAAAATTATGGATTGGTCATTTCAGGTTCTATAGATTCAGGTTCTATAAGTTCTGAAAATTCTTCATAACTGGATGATTTTTATTCTTGTATTAAATAAGAATCTAAAGGTTTATAATTTTAGTTCAGAGAATAAAAATAATCATCATGGTCTTCGAGGGAGTTCATAGATATGTGTGGATTAGTCTCATCAAACATGAAATGAACTTATTTTTCCATAGTTTTGGTCTTCTTATTAAACACTCTATAAGATTTTATAGAGATTGAATAACCAAGGAAAATTCCTTCATCACTTTTGAAGAAAATTTTCCTAAATTATCTACAGTGTTAAGAATAATGAATTTAGATAAAAAAATCTTATTTAATTAAACTTAGGTTTTATATTGTTCCAAAATTCACAAGGGTTCTTTTTAAGGATACGTCTGATTATAACTATATTGATGATATAGGAGGCTGAGTTGATAGTTTGATCCCAAGAAAAGATAGGTAGGTCATACTCATTTAACATGGTCTGAGGTATCAGTTGTAAAGTTATATTTCTTCTTTATATAACTCAATTATGCTGAGGGGTCATAGGAGTAGAGAAGTTATGAATGTATCCATTTAGTGAGAAAAATGATTCAAAATATTTATTTTCAAACTCATAATCATGGTCAATTTTTAAGGTATTAATTCTAAGGCCACTAAGATTCTCTATAGTCCTGGCATACTTGGTAAAGTATGAGAAAGCATTACTTTTGTGTTCTAAAAAATATACCCAAGTATATCTATATAAATCATCTACTAGAACATAAACATAGTGATTCCCATGTGACTTGAAACATGGGTTGAGAAGTTGAAGCTTCTTTCTTTAATTTAAAATAATCTCTGTGTTATTTCCCTTTTTGATAGGGGTTACATACTTTATCTTCTGGGAACTCAAGCATAGGTAGATCCCTAACTAACCCTTTTCTAGTTAGATTCCTTAGTGAGTGAATGTTTCAGTGGACTTTTCCCCTATGCCAAATCCAAGATTCTTTTTGCAATTCAGTTAAGAAAGAAACATTTTTTTTTAATTAAAGAATTTAAATCAACATCATATACATTATCATTTCTCAAATTAGTAAAAATTAATGAATGTTTTAAATCATAAACATTGAAATAATCATTATAAAATTTTACATAAAAACCATCATCAAATAAATGAGAAATACTAAGGTGATTATATTTTAAACCATAAAAAAATAAAACTTTAGAAATTAAAACTGAATAATTTTTACCGATTTGGCCTGAGCGGATGACCTTTTATTTAGCATTGTCACTAAATGTCACATGAACACTATAATCCTTGATAAGAATCTTAATGTATAAATAATCTCTGATCATATGTATTGAACAACCACTGTTCAGGTACCATACAATTTTACTAAAGGTCTTCAAAAAGATTTCTTATAAAACAAGTTTTTAATAAGAAATGATTTTGGTACCCAAATATATTTGGGTCCAGAAATTTCAGTAATCAAATATTTGGGAACCCACATTTACCTAATGGGTTTCTTATAAAATGATTGTATAATTTTATAAATAAAGAATTTATTGGGTACTTTATAAAAATTATTGATAGTTGAAATTTATGTTATGGAATTAGTAATAATGGAGCTTTTTACTATTCTCCTCTATCCAGGTTAATATCCAATTCTAGTTACATACTTAGGTGCAACTTGGTTACCAAAAATTTGAGTATGATTTTCTCTACCATTTGTAAAATTTTATTGACATTTCTTCAATTGATTATTCAATTCTTTGTGATCTGTATTCTCTTTGACTAATTGATCCTTTTTCACTTTTTCTATAGAGAGTTTAGATTTTTTTTTATTTACAGTTTGAGAATATTATCTTTTTAAAACATTGTATTTATCCTTAATCTCATTAAATTTTTCTTTAAACATGTTAAAATATTCAAATAATTATTTATTTGACATATTATCATCATCATGTTGTTAATTGTTAAAATTATCATAATTATAAAAAGGTAGAATTTTAGAAACAATATGTAAAGAAGATATCTCACTAACTTTAGTCAAGAAACACATATTTACTCTGTCAGGTTTATCTTTAGGTAAATAATCCAAATCGGCAGACCTATCTTTAAAAGCACTCCAAGTGGTCTTCATACCCATTTTGTATCTTTTTTCCTTTTCTTTATATTTTTTTATACTTAAAATTTGGATAGTCAAATTTTATGTGCACTTTCCTCTTACATTCATAACATACAACATCTTTTGAATCATTATAGTTCTTCCATTATTTCTTCCAATTTCCTCTATTGTCATACATTCCTTTATAGTTTTATTTTATATAGAATTTTTTATTCCTATAAAACTTCTTATATCTTCTAGTTAGGTAATCCATATACACATCACTATCAAATTGAGATTCACTATCACTTGAATCTAAAACTTGGAATTTCTCTTTATCTTTTTCTTTTTGTTGATTGGATGTAGTAGTCTTGAAAGCATTAGATTTTATCTTAGGCTATTCATATTATTCATGGTTAAAATTTAGCTCTTCTTTATATATCATAAGCTTTCCAATAAAATCCTTTAATGATAGATTTCTTACGTCGCACGATTCTCTGATTGAAAATGATGTTCCTATCAATATTTGTGGTATGCATCTTAGTAGTCACATGATCTAGTCCTTATCTGATAAAAGTTTTATAAGTAATCTCTTTTTCTTGAAACATTTATTAATACCAAGGTACATGTCATAAATAGGTTCATCATGCTTAAATTTAAAGTTATCATATTCAATTGTATAAGTATTAAGCTACATCTCCTCAACATTAGTAGTAAAATCATGGTAAATAGAAAAAATTTCCCAAATCTCTTATGTATTATTACGTGCAAAAATTGTGTTAAACTCTTAATATCCTAGAAAACAGTAAAGGGAATTCATAGATTTACAATTCTTATTGTAGGAAAACTATGATACATCATCCAAAGTACTTCTAGCAGTATTTGGTATAAAATATTCATTTTCTAAAGCATACCAAATATCAAAACCCATACTTTCTATATTAATTTCCATTTTAATTTTTCATTGAGCATAATTTGTACCGTTTAAAAAGGGAGTTATCTTAGTAGCAGAACCTACTTCATGATTATCCATTTAATGAACTAAATTTAGAAATGAAATAAATTTATAATGAGTAAAGACTTACTAAAATCTTAGGTAAAATAATTTAAAAACATTATTATTTCATTTTGTTTCTTGAGACTCATCCCCCATCTCTTACGGGCATGAAACTATGCTAGATGAAATACTATGAGAAATAGTCATCCCATACCGGGTATGGGTGAACATTTCAGATAATTTAGAGGACAAAACCGACCAAAGTGGAGTAATTATTTTTTAAAATTAAATTACACATTTCCTTCACTGGATAATAAAATTATTTGGAAAAATCAAATGTTGGGTTCCCCTTATTATAATTATCTATAACTTTCACTTTTAATAATGATTATATTATGTTTATTTATTTATTTTCTGTAAAAAATGAATATTTTATGAACATAATATGATGGATATGAATAAAAAATGGATGCACGCTGATCATATGAAAAAATATTATGAATATGAAGTTAAATATTTGATCATGTTTACAATAGAGCATGCATACAACCCTTCTAAAATCCTTTTTCCATGTTTACATTGTTATTATTCAAGAAAATTATTATGTAGTAGTTAGATTTTTTCCATGGAATAGATCAAAGATATAAAAATTGTACCAAATATGGGGAAAACTGAACGTGTACAATGATAGGGATGATAATGTGGTTTATGGATCATTTGATAAAAATACCAGTGTAAATGATGATGGAGATGACATGAAAAAAATGATAATTTCAATTTAATAAGTCCTTCATGATTTTCCAATGCTGTTTGGAAATTTAAATAGCTATCTTAAGAGACCATTTTATATTGGTTGTACTAAATAAAAAAAATTATCAGTTTTATCGAAGTTATATAATTTAAAATCTGACAGCTGATGGAGGGACATCATCTTTACAAAACAAATTGATATACTGAATGATACTCTTCACAAAGAAAATGAATTTACATATTGAACATACGATTCCAAACAAATATTTCTCATGTCAAACCAACACATGATGTGACCAGTATCAATCAAATTTCATGTTTTTAGTTTAAAATGATATTTTATGAAAAATCATAAGTGAAATTTAGAAAACCTTGAAAACACATTCATATTGTCTTTGAAATTTATTACAATGGACAATGAGTTATTTTAGATGAGTATGAATTAGAAACACCTCAATCCAACACACAGTATGATCGGTATGACTCTAAGTGTTTCATTTTATTTAAAATTAAAATTAATTTTAGTAAAAAAGAATCTTAACATTCTCAAAACTAAGAAAATAAATTTAGATAGTTTTTATACTTTAGTAAAATAATCCATAAGTAGTTATTTATGTGTAGGAATCATAAAAACCTTAATCAGATACCCTATATACATGATATGACTCAAAGTGTCCGTTATTAGTTTAAAACTAACATATTTTTTTCAAAAAGTGTCACTCCCTAAAAACTAAGAAAACATGCTCGGATATCCACGATAACTTAGGAAAATGATTCATAAGGGATGATTGATTTTAAGGAATTGGTATCACATCAAACTTACACACAATGTGACTGATATGACTCAATGTTTTTGTTTTCAGTTTAAAATGATATTTTAGTAAAAAAACACTAATGACATACTCAAAACTAAAAAAACACATTAATTTTAATGTTCTGTGTTTTGAACCGGATGAAAATGCGAAGGAAATTAAAATTTTTCTGTTAACTGGGAAGGTTGGTTTTAAAACTGAGCGTCATAACTTTTTTATTTACGATAGTTGACACTGCGATGTGTCTTTTAAATAAAATTTATTAAATTAATTAGATTAAAATAAAGATGGAAACAAATTAAATTAAGGGTAAAAGCCTTATTATAACTTTGAAATATTCTATATAATTTTTTTAGAGTTAAACAATGAGTCAACATAGGGTTCTGAGACCCATAGACTATCAGCGTTGATAGAATAAAAATATTAAATTTATTTTATTCATACGTATGTGTGTTTTTTAAATGAAATACCTCTAAAACGGTGTGTTGTATGAGGAATTAGAGTCCACCGTTAGGTCTGGAATGCCGGTTTTACACTAGAAAGGGTATAACATTGATTCACATCAGGTGTTTGGAACCCTCGCACATAATAATACCATCCTTATTTTAAATTAAAATATTATTCCGATTTTTTAAAAATAAATAATTATTTTCCTCACAAATGGTGCGTTGAATGAGAAATATTACATCACCGATAGTTCTGCGACGTGAGGTTTACCCGAGGTAGGGTATAACTTTTTTGAGCATCCGATGTTTTTTCAGATCGTATCCGATGATAATTTATTTGGGTTATAAATAATTTTTATTGGGAAATTAGAAATAATAATAATTTTATTATTAATATATTTTTTTGAAGACAAAAAATAAAAAATGCACTTTCAAAATTAATAAACTGTGTCGCGGTATAAATAATAATAGGAAAATGTAATAAATGTGTTATTATTAATTGTTCAAATTAAATACAAATGCGCAATCAATATTTATTTAATAACTGTTATCCTCTTTTTAATGGTTTCTGTTTTTAAATTATTAATGATGTCATTGATGATTTATATTAAATAATAATAATTTTAATTATAGTTATTATTATTAGTTTGGGACAAAAACATTTATGTATATATATATATGTGAAGTATATCTCTATATATATATGGTGATTAAATATATATAGTTATATATACATGTGTAGATGTATATATATATATAACACGTATATACATGCGTGGATATTTATTATTGGGTTAGATAAAATATTATTAATTACAATAATAAATGCTTTTAATGTATCAACTTAAATCAAGGTGAGGAACATTTATGTTTTTAGTCGAAGTATTTAAAGCGACCCAGGGCACACACCTGTGCACCCTGTTACGGGTCCCGGTAGGCTATTAAAATTAATTAAACAATTTTTCAGGCTTTATGAAAAATATTATGTCCTACCCTAACACAACATTCAAGTTAAAAATAATTAAAAATCATTAAAATAGATGGAAAATGAATGAAAATAAATAATAAAATTAAAAGAAGGAATGAGAAGAATAGAAAAATAATTAAGAATGGGTCTAAACATTATTATTATTATTTTTATTTTCCTTTACTTACCTTTTTTTATTTTTATTTTGTTTTATTTTACTTTTTCCATTATTCTTTTTTCCCTTTTCTTTTTATTTCGTTCTATTATTTCCTCCCCTCCTCTCCTCACCTATCTTGTGTGTGGCACACCCTTCTCCATATGTGGCTCACTACCCATTTCTAGCTTCGAAAGATCACCACTTCTCCATTCGTCATCTGTTTTCTTTGCCGCCAGGTGCATTTTGAAACACTCGATAATCCTTAGACTAGTGCAGAAAACATTTTTAAGGTCACCATTTTTGACGTCAGTTATATATAACCGACGTGAAAATATTTTATATGTGATTTTTTACGTCGGTTATTTTATAACCGACGTAATAAATATTGAGAGTAAATTTTTTACATCGGTTATAAAATAACTGACGTTAAAAATGAGGTGTCTAAGTACTTTTTACATCAATTATTTTATAAACGACGTAAAAAACCAACACGCGACATTTTTTATGTTGGTTATAAAATAACCAACGTAAAATATGAGGTATCTAATGACTTTTTTACATCGGTTATTTCATAACCGACGTAAAAAAAGCGACAGCTGGGGCATTTTTGATGTCAGTTATTTGATAACCGACGTAAAAAACCAAAATGCAGAAGTTTTTACGTCGGTTATATTATAACTAACGTAAAAAACCAACACCCAACTGTTTTTATGTTGGTTATAAAATAACCGATGTAAAAACTGTGGTTTATGATGTGTTTTTTATGTCGGTTATAGAATAACTGACGTAATAAACCAACACACGGCTATTTTTTACGTCGGTTATAAACGAACCGATGTAAAAAATGCGGTATCTGATACATTTATAACATCAGTTATTATAATAACAGACGTTATAAATGTAATAAAATAGTTTATAACATTGGTTATTAAATAACTGACATTATAAAACATTTAAAAAATTTATCACCCCCCGTGGATTTTCTTTTCTGATTTTTCGACCGACAGACCTACGACTCATCTCTCTCACAGGGAAAACCTAGAATCTACTCTTCAATATCATTTCATTATACTCATTTTTCCATCATCGTTTATCATCTTTACTCTCATCGGATCTATCATCTCCACTCGCAACACTTTGGTAAGCCTCCCATGACTTTACTTCGTTCGTTTTTTCCCGTATAGTCTATATTTACGTTTTGCGATTTTTTTTGTTTAAACTAGGTAAGAATATTTGATTTAGAACCCTCTTACCTCATTTTTCCATCATTATCTTATTTATTATCACTAGATCTATTAGATCGACTTGCAATATTCAAGTAAGCCTCACCTACTTCTATTTCATTTGTTTTTGTTTCACAGATGCCCTACATTTATGGTAATATTTATCGTCATTGACAACTAATGATCTCATTCACCTATATTACTACAATTTATATCTGAACCATTGTGATAAACCCATTCCGTGTACCCGCGTGATTTATTTTATAAGTATATATGGTTTTTCATGGTGGAATGTTTGTTTTGGATCCGTGGTTGTTTCTATTTTGGGAATCAATTTTTTTTGTTCCATAAAATATTTATGTCTCTTATTCTCGTGGACTATTATAAGTCTTCATATGCTATTAAAACTCGATTCATTGAAAAATAGATCATTTTAGACTAGTAGGAGATACAGTTAATGGTTCTCATTTTGAATAATGGCATGATACCAAAACTAGTAGCTTGAGGTTAAAATCCCTAGATATGCCAAAACTAGTAGCTTGAGGTAAAAATCCCATGGTTTTAGGGGGCTATATAGAGGGTTAGGGGTTGTCTAAGGTGTCCATGGAGGTAGGGGGTAGTCCATTGGTGTGTGTGTGTGTGTGGGGGGGATGTCAAGAGGGTTGGGGTGGGGGTGGTGTCCAGGAGGGGTGGGGGGTGCTGTCAAGAGGGGTGGGGGCTGTCCAGGGGGTGGGGGGGGGGGGGGGGGGGGCTGTTTAGAGGTGTGGGGGATATCCAAGGGGGTGGGGGTGGTGTTCAGAGGGTTCTGGGGGCTGTCTAGAGGGTTGGGGGGGGGGTGTCCAGGGTGTCCATAGAGGTGGGGGGGGGGGGGGTAGTCTAGGGGTGTGTGTGTGTGTGTGTGGGGGGGGGGGGGGGGTCCAGGGGGTGGGGGTGTCGAAGGGGGTGGGGGGGGGGTGGGGGTTGTCCAATGGGGTGGGGTCCTATCCAGAGGGTTTGGGGGGTTGTCTGGGGGGGTGGGGGCTGTCCAGAGGGTTGGGTGGGGGGGTTCCATGGGGGGTGTCCAAGGGGGTAGGGGGTGGGGTGGTGTCCAGGAGGGGTGGGGGTGTCCAAAGGGGTATGGGGGTGCTGTCTAGAGGGGTAGGGGGATGTCCAGGGGGTGGGTGGAGGGGGGGGGGGTGCTGTCCAGAGGGGTGGTGGGTTATCCAAGGGGGTGGTGGTGTTCATGGGGTGTCCAAGGGGGTGGGGGTTGTGTCCAGAGGGTTGGGGGTGTCCAGGGTGTCCATGGATGGGGGGGGGGGGGCAGTCTTGGGGTGTGTGTGTGTGTGGGGGGGGGGGGGGGGGGTCCAAGGGGGTGGGGGTGTCGAATGGGGTGGGGGCTGTCCAAGGGGGTGGGGCCCTGTCCATAGGGTTTGAGGAGTTTTCTGGGGGGGGGGGGTTATCTAGATGGTTGGGGGTGTCTAGGGGGTTTCCAAGGGGGTAGGGGGTGGGGTGGGGGGGGGGGTGTCCAGGAGGGTGGAGGTGTTCAAGGGGGGTGGGGGTGATATCTAGAGGGGTGGGGGGATTTCCAGGGGGTGAGGGGCTGTCCAGAGGGGTGGGGGATGTCCAAGGGTGTGGTGGTGTCCCGGGGGAGTCCAAGGGGGTGGGGGTGGTGTCCAGGGGGTGGGGGGCTGTCCAAGGGGGTGGTGGTGTCTAGGGGGTGTCCAAGGGGGTGGTGGTGTCCAGGGGGTGTCAAAGGGGGTGGTGGTGGTGTCCAGGGGGTGGGGGGCTATCCTAGGGGGTGGTGGTGTCCAGGGGGTGTCCAAGGGGGTAGGGGATAAGTGTCTGTTGGGATTTACTATTGCATCGTGGTTTGTGAGATTATGACATGACGATTATATTGTTTCATGGATATTAGTGTTGCAATATGATTCTATTTGGTTATATATAATTTGACCATTCATCGACTATGATAAAATTATGGGTTATGGGGGAGACCATGTCGTGGTTTTCAAATATGCATAGTTATCCTGACCCCATTGTGCCATGATTATTGGCTTTACATTGTGATTTTCTCCATCTGAGTTTTTATTTTAAATTTAATGTGATTCTCAGGTTTACTCCATTTTCTTCAATTTTATTTCAACGATTGGAGGCCCTATGGGTTTCTTTGATTCCATGGAATTTAAAACTATTATATCTAACTATATTTTATTTTTAAAATCATATTCAAGCATATTTTTTTAAATACGCATAGATTTGTTTTATATTTCAAAAATTTTCACATTCAAATTATGATTTTTTTCATATAAACATATATTTTTCATCTCAAAAAGATGTATAATTTTGATATTTGTTATAGGTAATAATGATTCGAATTTATATTAAGGAACATCAAATGAGCTATGAATATGAGGAATGTGTTGATGCCTTTATGGAATTTTCTAAACGAAATTTTCCAAGTAGTGAAATTGTTTTCTGTCCATGCCTGAAATGTTTGAATATGAAGGAGTTGAAAAGTAGAGAGGTAAAAGATCATCTGATTTGTCATGGTTTTAATCCAAGTAACAGCCCTTGGATTTGGCATGGTGAAACTATACGAAATGTCACTGATGATGATGATTTACAATATGGAGACTCCGATGGAATTGAAGAAATGATTCATGATATTGCAGCAGAACAAATTGAGATAGAACCGACAGTTGCACGTCTATATGGTGATGCTGAAAATCCATTATATCCTGGTTGTACAGAGATTACGGTTTTGTCGGCGGTGTTAAGATTGATTAACCTGAAGGAGAAACATGGATGGAGTGACATAAGTTTTACAAAGCTGCTACAATTGATGAAATACATTCTTCCAAAAGATAATTATCTTCCAGATTCACATTATAAGGCCAAGAAAATATTACGCCCGATGGGATTGGGATACTAGAAAATACATGCCTGTCCGAATGACTGTTTGATATATAAGAAGGAATATGAATTTCTGTCAGAGTGTCCTAAATGTGGGACATCATAGTATAAGGTGAAATAAAAAGCACAGGCTGATGTAGAGATTACAAAGATCCCTTAAAAGGTATGTTGGTATCTTCCTATAATCCATCGTTTCAAATGTTTATTTTCTAATTCACATGATGCAAAAAGGTTATGATGGCATGATGATGAGCGGTTATGTGATGAAAAAATATGTCATCCAACTGATTGTCCACAATGGATGAAAATTGATGAGCAATATCCTACATTTGGAAATGAAATTAAAAAATCTCAGACTAGGGTTGTGCACAGATGGAATGAATCCATATCAGACCCTTAGTAGCACACATAGTTCATGGCCTGTTTTATTGGAAATTTACAACCTCTCTCCTGAAGTTTGTATGAAGTGAAAATATCTCATGTTCAGTATAATGATCTTTGGTCTGAAGTAACCTGACAACGATATTGATGTTTTCTGGTCACCGTTGATTGATGATTTGAAACTTTTATGGGAAGATGGTATTAGGGTGTATGATTCTTATAAAATTGAATATTTTCAACTACATGAAGTGCTTTTGTTCACTATAAATGACTTCCCAGCATATGAAAATTTGTCTTGATACAGTGTTAAAGGGCATAAAGCATGTCCAATTTTCGAACAAGAGACGTCATATTGTCAATTTCATCATGGGAGGAAAACAATGTACATGGGCCATCAAAATTATTTTCCCATGGATGACTCTTATACAAGACTAAAAAGGCATTCAATATCCTACAAGAATTTCATATTGCTCCAAAACCTATATCCCCTGATCTGTATTTTGAGAGGGTGAAAAACCTTGATGTGACATTGGGAAAGACACAAAAATATTGTAATGATAGAAATATTTGGAAGAAAAGGTCAATATTTTTTGAGCTACCATATTGAAGATATCATGAAGTTAAACATAATATTTATGTCATGCTCATGGAGAAGAATATCTGTGATAGTTTGATTGGAACATTGTTAGATATTAAAAGAAAGAAAAAAGATGGGTTGAATGCAAGATTAGACTTACTATCAATGGGAATACGTTTGGAGTTAGCTCCCACATCTAATGAAAGATGAACATTTCTTCCCCCAACTTGTCATACATTATCAAAAAGGGAGAAAATTAGTTTTTGTCAATGTCTTCATTATATCAAAGTGCCTCAAGGTTATTCTTAAAATGCAAAAAAATTTGTCTCATTGAAGGACTTGAAGTTGATTGGTATGAAATCTCATGATTGTCACGTCATGACACAACAACTTCTACAAGTTGCATTGCGTGGAATATTTTCCATCCGTATTAGAAAGACTATAATTATGTTGTGTGTTTTTTTTCAATTCAATTTGTAATAAGGTGATTGATGTGAATGCTTTGAACATTTTGGAAAAGGATGCATTTTTTATACCTTGTCAATTGGAAATGTATTTTCCTCCAACTTTTTTTGATATAATTGTGCATTTAATGATTCATCTGGTTCGAGAAATAAAGCAATCTGGACTTGTATATCTTAATTGGATGTATCCTTTTGAAAGGTATATGAAAATATTGAAGGGGCATGTTAAGAATCCATATCGACCTGAAGCCTCCATTATTGAGAAGTATATTTTTGAGGAGGTTGCAGAGTTTTTTACGAGCTACTTGGCTGCGGCACAACACATAGGTTTGACTCCATCTCACTATGAATGAGTAAATAATGAGGGAAAGGGGATTCGTGGCGTGAAAGTCAAATCATTGTCAACTAAATAGATGAAGAAGTTAGAATCATACATCTTGAATAACATAGCTGATGCTCAACCGTATATCACATTGCATAATAATGAGTTGAAAAAATGTCATCCAAATAATAATGAAATGTGGATTTTGAATGAGAAAAACAAAACATTTTTGTCATGGTTTAAAAAGACCTTTCTTGGTAGATCATATGTATCAGAGAAATTAAAATGGATAGTGGGTGGTCCATGTTTAAATGTGATAACATGGTCTGATTATGATATTAATGGCTATACATTTCATACGAAAGCTCAGGACAATAGAAGTGCAGTTCAGAATAGTGGTGTATTGGTGTTTGCAGAAGCAATGCATTTTTCTAGTGTTAAGGACAAAAACCCAATTTCTGCATCAAGTGCATATTATGGAGTGATTGAAGACATATGGGAGGTGGATTACATTAAAAATAAAGTTCCTATTATTAACTGTAAATGGTTTATCGGTAACAACAGTGTCAGACACGATGAATTTGGAATGACAGTTGTTAATCTGAATAGATTGGAAGACACAACTGATTATTTTATAACGAAAACACATGAAAAACAAATTTTCTATGTATTAGATCAATCAGATATGCAGTGGGCTGTTGTTTTACAGGGAAAAAACAATATGTTGGTGAGGATGAACTTGATGAAGATGCTGATTTACGTGAGATCCCTAATTCCATAGAAATATTAATAGAACATAATGATGATCATGTTGAAGACATGGTTTGTGCCATAAGGAACGATCACGGCGAAGGATTTGGGAAAAAAATCTGCCTGTACATTCCTAAAATTACAGGTAACATTTGTTTATTTCTTGTTTACATTTATTATTTTCATAAAATGGTAGACATTGTAAGTTTTTTATTTATTAGAACATGTATTAAAACAAAATAATTATCATTTTTTGTTTGTTTTATTTTTTTTAGTTTACTTTATCATGTTTACCATTACATTAATTATATATCTATTGTTTTTGTTCAGTGAAAATTAGTTTACTATGTTTACCAGGTTTAACAGGTTTACCATGTTTTAATTTTGTTTAGTTTACTTTATCATGTTTACCATTACATAAATTTTATATCTATTATTTTTTTCAGTGACAATTACTTTACCATGTTTACCAGGTTTACCATGTTTACCATGTTTACCATCTTGACTATCTTTACCATATTTACCATTGTTTAACATGCTTACCATATTAACCATGTTTACTATTACGTAACTTAGTAAAATTTTATATTTTCTGATTATAGTAGTATTAAAATATTTGAATTTGTGTATTTTTTAACTAATGTTTTTTTTATTTGAAGGATAATGACAGATCAATCAGTTGATCAACCACATGATTATAGGGATGGGCATTTGGTCATACCTCTGGGGAGGAACATTCAAATGCTCCTCTTGATGTTCCCCAATCTTCCTCATGTGCTCCCATTACTATAAAGAATTCAAGAGTTGGTAAACATGGGTGCACATGTTTACCAAAATTATCATTTACCCATACGCAGGATCAGAGGATACTCGTTGAGTTTGATGAGGATGATATTCCTAGAGGTCCAAATGCAAAATATTTTAAGAGTTCTGTATCCACTGAGGGTAAGAGCAAAGTAACCATTTTGTATGATGACTGGAGAAGTGTGGAAAAATAGATAATCTCTTAGTTGTGGGAGAAGATTTTGGTAATATCTTTTGCTATTGTTTTCCTGTTATTTAAATGTTTCTAGTATATATAATTTTTTTAACTTCTTCTTTATCATATGACATTTGATATTCCTGATACTGGAGGAGTCAGGGAGAAATTCTTATCAATGGCTGCTAGGAGATGGACGGATTCCAAATCAACCCTCACATCTGATTTCATTTTTGGTCATAGGAGTCATGAAAATCCATGTCGTATATATCATTTCATAGATAAAGAAACACGGAGACAATTTGTTGAAAGTAGAAGAAAAGAATCATTTTTCGTAAGGGCAATGTAATCATTTATAAGCTTTCTTATATAAATGATCTTATTAATATTTTTTTTAATGATTTATTATTCTTAATTTACAGCAAACAAATAAATGTTATCAGGAGATCCAATCTAAAAATGTATACCCTCATAGTTTATCTCGGGGAGGGTATACATTATTGGAAGAACAAATGATGGTGGAAAAATTACAAAAACAAACAGCTAAGTCTTCAAGCTCTAGAGAGGTGGCCCCTCCATCCCCTCCATCTAGACATGAAAAATAAAAGAGAGCTCAGATGGGAAAAAAGGGCAATATATTTCGGAAGATTCGAGAATTGTAGATGAGAGAATTGTAAGATATCAATTTTATTTATTTATGTTAACTATTTTCTTCATATAATTTCAATCATTATAGAAATGTTGAATTAATTAAAACATGATTATCTTGAGGAGAAGAGCTCATATGGGGTATTTATAGCTGCTGGGAGGCAATATATTTTATCTTTAGCACTGGGAAAGCCTGAACATCCTAGTCGTGTATAAGTATATCCGACAGGTGTATCGGTAGGAAAAGTGTTGCAACATTCCTCAACTACTTATGATGAGGGTGTTTATAAAAAAATAGAATCCTTGGAAGCTGAAGTTCATAATATTAATGCGACGATGGAGGAAAATATTAGAGCGTCGGTATAGTCTATGTTTGTAGACATGCACAGACAATTTTAGACTGCAGATCCCACTCATCCACCTACCCTTGCAGACCCCATTACTTATCCTCCACCTCTGCCAGTAGCTCACACTCCCCCGCCTCAGCCCACAAACCTCATTTTTTATCCTAATCCTCCACCGTAGCTTCCTACTTATTGGGAGTTGTATGTTGATGATCCTAAACACCATATAGTTGTATATGGATTGATATATTGTATAGGAGATACAGTTCATCATCAAAAATTAGAGGTATAGAATCAGAGGGTCATTGTACATGATATTATAGATAGATCAGACCGAGTACCATTACCTATAGATGAGGTGACGACTGTTGGACATAGTATCATCCATTTTTTAATTTGCCCATCAAGACTTCTCCGACTCATTACCATAGAGGTATGTATGTTATATCTTCTATTTTATTTTTTTTTATTAAATTTGTTTTATCATTTGAAAACTAATATATTTTTCTATTAATTTTTACAAGAATACTTCAAAGGTAAGGAAATAATGTATAGATAACAACAAAGACAAATGGCTATGACATCAGATACAAATTCAAGTGGTTTTGACAGATTGTCAAGATATTCAAATTTTTTGTTGGATCATTATGAGTTTCCAATGGAATCTCATATTTGTGTACATGCAATAAATGTGTGGATTATGAAAGCTGATATCATGGAGATTGTTACTAGAGATAAGTTGGGCATTAACGTGGTGTAAATTTTTTCCATGTAAGTATTAACACCTTTTCCCTACGTTATATTTATTAAAAATGTATACTTATGTCTGTTTTGAATTAGGTATCTTTAAAAAATTTGTGAGAAGAATGAGCGGATATATGTATATATGTTCATGGACCTTCATTTGATTTCCCCTAAAGCATTTGCATTGGATGAGGAATAAATAATTGTTTATATTTCTGAAATATTTGAACATAATATAGTCACAAAATGATAGATGATTCCTTTTTGTGAGAGGTATGAAACACATCTCTCTCAATGAGTTCATTATCCTTTAACATAATAAACCACTAACCTTAATTTTTTTTATCAGTGATCATTGGATGTTAGGGGTTTTTTCCCAAGGGAGAAGACACTTTATTGGATATGCTCATTCCATGGTGATGTGCGGGAAATTTTTATGAAAATGTTGGAAAAGTAAGTTTCAATTTTTCAATAGTTTTCTATATTATAATGAATTTTAAATTTATCTCATTCGTATTATTTTCTAATAAGGAATGGGTCTACTTTCGAAAAAACACAAAGAAAAGGAGTGCGAAGATCATGTATGTAAATGTAAAGGTAAATATCCATTTATAATTTGTAATATTTGACTTATTACATAAAAATAATAAATTGAATTTACAATCATTAAACAGATTTTTCATGAACAACAAGACCTCATCGAATGCGGATATTATATGTTAAGATTTATGTATGAAATAATAACAATTGGGAAAATTGTGTACTTTGACCTGGTAAGATTTCCTTTTAAGCTTTTCCATAATATTTCATTTTATTTAATCATTATACACGTTAACTACTATCCTTTTAATTTGTAGCTATTTGATGACCCTAAAACCTATAGTGTTGAAGATATCAAACACTTACAAGTGGAGTGGTCAAATTATTTTACAGGTTTGATGGATTTTTAATTTTTTGTAGTGTAAAATGTAATTTTGAATACTGTCATTGTAATGGTGTATTTGGTATTCGTTTAGGTTGGATTTAGTTTTTTTAAGTTGAAATTGTAAGTTTTGAATGTTATATATGTGAATGTTTAATTTTTCTCTACTTCTTGTTTTGGTCTACTTATGATGGTTTTTCTGGTATGGATTCTGGTCTGGGGGGGAGGGGTTCCAAGGGTGTGGGGGGGGGATTAAATGGGGTGGGGGTATCTAGGTGTGTGGGAGGGATGTCTAGTGGAGTGGGGGGGTATCCTGGGTGTCCATGAGAGTGGGGGGGGGGCAGTCCAGGGGGGTGGGAGCATTTTCAGGAGGGTGGAAGGGCTGTCTAGGGGAGTGGGGGCTATCTAGGGGGTGTCCAGGGGCATGGGAGGGCTGTCCAGTGGGGTGCGAGGGGGGGGGGGGGGTCCAGGGCATCCATGGGGATGGGGGGAGGGTAGTCCAGGGGGTGGGAGAGGAGGCGCCACCATCCCTCAGGGGGCTGAAGGCCACTGGAAGGTACTCATCACTCCCATATTTGAAACATTTTGATATCTCATGCTTTGCAAGTGGGAGTGATGAGTAACTTCTAGTGGCATGCCCCTTGAGGGATGGTGGCGCCTCCTCTCCCAACACCAGCTGTCCAGGGGCTGTCCAGGGTGTGGGGGGTAGTGCAGGGGTGTCCAGGAGGTGGTGGGGAAGTCCAGGGGTGTGGGGGGTGTCCAAGAGGCTAGAGGGGTTGTCCAGGGGTGTTGGGGGCTGTCCAGGGGGTGGGGGGAAGTCCATGGGTGTGGGGGTGTGGTGGGGGCTGTCCAGTGGGTTGAGGGGGTTCTGGTATGTTTTTGGTAACTTTTTGATCTGTTTTGTGTGTGTGGGGGGCTTTCCAGGGGTGTGGGAGTGCTATCCAGGGGGGGACAGGAGGGTGGGGGGATGTCCAGGGGGTGGTGGTGATGTCTATGGGTGTGGGGGGGGGGGGGGGGGAATTCCAGGGGTGGGGGGGGTGTGGTGGGGGCTGTCCAGTGGGGTGAGGGGGTTCTAGTCTATTTTTGGCAACTTTTTGGTCTGTTTCAGGGGTGTGGGAGTGCTGTCAAGGGGGTGGGGGGGGGGGGTTATACAGGAGGGTTCATGGATGTCCAGGGGGTGGTGGTGATTTCCAGGGTTGTGGTGGGGGCAGTCCAGTGGGGTGAGGGAATTGTGCTATGTTTTTGGTAACTTTTTGGTCCTCTTTAAGGAGTGTGGGAGGGCTGTCCAAGGGTGTGGGAGTGCTTTCCATGGTGTGGGGGGTCTACATGAGGGTGGGGGGTTGTCTAGGGGTGTGGGGGGCTGTCCAGGGGGTGGTAGGGATGTCCAGTGGTGTTTGGGGCTATCCAAGGGGTCGGGGGCAGTCCAGAGGTGTGGGGGTGTCTAGGGGTGTGGTGGGGGCTATCGAGTGGGGTGAGGGGGGCTGTCCCGGGGTGTGGTGGAAGGATGTCATGTGGGGTAAGGGGGACTGTCCAAGGGGTGGTGGGGGGCTGTCCGGTGGGGTAAGTTTAAAATGTTTTCAATGTAAATGCTTAATTTTGCTTTGGTTCTTATTTTGGTCTACTTCTGTTTTTCTAGTATGAATTCTTGGTTTGGTTTCTGGTTGTTTCTGGGGAGAGCAGAGGAATGCTTTCTTTTTTTTAAAAAAAATTGGTTTTTTCACATCAGTTATTTAATAATCGACGTGATAATCACCCCCACTGGTTTATCACGTCAGTTATTTAATAATCGACCTTATAAATCATTTTCTAGGTGTTTATCATGTCGGTTATTAAATAACCGATGTGATAAACACCCACCACCACTAGTTTATCATATCGGTTATTTAATAACCGACGTGATAAACCACCACCCCCCGATTTATCACATCAGTTATTAAATAACTAATGTGATAAACCACTGGAAAATGGTTTATCACATCGGTTATGTAATAACCGACATGATAAACCCTCCCCACTAGTTTTTCACGTCGGTTATTTAATAACCGATGTGATAAAAGCCTGGGAAGTGGTTGATCACGTCGGTTATTTAATAACCGACGTGATGAACTCTACGATGTTATGTTTTTGATGTCTGTTTTTAAATAACCGACATGAAAAACAGTATTTATAACGTCGTTTGTATTAATGTCGGCTAAAAACCGATGTAAAAAATAAAAATTAACTGAAATAAATGACTCTTTTTGCACTAGTGTTACACCACACACTAAGAATCATATAATCTTCTTCTCTATCCTTAGCGTAATTCACCATGGAAGAACTTTACCATATTTTTGGGTTTTTCTAAAATCATTCATTTTCTTCCATTTTAGGTCAAATCCAAGCCTACTGTGGATCATAGGATCATCTATAACCATAAGGTAGAGAATATACTCTCTTTCCCTCAGTTTTGTTGTGATTTATAAAAATGAAATGTTGTGCCATTAATTGGTGCCTGCTGGCTTTGTCCCAATTCACCCAAATTATATAATTTATTTGTTTCACCCTGTTGTTTCAGCCCTATTGTTCTCGAATTAATTTGTTTGATTTTTTATAATGTGGTCGGACACCCATTGGGTGTGCTGACATGGTCGGTATACTTTCCATTAGCTAGGTTTTTAATTTAATTAACTGCATGTGTTTTATAGCCTATTTATGTGATGTTTAATTTAAATAATTAATTTACATTAATTATGACCTTTGAAATTGTTAAGTCTTTGGTAGTTGGTTGTGTTAATTTATTTATTTATTTAAAAGTGCATTTATCTTCTTATGTTGATGCAGAACTTTTCCTTATTAAGATTGTTATGCTGAAATAATTGATTTTTCACAATGTGATGTTTAATTTAAAAAATAAATGTAGATTAATTATGAACTTTGAAATTTTTGGATCTTTGGTAGTTAGTTGTGCTAATATATTTATTTATTTAAAAGTTAATTTTATCTACTTATGTTGATGTGGTACTTTGCCTTGTTAATATTTCTATGCTGGAATAGTTAATTTGCACTATGTGATGCATGGGTGAGCCTATTTAGTTTCAAGATGCAATTATATATGTTGATGTCATATATGCTTCTTTGAAAAATTTAATTAAATTCAATATGGGGAAAGAAGGTAGGTCCTGTATTAAGGTCCACATTTAGACACTTCGTTCTTGAATGATTACCTCTATGTGTTGGGGACGGTGTCATTGGATTTACCAGACCGAGACTTCCCTGGGATTTCTATTACTTATGAGTGATACCAGTTCCAAAAGGGCCCATCGGGACAGATTCAATGGAAATTTGGCTAAGCCAGCCTCAGATGATGCTTGAACTCTTTTTTCAAAATTGGGATGGACTCAGGGTAAAGCCATACCTCGAGTGATACTTGGTCTTTCGAAAGATTTCCTTGGATGAACTTGATCGTATTTGATAATTTGATGGATGTTCCACAATGATACCTTCATGATGGGATCATACTCTAACTCTCCTCTTTAACTTTAAAAATGATGCACTAAAGGTTTATATTAATGTCACTTGAGCTTCTTGAGATTTGAAATATTCTTCTGGTATGTTGAAGAACACCTGTTTGACACTTGACTAAGAGCCCAAGTTAAAGCCCAATCTTGGGGTATGCATCTCCCTTGTTTTACCATCCTTTTTCAGGTTGTATATATATGTATATGTGAATTCTACTTACAGGTACTCTTTTCCAACTTCCATCATAGGCTGAAGCAGGTGATTAGGCATGGGTGGTTCTTGGAACCTGGGTCGAGTTATTTATTTTATTTCACTTAATTAATTATTATAAATTTTTATATAATGGCACACTGCATTTTATCATTACAAAAAATTTAAAGGTTTAGAAACCTTAGGTGTCAGCCTACTGGGATTTTATCCCACACCCTACTCAGGCGTCATTGACACCTGAGTAGATTACTTGCCTGCAGGTACCGAAAAAGGGAAGCATGCTGCTCTTGATGCATGATTATTTGGTGCCGCTTAGGATGGAGACAAGGTAAGAGGATTGAGACTTTATCATGATTCAGTTTTTTCTTTGTGTCTTTTCTTTTAGATGATAGTATGCTTGAGTTCTATTTTCCGTACTTTCAGTTTAGACAGACATCACGACATGACATTATTTTGTGAGCTTTCGCACTTGATTATTATTTATTTGGATTATTTATATTTCTTCTTCTGTAGCTTATTCATTTATATTATTTCTCTATATATTATTAATTGTTGATTACTTCCAAAATAAAAATAATTATTACCATTGAGGTCACAGTCTCCCCCTTGGACAAAAAAGGACCTCACTACTAGTTGGAAACCTCTAGCATCCGGGGAGATGCTCTTGAGGTCATGTAACCCACCGGTACAGCCACCGTCTTTGAGGTGAGTTGGGTCGGGACATTACAAAGTGATATCAAAGGCGGTATTTTCATTTTTCTTACTGTTTTGGGATGGTAGATAGGAGACTAGGAATTTATTGGCACTTGGTTAATAGTCATACTTGGGAATGATCACCCCATGTACGAGAAATGACCAAGTGGCCCGGGTTGGTATTGCTGCTCATGCCTTTTGTTGTTACAATTGAAATGATTTCACCTCGAGTGATTAGTGTAATTTCTTCTACTTATGAATTTATGGAATTTATTATATTTTACCCTTGTCCTGTTAAGGTAAGGACGAAGCACTGCATGCATCATAATAGGCACATAGAAATTCACATGCCATGTATAGTTCCATTTCATGTAGTTTCATTTTAGGTTTCCCCTTGATTAAAATTGTGTTCCTTGAATATAAGAAATTTATTGTAATTATTTATCATGTCTTTTTAGATACCATGTTTTAGTGATATATTTATCAAGTTAGCCTATTATCATTCTTCCTGTTTAATACCATGTTTTAATTGTATCATGAATCTATGCCTATTAGCATGTCTTTGTGATAAAAATGTTATGCTTCTATGATTAAAACATGTCTCTCTCTATTAGATTCTTATAGTGACATGCTAGTTTGTTTTTTATGTAATTGGTTTCTTTTCTAACATTTATTGGTTGCCTTTGAATGGGAGCCAAAAGCCAAAAAATTTAAAGTGTATATTCACTTAATCAGTTGATAGCCACCCATATATCTAGGACGATATGTGTTTTGAGTATGTTATATTTTCAAATGAGTTGGTAAACTACCTGAAGGAACAACTAAGACCAAGTAGGCTAGTTGATTCATGTTCCTTATGAGATAACTTGGTATGAGAGTTGTGACTCTAAATCGTTAATCAACTATTTTTGGGTTTTATTCTAATGAACCCAGGTCAGCTTAGTGGGACCCTTGTAGGTCACCTTATCTTCTAAAAAGGAAAATTATGTTATAGAATGCCTACTTAAGGCTGATATTTTAATTAATGTAAAATGTTTTAAAATGGAGTTTTATAAAACTTTCTTATTTTTCCCTTGAGGCATTGGTTAAGATCAAGTACCTTGTGTTTTGTTTTGAAAAAGGGAACTTGATGTTTTTATTAAATCTTTTGATGATTAAATATTAAAAATTATTAAATATAAAGGACATGGATATGGAACCTGTAGCAATTTTATTGGTTTAATACCCTAGTATAGAAGTAGTTTGAGTTTCTACTTGAGTTGTTTTGGAATAGAACCTTTCGCATGCCGTTGTCCCTATTCATACGACTTGCTTAAAATGACACCCTTGTTCGGATAGGTGGTCATGTTTTCCTTGACCTTTGTTTTGGGCATGAGCATCGAGTAATTCTCTTTTCTATCTGGTTAGGCATGCCTTGTGAATGGTTAACTGCTTCATAGTTTGTTCGACCCTCTCTTGTCCACAGTGATAGATGACTTGGTACTTCTTCATCCCTATTAAAAGTCATCTTGCTTCTGTATAACCTTAGGGTAGTATGCATTCACACACACGGTGTTTTCGAGTGCTTAACTATGTGCGAAACCGGTTGAGTTCATTGTAATTGTAAAGTATTGTGATATTAAATATGATTTGGGTTATCTCTATAATAAAATTACTTCTGTGTTAAAGGAACCAAGTTTGTCCCAATTCTTGGGATGACTTCCAAAGACTTGGGTGTTTTGACACACCAGTCAGTTTGGTAGGGTTTTCAGGCATTTTTAAATGTTTTCCTTCTGGTAATCTTCTAATCCTCTTAGTGTACTCTTCTTTAAGTGACGAGCATTTCCCCTATCTTGCCTTCATCCTTGATGCACTAAGAGAGAGTCAGTCGTACACACATTCTAAAGCTTTAAAAGTTTATGGGCATGTTTAGGGTGTTTTTCTCACTGTTGCATGCTGATGTGTCGTTCTAATCAAGGATTTGTTTAGTCTTGAGTGACCCTCGTATTTCTGTGTAGGAATTATTTGGATGAACTCTTTTACACCACTTGTTTCTTCTGACATGACCACTAGGTGGATGTCACTCTGGGCTGAGTCAATGAATTTTTTTGGACGTCCTCCCCTTGTACCAACATCTCACTCATAACCATGGTGTATGGACTACCTTAGGTCAGTTCCTTATACTCATGTTGTGCAGATCCATGGTATCCTCAGACATGTTATTGGGCTCGGTGATGCCTAAATCAAAAACACCATTGGAAGTCAGGTATGGATTTCTATGGATATGTTCATGGTGAATGCGATATACATTTGGAGAAAGCATCTCAGTTCAATTCATAAAATTCTGGTCATTTAAGATGAGCAACTTCTTAAATGTTTGGCCATAGTGGGTTGACTAGTTCACTCTCTTTCTCAATGAAGCAGTTAGTGAAGAAATTTTTTTGTCTGGAACGTCGTCAGGAGAGACGAGTGAGGTTTGGGTTGGGAATGGATTCTCATGGAAAGCTAACTTGAGTTGGGCTACTAGTTCAAGGAGATTCGACAGTTTTATCCATTTTTAGAAATCATTAAAGAAGTATCGCTAGAATGATTAAGGGTGTGTCTTGTAGGGAATTCTGATGGTTGAAGGTTCTGTGACTTGGAATTTTCTCTTTTTTAACTTTAAAACCTATGGTGGAAATTAATTTTGGCCAGAAGTTAATGAGACACTGACATGGTCATGTCTCTAGAAAAAAAATTAGATAAGTACCGTCTCGACATTTGAGTTGGGAAATGAGCATTGACTCAGATCTTAATATCTTAGGTGCCACTTCCCAAACAATTTTTTGAATGTGAATTGTGTGTTTAGATACACAACACAACCTTTTATATGATACTACATGACCCTGTAGAGCGGGTGAGAGTTACGTTGTTCCCAAAGGCTTATCGGGAACAAGAATTTCAATGTTGGGAAGTTTGTAACATTCTGTGTTTTGAAACAAATGAAAAAATGAAGGAAATTAAAAATTTTCCATTAACTGGGAAGGTTAGTTTTAAAATCGAGCTTCAGAACTTTTTTATTTCCGATAGCTGACACTGCGATGTGTCTTTTAAATAAATATTATTAAATTAATTAGATTAAAATAAAAATCGAAACAAATTAAATGAAGGGTAAAATCCTTATTGAAACTTTGAAATATTCTATATAATATTTTCAGAGTTAAACAGTGAGTCAACGCGGGGTTTTGAGACCACTAGACTATTAGAGTTGATAGAATAAAAATAATAAATCTATTTTATTCGTACGCATGTGTGTGTTTTTAAATGAAATAATTATCAAATGGTGCATCGTATGAGGAATCTCAGACCACTGTTATGTCCAGAACACTTGGTTTACCCTAAAAAGGGCATAACTTTGATTCGCATCGGGTGTTTGGCACCCTCTCACATGATAATACCATCCTTATTTATAATCAATATATTATTCTGATTTTTTAATATTAAATAATTATTTTCCTCATAAACGGTGTGTCGAATCATAAATCCAACATCACTAATAGTTTCTGGACGTGGGGTTTACCTTAGGCAGGGTATAACTTTTCCAAGCATTGGACATTTTGTTAGATCACACCAGATTATAATTTATTTGGGTTATAAATATTTTTGGTTGGACAATTAGAAATAAAAATAATTTTATTATTAATATTATTATTTGTTTTACAGACAACAAATAAAAAATGCACTTCCACAATTAATAAATTGTGTTGCGGTATAAATAATAACCGAGAAATGTAAAAAATGTGTTATTATTAATTGTTCAAATTAAATAGAAATGCACAATCAATATTTATTTAATATCTGTTATCATTTTTTTTATTCTTTGTTATTTTTTAATTATTAATGGTGTCATGGATGATTTGTATTAAATAATAATAATAATAATTATAGGTATTATTATTAGTTTGGGACAACAACATTTATGTATATATATCTATATATATGATGTATATCTGTATATATATATATATATGGTGATTAAATATATATATAGTTATATATACATGTGTAGATTTATATATATATATGAATATATAGATGTATATATACATATATATAACAAGTATATAATGGGTGGATATTTATTGTGGGGTTAGATAAAATTTTATTAATCACCCACAGAAATTATTTTAATCTATCTACTTAAATCAAGGTATAGACCATTTATGTTTTTAGTCCAAATCTTTAAACCGACCCAGGGGCATGTACTTGCACACCCTGTTACGGGTCCTGATCAACTATTAAAATTAATTAAATGATTTCTTGGGTTTTATGTAAAATATTATATCGCTCCCTAATGCAACGTTCGAGTTAAAAATAATAAAAAATAATTAAAATAATTTTAAAGAAATTAAAAGAGATGGAAATGGAATGAAAATAAATAATAAAATGAAAAGCGGGAATGAGAAGAATAGGTAAAAAATTAAAAATGGGTCTAATCATTATTATTATTATTTTTATTTTCCTCTACCTCCCCTTTTATTTTTTTCCTTTTTCCCTTATTCTTTTTTTTCTTACCTTTTTCGTTCTTTATTTTATTTCCTCTCCTCCTCTCCTCCCCTCTCCTGTGCATGGCGCACCCTTCTCCACATGTGGCGCACCACCACTTTCCAGCTTTGGAAGATAACCACACCTCCATTCATCATCAGTTTTATTTGTCTTCCGGTGCACTGTGAACCATTTAGTAAGGTTTATACTATGCACCAAGAATCATATGATCTCATTTTCTATCCTTTTCACAGTTCTCCATGGAAGAACTTTACCTTATTTGGGGTTTTTTCTAAAATCATTTGTTTTCATCCATTTTAGGTCAAATCAAAGCCTACCAGGAATCATAGAATCATATGCGACTATAAGGTAGGGAATCTACTCTCTTTCCCTCCGTTTCTTTGCGGTTTATAAAAATAAACTATTCTGCCATTAGTCATTGCCTACCAGCTTTGTGAAAATTCACCCAAATTATTTAATTTATTTGGTTTCGCCCAGTTGTTTCAGACCTATTGATCATGAATTAATTTTTTGTAATTATTTCAATGTGGTCGGACACCCCTTGGGCATTCCAACATGGTTGGTATACTTTCCATTAGCTAGGAATTCCATTTAATTAACCACATGTGTCACGTAGCCTATTTATGTGATGTTTAATTTAAATAATTAATATAGATTAACTATGAACTTTGAAATCATTAGATCTTTGGTAGTTGGTTGTGCTAAATTATTAATTTATTTAAAAGTGCATTTATCTGCTTATGTTGATGTAGTAATTTTCCTTTTTAAGATTGTTATGTTGGAATAGATAATTTTTCACTATGTGATGTTTAATTTAAATAATTAATTTAGAGTAATTATGAACATTAAAATTGTTGGATCTTTAGTAGTTGGTTGTGCTAATTTATTTATTTATTTAAAGGTGCATTTTATCTGCTTATATTGATGTATTACTTTGGCTTGCTAGGATTTCTATACTGAAATGGTCAATCTGCACTATGTGATGCACGAGTGTGCCTGTTTAATTTCAAGTAGAAATTACATATATTGATGTAATATCTGTTGTAGTGAAAACTTTAATTAAAATTAGGGTGGGGAAAGAAGGTGGGTACTGTATTAACTGCCATGCTTAGACCATTTGTTCCCGACTGGTTACCTCTATGCGTTGGGGGAGGTGTCATTGACTTTACCAGACTGAGACTTTCCCAGTCTTTCTAATACTTATGAGTGATAACAGTTCCAAAATGGCCCATCGGGAGGGATCTGTTTGCAATGTGGTTAAACCAGCATCAGATGGTGCTTAACCCCTTTTTGTGAGATCGGGATGGACTCAGGGTAAATCCATGCCTCGAGCGATACTTGGTCTTTTACAATATTGCCTTGGATGGGCTCGGTGGTATTGGATAATTTGATGGATGTTCCATAGTGATACCTTCGGGATGGGGTCAGACTGTAACTCTCAACTTGAACCTTAAAAATGATGCAGTAAAGGATAATTTTAATGCCACTTGAGCCTCTTGAGATTTGAAACATTATTTTGGTATGTTAAATCACACCTGTTTGACACTTGACTTAGACCCCAAGTTAAAGTACAATCTTGGGGTATTCCTCTCCCTTGTTTTACCATGTTTTTCCAGGTTTTATATATATGTGTATGTGAATCTTACTTATAGGTACTCCTTTCAGACTTTTAGCATAGGCTGAAGCACATGATTAAGCACGAGTGCCGCTTGGAACCCTGGAGGAGTTATTTATTTCATTTCACTGAATTAATTATTTTAAATTATTATATAATGGCACACTACATTTTATCAATGCACAAAATGGAAAGGTTTAGGCACCTTGTGTGCTGGCCAACTGGGGTTTTATCTCACACCCTGCTCAGGTGTCGTTAACACCCGAGCAGAATACATTCTTGTAGGTATTGAAAAAGAGAAGTGTGCTTCTCCCAATGCGTGATTGTTTTTTTTTTGAAAAAAATACAAATTCATTAATGTTTAAGATCAGCAAATGTTCAAATGCAAAGCCAAGTAGGGAAGTGGTACTGCCAGAGTTGGTTTCCATCAAAAGGGCCAGAGGCCGCCAGCTGATGGGGCATATTATTTCCTTCCCTTTTGGTAAAGGAGAAGGTGCAGCTTGAAAAGCCTTGACGGAGAGAGAGGATTCTCCGGATGAGGGAGCCAAATGTCTAAAGTCCACCGTTGTTGTGGTTGATAACATTGATTATGATGAGGCAGTCTGATTCAAGGTCGATATTATCCTGTCACGACCCGCCCTCGGGGCCCGTGCCGTGACTACCCCAAGCCCGCCTTCCATAGTCCAGGGGCTGGCGACTAGCACCAAGGCGTAAATCCCAACAAAAAGGGAAGGCATTGCGTTTGAAAAGTAAACAAGCACCACCGAGTAAGAAAGCAGAAAAGTAAACACTAAGTAAAAACTGTACAAGATGTGCTGAAAGAAAAAGGGGCCAGAAATACAAGCCCAACTGTAAAGTACAGCTGAAAGGAAAAACAACAACTGAAAAGGGAAAACAGCAGCGTCGAGCCGTCCTCTGGAAGTCCCACCTGAAGGGTGGGTACAGATAGCCTCCACAGCTCCTCGGTCCACCTGACCGCTCCGAGTACGTCCCGCCCAGTGGTCCACCTCCAGGTACTATCCTGCTCCGCATGCCTCCACCACGGTCAGCGCTGTCCGTCGTCTGCAACCAACACAACGTAGTGTGGGCATAGCCCGTGCATGGGTGAGTATAAGATACTTAGTAGGGACCTCGAGACCCCCGAAGGTCTCCCGAAATCCACAAAGGATAATCCACAAATGAAGGATAAAATCACGAAGTAACATCTGACACAGCTTAGCTATATTCCCATACATATACCTAAGTCATCAATTCCCGTTCGGCTCCAACGTCCGAGCCCAAGCACAACCCAGTCCACACAGGAAAGCAAAACGTACACCCACACAGGATAGCTCAACACAATTCACAAAGGAGAGTAAACAGTAAATCCACACAGGATAGCACAAAACAATCCACAAAGGAGAGTAAACAGTAAATCCACACAGAATAGCTCAACACAATCCACAAAGGAGAGTAACGCAAGATTCAGATCACACAGGTACACTTCTTTGGATGACGATAAAGATGATCACTGATCCATCTAAGTCGTCGGACCCACGAAGGATCGATAGGTAACTAACCCCCGCAAATGACCCACACAGGATCGGACCCACACAGGATCGGGCCCACACAGGACCGGGCCCACGCAGGACCTGTAGGCGCTGGTTCACACAGAACCGTTGAGCACTGACTCACACAGGATCGGACCCACACAGGATCGGGCCCACACAGGACCGGGCCCACACAGGACCTGTAGCACTGATCCACGTAGGATCGCTGAGTGTAGTAGTCGTCACAGTCCACTGAGGATCTCTGCACAGTCGTCGCCGCAATCCACTGAGGATCTCTGCACGGTCGTCGTCGGAGTCCATGGAGGATCTCTGCAGAGTCGTCACCGTATTCCACTGAGGATCTCTGCACGGTCGTCGTCGGAGTCCACGGAGGATCTCTGCACAGTCGTCGCCGCAGTCCACTGAGGATCTCTGCACGGTCGTCGCTGTCGAAGTAGCAGTCACAGCCAGCACTAGGGTTCCCGCACACAGCAAGCTCATTCGGGAGGGTTTGCTCCACGAGCCGAGAGGACGATACATCAACTGACACAAAGTACGAAGTTGATGAATCCAAAAGTTCCGTATCGTCAACAGAAACTCAACGTCGCAGACGGCGCGTCAATCGGACACCCGGTCTGAGAGTTATTGGCATTTTTGTCCCAGTGGCCCGGTTGGTTTTTAAGGAAAAACCAACCCGACCGCACTCCACCTGCGTCCAAACCTCGGGAGGAGTATGCCAAAAGATCCGTCTCACGTAGAGGAATTCAACAAAGCGGACGGCACGTCAATCGGACATCCGTGGCTCAAGATATGAGCGTTTCCGCTCCGAGGGCCCGGTTGGTTTCGTGTACGAACCAACCCGGCCGAACACAAAGTACGCCGAAACCATGAGTGCGATATATGGAAACGACCGTCTCGATCCAAGGATCGTGTTTCCGCTGACGGCGAGTCGTTTGGAGGCCCATAGCTCATGTTACGGGTGTTTGAACGAAGACCGTCCGAAGACGGGGGGTACGGGCCAGGGCCGACCCAGCCCGACCCCCCCCCCCCGGGAGGCGGCCGAACCGGGTCCGGCCAGGGCGCGGCCCGGCCGGTCAGACCGGCCTTGTCCGGTCAGACCGGCCTTGTCCGGTTCGGCCGAGGCATGCGGGGCGCCGCCCCCACGGCCTGGTGGTGCCCCCCCCCCCCCGCGTGGGGCCGCGCTGTGTCGTGGACGCGGCTTCAGCCGCGTCCGAGGGCACCAGAACTGCGCGGCCGCGAGTCCGCGGATGATGCCGCCGGCGAGTTCCGCGGGCCACCGGAATCGTTCCGGTGGTCCGATTCTCTTCTCGTTTGCGCCGTTGATCCTCCCGGGAATCATTCTTCACTGCGGGATCGTCAAACATCCGTTGTGGTGCGTTCCGTCATCGCCCGTCAAATCCGCACAAAATGAAGAACGTCGGAGGGTCGTCGGGCCGTGTTCGTTTGGCCCGCACCCTCCGCGTTAGAGATAAACAAACGAGAGAAAATTAAGTTCAACACATGAACGCTTACCCTAAACAATTCTTAATGAAATAAAATTGTTTCATAAACGGGAATAAAAATAAAAAGGGGTAGTTCCCAAAAATAAATCCCTACCTCGTTGGTCGTCGCGCGCGGGCGTTCTTCGTGGAAAAGCTCGTCGCGGAAGAGGGGGATCGTCACGTCATCGCGGGAAGGGGTCGCGTCGTCGCGGAATCCGGCGTTGAGTCAGCGAGCTCAACGGACCAAGAACAACATATTTAAATTATTAATATTTAAATCTGTGTTTCGTTTAAAACCAAAAAGAATCTTTAGAGGAAACCCGAAATCGCTCACCTCAAATGGTTGGTGATCGGAGTTCGGAGCGGGGAAGAACGTCTCAGACGGAAGCGTCGTTGATTTCTGGGTTCGGCGTTCTTCGCATTCTTCGCGTTCTTCGCATTCTTCGCGTTCTTCGAAAGGGAGAAGAAGATGCAAGGTTCCTCTCAAATCTTCTCAACGCGCAAATAACCAGAGGTCGAGCATTGGCCTTATTTTATTATTACGCCAACAAATTTGAAAACTAGTTAAGAAACGATCCATCAATTCGTTGAATTAATACAACGAAAGAAACAGCTCATTTAATTCACGAAAGAAACAGACCATTTAATTCACGAAATAAACCGCCCAATTAAATGGTCTGTTAATATTTTAAGAAACGCGTCAGTTGACTTTCATAAAGACGGGTTTTCGGGGGTGCGTTTCTTAGTGGAAAGAAACGGCGGGGCTCGTGCGGGCCCCAGCTTAAAAATATCCTACCAAGGGGGTAGGATATTTCTGGATAGCATCCTATCCGGTTCAACTCAGTTCAAGCCGTCATTAAGTGGCTTCAAGTGGCTTCCAAGTGGCTTAAGTGAAATAAAATAAAGTTGTCGCAAAATTATTTTATTTCTTAACTTTAAGCCCGAAAATTAAAAACCACACCCGAGCAAACGCAACTCCGGAAGAGGCGTTTATAAGCGAATACTGGCGCTGCGATTTCATCGGTGCCCTCAGAATTCGATTCCGGGCACCGGTTCAAAAGTTATAAAAACCCGCTCGTCCGTTCACTGAATGTACCTGAGCCAAAACTTCGGAAAATGATTCCGGGCACACCGGGCCTCGGAATCAGGTGCCGTCAGAAACTGCGCTCTTATAAAATTCCAAATAAAATTAAGAAAAAAATTTCCTTGAAAATTACGGGTCTTTACATTACTCCCACCTCAGGACTTTACGTCCCCGTAAAGATGCATCAAAAACTAGGGAAACAAATGTGGGTACTGAGCACGCATCTGAGCCTCCCGCTCCCAAGTGCTCTCCTGGAGGTTCCCGTGCTGCCATCTGATGCACATAAGAGGAATCGATCGCCCACGTAGGACCCGCTCCTGTCGATCCTCTATCTCCACTGGGACCTCCGCAAAATTCACCCCATCATCCACGTCTTTCTCCCCATAGTCAATGATGTGCGTCGGGTCGTGCACGTATCTCCTCAGCTGGGATACGTGGAAGACGTCGTGCACCCGGTGCAACTGAGGTGGCAGAGCCAGGTGATAAGCCTCCTCGCCAATCATGCTGAGGACCTGAAAAGGCCCGATGAAGTGTGGAGACAACTTGCCGCCCCGGCCAAATCTCCGCAACCCACGTCGAGGTGAGACACGCAAGAATACGTGGTCGCCATCCTCGAACACTAGTGGCCTCCGCCTCCTGTCAGCATATGACTTCTGCAGGCTCTGTGCTGTCCTCATCCGCTCCTGGATGACCTGGACCTTCTCTGACGTGGCCCGGACCATCTCTGGTCCCACTTGTGCTGACTCCCCAGGGTCTGTCCAACACAAAGGAGATCTGCAAGGCCTTCCGTACAACGCCTCGTAGGGTGCCATCCCGATGGTGGAGTGGTAGCTGTTGTTGTATGCGAACTCCACCAAGGGTAGTTGGTCCTCCCAGCTGCGACCAAAGTCGAGGACACATGCACGGAGCATGTCCTCGAGGGTCTGAATGGTCCTCTCCGTCTGACCATCCGTCTGAGGGTGAAAGGAGGTGCTCAGACGTAGCCGCGTCCCGAACGCCTCCTACAACCCCTTCCAAAGCCGGGAAATAAAGCGAGCATCCCGATCGGAGACGATAGTCGATGGCACACCGTGAAGTCATACAATCTCCTGAACGTAGAGACGTCCCAAGCTCTCCACTGAGCCCTGCTCTCGAATGGGTAAGAAGTGTGCCGACTTGGTGAGTTGGTCAACAATCACCCAAATGGAGTCGTGACCTCTGGAAGTGCGTGGAAGTCCAGTAACGAAGTCCATAGATATGTCATCCCACTTCCACTCCGGGATCTCCAAGGGCTGTACCAAGCCTGCTGGTACCTGATGCTCTGCCTTCACCTACTGGCAGGTGAGGCACCGCGAAACAAACTCTGCCACAGCCTTCTTCATGCCCGGCCACCAGTGCTGACGTCTGAGATCCTGGTACATCTTCGCCACTCCAGGATGTACCGCCAAAGGAGAAGTGTGGAACTCTCTCAGCACCTCCTCTCATAAAGATACTGGTACCAAGGTACGTCCTCTGAAATGAACATCGTGCTCTGCTCCAAGGGAGAAACCATCAGGTGCCTGTCCCGAGGATATCTGTGCACGCCGTGTCTCACAGTCAACGTCCCCACGCTGTGCCTCTCTGACCCGCTATAGAAGTGGAGGAGAGACTGTGAGAGACTGAAGGAAGGCTGCTCCGTCTCTATCCATGAAGGATATCTGTAAGGCAGCTAGCTGCTCTGTCGCCTCCTCAAGTAGCTGGATGCCCGTCCTCCTGCTGAGGGCATCGACTACTACGTTCCCCTTCCCAGGAGTATAGACTATCTCAAAGTCATAGTCCTGGAGGAACTCGAGCCATCGCCGCTGTCTCAGGTTCAGGTCCTTCTGAGAGAAGATGTACCTGAGACTCTGGTGGTCAGAAAAGACTGTGAAGCACTCGCCCATCAGATAGTGCCGCCATGTCTTCAGGGCGAAGACCACTGCTGCCAACTCCAAGTCATGGGTAGCGTAGTTCTGCTCATGAGGCCTCAGCTGACGTGATACATAAGCAATCACTGCCCGCTCCTGCATCAGGACACACCCGAGTCCGGTCCCGAATGCATCACAGTAGACTACGTATCCAACTCCCTCCTCAGGCAACCTCAAGATAGGTGCGCTGGTCAACCTCTGCCTCAGCTCCTGGAAGCTCTGCTGACATTTGTCTGACCACACGAAGGGTTTCCCCTTCTTTGTCAACGCTGAGAGTGGGGCCGCAACTCTGGAGAAGTCCGGCACAAATCTCCGATAGTATCCGGCTAGGCCCAAGAAACTCCGCACCTCTATCACGCACTTGGGTGGCTCCCAAGCTAGCACTGCCTCGATCTTTGCGGGATCCACTGCAACTCCCGCCTCAGAAATGACGTGCCCCAAGAAGTGGACCTCACGTAACCATAACTGACACTTCGAGAGCTTGCCATAAAGCTGGTTCTCTCGGAGTGTGTCTAGTAAAACATGCAAGTGGTAGGCGTGCTCCTCCTCCGTGGTCGAGTACACCAAGATGTCGTCGATGAAGACTACGACAAATCGATCGAGGTATGGCTGGAAGATCCTGTTCATGAGGCTCATGAACACTGCTGGAGCATTGGTCATGCCGAAAGGCATAACCAAGAACTCATAGTGGCCATACCGACATCTGAAGTCCGTCTTCTGCACATCCTCGTCTCGAACTCTGAGCTGATGATAGCCTGACCTGAGGTCTATCTTCGAGAACCACCGTGCTCCCTTGAGCTGATCAAAGAGTTCATCAATCCTGGGTAGCGGATACTTGTTCCTCACTGTCACCTGGTTCAGGAGATGATAATCGACACACAGTCGCAAGCTCCCGTCCTCCTTCTTGGCGAACAATATCGGGGAAGCCCAGGGTGAAACACTGGGTCGGATGAATCCCTTGCCCTGCAAGTCCTCCAACTGTACCCGCAGCTCTCGAAGCTCAGCGGGTGCCATCTGATATGCTGGAGTGGATATCGGGGCTGTCCCGAGGTACAGGTCAATGTAAAAGTCTACCTCTCTGCGAGGAGGTAGTCCTGGAACGTCGTCGGGAAAGACGTCCGCGTACTGATCCACCACTGCAGGAAAATTGGGACTCCGCACGTCAACTACTCCCAGGATGAGGCTAGCCAACTGATGAGTGATGGGCTGACCTCTCCTCTGTGTGAGTCCATCCTGTTCTGCTAAGTCTCCCTTCTCGCCGGTGAAGGTGAACCCGCTCCCGTCGGGGCGCACACATCGCACCTTGCGCCTAATGCAGTTAATCTGAGCATGGACCGTAGATAACCAATCCATGACCAAGATGACGTCGTAAGGCCTCGACGCTGCTACAAAAAGATCCTAGCCAAAACTCTCGCCTCCTAGAGTAAGCTCACACTGCCGGCACCAGTGCGTAATCGTCGAGTCTGCTCTCGTAGGAGTCTCTAGCCGTAAGGATCGAGCCAACGGCTCCGTCGGAATCTCCGAGCTCCGAACAAGGGCAGTGGCTATGAATGAGTGACTCGCTCCTGTGTCTATCAGAACTGCAGCAAGGGTGGAATTGACACAGATCGTACCTCGAATCATCTCTGGCGCGCCATGGTCATAGGCCTCAGCTGCCTAGAGCTGCGCCTGTCTCTTCCCGCCAGCTCTCTGAGGTCGGGGCGGGCCTCCTGGTGGTGGTGGTGGCAGAGCCTCAAAGCGTCTCCCACCACCTACTGCTCGGCCAGCTCCTCTGCCTCGTCCGCCTCATCCCTGCGGACCGCCAAGGTCGACCCTCTGCCTCTGCCTGGGTGGTCCCTCCACCATCTGCTGCCCATCGGTATGACTGGTCGGGCAGTCACGAGCCATGTGGCCCTGCCCGCCGCACTCGTAGCACTGCCTGCCTCTCGGAAGACTGGCTCCGCGCTGAGTGCCCTGCACTGCTGAGCCAGTGTCCCGAGGTCGTCTGCCAAAAGGTCTAGTCCGCCTGGAACCCTGAGTCATCCGTCGGCTACCTGCTGCCGAAGACTCTGCTATCTGCCGCCCTGCGGAAGGTCTCGCTGTGGACTCAGCGAGGAAGCTCTCGATCAGAAGGGCTCACTCTAGCACTCCTGCCTGGGTCGGGATGCTGAGGGAGATCAGCGATGCCCTGATCTCATGTCTCAATCCCTGCTCGAAGGTCCGGCCCCAGAAGAAGGGGTCTCATACCATGTCTGTCGAGTAGCGAGATAGGTCGGTGAACCTCGCCGCGTACTGGGCGACCGTCAAGCTGCCCTGCCGCAGCTGAAGAAGCTCCTGGATGCGCACCGCACGGAGGGTGGCCGGAACGAACTCTGAGCGGAAGAGGCTCTCGAAGTCCATCCAGATGAGGGAGGCCTCATCGTGTACCTGGAGTATCAGGCTCCACCATCGCCCTGCTGCTGCGTGAAGTAGGCTCAACGCGAGGATCACCATGAGGTCTGCTGGTGTCCTCACTAGCATGAAAACTCGGACGACCGCCTCCAGCCAGTCCTCGGCTACCTGGGGGTCCGACTCCCCACGGAACCTGGGTGGCCGCTGGCACTGGAACTCGTGCAGAGCTCCGAGGAGTCATGCATCGTCAGCTGCCAGTGCTGGAAGCATCGGGGGCTCGGCGGGTAAAGGTACCACCGGTGCCTCTGCTGTCAACGGGCCCTGTACCGAGGCCTCGTCGCTCGGCGGGCTGTCGTCGCACTCTACCCTAGGAACCCTAGCTGGCTGCTGTCGTCGTGCCATCCTGAAAAGGAAACAAGTATGCCACGGTCAGAACAGTATACCTGGTGAGCTGACACAAGTAATCATAGAGAAAACTTGAAACACACATGCAATCAATGTTTTCGTGCATTAAGTCGGAAATCAGAAGTCAGGGTCCAGGTGTATGGATACGTCGGCCGCCGCACCAACACTGGACTCCCGGGACTGATAACCACACTCAATACGCTAAACACTATTGCTTCACATAGAAGAAAGATCAGAGTCTGCGGTAGAACCGACCACCTCTGATACCAATTTGTCACGACCAGCCCTCGGGGCCCGTGCCGTGACTACCCCAAGCCCGCCTTCCATAGGCCAGGGGCTGGCGACTAGCACCAAGGCGTAAATACCAAAAAAAGGGAAGGCATTGCCTTTGAAAAGTAAACAAGCACCACAGAGTAAGCAAGCGGAAAAGTAAACACTATGTAAAAACTGTACAAGCTCTGCTGAAAGAAAAAGGGGCCGGAAATACAAGCCCAACTGTAAAGTACAACTAAAAGGAAAAACAACAACTAAAAAGGGAAAACTGCAGCGTCGAGCCGTCCTCTGGAAGTCCCACCTGAAGGGTGGGTACAAATAGCCTCCACAGCTCCTCGGTCCACCTGACCGCTCCGAGTAAGTCCCGCCCAGTGGTCCACCTCTAGGTACTGTCCTGCTCCGCACGCCTCCACCACGGTCAGCGCTGTCCATCGTCTGCAACCAACACAATGTAGTTCGGGCATAGCCCGTGCAGGGGTGAGTATAAGCTACTCAGTAGGGACCCCGAGACCCCCGAAGGTCTCCCGAAATCCACAAAGTATAATCCACAAAGGAAGGATACAATCACGAAGTAACATCTGAAATGGCTTAGGTATATGCTCATACATATACCTAAGTCATCAATTCCCGTTCGGCTCCAACGTCCGAGCCCAAGCACAACCCAGTCCACACAGGAAAGCAAAATGTACACCCACATAGGATAGCTCAACACAATCCACAATGGAGAGTAAACAGTAAATCCACACAGGATAGCTCAACACAATCCACAAAGGAGAGTAAACAGTAAATCCACACAGGATAGCTCAACACAATCCACAAAAGAGAGTAACCCAAGATTCAGCTCACACAGGTATACTTCTTCGGATGATGATAAAGATGATCCCTGATCCATCTAAGTCGTCGGACCCACGAAGGATCGATAGGTAACTAACCCCCGTAAATGACCCACACAGGATCGGACCCACACAGGATCGGGCCCACATAGGACCAGGCCCACGCAGGACCTGTAGGCGCTGGGTCACACAGAACCGCTGAGCGCTGACCCACACAAGATCGGACCCACACAGGATCAGGCCCACACAGGACCGGGCCCACGTAGGACCTGTAGCACTGATCCACGTAGGATTGCTGAGTGCAGTAGTCGTCGCAGTCCACTGAGGTTCTCTGCGCAGTCGTCGCCGCAATCCACTGAGGATCTCTGCACGGTCGTCGTCGGAGTCCACGGAGGATCTCTGCACAGTCGTCGCCGCAGTCCACTAAGGATCTCTGCACGGTCGTCGTTGATGTCCACGGAGGATCTCTGCACAGTCGTCGCCGCAGTCCACTGAGGATCTCTGCACGGTCGTCGCTGTCGAAGTAGCAGTCGCAGCCAGCACTAGGGTTCCCGCACACAGCAAGCTCGTTCGGGAGGGTCCGCTCCACGAGCCGAGAGGCCGATATATCAACTGACACAAAGTACGAAGTTGATTTATCCAAAAGTTCCGTATCATCAACTGGAACTCAACGTCGCAGACGGCGCGTCAATCGGACGCCCGGTCTGAGAGTTATTGGCATTTTCGTCCCAGGGGGCCGTTTGGCTTTTAAGGAAAAACAAACCCGACCACACTCCACCTGCGTCCAAACCTCGGGCGGAGTATGACAAAATATCCTTCTCACTTAGAGGAATTCAACAAAGCTGACGGCACGTCAATCAGACGTCCGTGGCTCAAGATATGAGCGTTTCCGCTCCGAGGGCCCGGTTGGTTTCGTGTACGAACCAACCCGGCCGAACTCAAAGTACTCCGAAACCTTGAGTGCGATATAAAGAAACGTCTGTCTCGATCCAAGGATCATGTTGCCACTGACGGCGAGTCGTTTGGAGGCCCATAGCTCATGTTACGGGCGTTTGAACGAAGACCGTCCGAACACGGGGGGTACGGGCCCGGGCCGACCCGGCCCGACCCCCCCGGGAGTCGGCCGAACCGGGTCGACCCAAACCGGTCCGACCCGGTCCGGTCCGGCCAGGGCGCGGCCCGGCCGGTCGGACCGGCCTGGTCCGGTTCGGCCGAACGGCCGAGGCACGCGGGGCGCCGCCCCCGCGGCCGGGTGGTGCCCCCCCCCCCCCCCCCCGCGTGGGGCCGCGCTGTGTCGTGGACGCGGCTTCAGCCGCGTCCGAGGACACCGGACCCGCGCGGCCACGGGTCCGCGGGTGCCGCGTCGGCGGCCCGCGCCGCCGGCGAGTTCCGCGGGCCACCAGAATCATTCTGGTGGTCCGATTCTCTTCCCGTCTGCGCCATTGATCCTCCCGGGACTCGTTCTTCACTGCGGGATCGTCAAACATCCATTGCGGTGTGTTCCTTCATCGCCCGTCAAATCCGCACAAAATGAAGAATGACAGAGGGTCATCGGGCCGTGTTCGTTTGGCCCGCACCCTCCGCGTTAGAGATAAACAAACGGGAGAAAATTAAGTTCAACACATGAACGCTTACCCGAAACAATTCTTAATGAAATAAAATTGTTTCATAAACGGGAATAAAAATAAAAAGGGGTAATTCCGAAAAATAAATACCTACCTCGTTGGTCGTCGCGCGCGGGCGTTCTTCGCGGAAAAGCTCTTCACGGAAGAGGGGGATCGTCGCGTCGTCGCAGGAAGGTGTCACGTTATCGCGGAATCCGGCGTTGAGTCGGAAAGCTCAACGGACCAAGAACAACAGATTTAAATTATTAATATTTAAATCTGTGTTTCGTTTAAAACCAAAAGGAACCTTTAGAGGAAACCCGAAATCGCTCACCTCAAATGGTTGGTGATCGGAGATCAGAGCGGGGAAGAACGTCTCGGACGGAAGCGTCGTCGATTTCAGGGTTCGGCGTTTTTCGCGTTCTTCGCGTTCTTCGCAAGGGAGAAGAAGATGCAAGGTTCCTCTCAAATCTTCTCAACGCGCAAATAACCAGAGGTCGAGCGTTGGCCTTATTTTATTATTACGCCAACGAATTTGAAAACTGGTTAAGAAACGATCCATCAATTCGTTGAATTAATTCAACGAAAGAAACAACTCATTTAATTCACGAAAGAAACAGCCCATTTAATTCACGAAATAAACCTCCCAATTAAATGGTCTGTTAATATTTTAAGAAACGCGTTAGTTGACTTTCATAGATATGGGTTTTCGCGGGTGCGTTTCTTAGCGGAAAGAAACGGCGGGGCTCATGCGGGCCCCACCTTAAAAATATCCTACCAAGGGGGTAGGATATTTCTGGATAGCATCCTATCCGGTTCAACTCAGTTCAAGCCGTCATTAATTGGCTTCAAGTGGCTTCCAAGTGGCTTAAGTGAAATAAAATAAAGTTGTCGCAAAATTATTTTATTTCTTAACTTTAAGCCCGAAAATTAAAAACCACACCCGAGCAAACGCAACTCCGGAAGAGGTGTTTCTAAGTGAATACCGACACTGCGATTTCATCGGTGCCCTCAGAATTCGATTCCGGGCACCGGTTCAAAAGTTATAAAAACCTGCTCGTCCGTTCACTGAACGTACCCGAGCCAAAACTTCGGAAAATGATTCTGGGCACACCGGGCCTCGGAATCAGGTGCCGTCAGAAACTGCACTCTTGTAAAATTCTAAAGAAAATTAAGAAAAAAATTTCCTTGAAATTTACGAGTCTTTACATATCCCATCCATGATATTTAGTGAGCATCATATCAGTGAGGATGGATGTAGCCTCGGCTACAATGGGTTCCTAGAAAGCATGGTGTGATTCATGTTTGGCTGCCATGATTTGTCCCTGATGATCCAGGGCCAGAAGGCTGATTGAAACGGGTCCATTCATGGGGAGGGACACATCCACATTAATCTTAAGACAACCTTACATTGGCGGGAACCATCTGGAGGAAAATGATGGGTCTCCAAAAACATTTTGATTTCCATTGTTATGTTTCCAGCCCTCAATCCATGATGAGGCCCGGTCAATATAGAAATCGGGTAGTTTGTGGGCGTGGTTTAAAACTGCATCATTGCGACAGACCCAAATGATTCAGGCTAGGGTAGAAATTGAGCTAACTTTACTCAATGAGAGAGAGGAGCGCGATTGCGTCAAGATAGAGGGGAGGTCAGGGGCCATGGCCATAAAAATATCAGATTCAGAGTCCCATTTATTCCAAATTTCCTTATCCCTCAGGCAATGAATGATGGCGAGAGTGGGGGATTCTAGGATGTTTGGGCAGAAGGGGCAGCATTCATCACTGGAAACATGTCGGAAGATGAGAAGGCTCATTGTAGGGAGGGTACCCGTGAAAACCTACCACCAGAAGTGATGAATATTAGGGGGTATGTTATGTTTCCAAATAGATTTCTAGGTCCCCCTTCCTGGTCAGCTAGATGAGCGTCAATGGTGAGCCGGTAGTTGGATTTCACTGTGTATTCTCCCAATAGTTCATTGGTCCAGAAGAGATGGTCGGGGCCTGTGTCAGGGACTCAGGGGTACTCCGGACAATTATTTTTTCCCATTCATTAAACCAAGCATTGATCTTTTCAAAACGCCACCCTGATCCCTCGTAGGAAAAGAGGCACCTAACTGTGGAATCTTTATAACCTAGTTGGGCATGGGAAAATGTCCGCAAAGAATCCTTATCAATCATCCAGGGGTCGGTCCATCTGATACGTGATTTTTTGGTGCCTCTTATGATGGAGACTAGGGTAGAGGACCGAACCTTGCTCATGATGCAGTTATTGCCTTGTGTCTTTTCTTTTAGCTGATAGTATTCATGAGTTTTTTTCCATAATTTCAGTTTGGACATACATCATGACATGAAATTATTTTGTGATCTTCCACACTTGATTCTTATTAAGTTGGATTATTTATATTGATTTTTCTGCGGTTTATTCATTTATATACTTTCTCTATTTATTATTAATTATTGTTTACTTCCACTGTAAAAATACATATTACCTATGAGGGAATATTCTCCCCCTTGGACACAAAAAGGACCTCATTTCTAGTCGACAGCCTTTTGTATGTGGGGAGATGCGCTTGAGGTCATGTAACCCACCAGTCTAGCTACCTTCCTAGAGGTGAGCTGGGTCGGGATGTTACATTAATATTGTTTTGATAGTTTAGGAAAATTATCCATAAGTCATTTGGGACATGTATGAATTATCCACTCCTCAATCTAATGTACGTTGTGGCCGGTATGACTCTAAGGGTGTCTTTCTATTTAAAATTGATATTAAATTTAGTAAAAAGAAAAACGGGTATACTCTAAACTAAGAAAACACATTAGAATTATTTTTATATTTTAGTAAAAAGATACACAAATCCTTTTTTATGAGTAGGAATAATCGACAACTCTATTTGATACATGATGTACCTAGTATGACTCAAAGTTGTCATTATCAGTTTCAAATTGACATTTTTGTTCAAAAAATGACACTCATCGAAAACTAAGCAACCATGCTCAGATTGTCTTGATAATTTATTAAAATGATTCCTAATTAATTTATTTGAGGTGTGCGAATCATTATCATGTCATATTGAAATTTTTTGTGATTGATATGACTCAAAGTACATGTTTCCAGTTTAAAATGACATTTTAGTAAAAAAAAACAAGTGACACCCCAAAAACTGAGAGAACACATTCATATTGATATGATAATTTAGGAAAATTATCCATATGTTATTTGGAATGTGTTAGAATATACTGAGCATTAATACAAAAAACATTTTAACTAATATGAATCCTAAAGAATATTTTCAATATATAAGTGTAATATTAGTTTAAAACATGAATCACATGACCAAAATTGAGAAAACGAGCTCAGATTATTTTCACATAATTTTATTTTCTGTTACGTAATTATTTTCCTTATCATTTTTATCATATACTTATTTAATTAATTTGAACATAGATAATTCTTGAATATGAAAAAGAAATGGAGTGACATTAAATAATCAACCACATCTCAATCTAATATAAATTGTTACTGCTATAAATCTAAGTTTACTTTAAAACTAACACTTTATATTTAATTTATTTTTTTATAGTATTACTAACCTATGAATTGATTTCTTATACAGATGAATTATTTTTCTCAAGCTAGGGTGGTTTTTTGGTAATAGAATGAGTGTGGTTAATGGGCCAAATATAACAAAAAATTGATGTTTTTTAATTTATGTAATAATTTGTACTTACACATTTAATTTTATAAACCCGTGTTTTAAATATCTATAATATAGTGTTTTTCGTCGATTTGTTTTGTAAATTTTATTTTATTTTTCATCTATATTTGTATCTGTTTACATTTTTATTTCTAGTTCTAAAGTGTCCTATAAATTTTCTATCACACTGCAATATTCCTCTTTATCAGTGTTAAATAAAAGCTCTAATAAAATCCTAGGGCTTTTAATCATGCTCTGGTAGTCAATGTTTTTTCTTCACCGACAAATGCCAATTGTAACGCCGTTAAAAGCCTATTTTTTTGTGAAATGGAATATAATTAAATTTTGGAAAACATAAGGATTAAATTACTTTAAAAAATAATTATTTTTACTTTTTGGGTGGCATTCTAACCCTTATTTCTAGGTTTAGTCTCCTGGTTAACATGTTTTCAGGATAGCCATGGTAATAAAATCTTAATGTTTCTTCCTTTAATTAAGATAAAAATTTAAGATGAACCTATTACATTATATTAATTATAATAATTAAAAATATTTAATCCATTTTAAGACATTCTATTTCTATATGATTCATAATTTAATTTTAAATAAGTTTGCAAGCAGTAACAAAAGCTCATTTGAGAAAAGTCGTTTTAAGCATAAAATGGTATTTAATTCCATTAAATTCCTTGTAAAACAATAAAATGAATAAAGAGATATATGATTTAATATATAATCTATAAATTTCATTAAATACATTATTCAATCGATATTAATTTTATTTATTATGATTAAAATTCCAAGCCTATATTAAATATAGCTTTTAGAAAAAAATGTGTTTTTAAGCATAAGAAATAACTTATATCAAAATCAGTTATAAATATTATTAATATGTAATTAATTATATTATTTAGCATTGAATTATATTTATATTACATTAATATCAAGTTAAAAAAACATAATGGAGCTTTTACTTGAAATGAAATGATATTTTTTAGACAAATTGGTATTTTTTCACTATTCATTAAAAAAATAAGACATTTAGAAAAATACTAAAAATTAACCTTAAGACATTAATGACATTATGATTTCAAAATTTTTATTAATTTTCATATATAACTGTTATGAAAAGGTATAAATTAATTTTAATTTCTGTTTGAGTAAAATGTAGAAAAACTCTATTTTTTAAGCATAAAATGACATTACTGCAAAAAAGGTATTTATTTATTATTGATTAATCAATATATTTTCATTTTTTAAAATAAGTTATAATAATTTAGTTATTACTATACATACCTCCGAATTTAAGGGCTCGGTTATAATGGATTACTGTATTATGGTTAATTTTGACTCAGGGTTGTGTTTTAGGCAATGTATCAAATACTTCATCTTTATTTTGAAGGAAATACATATAAAATCATTGTGTGTTACACCAATGGTATCACCGAAACATTACCTTGGTAATTTTTTTTTATTGGGAACTTTTGGAAAATTTTAATGGTCCTATTTTGGAACCCTCACCCCCTGAGCTGTTTTGTCTTCAATAGAGTGAAAAGAAGGAAATTTGTATTTTTCCTTAAATTTTCTCCATGTTATTACCCATTTATGATAATTTATTTAAGTGGTTTTTAATAAAATTTATAATAATCTATTCCGCCTACCCCTAATTCATTATCTATATATTATCTCGATTACTGATTGAGGTGTTAGGGTTTTGATTTGTGATTCAATTAGAGAATAATGGAATAACTATGATATGATAGGGATTCTGTGTGTGTTATATAGATAAGGCTTGAGGATAATTTATTATCATTGTTTCATGTCGTTTTAGTTAAATTATAATTTCCGATTAGTATTCCTCTTGGTTTTTGTGATTTTGGGTGAAATTGATTAGATATTATGTTAATTAATTAGGGGTTTTTCTTTTTGTGGGACCAGGAGTCCATTTTCAGTGTTTCGCCACACATTTCCCAGAACTTTCATATTGTGGATCCATCTAGTGAGTTTTTAATCATTTATTCCATTTTTTTTATTATTAAATGGATTTTTTTATTAATTTAGGAGTGTTTATCAATGAGATAGGTTCTCATAGGCTCATGGGGTATGGTAAGAGACTGATAGTTGATTATGAATTTCCAATTAAGGTGGTGTAAATTAAATTACTAAGTATCTCACTCATTAAGTGATTTTATATTGGTTTGAAATTAATATGGTTATCCTTATCATGATTGTGGGACAAGATGTGATCACAACCCATCAATTGGATGCATTCAATTTATCTTAATAATCAACAAGGACTATATAAATTACTAACATTTTCATTTTTCACACCATGGTTGACCAGTTATCAATGAACCTATTCAACGGTTGTTTGGTGGTGTGAATAGTTTTTCATAGTTTTCTTAGTGAAATGGTTTATTCCTTTAAAATTGAATTTTGAAGGAAATGTGTTTTGAATGGGATTTAATGCAGAAATGGTGACATCGAAGAAGGTCATAACATGGGATTTCAAAAAAAAGTGTGGTTTTAAATGAGTTATGGTACATAGTTTTGGTTGAATTCCTTATTTGAGAAAAGTAATCATGGTGTTATTTTCCAAATAAAATTGTTGACATGATATCGTTTCTATTTTCATAATAAATTAAGGGGTTTTATGTGATTTTTATAGAAAATTCAAAGGAATTTAATAGAAATTTTATGTTATGTTTGACCCAATAAATGATAGGCTATATTATCGAAATCATGTATGCTTGTTTTGGGGTTTTATAGTTTCTTATAATCTTCCATTCATTTCATTATGGTTCTTCATAGAATAGACTCTATAAGAGGAACCTTGCCTTGGGTGAAGGGTTTATTAGACCAGTTATGTCACATGATACATTTCCTTTTGGCACAAGTATATAAGAAACATAAGACACCAATACTTGGGTATCAAACATGGGAATCAATCAAGTGATGGTAGATATGTTCACCATTTTTAATTTGTCCATTCTTGGTAATTCATGATGAGTTACATGGACTCATCAGTATCTCGGAGGAGATCCATGAGATTGGAATTAGTGGTTGAGTTTGGAGTCGTTCAAAGTGTTATTGATTGATAACGTAGTCTAGGTTTTTATGATATAGAACTTGTAGAATTATGACTCATTGTATAGTTCCAATTATGGGTTGAGAATATGTAAGTTACCTCCTCTCAATAATACAAAATAGTCCTTTATCAATTTTAAAAAAAAGAACTGATAAAGGATCCCTTTATCAGTGTTAAAACACGCTCTAATAAAGGGAACATTTTATTAATTGTTTTTTTATATTTCTGAAAAAAGGTGCCCTTTATCAACACTTTTTTAGCACTTATAAATTATAACCTTTATCATCATTTTTTAGCATTGATAAAAGAACCTTTATCAGGGATTTATTTTTAGTGATGATGAAGGGTACCGTTTATCAGTGTTATGTTTTTAGTAATGATAAAGGTATCATTTATTATTATTTTTAGCACTGATAAATGCCCCAAATAAAATGAAATAATGAAATAAATAAAAAATAGAAATTAGTTTATTAACAAAAATTAAAAATTAATTAATTAATTAATTATTGATAAAAATGATGAAATTTAATATAAAATATAAAAATTGTAATTAATTATAAAGTGTATATATTAAATATATTGATATATGAAAAATAAAAAATAAAAAAAATAAAATTTAGAAAAATATTACCCAAATGGTGTAGACCATGGTATCCATGGCACTAAAATTTTATTTGAAAAAGGAATGTACAAGCAAGGTGATCTGTGTTCAAAAATAAAAGAAACATAAAAAACATATATTTCTATTACAAAATTTTGAGTCTTCCTACCCCTCTATGTGATCTACCTAAAATCCTCATGTTTTGACCTCTTTTCCATTATTTGAGAGCCTTACAATTTCCTTCTTGATCATTCATGTCTGGTTATTCAGCTTTCTCATTATGTGATTGAATCTTGATTAGATCCTCACAAAATACTTCCTTTCTACTAGATCAATTTAGTATCTTAGTTAAATATATTTTTATCATATTAGCAAGGGAGAATAATGGAGTTCCCTATATCACCCACCTTTCTAAGGTGCCATAAGGTGCTGATTGCTCAGTCAAATCATGCCTAGTCAGTGGTGATGTTGAACCTGAGGTGGCATCATACACTTTTTCACCAACATCACCAAAGGAACCCATTTTCCGAGTATCCTAATTACCATGTATCGAGAAGGGAATAATATATATGCTACCAGCATTGGGGAAATTCACTTTTGGGTCAAGTCTCACAAGGGGTAACTTGCATCCACCTTGGATGGGTCAGTCATCAACCCCTATATAGGAAGTAGTAGCAGCTGGTTTCTCCCTGAGTGTTAAAAAGATCTCCTAAAATAGGTAAAGTCACCTCTAGGATCATCCCCTAAGTCTCTATAGTAGTAAATTTTACTTTTTAGGGAGTTTTATCAATTATATTCTTTACCTTTTGACCCATAAAGGCGTCAAATGTTTCCTACAAGAGTTACTAGTCAACCAATTCATAAGCATAGTCTTCATATTGAGTATCTAGTGCTTTCTCAACCAATTCATCACCCACCACTCCATTTTCATCCAAATTTGAATCATCCAAACCCCCTTATATAGATAACCCATCAAGGGAGTCCTAGGATATTCCGACCATAATAGAAGAACCAAGTGATGAATGAACACAATTATTTATAGCTTCCATTACAGACATTGGAGGAGTACCAACCAAGATCTATCTAGTTTTCTCAATAGTAACTGACACCACCATTGGTACCTAAACACATGGACTATCCCCAATACCTCCATTGTCATCCAATACACATTTAAAACCCGTAGCAGAATAATTAGATTTCTGTTTCTTCCTACAAACATCAATAACATGGCCATTTTTCTTCCAGAAATCACTAACAATAGTTCTTTTACAAGAGTCCAAAGAATAACCAATAATTTTACATTCTAAGTAGAAATCTGGATACCGATCATAAGCAATTTAAAGATTTACCTCATCACATTCATACAATAGAACCAACCTATCATTAAGATTATGGATGAGATCCACTTCAACCAATATATGGGAAATGTATCCATACCTATCCTTCTCCGTTTATTGGTCCATCATGGAAGGACCTCCAATTGAAGAGGAAATATCAAACAATATGTCCGGATGCCACATGATCTAGTTCAGTCTGAAGATCTTGACCCAAAACAATGAATAAGAGTTCTTGACTTCAAATGGATCAAATACGAAACTACACTCAGGAATTCTTAGTGATACCAACTTCAGTGAAACGATAAAAAATCCCCATTATCATCATTTCAAATCATAATTAGAGAAGAGAATGTGAATGTATCCCCTTCCCAGAGGGATACATTTATAGTATGAAAAACCCTAAACTGAAGAAAGCCTCCAAATCAGATCTGGGTTTTTTAGAAATGATCATCTTTTCAAAGAACATGCTTTGTGATGATTTGATGTTGATGGGACTCTACTCTATAAACAATCACCAACTTCCTCCCAAAGACATGTGCACAATTATCTTTTTGGAAAAATCAACCAGCAATGGAGGTCTGATGCGAGGAGAAAAATATATGATTTTGATTTTTACCTTTATTTACAACCTAAAACTGATGTGAACCATCATGTTCCTCTTGATCCCTAACCCTACCAGAAAGAACACATCCATAAGAAAAGATATTTATCATTTACACTACATCCTTATACGGAAAATCCATGATCACTCCCTAAAACCATAATATTCATTGAATATCCAGAGGGTGCATGTCTTGAGTTCCAACCCGATCCCCCCAATATATCTTAATAAAAATAATAAACATTTTAGTAATTAAATAATTATCGATAATTTTAATAAATACAATAATATATATATATATATATATATGAATGTATATAAATATGATTTATATCATAAAAAATACTATGCTTTATTGTAACTAAGTTATATATTTTTTTGAAAAATGCTTTATTATTAAAAATTAATATGAATTAAAAATACTATTTAATGGCATCGAGTAATATAAACAATTGAATGTCATTTATTTTTCAATTTAACTTATATCAAATGTGTGTTATGTTGATTTCACATACTTATATATGTAATTCATTCATTTTTATATATAACACACTCACAAATTTTTATGTGATAAAATCTTATATAGAAACACATACACTTAATATTAATTTCATTTATTAAAATTTAAGTATTCATTTTAGAATTTCATTGTAACATGATAAATTTAAAATATCATTTCTTTAATTGGTAAATTTTATTTATTTATTTTTAATTTTATTATATCTAGGTATTAAATCATTTTTAATATATATTTTTTATTTTTTAGGAACTTAGTCAATTTTATTGCATATTTGTATATATTTATTTACTATGTTTTAATATTTTCAAATTGTATTCATATTTATTTCAATATATATCCATATTTTTATAATAATTTATATTTAATAAATAAAACTTATCCATTTTTTCAATATTGTTAATGTGTACTCATTTATAATTATTCTATTTTACTCATTTTAATATGTATTCACCTAAGATTAAATATTCATTAATAATGTTAAAAATATATTTTTAAATAAATATTTTTAAATAAATATATTTATAAATTTATATTTATTGTATCTATACATTTATATATCTAAAATTATAAATAAATAAATATTATTTTTTAAAAAATTAATTATATTTATTATAAATAAATTTTTATATACATAAAAATAATTAGAAAATTATTTTATATTTATTTAAATAATGAATATATTTAGAATATTTATATCTTTATATATTTATTAAAAATATATAAATATATATTGATTTAAATGACTAAATATATAAAAATTATTTTTAAAAAAATTATTTATATAATTATAAATAAATATTTATATATTTAAACAATTGTAAAATTCTAATGAATATATTTACTATATTTATATTTATATATTTATTAAATAAATATAAATATATAAATATATTTATGAAAAAATTATTTCTAATTTATATTTCCTTTATCAGTGCTTATTAATTTAGCACTGATAAAAGGAATCTTTATTAGTGCATAATAATTTAGCATTGATAAAAGGAATCTTTATCATCTCTATTTTGGAAGCGCTGATAAAAGTTTCCTGTTTTATTTAAAAACTCCTAACCAGTCATGAACCATTTGTGATATTTGAAGCCTTCTAGGGAATCCATATATTGTCGGTGATCCCCCTCGTTGAATCTAAGCTCGAATTAGGGCCTGAATGAAGGTCCAAATCAAGACTCAATCAATTCCATTGATCGACTCTAATGCTTGAATGATTCAAGGGTTGAATGAATCTAAGGATTGAATGAATTCCAGGTTTGGTGACATCTCTAATTTCTCTCAGATGATACAAATCTTCAATCCAATATATGTTATTTTATCCTCCTCCTCACACGATGATTTTGTTTACGGTGCTTAACTAATATTGAAGTATGATTAACAAGTGACTATTTAGTGTGGGTTACTACTATGTTTACTATTGTTTGTCACTATTTTGTGTGTTCTATTCTAATAGGTTTTAGGTGGTTTTAGTTATGGTTTATGAACGTTGTTTTTGGGGTGGTGTAATGATGTTTTTGTGATGATGGGGTGTTACCATTATGGTTGTGGTATGGCTGGTTGATCTATAAAGGGGATGGTTACAACTATTATATGAGAGATATAATGGGTGTGGTACCTCTTGGTATGGGATAGTGTGGTTGTTGATGTAATATTAGGAGGGGTTGGTGGGATTGTGTCTCAATTTATATATCACCTTGAACATGGCTGTATAAATAAAAGTAATGATGGGTAATGGACTAGAAAGTGGTGAGGAATGGGTTAATTAATTAACTAATTTGAAATTTATGGTGAAATAAAACATGTGAAGACTGTAATGAATATGAATAAGTAAAAACAAATGAACTAAATGGGAAAAGTGGATAAATTAATATAATTAATATAATAATAGTGAATCTAGAATTTAATAATGATGTGATTAAATGGTAAGTTGGTAAATTTATGTGTGGCTGATTTGTATTTATGTATATATGTATAGAAATTTGGTATCTTTTTTTGGTTCATTGTAGTTCAATGATGCGACTTAAGAAATTCATGCTATTGAATGAAAATATAATTGAGATTTTACCCTTTGGTTGGTCTTGTATAGATTATCATATCATATGTTTTTTATGATATTTTATGAACAACACTACTCGAGTTTGGAAACCTTACTGATTCCAATTGAGGCGTGAGACTGACCAAATCTGTGGGAAGGTGGTTATGGGGTACCATTGAAATGTATTCCTTTTATAATATGTTAAAATAACTTTTATATAGATTTATTCAGTAATCCTTGGTTATATTGGTTTTTATTTGACCTTGATAGTGTTATGAGGATCAATTTACACTTAATTAACACACATGAAATAATAAGAAGCCTCACCCACTAGATCTACCATTATTGAAATGAAATCCATTATTAAAAAAATAATGAACACATATATACCTTTTACTAAAGAGAATCTACTATTAATGTCATGATAGTGGTTTGTTGAACATACCTTATAGGTAGCTAAAGGAATCCATCCTTTGTGATGTAAACATTGGTTGAAAGAATCAACCAAATTTTGAGTGGGATTATTTCTATCTATGTCACGCTTATATATCACTATGTAAAATAGGATAAATAAGATATATTACCTAGGATAATGAGTTGTACAACGATTAAGAAAGATAAAAAATCTATCCTCATGGGAACTACAACTTTTTATACCCTGTAAGGATACTCTCCTAGTGTTCATAGATTTACTTATATGTTATAATTATATTCATTGGGTTAAAAATCTTTGTAACCTTCATATATGTTTTTATAAAATCATTAAAATCCTTCATAGAACTCTTTAATTTTTCACATGGTCAATAGAGTTCATTCAATGGTTAAAATTCATCATCCAATTTTACTTATAAAGATTCTTCTCACACCAAAACTATTTTTGAAAGAGTGGGTCATCTCCCCCATTCCCTTAAAACCTATATATATTCTATTTTTAATATTTTTTATCTCATTATGATTAAAATTTTATACTATGTTCCAAACATCACCATAGGAACCATAGTGGTCTTGAAAATGAAATTTTCTTATAAAGCCTACTCTTCATCTGCTTGAAAATAATTCTTATTTTCAACCTCTATAGACATAATTTGTGAATCAATTTATCAACTAAGAATTTTGGGATGTTGAAAAACATTATCATTATTAGGAATGTTATTTTCCCAAAATTATTTTTTCTATTACTTATTGATTTTTAATGGAATTTGAAATTATAATTTTGAGGTCTTTTTAAATATTTGATATACCATTAATATTAAATGTAATAATTTATTAGGTTGTTACATCATTTTATCCAAAAAAATAGAATGGAGGTTATAAAAAATAATATATGTTGGAATAATTATTATAAATTATTTTTAGGTATTCATTATTTTAGGTCTTTATGTATTAGACCAATAAAAATCTCTAATTAACATCCATGTATATGAAATAACACGTTATTTGTTAAAACGTTTTATCAATAGATTTTTATATCTTCTAGTAGATGGAATGATAGTTTATTATTCTTGTTCATCAAACTCGGGATTCTTATTACACCTTAATTTCCTATATTATATTATCATTTGTTTAGGGGATTTAAGAAATACTTGATGGATAATTTTAATATAGGTAGGAGTTGTCTTATTCAAATGATTGAAAGTATTAAAAGTGGTATTTTTCTTAAAAATATATAATTCATAGAGGCCCCAAGGATTCATATATTATAACATGTCCCAACCAATACCCCATGAATCACAGATAAGAACATGTATTCCTCCCAAATATTACCTTCAATAGGACACAAGTTAATAACTAGTTCCAATGGTGTAATTCTCACAAATAAGATGCATCACCCCTTTTAGATAAAACAATGTAGTAAAACTTTCATCCTCATCAGATTCATCTCCCAGATAGTTACTATAGAAATTTTTAACTTGAGACTCATCCCTCTTCTATTTTTTGTTTATTGTACTACTCTGAGTAGTATTCATCCCATGTATGACTAAAACTGAGGGTAATTCAAGAAACTTAAGTTCTTGTCCATAATAGATGGAGGATGAGTGTCAAACAATAAAATTCAATGATAACTGTTCAAGAGATGAGCTGATATGGATGAAAGTTGTATATAAATTTTACCTTTGGATGAATTCATAAGATAACACGTACCGTAGTGGTGTAATTATTTTCTTAAATTAAATTACCCATTTTCTTAAATACATATTGAAATTATTAGAAAAAAATCAAATATTGGGTTTCCATTATTATAATTATCTATATGTTTCACCTATTATAAGGAATACATTATGTGTCTTTATTTATTTATTGTAAAAAAAGAATTTTTTATGAACATAATTGGATTAATATGAATCAAAGATAGATGCAGACAAATAATTTGAAAAAAGATTATAAATATAGATTTAAAGAGATCGTCATGTATAAAATAGAACATGCATACAACCACTCTAAAATCCCTTTTCCAGGTTTACATTATTTTTATTCAAGAATGATTAGTCTGTAAGAGTTGGAATAACATTTGATTTTTCATAGACTAGATCAGAGCAATAAATGTTGGAATAAACATGGGAAAAACTAAACGTGCATACTAATTGGGATAATACCATGGTTTATAGATCAATTGATACGAATACCAATGTAAATGATAATGGATATCACATGGAATAAATTAAAATAGAAATTTAATATTACAATAATTATTGTAAAAAGTTGTTTGAGAAGTTAAATATCTGTTTTAAGAGACCATTATCTCTCAGTTTTACTAAATACACAACATTTTCATCTATATTGAAGTTATATAATTTGAATTCTAGTAGTGGATAGAGTGAAACCAACTTTACAGAACTAATTGGTCTCCAAAATGATTTGCTACCAGAAGAAAATTAACTTCCATGTCGAACATATGATACTAAATGAATATTACATTCAATGGGCATGATCTCTAAAAAAATACATGCTTGTCCAAATTCGTGTAGATTGTTTCTCAAGGACCATGAATCTCTCATAAAATGTTATAAGTGGAATGTTTAAGAAGCATCCACACCTCAACCCAATGCCTGGTGGAACCAGTGTGAATCCATGTGAATCTTTAAAATATATACATGCCATTTTATTTTTAAACATGGATCACATCACCAAAACTAGAAAAATGATTCTAGATTGTTTTCTCATTATTATATCTACTATTACTTAATTAATTTTCTTATTATTTTTATATTATACTTATTTAGTTAATTTTAAATAAGATATTTTTTTAAGATGAACAAGAAATGGCGTGATATTCAAGAATCAAACACAAATCAATCTAATACACAATGTTCATGGTATGACCCAAAGTATAGTTTAAATTCAACACTTTTTATTAATTAATATATTTATTCTATTTTTGAAATAATTATTTCTATCATATACAAGTGTGTTATTTTTCCCGTGAAGGGGTGGTTTTTTGGAAATAGTATGATTTGGTTTCAAGATGAAAATATAAAAAAACATTGAGATTATTGAATGTATGAAATAATTATTGCATATGTAATTATACAAATCGATGTTTAAAATTTCTATAATATATTAGTTTTTATTATATTTTTGTTGTAAATTTTATTTCATCTAAATTATATGTTAGTATTTGATTTTGTTGATTTATTGTGGTGTTTTTGGATCTAGAGTGTGTTGTAACAACACACTATAGTATGCCCCTTTATCAGTGCTCTTATAATCACTAATAAAGGTCCCTGTTATTGGTGCTAAATAAAAGTGATGATAAATGTTATACTTTATCAATGATTTTAAAATATCTGATAAAGAACCCTTATGCCCCTGATTTTTTTGCATTGATAAAATACATGGGATTTTAATCTCACCTCGGTAGTCAACGATTATCTATCAATGATAAAGGCTCTTTCTAGTTCTATTAATGGACAATTTTTTAGTAGTGTCTATGTTATTTGGAGGAAGATAGTGACTTTAACTTCTTGTTGATGTTGGCTTATTCTATTTGTCAAATATAAAAACTATGCACATAGCCATAAAAGTTGTATGAATATTATGTTAGGCTTCAAGATGAAGTATTGACCCACGTGGGTGGATATATTTAAAAAAAATTATTGATATTTGGATTGAATATATCATGTTTGTATTTATAAAGTCGCATATTTCGTTAATTTTACCAGTTGAAATATGAATCACTATAGATATTTTTCATACATGTTGGTGTCTAGAAATGGAGTGATGATTGATGGGGATCTAGGGCATAGTGGTTTAACCTTGGGAGGTGATTATGGGATAGATTAAATAATTTTGACCTACATCTCTCTAAAATCCACCTAAAGAAATATCATGGCCATGAAACACATTTTTTTTGTTTATGTTTGTTTTAATTCATGGTATGAGTGATCAGAGTTGATTAAAAGAGCTGTAACTTTATACAGTATGAGCCATCCCCAATACATAAATGTGATATATAGGGTTAATCCAATGGTTCTATATAAGAATTTTGATAGATAGTTTTAGTGAGGACTAGTGAGCTGATATAGGGAAAGTTGTGAGAACCAGTTTTTTAATTTCTTATGGTTAGTCCATATTTTATTATTTTTCCTTTTTACCATCAGAATATATTTTAACATTATTTAAGGAATTTGTATCTATTTGATTTTATATTTATAAATTTTGATATCATCTAACATGAAATTGATAATTGGGACCTCTTTGATTTCCCATTATTAGGATTCATTGTTTGAATTTTCCCCATGATATTTTATGTTTTTAATTTATTTTTAGGTAGTGAGATAATCAATCATTCAACTATGAGTATGTTGTGTGAGTATAGTTGATTTTTTGAGATATATTTGTGTTATATCTATTTTGATGAGATTTACATTGAAATACACCTCATTTGATCATGAGGATATACAGATCATCAAATACAAGTAGGTTAGTCCAATATTTGGTAGTCTTGTGTCAATGTTGGACTTTTAGGTGCTTATATATTTTAGTTATGGTGGATAATGTTTGAAATTCATGTGGAAGGAGAGTTATATCATTCAGGTGGGTGATTTTTCACTCAACCATTTTTTCACTCTCTTATGTTTTTTATGCATGTCCATTTGATCATAGATGCACTCAATATATCAAGGAGAGCATGTGAATCCTTCTATGACATTTAACTCACCCCCAACCCACATACATGGTAGGGTTTTCTAGGTGACTGGGTATAACTTCATGTTTTATTTTAGGGTTATCTATTGGTTTGGATCTAGATATATGGTTCAGATCTAGCTTGGTAAAGGAGGAAGAGTTCTTAGTTTGTGGTACATTATGAGTTATGCCATCATAAACTATATTTAATTACTACATTTTAGTTTTATTGTTTTATTTACCCTAAGGTTCCATCCATTTTTATTTTTAATGTTTTCCTTCATCTGATTTTATTAGCACTATTTTATTTGTAGTTGATACATCATATATACTTCATTACTACAATTATATTATGGATTGTGTAGGGACATGTTGGTTCATGGTTTTTTATCTATGGGATTTGGGTTTATCCGATGTACAGATAAATGATGCTAATTTTTTGGTATAGTTTAGTAAAACCTTTATGTGTTTTATTTTAGTGCATAGTTTTTATATAATTATACTGGTCCCTCATTGATAGTCCTAAGCCTCTAAAAAATGGGGATGCATACTTGAGGTCATCTGGAACCCCATTCTTAGGTTCCCTTCATAATATTTTGGATAAGGTGTTACAAAATGTTATCATAGTATGTGTTTGGTTGGTAATATGCCTATTAGAGGTTGATATTAAATGTTGATAACTGGGAGGTAAACCTAGATCAAGAATGGATAACATAGTTTTGGTTGATACCCAAGTAATCAGGGGATGTCTTGTGTTGGGACCGGGTACTCTATGTTTGATTGATGTATTTGATCTAGAATAAAAATGTGGGATTGATGAGACTCTATATACTCCATAAGGGTTAATAGGGATCTAGTGAGCATCATTTTCATCATGATAGTGGCATTCTTATGATATGATACTTGTTCTTATGGTTAATGCTGTTTTAAAATTGCCTTATCAAGATTCATTTTTAATTGAATTGAATTATAATCTATTCCTTGTTTCCTAAAATAAATAATAATGTGTGGTTAAATTTATATATATTTGATGGAATTCTTTTATTAATTGTTTATAGTTTTAATTTGGTTGCTGTAATATAATATTTTTTAATAGTTTTGGATTTTTGAGTGAGTGAAAAATATGTTTTGAAAAAAACTCACATGGTGGAATAATGACTTAGTAAAATGGTTAGTATTTTCATGTTTTGATAATGTTTGATGAAAATAATTTCAATAACTGGATTTTAACATGAGTCTTTAAATAGGGTTTTCTTTTAAGGAAAATCTATCTATGAGGGACATTTTACATTTTTATTGTTGTATGGAAAGAACCCATGGATTCAATGGAAGTTGATAAATCATTAAGGAATACTTGTGTGCGTTGGATGTTTTAATTGGGTTTTCAAAATTAAAATACTAGTTATGGTGAATATTTTTAGATTTTTTAGTTATTAGATTGGGAGAGACATGATTATTTTGAATTAATGTTTTTTTATGATTGTTCTGTAATGGTTTTGAGAGATCCCTATTTCTTGAGTTCATGCATCAGATGTTCATGTAAATGATTGAGAATATAAATATGATATTGAGTGGTTTCTTGGTTAGGACCATTTACTTTTTGTTTTAATGGGTGATGTTCATAGATGGGGCAAAATGACATGGATTCTTCCTTTATTAGTCATATATTGTAGTGGTGACATTTATGTGGATGGATATGGGTTTATATTTCTGTTTAGGGATAAATATTAATCAGTTTACATAATATGAATGTTTATTAATGGATATAAAAGGGGTTCTTGGGTTAGTGGAGTTATATTAGAATAGAATTGATTGAAAGACCAGAGTAACACAACACCTAAGTGTTAAAAGTTATTGTGGTTTATTTCTTTATGTACAGATGATCTAGTAACACGTCCGTTGATGAGTAGTGTGTTCGTGTTTTGGAGTCACACATGAAGTTAAAATTTTGAGTTTTAAGGTAAAATGTGATGGGATACTATGGATTAACTATCAGTATAGGGTATTATTTATGGTAAAAGTAGTATCGTTACATTCAAGGATGATGAGAATTATGGTTAGGAGTTTTTAGTTACCCATTGAGTTTACTATCGGTGGATAGAGTGAAGGATTGGATCTCTATCACTTTTTTAGATGAATGAATTATATTTTTTATATAAATAGGTAAATCACGTTGCAATATAGGTAATTACAATATAAAGGTAGAGGGTTACAAATTTATGGAAATATATTTCACCATAACGATTTTGTATAAGAGTATAATCAAGGGAAAAATCATGACTCAACATGTGGGATGGAATTGTGTTTTGATATGCAAGAGTGATTTTGGGAGTTACAAGTAGTGTCACACTAAAATATGGCACATTTAATTATAAAATAATGAAAGATAAGTTAGATTAAGTTTTAAATTTTTATGATGGGTCACACTATAATGATGTAGTATATGTTTTGAATCCCTTGGTCCTGGAATGATCAATGGTCATGGATTTTTAGTGCTATTCTAGAGTATGGAGTTATTCAATTCAGGGGTGGTTCACACAAAAAAAAGACAACAAAATGGGTGTTTCTTTATGATTCCCATGGTCCTTCCACAATGTTTTATTAAAATGTGTTTTTGAGGGTAATTCTAGTAAATTTTTTGGGGGCCCATTTTTGAACCCCCTTGGGCTCCATTGGCTTCAGTTGAGTGGAATAAGAGATGGATCCTTTTTACTCTCCCTTCCACCCTCTTTCCCCCCCTTAGTGTTAGGTGATCCAAGAGGTTTTGGTTTATCATATTTATGGTAATATCTTCACTATTTTCCCATTTCTTCCTTCCCTAATTATTCCCTTGATTAATGATGGTAGTGTCAGGGATTTGATAAGTGATTCCACCAGAGTATAGTGTAATACCTACAATATTATGGGTCTTTCATGTACAATGTGTATAAAAGTATTAAGGATAAGGTATTTTTTTTAATTTCATTAAATATTAGTTAAAGAATAACTAATTGTGATAATTATTCTATTTTTCATATTATAGATGAAATTAGTTGAAGATTGGTATCATAGATTTAGTATTTTAATTTTTTTAGGAACAAGAGTCCATTATGAGTGCTCTTCAGCTCAATTTTTACAGTTTTTTATATCATGGAACTGTTTATGAAGTTTAAAGAGGTTTATTACATGGTGGGTTTTTGTTATTAAAATGTTTTTTGATTAATTTGTGAGAATTAATAAATGATATTGGTAATTTTGGGATCTTGAGTATGGTAAAAACATAGGACTTCATTATGGATCAATGATTGAGGTAAGTGGACATTATATTAATGATAATATTGTTTTTTGATGATTTTATATTAATGTTATATTATTATTTTTATCATTGGAATTAATTTTTGACATTCAGTGATATCAAAGCATTAATTGGGATAGACCCACATTGTCCTTATACTCATAAAGGATTTTATAGATTACTTAATGGTTTTTAGTGACTTTCTAAAAAGATTGTTGGTGACCCCATATCAAGGTTGTTTGGTGGTGGGGGTACTATGGGTTGGTTTTCCAAAAAAAAAGGTTTTTACCATGAAATTTGTGTTTTAATGGAAATAAATTTTGAATGGGATTTCAGGTGGTGATTTGTGTAAAGTTTTTTGAATTGTATTTCAATTTTTTTTGTTTTAAACTGGTTCTTTGTATGGGATTTTGGAAAAGGGACGTGTTTAAGAAAACATGTCACATGACACTTGTTTTGAAAAAATATGTAATGGGTTACCTTTTCAATTGAAATTATGTATGTGATTCTTTTTTGTGTTTTTAAGAACAATAAAAAGGGTTTGAGAAGGTTTTTATAGGAAACTTTAATTTATTTTTTATTCCTATCATTTTAAGGTCACACTGAGGTCCATGTATTATTTCACAAAGATTATATATTTGTGTTCTATTTTTCCTGTTTTTATAGCATGTTATCATTATTATATGATGAACTAACATAGTATAGGGTCTATAAGATAGACTTACCCATGGGTGTGGGGTAGGGTAGATCGATTGAGTTATGTGACAAGATTCATTTTTCATATGTCAATAGCTACCATGATATAGCTAGACTCGGTTATGCCACATGGGAATTATCCTAGTGATGGGAGATATGTTCATTGTTATCCATTGGGAATTATTTGAAATAATTTATGAGTTTCATAGCCTTATTAGTTTATTGAAAATTATAATTGATATTGGACTTGATGTTTATGGTTAGAGTTAGTAAAGTGTTATTGATTATAAGCATAAATTCAATTCAAGAGATATGGCCCCTATTGAATTAAAATTCATGGTATGGATTAAGAGATCGGTTGAGAAAATGAGAGGTGACGCATCTATGCTATTAATAAGAGGATGATGATTTTACCACTAGTTAATGTTGTCTTAAGCCATTTATGTGATAAGGTGACTTGGTATGTAACATATGAGATGGTATGTCTTATGTGATAAACCTTTGTATGATGTATTAACACCCATGGGAGGTGAGATCGATGAATGCAATTAGGATTGATGTTTGGATTAAAGAGTTTATGATTTCTTATTATTAGATCACATGTTGTGGGTTTTCCTTGTTGGTTCATTGATTTCTCGTGGATTTTCTTTTCCCCATTGGCATCCAAACATTGGGCGATGGATGACGAGGAATTTAGAAAGATGGTGGTTCACCCTTGAGAGGTTATGGATATCTAAATTAAATAAATGACACATAAATATTTTCATAGTCCCACCTGAGGTAAGGGCATGGACATAGGACAAACTCTCTTATTTGTTAATGTTGTTTTTTATGTATAATCTGAGTGATCAGTGTATAAAAGATGAGTACTTCCATAATTTAGTGGGAGCATACCCCTATGAAGACATGTGATATATGGGATTGATCTAGTGGTACTAAAGGGGTAATCTAGAAGATAGTTCTAGTGTTGATCAATGAGATGATATGGTGTATAGAGGGAGTGCCATGACTCTTATTTTTAGTGTTTCAGCCCCATTTTTTAGTTTTTTTTATATTTTTATCATTGGATATATTTTAACTGTTATTTTATGATTTCATACCCTTTAGAATACCGATTTATATATTTTCATATCATTTTATGTGTGGTTGATGATATCACTCCCTTTTATTTCCCATCATTTTCATTCATAGTTAGATTGTTACTTCCCAGGATATTTAGGGTTTTGATTTATTGATGGGTTGTGAGATGGATGATGGGAGAGGTGGGACTCAGATATGTTAGTTTGGTGGATATATTGATATCTCCTTGGGTTACATTTTATGAGATGATGGTGACAATGTGGTTTACCTTGGTGGGTGTTGATGATATATAGATCATTGATTACAAACAAGTGATTCTATTCCTAGGTTGGGTAGTTTCATTGTGGGTCTCTAAGGTATGTGTTTATTCTAACTATACGAACTATTTTAATTCTTCCATGTGCTTGTATTGTTATATTTTTCAGGTACATAAGTTTCAATAAGAATGGGTTTTCGCTCCCATGTTTTGTATGTGCATCAATTTGATCATAGTATCACTCAGTAAGTCATGTAAAATAGGGGATTCCAAATGGGTTGTTATATTCACACCTACCATCATACAGATAATGGATGTTTATGCACATGGGTAAACCCTATTTTTTAATTTTAGGGATAAGTATCAGGTTGGATCTATAAAAGTTGTTTGGGCTTAGTGTGGTATATAGAGGTCGAGCTCTTAGATGGAAAGGAATTATCTCTACAAACATCCACCACAAGATCCCATCATTGAGACTTCTCAACCTACAACATAATTATAGAATGAACGATCATCTGATACAGTTAAACCCTACAAATAGTTTACTCTATATCAAGATGCAAGTAGAAAAGCTTCCCCATCATCCCCTATGCATCTCTACAATCTCTAGAAATATCTCTACATGACTTCCTTCTCAATGAATCAACTACTGAATTACCTTTAACCAGAATATAGAAGATCTCAATTTCATAATCTTAAAAATGTCACCCTCCTTGGTGAATAATAATTCATATCACATTGGGAGAAAATATATCTTAGGCACTTGTGATCTGTGAAGACTGTGAATAATTCAATGATAATATATTGTCACAATAAAATGATAGAAAAGACCATTTCTATAATCCTGTGACCATGGGTAGCATAGTTATATTCATGAGTATGTAACTATTGATACTCATAGGAGTCAACTCCCTTTACTACAACAAAACACAAACTAGACCAAAATGTTAAGAATCTTAAAAGGCCTAAAAATGACACCTTAATATAATAACTAGAGAATATAATAATTGGTCAACTTCTCTTTTATATAACATAACATAGACTCACATTGATCTATCAAAATTAAGGACATATACTTCCCAATTGAATTTTTCAAAAAGGTCTCAATATAAGTCAAGTCAAGCACAAACCAATAACGATAACGTCAAAGACCAATGAAATTATGATCTATTGTAACATTATTGTTAGCTACCTAAGAAACAACCACTTAAATAATGAAAGGATCAATATTCACAACTTTCTAATAGTTAATAAATCTAATTAAACTCACCTCACACATGAAAAACATACACTTAGAGAATATCACATAGATCCAGTGTCATCAAACGATAACTATAATAACACTCAAATTCTCAGAAGAATGCTCATATGATCATGAATACATGAGAATTTACTTGATGAATGTAACCATGGAATTATATAAAACTCATATTGAGTTCATCAGTCCCATGAAAATAGGTGGAATGTTCATGAAATCAAATGGAATAACCAATAAAATTATATGTAAATAACAAAAGTTCAAGAAAATATTCTAGATATATTCCTTATTTACCCTCATTTGAGGATATACATAAACAAAATCGAGAATAAACTAGATACCTTCAACTAATTGAAAATATATTTAATCCATTTAAGGGGATAATGGATCAAAACCCTCAACTGATTCAATCGATTTAATCAATATATAACCTCATACTACCATTGTTTTTTCTAATAAAATAGTTTCACGTCAAGGTGATATATTAAGAAAAATGAAACTCTTATGAAACAGGTCACTAATATTAATTTTAATCTCTCATGAATTAGGAGGGACGATTTTATTCCAAGGCATCAAAATATGTGAGGAATTCAGTTGGGAATCTATTTATAACTCAATATGACATTGAGAGGGTAATGTCACAAAATATTCATAAATTAAATTAAGGAACTCTTATGTGACTTTTTGAGGCACTACAAATTGAACATCCATGGAACCGAAAACCAACTTTTCTAGATGATAAAAATAAGTCTTAAAGAATCTATGGTTTAAACGATGATCATGAACACTAAAAAACACTATATTCACCCTATCCATGTCAAAGAAAACAACTCTCCGTAATAAAAATAAATAACATCATGAAGTAAATAAATTTAATACGTATAAATAATGATACTGTATGGATATATCCATAATAAGAAACACAGATTGACCAAATGAAACTTCCCCATCATTAGTTCACAACCCTGAAATACATCAAGAAAACTAGAAAAACTGCCAATTTGTGTGAAATGCAACAAGGTCACTAGAAGCCTCTCTATCATGAGTCTAAAATAGAAGAAAAATGTAGTTTTATTAAATGAGTGCTAATCTGCCAAAAAAAAACAAATCAAAATCCAATGAAGATGATATTTAGTTGGTACCTTGAAATGAATTTGAACCACCAGACACTAAAAACCCAATGGAATACATCTGACCACACCCCACTCCTCTCCCTCACTATTCATGATTAACACCACCTTCCGAATCGTGTTAATCCCTATATCTATAAGGAACAAGAATATCATAATTTTTTCCACTAACTTTTTTATCACCTCTATACTTCCCAAAACCTAAATATCCTACTACTATAGATAATTGCACGAAGGAACCCACTATTGAGGATATATATGAAACTTACCAATTAACCCAATTTGACCATTGATAATAGTTAAATACTAGAAATTTTCATGTTATCAACATCCATAATAAATTCAAAAAACAGAAAATATCATGATAGACCACAAAGAAATTCTAGATCTTTAAAAACAAGAATATAATTGCTGTAACCAACTCAATATCGGTCAAAATCTCAACTTTCTAGAAAAATTAGATACTTAATAAAAATATATTCCCCTGGGGATGTTTGGATAAAATCTCCATTAAGATGGACTAGCCCATTTTGGAATTTTCTCTTACACTTTATCCTTCACCAAAACCTCATGATATGCAAGAAATGTAAAAAGGGTGGCTTGATGTTTTATATTTGAAGGCAATTCCTCCTAAAAATACCATAGCCTAGCCTTATCATCTATTAAAATATCCATATATTAATAAAGAGTTTACATGAATCAAATTACAAGATCTAATACTCTCAATATCCCCTAGAAAAGGGAGTGAAAATATTTTTTCCCATTACCTTCAACAAGAAATAAATTAAATAATCCTAAAAGTGACTATGGAAGTTCCCCCATAGTACTTGTTACTCCTCATTATCAACCAAAAAATTTATCCACCACTTACATGAATCACCCCTTAGTAAAATTAGAACCAATTTAATTCAATTATCCTTCATAAAATTTATCAAACTAAATGAAATATCAAGGATCTATAACCACTTCTATATATGCTAATAAAATATATCACCCTTACACTGTTTCCGTTTTTGACACTAAATCTCATACTCCACATTCCTTGAAGAATCATATTCCTCAAGATTAATCATATAATGATTAAATATATCATCTTGATACAAATATCCCACCTGAACCACATGGGTAACCTTCTACCATTAATCTATTTAAAAGAAAAAATAACTACTAATTATTTAAAATGGAATTAATTTAAGAAAAATTAATTATATTGATTCTACTTTTCTAAATTTTATGAATTTGATCACAAAAAAATAATTTGGAAACATATAACAAACCTTAGTATATATACCACAAATAATGTCATATGAATTATGAATTATTATTAAAATTAAGCTACTTGAATCATATCACTGGTTCCTAAGAATTGTGTCCTAACTAGTCTCTCATACATACATCACATTATAAGTTTGATTGACACTATTGGATTACCAACCTAAAGAAGTCTTCACCAGTTATTATCACAAACATTTATCTTAACTATAAACAATATCATTGATACCACTCTATCATGACTAATGCCTAATTTAAATCTACTTAGGATGATATATATCTCATGTGAAACCCTTGATGCTTTCCTCCAATAGGTCATTGGTTAAAGTCTAGTACTAAGGATATAAAACATAAATAATACGAGACATTACCCACATAATCCTAGGTATAATAAATGAATCCGCTAATAAATTATATATAATATAAAATAAACCATAATCCCAAAATTCATGAAATTTCATAATTAAAATAATGTCTTTAGAAAATACCCAAAGTATAACTCCTATGATAGAAACACAACATTATTAGTAACCACACCATGGGTTTGTACTTTCTAGCCTAATTACCGACTACATCTTGAAAATATGTAAAAAAATCATAGAATATATTGGTTATTACATAAGTATACTAAGTATTTTTCTCTATAAATTTTATCATGATAATATTAATGAAGCATAATAAATCCTTTGTGAATAAATAGTTAAATTATAATATCACTCAAAATAGGTTAAATATCCACCTAATCATATAAAATCATCACTAAAAATATATTTGAAAATTATAGTAACATATTAATAAAAAAGAGTATATCAAGAAACATACCCCATATATACTTCCACATCAAACTAGCCTCCCTCGTCCCCACCAAAAATTTCATAGCGCTCTCATGGCTTCCATATATACATAACCACATACTACATCACTAGCACAAACTATATATCACTTCCATATAATCATATAACCACAACACTACCCTATATATAAAACACTACATAATAATCATCACATCACTAAATAATATAACCCCAAGCCATAAAAACCTATACCACATTAATGAGAGAGAGTGGGGTCAGGTAAGTAATCAACAATCCATATCACCAACATTCTGGATGTCATGGGAAATACTTGGAACCAAAAACATATTATTGGAGTAATTCAAATAACCAAACTAGGGTGGTGGTTCTAAATAAACAAATTACATTGATCATATACATAACACACATATAATACCTAAGTGTTAAATCATTAAGGAACCATCTCTATAAAAAAATCCATTTCCCACCATCACTAGTTTATATCAACATTCACATCCACTCCTTAAAAAACAACCTTTCCTACACAATTATACAAAAACCTTATTACATTCGAATCACATTTCATAAAGCATTACGGATTCCACAATAATGATTTTCCAAACACATTATTTTCATTATTCCATATATATTTCCAGCCACTATAATTTCATTTAACCACTATTAATTTATCATTAATAATTCTATTTTCTAGGTATTAATTTTCCACCACTTCATTTATTACTTCCATCTTATAATTATCATCATTACATCCGATGAAAAAATTTAATTTCACTTATTAAGGTGATATTACACATTATTTGGAATCCACCACACAAAACCACAAGATCCTCTTAACACAAACATAACAAAAAAACACAACCATCTCCTTTTCCTCAGTCATCTCAAATCAATCGTAATAATTCCATCATTATTACTTTAGAAATGATTCAAATGAAATAAAAAAGGGAATTGTATATATAAAAAATATATGAAAATATAAAATATTAAAATCTCCATTTCCGAAATAAAAATCCCAATTTCCTTACTTACTAATTTACATCATGAAAAACATAGTATGGTAAGAAACAATAATTCACTGAATAAAAATAATTAAGGTTCACTATCTTTATCTCCTTGCTATATTTAAGTTATTTGATATATTTAATTATATTTTATCACCTCAAGTTCAATAAGAAACCCAAATGTAAATATTTATAAAAATATCATATAAAAGTGGAAATAAAAATTAAATAAATTAAATATTATAATAAATTATATCCAATAATTTTATATAAGTACAGTTTATTAACTTCATTATGTTAATTTATAATAATTTTCCCAATATAAAAAAATCACGTTAATTATAAATATAATTAGTAATTAAAAAGTAGAATGTCTGGATTACCTATATAAAATGAAGTTACAATAAATTTAATATAATTATGAGAAGGTAAACAATGATAAAAAATCACCAAACTCATAATAACCCCCCAAAACACTATAAAAAACAATTATCCAACAACTCCTTGGAAAAAAATCAAAACTATACCAACACTTATATGAAATACCCCACTAGAAGAATGAATAGAAAATAAGGGAAAAAGATAAAGATAAGAGTACCTTCAATCCTGATAGATTGGTCATGTACAGACAGTTCTTAAGATACACAAAGATAATATTGTAGATAATCAATGACAAAAAACAATAAACCTTCAATTTTAAAATGGATGAGGGAATTAAACAGAATATGAGTATATGATCAAATTTATATTAAAAATTTGACAACATAAAATGAGTGTGTGACATAAAGAATTAATGTATAATTTCTGTCAGATCCAAGAATTATTGACTAATATCCCTAATTATTATAAGATATAAATTGTTCAAAATTATTACTAACAAGGAAGATTATAGTGTAACAGATTTCACTACACAATAATTTTCAAACATGTAAAAATAACAGATTAAATCTCACATTTCTCACTCAAACCTAATATCCATAGATGATAACTATGGGGAAATGAAGGGCATAAAATCCTAACCACTTTAAAAATATCGAAACTAAAAACTCTTGTCCAAACCCCTATAATCCAGAAAAATAATTCTTGTTATAATCTAAAAATCACAATATAATTGATCCATTACACAAAAATAGCAAAACACCAAAATCTAACAGATAAAGACACACAACACATCCCAAATCCTTTCTTTACAACAATAATAACCATGGTGAATTTGAAAATACTAACCATTTCCCTTTCTCTAAAACAAATCATAGTACAATACACCTTTTTACATGATGATTTTTTATTGTAACATAAATTAATAACTTGAACTCCCCTCATTTTCCACTACCCATCTCCATATTTTCTCACACCATCTCCAACACCTAAAAACCATAAAGCAGTGGACTATGAGAAATTTATGAATCTTTAATATGAATATTTAAAATTTAAATATCTATTATGATGTGTTTCATATCCCATAATTAGAAAATAATAATATTTATCACAATTTATAATAGATTTATATGGAACATATGGTGTTACAATGCATAATATCTCATATCAAATGTATATTTCTCCATGTGATATGTATATATATATATATAATAACAATAGAAACCACACAAGTATATTACATTAAGACATATACTCACATAAAATACTTTATATCTATATTATATGTAGTGATATTGACATATCACATATTTAGATATGGATTTATTGAATAAAATATATTTCATTATCTAAGTTCCCTCACACATTAAAGGTCAGCACTGTGAACTAGGTACCACTTCGAGATGCATTTACACATGAGAAGTTTTATGCATTCTCAATTACACATTCCTAGAATGTTGACTTATTAATTAATTTTTTCACATATAAAATTCTTCTAAATATGATGAAACACCAATTTGAAAAGATTAGAAGCGATTCTAGTTATTATATGTGGGATTACCCTAACCTTTAGAACATTTTTAGTGACTTGGTCATTAGGATATAAATAAACAATTATGATTTTGATCATCATTTTCATTTTAAACTCACACTAACTTGTAATGGATACTTTGACCCCCCATCAGATATTGAAGAAGGACTTATATTCAAGATTATATTCTCTTTGTTTTTCCATGATTTCCATTGATGTTCCCAAATAAATTTTGATAAATTGAGTTTTAGTTTTTTCAATATGTAAAAAAGAAGTAAAATCTAGATGTACTTAGAGATAATTAATATTCCAATACATATAGAGGTTTTCAAACCCCATTCCTGATAAATAGTTCCATGAAAATTTGAATTAAAGATCTATTTGGATATGTGTGAGATGTAGCTTTGAGTTCTTATGAATAGTGTATGTGTCGCCTTCTATTGTAATTGCTGATAAAAACCTATTCATATAATGAAAATAAAGATGGATATTACGATTTTACTCTTGAAAAGGGAAATGTTCTCCTTCCAGTTTTATTTGTTGGATAAGAGTATTTAAGGAAGTATTTGAAAATAACTAATGATTGTAGTACTTTTCTTTTAATAGATTCATGATAAGTTAAGAAAAGATAGGTATTAAACCACTATCCACTACATATTATTTCTAAGGATTACATATATAAAATTTATATAGACTTATTAGAAGAAATATTTGTAAGGAGTATGTGTGCGGGTTCAAGCATCATATATCTAATGAATGTGAAAATTGACTTTATATTAATGGATAAAATGTTCTATTGGTAGAAGAGAGAACTACATACTAAATATTCTCGATGATGTTGATAGATGACTATGTTTAAGAATAATATAGCTGGTAGAAAGAAAGTGTAACAAAACATGGATTATCAATCATGATTTTTAATAAAATAAATAGAGAACATATCTTATATGATGATTGGATAATACTAACTCTAAATATTTAATTTTTTAAGTAGTTATGTTTTATGAAAATAATCAAATAAAATACACAAATTTGAAAAGATGATTTAGGAATTGTGTAGAAGAGTTTCAAGAGGATTTGATATTTTAGAATTTAGTATAAGTCTTAATATTATAATTATTTGTAAGATATTTGAATCAAATTAAAGATAATTTTTTATGTTCTTATAGACATGAGGAAAATAAATAAACTATATTTTAATACAGAACATATTTAGAGAAAAATTAACATATCATAGTTATAACATAAGCTATTACTGATTGGAAATTTGGAAAACTATTAGATGTGTTAATACATAAGATAATTTTTCTAATACGTGACATGTAAAAAAATAATGTGTAATATATTTCTTAGAATACATATGATTCCCATTAATATATGGAATATATTCTTATTTACGCATTAGATACTGGATCTTAATAATGTTTTATGAAATAAATTTGAGAAAATGTTAGAATTTTTGTATATTAATTCTAGAAAATGTTGATTTATTATTCATAGATTAAAAAATATGATTAAGTCATTATTAAATGAAATATTAAAATAAGATTTAATTATAATAAAATGATAGGATCTTGGTGTAATAATTCAAAGATTTAAAATATAATGATTTGAAATCACTTACAAAGATAAAATTTAAAGGAATCATGAAAATACTTCAAACCAATTTAAATGATAATATATTTATTTTTAGAATAAATGTTGAGACATGTTTTTAGAATAAAGAGAATATTATGATATCATGGGGAGAAGAACCATATCATTCTATTGATAAAATTAATAATAAAATTAAACAAATCATGGTGTTAAATAAATTTGAATTTCTTTATTGATGTACTTATATTGATATAGATGTTAGAAAAAGAATAAATATTATTTAAGGTTTAGAGTGTATAACTTGATGTTGAAACATTTCTTAACATTCTATGTATCAAATAGAAATAAGAAGAAAATAATTAGGGGTAGTTTGATGAGGTTCCACTATTATATACCTAATTGTTTTTTCAAATATGGAAAAGTATAAAGAAGAGTAAGAAGAAATAGGAAATGAGGATTTGAAAGGGAGACTAATAGTAAACATTAACATTATTTATCAACTATGTAGAGACTCTTGGATATTGACTGGTTGTTGTGACTAGATATCAAAAAAGGATAACATAATATTGAGTTGAGAGAGAAATACCAACAATCCCTGTATTAAATAAGTTCTAGAAGTTTGGTTACTTGAACAAGGATTACATGTATGATTTCATATATTTTTATTCATTGGTTTTTTAAGACCTATTATAGAAGAAAAATATCTTATATGGTGATATAGTGATATCCTAGAGAATAAAAAACATCATTTTCTTAAGTTAGTTTGGGAGGATACATTGTAAAGTGGAAAGAGCTAGTATAAAGAACCATTTGGGAGTTTGTGAAACTGTCATAAGACAATAAAGGATTTTGAGGAGAAAAAATATTATTATTCACTATAGTAAAATAATGGATTTCTATTTATTATACTTTACCTAAATAAAAAAATATTAGATTCCCACATTAGAATGAAACCTTATAGAAATTCGATTCACTAATTTCTTGATTTATTTACTACTTTTTATAAGGGTTAGTTAGTGGGTAATTAATAAGAATGTATATTCATATCAACTAATACAAAGGTTTGAATATCTACAGGGGAAACTAAAATAGAAAATAAATTAGTAAATATAGTCGCACTAATTCAAATTCCCCCAAAAGAGTTAGCACGATCATTTTGGGGAATTTTCAATTAGTATTAGAGATAAACTAGGATTCCTATAATTGTATATATTTTCATTACATTATTTTTTTACTAGATATAAATGAAGATAATATTTAAAGAAGGTTCATAATTACCATAGATGGAAAGTTTTATTAACTTACCTATTAAAACCAACAGGTTGTTTTACCTAAAACATTAAAGAACATATATATAAAAAGAAAAATAAACTAAGAAGTATCTTGAAGGAGAAAATGGTATGTCACTAATTGATGGTATTAATAGTGGTTGTTTATCTATCATATCTATTTATAAGTGACCTCGTGAAGAATATAACTTAGGTTTTGAAGAGTATATGGATATTGAATCACATGATGATCTCTACTAAAAATAAAGTATTATTTTCAAAATTTCATTGTTGAATGTTTCTTCTATATTATTATGTTTATAAAGGTTATATAAAATGAGAAATCATTTCCTGTGTTTGAATCAGATGAAACAGAAGAATCATTGGTAGAATGGTTTCTAAAGTGAAAAACTTTCAACAAAGAAATAAAATTTAAAAAAAATCCTTAATAACTTTTAAATAATAATACTCCCTAGATAATGAATTATTTCAAAATATCATTGTAGAGGAATATGAGGAAAGTAAATTAAGTGAATTTTTTTAAAAGGTTGGGGCTGAAGCCTCAATTTATTATTTTTTGAAAGCAAAGACCTCTTTAGAATGGGTAGAGGGAGACCCATTACATAGCCCGAAGGCCCAAGGCCAAGTGGCCTGAATACATGGCTTGAAAGCCCATTTTTTTGGCCCAAAGGACCCCTCGATGAACAGTACTACTACAGTACCTGCGTTGCTACAATACCTGCTACAGTACCACCACCTCTACGGTATCTATTATAGTCCCTCCGCCGCTACAGTGCTTCCACTGCTACAGTGCCACCGCTGCAACAGTACCTGCTACAGTACTGCTACAGAACCTGGGAAATTCTCCCCTGCCCGGATTCAATCCTGGGACTTTTAGATGCCAAGCAGGAGCCTGTACTACTAGGGTACATGCTCGTTGGCAAGTAAATTAAGTGAATTAAATATGTTTGATTTAGAAGAAACTAACAAATCTATTTTTTATGTTAAGGGTGGTCAATTATAGATCAATGTGAATAGACTCATGGACCTTGAAAATTTGTGCAAGAAAGTAAAAAAATAAGGATTATATTGAAAAAAATTAATAGTATATGGGAATAAAATATATAATTTGGTTTAGTTTGAGAATAATTCTCTCAACATTAAGACTTTTGAATTGTAAGTCAAACCTGGAAATCTATAATCAATAGAGGAAAAATATTCCTAAATTATATTGAAAAGAGGTTCTACCATAAAAAATAATAAAATGGGTAGTGTTTCTAAAAAGGATCATATTAGTGAAATGAATATCTTGAATTCATTTAATGATATACAATACAAGTTTAAGTGAAAAAGTAAACCCACATTCTATAAATTTATATTTTTATTAATGTTGTTTCATCAATTAATTCAAGTTACAAATTAAATTATAGATATATTTATGTGATTTTTTTTAAAAACCAACCCATTCATCAAATTTGGATGAGATTATTTTCATGAAGACTATCTCCCCAAAAGAAACTCATAATAAGGGTTGTTACCGATAAAAAATACAACGAATAAAATACAGTATGACTGAAGCTAAATGCCAATGAACATGTTGCATTGGAAATTTTTTGTGTTATTAGAGAATTTTAAAAAATAAAATTTATTATTGGAATAATATTTAAATTTATAAATATTACATATATCCTATATGAAATGGGAGAAAGGATAAATGGATGTGTAGATCCTATAAATTGTTAAATTTATCCATCACGAAAATATATTAACTCTTAAATAATTTCTATAAAATTTGAAATAGATGTGGTCAATGTGATGTTAAGTACTTGTATCAATCTTCCAAGTATGATTTATAGTCAGTATAATTTATAAGACCACAATTGGTGAAAATAAAGTAAAGAAAATGTCAGTGTACATTGTTGTGTAAAACAAATAAGACATTTGAACAAAATAAACCCAAGTAAAATAATAATAAGGATGCTATACCATATAGGGGATACTTTTAAGATGGTAGAAAAGGCCACAACATGGAACTTTATAAATAGTCCACAAAAATCAATGTCGGACAAATAAAACTAATGAAAATAAAATAACCAATCCATGAAAGAAACAAAAGCGTTATATTGGTGAAAGACACCTACAAAAAATAACATGAGAGGTTTCTTGATGAGGGTTACCAAAATCCGAAAGATAAATTGTATAGAATGTGAAAATAGGATAGAGACACTCTTGATAAATGCATGGAATAAACAATAGGATATAATGAATTATTAATAAGGAAAAATAAATCATCATTGAATATATTTTCCAATAATATAGTAATTAAAATATTGTTTATAATCATAGTGAATTATAGATATACTTCTAAGGAATGAAATATTATATCACTATTCCAACTTGATAAAGGAAAAACATAGAACTAATAAAATAATTGATGTTATTTTCAAGATAATGTGAATAGTTCAATTCCATATCAAAGAAATATTCTTAAGAGTAAGAATAACATGTCACCCATAAATTTATTCATCTAGAAAAAATGTGGATAAATAATGAAGAGTTTTCATAAATACATAGCTATAAAAAAATGGGTTTTGGGTAGAGAAGAAAATATCAACCATCTGTCTCTTATTAAGAAACAATAGAGGATCCACCTTATTCCTAAATTGGATTGTTTATTTTTTTGGAGGTAATTGAAGGTGATGCATATTGATATAAAAATGGACCAGTGATGAATTAAATATATAGAATTAAGAGACATCCATCATTATGTTATCTAAAATATAAAATTTGTTTCATCATTAAATAATTTCAAATTTAATCAATCGTTACGAAAAATGATAAAACTTAACCTTTGTGGGGGGATTTTTTTATAAACCTATGAAAAATTCATTTTCTCATGTTATAATATATGAAGTTCTAAAAAATGAAATTAACATATACATAAATCACTTTTTTCATCCTTTTTTAGGTTGAATCATTTTTTTATAAAGGGGGGATAGAGTACTAAGATGGTTACGAAGAAAGAAAACAAGAAAAGTGGAAACCATCTTACATTATAACGTTTTATGTGTTTTTTTGAGTTTATTGAAGCTAATAAGTAACTTTAAAATCTTATTAAAACAACTGATTAAAGATATATTTTAGTTTGAAACACATGTTAGACAACTTTGACTACAAGATCAATCACTCTTGTTTTTTACATTGACCAATAATATGTAGACTTAGAGTTGATCAATTTATGGATCACATTCATGTGAAATGTGATGCCACCCTTATCTCAAGTTGATTATGTTTTACTATGGAGGGTGTGGAATTAAACCTCAAATAAGATATAGGCATGATATTAATTGGAATTTATCTCACCGATGTATCATTTCATTTATTATGAATAATGGGGAGTGTGATATTTACTCTAGAAATGAAACTGGACGAATTTAAATGGGCTTTGAAAAAAATATGAAAGGGTAGGTTGATGAGCCCAAATAGATTATGATTAACAGAGTCATATTTTTTTGACAATATTTCAATGAGTATTAAATTTAATATGTGTTAAAATATTATGAATATTCCAACGCATCAAGAGTGTGTAAGACCTCATGATCAATAAGGAGTTCCATAAAAAGGGAAACTAAAGATATCTTTAGAGATACATGAGATTAGTCTTAGAGTTTGTATGATTAGTGTATGTGTTTCCAATAATTTAACATTCTAATGGAGATCCATTAAAATATTTTAAATGATAGTAGAGATTGGGATGACAATGAATTGACACATTGACTGATTCATTATGCAATTATCGCAGACTCAACACATCACCAAACTCATTCCACCACAAGGCCCAAGGTGCATTTATGGTCATCTATGGCTCAAGATGAGCACCAGGGTATCAAAAATGAACATGTGGGAATAATTTCACACTCATGAAAAACCAGGATCAACAAGAGTTCTAACTAGGAACCTGTATGAGGTATACTTACATTGGATGGCCATTAGAAAATAAATAAGTAGATATAAAAATAAATTCCAACCAAACATGTCATAACAAATACAAAAAATACAAACAATTTTCTATAAAAAATATTTCTACATAGATGAAATTATTTTTATACATGTTTTTGTATACTAAAAAAAGATAAAAGAAAAATCAAAAAAGGAGGATATAAAGTTTGATACACCACACACCCAAAACTGGTCAAACCAACCTAGAAGAAAAAATGAAACATCTCCATGATCCTCTCAAGTAACCATCATGACCTAAGGATCACCCACACACCTATGGAGAGTGATAGAAAAAAAATCATAAAACCATAAACTAGGAACCAATATAAGTATGAAGACAACATAACCACCAATATGAGTATTTATGGTGTGATAAAAAGTACAGTAAGATAAGAAATACCTAACATAATTTCATTAAATAAACTTTTTATAAGACATTACTCAAGGATGACTCACCGAGTAAATTTTATTTTAAAAAACAACAATTACCTTTATAAAAAAATTTCATTTTGAAAAGAATCATGTTAAACCTTATATTTTAATTTAATGCATCCCTTTTTGAAAAAAAATCATTCTTATAAGTTTAATACACATTCAAAATAGATATTTCATAAAGAATTAATTTAAATAGATCACCTCTTTCCCTATTTTCAAAATCAACACACACACACACACTGCATGGGTATATGAATGTGGAAATCTAATAAATAAAAATCCATGAAGATTCATTAGTAGATGAAAATAAAAATACAAAGAATCCCTTATGGTTATAGTACCCAATTAAAAATAACCAATGAATAAGAGTATGATCAAAACAAGAGATAATAAGATCTCTTGAATATATAAAATAAAGGGGTATTACATTGAATAAATAGAACAAGGAAACAACCTATTTACTAATGGATCATGTACTAGATGTGAAAAAGTTAAATAGACTTTTGGTATGTTAATGGTTATAGAACCCATCCCCAAAATCACTATAACTAGCCTCGATGGTGAAAAATATCTAGGAAGGTTAGAAACTTCAACTGGGGTCTAATAAACAATGTATAAATATCAACTAGGATATCTGAAATCTCTTGACTCCCCAAAATGTTATAATGAACTATGATTTACCAAAATAAATATATCATTTTTAGATGAATATTCAATACATTTCACAAGTATACTCCTGAGGATCCAAAAATTTTAGTATCATTGGAGACTAGACACACAATCTTCTTATTTCATGAATTATCTTCAACATCTCTAGTATATATCTTCCAACCTAGAACAATTTATAGAAATACCATACTTAAAACATTTCTTCACAACCTATTGAAATGAAACATAATAAAGGGGTAGATAAGTTTTTTTAAGGGTAAAATGGGGGATATAAATACAAAATTATCATAAGGATGTAATAAAATGGTAGTAATATTTTAAAACCATACCTTGTATATCATATATTATAAACAAGATTAATGGAATAATTCAGTGTCTTTTGTAAGACAATAATCATTAAGGAATCAAAGAACATGAATCATGAGAAAATAACATTGGAATAATACATATATTTTTGGAATACACATAATATATAAAATATCATGTCAAGTGTACCCACCAAGACATTCATAACATTTTAGTCTTGGGAGAACCACTAATATACCTCCATTGGGCTTTGGATAACATCCGATGTGCCCTCTATTAGGATTGGGATAACCTCACATTTATGCCTTTTTTATTATTGGGATAACCTCCAGTGTATGATCTTGTTTCAGGCTTGAGATAAAATACCATGTAACATATTATTTGTTTCCTTGGATAACCTCATGTGTACCGTATTGTTTTTAGTATTGGGATGACCTCCCATGTACCCTTTGAGTTCATAGAACATTAATAATTACCTAATGTATTTAACCAAGATATTGGTCCCAACCCTAATATAATCTATAAATAAATTTACACATTATCATAAAACATTCATCATATCATAACCCATGAAAAATAAACATTATTCATATACATTTCATCATAGTTTATCTTGAGGGAAAGAAACTGGTTTCAAAAACATCTTATCATTGTAATCATAAACTTTAACTATCTAAAGAAACAAGAAGGATGGTACCATTGGATCACATCCATAGTAAAACATTAAAAATTATAAATGATGTTTTCATTTATGAATACAAATTCTAAATAAAATTCATTAAAACAATCTTGATGAAAATATCTATTCCATTTGTAAATAACTTCGTTAAAATATAGAAATTTTACGAATACTAACATAAACATTTTATTTGAAAATACCAATGAAAAATTACAATTTAAGCTTCATATAAGTGATTATTAATTATGGTGCAAAATTCTATTCATTTAATAAATGATAAAAAAATATTTCTTTCACATTTACAGTAAAAAGTAAAAATTACCACATTTGTAAAAAGACAAGAATATTCCTTTAAAACAAATTTTAAAAAGTAAAACATTGGTAAAAATAGATTTAAACAATATTTAGAGAAAAAAAATTAATGTTTTTTTAGAAAACATGGACATTTAAGATAATGGATTTTCGATTGAAGAGGGTAATAAATTCATTTTTTAAAAACATTTATTTGGTCTCTTTAATCATTAAAGAGATGAAAATGAAAGGAAAACATATATTCTAAAGAAATAACATAATGATAATAATATTCATGAGTTTATTGATATATATACATATAAATATTTCCTTATTATAAACCTAATCATAAAAAACCTCATAAATTATGATATTATAATACAAATCCTTAACTACTTTTGTATGTTTGGATTATAATCCTCATCGAAGAAAGAACATTATATGTATATGTAAATCATAAAAAATTTCTTAAGAATAATAATAAAATAAATAGTTGTGTAGTATATACCCCAAAAAATCAAATAGTGGTGAATATTTCATTTGTATTATATAAATAAAATTTATATGAAATTCCCTTACCACATGTCTCTATTTTCTTCATACATGTTCGAACCGCCTCTTCTTCGAAAAACCACCATAGGTTAGCACAAAAGGACTTCTATGGAGGGTTTCTAGATAAAATAATGCCTATAGGATTTATGAAGGGATATAAGGAATATAATTCAATAGATATTTTATAAACTAAAGGGCTTTGGAAGTGCGAAGAGGAGAGGAGAGGGGGTGCCCTTTTATAAGTGGGAGAGAGGACACACTTGGAATTTTAGAAATGAAAAAGGCTAAAAAATGGATCATTATAAAAAATTATAATAGATAAGGTCTATATGTTACTATTAATATGATTTGGACAAGTTTTTAGGTAATTTTAACCCTTATCTTTTTACTTTAACCCTAAATAAATTTTTTTTAACCTTAATAACAATAATTAATTTTAAATGTTTTTACTATTCAATATGAAAAAAATTAATTTGTACTTATTATATAATGAAAATTATGATGATTCGAAATATGGAATCCATTTTTAAAAATTCAATTAATTCAATTTGATGAATTTAGTTTTTATTTAAACCCATAGTTACAAAAATATGTGGTTTTCCAAAAACAAATTTAGTAAGTATAAAAATTATGAAAACTAAAATTCAGTGTTAAATTGATTATAATGAAATAAATTGGATTTATAATAAAATATTTAAAATAAATTTAATATTAAATTATTTTTTAATATAAAATTTGACCTAATTTAAATAAAAATGATGTTTTTAATAAAAAAACTATTTATCCTTATTCATTAAAAAAATAGAATTTTCAAAAAAATTACAAAAAGTTAACCCCAATATGAATTTGACACGATTATTCAAAAAATACTGTTAATTCTTGGAAAAAATTCTAAAAGGGGAAAAACAATTTTATTAATTTTTTCATAAAAAGCAATAAAATCATTCTCTAATAAAAAAGTATTTTCAAATCATATAAAGACATTACCAAAAAAATTAAGCACTTATTTATCAATATATTTTATTTATCTAAAACTTTTGTATATAATATTAAAAATGATTCTATCATAATTAATACTAGAAAGTTTGATGGTTATGTTATAATAGTTCTATTTAAATAATAATATTAAACGTATATTGTTGTTCGCTAAAACTCGGTATTCCATGTGGAACATGCTTGAAATTAAATTAAATTTATTAGGAAAAAATATTTCATAAATATCAGCATGTTACATTCTACCCAAATTAAAATTAATTTCACCCTCAAAATTCCATCACTGTGTTATCAAAAACCATGGATACTTCTTCCTCATAATATCCTCTGGTTCCCATGTATCTTCCTTAAGTTAGTGGTTTCACCATAAAACCTTGACTAGGTGAGTAGTCTTGTTTCATAGATCTTTCTCCCTATGATCTAGAATATACCTTGAATTTTCTTCGTAGGAATGATCATGGTCTAATGATATGACTTCTTGGTTCAATACATGTGAAAGGTGAGGTATATACTTTTTCATGAGAGATACAAGGAATACATTGTTTACTTGAAAGAGGTTTGGTGGAAGTGCCATGTAATAAAAAAACATCCCAACTCGACCAAGAGTCACAAAAGTGCCAATATAAATAGACAAAAAAATTAGTTTTTTTATAAAACTCATAATCTTATTCCATAGATAAATTTATAGGAAGACATTCTCTCCATCATCGGACCCAGATCACATCACTTATTTTCAGCATTACTTTTCTATCAACTCTAAACTTCCTTGATGTGTTGTTGAATTGATATATATTTATCTACTATTTCCTCATCAATATTAGTTCCCAATATATTTATTTTTATAACCTCATCCCTGCACATTTTATTTCTACACTTATTTCCATAGAGGTATTTATATGGAGCCATCTATATACTCTAGTGAAAGATAATTTTGAAAGAAAACTATACTAGAAGAATGTGTTGATAACAACCACATTTGAAATCCCTAAAACATGATCTAAACATACCCTATAGGGTTTGGATTTTTCTCTTATACTGATCATATGTATGAGGATGATATATAGTGTTGAAACCTATCTCAGTATCTAGGGCCTGCTGAAAACTTCACTAGATCTCTAAGGCAAACCTTATATCCCAATTAGACATAATAGAATATGGTAATCCATGAAACATTGACAATTATTTAATGTATATCCTAGAAACCTAATCAATAGGAAAATATTCCTTGATCGTAATGAGGTGTGATGAATTTTTATAGTGATAAACTATAACTCATATAGAATTGTGTCCTTTATATGTTTTAGGGAGTACAATAAAAAAATAAAAAATGATATTTTCCCATTTCCATTATAGAATGGGTAATGGTTGTCACACCACCATATTAATTTTTATCTTAGTCTTAACATAAGGACATACCAAGCACCAAGATACAAACTCTATAAAATCTCTCTTTACTCCATTACACTAGAAATACTCTTTAAAATCTCTATACATATTTTTACTTCTAGAATGAGTTGAGAATGAAGAACTATGAGACTCATTCAATAGATTTATTTTTAAATTACGTCTGGATGGAACACATACATGATTCCTAAACCATATCACTATATCCTAATCAAGGTTAATCTTAGGAACATGTTTAACCAAATTCTGTAGCTCTAAATAATCCCTGTGTGCCTTTATAATCACCACTTGGATAGATGGTTGAACACTCATTTGATAAAGATATTATTTCTCCCCTTCCAACAACATTTCCAGATCAATCCTTTTAAAATCCCTAAATATTGGATCTATAGTAATCCCAGTCATAGATAATCTAGCATGATATTTTTAATTCAATGTATCAACCAACTGGTTTTCTTTCCCATGGTGGTATTCTATTGAGTAGTCATAATCTTTAATAAATTTCAACCATATTCTCTGGAACATATTCAACTACTTTTGTGTGAATATATACTTTAAGATTTTATGATTAGTATATATACCACACCTTTATCGATAAAGATTATTCATCGATATATTTAATGAAAATATTACAATGGATAACTCCAAATAATGATTTATGTAATTTTTCTTGTAAACCTTAAATTATTGTGAGGCATAAAATATAAACATATCATTTTACAAATATCATGGTTATCACTATTATAAAACATATTTTACAAAATAAACATAATATTTATAAGTCACAAAATATAAAAATGTAATTTCATACTAATCAAGACATAACATGGGTCATTGTTAGGTGTTCTACCCATAACACCCTTCAGTTGTGGGTTCAAGCCTCGTGGACTTGAAAGATGTCATGGGTTTTCCTTTTACAAAACTATATTAATATATTTCTTAAAAATTCCATAAATATATACTAAAAATCAATAAAAATAACTTTAATCATCAATGTTAATATAAATACAAAAAATTTTGAATACCTTTACACTTATGAAAACATAATTATTCCTAAAATAATACTTTTTTGACCATAAGAGTTACGTATACCTTATTCCAATAAAAAGTATCCCAAAATTTCATTAATCACATTTAAATCCCATAACATAGTAACTAAAAAGGGGTTTAAATTAATTTTAACTTATGATAAACCATATAATCATTAACCCATGATGGTATATATAAATATTAATTTTTTTTACCTAAAGACATACATGCTTCCAAAATTAACACAATCCATAGATGTTTCATATTTTTTATAACCAAAACACTTTTGGTAAAAATAATTATATATCATAATATTTGTATCCCAACACATAAATAATTCAAACCTTACATCAATGATTTGGTATAAAATACTTCCTTCCTTTTTCTAGGGGCTAACCCTTAATTTAGTGAATTGACTCAAAATAATGACCAATTTACCCTATATAATAAATTTAATTACTGGGAAATTCATTACATTATAACCCATATTTCCTCATAGAAAAATTATTCCCTTGTATTTGATATATTCATATAGATTCTTATTCCCACCTTATTGACATGTATGATGCTAAATCCTCTTTGTTATATGTTCATTACCACATGAACATTCATAAAATTCCATGTACATGTATTTGAAATGTCGAGAATCACATAAAAGATCACATTGTTAATCACATATCATGATATATGATTAGGAATAATAATAATAATAATATATTTTTCTCCAATAATCATCCAATTTGGATTCTCATAATCACTAAATATTCTATAACGTCTAGTGTTAACATGATTCCTCATGTTTCCATCCATTGACTAAAACAGAAAAAAAAGTATGAGAAATAATAATCATATTGGGAAACATCACAATAATGAAAAATCACTTATAGGATGTATAAATCACGACTCATTCATTCAATATATGATAACTTAGTCTTATCCCAGGCTATTCATGGTCATAATCTATTCAAATCCATCATGATTGTTCAAAAATATATTTTTTTGAATTTCTAAAACATATCCCATAGGAGTATCAAAGTATGTGTCCAACAAGGTTTATTGTTAGGAACCAGTGTAAAGACCCGTAAAATTCAAGGGAAATTTTTTCTTAATTTTCTTTGGAATTTTTACAAGAGCGCGGTTTCTGACGGCACCTGATTCTGAGGCCCGGAGTGCCCGGAATCAATTTCCGAAGATTGGCTTGGGTACGTTCAGTGAACGAACGAGCGTGAATTTCTAACTTTTGATCCGGTGCTCGGAATTGAAATCCGAGGGCACCGATGAACTCGCAGCGCCGATATTCTCTTAAGGAGACCTTTTCCGAGGTTGCGTTTATTTCGGGATGAGAGTTAGTTTTTGGGAGTTTAGAATAAGTTAAATAAAAATTGTGGATTACATTTTTTTATTTAAACTTATTAGTTAACTTCTCTCAAAGGAAGTTAGGGGTGGGACCCACACCCACTTAACCTCCCTTGAGAGGATTAAGTGTGGTGGGGCCCACACAAACCCTAAACTTTTCATCTTCTCCCAACTCCCTTAACCCCTCTTTAAATGACATGAGTTATTTAATTTTGGAGTTATCATTTTTGAATTTCAAAACTTTGAAATTAATTTGTTAAGTTTGTGAATAAAATAAGCTCTTATCTTATTTTGATGGGTTAGAACTCTTTAGCCATCTTGAGAGCTTTTGAGAGCTTTTCTTCCTTCTTCAATCTTTGACGAAGAACGCTCAAGCTTGATGAAGAACGCTCAAGCTCCGACGAAGAACGCCGCTTCCTCCTCGGACTCCCTTCGTTGGCATACGGAGATTCGCCAACGACGTACCTCTTCGGACGTACCTCTTCGTCATCGGATTTGATGAACGACTACTGCGACGCCCGACCTCCGCGACGTTGTCTTCCGCGGGACGTTGACGAATCTTCGAACTTATACCCAAGGTAGGGGTTGTTGTTAATGTTTATTTATTTATCCTTCTTCGTGGTTCTAGCATGACTAACGTGAGGATTATATATTTGTGTTATTGTTTAACGTGAGGGGGTCGGACCACATGAACACGGCCGAACCCCCTCCATCGTTATTGTTGATTTATCTTGCGGGTGGAAACAAGGTGGCGTGGTGCCATCGCACCACGAGGATAATCGTACAATTATTGCGCGGCGCCTTCACGTCACGCCGTAGAAGTATCATCAAGAACGCGACGCCGTCGCGCCGCGTCAAGGGGAATCGGAGGCGCGGTGGAGGGGCGCGGTGCCGTCGCACTGTGCTGGACGACGAACACCGCGGCCGGTTCCGGGCCGCGGCGGGACGAGAAGACCGGCGGCCGGGCCCCCGGCATCAGAAGCCGGAAAGGGGACCGGATTTTCCGGTCCCGTTGGAGAAAACCGGCCGGCAGTTGGCCGGACGGAAGGTCAAAAGGCGGGGGAAATAAATTCCCCCTGCCAGCTTAAAAAAACCCCCTCATTTATGAGGGGGCGGTTTCCTTGAGGGGGGCAGGCGGCCCCCCGGTTCGTTTCATTGCAAGCCCCGACGAGGGGGGGGGGGGTTTCCATGAAGGGGGGCAGGAGGTCCCCCGGTTTTTCCACGATGCAGGCCCCCAGGAGGGGGGCCGTTGTTGACAAAGGGGCGCGGCCTGATTGCCGCGCCGCCACTCCAAGAAGCGGGGGGCTTTGCCCCCCCGCGCGCTGCCTCCGTGCGGCACCAGGCCGCCGCGCCGCCGGCCGTCCGGCTGGGCCGGGTCGGACCCGGGTCGGGTCGACCCGGTTCGGGCCGACCCAGGGGGGGTCGGGCCGGGTCGGCCCGGACCCGGACCCCCCGTTTCGAATCAGTTTCGGTCTTTTGGCCATAACATGAGCCACGAACCTCCGATTGACGAACCGTCTATGGAAACGCGATCCTTGGACCGAGACGGTCGTTTCGGAATATCGCACTCAATGTTTCAGAATACTTTGAGTTCGGCCGGGTTGGTTCGTTCACAAAACCAACCGGGCCTTCGGAGCGGAAACGCTCATAACTTGAGCTACGGACGTCCGAATAACGTGTCGTCAGCTTTGTTGTGTTCCTCTTAGTGAGATAGATCTTTTGGCATACTCCGTCCGAGGTTTGGACGCAGGTGGAGTACGGTCAGGTTGGTTTTGCCTTAAAAACCAACCGGGCCCCGGGGACGAAAATGCCAATAACTCTCAGACCGGGCGTTCGAACGACGTGCCGTCTGTTGCGTTGAGTTTCTATTGACGATACAGAACTTTTGGATACATCAACTCTGGACTTTGTGACGGTTGATGTATCAGACTCTCGGCTCGTGGAGCGGACCCTCCGAACGAGCTTGTTGTGTGCGGGAACCCTAGTGCTGACTGCGACTGTTACTGTGACTACTACTGCTACTGTGACTGCGACGACGACAGTACAGAGATCCTGTGTGGATTCGACGATGACGACTTCAGCACTCAGCGATCCTACGTGGATCAGTGCTACAGGTCCTGTGTGGGCCCGATCCTGCGTGGGCCCGATCCTGTGTGGGTCTGATCCTGTGTAGGTCACTGCGGGGGTTAATACCCTTCGATCCTTCGTGGGTTCGACGAATTAGATGGTTCAGTGATCATCTTTATCGTCATCCGAAGAAGTATACCTGTGTGAGATGAATCTTCTGTTTTACTCGACAGAGGTGGTGCGCTTGGTTGTAGCGGCAGACCCACGATACTGGAGACGAGCGTACGGAGTACGGAGACCGTGTAGCCGGCTGAGACCTGAAGACTGCTCGACCGACTCGACTTGGAGTGAGTCGACTAGCCCAGTGGACGGAGCGCCCGATATTTGGCGGCAGACCCATGGCGGACGGAGCGCCTGGTAGTTGGCAGTAGACCCGCGGTACTCGACTGGAGGAGTACCTCTGTAGGCTATTTGGGTGAGCGTCGGGTATTTGGCAGCAGACCCTCAGCGGACGGAGCGCCCGGTAGTTGGCGGCAGACCCGCGGTACTCGACAGGAGGAGTACCTCAGCAGTCTTAGGTTAGTGAGCAGTATCTCAGAATCGTGACAGGACACTGTACACTTCAGAGATGGGGCTCTTCAGTAGTTACGTTTTTTATAATGAAAATCTTGTGTGAGCTGAATCCTGTTGCTTTCCTGTGTGGATTGTGTTGTGCTATCCTGTGTGGATTACGTTTTTCTTTCCTGTGTGGAATACGTTTACTTTCCTGTGTGGACTGAGTTGTACTTGGGCTCGGAGGTTGGAGCGTATTTGAAATTGATGACTTAGGTATATGTATGGGCATATACCTAAGCAGTGTCGGTTGTTACTTCATGATTGTACCTTTCTTCGTGGTTTATCCTTTGTGGATTTGAGAGACCTTCAGGGGTCTCAGGGTCCCTACTGAGTAGCTTATACTCACCCCTGCACGGGCTTTGCCCGCACTACGTTTTGTTGGTTGCAGACGACGGACAACGTTGATCTTAGCTGAGGCTTGCAGAGCAGGACGGTACCTGGAGGTAGACCACTGGGCGGGACGTACTCGGAGAAGACCGTGGGACCCGTGGAGCAGTGGAGTTATCTGTACCCACCCTTCAGGTGGGACTTCCAGTGGACAGCTCGGTGTAGAGGCTTTTACCTTTCAGTTGCTGTTTTCCCTTTCGAGTTGTACTTTACTTTCAGTTTGGGTTTGTATACTGGCCCATTTACTTTTCCGCACTTTCAGTTGTACTCTGTTTTTACTTAGTGTTTACTTTCCGCTTTCTTACTCTGTGGTGTTTGTTTACTTTACAAAGGCAATGCCTTCCCTTTTTACCGGGATTTATGCCTTGGTGATAGTCGCCAGCCCCTGGCCTATGGAAGACGGGCTTGGGGTAGTCACGGCACGGACCCCGAGGGAGGGTCGTGACAAATTGGTATCAAAGGAGTTCGGTTCTACCACGAACTCTGATATTTTCTATGTGAAGCAATAATGTTTAGCGTATTGAGTGTGGTTATCAGTCCAGGGAGTCCAGTGTTGGTGCGGCGGCCGACGTATCCATACACTAGGACCCTGACTTCTGATTTCCGACTTAATGCATGAAAACATTGATTGCGTGTGTGTTTCAAAGTTTTCTTTGTGATTACTTATATCAGCTCACCAGGTATACTTTTCTGACCGTGGCGCACCTGTTTCCTTTTCAGGATGGCCCCACGATGACAACCAGCTATGGTTCCGAGAGTCGAGTGTGACAACAGACCACCGAGCGACGAGGCTTCGGTGCAGGGCCCTTTGTCAGCAGTGGCACCGACGGTAACTCTACCCGCCGATCCCCCGATACTTCCAGCACCAGTCGCTGACGATGCACGTCGCCTCAGCGCACTGCATGAGTTTCAGCGCCAGTGACCGCCCAGGTTTTGTGGGGAGACGGATCCCCAGGCAGTAGAGGACTGGCTGGAGGCAGTGGTACGAGTGTTTAGGCTAGTGAGGACACCAGCAGACCTCATGGTGATCCTCGCTGCGAGCCTACTACACGCAGCAGCAGGACGATGGTGGAGCTTGATGCTCCAGGTGCACGATGAGGAATCTCTACTATGGACGGACTTTGAGAGCCTCTTCCGCTTGGAGTTCGTCCCAGCCACCCTTCGTGCGGTGCACATCCAGGAGATTCTTCAGCTGCGGTAGGGCAGCATGACGATCGCTCAGTACTCGGCGAGATTTACCGATCTCTCGCGCTACTCGACCGGCATGGTACGGGACCCCATCTTCCGGGCCCGAACCTTCGAGCAGGGATTGAGACACGAGATCAGGGCATCACTGATCTCCCTCAGCATCCCGACCCAGGCAGGAGTGCTAGAGAGAGCCCTCCTGATCGAGAGTTTCCTGGCTGAGTCCACAGCGAGACCTACTGCAGGGCGGCATATAGCGGAGTCTTCGGCAACAGGTAGCCGATGGATGACTCAGGGTTCCAGGCAGACCAGACCTACCAGTGGCCGACTGCACGACTCAGGCTCAGTTGTGCGGGGAAGCCGGGGTGGAGTCAGAGCCAGGCGTGCCGAGAGTTGGCGGTGTTACTCCTGTGGCGGGATTGATCACATGGCTCGTGACTGTCCGACCCGCCATGCTGATGATCAGCAGTTAAGTGAAGAACCTCCCAGGCAGAGGCAGAGGTTCGACGGTGGCGGTCCGCAGGGAGGAGGCGGACGAGGCAGAGGAGCTGGCCGAGCAGCAGGAGGTGGGCAACGCTTTGAGGCTCTTCAACCACCACCACCAAGAGGTCCACCCCGACCACAGGGAATAGGTGAACATGCGAGAGCTCAGCTTCAGGCAGCTGAGGCCTTCGATCATGGAGCTCTGGGAGCCGATGGACAGGAGCAGAACTAGTGGATACGTCCTTTGTACTTCTGGTTACTTGTTGCTTTTGTGTAGCGTCTTGTATTATGAGCTGCTATAATAAAAAAAAATGCATACCTTTGTGATATTTTTCGTTCCTGTCCTCTTTTGTGATGTTACTAAGAGGTTCCAGTTTTGGCTATTGACTTGACCCTCACTTGTGAGACATCTACTGGAGGAGACCCAATTACCACACACTGATGCCGACAGTGTGACTCAACCCTTGGAGGTGAGAGTAATGGTTGAATCTCTTAGTAGTAGCATCGAGGCCTTACGACGTCATCCTTGGTATGGATTAGTATCATCCATGTTAGGATTGACTGTATTAGGCAAAGAATGTGGTTCATCCAGGGGATGAGACGAGATTTCTCTTATCGGCAAAGAAGAAATCTTGCAGCTCTTGTGGGACCTGAGATGGTCCAGGTCATCCAGGGGCGGATGAGTACAACTCAGAGCCGGCAGAAGCCTTATGCTGACAGGAGGCGGAGGCCACTAGAGTTCGAGGATGGCGACCACATCTTCTTGCGGGTCTCACCTCGACGTGGTATTCAGAGTTTTGGCCAAGGAGGAAAATTATCTCCGCGCTTCATCGGACCCTTCCAGGTCCTAAGCAGGGTTGGCGAGGTGGCTTATCGCCTGGCTCTGCCACCTTAGTTGCACCGGGTGCACGACGTCTTCCACGTATCTCAGCTGAGGAGAAACGTGCACGACCCGACACACATCATTGACCATGGGGAGCTTGACGTTGACGATGGGGCGACTTTTACGGAGGTCCCGGTGGAGATAGAGGATCGACAGGAGCGGGTCCTGCGTGGGCGATCGATTCCTCTTGTGCGCATCAGATGGCAGCACGGGAATCTCCAGGAGAGCACATGGGAGCAGGAGGCTCAGATGCATGCTCAGTACCCTCATTTGTTTCCCAAGTTTTTGTTGTATCTTTACGGGGACGTAAAGCCCTGAGGTGGGAGTAATGTAAAGACCCGTAAAATTCAAGGGAAATTTTTTCTTAATTTTCTTTGGAATTTTTACAAGAGCGCGGTTTCTGACGGCACCTGATTCCGAGGCCCGGAGTGCCTGGAATCAATTTCTGAAGATTGGCTCGGGTACGTTCAGTGAACGAACGAGCGGGAATTTTATAACCTTTGATCCGGTGCTCGGAATTGAAATCCGAGGGCACCGATGAACTCGCAACGCTGATATTCGCTTAAGGAGACCTTTTCCGAGGTTGCGTTTATTTCGGGATGAGAGTTAGTTTTTGGGAGTTTAGAATAAGTTAAATAAAAATTGTGGATTACATTTTTTTACTTAAACTTATTAGTTAACTTCTCTCAAAGGAAGTTAGGGGTGGGACCCACACCCACTTAACCTCCCTTGAGAGGATTAAGTGTGGTGGGGCCCACACGAACCCTAAACTTTTCATCTTCTCCCAACTCCCTTAACCCCTCTTTAAATGACATGAGTTATTTAATTTTGGAGTTATCCTTTTTGAATTTCATACCTTTGAAATTCATTTGTTAAGTTTGTGAATAAAATAAGCTCTTATCTTATTTTGTTTGGTTAGAACTCTTTAGCCATCTTTAGAGCTTTTGAGAGCTTTTCTTCCTTCTTCAATCTTTGACAAAGAATGCTCAAGATTGACGAAGAACACTCAAGCTCCGACGAAGAACGCCGCTTCCTCCTCGGACTCCCTTCCTTGGCATACGAAGATTCGCCAACGACGTACCTCTTCGGACGTACCTCTTCGTCATCGGATTTGACGAACGACTACCGCGACGCCCGACCTCCACGACGTTGTCTTCCGCGGGGCGTTGACAAATCTTCGAACTTATACCCAAGGTAGGGGTTGTTGTTAATGTTTATTTATTTATCCTTGTTCGTGGTTCTAGCATGACTAACGTGAGGATTATATATTTGTGTTATTGTTTAACGTGAGGGGGCCGGACCGCATGATCACGGTCGAACCCCCTCCATCGTTCTTGTTGATTTATCTTGCGGGTGGAAACAAGGTGGCGTGGTGCCGTCGCACCACGCGGATAATCGTACAATTATTGCGCGGCGCCATCATGCCGCACCGTAGAAGTATCATCAAGAACGCGACGCCGTCGCGCCGCGTCATGGGGAATCAGAGGCGCGGTGGAGGGGCGCGGTGTCGTCGCACCGCGCCGGACGACGAACACCGCGGCCGGTTCCGGGCCATGGCGGGACGAGAAGACCAGCGGCCGGGCCGCCGGCATCGGAAGCCGGAAAGGGGACCGGATTTTCCGGTCTCGTTGGAGAAAACCGGCCGGCAGTTGGCCGGCCGGAAGGTCAAAAGGCGGGGGAAATAAATTCCCCCTGCTAGCTTAAAAAACCCCCCTCATTTATGAGGGGGCGGTTTCCTTGAGGGGGGCAGGCGGCCCCCCGGTTCGTTTCATTGCAAGCCACCCACGAGGGGGGGGGGGGGTTTCATTGAAGGGGGGCAGGCGGCCCCCCGGTTTTTCCACGAAGCAGGCCCCCAGGAGGGGGGCCGTTGTTGACAAAGGGGCGCGGCCTGATTGCCATGCCGCCACTCCAAGAAGCGGGGGGCTTTTCCCCCCCGCGCGCTGCCTCCGTGCGGCGCCAGGCCGCTGCGCCGCCGGCCGGCCGGCTGGGCCTGGTCGGACCTGGGTCGACCCAGTTCGGGCCGACCCAGGGGGGGGGGGGGGGTCGGGCCGGGTCGGCCCGGACCCGGACCCCCCGTTTCGAATCAGTTTCGGTCTTTTGGCCATAACTTGAGCCACAGACCTCCGATTGACGAACCGTCTGCGGAAACTCGATTCTTGGATCGAGATGGTCGTTTCGCTATATCGCACTCAATGTTTCGGAATACTTTGAGTTCGGCCGGGTTGGTTCGTTCACGAAACCAACCGGGCCTTCGGAGCAGAAACACTCATAACTTGAGCTACGGACGTCCGAATAACGTGCCGTCAGCTTTGTTGTGTTCCTCTTAGTGAGACGGATCTTTTGGAATACTCCTCCTGAGGTTTGGACGCAGGTGGAGTACGGTCGGGTTGGTTTTGCCTTAAAAACCAACCGGGCCCCGGGGACGAAAATTCCAATAACTCTCAGACCGGGCGTCCGAACGACGCGCCGTCTGTTGCGTTGAGTTCCTGTTGACGATACAGAACTTTTGGATACATCAACTCTAGACTTTGTGATGGTTGATGTATCAGCCTCTCGGCTCGTGGAGCGGACCCTCCGAACGAGCTTGCTGTGTGCGGGAACCCTAGTGCTGGCTGCGACTGTTACTGTGACTACTACTGCTGCTACGGCTACTGTGACTGCGACGACGACAGTACAGAGATCCTGTGTGGATTCGACGACGACGACTTCAGCACTCAGCGATCCTACGTGGATCAGTGCTACAGGTCCTGTGTGGGCCCGATCCTGCGTGGGGCCGATCCTGTGTGGGTCCGATCCTGTGTAGGTCACTGCGGGGGGTAATACCCTTCGATCCTTCGTGGGTCCGACGACTTAGATGGTTCAGTGATCATCTTTATCGTCATCCGAAGAAGTATACCTGTATGAGATGAATCTTCTGTTTTACTCGACAGAGGTGGTGCGCTTGGTTGTAGCGGCAGACCCGCGATACTGGAGACGAGCGTACGGAGTACAGAGACCGTGTAGCCGGCTGAGACCTGAAGACTGCTCGACCGACTCGACTTGGAGTGAGTCGACTAGCCCAGTGGACGGAGCGCCCGGTATTTGGCGGCAGACCCACGGCGGACGGAGCGCCTGGTAGTTGGAAGCAGACCCGCGGTACTCGACTGGAGGAGTACCTCTGTAGGCTATTTGGGTGAGCGCCGGGTATTTGGCAGCAGACCCTCAGCGGACGGAGCGCCCGGTAGTTGGCGGCAGACCCGCGGTACTCGACAGGAGGAGTACCTCAGCAGTCTTAGGTTAGTGAGCAGTATCTCAGAATCATGACAGGACACTGTACACTTCAGATATGGGGCTCTTCAGTAGTTACGTTTTTGATAATGAAAATCCTGTGTGACCTGAATCCTATTGCTTTCCTGTGTGGATTGTGTTGTGATATCCTGTGTGGATTACGTTTTGCTTTCCTGTGTGGAATACGTTTACTTTCCTGTGTGGACTGAGTTGTACTTGGGCTCGGAGGTTGGAGCGTATTTGAAATTGATGACTTAGGTATATGTAAGGGCATATACCTGAGCAGTGTCGGTTGTTACTTCGTGATTGTACCTTTCTTCGTGGTTTATCCTTTGTGGATTTGAGAGACCTTCAGGGGTCTCGGGGTCCCTACTGAGTAGCTTATACTCACCTCTGCACGGGCTTTGCCCGCACTACGTTGTGTTGGTTGCAGACGACGGACAGCGTTGATCTTAGCTGAGGCTTGCAGAGCAGGACGGTACCTGGAGGTGGACCACTGGGCGGGACGTACTTGGAGAAGACGGCGGGACCCGTGGAGCAGTGGAGCTATCTGTACCCACCCTTCAGGTGGGACTTCCAGTGGACAGCTCGGTGTAGCGGCTTTTACCTTTCAGTTACTATTTTCCCTTTCGAGTTGTACTTTACCTTCAGTTTGGGTTTGTATATTGGCCCATTTACTTTTCCACACATTCAGTTGTACTCTGTTTTTACTTAGTGTTTACTTTCCGCTTGCTTACTCTGTGGTGTTTGTTTACTTTACAAAGGCAATGCCTTCCCTTTTTACCGGGATTTACGCCTTGGTGCTTGTCTCCAGCCCCTGGCCGATGGAAGGCGGGCTTGGGGTAGTCACGGCACGGACCCTGAGGGCGGGTCGTGACAACCAGGTGATGATCATGTCAAAGTTAAATACACAATTTTTAGAGTTATAACCCCTAGGTAAAACTATATTAGATCCACATCCACTTGTATTATCTAGATATGTATTTAATTTATTGGCATCCACTATCACTTCCCTTTAAAAAAACCAATTCTATTTTTCTGTACATAGACCCATCCTTTGAATTAACCTTATATAAATCCCTAGGTAAATAAAACATGTTTTCTCATCCTAGATTACAATGGTTAACATAAACATCCCTCTAATACCAATTATAACGAACCATGATTTTATACATAAATATTACATCTTTGTTTAGATTATTATTCAATACATTAAACAAACCCACACTCGAGGACCATAATGGTTTAGTGTATTTGGAGATAAGATACATAGTATTATCATTTCCTGAAATATCTTCAACATCTCCCATTTTTACCTTCCCACATAATACACTTTATAGACATACCCTACTTAATACATTCTTCATCACTTGGGGAAACAAAACATAAGAAAGGCTTATCTCAAATTCTCAGTAAGGGAGAACATGAGGTATATCACCATAATATGATCATAATGGTATGATAACATGAGAGTGAAATTTGAAAACAATACCTTGTTTATCATTGATCGTAAACTGAAGGCATGAAAAAATTATTGGTAGTTTATATGAAATGAATCATAAAGTAATCAAAGAACATGAGTAATGAGAACATAAAATTATAATAATAAATAGAATTTTGGAATACACTTTATCATATAAAATCATATTTCAAGGATATCCACCAAGATAATCATAACATGTTAGGCTTGGGATAACCACCTATTTAGATGCTTCAGGTTTGGGATTACCACATGTGTACCCTCTTTTAAGATTTTGATAACCACACATGTACCCCATTATTTTAGTATTTTTCTAAAATATAAATTACCCTCTAATTTAAATCATTGTATAACCTATCATGTATATTCTTTTTTATATATTGGGATAACCTTTGAAGTACAATCATTTTTTCAGGTTTGGGATAACCTCCCACGCACCCTTTGAGATCATATAACATTAATCATTACCCAATGCATTAGAGAGAGATATAGGTACCACCCATCAAATAATACATAAAGTTGTGATCAATATGATCATAAAATATTTTTAATATCAAAACCCATGAAAAGGAAATGGGTTTCATAAAAAGGTCACTATAAAATAACTTATTGGAAAGAAATGGGTTTCATAAAAACCAATTCTTTATAACCATAAATATAAAAAATCCATAGAAAGTATAGGGATGATACCATTGGGTCATATCCCTAATAAAACATAATAAACACAAAATTTTGTTTTCATTGATGAATAAATTCAATAAAAATATCATTAAAATATTATTGAGGAAAATATATTTTCAATTTTGAAATCTATTCTTTAAAATCTATAAATTTTCCAAATATTAAGGAAACACTTTCCTTGAAAAGAACAAGAAAACCTGATATATAATATTAAAATTATTTAGGTTTATTTATTTTAGACAATTATATTCATTCTATGCATATTAAAATAAACATTCCTTTCACATTTTTAGTAAAATGTAAAAAGTAACTAATTTATAAAATGAAAGGAATATTCCTTTAAAACCATCCTGTAAAAATTATAATTTGGGAAAAATAGAACACTAATAATATTTGTAGAATTTTAAAAACTTTATTTAATTTTTTTAGAAAATAAGGTCAGGAAGAGAGAATATTTTAATACAAAGATATAATTAAATTTTTTTTATTAAAAACATTTTTTTGTTCTCTTTAATCCATAAAGAGAGGAAAATTAAGGGAAAACATGTATCCTCTAGAAATAAGCATAGGATAAGAAACTTTATTATTTTTATGAGTGATATATCCTATTATTTCATCAAAATAAACTTAATCATAAATAATCATGATGAATAAAGAGGTTGTTACATAAAATCTTTACCACTTTTGTAACTTTTAGATAATTTTCCCCATTAAAAAAGAACCATTGATGGATATGTGAATATCCATAATTTTAATAAGATAAATATTTTGAAAATCATGGGTAGTATATAAAATACATGAAAGAGTCATGTGGTCAATATGAAATGTGTCACACAAAAATAAAAGTGATATGAAAATACCTTTACCTCATGTATTGACTTTCTTTGTACCCAATTGAACCACCACTTTTTTTTTGGAAAACCACATTAGGTTAACACCAAAATCCTCATTCAGAGGGTTTCCTAATAATAGTAATTCCTATAGGATGTTTAGAGGGAATTAAGTAATACATTTGGGTAGATATTTTCTGAACCAAAAATCTTTTTAAGTGTGAATAGGATTGGAGAGGGGGTGGACGTGTATATGTGGGGGAGAGGATAAAATTTAAATTTTGGAAAATAAAATGTTTTACCCACCATTTTAACATGCCTAAAGGATCCGAAATGGGTCATTATAGATAATTAGGTGAGATATTACTAAAATATGGAAAGAAAATATGAATTTGAAAAGTTTTTAGGTTATTTTAACCCCTATATTGTTTAATTTAACACTTGGTAAACTCATTTTAACATTTACAATGGAAATTAATTTTAACTGTTTTTAATGTTCATTATGAAAAAAATATAACCTCACATTATTATATAATATTAATTATGATGATTCCAAATATGGAATCCATTTTTATAAATTCAATTCATATAAGTGAAAGAATTTAATTCAATATTAAACTAGAAGAAGCGATGAAAATGTGGTTTTCCAAAGATAAAATTTCTATAAGTATAAAAAGATTTAAAATAAAAATATAGTATTAAATTAATTATAATGAATAAAATTGTATTAATGAGAAAATTATTGAATTAATTTAAATTAAAAAAAATTAAAATAAAATATAACTTTTAAATGATTTTAAAAAGTTAGTTTAAAACAAAAATAGTTTATTAACTATTCATTAAGAATTTAAACTAATTTAAAAAATACCAAAAATTCCCAAAAATATAATTTTGAATTTTTTTCCAAATATTATTTTAATTTTTTTGAATAATTTTTCAAAAAGTGGACCAAATTAATTTTATTATATTTTAATTGTGACACCCCAAGATTTCATAGTAAGTTATTTTCTTTAATGTAATTCTATAGCTTGCGCTACACGCAACACCGAGTTCGAGCGCACCATGACTTAGCAAAATAGCCATTTAAAAAGTGATTCTGAATATTATTAACTAAATTTTGAATTTTATATACTCCATATAATTTTAGAATCCATATTATGTGTTTCTTAGACATAATATAAGAACAATTTTTTTTTTGGATAAAAGAAGTATTTTTCAAAAAATGCAATTTTACAACCTTTTAATGGAAAACCCTTTTTTAAAACCAATATTTGACACTTTTAAATATTCAATTAAATTAAATTAAATTCATATTTAGAAATTGGACATAAAAATTTATTTTGGATAAATTGTTTGTACTTTTCTGATAACGATCATATTTTGATGAATACTGAAAAATACTAAAATGTAATTAAAAACAACATTTTTAATAAAAATAATTTATAGTGTTAAATTATTCATTTGAATGGCTTAAAAGTATAATTAGATTGTATTTTTAACATTTAATACAATGTAGGTCATTGTGTGTAACTCCACATTTAAACTGGGTATAAACAAGTGTCAATCTTTTGATAGTTATTTTTCCTTAAAAACACATTTTTTGTTTTTCTACGAGAATTAATTTTAAATTAATTTCTGCTACTTTTTTATTTTGAATTTGGATGAATAGATTCTAAATTTGGAATCAATAGGTCCAAATTCTGTAAATAGTTAACTTTTATTTTTAGACATTATGAATAATTAATTTGATAAATATTTGTTTACCATGGTTTGATGGTAAATATGGTAAATAAGGGTAAAAATAATAATATAAAAATTTTAAATTACCCTAACATTTTTCCTATTCTAATTGATGGATACATGTCCGACCATGTGCATCCTTCGGCCCCATCATTTAAAAAAATGACATAAAAATATATCTTTTAGTTAAACAAATTTTAAATGGGGTTATATAAGTTATTATTTTGACTATAAAAACTCCTCAGAAAGCTACAAATATTTCCTACATAATTTTATTTTTTTTTCAATTTTTAGACACTAAATAATTAAATTTATTTTTGACACAATGATGATGCAGTAATTACCTTATTAATGAAAGAATCAAATAAATGGTATTATAAATATTAAAATAAATATAATTTCAAAGTATTTATGACATCCACGAATTTTCTAGGTGAATATGAAATTTTAGGGTTTATTCAATGTATTTGTTTCTATGTAATCAAGTTTTAATGACATTCATGAACACTAAATACTAAATAGTGTCAAAATTGACATAAATGATTTTTTAAAACAAATATTATATTATTAAATTATATAATATTATTAAAAATATATGTTTCTGATAGAGGACTTAGATATGGTTATATATATTAATAATAAACCACTCGGGTTTCTCTTGGATTGTTATAGTAATTTTATTAACCATATAATATAAAAATACAAAGAGACATGGTAAATGTCAAACTATTTAACTTAGAGTTAAATCTAAAAGATAAAATTAATATGGTGATGTAAAACTATCAAAAACCTATTAGTTGATAGATTTTCAACCCATACCCACTTTATCCTATAATGAAATTATTTTGGATCCATTAGAAATTGATAATTATTTTATTATAAAATAATATTTCAAGCTTTTCCTAAAGTGACCCTAACCTCTCTTATAAAAGGGTACTTCCCCTTATCATAATTTCACACCTCCAAAGCCATTTGGCCCCGACAACCCCTACACAAATATCCTTCCAACATTCCTCCATTAATCCTATAGGAATTCCTATGGTTAGAAATCCCACCTAAGGAGCCATTTTTATCAAATCAAAAGGAAGAACCCGAAGAAGACGTAAATATTTCATCACCTCTTTCAAGTTCTTTTCTTCTTCCACTTCCTATTTCTTTGTTGTTTCCATTATAAAATAATAACTCCAATGTCTTATATATAAATTTATGTTATTATAAAAATATAACAACCATATTCATTATTCTATCCATCATATGAATGACAAAGTCACCATATGTGCGTACGTATGACTTACAATCTCTACATCGTGGTATTCTTTCTTATTCAAACACTTAATTATTTGGATGGGTATAATAATGGGTATAAATAATGTAAATATTAAATATAACATGTTAATTATTTTTTATATATGATATACCATCTAATTACATATTATTGCACCATCAATATGATGATATTGTCGCTCGTGCGTACGTACAGATTACTGTTTCCATGAACGCGATGAGATTTATTCCCCCATCGAAACTATTCTAGAATAATTTTCATTTTTTGATTAAAATACATGATTAATAACTTAATATCATTCTTTATATGAAGAAAATACATCCTATCCATAACAAACAAGTCTTACATAACTGAGCATATAAAGGAAAATAGATCAACTAACACCAAAAATGATGATACTACTAAAATATTTTTAACAAAGCAATATTAGAGGATCATATATGATATAATATTTATGAATATAGTTATTTTATAATTTAATTACAATGATTTAATTAATATATAGGAGGTTAAAGTACCCTCAACCAAGGAAAAGTACAAGGTAAGGGGTTTCTTATCTCACTTTTCTTCCCGTGAGATTTCCATTATTCACCACTTATTTATTGAATATGGTTTCTTGTGAACTGAAATTTGATATATATTATGATGATTCTATTTATATTCATGGTATTATATGATTCATTTGGTGGTTATTAACTTTTTGTCAGGATACTCGATTTATTACAGCATGGTAAGGGGTTTTCATCTCACTTCTTATTCCCGTGATATTCATGCTATATTGCCAATATTTCATTTTGTGTGGTGTATATACCGCCCATGATTGTATTAATTGTTTAATATAATTTAATTTATCGGTATTTACATCTTAATTTTATAATAATTCTTTCACGGGGTGTATGTTTCGTATGTTACCAAATAGGTAAGTGAATTTCAAATTTCAATTTCCACACATTGAACATTACACACAATTCATTGATTACTTTACTCCAAGATTATATGTGAAATCACTATTTATTTACTTATGTAGTAATTTACACTCCCCTATGTGTGGATATACTTTTGGTACACATAATCCTTCCATTTATAAATTCTCAATTCATCGATATAAACTTGATTAGAGTAATTCTAACTCAAGTTCTATTCATTGAGTTAAACATCCAAGTCATTGGTGTTGTTTTTCCAAGAATATGTTTGAGTGTATTCTAAGTGATTTACACTGAATATCTAATCATATTTAGTGTATTTATATTTTTCACACATAATTATTTCATTGGTTTATCCTTAACCTAAGGATATGGTCTTTATCAAAGGATTCATCTCAACTTATATTCTATTGAGACTTCTTTGCTGTTATGCACCAATTCACTTTTTGTGTGTATATAATGTACTTTGAAATAGTATATCATGAATTCCTTTATTCTCAAAATATTATAATATTTTTGTTACCTCAATTATTTTTATTCAAGATTCTCTCATTTGGTTAGGAACTCTAACTAAAATATCATTTTAAATGTATTAAAATTTTATTCTTCTAAAAATTTCTCATTAATGCCCGTGTTTTAAAAATTGTTTTACGGTCTTATTTATATGAACATTAATTTTTTAAAATAGAATTTAATTTTAAAATTTTTGCAGTAGTATGGGACAATTTGGTTCAAAAACCCATTTTAAACATCTTCTTGATAAATAGTGAGACTTTTGAATGTTTTCATGAAAAAGGGATAATTCTCTCAAAGATTTTTGCTGATCATTTTAAACTATGTAAACATCCTTTACGGTATATTATTCTTGATCAAGGTTGATTTATTATGATAAAAATATTTCATAATGTATTGAAGTTTTTGTGATATGTTTGACTATGGATGTATTATTTTTATACCCTTCATGGTTTATGGATACAGTGTTCACATTTCGTATGCTAGTTTTAATACGAATGTTTATGTTATATTTAAAACTTTTCATATGATGAATGCATTGGACATAGTAAGTGATAGGTGGATCCCGCTATAGCTCCTCGATTAGTTAGTAGGTCTCATGAGACAAACTAGTGTCTTGGCATAAGGCCTTGACCAAATCTTATTTGTAGTCTTGGCACAAGGCCTTGACTATGTGGTTATGATGTCTGGAATTATGCATACCATCATTATGGAATTATCTATTGATATTAAATATTATTATTCAACTAGTAGAATATCCATATGAATAATTAAATGCATTTATTTGATTTATCTTTTCTATATTATACTGAAGTTTAAGTTTAAAAGGCTTGTATTCTAGTCTTATACATTGCCTTAAATGTTCACTCTTATTTATGACAGTTTCTTCTATATTGTTATCCTTTCATAGCATCTAAGCTCACCCCTTTTTATGTTTTATTTTTCCCTGGATGCGATGAATTATATTATGATTAACCTGTAGGAATCAACTAAGTGATATAAGAGTGTTCAAAGGGGACACAATGTTGATTTTTATTTCATGATGTAATGTAAAATTTATGCATGTATATAGTACTTCCATGGATACTAAACTGATCGGTATTTCAGGACATGATTCCTAGTATCATTCCAATATTATGTAATAATGCACCGATTCTGGGTAACCGGGGTCCGAGCGTTACAGTTGGTGTCAGAAGAAGTTTAGTACAAACCTTGGAAGCTAGATTTAGAAAAAAAAACTATGATTAGGAAACACTAACCTAAGATAGAAATTAAGGATTAGTATAAAATAACATCAAAATATTTGGGTAATGTAAATATTATATGGGTTTTACAATAAATACATCTCTTTATAGATACGATCATGTATAAGAGGCTCAGACACAAATGTACCTAGGAGTGAAAACTCAGAAAAGGAGTTTTGGGCTTGACTCATGGTATCCTGGTACATAACAACATGCCTTGCTGCACTCTGGGTTACGACACTACCAAGGGATTTTCTTACGATAATTAACATTTTATTTACAAACCAATTTGATAGATTTTAATATAAGATTAGAATAAATAACCTTGGTTAATACTAAGGTGTTTTAGATTGAAAATAAGGTGTTTGGATATTCTCTAAATGATTTTATTACTCATACTATCCTTTCTTGTGTTAGTCAATGGCTGGATTCCAAGGAAGTCATAGTAACATTGAACATGATGTACAAGGTAGGCATGGTGGTGGGAATGTGCAAAGAAATGGAATATTGATAGGTTTAAAAGATATTGGGTTTATACCGAATCAGTTTTCAAAAAATATAATCGAAAACATTTACATTAAACAACTCCCGTACTCAACAAAGAAGAGAAAGGCGGTGAATGATAAGAGCTCCAATAGTGGATACCATGGTGAAAAGAAAGCTCAATTTCCATCACGTAGGAAATGTAGAAGGAGAAAACTAGGAAAGTGTTTCAATGGAATAAAGAAATTATTTATGTGAGTAAAAAAAGGAAATAAAGTAAAGAATTGCCAAAGAAAAATGAAGAGTACTATAGAAGAAAATAAAAATGATCCTAAGAATCCATTTACAGTCATTTGTTGTAAATTTAGGGGACCTGGGAATTACCTAAGTGAATTCCCTATTCTTTATGATAACCTCTTGATCAAGGAAGAATCTATATGAAAATAAATGGATGGATAAATGTTTTAAAATATTATTGGTCTTTATTGATGGAATTAATTTTGAAGACTTTTCTCTTGTATGTGTGACCCTATAGTTTGTTATGTGAAAATGAAATTTAAGATGAATTATCCTTTCTACTATTGATATAGTTACAAATAAAAATTTTGGTTTATATGATCCTTGAATTTGGGGTAATAACAAGTTATTAAATTTTGGGATTAAAATGCAGGGTAAGAGATAACATTTGTCATGGGATTATGTTACGGTTATTTTGAAGAATTTTTCTTAATTTGGGAATTATATAAAATATAGTTTTTGAAAAAGGAAAACACTCACACTGCATAAAATCCAGTCGCGATGGACAAAGAATAGGGAATTGAACCCCCAACTAGAGTGTGATTGGGATTTATCTCCTACCATATGAATACGTGAAGTCCCTGGTTAGTGTGACTAACTTTTTTTATTTATCAATAATAAGTTGATTTGGGATCTTATGTCTTATCAAATGGATATCTATAGTATATGAAAATGATTTGGTGATTAAGTGATAAAAGTAATTTTTCAATATGTTCGCTCTGTTGGGAACACTATATGCCAAAGAAAAATAGAATACTCTGAGATTTTATTTGAGGAATAATAGTGAATTTTTATCTATGTTCTTATTGTGGATTTATATAAATTTTGGTTATTTATGGAAATGATTAACCTATCGTAGAGAATATGTGATTAGGTTAATTACTTTTAAGTATGTGACTTTAAGAGTAGTCGATGTTATTTGGATATAAAATTCAATGTGGAAGACCACATAATCAAATTCTTCTATGTTTTGGGTTTAAATATTATTTTGGATTATATTTATGGATTTTAAGGAAATTTTATTATTCAATGGTATTTTTTGAACTTTGGTTCTTGTTGGTTTAATTTTCAAAATTAATATTAGTATTTCTTTCTCTAAAGGATTATCCTTTTTGGGGATCATCTGTTCTTTTACTAACCATTTTGGTTTTTTTAATCACTAAATACAAGTAAATATTTAGTTTATCCTTTTTGGATTATGTGATTCTCTAGAAGTTTATTCTAGTGCTTCATGTGTGACCAAATCATCTTGAATACTCATCGTTAAAAAAAGATGAGTTAGTGGTAGAAATTTATTAAAGGATGAAACTCTACTTAAAAAGTAAGTATATCTCTTTATGTTCTTAGTCAATATCATAAATAAATTCCTCAACTTTATGAAATGGAACTTAAAACAAAAACCGTTGTCTGTTTACTTTTCCTACTAGGAAACTAATGTCCATTTATCACATCACAAGATTGTGTTTTTCTTGTTTTTATCTTTCTCCTAATCATGTTTTCTGTCACTCTCCATCAAAACATGACACTTAGTTTATCTTCCATATCCATGTTTTCCTATAAGGAATCATAGTATGGGTTATCTCAGGTGACCTTTGTACTTCTCTATATTTCTTTTAAAGTGATAGTTTTATTGACGCTTTTTCTGATGTGGAACTTTCATTGATGTTCCTAATAACAATTTTAAAACTGCGAGGGCGCAATTTTCTAAAGGGCGGAAGAATGTAACACCCCAATATTTCATAGTAAGCTATTTTCTTTAAAGTAATTCAATAGCTTGTGCTACTCGCAACACTGAGTTCAAGCGCACCATGACTTACCAAACTAGCTGTTAAAAAAGTGGTTATGAATAGTATTAACTGAATTTTGAATTTTATATACTCCATATAATTTTAGAATCCATATTATGTGTTTTTTACAGATAATATAAGAACAAATTCATTTTTTCATATAAAAGAAGTATTTTTCAAAAAATGAAATTTTACCACCTTTTAATGACAAACACTTTTTTAAAACCAATATTTGACACTTTTATATATTCAATTTAATGAAATAAAATTCTTATTTAGAATCGGGACATAAAATTTTATTTTGGATAAATTTTTGGTAATTTTTTGATAACTATCATATTTTGATGAATACTAAAAAATACTAAATTTTAATTGAATTTTTTTTTTAAATCTAAATAATTTATATTGTAAAATTATGAATTTTAATGTTTTGGAAGTATAATTGGATTAGATTTTTATCATTTAATAAAATGTATGTTATTGTAAATAATTTTACATTTAAACTGTATATAAACATGTGTTAATCTTTTGATAGTTATTATTTCTTAAAAATGAACTTTTTGTTTTGACAATGGGAATTAATTTTAAATTAATTTATTCCACTTTTGTGTTTTGAATTTAGAAAAATAGATTCCATATTTGGAATCAGGAGGTCCAAATTGTGTAAATATGTAACTTTTATTTTTAGACTTTATGAATAATTACTTCAGTAAATATTTTATTTACCATGGTTAAAAGGTAAATCCGGTAAATAAGGGTAAAAAAATAATATTATAATAATATTAAATTACCCTAACATGTGTCCTATTCCTATTGGTGGATACATGTCTGACCATTGTAATCCTTGGGTTGATTTTGGAAACCCATGAAGCCACTTGAGAGTGATAATGACACTTTATATTAATTAATTTAATGTAAAGACAAAAATGACATAATCATATATCCTTTAGTAAAAAAAATTTAAATTGTATTATATATGTTAATGTTTTGACTATAAATACTGATTAGAAATATAAAAATATTTTCTAAATAATTTTATTTTATTTATAATTTTTAGACATTAAATAATTAAATTTATTTATGACACAATGATGATGCATTAATTACCTTATTAATAAAGGAATAAAATAAATGGTATTATGAATATTAAAATAAATATAATTTAAAACTTTTTATGACATACACGAATTTTCTAGGTGATTATTACAAGTTATGGTTCACTAAATGTATTTTTTTTCTAAGTAATCAATTTGTGAGGACTTTCACAAAAACCAAATACTAAATAGTGTCAACATTGAAATAAATGAGTTTTTAAACAAAATATTAAATTATTAAATTATATAATATTCCTAAAAATATATGGTTAGACAGAGGACATATATAAGGTTATATATATTAATAATGAACCACTTGTGGTTTTCTTGTCTTGTTATAGTATGTTTATTAACCATATAATATAAAAATACAATGAAACATGGTAAATGTCAAACTATTTAACTAAGACTTAAATCTAAAAGATAAGGTTAATATGGTGACCTAAAACTATCTAAAACCTATTTGTTGAGAGGGTTTAGACCCATCCTAACCTTATTCTATAAATAAATAATTTTGGAGCCATTAGAAACTGTAATTATTTTATTATAAAATAATATTTCAATCATTTCCTAAAGGGACCCTAACCTCTCTTGTAAAAGGGTACTACCCCTTCTCTTAATTTCACACCTGCAAAGCCATTTTTCTCGTAAAAACCCTACCCAAATATCCTACCAACTTTCCTCCCTTCATCCTAGAGTTATTCCTTAGTTCAGAAAGCCAATCTATGGATCGATTTTGATCAAATCAAAAGGGAGAACCTGGAGATGAGGTAAAGATTTCATCACCTCTTTCAAGTTCTTTTATTCTTCCACTTCCTCTTTCTATGTTGTTTCCATTCTACAATAATAAATCCAGTATCTTCTATATACTTTTATGTTTTTATAAAAATGGTACAACCATATTCATTATTCTATCCATTATATGAATGACAATGTCACCACACGTGTGTATATACGACTTACAGTCTTCACGTCGTGGTGTAGTTTGTTATTCAAACACTTCATTATTTGGATGGGTATAATAATGAGTATAACTAATGTAAATAATAAATATATCATGTTAATGATTCTTTATATATGATATACCATCCAATTACATACTATTTCACCATCAATATAATGATATTGTCGCTCGTGCGTACGTACGGATTACCGTCTCCACGAACGCGATGAGATTCATTCCCCATCATAATTATTCAAGAATAATTTTCATTTTACGATTCAAAATAATTATTAATAACTTTATATAATTATTTATATGAATAAAACACATCCTATCCATAACAAACATGGCTTAAATAACCGAGCGTACAAAGGAAAACGGATCAGTTAACACCCGAAACGATGATACTACTAAAATATTATTAACAAAACAATATTAGAGGATCATATTTGATATCATATTTATGTATATAGTTATTTTATAATTTAATGAAAATGATTTAATTATTATACATGGGGTTAACGTACCCTTGACGAAGGAAAATTACATGTTAAGGGGTTTCTTATCTCACTTTTATTCCCGTGAGATTTCCATTTTTCGCCACTTATTTATTGCATGGGGTGTGTTGTGTACTACCATTTGATATATATTATCATAATTATATTTTATATTAATGGTATTATATGATTAATTTAGTGGTTATTAACTTTTGGTCGTGCAACTCGATTGATTACAACATTGTAAGGGGTTTTCATCTCACTTCTTATTCCCAGGAGATTCATGCTATATTTCCACAATATCCTTTTCTATGGTGTATGTACTTCCCATGATTGTATTATTGGTTTAATATACTTAAATTTATTGGTATTTACATCATCATTTTATAATACTTCTTTCATGGGGTGTATGTTTCTTATGTTACCAAATTGGGGAGGGAATTTCAAATTTCAATTTCCACTCATTGGGCTTTACGCAGACTTCATTGATTACTTTACTCCAAGATTATGTGTGAAATCACTATTTATTTTTTTAGGTAGTATTTCCACTCCACTGTGTGTATATATAATTTTGATACATATAATCAATCCATTGATAAATTATCAAGTCATCAATATAAACTTGATAAGAGTAATTTTAACTCAATTTCTATTCATTGAGTTAAACATCCAAGTCATTACTGTTGTTTTTACAAGAATATGTGTGAAAGTACTCTAATTGATTTAAAATGAATATCCAATCATATTGAGTGTATTTATATTTTTTACACATAATTATGTCATTGATTTATCCTTAACATAAGGATACAATCTTTATAAAGGAATTCATCTCAACTTACATTCCATTGAGACCTCTTTGTTGTTATGCGCCAACTCACTTTTATTTGGTGTATATAATGTAATTTGACAAATTATATCATGAATCCCTTTATTCTAATGATATTATGATGTTTTTATTACCTCAATTATTTTTATTCAAGTGTCTCTCATTTGGTTAGGAACTCTATCTAAAATATCATTTTAAATGTTTTAAAAATTTATTCTTCTAAATATTTCTCATTAATTCCCATGTTTTAAAAATGGATTTCAGGTTTATTTATATGGACATTAATGTTTTAAAATTTAAATTCCTTTTAAAAGATTCAAAGTGGTATGGGAAAATTTGATTCAAAAATCTATTTTAAACAGCTTCTTGATAAATAGTGAGACTTTTAAATGTTTTCATGAAAAATGGATATTTCTCTCAATGATTTTTACTGATCATTTTTTACCATGTCAACATCCTTTATGAGATATTATTATTTATCAAGGTTGATTTATTATGATAAAAATATTTCATATTGTATTGAAGGTTTTGTGATATGTTTGACTTTGGATGTGTTATTTTTATACCATTCATTTTTTATGGATAAAGTATTGACATTTCATATGCTAGTTTTTTTACGAATGTTTATGTTATGTTTAAAAATTTTCATATGAGGAATGAATTGGACTTAGTAAGTGATGGTGGAGCCTGCTATAGCTCCTCGAAGCATCAGTAGGTCTCATGAGACAAACTAGTGTCTTGGAAACCGGCCTTGACAAAATTGTATTTGTAGTCTAGGCATAAGGCCTTGACTATGTGGTCATGAAGTCTAGCATTATGCATTCCATCATTATGAAATAGGATATTTATATTACATGTGATTATTAGTCTAGTGGAATATCCATGTTAATAATTAAATGGAATTATTTTTTTTATCTTTGCCATATTTTTTTGAAGTTTATGTTTAAAAGGCTTGGGTTCTAGTCTTACACATTGCCTTAAATGTTTACTCTTATTTATGACAGTTTTTGCTATACTGTTATCCTTACTCAACATCTAAGCTCACCCATTTTTTATGTTTTATTTTTTCCGGAAGAAAAGAAGTATATTTTGATTAACCTATAAGAATAGGATATGGGATATAAGAGTGTTAAAAGGGGACACAATGTGGTTTTTTTATTTCATGATGCACGGTAAACCATATGTGTGTATCTAGTACTTCCAAGGCTACTAAACTGATTGGTATTTTAGGACATGATTCCTTGTATCATGCAAATGTTTTGTAATAATGCAGCGATTCTGGGTAACTAGGGTTAGGGCATTGCAGTTGGTATTAGAGAAATTTTAGTACAAACCTTGGAATCTAGATTTAGAAAAAAAACTCTAATTAGGATACCCTACCCTAAGATAGACATTTAGGATTAGTATAGAAAAACATCCAAAAATTTTGGTAATGTAAATATTATGTGGGTTTTCCAAACAATACATCCCTATCTGGATATGAATAGGTTGAGGTGGATCTAGAACAGATGTACCTAGGAGTGAAAACTCCGACAAGGAGTTTTGGTCTTGACCCAGGGTATCCTTGTACACGACAACGAGCCTTGATTCACTATTGGTTACGACACTCCTAGGGGATATGCTTAAGATAATTCACATTTTCTTTACAAACCAATTTGAAGGATTATAATATAAGATGAGAATAAATAACCTTGGTTAATCCTAAGTTGTTTTAGATTGAAAATAAGGTGTTATGATATTCTATAGATGATTTTATGACTCACACTATTCTTTATTGTGTTAGTCAATGGCTTGATTCCAAGGAAGTCATAGTAACATTGAACATGATGTACAAGGTGGGCATGGTGGTGGGAATGAGCAACGAAATGGAATTTTGATAGGTTTAAAAGATATTACGTTCATGCCAAATCTGTTTTCCAAAAATATGATCAATAATATATATATTAACCAACTTACAGACTCAATAAAGAAGAGAAAGGTGGTGAATGATAAGATCTCCAGCAGTGGAGACCACAGAGAGAAGGAAGCTCAATTTCCATTATGAAAGAAATATGGAAGGAGAAACCTAGGAAAGTGTCTCAGTGTAACAAAGAAATGATTTATGTGTGGGAAATAAAGACATAAAGTAAATAAAATCCAAGGAAAAATTAAGTGTAACATGGAAGAAAATAAAAATGATCCCAAGAATCCATTTACAGTAATTTTCTGTAAATGTAGGGGACCTGGGCATTACCCGATTGAATTCCCTATTCTTTAGGATAACCTATTGGTTAAGGAAGAACCTATGTGAAAATAAATTGATGGAGAAATGTTTAAAAGTATTAGTGATCTTTATTGATGGGATTACTTTGGGAGACTTTTCTCTTGTATATGTAACACTTTAGTTTGTTACGTGAAAATTATATTTTAGGTATAATTATCCTTTCTATTATTGATATAGTTATAAATAACCATTTGGGTTTATTTTATCCTCGAACTTTATGCAATTACAAGTTATTAAATTTTGGGATTAAACTGTGAGGTATGAGATAACATTTGTGGTGAAATTATGGTATGGTTATTTTAAATAATTTTTCTCATTTTAGGAATGTTATAAAATATAGTTTTGGAAAAAAGTACAACACTCAGACCATGTGACAACCTATCGCCTCACACAATGATGAGGGAATCGAACCCACAACCAGATTGTGATTGGGATTTATTGCCTACCACTGGACTAAGTGAAGACCCTGGTTAGTGTGACTTATTCTTTTTTAGTTAAATGATTTTATTGATCAATAATAAGTTGATTTGGGATCTTATTTCTTATCAAATGGATATCCTTAGTATGGAAAATTGATTTAGTGATTATGTGATAAATGTTATTTGGGAAGATGTACGCTCTGTTGGGAACACTATATGTCTAAGGAATATAGAATACTTTGGGATTTCATTTGAGGAGTAATGGTGAATTTTTATCTATGTTCTTATTTTGGATTTATAGCGATTTGGGTTATTTATGGAAATTATTAACCTATCATAGAGAATATGTGATTAGGTTAATTACTTTTAAGTATGTTACTTTAAGAGTAGTAGATTTTATTTGGAGATACAATTTAACGTGGAAGACTACGTAATAAAATTATTCTAAATTTTGGTTTTAAATATTAGTTTCGATAATATTGGAGTATTTTAAGGACAATTGTTTATTGAATGGTATTTATTGAACTTTGGGTATTGATGGTTTAATTTTAGAAATTAAGATTAGTATTTCTTTATCTAAAGGATTATCATTTTTGGGGATCATCTGATCTTGTACTAACCATTTTGGTTTTGGTTAATCTCTAAAGACAATGTAAATATATAGTTTAGCCTTTGTGGATTATTTGGTCCTCTAGAAGTTGATTCTAGCGCTTTAGGTGTGACCAAGTCATCTTGAATACTCATCATTTGAAAAAAAAAGATGAGTTAGTGGTAGAAATTTATTTAAGGATGAAAATCTACTTAAAAAGTAAATATATATCTTTTTGTTCTTAGTCAATCTCATAAATAAATTCCTCAACTTTATGAAATAGAACTTAAAACAAAAAACGTCGTCCATTTACTTTTCCTACTGGGAAACAAATAACCATTTATCCCATCACAATTTTGTGGTTTTCTTGTGGTTAAATTTTTCCTTTTTATGATTTCTATCACTCTCCATCAGAACTTTACACATAGTTTATCTTCCATATCCTAGTTTTCCTACATGGAATCCTAGTATGGGTTATCTTAGGTGACCTTTGTACATCTCTATCTTTCTTAAAAAGTTATTGTTTTATTGACTTGTTTTTTGATGTACGACTTTCAATGAAGTTCCTAAGACCAATTTTAAAATTGCGAGGATGCAACTTACAAAATGGGGGAAAAGTGTAACACCCCAAGATTTCATAGTAAGTTATTTTCGTTAAAGAAATTCAATAGCTTGAGTTACACACAACACCGAGTTCGAGCGCACCATGACTTACCAAAATTGCCGTTAAAAAAGCGGTTATGAATGGTATTAATTGAATTTTGACTTCTATATACTCTATATAATTTTAGAATCCATATTATGTGTTTCTTAGATATAATATAAGAACAAATTCATTTTCTCATATGAAAGTAGTATTTTTCAAAAAATGAAATTTTTCCACCTTTTAATGGAAAAAACTTTTGTAAAACCAATATTTTATACTTTTATATATTAAATTTAATTAAATTAAATTCTTCTTTAGAATCAGGATATAAAAATTTAGTTTGGATAAATTTTTGGTACTTTTCTGATAACTATCCTATTATGATGAATAATGAAAAATACTAAATTTTAATTGAAAACAACTTTTTAATAGAAATCATTTATAGCATTAAATTATGAATTTCAAGGGTTTTTAAGTATAATTAGACTATATTTTTATCATTTAATATAATATAAGTCATTTTATGTAATTTCATATTTAAACTGGACATAAACTAGTGTCAATCTTTTAATAGTTATCATTTCTTGAAAACACGCTTTTTGTTTTGACAACGAGAATTAATTTTAAATTAATTTCTACAACTTCTTTGTTTTTAATTTGGAAGAATGAATTACATATTTGGAATCAAGATATCAAAATTGTGCAAATAGGTAACTTTTATATTTAGACGTCATGAATAATTACTTCGGTAAATATTTTATTAACCATGGTTAAGAGGTAAATCCGGTAAATAAGGGTAAAAAATAATATTATAATAATATTAAATTACCCTAACATGTTTCCTATTTCTATTGGTGGATACATTTCAGACCATGGGCATCCTTGGGTTGATTTGGGAACCCCATGGAGCCACTTGAAAGTGATAATGACAATTTATATTAATTAATTTAAAGTAAAGACAAAAATGAAATAAACATATATCTTTTAGAAAAACAATTTTTAAATGGGGTTATATATGTTATATTTTAGACTATAAACACTCATTAGAAAGGTAAAAAAATTACCTATATAATTTTATTTTATTTATAATTTTTATACAATAAATAATATAATTTATTTATGACACAATGATGATACATTAATTACTATATTAATGAAAGAGTCAAATAAATGATATTATAAATATTAAAATAAATATATTTTCAAAGTTTTTATGACATAAATGAGTTTAATAGGTTAATATGAAATTTTAGGGTTTTTTAAATTTATTTGGTTCTAATTAATCAAGTTGTGATGACTTTCATGACACCAAATACTAAATGTTGTCAAAATTGACATCAACGAGTTTTTAAAACAAATATTATATTATTAAATTATATAATATTATTGAAAATCTAAGGATTGACCAAAAGACATATACAAGGTTATATATGTTAATAATGAAACACTTGGGGTTCTATCGGCTTGGTATAGTATGTTTATTAACCATATAATACAAAAATACAAAGAGACATAGTAAATGTCAAACTATTTAACTAAGAGTTAAATCTAAAAGATAAGGTTAATATGGTGACCAAAACATATATAAAACGTATTGGTTGAGATGTTTTTGACCTGTCACTACCTTAGAATCTAAATAAATCACTTTTGAGCCATTAAAAACAGAAAATTATTTTAATATAAAATAATATTTCAAGTTTTTCATAAAGTGACCCTCAACTCTCTTATAAAAGGGTTCTTCCAATTCTATTTATTTAACTCCTCCAAAGAAATTTGACTCAGCCAAAAACTGCCCCCATATCCTCCCAACTATCCTACCTTAATCCTAGAGGCCTTTATTTGGTTATAAAGACAATCTATGGATCCCTTTTGATCAAATAAAAAGGAATAACCAGAAGAAGAGGTAAATATTTCATCACCTCTTTCAAGTTCTTTTCTTCTTACACTTCCTCTTTCTCTATTGTTTACATAATAAAATAATAACTCCAGTATATTCTATATAATGTGATGTTATTATAAAAATGGTACAACCATATTCATTATTCTACCATCATATGAATGAAAAAGTCAACAAACGTGTGTACGTACGATATACAGTCTCCACGTCGTGGTGTAGTTAGTTATTCTAACACTTCATTATTTGGATGTATATAATAATGAGTATAAATAATTTAAATAATAAATATAACATGTTAATTATTATTTATATATGATATTCCATCTAATTACATAGGATTTCACTACAAATATATTGATATTGTCGCTCGTACATTTGTACTAATTACCATCCCTACGAACGGGATGAGATTCATTCCCCATTGCAATCATTCAAGAATATTTTTCATTTTATGATTAAAAATAATTATTAAGAACTTAATATAATTCTTTATATGAATAAAATACATCCTATCCATAACAAACATGGCTTATGTAACCGAGCATATAAAGGAAATCAGATCAGTTAACACCCAAAACGATGATACTACAAAAATATTATTAACAAAGTAGTATTAAAGGATCATATATGATATCATATTTATGTATATATTTATTTTATAATTTAATAACAATTATTTAATGATTATATAAGAGGTTAACATATCCTCAACCAAGGAAAAGTACAAAGTTAGGGGTTTCTTATCTCACTTTTATTCCTGTGATATTTCCATTATTCGCCAATTATTTATTGCATGTGGTGTATTGTGTACATACATTTGATATATATTATCATGATTATCTTTATATTTATGGTATTATTTGATTAATTTTGTGGTTATTAACTTTTTTTCATGCGACTCGAATGATTACACGATGGTAAGGCGTTTTCATCTCACTTCTTATTCCTATGAGATTCATACTATATTGCAACTATTTCCTTTTGTGTGGTGTACGTACTGAACATGATTGTATTATTTGTTTAATATAATTGAATTTATGTTTATTTAAATATTATTTTTATAATACTTATTTCATGGGGTGTATGTTTCGTATGTCACCTAATCGGTAATAGAATTTCAAATTTCAATTTCCACTCATTGAGATTTACACATACTTCATTGATTACTTTACTCGAAGATTATGTGTGAAATCACTGTTTATGTACTTATGTTGTAATTTACACTCCCATTTGTGTGGATATACTTTTGATAAACATAATCACTCCATTTATAAATTCTCAAGTCATCGATATAAACTTCATAAGAGTAATTTTAACTCAATTTCTATTCATTGAGTTAAACATCCAAGTCATTTGGGTTGTTTTTACAAGAATATGTGTGACTGTCCTCTGATTGATTTACACTGAATATCCAATCATATTTAGTGTATTTATATTTTTCACACATAATTATGTCATATATTTATCCTTAACCCATGGATATAGTCTTTATAAAGAAATTCATCTCAACTTACATTCCATTGAGACTTCTTTATTGTTATGCACCAATTCACTTTTATTTGGTTTATATAATGTACTTTGACATAGTTTTTCATGAATCCCTTTATTCTCATGATATTATAATTTTTTATTACCTCAATTATTTGTATTCAAGCATCTCTCATTTGGTTAGGAAATCTAACTAAAATGTCATATTAAATGTTTTAAAATTTTATTCTTCTAAATATTTCTCATTAATGACCATGTTTTAAAAATGGTTTTAAGGATTTATTTATATGGAAATTAATGTTATAAAATTGAAATTACTTTTAAAAGTGTCAAAGTGGTATGGGAAAATTTGGTTCAAAAATCTATTCTAAACAGCTTCTTGATAAATAGTGATACATTTAAATGTTTTCATGAAAAAGGGATATTTCTCTCAATGATTTTTACTGGTTATTTTCAATTATCTCAACATCCTTTACGAGATATTATTCTTCACAGAGGTTTATTTATTAAGATAAATATATTTCATACTATATTGAAGGTTTTGTGACATGTTTGACTGTGGATGTGTTATTTTTATACATTCAAGGTTTATGGATAAAGTATTGACATTTCGTGTGCTAGTATTAATAAAAAAATTTATGTTATATTTAGACCTTTTCATATGTGGAATTAATTGGACTTAGTTAGTGATGGGTGGATCCCGCTATAGCTCATCAATGCATCTGTAGGTATCATGAGACAAACTAGTGTTTTGGCACAAGGATTTGAAAAAATCTTATTTGTAGTCCTGGAACAGGGCCTTGACTATGTGATTAAAATGTCTAGCATTATGCATTCCATCATTAAGAAATTGGAAATTGAAATTACATGTGATTATTTGATTAGTAGAATATCCATGTGAATAAGTAAATGGAATTATTTGATTTATCTCTACAATATGAAGTTGATGTTTAAGTTTAAAAGGCATGCGTTCTAGTATTATACATTTCCCTAAATGTTTACTCTTATTTTTGACAGTATCCATTATATTTTTATCCTTACTGAGCATCTGAGATCACCCCTTTTTTATGTTATATTTTTACTAATATGAAAAGAAGTATATTATGATTAACCTACAGGAATAGGCTAAGGGATATAAGAGTGTTCAAAGAGGATACAATGTTTTTTTATTTCATGATGTACGGTAAAACATATGTATGTATATAGTAATTTCAAGGATACTAAACTGATTTGTATTTCGAGACATGATTCTTTGTATAATGCCAATTTTATATGATAATGCACCAATTCTGGGTAACTAGGGTCGGGGCGTTATACAGAATCTCATCAAATTCCACCATGGGATGTATTAAAAGGTTCACTGGGAAGTTCAATCCACAAATTATGATAGGTGAGAAGTTATATTCATGGGATACAATAATTTTACCATTTTCAATTTTCACTGACATATCTACTTCCATTCTTTGTGGTGGTGTTTGGATTATTCTACAAAACATTCGGGTTATAAAAGAATGCATAGAAACATAGATGATTACCATAACATTCACCATTTCATTTTGGTTCTACTTTATCCAATATTGACATAGGGATGAGTACTTTTGAACTACTAAACACATAAAGGATAATCCAATGACATTAAAGGGATGAATTACATTTATTGCATTAACTTATGAGTTTCTATGATTCAGTCTATATTATCCATGATCTATTTATGAACACATCTTATTATGGTTATTTTCTCTCTCTTAATAATGGTTCATAATGAGATTATGAATTTACCAATGCATACCCCCCAAGAGTGTCAAACCAGGTGTGTAGTAAGGAAATTTTTCATGTACCTCGTTACCTCGAGTCAAGATCGAAACACATTGTTAGAGTTATTACTTCTAGTTACATTTGTTCCAGAGCCGAGGGTATATCTTCAAGGAAAATGAGATGAGCTTTGATAGCATTGGATATATTCATAACCCAAGTGATTACAAAAAAAAAATTGGACCAAATAATCATAACATGCATTCTGGTGCAAGCGTAGTTCTCCTTTAATCTTAATTCTAATGAAATCCAATGGTCTCTTTGATATAAATTCGACGCAAATTCTAAGATAAACCAGATGAAAAATAGTGCGGGTATGTGAATCAAAAAAGAGGTACCAACTAATCATATTACCAATCAAACGGAGAAAATATGGATTCTAGAATGGTAACGGGGGACCGGGTATAGAAATATAGGTCTTTGGAACTTCTGATTCTCATAGCATATGAAACTCAAATGAACATCAAGAGAGGTAGAAGGTAATACCATCCAGAACATGTGGATCATTATCCCAAGAATATATCATATCCTCATAGTTTGAAAAACGAGTCATAATATGTTGAGATTCAAAAAGACCAACAACCACCCAATCCATCAAGTTCGGTGAAGAGAATACAAACTTGTCAATAGAGGGTTGTTTCTTCCCAAAACAAGAAACTAGTCTATGTTTGAGTAGCCCTGAGGAATTCACGAACTTGAGAGAAGATAAAAGAGGGGAAATATATCTATTCATGTAGGAATTAACTTTAGGTATCACTTAGATAGGTGTAAATAATGTAAGGGAAGATGTTTCTGGGAAAGGGGGAAAGGAAGGGGTGTTAGAGAGGAACGAAAATAGAGAAGGAGATTCTACCTCCCTCCCCGGTCGAATGGTTCTAAAGAGGGAAGGCGGTGGCACAAACATAACCTATGCAATGTAATATTCTAAATTCCATTTTTTAATATATATATATATATATATAATATTGAAAATTATTTATTTATCTTTTTTGATTTTTGTGCTTTTAAATCTTTTTAAAATAATATATATATATAGATACCCACAAACAATTTATTTCATTAAATATTTATCATTTACCATAAATATCCTTTTTATACATTCTTATGGGATATCCAGTTCACCATAAAAACATGATATAAAACCTAATGTATTAAAAATATAAATACAACCTATTGAGCATTAACTTTAGTTATAAAAGTTAGATTGGAAGTATAAATCCTTTATAAAACGACCTCTTTTGGAACATTTTATATTGGCCTGATTTTTTTACTCTTTTTAGGTACCATATTTTTCATATTATGGGTATATAATCACCTAAATAACTTAATGTTGAAATATCCTATGATCTTTTTCATGTGAAAAATCCATGTTGCATCTTTTACTACCCAATATCAAAAATGTGTTACCTCCATGGGAAAAGAGAAATATTTCCCAATAAAATGAATAATTGGATATATTAATGAGTTTATTTTACTCCCTTAAATATGCCTAAAATGTTTCAGTAAATAACATTCTCCAAAATTTCCCATTCAGTTTCATTATTTTATCCAATATCAGTTTCAATTCCCAATTTGAAACTTCTTCCTGACCATTAATTTGGTGGTTTTATATAGAGATATCAGTAACCTCATAAGACTAAGGTACAATAATTTAGCCCTTTTATTTATATATAATGATTCCTTAAATATTTAAGCCCGTATAAATGAAAATAAAAATAATCTAGTTTGTGAAAACCATAATATACATGAAAAATCCCCATGATTGTTTGTGGGTATTCTTAAGCATGTAATAATAATAAAAAATGGTAGAAAACATGATAAAAATAACAATAATTATTTAAATGGAAATTAAAAATATCATGTATTAATAATATTGAAATTAACTTATCTATTGTATGAAACTAACAAACAGTAGGCCCCCCTCCCTAGGTAGTGACATGTAGCAAGTTTCCTTGGCCCTTCGCTCCACCACAACCACAGGGAATGTTGATTCAATTTAGAAAATATACTCAAAAATTTTATAAATATATTTATATTTTTTAAAACTGTTATATATATATATATGGTTTAATTTTAGTAATTTATATTTTTAATCTATAATTACCATTTTGAGGGTTAAAAAATAGTTATTGAATATAATTTTTTAGTTTTAATGGTTGGTCTACAAATTTATGGATCTCATGTAGGTATGGAATGGATATTTATTTTAATCATTTATATTCACATGGGCTATGATTTCTTGATCTTTTAAATTAATAGTATACACGACCTACTAGTAGGAGATAATAGATTGGCACCTTAATAACTATAATGGTAAGGTTTTGATGATATGTACATGTTTCCAATTTTTTAACAGAGGGACCAAAAATTTAAATCATATGAGTGGGAACCTTGGTCAGTAATGATAACTTTTAGAATGTTGGGCATATGAAAAATATATTTCCTAAAAAAATCCACCACAAATAAAATAATCGATAATAAAAATAATATTAATATGACCAACTAATTTAGGAAACATTCCTAGAAAATGAATTCCTGACACATAACAAACATATAAAGTTATATGGGATACTAAGACATCTCATGTATTCTAGAAATATTAGTAGTGTATTTGAAATATTTATAATATTTATAAAACATATGGGTGAAAAATACTTTATAGGACAATGTAGTCCCTCTATGGGAGAATTTGTTAGTCCCTTTTTAGTAAATTATTTTATATTTTAATTTCCCATTTCAATATTTGATACTTTGTATGAGTTAAAATGAATAGATCATAAAATGAATTCCTAAAGAACTATAGAACATGTAAATAAATAAATAAATCAATATAGTAGTACACGTTATATTTACATGGTTTTATCCTTATGTTGGTATTTACCCCTTACTGAGTTTGGTGCAAGTCAGAGTTGAAAATATCAAGTATATTATTCAAATGAATAAAAATAGGTTATCTCATGAAAATACATCATTATCACCCAAACTATGTACAATATCATGATTGGTTCTTTATACGACCTCCCTCCAGTTTACAACGGGTCCTCAAAAACTCCCAAGTGAACAAGATGCTCCCTATACTTCAAGATGTCACTATATCACCAGATAAGATTTTATTCCATAGAATCAAGTCTTCCACTGCCATTATTTAAATAGAAAAAGAAACATGTGCATTGACATTTTTCATGCAACCAAACTTATGGACCTTATGAAAATGTATCTTTTTATACTCTCTCACTCAAATTAATATTTTTTGAGCCTAATATGCTCTTTAATCATCATAGATCCTCAATATCTAAGAGTCTCGACATATTTTAAATGAAAAAAGGGTTCGTTCTTACTCTTCATTCCTATTTTATTTTTATGATGATAATTACATATCTAGTATAAACACCCTGTCAGACCCCTTATCCTTCTCTTATTATTCTTCTTATTTAACACATAAGCAGACCATAAGTGTTTTTGTATCACGTTATCCACTGTCTCACATTAATAATATTATTTATTCTACTTTCTTATATGTTAACATAACCATGTGAATATTATTTCTATATTTTAATATAGAAATTACATGATATTACTACTATATTCTTAATATTATCATTCAATTACTTAATAGAACCTCATAGTCCTACTCCCCATGATCTTAGAATATTCTTCTTCTTATAATAACTTATCTCAATTGGTATTATACAAACACACAAACTCTCATTAAAACTGGTTAAAAATATTTCTATTAATTTCACTAGATTTTATATTTATAATTGATTTCAAATATTTATATTTTAAATATTATAATTATCAATCCAGGATCCTATCATTTTTTCATCAGTTATTACTTTTTTATTGGATTTAATGATGAATTAATCATGATGTTTAATCTATGGATAAAAACTCTACATTTTTTTAATTTAAGGTACAAAAATACTTTCATTTTCTAAAACTGATAAACCATGCATAAGATATAGAATATCTTACAAACCACCTTAATAAGCTCATATATCATATACATGTATAAGAGTTTCTTTCATATGTTTCTAAAAATATTACATATTTCAAAAATACCTTACATATTAATTTTCACATATCTTATATTAGACATAAAATCAGTTATATTAACACTTATAATAATTTAAGAAATTTCCAATTAGAAATATATTACATTTCATGACACCTGTAAATTCTATTTCCTTTCTTATTTTTGGTGGTTAATTTCACAATTATGTTGTAGGTGTCTTGAGGTGATGTATTTGAGTTTTTGGAACATTTCTAGGGTCGAATGGTTAGTTATGAGTATGGGAAAAACATATAGAGGAAACCATGTGCCACATTAAATTTTTGGTAGTGGAAATCTCATAGTTACCACACAATTTTGTAAACAACGAGGGTAAGTTATGTGACATCAGCACTTTTAGACCACCGTGATCGCATGGTTTTATAATCTATGAATGAAAAATTAATAGTAATAGTTGGGAGATGAACCACATTGAGGTGGGGAGGGGGTGAATCAGTGCTGCAATTTCTAGATCAAATTAAAACTTTAACTTTTATCCCTTTTCAATATACCTCCATCACTTTTAATGTGAAATGATAAGTATTGTTATCCCTATCATAATTTCTTTATTTAAGAATTAACAAAAACACACACATATAAGGAACATAAAAAATTTATAATTTTATCTACTTAATGTGTATTGATTAGTTCTTTATATGAATTGGATTTCTATAAGATCAAAAAACACACTGAATTTCTTTTATGAGTTACAATGAGTAGGGTATAACCTTGAGACTCATGTTTTCACATATATTAACTATGTTTTGGTACATCCTATATATAGTTTAATTCTATACAAAAAAATGATAAAAATATTGGTAAAAATAATATTTTTTACTAGGGTAGAATTCTCTCTTTTTACAGATGTTCCTCCTTTTATTTTTTCTCTTTAACTTTCACAAAAACATGCAAGGACTTCCACTTCTTAAATTAAAAGTATCACTACACACCGACTCCTTTATTTCCATTTCACTTATAGAATAACTAAATTTTACTTTCTATTATTCTTATTATCTAGTACTAATTGCTATATATTACTTCATTCTATACAATCTTGTTACACAAGAACGTTTTTACTCTATATCTTTCTTCTTACTTTTTCCAACCATAATGAGAAACAAAATTTCAATGGATGTATTTATTTTATATTTTATAATTTAGTTTACAAATATTAATAAAATAAATCTTCTTCATATTATTTTATATCAAGACATTTCTCTAATGAAATTTGGTATCTGATCTTCTTACTCATAGGACACAAAAATTATCTTTAATATATTATTGTTCTAATGCACAAAAACCATATTTTTCTTTGAATATTAATTTCAAATGAAAAATCAAACCATTTAATTCATTAAACATTATTTTTCAAACTCATCCTTTGTATCTTTATTAAAATAGAAACTCACCATTTAAATTAAATTGGTAGTTATTATAGTCTAAAATAACTACCAAATTTATTAGATGAATCCAAGTAAAACTTTCCTTTAAAAATAAACATAAATATAATTTCATAGTGTAGAATAATTCTATGTAGTGGTTCATTGTAGTTGAAACCATATATTTTTTTAGCATCTTGTAAAAAAAACATGATAGATCTTTTCAGCATTGAGGTCTCAAATATTTTTGGACAACTAAATTTTAGTCAACTGAGGATTCTAGTGTGGACATGTCTTGTGTGGTTAAGACCAACTTTATTTCTAATTATTGTGATATAAGAACCCATTATGGCAGGAAGGTCCAAAATTTTATAGCGCCATATAAACTTTACAAAACCTCTTCTATGGCATAGTAATTTCATTTATAATGGTGGTCCTCAAATTTCTTGGGCTACCAAATATTAACCAAATATCCTATATAGTTTAATCCTTTTTATGTAATGAAGGTACTAAAATTCCCTGGAAACAAAAAACATACTAAGACAATACTGTGATGTTGAAACTATTTATTTTTTTAATCATAATCTTCAATCAAATTTAGTTTCACAGAAAATAATATATACAATGTGAAGTTTCTTCCATAAAAAAACTATTTCCTTCAAATAGTTTCCATCATGAACACCTTTTTTGATTTCTAAAATTCAAACTAGTTTATACATAATATAAATTTTTCTTTAAATCCATAAAACATTATATAACTCTAATGGATAATCCTTTTTCAAAGGAATTACTTCATCATAGATATAGAACCCTTCATCAAGAATTATCAAAATCCATTGAACATCTAGTCTTTAAAATAATTATTTAAATATATAAAGTGATTTCAATGAAATAACATTAACCAATAACTAACATAAACCAAAGTCTTCAAAAAATATGTCAAAAAAACCATCTAATATATATCATAAAATCTTGAACCTCTTATAAACAAGTAGAAATATTTCTTGGGAAAATATTCTTTTCTTTAATGAGCTCAGATACATCATAATTTAGGACTAGTATTTTATCATCACTATCTTAGTTCAATATCAATGCTAATTCATATTCAAAAATAGTATTGGTCTCAATAACTGATCTAATGTTCTAAGCTACATTATATTCTCTTTATTTATTCAACATATTGAAATCAATGAAATCTCCATATCATTAATTGGTATTTATAACAACTAAAAATCTAACAAAGTGGGATAAACAATAACCCCCATTGTGTTAGTTTTGAAATATCCATATTAAATGAGATGTTAATATGGGTATCCCCTTTATTATACAGCTTTACCTTTCTCTCTCTATAATTTTCAAATTTTATTTCATTATCTCCCCAATTTATTTTTTGGTATAACATTTTACTTTATCCCCCGTTGTTGAAAAGAAATAAAAAGTATGTTGGAAAGGGTATCCCTTCATACTTATCAATATTCAATCAACCGGTTCACTCTAATTATACTAATCCATGATTAGTTTAGGAAAAAATATGGGTTGATTTCAATAACAAAGATTTCCATTATAAAATGAAAAGACACCAAATGTAATGAGATAACTCAAAATATTTTATTCTATGACTATTCAATTTTATTTTTTCTATGAATATTTATTTATAGATACAGATTTGAGAAATAAAATTTTCATGAATTTCAACCTAAGTTTCATACTCTTATTTAATAAATATATTATAACATTCCAAAAAAAGGATTAATAATATCCTTGAAACATCTTCAAAAATATTTTTTTTTCATTGATACAAATCAAATTCTCCCTCTTTTTGATAGATCCTGATTCTAGTTATTAAGGATGAGAGATAAATAATTACATACCTCTATAATTAAATTATTAGAAATAACCTTCTATAATATTAATATTTTTATGAGGCATAAATTATGTTATTATCATCACCATTTTTCATTTGCCTCCTCATTATGGAGATAATCCTCATGATAATAAAAATTATGAATCTCTTCCATAGATATTATTCAAGATTTCTATGATGAAAATATTTCAAACTAGAAATAACCTTCTTCAACTTCATCCATGATGAATTAACCTTCTTCAAAATCATCCATGATGATTCTCCATGTTATTTTTATTTGAATACCAATTGAGAAATAATTCAATGATGGGGACTAATTCATCTTTACTATATATAATTGAAAGAATATTAACATTATTAGGTTATTCCACTATTAAATTAATTATCCTTAAATTACTATGTATTGTATGTACAAATGAAATGCAAAATTATTAAGGGAATAAGGTGGGTCTTCTTGATTCTCAATTTGAACAATAAGGTTGATATTTTTTCTCAACCATGTTTCTTTACTCTTCTTCCTTTCACATATTCTATAAAATTCTTATTTTTTTAGGAAGAAAGTGTCTCTTCAAATCCTATTCTAATCTGTATGGAGAACATTTCCTTTTAATATCATTTATGATTAATTAATTCATAATAGTTTTTAATGAATCTTCTTGTGTTGTAGTAATGGTTATACAACTTCTATAATTATGTACATATTACTTACATCACCAGTATGTACTTCGTTAATAAAAAGGTTGTCATTTATTAATAACCATTCTTGAAATTTTATATCTTCATATGAATCCTTCTCTTTTCTTTTATCACAATCGTTTTCTTTTTAGTCTTAAAACATCTTAATTTATCTAAATCTATTAAATAAATCACAATACATTATTTTGAAATGTTATCAGCCTTATTTGAGTCATCATAAATACTCTTTTGATTGATACCCCCTTTTGAAATTGCAGTCCTTCAATATTTCTTAAAATATATTTGAATCTAATATGACTTCTATATATCTTCCAAGGGTAACTCATCTTTATTTTGAAACATCTTAGTGGAATTATTAATTACATGAGTACTCTATTTAATTCCCACGTATGATTATTCATTCTTTTCTATCTTTTTCAGTATTTTTTTTATTTTTACCTGATACATGATGAGATGTTAATGAATTGATTATGTGACCATAAAAATTTCATATATCATAGATATCACTAAGGTTACCAAAACTTTTTGTGTTCGAAAAGTTATTATAAAACTATATATGTTTCAATTCTCATCTTTTCTCCCATATACATGGAATTCCATTGAGATTATGATATGAGTGGATTTCACCAAAAATCCAATACCAAATTTCTAAACTGGTTGCACTAAAAACATTTCCCAACAAATATTATTCCAAACATATTTAGTGAATGTTGTTTTTAGGTCTTATTTATCACTAGATTAGATTCACACATAAAACTAAAACTTTTTATTATTTCTCTATCCACCATAGAGATGGTGAGAGTCACCTCATTACTATTTCTAATCTATTAATATAAATATTTTGAATATAAACCTAATATTTTTCCTAAAAACAGATTTTTTATAATCCTGAATGTTTGATGTGGATAATAGCTCTTTTATCGAGACTTCTTAAGAATGATCATAAAATGATGGTATGATATTATTTTCACATAATAGAGGTCTTTTAAAATAATAATCCTTATAATAATTTATTGTGATAGTAATTCCATACATCATTTTCTATGTATACAAAATATGTATCATTTACAAATTATCCAATTTGATTAACAATTACTAACATTTTATATTGAGAGAATTATTATTACCTTCAATGAATTCCACTAAATATTTATTATACTTTCTTACTATTTTATATTATTATTCATTCATTTTAAACTTTTGTGGTAACAATCATCCATGTTTATTGATCCAATTGGATTTTAATTCCAATTTCAAATCCTTATCATCAATGATGATTTTCAATATTTATTCTAATGCATGGGTATTATTCTTAAATTATCTAGTGGGCTCAAACTTCTCATGGATTATATTGATCCAATTCTCTTTAAAAATGGATCACTTATCTTTAAGAACCAATTTTCATTATTCAAGGGATCCAACCTTTTAGATATAATTATACTAGTCAATGATCTTTCCTTGAAAGTATTATCTATGTAGTTTTCTACACCTTAAATATTATTGATTTATTCCTATATGATATAAGTAATCCCTTAGAAAATAAAAAATACTTATTTGGTAATATAAAGAATTATATCATTTAGTGATTCAAAAAATAACTCTATTATTATAGGATTACACCCACATGGTTCTTCATATGGAAAATTTTAATAAGAATCATCACATACATTAAAAAACATGAATCCCTTGATCCCAATGAAGTAGTAATGATTCCCATATCCATAGTGGTATATCCAACCACCTATTCTTCACTTTCCATGATAAATGATCCTTCCTTTCATAGAGAAATTGAAACTTATTCTTACTATGAAAAGGGGGAAACTTCCTCATCACCTTCTTATATTATTTTTTTAGTTCACTAATGTTTTTGTATAATTATATTTTAGATATGACATAGATACTAATTTTCCAAATCTTCTCTTCATTATAATTTATGAGAATAATCTTCAAATATTTAAAGAGAATTATTTCCAATAAGATAATCCAATTGGGGTGAACATTACCATGATAAAAATTTAGGATACAAGTTGTGATATAAACCACACTTGGGAGATGAATCATTATGGTAATTATTGATTTAATTAAAACATTAACATTTATCCTTATTTAAATTACCATTATCACATTTTAAGGTGAATAAATAACTCTTTTTATCTCTTTACTTATTTATTTCTGCATAACCGAAGACACACAAATAAGGAATGTGGTAATTTATAGGACCCGCTATTCGATGTCAGATGGCTAGTCATTGGTGAAAACTATATCCCTCAAATATCATATAACACAATACATTAATCATGTGAGTTTCATGCAGTAGGGTATTACCTTGGGAATCATTTTTTCTTATCTTCTGACAATGACTCAATAAATCCTATATATAGGGTCATCCCACGCCGAAAAATGATAAATAGTTTTATAAAAATACTATATTCTATACTTAGTGTAGAATAATATATTATTATAGATGTGTTGGATCTTTATTATTATTCCTTCACTTATACAACATCATGTAAGGAAATTCTCTTATTTTATGAAAAATACCAATCCACACAATCTCATTATTTCTCAATTAACATATATAAAAAATAAATTCTTCTATCTATTATTATTTTTCTCTTTCACTGGTTGCAAGATTATTCTTATGGCTATGTAGTCTGGAATACAAAACTACATCTTCTCCATTACTATTCTTATTTTTTACTTCATCTAACATCAACACACAGAATGATTAAACAAGATGTATTGCTTCTCTATTTTCTATTTAGTATATAAAAATTAATATATTTAATAAATTTAATAAATTTCAACTTATTTGAGAAAAAAAATGTCTATGATATAATATGGTATCAGATATTCCTACTCTCATCCCATATAACATCTCTCTAAGATAGTTGTTCTGAAATCCCTGTCTTAAAACTCTTTTCTTATTCTCTACCCTGTTGTGTATATAGAAATTTCTAAAAATCATATTTCCTATTTAATTTCTTATTTGAAATCTAAATTCAATTCAATAACTTCCTTCAACATAGTTTTTCAATCTAAGACTTTGGATATTTTTCCAAATAGATCATAATTAGCCGATTTGAATTAGTAGTTATTATATTCTAAAATAACAACAAAAGTAATTAGATGAAGACACGTCAAACTGACCTGAAAAAACATCTTAGAAATCTAATTTCATGATGTACAATAATTATTTTTGGTGTATCATGGTAGTGAAAACTGGTTATTTTTTAACTATCAGAACACATTTTGGTGTTATGGATCTTTGTGACATAGATTTCATGAATATTCCAGACCCACCAAATTCCAGTAAACTAATAATTTTGGTGGGTAAACCTCTCTTGCGGTATGTACCACATTTCTTTCAACTTGTTTTGGTTTCAACACTCCTTTTGGAATGGTGGTCAGGAATTTCCTAGTGCCACTAAAAATTGACCTAGAGTCTTATGTGTAATAGTAACTACTTACGAGGTAAAATTCCTAAAATTTATAGTGTTACCAAAAAATGAATGAGTATCTTTTTTATTGTATAATTTCTTATGACATGGAAATCATAAAATTTATTTTTCCACTAAAAACTAAAGAAACCTCATTTGCGATTTAGAAAAACCTTATGAGGAAAATCATCTTGTTTAATCTCTTTATGGAATATAGTATCATGATCTCCTTTATGAGGTTTCATCCATCACTATTAGTTAGTTTTCTTCATGAACACCTTTGAGGGATTTTAAAATCAAACCAAGTTAACCATCATATTAATTTCTATCCAAAAACATTAAAAAGTTCATACAACCCTAATGGATGAACATTCTTCAAAGGAACTCCTTCAACTTGGAGATACCTTACTTTATCAAAAATTATAAAACTCTATGGAACTTATAGTCATTAAACAAAATTTCCCTTTAATATATCAACTATTTCAAAGTAAATCAATTCAAAAAAATAACTAACCTCAACCAATAATATGAACTAATATTTAAAACAAATAATCTAAGATATGTCATTAAATATTGAAACACTTAGAAACAAATAGACACTTCTCATGGTAACGTCATCTATTCCTGAAAAAGATCAAAAAATTCATCATTTGTGATTATTATTTAATTATCACCATCTCCATTAAACATTTATACTTCTTATATATCAACAGGCTTGGATTTTTTAACTGATATTATATTCCAAGATTCATTATCTTCACTATAAATCTTAAACAAATTAAAAATATGGAAATCAATCTATAAATTTATTACCATTGAAAACATAAACAACATATAAAAAGCAGGATTAAAACAACATTTTGACCTACTCAGGTTTGGAAATTTTGGTATTTTTACCCTATTTTTATTTTAATTTTCCATCCTTAGCCTTACTATTTCATTCCCCCTTACTTAGGGGCCTCTTTAGGGCCATTATAATCTATAAAATCATCTCTATGTTGGATTATTTGTGTTTTCTTGGTGTTTCTTAACCTAAATCAGAAGGTAAGAGTTCTTCTTTACATATTTCCTAGTTTCTATCTCATTTTCCTCATTCTATCAAACCTTAATGGAAATGGTTACCTAATTTTCATGGATATATTGTTTAAATTTGGGGATTTTGGTTTTGAATGGACACGACCCATATTAGGAGACTAATTTTGAGGGTTAAAATTATACGTGATATGTTTTAGTCTTTCAAGGTGGGTGTTTCCATTCCATTTCCTTTTCATAAAGCGTAACTTGGTTTATGGATGCTTAAATTTTTTTTAACTAAATTAATGATGAATATGATACATAGATTTATATTATCAAATTTTATCAATGTATTTTGATTTTTTCCTTTGGAAAAATTAGGTTAGATGTTAAATTAAATGGAAATTTTCTTTTAAATGGTATTTTTACATTCAATATGTTTGATAAAATATCATTAATGATTTTATAAAATAAGAAACATTGGTTTATAATGATGTATTCCAAATCAAAATTTTAATATGGGTTGCTCGTCGTTTAAAGTGATTATTATTTTGAAAATAGGCGTGTGTCCTCTTGAGTTTTCTGTTTTATATGAATACTTTAGTTGATCGAGAATATAGATTCTTTGATATAATTTATGTGTTTTCTAGAATTTAAATTCATTTCAAAGGTTATTTTCATAGATAATTTTCAAACATGTTACTTTCATTACAAGTTTAAGTCATTTGAGATTTTATTTGGGATTGTTTCTAGATTATAAATGTTTTTTAAGGGGATTTTCAAATCATATCATTTCTATGTATAAAGAAAATACCATGTTGTAACCTTATGTGATTTCATTTTATTGATTTATTTTTTACACCATAGTTGATCACCATTGTTACAAATTGTCTTTGATTGTGTGCATGTGTTAATTTTTATATGAATTGTGATTCATGGTTATGTGTTTTGAGTTAGGGGATTATTATTTAAGGGGGTATTTTGGAGGTGGAAAGTACTTTATTTTTGGAATTTATTACCTTTAGGCTCTGTGGTTATCATATTATTGAAATTGGTTTGATAGTATTCCCCCTTTGTTAGCTATGACACAACAATCCATAGGACACTAAGTGGGGATTTATGAGCAATTATATTTTTTTAGTTGAATTTTATGCATTTTCTAGTATCCCATAGTTTAAAATAATAACCTTCATAGGGGTTATCACTGATGAGACTAGTTAGAATGAATCGAGGAATGGGTTTTGTGATCATTAAATCTCTAAAAATCTGTTTCATTTTTTCACATATAGTTTTATTCCACTAGTCCCTATATTGTTTCCTCATGATATGTATTTGATGTTATACCTCTTTATTGTGTATTTGAATTTGAGTTTCTTAGTCCTGTCTTGACACTAGTTTGATTTGTTGATTATTTATGATTAATAACTATTTTTTCCAGGCTTATATTGTGTTATTATTTTTATCAGTTGATGATCCTTTATGGATTTTCATTTTGTTATTATTTCCCTTTTTTATAACTGTGTTGACTATTTTTGTTGAGTTTTAAAAAGAGAAAAGGGGCGGTAGATTTAAATTATAAAATTGTAAAATGTTTATTTTGAAAATATCTTAAACTTATGTGTATTCCTTTTTTCAAAATAGGAGGATTTAAATGAAAAGGTAATGTTTAATCTTTTTCTTATTGAAGTTCTAGTTTTTTAACATGGTAATGGTTGTTTTTCAAAATTAAATTACCTTGGTAAATCCTCCTTGAGTCATTTTTTATAAAAAGTTAATTTAATGAAATGATATATGGTATTGTTTATCTATTTCCATTTTTTCTGGAAAAGGGATTGAAAACTTATTTTCGATTACTTTCAAACTAGTGAACATGGTTTCATTATAAAAATAAATGCAATTTACTTATAGTGGTATCCTATTGGCCTTTTTATCACTACCTACATACTCTCATTGATGGGTATGTAGTATTTATAATTCTATAGGTTCCCATGTTGTGGATTTTAGTTTGGATACCACTACTCACCATGGGGATGTGGGAGATCCATGGTTTATGGTGTTGACTTGAGAGTCACATGGAGATGTTCGGTTATGCCTCTATTGTTTGTTTGATGAGTTTTGGTCAAGTGGTGTATCAGCCTCTCAGGCCGCCAAATTTATTCTTTATCTTTGTTCCTTATTTTGGGTTTGAAAAAACTTTTATAAAAATGGTCGCCTTTATATAAAAGGATATTCTAAAAAAAATTATTATTTATATTTATTATTCCATGTTTGATTGGTTTTTATTTTCATAACTGCTTATTTATTTTCATAAGGATGTCCAATGTATGGGGGCATATTTATGGGATCATGGTGGTATTTTTATCGATCCTTACTTTTCTTGAGGTTGAAATCATTCCTACATGTTCAATTTTGATATATAGGTGCTTCTCACCTGCATAGGATAATCATGAACACACCTTGGGGCTTGTGGTGGAATAGCTTGGGTGACATGTCTGTTTAGATAGGGTTTGTGCATTACAAAATGGTATCATAGGTTTTGTAACTTGGGGGTTGATTATAGGTCATAATTAGAACTATCTGGGATTTTGGGTGGGTTTTGGAGGAGTGCTTGGATAACTCTTTATCATGCTATACATCGAGTTTCCATGGGTGGCTGAGTGTTTTATTTGAATTTAAGATTTATGGTTGTTTATTGTTGATATATTTTAATATGGTGTTTTTCAACTATTTTTCTTGGAATAAATAAATATTTATATTGGAAAATTCCTAGTTTTGTAGAGAAGATGGAAGAAATCCAAGAGGTGCATGGGTATGGTGCATAGTCGGTCAAACCATACACATGACTTGTGAACCTTTTGTAAAACATCTAGTTGGACTTGTAGGGTTGGGGAAGGGTTTAACAAACCATTTATCCATAGAGTCAATAGTTGTGATTTTTTATTTTTTTTGAAAACATTGATTCTTTTATCCGTTTATAGAATTTAGGATTCTTTTTTTGTGAATAATCAAGTATATATTGTTTTTGTGTTAATCCTATTTGATAAAATTTTCAAGTCATTTCTTGTTATTTGGTACATAATTTTGTGTTGAAAACCATGTTTTGTGTTGATTTTGTGAATTTGTTTTATAATATAGCATAAGTAATTTAAGTGGATGAAATGATTTTTTTTCACAATGGTTTTCAAGGAAATAAATTCAAGGCTTTTAACCCTAGATAAATTTTTGAAATGGTTTGGTATTTGTGGTTTTAAGGGGAAATTGGTTTTCAGGGAATGTGATCATTGTTTTTATAGTCTTTAAATTTATTATGGTTTTTTTAAATACATCCTTGAAATGGATTTATATATCCATTATAATTTGTTTAAAATATAAAGGATGCATTTTTGGAAGATTTTGAAATGGGTTGATTAATGGTTACTTGTGATGTAGCCCTGTGTGATTTGTGATTTTAAATCCTATGATTAGGAACTTTGGATGGTTTGAATAATTTTTTATGATTATTTTTTAGTATAACACTCCAAGTAATGAATTAACAAGTTAATAAGGGGATATTTTAGTTATTTATTATAGTAATATAGTTTTTGTTTACTAGACTTTGACTTTGTTCAAAATATTTATAGACGGACATAACTTTGTTCTTCTCAAATCATTAATCATGTATGAGAGTTTCTTAATCAATATCATTTAGTGTTTCTTGGTGAACATAGAACCCAATATGTGATATTGTGGTTACATTAAATCATATAGATCTTCATATTTTGAGGAACTCCCGAATACCTAAGGGTGATGTGCTCTACTCATTTGATTGAAGGATTATGTTTGGAATGGTGTAGTCACTCCATTCATTCCTTTACATTTGATTAATTTTGTTTTAAAAAATTTAAGGGAGCCTTTATCTTTTGGTTTTACTATGAATAACAATTTCCAAGCCAAAGGAATTATTGAGAGTTCATTAGGGTGATAAATTAGTGAAATACTATGTTGAAAATTTCACTAGACTAGTTCCCTTTCCTCATGAAATGGATTCTTATGATGTGAATAATTCTTGGGATTTTTCAATAGTCTATAACAATGTTCTCGTTATGATGGTTTTTCAGTTTTTACTAAAAATATTTATGGATTTGATGTAATGTGATCATTTTTTAGGTTTAGTCCATTTGGAAACACATGTAAAGTGATTTCATGACCCCATCCAGTTTTAGTAAAAGCATTCTAGACATTAGAAAGAAAAAAATAGTTTTTTGAACCATGTTTTGGATGTTCATTCATGTTACAACCTCTTTTTCAACATATCAAATGACCTATCATCATTTTGATTATCTTGTACACATTTATATTTTTAATAAGTTGAACGATCATCATAAGAAGAAGCCTCAAAACCAACTTTGATTAGAGAATTGGTTTAAAATGATTCTCCCATGGGAGATTTGGAATCGATTTTTTGGTTTTGGAGGATTTTCATTTTGTACCATTTGTTTTTTAGACTTTATTCCATCTATTTTGTACACTCCACATCTTTTTTTATAATGGATGATTGAGATTTTTTCTCAGGTTCTTGTTCCTTTATAATGGTCGTGACATTTTATGTTCACGAATCATTATTTTTTGGGCTATATATTTTTCTGAATGGTGTATTTCTTGGTTTTTTGTTTTTATAAGAATTACATGGGAATAGATTTTGTGTGACATGAGGAAGTGGAGATAATATTTTTATTTTTGGTTAGATAATGAGACCTACCAAGTTGAGGATTTCTTTTAGGATCACCGAGCATGGGGGTTCTTTAACTTTTACCAAACCCCATGTTACACTTTTTTTAATTTTGTGGACTAAATTAAAATTCATGTCATTTATAATTAATAACAACCATTTTTGGTGTGTTTGTATATTTTTGAGGTAGTTTTTTTATATTTGAAGGGATCTTACATATCCCTACTATAATTATTGAGGGTGTTTATACTTAGTGGTGAACTTTTCTTCAAGTACGATAAACAGTGGTTTCACCATTTTAGATTTATTCAAAATGGTGGGGAGAACTTTATATGGTCTCCATGTGTTTCCCTTGTTTGTGGGATTTTATTTCTAGTTATTGTTTTGGGTTGGGATGTTCCATTTCATATATTTCATGTGATATAAAATGTTCCAAAGGTGTGGTGTTGTTTATTCTTTGGTTTGGATCAAGAAATAGAAATCACTTGTTGGTTTTGATGGGGTAATTTTTTGGAGTTCTTGAGTTCAATGTAGAATATAGGAGTGGTCATCCAAACATCTAATTTTGTGAGTAATCTATTTTTTGGATACATAGTTCCAGATGTGTGGTAGATATTAAATTGTTTTAAGAATTATTCCATAAGATCAGGTAGTTATTATCTGGGGCTCTTGGTTTGATTTCTAGAAATTTGCTCTCATGGTAGGACCCCTTATTTCAATGTGTTAGACTTGGACTTTCCTTTGACTTAAGTTGTTGACACCCTTCCATGGGAATAAATGGTAATTGTGGGAATAATTAAAACACCTATAAATTCAATTTTCTTACTTATATTTGTGTGGTTAATTTACATCATGATTTTGGGGTGTCCCAATGTAAATTTTAGAGTTTTAGATTATTTCTAGTGTTGTGTGTTTAGACATATCATTTGGGAAACCATATAGAGAAAAACATGTTCCATATAAAATTTTAAGAAGTGGAAATTTTATGGTAACCACCCAGTTTGATAAAAAATGAATGTAAACATTGGGACTTTGGATGTTCTCAAAATTGTTATTTTATAGTCTATGCATGGTTTAGTAATCCCTATGGGTCAACCATGTAACATTATCAGTTTTGGTAATTCCAGTTTTCGCCATATTTTTATTTTGGGATTCCTCTATAATAATCCACATTTTCTTTCCCCGATCCTAGGAACCTAAAAAGTACCTTTCTCCTCTTCGCAATCCCTCCATGGTGTATTTTTGATGGTTTCTATATGGTTCTTCACCCATAAAATAAGTGAATTGATATTATTTTCTATTTATTTTTTTTAATTCCATTTTAATAATTATCTAAAACCCTAATGGACTTGGTTGGATTATTCCATGTATAAGGATGTTACTATTTTGAGATTTTGATTTTTTATAGGTAGTGACTCATCCAAAGAGACCGATTCTTGAGGTTTCTACTGTAGGTGACATTTTTACACTAGCCAGGGTAGGTGTTTCCATTCCAGGACCTATTATTAAGGAGTTACTTATTTTAGTAATTATTTAAGAGTGTCTTAAAACTAATTTAAATATCCATATGATATATTTTTTATCAAATTTTCTCAATGTTTTTTATTTTTTTCTTGGAAAAATGGATGGATTGTTTATTTTAAAAAACGTTATTTTAAAATGGAATTTTATGCAATGAAGATGTTTAATTAAATTTTATTTAGGGTTTTCTATATGGAAAATTATTGGTTTATAGTTATTTGGTTTAATTTGAGTTTTTAATGTTGCGTTTTCATATTTGTAAGTATTTTCTATGCTTGGAAAAGAGGTTTGTGTGTCCTATTGATTTGGTTGTTTTAAATGACACATTTATTTGATTGGGCATGTTAATTATTTGATATAATTTATTTGTTTTCCATAATTTACCTTTTTAAGGTGATGTTTATAGAATGTTTCTAAATTTGTTACTTGGATTGTGATTTGGTGTTATATATGATTTACCTTAGGATTCTATTTGAGTTCTAAATGGGTTTTCCAAATAATATCATTTCTATTTGTAAATAGAAGTCCCGGTTAGAACCTTTTGTGATGTCATTTTATTGATTGATTATTTATACCCTATAATGTGTTAATAGTTATATAAATTTTGATTAATGGTTATATGGTTTGGATTTGTGTCTCGCTATTGAAGGGGGTGTATTAGATGTGGAAAGTATTTGATTGTTCTATTTCATTTCCTTTGGTACATGTGATAGTCATGTGATTTAAAATTATTTGATATTTTCCCACCTCTATTATCTATGACATAAGGAACACTATGATACTAATTTAATACATTTATACTTTATGAAGTATTTTTTCTAATAAATTTTATTTCATTAAAATCTTGTGTTACACGGAACATTGAATTTCAGAACAAACAATATACTATCAATATTATTATTTATACATGACCATTATATTATATACATTACACATAGTGGTATGAATAGGGGTTTATTTTGAAAATTAAGTATAATGTTTTTATATAAATAAAATATATTTATAAATAAGTACTTTATTTTTTGGAAAGGTCTTTATATGGTTCAAAAAAAATCTTTCCCGAAAAATGATATTTTATTTTCTTTTTATTAATGTAATGCCCCGAAACCAATTACCCAGAATAGGTGCATTATTACATAACATCGGCATGATACATGGAATCATGTATTAAAAGACCTGTTTGTTTAGTAGACTTGGAAGTACTAGATACATACATAAGTTATACATTACATCATGAAATAAAAAAACAACATTGTGTCCTCTTTGAACACTCTTATATCACATAGCCTATTCTTGGAGGTTAATCATAATATAATTCGTTTCATATTGGGAAAAATAAAACATAAAAAAGGGGTGAGAGCAGATGATTAGTAAAGATAACAATATAGCAGAAAATGTCACAAATAAGAGTAAACATTTAAGGCAATGTATAAGACTAGAACACAAGCCTTTTAAACTTAAAATTCAATATAATATGGAAAATAAAAATCAAAAAATTCTATTTACTTATTCACATGGATATTCTAATAGTCGAATAATCACATGTAATATAAATATCCAATTTCATAATGATGGAATGCATAATTCCAGACTTCATAACCACATAGTCAAGGCCCTATTCCAAGACTACAAATAAGATTTTGTCAATGGCTTGTGCTAAGACAATAGTTTGTATCATGAGACCTACCGATGCATCGAGGATATATAGAGGGATCCACCTGTCACTTACTAAGTCTAATGCATTCCTCATATGAGAAGGTTTAAACATAACATAAACATTCATATTAAAACTATCATACTAAATGTAAATACTTTATCCCTAAACCATGAATGGTATAAAAATAACACATACATAGTCAAACATATCAAAAAAAATTCAATATAGTATGAAATATTTGTATCATAATAAATCTACCTCGATCAAGTATAATATCCCATAAAGTATGTTGACTTGGTTGAAAATGATAAGTACAAATCATTTAGAGAAATGTCCCTTTTTCATGAAAATTTTTAAAAGTCTCACAATTTATCAATAAGATATTTAAAATAGATTTTTGAACAAAAATTTCCATACCAATTTGATACATTTGAAAGTAATTTCAATTTTAAAATAATAATTTCAATATAAATAAAAGCATAAAACCATTTTTAAAACATTGGCATTAATGAGAAATATTTAGAAAAATAAAATTTGAAAACATTTAAAATGATATTTTAGTTAGAGTTCCTAACCAAATGAGAGATGCTTGAATACAAATAATTGAGGTAATAAAAACATTATAATATGATGAGAATAAAGGATTTCATGATATACTATGTCAAAGTACATTATATAGACCAAATAAAAGTGAATTGGTGCATAACAACAAATAAGTCTCAATGGAATATAAGTTGAGATGAATTCCTTTATAAAGATTGTATCCTTAGGATAAGGATAATTCAATGATATCATTACATGTGAAAAATATAAATACACTCAATATGATGGGATATTTAGAGTAAATCCATCAGAGTACATTCACATATATTCTTTTAAAAACAACACCAATGACTAGGATGTTTAACTCAATGAATATAAATTGAGTTAAAATTACTCTTATTCGATTTATATCGATGACATGAGAATTTATCAATGCATTCATTATGTGTATAAAAATTATATCCACAAAAGGGGACTGTAAATTACTAAATAAGTAAATAAATAGTGATTTCACACATTATCTTGGATTAAAGTAATCAATGAAGTATGTGTAAAGCCCAATGTGTGGAAATTGAAATTTGAAATTCCATTACTGATTTGGAAACTTACAAAACATAAATCCCATGAAAGATGTATTATAAAATGAATATGTAAATACCCATAAATTAATGTATATTTAACAAGGAATACAATCATGGTCAGTACATACACCACACAAAAGGAAATAGTGTCAATATAGCATGAATCTCATGAGAATAAGAAGTCAGATGAAAATGACTTACCATGTTCTAATCAATCGAGTTGCATGACTAAAAGTTAATAACCACCAAATTAATCATATAATAACATTAATATAAAGATAATCATGATAATATATATATCAAATGTATGTACACAATACACCAAATGCCATAAATAAGTGGCGATCAATGGAAATATCATAGGAATAAAAGTGAGGAAAGAGACCTATTACCTTATACTTTTCCTTGGTTGAGGGTACGTTAACCTTCTGTATAATAGTTAAATAATTTTTATTAAATTGTAAAATTAATATATATATAAATATGATATCTTATATGATCCTTTAATATTTCTTTGTAAAAAATATTTTAGTAGTATCATCGTTTTGGGTGTTAACAATCAGTTTTCCTTTATATGCTTGGTTTCGTAAGCCATTTTTGTTACGGATATGATGTATTTTATTCATATCCATAATGATATTAAGTTATTAATCATTATTTGTAATCATAAAATAAAAAATATTCTTGAATGGTTACGATGGGGAATGAATCTCATCACGTTCGTGGAGACGGTAATCCGTACGTACGCACGAGAGACACTATCATTATACTGATGGTGAAATCGTATATAATTGGATGGTATATAATATATACATAATAATTAACAATTTATTTTTATTATTTACATTATTTATACTCATTATTATACCCATCCAAACAATGAAGTGTTTTCATAACAAACTACACCATGCCGTGGAGACTGTATGTTGTACGTATGCACGTATGGTGACTTTTTCATTCATATGATGGATATAATAATGAAAATGGTTGTCAAATTTTTATAATAACATCAAATTATATATAAGATACTGGATTTATTATTTTAGAATGGAAGCAAAAAAGAAAGAGGAAGTGGATGAAGAAAAGAACTTGAAAGAGGTGATGAAATACTAACCTCTTCTTCGGGTTCTTTGGATTTGATCAAAAGGGCTCCTTAGGTTGTCTTTCTGACCAAAAGAAGGCCTCTATTATGAAGGGATAAAATTTGGGAGGATATTTGGGTAGGGGTTTGTTGAGACAAATGGCTTTGGAGGTGTGAAATTAAGAGAAGGGGAAGTACCCTTTTATAAGAGAGGTGAGGGTCACTTTAAGAAAAGATTGAAATACTAGTTTATAATAAAATCATTTTAGGTTTCTAATGTAGAAAAAAATATTTATTTAGAGTATAAGGCGGGTAGGGTATAAAACCTCTCAACCAATAGGCCTTATATATGTTTAGGTCACCATATTAACCTTATCATTTAGATTTAACTCTTAGTTAAATAGTTTGACATTTACAATGTCTCTATGTATTTTTATATTAAATGGTTAATAAACATACTATAACAAGCAAAGAGAACCCCAAGTGGTTATATATTAATATATATAACCTTATCTAAGTCCCTTTTATGAACCATAGATTTTTAGAAATATTATATAATTTAATAATATAATATTTGTTTTAAAAACACATTTATGTCAATTTTGAGACTATTTAGTATTTGGTTTTTGTAATAGTCATAAAAACTTGATTACTTCGAACCAAATAAATTGAATAAACCCTAACATGTAATATTAACCTAGAAAATTATTTATGTCCTAATAACTTTGAAATTATATTTATTAAAATATTTATAATACCATTTATTTGATTATTTCTTTAATATGGTAATTACTGCATCATCATTGTGTCATAAATAAATTTAATTATTTAAGGTATAAAAATTATTAATAAAATAAAATTATGCAGTTAATTGTTTGAGCTTTATAGTGAGTGTTTATAGTTGAAAAATATATATAACCCCCTTTAAAAATTGTTTTACTAAAAGATATATGTTTATGTCATTTTTGTCTTTACTTTAAATTAATTAATATAAAGTGTCATTATCACTCTCAAGGGGGTCCATGGGGTCCCAAAATCAACCCAAGGACTCCCATGGTTGGAAATGTGGCCACAAATAGTAATAGGACACATGTTAGGGTAATTTAATATTAGTATAATATTATTTTTTACCCATGTTTACCTGATTTACCTCTTAACCAGGGTAAATAAAATATTTACCAAAGTAATTATTCTTAATGTCTAAAAATAAAAGTTACCTATTTACCCAATTTGGACCTCCTTATTCCAAATATGGAATCCATTCTTTCAAATTCAAAATAGATAAGTGGTAGAAATTAATTTAAAATTAATTCCCATTTTCAAAACAAAAAGCGTGTTTTTAAGAAATAATAACTATCAAAATATTGACACTTGTTTATGTCCAGTTTAAATGTGAAATTACATAAAATGACCTATATTGTATTAAATGAAAAAAATATAATTTTATTATACTTCCAAACCATTCAAATGCATAATTTAACATGATATATTATTTCAATTTAAAAAGTTTTTTTCAATTAAAATTTAGTATTTTTCAGTATTCATCAAAATATTATTGTTATCAGAAAAGTACCAAAAAAATATTTTTGTGTCTCTATTCTAAATATGAATTTAATATAATTAAATTTGTTTATATAAAAGTGTCAAATATTGGTTTTAAAAAAGGGTTTTCCATTAAAAGGTGATAAAATTTCATTTTTTGAAAAATAGTTCTTTTATGTGAAAAAATAAATTTGTTCTTATTTTATGTCTAAGAAATACATAATATGGATTCTAAAATTATATGGAGTATATAAAATTCAAAATTAAGTTAATACAATTCATAACCACCTTTTGAACAGCTAGTTTGGTAAGTCTTGGTGCGCTCAAACTCGATGTTTCGTTTAGAACAAGCTATTGGATTACTTTAAAGAAAATAACCTTCTGTTAAATCATGGGGTGTTACATTCTGGGAATGGATTTTATTTCTTTATATAGATCCATGAAAAATTTCAATGAGAGCAAAATCACTCTTCATGTGGAGAATCAACCCCCAATTCTATTCAAGTGAAATGAGGGGGATGAATCATCTTCAACATTATCATCCCAAGCATAGATATAAATGCCCTATGAGGGTATGTATCATTCTTAGACGTTTGAGTATAAGGAAGGAACTATCCTCGAAGACATGCCTATTGTGAGGGAATTCACTGATGTGTTTCCTGAGGAATTTCATGTTTTTCCTCCTAGTAGAGATGTTGAATTCTAGATTGATCTTATACCTGGGTATTTCCAATATCTAATAGTTCATATATAATGGAAGGTGTTGAAAATAAAGAGACAATGAATCAACTATATGAGAATATAGAAAATGGGTTTATATGACCCAGTGGCTCACTATGGGATGTACCTGTCCTCTTCTTCAAGAAGAATGGCGGGTCAAATCACATTTGTAATGATTATCATGAGCTCAACAAAAACAAGATAAATAAAATTATCCATTCTCATGAATTGATGGCTTATTCAATAAGCAACATAGATAAAAATACTTCTCCAAGGTGGATATATGGTCAGGATATTACCAAGTAAGGGTAAAGAAGGAGGATATCCCCAAGACTTCTTTTCGTATAAGGTACCTGTATTATGAGTTCATAGTGATTCCATTTAGACTCACTAATGATCCAAAAATATTTATGGACATTATTAATAGAGTATTTAAATATTAAATTAAAAAATCGGTTGTATCCATTATAGATTGTATTTTTATATACTCCAAAACTGAGGAGGGGCATGACGACCATCTTAGCACTGTTCTAAAAAATTTAGGAAAGGATATGATCTATGAAAATTATAGAAAGTGTGAGTTATGATTGAAGGAAGTATCATTCATAGGGTATATAATCACAACTAATGGTATATCTATGGATCCTTCTATGAAAAGGAAATTCAGTTATGTTTGAGGACAACATCTATGATAGAAATTCGTAGCTTCATTAGGTTAGCTGGATATTATGACCAATTTGGGATAAATTTATCATGACTTTCAAACCCTCTTACCCAGATATCTCTAATAGGATTTATGTTTGCAAGGAATGAGGAATGTGAAGAAATATTCATGGAGTTAAAAAATTATCTTATTACAGCCCATGTGCTCACACTACTCACAAGTGGGGATCTTTTTACAATCATTAGAAATGATTCAAATAAGGGATTGGGATGTGTGTTGATGAAAAATTACGAAGTCATTTCCTATTCATCAAGGTGGTTGAATATTCAACAGAAAAAAACCCACACATGATCCAGAGTTAGTAGATGTGATCTTGGCATTGATAATATGGTGGAATTATCTCTTTGGGGAGAAGTGTGGAATATATATGGATAAAAAAGACTCAAATATATTTTCATACAGAAAGAGCTAATTATGCACCAATGAAGATGGTTAGAGCTTATCAACCATTGTGACTACTCAATCCACTACCATCATGGTAAAGAAAACAAGGTATCAGATGCTCTAAGTAAAAGGGACCTAATAATTATATCATTTATGAGAATTTTAAAAGATCCAATCTTCTTAGAATTGATGAATATGGATACGGGAATAATAAAGAAAGGAACATCGTCAATCCTTTCAAAAATGTTTGTCCAACCATCTATTTTGTAAAGGTTAAAGTATTCTAAAAAAGATGACTTGGGAATTCAAAAGAAAGTGGAAACTATCAAAAAAGGAAAATCCTTGGAGTTCTATTTTAATGAAGAAAGTATTGTGAGATTTGGTTTTAGAACACCTGTTCAATTAAATCCTGAGTTAAAGAAAGAAATTTTGGATGATTCATAGAGTTTGAATTTCTCTATTCACCCAAGAAACACAAACATGTATTGAGATAATTGATAGAAATATTGATGGAATAACATGAAGGATTAGATCATAGAATATACATCAATGTTTCTAGTATGTCAGTAAATGAAGGTTGAACAATTGAAGTATAAGGGGATGATTACACCATTAACTATACCAATACGGAAATGGGAAGACATCACCATGGAATGTTTCACTAGATATACAAATACATCCAAAGAAACAATGAAATCTGGGTTATTATGGATTGTCTTACAAATACTACACACTTTTTTCAATTCGATAGTATTCACCACTAGATCAACTAGCATGGATATACATCATATTGGTGGTAAGGAAGCATGGAGTACCACTATCGATTGTGTCATATTAAGATCCAAGATTTAGCTCTATGTTTTGGAAAAGTCTCCAGCATGCTCTAAACTCTAAGCTGAACTTTATTACGGCTTATTATCCTCAAATTGATGGCTAAACTGAGCGGACTATCCAAACACTTAATGACATGTTGAGATATTTCTCAATTGAATTCAAAATTGGATGGGACCAACATATTCCTTTTATGGAGTTCTCTTACAACAATTATTTCCACTCAAGCATCCAAATGGATCATTATGAATCCATTTATAGAAAGAAGTGAAGAACACCGGAAAGTTGGGATGAAGTTGGGTAATGAAAACTTCTAGGTCTGAAATTTTTTAAAGAAATGGTTGATAAGGTTAAGATCATCCAATATTATATCAAAGCTACTCAGAGTTAACAAAAGTCTTATGCTAACAATCAACGACTTGACCTAGAATTTGATGTTAGAGTCATGGTTTTTCACTACATATCTCTATGAAAATGAGTGATGAGATTTAGGAAGAAGGTAGAGATTAGTCCAAGGTACATCCGTCCTTTTGAGATCTATTGTCACATCGGACCAGTGGTCTATCGACTAGCACTCCCACTGAACCTATCTCAAGTACATGGTATATTACATGTATCACTCTTAAATAAGTACTTACCTAACACATCACATGTACTCAATCCAGAGGTGTTACCATTGTAGAATAAAATTTCCTACGAGGAGAAGCTGTGGATGATCTTATATCGTAGCAAAAAAGTTCTACGAAATAAAACAATGCCCCTCGTCAAAGTGTAGCAGTGAAACAACAAGTTTCAAGAAGATACATGGGAATTAGAGGAGGTGATGATGAATAGTTACCCTCATCTTTTTTAGTGTGGGGAAATAATTTTGAAGGCGAAATTTCTTATGGGGGAGGGTAATAAAGATCAGATAATTAATGAATGAAATCCCCTTTCTTTTAAAAGTCTTATGGATATAGAAGACACATTAACTTAATATTTTTTATAATATCAAATAGTATTTAAATGACCATTATGTATCATTACCATTGATAATATATTAGTTGAAAATTGATCATATTAATAGTATAAATATAGGGTTTTAACAAATATAATTGGCACAAAAAAGGAAATAATCGCCCCAGATAGAAGGATAATTCTTTATAAATCCCATTTATCAGAGCTTCCAAGGCATATAGAATTTTTGGGATTTTCCCAAGACCAATCCCAATATGAGATCCCATAACTTAAGCATGAGCGAAACCATTTATGGGAGAAGTTCAAGCTCAATAAGATCACGACCCCAAACATGTTCACAAAAACATCCCATGAAAGCCCCACCATCACACACCTTACTCTTAGGGTGTATATTGGTGTAATAATGGGATATGTAACAAGACCCTAGAATTATGATTATGTACATTTTTTATATAATAATGTATATAATTTCATTCTATTATTTTTACATTGTAAATTAATTTTCAATCCCAAATATTATTTTTGGTAAATATTAAAATTTAATTAAGAAATAAAATTTGATGAATTAATGTATTTTTGAAATAAATAATATTCTTAAATAATATTTTTACTGAATTAATTTTATAAAATATAAATGATCATATAATTTTTATGAAGTCAAATGTAATTTTTATAATGGTTTACAAACTATTTTTTTCAAAACCCATCAATTTTCAATAAAGGTCAGTTTTTTATTTTGAAAGTGAAAATTAACATATTTATAAAATAATTTATAAAAAATTAATACTATTTTTGAAATCAGGATGTCAAAATTATCCAACTTTTATTTTTTCATAACTTTCTGAGAAAATCCAATTTTCAAGTTAAAATTAAATACCATATAAAAATATAATGTGTTTTTATGACATTATAATGGCCCAATAATGATGTAATAAATACTATAAAATGAATATTCATCCAAATATATATTTTTACTTTAAAATTATCTAATTTTAATTTTATTTAATTTATTTTATAAATACTTAGTGAATCATCCAAAACAGATTATATATTTTAAAATTTTGAAATCATTTCTTTAAAAGTATGACTCACCACTACATAAGTAAGGGAAATATTTTAATATATTCGGCCCTTATCCTTATAATATAATTTATACCACTATCCTTTTCTATAAACCATGGAAAAAAACCATTTTATGGTTTGTGGTATTGAATATTTTATTTTGTAGTTTCCAAAACCAAAATAATAATGAAATTCTCTTCCATTTCTATATAAACCCACACAAGCTCTCATTTCTCTTCACTCAAACTATTCCATGATATAAAGTTCACTGAAAATTATTCCCTAGGACCCTCTCAAGGCACCCAAAATCTCCCAAGAAACCTCACTCAAGCCTTTGGATTCACACATCCAAGTAAGGGATCTTCCAACCTTCTATTTTATAAAGCATTCCGTTCATGTTATGTCTTTAAATTATATTTTTTCCAATTTTGGGATATAATGTTCCATGACCCTCTTAATGTCAATTTTATGTAAAAATTATGTGATCTTATATTCACTCTCATTAAACCCCGCCTATTATCTTTTAAGTACACCTATTACTGTACCAAAATTCTGTAAGGGATCTTCATCACTCTATTTTCTTCGTGCACCTATTTTATGTCATGCCTTTTAATTTCCATTTTCTTGATTTGGGATATTTTATCACAAAAATAATTACTTTTAATTTAATTTAAAAATTATTTGATATTCCTTTAGCTCCCATTAATCCACCAATTATCCTTTAATCCTACCCATTACTAAGATGAAATTCTATAAGGGATCCTCTGCCCTCCACTTTTATCAAGAATTCCTTTCATGTTATGTATTTTAATTTACCTTTTAAATATGTTTGGATATGTTATTAAATATCCAACTTACTTTCCATTTGTTTTATAAATTATTATATCACCATTAAATCTTATTTACATCTCTTTTGAAACCTTATGTACACCTGCTACTCTACCAAAATTCCACAAGTGATCTTATACTCTCTTATTTTATCAAGAATCCATTTTATGATATGTCTTTTAATTTAAATTTATATATATTGGGATATGTTGCTAAAAAATCCCCTTAAAATAAATTTTATTTATAAATAATGATATCTTCATTTCCAATCTCATTAATCCATCCGTGATTCTTTATATACACCCATTATTATGCTGAAATTTCATAATGGATCCTCACCTTCCTCTCTTCCTTTTAATTCAAGACCATTGTTTGAAATTAGCCTTTTTAATTTCAATTGGTTATATTTTAATCCATTAATAATCAATTAAATACATTCCATTTAATGTAATTTGAATGTTGTATCATTTATTCCCCCTTATTTGGAACCTTACCTAAGTCATTAATATGCCCAAATTATGTAAGGGAACTTCCACTCTCCTCTTTTATCAAGAACTCCATTTATGGTATGTCATTTAATTTCAATATTAATTTGTTGGTATGTGTTCATACATATAACCCATTATGTCCATTTGATATATAAATAAATATATCTTCATTCCAATCTCATCAAGACATCCATGATCCTTTATATACAGTTGTTACCATGCCAAAATTTAGTAAGGGATCCTCACCATCCTCTATTACTTTCAATTCAAGAACATTATTGGAAATTTTTCATTTTAAATTCAAATGGTTATATTTTATTCCTTTTATAATTAATTACCTCTATTCCATTTTATGTTATGTGAATGTAGTATCATTTATCCCCCCTCATTGGGTCCCTTACCTAAGTCATTACCATGATGAAATTCTGTAAAGGATTTCTCTCCTCACATTTCCATTCATGCACTTATTTTATAATATGTTTCCTAAATTAAATTTTAAATGTTGGGATATGATTTTACATGATACAATTAGTGCCCATTTTATGTATAAATTATGGGATCTTCCTTTAACTCCCATTATCCCTTCTGTGATCCTTTATGCCTACCCATTATTATGCTGAAATTATGTATGGGATCTTCCACGTTTCTCCTTTATCAGAAATCCCTTTTATGGTATGTGATATAATTTTCATTTTACTATGTTGGTATATTTTCTTTAATATTCCTCTTACGGTCTATTTCATGTCTATGTGATGGGAAACCCCTTTCTCTCTCATTAACCCATTTTGTAGATTTCTATATGATACCGTTATGCTACCGAAATCGCACACCAATTTACCATGCTAGAACAATTATATAGTGAATACCATACCCATTACTCTATCAAGGGTATTCACCTTTATTCCCATTTATTTATTCATTAAGGACTTACATGTTTTTATTCCGGATTCCTTGATCATTGAATAAATGATGATGTTGAATGAATCCATGTTATATGATCTGCGTGGCACGCATAAGCATGAGATTAAAATATTTCTGAAGGGTGTTCCCTAATAAGACTCCAATAAATTAGTTAATGTTTATTATCATGAAACTTCATGATGGTATATGGATTTTCTTGATTCCTTTATGGGACCACCATGAAGTCTATGTGATGAGATACCCCTTACAAAATTTCGACATAGTAACAGCATAGGTTAGGGTCCAAATGGGGGAGGATAAATGATCCTTAATTGAAATAACAACAAATAGAAAGGTGATAATTTATTATAAAAGTATTATAGTATAACCAATATAAATTAAGAATCAAAATTTCAAAAAAGGTTCTTAAATAGAAAGGAAGAGTGAAAGGTGATAATCCCTTATAAAATTTCGGCTTGGTAACAGGTGTATATAATGGATCATTGATGGATTAATGAGAGTGAAAAGTAATATATCATTATTTATAAATAAAATTAAATGTTAGGGGAGTCTGTATGAACATATACAAACATATGAAAATTGAAATTAAAAGACATATCATAAAAATAGTGCTTGATAAAAGAGAAGAGTGAAAGATCCCTTACATGGATGTGTGACTCCAAAGTCTTGGGAGAGGTTTCTTGAGAGCTTGGGGGAACCTTGGTAGGACTATGTGGATTACGAGATAGAGGGTGTTCGAGAATTAAGGAGTTTTAGTGGAGGGAAATGGGATCCTGGGAGGGTTTATATAGAAAAGGATGGGGATTTATTTATTATTTTGGTTTTGGACACTACACAATAAAATATTAAAAACAAAAAAACAACCCACGGGTATCTCATGTTTTCTCTGAAATTTTATTGGTATACATTATATTATATGTTTAAGGTATGAATATATTATAATATTTCCCTTTATCATGTGGAAGTGAGTCATACTTTCAATAAAATGATTTTAAAATTATAAAATATATTATATGTTTTGAAGGATCCACTGTGGATTTATAAAATAAATCAAAAAACATAAAATTACATTATTTTAAAGGAATAACATATTTTTGGATGAATATACCTTTTATAGTATTTATTACATCACTATTGGGTCATTATGATGCCATAAAACAAACTATATATTAAAATGGTATTTAATTTTCAACCAAAAATTTGACTATCTTTAAACTACAAAAAATTCACCATTAGATAATTTCAATGTCTTCATTCCACAAATAATATTCATTTTATCTAAATAATTTTGAAAATATTTTAATTTTCACTTAAAAAAGTAGACATTTATTAAAAATTAGTGAGTTAAAAAATAGTTACAAACCTAAAGAAAAATTACATTTGACTTCATAAAAATTATATGATAATTTATATTTAATAAATTTTATTAAATAATAATATTTTATTATAATATTAATTATTTAAATAATCAACTAGTTAATCAAAATAGATTCCTGAATTGAATTTTAATCTTATCAAAAAATACTATTTGTGATTTAAAAATAATTTATAAGGAAAAAATAATAGAATGAATGTATATTCATAATTCTATAAAAAAATAATGTACATAATCCTAATGCTAAGGTATTGTTGCATATCCTTTTATTATCCCATCATATTCCCTAAGAGTAAGGTATGTGATGTTGGGGATTTCATGAGGTCATTCAGTGAACATAGTTTTGTCGTGATCTTGATGAGCTTGAACTTCTCCCGTAAATGGTTTTGCTCATACTTAAATTGTTGGGTCTGGAATTGGTCTTGGTCTATGGAAATTCCCAAAAATATTGTCTCCAACAGAAGTTCTTACAAATGTACTTCATTGGGAACAATTTTACTAGTTTATGCCATCACTTTGTTTGTATCAAGAGTATTTGTTAAAACCCAATATTTATACTAGTCATGTGATCACTATTCAATGGTTATATTATCAAAGTTAATGATATTTAATAATAATTTAAATCCAATTGGATATAATAAAAAAGAGAAGTGAGTATGTCTTCTATATCCATAAGGCATTTAAAAGAATGGGAATTTTATTCATAAATGATCTGATCGTTACAACCTTCCCCCGTTTAGAAATTTAGACCTTTAGATTTACTTTTACCATGCTAAAATAGATGAGGGTAAGTTTTCTTCATCACCTCCTCTAGTTTCCACATTGCATCTTCTTGCTTCAGGTTTTTTCAAAACACTTTAACAAGGAACATTGTCTTATTTCGTAGAGATTTTTTTCTGGGATCTACAATCTTTACCAGCTACTCCTCATAAGAAAGGCCATTCTCCAATGGTACCACCTCTAGATTTAGATCATGTGATGGGTTAGGTATGTACATCATTAAGAGTGATACATTGAATATGTCATATACTTGAGATAGGTTTGGTGGGAGTTCTAGTCGATAGGCCACTACTCTGATACGATCAAGGATCTCAAAAGGGTTGATGCACCTTGGACTATGAATTCCATTATTCCAAAATATCAAGACTATATAATATGGAGATATGTGGAGGAATACCATGTCTCGAACATTAAACACTAGGTATCATCGATGACTGTCAACATAGATCTTTTTTTGACACTAAGAAACCTTGATGTGTTGCTAGATGGTCTTAACCTTCTCTACCATTTCATTGACCATTTCAGGACCTTGACGTTTTTGTTTCCCAACTTCATCCCAACATTCAAGTGTTCTATAATTCTCCCCACAAAGGGCTTCATAAAGATCAATTTGAATGATTGAATGGAAATAGTTGTTTTAAAAGAACTCCACCCATGGAATATGTTGGTATCATCCGCCTTTGACGTTCATTGAACAAGCTCTCAACATGTCCTCAAGTGTTTGGATTGTCCAATCAGATTTTCCATTAGTTTGAGGATGATAATTCATACTAAAGTTCTTCTCATTGTTTAGATCATGTTAAAGACTTCTCCAAAACTTATAGGTGAATCTTATATCTCAATCAGAAACAATTTATAGTGGTAATACATGAAACCTTACCACCTATCCAATGTATATCCATGATAGTTGATCCAGTGAGAAATCCTCTCGAATCTCAATGATGTGTGCAGTCTTTGTAAGACGTTCCACAACAACACAAATAACATTGTTTCCTTTTGATGTCTTTGGGTGTCTGGTGAAAAAATCCATGATGATTTATTCTCATTTATATGATGGTTTGGTTAATGGTTATATCATCCCCCTAGATTTTTTCTTCCAATCTTAACTTGCTGACATACCAAGAACTTTGATGTATATTCTGTGATATCCTTATTTATGTTATACCACCAATATTACTCCCAGTTATCTCGATACATATTTGTGTTTCCTAGGTGAATGGAGAAATTCAAACTATGTGAATCATCCAAAAGTTCGTTATTTAACCCAGGATTTAATGGAACACATAGTCTTGAACCAAATCTCACAATCCCTTCTTCATTAACATTGATCTCAATGACTTCCATTTTTTATTGTTTCCACTTTCTTTTAATCTTCATATCATCTTTTTGAGAATATTTTAACCTTTCCATAAGATATGGATGAGAAATAAGTTGAGAAATATTTATTATGTTCCTTTATTTATGATTCTCATGTTTGGCTTCATAAAATCTAAGAAGATTTGATCCTTTTCAATTCTCATCAATGATAGGAACACTAGATATTTTCTACTGAGAGCATCCTCTTCCTTGTTTTTTCCCAAGATGGTGGTGGATTAAATAGTCATAATCCATGATGAGATATAACCATATTACTTGGTGCATGTTAAAATATTTCTATATGAATATATATTTGAGATTTATTTGATCTATATATATTTCAAACATCTCCCAAAATAGACAATTCCGCTAGATTTTCAACGCAAATATCACAGCTTCCAACTATAGAGCAAGAATGGGATAGTCTTAATCATGAATTTTCATATTTCTTAAGGAATATACAATGATTTTTTTAATTTTTCATCAACACACATCTGAATCCCTTCTTTAAAGAATCGTTGAGGATTACGAAATGCTACCCACTTGTGAGTAGTGTGAGCACATGGGTAGTGATACGCCTCATTTTCAAATCCATGAAGATTTATTCACATAAATCAATCAAAAAAATATTTACTTCCTTTCCAGTTATCTTGGAAAAAAGTGTTTGACAATCCGGAGAAATTTTTCACAAATCGACGATAATATCCAGTTAACCCAAGGAAGCTAAGGATATTTGTCACAGATGTTGGCCTCAAACATACATTAATTTCATTTTTGTAGTAAGGATCCAAAGATATCCCATTTCTTGTAATGATATCCCAAATGAATGATACTTCCTTTAACCATAAGTTGTACGTTCTATACATTTCCTAAATCTTCACCTTTCCCAAGGTTATTAGTACAGTGCTTATATTCTCCTCATGCTCCTCCTTGGATTTTGAGTATATAATAATTTATTCAATAAATACTACAAAACATTCCCCTATATAATCTATAAAGACTATATTGATCAATTCCACGAATATTACAAGAGCATTAGTGAATCCGAATGGCATCACCATGAACTCATAATGCTTGTACCAAGTACGAAAAGAAGTCTTTGAAATATCCTTTTTTTTCACCCTTAAATGGTAATATCCTGACCGAAGATCCACCTTAGAGAAGTATTTTTCTCCACATAGATGATCAAACAAGTCAAAAATTTGGGGTAAATGATACTTTTTATTTATCATGAGTTTATTGAGCACATGATAATCAATGAATAGGAGCATTGACCCATCCTTCTTCCTAACAAAGACGACTCGTGCACCCCATGGTTAAGAACTTGGGTGTATAAACCCTTTATCCAGATTCTCTTATAGTTAGGTCTTTAGCTTCTCATGTTCCATAATAGACATTCTATATAGAGTCATGGATACTAGAAACAACCTTGGTAAAATATCAATCGAGAATTCAATAGCTATAATAGGAGGAATGCCGACCAATTTCTTGGGAAACACATTAGTGAATTCTCTAACAATAGGATTGTATTTAAGGATGGTTCTTTCCTTAGACTCAATCAATTGATCCAGATACATGCACTCATATTTCTGTAATATCCATTCTTATTATGATGGTTTTGAGGAAGATTCATCCCCCTCCTTTTACTTTTATAGAATTGGGGGTCAATTCCCTATATGGAGAGTGATTTACCTCTTGAGTAAATTTATGTTGGATATATAGAGGGAATACCAATCTGTGACAATAATTGAAAAAAATTACACCAAGGGAAGTATGGAAAGGTTCTCCAAGAATTTCAATCCACAAATTATGGTAGTGGAGTAGTAAGATTCATACAATTAAATAATTTCCCCAATTTCTGTTTTCACTGACATCTCTATATACATTCATTGTGGTGGGTTTTAGATTGTTCTAATAAACTTTAATAATATAATAGAATGCATGACCATACCTTTCACATTTTGATTTTGGTTCTAATTTATCCCATATAGACTTGGGTAAGAGTATCTTAAACTATTAAGCACATAATGGGGAATCCAATGACATTAAAGGGATAAATTCTAAATTACATTTATATTCACAAATTATGAGTTTCTATGATTCCGTCTATGTTATGTATGATCTACATCCTAAAATTTATTATTATAAGATTTTTTTCTTTTTTCCCTTAACATTATAATTATTTTTATTAATATAAATGAAAATGGAAAATTGATTCATAAAGAAGAGTTGATGGCCTCTACCTGTAGAACTGTGCCATATGAAGCCCATTTTTCGGAGCACAAGATGAAGGTGGAGTCACTGGGATTCACTATGGACTATGCCCAATCCAAGATTCAATATTTTAATCTTTAACGAAATAGCCTACTGGAGAATTTCAAGTTGGTGTAAATCACCACTTAGGTGATGTTATTAGAGCTTCCCCAAGAGTCTATCATTGCACACCTTACCCTTAGGCCATATGTGTGTATTATAAGGGATTATATAAAAAGGTATTAGTTACTTATTATGTAAGTCATTTTTATAAATTAAAATCTTATTCCATCAATTCCATTATGAGAATAATCTTTCCTAAAAATATGATGAATTTAATAAATACATTTTTCAGGTAAAATATTACTTTTAATAAATATATAAATTATTATATTAAACTATGGTTTTAGTAATAATGTTATTATAATTAAATAGTGTTATAAAAACACTCATGTTAATTATAAATTATGATTATATATATTTCTTATTATTTTTACTCTATAAATGATTAAGTATTCAGTTTGATAATATTTATATTTCTATACGATAAAACAGAAATTGAATTTTTAATTTCAATCAAAGAAATTATTTTGATGAATTAATGAATTTTTGGAATAAATAATAATTTAGTAAAATATTATTATTAATTAATTTTTATTTAATATAAATTATCATATTATTTTTATGATGTTAAATGTAATTTTTATTAAGATTTAAAATTTTTTTGTCAAAACACGTCAATTTTTAATAAATATAACTTCTTATTTTAAAATAGAAAATTCAAATACATAAAAAATTAATAATTAAATTAATATTATTTTTGGAATCAGGACATCAAAATTATCCAACGATGAATTTTTCATACTTTTCTAAGAGAGTTGAATTTTTGGGTAAAAAGTAAATACCATATAAATATATAGTGTGTTTTTTGACATCATAATGGCCAAATAATGATGTAATAAATGATATAAAAGTTATATATATATAAATACATGTTTTTTATTTAAATAGTTTAATTTTATGTTTATTTTATTTATTTTATAAAGCCTTAGTGAATCGTCGAAGACATATAAAATATTTTAAGATTTTAAAATAATTTCCTTGAAAGTGTGACTCACCTCCATATAAGAAAGGGAAATATTTTAATATCATCAGATATTATCCTTAATAAAATAATATAAAACACTCCACTTTGCCAGAAACCATTGGAAAAACCCATGGGTTGGTTCGTGGTTTTGAATATTTTATTATGTTGTGTCCGAAACCAAAATAATAAAGAAATCCCCTTCCTTTACTATATAATCCCACCAAATATCCCATTTCTATTCACTAAAACACTATCAATCTCAACCATCCTATACCCCCTACTCTCTAGAGTCCTCCGAAGAATCCCCCAATATCCCAATATTCCTCTCCCAATCATTTTTATTCACACATCCATGTAAGGGATCTTCCACTCTCATCTTTTATCAAGAACTACATTTATAATATGTCTTTAATTTCAATTTTCATATATTGGTATAGGTTAATAAACACTTAACTTACTATATATTTTATTTATAAATAATTATAGCTCCCTTTACTCTTTCATTAATCCATCCTTGCTCATTTATATACATTTGTTACCACGCAGAAATTTCGTAAGAGATTCTCACCTTCTTCTCTTCCTTTCAATTCAAAAATCTTTTTTAAAATTAGATTTTTAATTTCTATTGGTTATATTTTCATCCTTATATAATAAATTACCTACTCTCCATTTGATTTTATTTCAATTATGGATCATTTATCATCCCCCATTTGGGCCCTTACCGAGGTCGTTACTATGCCGAAATTCTGTAATGGGTTTCTCTCTTCTATTTTCCATTCAAGAACCTCTTTTATATTATACTACATATATTCCATTTTTATATATTGGGTTATTATATTAAATGATCTAACTACAATAAATTCAGTGTGTAAATGATGAGAGCTTCCTTTCACTCTCATTAATCCCCCTATGATTCTTTAAGTACACCAGTTACAATAGTTATCAAATTATAAATTTCTACCTTTAGGGAAATACCAAAACTGATATACCAAAATCCTATTTTAAAATATTTGAAGGTGAATCAACCATAAATTTTTATAAAAAAAATTCAAGAATATATTTCCAAATTATATATAATAAATACCCTTTTAATGACTTATCGGTGCTTTCATTGATATAATCCAAGACGCATGAGGTATTTTTTGGTAAAGGATGTAATTGATTTTGAAAATTTCTTGAGGTACCATTGGGACACATGATCCCTTTCTACTTAAAGGAAGAGAAAATAGATAATAAATAATACCATATTGAAAATATAAACAAGAATTACACTCACCCCTTTTCACCTTATTATGTAAAATGAAATTTCAAGGATGAAATTTCTTAATGGATGAATAATGCAACAAGACAAACTTTTTAATAATGTTTTGTTTTGTAAAAAAGTATGTTTTACTATTTCACATTAAATGAAACTATATATGTATAACTTGAAATGTAACTATTAATTTTAGATAATTATGTGACCATTGGTCAATTATGACCGATGATCAATATAACTGTTGGAAATAATAATAAATTTAATATTATAATTATTTTTTATAAATAGAAATGAAAATGTAAAAATAATTCATAAAGAATAGTCGATGGCCTTTATCAGTAGAATTGTGCTATATGAAGCCCATTTTTTGAATCTCAGGAAGTAGGTAGCATCACTAGACTATGCTTTGGGCCAATCCCAATATGTGATTCAACATATTAAGCTTGAATGAAATTGCCTATGAGAGATGTTCAAGTTGGCTGAAATCACCATTTGGGCGATGTTATCAGGGTCGCCCCAAGAGTCTATCATCATCACACACCTTACCATTAGGTCATATGTGGGTGTTATAAGAGGTTATGTAACTAGGTATTAGTTACTTATCTTTTAATCCAATTTAATAAATTAATGACTCATTCCATCAATTCCATTTTGAGAATAGCCTTTCTTAAAAATATGATGAATTTGATAAATTAATTTTTCTAGTAAAATGGAACTTTTAAAAAATATATAAATTATTATATTAAACTAAGGTTTTATTTATAATGTTATTATAAAAAATAATGTTATGAAAACAATTATTTTAATTATAAATGATGATTATATTTATTTCCTATTGTTTTTACTCTATAAATGATTAAGTAACCAGTTTGGGAAAAATTATATCTTTTTTACGATAAAACAAAAATTATATTTTTTAATTTCAATTAAAGAATTTATTTTTCTGAATAAATTAATTTATGGAATAAAAAATATTTTAATAAAATATTATTATTAAATATTTTTTTTAATTTGAATGATCATATAATTTTTATGAAGTTAAATGTCATTTTTATTAAGATTTCAAAACTGTTTTGGTCAAAAACCCGTCAATTTTCAATAAATGACATGTTTTTTTAAAAGGGAAAACTCACATATTTAGAAAATTATTTAGATAAAATATATAATAATTTTGGAATTAGGATATAGAAATTATCCAATGGTTATTTTTCATAATTTTCCAAGATAGTCAAATTTTTGGGTAAAAATTAAATACCATAGAAATATATAGTGTGTTTTATGACATCATATTGGCCCAATAATGATGTAATAAATAATATAAAAGTTATATTCGGCCCAATATATGATTTTATTATAATTTAGTTTAATTTTAGGTTAATTTCATTATTTTATTAAGCCTTAGGGAATCCTCCAAAACATATAATATATTTTAAGATTTTAAAATCATTTCCATGAAAGTGGGACTCACCACCATATAAGCAAAAGAAATTTTTTAATATCTTCGTCCCATAGAAATATAAAATAATTTATACCACTCCCCATTTAAAAAAACCATGGGATGATTTTTGGGTTTGAATATTTTATTGTGTAGTGTCAAAAACCAAAATAATAAAGAAATCCCCCTCCTTTCATATAAAAACCTTCATGAGCTTCCATGTATCTTCACTCAAACTCTTTCAACCTCGAACAAAGTATTCCCCCTACTACCTAGAGTCCCCCCAAGGCACCCCAAGATCCCAATAAGCCTCTAGGAAGTCTTTAGAGTCAAAAATCCAAGTTAGAGATCCCCCTCTCTCCTTTTTCTTCAAGCACCTCTTTTATGTCATGCCCTTTAATTTCAATTTTCTTCATTTCGGACAAGTTATTAAATAACTCCTTATTGTAAATTTTTTTTATACATGATTAGATCTTACTTTCACTCCCTTTAATACCCCCTATGATCCTTTAATCCCACCTGTTACTCCGCCAAAATTCTGTAAGGGATATTCCACTCTCATCTTTAATCAAGAACTCCTTTTGTGATATGTATTTATGTTTTAATTTTCATATATTGGGATATATTAATATATAATTCCATTAATATAAAATTTATTTATAAATAATTAGACTTTCCATTCACTCTCGTTAATCCATCCATGTTCCTTTATATATACCCCATAACATGACAAAATTCTGTAAGGGATCCTCATATTTATATATTCCTTTCATTTCAAGAACATTGTTTGAAATCATTCATTTTAATTTCAATTGGTTATATTTTAATCCTTTTATAATCAATTAACTATTATCCACTTTATGTTATGTGAATGTAGGATCATTTATTCCCCCTCATTTGGACCCTTATCTAAGTCGTTACATATTGAAATTCTTTAAGGGGTTTCATTCTTCTCATTTCCATTCAAGCACTCATTTTATATTATGAATATTAATTCCATTTCATATTCTTGGATATTATATTCCATGATCCCATTAATATCTATTTCATGTATAAATTATTAAAGACCCTTATCTCTCTTGTCAACCCATTTTATGAATTTCTACACGAATCTATTATGCTACTGAAATTACACCATGATTTTCCATGCCAAAATCATCATGTAGTAAATACCATAACCATTCATATATCAAGGGTATTCACCTCTATGAACATATAGTTATTGACTTGGGACTTATATTTATGTATTCCACATTCTTTGATCATTTAATAAATGACGTTTTTGAATGATTTTATGAATTTACCCCTAGATGCATGATGTATTCTAATTATCACTCTTAAGGAAGTACATTCTTGACCCATCACATGTACTCAATACATAGGTGGAACCATTGTAGAATGACCTTTCCTATTAGGTGCATATGGTAAAGATCATAGATAGTAGAGAGAAATATCTATGAAATAAGATAATTCCCCTCATTACTGTTTGGTGGTGAAACCATAATTTTGAAGATGAAACTTTGGAACAAGAGGAGGTGATGAATTAGAGTTACCCTCATCTAATTTAGTATTGGAAAAGTAAATTTTGAAGGTATAATTTCATAAGGGTGTAATTTTGTAATGAACTGATCATTTATGAATAAAACCCCCATTCTTTTAAATATATTATGGATTTAAAAGACACATGCACTTCCTTTTTAAATATCAAATTTGATTTAAATCACCTTTAAGTATCATTACCATTGATAATATAGTCATTGAACAGTGATAACATAACTAGTATAAATATAGGGTTTTAAAAAATCATTTTGACAAAGAAAAAGGATTTAATGGTCTCAACCAGAAGGATCATTCCCTATGAAGCCTATTTATAAGAGATTTCAAGGGAGATATAATATTTGGGATTTTTCATAGACCAATCCCAAGTTGTGGTCCAAAAACATAAGCATTAGTGAAACCATTTATGTGATAAGTTCAAGCTTATCGAGATCATGACCTAACCCATGTTCACTAAACGACCCCATGAAAGCCCTGCCATCACACCACTTACTCTTAGAGAGTATACTGGTGTAATAAATGGATATATAACAAGACCCTATAATTATTATTATAGAAATTAGTTTTTTATAGAATAATTAATATACTTTCATTCTATTATTGTTACCTTGTAAATGATTTTTAAATCAAAAATAGTATTCATGGTTAATATTAAAATTCAATTAAGAATTTTTTTTAATTGATTTTCAAATAAATAATATTCGAACATATTATTATTATTAAATTTATTTTATTAAATAAAAAATATTATATAATTTTTAAAAAGTCAAATATAATTTTTATTAAGGCTTAAAAATTGTTTTTGTTAAAAAACTGTCAATTTTCAATAAATGTTAGTTTTATTTTAAAAGTGAAAATTCACATATTCATAAAATTATTCACATATAATTAATAATATTTTTTTAATTATGGTGTTGAAATTATCCAATAGTGAATTTTTCAGAATTTTCTAAGATAGAAAAATTTTTGGGTAAAAATTAAAAACCATATAAATATATAGGGTGTTTTATGACATCATAACGGGACAAAAATGATGTAATAAACAAAAAAAGGTATGTTAGGCCAAATATATTTTTTCCCTATAAAATATTTTAATTTTAGGTTTATTTTAATTATTTTATAAAACCCTAATGAATTTTTCAAGACATATAAAATATTTTATGATTTTAAAATCATTTCTTTGAAAGTGTGACACACGAACACATAAGGAAGGGAAATATTTTAATATCTTCGGATCCTATTTTTATAATAAAATTTATACCTCTCTCATTTTATAGAAAACATGGGTAAAACCATTGTATGGTTTGTGGTTTTGAATATTTTATTGCGTAGCGTCCAAAACCAAAATAATAATGAAACCCACCTCTTTTCCAATATAAACCCATCAAAGATCACATTTCATTCACTCAAACTCCTAAAATCTCTACCAAAATATTCCCTATACAACCTAGATCCCACAAAAGGCACATAAAAGCTCCCAAGAAACCTCTCACAAGCCTTTGTACTCACACATCCATGTAAGGGATTTCTCTCCTCACATTTCAATTCATGCTCCTTCATTGAGATTAGTTATTGGAATTTACATTTACTGTGTTTACATTTGTTTGTAATTATTAACATACTGTCAAATTGATGTTATTGTTATGATGAATCATTTATACTCCCTCATTTTTACCCTTACCTAATCTGTTACAATGCTGAAATTCTTCAAGGGATTTCTATCTTCACATTTCCAGTCAATCACCTCTGTTATATTATGCTTCTTAAATTACATTTTCATATGTTTGGATGTGATGTCATACGATCCAATTACTATGAATTTTATTTATAAATGATGTGTGATTCCTTTTTATACAATTAATCCTCCTATTATCCTTTAATTACACCTGTTAATATATCGCAATCCTATAAGGGATCTTCCACTTTCCTCTTTTATCAAGCACACCTTTTATGGTATTTATTTTAATTTGAATTTTCATATGTTGTGATATATTCATACATACTCTCCTTAATATCCATTTTATGAATAAATTATGGTATTTTTCTTTCACTCCCATTAATCCCCCTGTTATCCTTTAAGTACACCTATTACTATGTCGAAATTCTATAAGGGATCTACCTCTCTCTTTTTTTCAAGAACCTCTTTTATATCATTCCTTTTTAATTTTCATTTTCATGATTTGGTTTATAATCTTCCATACCTCCTTACTGTCTATTTTATGTATACATGAAGGGATATACCTTTCACTTCCATTAAGTCCCAATATGATCCTTCAATCCCACCAGTTACTGTGCCAAAATTCCATAAGGGATCATCCACTATCATATTTTATCAATCACTTCTTTTTTTATATTCCTTTTAATTTCAATTTGAATATATTGGTATATGTTCAAACAAACTCCCCCTATTGTCAATTTAATTTATAAATAATGATATCTTCCCCCACTCCCATTAATCCATAAATGATCCTTTATATACACCCATTACCATGAAAGAATTTTGTGAGGAATTTATCTCTTCACATTTCCATTCAAGCACTTATTTAATATTATTCATCTTAATTCCATTTCAAATGTTGGGTTTCTATGTTCCATGATCCCCTTACTATCAATTTCAGGTATAAATGATGAGACACCCGTTTCCCTCTCCTGAAGGAATGTGGAATAAATACATGTATGTCCTCAATAAATAAGTACACATTCATAAAGGTGAATTCCCATGATAGAGGAATGAATATAGTGTTCACTATATGATGATTTTGGCCTAGAAAATCATGGTTCAATTTGGACAACATGTTATTTCCTGATACCTTACATGGATGTATGACTCCAAAGGCTTGGGAGAGGCTTCTTGGGATCTTGGGGGTGTATTTTATGGACTCTCAGGAGTAGGGGGAAGGTTTTGGTCGAGCTTGAAGGAATTTGAGTGAAGATAAATGGAATATTGGGTGGGTTTATATAGGAAATGTGGGGGATTTCTTTATTATTTTCGTTTTGGGAACTACACAATAAAATATTCAAAACCACAAACCATAGCATGTTTTTCCCATGTTTTTTGGAAAATATGAGTGGTATAAATTATTTTATAAGGCTAAGGGATGAATATATTAAAATATTTCCCTTATTTATGTAGAGGTGGGACTCGCTTTCAAGGAAATGATTTTAAAATTTTAAAATATTTTATATGTCTTGGAGGATTCACTAAGGATTTATAAATTAAATTAAATAAACGTAAAATTACATTATTTTAAATTTAAAACATATATTTGGTCTAAGATACCTTTGATAGTACTTATTAAATCAATGTTTGGCCATTATGATGTCATAAAGTAAACTATATATTTATTAGGTATTTAATTTTTACCCAAAAAATAGACTATCTTAGAAAATAATGAAAAATTTACCATTGGATAATTTATACATCATGATTCCAAAAAAAATTTTCATTTTATCAAAATAATTTTAGAAATATGTGAATTTTATCTTTTTAAATAAAAACAGGCATTTATTGAAAATTAGTGAGGTTTGACAAAAGCAATTTTCAAATCATAATAAAATTTACATTTGAATTCACAAAAATTAAATGGTAATTTAAATTTAATATTAATAATTTTATGTTAATATATTTTTTTAAATATTATTTATTCCAAAAATTCATTAATTCGTCAAAATAATTTTTTTAATCGAATTTTAATATGAACTAAAAAAACTATTTGTGATTTAAAAACCATTTAGAAGGTATAAATAATTTAATGAAAGTATATTCAATATTCTATAAAAAAACAATGTAAATAATCATCACATTAGGGACTTGTTACATATCCCTATATAACACCATCATACGCCCTAAGAGTAAGGTGTGCGTGGGCAGTGCTTTCATGGGGCTGTTTGGTGATCATAGTTTGGGTCGTGATCTTAGTGAGCGAGAAATTATCCTGTAAAAGGTTTCACTCATTATTAAGTTTTTGGATCTTATATTGGGATTGGTCTGGGTAAAATCTTGGAAATGTTATCTCCCTCAAAAGCTCAAATAAATGGGATTCATAGGGAATGATCCTACTAGTTGAGGAAATCAATTCCTTTTTCTCTATCAAAAAGGAATTTTTAAATCTGTATTTTTATACTAGTCATGTGATCACTGTTCAACGACTATATTATCAATTTTAATGATACTTAACATTCATTTAAAACCAATTGTATATAAAAAAAATAAGTTCATGTGTCTTCTCTAACCATAAGAAATTTAAAAGAAATGGGATTTTATTCATAAATGATCGGGTCATTAAAAACTTCCCCCCTTAAGAAGTGTCTTCCTAAAAATATTCTTTTCCAATGATAAAATAGATGAGGGTAACTGTTCTTCATCACCTCCTCTGGTTCCCACATTACTGCTTCAAACTAGTGGTTTCTCCACAACACCTGGACGAGGGGCATTGCCTTATTTCATAGAACTTTTTCTCTACGATCTAACATCTTCACTGACTACTCCTCCTAAGAAAGGTCATTCTCTAATGGTAACACCACTCGATTGAGTACATATGACGGGCCATGTATTCACTTCCTTATGAGTGATACATGGAATACATCATGTACTTGTGATAGGTTCAATGGGTGTGCTAGTCGATAGACCACTTCTCTAATGTGATCAGGGTTCTCAAAAGGTTTGATACACCATAGAATAAGATTCATCTTTTTCAAAAATATCATCACTCTATTACATGAATATAAGTATAAGAAATCCATGTATCCAACATCAAACTCTAGGCCTCGTCGAAGATTGTCAGCATTACTATCTCCTCAACTCTGAGGAGATTTGGTGTGCTACATGATGGTCTTAAACTTCTCCACCATTTCTTCAACCATTTCCAGACATATAAGTTCTTGTTCCCATACTTAATCCCAATATTCTAGTGTTCTTAACTTCTTCCCATAAATGGCTTCATAAGGAGCTATTTGGATGCTTCAGCAGAAACTATTATTAATAGAGAACTCGAAAAGAGAAAAATGTTGGTCCCATCTGCCTTTGAAGTCCATTGAGAAATCTCTCAACATGTCCTCATGTTTTTTGATAGTCCCCTCAGATTAGCCATCAATTTGAGGATGGTAAGCCATACTAAAGTTCACCTCAATGTTTAGAGCATGTTGGAGAATTTTCAAAAACTTAGATGTGAATCTTGGATCTTGATCAGACACAATCAATAGTGGTACTCCATATAGATTTACAAAATCTCTACTGTATATCCATTCTAGTTGATCCAGTGTGAAATCTTCTTGAATTTAAATGAAGTTTGTAGTCTTTGTAAAATTATCCTCAACAACCTAGATAGAATTGTTTCCATTGGATATCTTCAGAAGTCTAGTGACTAAGTCTATGGTGATGTCTTCCCATTTCCATTTCTGTATGGGCAATGGTTGCATCATCCCCAAAGAATTTTTGCATTCATCATTCACTTGATGATATACAAAACACTTTGATTTATATTCTATGATATCCTTCTTCATGTTATCCCACCAATAGTTCTCTTAAAGATATCGAAACGTCTTTATGTTTCCAATATCAATGGAGAAATTCAGACTATGTGCATCATCCAAAAGTTATTTCATTAACATAGGATTTTATGGAACACATAGTCTTGAACCAAATATCACAATTTCTTCTTCCTTAACTTTAAAATATAAGGATTTCCCTTTTATGATAATTTCCAATTACTTTTGAATCTCCGCAACATCTTTTTGTGCATCCTTTAACATTTAAAAAGACATGATCAATAAATCATATGTGAAAGGATTGATGATGTTCCTTTCTTTATGATTCTCATATATATCTATAGAAAATATAAGAAGATTGGATATTTTTCAATTCTCAATGATGATGGAATTTATAGGTCCTTTCTACTTAGAGCATTCTCTACCTTGTTTGATTTCCCAAGATGGTAGTGGATTGGGTAGTTGTAATCCTTAATGAGCTCTAACCATCTTCATTGGTGAAAATTAATCTATTTTTGTGTCAATATATATTTGATACTTTTTTTGATCCATATATATTTTACACTTCTCCCCAAAGAGATAATGCCGCCATATTTTCAATAGAAAGATCACATCTGCCTACACCAGATCATACCATGGATAGTTTTGCTCGTGAATTTTCAACTGCCATGAGGAATGGGATGTGAATTTGTCATTTTTCATCAACACACATCCCAAAACCTTATTTGAAGCATCGCTGAAGATTACGAATAGATCCACACTTGTGGTTAGTGTGAGAACATGGGTAGTGATACGCCTCTTTTTCAACTCCACGAAGCTTTCTTTACATTCATAATTCCAAAAAAAAGACTCCATTTTGAATTAGTGTGGTAATAGGGTTTAAAAAGTGTGATATATTTCTAACAAATTAGTGATAATACCATGAAAACCCAAGGAATCTACAGATATCTATCATAGATATTGGTTTCGGCAACCCCTCATTTTCCTTTTTCTTAGAAGGATGCATATACATCCCATTTCTAGTAATGATATTCCCTATGAATGAGACATACTTCAACCATAACTCAAAATTGCTTTACTTTTCATAGATATTCTCTATTATCAGGGTTTTTAGCATAGTTCTCAAATTCTCTTCATACTCCTCCTCGGCTTTGAACTATATAATAATATCCTCTATAATCATTACCACAAATTTATTGAGGTAATATCAAAGGACTATATTCATCAAGTCTATGAATATTTCTAGAGCATTATTGAGCCTGAATAGAATCACTTTGTACTCATAATTCCCATACCATTTATGAAAATCAGTCTTGGGGATATCCTCATTTTTCACCCTTACTTGGTAATATCCTAACTACAGATCCTCCTTGGAGAAGTATTGTGATACACATGGCTCATCGAACAAGTCTTCAATTCAAGGTAAATGATAATGATTCTTTATCATGATTTTGTTTACCTCATGATAATCAATGAAAAGGCACATTGACCCATCCATATTCATGATTAAGAGGACCAGTACACCCCATGGTGAAGCACTTTGGCGTATAAGCCCTTTATCCAGATTCTTTTTTAGTTGTTTATTTATCTCCTTAAATTCCACAAAATCTTTTATATATTGATTATTTGATATTGGTAACACCCCAGGTATAAGATCAATCGAGAATTCAACATCTCTGCTAGGAGGAAGACCATGCAATTCCTCAGGAAACACATCATTTAATTCCTTCACAATAGGACAGTCTTTGAGGATAGTTCGTTCCTTAGACTCAATAATTTAAGAAAGATACATGTGATTATGGGGATATATATCCATTCTTGGGATAATGGTGCTGAGGAAGATTCATCCTCCTCGTTTCATTTGTGTAGAATCGGGGTTTGATTCGCCATATAGAAAGTGATTTACCTATCACTTTAATTTATGTTGGCTCTATTTAGAGAATTCCAATCCATCACCGTAATTGCATCAAATTCCACCAAGGGAAGTATGAAAAGGTTCATTGAGATGTTCAATCCAAAAATTTTGACAGGGGATGAGTTATATTCCTGGGATGCAATAATTTCCTCACATTCCATTTTCATGAACATCTCTACTTCCATTCTTTGTGGTGATGTTTGGATTTTTCTAACAGTTTTTTGGGATATAAAAGAATGCACAGAACTATGGACAATAACCATAACTTTGACTTTTTGAATCTGGTTCTACATTATCTTATATAGACTTAAGGATGAGTATCTTAAACAAATAGGAAAATAAAGGGCAATCCAATGACATTGAATGGATAACCTATAAATTACATTTATCTCCTTAACTTATGAGTTTATAGGTTTCAATCTACATTATCCATGATCTACATCTTAATGTATAATTTTAAAGAGGAAAGGAACAAACTATACAATCCTCAAAACATTTTTTAATGATACAACTACATGGGCCCCGGTCACTTGGAAAACTAGTTCCATAAGAAAAGGGTTTTCGAAGGCGACCAAAAACCTCCAAGGCAGAAAGGGTGAGTTTTTTCTATCACTACCACCGAAGTGAATCCTGAAAATGAAGTATTGACTTGTATGGAATTTACTCATTCAAGAATATACAATTTACTTTTTGATTTTGATTTTATGTATTATTTTGTATCCATAATGTTTAGTAGAATAATCTGAACACCACCATAAATAATGGAAGTATAGATTTTAGTGAAAACAGAAAATGGGGACATTGTTGCACCCCATGAATATAACTCTTCCCCAGTCACAATTTGGGGATTGAAAGTCCTGGAAAACCTTGTCATACATCCCATGGTGGAATTTGATGCAATTCTAGGAATGGATTAGTATATAGAGCCAATATAAATTGCTATAAGAGGGAAATCGATCTCTATATGGGAAATCAACCCCTGATTGAATAAAAGCACAAGGAGAAGGATGAATATTCCTCAACTCCATCATCCCAAGCATGGATATTATTTCCCAATGATAATTCCAAGGGGACTATGCAACTGTTATCCATACCAAAGATGTATCGAGGTAACTGAGACAACTATTTATGGGATAACATAAATAATGAAATCATTGATAAAACATCAATGTGTCTGGTATGTCAGAAAGTAAAGGATAATTGATAGAAGTCCAAGTGGATGATGAAACCATTACCTATACCAACATAGAAATGGGAAGAAATCAACCTGGACTTTGTCCATGGACTTCCGAAGACATCTAAAGAAAATAATGATATTTGGGTTATTGTGAAGTGTTTTACAAAGATTACAAACTTCATTGTGATTTGAGAGGATTTCTTACTAGATCAACTAGCACAGATATACATCATAGAGGTGGTAAGAATGAGAGGAGTACCACTATTAATTGTGTCTGATTTAGATCCATGATTCTTCTCATTGTTTTGGAAAAATCTCCAACATGCTCTAAACAATGAGATGAACCTCAGTATGACTTATTATCCTCAAACTGATGGCCAATCTGAGAAGACTATCCAAACACTTGAGCACATATTTAGAACTTTCTCAATGGACTTCAAAGGCATATGGGACCAACATATTTCTTCGGTGGAGTTCTCTTACAACAATAGTTTCCACGAAATCATCCAAATGGCTCCTTATGATGCCCTTTATGAGAAAAAGAGAAAAAAACCCAGTATTTTGGGGAATAAAAACTTCTAGGTTTGGAAATGTTTTTGGAAATAGGTGGAGAAGGTCAACACCATCAAGAAGCACATAAATGCTGCTCAGATTTGGTAAAATAGCTATGATAGAAATCATCTATGGGACCTAGAATTTGATGTTGGTGACATGGTTTTCCTCCATACATCTCAATAGAAAAAGTGATGAGATTTCGGAAGAAGGGAAAGCATAGTCCGAGGTACATTAGCCCTTTTGAGATCCCTGATTGCATCAGAACAGTGGCCTATCGACTAGCACTACCACAGAACCTGTCTCGAGTACATGATGTATTCCATGTAAAACTCTTAAGGATTTATGTACTGAACCCATCACTTGTAATCAATCTAGAGGTGGTACAATTAGAAATTGACATTTCCTATGAGGATCAATCAGTATTGTTCTTTGATCATATAGAAATTTTCTAAAAAATAAGAAAATTCCCAAGTAAAAGTGTTATGGTGAGACTAAATGTTTGAAGATGAAATGTGGGTAGCATAGGAGGTGATGAAACAGATTTATCCTCATCTATTTTAGGGTGGGAAAATAAAATTTTGTGGGTGAGATTTATTAAGGGGGGAAGGTTGAAATGAACCGATCATTTATGAATAAAATTTACTTTCTTTTAAATGTATAATGAATATAGAAGACACATGCACTTATTTTTTTTATTTTATCCAAATGGATTTAAATGAACACTAAGTATTATTACAGTTTATAATATATTCATTGAAGAATGACCACAAGAATAGTATAAATATAGGGTTTTAACAAATCCTTTTGATATAGAAAATGGAAGTGATGGAATCAACTAGTGAGATAGTTCCCTATGAAGCCCATTTATCTGGGCTTCTGAAGGAGGTAAAATTTCTGGGATTTTCCCTAGACAATTTCCATGCTAAGATCCGATAACTTAACAGTTAGTGAAACCTTTTACGGGAGAAGTTCAAGATCATCGAGATCACAACCCAAACCATGTTCACAGATTGAACCCATGAAATCCCCACTATCACACAACATACTCTTAGGTAATATGGTTTTGTAATAAAGGGAAATGTATCAAGAACCTAGCAATAACATTGTTTACATTATTTGGTATATAATAATGATTATATTTCTCTTCTAATTATTGATAATTTTAAATAATTTGTAATTAAAAAATATATTTTTTGGTTAATTAATTAATCAGTTTTGAAGAATTAATGTATTTTTGAAATAAATAGTATTTTAATGAAATACTATTTTTAAATTACTTTTGTTAAATATAAATGACCATATAAATTTTATAAAGTCAAATGTAGTTTTTATTAAGGTTTGAAAACTATTTATTAGCCCTATAATTTTCAATAAATATCAGTTTTTATTTTAAAATTGAAAATAAACATATTTAAAAATTATTTAGATAAAATGAATTTTAGTTTTGGAATAGGATGTCAAAATTATCCAATAGTTATTTTTTCATTATTTTTTAAGAAATTAAAAATTTTGTGAAAAAAATATATACCATATAAAAATACTATGTTTTCTACATCATAATGTCCCAATAATGATGTAATGAATAGTATAAAAGGAATTTTTCACCAAATATATATTTTCCCATTAAAATAATGTAATTTTTGTTTTATTTGATTTATTTTATAAAGCATTAGTGAATACCCCAAGACATGTAAAATATTATAAAATTTTAAAATCATTTCCTTAAATTTTTGGCTCAGTACCACATAAGAAATGGATATATTTTAATATCTTTATCCATTACCTTTATAAAATAATTTATTTTCCTCCCCTTTTCCATAAACCACAGGAAAATACCCTAGAATGGTTTGTGGTTTTGAATATTTTGTTGTGTGGTGACCAAAACCAAAATAATAATGAAATCCCCCACTTTTCCTATACAAACACACCAAATCAAGCAATTCATTTCACTCAACATCTTTTACGATCAACCAACCACTTCTACTACTCCCTAGAGTCCTCCTCGGGCATCCCCGATGCTCTTATGAAGCCCCTCCCAAGCCTTTAGAGTCACACATCCAAGAAAGTGATCTCTCTCTCCTTTTTCTTCAAGCACCTCTTTTATGTCATGGATTTTAATTTCCATTTTATTTATTTGAGATATGTTCATCCATACGTAATTATTTTCCATTTTATGTATATATGATGGGATCATCCTTTCACTCCCATTAACCCCCTACGATTCTTTATTATCCCATCGTCAAAGTGTTGTGGAAAAACCACAAGTTTGAAGTTGAAAAGTGGGAACCATAGGAGGTGATGAGGCATAGTTACCCTAATATATTTTAGTGCTGGAAAAGAAAATTTCAGGGATGATATTTCTTAATGGGGGAATAATTTAATGACCCAAAAATTTGAATACTATTTTTTCATGAAAATGTATGTTTTATTATCTCACATTCATTAAAACTATATAAGTATAAATTGAAATGTAACTATCAGTTTTTGACCATTATGCTATATTTGGTCAATTATAACCAATGATCAATATGAATTTTGGAAACAATAATAAATTTAACATTATGATTAGTTTTTATAAATAGAAATTAAAATGCAAAATTAACATAGAAAGAAGAGTTGATGGCCTCTACGAGTAGAATTGTGCCATACAAAGCCCATTTGCTGGTGCTCGGGAAGGAGGTAGTGTCACTAGGTTTCACTCTGCACCAATACCAATTTGATATTCCACATGTTAAGGGTGAATGAAATATCATATGGGAGAAGTTCAAGTTGGTGAAATCACCTCTCAGACGAACTTATCAGAGCCTCCCCAAGAGTCTATCATCATTTCACATCTTGACATTAGGTCATATGTGGGTGTTATAAGGGGTTATGTAACAAGGTATTAGTTATTTATTATGTAATCAATTTTTATAAATAAAAGTCTTATTCCATCAATTCCATTCAAATAAAAAAATTTCATAAAAATTTGATGAATTTGATAAATTAATTTATCGGGTAAAATGAAACATTTCCTAAATATAGAAATTATTATATTAAAGTTAGGATTTATTAATATAGTTATTATAATTAGATAGTTTTATAAATAATCTCCTTTTAATTTTAAATGATGATAATATCTACTGTTTATTGTTTTTACTCTATAAATTATTATGTAATCAGTTTTGACAAGAATTATAATTTTTTACGATAAAATTGAAATTGTATTTTTAATTTCATTAGCACATTTTTTAGGAAATAATGATTTTTTAGAATAAATAATATTTTTTTAAAATATTATTATAGAATAATTTTTATTAAATATAAATGATGGCATACTTTTTATGAAGTCAAACAGAATTTTTATTAAGGTTTAAAAACTATTTTTGTCATAACCCGTCAATTTTCTATAAATGTCGGATTTTATTTTAAAAGTGAAATTTAAAATATTTATAAAATTATTTAGATTAAAGGAATATTATTTTTTAAATTTGGATGTTGAAATTTTCCAATATTGATTATTCCATCATTTTTTGAGATAGTCAAATTTTTGAGAAAAAATTAAATACCATATAAATAAAGTGTGTTTTATGACATCATAATGGACCAATAATAAAGTAATAAATTATATAAATGGTATATTCGTCCAAATATATGTTTTTTTCCTTAACATAATTTAATTTTACATTTATTTTATTTATTTTAGAAATCCATAGTGAATCCTTAAGCCATATAATATATTTTAAAATTTTAAAATAATTTCCATGAAAGTGTGACTCACCTGAACATAAGAAAGGGAAATATATTAATATATTAGGAAAATGGCCTTATAAAATAATTTATTCCAATTATCTCTTCTATAAATTGTGAGAAAAACCCTGGGTTGGTTTTTTGTATTGAATTTGTTTTGTTTATTTTCGAAAATGAAAATAATAAAGAAATACCCCTCTTTTCCTATATTAACCCACCCAACCCATTTCATTTCACTAAAATCCCTTCAAGATCAACCACCCTCTTAACCCTACTCTATATATTCCCCCCAAGGATCCCCAAATCTTTCAATAATCCCCTCTCAAACCTTGGGAGTCCCACATCCAACTAAGGGATATCCGTCTCTCCTTCTTCTCCAAGCACCTCTTTTATGTCACACCTTTAAATTCTCATTTTATTGATTTGGGATATTTTTTACTAAAATTATTACCATCAATTTTATTTATACATGATGGGATATTTCTTTCACTCCCCTTCATTCTCCTATGATCCTTTAAGCCCACCTATTACTATCATGAATTTCCGTAAGGGATATTCCACTGTCCTATTTTATCAAGCACTCCTTTTATGATATGCATTTTAATTTCAAATTTCATATGTTAGGATATGTTCATATATAATCTCATTATTATTAATTTTATTTATAAATAATTATATATTCCCTCCACATTCATTAATCAATCCATGATCCTTTACATACACACATTACCATGCTGAAAGTTTTCCAGTGTGGAAGGTCCCTTAAGGAATTTTGGCATAGTAAAAGGTGCACTTAAAGGATCAACGAGGGATTAATGAGAGTGAACAGAGTAAATAATCATTTATAAATCAAATTTATAGTATGGGGTCATGTAAAATCACATCCCAACATATAAAAATGTAATTTAAGAAGCATAATATAAAAGAGGTGCTTGATTGGAAATGAGAAGAGGGAAATCCCTTACAGAATTTCAGCATTGTAACAGATTAGGTAAGGGTCCAAATGAGGGGGAATAAACAATAAATAATTAGCATAACATAAAATGGAATGTAAGGAATTGATTATAAATGGATTAAAATATAACCAATTGAAATTAAATAGACTAATTTCAAATATTGTTCAAGAATTGAAATGAAGAGAGAAAGGAGAGGATCCCTTATGAAATTTCATCATGGTAATGGGTGTATATAAAGAATCACATGGATTAATGAAATTAAAAGGAATAAATCGTCATGTATACATAAAATTTACAGTAAGTAGTTATGGAAGAATATATCCCAAATCAATAAAATTGAAATAAAAAGGACTGACATAAAAGAGGTACTAGAATAAATAAGAGAGAGGGAGATCCCTTACTTGGATATTTGATTCCAAAATCTTGGGAGAGGATCTTTGGTAGCATGGGGGAATCTTGGGATGACTTTATGTAGTAGGTTTAAGAGTTTTTTCAAGACACAAATACATTCAATAAAGAGAAATGGGAGCTTTTGTGGGTTTATATAGGGAAAGAGGATGATTTATTTATTATTTTTGTTTTGGACACTACATAATAAAATATTCCAAACAAAATACCATTCCATGGTTTTTCCCATGATTTCTGGAAATGGGTAGTGGAATATATTATTATATAAGGGAAATTGACGAATATATTAAAATATAAAACTTTCTTAAGTGGAGGTGAGTCACACTTTCAAAGAAAGGATTTTAAAATCTTAAAATATTTTATATGTGTTAGGTGATTCACTAAGACTTTATAATATAAATAAAATATACATAAAATTAAATTACATTAAATTAAAAAAAATAATTTTATTAATATTAGTTTTATAGTGTTTATTACATCATTATTGGGCCATTTTGATGTCATAAAACACTCTATATTTTTATATGGTATTTGATTTTTACCCAAAAATTTGAATATGCCAGAAAGTAATGAAAACTTAAAATTGGATAATTTTAATGAATTGATTCAAAAAATAATAATGATTTTATCTAAATAATTTTCTAAATATATGTATTTTATCTTTTAAAATAATAATAGACATTTATAGAAAATTGACCGGTTTTAAAAAAAATAGTTTTCAAACAATAATAAAAATTACATTTGAATTAATAAAAATTATATTATCATTTATATTTAACCAATTTAATTTAATAATAATATTTTAATAAAATAAAATTTATTTCAAAAATTTATGAATTTCCCAAAATAGATTTCTTAATTAATCAAAATTACTATTTGTGATTTTAAAATTATTTAAAAATTAACAGTAATAGGAAAAGAAATATATGAATTATTTTATACAAAATAATGTATATAATAATATTGATAGGGTTTTGATAAATTTACATTTATTAAAAAAATATATTCCCAGGAGTAAGGTGCGTGATGGTGGGGATTTCATGGGGCCTTTCGAGGAACATGGTTTGGGTGTAATCTTGATGAGTTTGAACTTCTCCTATAAATGGTTTCGATCAGGCTTTAGTTATTTTAACTCGGCTTGGGATTGGTCTAGGGAAAATTTCAAAAATGATATCTCCCTCATAAGCTTTGATAAATTGGCTTCATAGGGAATGATTCTAATGGTTGAGGCCATCAATTCCTTTGTCTCTGTCAAAAGGATTTGTTCAAACCCAATATTTATACTAGTCTTGTGATTACTATTCAATGGCTATATTATCAATGGTCATGATACTTAACCGTCATTGAAATCCAATTGGATATAATAAAATTAGTTCACATGTATTCTATAACCATAATACATTTAAAATAAATTTAATTTTTTTCATAAATGATCAGGTCCTTACAACCTTCCCCCCATAAAGAAATTTCACCCTCAAATTTTTTTACCACTCTAAAATAGATGAGGGAAACTCTTCTTCATCACACCCTCTCATTCCCACATTACTTCTTCAAACTTTTGGTTTTTACAAAACACTTTGACAAGGGGAATTGTCTTATTTCAAAGAACTTTCTCTCCATAATCTAGGATCTTCACTGTCTGATCCTCATAGGAAATGTCATTCAATAATGGTACCAACTCTGGATTGAGTAAATGTGATGGGTCAGGTATGTACTTCCTTAATAGTGATAGTTGGAATACATCAAGTACTTGAGATAAGTTTAATGGGAGTTCTAATCGATAGGAAACTTCTCTAATGTGATAAAGGATCTCAAAAGGGTCGATGTACCTTGGACTAATATTTCCATTCTTCCAAAATATCATGACTCTTTTCCATAGAGATATATGGAGAAAAAACATGTCTCCAACATCAAAATCTAGGTCTCATCAATTATTTTTAGCATAACTCTTTTGTCGACTATGAGTAGCTTTGATGTGCTGTTGGATGGTCTTAACTTTCTCCACCATTCTCCAACCATTTTTTTGAACTAGATGATTGTGTTCCCCATCTTCATCCCAACATGCTGTTGTTCTTCACTTATTCCCATAAATATATTCATAAGGTTCCTTTTGGATTCTTGAATGGAAACTATTATTGTAAGAGAACACCACCAAAGGAAGATGTTGGTCACATTCACCATTTAATTCCATTAAGAAAGATCCAAACACATCCTCATGTGTTTTGATAGTCTACTTAGTGTTTATATAATGTTGGAGACTTTTCCAAAACTTATTGGTGAATGGTGGATCTCGATCGGACACAATCGATAATGGTACTCCATACAGCCTTATAAATTCTCTGATGTATATATGTTCCAGTTGATGTAATGGGAAGTCCTCTTGAATCCCAATAAAGTGTGTATTCTTTGTAAGACGATCCACAACAACTGAGATAGTATTGTTTCCTTTGTATTTCGTTGTAATTAGAGTGAAAATTTCCATGGTGATATCTTCCCATTTAATTATTTGTATGGGTAATGGTTGCATCATCTCCTTAGAATTCTGCCTCTCTGCATTCACTTAGTATCCTACCTAGAACTTTGATTTATATTCAGCGATCTCCATCTTCATTCTATCTAACCAATAGTGCTCCCAAAGGTCTCGATGTATCTGTTTGTTTCCTGGGTGAATGGGTAAAGTCGAACTATGTCTATCATCCAAGGTAAATCGGTCCTTTTGAGATCCTTGATCACATCAGGGCAGTGGCCTATTGACTAACACCCCAACTGAACCTGTCTCAAGTACATGATGTATTCCCTATATTTTCACTTAAGGAAGTACATACCTGAACCATCACATATACTCAATCTATAGGTGGTATAATTGGATAACTAAATTTCCTTTGAGGAGTATCCAGTAAAGATCTTAGATCATAGAGAAAAAGTTCTATAAAATAAGACAATGCCCCTCGTCAAAGTGTTATAGCAAAACCAAAAGTTTGAAGAAGCAATGTTGGAACCATAGGAGGTGATGATGCAGTGTCACCCTTATCTATTTTAGTGTGGGAAAAGGAAATTTTGTGCATAAAATTTTTTAAGTGTGGAATAATGTAATGACCCAAACTTTTGAATACTATTTTTTTCCGAAAAATATATGTTTTTCTATGTTATCTTCATTATAACTATATAAGTACAAATTGAAATGTAACTATTATTTTTTGACTATTATGTGACTATTGTTCAATTATGACTAATTATCAATATGACCATTGGAAAGAATATTAAATTTTACATCATAATTATTGTTTATAAATAGAAATGATAATGTAAAATTAATTTAGTAAGAAGAGTTGATGGAATATATCAGTAGAATTGTGCCATAGAAAGTCTATTTTTAAATCATGAGAAGGAGGTAGAATCACTGGGCTTCACTCTCAACCAATATCAATCTGATCTTCAACATGTTAAGCTTGAAAGAAATCAACTACCAGATATGTTCAAGTTGGAGGAAAGCACCACTCAGGCGATCTTATCAGAGCCGCTCCAAGACTCTATAACCATCAGACATTTTACCCTTAGGTCATATGTGGGTATGATAAGGGGTTCTGTAACAAGGTATTATTTAATTATTATGTAATAGTGTTTTATAAATAGAAGTCTTATTCCATCAAATCCATTCAGATAAATGACTTTCTTAAAAATATGATGAATTTGATAAATTGTTTTTTCGAGTAAAAAGGTACTTTTTAGAAATATATAAATTATTATATTAAGCATAGGTTTTCATTAAAATGTTATTATAATTAAATAGATTTATAAAAAACTCCTTTTAATTATAAATGATGATTATATCTATTCTTTATTGTTTTTACTCTATAAATGATTAAGTAACCAGTTTGATAAGAATTATATTTTTATACAATAAAATACAAATTGTATTTATAATTTCAATTCAATAATTTAATTTTATGAAATAATTAATTTATGGAATAAAAAATACTTTAATAAAATATTATTATTAAATAATATTTATTAAATATAAATTATCATATACTTTTTATGATGTCAAATGTAATTTTTATTAAGGTTTAAAAACCGTTTTTGTCCAAACCTTTCAATTCTCAAAAAAAGTAGGTTTTTATTTTAAAAGTCAAAAGTAAAATATTTATAATTTTTTTTAGATAAATTGAATATTATTTTTTGAATTAGGAAGTCAAAATTATTCAATGGTGAATTTTTTCAAATTTTATGAGGCGGTCAATTTTCTGGGTAAAAATTAAATACCATATAAATAAAGTTTCTTTTATGACATCATAATGGAAAAATTAAAGATGTAATAAATACTATAAAATGTATATTAGGACAAATATATATTTTTTATTTAAAAAAGGTAATTTTATATTTATTTTATATATTTTATAAAGCCTTAGTTAATTGTCCAAGACTTATAATATATTTTATTATTTTAAAATCATTTCATTGAAGGTGTGACTCACATCCACATAAGAAAGGGAAATATTTTAATATCATCGGCCCTTGGACAAATAAAATAATTTATATAACTCCCCTATTCTAGAAAATAGGGGAAAACCATGGGATGTTTTTTGGTTTTGAATATTTTTTGTGTAGTTTCCAAAACCAAAATAATAAACAAATCCCCCTTTTTTCCTATATTAACCCACCCAAGATCCCATTTACCTTAACAAAAACTCATTAAAGATCAAAAACCCTTTGATCCCTAATTCATAGATTCATCCCAAAGCCCCCCTACGCTCTTAAGAAACCTCCACCAAGCCTTTGGATTCACACATCCAAGGAAGGGATCTCCCTCTCTCCTTTTTCTTCAAGCACCTCTTTTATGACATGCCCTTTAATTTTCATTTTTCTAATTTGGGATATGTTATTACAAATCTACCTACTATACATTTTATGTTATTTGAATGTGGGATCATTTAACCTCCCTTATTTGGACCCTTACCTAATCCATTAATATACCAAAATTCTGTATGGGATTTCTCTCTTCTCTTTTCCATTCAAGAACCTCTTTTATATTATGCTTCTTAAATTAATTTTTTTTTAAATTGGGATATGATATTACATGATCTACATAATATATATTTTAATGATAAAGGATTTTATCTTCTTTTCACTCTCATTAATATACCTGTTATCTTTTAAGTACACCCAATACTGTGCTGAAATTTCATAAGGGGTCGTCCACTCTACTCTTTTATCATGCACTCCTTTTGTGATATTCCTTTTAATTTCATTTTTAATATTTTTGGAATTGTTCAAACATATGCCCCTTAAAGTCAATTTTATTTATAAATAATTATATCTTCTTTCCACTATCATTAATCTATTCATGATCCTTTATATACACCCATTACCATGACGAAATTTCATATGGGATTTCCCTCTTCCCATTTCCAATCAAGCATTTCATTTATATTTTGCATCTTAATTAAATTTAATATGTTGGAATATAATGTTCCATTATTCACTTACTTTACATTTCATGTATAAATTATGAAATACCCCTTTCTCTCTCATCGACACATTTTATGAATTTCAATATAACGTTGTTTCTCTGCTGAAATTGCACTATAATTTTCCATGAAAAAATCATCATGTAGTGGATACCATACCTATTATTCTATAAAGGGTTTTCAACATTACGCAGATATACTTATTTATTGGGGTCTTAAATTTATGTATTCCACATTCCTTGATCATGGAATAAATAATGACGTTGAATGAATCCATGTTATATGATCTATGTGGCACACTTAAGAATGGGAATAAAATGATTTTGAAGTGTGATCCCTAAAAGAACTCCAATGCATTGAGTAATGTTTATTATCAAGATAAATCATGTTGAGATAGGGTTTTACCTGATTTCTTTATGGAAAATTGGTCTACCATGAATTCTTTAAGATTTTTCTTTCACTTAGGTTTATGATGCGATGTTTTAAGTCTTTCCACATTTCCATGTTATGATTATCATGATAAATCATGCCATATTATTCATGTTAATTTATTCCTTGCTGATATATCTTGTTTAATAATTATTATTTTAACTTTTTAATCACTATTTATAAATATAAATGATAATTAAAAATTAATTCAGAACGAAGAGTCAATGGCCTCTACGAGTAGAATTGTGTCATACAAAACCCACTTATCTGAGCTTATGAAGGAGGTAGGGTCACTGGGCTTCACTCATGACCAACCCCAAGATAAGACTCAACATCTTAAGCTTGAAATAAATCACAAATGGGAGAAGTTCAAAGTTGGTGGAAATCGCAATTTGGGTGATGTCATAAGAGCCTCCCCAAGAGTCTATAACTATCACATATCTTACCCTTAGGTCATATGTGGGTGTTTAAAGGGGCGATGTAACAAGGTATTAGTTACCTATTATGTAATACCTTTTTATAAATTAAATTCTTGTTCCTTCAATTATGTTCTAGGAATAGTATTTCTTAAAAATATGATGAATTTTATAAATTGTTTTTTCGGGTTAAATGGAACTCTTGAAAAATATCAAAATTATTATATTTTACTAAGGATTTATTAAACATGTTATTATAATTAAATAGTTTTATAATAAAACTTTTTAATTATAAATAATGATTATATATATTCTTTATTTTTTACTCTATAAACGATTAGGTAATCTGTTTGATAAGAATTATATTTATATATGATAAAATAGAAACTTTATTTATAATTTTAATTAATGAATTTATTATGATGAATGAACGAATTTTTGGAAGAAATGATATTTTAATAAAATATTGTTATTCACTATTTTTCATTAAATATAAATGATCATATAATTTGTAAGAAGAAATTTTTATTAGGATTTGAAAATTGTTTTTGTAAAAACCTGTCAATTTTTAATAAACGACGGTTTTTATTTTAAAAGTGTAAAATCACAAATTTTTAAAATTATTTGGATTAAATAAATATTATTTTTGGAATTAGGATATTTAAATTATCCAAAAGTTAATTTTTCACAATTTTCTGAAATAATTGAAATTTTAGGTAAAAATTAAAAACCAAATAAATATATAGTGTCTTCAATGACATCATAATGGACCAATAATGATGTAATAAATACTATAAAAGGTATATTATTAAAAATATATATTTTTTAGTTTAAAATAATATAATTTTAAGATTATTTAATTATTTTATAAATGCATAGTGAAACTTCTAAAACATATAATATATATTATGATTATAAAATCATTTCCTTGAAGGTATGACTCACCCAAAAATATGAAAGGGAAATATTTTAATATATTTGTACATTATCCTTATTAAATAATATATACCACACCCCTTTTCCATAAACCATGGGAAATAACAGCAGATGGTTTGGGTTTTTGAATATTTTATTGAATAGTGTCCAATCCTAAAAATACTAATGAAATCCCCTCCTTTCAGACATAAACCAACCCAAACTACCATTTCTCTTCACTCACGCTCTTTAAAGATCTACCACCTTCTCCATCCTACTCCCTATAATCCTCCAATTATTCCGCCAAACTTTCTAAAAACCTTTTCCAAGCATTTGGAGTCACACATTCAAGTAAGGGATCTCCCACCCTCCTCTTTTATCAAGACTTCCTTTCATGTTATGTCTTTTTAATTTCCATTTTTCCTATTTTTGGTATAATGTTTAAAAACCCTATTACATTATATTTTCTGTATAAATTATTATTTATTCCTATCACTCTCATTAATCAACCTATGATCCATTTAGTACACCCGTTACTATGATGAAAATCCTTAAGGGATTTCTCTCTTCTCATTTCCGTCCAAGAAATTATTTTATATTATGCATCTAAAATTCCATTTCATATTTTTGGATATTATTATCTATGATCCACTTACATACCATTTCATGTATAAATTATTAGGTACCATTGCTCTCTCATAAACCCATTTTATGACTCTTCATATGACGTCGTTTTATTGCCCAAATTGCACCAAGACTTTCCATTCCAAAATTATCATGTAGTGAATACCGTACCCATTTATCTATCAATAGTATTCACCTTTATGAACATATACATATTAATTGGGAACTTACATTTATTTATTCTATATTCTTTTATCGTGGAAAAATTTATGATGTTAAATGAATCTATGTTATATGATATATGTGGCACACTTAAGCATGAGATTAAAATGTTCCTGAAGGGTGCACCTTGATAGTGCTCTAATGCATTGAGAAATGTTTAGTTTCATGATTACACAATCATTTATAGAGTAAAAAAATAATAAATAGATATAATAATGATTTATAAATAAAAGGAGTGTTTTTATAACACTATTTAACTATAATATAATTATTAATAAAACCATAGTTTAATATAAATTTTTTTACATTTATGAAAAGTACCATTTTACCTGAAAAATATAATTATTAAATTCATCATATTTTTAAGAAATACTATTCTTAGAATAAAATTTATGGAATAAGAATCTAATATATCATTTTTTTACACAATAAGTAACTAATACCTTGTTACATAACCTCTTATAACACTCGCTTAGAACGTTGAATCTTGACATGGGATTGGTCTAGAGTGAAGCTTAGTAACACTACCTCTTTCCCAAGATCTGACAAATAGGCTTCATATGTCACAATTATACTAGTAGTGGCCATCAGATCTTCTTTATGTACTAATTTTCGATTGTCATTTCTATTTATAAACTATAATTATTACTTTAAATTTATTATTATATCAAATTATAATATTTATCATTAGTCATAATCGATCGACGATCAAATAAGTTTTGAAAAATAATAGTTACATTTCAATTTATACTTATATAGTTTTAATGAATGTGTCACAATAAAACATACATTTTCACAAAACAAAATATTATTCAAAAGTTTGGGTTGTTAAATTCTTCCCCTCTTAATAAATTTTATCCTAGAAATTTCATTTTACAAAATATGGTGAAAACATGTGAGGGTAATTCTCCTTCATCTTTTCAATGAGTTCTTCAGTCTTTCCTATCAACTCATCATTTAAGTAGAATGGGTTCATGTGACTCCATGGTGCCTTAGGATATTTTCAAAATCATCCACATAGTTTCACAAAATACACCTCAAGAATATTCAATTATATCAATGGAATCATTAATAAATCATTAAAAATGTATTTCTTATATATAATTTTGAAATATCTTCCTGAACCTGTTTTTTGTAAAAAATTATGACTGATTCAACATTAAATATTTCAAAATAGGGGTTTGGTATATCAGTTTTTTGTATTTATCCAAATAAATAAATCTATAATTTGTTTTATATAGGCTTATTGGTGGTCTCCCTCTTCTTCAGTATCTAGAAAATAATGAAGTACTTCATCATATTGAAATAAAGAGGAGAATCAAAAAAACCTGGATGGTACTTCCCACACTGAGCATGGTAAGAAAGTTGAGATCGCAATATTCTAGAGTTTATGAAACTTGATCCTTGAAATAATCATTCAATTCTAATAGTATTGGATTCTTCATAAAGTTGTTTCATGTAAAATGGATATTTGAAAATGTTTCAAAATCATCAGAGCATGTCTTCATGATAATCATTGCAAGTTTTTCTTTAGGAATAGAGAGAAGATTTGTTGGTGATATTCCTCCTTCCATATTTTACTAAGAAAAAGAGAATAAAAGTAGGAGATTTGAATAAATAGCTAATAAAAATGTAAAAAAGAAAAAAATTAACTTTGAAGGATAAACTTGTATTTGAATAGTATATCCTAACTTTTGATACCCAATGTTTAAATCAAGGTTATCCATGATCTATTCATAACATATATTCTTATGGGTATTTCATTTGGTTTCATTAATAATGTATCATAATGATCTTATGAATTTACCAAAGAATATCCCCTAAGAGGGTTTAACCATAAGTGCATGAAGCCCCATTTTCATGCACTGGTTCCCCTTTGAGTCTAGATCAAAGTATTGTTTTTGTATTTTATCCCTAGATACATCTATACCAGAGCTACATCCACCTGATCATATCTAGAATGGGATGTATTTTCTTGATAAACCACTTAGTCTATACTCATCAAAATTTTGGGATGTTTTTCTCATAGTTAGTCTTACTCTTAAGGGGTTTGACTAGGTTTTTAAATCATAATCCCAAAACTAACTAAACCTATCCTATAATACCAACTATAACAACCCTGCTCTATATTTCATATTTAATCATGATTTATTACATAGAATTTCACATAGTAAAACCCATAATATTGATATATTGAGGGTCTTTAAGTATTATGAACATTACATGACAAATTAACACATAAAATACAAATTATTTATTGAAAACTTATTTTACATCACCACAACATTCCTTCGTACATAACATTGCATGAGATAAGTGGAGGACATAAATAATAAATGGGTGAGTTATAAAGCCCGGTAAGGGAATAAACATGTCATAACATGAGGAAGACAGTACATGTTAAATAGTAGGTATATAATTAGATCATAAAAGGAACATTAATATAAGTTCATGATAAATCATGATAATCCTAACATAGGAATATAGAAACAAATTAAAACACTGCATCCAAAACAAAAGGAATCGGGTAAACCCCTATCCCAACATAGTATAAAACATTCATATAATAGAATCATGTTAATCCATATCCCAACATGACATATCATGAAACTAAACATTACCCAATGCATTAGAGTGTTATTTAGATGCACCCTTCATAATCATTTCAATCGCATGCTTAAGTGGGCCACATAGATCATATAACATTGAATAATTCAACATCATAATTTCTTCTATGATAAAGGAATATGTAATACATATATGTAATTACATAATGAATAAGTATTTTTTCATAAATTTTAATACCATTGATAGAGAAATTGTTATGGTATTCACTATATGATGATTTTGGCTAGGAAAATAATCGTGTAATTTTGGCAGCATAACACCACCAAATGGAAATTCATAAAATCAGTTGATGAGAGAGAAAATGGGTATTTCATAATTTAGACATGAAATTTATAGTAGGAGGGACATGTAATGTGGGATTTGAAAATATAAGGAATTAAATAATAATGAAACTCAAAGAAATAAGATAAACAAAAATAACACTTATGAAATTTCGGCATGGTAATGGGTGTATGTAAAGGATCATGGGGGGCATAATGAGAGTAAAAATAAGCTCTAATAATTTATAGATCAAATGGATAGTAATGTAAGCATTGAAAATAATATCCCAGAACTATAAAAAAAAGAAATTTAAAATACATAAAATTAAAGGAATTCTTGATAAAAGGGAAGGGTGGATGGTCCCTTGCGAAATTTTGGCATAGTAACGGGTGTACATAAAAGATAACATGGGGTTTAATGAGAGTGAAAGAATGATATAATCATTTATACATAAAATTAAAAGTATAGGGATCATGAAACATCATAAACCAACATATAAAAATTTAATTTAATAAGCATAATATAAAATAGGTTCTTGAATGGAAAAGAGAAGAGAGAAATCACATATGGAATTTCAGCATAGTATTGACTTAGTTATGGGTCCAAATGGGGGAGGATAAAGAATACCTCATCGAAATAAAATAAAATGGATAGTAGGTATTTGATTATAAAATTTTGAAAATATAAATAATTTAAATTAAAAAGGATAATTTAAAGAAATGTACTTGAATTGAAATGAAGATAAGAAGGTGAGAATACCCTACAAAAGTTGGGCATGGTAACGATTGTATATAAAGGATCGGTGATGGATTAATGAGAGTGTAACGGAAGATATAATTATTTATAAATAAAATGGACAGTAATAGTAGTATGCATTAACATATCCAAACACATGAAAATTGAAATTAAAAGATAAATCATTAAATGAGTTTTTCATAAAAGAGGAGAGTGGAAGATCCCTTACTTGGAAGTTTGACTCCAAAGTCTTGGGAGAGGATTCATGAGAGCCTTGATGATCCTTGGTAGGAATCTAGAGATTATGGGGAAGAGTTTGGTTTAGCTTTAATAAGTTTCAGTGATGAGAAATGGGATATTGGGTGGGTTTATATAGGGAATGAGGTGGATTTCTTTGTTATTTTGGTTTTGGACACTACCAAATAAAATATTCAAAACAAAAAACCATCCCATGGTGATTTACCATTTTTTATAGAAAAGGGGGTTGGTATAAATTATTTTATAAGGATACGGGCCTAAGATATTAAAATATTTACCTTTCTTATATGGAGGTCAGTTAAACTTTCAAGGAAATAATTTTAAAATTTTAAAATATTTTATATATCATAGAGGATCCACGGAGGATTCATAAATTAAATAAAATATACCTAAAATTAAATTATTTTAAATGAAAAACATATATTTTCTATAATATACATTTTATAGTATTTTTTACATAACTATTGGTCTATTATGATGTCATAAAACACACTATATTTATATGGTATTTATTTTTTACCCAAAAATTTGACGGTCTCAAAAAATTATGAAACATTCCCCCTGGATAATTTTAAAATCATGATTTCAAAAACAATATTAAATTTATCTAAATAATTTTATAAATAAGTGAATTTTCACTTTTAATATAAAAAATGACATTTATTTTAATGGTACGCAATGAGATAATGTGTCGCAATGAAGTCTTTCTAGGCATGACATGGGGTAACCTGGTGTATGAAAATGTGACTTACTGCACACCTAGTTTGACACTCCTGGGGGATATGCTTTTTTAGAGTCATTATATCTTTATGAACCATTATTATGGGAACAAATAATTTCCCATAAGAATATGTGTTCGGAAATAGATCATGGATAACATAGAATGAAGCCTAGAAACTCATAATTTAATGAGATAAATGTATGTTATCCCTTTAATGTCATTAGATCCCCCTTTATGTGTTTTGTATTTTTAAATTACTCATCCCTATTTCTGTATTGGATAAATTAAAACCGTAATCAAAAAGTGAAAGTTAGGTTTAACATCCATAGTTCTATGCATTGTTTTATATCTCAAATGTTTAGTAGAATAATACAAACACCACCATAAAGAATGGAAGTAGAGATGTTGGTGAAAATGGAAAATGGGAAAATTATTGAATCTCATGAATATAACTCCTCCCCTATCAAAATTTTGGGATTGAACTACTAGGAGAACACGTTCAAACTTACCTTGGTGCAATTTTATGCATTTATGATATATGTTGGATTTACTTATTTAGAGCCATCATAAATTTTCGCAAGAGGGAAATAGCTCTCTATATGGATAATCAACCCCCAATTCTATGAAAGTTCATGGTGGAGGATGAATATTCATTAGCACCATCATCTATATCATGGATATTATTTCCCTATGAGAAAGTGTATCTAGATAAAATTATTGAGTTAAGGAATGAACCTTCCTTGAAGACATGCCTATTGTGAGGGTAATTGCTGATGTGTTTATAAGGAATTGTTTATTCTTCCTCCAATAATAGATGTTGAATTATTGATTTATCATACACTTGGGGTCATTTCCAATATCCAAGACTCCATAGAGAATGGCTATTATGGAACTTGAGGAGTGAATGAAACAACTATAAGAGAATATGGATAAAGGGTATATACACCCAAGTGCCTCACCATGGGGTACACCAGTCCTCTTCATCAAGAAGAAAAATCTGTCAATGCCCCTTTGCATTAATTATCATGAGGTCAAAAAATCATGATAAATAACTAGTATCCTTTACCCTAAATTGATGACTTGTTTGATCAGCTGTGTGGAGAAAAATACTTCTTCAATGTAGATCTACGTTCTAGATATTACCAAGTAAGGGGAAAAGAGGATATCCCCAATACTTCTTTCTGTACAAGGTATGGCCCTTAATAGTTCATATTTATTCCATTCATACACACTAATACTCCATAAATCATCATGGATTTGATGAATATTGTCTTTAGATATTACCTCGAAAAATATGTGGTAGTCTTTATAGACGATATTCTAATATACTACAAAACCAAAGAGGAATATGAGGAGCATCTAAGTACTGTGCTAAAGACCATGTGAAAGGAGAAGCTCTATCAAAGTACATGAAGTGTGATTTTTGGTTGAAGTAAGTCTCATTCCTAGGGAATATCATCACATTTAATGGGATATCTCTGTATCCTTCTAAGAAAATTGAAATTGAGGGATGGTCAAGGCTAACATCTGTGATGGATATCCATAGGTTCCTTCTGTTATCTAGATATTATCACCGATTTGTGAGAAATTTATCATAATTATCAAACCCTCTTACCTAGATAACTCGGAAGGGAGTCCAGTTTTATTTGAATGATGAATTTGAATAAAGCTTTATAGAGTTGAAAAGTAGGCTTATTACTGCCCCTGTGCTCATACTACCCACAATTGGGGAGATTTTCATAGTATTTAGTGATTCTTCAAATAAGGTATTGGGATGTGGGTTGATGCAGAATGAAAAATTCATTGGCTATGCCTCAAGGAAGTTGAAAATTCATGAGAATAACTATCCCACACATGATCTGGAGTTGGAAGCCCTGATATTTTTATTGAAAATATGGCAGCATTATCTTTTTGGGGATAAGTGTGAAGTATATACAGATAAAAAAAGTCTCAAATATATATTCACATAGAAGGAGATGAATATGTACTAATGCAAATAGTTAGATATTGTCAACGATTACGCTTGCTCAATCCACTACCATCCTGGGAAAGAGAACAATGTATCAGATGCCCTATGTAGAAAGGACCCAACTATTCAATCATTGATGAGAATTGAAAAGGATTCTATCATCATAGATTTTATGAAGATTAAAATGGGAATCATAATGAAAGGAACATTATCAATCCTTCCACAAATGATTACCTGACCATCTCTTTTCAAAAGGACAATGTATACTAAAAAATATGACTTGGGAATTCAAAATAAAGTGGAAACTATCAAAAAAGGGAAATCCTCATAGTTTAATGTTAATCAAGAAGGAATTGTGAGATTTGGTTCAAGACTATTCGTACAATAAATTCAAATGTTAAAGAAGTAAATTTTTAACGAAGCACATAGTTTGAATTTCTTCATTCACACAGGAAACACAAAGATGTATCGAGATCTCTGAGAGTACTATTTGTGGGATAACATAAGTAAGGATATCATTGAATATACATCAAAGTGTCCAATATTTATGAATGTAAATAATGAAGGAAAAAATTAAAAGTTTATGACGTAATCATTAACCACACCAATATGTAAATGGGAATAAATCACCATAGACTTCTTCAGCAGACTTCTAAATACATCTAAAGGAAACAATGTTATCTGGGTTATTGTGGATCATCTTACAAATAATACACACTTCATTTCTATTCGAGAGGATTTCTCACTCGATCAAATGGCATGAATATACATCAGATAAGTGGTAAGGCTGTATGAAGTACCACTATTGATTTTGTCTTATCAATATCCAATATTCTCCTCTATGTTTTGGAAGACTCTCCAACACTCTCTAAACACTGAGTTGAACATCATTATAACTTATCATCCCCATACTAATTGAAAATCTGAGTGGACTATCCAAACACTTGAGGACATGTTTAAAGATTTATCAACGGACTTTAAAGGTGTATGGGACCAATATCTTCCTTTGGTGTATTTCTCTTACAACAATAGTTTCCATTAAAGTATCTAAATAGATCCTTAGGATTCCCTTTATGGGAATAAGTGCATAACACCGACATGATGGGATGAAGTTGTGGAATGAAAACTTCTAGGTCCAGAAATGGATGATGAAATGGTGGGGAAGGTTAAGACCCTTCGGAAGCACATCAAAGCTACTCAGAGTTATCAAAAGAGCTATGCTGACAATCATCGATGAGACCTAGCATTTGATTTTGGAGACAAGGATTTCCTATGAATATCTCCATGGAAGAGTCTTGAGAATTGGGAAGAAGGGAAAGCTTAGTCCAAGGTACTAGGCCCTTTTGAGAACCTTGATCGCGCAGAGTAGTGGATTATTGAGTAAAACTCCCATAGAACCTATCTCAAGTACATGATATATTTAATTTATCACTCCCAAGGAAGTAAATACTGGACCCATCACATGTACTAAATCCATAGGTGGTAACATTGGAGAGTGAACTTTTCTATTTGGCATAACTAGTGAAGATATTAGTTTGTAGAGAAAAAGTTCTTTGAAATAAGGAAATTCCCCTCATCAAAGTGTTACAGATAAAACAAAAGTTTGAAGAAGTAATGTGGGGACCATAGGAGGTGATGAAGTAGAGTTACCCTTATCTATTTTAGTGTTGGAAAAGGAAAATTTGAGGGAGAAATTTCTTAATGGGGGAAGGTTGTAATGACCTGATCATTTATGAATAAAATTCACTTTCTTTTAAATGTATTGTTGATATAGAAGACACATTAACTTATTTTTATTATTATATCCAATTGGATTTAAATAACTATTAGGAATCATTTCCATTGATAATATAACCATTTAATAATGACCACATCACTAATATAAAAATAGGGTTTTAAAAAATCAATTTGACATAGAAAATCGAAGTGATGGCCTCAACTAGTAGGATCATTCCATTTGAATCCCATCTATCAGAGTTTCCGAGGGAGATTACATTTCTAGGACTTTCCCTAGACCAATACCAAGATGAGATCCAACAACTTAAGCATGAGAGAAAATATTTATGGGAGAAGTTCTATATCATCAAGATCAAGACACAAAACATGTTCACTAAACGACACCACGAAAGCTACACCATCACACACCATACTGTTAGGGAATATTCTAGTGTAATAAAAGGATTTTCATCAAGACCCTAGATAAAATATTATGTACATTATTTTTTATTTAATAATGAATATATTTATCTTCCTCTTATTATTAATTTTTAAATAATTTTAAAAATAAAAAAAGTATTTTTGGTTATTTAAGAAATTTGTTTTTGAAAAAGAAATTAATTTTTAAAATAAATAATATTTAAAAAAAATAATATTATGAAATTACTTTTTTTGAATATCAATTATAATTTAATTTTGAAAGTGTGACTTAACTCCACATAAGAAAGGGAAATATTTTAATATCATAAACCCTTTACCTTATAAAATAATTTATTTCACTCCCAGTTTCTATAAAAAATGGGAAAAACCATGGGATGGTTTTTTGTTTTGAAAATTCTTTTATGTAGTTTCCAAAACCAAAATAATAAATAAATCCCCCACATTTCATATATAAACCCACCCACAATCCCATTTCCCTTAACCATATCTCTTTCATGCTCGATCAATCTCTTCCCACTACTCCCTAGAGTCCCTCCATGGGTTCCCCAAGATCCCAAGGGACCTCTCCCAAGCCTTTGGAGTCACACATCCAAGTACGAGATCCTCACCTTCCTCTCTTACTTTCAATTCAAGAACATTGTTTGAAATTTGTCCTTTTAATTTCAATTGGATATATTTTAATTCTTTTATAATCAATTCGATAATATCCATTTTAGGTTATGTGAATCAATTATCATTTATTCCCCCTAATATAGTCCCTTACCTAAGTTGTTACCATGCCGAAATTTCGTAAGGGATTTATCTATTCACATTTCCATTCAAGCACTTCTTTTATATTATGATTTCTAAATTATTTTTTAATATTTTAGGATATGATATTCCCTGATACCCTTAATATTCATTGTAACTATAAATTCTGGGATCTTCCATTCAATCACATTAAGACCCCCCTATGATTCTTTAAGCCCACTCATTACTATGCTGAAATTTTATAAGGGATCTTCCACCTTCCACTTTTATCAAGATTTACATTCATGTTATGTTTTTTAATTTACTTCTTATATATGATGGGCTATAATTTTAAACGTCCCTATTAATTTTCATTATATTTATAAATTATTAGAGCTTCCTTTCACTCTCATAAAGCCCCCCTATTATCCTTAAAGTACAGATGTTACTATACTGAAATTCCGTAAGGGATTTCTCTCTTCACATTTCCATCCAAGAACATCATTTGTATTGATCATATAAAATTACCATTCATATATTGGGATATTATATTACATGATACCCCTACGTCCAATTTAATGTATAAATTATTATAAACCCATTTATCTCTCATAAATCCATTTTATAATCTCTATCTGGTGTTGTTATACTGCCAAAATTGCACATTGATTTTCCATGCCAAAAATCATCATGTAGTGAATACCATACACATTCCCCTATAAAGGTAATTCACCTTTATTCAAATATACTTATTGATTGAGAAATTACATGTATTTATTCAAATTTACATGATCATGGAATAAATTATCATGTTTAATGAATCCATGTTATATGATCTTTGTGTCACACATATGCATGAGATTGAAATGATATGTAATGTTGGTATAGGGGTTTACTTGATTCTGTTATGGGACATTGGTCCACCATGAATTATTTTTGCGTTAGCTTTGAATTATGTTTTTGATGTAGTGTTTTATGTTGTTTCCACATTTTCATGTTATGATTATCATTATATATCTGGACTTTTTGTACATGTTACTTTATATCTAGTTGATATAAATTGTATAACACGTGTTATTATCCTCATGTTATTAAATTTTTATCCCCTTACTGGACTTTATAGATCACCCTTTTTATGTATTTCCTCATGTTATCCCATGTAATGTAAGTACGAATGAATGATATGGTCATGGAAAATAAGTCTTCAATATAGATGTTTTATTTTATGTTTTAAATTGTCATGAAATTATCGTAATTTTTTAAGAAACTAGATCTATTGATATTTTCAGTTGTATTAAGTTAAATTTATTTAATAAATCTTGTTTAAATATGAAATAAAGAGTAGGGTTGTTATATTCCCCTAGTATACTTTAAGCACACCCATTAACATACCAAAATTTCATAAAGGTTCTTTTGCATTATCCTCTTTCTTCAAGTTTCATCATTATGTTACACCTTATATTTTTAAATACCATATTTTGGGGAATGTTCTTTCATTTATACCTTACCTTCAATTTCATGTCTAAATTATGAGAGACCCCTTTTTGATCTCATCAACCCATTTTATGAATTTCCATATTACATTGTTATGGTACCCAAATTACACCGTGAGTTTGAATGCCTAAATCATCGAGAAGTTTCTACCATCACCACATATTAATAAAGGGTATTAAAATTTATGCACACATAATTATTAATTGGGGACTTACATGTATGTACTCCACATTCCTGGATCATGGAACAAATTATGATGTTGAATGATTCCATCTTATATGATCTATGTGGCACACTTAAGCAAGATATTTAAATGATTATGAATGGTGCACCCTGATAGCACTCCAATGAAATGGGTAATGTTTAGTATCATGATACGTCATGTTGGGACATGAATTTACCTGATTCTTTTAAAGGAATTTTGTCCACAATGTTGGGACAAAGGTTTACCTGATTCCTTTTTGTTTATGATACATTTTTTAATGATATTTAAAGGAAGATCTCATAATTTTTAAATAAAATGGATAGTAAGGGAACCATGGAACATCATATCCCAAAATAGGAAAAAAGGATATTTGATATACATAACATGAAATGAATGCTTGATAAAAGAGAAGGGTGGAAGGTCCCTTAATAAATTTGGGCGTAGTAACATGTGTACTTAAATGATAATAGGGGGTTAATGATAATGAAAGGAATATATCATCATTAAAACATAAAATGGATAGTATAGGGATCATGGATAATCATAACCCAACATATATAAAGGTAATTTAATAAGCATAATATAAAAGATATGCTTGAATGGAAAATAGAATAGAGAAATCTCTTACGGAATTTCGGCATAGTAACGACTTTGGTAAGGGTCAAAATGGGGGAGGAAAAATTACCCCTCATTTAAATAACATCAACTAGAAAGAAATAAATTTATTATTAAATGATGACAATATAAAAATTTGAAATTAAAAATAAAAATTTTAGAAAAATTATTGAATTGAAAGAAAGAGAGGAATGTGAAAATCCGTTAGGAAATTTCAGAATTGTAAGGGGTGTATATAAAGGATAATGGATTGATTAATTTGAGTGGAAAGGAGTATATCATTATTTATAAATCAAATTTATTGTAATTGGAATATGTATGATCATATCCCAACATAGGAAAACCGAAATTAAAAGACATATCATAAAAGGAGTGCATGATAAAAGAGGAGAGTGGAAGATCAATTACTTGGATGTGTGACTAAAAAGGCTTAGGAGAGGATTATTAGGAGATTGAGGGTTCCTTTTGAGGACTCCATGGAGTAGGGGGAAGAGGATGGTCGAGCTTGAAGGATTTCAAGTGAAGCAAAATGGGATCTTTGGTGGGTTTATATAGGATATGAGGGGGATTTCATTATTATTTTGGTTTTAGACACTACACAATAAAATATTAAAAACCAAAAACCATACAATGGGTTTTTACTGTGGTTTCTGGAAAAGGGGAGTGATATAAATTATTTTTTAATGCTAAGGGATGAATATATTAAAATATTTTCCTTGATTATGTGGAGGTGAGTCCCACTGTCAAGGAAATAATTTTAAAATCATAAACTATTTTATATGTCTTGGAGGATTCAATATGGATTTATAAAATAAATCAGATAAATCTAATAAACCAAAAATTAATTTATTTTAAATTAAAAACATATATTTGGACAAATATACCTTTTATAGTATTTATTAAATAATTTTGGGCCATTATTATGTCATAAAATACACTATATATTAACATGGTATTTAATGTTTACCCAAAAATATTAGTTTCTCATATAATTTTGAAAAATTATCCATTGGATAATTTAAACATCATGATTAAAAAAATATTAATTTTATCTAAATAATTTTATAAAAAGTGAATTTTCAATTTTTAAATGAAAAAAACATTTATTGAAAATTGATGGGTTATGACAAAAATTGTTTTCAAGTCAAAATAAAAATTACATTTGACTAGATAAAACTTATATGATCATTTATATTTAATAAAAAATATTTAATAATAATATTTTGTTAAAAAAAATTTATTCCAAAATTCATTAATTCATTAAAGTAAATTCTTGAATTTAAATTATAAAAAAACAATTTCTATTTTATCGTATAAAAATATAATTCTTATAAAACTGATTACTAAATCATATATAGAGTAATAAAAATAAGGAATATATATTATCATAATTTATAATTAAAATGAGTGTTTTTATAAAAATATTTAATTATAATAATATTATTAATAAAACCTTAGTTTAATATAATAATTTATATATTTCTAAAATATTCCATTTTACCCAAAAAAATCAATTTATCAAATTTGTCATGTTTTTATGAAAGGATATTCTCATAACAGAGTTGATGGAATAAGAATTTAATTTCTAAAATGGGATTACCCAATAAGTAACTAATACCTTGTTACATAACCCCTTATGACACTTGAAAATGACCTAAGGGTAAGGTTTGTGATGGTGATAGACTCTTGGGGTGTCTCTGATAACATCGCTTGAGCGGTGATTTACACATACTTGAACATCTCCCATAAGAGATTTCATTCAAGTATAACATGTTGGGCTTCATCCTGGGATTCTTCCAGAGTGAAGCCTAGTGATGCTAACTCCTTCTTGAGCACTGAAAAATGGGATTCATATGACACAATTCTTGTGTTAGTGACCATCGACTCTTTTTTACGAATTAATTTTTTATTATCATTCCAATTTATAAACAATAATTATAATGTTAAATTTATTATTGTTTCCAATGGTCATATCGGTCATCGGCCATAATTGACCACTGATCACATAATGGTAAAAAATTAATAGTTACAATAAAATTGATACTTAAATAGTTTCAATGAATGTGACACAGTAAACCATACATTTTAGGAAACAAAATATTATTCAAAAGTTCGGGACGTTTCATTCTTCCCCAAATAAGAAATTTAATCCCTAATTTCGTTTTACATACTAATGTAAAAATAGGTGGGGGTAATTCTCCTTTATATTTTCAATGAGGATTTCATCCTTCCCTATGAGCTCAAACATTAAAAATAAAGGCTTTATGATTCACAATAGTACCTTAGGATATTTTCCAAATCATCTACATCATTTACCCAATAGAAACCTCACATTCTTTGGTACCGCTAGACTAGATGCAGGTCATGAAAGCCTGGTGAATTTATCTCTATACACCCCAATAGATTTTTCATCATTTTTCTTGACTGCAAGGAAATATGTTTCCATCTTAGGATGGAGGGTGTGGGGGAAAAATTTAAAAAACATTTTCAGGAATTCCTTCCACTCCATTACTTTGATCTCCTCCCCATTTTTTGTATTCTTCATCAATGTCCACCACTAATCAGGTTCACCATCCATGTGATAAATATCCAGAAGAACATTCTCTTGTTTGGAACGTTGAAGGACAGAGGAGATCACATATATGTACTTGATCCATTGTTCTGTGATTAAGGGTTTAGATGATCCATTGAACGTTGGTGGCATTTGTCACATGAAGCTCTTGAATGTGGATTTATCTCTTTTAGGGGAGAGGATCATCTTGATCTAGGTTTTGATTCATAAAATGAGTTAACAAAAAAAGAATTGTAAAAAGTTTGTGATACCTACTCTCATCGGGTTAGGCATTTCATTGGGGAGATCCTCACATTGCACGTCACATCGGTTGTTAACACGATTCCTCCTATTAATAGCCACTGAATAGAATAAATGGAAAATTAGGGATGAGTATCTTAAAAAATTAAACACATAAATGTAATATAATTAAATTAATGGGATACATTTTAAATTGCATTTATCTCCATAAATTATTAGTTTCTAGGATTTATTCTAAGTTATCCATGATCTACTTCATAATATATATTTTTTTGGGAAATTTCTCCCCATAATAATTGTTTTTAGTGAGCTCATAAATTTATCAAAGAATATCCTCTTGGAGTGTTCAATTAGGAGTACAGTAAGTCCCATTTTAATGCACTAGTTACCATTTTATTCTTTCTCAAAGTGGTGTTTTCATGTTTTACCCTTAGATACATTTGTTCCAGAGTCAGAAACACTTGTTCGTATCCAGAAATTGATGTATTTTCTTATTTATCCACTTACTCTATACTCACAAAAACTTATGGATGTTTTTATTATAATTAGTCTTATCCATAAAGGTTTTCACTAGGGTTTTATAATCTTATTTCAAAAAATAAATAAATCTATCATATGATACCAACTATGAAAACCCTTCTCTTTATTTCACATTTTTGCATGATTTATTACAGAAATTTAACATAATAAAACTCATAATATTGAGAGGTCTAGTGTCTATGGGTCTTAATAACATTTCATAATAACTTAAAACATAAAATAAAACATCTTTATTGAAAAATTATTTTAGATGACCATAATATTCCTTCGCACTTAACACTTTATGGGATAACCTGAGGACACACATAATAAAAGGGTGAGCTGTAAAGCCTAGTAAAAAGTAAACATAGAATAACATGAGAATAACTAAACATATTAGACAAGGAATATCAAAAATTTATAAAGTAACATGTATAAAAATTCCTGATATAGTATGATAAGCATAACATGAAAATGTGGCAACAACATAAAACACTACATCATAAACATAAGTCAAATCCAAACCACAATGAATTAATGGTAGACCTGGGTCCAATAAAGAAATATGGTAAACCTCTGTCCTAACAAGACCTATCACTATACTAAACATTACCCAATTTATTGGAGCACTATTAGGTTTCACCCTTCATAATCATTTCAATCTCATACTTAAGTATTCCACATAGATCATATAACTTGGAATCATTCAACATAATTATTTATTACTTGATCAAGGAATGTGGACTAAAAACCTGTAAGTCACAAATAAATAAGTATGTGTTCATAAATGTGAAAACCCTTCATATAAAAATAGGTATGGTATTCACTACATGATGATTTCGGCATGAAAAATTGCGGTGTAATTTTGACAGTATAACGACGTCATATAGAAATTCATAAAATGGGTTGATGAGAGTGAAAAAAGTGTATATAATCCTATAGAAATGAAATTCAAAGTAAGGGGGACATGGAATAACATTCCCCCAACATATGATATTTGAAAATAGAAGGCATAACATTATAATTAAACTTGAAGAAATAGGAAAAATCAAGCGAACACTTGTGAAAAATTTGCAAGGTAATAAGTGTACATAAATGATCCTAGCGGGGATTAAAGAGAGTTAAAGTAAGATATCATCATATATACATCAAATTAATTGTAAGGTAACCATGTAACATCATATCCCAACAAAGGAAAAACGAAATTTAAAAGACATAACATGAATGGAATGCTTGATAAAAGAGAAGGGTTGAAGGTCCTTTATGGAATTTTGGTGTACTAAGAGGTGTACATAAAAGGTCATAGGGGGTTTAATGAGAGTAAAAGGAAGATATCATAATTTATAAATAAAATGGAAATTAGGGGGATTATTTGAAATAATAACCCAACATATAAAAATGGAATTTAATAAGCATAATATAAAAGATGTCTTGAATGTAAAATAGAAGAGAGAAATCCCTTACGGAATTTTATCATAGTATCGGCTTAGGTAAGGGTCCAAATGGGGGAGTATTAATGATCACTCATTGAAATAAAATCAAATGTACAGTAAGTAATTTCTTATAAAAGTATGAAAACATAAACAATTGAAATTAAAAAGACTAATTTGAAAAAGGATTCTTGAAATTATAAGAAGATAAGAAGGTGTGAATCCCTTACGAAATTACAGCATGGTAACAAGTGTATATAAAAGATCATGGATAGATTAATTATAGTGAAAAGAAATATATAATTATTTAAAAATATAATTTAATGTAAGGGGAGTATGTATGAACATATCCATGGAGAATCACTTCCTTGAAACCCTAGCGATGCTTCCTCCCAGTAGGTGACGACGGCGACCAAAGCTCTGGCTCCTCCCCCCTTAGCAGGGTAGGCGACATCGTCTTCCCTCGAAAGAGCAGGGTTTCCTTTTAGGCCCTTCTCTAACCCTAATTTTCTTCCTCTTTTTTTGAATGTGTCCATAAGTCCCAACATCCTGGATCTTTTTATTGGAATCCCGAACCTCCAAATATCAACTTCTGAGTTCACAGAAACCTCGGTGCTTCTAAACCTCACCCTGATTGCTCGATTTAATCAGAGGATACCTCCAGTAGACACATTTGAATGATTTGTGTTTTCCTCAGGGGACCTCCAATAAAGGGAAATAGTAGTTTTACTTGACATCCACCACATCATGATCTGGTTTGAATCGGAGTTGGACCTCATCAAATCCTGGTCGAGGACCCCTTAGATCTGCAACGGGATTTGATTTTTCCTACTACATTGGTCTTTCTACACTCATATGGACTGTGATTCTCCCTATGTGGCAGCTTGGGTAAGCTTACCTAACCTTCCATTACCTTTTAAAAATCCATCTACTATGAAAATGTTGGGTAATATCATTGGGAGTTTCTTTTGCATGGATTGCCGCATGGAGGCATTGTGTCATTCGATCAATCCCCGAGTCTGTGTAGAAGTGAATGAATCCCAATTACCTTTTGATTTTGTTTGTATTACCATTTTTGAGGAATATAGATGCATGCAAAGGGTGATTTATGAAAATTTGATGAACTTTTGTTCGTTATGCAACCATCTGGGACACTCTATGGTGGTTTGCTGAAGGAGAACATAAACCTAGAAAGGGGAGACTCATCGTGGAGGTTCTCAGGTCTCAGTAAGGAGGGAGGAAATTTCAAAAGGCAAATCACCTATGGTTTACGGGGGAGCTCGTACAGAACAGATGGAGCTTGGTTCAGATGGTTGCGGTGGGGTTCAGCCACCACGCCCATTGGAGCAGGAAGTCTTGGAGGGTGTTCACAAGGTATCTTAGGTAAGCGCTCATGGTCCTATTACGATGGAAACGATGGTTCCCAAAGTTGTAATAAGAGTTTAGAAGGCTATGGCAGGACTTGGATGGGCCTTCCAAACTATGATTACAGAATGAGACCATTTCCAATCATGAGGATAATCATATAGAACAACATAAAAATAGAGATGCCGAAGAGAGCATGCAACTACCATAAGGAGAGGGGGTATTTCTGCCATGGATGTGGCCCGCTCAGTTAAGACAAGATAATTTGGGGGTTTTGATCTCCCAGTGAGGCCTCTACTTCAACTGATCAACATGTTCGATGGTCTCTCTGAATCAGGTATGATCACTAACCATGCGAAGTCCAAATATGTTGATGGGGGATACCAGAAGAACTAAATGAATGAAGGGTGGGGTCACGAGGAGGTCTTTATACCGGTGGAGGGGATTCCTAGCCTAGACATCAAAATTTTGTAAGGAAAATAAGATGAACTTAGGAAAGCGGAAGAGGGGTAGGGAAAGGAAACTTCTAAAGACAATGGAACTCCGATTAGGTGCCTTTCAGTGATCGAATGCAACAAGCATAACATGAGTAGGGACAATGACAATGGGTTCTAGGAACCTATTTCAGAGATTCACTTTGACAATAGTGAATATATTTACAGGGGTGATAAAGAAAACCTGAGTGGCTTGGCCACTCGGTCCTTTAGTGATATTATACAAGGTGGGGAAAAGAGGATGAATGAAGATGTAGGAATGTTTTCGACTAACCCAAGAAGAAAAGAGAGGAAGGATTATTCTTACCTACTGCGTCCAGTGAATACCAGAGCTTCATCTAAGTGAGATCACGGGGTGATCCTTGCTTTCAAGAAAGATAGCATATCTAAGGTGTCTTGTCCAAGGAATCCCTATTTGGATCAAATGTGGAGTTGGGACCATAGTGATAATCTCTAGAGGTAGTATAATCCAACTTTTAAATGGAAATCGACCACTGCGGAGGAGGAATCTTGTGTCCGGTGTGGTGACGAGTATGGTTATTATGATTGGCAGTGGTTGTGTTGGTATGTTCTTGTTGTTTGATTTCGTTCTCTTTGTGTGTGGTTTGTGTTGGTTGTGATCGTGTTCTGTTTTCATTTTCCCCAATGTGACTCATGGTTTCTCACTTTTCCTAAAAGTGTTTGAAAATAAAAATTAATTTTCAGTATGAACATATCCCAATATATGAAAAATAAAATTAAAATACATATAGTAAAAGGAGTGTTTGATAAAAGATGAGTGTAGAATATCCCTTACATAGATGTGTGACTCCAAAGGGTTGGGAGAGGATTCTTGGGATCTTGTGGGAACCTTGGGGGGACTATAGGGATTAGGGGGAATATTTTGTTATATATTTAAGAGTTTTATTGATGATAAAATGGAGTTTGGGTGGGTTTTTTAGGACATGGGGATTTCTTTATTATTTTGGTTTGGGACACTGCACAATAAAATATTCAAAACCATAAACCATCCCACAGTTTTTTTCCCATGGTTTCAAGAAAAGGAGAGTTTTATACCTTATTTTATAAGGTTAAAGGCTGATGATATTAAAATAATACCCTTGATTATGTGGAGGTGAGTCACACATTCAAGGAAAAGATTTTAATATCATATAATATTTTATATGTCTTAGAGGATTAACTAAGGCTTTATAAAATAAATTAAATAATCCTAAAATTAAATTATTTTAAAGTAAAACATATATTTGGCCGAATATACCTTTAATATTATTTATTACATCATTATTGGGCCATTATGATGTTATAAAACACACTATATTTATATGGTATTTAATTTTTATCCAAAAAATTTGATAGGCCTTGAAAATTAAGAAAAATTCACTATTGGACAACTTCAAAATCAAAATTCCAAAAATAATATTCATTTCATATAAATAGTTTTATAAATAGGTGAATTTCTACTTTTAAAATAAAAACTAGGATTTTTTTGAAAATTGAAAGGTTTAAACAAAAACAGTTTTCAAATATTAATAAAAATTAAATTTCAATTCATAAAAATTATATGATCATTTTTATTTAATAAAAATTATATAGTAAAATTATATAATCAAAATATTATTTATTCTAAAAATTCAATAATTCATGAAAATAAATTCTTTGATTGATATTTAAAAAAATCAATTTCGATTTTATCATATAAAAATATAATTCTTATCAAAATAATTACCAAATCATTTTTAATGTAAAAACAATAAGGAATAGATATAATAATCATTTATAGAGTAAAAAATAAATAATAGATATAATAATCATCTATAATTAAAAGTATTGTTTTTATAACACTATTTATTTATAATAACATTATTAGTTAAACCTTCCTTTAATATAATAATTTATATATTTCAGAAAAGTAATTTTTTTGCTAAAAATAAATTTATCAAATTCAAAATAATTTTTAATAAAGACTATTATCAGAATAGAATTTATGGAATATGACTTAAATTTCTAAAAAGGGATTACTTAATAAGTAACTAATACCTTGTTACATAACCACTCAAATCAACCGCATATGACCTAAGGGTAAGGTATGCGATGGTAATAGACTCTTGGGGTGGCTCTGATAACATCTCCCTAGTGGTGATTTCCACCAACATGAAATTCTCCCATAGGCGATATTTTTCACTCTTAACATGTTGAAGCCTAGCTTGGGCTTGGTTTAGATCAAAGCACATGGATGATACCTCATTCCCTAGTTCCAACAAATGGGCTTCGTATGGCACAATTCTACTGGTAGAGGCCACCGACTCTTCTTTATGAATTAATTTTCCATTGTCATTTATACTTAAAATCAATAATTATAATGTTAAATTTATTATTGTGTCCTAAGTTCATATTTTTCATTAGTAATAATTGAACAACGATCACATAGTGGTCGAAAATGATAGTTACATTTCAATTTATACTCATATAGTTTTAATGAATGTGACATAGTAAAATATAAATTTTCAGGAAACAAAATATTATTCAAAAGTTTGGTTTGTTACATTCTTACCCCCTTAATAAATTTCATCCCCCAAATTTCTTTTTACATATTAAGGTGAAAATAGGTGAGGGTACTTCTCTTTTATCTTTTCAATGAGGTCATAGATTCTTCATATTAGCTCTTCCTTAAAGTTGAAAGGCTTCATGCGTCACAATGGTACCTAAAGATATTTTCAAAATCATCTACAAACTCTACCCAAAAACACCTCAATAGTATTTCTTTATATCTATGGAAGCAACATTAATTCATTAAAAATGTATTTATCATATATAATTTGGAAATATCTTCTTGAAATTGTTTTTTATAAAAAACATATGACTGATTCATCTTCAAATATTTCAAAATAGTTTTTTGGTATATCAGTTTTGGTATTTCCTCAAAGATATAAATCTATAATTTGATACATATAGGATGATTAGAGGTCTCCCCATTTTTAATCATCTAGAAAATCATTTAGTGCTTCATCATTTTGAAACAAAGAGAATAATTTGAAAAAAAAACCCGGTGGTACTTTCCACACATGGCATGGTAAGAAAGTAGAGAGCGCAAGATTATACAATACACGGTACTTGATCCTTGAAATAACTGTGAAATTATATAAGTTTTGGATACCTTATAATGTTTATTTTCACTTAACATGGTTATTTGAAAATGATTCAAATTAATCTGAGAATGAATTCAGAATAATCTTTCCAAGTAGTTCTTCTGTAAGAGAGTTTATATTTTTTCGTGATCTTCCTCCTTCCATATTTTGACTAAGAAAAAGAAAATATAATTTTGGGGTTTGAATACAAAGATAATAAGAATGTAAAAAATAAAACAATGAACATATAAGGATAAAATTGTATATGAATAGTGTATCTTATCTTGTGATACCCTAAGTTATAATCTAGGTTATCCATAATATATTTCATAACATATATTCTTATGGGTATTTTATTTGGTTATATTAATAATTGTTTGTAATGAGATTATGAAAAATAAAATCTTTATTGAAAACTTATTTTACATGACCACTTCATTCCTTCGTACTAAACATTGCATGGTTTAACCTGATGATATACATAAGAAAAGGGTAATCTATAAATCCCAATAAGGGAATAAACATGGAATAACATGAGGATAAAAATAATTTTCAGAAAAGGAAAATCAGAAAGTAATAAAGGAACATGAATAATATGTTATGATTTAGAATGATAATCATAACACGAAAATGTTTTAACAACTTAAAACACTACATTATAAACACAAGTCAATGCTAATTTTTCCATCATAAAGACGTCATATAGAGATTCATACAATGGGTTGATGGGAGATAAATCGGTATATCATCATTTATAAATGAAATGGAATGTAAGGGGATCATATAACATAATATATGAACATATGAAATGAATGTTTTGATGCATATTATAAAATAAGTTCTTGGATGGAAATGAAAAGAGAGAAATCCATTATGAATCTTTGGAATAGTAATGGGTTTACTTTAAGGATCATAGGGGGGATTAATGTGAGTGAAAGGAATATCTCATAATTTAAAAATAAAATTGAAAATAATAGTGTCATGTAACATTATATCCCAACATAGGGAAAAAGGAAAATAAAAGATAGAACATGAAAGGAATTCTTCATAAAAGAGGAGGGTGGAAGATCGCTTACAAAGATGTGTGACTCCAAAGACTTGGGATAGGCTTATTTGGATCTTGGGGGTGCCTTGGTGAGACACTACAGAGTATAGGGAAAATATCGGTCTATCTAGAAATACTTTTAGTGAAGAAAAATGGAATCTTGGGTGAGTTTATATTGGAAAGGTGGGGGATTTCATTATTATTTTGGTTTTGGACACTCCAAAATATAATATTCAAAACCACAAACCATACCATGGTTTTCCTCATAGTTTCTAGAAATAGGGAGTTTTCAAAATTATTTTATAAGTCAATGGGATGAATATATTAAAATATTTCCCTTACTTATGTGGAGGTGATTCATACTTTCAAGGAAATGATTTTAAAATCATAAAATATATTATATGTTTTGGAGGATTCACTAAGGCCTTATAAAATAAATAAAGAAACTTTAAATTAAATTATTTTAAAGGAAAAAATTTATTTGGAAGAAGATACATTTTATAGTATTTATTACATCGTTATTGGGTCATTATGATGTCATATAACACACTATATATTTATATGGTATTTCATTTTTACTCAAAAATTCTACTGTCTCAGAAAATTATGAAAAAATCATTGTTGGATAATTTTGAAATCCTGAATCTAAAAATAATATTCATTTTATCTAAATAATTCTATACATATGAAAATTTTCACATTTAAAATAAAAAATGACATTTATTGAGAATTGAAAAGTTTTGAAAAAAATAGTTTTTAAACATTAATAATAATTACATGTGACTTCATAGATATAATATGATCATTTATATTTAATATAAGTAATTTAATAATATTATTTTATTAGAATATTATTTATTTCAAAAATCCATTAATTCATAAAAATATATTTCTTAATTGAGTTTGACTATTAACCAAAAATACTATTTGTGCTTTAAAAATCATTTACAAGATAACAATAATAGAATGAATGTATATTCAGTATTCTATACAAAAAAAATGTACATAATCATAATTCTAGGGCCATGTAATGACCCAATAGTTTATGAATAAAATTCCATTACTTTTAAATGACTTACAGATATTGAAGACACGTGTACTTCTCTCTTTTTTTATTATATACAATTGGATTTAAATGACCATTTAGTATCATTACCATTGATAATATAACCATTTAATAGTGATCACTTGATTAGTATAAATATATGGTTTTAAAAAATACTTTTTATATAGACAAAATAATTGATGGCCTTAACCAGTAGTATCATTCCTTACGAATCCAATTTATCATAGCTTCTGAGGGAGATAGTATTTATAGGATTTTCCCAAGACAAAGCCCAAGCCAGAAGGGGATCTCATAATTTATAAATCAAATAGAATGTTAGAGGATATTTAATAACATATACCAAAATAAGAAAAAATGAAATTTAAATACATAACATGAAAGAAATGCTTGATAAAAGGGGAGGGTGGAAGATCCCTTACGGATGTTCAGCCTAGTAACGGGTGGTCTTAAACGATCATAAGGGGGATTAAGCAGAGATAAATGAATACCATATCATTTATACCTAAAATTGACAGTAATAAGGTATGTAAGAACATATCCCAAATAATGAAAATTAAAATTAAAAGGCATGACATAAAAGAGGTGCTTGAAGAAAAAGGAGAGGGGAGATCCATTACAGAATTTCAACAAAGTAAGAGGTGGGATTAAAGGATCATAGGGTGTATTGATGGGAGTGAAATGAAGATAACATCATTTATATGTCAAATTTACAGTATGTAGGTATTGAATAACATATCCCAAATCAATAAATTTTAAATTAAAAGGCATGACATAAAAATGCGCTTGATGAAAAAGGAGAGAGGGATATCTCTTACTTGTATATGTGACTCCAAAGGATTGGGAGAGTGTTATTTGGAGCTTGTAGGAACCTTTATAGGACTCTAGGGATTAGGGGGAATATGTTTCTCAATCCTTAAGGAGTTTTAATAAAGTGAAATGGGATTTTAGGTGAGTTTATATAGGAAAAGAGGGGGGTTTCTTTATTATTTTGGTTTTGGTCACTACATAATAAAATATTCAAAACCACAAACTATATCATTGTTTTTCCCATGTATTATAGAAAATGTGAGTGGTATACATTTTTTATAAGTATAAGGTCCGTAGATATTAAAATATTGTCCTTTATTATGTGTAGGTGAGTCACACTTTCAAGGAAATGATTTTAAAATATTAAAATATATTATTTGTTTTGAGGATTCACTAAGGATTTATAAAATAAATCAAATAAAAATAAAATTGCATTATTTTATATTAAAAAAAAATATATGTACTAATATACCATTTATAGTATTTATTACATCAATACTGGGCCATTATGAAGTCATAAAACACATTATTTATTTATATGGTATTTAATTTTTTCCAAAAAATTTGATTATCTCAGAAAATTATGAAAATTTTATCATCGGATAATTTTAACATCCTTATTAAAAAATTAATATTAATTTTTTTTAAATAATTTTTTAAATATTTTAATTTTCATTTTTAAAATAAGAACCGACATTTATTGAAAATTGATGGTTTTTGAAAAAAACAGTTTTACATCTTAATAAAAAATTAAATTTGACTTCATAAAATTTATATAATCCTTTATATTTAGTAAAAGTAATTTATTAATAATATTTTATAAAAATATTATTTATTTCAAAAATCAAATAATTCATCAAAATATATTTTGGAATTGAATTTGAATAATTACTGAAAATACTATTTGTGTTTTAAAAATCATTTACAAGGTAATAATAATAGAATGAAAGTATATTAATTATTATATAAAACAATAATGTGAATAATCATAATGTTAGGGTCTTGTCACATATCTCATTATTGCACAAGCATATTCCTTAAGAGTAAGGTGTGTGATGGTGGGGCTTTCAAGGGGCTGTTCCGTGAACATGGTTTGGGCCATGATTTCGATGATCTTGAACTAACATCATAAAAGGTTTCCCTCATACATAATAAATTGTATCTCAACTTGGGATTAGTCAAGGGAAAATCCCAAAAATGACATCTCCTTCAAAAGATCTATTAAATGGGGTTCATCAGAAATAATCCTACTAGTTTCTGTCACCACTTCCATTTTCTATGTCAAAAGGATTTTTTAAAACCCTATATTTATAATATTCAAGTGATCATTGTTCAAAAAGTATATTATCAACGGTAATGATACATAATGTTCATTTAAATCCAATTGGATATAATAAAAAAATATTTTCAGGTGTCTTATATATCTATAATACATTTAAATGAAAAGGAATTTTATTCATAAATGATCAATTCGTTACAACCGGCCACCTAAGAAAGAGCTACCCGCAATCAAGTGATTTATATGAAAAAGGCCTCTTTCATTTAGTGGATTATAAGATCCTTTAATCTTGGAGTAATAGATCAATTCCATTGAAATAATATTATCTATCCTTTAATGTTCTGAACAAGAGAAGGTTCTCTTGGATGTTTATCAAATGGATGGTGAAGCTGATCAATGGTATAAATTGATAAAGAATATAGAGCATTTGGAAGAGAACAATGAAATGGAGTGGGAGAAATTCTAGAAAATGTTTTTTGATAAATATTTTCCTCATACCCTCCATCTTAAGATGGAAAGATATTTCCTTGAACTCAAGAAAAAGGATAAATAACTGATTGGGGTGTACGAGGAAAACTTAACAATACTTGAGCGATATTCCTCTGGTTTTTTCATTACCATATAATGAAAGGGTGACCTCTTATCTTGTGGGATAAATCCTAGACTACAAAATGCCTTAGAAATCCATGGAATTGATAGCTATGAGGAAATTGTCCAATGTGCCCTCGATGATGAGTTTATGATTGGTGAATCTCAAGGGTATCATGTGGATAATACGCAGAAAGTTGAATTTAATTTTGTCAGTCTAATGGATAAATCCAATGGTGCTAAGAAATTATGGCACCCCACTTGTCAATGTTTTGGAAAGAAGCACGCCCGAAATTTCATAAGGGGAAAAGGAAATGATTTAGATATTGAAGAGAAGGGTACATGGATAATGATTTCTAATAGGATAAACCCACTAATGTGATAGAGGATAGTAACACTACGTTCAATACTCAACGTGTTTTTTATTGCTACAACTACAAGGAATTTAAGAACATTGAGAAATAGTACCATAAGACATGGGTTTTTTGAGGCAACCAACAACCTCTAAGGCAGCAAGGGAGGGCTTTTTCCATCACTACCACTGAGGTGAATCCTAAAAAAGAAGTGGTGATAGGTACTCTAGTTATTCATTCACTAATAGAGAATGTAATTTTTTAATTTGTTTCTACACATTATTTTATATCCCAAAAGTCTAGTATAACAATAAAAAACCACCATAAATAATGGAAGTAGAGATGCTGGTGAAAATGGAAAATGGGTCAATTATTTCATCCCATGAATATGACTCCTCCCCTGTCACAATTTGTGTATTTAACTTCCCAAAAAACCTTGTTATACATCCCTTGGTGGAATTTTTCCTAATTATGGGAATGGATTGGCTTTTCCAATATAGAGCCAGCATAAATTGGAATGAGAGGGAAATCACTCTCCATATTGTGAATTGACCCCCAAATCTATATAATTAAAAGGAGTAGGATGAATCTTCCTTGGAACCATAATCCCAAACATGGATATTAATTTACTATGAGAATGTGTATCTTGTTCAGATGATTTAGTCTAATGAAGGAACTATCCTTGAAGACATGCCAATTGTGAGGTAATTTTCTGATCTGTTTCCCAAGGAATTGTCCAGTCTTACTCCTAGAAGAGATGTTGAATTCTTTATTGATCTTATACATGGTGAATTTATAATATTCAATACTCCATATACAATAGTTATTGTAGAACTTGAGGGGAAAAATAAATGACTACAGTAGAATATGGATAAAGGGTTTATACACCCATGTGATTAACCATTGTGTGTAGTAGTCCTCTTCACCAATAAGAAGGATTAGTCAATGAACATTTTCATTGATTATCATGAACTCAAAAAAATCACAATAAAGAAAAAGTATCCTTTACCCTGAATTAATGACTTTTTAGATTAGATACATGGAGAAAAATACATATCCAAGGTGGATCTATGGTCAGGATATTACCAAGAAAGGTTGAAGGAGGTTATTCCCAAGACAACTTTTCATTCAAGGTACTGGCATTATGAGTTCATAATGATTCTATTTAGACTCACAATTATTCCAGAAATCTTTATGGACATGATTAATAGAGTCCTTATAGATTACCTTGAGAAATTTGTTTATTATTTATAGATGATATTTTTATATACTCCAAAACCGAGGAGGATCATGAAGAGTATCTGAGAAGTATGCTATAACCCTTGAGAAAGGATAAGATCTAAGAAAATTACTGCAAATGTGAGTTCTAATTTAAGGAAGTCTCATTCTTGTGGCATACCATAAAAAACAATGGGATATTTTTGGATCCTTCCAAGACAAAGGCAACCAAGGGATGATCAAGGCCAACATCTGTGACAGATATCCATAGATTAATTTAGTTAACTGGATATTTTTACCAATTTCTGAGAAATTTCTCATGAATATCCAACCCTCTTACCAAGATAACTCGGAAGGGAGTCAAGTTTACAGGGAATGATAAATGTGAAGAAATATTCATAGAGTTGAAAAAGAGGCTTATCACTGCCCCTGTGCTCACAATACTCACAAGTGGTGATCGTATAGTAATCTTCAGTGATGCTTCAAAAAAGGGATTGAGATGTGTGTTGATGAAAAATGAAAAATTCATTGCATATGCCCCAACACGGTTGAAAATTCCGGAGAAAAACTATCCCACTCATGATCTGAAGATAACGTCTATACTCATTACATTGAAAATCTAACAACATTATCTATTTTGGGAGAAGTGTGAAATATATATATATATATATAAAGCCTCAATTATATATTCAATGTTAAAGAGATGAATATGTTCCAATGAATAGGGATAGAGCCTATCAAGGATTATGATTTCTCAATCCACTATCATCATGGGAAAGCATATAGGGTAGAGGATTCTCTAAGTTGAAAATAACCAATAATTATATCATTGATAAGAGTTTAAAACGATCCAATATTATAATATTTGATGAATATAGATATGGTAATCATAAATAAGGGAACACCATTAATCCATTAACAAATTACTATTCAACCATCTCATTTGGAGATAATAAAAGATTCTAAAATTTTTATGATGGAATATAAAAGAAAGTGGAAACTATCATAAAAGGTAAATACTCAGAGTTCAATGTTAATGTAGACAGAATTGGGAGATCTGGGTGGAGGCTATGCATTCCATAAAATCCTAAGTTAACAAAATCACTTTTGGATGATGCACATAGTTCGAATTTCTCCATTCACCCAAGAAACACAAATATGTATCAAGATCTTCGAGAGCACTATTTGTTGGATAACATGAACAAAGAGACTAATGAATATACATCAAAGTGCTTCATATGTCAGCAAGTGAAGGATTAATGATATAATTATAAGGGGATGGTGCAACCGTTTTCCATAAAAACATTGAAATGAGAAGACATCCCCATGTACATTGTTATCGGACTTCTGAAGACTCCCAAATGAAACAATGATTTTTGGGATGTTGTGGGTTTTCTTACCAATATTGTACACTTCATTGTGATTTGAGAGGATTTATCACTAGATCAACTAGAATATATTTACATTAGAAATGTGTTGTGGATGCATGGATTATCACAATCCATTGTGTCTGATCGAGACCCAAGATTCACCTCTACATTTTGGAAAAGTATTTAGTATGATCTAAACACTAAGATGAACATTAATACGTCTTATCATCCTCAAACTGATGGCCAATATGAGAAAACTATCCAAACACTTGGGGGCATATTGAGATCTTTCTTAGTGGAATTCAAAGGAGGATGCGAACAACATATTCCTTTGGTGGAGTTCCCTTACAGGAAAAGTTTCCATTCAAGCATCCAAATGTCCACTTATGAAGCCCTTTAGAGGAAGAGGTGGATAACCCCAAAATGTTGGGACGAAGTTGGAGAAAAAAACATCTAGGTCCAAAAATGGTCGAAGAAATGGCGGAGAAGGGTAATACTATCCAACAACACCTTAAAGCTGGTCAAAGTTGACAAAAGAGCTATTATGATAATTTTCGATGTGACCAAGAGTTTGATGTCAGAGACATGGTATTTCTCGATATATATCCGTGGAAGAGAGTGATTAAATTTGGGAATATGGTAATGCTTAGTTGAAGGTACATCATCCCTTTTGAGATCCTTGATCAAATCGAAGTAGTGGCCTATTAACTATCACTCCCACCAAACATCTTTTAAGTACATGATGGATTCTATGTATCCCTATTAAAAAATTACATACCAGAACAATCACATGTATTCAATCTAGAGGTGGTACCATTGGATAATGACCAAATTAAAACACTACATCATAAACATAATTCAAAGCTAAACTGAAAAGACTTCATTGTGGACTAATGTCCCATAAAAGAATCAGGTAAAACCTTATCCCAACACGAAATATCATGATACTAAAAATTACCCAATGCATTGGAGCATTATCTGGGTGTACCCTTCATAATCATTTTAATATCATGCTTAATTTTTCCAGATATATCAAATAACATGGATTAATTCATCATCATCATTTATTAAATGATCAAGGAAAATAGAAAAAATACATGTAAGTTATCAATCAAAAAGTATATGTTCATAAATTTGAATACCATTGATAGAGGAATGAGTATGGTATTCACTACACAATGATTTTGGAATATAAAATCATGATGCAATTTCAGCAGCATAACAGCACCATATAGAAATTCACAAAATTGGTTGATGAGAGAGAAAGGGTCTCTCAAAAATTATACATGAAATGGATAGTAAGGGGATCTTGTAACATAATATACGTACATATAAAATGGAATTAATATTCATAATATAAAATAATTAATTTAATGGAAATGTGAAGAGAGAAATCCCTTACGGAATTTCAGCATGGCAATGGGTGTATATATAAAATCATGGATGGATTAATGAGAATGGAGGGAATATATCATTATTTATAAATCAAATAGACATTAAGTAGATTTTTTATGAACATATCCCAACATATGAAAATTCAAATAAAAAGGCATATTACAAAAGGAGTACTTCATAAAAGAGGATAGTGGAAGATCCCTTACAAAATTTCGGCATAGTAATGGGTGGGATTAAAGGATTTTAGTGGGATTAATGGGTGTGAAAGGAAGATACTATCATGTATAAATAAAATGAATAGTAAGGAGATATTTAAAAACATTTCAAAAATTATTAAAAATGGATATTAAAAGGCATGACATAAAAGTGGTGCTTGAAGAAAAAAGGAGGGAGGGAGATACCTTACCGAATTTCAGTATAAGAACGACTTGTGTATGAATTCAAATGAGGGAGAATAAATGATACCTCATTGAAATAATAACAAATATAGAGTAGTTAATTGATCATAAAATGACGAAAATATAACCAATTTAAATTATAAATACTAATTTCGAACAAGGTTCTTGAATTAAAATGAAGAGAGAAAGGTGATGACCTCTTACGAAATTCCAGCATGATGACAGGTGTATATAAAGGATTGATGGATTAATGAGAGGTAAATAAATCTATGATTATTTATAAATCAAATGGAATTTATGGGGAGTATGTATGAACATATCTCATCATATTAAAATTGAAATTAAAAGACATATCATAAAAGGAGTTCTTGATAAAAGTGAAGAGTGGAAGATCCATTACATGGATGTGTGACTCCAAGGGTATGGGAGAGGCTTCTTGTGATCTTGGGGTGCCTTGGGAGGACTCTAGGGAGTAATTTGTATATTTTGGTATAGCTTAAAATAGTTTTAGAGAAGATAAATGCGATCTTGGGTGGGTTTATATAGGAAATGAGGGGGATGTCTTTATTATTTTGGTTTTGGATACTACACAATAAAATATTAAAAACCCCAAACCTTCCCATGGTTTCTAGAAACATGGATTGGTATAAACTATTTTATAAAGTTAAGGGTATAATATATTAAAATATTTCCCTTGTTTATGTGGACATGAGTAATATTTCCAAGGAACTTATTCTAAATTCTTAAAATATATTATATGTTTTGTAGGATTCGTTAAGGATTTATAAAATAAATCAAATAAACATAAAATTTCGTTATTTTAAGAAGAAAAAAACATATATTTTGATGAATATACCTTTTATAGTATTTAATACATCACTATTCGTTAATTATGATGTCATAAAACACACTATATATTTATATGGTATTTAATTTTCACCAAAAAATTCGACTCTCATAGAAAATTATGAAAAATTCAACATTGGATAATTTTGAAATCCTCATTCCAAAAATAATATTTATTTCATCTAAATGATTTTTTATATATTTTCTTTTTTACTTTTTTAAAAAAAATTATTGAAAATTGACAGGTTTTGACAAAAACCATTTCCAAACCTTAATAATAATTACATTTGAGTTAATAAAGTTATTTAGATAATTTATATTTATTAAAATTAATTTAATAATAATGTTCTTTTAGAATATTATTTATTTGAAAAATAAAATAATTCATAAAATATATTTCTTAATTGAATTTTAATATGAACAAAAAAATACTATTTGTTCAATAAAAATCATTTACAAAGTAACAATAATAGAATGAAAGTATAGTGATTATTCTTTACCAAAATGGGGAACATATTCCTAATTATAGGGTCTTGATACATATCCATTTATTACAGTAGAATATTCCCCAAGTCTAAGGTGTGCGATGGTGGGGCTTTTATGGGGATGTTCGATGAACATGGTTTGGGTCGTGATCTTGATGAGCTTGAACTTCTCCCAAATACATTTTCTATCATGCTTAAGTTATTGGATCTCGTCTTGGGATTAGCCTAGGGAAAAGGATAGAAATTCTATATCCCTTGGAATCTCTGATAAATGGTATTCATAGGAAATGATTATATTGGTTGAGGCTACGACTTCCTTTGTCTATGTAGAAAGGATTTATTAAAACCTTATATGTATACTAGTCATGTGATCAATATTTGATGGCTATATATACAACATTTGGAAAATCAACTTCGGTCATTCATATTGAAATAAAAAATTCACTTGAAAATCTTATAATAATTCAAAATAAATTATCTAAGTCACCTTGGTTCATATCATGAATTCTCAATTCACTCCCGAGACGTGGTGTACATAGTCCCATTATGGATTATGTTCATTCCCTAATCCATAATGTGCTTGGAATAAACCTACTACACACCATAATGTGCTTGGGATAATCCTCCCGTGCAATGTGATGTTCTTAGGATAAATCTCTAGTACACCATACATGACATATCATGATATTAACACATTACCAAATACATTAGAGCACTATAAGGGTTCTCCCTTTATAAACATTTCATTATAATACATCCTAGTGAGAATTTTGGGATTATAACTTATATTTTTTCGTTATGAGGACCATGAAATTTCTTTTAAACCATGATATTTGAAAACCAATTCATAAAAGAACCTTCTAGATTATACTTGTATCCCCATAAAATTATTTTTTCATTAAAATATATAATTATACTTTTATGTACATGTATGTAATAGTTTTTCATAAAAGATACATATATAAACATTTATTTACATAAAAATTAGTGTTTGAAAAAAACAAGATTTCGTACTCTTGAATATGAATATATATATATATATATATTGATTAAAAATAACAATAACACTTTTACATAAAATGACATAATCAAATATCTTCATATATTTACATATATAATCATCAAAAGTAATATATATACATATACCTATGTGTGTGTGTATATATTTGTTCAAATACACGTCTTAATTAAAACTACTTCATATGAAATGATGTATATATAGGAATATATTTATATATATACGAATATATATAGGAATATATATATATATGTGGTTATTATTTTTATACATCCACTTATTTTGAAAAAATTTGATAACCTTCCTTGTAATCTAAGAGAATAATTAAAATTCAAGTAACCATTATTTTAATTTTTTTAAAGAGAGTTCCATTATAATATGTAACTTTAATAATTCCATGATATGTATATATGTTTATAAATACATACATATATATATATATACATACATTTAAGACATATTAATTTTGAAATAAGAATATCATTTCATGTATGTAAAGGAGACCATCTAATGTTCTTCACAAATTAAAAAATAATTTTAACAACAAGAATATTTTTCATGAACCAAAAAAATTAAAAATTTAATACTCAAGATGAGACATTAAATAAGAACAAATAAATGATCATATTTTCATCTAGAAAATAATCAAAATACTATTATGAAAACTCTGCTGATAGATCATAAACATTTGAATAAAAAGGTATCAAATTCATATATAGTTTCAAAAATTTAAGCACAACTTTAACCAAATTCATCTTTCCATCATAATGACATAAGAAAAATTATTTAAAAAACCATAATGTAAACATTGGTAAATTAAAAATAAGGCCTAATATATCTAAAAAATTATTAAATTTCTTGAACTGTTTGAGAAACATTTCTATGAAAATGTTCAAAATGGATGAATGCCTGAAAAATGAACCATTTTCTTACTATAAAAATAATTATCTGAACAATTAAGTAATTCCACAAAGTGGTTAAAACCAATTTTCATAAAATACATGAGTTTCAGAAAACACCTAAATATATTACGTAAAATAAAATTTATTACCATGTAGATGATCTTCACAACAATTTATTGCATAATGAGTATGGTTCAATATAACTAATAAATTTGAGAGAACTTAGAAAATACAAGACTAGTTTTATAAAAATTGAAACCCTTACCTTACAAATGATTACAATACTTTTTAATCGGGAAATGAATTTCATAGCAAGGATAATTAAATACTATTGATAATTTTTTAAAATACAAGAACCCTTTATAAAGAAATTGAACCCAGTTACCTCGTAGATGATACTAATACATTGAAATAGGGGGAAAACAATTACACAGCTAAAAAAAATTGTTAGTGAAAGAAAAAATTTATTTGAAAGTATTCTACACAATAAAATCCCGTTACAATATGAATCAAAGTTGTGCATATTGTTCCTCAGGTCCAACAGAACTAAGGTAAACAATAGTTTCACTGAAGAAGTTTCCACACCTTCTTTTCTATTTCAACAACATTTCCCCTTATATATAGATAACGAACACCCCAAATGGTATTCATAAGTAGATCTGTGTGAACATACTAAAGACAAGGAATCTCTAATTTCCCATTAAATGACCCTAATTCAAACTGTAGTAGAGGAACCAAAAGACAAAAAATGAAAATACCAAAAACCCTTGTCGGTTTGTCTACACCCTTGAAATCTGACACACCTTCAAGTCAGTTGATTCCTTAGAGAGTTGTTCCATAAGAAAAATTACATATGAACCCATTTGAGTCACTAACGAGGGTAGGAGGTTGATCGACCACCAGTTGGCTTAGTACATAGGCAGTCATCCCTTGGATGGAGGAATCAGAAAGGGGGTAGCTCGGTGTGAAAGATGATGGAAGAGGACCTATAGTCGGTACTAAGGGGTCATGAGTGAGAGATGAATTCAAGAGTTGTAGGACGACTAATTACTGTTAGAGGGAGGAAGATGAATATGGTAGGGGTGTGTCGGGTTAGATCCCCCACAAACAAATTCCATATTATTATTATTTTTAATAATCATATTATATTATAATTATTTTTTCTTATTTTTCTTATAAATATATTTATATATATATTTCTGTACAAGCATACATATTTATACTAATTGATCAACCAATATTTTCCATTTAAATGTAAACATATTACCTATTATATAATTTTTATCCAAACAATAATATTCATTTATATATTATGTGATTATAAATTTCTTAGAATTTATTTTATCAACTTATTTAATTTTAAAAATAATATCTTTCATATTTTGTTTTGTTTCTAATTATGTTTTTTAATATATATATATATATATATTTGTAATATGAGTTATAATTTAACAATAAAGTTTGTTTTATATAAACATTCATGTATTCCAAAATGTTTATAAGGTTTTTATAATTAAATTTTATTAATCTATATTGAATTTAATGAACATACATGCACGTCCCTAATCAATAAGTATGTGTTCAGAAATTTGAATACCATTGATAGATAAATGGGTATGGTATTCATTACAGAATGATTATGGTATGGGAAATCATGATGTAATTTTTTAAGCATAACAATGTCATATGGAAATTCATAAAATGGGTTGATGAGAGAGAAACTGGGCCTCTCATAATTTAGACATGAAATGGATAGTAAGGGGGAAATGGAATAGCATTCCCCAACATATGATATTTTAACATATAAGTAGTAACATAATAATGCAACTTGATGAATAATGAGAAAGAATAAGAAAACTTGGGAAATTTAAGAATTGTAATAGGTGTAAATAAAAAATCATAGAGAGTTAATGAGAGTGAAAAGAATATCTCATCATTTATACATAAACTGTATAGTTAGGTAACCATGAGAATTAATATCCCAACATAATAAAAAAGTAAATTTAAAATACATAACATGAAAGGAATGCTTGACAAAAGTGAAGGTTTGAAGGTCTATTACTGAATTTCGGTGTACTAATGGGTGTATTTAAAAGATCATAGGGGGATTAATGAGAGTGAAAGGATTATCTCATTATTTATAAATAAAATGGATATTATGGGGATCATATAATATCATAACCCAACATATAAAAGTGGAATTTGTGAAGCATAATGTAAAATAGGTTCTGGAAAGGAAAAGAGAATAGAGAAATACCTTACGGAATTTTGGCATTGTAACGAATTAGGTAAGGGTCCAAATGGGGGAGTATAAATTACCCCTCGCTGAAATAACATCAAATGAAAATTATTTAATTGATTATTAAAGGATTAAAATATAACCAATTGAAATTAAAAATACTAGTTTTCAATATGGGTCATGAATTGAAAGTTAGGAAAGTGAGAATCCCTTAAAGAAATTGTGACTTGGTAACGGGTGTATATAAAGTATCATGGATGGATTAAGGAGAGTATAAAGTAAGATATAATTATTTATAAATAAAATTTACAGTAAGAAGATTATTTATGAACATATTCCAACATATGAAAATTGAAATTAAAAGACATGTCATAAAAGGAGTGCTTGATAAAAGATGAGAGTGGAAGATCCCTTACTTGGATGTGTGACTCAGAAGACTTGGGAGAGACTTCTTATAAGATTGAGGGAACCTAGGAAGGATTCTAGGGAGTAGGTGGAAGATGTTTTTTGAGCTTGAAGTAATTTTAGTGAATAGAAATGATAGCTTGTGTGTGTGTATATATAGGAATTGGGGGGGGGGGGGTTGATTTTGGAAATTGCATAATAAAATATTAAAAACCCCAAACCATCCCATAGTTTATACCCACATTTTCCAAAATAGAGGTGTGGTATAAATTATTTTATATGGATAAGGGCTGAAGATATTAATATATTTTCTTTTCTTATGTGGATGTGGGTCATACTTTCTTGGATATTTCAAATCTTAAAATATTTTTTATGTGTAGGGGGGTTCATTATGGCTTTATAAAATAAATAAAATAGAATTAATATTTAATTACTTTAAAGGAAAAATTATATATTTTGTTTTAGATACCTTTTATAGTATTTATCACATCATTTTGGGCCATTATGATGTCATAAAACACATGACATATTTATATGGAATTTATTTTTTAGCCAAAAATTCGACGTTAATAGAAAATTTTGAAAAGTTCACCATTACATAATTTCAAAATTCTGATTAAAAAAATTATATTCATTTTTTCTATATATTTATCTAGATATTTTTTATTTTAAATTTTAAAATAAAAATTGACATTTATTAAAAATTTATGTGTTTTGACAAAAACAGTTTTTAGATTTAGTAAAAGTTATATTTGACATCATAAAAATTATATGATAAATTATATTTAATAAATATTATTTTATAATAATATTTTATTAAAATAATATTTAATCAAAAAATTCATTAATTCAACAAAATAAATTCATTAATTGAAATTAAAAAAATACAATTTCTATTTTATTATATACAAATATAATTCGTATCACACTGGTTACTGAATCATTTATAGAGTAAATACAATAAGTAATACATATTATCATAATTTATAATTAAAATGAGTGTTTTTATAAAACTATTTAATTATAATAATATTATTCATAAAACCTTAGTTTAATATAATAATTTATATATTTTTGAAAAGTACAATTTTACCTAAAATATGAATTTATCAAATTCATCATATTTTTAAGAATGACTATTCTCAAAATGGAATTTATGGAATAAGAATTTAATTTATAAGAAGTGATTACACAATAAATAAATAAAACCTTATTACATAATGCCTTATAACACCCACATATGACCTAAGGGTAAGGTGTGCGACGATGATAGAATCTTGTGGCGGCTCTTATAAAATCGCTTGAGTGGTGATTTCCACCAACTTTAATATCTCTCATAGGTGATTTCTTTCAAAATTAACATTTTAAAGCCTGAATTGGGAAGGGTCTAAAGTAAAGCCTAGTGACGCTACCTCCTTCCCGATCTCTGAAAAATGGTCTTTGTATGATACAATTCTACTTGTAGAGGCCATCAAATATTGTTTATAAATTAATTGTCTATTGTCATTTCAAGTTATAAACAATAATTATAAGGTTAAATTTATTATGTTTTCTAATGGTCATATTGAAAATTGGTCATAATTGACCCACAATCACATATTTATCAAAAAGTGATAGATACTTTCAATTTAAACTTATATAGTTTTAATGAGTGTGACATAGTAAAACATATATTTTTAGGAAAAAAATATTACACAAAAGTTCTAGTCATTACATTCTTATTCACTTAAGAAATTTCATAACAGAATTTTTTTTTACATACTAACGTGAAAATAGTTGAGGGTATTTCTCCTTCTTTTTAACGATTTCTTCAGTCTTCCCTAATAGATTATCCTTTAAGTAGAAAGGGTCCATGCATCACAATGGTTCCTTAGGATATTTTCAAAATCATCAAGATCCTTTACCCAAAAAAACCTCATGCCTCTTGTATTATATCTATAGAATCACAGATAAGTCATTAAAAGTTATTTATTATATATAATTTTGAAATATAATTCAACTTGTTTTTTATAAAAAAGTATCACTGATTCATCTTCAAATATTTCAAAGTAGGGTTTTGGTATATCAGTTTTGGTATTCTTCCAAAAAAAATATATAATTTGATAAAAATAGGATGGTTAGAGGACTCCATCTTTTTCACAATCTAGAAAATCATTATGTGCTTCATTATCTTGAAATAAAGAGAAGAATTTGAAAATAAACTAATGGTACTTCCCACTAGTAGCATAGTAAGAAAGTTGGCAGTGCAAGATTCTCCAATATTAGTTAGTTGACCCTTGAAATAATAATGAAATGATAGAGGTATTAGATACCACATAATGTTGTTTTCATGTAACATTGACATTTGAAAACGTTTCAAAGTCATCTAAGCATGACTTGATGATAATCATTCCTAGTACTTCTTTAGGAAGAGAGAGAAGAGATGTCTGTGATCTTCCTCCTTCTATATTTTAACAAAGAAAAAAAATAAAATTTGGGGGTTGAATACTTAGATAATAAGAATGTAAAAAGTTAAACATTGAAAATAAAATGATAAACATGTATATGAATAGTATTTCCTAACTTTTGATACCCTAACCTTCATTATAGGTTATCCATGATCTATTTGATAACATATATTCTTATGGGTATTTTATTTAGTTCCATTAATAATGGTTTGTAATGAGCTTATGAATTTACCATAACATATCCCCTTGGAGACATGGTATTCTTCCAGATATCTCCATGGAAGAGAGTCAAGAGATTTTGAAAGAATTGAATGCTTAGTCCAAGGTACATCCACAATTTTTAGATCCTTGATCGCATTAGAGAAATGACCTATCCACTAGAACTCTTACCAAACCTTTCTCAAGTACATAATGTATTCCATGTATCCCTATTAAGAACTTACCTACTATACCCATCACATTTACTATATCTATAGGTGGTACTATCAAATAATAACCATTCCTTTAAGGAACATCCAATGCAGATCATAGATCATAGAGAAACTTTTCTCCAAATTTAGATGACACCACTTGTCAAGGTGTTGTGTAGAAACAATAAGTTTGAATAAGAAATTTAGGAATAGGAGGAAGTGATGAAGCAAAGTTACCCTCATCTGTTTTAGTACGGGAAAAGGAAATTTCGAGGGAGAAATCTCTTAAGGGGGGAAGTTATAATGACCCTATCATTTATGAATAAAATTCAATTTCATTTAAATATCTTATGGATATAGAAGGCACATGAACTTATTTTTTTGATATCCAATTGGATTTAAATGATTGTTATGTATCATTACCATTGATAATATAGTCGTTGAGCAGCGATCATATGACTAATATATATAAAGGGGTTAGACAAATCCTTTTGATATAAATAAAAGATTTGATGTCCTAAACTAGTAGGATCGTTCCCTATGATGCCCATTTATTGGATCTTCTGAGTGAGATAGAATTTCTGGGATTTACTTATACATATCCCAATCCTAGATCCAAAAAATTAATCATGAGCCAAACTTTTTACGAGAGAAGTTCAAGATCATCGAGATAACGACCCAAACAAAGTTCTCCAACGACCCCATGAAAGCCCCACTATTACACACCTTACTCATTGGGTGTATGATTGTTTAATAAAAGGATACGTATAAAGTCCTAATCATTAAGAATATTTACATTACTTTTTTATAGAATATTTAATATACTTTCATTCTATTATTATTACTTTATAATTTTTTTTAAGGCACAAATAGTATTTTTAGTCAGTATTCAAATTAAATTAAGAAATCTATTTTCATGATTTAATAGATTTTTAAAATAAATAATATTCTAATTAAATATTAGTAATAAATTACTTTTATTAAATATAAATTATTGTATATTTTTTATAATGTAAAATGTAATTTTTATTAAGGTTTCAAAACTCTTTTAATCAAAATGTGTCGATTTTCAATAAATGTCTATTTTTAGTTTAAAATTAAAAATTCAAATATTTAAAAAATTATTTATATTAAATGAATATTTTTTTGGAATCAGGACATCAAAATTATTCAACAATGAATTTTTTATAATTTTCTGAGACACTTGAATTTTTTGGTGAAAATTAAATACCAAATAAATATATTGTGTGTCTTAGGACATCATAATGAACATATAATGATGCAATAAATACAATAAAAGGTATATAATGCAAAATATATTTTTTTTACTTGAAAATAATTTAATTGTAAATTTTATTTATTTTATAAAGCCTTAGTTAATACTCCAAAACGTGTAATATATTTTAATATTTTAAAATCATTTCTTTGAAAGTTTGACTCACCTCTACATAAGAAAGGGAAATGTTTTAATATCTTTAGACTGTATCCTTATAAAATAATGTGTACCTTCAATTTTTCTAGAGACTATAGGATGGTTTGTGGTTTTTAATATTTTATTGTGTAGTGTTAAAACACAAAATAATAATGAAATCCCCCTTATTCACTATATAAACCCACCCAATATTCCATTTTTCTTCACTAAAACTCATTGATTCTCATCCAACCTCTTTCACTTACTTTTTAGAGTCCTACCAAGGCACCCCATGCTTCCAGGTAGCCTCTCAAAAGCATTTTTAGTCACACATCCATGTAAGTGATCTTCTACTCTCCTCTTTTATAAAGAATTCCTTTTATGGTATGTATTTTAATTTCAATTTTTATATGTTGGGATATGTTCATAAATACTCCCCACACTATCCATTTTATTTATAAATAATTATATCTTCCTTTACACTCTCATTAATCCACTCATGATCCTTTATATACACCTGTTACTATGTCGAAAGTCTGTAAGGGATTTCTCACACCCCATACCCCTTAAAGCACTTATTTTATATTATGCACATTAAATTGGAATTCATATTTTGGGACATTATGTTCCAAAATACTCTTATTTTCTATTTCATGTAAAAATTATGAGATACCCCTATCTCTCTCATCAACCCATTTTTTGAATTTCCATATGGCTTCATTATGCTGTCGAAATTACACCACAAGTTTCCTTGCCAAAATCATAATGTAGTGAATACCATACCCATTACTCTATCAAGGATATAAACCTTTATAAACACATACATGTTTATTTATGTCTTAGATTTATAAATTCCACATTCCTTGATCATGGAATAAATGATGATGTTGAATGAATTTTTGCTGTATGATCTATGTGGCACACCTAAGCATGATAATCATAACATGGAAATGTGGAAAACAATTAAAACATTGCATCATAAACAAAAACTTCATCAGGTTAAAACCTATACCGACATGAAATATCATGATACAAAACATTTCCCAATGCATTGGAGAACTATCAGGGCACACCATTCATGAATATTTTAATATCATGCCTAAGTGTTCCATAAAGATCATATAACATGGATTTATTCAACATTATCATTTATTCCTTGATAAAGAAATATGGAATATAAAAATTTAAGTCAAAAATCAATAAGTATATGTACACAAAGGTGAATACAATTTATAGAGGAATGGGTATGGTGTTCACTATAGGATTATTATGACATTGAAAATCGTGGTACAATTTCGGAACCATAACAGCGTCAGATAGAGATTCATAAAATGGGTTGATGAGATATAAATGGGTATCTGATAATTTATAAATTACATGGGATTTAAGTGGTTTTTGGAACATAATATACCAATATATGAAATATAATTTTATATTCATAATACAAAATAAGTTCTTGGATGGAAATGAGAAGAGAGAAATCCCTTACAGAATTTTGGTATAGTAACAAGTTTACTTAAAGGATCATAGGGGGCCTAATGAGAGTGAGAGAAATTTATCATCATTTATGTATCAAATTGATAGTGACAAGGTCATGTAAAATACTCGTCCAACATAGGAAAATGAAAATTACAATACATAACATGAAAGTAATTTTTGATAAAAGAGGAGGGTGGAAGATCCCTTATCAAATTTCGGCATAGTAGAGGGCGGGCTTAAAGGGTCATTGGGGGAATAAATGGGAGTGAAAGTAAGATAAAATCATCTATACATAAAATGTTAAGTAATTAGTAATGTACTAACATTCCCCAAATCAAGAAAATGGAAATTAAAAGGAATGACATAAAAGAGGTGCTTGAAGAAAAAAGAGAGAGGGGTATCCCTCAGTTGGATGTGTGACCCCAAAGGAATAGGAGAGTCTTATTGGTAGCTTGGGGGTGCCTTGGGATGAATCTAGGGATTAGGAGGTAGAGGTTTGTCATGATTCAAATATTTTGAGTGAAGAGAAATGGTATCTTGGGAGGGTTTATATAGGAAAGGATGGAGATTTCTTTATTATTTTGGTTTTGGACACTACACAATAAAATATTCAAAAACAAAAAATCATCGTGTGGTTTTTCCCCTGGTTTCTAGAAAAAGGGAGTGGTATAAATTATTTCATAAGTCGAAGGGACAAAATTATTAAAATCATTCCCTCTTTTATGTGGAGTTGAGTCATACATTCAAGGAAATGATTTTAAATTCTTAAAATATATTATATCTTTTGGCGGATTCACTAGGGATTTATAAAATAAATAAAATAATAATAAAAATAAATATTTTTAAATAAAAACATATATTTGGGTGAAGATACCTTTTTTATCACATCATTATCAGACCATTATTATGTCATAAAACACATTGTATATTTATATGGTATTTAATTTTTACCCAAAAATACGACTTCCTCAAACAATTATTAAAAATTCACCATTTGATAATTTTGAAATATTATTAAAAAAATAATATTCATTTTATTTAAATAATTTTCTAAATAATTTATTTTTTTTACATTTAAAATAAAATAAAACATTTATTGAAAATTGACTGGTTTTGAAAAAAACAATTTTTAAACATTAAAAAATTATATTTTGACATCATAAAAATTATATGATAATTTATATTTAATAAAATTAATTTAATAACAATATTTTATTAAAACATTATTTGTTTAAAAAATCAATTAATTCATAAAAATATGTTTTCTTAATTGAATTTTAATATTTACAAACAATATTATTTTCACTTTAAAAATCATTTAAAAGATAACAATGATTGAATTAAAGTATATTAATTATTATATAAATAAATAACTTAAATAATAATAATGTTAGCATATTGTTACACATCCATCTATTATGCCAGCATATGTATTAAGAGTAAGGTGTGTGATGGCGGGGATTTTATGAGGTCTTTCATTGAACATGGTTTGGGTTGTGATCTTGATGAGCTTTAACTTCTCATGGAAGAAGTTCTTCTCATGCTTAAGTTGCTGGATCTCAACTTGGGCTTGATCTATGGAAATTACTAGAAATTATATCTCCCTTGGAATCTCTAATAAATGGGCTTCAATAGGGAATGATTTTACTAGTTGAGGCCATCACATCCTTTTTCTATGCCAAAAGAATTTTCTAAAACCCTATATTTATTATAGTCATGTGATCATTATTCAACGACTATATCATCAACATTAATGATACTTAATGGTATATCTAATCTAATTGGATATAATAAATAATTTCATGTGTCTTCTATATCCCTATGTCTTTCAAAATAAAGGTAAATTTATTCATAAATGATCATCTCATCACAACCTTCCCCCCATAAGAACATTCACCGTTGAAATTTCATTTTCACACACTAAAACAGATTAGGGTAACTATACTTCATCACCTCCTTTGGTTTCCCACATTCCTTCTTCAAACATGTGGTTTTTCAATAACACATTGATGAGGGGTATTATCATATTTCCTAGAACATTTTTTATATGATCTAAGATCTTCACCGGCTGATCCTCAAAAGAAAGGTCGATCTCCAATTTTACCTCCTATGGATTGATTACATGTGATGGGTCAGGCATGTACTTCCATAAGAGTGATAAAGGGAATTGATAATGTACTTGAGATAAGCTTGATGATAGTGATAGTCGATAGGAAACTTCTCTGATGTAATCAAGGATCTCAAAAGGGTTGATGTACCTTGGACTAAGTTTTTCCTTCTTCAAAAATCTCATCACCTTTTTCCATGGAGATATTTTGAGGAAAACCATTTCTATAACATCAAATAATTGGTCAAACAAACAATTTTAATCATAGCTCTTTTTTCAACTATGAGTAGCTTTGATGTGCTTTCAAATGATCTTAACCTTCTCCTCCATTTCTTTGGCCATTTACAGACCTAGAAGTTATCATTCACCAACCTCATCCCAACATGCCAGTGTTCTTCACTTCTTACCATAAAGGGATTCATAAGGATCCATTTTAATGCTTTAATGGAAACTTGTGTTCTAAGTGAACTCCTCCAAAAAAATATGTTGGCCACATCCTCCTTTTAATTACATTGACAATGCTATTAATACTTCCTCAAGTGTTTTGAAAGTACACTTAGATTGGCCATATGTTCTAGGATGATAAGCTATAATGAAGTTCACCATAGGGTTTAGATCATGCTAGATACTACTTCAAAACATATCGGTGAATCTTGAATCTCGATCGTACACAATCGATAGTGGTAATCTATGTAGCCTTACCACCTCTCTAATGTATATTTGGTATAGTTGATCCAATGAGAAATCCTCTCGAATCACCATGAAGTGTGTAGTATTTGTATGAAATTCCACATCAACCTAGATATAATTATTTACTTTGGAAGTATTCAGAGGTCCAGTGACAAAGTCCATGGTGATGGAATCACATTTCCATGTTGGTATGGGTAGTGGTTGCATCATCCCCTTATATCTCTATATTTTAGTATTCACTTTATGACATATGAGGCAATTTTATGTATATTCTATGATCACCTTATTTATGTTATCCCACTCGTAATTCTATCATAGATGTTTATATATCTTTATGTTTCCTGAGAGAATAGAGAAATTAGAACAAAGTGAATCATCCAAAATTTCATTCTTTAACCAAGAATTTGATAGAACACAATGTCTTGAACCAAACCTCCAATTCCTTTATCTCTAACATTGAAATATTATGATTTCCCTTTTTTGATACTTTCCACTTTCTTTTGAATTACTACACCATCTTTTTGAGCATCCTTTATTCTTTACAAAAGAGATGGTTGAGTAATAAATTGTTAAAGGATTGGTGTTGTTCTTTTATTTATGATTCCTATGTCTGTCTTAGAGAAATCTATGAATATTAGATCCTTTTCAATTCTCGCCAATGTTAAAATCGTTAGGCCCTTTATAATTAGAGCATCCCCTACCTTATTCTCTTTCCTAGGATGATAGTGTATTGAGAAGTCATAATATTTATTAGCTCTAACTATCATTGTTGGAACATATTCCGATCATTCTGTGTGAATATATATTTGAGACTTTTGTGATCCATATATATTTCGCATTTCTTCCCAGGGAGATAATTCTGCCACATTTTCAATGGAAAGATAATAGTTTCCAACTCGATGTCATTAATGGGATAGTGTTGCTCTTGAATATTCAGCTGTCTTGAGGCATAGGAAATGAATTTTTCATTTCTCATCAATATCCCAATCCCTTCTTTGAAGAATCACTGAATATTAAGAAAAAACTCTCCATTTATCGGTATTGAGAGCGCAGGGGTAGTGAGAAGCCTCCTTTTCAAATCTATGAAGCTTTCTTCACATTCAACACTCCAATAAAAATTAACAAAATTTTATGTAATCTAGGTAAGAGGGATTGAAAATAATCATAAATTTCTTACAAATCAACAATAATATCCAGCTAACCCTAGGAAACTATGGGCATCTGTCATAGATATTGGCCTCATCTATCCCTCAATTTCAGCTTTCATTGAAGGATCCATAGATATCTCATTTATTGTGATGATATGCACCATGAATGATAATTCCTTCAACCAGGACTCACACATCTTTAATTTTAATACAACTTATCCTTTTGTAACTTTTGAAAAACAATGCTTAGATGTTCCTCCTTAGTTTTAGACCATATAAGAATATCGCCTATAAAGACAACCCCAAATTTGTTGAGGTAATATCTAAGGACTCTATTTATCATTTACATGAAGATTTATAGAGCACTAGTGAGTCCGAATGGCATCACTGTGATCTCATAATGCCTGTACCTTGTACAAAAATCAGTCGTGGGGATATACTCCTTCTTCGCCCTTACTTTGTAATATCCCAACTGCAAATCGACCATGGATAATTATTGTTCTTCACATTTCTTAATGAAAAAGACATCAATTTGGAGTAACAGATATTTCTTTATTTATCATGATTTTTTTGAGCTCATGATAATCAATGAAAAAGTGAATTGACCCATCCTTGTTCATGATAAAGAGGAAAGGTTCCCCCCATGGTGAAGCACATGGGCATATAAAACCTTTATCTAGATTATACTATAGTTGTTTCTTTATCTCCTCAAGTTCTAAAACAACCATTCTATATGGATTCTTGGATATGGAAAACACCCCATGTATAAGATCAATCAATAATTCAACATCTCTTCTAGGAGGAAGACCTTGAAATTCCTTGGGAAACACATCAGTGAATTCCCTTAAATAGGTATGTCTTGGTGGATGGTTCCTTCCATAGACTCAATAATCACAGCAAGATATTCATGATCATAGGGTATTAATATCCATGATTGGGATGGTTGTGATATGTAAAATTCATCCTCCTCCTTAAACATGTATATAATATGGGGTGGATTCACAAAAAATGAGAGTAATCCCCCCCTTGAGGCAATTTATGTTGGATCTATATAGGGAAAGCGAATCCATCCCTATAATTACATCAAATTCCACCATGGGAAGTATGAAAAGGTTCATCAAGAAGTTCAATCCCCAAATTGTGATAGGGGGTGACTTATATTCAAGAGATTCAACAATTTCCCCATTTTCCATTTTAACCGACATGTCAACTTCTATTATTTTTTTGGTGTTTGGATTATTCTACTAAACGTTCATGATATAAAAGAGTATGTAGAACTATGGACAATATCCATACCTTTAAATTTTTGATACTAGTTCTAAATTATCTGATATAGACTTCAGGATAATAATCTTAAATAGTTTAATAAATAAGGGGTGAAGCCAATGACATTAAAGGGATTATTATAAATTACATTTATCTTCTTAATATATGATTTTCTAGGCATCAGTCTAAGGTATCCATGATCTAATTCCTGACATATATTCTTATGGGGTTTTTTTGTTCCCTTAATAATGGTTCATAGTGAGATTATGAATTTACCAAGGCATATCCCCCAGGAGTGTCTAAGGAGGAGTACAGAAATACCTATTTCCATGCACCAGTTCTCATTCGAGTCTGGCTTAAAGTGGTGTTTTCATGTTTTCCCCCGCATAGATCTATGTCAGAGCCACATTGACTTGTTTTTATCCATTAATTGATGTATTTTAATGATAAAACACTTACTTTATACTAAAAATATTAAGGATGTTTGTCTTATATTTAGTCTTATCCATAAGGGTTTTACTATGGTTTTCTAACCATAGTCCAAAATATTACTAAACCTATACTTTGATACCAACTATAACAAATGTTCCCTTTATCTCATATATAAAAATGATTCATTACAAAAACTTTCACTTAATACAACTTAGAAGATCGAGAGGTATAGTGTCTTGGGAAATTAAAAACATTACATAACAATTAAAAACATGAAATATAACATTTTTTTTTGAAAAATTCTTTTACATGACCACATAATTCCTTCGTACTAAAAACTTAGTGGGATAACCTGAGGACATACATAGGAAATGGTTGAGCTATAATGCCCATTAAGGGACTAAAAATTTAATAACACAAGGATAACAATACATGTTAGACAAGGCATGTCAACAATGAATAAAGGAACATGAATAACAAGGTATGATTTTTCATTATAATCATCACAAGGGTAATGTATAAACAACATAAAACACTACATCATAAACATAAGTCAAAGATAAAATAAAAATAATTCATGGTGGACCAATGGACCATAAAATAATTAGGTAAATCCCAGTTATAACATGGTGTATCATGATACTAAACATTACACAATTCATGAGAGCTCTATCTTGGGGAACCCTCCATAATCACAAGTGTTCCATATAGATTATATGACATGGATTCATCCAACATCATAATTTATTACATGATAAAATAATGTGATATAAATACATATAATTTCTCAATCAATAATTATTTGTTCATAATGGTGAATACCCTTGACATAGGAATGAGTATTGTAGTCACTACATGATGATTTTGGCCTGGAAAATTGCGGTGCAATTTCAGCATCGTAATGACTTCATAGGGAAATTCATAAAATGGTTTTATGAGATTGAGAGTGGTATACCATATTTTATAATTTATATGGATTGTAAGGGGGTCTTGGAAAATAATATTAAAACTATTAAATGTAATTAAGACGCATAATGAAAAAGAAGTGCTTGAATGGAAATGTGAAGAGAGAAAACCATTAGGGAATTTCGACATGGTAATGGGTGTATATAAAGAATAATATATGGATAAATGAGAGTGTAGGGAAGATATAATTATTTATAAATCAAATGTATAGAAAGTATTGTATGTATGAACATATCCCAACATATTCAAATTGAAATTTAATGACATATCACAAAAGTAGTTCTTGATAAAAGAAGAGAGTGGAAGATCCCTTACATGGATGTATGAATCCAAAGGCTTGGGAGAGGCTTCATGGGAGTTTGGAGGAACCTTGGTAGGACTCTAGGGAGTAGGGGGTAGTGGGTGGTTGATCTTTAATGATTTTTAGTGAATATGAATCAGATCCCTAGTGTGTTTATATAGGAAAGAAAAGAGTTTTGGTTATTATTTTGAATCTGGACACTACACAAAAAATATTCCAAAACACAAACCATCCCATGGTTTTTCCCCGGGGTTCCTGGGAAAGGGGAGTGGTATAAATTATTTTATAAGGCTAAGGGATGAATATATTAAAATATTTCCTTTTCTCATGTGGAGGTGAGTCATGTAACGACCCAATTTTTTATTAATAAAAATTTATCTTGATCTAATTAAATGTCTAATTATGTAAAATGGTTATATAACATATGTACTTAATTGGTAATATGGTTTTGTATTTTGAAATACAGTTAAGAATTTTTTACTATTGCTAATATATTTATTGAACAATGACCACATTATTAGTATATATATAGGGTTTCAACAAATCCAATTTACTCAGACAAAGGATGTGATGGCCTAATCTAGTATAATTACTCCATAAAAACCGATTTTTAGGAGCTTTTAAAGGAGTTGGAGTCATTGGGCTTATCTCTTAACAAATCCCAAGCTGATATTCAATATATTAAGCTCGAGCGGAACTGCCTATGGGAGAAAGTGAAGTTAATAGAGATTACCACTCAAGCAGGGTTATCTGAGCCACCCCAAGAGTCTATCACCATCACACACCATACCCTTAAGTCATATAAGGGTGTTATAAGGGATTATATAACAATACCCTAGCACTATGATTATGTTCATTAATTTTTTATGGAATAAAGAATATACATTCAATTTATTAATTTTATTCTGTTAATTGTTTTTAAAGAACAAATAGTATTTCTAGTTAATTTTCAAAAATATATTTTTGATGAATTAATGTATTCATGAATTAAATAATATTTTAATAAAATATTATTACTAATTTTTTTATTAAATATAAATTATCGTATAATTATTTTGAATACAATTGCGATTTTTATTATGGTTTGAATGTTGTTTTTTGTCAAAACCCATGAATTTTAGATAAATATTGGTTTTTATATTAAAAGTAAAAAATCACATATTCATAAGATTCTTTATATAAAATGAGTATTATTTTTGGAATCAGGAAGTCAAAATTATCCAACGGTGAATTTTTTATAATTTTCTAAGATAGTTGAATTTTTGGGTAAAAATTAAATACCGTTTAATTATATATTGTGATTTATGACATCATAATGAACCAATAGTGATGTAATAAAATAATATAAATGTAATTTTCGACCAATATATTTTTTACCATTAAAATAATGTGATTTTAGGTTTTTTTTTATTTATTTTACAAAGCTTTAGTGGACCCTTCAAGACTTATAAAACATTTTAACTTTCAAAAACGATTTCCTCAAGGGTGTGACTAACATATACATAAACATGCCTAATATTTTAAGAATTTACGAAATTGAAATTATAAAATAATTTTTTCCAATTCCATATGAAAAAAATCATTGGAAAAAACCATGTTTTGGTTTGGGTTTTTGATTAGTTAAATCTGTTTTGTCCAAAACCTAAATAATAAAGAATTCCCTCTCTTTTCCTATATAATCCCACACAAGCTCCAACTTTATCTTCACTTAATGCCTTTTGATCTCGAAAAATCTTTTCCCTACTCTCTCTAGAATCCTCCCAAGGCACCCCAAGCTCCCAAGAAGCCTCTCTCAAGCCTCTCCCAAGCCGTTGGGATCACCATTCCTAGTAAAGGATTTCTTCCTCTCTCATTTTTTCCCAGGTTTCATTATTTTTCTATACCCTTGTCTATTCAATTGAAAATGCCAGGGTATGATTTATAACCTCACTTATACTAACCTCCTTATTTTTTAATTATTAGAGACCCATTTTTATCTCATTAATTACTCACAATTATACCTGTTACCATGCCGAATTTCCATAAGAGATTTCTTCTTTTTTAATTTTTTCTAATGTTATTTATGCTTTTAACCCCTTTAATTTTCAATTAAAAATATTGGGGTATGAGTTAGAAACTTCCACATACTTCCTTAATTATGTTTGAATTATGAGATACCTCTTTCTCTCTCATTATTGCCTCCCATGTACAGTCGTTACCATGCCAAACTTACGTAAGTAATTTCTCTCTCCTCATTTACATTTATGAAATTATTTTCTTATATGAATATAAACTCCATTACATATATTGGAAATGTAAATATATTACCCACTTACTTTACTTTTTATTTACCTATGATGAGACACACCTTCCTCTCTAATCAGCCATTTTTATGAATTCTTATGTCACACTGTTATGCTGCCGAAATTGCACAGTGATTTTCCAAGCCAAAGTTATTGTGTAGTGAAAGCCATGCCCATTTCTCTATCAAGGGGATTCACCTTGATGAACATTTAATTATTGATTATATAGTTTCATGTATGAATTCAACATTCCTTTATTGTGGAATAAATGATGATGTTTAATAAATCCATGTTGTATGATCAATGGGGAACCCTTATGCATGAAATTAAATGCTTACAAAGGGTGCACCATTATAGGGCTCTAATGCATTGGGAAAATATTAGTATCATGATACGTCAAGTTAAATGAGGTTTTTCTCATGCTAATTCGTGTTCAATGAGGGTTTACTCATGTTCCATGTGCAATGAGCCTTGGATCATGCTAATATCCAATTAAATGTAGTTTCCACATTTCTATGTCATGATAATCATGTTATATCATGCCTTTATGTTCATGTTTTTCTTACAATCCATTGATATGACTATTGCCTAAAATGTACTATATTGTTCATATCATTCCTTGTTTACTCCATTACTGGGCTTTATATCCCACTCTTTTATTATGCATGTCTCCAGGTTATCCCATGAAATTCTAAGTAATAAGGAATGTTGTGGTCATATAAAAGAAGTTTTCAATAAAGATGTTGTGTTTTGTGTTCTAAGTTGTTATGTAATATTCCTAAATCCCAAAGAATCAAGACATCTCAATCATCAGGGTTGTATTAAGTGCAGTTTTAGATAATAAATCAAGTTTAAGTTTGAAATAATTAGAAGGGTTTTTATAGTTGGTATCAGAGGATGGGTTTAGTTATTTTTGGGATTGGAATTAGAAAACCCTAGTGAAATCCTTAAGGATAAGACTAGGTATAATAAAAAAATCCATAAATTATGTTGAGTAATGAGTAAGTGGTTTATCAAAGAAAATACATCCCTGTCTGAATAGGAGAAGGTAGAGGCAGCTCTGGCATAGATGTATCAAGGGGTAAAACCTAAAAACACCACTTTGGGCTAGACTTGAATGGAAACTGGTGCATGACAAGGAGCCTTGATGTAATATTAGTTACAAAACTCCCAAGGGATATGCTTTGGTAAATTCATGTTCTTTGTATCAACCATTATTACGGGAAAAAATATCCATAAGAATATATATTGGGAAGTAGATCATGGATAACATTGATTGATGTTCTTTGACTCCCTTACCGCCATCACTATTGTGGGAATAAGTGCGGCTTCATTCCTGGACAACTGGTTCCAGGGGGCGACGAACCCGGGACTGGAGTGATCGGCTCAGGCAGTGATCCTTAATGCCTGCTGTTGGTGCTTATGGAAGGCCAGGTTCCAGGCTAGGTATGAGGGGATTTATTCCACTGACAGGACCATCGTTATGAGGATGAAGAGTCTACTAGTGGACTTGGCTACATTCTTAAGAAACTGTCGGGAAGCCCCATCCCTGAGGTTTCTCCCTTCTGGCACTGCGGAACTGCTTGATCGGGGAATATGGATAAGTTGGCGCCCCCCCCCCCCGACAATGGCCTCAAATTGAACATGGATGGGTCCTGTATCTCGGGTGACATGCGGGGAGGAGGAGTGGTTCGGGATGCAGGGGGAAGTGTCTTCCTGGATTTCACTGCATATTATGGTAGCGGCACCCCAATACAGGCAAAGGTGAATGCAGCTCTTACCAGCCTAACCCTGTGTAAATAGAGAAACCTGGTGCGCATGCAGGTGGGAACAGACTCGATGATTCTACATGACTCCCTTCATGGCACCAGATCCATACCTTGGTCAATTGAGTACACCATCAGAAGATGCAATGCTTTTCTCAACCATAACATCCAGGTTACTCATACATGTCGGGAGGGTAACAAGGTTGCAGATCAGTTGGCTACGATGGCAGAGCAGGGCTCCAACATCAGATGTCTCCCTAACATTACCGCTCTTAAACCAGAAGGCGTCAATTTTATCCTATGTTATGCTCTTGGCCTTTACTATTTTAGGCCCACATAGGGAGGTGGCCCTTGCCTCCTCACCCTAATTCCATTGCATTATACTTGGTTCTTTGGAAGAAATCTAATAATGATTATGGATTACCCTTTATGTGTTACCCCTAACTTTCCTTTTTTTTGAAGCCAATGGCCGGTAATAGGAGTAATTGGGATAAGAACTGATGTGAAGATCAATGTGACGACTGTTATAACGAGATAACCAATATAATGGGAGGAGAATCGTGAAAATTATCATGATAATCTCTCAGTTATCTCAAGTTTTTAATATAAACATGGTTCGAGAGGAACGTTCAACCCCCCCCCCCCCAAGAAAAATCAAGTCACAATTAAGAGCTTCATGATACAAATCCCTCTTACTCTTAATGGATAATTTGATCCCTCAATATCCAAATAATGAATCAAATACATTGAGAAGATATTATCCATCATTTTATGTTATGAACAAGAGATAGTACTTATGGATGCTTATCATATGGAGGGTGAAGCTGATCAATGGTGAACATTGGTAAAAAATATGAAGCCGGGGGAGGAGATCGAGGCGTTGGAATGGACGGATTTCTAGAAAAAAATTTGACAAATATTTTCCTCACACCCTCTAACTTAATATAGAAAGGGACTTCCTTTCCTATAAGAAAAATATTAGCGAATCCATCGGAGCATACAAGGAAAACATCACAAGTATTTCACAATATGCCACCATATTTTTTGTTACCTCTGAATGTAAGGTTGAACACTGCTTTGGTGGGCTAAAACCTAGCCAATGGAAGGCCCTAGAAATCCGTGACTTTGAGAGCTATGATGAAATTGTATGATGTTTCATCAAGGTCAAAATAGAGATTGGTAAATCTTAGGGGTATCATGGCGATAAGAAGCGTAAGGTGGAATTTAATTCTGGCGGTCTGATGGTTAAATCCAATAGGTCTAAGAAACTATACCACCCCACTTTCCAAAACTGTGTAAAGAAGCACCTCATAAATTTCATGAAGGGGACGAAGAAAGTATTTAGGTGTGGAGGAGAAGGGCACCTAGCCATTAACTACTAACAAGAAAAGTTTGAAGCTGTTAAAGAAGAGAGGAATGCTCCGTTCGACCATCAATGCATTGTTCATTGCTTCAACTGTAAATACCCATGTAAGTTTTCAAACTAGTTCCCTAACCCAAGGGTTTTTCGAGGCAACCAATAACCTCCAAGGCAGAAAGGGTGAGTTTTTTCCAACACTACCACTGAAGTGAACCCCGACAATGAAGTGGAGATAGGTATGCTAGTTATTAATTAAATAATAGAGGACTTAAATTTTGATTATCATTCTATAAATTCTTTTATATCTCAAAAGTTTAGTTGAACTATCCCAACACCACCACAATTCATGGAAGTAAAGATGTCAGTGACAACGGAAAATGGGGTAATCATTGCATCCCATGAATATAACTCATCCCCTATCATAATTTGTGAATTTAACATCCTAGATAACTTCCTCATACTCCCTCTGGTGTAATTTTATGCAATTTTTGGCATGGATTGACATTACTTATATAGAGCCAACATAAATTTTTATGAGATCAAATCACTCTCACTCTGGAAAATCGACCCCTGAATCGATACAAGTGTTGGGAGGAGGATGAATCTTCTTTAGCACCATTATCTCAAGTGTAGATATTAAAACTCTATGAGCATGTATGTCATTATCAGATGATTAAGTCTCATGAAGCAACAATCTTTGAAGACATTCCTATTGTGAGGGAATATACTGAAGTGGTTCCTGAGGAATTGTCTGGTCTTCCTCCTAGAAGGGATGTTCAACTCTCAATTAATCTTATACCTGGGACATTTCCAATATCCAAGACGATGTATATAATGGTTGTTGTAGAGCTTGAAGATTTTAAGAAACAACTATAATAGAATCTCGATAAAGGGTTTATATGCCAAAGTGTTTCACCTTGGGGGTGCACCCGTCCTCTTTGTCATGAAGAAGGATGGGTCAACGCACCTTTGCATTGATTATCTTGAGCTCAACAAAATCACAATAAAGAAAAATAATCCTTTTCCAAGAATTTATGACTTGTTCAATCAGCTACATGGAGCACAATACTTCTCCAAGGTGGATTTGTGGTTGGGATATTACCAAGTAAGGGTTAAGAAGGAGGATATCCCTAAGACTGCTTTTCGTACAAGATACGGGAACTATGAATTCATAGTAATGCCTTTAGGACTCACTAATGCTCCAGAAATATTCATGGACTTAATGAATAGAGTCTTTAGATATTACCTTGACAAATTTCTCGTAGTCTTTATAGACGATATTATATTATAATCCAAAAAAAGGAGGAGAATGAGGAGCATCTAAGCACCGTACTAGAGACCTTGCGAAATGAGAAGCTCTATGAAAAGTACAACAAGAGTGAGTTCTGGTTGAAGGAGGTCTAATTCTTGGATCATATCATCACAAGCAATGGGATATCTATGGATCCCTCCAAGATAGCTGCAATCGAGGAATGGATGAGGCCAATTTTGGTGACAGATATCTATAGATTCCTGGGGTTACTTGGATATTATCGCTGATTTATGAGAAATTTCTCATGATTTTCCAACCATTTTATCAAGTTAACTCGAAAGATAGTCAATTTTTTGTGGAGTGATGAATGCGAAGAGATCTTCATGGAATAAAAAATAAGGCATGTCACTACACTCATGCTCACACTACCCACAAGTGGAGAACTTTTTTGGGTATTCAATGATTCTTCGATGAAGGGCATGGTCTGTGTGTTGATGAAAAATTAAAAATTAATTTCCTATGCTTCAAGGAAATTGAAATTTCATGGAAAAAAATATCCATCACATAATCTGAAGTTGGATTAAAAAATCGTCTCTATAAAAATTTGGTGTCATTACCTCTTTAGGAAGAAGTGTGAAATATACAGGGACCACAAAAGCATCAAGTATATATTCACACAGAAAGAGTTGAACATGCACCAATGAAGATGGTTAGACTGATCAAAAACTATGGATGCTCAATACATTACCACCCTGGGAAAGCGAACAAGGTGGTGGAACCTCTAAGTAGAAAAACCCAAAAATTCTATTGTTGATGAGAATTGAAAAAGATCCAATCTTCTTAGATTTGATGAAGATGGAAATGAGAATCATAATGAAAGAAACACCATCAATCCTCTCAAAAATGATTGGTCAACCGTCTCTTTTGGAAAGGTTTAAGGATTCTCAAAAGGATGATGTAGGAATTCAGAAGAAAGTGGAAACAATCAAAAAGTGGAAATCCTCAGAGTTCAATGTTAATGAAGATGGAATTTTGAGATTTGGGACAAGACTGTGTGTTCCATCAAATCCAGAGTTAAAGAAAGAACTTTTGGATGATTCACATAGTTAAAATTTATCCATTCACCTAGGAAACACAGAGATGTATTGATATCTATGAGATCATTGTGGGTGGATAACATAAAGAAATAAATCATTGAGTACACATCAAAGTTCCTCGTATGTTTGAAAGTGATGGATGAGAGGTATAATTCTAAGGGGATGATGCAACCATTACCCATACCAGAATGAAAATGGGAGAACATCACCATGGACTTTGTTAGAAGACTTCCAAAGACATCCAAAGGAAACAATGCTATCTGGGTTATTGTGGATCGTCTTACAAAGACTTCACACTTCATTGCAATTCGATTGGATTTCTCATTGGATCAACTGGAACTTATATATATCAAAAAAGTGGTAAGGCATCATGTAGTACCATTATCTATTGTATCTGATTGAGATACAAGATTAAACTCTATGTTCTGGAAGAGTCTTCAACATTCTCTGAATACTAAGTTGAACTTCAATATGGCTTATCACCCTCAAACTAATGGCCAATATGAGCGGACTATCCACACACTTGAGGACTTTTTGATAGCATGCTCAATGGACTTTAAAAGATGATGAGGTCAATATCTTCCTCTGATTGAGTTATCTTACAATAATAGTTTCTACTCAAGAATCCAAATGAGTCCTTATGAATCCCAGTATAGGAAGAGGTGTAGAACAGTAGAATGTTGGGTTGAAGTTGGGGAGTGAACAATCTTAGGTTCAGAAATGGTCAAAGAAATGGTGGAATGGTTAAGACTATCCAGAAACACATTAAAGATGCCCAGAGTCGAGAAAAGGGCTATGATGATAACCATTAATGAGACCTAGAGTTTGATGTCGGAGACATGGTATTCCTCCACATGTTATCGTGGAAGATTGATATGAGATTTAGGAAGAAGGGAAATCTTGGTCCAATATACATCATTCCTTTTGAGATCCTTGATCACATTAGATCTAATGGCTATTAACTATCACTCCCACCAAACCTATCTCTAGTACATGATGTATTCCATATATCACTCTTGAGGAAGTACATACCTGACCCATCAGATGTACTTAATCCAGAGGTGGTACTATTGGAGAATGACCACTCCTATGAAGAGAATCCGCTGAAGATCTTATATTGTAGGGAAAAAGTTCTATGAAATAAACAAATGCCCCTCGTCACGGTGTTGTGGAGAAACCACAAGTTTGAAGAATGAATGTGGGAATCAGAGTAAGTGATGAAGTAGAGTTACCCACATTTTTTTAGTGTGGGAAAATGAAATTTTGAGGGCAAAATTTCTTAACAGGGGAAGATTGTAATGATCCAAACTTTTATTAATGAAAATTACACATGATCTAATTAAATTTATAATTATGTAAAATTGTTAAATAACATATGAACTTACTTGGTTTTATGTTTTTGGATTTTAAAATAACATTAATAATTGTTACCATTTCCGATATAATAGTTGAATAGTTACCACATGATTAGAATAAATATAGTGCATTAATAACTCCAATTTACTCAGACAAAGGATGTGATTTCCTCATCCAGTTTAATTTCTCTATACAAAGCCCATTAGTCAGAGCTTGGAAAGGAGGTGTAATTATTGGTCTTCTCTCTTGACCAAGCCCTATCTGAACTTCAACACATTAAGCTCGAGTTGAACCACCTGTGAGAGAAGTGGATGTTGATAGAGATTACCACCCGAGCGATGTTATCCAAGCCACCCGAAGAGTCTGTCATCATATTACACCTTACCCTAAGGTCATTTGTGGGTGTTATAAGGGTTTATGTAACAATAACCTATCACTATGATTATATGTGTTATTTTTTTTATGGAATAAAAAATATACATACATTTTATTATTTTTATTTTGTAAATAGTTTTTAAAGAACAGATAGTATTTTTAGTTAATATTCAGAAATCTATTTTTGATGAATTAATGGATTTTTTTATTAAATAATATTTTAATAAAATATTATTACTAAATTAATTTTTATTTAGTATAAATGATCATATAATTTTAACGAATACAGTTTTTATTTTTATTAAGTTTCGAAATCTGTTTTTTTCAAAACCGATGAATTTTAGATAAATGTTAGTTTTTATATTAAAAGTGAAAAATCAAATTTTTGGAGAATTATTTACATAAAATTAATATTATTTTTGGAATGAGGATGTAAAAATTATCCAATTGTGAATTTTTCATAATTTTCTGAGAGAGTCGAATTTTTGGGTAAAAATCAAATACTGTTTAATTATATAATGTGTTTTATGACATCACAACGACCCAATAGTGATTTAATAAAATACTATAAATAATATTTTATTCCAATATATTTTTTAACATTAAAATAATTTGATTTCAGGTTTGTATGATTTATTTTAAAAATCTTTAGTGGACCCTCCATGACTTGTAAAACATTTTTAACTTTTTAAAATAAGTTTATTGAGGGTGTGACTCACCACTACATAAGAAAACCTAATTTTTTCATAATTTCTTCCATTTTAATTATAAAATAATTTTTTCCACTCCCCTTTTTCAAAGTACATGGGAAAAACCATGACTTGGTCTATGGTTTGGATTAGTTTAATGTGTATTGACTCAAACCTAAATAGTAAATAATTCCCTCTCTTTTCCTATATAATCTCACCCAATATCCCACTTACTCTTCAAACAAAGCCTTTTTAACTCAACTAAAATCTTCCATACACTCTCTATAATCCTACCAAGGCACCAAAATCTCCCACGAAACCCCTCTCAATCCTCTCTTAAGCCTTTTTTATCACACTTCCATGTAAGGGATTTCTTCCTCTCTTATTTTTGTCCAAGTTTCATTATGTTGCTATACCATTTTATTTTAAATTTAAAATATTGGGGTATAATTTCTCACCTCAAATATACTTCCATCCATATTTTTTAATTAGTAGAGACCCATTTATTTCTCATTAATGCCTCCCATGTACACCCGTTACCATGCAGAAATTCCGTAAGGGATTTCTTCCTTTCTCATTTTGGTCTATCATTCATTAAATTGTTATACCCTTTAATTTTCAATTAAAAATGTTGGGATATGATTTCTCACCTCACCCATAATTCCCATATTATTTTTTAAATATGATATACTCTTTTATATATCATTAATAACTCCCATGTACACCTGTTACCATGCCTTAATTCGGTAAGGAATTTCTCTCTCCTCATTTACATTCAAGAAATGCTTTTGTTTTATGAATTTATATTCTGTTATGTATGTTGGGACATGTATCTACATGAGCCCCTTACTTTCCATTTTAGGTACATATTATGATACACCCATTTCTCTCTCATAAACTATTTTTATGAATTCTTATGTCACGTCATTATGTTGTCTAAATGGCACCATGATTTTCCAATGTGAATACTCTCCCCATTTCTCTATCATGGGTATTCACCTTTATGCACATTTACTTATTGATTATAGAGTTTTATGTATTAATTCCACATTACTTTATCTTGGAATAAATGATTATGTTTAATGAATCGTTGTTGTATGATCCATGTGGCACACTTATGCATGAAATGAAATGTTTATGAAGGGTGCACCCTGATAGTGCTCCAATGAATTGGGTAAAGATTAGTATCATGAGACATCATGTTCAATGAGGTTTTACTCATTTTAATTCAATTTAAATGATATTTTACTCATTCTCCATGTGAAATTATTCTTGGATCATGTTTAAATCAAGTTAAATTTAGTTGCTACATTTCCATGTTTTGATAATCATGCTATATCATGCATTCATGTTCATTTATCTCTTATGATCTATTGATATTACTATTGACTAACATGTACTATATTCTTCATGTTATGCCTTTTTTACTCCCATACTGGCCTTTATAGCTCACCCTTTTCTTTTTAATGTCCTCTGGTTATCCCATGCAATGCTATGTATGAAGAAATGTTGTGGTCATGTAAAAGATGTTTTCGATAAAGATGTTGTGTTTTGTGTTCTAAGTTTTTATGTAATATTCCTAATACCCAAATAAACTATACCTATCTATCTTATGGTTTGTATTAACTGATATTTTTGAAATAAATCATGTTTAAGTGTTAAATAAAGAGCCGGGTTGTTTTATGTCACACTTTCTAGGAAATGATTTTAAAACCTTAAAATATTTTATATGTCTTGGAGGATTCACTAAGGCATTATAAAATAAATCAAATAATTATAAAATTATATTATTTTAAATTAAAATCATATATTTGGACGAATATACCTTTTATAGTATTTATTACATAATTATGGGGCTGTTGTGATGTCATAAAACACATTATATATTTATATGGTATTTAATTTTTATCTGAAAATTTGACCATCTCAGAAAATTATGAAAAATTCACAATTGGATAATTTTGACATCCTAATTCCAAATATAATATTAATTTTATCTAAATAATTTTATAAATATGTAAATTTTCACTTTCTATATAAAAACCGAAATTTATTGAAAATTGATTGGTTTGAACAAAAATATTTTTTAAACCATAATAAATATTACATTTGAGTTCATAAAAATTATATGATCATTTATGATTTGGAAAAAAATTTAAGAATAAAATTTTATTTTAATACTACTTTTTTAAAAAATATATTAATTTAGAAAATTATATTTCCTAATTGAATTTGAATATTAACCCAAAATACTATTGGTTATATAAAAATAATTTACAAGGTAACAATAATAGAATGAATTTATATTAATTATTCAATACAAAAATAATTTACATAATCATATTTATAGGGTCTTGTAACATATCCCTTTATTACACCAGTATATTCCCTAAGACTAAGGTGTGTGATAGTGGGGCTTTCATTAGACCATTCAGTGAACTTGGTTTTGGTCGTGACCCTGATGACCTTGAACTTACCCCATAAATGGTTTCTCTCATGATTAACTTGTTGAATCTAATCTAGTTCTTAGTTTGGGGAAAATTATAGAAATTATATCTCCCTTAGAAGCTCTGATAAATAGTCTTCATATGGAATTATTCTATTGGTTGAGGTCATCACTTCCTTTGTCTGTCTCAAAAGGATTTGTTAAAACCCAATATTTGTACTAGTAATGTGATCACTATTCAACATATATATTATCAATGGTAAGGATACTTAATATCCATTTAAATCCAATTGGATATTATAAAAAAAATAACTGCATGTGTATTCTATATCCATATGACATTTAAACGAAAGGAAATTTTATTCATAAATGATCAGGGCATTACAACCATCCCCCCTTAAGAGATCTCACCATAAAAATTTACTTTACCAACACTAAAATAGATGAGGGTAACTAAACTTCATCACCTCCTCTAGCTCCCACACTTCTTCTTCAAACATGTGGTTTCATGACAACACTTTGAGGAGGGACATTGTCTTATTTCATATAACATATTCTCTACGATCTAAGATCTTCGTCGGCCTCTACTTATAAGAAAGGCCATTCTCCAATGGTACCACCTCTTGATTGAGTAGATGTGATGGATAAGGTATGTACTTTCTTATGAGAGATAAATGGAATACATCATGTACTTGAGATAGGTTTGGTGGGAGTGTTAGTGGATAGTCCACTTCTCCGATGTGATCATGGATCTCAAAAGGGAAGATGTACCTTGGACTATGATTTCCCATCTTTCTAAATATCATCACACTTTTCCATGGAGATATGCGGATGAAAATGATGTATCCAAAATCAAACACTTGGTCTCATTAGAAATTTATAGCATAGGGATTTTGTCAACCCTGATCAGCTTTAATGTGCTTCTATATGGTCTTAACCTTATCCACCATTTCTTCAATAATTTACACACCTAGAAGTTTTTGTTCCCTAAATTCATCCTAACATGATGGTGTTCTTCACTTCTTCCCCTGAATGGCTTTATAAGGAGCCATTTGGATGTTTGAGTGGATATTTTTATTGTATGTTAAATCCATCAAAGGAATATTTTGGTCCCATCTACCTTTGTAGTCCACTGAGAAAGATCTCAACTTGTTGTCAAGTGTTTGGATAGTGCACTCAGTACGTCAGCCCTTTGGAGATCATTGATCGCATCAGAGTAGTAGCATATCAACTAGAACTCCCAGCAAACCAGTCTCAAGTTCATGATGTATTCTATGTATCACTCTTAATAAATTACATACCTGAACCATCACATATACTCAATCTAGAGGCAATACCATTGGAGAATGACCTTTCTTATGTGAAGCGGCCAGTAAATATCTTAGATCATAGAGAAAACTTTCAACGAAATAAAACAATTACCATCATAAAAGTGTTGTGGAGAGACCCCATGATTGACTACGAAATGTGGGAAATATAAGAGGGGACTAATTATAGTCACCATCATCAGTTTTAGTGTTGGAAAAATAATTTTCAAGGGAAATATTTATTAATGGGGGAATGTTGTAACAAACCGACCATTTATGAATAAAATTCCCTGTCTATTAAATTTCATATGGATATAGAAGGCATGTAGACTTATTCTTTTATATCCTATTAGATTTAAATCACCATTAATTATCATTACCATTGATAATATATATGTTGAACAGTGATCATATAAATAGTATAAATATAGGGTTTTAAACAATCCCTTTGACACAGAAAAAGGATGTGATACCCTCAACCATTAAGAGTATTTCCCTAGTAATCCAATTTTTTAGAGCATGTAAGAGAGATATAATTTCGGGGATTTTCTCTAGACTAATCCCATGATGAGATCCAACAACTTAAGAGTGAGAGAAACTATTTATGTGAGAAGTACAAGGTCATCGAGATCATGGCTCAAACCATGTTCACCGAATAGCCCAATGACATCCCCAACATTGCACACCTTACTCTTAGGGAGTATGTTTTTGAAATAAATGGATATGAAATAAGACCCTAGCATTATTATTATGTACATTATTTTTATATATAATATTGAATACACTTTCATTCTATTATTGTTACCTTGTAATTTATTTTTAAAAGACAACGAGTATTTTGGGTTAATATTCTAATTCAATTAAGAAATATATTTTGATGAATTAATGTAATATTAAAATAAATAATATTATAATAAAATTTTATTATTAAATTAATTTTATTGAATATACATGATCATATAATATTTATTAAGTAAGATGTAATTTTTATTAATGTTTAAAAACTATTTTTTTAAATACCATCAATTTTCATTAAGTGTCGGTTTTTATTTTAAAAGAGAGAATTATAATATTTAGTAAATTATTTAGATAAATTTTATAATATTTTTTGTAATTAGGAACTTGAAAATTTTCAATAGTTAAATTTTCATAATTTTTTGAGACGGTCAAATTTTCCGGTAAAAATTAAATTCGATATAAATATATAGTGTGTTTTATGACATCATAATAGATCAATAAAGATTTAATAAATACTATAAAATGAATCTTTTAAAAAATATATGTTTTAACTTTAATCTAATTTAATTTTATGTTCATTTTATTTATTTTATAAATCCTTAATAAATCCTCGAAGACATATAAAATATGTTATGATTTTAAAATCATTTCATTGAAAGTTTGACTCACCTATTCATAAGAAAGGGAAATATTTTGATATATAAATCCCTTTAACTGATAAAATAATGTATTCTAATTTTATTTTCTATAAATCATGTGAAACCTCATGGGATGGTTGGTGGTTTTGAATATTTAATTGTGTAGTGTCCAAAACCAAAATAATAAAAAAAAACCCTCCTTTATGATATAAAACCACACATACTCCCATTTATCTTCACTAAAACTCATTAAATCTAAAAAAACCCTCTTAAAAATACTCTACAGAGTCCTCCCACTACATCCCCAAGCTTCTAAGAAATATCTTCCAAGCATTTTGATTCACATACCCTTGTAAGGGATCTCTCGCTCTCTTTTTTCTTCAAGCACCTCTTTTATGTCATGCCTTTTAATTTCCATTTTCTTAATTTGGGATATGTTCTTACAAAACTCATTACTGTATATATTATGTATACATGATTCTATCTTCCTTTCACTCCCATTAATCATCTCTTATGATCTTTTAATCCCACCCTTTACTCTATAAAAATTCTGTAAGGGATATCCCTCTCTCCTTTTTGTTCAAGCACCTTTTTTTATGTGATGCCTTTTAATTTAATTTTTTTTGGGATATGTTATTCCATAGATACTTTATTTACATTTGATGTATAAATTATGGGATATTTTTTAAGTCCCATTAATCCCCCCCTATGATCCTTTAAGAACACCTATTACTATGCTGAAATTCTGTAATGGATCTTCAACTCTCATCTTTTATCAAGAACTCATTTTGTGATATGCCTTTTAATTTCAACATTCATATGTTAGGTTATTTTAATACATACTTCAAATACTGTAAATTTTATTTATAAATAATTACATCTTCCCTCCAATCTCATTAATCCATCAATGATTCTTTATATACACCCATTACCATGCCCAAATCCTGTAAGGGATTTCTCACATCACATTTCCATCCAAACACTTATTTTATATTATGAACATTAATTCCATTTAATATGTTGGGATATTATGTTTCATGATCCCCTTAATATCCATTTCATGTTTAAATGACGAGATGCCACTTTCTCTCTCATCAGCCTATTTTATGAATTTTTATATGATGTTGTTATGCTCCTGAAATTGCACTGGGATTTACTGTGCCAAAATCATCCTGAAGTGAATACCATACTCATTCCTCTATCAAGGGTATTAAACTTCATGCACATATACTTATTAATTGAGGAATTACGTTTATGTATTACAAATTACCTGGTTGTGGAATAAATGAAAATATTGAATGAATCCATGTTTTATGATCTATGTGGAAGACTTAATCATGATATTGAAATGGATATGAATGGTGTGCCCCGAGAGAACTCCAATACATTGGGGAATATTTATTATCACGATATGTCATGTTTGGATAAGTTTTTACCTGATTTCGTTATGGGACATTGGTCCACCATGGATTCTTTGCGGTTTAGGTTTGACTTATGTTTATAATGTAATGTTTTAAGTTGTTTCCACATTTAAATCTTATTATTATCATTCTATATCATGCATTTATATTCATGTTCATTTATTTTCTATTTCATTGTTAAAATATGAAATTAGGGAGATAGAAAACAACTCTTCTCTTTATTCTAGAATAACTACTTGGAAATATTATCATGAATTCATGTTTAGATGACATTAAAACATTTTAAAATATCCAAGTAACATGAAAACAACATTATGGGGAATCTAATACCTCTATCATTGCATGATTCCTTCAAGGATCAAGCACCCTCTATTAGAGAATCTTGATCTCTCAACATTCTTACCTTGCTAATCATGGGAAGTACCATTAAGGTCTTTTCAAATTCTTCTCTTTATTTCAAAATGATGAAGTAATAAATGATTTTCTAGATGATGTAAAAGGGAGAGACCTCCGAGTATCATATCATTATAAAATTATATATTTTTGTCTTTGGGGAAGTACCAAAAATTATAATTCAACACCCTATTTGGAATATTTTAAGATTAATTAATAATATTTTTTTTTAAAAAAATCAATTTCAAGATGATATTTAAAAATTATATATATGAAATACTATTTAATGAAATATCATTGCTTCCCTCGATATAATACAAGATGGTTGTGGTGTTTTTTTTGGTAAAGGATGTAGATTATTTTGAAAATATCACAAGGTACCATTGTGATGCAGGAATCCTTTCTACATAATGGAACAGTTAGAAGGAAATACTGAAGAACTCGTTGAAAATATAAAGGAGAATGACTGTCACCGGTTTTCACCTTAGTATGTAAAATGAAATTTTGGGCTTTAAATCTTATAAAGGGAGAATAGTGTAATGACCTGACCATTTGAATAATATTTATTTCCTAAAAATTTATGTTTTACTCTGTCACATTCATTAAAATTATATAAGTATAAATTGAAATATAACTATAAATTTTAGAACATTATGTGACTATTGGTCAATTATGACTGATGATCAATATGACCATTATAAATAATAATAAATTTAATTTTATAATTAATATTTATAAATAGATATGAAAATGGAAAATTAATTCATAAAGAAGAGTTGATGGCCTCTACTAGTAGAATTGTGCCTTACAAAGCCCATTTGCCAGAGCTTGGGAAGGAGGCAACCTCTATGGGATTCGCTCTGGACCAAGCCAATGGTAAGTTTCAACATGTTAATCTTGAAAAAAATCTCCCACGGGAGAAGTTCAATTTTGTGGAAATCACCACTCGAGTTATGTTATCATATCTTCCCCAGGAGTCCATCACCATCGCACAACTTACCCATAGGTCATATGCGGGTGTTATATGAGGTTATTTAAAATGCTATTAGTTACTTATTGTGTAATCCCTTTTTATATATTAAATTCTTATTCCAGAAATTTCATTCAAAGAATAGTATTTCTTAAAAATATGATGAATTTGATAAATTTATTTTTCAGGTAAAATGGAACTTTTTATAAATGTATAAATTTTTATATTAAACTATAGTTTAATTAATAATTATTTTACAGTTAAATATTGTTATAAAATCACTATGTTTAATTATAAATGATGATTATATATATTTCATATTTTTTTTACAATATAAAATTTTAAGTAATCAGTTTGATAAGAATTATATTTTTATACGATAGAACAGAAATTTTATTTTTAATTTTAATTGAAGAATTTATTTTTATGAATTGATGAATTATTAGAATAAATAATATTTTAATATAATAATTTTATTAAATAATTTTTATTAGATATAAATAATCATATACTGGTTATGAAGTCAAATGAAATTTTTATTAATATTTAATTTGTTTTTGTCAAAACCATCAATTTTCAATAAATTTCAGTTTTTATTTTAAAAGTTAAAATTCACATATTTAGAAAACTGTTTAGAAAAAATTAATACAATTGTTTGAATTAGATTTTTGAAATTATCCAACATTTTATTTTTCATAATTTTCTGGGACAGATAATTTTATGGGTAAACATTAAATAACATATAAATAAAGTGTGTTTTATGACATCATAATGGACCAATAATGGTGTAATAAATACTATAAAATGTATCTACATCCAAATATATATTTTACCTTCAAAATAATCTAATAATATGTTTATTTGATTTATTTAATAAATCCTTAGTGAATCCTCCAAGATATAAAAGATATTTTATGATTTTAAAATCATTTCCTTAAAAGTGTGACTCACCTCCACATAAGCAATGGAAATATTTTAATATACTCAGCCCTTGTCCATATAAAATAATTTATACCAATCCCTTCTTTTTGAAACTATGGGAAAAACCATGGGATGGTTGTGGTTTTGAATATTTTATTGTGTAGTTTCCAAAAGCAAAATAATAACAAAATCCCCCTTCATATATAAACCCACCTAAGATCCCATTTCTCCTCACTCAAACTCCTTCAATATTGACCAAGCTCTTCCCCTTAGTCCCTAGAGTCCTCCTAAGTCTCCCCAACGTCCCAATAAACCTCTCCCATGCCTTTTGAGTCACACATCTAAGAAAGGGATCTCCCTCTCTCATTTTTCTTCAAACATCTCTTTAATGTCATGCCTTTTAATATCCATTTGATTTATTTGGGATATGTTCTTCCATAGTTCCCTAATGTCCATTTTATTTTATTTCCCAAAAGTACCATTTATCTTTTACCATTTACACCCTTACCTAATCTGTTACTGTGCCAAAATTCTATAATGGATTTCTCTCTTCCCTTTTCCATTCATGCACCTCTTTTATATTTTGCTTCTCAAATTTTATTTTTATATGTTGGATTATTATGTTACATTTTCACCCTAATTTACATTTTACGTATAAATGATTATATCATCCTTTAACTCTCATTAATCCCCCAATGATATGTTAAGTACACGTGTTGCTATGCTGAAATTCCATAAGGGATCTTCCACCAACCTTTTTATCAAGAATTCATTTCATGTTATGTATTTTGATTTCCTTTTGTCCTATGATGGGATATAATGTTATATTACCCTCTTACATTCCATTTTATTTATAAATTATTATATATTTTGTACAATCCAATTAATCCCACCCTATGATCATTTAAGTACACTTGTTACTATGCCAAAATTCCGTAAGGGATTTCTCTCTTCTAATTTATATCTAAGAACATATTTTGTATTATGCATCTCAAAATCCATTTAATATGTTGGGATATTATTTTCTATGATCTTATTATATCACATATCATTTTTAAATGTTATAGACCCATTTTTCTCTCATCAACCCATTTTATTAATCTTCATATGACGTCGTTATACTGCCGAAATTACACCACGATTTTACATTCCAAAATCATCACATAGTGAATACCATGCCCATTTATCTATCAAGGGTATTCACCTTTATACACATATACTAATTTATTGGGAACTTAATTGTATGTATTCCCCATTACTTTATCATGGAATAAATGATTATGTTGAATTAATCCATGTTATATGATCTACGTAGCACACTTAATCATGAGATTAAAATGTTCACGAAGGGTCCACCCTGATAGTGCTCCAATGCATTGTGTAGTATGTTAATCTCATGATATTTCATGTATGGTATGAGGGAGGTTTATCCTAATCACCTCATAGTGTGAGGTAGGTTTATCCTAAGCACATCACGATGTGATGGAGGTTTATCCTAAGAAAATCACAGTGCGAAAGAGGTTTATTTTAAGGACAACATGGTGCATAGTATGTTTAGCCCTAGAACATTATGGTGTATAGGAGGTTCATTCCATGAACATTATGGAATTAGGGAGTAAACCTAGTCTAACATTGGACTATTTCCACCATGTCTTAGGAGTGAAATGTTTATTTATGATATGATGCAAGATACCATTGAGAATTAACTATAAATGCTTATAAGATTTTCAAGTGAAATTAATATTTCCAAATGAATGATCAAAGAATATTTTCCAAATGTTGTATATATATTGAAATATTTTCGTTCACTAAAATTTTTATTTTTGAAAATTATACATGTTTTCGTAATATTTCTTTAAATAAATTTATATAATGTTCTACCTTTTATTTTGAATTTAAAAAAATCTATTTGGTTTTATTTTTGTCTTAAATACACTTAACTGGGATTTTCTTGTTAAGTCAAAAGTCTTCTTTTGGCTTTTACATCATGTTTTGGAAATCACAAATATATTCTATGTCATGTTTTGGAAATCTCAAATGTATTCTATCATATGTTTGTAAATAACAAATTGTCTTTTATCATGTTTATTGTATCGTACGATGTTGATCGTACTGACCAAAACGTATCGTACTGACTCTGTCAAACGTATCGTACTGACTCTGTCAAACGTATCGTACTGACTCTGTCAAACGTATCGTACTGACTCTGTCAATCGTATCGTACTGACTTTGCTATTCAGATGATCATTATTTGTTTTGGTACTTTTTCAAAAACTCTCTCTGCATATGAATCGTACTCATGTTTTACATTTCTATATATCTCTTATCCTAACAAAACGATGTCGTTGAGTTAGTTATATACTAATCAAAACGATGCCGTGCTTTCTGTTTCAATATGACCGTTGGAGGCAATATGACCGTTGAAACCCGAGGCCTATAAATAGGAGGTCATTTGAAGCTGAGAAAACACTGATGAACGAAGAGAACAACTGTGAACTACGAAGATTCTAGAGAGAGACACTGTGACTTCTCTCATCAGCCTTGTGCGTCCGATCATCGTATCGAGGGCTTTCAAGTAATTGAAAGACAGAGGTGCCGATTACCTGCAAAATCGAGGGCTGCCGGGGATAGGCAGACAGACGTGCCGATCATCGTATCGAGGGCTGCCGGGGATAGGCAGACAGACGTGCCGATCATCGTATCGAGGGCTGCCGGGGATAGGCAGACAGACGTGCCGATCATCGTATCGAGGGCTGCCGGGGATAGGCAGACAGAGGTGCCGATCATCGTATCGAGGGCTGCCGGGGATAGGCAGACAGACGTGCCGATCATCGTATCGAGGGCTCACCAAGGTGTTGGTGAGACAGACCTTTTATCCTAGGTGAAAGGATAACCCTTCTCTTTGGGTTAAAAGAATTGTATTACTTTTACATTTCCGCTGTTGTATTAGAAAGGGATTTGTATTGTTTCCTTTCTTCCTTACATATTCAATTGTAATTGTTTCAATTACAATCATTCTATTACATATTGTTTTGATTGGTTCTATACGCTTTAAGGTAGAATCATTCATATCTGTATTACTCTGATTATTGTGTTCATCTTGAATACAATTGTTTTGCATTACATTAGTCTTACAATACATCATACCTTTTACATTCAATACAATTGTGGGTGTTTGTATTTGTATTAGTTTAAGTTCATTTAAACTAATCTCTGTTACTAAAACTCAAAGGTTTTTAAACCTACAATTCACACCCCTCTTGTATTGTTCCATCTAATAGACTTTTATATCGACTATTCGATCCAACAATTGGTATCAAAGGAGGTTTTCCACTGACTTGTATTACTAGCTTTATTTCTTATTACTTTCTTAAATACTTACTACACTAACGTGTGGAGTGGAAATGTTGTTTTTGTTATATTAGATGGCAGGAATGAATATCGGATCAATAGATAATCTGAATCCTTCTATACCACCAATATTTGATGGGAATGATTATGAGTATTGGAGAGATTGTATGAAGACTTTCGTCATCAATACTGGTGTAGACAATTTTATTATGCTTACTGGGGGTTACAAAATTCCTGACAAAGAAGTTAGTACTTTCACCAATCAAGAGAAGCAAGAATATCAACTGAATTACAAGGTACACAATACTTTATTATGCTCTATGACCAGGAATATATATAGTCAGATATCTTCATGTGAAGCAGCTAACTGTATTTAGAAGAAATTAGAAGTCACTCATTTTGGTACATCCAAGGTTATAGAAACAAGGAGAGCAATGCTTCGAGCAGAGTATCATGGATTTGTTTTTCCTTATGGAGAGCCAGTATGTAAAGTGCAACAAAGGTTTATGACAATTGTCAACAGCTTACAATCTATGGGAGAAAAAGGTCTTGATGATGAAGCTCTTGTTGATAAGATTATAGACATTATGCCAAATGAATGGGAGTCAAAAAGAACAGCTATTGATGAAAATAGAAAAGTTTCCCAGATTACTCTTGATGAACTCTTTGGAACTCTTCTACAGCACGAGACAAGAATGAAAAGAGATGTTGATTTCAATAAGAAGAAGAATGGGAATGGAAGTGTAGCTTTTGCATCTAAAGCTAAAACACCTGAAAGGGTTACAAGGTCTAAATCCAAGAAAGTTGTTGTTTCTGATTCAAGTGATTGTAATCTCTCAGATAATGAGTTAGCTAATCTTGCTCGAAGGATGAAAAAGATTGTGGGAAAGAAAGATTTTCAATATAGATTCAAAAAGAAAGACAGGAAAGATAGGAAAGATTCAGAGGTAACTTGTTATGAATGCAAGAAAGCAGGACATATAAGGCCTGATTGTCCTTTACTGAAGAGGAAAGATAGAAAATAGAAACACTCTGAAAGAAACAAGAAAAGGTTTTATAAGACAAAGAAAGTCTTGAAAGCAAATGATACATGGAGTGCAAGTGGTAGTGATTCCTCAGATGATTCTTCAGAATATGAAACGTCAGGACAAAGGAATATTGGACTTCTAGCCAGACTACCAATTGAAGATCATTGTCTCATGGCTAAGGTACATAATGTTGAAGCTGTTACAAACGTCTCTTTAAATGCAAATTATGTTAATAATAAATATTATGAATCTTCAAATGATGAACCCTCATCATCAGAAGATGATACTTTACCTTCTTTTGAAGAAGTCTCTAGATTTGCTAAGTTACTTGAAAATGAAAATTCTAAACTCAAAAAGAGATTTGAAAAAGCAAATTCTAGAATTTCTATTTTGACTAAAGAAGTATCAGATCTTTCTAAAGATCTTGATGGGAAAACTTCTGATTTTGAAAGCATTTTGAAAACCCTTGAGAAAGTCAAATCTGAAAAGGATAAACTTTCTAAGGATCTTGAAACTGAAATTTCAAAGAAAAATATTTTAGAGTCTAACTCTAGTTCAAATTCAAATGTTTTAGAAAACAAGAATTTGGTTTTAAAACTAAAGTCAGAGATTTTATCCTTGAAAAAGTGTTTGTCAAACTTTACTCATGGAAAAGAAAACTTTGATAGGATGTATTCTCAAATTAGACCTTTGAGAAATCGTTCTGGTCTTGGTTATACTTATTCCAAATCTGTTTTTAGTAATAACTATTTTGTTCCTCAAAAAACCATTTTCTGTTCCAAGTGTCAATGTGGTGGACATTGGAGAAGAGATTGTTCTCTTAACAAAACTCAATCCTTAGGATTTCATAAAGCTCATTTTGCTAAACAAATGTGGATTCCTAAAATACTTTTATCTAACCCTTCTGGATCCAAACAAGTTTGGATTCCGAAAATCTAATTGTCTCTTTTTCAGGAAAACGAGAAGTGTATCAATAAGAACATTTGGTACATGGATAGTGGTTGCTCTCGACATATGACTGGAAACAAAGATTTCTTTGAAAAGGTTATCAAAACAAAAGGTGGAAAAGTTACCTTCGGAGATAATGCTCAAGGAAAGATTGTTGGTATAGGTAATATCGTTTTTCTTGGAAAAGTTCTTATTTCAAATGTTTTGTTTGTTAAAGGTCTTAGGCACAATCTCATCAGCATAAGTCAATTATGTGATGAAGGTTACCTTGTGAATTTTAGAAATGATAAGTGTCTAGTTCACAATTCCAAGGATGAATTCATTCTATCTGCCCATAGGCAAGAGAATGTTTACACTATTAACTTAGAAGACCTTAGGAACCAAAACTTACCTTGTTTAAGTGCAATAGAAGACCAATCGTGGCTATGGCATAGGAGATTAGGACACTGTAATTTGAGAAACCTAAGAAAACTCTCAAAGAAAGGACTTGTAAAAGGGCTACCGGATCTTAGATATGATTCTTCAAAAGTCTGTGATCCTTGTCAATTTGGCAAGCAACATAAAACTAGTTTTTAAACCTACAATTCACCCCCCCTCTTGTATTGTTCCATCTAATAGACTTTTATATCGACGTCTTTGATTAATAAGAGTACGATGAAAAAGCTGAATGTTTGTTTTGATTCAAATTCAAAACTTTTTGTCAGAGATGTAGAAGCTGAATTGCCTGAAAATCAATCGGCACCTATGCCAGCCAAGGACAATCAATCCGCCGGTGTTACTCGAAAGTCTGATCCGCAGACTAGTTCAAAGCCAAAGAAGAAGCCGAGGTACAGTAAAGAAGTTGTTGCAAAGTGGAGAAAGGACAAGGAACAGAGAAAAGAGGGTGATCCAAAGTTTGGACTTGACCCTGCTGAGCCCTTTGCAGAAAGAATAAGGGTAGAAGAAACCCTTCAAGCTGAAAAGAAAAAGAAGACTCTTTTGAAGAGAAATGCTCAGGACTTTGATATCTCTAAAGTCTTGAAAGCAGTTGAAGATGCTAGTGCTCAACTAACTGTGGAAGTGCACCAAGAGCCCATCGTACAGAGTCTGCCTGAGAAAGAAAAAGGAAAACAAGTGATAGAAGAAGTGGAAGTAGAAGGAGATTTTCTGTTAGAATTTCTTCAAAGTTCAAAGAAAAGTAGAGAGGAATCGCTTCAAAAGCTGAGCGAAGGTGTTCAACAAACTCCTCATGCCGATCAGGAAAGATCTCCGGACAGGATGTCATCTCGAGAAAAGAAAGATGCTCAATCTTCTCAGTCTGATAAAGTAGTTGTCATTAGTGACAAAGTGGAAGATGAAAGAAAACAGAAAGAAAAAGAGAAAGGGAAACAACCAGTTGTTGATTCAAGCAGATCGTATGAACTAGCATCGTACGATGATGATACCGATTCAGAGCATAAAATCTCTCTCAAGAAGAGTGATTACATTGTTCATGTTTTGAGAAGAATGGAGAAAACTATTCCTTATTTCCCGAGGCTGGAAGGGAAGATTGATTTTATTACTGAAAATCAGAGAAAGAAGTTTGTCTCTGTGAAAGAATTGAGGAAGAAAGTTTTGTCTGTAGAAGCCGATTTAAAAGTTCTTTCAGAAAGCTCAGTTGCTCATAAGAAGGCATGTAATAAGATGACTAAGTGGTCGTACAAAACAGAGAGCTCAATCAATGATCATGAGGTTGCTATTGAAGATATAAGAAGGTTATCAAATGAGCTTGCAATTGCTTTCAACAAGCTTGATAAAGAAACGGTTGAAAGGCTGAACCTTTTGTCTTCTCAAAGAGCCGATGTTCCTTCAGTGAAAGATTTGCAAGATAGGATGAATGCTTTCCAATCTGAATTCTCAAAGGTTTCATCTTTCAAAGATGAAATGGTTTTACTGAAGAATCAAAATTCTGAGTTGTCCAAGGATAACAAGACTCTGCAAAACAGAATTGATACTCTTGAAGAAGTAATCAGAGTACAGGAGGAAACCATCAGAAATCAAGATCAGATTTTTGCGGATCAACAAGAGCTTCTCAAAACTCAGGGTGAATCAATTTCTGAAGACAAGAAGGAGATCAAGAAGATGAAAGCTGTGCTTCATGAGCTTATAAAGAAAGAGAAGGAAAGAGAAAACAAATGATTGTTGTATTTGTTTCTTTTGGAACTTGTTTGTTTTGTAATAACTCTTATAATCCTTTCTCTTTTATCCATTGTCTTGTTTTACTTCACTAACTCTTCCAGACAATTCGAGATTCCTCCTTTCTTTTTGTAAATCACAAAGGGGGAGAATATTTACAAAGCAAAGATTGTTTTACAAAGGGGGAGAATGCATTACAATACTCAAGGAAAATCTATGAATACAATCCTTAGGAAAGTCAATACCTAAGGGGGAGTTAGTTGTATTCAATTTCTTATTCAGAAGAGTTTTCAATAACTCAGGGGGAGATAAGTATTTCTTGTTTCATTTACTTTGTGTGTTTGTGCTTTCCAAAAAGGGGGAGATTGTTAAGTCAAAAGTATTCTTTTGGCTTTTACATCATGTTTTGGAAATCACAAATATATTCTATGTCATGTTTTGGAAATCTCAAATGTATTCTATCATATGTTTGTAAATAAAAAATTGTCTTTTATCATGTTTATCGTATCGTACGATGTTGATCGTACTGACCAAAACGTATCGTACTGACTCTGTCAAACGTATCGTACTGACTCTGTCAAACGTATCGTATTGACTCTGTCAATCGTATCGTACTGACTTTGCTATTCAGATGATCATTATTTGTTTTGGTACTTTTTCAAAAACTCTCTCTGCATATGAATCGTACTCATGTTTTACATTTCTATATATCTCTTATCCTAACAAAACGATGTCGTTGAGTTAGTTATATACTAATCAAAACGATGTCGTGCTTTCTGTTTCAATATGACCGTTGGAGGCAATATGACCGTTGGAACCCGAGGCCTATAAATAGGAGGTCATTTGAAGCTGAGAAAACACTGATGAACGAAGAGAACAACTGTGAACTACGAAGATTCTAGAGAGAGACACTGTGACTTCTCTCATCAGCCTTGTGCGTCCGATCATCGTATCGAGGGCTTTCAAGTAATTGAAAGACAGAGGTGCCGATTACCTGCAAAATCGAGGGCTGCCGGGGATAGGCAGACAGACGTGCCGATCATCGTATCGAGGGCTGTCGGGGATAGGCAGACAGACATGCCGATCATCGTATCGAGGGCTGCCGGGGATAGGCAGACAGACGTGCCGATCATCGTATCGAGGGCTGCCGGGGATAGGCAGACAGACGTGCCGATCATCGTATCGAGGGCTGCCGGGGATAGGCAGACAGACGTGCCGATCATCGTATCGAGGGCTCACCAAGGTGTTGGTGAGACAGACCTTTTATCCTAGGTGAAAGGATAACCCTTCTCTTTGGGTTAAAAGAATTGTATTACTTTTACATTTCCGCTGTTGTATTAGAAAGGGATTTGTATTGTTTCATTTCTTCCTTACATATTCAATTGTAATTGTTTCAATTACAATCATTCTATTACATATTGTTTTGATTGGTTCTATACGCTTTAAGGTAGAATCATTCATATCTGTATTACTCTGATTATTGTGTTCATCTTGAATACAATTGTTTTGCATTACATTAGTATTACAATACATCATACCTTTTACATTCAATACAATTGTGGGTGTTTGTATTTGTATTAGTTTAAGTTCATTTAAACTAATCTCTGTTACTAAAACTCAAAGGTTTTTAATCCTACAATTCACCCCCCCTCTTGTATTGTTCCATCTAATAGACTTTTATATCGACTATTCGATCCAACATTTCTTGCTAACCGTATAGTTTCAAAATTCTTTTTTCATAGGGCATAAGGACACGTAGAATTGAGTTAGTGTTTAGGGTCCCGATAAGGTGTTGACCCCTAGTAAACAATAGTTTTGGTATTTTATTTTATAGGTGGGGTAATTAGAATTTCTCTGATGAATCTGGACTCTTGAAAACACTATACCGTTACGATCTCAAGTTGTGTGAAATAAATAAAATAATTATTTATAAAAAGCGATTATGTTTTTTTGGTTGTCTTAGTTGGTATCAAAGCTACTCTTTATTTCATATGTAATCAATATTTATTACATAAAATTTCACATAGTTCAACCTGGAGGATTGAAAAGTTTAGTTTCTATGGGGAATAGGAAAATTAAATAACAACATAATACATAAAATATAACATCTTTATTGAAAAATTATTTTAAATTACCACAAAATTAGTTCGTACTTGACACTACAAGGGATAACCTGAGGACATAGTTACGAAAAGGGGGAGCTATAAATCTCATTTAGGGGATAAACATTGAATAACTTGAGGAATACAATATATGTTAGACAATAGTAATATTAGTATAGAATAAAAGGAACATGAATATAAAGTCATGATAAATCATGATAAGCACAACATGAAAAAGTGGCAATAACTAAAAACACTACATCACAAATGAATAGGAATCAGGTAAACCCCTATCCCAACATGGTGGAAAAAAGAACTATAAAAGAATTAGGTAAACCCCTATACCAAAATTATGTATCATGATACTAAGAATTACCCAATTAATTGAAGAACTATCTCAGAGCACACTTCATAATCATTTTAATCTCATCCTTAAGTGTTCCACATAGATCCTATAACATGGAAACACTCAACATCATAATTTTTTCCATGACTAAGGAATGTGGAATTAATAAATGTAAGACGCCAATCAATAAGTATGTGTGCATGAATGTGTATACCCTTGATAGATAAATGGCTATGTTATTCACTCCATGATTTTTGTTTCATGTAAAATCACAGTGTCATTTTGGCAGCCTAATGATGTCATTTAGAAATTCATCAAATGAGTTTATGAGAGAATAAAGGGGTCTCCTATCATTTAGACATGAAATGAACAGTAAAGGGGAAATAGAAGAATATTCCCCCAACAGATGTTATTTGAAAATATATGACATACCATAATAATGAAACTTGAAAAAAGAGGATAATGTGAAAGAATAATTACAAAATTTCGATATGGTAACAGGTGTACATAAAGAATCATAGGAGGGGTTAATGAGAGTGACAGGAATATCTAATCATTTATAAATCAAATGTATAGTAAGGGAAACATGGAACATCATATCCAAAAAATAAACAAAAAATAAATTTAAAAGACATAACATGAAATTAATTCATGATAAAATAGAATGGTGGAAGGTCCCCTATAGAATTTTAGCATAGTAACGAGTGTACTTAAAGTATCATTGGGGTATTAATGTGAGTGAAAGTATGATATAAAATTTATAAATAAAATTTATAGTATGGCGGTTATGGAACATCATAACAAGATATATAAAAATTTAATTTATGAAACATAAATTAAAATAAGTGCTAGAATGGAAAAGAGAATAGAGAAATCCCTTACAGAATTTTTGCATAGTAACTAACTTGGTAAGCATCCAAATGGGGGAGGATAAATGACCCCTAATTGAAATAACATAAAATTTATCGTATATAATTTATTATAAAAGGATGAAAATTTAACCATATGAAATTTAAAAGACTGATTTCCAAAAAGGTTCTTGAATTGAAAGGAAGAGAGGAAGGTGAGAATCCCTTATGAAATTTCGGCATGGTAACAGTTGTATATAAAGGATCATGGATTGATTAATGAGAGTTTAAATGAAGCTATGATTTTTTTAAATAAAATGGACAGTAAGGGGAGTATTTATGAACATATCCCAACATATTCAAACTGAAATTAAAAGGCATGTCACAAAAGTAGTCCTTGATAAAATAAAATAGTGGAAGATCCCTTACTTGGATGTGTAACTCCAAATGCTTTGGATAGGATTCTTGGGAGCTTGGAGTGCCTTGGGAGGACTATAGGAAGTATGGATAAGAGGTTGGTCTATCTTGAAGGAGTTTTTAGTGGACATAAATGGGAGATTGGGTGGGTTTATGTAGGAAAGGATGTGGATTTCTTTATTATTATTTTCGGACAATACATAATAAAATATTCAAAAAAACAAACCATAGCTTTGTATTTTCCCATGGTTTATAGAAGAGGGGAGTGGTATAAATTACTTTATAAGAATAAGGGATGAATATATTAAAATATTTCCCTTTCTTATGTGAAGGTGATTCATACATTAAAGGAATCAATTTTAAAATCTTAAAACATATTATATGTATTGGAGGATTCACCGAGGATTTATAAAATAAACATAAAATTATATTACAATGAATGAAAAACTTAAATTTTTTCAAATATCACTTTTATAGTTTTTATTACCTCATTATTAGGCCATTATGATGTCAAAAAATACACTATATATTTATATGGTTTTTTAATTTTTACTCAAGAATTTTACTATCACAAGAAATTTATGAAAAATTCACCATTTCATAATTTTGATGTCCCAATTCCAAAATAAATATTAATTTTATCAAAATAATTTTATAAATATCTTAATTTTCACCACTAAAATAGAAACTAACATTTATTAAAAATTTATGGGTTCTGAAAAAACAGTTTTTAAACCTTAATAAAAATTACATTTGACTTTATAAAATTATATGATCATTTATATTTACTAAAAGTAATTTAGTAATAATATTTTAATGATTTTTATTTATTTGAAAAATATATTAATTCATCAAAATATATTTCTTAATTGATTTTGAATATTAATAAAAAAATACTACTTGGGATTTAAAAATCATTTACAAGCTAATAATAATAGGGAAAATATGTTCATTGTTTTATTTAAAAATAATGTACATAATAATAATTCTAGGGTGTTGTTACGTATCCATTTATTACACAAATATATTCCCTAAGAGTAAGGTGTGTGATGGTGGGGCGTTCATGGGGTCGTTCGGTGAACTTAGTTTCAGTCTTGATCTCGATGAGTTTGAACTTTTCCTCTAAACAATTTCTTTTATGATTAAGTTGTTTGATCTTGGATGGGATTGGTCTAGGGAAAAGAACTGAAATTCTATCTCCCTTATAACCTCTAATAAATGGGATTGATAGGGAATGATCTTACAAGTTGAGTCCATCACTTCCTCTCTCTGTGTCAAAATGATTTGATAAAACATTATATTTATACTAGTCAGGTGATCATTATTCAATAGAGATATTATCAACAGTAATGATACTTAACAGTCATTTAAATTGAATTGGATATAATAAAAAAAATTAGTACATGTGTCTGATATATCCATAATAAATTTAGAAGAAAGGTTATTTTATTCACAAATGACCAGGTCTTTACAACCTTCCCCCCCCCCCTTAATAAAATTCACCCATAAAATTTCTTTTTCCCACACTAAAACAGTTGAGGGTTACTCTACTTCATCACCTCCTTTAGTTCCAATGTTTCTCTTTAAAACTTATGGATTCTCCACAACACTTTGGTGAGGGGAATTGTCTTATTTAATAGATCTTTTTCGATATGATCTAAGATCTTTATCATATTATCTTCATAGGAATGGTCATTATCCAGTGGTACCATCTATGGTTTGAGGACATGTGATGGGTCAGGTATGTACTTCTTTATGAATGATACATGGAATAAATCATGTACTTTAGATAAGTTTTGTGGAGTTATAAATGATAGGCCACTGCTCTAATGCGATCAGGGTTCTAAAAAGCGCCGATGTATACTGGAAAAATATTTCCCTTATTCCCAAATATCATAACTTCTTTTCCTTAGAGATATGTGGAGGAAAACAATTTTACTAACATCAAATGCTAGGTTCTATTGATGATTGTCAACATAGGTCTTTTATTGACCCTGAGCAACTTTAATGTGATGTTGGATGGTCTTAACCTTCACCAACATTTCCTTTACCATTTGTAGACCAAGAAGCTTTCATTATCCAACATCATCCCAATATGATAGTGTTCTGCACTTCTTCCCATAATGGTCTTTATAAGGATACATTTGGATGCTTTAAGGGAAACTATTATTGTAAGGGAAATCCACTAAAGGAAGATATTGGTCCCATCCTCATTTGAATTCCATTGAGAAGTACCTCAACATATCCTCAGTTATTTGGATAGTTCACTCATATTGGCCAATATTTTTAGGATGATAAGATGTACTAAATTTTAGCTCAGTGTTTAGTGAATTCTGGAGACTATTCCAAAATATATAGGTGAATCTTATATCTCAATCAGACATAATCAATAGTGGTACTCCATGCTGCCTTACCTCCTATCCAATGTATATATTTTCCAGTTGATCTAGTGAGAAATACTCTTGAATCGCAATGAAGTGTGCAATTATTGTAATATGATCCAGAACAACCTAGATGGAATTGTTTCCTTTGGATATCCTTGGTGTCCAATGACAAATTTCATGGTGATGTTTTCCCATTTCGATGTTGGTATGTGTAACGGTTGCATCATCTCCTTATAATTATATATTTTTTCCTTCATTTACTGACATACCAGGAATATTGATGTATATTTTGTGATATATTTATTCATGTCATCCTACCAGTAGTGATCTTGGCGATCTCAATACATCTTTGTGTTTCATAGGTGAATATAGAAATTCAAACTATGTCCATCAACCAAAATATATTTCTTTAACTCTGTATTTTATGGAACACATAGTATTGAACTAAATATCACAATTATTTCTTCATTAACATTGAACTCTGAGTATTTCTATTTTCTGATAGTTTCCGCTTCCTTTTGAATTCATACATCATCCTTTTATGCATCCTTTATCCCTTCAAAAAGATATAGTTAAGAAATAATTTGTGAAAGGATTGATGATGTTTCTTTCATTATGATTCTCATGTTCATCTTCATAAAATATAAGAAGATTATATCCTTTCCAATTCTCATGAATTATAGAATTTGTGGGTCCTTTTTACTTATAGTATCTACTACCTTGTTCTCTTTTCCAGAATGGTAGTCAATTTAGCTTTCATAATGCTTGATTATCTATAACCATCTTCATTAGTGAATATTCAACTATTTATCTGTGAATATATATTTGAGTCTTCTGTGATCCGTATATATTTCACACTTCTCCCAAAAAGATAATTCCACCATATTTTCAACGAAAATATCACAACTTCCAACTCCAAATCATTTGTGGGATAGCTTGGCTCAGGAATTTTCAACTGCATTAAGGCATAGGAAAAGAATTTTTCAATTTGCATCAACACACATTATTGTCCCTTCTTTAAATCATTACTAAAGATTAGAAAAATCCCCCCACTTTTGGGAAGTGTTAGCACATGGGTAGTGATAAGACACCTTTTAAACTCTTTGACGCTTATTAAAATTAATCATTATAATTAAACATGAATACCTTCTGGGTTATCTTGGTAAGAGGGTTTTACAATCATGAGAAATTTCTCACAAATTGGTGATAATATCCAGCTAACACAACGAAGCTTCGGATATCTATAACAAATGTTGGCCTCCACCATCCCTTAATTTCCATTGTCTTGTAATGATCCATATATATTTCATTCCTTGTGATGATATTCCCTAGAAATGAGACTTCATTTAACCATTACTCACACATTTTTTAACTTTTAATAGAGATTCTCCTTTCAGAAGGTTTTTTTCACAGTGCTCAGATGCTACTCATGATCCTCCTTGCTTTTTGAGTATATATGCCTATCATCTATAAATAATCCCACAAATTTTTTAAGGACACATCTAAATACTCTTATAATCTAGTCCATGTATATTTCTATGGAATTAGTGAGTTTTAATGTAATCATTATGAAATCTAAATTCTCATACATTTTATGAAAAGTAGTCTTGGGGATATCCACATTCTTCTCCCTTACTTGGTAATATCAGGACCTCATATCCACCAAAGAGAAGTATTGTGATCGTCATAGATGATCAAACAAGTCATAAATTTAGGTTAAAGGATACTTTTTATTTATCATCATGTTTTTGAGATCACAATAATCAATGAAAAGGTGAATTGAACCATCCTTCTTCTTGATGAAGATGAATGGTGCACCTTATGGTGAAGCACATGGGTGTATAAACCCTTTATCTAGATTCCCCTGGATTTTTTTCTTTGGATCCTCAAGTTCCACAAAATCCATTATATATGGACTCTTGGATATTGTAAACACCCCAGGTATAAGATCAATCGAGAATTCAACATCTATTCTTGGAGGAAGACCAGACAATTCCTCAGGAAACACATCAGTGAATTCCCTCACAATATGCACATCTTTGAAGATGGTTCCTTCCTTAGACTCAATCATCTGAGAAATATAATAATTATCATAAGTAAGTAATATAAATTCTTGGTATGATGGTGTTGGGGAATATTTATCCTTTTCCTTTCACTTTTATAGAATCAGGGGTCGATTTCCCATGTGGAGAGTGATTTCCCTCTCGTGGAAATTTATGTTGGCTCTATATCGGGAAATCCAATCCATGCTCATAATTGAATCAAAATCCACTAACAAAAGTATTACAAGGTTATATGGGAATTTCAATCCAGAAATTGTGATAGGAGAAGAGTTATATTAATAGGATGCAATAATTTCCCCATTTTTTGTTTTCATCAACATCTCTACTTATATTCTTTGCGGTGGTGTTTGAATTGTTCTACTAAACTTTCAAGATATAAAATATTGTTTAGAACTACTAAAGATAACCAAAACTTTCAATATTTTATTCTATTTATACCTTATCTAATAAAGACATAGGATTGAGTATTTTTAAACTATTAAACACGTAAAGGGGAATCCAATTACATTAAAGGGATAACATATAAAGTACATTTATCTCCTTAACTTAAGTATTTCTAGGCTTCAATCTATGTAATCCATGTTATAATTCCTAACATATAATCTTATGGGGATTTTTTCCCTTAATAATGGTTCATAATGATTCTATGAATTTACCAAATCATATCCATTGGGAATGTTAAACCAAGACTATAGCAAGGCCCATTGTTGTTCACCAGTTTCTATTCAAGTCTAGCTCAATGCATTGTTTTCAGGTTTTACCCCAAGATACATTTGTTCAAGATCCACATATAATTGTTTGTATTCAAACATGGATGTATTTTATTGATAAATCACTTACTCTATACTCACCAAAATTTAAGGATGTTTTGCTCATACTTAGTCATATCACTAAGGGTTTTCACTTGTGTTTTCTAATCCTAATCCCATAAATAAATAAACATATACTCTGATACCAATTATAACAACCCATATCTTTATTTCTTAATTAAAAATGATTTATTACATAAATTGAAATTAATAAAACACATAAGATTGATAGGTATAATGTATTTGGGTCTTAGGAACATTACATAACAACTTAAAACATATAATATGGCATCTTTATTGAAAACTTATTTTACAAGGCCACATCATTCCTTTATACTTAACACTACATGAGATAACCTGAGGACATAAATAAGAAAGGGGTGAGATATAAAGTCTAGTAAGGGAGTAAAAATTAAATAACATATGGATAACAATACATTTTAGACAAGGTATATCAATAAGTCATAAATGAACATGAATATAAAGGCATGATATATCATGATAATCAAATCATGGAAATTTAGAAACAACTTAAAACACTACATCATAAACATAAGTTAATGATAAAACACAAAGAATTAATTGTGGTCAAATATACCATATATGAATCAGGTGAACCCCTATCCTAGCAAGATGTATCATGACACTTAACATTACCCAATGTGTTGGAATGCTATTAGGAACACCCTTCATAATTATTTCAATCTCAGGATTATGTGTTCCACAAAGATCATATAACATGGATTCATTCAACATTATAATTTATTCTACAAAAAATTAATGTTTAATACATACATGTAAGTCCCCAATATGTATTTATATTTTCATAAAGTTGAATATACTTTATAGAGTAATGAGTATGGTATTCACTACATGAAGATTTTTCCATGGCTAATCATGTTGCAATTTTGGAAACGTAACGACGTCATATAGGAATTAATAAAATGGTTTGATGAGAGAGAAAGGGGAATATCATCATTTATACATGAAATGGACAATAAGGGGATCATGAAACATAATATCCCAACATATGAAATGGAATTAAGATGCATAATATAAAAAAGTTCTTGATTAGAAATGTGAAGTGAGAAATCCCTTACAGAATCTTGGCATAGTAATGGATGTATATAAAAGACCATATATTTTTTAATGAGAGTGTAGGGAATATAAAATTATTTATAAATAAAATGGATAGAATGTAAAGTATTTATGAACATAACCTAACATATAAAAATTGAATTTAAAAGGCATATCACAAAATGAGTGCATGATAAAAGAGGAGAGTGGAAGATCCCATACTTAGATGTGTGACTCTAAAGTATTGGGAGATTAGGGGTGTATTGGGAGGACTCTATGAAGAACGGGGCAAAGTTTGGTCAAGATAGAAGTATTTTTAGGGAAGAGAAATTGGATATTTGATGGGTTTATATAGGAAAAGAGGTGGATTTCATTATTATTTTGGTTTTGGACGCAACACAATAAAATATTCAAAACCAAAAACCATTCAATATTTTTTTCCCATGGTTTCTAGAAAAGAGTATCGGTATAAAGTAATTTATAAGGCTAATTTCCAAAGGTATTAAAATATTTCCCTTGCATATGCAGAGGTTAGTCAAACTTTCAAGGAAATTATTTTAAACTCTTAAAATATTTTATATATCCTGGAAGATTCTCTGAGACTTTATAAAATAAATAAAATTAATATAAATTACATTATTTTAATGTAAAAATATATATTTGGTCGATGATACTTTTTAAAATTTTTATTACATCATTATTGGCTCATTATGATGTCATAAAACACTATATGTATTTATATGATATTTAATTTTTAACCAAAAATTCAGCTGTCTCATAAAATAATGAAAAATTGACCATTGGATAATTTTAATTTTCAAATTCCAAAAATAATATTAATTTTATCTAAATAATTTTATAAATATGTAATCTTTGACTTTTAAAATAAAAACTGACATTTATTGAAAATTGGCTGGTTAAAAAAATAGTTTTTAAACCCTAATAAAAATTACTTTTGACTTCCTAAAAATTATATAATCATTTCTATTTAACAAAATAAATATAATTATAATACATGTTAGACAATGTTAATCTAAATTTATAATCAAAGGAAAATTAATATAAAGGCATGATAAATCACCATAAACATAACATGGAAATGTGGCAACATCTTAAAACACTGCATTATAAACAAAATGAAATAAGGAAACTTCTGTCCCAACAAGGTGGAAAAATTCATATAAAGGAATTAGGTAAAATAATGTCCCTAAATGACATATCATGATACTAAAAATTGCCCAATGCATTGGAGCACTACTAGGTAACACCTTTCATAATCATTTCAATCTCATGCTTAAGTGTGCCACATATATCATATAACATAGAAACATTCAACATCATAATTTATTTCAAGATCAATGAATGTAGAATATATACATGTAATTACCCAATAAATAAGAATGTGTGAATAAATTTTAATACCCTTGATAGTGAAATTGGTATGGTATTCACTACAAGGTGATTTTTTCATGGAAAATCATGGTGTAATTTTCGCAGTATAACGACGAAACATAGAAATTTATAAAATGGATTGATGAGAGAGAAAAGGAGACTATCATCATTTATAAATGAAATGGATAGTAAGGGGGACATGCAGAGAATTACCCAACATATGGTTTTTGAAAATATAGGGTGAAACATAATAATAAAACTTGAATAAATAGGAGAAAGAAAAAGAACGATTATGAAATTTTGGCATGGTAACGACTGTACATAAAGGATCATAGGTGGGATTAATGAGAGTGAAAAGAAGATATAATAATTTATACATAAAAGGGATAGTGATGGAACCATGTAGCATCATATCCCAAAATAGTCAATAAGTAAATTTAAATGACATAACATGAAAGGAATTCTTGATAAAAGAGAAGGGTAGAATGCCCCTTATGGAATTTTTCCATAGTAGCATGTGTACATAAAGGAGATTAGGGGGATTAATGAGAGTGAAAAGATTCTATAATAATTTATAAATAAAATTAACTTGTGGATCATGGAAAATCATAACCCAAAATACAAAAAATGAATTTATGGATCATAATATAAAAGAAGTTTTTCAATGGAAAAGAGAAGAGAGAAATCCCTTACGGATTTTCGACATAGTGAAGAATTAGGTAATAGTCCAAATGGGGGAGGATAAATGATCCCCCATTTTAATAACATAAAATGTTTGGTAGGGAATTTATTATAAAATTAGAATTATATAACCAATTGAAATTAAACATACTAATTTCAAAAAAGGTTCTTGAATTGAAAGGAAGAGAGGATGGTGGGAATCCATTACAAAATTTCTGCATGGTAATGGGTGTATATAAAGAATCATAGATCGATTAATGAGAGTGTAAAGTAAGATCTCATTATTTATAAATCAAATTTATAGTAATGGGAGTATGAATGAACTTATCCTAACATATGAAAATTTAAATTAAAAGACATATCAAAAAAGGAGTGTGTGATAAAAGAAGGGAGTTAAAGATCCTTTACTTGGATGTGTGACTCCAATGGATTGGGATAAGATTATTGGGAGATTAGGCGAGACTTTGTAGGAATATATGGAGAATGAATCACAGGGTGCTCCAACTATAAATAGCATTAGTGAAGAGAAATTGGAGCTTGGATGAATTTATATAGGAAAGGAGGAGGATTTCTTTATTATTTTGGTTTTGGACACTGCACAATAAAATATTCAAAACCCCAAAACGTCCCATGGTTTCTATATGGTTTCTAGAAAAGGGGAATTGAATAAATTATTTTTTTATGGAAAGGGATGAGGATATTAAAATATTTCCCTTTCTTATGTGGATGTGAGTCACACTTTCAAGGATAAGATTTTAAAATATTAAAATATTGTATATGCCTTGGAGGATTCACTAAGGCTTTATAAAATAAATAAAATGATCCTAAAATTGCATTATTTTAAAGTAAAAAAACAAATATTTTGATGAATATAAATTTTATATTATTTATTAAATCATTGTTGGGTCATTATGATGTCTTAAAATACTCTATATATTTATATAGTAGTTAATTTTTACCCAAAAATTTTAATGTATTAGAACATTATGAAAAAATTCACCATTGGATAATTTCAACTTCTCGAATCAAAAAATAATATTAATTTTATCTAAATAATTGAATATTAACTTCTAAAATAAAAAATGACATTTATTTAAAATTTATGTGTTTTGAAAAAAATAGTTTTTAAACCTTAATAAAAATAACATTTTACTTCATAAAAATTATATGATCGTTTATGTTTAATAATAGTAATTTAACAATATTTTATATCAAAATTTCACTAATACTTCAATATATATTTCTAATTGAATTTTAAAATTAACCCAAAATAATATTTTTTCTTTAAGAATCATTTACAAGGTAATAATAATAGTATAAAAGTATTTTCATTATTCTATAAAAAAAATAATGTACTTAATAACAATGATATGGTCTTGTAACATATCCTTTTATTAGACCAACACTCCCCCAAAGAGTAAGGTGTATGATGGTGGGGATTTTCTGGGGATGTTCGGTGAACATGGTTTGGGTCATGATCTCGATGATCTTGAACTTCTCCCATAAATGGTTTTGCTGATGCTTAAGTGATTGGATATTGGCTTAGGCTTAGTCTAGGGAAAATCCCAAAAATGTTATATCACTTGGAAGCTCAGATAAATGGGCTTCATAAGGAACAATCCTGATGGTTGAGGTCATCACTTCCTTTTTCTATGTCCAAAAAACTAGTTAAAACCATATATTTATACTAGTCAGGTGATCACTATTCAACAACTATATTATCAACAACAATGATACTTAAAAATCATTTAAATTCAATTGGATTTAATTAAAAATAAGTTCATGTGTCTTCTATATCCATAATACGTTTAAAATAAAGGTAATTTTATTCAAAAATGATTGGTTCATTACAAACTTCCCTCCTTAAGAAATTTCACCTTCAAAATTTTATTTTCTAACAAGAAAAGAGATGAGGGTAACTCTACTTAATCACCTCCTTTGGTTCCCATTTTTCTTCTTCAAACCCATGGATTCTCCACAACACTTTGACCTGGGGAATTGTATTATTTCATAGAACTCTTTATCTACGATCTAAGATCTTCATTAGCTACTCATCAAAGGAAAGGTCATTCTCCAATAGTACCCCCTCTGGATTGAGTACATGTGATGGGTCAGGTATGTACTTCCTTAAGAGTTATACATAGAATATATCATGTAATAGAGAATATTTTGGTGGGAGTTCTAGTCGATAGGCCAATCCTCCGATACAATCAAAGATCTAAAAAGAGATGATGTACCTTGGACTATGATTTCCCATCTTCCAAAATATCACCAATCTTTTTTGTGGAGATATATAGAGGAAAAACATGTCTCCATAATCAAACACTAGGTCACGTCGTTGATTGTTAGCATAACTCATTTTTCGACTCTCAGCAACTTTGATGTGTAGATGGATGGTCTTAACCTTCTCCTCCATTTCTTTGACCATTTATAGACCTAGATTTTTTCATTCCCCAACATCATTCCAATATGTCAGTATTTTTCACTTCTTCCCATAATGGGAATTATAATAATCTATTTGGATACATGAGTGGAAACTGTTGGTGTACGATAACTGCACCAAAGGAAGACATTGGTCTCATCCAACTTTGAAGTTTATTTAGAAATATCTCAACATGTCCTCATGTTTTTTGATAATCTACTCATATTGGCCATATTTTTTAGGATGATAACCCATACTGAAATTAATCTCATTGTTTAGAACATGCTGTAGAATTTTCCCAAACATAGAGGTGAATTTTGGATCTCGATCGGACACAATCGATAATGGTACTACATGAAGCCTCACCAATTCTCTGATATATAACTGTTCTAGTTGATCCAGTGAAGAATCCTATTAAATTTTAATGATGTTTATAGTCTTTATATGATGATCCACAACAACCTAGATATCATTGTTTCCATTTGATTTATTCAGATGTATGGTGACAAAGTCCATGGTGATGTCTTCCAATTTCCATGTTGGTATGGGTAATGGTTGCATCATCCCCTTAGACTTTTCTCCTTAATACATCACTTGTTGATATACCAGACACTTTGATGTATATTATGCGATCTCATTATTAATGTTATCCAACCAATAGTGATTTCAAAGATCGTGATACATCTTCGTGTTTCTTGAGTGAATATAGAAATTCGAACTATGTGCATCATCCAAATGTTCTCTCTTTAACTTAGGATTTGATGGAACACATATTCTTAAATGAAATCTCACAATTCCTTCTTAATTAACATTAAACTCTGAGTTTTTTTCCTTTTTTTGATACTTTTGAATTTATTTTGAATTCCCACATCATCTTTTTGGGAATCCTTTAAACGTTCCAAATGATATGGTTAAGAAATAATTTGTTAAAGGATTGGTGATATTCCTTTCTTTATTATTCCCATGTACATATTCATCAAATCTAAGAATATTGGATCTTTTTCAATTCTCATTAATGATAGAATTGATGGGTCCTTTATAGATAGAGAATCTTCCACCATTGTTCGCATTACCAAGATTGTAGTGTATTGAGAATTTGTAATCCTTGGTGAGATCTAACCATATTAATTGTCACATTATCAGCTCAATATATGCTAATATATATTTTAGAATTTTTTTATTTGTATATATTTCACATTTCTCCCAATTAGATAATGCTGCTAGATTTTTACCACTAATATCATAGTTTCTAACTCTAGATTGTGCATGGGATAGTTTTTCTCATGAATTTTCAACTACCTTGAGGCATAAAAAATTAATGTTTCATTTTTCATCAACACACATCCCAATACCTTCTTTGAATCATTTCTAAAGATTATGAAATGCTCCCCACTTGTGGGTAGTGTGAGCCCCAATGAAATGATAATACTCTTTTCAACTACATGAATATTTATTCACATTCATCATTCCATGAAAACTTGACTCATTTATGAGTTATCTTGGTAATAAGGTTTAACAATCATGAGAAATTTCTCACAAATCAATGATAATATCCAATTACCCAAGGAAGCTGCAGATATCCATCACAAATACTGGACTTATCCATCCCTCAATTTCCTTTTCTTGGAAGGATCCACATATATACCATTAAATATAATGATATTCCCCATGAAAGAGACATCCTTCAACCATAAATCACACTTTATTTACTTTTTATATAGATTCTCCTTTTTCAAGGTCATTAGCACAGTGCTCAGATGCTCCTCATACTCCTCCTTGGTTTTGGAGTATATTAGAATATCACCTAAAAATACTACCACAAATTTTTTTAGGTAATATCTAAAGACTCTATTAATCATGTCCATAAATATTTTTGGAATATTATTGAGTCCAAATGGAATCACTATGAACTCATAATGCCCTGTACCATGTATGAAAAACTTTCTTGGAGATATCCTCATTATTCAATGTTACATGGTAATAACCCTACCGTAGATCCACCCTATTGATGTACTGTTCTCTTTGTAGATGATTGAACAAGTCATAAATTCATGTAAATTGATAATTTATCTTTATCATGATTTTTTTGAGCTCATGATAATTAATACAAAGGCACATTGACCCACTATTATTATTAATGAATATAACTACAGCACCCCATGGTGAAGAACTTGGTAATATAAATCCTTTATCAAGATTATCCTAGGGAATTTATAATATCCAAGATTTCATATATAATGGATATTTTGGAACTTGAGGATCTAAATAAACAACTACAAGAGATATTCTGTAAGGGATCTTCCTCTCTCCTCTTTTTTCAATCACTCCTTTTATGTTATGTCTATTAATTTCAATATGAATATGTTGTGATACGTTTATACATACTCTCATTACTATCCATTTAATTTATAAATAAAGAGATATTGTTTTCCACTCTCATTACTCCACCCATGATCCTTTCTATACACCCGTTACCATGCCAAAATATCATAAGGGATTCTCACCTTCCTCTCTTCCATTAAATTCAATAATATTTTTTGAATTTAGTATTTTTTTAATTTAAATTGGTTTTATTTTTATCCCTTTATAATCAATTATTTATTTTCCATTTGATGTTATTTCAATTAGGGATCATCTAACCTACCCCCTTATGACCCTTACCTAAGATGTTACAATGACGAAATTATGTAAGGGATATCTCTCTTCTATTTTCTATTCAATAACCTATTTTATATTATGGTTCTTAAATTACAGTGTGATATGTTGTTTTAGGATGTTCCTTGAACCCCCTACTGTCCATTTTATTTATAAATTATGAGATCTTACTTTCACTCACATTAATCCCCTTATGATATTTTATGTAAACTTATTACTATGCTAAAATCCAGTATGGGATCTTACACCATCCACTTTTATCAAGCATTCCATTCATGTTATATATTTTAATTTACTTTTGTCATATGTTGGGTTATAATGTTCCATGACCCTCTTACTTTCTATTTTATTTATAAATTATTAGAGCTTCCTTTCAATCTCTTTAATCCCCCCTCTGATCCATTAAGTACACTCGTTACTTTGCCGAAATTTGGTAAGAGTTTTTCTCTATTCTCATTTCCATCAAATAACTTATTTGGTATTATACATCTCAAATTACATTCCATAGGTTGTGATGTAATATTAACGGATCCCCTTATGTCCCATTTCGTGAATAAATGATTAGAGACCCCTTTCGCTCTCATCAACCCATTTTATGAATCTTCATTTGATTTTGTTATGATGCTGAAATTGCACTACAATTCCCCATGCCAAAATCATCTTATAGTGAATACCATACCCATTTATCTATCAAGTGTATTAACCTTTATGCACATATACTTACTTATTGGGTATTTTCATATATTTATTCCACATTCATTTATCATATAATAAATGGTGATGTTGAATAAATCAATGTTATATGATCCATGTGGCACACTTAAGCATGAGATTAAAAATTTCATGAAGGGTGCACTCTGATAGCACACCAATTCATTGGGTAAACATTAGTATCAAGATATGTCATGTTGGGTACAGGATTTACCAAATTCCTTTATGGGAAATTGGTCCACCTTTATGTCCTTGATTCTTATATTTGACTTATGTTTATGATGCAATTTTTTAAGTTATTTCCACATTTCCATGATATAATTATCATGCTAAATAATGCCATATTATTCATGTTACTTTATTCCTTGTTTATATTCCTTGTCTAACATGTATTGTTATCCTAATTTTATTCCATGTTTAATCCCTTATTAGGATTTATAGCTCCCCACTTTCTTATGTATGTCCTCATGCTATCCCATGGAGTGATAAGTACAAAGTAATGATATGGTTGTGTAAAAGAAGGTTACAATATAGATGTTATATTTCATGTTTTAAGTTATTATGTAATGTTATAATTTTCCAGAACACTAGAACACTTTATATTCTAAGTTTTATTAAGTGAAATTTTATGTATTCAATCATGTTTAAATATGAAATAAATATCATGGTTGTTATAGTTGGTGTTAGAGGATGGGTTTAGTTATTTTTTGGATTAGGATCATAAAACCCTAGTGAAAACCCTTAGGGATAAGACTATTTTTAAGAAAAACATCGATAAATTTTGGTGATTATAGAGTAAGTGTTTTACCAAAAAAACATCCTTGTATGGATATGAATAAGTGTATGTGGATCTGGAAAATATGTATCTAGGCAAAAAACCCAAAAACCCTGCTTTGATCTATACTTGAAAGGTAACTAGTGCATGAAAACAGGTCTTGAATCACTCTTGGATCCACACTCATAGGGGATATGATTTGGTAAATTCATAAGTTCATTATGAACCATAATTAATGTAACCAAATACAATACCCACAAGAATATATGTTATGAAATAAATCATGGATAACCTGGATTGAAACTAAGGATATCACAAGTTAAGATATACTATTCATTTATAAGTTTATCCTTTTATGTTGAATGTTTTATTTTTTACATTCTTATTACCTAAGTATTCAAACCACCTAATTGTATTTTCTTTTTCTTAGTTAGAATATGGAAGGAATAAGATCACAAAAAACTCTTCTCTCTCTTCCTGAAGAACCACTTGGAATGATTATTCATAAGTCTTGCTCATATGACTTCTAAACATTTTCAAATATCCAAGTTACATGAAAAAAAATTATGAGGCATCCATTACCCTATAATTGAAAGATTCGTTCAAGGATCATGTATATTCGATTGGATAATATTATGCTCTCAACGTTCTTACCATGCTAAGCGAAGGATGTACCATCATGGTATTTTAAAATTACACTCTTTATTTTAAAATGATGAAGAACGAAATAATTTTCTAGATGATGCAAAAGATAGAGACCTCTGAGAATCCTATATGTATAAAATTATAGATTTATATATTTGGGGAAATACCCAAACTAATATATCAAAATCCTATTTTGAAATATTTAAAGAAGAATTCATCATAATTTTTTATAATAAAACAATTTCAAGAAGGTATTTTAAAATTATATATAAGAAATACCTTTTTAATGACTTATCGGTGAATCCATTTATATAATCCAAGACTCTTGAGGTGTTTTTGTATAAACAAAGTAGATGATTTTGAAAATATCCTGAGCTTTATTTGTGACGCATGAAGCCATTCTACTTAAAGAAAGAGATAATAAGAAAGACTAAAGACTTCATTGAAAAGATGAAAAATAAGTACTCTGACCTGTTTTCACCTTAGTATGTAAAATGAAATTTTTGGGATGAAATTTCTTAAGGGTGATGAATGTAATGACCTAAAATTTTCAATAATATTTTTTTTCTTAAAAATGTATGTTTTACAGCATCACATTCATCAATAATATATATGTATTGATTGAAATTTAACTTTCAGTTTTCGACCATTATGTGACTATTGGGAGATTATGACTTATTATAAATATGAAAATTGGAAATAATAATAAATTTAATGTAATAATTATTTTTTATAAAAAGTAATGGCAATGAATAATTAATTCATAAAGAAGAGTTGATAGCCTCTACCTGTAGGATTGTGCCATATAAAGACGATTTGTTAGGGCTCAAGAAGGAGGTATCGTCATAGGGATTTACTCTAGACTAAGTCCATGCTAAGATTCAACATGTTTTACCTAACCAAAATTGCATACGGGAGATGTTTAATTTGGTGTAAATCACTACTTGGGTGATGTTATCAGAGTCTCCCCAAGATTCTATCACCATCGTACATCTTACCTTGAGTTCATATGTGGATATTATAAGGGGATATGTAACAAGTTATTCATTAATTATTATATAATCCATTTTTATAAATTAAAGTCTTATTCCACTAATTATTTTATGAGAATAGTATTTCTAAAAAATATGATGAATTCGATAAATTGATTTTGCAGATAAAATTGTACTTTTCATAAATATATAAATTGTTATATTAAACTAAGGATTTATTATTAATGTTTTTATTTTTAAATAGTGTTATTAATATAGACATTTTAACTATAAATTATGATTATATTTATTCCTCATTATTTTTACACTATAATTGTTCATGTAATCAATTTGATAAGAATTATATTTTTATACTATAAAACAAAAATTGTATTTTTTTTTAAATTCAATTAAAGAATTTATTTTGATGAAATAATAATTTTTTCGAAATAAAAATTATATTAATAAAAATAATTGTTAAATAATTTTTATTAAATATAAATTTTCATATAATTTTTATGAAGTCAAATGTATTTTTTTGTGAATTGAAAAATATTTTTTTCAAAAATCGTCAATTTTCAATAAAAGTCTGTTTTTATTTTAAAAGTGAAAATTAACTTATTTATAAAATTATTTATATAAAATTAATATTATTTTTTGAATCATTTCATTGAAATTATTCAACAGTGAATTTTTTATAATTTTCTGAGACATTCGAATTTTTGGGTAAAAATTAAATACCATATAAATATATAGTGTGATTTATGACATCATAGTGGACCAAAAATGATATAATAAATACTTTAAAATATATATTATAAAAAATATATATGATTTTAATTTAAAATAATTTAATTATAGGTTAATTTTATTTATTTTATAAAGCCTTAGTGCATCCTCCAAAAAATATAAAATATTTTAAGATTTTAAAATCATTTCCTTGAAAGTGTGACTCACCTCCACATAAGAAAGGGAAATATTTTAATATATTCAGCCCTTATACTTATAAAATAATTTATCCCACTCCATGTTTCATGAAACCATGGGGTTTTTTTGGTTTTGAATATTTTATTATGTAATGTCCAAAAAAAAAAAGAAATCTCCCTCCTTTCTAATATAAACCCACCCAATACCCCATTTCTCTTCTCTAAAACTACTTTTCGATAGAACACAATATTCCCCATAGTCTTTAGAGACATATTAATGTGCCAAAATTATCCCAAGAATCCTCTCCCAAGCCTTTGTGGAAACACATCCATGTAAGGGATCTTCCACTCTCCTCTTTTATCAAGCAATCCTTTTTTGACATGTCATCTAATTTGAATTTGAAAATGTTGGGATATGTTCATACACACTCTCATTACATTCCATATTATTTATAAATAATTATATCTTTATTTACACTCCCATTAATACATCCATGATTCTTTATATACACCTATTACCATGCTAAAATTTCATAAGGGGATCGTCCCATTCCTTTCTTCCTTTCAATTCAAGAACCTTTTTTGAAATTAGTCTTTTAATTTCAAATTGTAATATTTTCATCCTTTAATAACAAATTTCCTAATTTACATTTGATTTTATTTCAGTTAGGTGTAATTTCCCCTCCCCCATTTTGACTCTTACCTAATTCGTTACTATACCAAAATTTTGGAAGGGATTTCTCTATTCTCTTTTGCATTCAAGCACCTATTCTATATTATACTTCATAAATTTGATTTTTATGGGATGGGTTATGATGTTACATGATCCCCATAATGTTATTTTTATTTATAAAGGACTATATATTCCTTTAACTCTCATTAATCCCCCAATTATTATTTAATTACACCCATTACAATGCTAAAATTCCGTAAGGGATCTTCCACCCACTCGTTTATCAAGTATTCCTTTCGTGTTTTTTTATTTTAATTTCCTTTTTTACTATATTGTAATATAATGTCAAATGACCCAATTAATTCCCATTTTACTTATAAATGATGATATCTTCCTTTCACTTTCATTAATCCACCTATGATCCTTTAAGTACACTCATTACTATACAGAAATTTCATAAGCGATTTCTCTCTTCTCATTTCCATCCAAGAATATATTTTTTATAATGCATCTCAAACTCAATCTAATTTATTGGTATATTGTTTTACATGTTATCCTTAAATCCCATTTTCTGTATAAATTTTGTGAGAACTCTTTTTCTCTCATCAACCCATTTTATGAATCTCTATATGGCGTTTATATGCTGCCAAAATTGCATCGTGATTTTCCAAGCCAAAATCACCATGTATTGAATAACATACCCATTTCTACAGTAAGTATATTCATCTTTATTAACATATAAATATTTATTTGGGACTTACATCTATGTATTCAACATCCCTTTATTGTGCAGTAAATGATGACGTTGAATGAACCCATGTTATATGATCTATGTGGCACACTTATGCTTGAGATTAAAATGTTCCTGAAGGGTGCACCCTGATAGAGCATTAATAAATTGGGTATTGTTTTGTATCATGATACGTCATGATGGAATAGGGGTTTACCTGATTTAATTATGGTACATTGGTCAACCATGAACTCTTTGAGGTTTATCATTGACTTATGTTTATGATGCCGTGTTTTTTGTTTTTGCCACATTTCCATGTTATGATTATCATGAGACAATCATGCCTTACTATTCAGGTTCCTTTATTAATTTTTGATATTCCTTGTCTAAAATGTATTCTTATCCTCATTTTATTATTGTTTTACTCTCTTACTGGCCTTTATATCCCAACCCTCTATCTTATGTATGCACCCAGGTAATCCCTTGCAGTGTTAAGTATGATGGAATGATGCGGTCAAGTAAAGGAAGTTTTCCATAAAGATGTTATATTTCGTGTTTTAAGTTGTTATTTAATGTTCCAAATTTCTAAAGACACTATACCTATCGATCTTTGGAGTTCCATTAAGTAATATTTTATGTAATAAATCCTGTTTAAATATGAAATACAAAGAATTGTTGCTATAGTCTAAGCCTGCTACCCTAAGGTCCTTTATGATCTAGGAGATAGAAAATTGGATACTCTACCATGTGAAGTGTAAATCATCATATTATAGTGTTCATTTCATAAAATACCTATAATATTTATAAAAATTCTTAACACACAGAGAAAAATAAACACACATAATTTTAAAATATTTAATTGCGATAAAACTAATTCATATAAAAGATAATTATAAATAGAATGAATACTATAATGTTTTGGTTTAATACCAATAAAATTAACTCACAAGGGAAAAATTAATTTGTTATTTGAAAACATAAAATTGATATTCATACACACCCACTCAATATTTCATGTTTTTTGAGGATCATTCTAGGATTTAATTTAAATAACCAATTATTGTTAACTATGAGTAAATTTTATTATATAAAACATATGGTGAGTAAATAATATTTTTTTTACTCATTTTAAATATATATCACTAAATTAATTACTTTAGTTATGTTAGAATATTCAATTTATTTTTCCTTCATTTTTAAAATAGTATAATTGTCTCGTCTTCTTCAATTTCATATCTGGTTCTCCTTATGAATAAGAAATGTGTTGGAGAGAAAATAAATAATAATTTTTTTAATATAATGATGATAATAAATGGTATAATTTCCCAAAATTGAGATAAATGTAATTATTTAAAGGTCCGTTGGAATTAGATCAAGCATTTTAATAACTGATATACAATCAGGTTTCAACCCCTTCAATAGTGTTATAGTATTTTTACTATAAGTGTATTTATATTACTTATTTTAATTTGATTTTTTATGAATTCTTAACTAATTGATCCAAAAATAATATTGATATAATCATATGTTAATACCACATTTTATAGGATAAGATGGTCCTAGAAGTCAAAGTTGATATGTGCACATCATTATAGATACAATCTCGCCATTTTAATCATAACTTCTCAATATCAGAGCCATAGGTCTCTGAAGCCTCGTGTCTTCTAAATACGACTCTGGTGGATCGTTTCAGCCATCGTAGGTCCTCAGTTATTGAGTTTGACCACTTAATTTTTGGAAATCGGGACATGAAAGGTCATGTGGTTGTGGGTCTTTTGGATAAATGCCACCTGATGATTTGTTTTTCCTCAGAAGAAGATCTGATATGTGCATGGTCTCGGGATCCCCGAAGATGAAATGGTTGCAAGTTCATCTTCTCCACTAGTATTCCGATTTCTATATGAATTGTGACTCTATACAAAGTTAATTTTTTTATTATAAAACACTTTTTTTGGAAAAAAGTGAGAAACTGCATGTTCAACAAGGGACGATACTATAGCAGATATTGGGGTTATTGAAAACCAGCTTAAAACTACTAGAATCAACCTCCTGAAATAATTTCCAAGAAAATCCTTACACATTTATATCTGGTTCGGTTTTGAAATTCTCTTCGAATTGAGAAGCCATATTGTCCCATTCTTGCAAGAACTCCACCACTGATATCTTCTTCTCGTTGAATCCTATGGTCATAATTAAATGTTGTTTATCAATCCAATCTCCCAGCTCCTTGCCTACCTCAACTTGAATAGGTCTCCCATTCATCCTTTCTGCGTCTTCTTTAGAAGCATGAATGATCAAAACCTTCTCCAGCATCTCTTCCTCAGAGTGCATAAGAAGGTCCCATGATTTCTCCATGGCCACAGCATCAGTAACATGTTGCAGATCCATTGATATTGTCAAAGGAGATTCAAAAATTTCATCCTCCTGACCTGATAGACCCTAATATCCCTCATTGGGGGAAAGAGCAAGCTGCAAGGGAGCCACCTCCCCAGCTAGCCGATGCACCTCCCCTTGATGGCCCCCCACCGTCCCGACTATAGCTCCTTGAGGAGCTTCCAATGCTACAGAGCTACCTTCTGCCATAAAGGACTTTTTGGATTTCTCATGGGACTCGGTGTCTCCCGCCAACTGGACCTCCTTATATTCCACTTTCCGGGTCTCAGGAACCTTGTAAATTCTATCTTTTTTAGCCGATTGAGTCTCCATCAGCTTCGGAAAATGGGAATACTCTTTACGCCCCTTTGATTTTGGATTCCTGGAAATAATGAATTTCCATGGGTCCTTGTTCTCTTTGTTCCATTTCTTCTTTCTTAGATTGTGCATGGCTGATCAATCCCCACCTAAAACATTCTCATCCTCGAGTTGTCTGTCCCCATCAGATTCGGTTCCAGATGGAAAAATAAAGTTTCCATCACTCCCTCCCTCTTTACTCAAGCTATCAAAATGAATTCTTAAATTAAGACCTTCCAAGGCATTCCTTATTTCCTATAAAAGATTCTCCTTCATACTTACACCATGTGGTGTCTTTTCCCTCTTCTGGACATCCAGATACTTCTTATTTCCAGACGAAAGGGTCACTCTCTCTGAGATATTACTACTCCCTTCTCGCACAACCATGGCGTAGGTTTAAGAATTAGAGGCCACATTGCCCTTATCCTTTGGAACATCAACACCGGGAGACTCCAAAAAAGCTTGGGGATCGACCTTGTCTTTATCTGAATTATCTACAGTCATTGTGCACTTTATTGCATCCCCTGGTATTGAAGATTCCCTAGGAGGACTCGCTAGATCTCTTTTCAACCTGTTGAAAATTCCAGCAACACTTGGTTCATGAGGTACAACCCTCTCTGGTTTTTGCTTCTCTAACCCTCACAAACTCGACTTGTCGTCTACCTTGCCTGTGACTTGACCTGGGCCTTCACATCCATCACAAGATCCTTCAATAAATAGAATCAGACGCATGCCATCATCCCCAGATGTTTGTACCTCCAAATCCACTCACTGATACCTCGACCTTCGCCTATAGCCCATCGAGACATGTCACAACTTCGTGCACGAGAGGCATTAATCACACCAAGAATCAAAGAAAATGCGCTTCTTATATCTGAATTCATCACCCAAGAAAATCCAAAAGGACTCAAATGGAGCCTTCGATACATCCACTTCAACACACACCCTTGGAGAAATTGTATGGCACATAGCCCTAGTTCTACTATTAGTACAAAGAAATCGCCCTACCAGATTACCAAGCATGTGAAGAATTGATAGATTTTGGAAAGGGAGAGGGAGTTTCAGAAATCAAACCCAAATCGCCAGCGTGGAAGAGTTTCATATCATGTGATGTTCATATGACCATTTAAAGAGGAAAAAGCGAGTGCACTACTACTATGAGTCACCCAATCAATCCGCGGGTCTGTGTGGAAGTGGATGTCTCAAAGACACCAGTTGAGTGGGTGTGGATTACGGTTGGAGAGGAGTTTAGGTGGAATAAAGTTGTGGTTTATGAAACATGGATTGATTTCTACTTGTTTTGCAGTCGGTTGGGTCATTCAACCACAAACTACCATCTTGGAGTCTCGAATATCAGGACCTCTTTTCCGAGAGAGAGGCATGGCAAAGCCTCTGATCAGCAACAGAGGGTTGATGTGGAAGACAGGGCTGGAAATGTCTTAGGTCTGGAGGTATTGGGCGAACCAGGGTTGACAGATTCTTCATGGGTGTCTTCTAAGCTTATTTTCATGGATGTGGGTGGGCAAACCAGTGGTGATGCTCTGGTTGCAGTGAAGGATGCTAAGGCTAAAGTTCCAGAACCACTGGTTGTGGATGTCCTTGCCTTCCTACGGCATGATCTGGGAATTTTCCCAAGGAAGGTGAGTGGAGTGGAAGTAGTGTAGGTGGATGGATCAGAGAAGGAGGATTACATGGAGGTGGTCTTGGTAGAACAACAACGGGATTTGGACAGCTCAAAAGAATATGTAACAAGCTCGCTAGTGAGTTATTTCCAAGTATTTTGGGTCCCCCAAGGCCTGATATGGGAAGATACTATCTTGAAACCTCAATTTATGGGTCATGGGTACGAGCAGGCTAGTCTAGCCTTGTCAGTACCCCCATGCAGTGATGCTTCGGTAGCTAGTAAGGAGGCTCAAAAAGCTGGAATGTCAATACCGGGGAAGTCTTTTCTGCATTCTGGAAGATAATCTATTCGTTGACAAGGGGAAAGAGGGGGATAGTGTATTGGGGCCTTTATACCCAAACACATCCATTCCTATTACATCATTCCTTCATAATCTTGGGATTATGAGGAAGAATATTGGTTTGGAGACCAATAAAGGAAAGTTGGATTCCTTATGCAGGTCGAGGCCCTTCAAAGTTGGCTCAAAGGATGAATTAAAAAACTTATTTGAAGGCTTGTCGGTGCAAGTGGAACCATTGGATCATGAGGAGGATGATAGTAGAGAAGATATTCACAACCACTTCTTAGTGGATAGCTTCGACCTTTTCTAAGGGGAATGTCCTCACTGCCCAGGAAGAAAGAAGGGGCAAAAAGGGAAGCGAGATCCAGTAAAATGCATTGTGGTCTAGGGAAAAAGACCCAAGGGATGGAAAGACTATTCCTATTTTCCTAAACCAATGGAAACCAGGTCAGAAAATAAGGGGGAATCAATTAAATCAAAGTCATACAATACAGGAACAGTGGATATCCAAGCAGTGAACTATGTGGGATGGAAGGAGAGGAAGGGGAGTGTTTGAAACTCATACTCCACTCTAAGGAAGAAATTAATGAAAGAGTACTTAATCCCATCACATAAAATGAGGATATTTTAAGAATATATGAAATAAAGTTGCAAGTTAATTCCACTGAGGACCAAGAAGTGTGGATAGACAAGCAAGACTGAGTCATAGCTCGAGGATTCAACCAAGGCAAAATCACCCTGGAAGAATTCATTCAGACAATGGACAGAATGGTTACTCACCTTGAAGAACTTATTAGCAAGGATCCAGACACACAAGTTGGTACTCTGCACTGGGAATACTTTATATTGGTTGACTCAAATAATCCTAGTCTTGTGTTTAATCTCTTTGTGAGCTCTTTCATCCCGTAGTAGTTTCTGCTTTGAGAACTAAGGGTTTCCACTTTCCCTTAAAGTTGTGTTATAATAATAAAAATATATTCTGGTGGTGGAAAGAGGATCATGAGTCCTTGATGTAAGGATCATTTCCATGATTATTTCACCTCTTTTATTATGTTGTAGTTTTTTATTTCAAATTATAAAAAACCCTTTCTATTGTATTTTACTAGTTAATTTTAATTATTTGTTTATTTATTTCAATTATATGTGCTATAAAATAAGAGTATAAATAGATTTCAGTTTAACCATTTTAAAAACATTTCATATAAAAATAATTTATGTAAGAAGATTAGTTTCCTTTTAGTAATAAATCTAATTATTAGACCATTAATATTTTTTTAAATCAAGAACATTAATAAAATTCAATAAATTATAATATATTAATTGTTTTTTTAAATATCATTAGAATTCAAACGATTATAAACTAACATGTAATGTAAAGAGTGTGTGATTCATTTGTGAATAATTTTAATCATAAAACCTAAGAAACTCAATATCAATTTATACAGTTCAAATCGTATCCATAAACTAAAATAATTCTTGTTTATTGTCTGTGTGTTTGTATGATTCCCTAATAGACCAGTGAACAATAACCAAAGGCTAACATGGGACTATCAATCAAAGTAGGGTTTTATGATTGTATTCCCTAAAATTAGTATAAGGTTTAATTATTTTCATTTTTATGGCCATATAAATTTTTATATGTTATAGAGGTTAAAAAATTAATGTATCATAATGAAATGGATTTTATATTAAAGGATTATAAATAACAAAAATCATTTTTAAAAGTAGATTTTAATTTTTCTCATTATATGACCATTTTTACTATCATATATATCATCATCATATAATTATATAAATACTAGAAAATCATCATTTTTTATCTTTAACCATATATGATAGTTATTCAATTTGATCTTCATATATAACTAAAAAATATAAAACAAAATATAAAACAAAATATAAGAATTTATAATGATTATTGTTAATAGTCTACATATAATTCTATTATTTTTTTGATATATATGATGATTATAAAAATAATCATTATATATCAGGGTATATATGAAATTTTTTAAATAATTTTCATATATAGGTACTGTATGTACACACACCCATAATTCAATACTAGTAAAAAAATACCTTTGGAAGTAGAAAGATCAATATTGTAAGAGAATTTTAGTATAAATAATAACAACATTCAAACAATTCACTCTATCGAAGTATTATAACACTAATGGAGAATTGAAATGATAAAAAAATTCCAATCAAATGTAAATGAATTTCACACATCAAATATATATTCCAATAATAAATTAATACTTAATGGTCTTCCAAAATGTAAATCCATTATAACTCTAACATTTTTCTCATCTCCACCATATAATTGTCTAATAAATTTTCCATCTTATAAAAAAAGGTAAAAAAATATTCATGGTCATAATGAATTATTGTAAACGTTTCAATGTCAAAATTAAATATTCTAATTAGTACGTAACAAAAAATAGTGTCATATACTGGAAAATTACAATTTAATAAATCCTGGATATCCAAAGATAAATGAATCTAACCACATAATTGATGAATTAAAATATCAATATGGGGTAAATAAGGAATAAAAGTAAAAAATTAAAGTTAAATTATATTTTAATAAAAAATAAACCTTATTCAATTGATAATTTTCTACAAAAATTCATATTTGGGTTTATAAATTTAACTGTGAAATAAAAAGACCATAAATGTGACTTTTAAATTTTAATTATAAACAAATTTCATCTAGGTGAGAAGGGATAAGAAATATAATTTTTATTATCTTTAATCAATATTCATTTTATAAAATATTATTTTCACAGATATATCATAAAGTCCTCTATACCTATACATGAAAATAAATGCATGGGTTTTAATAATATATAATAGATTTTGTATAATACATATTGAAATATTTATTTTCTGTTAACAAAATAGTTTAAGATTCAAAATAAAATAGTAAGATTTTTTTTTAAATATAACACTTCTAGAAAAAAAATGTTTCAGACTCTTATATAATCTATTGAACTATTGAAATGTTATATCCTTTTATCTTTAGGATTTTTATGTTAAACTATACATTATTTTTCCAATTTTTACATCAATAACCATTTTTTCTATTTTTTCTAGGTTAATGAAAAAAATCACATATATATATATTTTAATTATTGGGTCTAATAAATAATACATCCAATAGATTAGGGGAATTTAGTAAAAAATAGAACAGTTTCACCATTTTCTTGTATAACTTCATTTATATAGAAAAATGAAAATTTCAAATTTTAATTGACACATTAGAAATGTAAAATCCTAAAATAGGAATTAACATCATAGATCAAAGAGTATTTTGAAAATAATAAGGGATCTTTGAGGATAAAGACTCTTCAAATGAGTAACTAAAATTCCTTTTTGTGCCCCCAAACATCATTGTAATGATGAATTTGATAAATGAAATGTTTTTTTAATATTTGAATTTTTTGGAAAAAAATTTACAATTTAAAATTGTTTGATAATAATTTTTTGAAATGTTTATGGGTTATATAAGAGTATTTAGTAATTGGATTAATTTTAATTAGAAAAATTATTTTTATACTATTTTTTATCTATTCAAATATATAATGATGGAGAAAAATATTATAGTCAAATTTCAGTTAATAGAATTACATCTAGGTAAATAACTAAATTCTTGAGTGTGTGTGTTTATAATTGTTATAAAAATATATTTATAGAATTATATAAATGGATATAATCATAGGTGGGTTTTAGTATTACTAAATATGATTAATTATTATATTAATGAAAAAATAATTCTAATTAAGGGGGTATAATAATTATAAAGTTTTTAACTATGATTTTTTAATAAAATTTTAATATTAATTATAATTAAAATCATGTTTTACAAGAATTTACTTTTTAAATTATGGGAATATTTTAATATTGTGTAAAAATATAGACTTCTGAAATTGTGTCATTTAATTTTTCGTTAATAATATTAAGTGAAAATGATTTATTTTAAGTATTATGATTTATTTCATGTTACAATTTGTTTTACAAAATTTCAGTAGAATAATGGTGAATAATACATTTATTATAGATTATTTAAATAAGTACTAAATTTTTATTTGATATATATAGATATATGTGTTCATGGGTGTCAAATATAGAGAGTAAAAAATGAAAAAGATATGATTATTAGAGGTAGAATTGTGATCAATGCATTTTTAATAAAACATGTTGATAAAAAAGTAAAATATGGTGGCCCCCTCATTATCCTCTATCATGTAAAAAACAAATTACAAACCATATTATAAAGGGAAACAGTGACAAAATTTTACGGGGACCATTATCCTCTCTCATTGAATTTTTCCTTGGAGAGTAAATTTTAAACTTTTAGTGAATTTTTTAGAAAACTCAAGAGTAATTTTTCCACTAAAAAATTTCCCAAACAATACAATGAAAAGAAATTTTTTTCCCTCTAGTAATTATTTTTACTATATTGGATAATTTTTCATTTTTTTAAATGTATTGATGGATCTTAATTCATAATTCAACAACACTTCAAGTTATGATTAGTTTTTCTGAAATAAATTATCAGAAATTTCATTTCTGATATTTGTTTCTTTTTCCATAATTTTTTTAGTATTTTTTGATACAATTAGTGTGTGACTCAAAAAATATATAAATAATTTATATTATTCATGATATATTTTTTCGGCCAATTTAAAGAAAAATTTATTTTTATTTTTCAAATCAATTTTACCAAAAAAATATTTTAATAGATAGATTATTTTATATGTTAAATTTTGGATGATTCATCGACTATTTTTTAGTTGATTTGGATATTTTTTGGGATATTTTATATTTAATATTAGACTAGATTATTTTATTTTATATTAATTTTTGTTCAATGAATTTATTTTTTCAGATTTATATTTTAATTCAATTTTGGAACAATTAATTATAAATTGATACATGATTTATATGATTAACTTTTATAATTCATAATTTATTTGAGGAATAATTAATTAAATTTACATGATTGAATTAAATTTTTTGGTATTTCAACTTTATATATATAAATTTGTATCAATGTTTTTTTACATTTTAGAATGATAAATGTTTTAAGATTTTTAATTAATTATGTTTATACGATTAAAGTATGTTAAGTGTATTAGTACATTTTTTATGTTAACAAAATTTTCTAATGAATATTAAATTTCTTTTTTTCTATTATTATGATAGGTAATTTATTATTATATTATTTTATTTGTACTATAATATTTCAAAATTTTGGAATGATGTTATTGTTGTTTGTATACATTTAATTGAATCTAAATTTTGTTTTCTATGATATATTAAGATTTCTATCTAATACTCCCACTAAATGTTTTATATGGTATGTATTTTTTATTATCCCTGATTAAATAAGTGTATAATTCAATGTATTTTTTAGGTTTCAATGGTTATCATTGAAAAAAATATTATTCCATTATTGAAGTATCTCCACTCTATTATTATGAAGACCCAGATCACATTATTTATTAGTTATATATTGAATGCTTCTAATTTTACATTATTGGTTTTATTATTATTATGTTGATTTTGTTTGTCACGAACTAGAATTTCACTAGATCAGTGTGTATGAGTTACAAAAGGATTCCTTCTTAGATTCCGCTCACCCATAGTTTTCACATGTGGTCCAAGACTCATATGTTCCTAAAGTATTTTGTTTCAACGTGGATGTCGAGTATCCAATGGATGAGAACCAATATTATTGATTATTTTTATATGGGGTATGGTTGGTATTCTTTACATTTTATTTATGAGATTATTGACTAGAGTCTATTTTATAGTTTTTTATTCTAATTTATTTTCCTTGGGCTCATTTATATTTAAATTATTTAGGTTGTGAGATAGTTACACATTCACGTATGATTTTAGAGATTTATTAAAAAATTATACCTTATTCATTATTTTTTTAAATAAATATTGTTCTTATATTTCAATTATATAATTTTTCTCCATAAAACTTGTCAAATTAAACATGTACTTACATTTTATGTCCATGGGATCTAGAAACACCTTGAATCGATGAGTAATTACACAATATGATAACCCAAATGACATCCATTAAGTCACTCAATATGTACTTCATGTGATGTCACATGTGTCACATGATCTGTATTGTTATTATACACAATTTAGACCCTATTATATAGAATTATAGGTTGTAATTTATCACACTGATTGTAATGACATCGTGTTTTGACTTTCACAATGTGTTTTAATTTACTTAGATAATTCCTTTTGAGCTGTTACACGATGTGTGCTAACTGTATATACATATTGCAGTCCCTATCAAGCCATGTACCAAATTGGTAGTTAATATGTGGGGAGTAATGATGTCATACATTATCCCACACAATGTTCAAAATTTATATAGATTTAACTTGTTCATCTAAAAATATATTTCATGGTCTGTACCATTTCATTAAATGTATTATAACTATGATTTGTAACAAGTGATCTTGGTACCTCATAGGGTTTCGTAAAATATTATTTGAGTACATTTTTTCCAGTATTATCCATAAGAAGTCAAATTAATATATTATCTTCCCAAACATATTTTTTAGTATTTTTTGAAAAACAAATTTCATTCGGTTATGTGGGAACTATAAAAAGTAAACCAATTAAAATAAAAAAACCACAGGAAAAATTAAAAAATCAAAATGGAAACCATAACATAAAAAAAATTTAGAATCCAGCCTTATCTTAGGGAGACCATGAGTTTTTAAGGATTTTTTAATTTTTTTTAAATGGGTAGGGTATTAATTATTTTCAAAATGGGGTTCGGAGAAGCATGAACTTCATTTAGGTATCTCTATTTTAAGAGAGGAGCGTGAATGGGGTTCACCCTTCTTTCTCTCAGCCAAAGAGGTGTGAACTCCATTCACACCTATTCATATATGTGTGTGTGTGTGTGTTAATAATAATTTATTTATTTATTTAATACTTTATTATTTATTCTTAATATTAATTTATATGAATATTATTTATAAATATTTGTTAATTGCTTTGTCGATATAAAATATTACCAATTTGTTAATAAATAAAATATTTAATAATAATCCATTATAACATTTATTATTAATCAAAACTATATTATTAGGTTATTAATTAATTATTTGTATAAAACTAATATTTATAATATTTTAATTCAAATTTTTTGTAAATTTTTTTCTTGATATAATTATTAGTAATATATTAATATGTAAAATATATTTTAATTATCAATTTTGTTATTTTTTATTAATTAATAATATATTGTTATGTAATTAATATAAATAATAGAATTATAGCTAATATTTATTTGATAATAATGCAAATGGAATTATTTCTCTTAGAAAAATATTTACTAATTAATGATTCTATTATTATAAATACTTTAATTATAAATATCTATTAAATTTTTTATTATTATAATTATTATAAAAATTTTGACATGTAAATTATATATTACTTATAAATTTTATTATTTATTATTAATTAATTAAATATTAATATGTTACAAAAATAAATAATAGAATTATGGGTAATATTTTTTGTATAATAATTTAAATAAAATAATTTATATTTAGAAAAATATTTACTAGTTAATAATTATATTATTCTTAATATATTAGGTTATATTATTAATTAATTACTTATAAAAGAAATAACCTATTTTTTATTATAAATATTAATAATATTAATAAAGTTGAAAATAATAATATTATTAATATTTAATTATTTATTTAAGATGATTATTTTTTATATTAATACATAGTATTATTATAAAAGTTATATATAATAAATACTAATATTAAATTAATTATTAAATATTAATAATATTTTTTTAATTAAAAATAACAATATAAGTAATACATAAAAATAAAATTTAAAATATTATTTGTTATATATAATATGGATAATAATACTATGAAGAATTACTAAAAATAACAAATAGTAATTATTATCATTATTATTATTATTTTTACCAATGTAGTCATTAATATTAATGTTTCTTATTTGTTCAAAAATATTTATATGAATTTACAATTATATCAATTTATTGATTTATGAGAAATTTTGTAAAATATTAGTATGTTTTCAAATAATGTATAAATAATGATTTAAAAAATACATAACATGTATCAATCTAATCAATGTTGGTGGCCCAAATATTCTGTTGTTCCACAACTAGTTTTATATATAATGTGTCTACACCATGCTTGTCTATGTCAATGCATTCACATAGACTACTCTTGTGTATCATCCCAGGAACCTACCTCCACATCTTCTTATGTGAAAGCGGTGGATCTGTAGTTTCTTCATATGCACCCAGTCATACCTCTAAGGATAGTGGATGTTGGTTCGAACTCTCCCCAACATATGAACAAGATGGATACTTCGTGGTAGATATAAACGGATCATAGGCTAATAAAGAATACAACACAAACCATTCTTCCATTATCTCAATAGTAAATCTAACACATTAACTGACCACGTATGTATATGTTCCTTTGGTTGTGGTTGTGTCTCATATGCAGTAGGATCTAGAGGAGCATCTAGATGATCATGATGAGAATCCACCATGTGTTCAACATCTGCATCTATGATAGGGTTTCACCCATGACACAACTATATCAGACTAATCATCCACAACATCGCATGGTGATTCAATGAAAATATCAGGAATAAATCTCATCCATGGGAGGAAGCGAATTTGTCACTACTCCATGAAAATATATATGGTCAAATGAACTCCCTCCATCATAATATTGATGTGTAGGAGATGGGGGATACGAGCATCCTATATGAACAAATTATGTAGTTAAGTATTGCTAATAAAAATTGTTCTATAGTGGAATGAAGAAATATAACAAAGTAATGATAGTCTCATACATTTCACATAAGAAATATGACTGGGGAATTGCAGTACCAAGGTCCATAATCTTACTAAATGAATAAATTCATGTGTATTATATTGGTCCCTTGTAATTGGGAATCATGACGTATGTCCCAAATCTCAATATGTCCATCATGATATCCCTTCCAGTAAATGTCTCAATACCCTAAAATATTTAGGGAATGAATTAAAGGTAACTATCTAGGCTTTCTAGGAATAGGCTAATAGAAGTTTAATAGCCCCATAACCCATCATTCTCATTTAACTCAACAACATGAAAATTAATCATAGGAACGATGGATGATCGAATAGCAAGCATAACTATAGGGTATGGTGGGAGACTCTGGATGATAGGCTCAGTATATGGAATCTGTGAAATATGAAAATAAATGAACAATAAATTAATAAGTTAATATATATAGCATATAGAATTATTATTTAAATATATAATTAAAAACCACTTATGTATTTTTGTCAAATATTGTACAACATATGTCTGTATGTTTGGACATCGTGTCTGGAAATATCTGAATGTCAATGTGTCTGAATCCACATGTAGATAAACATTTTATACTTACATTTCAAATATAAAGTTATACATTTGATTTTGAAATTAGAAGGAAGTAATAACATACCATCATCAACTATGAGACTCAGATACAATATTAATAGTATATAGAATACATGCATGTGGAGGTAAGTAAGGGATATGCTCCTATATCCCCATCTTTATAAGAATAACATATCCTATGATATGTGTCTTATCTATGTGATATGCACTCCATATCCCCCTTTATGTGTATAGGATAAATGAAGAACCCCATCTATACCACCCATCCTGGTCAAAGTCCTCTAAAAAAGGTAAATACATCCAATTTACAAATGTAGTTGACTTATTAGTGAATATCATTCCACCGATCAACATCAAAATATATGCTTATAAAAATCACCACACGATGATCTCATCAGCATCATTATCTTCATGAGTGATGTGACCACCTATCTATAGAATGAATAATCTACTGCTGAAAATGGAACATCCATCATCATGGACCTCAATTACCAGTAATCATTGAACCATGTAAAACCAATTTGAACCCACTCAACCCTTCACAACAACACCATCAATGGGGAGGCCCAATATAATGGACACATCCTCGAGTGTAATAATCATACCCCCTGTGTAAAATTTAATTTATGAGTTTATAGACTCTATCAATCTAGAATACAAAAAATAGTTGATGATAATAAAATGTAAAGTTTCACATCGCTATGTTGTTGAACCTAGCACGAAGAAGATTATGGATGATGGCAGGAGGTGGTAAAACATATTAAAAATAATGAGATATTTTTAAAATCAAATTAGTCACAAGACATCACTCTAAAAGCAGTCGTGAAACATGTCTATCTTGAAATGTGACCAATAAAGGACCCATCATCTGTACATTTGATATGATCATTACATTTTTATATTGAATTCAATTAAATTTATAAACTGTTTTTTAAAAAACTACAACATGAAAAATATGTTAGAAAATTAGAAAGTATAATTAAAAATTATGATGGATATTTGGTAAACCAATATATGTGACTACTATTGTTGGAATAGTTAATCAATTTATTGTTTTAATGATTTTCAATAAGGTTTTATTTATTTATAAATATTTTTATTTATATTTCATGTGATGAAAACCCCTCATAGAACAAGTAGATAGCTGATATATTCAGTTGACCATGTGATTTGAAGTTCATATTTGAAGAAAATTCATTTAGAGGTCGAACTTGTTTTTAATAATTTTCATTGGTTGTTTATTTTTTTAATAGTTAAGTTATGAAATTTTTTATTGAATCCAGAAATGAAACAAACCAACGTTAAAATTGGTCAGAAATGAAGAAATTTAGAAATAAAATGATTCATTAAAGAAATTTATAGATACAAAAAATATACACATTAATGATAAAATACATATGCTAAATCATGGATGATAGAAAGTGGAGCATTGTCCTACCACTTGGGGACATTTCTTATGAGTATGACCTTCTGCATGACAAATGCTACATCAGAGTTCCCTACCCCATTATTGAGGACAATCCATATCATTTATAATATTATTAAACTTTGTTCATACCTAGGGGTTAAACATGGTAATATGTAGGCAAATATTGAAAAAATATAAAAATGACAAAAATTATAAATGAAAAATCTATGCTAAAAAACATAGAAATATCATGGATGACAGTCAATTGATCTAAAGGAAAGGTAATAGAATGAATGTCACCAACAGGCATCCAAGGTGCACTATAATTTTTCACTAGATTTATCACTAGGTATTCATAGGGCTTCTATAATATATTCACTAATTCACAAGCTGCAACAACATGTGAACAAGGATATCTCAATACTAATAAGTTACTTCTATCATAGTACCTATTTTCCAACATGACCACTAGCACCCGACCATTGTTTCATGTAACCCATTCGTGGAACTCTCTTAGGAAAAATGGGCTTTATTCCCGGTCAATCATTATAACACACAATATTGATGCATTATGCAGTATCTGATCAATGGTAATTTGGAAGTAATGAACAAACTACTTTCCATTTTTCATCCTCTAATTGAAATGTTGGGACCTTTCAACAAAGTACCTCACACATCAATAAAATCTCTCTGGTACTAACCTTATGATTATATTTTTTTTAACCATGAAGAACCCATTTACACACTCCACTATATTAGTATTCATATGGGAAAATCTCCTTCCACTATCAAAAGATATTGAACATTTTTCCATTGAAATCCTCGTCATATAATCATACACATCCTAATTATACCTTAAAATTTCTTTAGGAAATTTATCCAAACTTTCTTAATGGGGATTATATGTTGAAACCATAAGAGAATAATATATCTAAAAGGATATTAAATTTCCATTCCAAAAGAATAAGATCACAAAAACATAAACAACTTGATAACTTCCTTATTTATTTACTCATCTCTAAAATGATTATACACATTAATAGAAATATTTATAAAGAAATATCAAGGATAAGAATATAGTTCTATCCCTAAAACCCTATCACTATTAATGGCCTCTAGAATCACTCGATAGTGATCAGATATCAAACATAGTCTATAGTTTTGTTTATCATAAATGTGTATACATGCCAAAAACTAACTCCAAGATAAAGAATTATCCATTTAAAAAATTATGAATTCAACTAGTATAGGATCATGATTACCATACTGTGATGCAGTAATAATTAGAACACTTTTATACTTTACATAAAGAAAAGTTCAATCAACATGAATAAATTTTTTACAATATGGGAAATCAGTGATACGTAGCCTGAATGCCCAAAATATCTTATAGAACATCACCTTTGATTCATCAACATAGTGATCTAAGGAGACATACCCAATAATGTAAAACTATTAAATAAATATTATTTTTGAGAGATAAAAATCCCAAAATATGCAGAAAAATTGTATTTGATTCACCCTAATCACTATATGCTTTCAAAATTGTCTTTTTTTATCTCTAATATTTGAAATAGGATATCTTATATTTAAACAATAGTCATATTTGTTCCTAAACAAGGGAAACAGGAACATCCTGACTAGTTTGTATCGTATCTATAATAACAGCTCATATAAACTATGCATTAAGTAATGACTGATCATGTGACAAGATTGGATGTACAAAAGTATGTGGGAATCCTATTTTGGTTATCTTACTACATGAAAAAAATATCATATATTTCTGTCATCCAGAATTTTTATTCTATCCCGAATTTATCACATCATATGAGTTATTTTTCCTTCTTTGAAACATCAAACACAAATGAAAATTTTTACTCTATGTTGTATTGTTTTATCAAATTTTCATGGATACATTACTTTCAAACTCCTTCCTGACATAGATGGTGTAATCAGTTGATGTAGATCTATTAATTATAATTCTAGGGAATTTAGTAGATGGTGTATTGACATGTCAATAAAAATTTTGTGAACGTAATATTCCTTCGAAAAAGGATGTAAATAGTGTAGGATGATTACCGATATCTTCTTGATTATTATCTATCAGGGGAACCTCGTGAGTTTAGATCCCCACATCACCCTCACGCACATCATCTGTTAATAGATCATTAGATACTTCCTTATTTGATAAACTATCATTCATAAAATTATTATTACACACAGGGATGTCCAATAACTTTCATTCTAAATGATTATCATCTTCTTCAAAAATTTGTTCTATCACATGAGTCATATGCGTAAAAAATAATTGAGTGTTGTGAAGGAATGACTTCTATAGAGCTCTGAAAACATGGTTTTTTCGTAGTAGGTTTAACCTCATAAATATCATATCTCACCACATATAATAACATTATATTATTACTTCATTTTTTCCTAAATAACAACGATGCATCTATCCAATCCTCATTATCAACCAGAGGATACTTAGTGTGCAAAAAAATGTCGAGGATATTGATGATTTTTATTTTTAATTGACGTAATTGATTGATCATCCCTCAGATTTAAACAACTGTGAATATTCTTGAGAACTTTATCCAATTTCACACAATCATGAAGATTTTACTCTCTTGCAGGTGGAAAACTGTAGCTAAACCCCACTCGGTATAAATGACCTCACTATTGTAACATATTTTTCCATACATGATTGCCTATAAAAAATAATTAATAATATATTATAGATTTCATCATGAAATTTTTAAAAACTATAATTTTTTCATTATTAAATAATTAAATTAATATTGATAATTTTTCAATGGATTGGTTTGTCATTATTTGATAAACTAACCAAAACATAGGGGTCTCATAAAGCCTCTATTATCTCAATTTTGTGCAACCATCAGTCTCTTCTTAGGTATGGGGTAAAATTCCATCTTCTAACAGCAACACTTCTTGTCGAACACACATTTAATACAATGATATTCACATGAAAGTGAGTGGTTCTAGGGGTTTGAGATATATAAAATTCAATAAATGGATACAAGGGCCCTTACATACATATAGATAAGGATGGTACATGGGTCACCAATGAAGAATAAAAAAATAAATTATTCAAAATTATATAATTGAAGAAAAACATGACATGAAATTTTAATCATACATTGGTCATTCATCTATAGGTCATACAATTATAAAAAATTAAATAATTACATATAAAAAATATAACATGAAATTTCAATAATATATTAGACGGTTTTATTATGATCTGTCAACATTTTAATTTGATAAAATGTTTTTTGAGATATTTATTACATTCTAAATCCTGTAACTTTACTTATATATATATTTAATAAATAATATATATATATATAACTATTTATATTCAGACTTTCTTGAAACAATATCACTATTACATATGAAAAACTATAACTATAATGATGATCAATAAAAATAACCACACTGTTGAATTATATTGATGATTATATGATTATAAAATAATTTTTTTAAAATTATAGATTTTTATACCACATCATAAAATATTTCAAAAATTTTAATTACTTATGAATAAATAACTATGAATTTACCTTGAGTGGTTTATGGGTTTGAAATACATAACATTTCTTTGGAAGACATGTAGGTCCTTACATACATAGAGATGGATAACTCATAGTTCATCAATTAGGAAAATTAAATTCAACTATTACAAAATATATATCCACAAAAAAATGCATGTTGGAATGGCTGAAAGGACTTCATTGTTTATTCATTTTTTATTTTCCCCCTTTTAAGGGTTAAAGGGGAACCCTAACATTACATTACATGTTGGCTTTTGTGACATTACGGGACCTGAAAGTCTTAAAAAAATACATCCTAGATTATGAATACTTGAAACTTCTCATCCCTAGTGTCTACATCATGATCAGATATCCACCTTGGTATGTTTTTTCTACAAGCTATCCTGTGAAAGGTTTCACAAACCTGGTACCGATGGTAAGATTTATACCCTCTCATTCTTCCAAATATGATATTTCTTCTCTGGTGAATGTGCATGCTCTGAATCCTCCACTGGAGCAAATTCCTTGTAGAAATTTTCTGGTTTTTATCTGCATATTCAGAGGCATGAAGGCCTTAAGGTGGCCCAAAGGCCTTAAGGTGGCCAAAAATCCTTACAGACCCAAAGGATTGGGTGACCCGAAGGCCTTATGGACTCTAGTCCCAAACTGGTGGCCTGAAGGTGAATAATTTTGGCTTCTATAGTAACGAATAGGAATGTGCATACTTATTTTGTCCTACATATTATATAAAATTACCTATAACTAGATCTAATATATACATATTTTTTCCAAAATATAAACTTTTGAATGTATGTATGTATATATATATATATATATATAGGTAGATTCACTTTATTTACCTATGTGTATCAAATAATATGATTTAAATTTATTTTACTTTAGATATAGTATACAATTATATATACATATAAGTATATTAAAACACTATAACATAAATATATAGAAATTTAAATACATTCACTTTTATTTATTTATATTTTAATTTATAAATACATTAAATTTTATAATCTACAGTTCTCAAAATATAAGTATTATTAATTTATACATATATACTGAAAATATTATGAATAATGTTTATTAAAAAAATTAATTAATTAAAGTAATTTAATTTACACTTACATAATAACCATTAAAATTCTATAAGCTTATTTAATTTTCAATTCTATAAAATTACATATTTATATATATATATATTCTGTCATATTTCATCTTTCCAAAATTTAAGTAATTATATTTTATCCTTTATTAAATGGAATAATAATTATTTATACTTTTAATAATTTAAAAATATTATTTAAAAATACTATTTATAGTAAAAAAAAATTATATAGTTAATAGAAATAATATTATATATATTAAAATAAATTTAAACACGATACTTAATATAAATATTTTTTTAATAATATATATATATATATTTCTAAAAATATTTCTCTAATTACCTATGTGTATGGAATCTTATAATTTAAATTTATTTTAATTTAAATAAAATTATTATTATACACATATAAATCTATTCAAATCTAATTACTCACCATTTTAATTAAAAATATATTCATTTTTTTAAATAATAACATTTCCCTTAATATAAATTATATTTTATTCAAAACATTTCAATTATAAAAAAAACATATATTAATTTCTAAAATCATTAGAATTAAATTAAATCATACAAAAAAAGTACAAGTTATTCAGAAATTAAATCATACATTAAAAAATAATTTATACATCCTTACATATTCAATGAATAAATCATAAAAACAAAAATAATAATAAAATAAGACATTTAATTTTTTAAATAGAAAATTTACCTTCTTAGAAGTGGGATATATATGTTAAAGAAAAACACATATTCATATAACATTATACATTAGAACAAATTTTAATGGAGTGGGGAGGTATTCTATATATAATTTTTCCATGGTTGTAGGCATGAACCCCCTTCAAGCCTCCTCTAAAAAAATTCAAAGGACGCGTGAATGAGGTTCACACTTCTTGAGGGGAAGAGAGAGAATTGCAGACCCTATTCAAGATTCTCTATCAAAATGGAAAAGTTCACAATTCTCCAAACCCCTTTTTAAAAATTTTTGAAACCCTATTCCATTTTTTAAAAAAAAAATTAAAAATTCCTTAAAAACTCATAGATCGTATTGATCCATATGGAAAGAAGAGATGCTCCACCGTAGGCCCATATTCATTATCATTTTCATCTTCACCCCTCAACCATCCAAATCTAAATCATTTGAAGCACTAGAAAAAAATTAAAAAACAAGTGGATCCCCAATGCATTATCAACATCCTACAACTAACTTCAACCTCAAAGACATACCACTTATTTTAAACCAAAATATTTCCTCTAGATTCACCACTTTTGAACACCATATATTCCCAAAAACCATCCTAATAAAAAAATAGACCAACAAAAATATTAAATACCAAGAAAAATAATGATAAATAACTTCATTTACTAAAAACAGAATATTGATTTAAATCAATAATATTTTAACTAAAATATTCGAAACTTGAATGTTGAGAAACCTCGATACACCCCCATACCCAAAAATCAGTGTCGAAATAAAAGGGGATACTAGAATCCACAAAAAACAAAATAAAACCACTAAGAAAACCTAAATGAAATAAACGAAATATGAAAAAAAAAATATACCCACTCTTACCAATACCATAGTCACTAGTGCATCTCAAATCCATTGAATAAGGGATGTAGTCCAGAACCACTTTGGGCTATAAGTACTACCACTATGTCAAGATATGACTCATAATAAGGGCCCTTGAGATAACCCAACATGAAAGCCTCCACCATGGTCTTGTCATCAAACCCGGAAGTGGAATATAAAAAATTTTGACAGATAAAATAACAAGTGAGATCGGATCAATAAGAAGAACGGAATGAATTGTGCATTTGGAAAATAAGGCATTGAGGCACAATTGGGGAAACCCAAGTAGACACAAAAATTTTTAAGATAATATATAATGATTCACAAAATTAGAAAAGAGTAAATATGAAAATTAGAGTCCAAGAGAGGATTCACCATTTATAAGGGAGAAACCCTAGTAAGGAGGGGAATGTTTTTGATTGAATGCTTTAAGAAGAAACACACCATATAAACTATTAGACTTGGGAAAAATATTAGAAAGAATACCACTAAAAAATAAAATTGATCTAATAAATTATAAATAATTTTAAATTAGAATGTGTCTATTATGATACTACTCTAAGGTTCTAGGGTGTAGCAGAAGCATTGGGTTGATTCCCAATTTTGGGTTTTCACCCAAATCAATAGTTAAATCTAAAGAAATATCTTAATATTCTCTAGAATCTTATTGAAATATCACACACATTTAATATTTAATTAATTTAAATTAATTATTACCTCATCAGTGGAAGTATTCCATGATCAAAATTTAAACATTGCCCTTGTTTCATTGTCATTGTAATGAAAAATCCAAATGAATATTCTTATAGAAGTATCCACATATGTTCTATGATTCTTTAAATGGAATCCATGATATTATATGTGCTAGCATGAAACAACTTATGTTCCTTTCATAAATCTCTATTTATTTTAACAATATTCTCTTATCTCTCTAATTGTTCTTAACTAATGCATGAAGCAGGATTATATCTAAGACTTAATGGAATTATAGAGAGTGTATTTGTTGTGTCAGCATATCCACATATAAAAAATGACATATTTGGGAATATATAACGGTGTTTAATTAATGATAATTTCACAATGACCATTATAATTTATTTATACTAAGTCATTCCCCATATCAAAAATAACAATATTAATATTATTGTATGTTGGTACATGTGTTTATTATAATATTATTTCTTAAAAAATTAATTAATTATTCTTGAAATGATATTATATAAAATATATCACCTCCTCCAGATCGTTAAACATGTTTCATGTCCTCCCAAAAAAATTATATTCACTAAACATGTGAAAAAATATTATTATACCATTCATGTAACTTAAATAAATATTTAATTTAATGTATATAATAATGTTTTTAATAATTAAATTTTTTTATTACCTAATTAATAATTAAATAAGCTATAAAATTTAAACCTACAATTATATACTTGAATTTATTATAAATGAAATTACATGATAAAAATCTACTAAAATAAATATTATTCCCAAAACCAGGAAGTAAATTCATTCTAAAATTTAAATTGAATATTCTATAATGATATTCTAGATACACTTATTATGTTACAATCTAAGACACTTTCTCAAATGGAAATAGGTAAGCTTACCCAATAAATAAAATCCAAATCTAGATACATGTTAAAGAACCCATATGGAAAAAAATTAATATAACAACTAAAACAACCTTCTAATGAATGGTACTGTGTAATCTAATCCCTTTTTCACCCAATATCTCATCAAGAAGGATTCATACTCATTTTATCACTCTATATTCCTTATTAATCTTTATTGAAATTCTAAAATGAATTCATCTCCAAACCAACATGGTTGTGGATTTTCACAAACTTCTATTTCAATAAAAGGGATAATTTTATATTCTTCCATTAATATGTAGTGGAAAAATAATTTAATAAAAATTTAATTATTGTTATATATCTTATGATGCACATGTTTTATATTGCCTCACCATGATAATATATCATCATATTTTTTGTCTACACATGAAAGTATAAGATTCCTGATAAAATTTAATAATGTAATCATGTTTGAGGATTAATTAATATGTTCATAGATAAAAATATCAAATGAAATATAAAATATATGGAATCCTTTTTGTCATGTGATGTTCCTAGCATGATTAATTTCTTCCATTTAGAAGGGGGGTTGAATTAGAGGAGAAATGTTTTTAAAATCACTTTTCAATAGAAATAAACACATATACCTTATTAGAGTATTTCCTACTAAAAATATAAAAAACAAAACCAAATATGATCATTAAAAAATGAAAGAATATGGAAAACAATTTACAAAGTTTTGATATAATGTGGAATCATTCTCCTTATCATAGATTTTAACGACCCAAACATTCATTAATGAAAATTTTTCTAGATCTAATTAAATTTATTATTATGGTTATGTAAAATGTGAATATCATTGGTTTTATGTTTTTGGATTTTAAAATACCATTAAGAATTGTGACTATTTCTAATATTGTCATTGAACAGTGATCACATGATTAGTATAAATATAGAGATTTAACGAATCCAATTTACTCAGACAAAGGAAGTGATGGCCTCATCCAGTAGAAATGCCCCATAAGAAGCCCATTTCTCAGAGATCTTAAAGGATGTGGCATCATTGGGCTCCACTCTTGACCAAGGAAAAGCTAAGATTGAACATGTTATGCTTGAGCGAAACCGATTACGAGAGAATTTGAAGTTAATAGAGATTACCACCCGAGCGATGTTATCTGAGCCACCCCAAGAGTCTGTCACCATAACACATCTTACCCTTTAGTCTCATGCAGGTGTTTTAAGGGGTTATGTAAAAATACCCTAGTACTATAAATATGTACAATATTCTTGTATAGATAATATAAATTCTTTTTATTATTGTTACTTTGTAAATAGTTTTTAAAGCACAAATATTATTTTCTTCGTTAATGTTCAAAAAAGGAATTTATTTTGATAAATTAATGAATTTTTTAATAAAATAATATATTGGTAAAATATATTATTAGTAAATTACTTTTTATTAATTATAAATGATCATATAATTTTTATAAATGCAATTGTAATTTTTATTATGGTTCGAAAGTTGTTTTTGTCAAAACCCTTGAATTTTCAATAAATCTCAGCTTTTATTTTTAAAGTAAAAATCACATATTTATAAAATTATTTAGATAAAATGAATATTATTTTTTAAATCATGATTTTGAAATTATCTAATGGTGAATTTTTCATAATTTTCTGAGATGGTCGAATTTTTGGGTAAAAATTAAATACTGTTTAAATATATAATATGTTTTATGACATCATAATGACCCAATAATGATGTAATAAAATACTATAAACATTATTTTAGGAAAATATATGTTTTAAACTTAAAATAATATGGTTTAGATTTTTTTGATTAATTTTATGATGCCTTAGTGGACCCTCCATGATTTATAGAACATTTTATCTTTTTAAATTGTTTTCCTTGAGAGTGTGACTCACCTCCACATAAGAAACCCTATTATTTTAAGACGTTAGGCCATTGAGCATATAAAATATTTTTTTTCCAAACCACTTTGGAAAAAACCATGAGCGAAAACTATGGGCTAGTTTGTGGTTTAGATTTTTTTAATTTGAGGTGGACCAAACCTAAAAAATAAAGAATTCCTTCTCCTTTCCAATATAAACCCACACAATATCCCACTTACTCTTCACTAAAATCCCTTTTAGTTCATCCAAACTCTGACATCCGCTCTCTAGAATCCTCCCGAGTCTCCCTAAGCTCCAATGAATCCTCTCTCAAGCCCCTCCCAAGCCTTTGGGATCAAACATCAAAGTAAGGGATTCTCACTTTCCTTATTTATGTCCAAGTTTCCTTATATTGTTATGACCTTTTATTTTACAATTATAAATTTTGGGGTACGATTTCACACCACCCCCATTATTCCATATTCATGTTTTAATAATTATAGATACTATTTCTCTCTCATTAATTCCTCCCATGTTCACCCATTACATTACCGAAATTCTGTAAGGAATTTCTCTCTCCTCATTTACATTTAAGCAATTATTTTGTATTACGTATCTAAATTCCATTAAATCTGTTGGTACATGTATCTATATGAACTCCTTACTGTCCATTTCATGTACATATTATTAGACACCCATTTCTCTCTCATCAACCATTTTTATGAATTCTTATGTCACACCGTTATGTTGCCGAAATTGCACCATGTTTTTCTATGCCAAGATCATAGTGTATTGAATACCATACCCATGTATCTATCAAGGGTATTCACATTTATGCACATATACTTATTTAATTGTGATTTAATGTATTTATTCCACATTCTTTAATCCTAGAATAACTTATGATTTTGATTGATTCTATGTTATAAGATCCATGTGGCACACTTATGCCTGAAATGAAATGTTTAAGAAGGGTGCACCCTGATAGCCCTCCAATGAATTGGGTAAAGTATAGTATCATGACATGTAATGTTCTATGAGTATTGACTCAAAATAATTCAAATGAAATGAGGGTTTACTCATGCTTCATGTTCAATGAGGGTTTACTCTTGATCCATGTGTAATGAGCCCTAACTCATGCTAATTCCATGTTAAGTGTTGTTTCCACATCTCCTTTTTATGATTATCATGATTTATCATGCCTTTATATTCATATTTCTATTATTTCCCCATTAATATTACTATTTACTAACATGTATTTTATTCCTCATGTTATTCCATGTTTATTCCCTTACTGGGCTTTATAGCTCACCCTTTTCTTATGCATGTCCTCATGTTATCCCATGAAATGCTATGTGCGAGGGAACGAAGTGTTCATGTAAAGGAATTTTTCAATAAATAGGTTGTGTGTTTTACATTATAAGTTGTTATATAATGTTATTAAGCCCCAAATACACTAGAATTATTGATATTATATTTTTATCAAGTGAATTTTAATCAATAAATCATGTCTAAGTGTGTGTTAAAGAATAGGGTTTTCATAGTTGGTATCAGAGGATAGGTTTAGTTATTTTTTGGATTAGTATTAGAAAACCCTAGTGAAGCCTTAGAGGCAAGACTAACTATAATAAGAAAACATCCCTATGTTTTGGTGTGTATTGAGTAAGTGGTTTATCATGAAAATGCATCCATGTCTGGATACGAGCAGGTAGAGGAAGCTCTGGCACCGATGTACCTAGGGGTAAAAATCCCAACAAGGAGTTTCGGGCTTCACCCAGGGTATCATTGTACATGAAAATGGGCCTTTCTGCACACTTTCTTATGAAACTCCTAGGGATTATGCATTGGTAAATTTGTAAAGACCAAAAAAATAACGTGTAATTTGTTTTTAATTATACGGGAATTTTATGAGTCCACAAAAATTGACGGTGCGTGATTCCAAGGCCCAGTGTGCCTGGAATGAATTTCTGAACTTTTTTTAGGTACGTTCATTAAACGTGCAAGCGGGTTTTTCTAAATTTTGAACCAGTGCTCGGAACTGAAATAGGAGGACACCGTTGAACTCGCAGCGCCAATATTCGCTTAAGGATACTTTCACCTCGACCACACTAAGACAAGGGTGAAAGTTTGTTTTCATGTTTTTCAGGGAAATAAAAAGAAATTAAAGAAAAAAACTTTATATTATTTTAACCTCCCATTTGAATGCTCGGTGGTGGGGACCACCCGAGCGAGAAAACCCCCCAATTTGAAATTAATTGTGGGGACCACCCGACCTTTGAACTCCCTCTTTAATGAGGTAGGTGACTCTTGGTTCTCTCTTAATTAATTGTGCCACCTTCCATTAATTTATTATGCCAACATCAACTTAATTAATGTCCAACTATAATTAAATTAATAAAAAATAATTTAATAAGTTGGCTATTTAATTTTTTTCGGATTGGGGGGAAGTGTTTGAAAAAAGGGGAGAACTTTGGAGAAACACCTTTCTCCAAGAAAGAACACTTTCTCCAACGAAGAACTCCCTCTCCAATGAGGAAAGTCTTAAATGAAAAAAAACCAACATCCATCTTTCCCTCCTCACCGACATCAACGAACCTTGGAGGTTGAGGTGTGATTTTGATTTATCTTTGTAAACTATATTTTACGTTGAATCTCTCCACATGAGCCGCTTGAAACCGCTCTAACACGGAGGGTGCATGCCAAATGAACATGAACTGACCTCTCCCCAACCTTTGTGTTTTATGATGCGATCTTTATGATGGAGGAGGACGGTGACCGGTGCTGGCGATTGGCACTGGTGGAACTCGGGATCGGTGGTCGGCACCACGGCTGGCAGCGAAGATGGCAGCGGAGAAACCGCACCACCAGAGAAGGGTGGCGGACCGTTGGCTGAAGCGGAGCAAGGGTGGTGGCCGGTGTCGGCCGGTTTTATTAAGGGGAGGCAGCTATGATGGATGTGTGTCGTCGGGCCAGCAGGAGTCGCGGCCTTGTGCCGCAGGGACGAAGGGAGGGCGACTGGCAGATCAGGCCACCGGTGGGGGCGCGACGCATGCCCGGGCCGCATGGAGGAACCTATCGTCTGGCTAGCCATGACAGGCCACCGCACCATGGGTTGTGCACCACGGGCCATTTGGACCCGAACCATGTCTGGTCGGCCCAGGCCGGTTTGGGCCGGGTCGGACCGGACCCAGACCAACTTCGTCCCTCTTCGTTCTTTCATCCATATCTTGAGCTACATGCATCCATTTGATGAACCATCTGAGGAACCTAAATCCTTGTATCGAGACAATCCTTTTGGTATACACCACTTGAGTTTTTGATAAGTTTGGGTTATGGCCGGGTTGGATCGGATACTAATCCAACAAAGCCCTCAGGACTAAAATGCCAATAACCTATAGACCGGGCGTCCGATTGATTCATAGTTTGTTTCATTCAGACCCCTATCACATATTGATCCTTTTGATTACTTCTTCATGGTAATTCGTGGAAATTTGAGTATTGACCTATTACTTGAGAATCAGACCCTCTTGGAATCAAGTGAGCCTGGTGCGAGAACCCTGTAGCTGGCTGTAACATGTGAAAAGGATCATGTGTGGGTCTGGGATTTTGGATCCTATGTGGGTCTGTGCTTTGGGATCCTACGTGCATCTGTGTTTGAGAGTCTCACTTGCATCCACTCTAGGAATCCATGTGAGACCACTCTAGGATCCTATGTGGGATTGCTACACTAGGATCCTACATGGGTCTGATGATTTAGGATCCTACGTGGGTATGCCTCTTAACAGAGTAAGATTATTCAATAGTTACATATAATCATCTATTCTTTCATTCCTAAGTTATACCTGGTGTGATATGAGTCTTTAACTTTTTGGTAATCTTCTTTGTGGTGTACCTTTGTGGTACTTACCTTCGTGGTGATACCTTTGTGGTGTTCTTCTATGTGGTGTTACCTAGGTGGTACTTACCTTTGTGGTGTTACCTTCATGGTACTTACCTTCATGGTGATACCCTTGTGGTATTCTTCTATGTGGTGTTACCTTTGTGGTAATTACCTTTGTGGTGTTACCTTCATCGTATTCATTCCTTCGTGGAACAATTGTACTTTCGGTAAGGATTTGGGCCTTGATTTTCCCCATGAATGAGATGGGTATACTTAATAACTTAGGTATATTTATGGGCATATACCTAATAGGGTTTTCATATGTTTTTATGATTTCCGGTTTATCCTTTTGGGGTTTTTTGAGACCTTCTAGGATCTCGGGGTCCCTACTGAGTATTGTCATACTCACCCCTACATAGGCTACACCTGTACCTTATTGTGTTTGATACAGATGATGAACAACGCTGATTTAGGATGACAGTACCAGGACTGGAGGTAGCTCGGAGGTGGACATTAGACGAGGCATACTATAGATACAACCGTTCAAGAGTTGTACTTACCCTTCAGGTAGGATCATTGGAGGGTGTCCACAGGAGCTGTTTCAGTTTACTTGTACTTGCAGTTTCCTTGTACTTCCTAGTTGGGCTTGTATTCTGGCCCCTTTTACTTACTATACACACTCTTTTTTACTTTACAGTTTACTTGTATTTGTATCTTTCTATGTTCTTGGTTGAGTGTGGTTACAGGATATAAAGTCAATTCCTTCCCAGTTTTAAGGAATACGCCTTTCGGTGCTAGTCGTCAACCCCTGCCCTATGAAAGTCAGGCTTGGGGTTGTCATAGTACATGCCCTGGGTGACAGGTCGTGAAAAATTGGTATCAGAGGAGTCGGTTCTACCATAGATCATTGAATTCTTATCTTTATAAGATCAATTGTGTTAAGTGTAGTGAGTTTGGTTATCAGTTTAGGGAATCAAGTGTTTGTGCGGCAGCTGACGTATCCATACACCAGGACCATGACTTCGGATTTCTGAATCAGTGCATGAAAACACTGATTGCATGCTTGTTTTGAAAAGTTTTCTTTATGAACTCTTTGAGTCAGCTCAAAAGTATAACTTATTGACTATGGCACACCTATTTCTTTTTAGGATCCCTCCATTAAGATAGTCAGTTAGTGTTCTGGGTATAGTACGCGATGATAGCCCACCGAGCAACAAGGCCTCAGTGTAGGGTCCTCTTTTAGTAGAGGAATCAGTGGTACCATTACCCTTGGGGAAACTGATGCCACTATCCCCAGTAGTAGATAGTTCACACCGCATGAACACGTTGCATGAGTTCCATCACCAGAGGCTACCCAGGATCAGGGGTGAGACAGACCCACAGGCGGCTAAGGATTGGTCGGAGGCCGTGGTTAGAGTCTTCTGACTGGTAGGGAAACCAATTGATCTCATGGTTATCCTTTCCACCAGTCTTCTACAGGAAGTAGCATGCAGATGGTGGAGCATGATGCTCCATGTTCATGATGAGGTGACACTTCTCTGGGAATATTTTGAGCGCCTGGTTTCGGTATAGTTTGTCCCAGCTTCCCTTCATGTAGTGTGAATATAGGATCTTATTCATCTTCAGTAGGGTAGCATGACTGCGGCTCAGTACTTAGTGAGGTTCACCAACCTCTCACGCTACTCCCCTGATATGGTGTGGGACCCATTCATCGGGCCTGAACCTTCGAGAAGTGACTCAGGTGGGAGATCAGGGCTTCGATGATTTCCCTCAGCATCCTGACACTAGCAGGGGTGTTAGAGCGATCCCTCATAGTGGAGAGTTTTCTCGCTAAGTAGTCACCAGCAGCGAGACCCACCACCGAGAATCATGTAGCAGATTCTTATACAGTTGGTAGTATACATATGTCACAGAAGTCCAATAGGACCAGACCTATAGGAGGATGACTGCAGTATTTAGGGTCGGTTGTGCGGGGCACCAAAGATAGAGCTATTCATGCGAGGAGAAGGCAGTGTTAAACATGTGGCAGGCAGGGTCACATGGCTCGTGACTGTCCGACCCTCCATACGGAGGGTCCGAAGATTGTCTAAGGACCTCCCAGGTAGAGATAAAGGTTTGACTGGGGAGGTCCACAGGGAGCAGGCAGACATGGAAGAGGAGCTGGTCGTGTAGCTGGAAGTGGCCGACGATTCAAGATGTTACCACCACCACGACTAGGTGGTCCACCCCAACTATAGGTAGCAGGTGAACAAGGGAGAGCTCAGCTCAAGGCAGCTAAGGCATACAATCACGATGCTTCAGATATGATACAAGGTACGATCTGTGTCTACTCCACCTTAGTTTCAGTACTTATAGACATAGGTTTCAGTCATTCTTTTATTTCCACTACCCTCATTCAGAGAACAATGATTCTGATGGAGCCCTTGGTTCGATCCTTACGGCTAGAGACTCCTACGTTAGTGTATTTGACAATTAAACATTGGTGTTGGTAGTGTGAGATTACTCTAGGAGGTGAGACCTTCATCTGGGATCTTCTAGAAGTGGCATCAAGTTCGTACGATGTCATCTTGGGTATGGAGAGGTTATCTACAGTCCATGCTCATATTGACTGTATTAGGCGCAAAGTACGGTGTGTTTGCACTTACGGGACTAGATTTCACTTCACCAGCAAGAAGGGATCCTTTGAAGCATAGAATGGAATTACCCATAAGAGAGTGCAACCAATCAATCATCAGTTGTCTAGCCTTACCCTCAAAGCGGTTGATGTTCATAGTCTGAGCTATCCTGTAGTGGTGGTCCAGTATGAAGATGTCTTCCATGATGATGTTCTAGGTCTAACTCCTGGCAGAGAGGTGGAATTTTACATTGACTTGTACCCTGAGATGGCACTGATATCTACACCTGTGTATTAGATGGCTCCCGCAGAGCTTCATGAGCTGTGGGTACAACTAGAGGACTTATAGGGGATAGGGTTCATTAGGCCCAGTGTTTCTCCATGGGCAGCCCCAATTTTGTTCACCAAGAAGGCAGAAGGGAGCTTGAGACTTTTTTCTGACTATCAGTTCCTGAACCAGGTGACTATGAAGAACAAGTACCCATTTCCGAGGATTAACGACCTCTTTGATCTGCTGAAGGGAGCATGATGGTTCTCAAAGATATACCTCAGATCAGGCTATCACCAGCTCAGATTATGGGAAGAGTATGTGTATAAGATGGTTTTTAGATGTCAATACGGCCATTATGAGTATTTGGTCATGCCGTTTGCATGACCAACAATCCAGCAGTGTTCATGTGACTCATGAACAATATCTTTTCGTCATACCTTGATCGCTTTGTAGTAGTCTTCATTGACGACATTCTGATCTATGCGGCTACCGAGGAGGATCATGCCTATCATTTGCAGATAGTTATGTACACACTCTATGAGCACTAACTTTTTGGTATCCTCTCGAATTTCTAGTTTTGGATCCAAGATGTTTAATTTTTGGGACATTTCATCTTGTAGGCTAGCGTTGTGGTGGATCCAGTGAATATTGAGGCAGTACTTTCTTGGGAGCCACCTAAGAGTGTGATGGAGGTATGAAGTTTCCTAGGTTTGGATGGATACTACTTGAGGTTTGTGCCAAATTTCTCCAGAGTTGCAGCACCTTTATCAGCATTGACGAAGAAGTGGCAACCCTTCATGGGGTCGAAGAGATGCCAACGGAGTTTTCTGGATATGAGGAAGAGGATAACTAGTGCCCCATCTTGAGGCATCTTGAGGAGGGTGTTGGATACGTATTTTACTACAACGCATCAGGGACTGGGCTCGGATGTCTCCTGATGCGGGAGTGAGAAGTTATCGCATATGGTTCTCGACAGTTGAGACAACATGAGCAGAACTACGCTACCCAGGACCTGGAGTTAGCAGTAGTGGTCGTCATCTTGAAGATATGGCTACATTACTTGATGGGTTAACGTTTTACAGTCTACTCTGATCACAAGAGTCTCAGGTATATATTCTCTCAGAAGCACTTGAACCTGAGACATCGGTGATGGCTTGAGTTCCTTCAGGACAATAACTTCAAGATGTTCTATAATCTTGGCAATGGGAACGTTTTAGCAGATGCACTCAGCAGAAGATATGGTATACAACTACTAGGTGAGGCAACGAAGCACCTAGATGCTCTACAAATATCCATTGTGGATCGAGATGGAGCAGCTTTTCTTCAGTCTCTTACAGTCACTGCCCCACTTATTCATGCAGTCCGAGAGGCATAGCGTGGGGTCACTGACTGTGAGGCTCGACGTGCTTATATATCCACAGGACAGGCAGCTGATGTATTTTCTGAAGGTGGGGAGCACGTCATCCTCTTCAGAGGACATACCATGGTACCAGTGTCACTTCGGGAGGAAATGTTGAGGGAGTTCCACACATCCACTCTGGTGGTATATACAAGAGTGGTAAATATGTACTAGGATCTTTGAAGATATCATCGGTGCCCAGGAATGAAGAAAGCATTTGTTGAGTTTGTCTCTCAATGCCTTACTTGTCAGCAAGTGAAGACGGAGCGTCAGGTACTAGCAGGCTTAGTTCAGCCTTTAGAGGTCCCAAATAGGAAGTGGGATGGGATATCCAAGGACATCGTGATAGGACATCCACGTACATCCATGGTTCATGATTTTATCTAGGATATCGTCGACCGACTCACCATGTCGTCCCACTTTCTACCAATCAGAAAGAAGGGTTCAATAAAGTGGTTGGGATTCCTCTATGTGCAAGATATTATGTGGTTACATGGAGTACCCTCGACGATTATCTACGATCGTGATTCATGTTTCACTTCTCGGCTTTGGAAGGGGTTACAGGAGGCTTTCGGGATGTAGCTAGGAGGGTCACTTTCCCGTGGTGGAGTTTTCATACAACAATATATATCACTCCACCATTGGGATGGTGCCTTTCAAGGCTATGTACGACCGACCTTGAAGATCGCCTTTGTTCTAGACTAACCTTGGGGAGTTAGAACTCATGGGACCAGATATGGTACGGGTCACCACAAAGAAGGTGCGGATCATCCAGGAGTAGATGAAGACTGCACAGAGCAGGCAGAAGTCTTATGCTGAGAAGAGACGAAAAACTATGGTGTTCGAGGATGGTGACCACATCTTTTTACGGGTATCACCCCAACGAGGTTTGAGGAGATTTGTCCAGGGCGGAAATTTATCTCCGAGGTTCATCGGACCCTTTTAGGTCCTCGGTAGAGGTGGTGAGGTGGTTGACCGCTTAGCTCTTCCACCTCAGTTCCACTGAGTGAATGACGTCTTCCACGTATCTCTGTTGAGGAGATATGTGCACGACCCATAACACATCATTGACCATGGAGATATAGACATTGATGATGGGGAGATGTTTACAGAGGCACCAGTATATATTTAGGATCAACAGGAGCGGGTCCTTCATGGGCGCTCGATTCCTTTGGTGTGTATCTGTTGGAATTACGAGAATCTCTAGGAGAGCACATGGGAGTGGGAGGCTCAGATTCGTGATTAGTCCCCCAACATGTTTTCCTGGTTTGTGTTTTGGATTTCAAGGATGCAAAGCCCTGAATTGGGGAGAATGTAATGACCCAGAAAATTCCATGTATTTTTTTGAATTATATGGGAATTTTATGAGTCCGAAAAAATTGAAATCACATGATTTCGAGGCCCGGTGTGCCCGTAATGAATTTTTAAACTTTTTTATGTATGTTCAGTAAATGTGTGAGTGGGTTTTTGTAAATATTTAACCGGTGCTTGGAATTGAAATATGAGGACACCATTGAACTCACAGCACCGGTATTTACTTAAGGATACTTTGACCTCGACTGCAGTAGGACGAGGGTAAAGGTTATTTTTCATGTTTTTTGTGGAAATAAAAATAAATTAAAGAAAAAACATTTATTTTATTTTTAACCTCCCATTTGGATGGTCGGTGGGGAGGACCACCCGAGCTGGAAAACCCCCCAATTTGAAATTAATGGTGGGGACCACCCGACCCTTAAACTCCCTCTTTAATGAGGTAGGTGACTCTTGGTTCTCTCGTAATTAATTGTGCCTCCTTCCATTAATTTATTACGAAAAAATCAACTTAATTAATGGAAAAATCTAATTAAATTAATAAAACATAATTTAATAAGTTGGATATTTCATTTTGGTGGAATTGGGGGGATGTGTTGGAAAAAGGGGGAGAACATTGAAGAAACACCTTTCTCCAGTGAAGAACGCCCCCTCCAACGAGGAACATCTTCAACGACAACGAAGAACCTCCATCTTTCCCTCCTAACTGAAATCAATGAACCTTCGAGTTAGGGATGTGATTTTGATTTATCTTCGTTAATTTTATTTTATGTTGAATCTCTCCCCATGAGCCGCTTGCTACCTCTCTAATACGGAGGTTGCGGGCCAAACGAACATGGCCCAACCTCTCAGCAACCCTTTTTGTTTATGATATGATATTTTTGAAAGAGGAGGATGGCGATCAGTGCTGGTGATTGGCACCAGTGGGACTCAGGAGTGGCGGTCGACACCACAGTCGGCCTCGAAGATGGTGACGGGGCAACCACACCGTCGAAGATGGGTCACGGCCCGTTGGCCGCGGTTGAGAAAGGGCGGCGGCTGGCATCAACCGGTCGTGTGAAGGGGAGGCAGCAGCACGTGTCTGCATTACTGGGCGAGCAGGAGCTAGGGCCTTATGACGTGACGATGAAGAGAGGGTCGCAGGCAGAGTGGGCTACCTATTGTGGCATGTTCCACGACCGCACCATGCAGAGGAGGATGGCCATCTGTCCAGCCGCGGTGGGCTGCCTCACCGCTGGGCACTACACAGTGGGCCGGGCTGGACCATCAGACCGGGTCGGTTTGACCGTGTCAGACCGGCCCAGACCAACTTCGACCCTTTTCGTTATTTCGGCCATATCTTGATATATGTGTGTATGTTTGACAAACCGTCTGCGGCGCTGGAAACCTTCGATCAAGGTGGTTCTTTTGGTATAACCCACTTGAGTTTTTGATAAGTTTGGGGTATGGAAGGGTTGGATTGGATACGAATCTAACCAGGCCCTCAGGACTAAATGGACAATAACTTATAGACCAGGCGTCTAATTGACACACCTTCTATTGCGTTGAGACCCCTATCACGTGGCCGTCCATTTAGATACGTCTTCAATGGAATTCTTTTCATTTGGAAAATTAACATGTGGTTTGAGCAGCGGACACTCCCGGAATCAAGAGAGCTTAGTGAAGGAACCATGTAGCAGGCTGTAACATGGGAAAATGATCATGTGTGGGTCTGTGATTTTGGATCCTATGTGTGTATGTGCTTTGGGATCCTACGTGTTTATGTGTTTGAGAGTCTCACTTGGATCCAATCTAGTAATCCATGTGAGACAACTCTAGGATCCTACCTGGGCCTGCTATACTAGGATCCTACATGGGTCTCATGATTTTAGATCCTACGTGGGTCTGCCTATTAACAGAGTAAGACGATTCAGTGGTTACATCTAATCATATTTTCTCCCGTACCTAAGTTATACCTGGTGTGAGTTAGTCATTACCTTTGTGTTAATCTTCTGTGTGGTGTACCTTTGTGGTGTTTACCATCGTGGTGATACATTTGTGGTGTTCTTATGTATGACATTACCTATGTGGTACTTATCTTTGTGGTGTTACCTTTATGGTACTTACCTTCGTGGTGATACCCTTGTGCTATTCTTCTATGTGGTGTTACCTTTGTGGTACTTACCTTTATGGTGTTACCTTCATGGTACTCTTTCCATCATGAAAGAATTGTACTTTGGCTAAGGATTTGGGCCTTGATTTTCCTCATGAATGAGATGTGTATTCTGGATAACTTAGGTATATGTATGGGTATATACCTAAGTAGGGTTGTTAGATGTTTCTATGCTTTTTCATTTATCCTTTGTGGGTTTTGGGAGACCTTTGAGGGTATCGGGGTCCCTACTGAATATCATCATACTCACCTCTGCATAGGCTACACCCCAACCTTGTTGTGTTTGGTGTAGAAGAAATACAACGCTGACTGAGGATGAGATTACCAGTACTGGAGGTAGCTCAGAGGTGGACATTATACAAGGCATAACATAGAGACAACCGTTTGATAGTTGTACCTACCCTTCAGGTAGGATCCTTGGCGGGTGTCCACAGGAGCTGTTTCAGTTAACTTGTACTTTCAGTTTTCGTGTACTTTCCAGTTGGGCTGGTATTCTGACCCCTTTTACTTACTATACACACTCTTTTTACTTTACAGTTTACTTGTCTTTATATCATTATGTGTAATTGGTTGAGTGTGGTTACATGATATAAAGGAAATTCCTTCCCGGTTTTAGTGAATACGCCTTTCGGTGCTAGTCGTTAGCCCTAGCCTATGGAAGGTGGGCTTGGGGTAGTCACGGCATGGGCCTCGGGAGACAGATCATGAAAAAATTCACAAGTTTAGTATGGACCATTATTAATGGAATAAAAAATCCCCTTTTAATATATTTTGGAAACTAAATCATGGATAGCATAAACTGAATCCTATAGATTCATACGTTAAGGAAAGAAATTTATAAGTAATCCCTTTTTGTCTTTGGATTCTCCTTTATGTGGTCAATAGTTTAAAAAGAAATGTCTCCCCAATGTTTTTTTGGATGACATAAATGAGTAGACCCTTAATAAAAAAGTGAGAGATAGGGTTATCGTTCATGCTTCTACATATTCTTTTTTATCCCGAATGTTTAGTAAAAAAATTCCAATACCACCACAAATCATGGAAGTAAAGATGCTGGTTACATCCCATGAATATAAATCTTCCCCTATCATAATTTGTGGATTGAAATTCCCGGTGAATCTATTCATACTCCCTCTAGTGGAATTTTATGTAATTATTGGCATGGATTGGCTTTCCTTATATAGATCCAACATAAATTGTCGTGATAGGGAAATCACTCTCCATGTAGAGTATCGACCCCCGATTCTGTACAAGTGCAAGGAGGAAGATGAATTTTCCTTAGCTCCATCATCTTCAGCGTGGATATTACTGCCCTATGAGCACATATATCTGGCTCAGATGATTGAGTCTAAGGAGAAAACTATCCCTGAAGACATACCTATTGTAATGGAATTCACTAAAGTGTTTCTCAAGGAATTTTTTGGCCTTCCTCTTTGAAGAGATGTTGAATTCTCAATTGATCTTATACCTAGCAAATTTCAAATATCCAAGACTCTATATAGAGTCACTATTTTAGAGCTTGAGGAACTAAAGAAACAACTTTAAGAGAATCTGGATAAAGTTTTTAAATGCCCAAGTGCTTCACAATGGGGTGCAATATTCCTCTTCCTAAAAGAGAGGGATAGGTCAATGCGCCTTTGCATTTGTTATCGCGATCTTAGGAAAATATCAATAAGTAATAAGTATCTTCTCCCACTAATTGATGACTTGTTCAATTATCTATGTGGAGGACAATACTTCTCCAAGGTATATTAGCGGTTGGGATATTATCAAGTAAGGATGAAGAAGGACGATATCCCCACAACTACTTTTAGTACAAGATACAAAAACAATGTATTCATAGTAATTCCTTTCAGACTAACTAATGCTCTAAAAATCTTCATGGAATTGGTGAATAGAGTATTTATAGATTACCTCGACAAATTTGTGGTGGTCTTCATAGATGATATTCTAATATAATCCAAACTCAAGGAGGATCATGAGGAGCATGAAAGAACTATACATGATACCTTGTGAAAGGAGAAACTCTATGAAATGTACAAAAAGTATGAGTTCTGGTTGAATGAGGTCTCATTCTTGGGCCATATTATCACAAGAAAGGGGAAATCTATAGATCCTTCCTAGTCACCTTCAATAGAGTGATGAATGAGGCCAACATCAGTATCAGATATCTATTGATTTTGGGGGTTAGATGGATATTATTGACAATTTGTGAGAAATTTTCCATGATTGTCCGACCCTCTTACCAAGCTAACTCGGAAGGGAGTAAAGTTTTCATGGAGTGATGAATGCAAATAAATCTTCTAGGAGTTGAAACGGAGGCTTATCACTGGTTTCATTCTAAACTTACCCACAAGTGGAGAATTTTTTATGGTATTCAATGATGCTTCGAAGAAGGACCTGGGTTGTGTGTTGATGAAAAATGACAATGTCATTGCCTATACTTCTAAGAAATTTAAAGTTTATGAGAAGAATTATCCAACACATGATCTTGATTTGGCTGCGGTGATCTTCATGTTAAAAATTTGGCAGCATTATCTCTTCGAAGAGAAGTATGAAATATATACGAACCAAAAAATCCCTATGTATATTTTCACAAAAAAAGTATTGAACATGATCCAAAAAAGATGGTTAGAGATGATCAAAGACTATGACAGCTTAATCCATTACCACCCTTGGAAATAGAACAAGGTGGAAGTTGATCTATGTATAAAGGGACATGAAATTCTATCATTAATGAGAATTTAAAAGGATCCAATCTTATTATATTTTATGAAGATAGACATGGGAATCCTAAAGAAGGGAACATCATCAATCCATTCAAAAATGATTGCTCAATCGTCTCTTTTAGAAAATTTAATGGATTCTCAAAAGGATGAAGTGAGAATGCAGAATAAAGTGGAAGCTATCATAAAAGGGAAATCCTCAGAGTTCAATGTTAATAAAGAAGGAATTTTGTAATCTGGGAAAAGGCAATGTGTTCTATTAAGTTCGGAGCTGAAGAAGGAACTTTTAGATTATGCACATAGTTTTAATTTCTCTATTCACCCAGGAAACACAAATATGTTTCGACATATCCGAGAGCTTTATTGGAGGGATAATATGAAGAAGGATATGGCTGCGTATACATCAAAGTGCATGGTGTTTTAGCAAGTGAAGGCAGAGAGGCATAAGTCTAAGGGGGTGATGCAACCATTTCCAATACCATCATGGAAATGGGATAACATAACCATGGACTTTGTCACCGGACTTTTGAAGAAATACAAAAGAAACAATGCAATTGGGGTTTTTGTGGATCATCTTACAAATTCTGCACACTTCACTGAAATTCTGGAGGTTTTATCATTGGATCAACTTGCATAGATATATATCAGGGAAGTGGTAAGACTATATGGGGTAACACTATCTATTCTATCTGATCGAGATCCAAGATTCACCTCTATGTTTTGGAATATTCTTCAATATGATTAGGATAATGAACTGAACTTTAGTACATCCTATCATCCTTAAACAGATGGCTAATCTAAGTGAACTATTCAGACAGTGGAGGATATGTTAACATTATGTTCTATTGACTTCAATGGATGGTGATTCCAACATCTTCCACTGGTTGAATTCTCTTACAATAATAGTTTTCACTCGAGCATTCGAATAGAACCTTATGAAGCATTGTATGGGAAGAGGTGTAGAACAATGGCATGTTTGGATGAAGTTGGTGAGTGTAAGCTGTTAGGACCAGAAATGGTCAAAGAAATGGTGGATGAGGTGAAAACCATTTAGCATCATATCAAGGCAGCCCAGAGTCTATAGAAGAGATATGCAGATAACTGTCGACGATGCCTTGAGTTTAAAGTTGGAGACATGGTATTTCTTCTCATATCTTCATCGAAGAAGGTGATGAGGTTTGGAAAGAAAGGGATGTTAAGTCCAAGGTACATCGACCCCTTTGAGATTCTTGATGGGGTCAGGGCTGTGGCCTATCGACTATCACTTCCACCAACTATGGCCAAAATACATGATGTCTTTCATGTATACCTCTTAAGAAAGTGCATACCAGACCCTTCACATGTACTCTCTTCAGAGGTGGTACAGTTAAAAGATGATATTTCTTATGAGGAGAAACCAGTGAAGATATTAGATCACGGAGAAAATGTTTTATGAAATAAGACAGTATCCCTCGTCAAGGTGTTGTGGCGAAACCACAAGTTGAAGAAGCATCGTGGGAATCAGAAGAAGTGATGAATCAAAGTTACCAACATCTGTTTTATTGTGGAAAAATGAAATTTTGAGGGTGGAATTTATTAATGGGGGAAGATTGTAATGACCCAGACTTTCATTAATGAAAATTCCTCTTGAACTAATTAAATGTATTATTATGGTTATATAAAATGTGAACTTCATTGGTTTTATGTTTCTGGATTTTAAAATACCATTATGAATTGTTACCATTTCTAATATAGTCCTTGAACAGTGATCACATGATAATTATAAATATAGGGATTTAACAAATCCAATTTACTTAGACGAAGGAAGATATGGCCTCATCTAGTAGACTTTCCCCATACGAAACCCATTTTTTGGAGCTTATAAAGAAGGTGGAGTCATTGGGATTCGCTCTTTACCAAGCCCAAACCGAGCCTGAACACGTTATGCTTGAGTGGAACTGACTACGGGAGAAGTGGAAGTTAATAGAGATTACCACCAGAGCGATGTTATCTAAGCCACCCCAAGAGTCTGTCACCATCACACACTTTACTCTTTAGTATTATTCAGGTGTTTTAAGGTGTTATGTAACAAGACCCTAGTACTATGATTTTTTACATTATTCTTGTATAGATAATATACATTCTTTTTATTATTGTTACTTTGTAAATAGTTTTTAATGAACAAATAGTATTTTTTTTGTTAATGTTCAACAAAAGAATATATTTTGTTAAATTAATGGATTTTGGAAATAAATAATATTTTAATAAAATATTATTATTAATAAATTTCTTTTTATTAAGTATAAATGATCGTATAATTTTTATGAATGCAGATATAATTTTTATTAAGGTTTGAAAGCTGTTTTTGTCAAAAACCCATGAATTTTCGATAAATATCAGTTTTTATTTTAAAAGTAAGAAAAATCACTTATTTAGAAGATTATTTAGATAAAATGAATATTATTTTTGGAATTAGGATATAGAAATTATCCAATGGTGAGTTTTTATAATTTTCAGAGACGGTCGAATTTTTGCGTAAAAATTAAATACCGTTTAAATATATAATGTGTTTTATGACATCATAATCACCCAATAGTGATGTAATAAAATACTATAAACATTATGGTCAGCCAATATATGTTTTATACTTAAAATAATGTGGATTTAGATTTTTTTGATAAATTTTATGATGCCTTAGTGGACCCTCCATGACTTATAAAACTTTTTATCCTTTTAAATTGTTTTCCTTGAGAGTGTGACTCAACTCCATATAAGCAACCCTGTTATTTTAAGAAGTTCAGCCATTTTACTTTTAAAATATTTTTTCAAACCCCCTTTGGAAAAAACTATAAGAAAAAACAATGGTCTGGTTTTTGGTTTTGATTAGTTTTATGTGAGGTGTCCCAATCCTAAATAATAAAGAATTCCTTCTCCTTTCCTATATAAACCCACTCAATCTCCCACTTCCTCTTCACTAAAAGCTCTTGGAGTTTGTCGAAACTCTACCCTAATATCTCTAGAATCCTCTGAAGGCTCCCCAAGATCCCAATAATCCTCTCTCAAACCCCTCCCAAGCCTTTAAGATCACACTTCCAATTAAGGGATTCTCACTTTCCTTATTTATGTCCAAGTTTCCATATACCGTTATGCCCTTTTATTTTTCAATTATAAATGTTGGTGTATGATTTCACGCCTCCCCCATAATTCCCTACTAATGTTTGAATAATGATATATCCCCTTAATCTCTCAGTAATTCCTCCCACATACACCCGTTACCTTACAAAAATTCCGTAAGGAATTTCTCTCTCCTTATTTACATTCAAGCAATTCTTTTGTATTACATATCTAAATCCCATTATATTTTTTGGGAAATATATCTATATGACCCCATTACTATCCATTTCATGTACATATTATGAGACACCCATTTCTCTCTCATCAACCATTTTTATGAATTCTTATGTCACTCTGTTATGCTGCTGAAATTGCACTGCGTTTTCCATGCCATGATCATAGTGTAGTGAATACCATACCCATGTCTATGTCAAGTCTATTCACCTTTAGGCACATATACATATTGAATGGTACTTTCATTAATTTTTCCACATTCCTTAACCATTTAATAACTTAGGATGTTGATTGATTCTATGTTATATGATCCATGTGACACACCTATGCATTAAATAAAACGTTTAAGAAAGGTGTGCCCTGATAGCGCTCCAATGCATTGGGTAAAGTATTGTATCATGATACGTCATGTGCTATGATTTTTGAATAATTATAATTCATGTAAAACAAGGGTTTAATCGTTCTTCATGTGTAGTGAGGGTTTACTCAGGCTCCATGTGCAATGAGCCTTGGCTCATGAAAATTCCATGTTCAGTGTTATTGTTGCGTCTCCATTTTATGATTATCATGATTTATCATGCCTTTATGTTAATTTTTCTCTTGTGCTCCATTTATATTCCTATTGACTAAAATATATTGTATTCCTCATATTATTCCATGTTTATTCCCTTACTGGGCTTTATTTCTAACCCTTTTCTTATGCATGTCCTCAGGTTATCCCATGTAATGCTATGTACGAGAGAATGTAGTATTCATGTAAAAGAAGTTTTCAATAAAGATATTTCTTGTTTTACATTATAAGTTGTTATTTAATGTTCCTAAGCCCCAAATACACTAGACCTCATAATATCCTATTTTTATCAAGTGAATTTTATGCAAAAAAAAGGTTGATGTGTGTAATAAAGAACATTATTGTTATATGGATGGTTTCTCTCCCTAACCATATATTCTCTTAACTATAGGAACATGTGATTTCAAATTAAAAGTATTAATGTTACATCACACAAATTATGTTAGGAGTAACAATCAATATCAATTTTTTGAGCTCCATTACCATAAAATGAATACAAAATGAAGAAGATCGCAAAATAAACCAGGTCACTTTAGCAATAAAAGATAAAGATCCACTTCCCTGGGTCTTTAAAAAAGAAATAAAGAGTTTCGAATAGTGAAGAATTTAATAGGTTTTTATAAATAATCTTAGACTAAAATTAGATCTCCTAAAATGAAGAGATTGAAAAAATGTTGATCATTGAATAATAAAACTCAACTTTGGACTCTCCTACTTCTCAAAATATCATAGACCATGAAAAATTACCTAAATATCCATAATTTATCCACTTTTAAATCCTAAAAAAATATTTATTTTCAAAACTCTTTATGACTCGGGATTAATATTTCTTGTGATATAAATAATTATCCACATACTTGCCTCCTCATTTGAATTCTAGATAGACTCGATTCTTCTTTCCTACTATGATATTCAAATATCACAATCTCAACATCCATAAAATCTAATTTATTAAAAACCATATTAATTTAAAAATTGCATCGAATTACTCAATATTTCAAAAAAAAATTGGCTCAGTGACTATCATCATCCATTTCATTGAAATAGGCCACATGGATCATTCGATAATTTAGGAAATTTTGGCTACACATATCACAACGACTACACAGAAATCGACTACATGAATGACATTCTACATTTGATACGTCTTTGAATTTTATATGTGAGAAGTTTGGATCTATGAATCTATCAAAAACCAACATTTATAATATTTTCCTACATGATTAAGATATGTGTATATTAACTAAACATATTTAACTATGTGGATTTACCTCTACAGTCAAAACACTTACACAGATCTGGTAAATTCCATATTTCCCTCAAACTCAACCAAAACCTCTTCATCTGTCCTCCATACAATCTCAAAAATAGTTTCTAGAGTAAAAAAATACTATTTCATGATATATCTATTGACAAAACAATTTATGAACCATCATAGTCAAATTTGTCCTCACAACATTGTTGTTAAAAAAAATACATCAATTCCAACGACACCAAGAACCATGGGATATTCAAACATCCTTAAAAAATACCAAAATACATGGTGTACATCAATAAGTCTATACTCATGACAACCATATATTAGAGATCACCAAGTGTGAACTTCATAAGAATAAATCTTAGTTCTTATGATCCCCCATCACCAAACAGTTAAAATCATATATGTCTCATCAAATTGATGTATCGAGACTATAAGACGTATTAATTTAATAATTTTATCAAAACTTATAGGGTTTCCCATTATACTGGGGAACTACCTCTGACTTTATGAGCTGATTAATATTCTATATACATTATAACATTAATGTTACATAAAATAAATACATTACGAGATAAGAAATATATACATTGTTTAGGTAATTGAAAGTTGAAATTCAATGGTTCTCCAATTGAAAATAATTCCAATTTCTTAAGTCACACATTATATATAGAAATTAATGAAATCATATAATTTATATAATATTTTTAAAACATTCATCTAACAATTTGGAATACTATATCATTTTTTTGTAATAAATTTCATAGAAAAAAGATCCACTCGTTTCTTGAATTAGATTACAGCGGGGTAGATAATATCTTTAAACCCATATAATGATTTTTGAATCCTATAAGTTTTAAAAACTGTATTAATTACACTACAAGAATCCCCCAATATTTATCCATGTTTTTTATATATCACGATTTAATAAAGAAACATCACATTGATGCCTTTTGGATTAGAAACTTGTAACTGGATGAGTCTCTATTTGAAGTAATCATTCAATATGAATGATGCGAGAAAAAAACATCTCTCTTCCGACTAATACATTCATGAAAATGAAAATAGAAAAATGTATTGAAGAACTAATTATCTTCAACATTATAACACTATTTTATCCATGATTGGAGATACATCTTCTTATCTATGAATTTGGCCAATACACTCTCGTCAATCTCACACACAAAAAAATCTAGATGTAAATAAATCAATACAAATATCTCTATATTTTCTCCAGTAGATCTTAAATATTTTAGATTTTGATATATATAATCACAAAAATATTATTCATCGTTTACTATTATAAATCTCTTCTAAAAACCAAATATAAAATTTAATTTAAATCACCTTGATTGTAAGATTTTCTTTAGATCATTATAAGAGCTCTAATTTCTATAGGTTTCCTACAATACTTATCTTGATATTTCCTTCATGATTTTCTATGTATGTCAATAGTATTATATTCATTGAAAAACAATATAATATACTACCTTTTTATTATATTTTTATTCAAATAATAATTAAATAAATCACCCGAAAATCCCCATAAATTTATGTAGAAATTCAGTGATTGAATAATGGAAAATGATTGGTATAATAAATGTTTTTTTATTCAAAACTTATGAATACTTGATAATATTTCATTAAATTTTATAAAACTTTAACACAACCATTATTAAGCCTCTGAAAAATTACATTCCAAATTATATATCTTCATCTTAACTCAAATAATTATTAGGAAATCCCTATAAATTATTACACCACTTCCTCGACATTCAGAAAAATACTATACAACTTTTATAAAATATTTTACAACTTAAATTTTAAAATTATATAGGAAATGAATTTTTTTCACTATTTTTCTATACTCTAATAACACATACACAGTTCCAACTCACTATTACGCAAATTGTTTATTTTGAACTTCATTGTTTTGAAACACATACACATTGACGACTCACTATTATGCAGATCGTTCATTTTGAAATTTATTATTTTGAAACTATCATTTACTCTTAACACACCATTATGTATTTTTTAAAAACTAATGATACTATTACATAGATTTAATATCACTCATATATAGTTTTTCATTTTGTATTTCATTTTTATAGAACTAGTTTCAACTAAACTCCGTTTTTATGTATCTCTTTTAAACTATCTTTTTTCAACTGTAAACTTTTAGAATCATCTAAAAAACTATCCAAAACTTATTTAAATTATTTATCAATAATTGATTGATCCATAATGATCCTATATGTATTACTATAAGCATTTCCCAATTCCAAATGATCATATAATAATATCCATTAAACTTATCATTTTATTAGTAGGATTACTCATATTCTTTGAAATTTTTTCCTTCTAGGTTTTCATATTTCATTTTTTCATCACATTCAATTACTACATCATTTTTAGATCTCATTAACACATATTTCTACTTCAACATGTGTCACCTATATTGAAAATATTTATTGTAAACCATATTGTTTTACAATAATTTCAACATAACTAGTTAATCAATCTATAGGTACTTTATTTTTATTTTCAGTCAGAGGAACATCAATAAATTCATTTGTATTTGTCAATAACATACATTCTTCTTGAATTTTTTAATATTAATACTTCTCCTCAGAACCTCTTGAAAATTAATTTCTATTTTCATTCACAGCTTCTTTTTTCTCTCTTTCTTCCTTATTTCATTCTATATTAAATATTTCTTCCCTTTATTAAAAATAAATTCAAAGATATAAATTTTAAATGACTCCACATGCCACTTTTGATTTCTCTTCAAAATACTCTCCCCAATTTAAGTGTAAGTCTTCACTTTTATAATTAATATAATTTCTCTCCATGTGGGTTTATCTCCCCCTTTTGGTATTTCAAATATTATATGATCTCAATGTTTTCTATTAAATTATTTGTCAAGTATCAAGTTATTTTCCAAAATTTATCTCCCTCTACAATATATAACTATTTATAGGACTCTCTTATAATTCACCAATAATTTATAAATTGAACACATATATTTTTTCGGTACTCATTAATAAAAATTATAAATAGGTGGTACTCATCTAACACGTCTCAGTTTTGGAATGAGTAATGATATTAATTGAACTTATTCAAATATATTTATTTAATTGAAGCATATTATCAATTGAACTATTATATAAATGAGCTTAAATAATGATTTACATTTTACCATTATCATTATATATACATTAATCCATTGAGATCAATATCAAATATTTTTTTCCCACTCTAGGTAATTAAAATAAATTCAGAATTGTTACCCCTACGAATGACTAACTAGAAGTATTCCTCAAAAATTATCAATGAAAAATTTTCCAAATATGTTTTATAGAGTATTTAACTAAGTATAATTTTTTTTGATCCCTCAATGTAATTTAATGTTTCACAAAACATATAACATTTTATTCTCTGATCACAAAATCAACTCCAATTCTTTGTTGTCATTAGATTTTTACACCTAATAATCCCCTAAAAAACTCTATGTTTCATACATTTTACTCCAGTATCATATCAATAATATTTATATATTTATTAACCTTTAATATAATTATAATATAAATAATATAATAAAATTAAATAATGTATATTCTTCCATACTTTCTTCGCAATGAGAAAATGGTTATCAATATTTACTCGTTTAAAAATAACTTTTCATGTATAGAATTTTCTATCTAGATATTCTCATGATAAAAATATTCACTTTATAAGAACATTATTCTCTTTAAAATACATTATTGTTATTATATAATCTCCTTTTTAAATTATCCACTATCATTACATGAAGTTCAAAGAATAACTCTAGCTTGCATAGCCCTATATTTTCTTCTATCATCATTATTATTCATTAACATTTTGAAATTTATAAGAATTAGAGTTAAATAATAATTAGTGTGCTGACCAAATTACTCACATATTCATTAAAAATAATATAAAATTAGTATTTTAATTTCAAATTTAATATTTTCATGGGTCTTCCATAAAAATAATTAATTTACTCTTATTTTGATCATAATTTATTCTTTTAATCAACTAATTTTCTTCATTATTTCATTCATATTATTTCTAAAAACTGAATATGCGTCCAACTATTCAATAAAAGAAATTACTTTTTTTTTATTTTTTTATTCTCTATATATATTCTTTTTGATTCTTAAGACAAATTTTTATTATATGATGTTTCATAAAAATGGAGTGAAGTACTTCTCCCAATTTAACAATATTATCATTTTTTGATTTATTCTTCATGTTTTATAATTAAATACCTTTAATGTTATATTGATTTTTATTAGATATATTATACTCAATTTGTTTAATATCATGAACATAATGGATAAATATTTCAAACTACCTTTTTATAAAATTAAAATTATTTTTATTCGAAAAATATTTTGATTCTTTGTACCATGATTCACTTCAATAGATTTCTTATTCTTAATTATTCAACACCACCAAATCTCGACATTAGTATTTTAGTGAAATTAATATTAGAACAAAAAATATATAATTTACATTCATAATCTAAATTAAATCATTATTATCCTTTAATATTTTTCCTCCATGAGGAATATTATCTACAGAAATTTTTTCTTTATATTTTAAACCTAAACAGGTCTCAAATTCACATTTATTTGAAGAGAACTGATTTTATTTGAGTACATAAAATTTCGGTTAATCATCCCATGGGTTTTATATATCTCTTATAGAATTTATCTTATCAATAATTAGTCTATAAAAATACACTATTAGTTGAAATAAGTTTGGTACATTGTTAAGATTCAATGAAAAATTTTACTATTGTTACTTTGATTTATAGACTACTTACATCCCTATATAATCGAATCCCATTATTAAATTATAAGTAATATTTTTTAATGTCAAAAAACTCCTCCAATATATTTTTTATTATGAATATATTTTCAATAGTCATATATAGTTCAACAAGAACCTATTGGGCTTTTCAAATTCAGATCTCAATTTATTAAATGTGTTATCATAATAAATTTACTTGTATGGAGTTTACATTAGCTCATTCTTTGTAATATAAAACTCTAAATCTATATCCCTATTGGTCGAATAAATTATATCTGATACATTTATAGAAATATTATTTTTCAAACACAAAAATTTTATATTCCTTGAAATCAATCCTCATTGTTTTAATACTCATTATCTCAGTCATTCAAATTTTATATCTCTATTTTGAGCATGGTATTTTCGTCCACGATGACTCAATGTTTAGATTTCAAAAATATAAACAAATATCATTTATAATATTATCTACTAGAAAAATTTATAGTATATTAATTGATCAAACTAAATCCATCTTATTCAATATATAAACAAAAGGTTTATGATTCTAACAAACTTCTTCCATTTCTAATTCACAATGACATGTATTATCTTATTATCTTATTTTTTACTTACTCAAATGGATCCTACTTCTCTTAATAAATATTTTATTTCATGTGGTTACTTTCTTTACATTATTTATATTATAAGTATTTCCCAATTCTTTATTGATCTAAGATTATAATTATCCTCTTTTTTAGATAAAAAATTATATTCTTCATCAACTGTTTTCCCTAGAAAATATATTATAATATGTCCAATTATTTTACACAAAAAAACCATAAAGTTAATTTGACCTTGTATTTTCCTATAATTTTTATAATTATTTGAAATAAGATATTATATATCCTAGTTTTTTTCATCGTTTTATTTATCTTGTTCATACTTTGTAGTCCAATAATGTTCCATAAACTTTATATAAAACTTTTAAAAAACCTTTAAGATAATACATTTTTCCTTTTTAATGATCTTAAAAAAATACTTTGTCATTAAATATATATTTCTCATTATTTAAAGATTATTATTAGAAAGTATATTGAAATGTCTATATTCCATGTAGGAAATTTTAATATAAAACCTTTTAATAAATATTTTCAACAACTTATTAGGAGAAGTGAAATATTACATATTTTCTCCAAATCATTTAATGTTTCTCACGTTCTCGTTGAATCTTATTAAAAAATAATCAATTTAATGTCAATTACTTATCTTCAAAAATTTAATTTTTTTATCATATTTCATGTTTTAAATCCTTTAATTTTGAGTTACTTTCATAAATGATCTCATGGATATTGTGTAATTCATTATAATTATTTATTCTTGTCACCATAGTGAATTGTTTCTCTAAGACGGAAGTTAGGATTGCACTCATATCCTTTCTATACTTCTTTGTATTATTATTATTAATGGGAGTCAACATGGTTTATTTATAAAATTGTGAAAAATCAATCAATGAGACATAAAGTAATTTAATATTAAGATACAAGACATGTGGTTTCATCCTATTATCCTTGAATGAAATATTACAAAAAAATATAGGAATTACACTATTTTTGATAGAATTAAAATTATCATTAATCATTAAAATATATTAAATACATAATATAGAATTCTCAAAGTAGAATTAAGATTTTATAACATTAACACCAAATAAATATAAAACGTTATTTCATCATTACTCATTATATATTTTCATTTAAGAGTCATAAAGATCAAATTAGAGATATTTTTATACCTTGTCACTGACTTCTAGGTAATTCTCGTCTCATTACTTGTCTTATTATTTAATGGGGTGAATATTGAGACTATCGAGGATGGGAAAAATTTTAGGGGGAAAATTACCTAATGTTCATGGACATTTGTTTGTTTTAACTAGTGGATTATGGTTATAAATGTGTTAATGACCTTACAGGGTTCTCGTCGAGTTCATAGAATGCCTGAGTTTGTTTGTAGTTTTTGAAAAGAATCAGAAGTTTTTGAATTTGTTAGGAGAAATAATAATTGTGTAATGGAAGTACATGACCTACAAGTTATTTAGGGTAGATTTTATGAAATATTTATACAACATGAAGGAATTAAATTCTGTGTAATTGTTACATGATGTTTAAGGTTAAAAGGCCAGTTTTTAATAAAATGATGACTGGGTTTTTGGTGTATCTAAGTCCCGAGGATTAAAAAACATGTAAATTAAGTCATTATTGTGTAAATGTCATGGTTATGGATTTTATAGTTCCACTAGAATGGAATTTTTATTCATTCATCAGCATCCCCTTTGGATCGTGACCAATAGCCATTCTTCAAAGGTGTTGGAGTGTCTATTCAATCAAAATTGATTCACTAGGAGATTGAACACCATTTCTATTGGTTTTTACCTCTTTAGGTGAGTAATCCATTCTTGTTGTTCATTTTTTTACCATGGTATCACAGTTGTGTTATGTTATCATATTTTTTGACCTATAGTGATGTTTCTTCGTTTTTTACATCCTGATTCGTTACATGATCTTGTTCAATGGGATGTTTCCTTCGTTGGTTGTTGTGTGTTGGGTGTAAATTCTTGAGGTATTTGTTGTTTCCTATTTTTTACTAAAAATTTTGTAATGTTAAATCAATTAGAATATGGGTAGGTTGATTCTAGGGCCTCTTTTTTATTGTTTCGATCTTCTTGTTTGTGGATCACATTTTGGGCGTGTGTGGCCCAGAGTTTTGAGGTAGGTTGTTCTGTATCTAGCATGTGTTGGTAAACTTAATTGTTCCAATTTTCATAAATATTTTTATTAAATTAAATTGAATTATATGATTGATTAATTTTGTCTATGTGGAACTGTGTTTTTATAAAATATGGTTTTCCCTAGTTTTTGGTAAATAGAAGTGGATTTTCAAAGCATTTTAAAATATTTTTGTGAAATGGTTTTCAAATAATGATGGATGGATATGGTTTGATGAATTTTTTTTTGAAAATAGAGAACATTTGAAGACTTGGGTACTATTTTTGAAGGTTTAATAATACATATCATCCACTATTGAGGGGTTTTCTCATGGGGCTTTTTCTACTCCCTAAGAAGGTTGTTCTAGGGACTTGTTATACATTTTGGGGGGGTTCACTTATGGGGGTGTTCCTATGCTACCTATACTCGATGAATATGTCTAATGGATTGATACGTATATGATTTTCTATGTTATGTATGAGATTTATAAATATTTGAACCTAGTGTGATCCCTAACATGATGTTACCTATGTTTCTACTTTTGGCTTGTACTATTTTAGTGTTTTGTCATTTATTTTATATGATATGTGTTACATGATTTGTTTTTACATGATATATCTACTAATATATATGCATATAAAATGTTTTTAAATTTATGTACCTTCTTTATTTAGAAATGTGGAAAAGGGAGGAATTAAACTATTTTTTCTATGATTTTAATATGAAAACTATTAAATGGTTATCATGCATTGTTTTATTTTAAGTTGAGAATTCTTGGATTATTGTTCAAGGAAATGATATAGAACACATAGGTGAGATCCTATTGATCCTGTTAGGTCACACCCTATATACCCTTTTTATAGTGCATAGACCTGGTTATGTGTTTCGGTACTGATAATTGAAAGTCTCCATTATAGGGCGTAAATATTTTCTATAAAATGAGATTGGTATGTGGTGGTGAGATGGTGGGAGTTTTCCCATAGTATAACATTGAGTAGTTGGTTTCTTAATTTTTCAGTCTTTTGTTGTTGGACCCATACTTGAATATTGTTTCTAATCTTAGGCTTTTTATTTTTCGATGATTGATTTCAGTTATGGAAGATATCTATCTTTAATGTTGTTTTATCTATTGTATATATTTACCATGTTGTAGTCTAAATTGGTAGAAATCATTCCCTATGAAAAGATATTTTATGAATAAAATTCCCTTTCTTTTAATGTCTTCTAGAAAACACATGGACTCTTTTTGTATTTTTAGGTTTATATCACCATTAAGAATTGTTACCGTTGATAATATAATAGTTAAACCATGATCACACGACTGATATAAATTTAATGTTTCTAAAAAGAATCCTTTTGACATAGAAAAAGGAGAGGATGGCCTCATCCATAAGACTCGGGCTGTATGAAGCTCATTAGTTAGAGCTTGGAAAGGAGGTACCATCACTGGGATTTTCTCTTGACCAAGCCCAATCCAAGTTTCAACATGTTAATCTTGAATAGAATAGCCTACCATAGAAGTTCAAGTTAATAGAGATTACCATCTGAGCTATGTTATTCGTGCTTCCCCAAGAGATGGTCACAATCACACACCTTACCCTTCGGTCTTATTCAGGTGTAATAAGGGTTAATTTAATAATTAATTATTTACTTATTGTATAATCCCTTTTTATAAATAAATGTCATATTCCATAAATTCCTTTATGAAATTGGTCTTTCTTAAAAAGTGAAAAATTCTATAAATTGTCTTTTCGTGTAAAAATGGTACTTTTGGGAAATATATACATTATATTAAGCTATTGTTTTTATTAATAATATTATAAAAAAATCTTATAAATTATGATTATATCAGTTCCTTATCTGTAAATGATTAGGTAATCAGTTTGATAAGAGTTATATATTTTTTGTTAATATAGAAATTGTATTATTTAATTAATTAATTTTAAGGAATTAATGATTTTTTGAAATGACTAATATTTTAATAAAATATTATTATCAATATAATTTTATGAATAATAAATGAGTATATATGATTTCAAATGTAGTTTTAATCAAGGTTTGAAAACTGTTTTTGTCAAAACCCGTGAATTTTAAATAAATGTCAATTTTGATTTTAAAAGTTCAAATTCACATATTTATAAAACTCATTAGATAAAATGAATATTATTTTTGGAATCATGACGTCGAAATTATCCAGTGGTAAATGTTTCATAATTTTCTGAGATAGTCAATGTTTTGGGTAAAAATTAAATACCATATAAATAAAATAGGTGTTTTATGAGAGCATAATGACCCCAAAATGATGTAATAAATAATATAATGGGTATTATCGGGTCAATATATTTTTTCATTTAAAATAATGTGATTTTAGATTGTTTTACTTATTTTATAAATCCTTAGTGAATCCTCCAAAATGTATAATATACTTTATGATTTTAAATTCATTTCTTTAATAATGTGACTCACCTCCATCTAAGAAAGGATAATATTTTAATATTTTAAGACATTTTAATTATAAAATAATTTTTCAATCCACTTTTTCAAAAACACAATACAAAAACCATGAGAATTTTTTCAGTTTTGAATATTTAATTATATATATTCCAAAACCTATGTTTGTGAAATATATAAGAATTCCCCTCCCATTTCATATATAAACCCAAAAAATCTCCCACTTATCTTCACTAAAAATTATTGGAAGACTTCCCTACTCTTCCCTAATCTCTATATAATCCTCCCAAGGAGCCCCAAGCTCTTAATAATCCCCTTTTCAAGCTTTTTAAGTCACACACTCAAGTAAGGGATTTCTTCCTTTCTCATTTTTATCCAAGTTTCTTTATGTTGTAATACCCTTTTAATTTCAATTAAAAATGTTAGGGTGTGATTTAACACCTCCCCCATACTTCCCTAATTATTGTTTAAGGATGATATAAAACATTATCTCTCATTAATGCTTTCTGCGTACACCCATTACCATGACGAAATTCCGTAAGGGATTTTTCTCTTCTTATTTCCTTTCAAGTATTTCTCACAAATTATGCATCTAAATTCAATTTCATATGTTAGTATATTTTGTTACAAGATCCCAATAATGTATATTTTATTTATAAATGATGAGATACCCCTTTCTCTCTCGTCAACCCTACTTATGAATATTCATATGACGACGTTATGCTTCTGAAATAGCATCGCGATTTTGCAAGCCTAAGTCACAGTGTAGTGAATACCATACCCATTTATCTAACATGGGTATTCACCTTTATTCACATATACATACTTAATTCTACTTAAATGTACTTATTCCACTTTTCTTAATTATGGAATAACATATTATGTTCACTGATTCCATGTTGTATGATCCATGTGGCACACTTATTCATAAAATGAAATGTTTATAAAGGGTATGCCAAGAAATATCTCCAATGCATTGGGTAATGTTTAGTATCAGGATATTCCATGTGAAATGAGTGTTTACTCATGATAATTCATTTGAAATGAGGGTTTACTCATGAAAATCCAAGTGCAATAAGGGTTTACTCATTCTAATCCATGTGTAACGAGCCTTGGCTCATGCTAATATCTTTCTATATGTTGACACATTTCAATGTTATGATAATCATGAAATATCATTCCTTTATGTTAATGTTTCTCTTATACTCCATTGATATTCATATTGACCATAATGTATTGAATTCTTCATGGTAATCATTCTTTACTCCCTTATAGGGATTTATATCTCACCCTTTTCTTATGTATGTCCTCAGGTTATCTCATGCAATGATAAATACGAAGGAATGAGTTGGTCATGTAAATGATGTTTTGAATAAATATGTTTTATTTAATTTCTTATGTATTCATCCAATGTTCCTAATACAGAAATACACTAGCCCCCTCGATCCTTTTATTTGTCTTATGTGATATTTTATGTAATAAAGCATGTTTAGGTGTGTAATAAAGAGAAGGGTTGTTATAGTTGGTATCAGAGGATATGTTTAGTTATTTTTGGGGATTAAGATTTGAAAACCCTAATGAAATACATAAGGATGAGACTATGTAGAAAAACATCCATAAATTTTGGTGAGTATAGAGTCAGTTGATTATCATGAAAATACATCTCTGTTTGGATACAAATAAGTAGAGGTGGCTCTCGCACCGATGCATATAGAGGTAAAACTCAAAAACACTGCTTTGAGCAAGCCTTGAATGGAAATGGGTGCGCGAAAATGGGCCTTGTGGCACTCTTTGTCTGAAAATACCAGAGGATAGGATTTGTTAAATTCATAATCTTAGTATGAACCATTATTAAGGGAATAAAAAAATTCCATAAGAATATACATTAGGAAATAAATCATGGATAACATACTTTGAAGCTTATAAATTAATAAGATAAGTAAATCAATGTAATGTATAATTTAAACCTTTTTCATTGGATTCCCCTTAATGTGTTTAATAAGAATTACCCAAAAATTAATTTTATTCTAGAAAATGGCTAGTAATAGGTGGACTTAGGGTAACAACTCATACGATGATGATTTCTTTAATGAGATTTACAGCCTGATGGGAGCGACAATAGAAAACTTTTTCATGATACTCTCTCAGTTAACTCAAGTTTTTAATAGAATCATGGGTTAAGAGGAACTTCCAACACCCCTAAGAAAGAATAAGCCGCAATTGAGAGCTTCAAGATAGAAAGGAATCCTACTTTCAATGGATTATCTGATCCCTCAATCGTCGAACAATGGATCAACTCCATTTAGAAAATCTTCTCCATCCATCAATGTTCCAAACAAGGGAAGTTTCTTCTGGATTCTTATCATATGGAGGGTGAATCTGATCAATGGTGGACAATGATTAAAAATACAAATCTTGAGGAAGGGATCGAGGAATTGGAATAGAAGGATTTCTGGAAAATGTTTTTCAGTAAATATTTTCCTTGCACCCGCCGATTTAAGATGGAAAGGTAATTATTTTACCTGAAGTAAAAAAGACAAATAATTCATCAGAGCTTATGAGTAAAACTTAAAATGTTTTTCACGATATGCCTCTAGCTTTGTCATTAACCTTGAATGCAAGGTTGACCACTTCTATGGTAGGCAAAAACCTAGGCTACCGAAATCTCTAGTGATCCGGGACTCTGATAGCTATGAGGAAATTGTCTAATGTTCCCTCAAAGTCCCAATGGATATCAGTGAATCTCAGAGGTATCACGGGGATAATATGAGTAAAGTGGGCTTTAATTATAGAAGTTCTATGGATAAATCCAATGGTGCTATGAAATTCCAGCACCCCACTTGATAATGGTGTGGAAAGAAGCACCCTGGAAATTGCATTAAGGTGATGAGGAAATGCTTTAGGTGTGGAAGAGAAGGGTTCCTAGCCATTAATTAATAACAAGAAAAACACAATGTTGCTACAGAGGAGAGGAATGCTCCGTTCGACCCTAAATGCATTTTTTATTTCTAAAAATACAAAGAATTAGGTAACTTTTCAAACCAGTGCCCTAAGACAAGGATTTTTTAAGGCAATAAACAACCACCAAGGCAGAAAGGGTGAGATTTTTCCACCACTACTGCTAAATTGAATCTTAAAAACAAAGTGGTGATAGGTAATCTTGTTATTTATTCAAGAATATTGAATGTACATTTTGATTTTGGTTCTATAGAATATATTATATACTGAATGTTTAGTAGAACAATAAAAGCACCACCACAAATCATGGAAGTAGATATGTCAGTGAGAATGGTAAATGGGGAAATTATTGCATCTCATGAATATAATTCCTCCCCAATCAAAATTTATGGATTGAGCTTCGCGGAGAACCTCTTCATACTCCTTCTCATGGAATTAAATGCAATTATTTTTATGGATTGGCTTTCCCTATATAGATCCAACATAAATTGTTGTGATAGGGAAATCAATATCCATATAGAGAATCGACCCCTGATTCTGTACAAGTGCAAGGAGGAGTATGAATCTTATTTAGGACCATCATCTCAAGTATTGATATTAATGCTCTATGAGCATGTGTATCTTTCTTAGATGATTGAGTATAAAGAAGGAACTATCCTTAAATACATTCATATTGTGAGGGAATTTTCTAATAAATTTTCTAGTATTCCTCCACTAAGAGATGTTGAATTGAATATTGATATTATACCTAGGGCATTGACAATATCCAAGACTCCATATAGATTAGTCATTGTGGGGCTTTAGGTTCTAAATAAAAAACTATAAGAAAATATGGATAAACGGTTTATATGCCCAAGTGTTTCACCTTGGGGTGCTCCAGTCCTCTTCGTCAATAGGAAGGATGGGTCAATGTGCCTTTGCATTGATTATCTTGAGCTCAACAAAATCACAATAAAAAAAACATATCCTTTTCCATGAATTGATGACTTGTTCAATCATTAACATGGAGCACAATACTTATCTAAGGTGGAACTGTGGTTGGTATATCTCCAAGTAAAGGTGAAGAAAGAGGATATCACAAAGACTGCTTTTTTGTATAAAGTACAGGCACTATGAAATCATAGTAATCCTTTTAGGATCACTAATTCTCCATCAATATTCATTAATTTGATGAATATAGTCTTTATAGATTACCTAGAAAAATTTTTGGTGGTCTTTATAGATGATATTCTAATATAATCCATAATCAAGGGGGAGCATGAGGTGCATCTAATCATTATACTAGAGACCTAGAGAAAGGATAATCTCTATGAAAAGTACAACAAGTATGAGTTCTGGTAGAATGAAGTCTCATTCTTAGGGAATATCATCATAACCAATAAGAAATCTATCGATCCCTCCAGGGAAAATTCAATTAAGGGATGGAAGAGGCCAACATCTGTGGAAAATATCCATAGATTCCTTGGGATAGCAGGATATTATTGCTGATTTGTGAGAAATTTCCCATGTTTTTCAAACCGTATTACTGAGCTAACTCGGAAGGGAGTCAAGTTTTTTTGGAATGATGAATGTGAAGAGAGATTCAAGGAGTTGAAAAGGAGGATTATCACAGTGCCCATGCTCACACTACCCACAAGTGGAGAAATTTTCTTGGTATTCAGTGATGCTTCAAAGAAGGGCATGGACTGTGTGTTGATGAAAAATGAAAAATTCATTGTGTATGCTTCAAGTCAATTGAAAGTGAATGAGCAGAACTATCCAACACAAGATCTGGAGTTAGCTATAGTGATCTTCACTTTGAAAATTTGGCGACATTACCTCTTTGGGGAGAAGTGTGAAATAAATAAGGATCAAAAAATCCTCAAGTATATATTCCCATAGAAAGAGATGAATATGCTCCAATGAATATGGTTAGAGATGATCAAAGACTATGACTACACAATCCATTACCACCATGGGAAAGCGAACAAGGTGAAAAATTCTCTAAGTAGAAAGGAGCTGGAGATTCTAACATTGATTAGAATTGAAAACGATCCAATATTCATAGCTTTGATGTAGTTGAACATGAGAATCATAAATAAGGGAACATGATAATCCTTTCAAAAATAAATTCTAAACTATCACTTTTGGAATGGTTAAATTATGATCAAAAGGATGATGTGTGAAATAAAAAGAAAGTGAGAACTATCATAAAAGGGAAATCTTTGGATTTCAATGTTAATAAACAAAGAATTGTGAGATTTGTTTCAAGACTATGTGTTCCATCAAATTTGGAGTTAAATAAATAACTTTTAGATGTTGCACATAATTTGAATTTCTCCATTCACCTAGAAAACACGAAGATGTATTGAAATCTTTGAGAGCATTATTGGTGGGATAACATGAATAATGATATCGCTGAGTATACATCAAAGTGCCTGGTATGTCAGAAAGTGATGTCTGAGATGCAGAATCCTAAGGAGGTGATGAAACAATTACCCATACCAACATGGAAATTGGAAGACATCACAGGGAAATTTTTCACCAGACTTCGGAAAACATCAAAAGGAAACAATGTTTTCTAGGTTTTTTTGGATTGTCTTACAAAGACAACACACTTCTTTGCAATTTAGGTGGATTTCTCATTGGATCAACCAGAACAGATATACATCAGAGAAGTGGTAAGGATGAATGATATACAACTATATATTATATCTGATCGAGATCCAAGATACACCTCTACATTCTAGAAGATTCTCTAACATGCTCTGAATACTTAGCTGAACATCAGTACAGTTCATCACCATCAAACTGGTGGCCAATCTAAGCAGATTATCCAAACACCTGAGGACATGTTGGGTGAGTTTTCAATGAACTTCAAAGGAGGATGGGATCAACATATTACTATGGTTGATTTCTCTTAAAATTAGTGTTTCCACTCAAGTATATAAATGGATCCTTATAAATCCTATTATGGGAATTGGTGCAGAACATCGGTATGTTGAGATGAAGTTTGGGAGTGAAAATTTCTAGGTCCAAAAATGGTTGAAGAAATGTTGGAGAAGGTTAAGAACATCAAACATCACATTAAAGATCCTCACAGTCGACAGAAGAGCTTTGTTGATAATCAACAACGATACCTTGAGTTTGATGTTGGAGACATGGTATTCCTCCTCATATCACTATGGAAGAGAGTTATGATATTTGGGAAGAAGGGAAAGCTTTTTCCCAGGTACATTAGCCATTTTGAGATCTTTGATTGCATTGGAGCAGTGTAATATTGACTAATACTCCCACCGAACATGTCCCAAGCATAATATTTATTCTATGTATCACTCTTGAGGATGTACATAACTGACCCATCACATGTACTCAATCGAGAGTTGGTACCATTAGAGAATGACCTCTCCTATGAATAGAATCATGTGACGTTCTTAGATCATATGAAAAAGTTATATGAAATAAGACGGTTTATGTCATCAAGGTGTTGTGGTGAAACAACATGTTTGAAGAAACAATGTGGGAATAAGAGGAAGTGATGAGGCAGAGTACCCCTTATCTATTTTTGTGTGGGAAAAGAATATTTCGGGGGTGAAATTTCTTAAGGGGGAATGATGTAACGACCCGATATTTTATGAATAAAATTCCAATTTTTTTGATGTATTATAGAAAACACATGAACTATTTTTTTATTTTTGGGTTTAAGTGAAATTTAAATATCATTACCGTTGATAATATAGTCTTTTAATAGTGATCACACGACTGATATAAATTTAAGGTTTTAAAAAAGAATCCTTTTGACACAGAAAAAAGAGGATGGCATCATCCAGTAGACTCAGGTCCTACGAAACACATTTCTCGGAGCTTGTAAAGGAGGTATCGTCACTGGAATTCACTCTTGACCAATCCCAATCTAAGATTTAACACATTAATCTTGAATGGAATCACCTACAAGAGAAGTTTAAGTTAATAGAGATTACCACTCGGACAATGTTATCCAAGCCACCCTAAGAGTTTGTTACCATCGAACACCTTACTCTAAGGACTTATGAGGGTGTTATAAGGGGTTATGAAATAATTCATTAGTTACTTATTATCTTTTTTATACATCAAATTCTTATTCCATAAATTCATTTATGAAAATTGTCTTTCTTAAAAAGTGAAGAATTTGATAAATAGTTTTTTCAGGAAAAAATGGTACTGTTGAGAAATATATACAGTATATTAAAATATGTTTTCTATTAATAATATTATGAAAAATGGTTCTTATAAATGATGGTTATATCATTTTATTATCTTTAAATGATTTGGTAATCAGTTTCATAAGATTTATATTTTTTTATGATAAAATAGAAAGTGTATCTTTTATAGAATTTATTTTAAATAATTAATAAATTATTGAAATTACTAATACTTAAATAAAAAATTATTATCAAACTACTTTTATGAATAATAAATAAGTATATAAATTTTATGAAGTCAAATGTAATATTTATCAAGGTTTGAATTTTTTTTGTCAAAACCCTTGAATTTTCAATAAATTTCAGTTTTAATTTAAAAAGTAAAAAGTCACATATTTATAAAATTATTTAGATAAAATGAATATTATTTTTGGAATAAGGAAATCAGAATAAACCAATGCTGAATTTTTTGTAATTTTTCGAGACAATATATTTTTGTGAAAAAATTAAATATTGTATAAATAAAATATGTGTTTTATGACATTATAATGACCCCAAATTGATGTAATAAATACTAAAATGGGTATTATAGTCCCAATATATGTTTTTTAAATTAAAATAATGTGATTTTAGATTTTTTTTACTTATTATATAAAGACATAGTGAATCCTCCAAAATGTATAATAGAGGTTATGATTTTAAATTCATTTCTTTAATAATGTGACACACTCCACATAAGTAAGGATAATATTTTAATATGTTTGGACATTGGAATTATAAAATAATGTTTTACACTCTAATTTGGAAAAACCCATGGGAAAAATATGATAAGGTTTGTGGTTTTGAATATTTAATTATATATTTTCCAATACCTAAGGTTATGAAATATTAAAGATTTCCACTCTCATTTCCTATATAAACTCACTCAAAATCCCACTTATCTTCACTAAAAAACCTTTTATAACATCCATAATCTTCCCTCATCTTTCTATAGTCCTCTTAAGCTTACCCAAGCTCTCTATAGTCCCCTCTTCAAGATTTTAGAGTCACACACTCAAGTAAGGGATACCTTCCTTTCTCATTTTTATCGAAGTTTCTTTTTATTGTAATACCATTTTACATTAAATTAAAAATGTTGGGGTATGATTTCAAAACTCATCCATAATTATATCATTATGTTTTAATGATGAGATACCACTTTATTTCTCATTAATTTCTTTCATGTACACCTTCGAATATGTTCAAATTCCGTAAGGGATTTCTCTCTTCTTAATTTCATTCAAGTATTTCTCTCATATTATGCACCTAAATTCCATTTAATATGTTTGTATATTATGTTACATGATCCAATTATTCTCTATTTCATGTATAAATTATTATATACCCCTTTATCTCTCATAAACCCAACTTAGGAATTTCTATATGACGATGTTATGCTGCCAAAATTGCACCACGATTTTCCAAGATAAAATCATCATGTAGTGAATACCATGCCCATTTCTCTATCCAGGGTATTCACCTTGTTTCACATATATATATTGAATGGTACTTACATGTAAGTATTTAAAATTCCTTAATCATTAAATAACGTGTGATATTGAAAGATTCCATGTTATGTTATCTATGTGCCACACTTATGCATGAAATGAAATGTTTATCAAGGGTTCACCTATACAGTGCTCCAATGCATTGGGTAATGTTTAGTATCATGATACTCCATGTGAAATGAGGGTTCATTCATTCCAATTCATGTAAAATTAGTGTTTACTCATGATATTCCATGTGAAATGAGGGTTTACTAATGAAAATCCAGGTGCAATGAGCCTTGGCTCATGTTAACATCATGTCGTATATTGCCACATTTTCCTTTTATGATAATCATACTATACTGTACCTTTATGTTCATGTTTTTCTTAGTATTCATTTTTATGACTATTTACCAACATGTATTTTATTCTTCATGCTTTTACTTTTTTACTCCCTTACTAGGATTTATATCTCACCCTTTTACTATGTATATCTTTGGGTAATCCCATGAAATGCTAAGTACGAAGGAATGAGTTGGTCATGTAAATGAAGTTTTCATTAAAGATGTTGTATTTTATGACTTCATTTGTCATGTAATGTTCTTAATCCCCAAAGACACTAGACCTCTAGATCCTTGGTATTTTCTTAAGTGCATGTTTATGTAATAAAGAATTTTTAAGCATGTAATAAATAGAAGGGTTGTTATATTTTTGTTTGATTCCTGGGTGCTAGAAACGAGATTGTGTTGATCTGGAATTCCCCTAAGGTATGTGACATACCGGCTTAGGTACTAGTTTGAGAGGATATTCGGGTTGGTTTGTTACAACTTGGTATCAATGGTGGTATATCCTCAATATTTCTTATGTTGGTATGTTTGGTAGACTAGAGATAGGATTGTCAGGACTAGAGAGGTATATTGTGTCGAGTGTCTGGCCATCTATTTCCGCGATGAGACTCAACATACCAAGGGATGTCAGGATGTGTGTGTACTATTTTGATTATATGATGTTAATCTCAGTTATTTCATATGGTATTTATTTTTCAAACATAGATTATTATGTTCTCTCACTACTGGAAAACTAACCTACACCAATGGTTTGGAACTGTTGGTATAGGCCTCCAAACCGTTGGTATAGCCTATACCAATGGTTTGGAGGACCGTTGGCAAGTAAGACATGGGGATGGGTCTATACCAACAGTTTTTGGAAAATCGTTGGTATAGACCTATAACAACGGTTTTGAAAACCGTTGGTATATGTAATATGAAAATCTATACCAACGGTTCCATAAAACAGTTGGTATATGTATTTCCAAAAAAAACATTCACTGGGATTTGATCCCAGGACCTCCAGTTTATCATTGAACGACCTAACCACTAACCTAACATGAATTTGGTGAACATAATTTCATATATATATATATATATGTATTATTATAATTATTTTAAATTTTGATTTGTAGAATGTTCTCACTAAGAAGATCTGATAAAAAATCAAAGGACCTATACCAACGGTTATGACAACTTTTGGTATAGGTCCCTGGATTCTGGAAGTGATGTTGATATATTGGGGACCTTTCCAAATGGTTTTCCATAACCTTTGGGAAAGCCTACCCTTTCCAAATGGTTTGGCCAAACCATTGGGAAAAGTGGCAACAAAGTGGACTTTTCCCAATAGTTTGGCCAAACCGTTGGGAAAGCCTACCCTTTCCCAACGGTTTTCGCAAACTGTTGGGAAAAGTGGCCCCAAAGTGGGAATTCCAAATAGTTTGGCCAAACGGTTGGGAAAGGGGGTAAAGAAGCGTTGGGAAAGGTCAGATTCCCAGTAGTGTCTGATTGTTCTTTTGTTCTTGTGTGAAATAGTATGCCTCTGAGACTTGTTTTGTAAGTTCCTTGTAACAGCCCAAACATTTATTAATGAAAATTCCTCTTAATCTAATTAAATGTCTTATTATTTAAAATGGTTATATAAAAAATATTCACTACTTTGGTTTTATGTTTTTGGATTTTAAAATAACTTTAGGAATTGTTATTATTGATAATATAGTCATTGAATAGTGATCACATGATTAGTATAAACATAAGGGTTTAACAAATCCAATTTACTCAGACAAGGGAAGCGATGGCCTCATCCATTATAATTTCTCCATACAAAGACCATTTTTTAGAGCTAAAAAAGGAGGTAGCATCACTGGGCTTCATTCTTGACCAAGTCCAAGTCTAGGTTCAATAGATTAAGCTTGAACGGAACCACCTACGGGAGAAGTGTAAGTTATTAGAGATTACCACCTGAGCAATGTTATCTGAGCCGCCGTAAGAGTCTCTCACCATCGAAAGACATAACCTCAAGTCTTATGCATGTGTTATAAGTGGTTATGAAAAAATACCATAGCACTATAATTATGTTAATTATTTTTTTTAATAATAAATTATATACATTCATTTTATTATTATTACTTTTAAAATGGTTTTTAAAGAACCAATAGTATTTTTAGTTAATATTCACTTATGAAATATATTTTGATGAATTAATGGATTTTTTAATTAAATAATATTTTTAATAAAATATTATTAATAAATAACTTTTTATTAAATATAAATTATTGTATATTATTTATCAATACAATTGTAATTTTTATTAAGGTTTGGAAACTGTTTTTATCAACACCCATGAATTTTCCATAAATGTTGGTTTTTATTTTAATAGTGAAAATGCACATATTTAGAAAATTATTTAGATAAAATTAATATTATTTTTTGAATTAGGATGTTGAAATTATCGAACAGTGAATTTTTCATAATTTTCTGAGACATTCGTATTTTTGGGAAAAAATTAAAAACCATTTAAATATATAAATTGCTGTATGACCTCATAACGACCCAATAGTGATTTAATTAAATACTATAAAAGGGATATTAAAAATATATATTTTTTAGCTTTAAAATAATGTGATTTTATATTTGTTTTATTTCTTTTACAATGCCTTAGTAAACCCTCCAAGACTAATAAAATATTATAAATTTTTAAAATGATTTCAATGAGAGTCCGACTCCCCTCCACATAAGCAAGCCTAATATTTCAATAAGTTTGGACACTATCCTTAAAAAATAATTTTATCCTCTCCACATTGGAAAACACCATGGGAAAAAACCATGGGATGGTTTGTGGTTTTGATTAGTTTAATGTGTAAGAACCTAAATAATAAACAATTCCCTCTCCTTTTCTATATAAACACACTCAATATCCAAATCCTCTTCACTAAAACCATTTGGAGATTGACTAACCCCTGACATCCACTCTCTATAATCCACCTAATTCACCCCAAGAACCTAATAATTATCTCTCTAGCTTCACCCAAGCCTTTGGTCTCACACTTCCAAGTAAGCGATCCTCATTTTCCTTCCTTCCTTATTTATATCCATGTTTCCTTATATTGTTATTCCCTTTTACCATCAATTAAACATTTTGGGTTATGATTTAGAACCTCCCCTATACTTCCCTCCATATGTTTGAATGGTGAGATACCCCTTTCTCTCTCATTAATTCATCACATGTACACCTGTTACTATGCTGAAATTCTGTAAGGGATTTCTCTCTCCTCAATTACATTCAAGAAATGATTTTATATTAGGCATCTAAATTATATTACATATGTTGTGATATTATATTTCATAACCCCCTTACTATTAATTTCATGTATAAATGATTAGATACCCCTTTCTGTCTCATCAACGTATTTTGTGATTACTATTTGATGTTGTTATGCTGCCGAAGTTACACGAAAATTTACCATGCCAGAATCTTCGTGTAAGTGAATACCATAATCATTTCTCTATTAAGGTTAATCAACCTTATGCACATGTACATGTTCATTGAGGAATTAAATTTATGTATTTCACATCTATGATTTTTGGAATAAATTATGATGTTTAATGAATCAATTTTGTAAGATCTAAACTACTACATATATGGACATTAAAAGTACTAGAAAAGGCCCTTTACAGCGCTAAAAAATCTATGTTAATCTCAGAAAAATTAATGGGGTCCCTTTTATCGGTGCTAAAAAGCGCTAATATAGACCCCTTTTATCATCGCTAAAAAATTCTGATAAAAGTTTATGTTTTTTTGAAAATTATAATAATCAAATCTGCATATCATAAGGGGGTTTTCACAACGCTTGACCCCCCCCCCCCCACAGCTCTATGAAGAACCCCCACATGCCCATGCACACCCCCGCCTCACCCCCAACCATTTAATAGTGCTAGAACCACCCCCTGTAATAGTGCTATCACATCCCTTCAGCACCGCACACACCCCAGCCTCCCCCAGGATTCGAACCCGAGACCTCCCAGTCTGTACCTGGACCCTTTACTACTCCTTTATATTATTTTTTATCCATTTTATGATATATATATATATATACTCATATATTAATATATATTTATATTAACATATATATATTTATTCATATATTAATACCTATATATATTAACATGTATATATATTTTCATTATCAATATATATATATTAATATATATATATACATGTATGGTTATATTTATATGTTTATATTTTTATATAATTATATAACTATATATTTTTTCATATATTAATATATATTTATATCTATCTATTTATATATATTTAGTGATATTCTTTATCCATATATTTATTCGTATATTAATATATATCAATTTTTAATATAGACAAATTGAAATACACACAAACAAAAACATTATATAAGTATATAAATATTCATATATTTGTATTTTAAATAAAATGGATATTGGTTTTTAATTTATATAAGCCTTATATATTGAGAAATATAATTTATATCTTAATAATTATAATTATTTTCTTATAAAAAGAATTTTTTTTATGTGTGAATATATAAAGAATATGTATATATTGTAATATATTTGATTATAAATAACAGTACATTGTGAAATACGATAAAAGTTTAAATCCATAATATCAATACGAATGTAATCCCTTGAAATAAATTCATTCCCCATTAAAAAAATGCCAAATTCCCCCCTTAAATGAGGCTGAAATTCAATCGAATGATAGAAACATTGGGTATCCAGACTAAAAACTCATTTTTGGAGAAATTTTGGGACAATTTTTTCATTAATAAAATAGTGACCGGGTCACCTGGGGTTATGATAGCATATATCTCATCGCAGGCTTCAATTTGATATGTTGTAGCGCTCAAACGGAAACTCGGATCAAAAGTTATGTCTGTTTGAAGATTGAGTTTTCTTTTCAACTTTTTTTAAATCTTTTATTAATTTTTCTATTTTTTTTGTGTTCAAATTGTTATTAAATGACTAGTACTCAATTATAATTAGAAAATTATTAATGAATAATATTTTTTAAAATATTTTATAACCCATTTTCTATATATATCTTATATATTAATTTCAAATTTCTATTTATACTTACCTAAAACATATTTAAAAAATATATATTATATTTATATCAATATAAATATAATTATATAATTATATATCTATATATTCTTTTTTTACTCTTTTTTTGAAATATACCTTTTATCAGTGCTAGTAAAAAATGTGATGATAACACCTCCCCCCACGTTATTAGTGCTACAAAAATAGCTCTGCTAAAGGGGCCCCCTTTAACAGTACTAAAAAAATAATTGATAAAGGGGAACGTTTAACAATGCTTCTTTTAGCACTGTTAGAAGTACCCTTTATCAGCATCTTTTTTAGTGATGTTAAAGGGTAGCACTGCAAAAATGCATTTTTTGTGGTAGTGTTATTTGACATATTTATGAAGGAAATGAAATAATTAAGAAGGGTGCGCCCTGATAGCACTCTAATGCATTGGGTAAAAAATAGTATCATGATACATCATGGTAAATGAGTATTGAATCATGATAATTCTTGGGAAATGGGGGTTTACTCAAGGTAATTAATCTACCGTGAGGGTTCACTCACGTTACATCTGTAATGAGCCTTGGCCCATGCTAATATCAAGTTAAATGTGGTTTCTACATTTCCATGTTATGATAATCATGCTATATCATGCCTTTATATTCATGTTTCTCTTATGTTCCATTGATATACCTATTTCCTAAAATGTATTGTATTATTCGTGTTATTCCTAGTGTACTCTTTTACTAGGCTTTATAGCCTACCCTTTCCTTTGTATGTCCTCAGGTCATCCCATGCAATGCTAAGTATGAATGAATGTTATGTTCATGTAAAATAATTTTTCAATAAATATGTTGTATTTTATGTTATAAGTAGTTATGTAATGATCCTAATTACCTAATACACTAGACCTCTCAATCCTCAGAGTTGTCTAAAGTGCATGTTTATGTAATAAATCATGTTTAACTGTGTAATAAAGAGCAGGGTTGTTATAGTTGGTATCATAGTATAGGTTTAGATATTTTTTGGATTAGGATTAGAAAACACTAGTGTAATCCTTAAGGATAAGATGAAGTATAGAAAAAACATCCCTAAATTTTAAGGAGTTTATAATAAGTGGTTTATCATAAAAATAAATCCTTATATGGATACGAACAAGTAGAGGTTGCACCAACACAGATGTATCTAGGAGTAAAACCCAAAAACACTGCTTTGATCTAGACTTGAATGGGAACTGGTGCATGACAACAAACCTTGTTTCACTCTTTGTTTGACACGCCCATGGGATATTCATTGTTAAATTCATAAGATTAGTATGAAAAATTATTATGGGAAGAAAAAAAATTCCCCTAAGAATATATGTTGAGAAGTAGATTAGGGATAACATAGATCGAAGCCTATAAATTCCAAAGCTAAGGAAATAAATGTAATTTATAAGTTATCCCTTTTTGCCTTTGGATTCCCCTTTATGTGTTACCCATAAATTTCCTTTTATTCCAGCCAATGGTCTATAATAGGAGGACTCTAGCTAACAACTGATGCGAAGATCAACGTGATGATTGTTCTAATGAGATAACCAATCTGATGGGAGTGGGAATCACAAACTTTGACACAATAGTCACTCAGTTAACTCATGTTTTAAATAGAAACATGGGCCAAGAGGAACGTCCAACCCCCCCCCCCAGAAAGAACAAGCCACAATCGAGTGCTTCATAAGACAAAGGCCTCCTACTTTTAATGGATCATTTGATCCCTCAATCGTCGAACAATGGATCTACTACATTGAGAATATATTCTTCTTCCTTCTTTGATTAGAACAAGAGAAGGTTCTTCTAGATGCTTATCATATGGAGGGTGAAGTTGATCAATGATGTACATTGATCAAAAATATAAAGCTTGAGGAAGATATCGAGGCATTAGAATGGAAGGATTTCTAGAAAATGCTTTTCAATAAAAAATTTCTTCACACCCTCCGACTTAAGATGGAATGGGAATTCATTTCCCTAAAGAAAAAAAGATGAAAAATCCATCATAGCATATGAGGCAAACTTCCCAAGGCTTACACGACACACCTCCATCTTTGTCGTTACCCTCGAATACAAGGTTGTCCACTTCTTTGGTGGTATAAAATATATCCAATGGAAATTCCTAGTTATCCATGACATTGATTTCTATGAAGAATGTTTTTGATGTTCCCTCAAAGTAGACATGGATATCATTGAATCTCAGGGGTATGATGGGGGTAAGAAGTGGAAAGTGGAATTTAATTTTGGTGATCCTATGGATAAATCCAATGGTTCTAAGAAATTCTAGCACCCCACCTTCCAAATGTGTGGAAAGAAGGATCCTAGAAATTTCCATAAGGGGGGATAATTAATGTTTTAGATGTGGAAGAGAATGCCACATTACCATTAATTAGTGGGAGGAAAAACCTACTACTTCAACAGATGATAGGAAAACTCCATTCGACCCTCAAAGAATTTTTTATTGCTTCAACGTCAAAGAACCAGGGAACTTCGCAAACTAGTGCTCAAATAAAAGGGTTTTAAGAGGCAACCAACAACCTCAAAGGAAGCAAGGGAAAGCTTTTTTCCATCACTACCACTGAAGAAAACCCCAATAATGAAGTGGTGATAGGTATGCTATTTATTCATTCAAAAATGGCATAATTAATTCTTGATTCTAGTTCTACACATTCTTTTATATCTCTAAAGTTGAGTACAACAATCCCAACACTTCCAAAAATCAGTGAATTAGAGATGTTGGTGAGAACTTCAAATGGGGATATCATTGCATCCCATGAATATAAATCCTCCCCTATCACAATTTGTGGATTGAACTTCCTAGAAAACCTTATCATACTCCCTCTGGTGGAGTTTTATGCAATTCATTGCATGGATTTAATTTCCTATATAAAGCCAATATAAATTTTAATCGGGGTGGAAATCACTCTTCATATGGATAATCGACCCCTGATTCTGTACAAGTGCAAGGAGTATGATAAATCTTCTTTAGCATCATCATCTCAAGATTAGATATTACTAACCTACAAGCATGCATATCATACTTAGATGATTGATTCTAAGGAATCAACCATCCTTGAAGACATTCCAATTTTGAGGAAATTCTCTAAAATGTATCCTAATAAATTTCTTGGTCTTACTCCTAGAAGGGATGTTAAATTCTTGATTGATCTTATACTTGGGGCTTTTCCAATATCCAAGACTCTATATAGAATGGATTTTGTGGATCTTGAGGAGTTAAAGAAACAACTAGAGGATAATCTGGATAAAGTGTTTATATGCCCAAGTGCTTCACCATGGGGTGCACCAATCCTTTTCGTCAAGAAGTAGGATGGGACAATTCGCCTTTTCATTGATTATAGAGAGATCAACAAAATCATGATAAAGAACAAGTATCCTATTCTGTAAATTGATGAATTGTTCGATCGGTTATTTGGAGAAAAATACTTCCCTAAGGTGGATCTATGATGGGGATATTACCAAGTAAGGGTGAAGAAGGAGGATATCGCCAAGTATTCTTTTCGTACAAGGTACGAGCACTATGAATTTATATTAATGCCTTTCAGACACACTAATTATCTAGAAATATTCATGGAATTAATTAATAGAGTCATTAGATATTACCTCGATAAATTTTTGGTATTCTTTATAGATGATATTATAATACAATCCAAAACTAAGGAGAATCATGAGAGGCATATAAGCACGGTACTATAGATTTTACCAAAGGAGAAGCTCTTTGAAAAGTACAGAAAGTGTGAGTTCTGGTTGAAGTAAGTCTAATTCTTGGGTTATATCATCAAAATCAATGGAATATATGTGGTTCCCTCCCAGAAACATTCAATTAAGGGATGGTCAAGGCCATCATTGGTGACAAATATTTGTAGCTCCCTAAGGTTAGATGGATATTATCACTGATTTTTGATAAATTACTCATGATTTTCAAACCCTATTACCAAGTTAACTCAGAAGGGAGTCAAGTTTACTTGGAGTAATGAATGGAAATGGATCTTCAAGGAGTTGAAATGGAGGCTTATCACAGCGCCCGTGCTCACACTACCCACAAGTAGAGAACCTTTTTTGTTATTCGATGATTCTTCGAAGAAGGGCATGGGATGTGTGTTAATGAAAACTGAAAAAGTAATTTCCAATGCTTCAAGTCAATTGAAAGTTCATGAGAAAAAAAATCCAACACATGATCTCAAGTTGGATGTAGTAATATTTTCTTTAAAAAATTTGTAACATTACCTCTTAGGGTAGGAGTGTCAAATATACATGGATCACAAATGTCTCAAGTATATATTCATGGAGAAATAGTTGAACATGCTCCAACAAAGATGGTTAGAGATTATCAAAGACTATTACTGCTCAATTCACTACCATCTGAGGAAAGAGAATAGAGTAAAATATGATATAAGTAGAAAGGACACAATGATTCTACCATTGATGAGAGTTGAAAAGGATCCAATATTATTACATTTGATGAAGATGTATATGGGAATCATAAATATGGGAACATAATTAATCCTTTCAAAAATGATTTCTCAAATGTACCATTTAGAAAGGTTAAAGGATGATCAAAAGGATGATATGGGAATTAATAAGAAAGTGGAAACTATCAAAAAAGTGAAATCCTCAGAGTTCAATGTTAATTAAGAAGGAATTGTGAGATTTTGGTCAAGACTACGTGTTCCATCAAATTCGGAGTTAGAGAATGAAATTTTGGATGATTCATATAGTTTGAATTTATCCATTCACCCAGGAAACACAAAGATGTATTGAGATCTCTTGAAGAATTATTGGTGGTATAACATAAAGAAGGAGATCACTGAGTATATATCAAACTACCTTGTATGGTATCAAGTGAATTCTAGGAGGTAGAAGTCTAAGGGGATGATTCAACCATTACCCATACAAATATGGAAATGGGAAAAAATCACAATGGACTTGGCCACTGGAATTTTGAAGACATCTAAAGGAAACAATGCTATCTGGGTTGTTTGGGATTGTCTTACGAAGACTACACACTTCATTTAAATTTGGCAGGATTTATCATTCGATCCACTAGAAAAAATATACATCATAGAAGTTTTAAGGATTCATAGAGTACCACTGTCAATTTTATCTAATCAAGATACAAGATTCACCAATAAGTTCTGGAAGAATCTTTTACATGCTATGAATACTAATCTGATCGTCAGTATGGCTTATCATCCTCAAACTAATGTCCAATATGAGCAGACTATCCAAACACTTGAAGACATGTTGAGAAAAGGATCAATAGACATCAAAGAAGGATGGGATCAACAACTTCCTCTAGTTGAATACTCTTATAATAACACTTTCCACTCAATATTAAAAATGGATCTATATGAATCCCTTTGTGGGTAGAGGTTCATAACACCATCATGTTGAGATGATGTTGAGGAGAAAAACTCCTAGGTCTAGAAATGGTTAAAGAAATGGTGGAGAAGGTTAAGACCATCTTGCATCACATTAAAGCTGCTTAGATTCGAAAAAAGAGCAATGCAGATAATCTTCAACGTGACCTAGAGTTTGATGTTGGTGACATGTTATTCCTTTGAATACCACCCTAGAAGAGATTATTGATATTTGAAAAGAAGGGAAATCTTATTCCAAGATAAATTCTCCCTTTTGAGATCCTTAGTCACATTGGAGAAGTGGCATATCATCTTGAACTCCCACCAAACCTATGTCAAGTACATGATGTATTCCATGTATCACTCTTGAGGAAGTACATACCTAACCCATTGAATGTAATAAATCCAGAGGTGGTACCATTGGAGAATGGAGTATCCTATAAAGTTAAGCTAATTAAGATCTTTGATCGTAGGTAAAAAGATCTACGAAATAAGACAATTCCCTTTGTCAAAGTGTTGTGGAGAAACCACAGGTTTGAAGAAGCAACATGGGAACTAGAGGAAGTGATGAGGTAAAGTTACCCACATCTATTTTAGTGTGGAAAGATAAAATTTATAGGGAGAAATTTCTTAAGGGGGGAAGATTATAATGACCCAACCTTTTGTTAATAAAAATTACACTTGATCTAATTAAAGGTCTTATTATGTAAAATGGTTATATAAAACATATGCACTTCTTTATTTTTATGTTTTTGGATTTTATAATACCTTTATGAATTGTTATCATTGCTAATATAATTATTTAATAGTGATCACATGATTAGTATAAATACATGGTTTTAAAAAATCCAATTTACTCAGACAAGGGAAGTGATGGCCTCATCCAGTAGAATTGATCTATACAAAGCCCATTTTTTGGAGCTCGGAAAAGAGGTAGTGTCACTGATATTTACTCTTGAACAAGACAAAGTTGACCTTCAACACATTAAGCTTGAATGGAACCTTCTATGGGATAAGTGGAAGTTAATAGCGATTACCGCCCGAGTGATGTTATTCAAGTCACCCTAAGAGTCTGTCACCATCGCGGACCTTACCCATAGGTCTTATGTGGGTGCTATAAGGGGTTATGTAATAATACCCTATCACTATAACTATGTGAATTATTTTTTTATAGAAAAAAATATACATTAATTTTATTATTGTTACTTTGTAAATGGTTTTTAAATCATGAACAATAGATTTAGTTAATATTCAATTAAAAAATCTATTTTGATAAATTAATTTATTTTTGAATTAAATTATATTTTAGTAAAATATTATTACTAAATAATTTTTTATTAAATATAAATTATCATATAATTTTTATGAATACAATTGTAATTTTTATTATGGTTTGGAAACTATTTTTTTCAAAACTAATGATTTTTCAATAAATGTCGGTTTTTATTTTAAAAGTGAAATTGAACATATATATATAATTATTTAGATAAAATTAATTTTTTTTTAGAATCGGGATGTTGAAATTATCCAAAGGTGAATTTTTCATATTTTTTTGAGATAGTCGAATTTTTGGTTAAAAATTAAAAATCATTTAAATATATTATGTGTTTTATGACTTCATAATGATTTAATAGTGATGTAATAAAATTATTTAAAAGATATTTTCAGCCAATATATGTTTTAACTTTAAAATAATTTGATTTTAGAATTGTTTTATTTTTTTACAATGCCTTAGTGGAACCTCCAAGACGTATACAATATTGTAACTTTTTTAAAACGATTTCCATGAGAGTGTGACTCACCTCCACATAAGAAAGCCAAATATTTTAATAATTTCGGCCATTGGCCATATAAAATAATGTTTTACGATCCACTTTGGAAAAAACCGTGGTAAAAAACCATAGTACGGATGGTTTTGTTTGATTAGTTTAATGTGTTGGGTCCAAAACCTAAATAATAAAGAATTCCCTCTCCTTTCCTATATAAACCCACTCAATATTTCAGTCCTCTTTACTTAAACCATTTTTATCTCCCCCAAACCCTACCCTAATCTATATAGAATCCTCCCAAGGGGCCCTAAGATCCCAAAAGACTCTCTCAAGCCGCTCCCAAGCCTTTGGGAGCACATTTCCAAATATGGGATCCTCACTTTCCTTACTTCCTTATTTATGTCCAAGATTCCTTTTATTGCTAGGCCCATTTATATTCAATTAAAAATGTTGGGGTATTATTTTTCACAACCCCTATACTTCCCTCATTATTTTTGAATTATGATAGACTCATTCCTCTCTCATTAATGCCTCCCATGTACACTCGTTACCATGCCGAAATTCTGTAAGCGATTTCTCTCTCCTTATTTACATTTAAGAAATTCTTTTATATTATGTAACTAAATTAAATTAAATATGTTGGGATATTATGTTCCATGATCCCATTAATGTCCATTTTATTTATAAATTATGATATACCCCTTTATCTCTCATCAACCCATTTTACGATTTCTATTTGACATCGTTATGCTGCCGAAGTTACACCAAAATTTTCAATGCCAAAATCATCATGTAAGTAAATACCATACCCATTTTTATATCAAGGGTATTAACCTTTATGCACATGTACATGTTGATTGAGGACTTACATTTATTTATTACACACCTCTTATTCTTGGAATAAATTATGATGTTTAATGAATCTATGTTGAATGATCTATGCAGCACACTTATGCATGAAATGAAATAATTCATAAGGGTGTGCCATGATAGCACTCCAATGCATTGGGTACGGAATTGTACCATGATACATAAGTGACATAAGTGTCTAATCATGATAATTCATGTTCAATGAGGGTTTAATCATGATAATTCATGTTTAATGATGGTTTACTCACGCCCCATTTTCAATGAGCCTTGGCTCATGCTAATATCATATTAAATGTGGTTGCCACATTTCCATGTTATGATAATCATGATATATCATGATTTTATGTTCATGTTTCTATTATGATCCATTGATATTCATATTGCCTAAAATTTTATTATATTCTTCACGTTATACCTTGTTTACTCCCTTACTGAGCTTTTAGCTCACCCTTTTCCTAAGTATGTCCTCAGGTTATCCCATGCAATGCTAAGTACGAAGGAATTTTGCGGTCATGTAAAAGATGTTTTCAATTAAGATGATGTATTTTATGTTTTAATTAGTTGTGTAATGCTCCTAATTTTCCAATACACTAGACCTATTGATCCTCTGAGTTTTCCTCAGTGCAATTTTGTATAATTAATCATGTTCAAGTGTGTAATAAAGAGAAGGGTTGTTATATTCCTTAAGAGGATTTAGTATATTTACCTCATGAAAATACTCCACTAAATCTAAAATTTATTGAGGCTATTGTGTGACATGTTCATGTTGTTGACCAGAATGTGGCACTAGCTCGACATGTGGTTATTGAGGTACAGCTTGGATCTCATGGAGAAATAGATCAATCATGAGAGTTCTTGCATGAGGATCCACCATACTTTAATGTTGCAAATGAACATCAAGAGGTGTATGAATGACTTGAAAATATTGATCATATATTTTAATTCCAGGATACACTTTATAACATCAATGTGAAGTGTGTAGTTTTCAAACTTCAGTTTCCTAGAAAGCATTGCAGGGATTCCATGGTAATGGGGGATAGGCATATGGGCTTGAGCTGGAAGCATTTTAAGAATCCCTTCTTCTAGTAGTTTTTTCTAGAGTCTCAGATGATAGTGTTGTCTTAAGAGACCCACTCTTTGTTGCTGAAAGAGTCTTAAATGTCAGCATACACAATTTGGTTTGGTGAGTTGGTTCTTTTTTAGCAATAGTTTTTAAATAATGACCATCCAAAAGCTTAGAAGAACCTATATGGTATGTGACCAGATATCTGATCAGATGAATTTATACTGAATCTTTTCAACATTATGAATATATTGAATAGGTATATTAAAAAAGATATGAATATGGTAGGAAAGGTGGGATATTCCACCCCTTCTCTACCACCTTATGGAATTTTCAGCAGAACACTGAGGAAAAAAGGAAGTGGCAGGATCATCGTAGGAGTGGTGGAGGTTTCTCTTATTATTAGGCCCCTTTGGAATGTCAAGTTGTAGCAAGTTGTGTGCCATTAACTTTATATAGGTGTGGAAGGTTCATATGCACGCCCAAAGTTATTTTACATTTCTTTTAAAGATATTTAATAGTTGTGGGAATTATGGTTATCTGTAGTGCTTCTGTAAGACTATGTATACACCTTGATATGATCAAAGATCATCAGCTCTAAAGGGAAATATTTTTTAGTTAGAATGTTTAAAGCATACAAGTCTCTTTCCAGAAGCCTCAAAAGTGAGGCACCTTCACATAGTAGATGAGTTTACAGTAGAGGTAGATGTGGTTCTAGTGACAGTGAAAGGTACCATATTAATTTCATCCTCTATATGGATCACTTTATTCGATTCTGGATCTTACCACTCCTTTATATCTAGATTTTTTTTGATATGCTTAACCTTCGAAGAGAACTCATGTAATTTGTTATGTAGTTAGTGACACATCTTTGGATGTGGGAAGAGAAGGGATTTCAGTGTTCTTCTTATCTACTATCAATAGAGGATTCAAAATTTGTCTGGGATTTTCTTTTTCTCAATCTTGATTCGCTCTATGTCATCATCAGGATGGATTGGATTCTTGCTCATCATGATGAGGTTTTTTTATCATTGGCATGTCTCGCTTCTTGCCGTAAATGGGAGCTCACATGTGTTTTCGGGAGAGTTGGATCCAATTTTTTTCTAATTCATGATGTTTATTCCCATAACCTAGGATTTTATTTTCTAATTTAGTTATTATGCTTGTGGATTTCTATTAGGTTTTTGATTTTCTAAGAATTTTTTTGTAGCTTTCTAATATTTTCTCAGAAAAGTTATCTAGGCATCCTTCACAGATGGAAGTAGAGTTTATAATTGATCTTGTGCCAAGGGTGTAGTCGATTTCGATACCTTCATATTGTTTGTCATCATTAGAGTTGTGAGATCTCATGATTCGGTAAGATGACCTAATAGAAAAGTGTTTTTTTCTACCTAGTGCTTCATATTGGGTAGACGTTATGCCCTTCCCCATGAAGACTAATAGTTCACTTTGACTGTGTGTGGATTATTAGAATATGAACAAGGTATTGGTTAATAACATGTATCATTTTCACTATATTGATGATTTTTTGATCAGATAAATTTGATACTATGTTTTTCAAAGATTTATCTTTGGTTGGGTTATCATAAGCTCGTGGTTTTTTAGTTTGATATACAGAATATACCTTTCTGAATTAGGTATGGCCATCAAAAATATCCTTCAACATTGTTTTTTCTAAAAAATTATCCTATAGTTTACATGGATTTAGTAAATCAGATATTCCATTAGTATCATAAAACATTTGTGGTTGTGTTCATAAATGAAATTTTGGTTCACTCGATATCTGAGAATGACCATGAGAACCACTATGTTTTTTGGAAATCATGATGAGTCATTATTTCTATGTAAATATTTTTAAATGAAATTAATAGATTCACAAAATGAATTTCTCAGAACACATGATTTCTGAGCATGGCATATTAGTTGATCTTAAGAAGGAAAAGGATGTTTTTTCTTGGGGTGAACCATGTAATTTATTAAAAATTTAATGATTCCTTAGTCTTGCTGCATAATAATTATGGTTATTTAGGGAATTTTTAAACATGTATTCGTCTTTGACTACTCTTACTATGAAAGGGGTGAATTTTACATGGGATTATAAGTGTTAGGCCTCTTTTGAACAGCTGAATAATCTTCTAAAATATACATCAATTCTACTCTTACATGTTCCTGGTAAGGGGTACATAGTTTTCTATGATTCTTCTAGAGATATTTTGGGTTTTTTGATCATGCATGATGACCATGTGGTGGCTTATTGTTCTCATCATCTTAGAATGGATGAGAATAACTACCCAACTCATGATTTAGTGATTCCCTCAGTTATGTATGAGCTTAATTGTTGGTGGTGTTACCTTTTTAGGGATAAGTTCATAGTATTTTCTGACTATAAAGGTATAAAAATATATATTGTTTGGAAATAAATGAATCATATATGGACGCAGTGGGTGGAATATCTTCATAAAATATACTTTGATATCACTTACACCCCATTAAAGGGGAATGTAATTATAGATGATCTTAGTAAGAAAGTGAAATCACAAGATCTTACAGAATTTAAGTGTGGAACCTTATGGGGGGTTTTCATATGTTACATTTGGATGCTCGGGAGGATGTTTCATGCATGTTTTTTACTAGTGTTCAGTTATCATCAGCTCTCCTTGAGTCTATTCCGCAAAGTCAAAAGAAGGACTCTGAGTTAAAAGTAATTTGAGAAACCATATATGTTTGGGGGATGATTCTTGTTTGTCTCTCTCTTTTGATGGTATATTTAGTTTTGGGGATCATTTTAACATTTTAGAATCTCTGAGGGGCCGGATTTTATTTTATTTTCATAATTCTTAATGGTTTTTTCATCCAGGTGCGATAAAGATGTATTATGACAAGAGATTATGATTCTAGTGGTCAGGTAAGAATAGGGACATTTCTTAGTATGTTTCTCACGGTTACACTTTCCAACATATTAAGCCAGAGCATCTAAGACCTTATGGTTTTCCATTCCCTCATTCAATGATGGTATGGAAATTTTATGAGGTATACAAGGATTTTTCTGGATTACCATGGAATCCCCATGGGAAGAATTCTATATGGGTGGTGATTGATCGGTGGACAAATTCATCTCATCTTATTCTGATTATAGAAACTGCAAAATTTTATGATCAGGGTAATCTGTATGTATTGGAAATTGTGAGGTTAAATAGAGTTTCTTATGATGTGTTTAAGATAGAAATACTAGGTTTACTTCAAGGTTATAGAGACGTCTCCAATAGTTGATGGTGACTTAGTTTAGGGTGAGTATTGTTTATCAACCAAAGATAGATTGTAAGATAGGGTGTATTATTTAGATCCTATAGGATATATTCTATGCATGTATCTGGGATTTTATTAGATCTTGGGATATCTATATGGGACTAAATGAATTTGATTATAAAAAAAATTATTATTCATCAATCAAAATGGTTATTTTCAAGGATTTTTATGGCCTCATTTACAGATCACATCATTGTAGGGAATAGGTGGGATAAGCTTCTTTGGTGGGACCAAGATTGTTTTAGGATACATCTATGAGGATTTAGGACATTAATAGGCATATGGATTCCACATAGAGTTAGAATAAATCTTATGAAGAACAATGGAATCATCATTTTCAGTTTTTTGTAGGTGAATGGGTTTTCTTGATTGTTAATCCTCAGTTGGGGCACCGACATCCTGGAAAATAGTGAAATTTGGATCTGAGATATGTTGGACCATTTGAGGTCATCGAGTGGCTTTGGTATGTCACTTATCGGTTGGAATTACTAGATCAGTTGATAGTCATTCTTGATGTTTTTACGCATCAATGCTCAGGAAATATCATCATGAACCCTCTCACATTCTGAGTTCGGAAGTGATTGATTTAGAGGAAAATGATTTTGTAGTTGAGTATCCAATTGACATTGTTAACTCTCAAGTGAAAGTCTTCCATGGGAATGCAATTCTATTATTCAGAGTGTTGTGGAATCAGAAATAGGATTCTCCTAAGACTTGCGAGTATAAATCATTAATGAGGGATTTCTGTCCTTACCTCTTTACTAGACATAATTATTCCAAATGAATTCCCATGGATGAGAATTATTATGGTGGGGAGTTTGTAACATCCTATTATCCTATTGTAGGTAATTGCATTCTCTTTACTTATTTTCATCATTAATTGGGTGCATATTGGGACTCCCGAGGATATGAATCATTTGTTAGGAAAAATTCCCTAATGTTTGGGGATGTATATTTATTTGAACTAATGTATTCTTAGTATTAATTTGTTGATTTACTTTTGGGGATCTCCCCATGTTTGGAGAGCGACCGAGTAGGTTTTAGGATTTTGTAAAGAATATATAGTTTTTGTAGTCTGTAGGAAAAAATGCATGCCATGTAATAAGAGTACATTATGTATAAGTTCTTTTGATTATATTTCATGAAATTTTTACAAAGCGTGAAAAGAGTACACGTTGTTTCATGGTAACATGATTTTTAATGTTAAGAGGTCAGATTCTAATATAAATTTGATGGTTTTTTTCATCTATGTACCAATGATTATATAATGTTTAAAGGGATTACATTTCATGTAAGTGTCATGGTGTTTTATTTTATGGTGTTTCTTGGATGAAGTTTTTATCCATTCATCTGCAACTCTATTTGATCTGGACCTAGATCCCTTCTCTCGTGATTTTGGTATTCTCAATTTGATTATGGTTGATTCTTTCTGTGATTGATCGCCATTGTAATTGGTTTTCATCTCTCTGGGTGATTAATACTTTCGTATTCTTCATTACTTTGATCATGTTAGTGATCTCATGTTTTTATTAGAACTTTTGATATATGGTGATGTTTCTTATTGTTTCCTTCTAGATGTGTTTTGAGATCTTGTTTTCGGGGTCATTTTATTTATTGGTTGTGGTGTGATAGGTGTGAGTTCTTGATGTCTGTGTTATTTTAAATTCTTCACCAACCCTTTTTTTGAATTGAATCAATTATAATATCAATAGGTTCATTCTAGGGCCTCCGTTTTCATTTTTGTGATCTTCTTGTTGGTGGATCCATTGTGTGCTTGTGTGACCCTGAGTTTTGATGTAGGTGGTTCTATCTCAAGCATGTTTTAGTAAACATTATTTCTTCTATTTTGGGAAATTATTTTATTAAATGAAATATCATGATGCAATGGATGTTATTATGTTTGTGGAAATAGGTATTTATAAAAGATGGTCTTCCCTTGGTTTTTGGTTAATGGAAACATATTTTCAAACATTATGAAATGGATTTAAAATCATGATTGGATGGAAATGGTTTGATGAACTGGTTTTGAAAATAGATCACCTTAAAAGCCTTGGGTACTTATGTGTAAGGTATAGTAATAGGTATCCTCCACTATCGGGGGGGGGGGGGGGGTTTCACAGGGGAATTCCTCTTCTCCTTAGGACTGTTATTCTTGGGGCCTGTTAGAAATTTTGGGGGGTCTTCTTTCTACGGTATTCCTCTTCTCCCTAGACTTGATGAATATGTATAGTGGATTGATGGCTATACAATTTTTTATGGTAGGTATTAGTATCCTAGCTATCCTAACCAAGTGTAATCCTTGATATGATGTTACTTCTGATTCTTCTTTTGGCCTGTACTATTTTGTTATACTGCCAAGGATTTGATATGATTTGTGATGCATGGTTTTTTTACATGATATATCTATTATGATATATGGATATAAAATAATTTGAAATTAATTTTCCTACTTTACTTTTAAATGTATAAAATTAAGAACTTAAACTATTTTTCTGTGATTTTGATATAAATACTATTAAACTGTTATCATGCCTTTTTTCTTTAAATTTGGGAATATTTGGATTATTGTTTATAGAATTGACATGTAACACCTGGGTGAGACCCTACTAATCCTATTAGCTCACAACCTATGTACACAATCGGCAATTTGTAGACCTGATTATGTATTTTGATGCAAATAAAGGAAAGGAACATATGTGAGGAGGTGTGATTTTTTGTTAGCTAAGATGGGTAGCATGTGGTGAAATGGTGGGAATTTTACGTTACTGTCAAATGGAGTAGTTGGTTTTCCTATTTTGGAAGTCCATGGTGATTGTACTCGTACATGGAGATTCTTTTGACTCTTGGGTTATTTATTTTCCACTATTTTCTTTCATTAATTTCATATATTTATTTTTTCCATAGTTTCTCAATTGTATATATGTTCCATGTTATTGCATCATATTTGTTGAAATCATTCCCTATAATTGTCTATTTATTCCCAGGGGCTAGATCCCAAACCATGTGCATGGGGAACACCCTTTGGGTATATGTTTTATTAGGTTGGGTACTAGTTTGAGAGGGTATTGTGGTCGGTTAAATGCATATATAAATTGATTTCGTTGATACAAATTGAAATTCCTCATGATGGTGTATGATCGAACCTAAAAAGGGTGGTTGGATTATTTTTGGTTTCTTTTGCTTATTTTTTATAAACGTAACCTTTTCACTTGTTAGAGTGAATTAATATCATTAAATATACTTAACTCAAACTTATTTTACAAAACCTTAAATGAGTCACAACAATCACACTTTATATTTACAAGGTTCATATCTTAGTTTGGATGACTACATCCTTATTTTGTTACATAAATTATATGGAAAAATGATCATCTTTTTTGTAAAGTAAATTTTAGTTAGATAGATAATATCATTCAACCACTAAATTTATTTTATAATCTCACAACTTTTCACAGATATCTAACTTGCATCTTAGTAAGCTATGTAGATTTCTTAAGGTTTTGAGATAATACTAATGACTAAATAATATCTTTATCAATGCATTATGTATTAATAAGTAGTAACTAATATATTCTCTCTTAAAAATGAAATATACAAAATATTTTACACTAAAAAATAATTATCCTATTATTTTTTCAAAGTGGTATGTTATTATGTATATTGAATAATTTATTCATGAAATCATCATCTTCAAACTTTTGAACCATTCTGGAATTATTTGTATTATCTTTTTCTCTAGTAATTTTGTTATAAGTATTTCATCAATATCTCTTATAAAGTTTTTAATTTGACCTCTAGTGAGTTCTCTAAATCACTTCATAGTTTCTCTCACTAACTGAAAATTAAATATGTATTAAAAATGGTGGAAAAGTGTAAAACATCATTCGATAAACATAATTTCATCCAACAACAAAACAGATCACCAAACTAGTATAAGATAGATTTAGCTTACTAGAATTTTTATCCCTGTATAAATTTCATTGGAAATATGTGAATTTTTTCCTAGGTCATCCTTAAGAAGATGTTCAAACTTTTAGGTTATTTTGTACCAAGTTTGATGGTAATCCTAAATGTTTATCTTACTTTCATTTAAACCTTGTATCAAGATGAGATCCTGCTTATTGATACACCCACGCTGCTATTTATTTGTAGAAACTTGAATCATTCATCCATACATCCTATCAGCATCCACTTGTAAAGAATTAACTTGGAGAGTCTCCTCCAGCATTTCATCTATAGAGTGTATGATAATCTCTCAGGTCATAACACTATTAAATACATCCTAACGCATTTCCCACTTCGAATCATTATGAAATATCTTAGTGGGAACCACCAAATTAGTATTGGGAGCACTAGGAGAGTTATCCTCTACCACAATATATTCATGTATCTGTTTTCTTTCTTCCCTATCTTTAGAAACCTACTCTTGCTCTTTATAAACCCCACACTCAAAAATTTCATTTCCATTCCAAAATTTTAAACACATATTCTTATGTAGTCACTAGTTGTTGGAACATCATAATTTTATTCATCCCTTAGCTTCTTGGATGACCTAGTCTCCATCAATTGTGGTATGTGCGAGTAATCATTATGCCCATTTGATATATTCCCTTTAATCAGAATGCAGTTCCCAAAATCCTGGTTCCCCTTCTTCCCCTTATTTATCATAGGAATTTGGAGTCCTCTTCAATGCATACCCTCTACACTTTCAACTAAGACTAAGTAATATATCTCATCTTCTGACTCTTCCTTACAAATTCTTTTCCCTTTAGTGAGATTATCCACTTGTTGTGGACTTTGTATACACATCGATACCCAAATTGAGTCTCGATGCTCTTGAACTAGATATTCCACTTCCAAGACATCCAAAAAATTACTAATGTTAATAGTCGGTTTTGATATTATATTACTCAACCTATTCATAACCTTCACCTAGTCCCCCTATCCATCTAAAATGCCGAGCTCAAAATATCTGAGTTCAATAAAGCCAGATGGGTCCCCCTCTCTTGCCGCTTATATCTAGATCAAACCATCAGCCATTTTAACTAACTGAAAATAAGATATAGTATTTTGTATTTTGAATCATTTATTCAAATATATAATATCTTATTACCTCTGAATGACTCTAAGAACATACAAAACCAACTTTTTGGAAACGGACCTAGCCAAATAAGGTCTCAAACCTTCAAAGTTGTCTGCAACCTTTGAGTCAGGCTTCAAGGTTATTGCCTATTACGGGTTGGGATTCATAGAGGGTAAATCCTTGTTACACATTTGATCAACATAGTGTGTATCAAAATGCTCTAGATGATATTTTTATTGGTCAATATCCAACTTATGCCAGTGCTGAAATGTTGAAACAACATTTCCTAGGTGTTTACCAGATGAACAGAAATCTATCTAAGAATCAAAAAATAATCTCTTGCTTATAAAAAAATTCCCCCTAGATAGAAATCCAAATCCACTCCCCAATAATCTTAGACACATAAAATTCAACAAAAATATGGGGCGATATAGAATGACATAAAGAGTTTTTTAAGGTGTGGGTTTATGAAGTGAATGGGTCATTTACGTTGTAAATGTACCATATCTTATGTTCATCCAAAAAATCATATTTATGAAATGTTTAATCATGGAAATATTTAAATAGTGCAAGAATCATCATATTTAAAACATAAATATTAGTGTTATGTTATAAATTTTCATTCTTCAAATCACTATACACAATCCGTAAAACACCTTTTGTTCCCAAAAAACATATTTCTGTTGTAATACTCATCATTACACCATAAGTTTTCCTTGATTCCATATTTTAGAATCCAATAATATCTAACTCACAATAGACATGGATTTTTTCCCTTATAATTTTACCTAATTTAAATTTAAACATAAATAATCCCAGTAAAAGATGAGACTATAACATTGACCTATACTTTGGATTCCTTATTGGTCAGACACATACCAACCTCTAGTATAATAAATATATATTTATTAATAATATATACTGGATTCATATTAATATATATCATACTCAATATCATTCATTCATAACTTATTTATACCCATTTACTCATAATTATTTGTTAAAACCAATAATTTAGGTGAAACTATTTTTTTCTCACACATATTTTGATTCGATAGATCTGGTCTCTGCACCATGGTCATGGTTTTATCATATATAGATTTTTATCCATATCCCATATATCATATTTACACATCAAATAAAACTTTATAACCAATCGTGTATATTAATTATGAAAACTTAATTTTATTCATTTGTGGAGGTGGAATTCTGTCAGTACACTTGAGTAAGGATCCCATTTTCAAAAAAGATAGGAGAGAAATAAATTAGACAATATCTTATATTCAAAGTTTCATACTTATGTCATGAATAAAATATAAATTCATTGAACTTATATATAGTACCATTAATGAGAAACTCTGATGAAAAATTAAATTAATCATTTCATAGATGTGGTAGTAGGCATGTATGTATGAGTGGTGTTTTCATTTTACATTAGATAGAAAGTAGATAGAAAATGGTTTTACCACTAAGATAAAAATATTTTAGTACTGAAAATTATCTTATGTAATTATTTTAAGATAGTTATAGTATATTATTATATGGTTTAAAAAGAAATATACATGAAATGTCTTGGTATAAACATATACCTCTTCCTTGTATAATATCATTTGAAAACCACATTAAGGATTAAGTGAGGGGTATTATGGGAAGAATAAAACTTCAAAGTCACATATAAAGGTGTTTTAAAGGTATTTTATATGATCTATTTTGGGATAAGGTGCTCAAGTGGTGTGATGAATTTAGAACACAGGTTCCCTTTTCTAACTGAGAGGAGTGACACTCTTATAAATATTAAGAACTATTAAATATAATAAATGTATTTATCATAGAAAGTGGTAAAATTTATTCCAATTTGGAATATAAGATATGGTAAGTTCCAAATGTACTCAAAATAATTAAACATTTATAAAGATATTGGATGCCATATCTCTTACTTTAACTACCCTTTTTACCCTTTTTACGTAAACTATATAGATTAAATTTTACCACGGTAATAATTCATTACAAAAAATAATAATTTAAACTTATTAAATAATATTAAATATTATAGTTCAAAATAAATAAACTTTTTTACATTATTCAATTTATTTAAATATTTAAAATTAATATAAATATAAGTTTTAATAATGCAACAAAAATATTTCTTTTAAAAAATGTCTTTTTACGGGTAAAAATGATTTTACACCAAAATGGAGTGAATAATTGAGTATTATGACACTTATTGGTTAGTAAATAAATAAAAGAGAGTTATGTGAATTTAATACCAATAAAAACAAAATTTTACCTTATATTTAATTAATTAAATAAAACAATCTAAAATAGTTCTTTTATTAAAATAAAACATCAATAAGGTTTTAAAATGTCAAATATCTTTATCTCAAACCAATAAAAATTTTAAAATAGATTTATTTTAATTATTAAATATATAATTGTTTTATAAAAGTTAGTTTCCCACCATTATATTCATTCATTTATAATAATGATGTCATGAAAATTTATCGTTATATTTTTAAAAGTAGTATTTTCACTATTCACCCAATAGCGATTATTAGAAACATAACCAAAAATTAAACCTAAGATAAATTCAACCTTATGACTCAAAAATTATATGAATTTTATAAAATTAAAAGTCTATAATTTATATAATTTACTATTAAATGTAATTAAGAAGTATTTCTATTATAATGAAAAAATAATAAGATGTTTAGTGGTCAATTTTTTAGGGATGTAGTGTTAAACTGTTATAGTTTGATCATAGATATTATATCCCCCCTATTAAAAATTTTCATCTTCCAATTTAGGATAAATGTTACTAAAGTGTGGAAACAAAGAAAATAGATAACCATGGGTTCTAGCCTAACACCATGGTAAATCAACCCCCACTCTTGCCCATGCATTAGGATTTATAGTACATGGCTTACCCCAACATGTCAAGATAGACACATCCTCGAGATCTATATAGGATCTCCAAAATTTATAAATAAAAAGGAAAAAAATTCAACCCAAATGGAATAACAATATGATTCCACATTACAACATGAATTATTGGGCTCTAAGACTCCAATGGCATGATCTAGACTTGAGTTAGATCTCCCCTCCACACTTTAGAGAAAATTTCATGTCCCAGTAGTCTTGCACAAAAAATTGGATTCCAATATGGACCAAAAAAATACATCACCCTATGACCTCCACTCACATGGACCATATGGGTACTCATTCATATGTCTTCTATACATGAAAATGGTAATCATTAGCATCCATGACACTTGGAATTCTACGAATCAATGGAAAAAATCTCTATCTAATGAGAATACCCAAATACAGGACATACACTCACTAGATCACTCATTATATCCATAAATATGTCTAATAAAAGCTAACCAACATAGGATATAACTAGATCATAAATAAATATCAATGCCAATTCTATTATTTCCCAAGGTTCTCCTCCTCAAACTAAGTCCTAAGAAAAACATCCTTAAACATCTCATTCAAAGGCCACTAAAACATGAGATGATTCAACTCTTAAAACCACTATCTAAACATCTGCACTACAAGCACCAATCATCTCGTAACAAAAAAACCCATGTATTTATCAGTATCCTAGATTTCCTAGTCAAACAAACATTTTATACGTGCTCTACATGACCCTCCATAAGGCCAAAACAATATTGGGGGCTCCCACGGTTCCTAGAGTCATATAATAGAGTTAAATCCAACAAGGGAAACCTATCCAACCACTAATACGTCAGGGAAAACCCATCAAAAGATCCTCCACCACCCATAAAAAAATAGTAATATAAGGACACCCAATAACGGGTTCCATTATATAATCCAAAACACAAGACAAGTCCAGTACAGAAACATCAAAAATGGACCATAGTGGCCTCTAATTGATCCTTGATCAATAACACACCCAAAGGGGCATTCAAAAGAAAACTAAACCTATAAATGGAATTCTGAATGGTACTCATGAATACCCAAAAAATAGAAACCCCACAAGGGATCCTAAACATAGGATAAACATCATGGAAAATCCCATGAAAAAAACCTCAGTAATACTCCACAATAAACAACCCATACTCAGGTATTAAATCAACTAAACGGGAATAAAAACACACCATTCCATATGAGAATTCTCAATAGTAAATATGGATTCATTGATCAATTGAACAGAAACACACCCACATGGGGATCCTCAGGAGTCCTCTATAATCGTCACAATAATACAACATCACCTTGCTCTCACTTCCATCACACGAAATCATCCCAGGTAGAAGGATCCAACAAATATAATCGTAAAACACTAGATCTAGACCTAAACCCCTCTAACATTGAGCATATATTTTATATATCCATTGATAATAATAGATCTATGAAAATATACAACTCAATTCTTCATTCTAGGATCCATCCAAAATAACCTTAATACAAAACTAGCACGGAATTCATAATCCATGCCAATAATGATCTTAAACCCCTCACCTAGGCCTTATATCCTACAACCCAACCCATTAGAGTATTCTTAATCCAATCCTTGATCAAAACCTCCTAATGAACTATCCCAATCCAAAATACCATCTTGAAGGCCTCTAAATTCTAAAATGATTCGACCATCATGATCTATGCCATAAAAAGATCATAATGGACTACTCATAGGTTAAATTATGACTCTAGGGTGAAAATAGGGAAAATAACACAACTGAAGGAAAAAACATGGTGTGTGATTTGGGTACACAGTGTGTACCTCAAAAAGATCCTCACTAGATGTGTTTTATATACCACTTGGTGTGTAGTTCCCAGAAGTACATAGTAGGGTTGTATGATACATGACATGTACCCTATAAGGGGTGTCTGGCTATGCACCTGGTCATATAATCCACATAAGATCATAAAATCAAAAATACACATCCAATGGTCGTGCACCTCACCTGAGCTTTGGTCGTGTTCCCTAGACGACTATGTTCCCTGATATGGGTTGTCTTTTCATACCCCCAAACTCAGATTGAGTCACCCTACAAAGGTGTGTACCCCACTTAAATGGTGAGTGGCCAAAAAACTATAACATCCCTAAACAAGAAGAAAAAATGACATTTTTTAACTGAACCACATGCCTTTTACATGGATTATCTCAAATTGAAAACCCCCAAAATTTCCCAAAACACCCAATTTATTTCCAAACTCCATAGATCAACCGCCATAGGGTCCCCAATAACCTATAAAATTCTTAAAAATTAAAAAATATTATGCCATATGTATTTTTAAAAACAATTAATAGTGGGCCTACCTCTGGGTGTAAAACACTGATGCTTTTATCATGGATCTAAGAGATTCATCCTCCGGCACCATATCGACATCGAGAAAAACTCCTCAAGTGGTGCCTTATCTTCCGTCTCCCTATTATCTCCCCTATCAATCTCAGCATCATGAAAAATATGAGACCAAAAGGGAATACATGTTAAAAAAATTGGAGAAATTAAAGGATAAATGTAAATTAAGAAAGTGTAAAATAAATAGAAGTTGAAACAGAAAGGAAAAGGAGGTCTAGACCCGACCCTGATGCTCATAATGGGATTATACCACACCTAGGAAGATCGCACCGTTATGAACTCATCCACATGGACATAATCTCAATATGGATCTCTATTTAATAGATATTACTCAACGATTATGTGTGGATAAATTAATATTTAATTAAATAAATATTAAATATTCAAAAAAAATTGAATAGCACAGATTTAGAAACAACTCTTTTCCTCAGTTAAATTCTATCATAGGACCAGTGTAGTTGTCGAAAAAAATATTCAAGATCATATCATTGGAAAAATTATTTTTTTTCATGGGAAAACATTTTAGAAAAAATCACATTTCTTATGATTTTCAATTACTGGGATGATGAGGCTTATCAAAATATCCCCACCATAAATTCTTCTCTATCCATAGAATCCTCAGTGGTTAACCATTATCCATGATATCACCCAAGAACTAGCATGATAGATTCTATCTCAACCATCCAATAAACATCCTTACAACGTCCACAAATCTATCCCAACAAAAGAGACATTCAACTCTAACAAATATTATATTCCTCACCACAAGAGTATTCTTATATTCACACTATTTACCAAATAGAAAACTAAATAGCCCATGACTCATCTATTACTTCCAATGAAACCAAAGAACCACTCATTCCCATCTTTATAGTAATAGACACTTATTCCCTCAATATACCACTTATAATCAGGTTCGTGACCTCTAAATCCCATGGCTGAATTTTCACCACAAGTATTTATTTAAATAGATCTTAAACATGCAGAAACACTCATTCTCACATGGGCCAAGTCCCATTGAACCTAGGATAACATGCCTAAAACCACTAACCATGTTCCTCATGTAGGTTAGCTCTGATAAACCGAAGTACCCCCAGCACTCAAATTAAAATTTGAAGTGCATCCCTTGTTAAAAGAACAGACACACAAAAAACCTCCTCTCATGGTTCTATCTAATGTAATAATATTCCAAACACACCCTCAACATGCTACCCATGGAAAAACCAGAAATAAATCATGCCAATATCCATCTAAAACTTTCCTCAAAATCCATCTACACGACAGGAAGCACTCACAATGCTCCACTTCTAAAAAACTAGGCATCCTCAAGCCTTACCACTCCTTGGATATTACCAATATTAAAGGCCCGACCAAGGAAGAATATTCAACCCACCCAAGTCATATGTGATAATAGCCACATGAGTCCCACTGTAAGACCCATTAAACAAAATTTGATAAGAATAGATCCATCCCATGAAACATAAACTTTGAATTTCATGGTAACCACCACCTCAATGAAACATTATCCCGATTAAAACATCTCTTAGGCATCATTTTTCTTTTAAACCCACTAACAAGGCACTAAGATCCCATACTAACCCCAAGGGTCTCCATATGTCCATCGATGAATGAAATGTATCTCTATCACTGGTGAACCTCTTGCTACATGATTTGCACGACCTTTCATCATAATAGAATATATACATGCAGTTTAGTTGAGTAGAATTCCACTAAGGAACTACATGTTATATTTCATATAGGTCATTAAGGAAACATTAAACAACCAATCCTCCATCATTAGTGAAATAAAAGACATACAAGAATATGTTGTCTGAATTCTACATGCCCATAGTGATGCATGAAGACTGTCCACTTTCCCACATGCCTAGAGAAAAAAACAAAATAAACCTTAAATCCATATTCCCAATTTCATCACATTAGGTTAACAAACACAACCACCAAAATGGAATCCAAAAATAGAAATCGCGTACCCTAGAAAATTTGAATTCCTATCAACAAAGGTGTTCATGTCACATGAGTATGATATCCATCTTATGGTCAAACACATTCCAAAACATCTAATCTAAAAACTCCTCAAATCACAAAGCCAACCAACCATCGATGATATTTTATCAAAAAAAATACTGGTTGGACCAAACATGTCCCCTAATTTAGTCCTCTAAAATGCCTCAAGATCACCTCCCCATATTCCAGAGTATGCCAACTAGAGGGGAGTGTTCAACTGATAGAGAGGGGAGACTATACCATTTAGTTAGATTGAAATAAAAGTAGAAATAACCAAACCCTACACAAGTATTATCATTAGTGTATGTATATTAAATAAACTAACTAATAACATGCTATAATAAATGAAATGAATTATACAGTCATACAGACTCACAATCTGGGAAAAAAGACCCAGTCACCAACTTGGCCATTTTCCTATAAAAATTAAGAAATCGAAAATAAATACATCAAGATCCACTGCTAACTCTGAGACAAACCACATGCCCATTCTCCATAACTATAAAGTTTCACTGGCTAGATATTCAGACTACACACAATAAGATGTGCTCGATTAATAAACATTGTGCCTCAACCCCACCACCATGAAACCTATTCTCCAACTTGAAAGAGGATATATATTTTCTAAGGAAACCAAGATGAACATAAAGAGGGTGAGAAATAAATATCATTGGTCCACCCCAAATGGTGAACCAATAATTTCTATCATAACTAGTGAATGCATGCATGATTTACCCAGCCTTTCCAAATCTAATAACAATAGGGATAATGATAAAAAATTACATAAAATTAAAGGGTTAAAAACAAAAACAAGGAAAAAACAACTGAGTGTTCTATACTAACATTCAAGGTAATTCTTCCCCCTCTCCATCCCATTCCATACATGGATCACCCTGACTCACGATATTAGTCATGTCCACTAGATCTACACTAAACCTCCAATGTGTCTAAAAACAATGGTTTGAATATCAAAACCTAGGGTCTTACCATAGGTTTCCAAATAACAACACTAATCTACCAGGATCTAGGAATACAATTGAACCATCCAAATTGAAAAAATACCTCCCCTCTACATATTAGAGAATCTTTCATGTCCCAAAATCCCTATAGAACAAATTAGGCCCCATGATGGATCCAAAAGATAAACTATATTGTGGGTTCCATCCACAATGAACCAATAGATGAACTATCCTATGGGATACATACATGAGACTAGGAGCACTCAATAATCATTGAACTGTAAGTGATCATCATCCACGATAAACAACCTATATCCAAGCTAAGTGCAAAACTATAGGGGTGCACTCACCTAGATCATTCACTGTCTCCGTAGTCTTGTCAAACTACATAAAAACAATAGAGGAGATAAATTATCAAAACACATGGATAATTCTTGATCTAATATACCACATGGGTATCCTACTCAAAAAAGTATTGAGAAAAAAATGCCTAAGACATCTCAGCCAAAGGCCTGTAGAATGTGGGATGATCCATCTCTCAAACCCTCCATCCAAAAAAATGAACTAGTAATATCGATCAATTATCATCCAATAAATCATAGGTCACTCTCGGTCCCCTATATCTCCTCATCTATAAAATATCCACTATGGTCTCTCTATGATCCTCATTAAGGATAAAACAAAACAAGAGGCTCTCAGAGTCCCTTGGGTCACAGAATAAAGCGTCGTATAACTAAGGTCTCCCCTACTGTACCCAAGCTCTCTGGCCATTCCCTTCAAAAGATCATCCACTGGACATAAGGTCAGAGTAAGTACATGACACCCAAAAAGGGGTTCCTCTTTCTTATCCAAATCATGAGATAAAAATAGTGTGGAAGCTTCCCAAATATCCCTTAGTGTCCTCCAACTGATCCTCAATCAACAATGCACCAAAATGGGCATCCAAATTCAAAATATGCCTTCATGGAAATTCTCAACAGTCTATATGACCACCTCAAAAATTGGATCCCCCATAACAGATCCTAAGTAAAAGAAAAACCTCAGGAAAAATTCCATGCAAAAAAAAATTTCCCCAGTTCCCTAGAAAAAAACATGTCCTCCCCCACTAATACATCTAAAAAATGAATCAAAAGCACACCCTACCACTTGGGGATTTTCAATAGGTAACTATGGTACCCATTGATTACTTGATCAGAAACCATCCTGGAAGGGCATCATCAAGATTCCCTTAGGCTCATCTCAACAATACAATGTCACCCAACTGTAATCACCATCCCATAGTTTCAACCAAGCCTAAAGGATCCAATATCATTGATCCTCAAATTCCAGATCTAAAAATAAACTTCTCAAACCTCAAGTGATTATTTCCGATCTATAGCTATAATCCATGACATCCTCATAGGTATTAACCAATCCATCCTTCATGGTTCTGTAAGAAAAAACCTCAAACCAAATTGATTGGGCATCCAAAATCCATGACAAATAACAATCTCACTACCATCATCTAGACCTCACAGCTCACAAATCATCCCACTAGAGTATTATGAATCCAAATCTTTTGTAAATATTCCCTTTGATAAATCTCAGTCCAAATCACCATCCTGATATCCTCTAAACATTGGGAGTATTCCATCAATGTGATCAATGTAAAAAAATAGACGACTCACAAATCCAATTCTGAATCTAGGGTGAAGAAAAGAAAAATCCACCAATGAAAATTTTACAGCATATACCATAGGTACTTGGAATGTGCACCCGAGTCCATCCCTAATCATGTTTCACTTCCCACATAAAATTACATCCACTAAGTACGTATCGTATCCTCCTGGGGCATGGAATATACCCCAAATAGGGTGTCTAACCATGAACCTAACAACGTACCCCACAAACTATCTAGCTAACTATAGTATATGTACATTGGTCATTTACCTTATTCAGGTTGTTTCATTGTTCCCTACATGACTGTGTGCCCTGATACGTGGTGTCAAGTCGTGGCCCCGACTACACCCTAAGTCACCCCTACATGGATTGTACCCCATGTACAATAAATGTATTCCAAGAAACTGCATCTTTAATAAAAAGGATGAACACACGACATCTGATATCTAAATTCTATGGTGTTCACATGGGTTCTCCTAAAAAAATTCCCATAATGAATTAAAACCACCGATTTCTCCCCACAAATCATATATCAATCCCCATGGTCCCCAAAAACACCAAACAAGGATTTGAAACATAAAAATTAACTATGTTATGTAGATTTGTTGAAAGAATATTATAGACGGGACTATATCCATGTGAAAAAGGCCAATGCTTCAGTCCCAGAATTGTGAGATACCTCCAATGATGCATGAACTACCTTTTAGAGCTCTCTATAATTAAACACCTCCTCCTCCATTTCACTCTTCTCAACCTCTCTTATTCCCAACCACATGACACCAAAGATCTCACTAAGGCATCGTTGAGAAGAAAAAAGGGTTAAAAAGGGAGAAAATAAAAAAATATAAAAAATAGAGAGGAAAGGGGGTCCATGCCCAACACCAATACTCATGATGAGATTATGACTCGTCTTGGAAAACCCCCCATTATGAACTCAACCACGGAGATGAAATATCAATAAAATTATCCAATTAAAAGATATCACTCAATAGAAATGTGTGAATAAATTAAATATTTAATATTCCTTGAAAATTTGATCATATCAGACTTCCACCAAACTCCTCTCCAGGGTTGTAACATCCTAACCTTGGTGCCATGCCTCGGTGCACCAAGATGGTTCACCACATAACCTCATTTGAACCTCCCCATATGCTAGAGGCTTCCAACTACTTGAAAGGGTCTAATATAGGTCATGAAGAGACTATACCATTTTTTATCAAAGTAATACACCAGTCGAAATAATAAACCATAGTGAAATAACATATAACCAAAAACAAAACAATACCAATATCAAAACATGTCCAAAATTGAAAATATATAATTAAAAACAAAACAATAAATATGTTATGCTAATGTGTATATCATGTGTCAAATGAAAACTCAAAAAATAAAGACATTAACAACCCCCAAGAGTTTCCTGAGCCACTTATATTTACCTCATCAATGATCCATCCCAAATCTACTATCTAACATAAGAAATTTTCAATTAACCTATCCTAAAATAATAAAATATATTTGGGTATCGATCAAGAAGCCTGATTAGGGTGTGGGCATAACTCAGTATGCCACCACCAATAATTTCTAAACAATATCCAGTCATAAAATAGTGTCTACAATTATGTAATTAAATAAATGAAATTCATAATTATATAGTTATCATATTATATTTTATTTTTAATTTAACTACATTAAATCTATGGTTCCAGAGGATACCTATATCTCAATACTAACCTCATATCCTACCTGATCCCAAAGTGTTCACCAACAAATATCATATCTTAATATCTTCTTCAGTTGTTTCTAGGGCTTGAAGTATTCAGAGGAGATATTTTATCTCAATACTTACTTTAACTCATTCCAATGTCCAACGTATTCTCAAGTGATGAAATATCTAAGAGTTCCTTGGTTATCATTCCTAAGTTCATACTACATTTTCCATATAAAAGAAATGGATTTCATAAATATCATTCCATCATAAAAATAATAAAATCATTGGAACAATAAAGATATTATACATGAAACATTACCATATTAAATAATTCTATATTAGATGGAAAATAATTTTGATATATCACGTGAAATTAATTATTGATAAAAATATCATTTCTTCTTCAAAAAAATTTTATTTTTTCAGAAGTATACACAAATTTAAAAGAAAATAATTTAATTGAAAATAATATTAAAATATTGTAGAGTAATCTTCATGTAAATATGGTATTATGAAAATGTAAAAAACTGTTCATTATTTATAAGTAAAAAAACATTCTCCTCATACATCTTCCAGAAATGTCAAAAGGTACCTCGTATCGAATAATGAAAAAATATCCCATTCATACCGTTTAATAAAAACTCACCAATGGGTAAAATTGACTTAAAAATTTGTATAATAATAGAAATAATATTACATATTTAGAAAACATGGACATTGATGAGAAAAATATCCCAGTAAATACTTACATGTACACAATCTTAGATAATAATGAGAGTGAAAAATTATCCCTTACCTTTTAGGTCAGATTCCCATTGTATATATATGAACCTCCTATATAATTATTTAAATAATTTCATTGACTTATTTTATAGTCATTTTTAGGATATCATATATGATCATATTATCATCTATTTGTTAAAATAATTTCATTATTACTTGTCATTTGGGTATTAACTACTTCAATTGCTTATGCATATTTTGTAGAATATGTTCTGGTTCTCATTCATAGGTAAGATTTATATCATTAAAAAATGATATTAAAATTATAGATATCATATTTATTCATTCTATACATTTATATAACCATTCTTTAATGAATATCATATAGAATTAATTGCATCACATCATGGAGATGGTAGGTTGTACGTACGTAAGAGAAACAATATCATTCCCATAATTATTGAATGTTATTAAAGTGAATGGTGTATAATATTTAAGAATAAATATCATGTTATAATAATAATATTTAGTTTTTATTTCCATCATTATACCCATCCATGTAAGGTTGTGGTGAAAAACAGATTACACCACATCGTGGAGATGGTAAGTCGTACGTACGCATACGTGGTGATTTTGTTTTTCAAAGGAGGGATACAAAGTAGAATATTATTGTTATGTAATCATAAAAAAATATCAATAAATAATTGATACTAGAGTTATTAATTTATAATTAATGAAATCATGAAGAGATAGTTGAATAAGAAAGAAGAGTGGAAGAACCGATAGAGTGGATTACCTCTTCTTCAACGTGATTTCTCTAAATTTCTACTTACAGCACTAGAGATGGTATTTCAAGAAGAAAATAACCTCTAAGATGTAACTAGTGAAGTTTATAAGTGAAAATATAAGGTTATAGACATCATTAAATGCTAAAAGTTAATTTAAGAGGTGAGAGAAGAGGCAAATATTTAAAATTAAGGTGAGGGGGCACTTTTGGGATCTCCAAAAATGTTAATTTATAATAAAATCGATCTCATAAAAACCTATAAAATGTACAAATTTCAAATACTAGATGATATGGGGTTTTAATCTCATCAACCAATATATTTTATACAAGTTTTTCTATCAATTTTAAACATATAATTTTAATTAACACCTAATTATTCAATTTAATTTTTTTAACTATGGTAACAAATATTTCAATATTAAAAGGGTAAAATATTTAATTATTTGATGAAAATTAGAAATTAAATAAATACTTTTTATCATTTTATACCGTATAATAATAATTATATTTTTTTAGAAAATGTTTTGTGATTTTTAATTAATTTAATAAAACATTATTATGATAAATAGTCAATAGTGTCAATTTTGAAAGTATTTAATTGATTGATTATTAAAAATATTAATATAACAACTTAACTTATAACCAAATATTTTATTATATTCCTAAGAGGAAAAATCCATCCATAAATTTTATTAGACATATAAATTAGCCCAAATTATTTTTATATTAACAATTTTAATAACATTTATTTGTTACCTCTATAAATAAAATAATCACTACATAAATTTTATGTAATTATTTAATATACCATATTTGGAATTGAAAATAAAAATAAAATAATCTGATAAATATAAATCTACAATATTTAAGAATAATATTTTTTGTCAAATTTATGTTATGGAAAATTCAACATTTAAAATGTTATACTTATTAAATTATGAATGTGACAACTTTAAAAAAACTTTAAATAAAATAATATAAGTGTCACAATATTTTTTATAAGGATCCAAATGGACACTAACTCAACCCTCAGATGGTCAAGATTATTATATACTTGTACAGTATGATTTGGTCAACTTTTTGGTTTTAGGATAATTATTATAATTTTTATAAAAATTATTTTATTGATTTCCTGTCAATAAATTAATTTTTACATCATCAAAGTATAAGAAGTTGAGTAAATAAGGATTTCCTTATGACTTTTCCATTCCTTCTTGTTTTCAAAATCACAAAAAACTTATACTTGAGCAAACCTATATTTTACTTCTCTAAGGAAAATTTCCTTCCTTAAGGAAATTTACCCTAACCAAGATTTCCATATACATGTCAATATTTTTCTTAAGTATAAAAATCGGATTCATACCTAAAACCCCGGAATCATATAATACATAAATATGAAGAATTCTGTTTTGGGATCCGAATTATGGATACGAACTCTCATGAAGTTCCACAACGAATTCTGGATACGAACTCTCATATAGTTCCACTCCAAATTCTAGATATGAACTCTCATTTAGTTCGAATCTGAATTCTGGATACGAACTCTCATTTAGTTCGACTCCGAATTCTAGATATGAACTCTCATGTAGTTCAAATCCGAATACTAGACTCTGAACTTCTACTAGTTCGACTTCGAACTTCTATGAGTTTGACTCCGAACTTCTATGAGTTCGACTCCAAACTCTTACTATGTTTGACTCCGAACTTATACTAGTTCGACTCTGAACTCTGTAAGTTCAAATTTTGAATTCTAGTGAAACTAGACTCCGAGTTTTCTTAGAAATTCAGACGCAGGATTTCTACAGAATTCATGTTCCAAATTCCTACAAAACAGAATCTGAATATCTCTTTATTATAAGACTCCGAATTCCATTTTGGTTAGACTCCAAACATTTATTTTCTTACATTCCGAACATATGTTTTACTTATACTTATACTTGTTTCATTAAAAAATGATGTCATTCCTTATGTTATTGACTAATCGTTGGTCGAGTGACATGTGTACAGGTCCCTCTGAAATTCAAGGAGAAATATGACCGTTGGAGGAGAGAGCCGACCGTTGGAAATTCACCTATAAATAATTGATCATTTGAAAAGAAGAGACAACTTTTGGAATTTGGGTGATCAGAATTTCCTGAATTGATTTCTAGAGAGAGAGGGTCTTATCAGCTCTCAAGCTTCGTGTAGAAAGTTTGAACGGCTTGTTCAAACTTTTCCTTGTGCATACATGCTTTGTGCGACTCCGATTGTTGGTGATTACAATTGAGGGCTTTCGGGGATAGGAAGACAGAGGTTCCAACACCTTGATGTTGAGGGCTTCCTTGCTGAAGAAGACAGAGGTGTCGACTACCTTATAGTTGAGGGCTTGTGGGGATATCAAGACAGAGACTCTGATCTTCGTATCAAGGTCTTACCCGGGTGTGGGTTAGACATACTTTCTTGAAAATATAAATCAAGGGACCTTTATCTAAGGTTGTTGGATACCCTTATCTTTGGGTTATAAGATTTATATCTTGTTACTTGTTTTTGTTACAAGTTTTTCCGCTGCATTATGTATTGTAAGGAAAGTATAACTTTCTTATATTTCCTTATACTTGTACTATGACTTAGTTAGATTCTATACGCTTTAAGGTAGAATCTCATTTTGTAAACTTTGGTTAAGTTTCATTTTCCGGATCCATATTTCTGGAACCTGTTTTTGGAATCACTTTCCAGATTTAAGCAAGTGGATAGAACTAGAAGTTTGTAACTTCATAATTTTTCCCAATCTTTCAATTGGTGTTAGAGGTGTTTTTAATTTTCTTAGTTTAACTTTGTTAAACTTAGATCTTTCCTTGTTTAATTAAATTTTTAAAGTGTACAATTAACTCCCCTCATGTATATTGAGCATCTACATCATTATTTAGATCCTACAATTGGTATCAAAGGAGGAATCTGAAATACTTATACTCACATATAAGTTTTTCTAGTTCATTTTTTCACTGTTCTATATTTTTCTTACTTAGGAATATATCTCTTGAATCTAAAATTTTGTTATTAACCAGTTTTTATGTAGAATGATTTTTGATGATGGAAGGAATCAATTTTGCTTCCATTGACAACCTAAATCCTACAAGACCATCAATTTTTTATGGTAATGATTATGAATATTGGAGAGATCGTGTGAAGACTTTCATTATCAATACTGGGGTAGATAATTTTGTTATTCTTACCAGTGGATACAAAATTCCTGATAAAGAGGTATGTGCATTTACTAATCAAGAAAATCATGAATACCAACTCAACTATAACGTACGCAATACTTTAATTTTTTCAATGACTAGGAACATTAATATCCAAATTTCTTCTTCTGAAACAGCTAACTTTATATGGAAGAAATATGAAGTTACTCATTTTGGTACATCTAAAGTGATTGAGACTAGAAGAGCTATGCTTAGAGCTGAGTATCATGGTTTCAATTTTCCTTATGGTGAACCCATATGTAAAGTACAACAGAGATTCATGACAATCGTGAATAGCCTAAAATCTATGGGAGAGAAAGGTCTGGATGAAGAAGATCTTATTGAAAAGATCATTGATATTATGCCCAATGAGTGGGAATAAAATAGAACTATTATTGATGAGAACGGAAAGGTTACTCAAATTTCTCTTGATGGGATTTTTGGAACTCTTCTTCAATATGAAACTATAATGAAGAGAGATGTTGACAACATAAATAATAACAATGGGAATGGTAGTGTTTCTTTTACTACAACTTCAAATCACATGAAAGCTAAGACTCTGGAGATAGTTACTAGATCCATGTCTAAGAAGGTTATTATCCAATTAGAATCTTGTGAGATTGAAGTCTTAGAAAATGAGTTAGCTAATATTGCTCGAAGGATGAACCAGATAGCTGGACAGAGAAATTTCCAATCCAAGTATAAGAAGAAGGAAAGGAAAGATAAGAAAGATTCAGAGGTCACATGCTATGAATGTAAGAGAGATGGACACATAAGACCTGATTTCCCTATGCTCAAAAGAAAAGAGAGAAAATAACGACATTCTGAAAGGAATAGGAAGAATTGTTACAAGTCCAACGATAAGAATGTTCTGAAAGCTAATGACACCAGGAGTTCCAGTGGTTGTAAATCTTTAGATGAATCTTCAGATTATGAATCTTCTGGATAGAAGAATCTTGGTCTTATAGCCATCCTACCTATTTATAATCATTACTTGATGGCTAAGGTACACAATTGATGAAGAAAATAATTTACCTACCTATGTAGAAGTTTCTAGGTTTGCTGAACTTCTTGAGATTGAGTACTCAAAACTCATAAAAAATATTGACAAGGAAAACTCTAGGAATACTATTCTTACTAGGGAAATATCAGATATTTCTAAATATTTTGATAAGAAAAATTCTGATTTTGAAATTATTTCAAAAACTCTTGAGGAAGAAATTCTGAGAATAATAAACTTTATAAAGATTTAGAAAGCGTAATTTCTCAGAAAGATGTTTTCGAGCCTAGATCTAGTTCAGATGCTTTTGAAAACAATAATCTTGTTATAAAACTCAAATCCAAAATATTTTCCTTGAGGAAGTGTTTTTCAAACTTTACCCATGGTAAGGAAAATTTCGATAAAATGTATTCACAAATCCAACCTCGAAGGAATACTTCTCGTTTTGGTTACACAAGTTCTAAACCGATTTTTAGTGACAAATACTTTGTTCCTCAAAGTGCCCCATTTTGAAAAAAGTGTCAATGTGGTGGTCACTAGGAAAATAATTTTTCATTAAATAAAACCCAATCTTTAGGATTTCATAAGGCTTATTTTTCTAAGAAGATGTGGGTACCAAAAAATTTTCTTTCTAAAATTTCCAGATCCAAGCAAGTCTAGATTCCGAAAACCTAACTTTTTCTTATTTTCAAGAAAATAGGGAAAGTACCAACAACAATACTTGGTACATGGATAGTGGATGTTCCCGAATAATACTGGTAATAAAAGCTATTTTTAAAAGATTGTCAAGATGAAAAAAGGAAAAGTAACTTTCCGAGATAATGCTAAGGGGGAAATTATTGGTATAGGTAACATCGTTCTTCTTGAAACAAACTTTGATTTCAAATTTTTTGTTTGTTAAAGGTCATAAGAACAACCTCATCAGCATAAGTAAATTATGTGATGAATTCTACCTTATGAATTTTAGGAATGATAAGTTCTTAGTACACAATTCCAAGGAAGAGTTTATTCTTTCTTCCCATATGCAAGAGAAAGTTTACACACTAAACATAGAAGACCTTAGGAGCCAAGACATACCTTTCCTTAGTGCAATGGAAGATCATTCTTGTTTATGGAATAGAAGGCTAGTTCACTGTATCCTTAAGAACTTATGTAAACTTTCTAAGAAATGTTTAGTTAAGGATATACTTGAGCTTAGATTTGATTCTTCAAAAGTCTGTGAACCTTATCAATATGGAAAGCAACATTAATCATGTTTTAAATCAATTGGTGAAGTCTCAACAACTGATGCATTACAGCTACTTCATATGGATCTTTTTGGTCTAACACAAACTGGAAGCATTGGAGGAAAGTACTATGTATTTGTTTTGGTTGATGATTACACTAGATTTACATGGATCTATTTTCTAGAAAGGAAGTCTAATGATTTTTCTTTTTCAAAAGTTTTAGAGCCCAAGTCAAAAATGAGAAAAATATTCCATTGAAAACTATTCATAGGGATCATGGAGGATAATTTCTAAATTCTGATTTTGAAGCTTTTTGTAGTAGAAAAGGTATTACTCACAACTTTTCAGCACCCAGAACACCTCAAAAAAATGGCATTGTTGAAAGAAGAAACAGAATTCATCAAGAGATACCTAGAACCATGTTGAGTGAGTATTCTATTGCCAAACATTTTTGTGATGAATCTGTAAGTAATGCTTGTTATACTATAAAACAAGTTTTGATTAGACCTTTTCTTAATAAAACTCTTTTTGAGTTATGGAATGGTAGAAAACCTATACTTTCCTACTTTAAGGTTTTTGGTTTCAAGGTATTCATTATGAATACTAAAGATAACATACACAAATTCACACCAAAATTTGATGAAATAATTTTCTTAAGCTACTCCACAACTTCTTAGGCTTATAGAGTTTTTAACAAAAACACTTGAACTGTTGAAGAGATAGTACATGTAAAATTTGATGAGTCTGATCCTTTTGTTTTCAAACCACCCCATCCTACATCCTCAGATGTGTTTTCAAAAACTAGTTATCAACCATTGATATAAAATTCTTCTGATAAGGAAAATTTTCAAGAAGATACTTCTGAAACATTTACCCCAGAAGATTTCCTACCCAATGTTGATGAACAAGTTTTGCAAAACCCAAACCAGCCATTTCTAAAGAATCATCCAAGTGATAGTGTCATTGGTGATGTAAATATACCTGTAAGGACTAGAATTTACTTAAGAAATGATGTAGAACATCTGGCATTCTTTTCCTAATTGAAACCAAAAATCACTGATGAAGCTTGAGGTGATGATGATTGGATTAAAGCCATGCAATATGAATTAAATGAATTTGAAAGGAATAAAGTCTGGACCTTGGTTGAAATACCTAAGGAAACATATGTTAGTGGAGTAAAATGGGTCTTCAGAAATAAGTGTGATGAAAATAGAGTCATAGTTACAAATAAAGCAAGACTAGTTGCCAAAGGCTATAATCAACAAGAAGGAATATACTATGAAGAAACCTACACTCCAGTAGCTAGACTTGAATCTATTTATATCTTACCTTCCTTTGTAGCATTCATCAATTTTAAACTTTTTAAAATAGATGTGAAATGTTCTTTCCTTAATGGTTATGTTCAAGAGGAAGTTTTTTTTTCAACAACCCATTGGATTTGAAGACACAAAACATCATGATCATGTTTTTCGACTTACCAAAGCTTTGTATGGACTTAAACAAGCCCCACGAGATTGGTATGATAGACTTACAGGATTTTTGCTTTAAATTAACTATGTTAAGGGAAATGCAAATCCAACCCTTTTATAAAGAAAGATAAGAAAAATGTTTTGATTATTCAAATTTATGTTGATGACATCATATTTGGTTCAAATCATCAATCTTTAACTGATTCTTTTGTGGATCTAATGAAATCTGAGTTTGAAATGAGTACGATGGGTGAGTTAACTTTTTTCCTTGTTTTTCAAATTTCTCCAAAACCAGAAGGAATCTACATATCCCAACATAAGTATATTAAATATATTCTCAAAAAGTATGGGTATGACAACACTAAGAGTATAAATACTCCTATCGGTACCTCGAACACACTTGATCTTGATGAATCTGGGAAACCAGTAGATCAAACATCAATTAGTGGTATGATAGGAAGTCTACTTTACATGATAGCTAGTCAACCAGACTTGATGTTTTTAGTATACTTATGTGCAAGATATCAATACAGTCCTAAGGAATCTCATTTAAATGAGGTGAAAAGAATTTTTTGCTACTTAAAGGGAATGATGGATTTAAGACTCTTTTATACTACTGGAAATGATTTTGTTTTAAATATATTTTCAGATGCTGACTTTGTTGGATGTAGAATGGATAAAAAGAGTACATCTGAAACTTTTCATTTCTTAGGAGATTCATTAGTTTCTTGGTCATGCAAGAAGCAACATTCTATATCTCTCTCCACTGCTGAAGCAGAATATGTAGCAGATGGAAGTTGTTGTGCTCAAGTGTTGTGGATGCTACACACACTCACATATTATGGCTTGAGTTTTACTAAGACTCAGATTTTTTGTGATAACACAAGTTCCATTTCCCTTTGTAAAACCATGCACATCAATCTTGTGAAAAACACGTAGACATTAGACATCAATTTCTTAGGGATCACACACTTAAAGAAGATATAATTCTTCAGTTTATCAGAACGTAAGATCAACTTGCTAACATTTTCACAAAATCATTACCCTCTGATTGATTTGAATACATTAAATAGAAGTTAGGAATGATAATTGTGAGGTAATCATCCTTCAGTAACTTGTTGTTGAACTATTCTCCTTACATTAATAAACTCTAATTCATAGGGGGAGTACATTTGTTTGTTAGCTTTCAAAAAATTTTAATGAGTCTTTCAATTTTTTTTGTAATGAGTCTTTCAAAATTATTCATAATGAGTCTTTCAAAAATTTTCATAATGAGCCTTTCAAAAAATTTCATAGTGAGTCTTTCAAAATATTTTTTTGTAATAAGCCTTTTAAAATTTTTTAGAATCAAAATTTTCATAATGAAATTTTCGTACTGGAAATTTTTGTAATGAAATTTTTGTACTGGAAATTTTTGTAATGAAATTTTTGTACTGGAAATTTTTGTAATGAAATTTTCATACTGGAGATTTTTGTAATTAAATATTCATACTGAAAATTTTCGTATTGGAAATTTTTGTAATGAAATTTTCATACAGGAATTTTCGTAATGAGAATTTTCGTAATGATAATTTTCGTAATGGGAATTTTTGTACTCGTATTTTTTTCATAGTGAGTTTTTCATAATGAGTTTTTTTTCGTCAAATTTTCATCAAGAAGAATATTACCTATTACTAATAAACTTCCTAGCCAATCTAAAAGGTATGTTTTCATTACTCAAGTTTTTGTAATCATTTTTAGTTTTTGGAATTTTTTTTCTCTTACAAAATTTCTCGGTTTCATTTTTTCTAAAATCCGAATGATTTTCTTAAAACATTAAAAGATCGGATTCAAGATTTCCTTGTGGGTATGATTTCAACCGTCTTATCAGATCATAGAAATTCTCAACTGTTAGATTTCTTTTTGAAGTTCAAAGGTAAGATTCATCACCTATATAAATTGCACCCCTGATGGTTGTCCCACATCAGTTTTCAATCTCTCACGTGTCGAAGCATTGTATCAGTTGTTAAAGGTCGTTCGGAATCCTTCAATTCTCTTCCATTCTGAATGTCTGTTGAAGCTACTTCACAATATATGTCTACCACAAAGCCAATTTCAAAATAGAAAGTGTATAGATAAATAATGGTCCATTCAAACTTTTACATTTTCTATTCTATCATCTCTAAGAATATCAAGTTGAATAGTTGGGAAGATGCATGTGTATCCATGACAAGTGATCAAGATGTGGTCTATCTGGAGTTACTTGTAGAATTATATGAATCAGAAAGATTTTATGAGGAAGAGGGAAGAGAAAAGTTTTCTTTCATGTCTTATGGCAAGACTTAAAAACTTACTTACTCCAAGGCAGCAATTTTGGTAGGGGCTATCATATAAAGGTGAAGCTGAATTTCATTCAGAAAAACTCCCGGATGCTCAAGGTTGTTTTGTTAAGGTTAAGGCCTTACAATGTCTTGGACGTGCTGATTTCAAGAAAACAATGATTTCTCACCTATCTCCTAATAATCGGATTCTTTAGTATTGGGTACAAGTTATCTTGGTTCCGAGAAAGGGTGATAAAGATACCCTGAATAAGAGTGACATATATTTATTAGACTTCTTGGTGAATCTAAGAAAAATAAATCTGATGAGGCATGTTCTTGTGACGATCAAGAACATCAAGGAAGGCAATTTGAGATCTCAAATCATCATGTACCCTACCATACTATCAATGCTGATAGTTCAGTGTATTGATTCTTTCAATATTGCATGTATGTCTAAATATCAAAATTGCAAGCTTATGTTTGTCAGTGATGACACGCTGAAAATAATGAATATTGATTTTTCCATGGAAACATGAGAGTTTTACAATCTTCCAGAGGAAGAGGCTGAAACCATTTCGGAGAATGTGGAAAAAGCTAATCCAGTGAAGAAAGTTACTAAGAAGAGGATGCTTAAGAAAGTGGTTGTTAAAGAAAAGACTCCCAATGCTAAGGAAACACAATCCGCACCTCCCAATCCAAAAAAATAGAAGGCATTTCCAGATGAGGTAGCTGCTAAATGGAGAGAAGATAAGGATAAAAGTAAATAAGGGGATCCAAAGTTCAGATTAGACCCTACAGAGGCTAATGCCATAAGATAAAAAGCCACGAATGAGTTAGAAAAATAGGAAAAAGAAAAGAAGATGAGGAATAAGATGTCAGAAGAAGAGATTGTTCAATCTCCATTAAAATCCACAGAAGTAGATTCTGAGAAGATTCACATTCCGAAAAATTTTGATGCCCAACCATTACCAGAGACTACTGGGAAGAAGTACTTCACTTAGGAAACATACAAAGGGAAATAGGTTGTTGAAGAAGTAGAGAAAGAAGCTGGTGAAGAGGTAGAAGAATAAGTTTTTGAAGAAGAAGAAGTAGTAGAAGAAGGAAGTGATGATCTGGATGACTTGATCAAATAAGTGGAAGATTATCAAGAAAAGGCTGAATCATCAAAGTTAATCACTCTTGGAAAGAGAGTTGAGGAAGAAGGTAAGAGAGATGAAGTCGAGTAAGAGGAGAAATAAAATGAATTATCTGATGAGGAAGTAAGCTATGAGAAGCATTACCTTGAAGAAAGAGTAGAGAAGGAGAAACCAGATGAAGAAAAGATTGTCCAAGTATCTGAATCCGAAGAAGAGTCTCCTAATAAGGAACCCATTCAGAAAGTTGTTTAGGGGAAGCAAGTTCTTTTGGACACCCCTAAAAAAGATATCATTAGGAAGAAGGATGTTGCTGGTTCTTCAAGAAGAATATTGGTGGAAAATGAAGAACAATAATCTCCATGAAAAGTGTATGAATCGGAGACATCAGCACTAGGTCATGACTTTATTGGGGAATCTTTGAAGAAGTTGGTGGACACCATTATGATCTTTCCCACCATAGACTATAGATGCTAGATGATGCACCACAGTCTGAATTAGAAGTCAAAATACTTCTCTATGATTATGGATAAGTGTGTGAAGATTGAAGCAGATCATATAAATTTCTTTATCAATTATGATGTCCACAGGAAATCATGCAGAAAAATCACTTTTTGGTCTAATAAAGTTGATTATGACTTGGCTGAGTTTGATCGCTTTCATAATTATGTTAAAGATGATTTTGACACCGAGGATGCCAAAGTGAAGGATCTTCAGGAAAAGATGAACCTTGAAGAAAATTCACGGAATCAAAAAGTGAAGGTCTTGAATGGGAAGGATAACTCTCATGATAAATTTTTTAAAAGGGATAGAGATCTATGGATTGAGCTCAAAGAAAAGCTTGTAAAGCAAGATTAAGTTCTCAAGGCACAATCTGAGGTCCTGAAATCTCAATATGAAAGGATAAAAGCTTTGGAGAAGCAAGTTGAGGAGGACCAGAAAGACTTGAAGAATCTAAAAACCTTGTTGAAGAAGTTAATTCCCAAGGAAAAGGAAGACAAATAGACTCAATCCAATATTTTGTTTCCTTTTATTTTCCTTGTAAAAATTCATTCAACTCGAATGAAATCTTTGGTTGGTTGTATCTTGTCTTGTTATGTACTAATGATTCAGGTACTTTATTTCTTTTCCATTTCCTTCATTTTTTTTGAAAATCACAAAGGGGGAGAAGGAAAAAGAACTACTCAAATGCGAGAAGAAAAAATCCAAAAGGGATAAAAATTTATAAGTTGAGAACCATCCTTAAGTAAGGGGGAGTTTCTCATTACAAAGTTTTTCATTTCCATGATAATGAAAAATCCATTCTAGAAATGCAGAATACAATCCTTAGAGTTCCAAAGCCTAAGGGGGAGTTAGTTGTATTCATCATCATCCATGAACAAAGGGAGATAAGTTTTAATTTCAAAGTCTAAATTTTTTTTTCTAAAGCCCTTATATTCATTTTTCGTAAGGTTGTTTGTTCTTTCCAAAAAGGGGGAGATTGTTGAGTCAATAAGGTTTTCCTTATCACTTTTCCATTCCTTCTTGTTTTGAAAATCACAAACACCTTATACTTAACCAAACCTATATTTTACTTCTCTAAGGAAAATTTCCTTCCTTAAGGAAATTTACCCTAACCCAGATTTCCTTATACATATCAATATTTTTCATAAGTATAAAAATCAGACTCATACCTAAAACCTAGGAATCATATAATACTTATATATGAAGAATTTTGTTTTATGATATGAATTCTGGATACGAACTCTAATAATGTTCCACTACGAATTCTAGATACAAACTCTCATATAGCTCCACTCCGAATTCTGGATACGAACTCTCATTTAGTTTGACTCTGAATTCTGGATACAAACTCTCATTTAGTTCGACTCTGAATTCTGGATACGAACTCTCGTGTAGTTCAACTTCGAATTCTGGACACCAAAATTATACTAGTTCGACTCCTAACTTCTATGAGTTCAACTCCGAACTTCTCTGTGTTCGACTCCAAACTTCTATGACTTCGACTCCGAACTCTTTCTAGTTCGACTCCGAACATATACTAGTTCGACTCCGAACTCTGTAAGTTTAGATTCTGAATTCTAGTGAAACTAGATTCCGAATTTTCTTAGAAATTCAGACTCCGAATTTCTACAGAATACAGGTTCTGAATTCCTACAAAACAGAATTCGAATATCTCTTTATTATAAGACTCCGAATTCCATTTTGGTTAGACTACGAACATTTATTTTCTTACATTCCAAACTTCAATTTTACTTATACATATACTTGATTCATTACAAAACGATGTTGTGCCTTAAGTTATTTACTAACCGCTGGTTGAGTGACAGGTGTATAGGTCCCTCCAAAATTAAAGGAGAAATATGATCGTTGGAGGAGGGAGCCAACCGTTGGAAATTCTCCATTACATATGAGCTCATTTGAAAAAAAAAGTGACAACTTTTGGAATTTTGGTGATCAGAATTTCCTGAAGTGATTTCTTGAGAGAGAAGCTCTTATCAACTCTCAAGCTTCAGGAAGAAAGTTGGAGTGGCTTGTTCAAACTTTTCCTTGCATAGACATGCTTCACGCGACTCCGATTGTTGGTGATTACAATCGAGGGCTTCCGGGGATAGGAAGACATAGGTTCCAACACCTTGAAGTTGAGGGCATCCTTGCCGAGGAAGACAGAGGTGCCGACTACCTAACATTTGAGGGCTTGCGGGGGTAGAAAGATAGAGACTCTGATCTTTGTATCGAGGGCTTAGCCGGGTGTGGGTAAGACAGACTTTCTTTAGAGTATAAATCAAGGGACCTTTATCCAATGTTGTTGGATACCCTTCTCTTTGGGTTAGAAGATTTATATCTTGTTACTTGTTTTTGTTACAAGTTTTTCCGCTGCATTTTTCATTGTAAGGAAATTATAACTTTATTATATTTCCTTAAACTTGTACTATGACTTAGTTAGATTCTATACGCTTTAAGGTAGAATCTCATATTGTAAACATTGGTTAAGTTTCATTTTCCAGATCCATATTTCGGGAACCTGTTTTTCGAAATCACTTTCCATATTTAAGAAAGTGGATAGAACTAGAAGATTGTAACTTCATACTTTGTCCCAATATATCAATTGGTGTTAGAGGTGTTGTGAATTTACTTAGTTTAACTTTGTTAAACTTATATCTTTCCTTGTATAAGGAAATTTTTAAAGTGTACAATTCACCCCCCCCCCCCTCTTGTATATTGAGCATCTACATTGTTATTTCGATCCTACATAAGTCATTAAGGTAATTACTAATTTTCTAAATAATAAAAATAAATTAAAATGATAAATAAAAACATTTTAGATTTCAAATGAGTATATATAATCAAACTTATCGTTTTTATAACCTTATATAAAATGATATTGTTAGTAAAATTTGATTAAGACATGTTTAATTTTTCTTTAAATAACATAAATTAAATGTCATAATCTTATCCAAGTGTCTTTCAAAGGACACCATTTCAACCCAGGGATATTTAGATCAAAAACAATCTTCTAATTATATTAATACAACTATCAAGATAATCTTATAATAGTATTCCTACCTATAATTACCTGATTTACCCTTTTATTGTATGAATAAAAATTACCAAAGTTACTATTCATAATGCCCAAATAAAATAGATATTTACATAATTTGGACCTAATGATTCCAAATATGGAATAATGTTTAAAAATGAAAATAGTATAATTTTCAGTAATTAATTTAAAATTAACCACGTTGTCGACAAGAGAGAACGAGTTTTAAAAGTTAAAACAATTCCGAAGATTGAACTATTTTTATATCTAATTCAATGTAACATTAATGCTAGTGAAATAAAATATATTGAATGATGAAAAATATATTTTATTAGTACTTTAATACCATTAAATATTATAATTTTTCCATATAAAAGTTTTCTATGAAATAAAAGTTTTTCAATTAAAATTTAGTGCATTTTTACTATTAATCCAAATTTGAATGTTTTCAAAAAAAATATGAAAAAATCAACCAAAGTAAATTTTTATATCTTGCTTCCAAATAATGTGTTAATTTTGTCATATAAAAATTATTAATGTGTCATAATTTTAATTTAAATGGGGTTCTCCATTAAAAGACTGAAATTTACCCTTTTGAAAAATATAGGTTTTTATACATCAAATATGGTTTATTCATACCCTATGACAAAAATATATATTTTTGGAATATAAAACTAATTTAGTAAGTATATTACATATATATTTCATTAATTTCATTTACTAATAGTAATTCACGTAATTTATTAATAGAAAAATACAAATGTATAATTGATTTATATTTTTCATAAATAATTGGTAGTGAATGACTTCACAATAAATTTTCAAAACTTAGTTATATTTATTCTCGCTAACCTATTAGATAGGTTAAAATGTTAATTTTATACTAAGGGTGTCTTGGGTTTCTCTTAAAATCATGATTTCATGCAATGAAATCTATTGAATAATTAAAATTATTTAAAGAAAATATATCATAAAAAAATCTTGTTGTTACATTGAATTCCCATGTTACCACTCAAACATTACACAAAAGAATTTCCATATTCCCATTCCATTATTAAAAAGTAAAATTTCAATATTACTATGTATACTTGTCAATTTAATGACCATGTTCACATTCCTTTACTCACAAGTGAATGAAAATGTCTCCATTCATACTTGTCACATTAGAGTGACCATGTTCCCATTCTTTTACAAAAAACTATTTCAACTTTTAATTATCAACATAAATTTCATTAATAATTCAATAATTAGTTAAAAAATATTATTCCATCAATTGACTCAATAATTAACTAATTACACAAATAACATTAAACAATTAAAAAATTAATTAATCATAACAATTCCTTTAGTTAATTAAATAACTAACTAATCACATTAATAAAATTAATTAATACAACCATTAATTTATCGCATCCAAGACGTTATTCAATAATTAATTTTCTCAATTCACAATATCAATATCTTATAATTAATTAACCTATTAATGATCACAAATAAACAAAAAATAATATCTCATAAATAATTCTACCACTATATCCAAACTAATCAACTCTATGTATTATAATTAGTTCAACAATTAATTATGAAAAAATAATAATCTAAACATTTTATACATAAATTAATTCACCAATTAGGTATTCATGTCAATCCCATTAATTAATTCTGTAATTATGTAATCATATCCAACTCCTTCGAATAATTCCCCAATTAATTAATCACATCAATCCAATTATTTAATAACTTAGTTGAATAATCAAAATGATGCTCATAAAATTAATTCATCAATTAATTAATCTCTTTATTTTATTAAATAATTTAATAATAACATAAGTCCCGTTAATTAACTCATTAATTAATTAATCAATTTATTTAATTCAATAATTACATAATCACATAACTCTTATTGATTAATTTATCAATTAATTAATTAGTTTATTTAATTCAATAATTAAATAATCATATTACTCTTATTAATTGATTGATCAATTTATTAATACATTTATTTAATTAAACATTTAAATAATCACATATCTCCCATTAATTAATTCATCAATTAATTAATTCTTTATTCAAATTAAAAATTAAAAAATCACATAACTCCCATTAATTAATTCATCAATTAATTAATATTTTTATTTAATTAAATAATTAAATAATCACATAAGACCCATTAATTAATTAATTAATTAATTAATCCCTTTATTTAATTCAACTATTTTATAATCATACAACTCCCATTAATTAATTCCTCGCGTAATTAATCCATTTATTTAATTCAACTTTTAAATAGTCACAAAACTCCCATTAATTAATTCGTCAACTAATTAATCAATTTATTTAATTAAATAATTAAATAATCCTATTAATCTCATTAATTAATTTATCAATTAGTTAATCCCTTTAATTAACTCAACAATTAAATAATCACATAACTCCCATTAATTAATTCGCCAATTAATTAATACCTTTATTTGATTCGAAATTTAAATAATGACATTATTATCATTAAATAAATTTTAAATTAATTAATCCCTTTATTAAATTCAATAATTAAATAATAATATAACTCCCATTAATTAATTCATCAATTAATTAACCCCTTTATTTAATTTAGAAATTAAAAAATCACATATCTCCTATTAATTAATTCTCCAATTCGTTAATCCCTTTATTTAATTCAACAGTTAAATAATCACATAACTCTCACTAATTAATTCATCAATTAATTAATCCCTTTATTTAATTGAAAAATTAAATAATCACACATCTCCCATTAAATAATTCATCAATTAATCAACCCATTTGTTTAATAAAATAGTTAGATAATCACATAACTTTCATTAATTAATTCATCAATTTGTTAATGCATTTATTTAATTCAGAAATTAATTAATCACATTACATCCCTTAATTAATTTATTAATTAATTAATCAAATCCACAATCAAAAAATTCCCCATAATTAATTCATTTATTAATTATTCTAAGTCACTCATTTCATTAACCCCTTAATTACTTCATCAAATAATTATTCTAACTTAACCAATTCAATATCCCAAATTAATTCCTCAATTAATATATCTCTCTTAAACAATTCAATATTATGATAATTAATCTAATCTTTTAATTATCCCCAATTAAATATTTCAATTCCCTTATAATTAATTCAATAATTAATTATTCATAATCTATAATCCAAATATCCCATATTTGAACATTTACATTAATTAATTCACCAAATTAATAAATTCCATCAAGAATGAAACTGGTAAATATCTAATATAAATTATGCAATTACATGCACATAATTGTAATTAAGACTTTGGGATTTGAATTATAGACCATGTACCTCAAGAACGGTGATGAATAATGCTCGCCAATGGAAAACTCTAAATTCTGAGGAATAAAAACTTAGAACGAGATCCAAATACAATTCCTCAATCCAGGATTTAAGTGGTAAAATATATATTAATTCTAGATATATATTAAACAAAAGAGAGGATAAAATTCACCAAAATAATGGGAGAATAATTGGAGAAAGATGGAAAATCAATCGGGAATAAACCACATACCCAAAGAGATGCAGATCATTGATCTGGGATTCAGATCCAAAAGAGAGAAGTTCAGGACCCTTAATGATTCATCTAGGAGCCACTAAAATTAGGAAAGAATCACTTGGGTTGAATGAGGGTTGAAATGGATTTGTAAGGAGGGTTTAGGAGCATTTAAAACTAATTTTCGGACCATTAAAAATATCATGCATTTTTTCCTCGGTAGGGGTGCATGGTTTTCTATTATCTTGTGCTTATTATACTAGGGGTGCATAATTTCTTCTTCTATAGTGAAATTTCTGAAGAACGCTACACCAATTGTGAAAAATCCCACTGTCTAGGGTTACAGAGTTTCCTAGTCTAGGGTACATGGTTTTATCTAACCGTGTGCCAACCGTACACCGCTCTATTTCATTTAACTTTTATCAAAATTCACCCAAACACACCCTAAGGTAAATCCCAAATGAAAATTGCTCAAAACTAAGAAAAATAATACCTACAAACAAGTGAAAACTAGGCCCCGGTGACAGCACAAACACCCCACCTTAACATGGTCGTCGGGTCCTGGCCCGCTAGTTACCACCAGTTGCCCTACAGACATGTGGTCTCCACTCAAGGGTCTACCCACATGCCTGAACGGGTAATCAGACTAATGACAGTCCCCACCGGCCAACACAAGTCCTTTCAAGTGTAATGTTTCCTCAATCACACACACCCTATGAAACATCCCAGAAAGTCACCCATCTTGATCAGTTCTTTAGGCCAAACATGCTTAACTGTGCAGTTCTAATCAAACAAGCTCCCAAAAAGTAAGGTGCACCTAGTTGACATGAGTTGTATCATTTAGTCATTTATCCCTTTATCATTTTTTGGTGTTACAATAACACCCCAAGGTAAATCCCAAACAAAAATTACTCAAAACTGGGAAAAATAATACATACAAACAAGTGACAACTAAGTCTCAGTGACAGCATAGACACCCCACCTTAACATATTCTTCGGGTCCTGGACTGCCAGGTACCACCAGTTGCCCCGCAAACATGTGGTCCCCACCCAAGGGTCCACCCACATGCGTGAACAGGTCATCTGACTAATGACAGTCCACACAGGCCAACACAAGTCCTTTCCAGTGTTATTTTTCCTCACTCACACACACCCTAGGAGACTTCCTTGATAGTCACCCATCCTGATCACAACTCCAGTTCAAACACGAATAACTATAGTGTTCTAATCAGACAGGCTCCCAAAAAGGAAGGTGAATCTTGTTAACAGGAGTCATATCATTTATTCATTTAACCCTTTATCATTATGGGGTGTCATAATCACCCCCCCCCCCCTTTAGAGCACAACGTCCTCATTTTGGGACCTGCATCTTAACCCAGGAAGTGCACCCCACCTTAACATGGTCGTGGGGTCTTGGCGTACCAAGTACCACCAATTGCCCCGTAACAGGTGTTCCCTACACAAGGGTCCACCCACATTCCTGAATGGGTCATCTGACTATGGACATCCCCCACATTCCAACACAAGTACTTTATAGTGTGCTTTTTCCTCACTCACACACACCCTAAGAAACTTCCAAGAAAGTCGCCCATCATGATCACAACTCCAGGTCAAACAAGCTTAACTGTGGAGTTCTAATTATACAGGATCCCAAAAACGAAGGTGCATCTTGTTTACATGAGTCGTATCATTTAGTCATCTTACCCTTTATCATTTTGGAGTGTTATAATCACCCCCCCCCCCCCCTTAGAGCACAACATCCTCATTGTGGGCCCTACATCTCAACCCAGGCAGTTCACCCCACCTTAACATGGTCGTGGGGCATTGGCCCGCCATGTACCACCCTTTTCCCTGTAAACATGTGGTCCCTACCGAATGGTCCACCCACATGCCTGAATGGTTCATCTGACTAAGTAAAGTCCCCATAGGCCAACACAAGTCCTTTCTAGAGATCTTTTTCCTCACTCACACAAAGCCTAGGAAACTTCTCAGAAGGTCACCCATCCGGGTCACTAATTCCAGCCAAGAACGCTTAACTTTGGAGTTCTAATCCTACTAGATCCTGAAAAGGAAGGTGCACCTTGTTGACATGAGTCATATTATTTAGTCATGTAACCCTTTATCATTTTGGGGTGTTACAATCACCCCCCCCCCCCTTTAGAGAACAGCATCCTCATTGTGGGCCCTATATTTCAACCCATGTAGTGCACCACAATTAAGCATGGGTTCCCCCTCTGATACCAAATGTGACAACTGGGTCCCGGTGATAGCACAGAAACCCCACATTAACATGGTCGTTGGGTCCTGGCCCACCAGGTTCCCCCAATTGCTCCATAGACACGTGGTCCCCACCCAAGGGTCCACCCAAATGCCTGAACTTGTCATCTGACTAATGAAAATCTCCACAGGCCTATACAAGTCCTTTCTAGTGTGCTTTTTCCTCACTCACACACACCCTAGGAAACTTGCCAAAAGGTCACCCATCCTGATCACTACTCCAAGCTAAGCTTTCTTAATTGTGGAGTTCTAATCAGAAAGGCTCCCAAAAAGGAAGGTGCACCTTGTTGGAAAGATTCATATCATTAGTCATTTAACCATTTATCATTTGGGGTGTTAGAAAACATGCTCGGGTCGTATCCATTAAAATTTAGGATCATACAGTCTCCCCACATTATAAGATCTCATCCTCAAGTTGTACACCCTAGTATCACTAAGATTCTTAGTCAAAATGCTAGGCCGCTTTGCCATATTATCTGCTTCTCTCTCCCAGTATTCCTCCTAAATGTTTCTAGGTTTACACAATACTTGAACTATAAGAAAGGCCTTTCCCTATAGAACTTTATCACTACGATCCAACACATGTATCATATTTTCTTCAAAGGGCACATCACTATCAAGAAAAACTTCACAAAATACTCAAAATGTTTTTCAATTAAAAATTATTCCATATCCTTTCTATCAACATCTCCTGGAAAGGATGTACATCCAACACCTCCAAGTACCACTTGGCCTTTACTTATGAATTTAAACATTCACCTTATAGGTTCCTCATTGGAATTATTATTGTACCTTGTTCAATCCATGGTCTTTCTCCATGAACCTACTTCTAACACATCTCTCCCCACCTCAGGGTCTTTTTTAACATCGTTGTTTCCAAAAAAATAAGCCACTACAGTATTCATTGATCATCTATTAATCCTGAGAACCCCATCTGTAAACTATCTATGGCATAACTTCCACCATCCATCTTCACATATACTGATTTATAAGTGCATTCTCCAATTGGACCTATATGTATCCGAAACACATTCAGGTACCTATGATAAAATCCATAGCTTTCTCATCAAGCATAGGATGATGTGAAGGTAGGGTGTACGATCATCACTAGCTAAAAGTACGTTGATAATCCATTGGTTAACACCAACACAATTATGTCATTACTGATGTACCTACCACTATAGAAACATCTTAATGTATCAAAAGTCTCAAGCTTTACTACCTGCCAAAATCTCACCATATGATAAAAAACAAGATGGTCCCTAACATAGCCTAAAACCGAGTTCTCAAACTAGGGAATTCTCAATACTGAAACTACCCACATCAAGGGACAAATAAAAAAGGAATTATTAATTCAAAAAACTAAATTAGTTAGAAAGGGGAATTTCCACAAAACCATACCAAGCCTTTCTCCATTTTTCCTTCCACACAGTCAAAACTTAGGCACTATCTATACCCTTAATAATCCTACACCTAGGTTATGGTTAACAAGGTATACTCATTCTATGCATGCCTAATGATGCATTTCTCAATAATACTGACTGCCTAAAATTATTCATTAATACTCAACTCACATTCTATACTAGGCCACAAGTCAAAAATCAATAAATATTTTAGACAATAATCACATCGCACAACAAGTGCATCGCCCGTTGTGAAATAATATTCAACTGTAACAACAAACAAAAATAATAAAAATCCCACCTTGGGTACTTGGTTTCTCCCCCCATACAGGGGTTAGCTTCTCCCATATATGATCTCGTAACCAAGAAATAACTCTTCATAGTCTCATTTATTCCTTTTCCCAAAACATTAATACAAAAGATGAAAGGAAAGAAGAATTCCTCTCATAAAACATTATAACATCTTTTCTTGGGTGCCACGCCCTGGTGCCCCGAACCAGTTCACCATATGACCTCAGACATGCCTCAACATACACCAGAGGATGGTGACTAGCAGAAAGGGTCTAATATTAGTCATTGGGAGACTATATCATTTTTCTTTATTAGAGTAATACACAAGAAAAAATAATAAACAATAGTAAAATAACATATATCCCTAAACAAAACAGTACCAAGAGCACTAGATAAAAAAAATGGAAATATATAATCAAAACTGAATAATAAATATGTTATTCTAATGTACATTCCAAGTGTCAAATGAAACCTCAAAAGTGAAGACACCGAAAACTCATAAGCCTGTCTCGAACCCAAACTAGTCCCTCGTTAATGCTTCATACGAAATCAGTTATCTAACATAGATCATATGTCCTTAACCTTCCCAAAAATACACAAAGTCTATTTAGATACTAACCAGGAATCCCAAGTAGGGAATGATTATAACTCATTAGGCCACCAACAATGGTGTATAAAAAATATCTAATCAGACAATTGTGTATGAAATTCTATAAAAAAATAATTATAATGTAAAATTAAACAATTATCACATTACCTTTTATTATTTATTTAACTACATTAACTCTAGTGTTATTGAGGATACCCGCACCTCAATACTAGATTTATCTCATGCTAGAGCCCAAAGTGTTCCTTAGCTAATATCATATCTTAATACATGCTTCAGCTCTTACCATAGCCCAAAGTATTTGATGTTAGTATCGTATCTCAATACATGCTTCACCTTATACCAAGTCCAAAGTATTATGAAGTGAGGACATATCTTGGAGTGCCTTTTTTATCATTCCTTAGTTCATAATATTTCTTGCATAGAATCATTATTAAATACATTCTTGAATGCCCATGTTACCACTAAAACATCACAAAAAAATGAACTTGTACCCACTAAAACAAGTTTTCATTTCTTTACTCGCAAGTGAATGACCATATTTCTATTCATACTTGTCTCTATAAAATGACCATGTTACCATTCTTTTACAAAAAAATAATTTAATAATTAATTATCAACATCAACTTCATTATTAAATTAACAATTAGTTAAATATAACTATTATATTATTTAAGTCAACAATTAACTAATCAACCCAATAACATTAATCAATTCCTTAATTAAACAGTCCTTATAATTCCTTTAGTTAATTCATTAATTAATAAATCACAATAATGACATTAATTAATTCTATAATTAATTAATCACATCTCATAATTAACTCAACAATTTTTTTATTAATTCACAATATGAATATTTCATAATTAATTTACCAATTAATTATCACAAATAAAAACAATTAATTTCTTTTAATTAATTCAACTATTTATCCAAACCAATTATCTCTATATATCATAATAAATACAGCAATTAATTATCTAAAACAATAATCCAAATCTTTAATCCATCAATTAATTCATTAATTAATTGTTCATACCAATCCCATTAATTAATTCCACATTTAGTTATTCAAATACAATTCCTTCAATTAATTCATACCATAAATCCTATTATTTAATCCAAAAATTAAATAATCAAACCAATACTATTAAATTAATTCAATAATTAATTTATCCAAATATTTAATTCAATAATTAAATAATCACATAACTCCCATTAATTAATTCTTCAATTAATTATTCCCTTTATTTAATTCAATAATTAAATAATTATATAACTCTAATTAATTCATTCATTGAATAATTAATCTGTTTATTTAATTCAACAACTATATAATCACATTACTCTTATTAATTAATTAAATAATTAAGTAACCCATTAATTTAATTCAACAATAAAATAATCACATAACTCCCACTAATTAATTCTAAAATTAATTAACCTGTTTATTTAATTTAACAACAAAATAATCATGTAACTCCCATTAGTTAATTTTTCAATTAGTTCATCTATTTATTTAATTACAAAATTAAATAATAACCTAACACCAATTAATTAATTAATCAATTAATTAATCATTTTATTTAATTCGAGAATTAAATAATCACATTACTTCTATTAATTAATTCATCAATTAATTAATCCCTTAATTTAATTCAATAATTAAAAATCACATAACTTCTATTAATTAATTTTTAATTAATTAATCCTTTTATTTAATTAAATATATAAATAATCACATAACTATCATTAGTTAACTAATTAATTAATTAATTACTTTATTCAATTCAATATTTAAATAATATCATAACTCCCATTAATTAATTGTCCGATTAATTAATCCCTTTATTTAATTCAACAATTAAATAATCATATAACTCTCATTAATTAATACTTCAATTAATTAATCCATTTATATAGTTAAAGAATTAATTAATCACATAACTCCCATTACGTAATTCATCATTTAATTAATCCCTTTATTTAATAAAACAATTAAATAATCTCATAACTCCCATTAATTAATTTCCCAATTATTTAATCCTTTTATTTAATTTAATAATTAAATAATCACATAACTCTCATTAATTTATTCATAAATTAATTAATCCCTTTATTTAATTCAATAATTAAATAATCACATAACTCCCATTAATTAATTCATCAATTAATTAATCCCTTTGTTTAATTTAACAATTACATAATCACATAGCTCATGTTAATTAATTTATCAATCAATTAATTAAATCTACAGTCACAAAAGTCCCAATAATTAATTCATCAATTATTTATTCCAACTCACTCAATTCATTAACCCCTTAATTAATTCATCAATTAATTATAAAAATTTAACCAATTTAATATCCCTTATTAATTCCACAATTAGTTTCTCTCTCTTAATCAATTCAATATTCTAATAATTAATCTCAACAATTAAATATCCTCAATTAACAATTTCAATTACCATATAATTAATTCAAAAATTAATTATTCATAATCTATAATCATAATATCCCTGATTCGAATATTTCCCTTAATTAATTAACTCACAAAATAAATTAATTCGATCAAAAATGAAATTTCTAAACATCTAATAGAAATTATGTAATTACAAACACATAATATGTAATTAATACATTGAGATTTTAATTATAGACCAGCTACCTCAAGAATGATGATGAAGTGCGATCACATATAGAAAACCATGAATTCTGGGAAATAACAACATATGATAAGATCTTGATTCAATTCATAAATCCAAGATTTGAATGAAACAATATCTTCATTCAAGATCTAAATCCATAAAGAAAATATCTAGAATAAAAATTTATAGATCTAGATCCCATAAAAAAGTAGATAAACTCCACCAAAATAGCGGGGGAAGAATGAGATATAGATGGGAAATCAATCTGGAATAAAACACATAACTGAAGAAATGAAGATCTTCAGTCCAAGCTTTGAGTAAAAAATAACAGAGGTATAGAGCCTTAGTAATTTGTCTAAAAGCATCCAAAATCATTAAATAATGATTTGGGTCGAATGGGGGTCAAAATTGGTGAGTTATAGGGATTTTGGTGGATTTAAACCTAATTTTGGGGCCATTAAAAATAATGTGCATGGTTTCCTCGGGAGGGGTGCATGATTTTCTCTACTAATGCACCAACCATGTGCCTATTATATTAGGAGTGAAAATTTTATATTTTTATAGAACATATTTTAACAAACCATGTGCCAGCCGTGCAAACCACCATTTCCCAGATTTCCACAGTTTCCTCCACTGGGAGTCATAGTTTTCTCTAAATGTGTGTCAACCGTGCACAACCCTATTTCCTTCAACCATTCTCAAAATTCACCGAAACATTCCCCAAGGTAAATCCAAATAAAAATTTCATCAACACTAGGCAAAATAATTGCTACCAATGTTCCGAAGAAAACTCTAGAATAAGTCAAGATCTTACATGGGTGAACACCATATTCTAAAACCAATATACTTGTCAAAAAAACATCTGAGATCATATCATAGTAGAAATTAGTTTTCCTAGAACACTTATAGGAATAAAATGGTTAAATTTCTCATGATTTTTACCACCTATGAAAATGCGGGTCATCACACAAGTCTGTTTCTAACTCTATTCCCTTAGAGATGAGTATATGCATTGTATATGACCTATATTTTATTAATAAAGATACATGTAAGACATCATGTGCCATAGATATGTTGGGGTAATGTTTAACTGATAATCAAAAACTCAAATTATCACTAGAATTTAAAAATTTTCAATATAACTAGGGATAAATTATTTATTTTATGTAATCTTACAACTCACTTTTATACATAAACCTTTAGTAATTTATGATCCCAATTTAAAATTACAATTCCTTCCTTCAATTTTAAACATAAATATTTTTCCTATTTGAGATAATTTTATATGATTATGAATTGTTTGTACTTTCACCATTGTCTCCTCAACAAGTAATGGGGATACTAACTTCCTTTCTCAAACTTCATCCCAAAAAGATAAATTATGACATCTCTTCATATACAATTATTCATACTGTTCAATTTTGATGTATTGATGGAAGCTATTATTACTTGAAAATTCCACCAAATGTATATAATGGTCCCATATACATTGAAAGTCAATAGATCATTATCTCTACATGTCCATTAATGTATGAGTAGTCCTATCACACTTCCCACCAGTTTTGGAATGTTTGGAAATGATCAAATGTATCTCAAAGTGAAGATCTTTTTAATAAACCCTCCAACATATCTATGTGAATAAATGGTCATATTCAGATATAATTGATATAGGCACACCATGAGGTCTCACAACATAATTAATATATATCTAGGAAAAGTGGACAATGGGTAAATCTTCCCTTACTACAAAGAAATGGGCATACATGGTAAGGTGATAATCAATGACCCATATAGTATCATTGTTTCAATGAGTCTTTAGAAGCCTAATGACAATGTCAATTATAACATTGTCCCACATTCATATTAGTATAGAAAGAGGTTTTATGAATCCCTTAGAAATTATTCTGTAAATATTTAATTACCATCACACTAATCATACGGACACACAGTCTATAATTTCCCTCTTCATATCAACCCACTAGAAATTTTCTCTTAAATCCCAACACATATTTTTTTTCTACTAGGGTGTATAAAAATTGAGTTATGTACCGCATCTAATATCTTCCTATTAAATTCTAATATGGATGAAACATAAAACCACTTTCCAAAATTTTATAAAACATATTTATAGAATAATTCTAATAATTTTACTTTATTCCCTGAATTAATATTCCGTTATAAATCCTTATAATATGGATGAGACTTCTCTGTATTTTATAGTAATTATTTTCTAGAAATTTCATAAAAAAATTATTAATGTATCCCCTTACTAAAAAATTAACGTAGGTAAATTTAATAAATCCATTAGTACATGATCCTTGTTAATTCCCATCATGGTGTGAACTCCATAGTCCCTTATATAAAATGCAACATTTAACTTATTTAACTTCTCATTTTGGTAGTGTATGATAAATCAGAGTCTTTGAGTTTTTCTGACCAACTTCTTTACCTCTTGTTGAGTGCTTTTTGAGAGAATATATTCTCCAAAAATAATTGGTATGTATATATGTTTCATTGATATCCATATAGGTAGCTCCTCCAATATTCAAGGAAAATATTACATCTTTCAGCTAAACATCATTAGTAGGATTGTTATGTTCAAGGATTTTTAGTTTCATTAATACATAAGAAAAAAATATATAATTATGTAAAATTAAACCACCCATTACACTATTAAATTATTCATAATATTTTAAAAATCCCTTGATTCATAATGGTAAAGTAATTATCTATGAATTAACCAATCTCCTCTTTATCTCCACACATGAATTTAACCCCTTTATGTGTTTATAGAGTCATTGGGTTGGAAAATTGGGAAGAAAATTAATAAATCACCCAAGAATAACGTATTAAAATCAAGAAACTAGTTATCCTAGTTATATTCATTAATTTGGGAAATTATTCAACTACCTTTATAAATAAAAGATCTTTATATATTCTATCCTTGGATACAATATGTCCAATAAAATAAACATCATGAATCCAAAATTCACACATACTATATTTACAAAATAATATATTTTCTCTAAGAGTCTCAAGAATTATTCAAAAATGAATCTCATACACTTAAAAACTTTTAGATTATATCAAGATATCATTAATGAATACCACAATGAATTTATCAAGAAAAAACTTGAATACTTTATTATTTATATCCATAAAAATAGAAAGTTCATTATTAAATATGAAAGGAATTATCAAAAACAAATGATAACCATAACAAAGATCAGTCTCTAAAAAATATTGACCTCCTTGAAGTTGATCTAATAATTCATAAATGTGTGTAAATAAGATTCACACGACGTTTATTGATTTAAAACACTTTCCTAAAAGTATTATGGGTGATTTTATTTTCTAAACAAACATAAAATATATAAAAGAGTGCTTAGATCCGAAATAAAAAAAATCATTAGCTAACATTGAGTTTACAATAAAAGTACCTATTATTATGTCATTTTGGAATACAACCTCAATGTGGTAATTACACAATGTCATCCATATTCTCTCATCTATTTATATTAAAAATCTCTTGGCACTTATGGTATTAATTTGAATAGTGACATAACCCTTTATAGTTGAATCATTTGATATTAGAAGCTTCTTTTTGGGCCTTGCATTATGACCTATATAGCCTTTCTATAAATATAAAGTGAAAAATATAATTTTATTAAATCATGTTACATGTAGTTTATTTCTAAGACTAGTACACATTTGAAATTCCACCCATATATTCTTCCCTTTTTAGTATTTATTTGTATAGAGTTCTCTTCCAACCACTTATTTTCTTGATTTCCTTAGAAAAAATAAGATATGGATAATTATTTATATTGGAAAAACAAGATTATATAAAATTATATACCAATACATTTTTAGAGACTATCTATCTTTGAAGGTAGTCCTTTATCCCATAAAATAAATAATCAATCTTACTTCTTATATTACATACAAAATCTATAGTATGAGTTTTTAACCTTATAAAGTTATCTTCAAAATCAAAAACATTTTCATCATTATTTTTCTAAATATTAAAAACTCTGACAACGTTTTTCATTTAAAAAATTCCCAAAGTGATAAATATCTCTTTTAGGGATATGATCCATTACTTAGATATTAATGGGTTAGTGTCCCACTGAATGGTGGAGGTTATTGTCACATAAGGAAGCCCAGTATTATTTCACCATATTGGAGCTCTAAAGGATCTTCCTCATGGAAAATTTATCGGTTATAACCTAAGTCAAAAACCCTAATATATTTATATTCTACTCATATCAAACACTAGTCTTGCTGACTTCATTTACTAGATCCTATGGTAAATCATTATATATGGTAGGAGTGTTGATACGGTTTTTGTTCATTCCACTAATAAAAATTTATAAATAATGTAATATACAAGATAATATCATAATATTAACAATAATAAATCATATAATATGATTCTTATGTAATTAGAATATTCTATAAAATTTTCTTAGATATCTTAAGGTTTGTCGTAATATTTTCATTGTCTCTTAATATGTTCTTAAATATATAGTTTCCAATGTTTCAACTAAAATTACACTAATATTATTTGTAATAACCCTGAATCTAGTATCCTATATCAATTTTTTATTACGGTACATTGTCACGTGATACAAGAAATCTTATCCCATGAGATCAAATAATGGAAATCATACAAAAAAAATCTATCATAAAATAAATAAGGCTTGAATTATATGATAAAGATAAAAATTAATAAAATATATCAGATTAATAATATCATGAAAGGGTAATATATCCATGGATGACATAACAACAAAAATAATCACATATATCATAATAATCGATTTCATAAGATAGAATTCTTAATGTCGAACTTCAAAATCGTACTATTAAGGCCCTATTCTAAGACATCATATATAAAAAGTAAGACATACGCAAAATACACAAACTAGTTAATCTCACGAGTAAAAACAATTGATCTAGGTAATATCTTATATAAGGATAAACCTATCACTTAATAATTCCAATTCATCCATCGTATGAAATCAGTATTTAATAAATACAATACAAAATCAACATGTCTTAGTAATAAACATCTATATTTGAAAACTAGCAAACATAATCTCAATATTTTCCCCCATAAGTAAATAGAAAAACATGATAATAAACCATTTATAGAAATAAGATCAATGGAATCATTAGATCATATCCCTAGTGATGCATAAGTGTCATTACATGATGTTGACATAAAATGAAAACACATCTATAAAGATTGTTAAAATTTACTTTGAGAACAATAAGAAATATCATTTTCATTTGAAAACTTTTCAAATCTAAAAAATACAGAATAATGGAAATGTAATTTTTTTTAAAACTTATTGATGAATCTAGATAATGAATAATGGGTATGAATGCAGAAAAATCTGTACATGTGGTATCTATTAAAAAATATTATTTTCCTACTTTTGTAAATAAATGTTAAAAAAATTATTCTCTGGAAGAAAAATTAAAAAACATTTAAAATTTTGAATATAAAGTAAATTTTTCTACAATTGACCTTAATAAATCATTGAATAATATAAAATAATATACTTAAATAAAATTGAAGAATACAGATATGGAATAGAAATATTACTAATCAAAAAATATAAATATGGTTCACTTTTCTTATAAACTCTCTTTTAATAGTTTTGAGTGAAAAAAGAGGTAAATTGTAAATAATACTGGAAAACTAGAAATAAAATGACATGAATAAAATAAATAGTGTTTAGGAGAGATAAAACCTACAATTTTGACAAATTTAAATTGAAACATAAATTATTTTGATAATAATGAGATTGTAACATAAACTATTACCTTCAATTTCTACTTGGCTAAACACATTCCAACATCCTATATAATAAATTTATCTTTATCATTCCTATATATTTGATCAATATTTATATATTACTTTTTTATATCATTTATTCATAATTTATTTTTCTTCATTTACTCACAATTATTTGTTAATACCAATTATTTAGGTGTTAACTATTTTTTTAACGCAAGTTTTGATTCAGCGGTTCTAAAACTTGAACTATTTTAATGTTTTCATCACATTTAGAATGTTAAATTTTTAATATATATCATATTTAAATATAAAATAAAATTTTTAACCAATAATGTAATTCATTAATGAGACATAAATTAAATCACTTGGTTGATAATATTTTTCCCATACACTTTAGTGATGTTTCCATTTTCCAACGGATGTTAGAGAAATTAATTTAAAATATTTAATATAATGAGAGAATTAGTTATGTTATAAATATAATATATATTCATTAAATATATATATATCACCAAATATTATAGTTTGTTAAGAAAAATCAAATACATCGATTCATGGACACGGTAGTCTGGATGTACGCATGTGCAAAATTTTCATTTTCTATTAGATAAAAAAGAGACATAAAATATTTATACCATAAACATAAAAAAATATTATAGTAAATATACTTATTTAATTATTTTAATATGGTTATATAATATTTTTAATATTTTTAAGAATAAATAAACATTAAAAGTCTTGGTAAGAATATATACCTCTTCCTAAGATAATATTCTATGAAAATTCCTTAAGACTTCTCGGATGGTTTTTTTGGGATGAAAAGAGCATCTAGGTCATTTATAAGGTAATTTTTAAGGTATTTGGATATATATTGTTCTAGATAATTTTCTAAGGTGGTATGATGGAGTGATGATATGAGGTTCCATTTTATAAGTGAGTGGAGTGGCATAACTATAAATATTGAGAACTTTTAAATATAATAAATCTATTTTTCGTTTTATATTGATCCAATTTAGAAAAAAAAATTAATATTGGATAACTTAAATTATAAATCCACTCAACCAATCAAACTTAGTAAATTTTCACAGACATTTTAAGCTTTATCTCTTAGTTTAATACCCCATTTAACCCCTTTTACCCATAAACATGGTAATGAAAATTTACAATGATAACTATTCATTATAAAAATAATAATTTTGAATTACTAGATAATGTTGATTATTATAACTCTATTTATGAAACCAATTTTAAAATATTCAATTTCTAGAGGTGGTAAAAATCATTTTTAATATAAGCACACAAAACACAATGAAAATTAGTTTTTATGAAAAATGACTTTTTAAGAATAGAAATTATTTTACAAAAAATCATGTATTGAACTGATAATTATGAAAAATATTAGTATTTTAATAAATATATTAGATTTATGTGACATTATAACCACTAAAAATCCAAATTTAATCTATGAATTTCTTAATTAATGAAAAGGATTAGAAATAGTTCATTTATTAGAATACAACTTCACATGGGTTTTAAAATGTCAAACATAGTTTTATAAATCCAAAACAAAATAAAATTTTATTTATTTTTCTTATTAAATATATATTTGATCAATAAACTAGTTTTAAAAAACCTTATATTTATTCTTATACCGTAATTATGTTTTAAATGTGATAGTATTTATTAAAGTGTAATTTTTTAGTATTCACCCAAAAATTAATTATTTTAGAAAAATTACAAAAACTTCACCAAAAGATAAATTCAAACTTATAAACTCAGAGATGGTATCCATTTTATAAACATATAAATATACAATTTATAAATTTTTAATTTAAAAATATAAATGAAGCATTTTTGTTATAATGAGAAAATATTATGATGTTCATTGTTTAATGATTTAGAGATGTAATGTTTTATTACAACTGAAAGTTACTTAGTATTTAATTTTCCTTAAGATATATAGAATAGTCTCACATGTTGGTATTTATATTTTCTTATAAGATAAAGATATGGAAACTATTAGAGGAGGATTTAATTATATTCAAAATCCTATAAACACTTTTTATCCCACTCCAAGAGTTTAATGATCAGAAAATGTAATTTTTTATCAATCATACTAGAAAAGTAATATAATAATATAACAATACAAGAATAAAATAAATGAATTAATAGGTAGATAAACACTAAACTACTAAATAATGTATATAAAAAAATTATTATTAGAATATATACAGTTAACTGAAAATAGAAAAGAAATTTGACAATAAAACATCAATGTAAAAAAACTATTGGTGTATCTAATAAGAATTAAAATTTCTATTAATGTGTATTAATACTAAATATTTCAAACATAATGAATTTTCACTTTCATACCAAAAAAGTTGATGGATTGGTATACCAGATTCAACCTATCATCAATCTCCAATTATTGAAACCTCATCAACTAAACCAATAGGGAGAGGCAAGATCCACAGCTGGAACTTCTTTAAACAATGTCAATAATAGATATCTGTATCTCTGAGAATCTCCTTGAAATCCTCAATAAACTATAAGTACAATTACCATGTAATTTTTTAAACTCAGGTACAAAAGATATAGAATCATAGTCACGGAGTCTCACTTATCGGAAAGATTAAAAGTTGCAAATTCCTCACTAGAATCTTATCGATCAAGATGGGTGGAAAATGAATAATTATAACATTAAAATTATTAGTTTTACAATAAAATACCTCAAAATTGTATCCCTAAGTGCTTGTATAAAAATAATCAAAATAATATTATACACTTCTTCACTAGTAATCACTATTCTTACAATAGTAATGTGCCCCCACATGCTGCTGGGGTGGGGGGCTGGTTGTGGGGTTTCGGTAATAGGGTTGAGTCCCTGGACTTTTTTTGATGTAGAATGAATATATATATATATATATATATATCCAAATTTTAATATTCTTACTATATTAATCACCGTTATAAACATTAATTTTCTATGAAGTGATCAACCCTTTTTATAGGAAACTTTGTAACAAACTTAAATAGAAAAAATTTATCATTCTTCAAGTGTAGTTGAAATTATATATAAATATTCATCAACTATCAATGGATGTGCCTCTATATTCTTGGGAAATTTTCATCTTTGCAATAGTGTGATTTGATGTATCTTGATAAATTTTTAGTAATTTGATGAGCCGTTTTAGTTCATCAAGACTTTAGAAAATCAAAATCTAGGACTGAATAAATAGTTATTAAACAAATAATTCAATTTAGCTAAAAAATTTATATTGTGTTTTTATTATCAAAACAATGGAATAATAGGAGTCATTGGACATAAAAATCTCCATCTTTTCCATTGGTATCTTTATCCCCCTCATACCATCATTATATATTAATTCTTATTATACTTCCTTTGCATCTCGTATGTATTATCTATTTCATCTCAAGGTGTTGTTTTCCATTATTTTTTTCATTATAGTATAATTTCCACTTTATTAGTATGAATTTTTTATTTATTATAGTTTCTTATGAGGTTTATTGTATTTATTTTAGTCATATACCATCATAGAAAAGAAGGAATTTAGCTGTTAGTTTGCATTATTTTGATCTCTGGTAGTTTTATTTATTTGGTACACTTTTATTTTTTATTTTTTTGTATTAATTTTCATTTTAAGATTTTGAAATAACTGATAATTTTATGGTTTTATTTGTCTATAAAGTTTTTAAATCAAAAAATCAATATGTTTTTAGAATTATCTTATTTTAGTCAGTAGATATATATTATACATTTTACATGTTTCTATTGTGAAATGTATTTTACTCATAATACATGATACTTCTTTCATTTTCATATGAGGAAATTATTTATATAATAATGTATGCTTATTTATTATATTTTAAAAATATTAATTTTTAACAACGAAACATTTTACTATTAAATGTTTTATATTATATGAAATGAATACTTTCTAATTAGGTATATGTATTCTATTTGTGTTAGAAATTATTTTATTTATATTAAAAACTATTAAATTACTTTCCATTTTCTTTATTAAAAAATGATAATTGTTATTTATCAAATAAAATGTAATGTATGGATTATAGAGTGAAAAATTACATATAATTATTGTTTCATTTTTAAAAATATAATTTGTGTTTTATATATCATATATTTATCAATATATTTTATAATTATTTGAAATTCTATTTTATAAATTTTCATTATATTTAATTATTATTTATAAAATTATATTTTAATTTAAATTTTTAAATACAGAAACTTATATTTAAAATTTGAAATTTTTTACAAGTGTTGATTAATCATAATTATATTATTTCATGATGAAAAATTCCTGAATGTGAGGAAACGGTTGATGGTTTTTTGGAATTTTCGAAAAGAAACGATATAAAAATGACTTATTTATTTGTCCAAGGTTTAAAAGTTTAAATACTAGAGAAATGAAAATTAGATAAATAAAATAGTTTTAAAAGTATAATGGTTTTAATTTGAGTTATAGTACATGGAATTTTCATTCTGAAACTGGATGTAATTAAATATATAATGATGATATCTATTTTCAAACTAAAAGTTTTGAACAAATCGAATAAATTATTCAAGATATAGAAGTGGAAAAAATTGAAAAAACATTGATTGAGAACTTATATAGTGATGTTGGAAAACAACTCTATCAAGGTTGTATAAAATTCATAGTTTTATCAACAATTCTAAGATCGGTGAACTTGAAATCCAGGAAGAGATGGAGTGAAAAGTGTTTTATGGAATTAGTAAAACTGTTGAAGGGAAAACTTTATATACAAAACCATCTTCTAAGATAACATTATAATGAAAACAATTTATACTTAATGGGAATGGGGTTTAAGAAGACACATTCCAACCCCAATGATAGTGTATTATCGGAAGTAATAATAAAGTATTTCATAGTGTCTTAAATGTGGTACATCATGGTAAAAGTTAAAAGATAACTCAAAATATAATTCATATATTTTATCAAGTTCCAAGATTCCCCCTATGTTCATTTCGTATCTTCCTATAATACCTATTTTGAAAGATTTATTTTCAAAATGAAATGATGTAAAAATGTTAATATAGCATAAATATGGGCCAATATTCAATGTAAAACTATTTCATCCAGATGGGTTTCTATAATATTATAAAATTGATCAATAATTTTCTAAAATATGAAATAAAGTTAGAAATATCATACTTAGATTATGTATGGATGGAATGAATCTATATCATATTCTTAGTATAAAAAAATGTGATGACCACTTTTTCTAGTAATTTAAAACACATCTCTTGAGTTTTTTATTAATAGAAAATATATCATGAGGATTTTAATTATTTATGGACCAAACTAGCTAGGAAAAAATATTGATGTTTACTATCCACCATTAATTGTTGATTTGAAGTAATTATGGGTGGATGGTATAAGAGTATATATTCATTATAAAAATTAAAAAATTTAATTACATAAAATGATTTTGTTTACTATAAATCAATTTCTAGTATATGAATATTTATTAGTATATAGTGTTAAGGGGCATAAATCTCATCCAATTAGCGAATAATGGAATTCATTTTTTTCAATGACAACATGGGAGGAAAATAGTGTACATGGTTCATTGAATCATTTTATCAATGGATCACTCTTACTGATGATTTAAAAAGGAATTAAACAAATCACATGAATTTTATATCACTACATATCCTCTTGTAATTGTTCTATACTTTTAGAGGGTGAAAAACAATTAATTTTATATTTAGAAAGACCCAAATATATAATAATTAATGAAATTTATTAAATAAATTATGAATGTATTTTGAGATTATATATTAGATATATCATGAGATCAAACATAAAATTTATGTGATATAAGTTATGAATAATTATTTGTTAGTTTGATTGGTACATTGTCATATATTATAGGAAAAACAAAATAAGGTTTGAATACAATGTTGGATTAATAGTCATTGGGAATCTATTTGGAGTTACATCACACTCTTAAAGTAAAAAAAACATATATTTCAATTGTAAATGCACTTTTCTCCATCTTTTTCTATATAATTTACGATTTAATGGTATATTTAGAGTGATAAAAAAATAATTTTGGTTTCATATATATATGTTGGATGTATCACATTGAAATTTATGGGGAGATGTAGAAGGGGTATGTTTGGAATCCATATCGACAAAAACTAACCATTATTGAGTGTTTTATTTCTAAAGAGATTATAGAGTTTTGTAAAAACAACTAATTTATACTAGATCGTGTCTATTTTCCTTGATATCCCCATAAAAAATCATTTTTTTAGTGAAATGGGATCTAAGACATGTAAATAAAATATTTCAAAAGTGGAAAAATATAGTAGGCACATTTATACATCTTGAATAACATAGATAATTCATAGCCATATATGAAATCATATATTAATGTTTTAAAATAGATTTATTAGGAGATAAAATATATGTGGGTATTTATTGATAATAATAAAAAATGTGGCTTAAAGATACCATGTTTGAAAAATAATATTCATCAGAAATATTGAGATGGTTAGTGGGCGACCCAATTGTAAATTTGATAAAATGGCCTAAGTCTGAAATTAATCACTAAAACGTTTGTACTAAAATCATGAAAATATAATTTTAGTTCATAATAATAGTGTGTGGGTGTTTTTGGATGAAACATATTTTTCAAATTAAAATAAAAAACTCGGTCTCCACATCAAGTGCATATAATGGATTAATTGTTGAAACTTTATATATTGATGATATGTAATTTCAATTTCATGGGTTCAATTTTAAATTGGTTATCAATAACGACATTATTAAACAAGAATAATTTTGTTTAAAACTAGTAAATTTTAATATATGATAATATGAATATGATACTTTTATCTTGGAAATACATGATAAACAAATTTTTTATTTTCTTAATCCATCAAATGTGTTGTGGTTTAACAACCCAAACACTCAAAACCTATATATGGTGTTTACTATATTACATTGGAACCTAATAAGATATTTTTCATCCCATGGGATTGAATAGTTCAATAGTATCAAGAGACTAGATACATATATATGATTCTCACGTTACTTTAAAAAAATTGAAACATAACTTATGTTCTTGTGAGGAATTTATTGTTTCTTATACTATATCCTTAAACCATTTAATGTTGAATTTTTGGTACCCTTTGGATAAGAAAAAAAAATAAATTGGAGATCTTAGATAATCGGTAAGGGAAAGTGTATTGCAGAAGATATCATATAAAAAATAAGGTATGAATAATATGGCATAGATAAACAATAAGAAATATTATATATATGTAATATCATGAAACTGGAATATATCTTTGGATGACATAGAAACATAAATAATTTAATTTAAAATAATAACTGGTTTCATAATGATAAAATGCATAATTTCAGACATCATAGTCTTACTGTTAAGTCCTAGTTCCAATAAATCATACATAAATAGCTAAGATATAAACCAAATACCCAAAATAGTTTATCTCGACAAACCTACCGATGCATCAAGGGAATATCTAATATCAATATCCAACCATCACACACTTATTCTAATGAATTTTACTTTATGTACTCAAAAATGGTATCCATTTTCTAAAATTCAAATTCAAAAATTTCGAAATTTTACATTTTCATTACATCCATGAATTATTTTTACTATAATGAATAAATTATAGGATGTGAATTGGTCAATAGTTTAGACATTTAGCATTTACCTACTATATTTAAATTTGGGGTAATACATCCCCCGTAAATAATTTCACCATAAAAATTGGGATATATGAACAATATTAAAAAATATATAGGTAATCATTCCTAATAGCTTCTTCATAATAACATGTTTCCTATTCTAGTTTTTAATTACTTTAAAGAACAATCACCAGCTAAATTGTTCAATTCCTCAACACTTTCTCTCAAGTTTCAAGTGTATTGACCCAATATTTTGGATATTTTAAATTAATACAATCTTCAAAATATTTAACTACACACAACACTAAACTAAAAGAACCCTTGAATAAAAATAATAGTGACATATTAAAATTTCATGAGGGAATATAATCATCAGTAGATAAAAATATATCAATCAATTATAATAATTATATATTATTATTTTTCTTTAATTAACATCTTTTAAAAGGATGGATTTAGAAGAACCATTAAAAATTTATTTTATTTTACCTTAAAAATTTAAATTGTTCATAATTAAAATTTTATTATAATAGGTAATAATTATATTTATAAATTATTATAAAAATAAATTATTTATAAATTAATATAAAATAATATTAAATACACTTTTTATTTAAAAAATTCATTTTTTATAACAATAATTTTTTTTTATATATTGTATTTTTATTTTAAAAATAATTTACGAATTTTATAATTTAATTATTATTATTTTTATATAACTTTATTGTTGTATTAAATATGTCTATAATAGATTATGACGGATCTGTGTTATTTTTCTAAAATAATTGATTTTTGTGTAAATAGTTAAAAATATAGTTTTTACTAAGAATTTTGTGGTTATTACTATATCAAGAAGTATGTGTAACTCAAAAACATATAAAACATTTTTAATGATAATATTTGCATTTAAAGAGTAAAACATTAAACTTAAAAATACTATTATAAATTTATAAAACCCTTGTTTAACAACATGAGTAATATTTTCCAATAAATACTATTTTTTGAACTCGAATTTAATTAAATATTTTTTTGGAAAATTTTGTTCTGGATTTCTTTAAAATATAGATAATTTTTATTTTTTTATAATAAACCATTTATTATCATAAAAAATCATGTATAATTTTACCTTATATATAAATTCTAATCATAAAAATATAATTCTTTTAAAAAATGTTTTTACACCTTACATGTGCTAATGTTAAAATTCATTTTTGTTTAACAAAACAATTTATCTATTAAGATGGACTTAATATTTGGAATTATTAGGTTTAAATTATTTAATAAGGTCCATTTTATTTTTATCCACTAAAATTAAATTACTTAGGTAAAAACTATTTACCTCTGTAAAATTTAAAATAGTAAAAGTAATAAATCAAGGGACTGAAAAAGTTAAAAAGATATTTATAATTTAGTGTTTGAGATATTATCATCATTATATCATATTAAACTACATTATTTACCATTTTTTGGGTTCACTTAACTTGTAAAACTTGTGCTCAGTTTATATTATGTTGAAGTATTTTGAAAAATGTCATTTTCATCACATATCAAAGGGGCATCTCACAACCACTTCAATAAAACTAAAAGAATTCGTTTTCCACCAGAAAATATATAAATTTTCCTTCCTTTATAACCTTATTCATTATCCTTGAGCCTTTGGTCACAAGATATTTTCATAAGACCTCCATTTCTAAGGGGTCTTCTAAGGGATATCCTAATTTCTCAATGTGAGTACTTTCTGTTACTAAACATCCTTTATTTTCATTTTGAACTTCCAAAACTAATTTTAGAATTAACATATAATGAAGTAATTATTATTTTTTATAATTAATTTTATTTCTTTATGTTAATAACTATTAACCACCTTTCCTATTTTCAATTAATAAAAACCAAAACTATCATGCATTGTGGGGACTACCACCACCACAAAGTGACGTCTTCCACTTTTTCACTATCACCTATCTTGGATTGTTATAAAAGTTAAATTTAATATTACATATGTAACATAATTATTACCATTAAGATATAAATTATAATACACCTTCTTTACCTTTTGTTCGTTGATAGATAAAAATTTAAACAATGTGTTCAATAGACTATGAACTCCTTAAAGTAACAAAAAAAATTCATCTAGTTTCATAGTAATTTTTTAAAATATATTAAAATATTAATTTACACCTTAAAATTATTTAATAATATCATTATTATTATATAAAAATGATATTGTGGTAAAAAATCACTTCTATAATTACAATCATCCAATAATTATAGTATGTTCATGTTTGGGTTGGTCTAACCACCTATTAGAACCATGCACTAAAATAACAGCATTGATGACTATTAGAAATTAATTCTTGATAAGATATGATAAAAATATGTAAATGAATATTTTATTTTGGTTTTATAATGGAAATATTATTTTTAAAATCATTAATTAAGATACCAATATCTATTCGTTAAAAAAATTGAAACATGCTCATCAGCGATTTCATATTTAAGGGTCATAACCAAAAACCAAATAGAACGAAATTCTAAAATTATAATTAATTATACCCTTTAAATTATAGTAACTTTTAAGATCTATTAACGATAAAAAGTTTGGGATAAATGAATAACAATACCTATATTATGAAACTAGTTCAAAATGATCATGATTACTCACACATGATATTAAAAGTATACAATAAAATTAATAATATACATATAAAAAATAATTATAAATAAATTTTAATGTTTTATTTCCATTTATTATTTTAAAAAATCAATTATCATCATTAATAACAACTTATTTGGTAAAAAATGTTCTAAAATAAAAGTATAACATTGGTAATAATAACTCTCATTATTACCAGCGAATCGTTTCATTCTTGTCCATATTTTCCTTCCCACAAATTTTATTATATAATTTTTTGAAATATAATATTTATTACATTATATTATTCTCAAAATTAACTTTTATGATATTTAAAATGAAAATATTAAACTGTTTTTTTGAATTAGGTTTTTGAATAAATGAATTTTGAAATACTAAAAAAGGTTTTCCATCCTTTAAAAATAAAATGTATTTTCATTCATCCCACATTTCATTTGATAATATTTATTATTTTTAAATGATCCATTATTGAAGTTTATTTTCCAAAAATGATGTTTTTTCCAAATTTCTCACATCACATTCTTTTTTAAAAAAAACTTTTTAAATCCACTGACAACATCATCATTTTGTGAATATGTTGAAAAGATTTTATAAAATATCTTTCTAATATTTTCTATGAGAACACATATGTTTTCACATTTATTGATTTAGATGAGATTTTATCTCAATTTTTAATGGTTTATAAAATGAATTATTTTCCTCCTAGTTTTATGAAATATTTAATTCAAAAAAAACAAAAGATCAAGGATGTTTCTTATTTTAAAAATTATTTTTTCTAAAATTCCCAAAAAGTGTTTTCATTTAATTCATTATCCACTAATATATCAAATTCTTGATTGATGATATTTATTAAATTATACCATCAAAATCATTTCATCTGATGTATTATTAAATTTTCTTTTTTATCATAGAAATGACATATGGTTGCCTTTGTCATTAATAGTAATTTGAAGGTTTGTAAACATGATTTTTGTTCCAATTACTCTCTATTATGAATACCTTTTCTTCCATTTATTTTATTAAACAGTGTTAAATTATATTTTATTCATTAAGTTACATGGAAAATAATTAACTTAACTATATACCCTTTTTCTATATGATATAAATACTTTATGCTTTATCTTGATTGAATGGTATTTACCTAAACACATACATGATGTTATTTGACACCCATTTATTTACATTAGGATAATAATTTTTTATTATTAATGGATTTATTAATGATCTACTATGGGAATTTTCACGACCTGACCCGTACTGGTGCTCGAACCACAACTAACTAAAGCCCACCTCTAAAGGATAGGGGTGGCGACTTGTGCAGAAAGAAAAAAACATGGGAGGCCTTTACCTAAGTACATGTACACACAAAGAGAGAAAAATTGATGCAAAGTGTAGAGGGTGAAAATTAAAAGATGAACCTCCTCTAAAATTAAACACAATTATGCATGGACAACTGAAATAGTATGAGTACAGTAATGTAAAAAAAGAAAGTAAAAGGGAAAAAATACACTCCCAACTAGTAAAGTGTCCCAACATAACAGAAAACATAAAAGTTAATGAGGAATCCCTACTCCGGGAATCCAAATAGTGACCACCTCATGCGGTACAGGTGCATGTGATCCTGAGCTCCCTGACATCCCAATCAAGAATGTCCCTCATTTAGAAAAATAATGATATGTACGGACAATCCCCATGTAGGGGTGAGTATAAACATACTCAGTAGTATTCCCTAAAAAGTAGGGGGAGTAGTAATAGATACAATAGGAAGGTAAGTACAGAAGATAGAACAATGTAGAGTAAACGAGTGCAGCTCAACACAACAAGGATGTGAAGTAAGCTAATCCAAACACAAGGATATAGAGGTGGTGATAAGGTGAAAATATCATCGAGTCTTCACTGCCGATAATATGGGAGTATACTCATCCATCCATGAGAATATAGAAACAGAAATCAAGTGGCATACCCCCCGCGTCTTCGCCTCTCTTGGAAAGAGAGTAACCAGAACCCAAGGAGTGGGAACTGCAATAGGGTGTAAATATATATATATATATATATATATTCTCAAACTAAATAATCCCAAATGAGAGTGATTAAGGGGATCTCCATATCAATGCTCAACATAGGTAAATAATCATCAATAGTTCCAGGAGTAACCAGCATCAATGTCCAATGTCACTACGTCTGCCCTGAACTACAAATCAAAGGGGTTCAAACACCATACCATGATACTATCTGTTTTCAATGGTTCTATATTTTCCTCATGGTTATGGGTCACATCACTGGGATGCATCTTGGTGGGGAAATCACCCCTCATACTTGTGAGTCCATAGTTACCCCAAGACATTACTCATGGCTGATCCATAGTAAATATGTCTTCTCAAGTCGAGGAACCATGCCCAGTCAGGCTATAGGGTGCCACTCAAGATTTTTTTAGGACCCATTCCCAGCCCGAATGGAGGGTTCCAATCTTGTAGGTCGAGGATCCATGCTTATCCTATATGGTGGTGTCACACTAGTAGGTCAATGACCCATTCCTAGGATGGCTAGAAGGTGCCACTCGAACGTCCCTGATATCATAACCTGATCATTGCGGCCATCGAACACCACCCGAGGATGTGTCGATTTCATAAAACCTTGCATCATAATCGGGATGACAAAATGGAGGCCACCATCGCGTTCTATGGGGAAAAACATACAGGATAGGCTATGTATTCTCTTAAAATGTAAAACCGGTAAAAAGAGAGTTTTTCACCCCAAGATTCCCAAACGAGTCGAAGTGAGGCCTACATCTCGACCCTTAATTTTAAATTCTAAATTTTACCTCAAAAGGACCATCTCAATGAGAGGGTCAGGATTCTTCGTATAGCACATCAAACAGATCCCCAGTTTACATGTTAAGGGCTTTTGAACCCACACAGAAGGGTATCTGGGGTTGGTGGACCGACTCACAGTCATTCCAGCCCATGGTCGATGACCCAATAGTCAACCAGCCAACCATCCCCATGTTGTGGAAACTACTGCGGTGATCGACTATCAACTAACCTTGAGTTGACCTAGTATCAGACCCAGGCCCAACCCATTTTTTGGTTCCCACTGTCACAACCCGACCTCGGGGCCCGTGCCGTGACTACCCCAAGCCCGCCTTCCATAGGCCAGGGGCTGGCGACTAGCACCAAGGCGTAAAATCCTGGTAAACAGGGAAGGCATTGCCTTTAGAAGTAACAACCACCTCAGAGTCAGCAAGCGGAAAGTAACTACAAGTGCAGAAAAGTAAAGGGGGGCCGGAATACAAGCCCAACTGAAAGTACAACTGAAAAGTAAAGAACAGCAACTGAAGAAAAGACGGCAGCCTCGTGTTGTCCACTGGCAATCCCACCTGAAGGGTGGGTACAGATAGCCTCCAGGCTCCTCGGGTCCCACGTCCGCTCCGAGCACGTCCCGCCCAGTGGTCCACCTCCAGGTACCGTCCTGCTCCACGCCCCAACCGTGATCAGCGTTGTCCGTCGTCTGCAACCAACACAACAAGGTGCAGGCATAGCCCGTGCAGGGGTGAGTATAAGCTACTCAGTAAGGACCCCGAGACCCCCGAAGGTCTCCCGAAATCCACCAAGGATATAGCACAAAAGAAAGATGCAATCACGAAGTAACATCTGACTCGACTTAGGTATATGCCCATACATATACCTAAGTCCCCAATTCCAGCTCTGCTCACGAGCTCAAGAACAACTCAATCCACGCAGGAGCGCAAGACTCAAATCCACAAGGAGAGTAAACAGTAAATCCACATAGGATAGTTCAACACAATCCACAAAGGAGAGTAACATAAGATTCAGCTCAACCAGGTATACTTTTTCAGATGACGTCAAAGATGATCACTGATCCATCTAAGTCGTCGGACCCACGAAGGATCGATAGGTACTAACCCCCGCAAAAGACCCACACAGGATCGGGCTCACACAGAACCTGTAGGCAGTGGCTCACACAGAACCGGTAGTAAGGACCCACATAGGATCGGGCTCACACAGAACCTGTAGCACTGATCCACGTAGGATCGCTGAGTGCAGTAGTCGACGCAGTCCACTGAGGATCTCTGCACAGTCGTCGCCGCAGTCCACGGAGGATTTCTGCTCTGCCGTCGTCGCAGTCCACGGAGGATCTCTGCTCTGCCGTCGTCGCAGTCCACGGAGGATCTCTGCTCTGTCGTCGAAGTCACAGTCAGCGCTAGGGTTCCCGCACACAGCGAGCTCATTTTAGGAGGGTCCGCTCCACGAGCCGAGAGGCTGATACATCAACTGACACGTAGTCCGAAGTTGATGTATCCAAAAGTTCCGTATCGACAACAGGATCTCAGCGCAACAGACGGCGCGTCAATCGGACGACCGGTCTGAGAGTTATTGGCATTTCCGTCCCAGGGGCCCGGTTGGTTTTTAGGGCAAAACCAACCCGACCGTACTCCGCCTGTGTCCAATCCTCGGGCAGAGTATGCCAAAAGTTCCGTCTCACTTAGAGGAAACTACCACAGCTGACGGTACGTCGATCGGACGTCCGTAGCTCAAGTTATGAGCGTTTCCGCTCCGAGGGCCCGGTTGGTTTCGTGTACGAACCAACCCGGCCGAATCCAAAGTCTTCCGAAACCTTGAGTGTAATATACCGAAACGACCGTGTCGATCCAAGAATCGTGTATCCGCTGACGGTTCGTCAATCGGAGGTCTCAGGCCCAAGATATGGGCAAAAGACAGAAGAAGGCCCGAAAACGGGGGTTCTGGGCCCGGGGCGACCCGGCCCGAACCCCCCCTGGGTCGGCCGAACCGGGTCGACCCAAACCGGGTCGGTCCGGCCTGGGCGCGGCCCGACCGACCGGACCGGCCGGCTCGGCTTCGGCCGAGCGGCCGAAGAAGCCGCCGCGGGTTTGACCCGCGGCTTGGAGAAACACGGCCCGCGCGGGCCGCGTGCTGGGTGGCCGGACCGCGGACGCGGTCCGGAGGTTCGCCGCCGCCGCGGCTCGACCGCGGCGGAATTTCCGGCGGCGCGCCGGGCGCCGCCGCCGCCGCCTTCCGCGGGCCGCCGGAGTCGCTCCGGTGGCCCGTTTTGCCTCCCGTCTGCGCCATTGCTCCTCCCGGGGGCCGATCTTCACTGCGGGATCAACGGATCGCCCTTGCCGCACGGTTCGTCGTCGTCCGCCAAATCCGCAAAACAAAAGATCGGCGGAGGGTTGCCGGGTCTTGTTCGTTAGATCCGCACCCTCCGCGTTAGTCATAAACTCAACGGGAGGAAAAGAAAATAATCAACAACAATTTTAAATAAATTAAAATTGTTCGGAGATCAGGTTCTTTACTTTAAAAGAATAAACACGGGAAAGAATCATCGAGAAAAAAATAAACCCCTACCTTTTCGTCGTCGTCGGACGAGAGGTCGTCGCGGAATCGCTCGTCGCGGAAGAGACGTTCGTCGCACCGCGGGAAAAACGTCGCGCCGACGATCTCCGGATCTAGAACAAACGGATTTAATTAATTAAATCCGTTGTTATTGAAATTAAAAAAAAGGAGAAATAAACGATCTGATTCTCACCTTAGTTGCCGAACGAGGATCGGCCGCGGAAGAAGAGGCGTCGCCGAAGAACGTCGCGGGTAAAGCTCGTCGACGTCGCAGATCACGGTGTGCGTCGTCGAATTCCGGTCGCCGGCGTTCTTCGCGTTCTTCGCGTTCTTCGCGTTCTTCGCGTTCTTCGCGGAGAGGGTGGAGGCTCAGAGGAATTGCACAACAAAAGAAATCCTCCAAAATAGACAAGTTTGTCTATTTTATTATTTTGCTAACAAACGCAAAACGCGTAAGTAACGACCCATTAAATTCGTTGAATTAATTCAACGAATGAAACAGCCCATTTAATTCACGAAATAAACCGCCCAATTAAATGGTCTGTTAAGAAATTAAAGAAAACGCGTCGGTTGACTTTTCAGTTACTTTGACGGGTTTTCGCGGGTGCGTTACTTAGCGAAAGAAACGGCGGGGCTCGTGCGGGCCCCACCTCACAAATATCCTAACAAGGGGTAGGATATTTCCGGATAGCACCCTATCCGCTTTAACTCAGTTCAAGTGGCTTCCAAGTGACTTCCAAGCAGCTTAAGTGAAATAAAATAAAGTTGTCGCACAAACTTTATTTTATTTCTGACTTAAAGACCCAAAATTTAAAAACCACGTCTGAGCAAACGCAACTCCGGAAGAGGCGTTTCTAAGCAAATACCGGCGCTGCGATTTCATCGGTGCCCTCAGAATTCGATTCCGGGCACCGGTTCAAAAGATAGAAAAACCCGCTCGTCCGTTCACTGAACGTACCCGAGTCAAACTTCGGAAATTGATTCCGGGCACACCGGGCCTCGGAATCAGGTGTCGTCTGAAGCTGCGCTCTTGTAAAATTCCAAAGAAAATTAAGAAAAAAATTTCCTTGAAATTTGCGGGTCTTTACACCCACCCATCAGGTCGGACCCAGCGCAGCCCATCGGGGTTGGGTCGGACCTCTTAGTTGGGTTGTCCCATGGCGGCATGGCCCGCGCACCAACATGGGTTCAGCTTACGGTCTGGTCACCGACCATGGGAAAGGTGGCGTCGGTCACTTCATGGGGTAGTATGGCATGACCCTCCCTGTCCAGTATCTATACCAAGTGGCCCTTCTGATAATTTATTCACTACAACGGCCTCAGATCATTGCTCCAACAGTTATCTTATGCACCTGAAAGTTATCAGCGGAAATCTCAAAGAACAGACCAATAATGATAATTTAAACCCATATCAATGGTCTTTTTTATGATTCCATCGATGATTTAGAAATTATAAAAGAAGAAATAAAGAAAGAAAATCAATATTTGTAGAATAAATTTAACTGAAACTCAAAAACATGATAAATCCTACCTCAATCTGGAAGTTCGTTGTTGGTGATGTTTCTACAGTGCTCCTACTTCGATCCGCTAAAGATTTGGTGGAGTTTAGTCATTATTCCGATGAAGAACGATGTTTTTTGGGTAGAGAAAGGGATAGAGATAGAGATAGAGAGAACATAGGTTTTTAGATCGAGAGATAGGTTTGAGTTTAACCTTAATCTGAATTGGTTAACCCTATTTATAGTTTCCCCGCTCAGCGTGGAAAATTGAAACCATAGTGCCCTCTAATTTTATGTCACACATAGGTAAAACACCCCATTATTATATCAACGGAGGTCTTAGATTCCCAATACAAGCCTTCATTTTAATTTAATTTAGTATGAAATCAAGGGTAAAAAAATTATGTATAATTACAATTCTACCCCAGAATAGTGTTTTCCATAAGGGTCTCGCGCCAATGAGGGTTGTGTTCCAACTAGGGTAAACACCACGTTTCAGACAAATTGTGGCCTCCAATTTTTGATCTGAGCTACCATTTATGAGTTATCCTATTTCTGTTCTATGCATAGTAAAAATAAATTTAATATTTTTTATAAAAATCCACTACTGGAAATGGGGTCTATCCCCACGCACCTATTCCCACGGTTCTTTAAACCGTGGGGATAGTATGTTTTTTTGCTGTTTATACCCACGGTTTTACTAAAACCATGGGTATTAATTTTTTTTTCGAGCCCTTGTATCGGGCTCCTCCTCAATCTCTCCTCAAATCCGCGACGCATCGAGCTCTACCCTACCTCCCCAAGCCGCGACGCCGCTCCCCGACCACTGACTCCCGACCCTCCCCTCTCCTCTCCGACTCCCCTCCCCGGCCTCTGACTCCCCTCCCCGGCCTCCAACCCCGGGCTCCGACTCCCGGCTCCGCCTCCCGGCTCCCGACTCGCGGCTCCCGACTCGCGGCTCCCGACTCGCGGCTCCCGACTCGCAGCTCCCGATTCGCGGCTCCCGGCTCCCGACTCCCGGCTCCCGACTCCCGGCTCGGCCTCCCGGCTCACGACCTGGACCTCCCGGCCTTCTCAGTAGTGATTTTTTTTATGCTGGAGTCCCAGATTTCCTGGTAATTTCTTAGTCTTGGTTGATTTCCCATAATTTCATCATATTACCTCTTGATAATCAATTAGTGTTGTAGTCAAAGGTAGCAGTTGATGCATTCATAGGTTAATGGAGTGGTTTGATTCTAAATTTTTTTAAGCAATTTCATTTTTTTATGATGGAATACTAAAAGATGAATGATATAAATATCCTGATTATCAAACCCAGTGAGAATATTTCCCCAAATTAATTTAGCATTGATAATCCTAAGATGCACTATTTTGGCCTTAAAATAGTATATATGAAGGTATGTACATACACATGTTGAGCAGTTCCGGGTGGTTGTTTATAAATCTATCAAGTTTCAGGTGTTGGCTTGGTTCCTCTTTGAGGAAGGGTACCCTTCCAATTCCTCAAATTTATTAATGCATTAATTAGTTTCTTACCACACTTTTTCTTTGTTTTTAGTTAATGCAGTGAATACATTAGATTAAATTCCTCTTAATCTTGAATTTAGTATGTTTCATGATTTAAGAGTTAAAGGTAATAAATGATTGTTTCATAAGAAATATCATGTTTATATATTAAAACCCCTCCAAAGGAGGTGCGCTGTCTTCATGTTAAAAAACAATTATTAGACTTTTAGGATTTATTGTCTTGTTGTACTGATATTTCTTTATGAATTGATGTTATGTTTGAATTATGTCATATATGACCCCTAATGGAATTAAAAAAACTAAGTTTTCCTTTTTAAATGATTAAATAACCAAGGAACCGTTTAAGTTCTTTGACCGGTTTTTATATTGGAATTACCCATGTAGAATTGTTTCCCATAATTTTCATTTTAGTATGTTGACATGTTTGAGCCACCATTCGGTGAGCCTTAGATTTAAATTTCTAAGGGTATGATTTTCTATATTAAATGGCTTGAATTATCTTTTGAATTTCAGAATGGAAATTGCCCTGTATGCACAGCATTTAACCCGCCTAATGTAAGTGCTTCAATGTAATAATTAAATGTGAAATAGAAATTGTAAAGTATACTAAGTACATGAATCAGCCGTATTAGATGTAATTGAAAAATATGTTGCGTATTCATAGAACCCCTTACCATGTTAATGGAAGGTACCAGAGTGAACCTTGATTATTGAAAATGCCTTAAATGGATTAAATGAGTGGTTTCAAGCTACATGGCCTTGTCACACTAATGAAAGTCTAGGGTTGAACAAAATTGACTTATTGATTAATTATTACTTGATTAAAGGGTTTCATGCTACTTGGCCTTGTCACACTAATCAAAGGAAAGGCTTGAACCAAATGGAATATTATATGAATTCAATATCAAAGTAGGTGTGGCCTGACTCAAGCTCACCTTGGATACTTGAGAGAAAGCCTTGAGCACTCAAGGACCCTATTCTGAATTCAAGGATACAACTTTCTTAGGTTGAGACCTACATAGAACCTGATCCTTGTCTAACTTTAGATGCCTGGTATGACACCATATAATCCCTCATGTATTACAACAAGATTCCTTAGATACACTCCTTGGTTCCAGAATTGACAAGTAGGTGCCATGGTTAAATCCTAGCCCAATCTTTTCTTAGACCCATTTTACCTTGGATGAACTTCTTAGACTAGATAGTCCTCTTATTGTGGAATTAGTTGGACTGTTATCCTTGGATTACACTCTTACCCCATGTGAGGCTATAGTTATTACTAAGTTGTTGACACTTGAGGTCTATGTTTCCTTGGTTATAACCTTGGAACTTCATTATTAAATATCATTACATGTTTTCTTCTCACATCTTAGAACCTCAATATCTTTCTCATATAAATTATATTTAAACTGGATAAAATTGATTAATGAAATGGTTACACATTCTGACACCATTCAAAGGCTAAAGAAGGTATAACTGCTATGTGTCCCATAGGAACCTGTACGGGTGATGTTTATTTATCTCTCTATTATTATTCTATATACCAGTGAACTATATATTTTATACTGCACTATCTAGATTGGGCTGGACATCAGTGGTTCCATCCTATTATTATTTATATCTCACACACTACTCAGGCCGCTATTACATTGGGATACTCGAGTATACTTTCATTTTCTCAGGACCTTGGACCTTGCTTTTCAATGTATGCTTGTAACTAGAGTTAGGAGAAAAGGACTGAGTTGGATCTCGGGATGCTCAAGGAGATCGCCCATGGGGTTTTGTTGTGACTTTATTATTTTTTTATTTTATTGAAAATAATGATGTAATGTTTACTACTTTTAGATATGTATCATTACCATGTCATGAATTCATCTGTTGTTTAAACTACCATTGACCACTTTAATTCAGTTATAATAATATTTATCTTATGCTGCTTTGTCATTTATTTTCTACCTCTTTCATTGTTGATTGTTATTTATTCAATTTTACCACTGTGTATATGTGATAAGAGGGTATAGTCCCCACTATCACCTCTCGAGACCCTCACTACAAGTCAAAAACCTCTAACGTATGGGGAGACTCACCAGCCCCCCTGCCCTACACAACCTCTCCCCCTCCCTCTACTGCACCAGTCCCTCCCCCTCCCCCTTCCCTTGCACCAGCCCCTCCCTTAACCCCCTGCTGCAACAGGATAGGATGTATGGAAGTTTATATTGTTTACAACTCAAGCAGTAAATGATACAGTGATAATCACATTCTTCATGAGTTTGACTGGTATTTCTTATCATCATATTCAGGCTTTTTATTCTGCATTTTAATCTGCACTTTAGTATTTTATTTTCATGTAGTAATAACAAAATTTCTATATGACATTTCATTGCTTATGAGTCTTATATATTCATTAATAATAATTCATGGTTTTATTTGTTGCATGTACAGATTGTAGCAAATTAAAGTATGATTACCAATCAGTGGTTTGCCATTCGATCTTTATCAAGGTGAGCTGACAAATCTATGTGCCAATCTAACACGTCATTTGAGCTTATTCATGCATGACTCATCTATGTGAATTCTTCTTTGAGTTAAGAGTCTAGCTGAAACACACTTTAGATATTGGAATCATTGAACACACATGCATTCTGAATGTCCAATTTTTTTTTCCTGCTCGTTGGTCATTGGTTTTAATCTAGCTTCTTTCATTTGGTTGGCATTTCCGATCACTTTTGTGCTGAATATGTTTTCCATCTGTTGTTTGAACAGTTGAAACTGTTTGAATGGTTATGTATGTAGTATGTGGGTGTGTCTCGATACGTTCTGTTTGACCAAGTATATCCTATCCCCTTATCCCATGGATTTAAATTCTGCTTCCCTGGGTGATGCTGTTTGCACCCCCAAAGTGTCCCGGCTTTGGGATGATTTTTTTGAAGGACACCGACCCTTCACTGCCCCGAATAAAAAACTCCAAATCGACCACCTCTAACATTCATACAATATTCCACATAACCCCATAGGGTTGTATCCCATTTGATGTGGATAAAAAGGTGTTCTGTGGTTTCCACTTCCGGGGAGAGGCAACAATGGCAGTGTGACACAGTGCTAACGCCTCTACGCTGGATGTTCTCATCTGTCAGGAGTGCCCGATGCTGAATGCGCCAAGTTAGGATGTTGTGATTGGTTGGGATACCTTTGCACCACCGGTTTTCCGATATCTCGTCGTGTTCCGTTCGTTCATTCAAGGAGGAGCAGTAACCACTGCTCGAGAATTTTCCAGATGGAGAAGCTATGAAACAGCAGCTATCTGATTCGTCCACCAAAAAAATAATGTGAAATATTTGCCTCTTCTCGGGGATGATAATGGCTTCAATGAGGCCTCGATGGCAACTGGCCTCCCTGGAGGTCATGTTTAGAATAGGGCATCCCGGAAAGTGATGTTTGGTGCCTACCTATTTAACATTCCATCAGTTTATTTCCCCACTCCAATCACCCAGTGAGAATGCTCCTACAAAATGGAAAGATGAGACAACATTCATTTATCAAGGTTGGACAGGGTCCACCTCTTGCGCGGCCAATCTTCCCATTTAGCGCCTTATCTACTGAGCATAAACCTAGCCCAGAGAGAGGACCCTTTGATGATCTTCCACACAAGCCTTGCCTGCATGCCTTGCATGGTTTCCGTAACATTATGAAGACCGACACCACCCTCGTCAATTGGTTTTTTCATGCGGCTCCAGGAGGCCCAATGGCATCTCCCTAGCTAGTTGGAATCCCATAAGAAGGCCAACATGTTGTTTTTGATCGTAGATATTGTTCCCTTGGGTGTGATAACTGAGAAAATGTGCATGGGTAGTGGGGAGGGGGAGGGGGAGGGGGAGGGGGGCTGGGCAGGGGGGGAGGGGGGGAGGGGGAGGGGGGCTGGGCAGGGGGGAGGGGGGAGGGGGAGGGGGAGGGGGGCTGGGCAGTGGCCGGGCGGGGCAGGGGGGGAGGGGGGGCTGGGCAGGGGGGGGGGGCTGGGCAGTGGGAGGGGGGGAGGCGGGCTGGGCAGTGGGGAGGGTTGGGCAGTGGGGAGGGCAGTAGGGAGGGAGGGGGAGGGGCTGGGCAGTGGGAATCCTGCACTAATAACAAAATTTCTTTATGCAATTTCTTCTTTCATTTTTTCTACTTTTTTTCAGCATTTGTTTTAGTTCTATATGACATTTCATTGCTTATGAGTCTTATATATTCATTAATAATAATTCATGGTTTTATTTGTTGCATGTACAGATTGTAGCAAATTAAAGTATGATTAGCAATCAGTGGTTTGCCATTCGATCTTTATCAAGGTGAGCTGACAAATCTATGTGCCAATCTAACATGGCATTTGAGCTTATTCATGCATGACTCATCAATGTGAATTCTTCTTTGAGTTATGAGTCTAGCTGAAACGCACTTTAGATATTGGAATCATTGAACACACATGCATTCTGAATGTCCAATTTTTTTTTCCTGCTCGGTCATTGGTTTTAATCTAGCTTCTTTCATTTGGTTGGCATTTCCCATCACTTTTGTGCTGAATATGTTTTCCATCTATTTTTTGAACAGTTAAAACTGTTTGAATGGTTATGTATGTAGTATGTGGGTGTGTCTCGATACGTTCTGTTTGACCAAGTCTATCCTATCCCCTTATCTCCTTAGGATCCGAATTTGGTAAGTGTTTTCTCATAATGGAATTGAAATATTATGGTGTTCCCAGGAATAATCAGTTTTCTTCTTCTTTATATCACTTCATCTTTATTTGAGTAGTGGGGAGGGGTGCTGGGTAGTGGGGAGGGGGGGCTGGGCAGTGGGGAGGGGGGGGTGCTGGGCAGTGGGGAGGGGGGGGTGCTGGGCAGTGGGGAGGGGGGGGGCTGGGCAGTGGGGAGGGGGGGCTGGGCAGTGGGGAGGGGGGTGCTGGGGAGGGGGGGGGGTGCTGGGCAGTGGGGAGGGGTGCTGGGCAGTGGGGAGGGGGGGTGCTGGCAGGGGGCCAAGCAGGACGACACCTTGCGGCGGTCACGCCGCGGTCACGCCGCGGTCACGCCGCGGTCACGCCGCGGTCACGCCGCGGTCACGCCGCGGTCACGCCGTGATTTGGCCCTGCTCCAGGACGACACCCTGCGGCGGTTACTCCTCTTTAGAGAAACATTGAATGGTTAGCTCTATAATTTTTCGTATTTCCTCATTCCTAAACTATATCTCCTCTCAGCGCTGCCTCTCATCCATCTTTCCACAAAACGTGCATAGCAGGTGGTACAAAAGCTCAATTCAACTGAAAACATTGGTTTGGAATTGTCTGGCATATTTTATTCCTCTAGGTATTCCTACACATTTCTAGATCTCCAAACCTCACCGAATTAGGTATATCAGGGGTCATCCAATCCTCTATTCATCACAGATTAGCATTGATTTCTTTAAATCTTCTGAGAAAACATCCTCTCATGCTATCCATATCATCCTATTTGAAACTAAGTGGAAGATGTTGCCCCGCGGATGTCGCTGGACCGGGCCAACACACTGCGGTCACACTGCGGTCACGCCGCGGTCACGCCGCGGTCACGCCGCGGTCACGCCGCGGTCACGCCGCGGTCACGCCGCGATCACGCCGCGGTCACGCCGCGGTCACGCCGCGGTCACGCCGTGATTTGGCCCTGCTCCAGGACGACACCCTGCGGCGGTTACTCCTCCTTAGAGAAACATTGAATGGTTAGCTCTATAATTTTTCGTATTTCCTCATTCCTAAACTATATCTCCTCTCAGCGCTGCCTCTCATCCATCTTTCCACAAAACGTGCATAGCAGGTGGTACAAAAGCTCAATTCAACTGAAAACATTGGTTTGGAATTGTCTGGCATATTTTATTCCTCTAGGTATTCCTACACATTTCTAGATCTCCAAACCTCACCGAATTAGGTATATCAGGGGTCATCCAATCCTCTATTCATCACAGATTAGCATTCATTTCTTTAAATCTTCTGAGAAAACATCCTCTCATGCCATCCATATCATCCTATTTGAAACTAAGTGGAAGATGTTGCCCCGCGGATGTCGCTGGACCGGGCCAACACGCTGCGGTCACGCCGCGGTCACGCCGCGGTCACGCCGCGGTCACGCCGCGGTCACGCCGTGATTTGGCCCTGCTCCAGGACGACACCCTGCGGCGGTTACTCCTCCTTAGAGAAACATTGAATGGTTAGCTCTATAATTTTTCGTATTTCCTCATTCCTAAACTATATCTCCTCTCAGCACTGCCTCTCATCCATCTTTCCACAAAACGTGCATAGCAGGTGGTACAAAAGCTCAATTCAACTGAAAACATTGGTTTGGAATTGTCTGGCATATTTTATTCCTCTAGGTATTCCTACACATTTCTAGATCTCCAAACCTCACCGAATTAGGTATATCAGGGGTCATCCAATCCTCTATTCATCACAGATTAGCATTCATTTCTTTAAATCTTCTTAGAAAACATCCTCTCATGCCATCCATATCATCCTATTTGAAACTAAGTGGAAGATGTTGCCCCGGGGATGTCGCTGGACCGGGCCAACACGCTGCGGTCACGCTGCGGCCACGCCGCGGTCACGCCGCGGTCACGCCGCGGTCACGCCGCGGTCACTCCGCGGTCATGCCGCGGTCACGCCGCGGTCATGCCGTGGTCACGCCGCGGTCACGCCGCGGTCACGCCGCGGTCACGCCGCGATTTGGCCCTGCTCTAGGACGACACCCTGCGGCGGTTACTCCTCCTTAGAGAAACATTGAATGGTTAGCTCTATAATTTTTCGTATTTCCTCATTCCTAAACTATATCTCCTCTCAGCGCTGCCTCTCATCCATCTTTCCACAAAACGTGCATAGCAGGTGGTACAAAAGCTCAATTCAACTGAAAACATTGGTTTGGAATTGTCTGGCATATTTTATTCCTCTAGGTATTCCTACACATTTCTAGATCTCCAAACCTCACCGAATTAGGTATATCAGGGGTAATCCAATCCTCTATTCATCACAGATTAGCATTCATTTCTTTAAATCTTCTGAGAAAACATCCTTTCATGTTGTCCGAACCAGATCATCCTCATCCTCTGCACATGTCGTCTGAACCGGATCAGCCTGTTGTGATAGAAATTCAATGTCTGCTTTTGACTGAATTTCACACCAAACCAAGAGATAATAAATGAGTGAAACAATCAGACAAATGGTTTAGGTTCTTTTTCCTCTGCTCACTACACCTATGACTATAAAACTCTGGATGCCACTGGCACTGCTATAAAAACCAGAAAACTCTCCACTAATCTAAACGTCATTCATACCACTGGTTGTCCTATAAAAAATAGGAATCCTCATATTAGTCTAAAGTCTCTTTAGGCTAAGGCACAAACAAAACACACTAACATTGATAAACAAGGTACCTTGACACTGGAACCTATAAAACATACAAAAGGAAGCACAACCTCTGTACAAGACCCCACGCTAATGCAGGAACATTTTGAACCCATCGGGCAGAGGCCCCTTCCATTAGATCTGGACGCTATCAAGATGCAGAATATAGATGATTCAAAGGACCCAGGTACACCTACTCTTCATTCTATTAATTTAACTTTTGTTGGTGCTAAATCTGTAGATAATATGAACTATTATGAACAGCCTGTATCCCTGTTATCTAACCAAAATACCATTTCGTTGATGCTATATAACATGAACATTACAAACTCAATTAAGAATGCTTCAAGAAATGAACCAATAAAGAAGAACTCTGGCAGGGGGACAAGCAGGGGGCAGGGTGGGGGGGGGGCTGGCAGGGGGCAGGGGGGGCTGGCAGGGGGACAAGCAGGGGGCAGGGGGGGCTGGCAGGGGGACAAGCAGGGGGCAGGGGGGGCTGGCAGGGGGACAAGCAGGGGGCATGGGGGGGGGGGGGGCTGGCAGGGGGGCAAGCAGGGGGCCAGGGGGTGGGGGCTGGCAGGGGGGCAAGCGGGGGGCAGGGGGGGCTGGCAGGGGCAGGGGGGCTGGCAGGGGGACAAGCAGGGGGTGGCAGGGGGGCTGGCAGGGAGACAAGCAGGGGGGTGGCAGGGGGGGACTAGCAGGGGGTGGCAAGGGGGGACAAGCAGGGGGAGGGGTGTCCAGGCAGGGGGGACTGGTAGGGGGCAGGGGGGGCTGGCGGGGGGACTAGCAGGGGGGCAGGGGGGGCTGGCAGGGGGACAAGCAGGGGGCAGGGGGGGCTGGCATGGGGACAGGGGGGTGCTGGCTGGGGGACAGGGGGGGCTGGCAGGGGGGCTAGCAGGGGGCAGGGGGGGCTACAGGGGCAGGGGGGGTGTCCAGGCAGGGGGGACTGGTAGGGGGCAGGGGGGGCTGGCAGGGGGGGGGGGGGGGGGCTGGCGGGGGGCAGGGGGGGCTGGCAGGGGGCAGGGGGGGCTGGCAGGGGGCAGGGGGGGGCTAGCAGGGGGCAGGGGGGGAGGTAGTTGTTCATACTCAATTTTCAAAAACAAGTCATCTTCATTTGTGGATAACACAACCTGATCAATGAGGGTGGAATTAAGGTCAACTTCTAGAAGAACTCTAGCAAAATGCACATTATTCTAGCAAAATACCCATAATGTGCCTCCTCAGTTGCTCTATCCATTTTGATGGGAATGCCAATTGTAGATGTAATGTCAAATAATATCCTGGGGGGGGGGGGCTGGGTGCAGGTGGTACTGGGGGTGCAGGGGGGTGTCAAGGGTGGGGAGTGGGTTTGGGTTTGGGGGGGGGGGGGGGGGTCTGTCCATGGGGTGTCTAGGGGGTCCAGTGAGGGGGGGGGGGGCGTTTGTCCCTGGGGTGTCCAGGGTCTGGGGGGGGTCTGTCATGGGGAGTTTGGGTTTGGGGGGGGGGTCTGTCCTGGGGTGTCCACTTTTAGCATGAATTGATACCATTGCTGCATGCAACTTCCAGCTCTAAACCAGATCTGTTTTCAGCTCTAAAATATATGCTTTGTGAGCACACTTACCCCATGGATTGTGTCTCCACTTCTTTAGGTTTGTTCTCTTCTTCACAACCCAAAACACAACCTGTTTTTCCTTGGACAACTTTACCACCAAGGATTTTTCTTTTCACTATAGGTTGATTTTTCTTTCTCCAAATCACCTTGCTGCTTGGACAGTCCCTGCAAGCATTTTCAGTACATACCTTGCCTTGGGGCACCCCTTTCACATGAATCCTTCTAGTTTTAGGATCATGTGAGTTCTTCTCATGCTTCCAATCCCTTTTTGTGTCTTTCCAGGAGGTTTGTGCTTTAGAACTAGTCTTGGATTTTTTTTTACATTACTCTCAGCATAGGAGTTTTCTACATGTAGCCCCTGAAATCTGTTCCTCAAAGGAACATATTTGTCGTTGTATTCATGTTGATTTCTTCCATTAATCCCTACTGAATGCTTGTAGCCTGCAACTGTCGCGGATGAGGATTTTGTTGGATTGATGTTGCCCGATCCGGTTGGGCCGAATGCTTGTGGCCCGCAACTGTAGCAATGCTGACCGACAGGGGGGGTGTCCAGCAGGGGGGTTGTCCAGCAGAGGGAGGGGGTGTCCAGCAGGGGGGTGTCCAGCAGGGGGAAGGGGTGCTAAACATGGTCTGTAAATCTGATGTAGTTCAGTCTGTTCCTGTCTTATCTCATGCTGCTAAACATGTCAGAATTGGTGAATTGGTACCTGCTAAACCTGAATCTGGCAGTGCTGAATATGTTGTGGTTATCAGATCAGATAAACTTGGTTATCAGATCAGGGGGCAGGGGGACTAGCAGGGGACTGACAGGGGGCCTAGCAGGGGACTGACAGGGGGCCTAGCAGGGGGCAGGGGGGGGGGGGGGCTGGCAGGGGGACAAGTAGGGGGCAGGGGGGGCAGGGTGGGGGGGTGCTGGCAGGGGGGGGACAAGCAGGGGGCAGGGGGGGGCTGGCAGGGGGCGGGGGGGGGGGGGGGGGGGCTGGGTGGGGGGACAAGCAGGGGGCGGGGGGGGCTGGCAGGGGGACAAGCAGGGGGGCTGGCAGGGGGACAAGCAGGGGGGGCTGGCAGGGGACAAGCAGGTGGCAGGGGGGCTGGCAGGGGGACAAGCAGGGGGGCTGGCAGGGGGACAAGCAGGGGGGCTGGCAGGGGGACAAGCAGGGGGAAGGGGGGGGGGGGCTGGCAGGGGCAGGGGGGGCTGGTAGGGGGACAAGCAGGGGGAAGGGGGGGCTGGCAGGGGGACAAGCAGGGGGGAGGGGGGGCTGGCAGGGGGAAGGGGGGGGGGGCTGGCAGGGGGGCAAGCAGGGGGCAGGGGGGGCTGGCAGGGGCAGGGGGACAAGCGGGGGGGGGGGGGGGGGGGCTGGCAGGGGGACAAGCGGGGGGGGGGGGGGGGGCTGGCAGGGGGACAAGCGGGGGGGGCTGGCAGGGGGACAAGCAAGGGGCAGGGGGGGCTGGCAGGGGGACAAGTAGGTGGCAGGGGGGCTGGCAGGGGGACAAGCAGGTGGCAGGGGGGGCTGGCAGGGGGACAAGCAGGGGGGGCTGGCAGGGGGACAAGCAGGGGGCAGGGGGGGCTGGCAGGGGGGGCTGGCATGGGGACAGGGGGGTGCTGGCTGGGGGACAGGGGGGGGGGGATGGCAGGGGGGGCTAGCAGGGGCAGGGGGCAGGGGGGGTGTCCAGGCAGGGGGGACTGGTAGGGGGCAGGGGGGGCTGGCGGGGGGGGGGGGGGGGGCTGGCGGGGGGCAGGGGGGGCTGGCGGGGGGCAGGGGGGGGGCTGGCAGGGGGCAGGGGGGGCTCGCAGGGGGCAGGGGGGAGGTAGTTGTTCATACTCAATTTTCAAAAACAAGTCATCTTCATTTGTGGATAACACAACCCGATCAATGAGGGTGGAATTAAGGTCCACTTCTAGAAGAACTCTAGCAAAATGCACATTATTCTAGAAAAATACCCATAATGTGCCTCCTCAGGTGCTCTATCCATTTTGATGGGAATGCCAATTGTAGATGTAATGTCAAATAATATCCTGGGGGGGGGGGGGCTGGGTGCAGGTGGTACTGGGGGTGCAGGGGGGTGTCAAGGGTGGGGAGTGGGTTTGGGTTTGGGGGGGGGGTCTGTCCATGGGGTGTCTAGGGGGTCCAGTGAGGGGGGGGGGGCGTTTGTCCTGGGGTGTCCAGGGTCTGGGGGGGGTCTGTCCTGGGGGGTCTGGGTTTGGGGGGGGGTCTGTCCTGGGGTGTCCACTTTTAGCATGAATTGATACCATTGCTGCATGCAACTTCCAGCTCTAAACCAGATCTGTTTTCAGCTCTAAAATATATGCTTTGTGAGCACACTTACCCCATGGATTGTGTCTCCACTTCTTTAGGTTTGTTCTCTTCTTCACAACCCAAAACACAACCTGTTTTCCTTGGACAACTTTACCACCAAGGATTTTTCTTTTCACTATAGGTTGATTTTTCTTTCTCCAAATCACCTTGCTGCTTGGACTGTCCCTGCAAGCATTTTCAGTACATACCTTGCCTTGGGGCACCCCTTTCACATGAATCCTTCTAGTTTTAGGATCATGTGAGTTCTGGCAGGGGACAAGCAGGTGGAAGGGGGGGCTGGCAGGGGGACAAGCAGGGGGAAGGGGGGGGGGCTGGCAGGGGCAGGGGGGGCTGGTAGGGGGACAAGCAGGGGGAAGGGGGGGTGGGGCTGGCAGGGGGACAAGCAGGGGGGAGGGGGGGCTGGCAGGGGGAAGGGGGGGGGGGGCTGGCAGGGGGGCAAGCAGGGGGCAGGGGGGGCTGGCAGGGGCAGGGGGACAAGCAGGGGGGGCTGGCAGGGGGACAAGCGGGGGGGGGGGGGGGGGGGCTGGCAGGGGGACAAGCGGGGGGGGGCTGGCAGGGGGACAAGCAAGGGGCAGGGGGGGCTGGCAGGGGGACAAGAAGGTGGCAGGGGGGGCTGGCAGGGGGACAAGCAGGTGGCAGGGGGGGCTGGCAGGGGGACAAGCAGTGGGCAGGGGGGGCTGGCAGGGGGGCTGGCAGTGGGCAGGGGGTGGGAATACATATATACCCACGGTTCAAGTGAACCGTGGGTATATTCTGGAGCTGCAAAAACATATACCCACGGTTATAAAACCTTGGGAATACATATATACCCACGGTTCAAGTGAACCGTGGGTATATTCTGCAGCTGCAAAAAACTATACCCACGGTTATAAAACCGTGGGTATACATATATACCGGAGCTGCAAAAAACTATACCCACGGTTATAAAACCGTGGGTATACATATATACCTACGGTTCAATGAACCGTGGGTAATATAAAAATTTCTGGGTCTATACCCACGGTTTTTTAAAAACCGTGGGTATAGGGCTATTGCGACGGCATTCCAGCCCGCGGTTGGCGAAACCGTGGGTATACCCTATACCCACGGTTTCAAGGGCTATACCCACGGTTTCAAACCGTGGGTATAGGTGCAATTTCCAGTAGTGATCAATTTAGGGCACACCTGACCTCAGAATTGCACACTGTCTAAGAACCTAACTCTGGTAATATATATATATATATAAATATTTCAAAGTGATAAAATGTAAAAACTGGGTCCTTATATCATTCCCTCCTTCAATATTTTTGTCCCTAAAAAGAAATAACTAGGGAAATATCTTGATACTAAGCCCATATGTGGATCTCATGTTACCAAAAACTCTCATGCACATTTCTGTGCTTCCACAAGATACGAACTAGGGGAATGACCTGTCCACATAAGTTTTTCTCCTAATGATCATCAAGTGATCCCCTACAAACATATAGTAGATTTGTATTTCATCAATGAATACAACAATCAATCGGTCCAAGTGAGGCAAGAAGTCCTAGTTCATCAAAGCCTTGAATACGACAGGTGTGTTGGTCACACTGAAAGGCATCACTAAGAATTCATCATGATCGTAGCAACATCATAAGGACAATTTTAGAATATAGGCCTCACTAACCCATTACTGGTGGTAGCCAAATCATATATTGATCTTGTAGAACCACCTCACACCATGAAACTGGTCAAAGAGGTGATCGATCCTCGATAAGGGGTAATTGTTCTTTATCATGACCTAATTCAAGCGGCGATAATCTACACAGAGCTACAAACTACCATCAGAATTCTTCACAAACAGAATGGGAGCTGCCCAAGGGGACACATTTGTTCTAATGAAACCCTTATCATGAAGGTCCTCCAACTTCAAACTTATCTCCTGGAGCTCGGTGGGTGACATCCGGTATGTCGCAAAAGATATCGGGGTAGTCCCCTTTTTCAAATCGATACAGCTCTCCATCTGTCTCCTTGAATGTAGTCCAAGGAAATCTTCATGGAATAAATCCATGTAATCCTCTATAACTAAAGGAACCCCTGGTGCCTGAGGAGTATTTTACCCCAAGTTCCATGCTTGCAAATTGATGGGAAAATGATGTAGTCCCTTGTTCACAGCACTCGTATGCCCTGCTATGAGGCCTCATTCACCATGAAAGGTGAATCTCATCTCACCGGTGTGTAGACATATGAATTGCCTACAGTGATAGTCAATCTGGGATAAACTATAGAAAGCCATTCAATGCCAAAGATGAGGTCTTAAGGTTCCTTCATGATGACCAGTAGGTACTACATGAACATTTCTCCTCCAAATGAAAGCTCACACTATTGGTAGATAAAATATACAAAAAGTCACCTCCCATAGGAACCTCAAGACAAATCATTTATGATAGTGCCCTGTCTGGGTGTTAAAATCACATATCAGAAGTAACAAGATAAAAGAGTGGGTAGCCACTATGTCTACTAATACTGATGCAATGGTATAATAAACACAGAGCATATCTCATATCATCACATGTGGTGAAGGATCACCGACATCCATCACCTTAAACTCTTTTTGGTCCTAGCTGCTAACTCCCTAAGCCTATCATGGAACGTCTGGTGGGGGGACTCCTAACTTCATCCCCCACCCATTGGTCCTCCTGCTCATGCACCTCTATCGGCTCTACCTACCAAGGGACCACCCTGATCACAACACCGCATCTACCGTGGCGGTCCATCTCTTGCCTGCCTAGGATGGTCATCTTGTTAGGTCGGTAAATATCTCTCCATCTAACCTCTCCCATACCACGTAAAATACCTCTCCTCTCCAGGATTAACTATTTCTCTGTGTAGTCCTAGATCTACTAGACCATGTGGTCAAGGGTGATCCTGGGTAGGCCTCTTACATCACAGTCATGCTACCTCATGTATGTCACCTGCTATGGAAGTCTCATATATGAAGCGACCACTACCAGTCCTAGATAACTGGAATCCATCTTCCAGGAAGCTCTTCATCATGAGTTCTTGCTCTATCACCTCAACATTGTTAGGGATTTATATGGTCACTAAGCTCACATGGATCTCTTAGTAGAGACCATGTTCAAACATTTGGGCTTAGAAGTAACTATTGTGGATAATATAAATTGAGTAATGACTAATATTAGTGAAACTAGTTGTGTATGCATACATTTTCATATATATTTGCTTCAATTTTAGAAGCTTCTAAATCCTGGTGGCACGTAAGCTCAGGGGGATGTACTCCTTACGAAACAGCTGGTGAAACACATCCCATGAGAGTGTTCTCTCATCAGGCATCTGGGTAACTAAACTCCACAAGTGCTTGAACAATCCAACAAAAAATCTAGCTTCCAATGACACCATATGGTATTCCATTGGCTGTACTAGCCTAAAATAACAAACCACTAACTCAAACCAGTCCAATCCTACCAGAGGGTCTGACTCCCACGAAACCTCAATGGCCTATGGCATTGGAACTCGTGAACTGCATTCAGCCTACGCTCATCCTCTACCATAGTTTTCAGTACTAGATACTTCTCCACATGTGTAGGTACTATTTTTGTCCACCTAGAGGAAAGATATCATGTGATGGCCCCTAAACTGATGCATCATCACTCACTAGGTTGTCGGCACGATCAAGAGAGGGTAAACTGGATGGCTATCTTCACAGAGGCATCCTGAAAATTATCATGGAGTACCATAGTCAGATGAGCATATATATATATATATATATATATATATATATATATTAATAACAATAATAAATAGGATCATACTCAACAAGGTTAGTCAAAGACTCGATCCTATATGATGCATGTACCACTAATCCCTACAACATGTGCCTTTGCATGCCGAGTAGACAAGCAGGTAATCAAGGTCCTGATGTATGGCTATGTCGGCCACCACACCATCACTAGACTCCCTGGCCTGAGAGACACTCTCGAGACACGTCAAAACTATTTACCTATACCAAACCAATCCTCTTAAGTGTTAATATCTGAACAACTTCTCAATTAATGAACTTACTATGATACCACTTTTTCACTACCCGACCCGTACGAGGGATTGAACTGCAACTACCCCAAACTCAAATCCATAGGACAGAGGGTGTAGACTAGCACTGAAAGAACAAAAAACATGGGGTGGCCTTTTTTTAATTACTTGTACAAACACACACATCCAAGTCAATTCAAGGTGAAGAGGGAGAATATAAATTAAGCAACCTGATGTAAAAGTAAACTCAAGCTTGCATGGGCCACTAAAACGGTACTAGTAAAGTAATGTAAACAGAAAGGAAAAGGGTAAAATACATTTCCAACCAGTATAATTTCCCTATGTGATAGAAATCTAAAAATATATTGAGGAATCCATGCTCTGGTAATCTAGACTATGACCACCACACACGGTCCTGGCACGTGTGATCCTGAGCTCCCTAAAGTCCCAATAAAACATGATCTTCGTCGGCATAAAGAATGATATGGGTAGGAAAATCCCATGCAAGGGTGATTATACACATACATAGTAGGACGCCCTGAAATGGATGGGGATTAGTAAGAGATACAGTAGGAAAAGAAGTACAATATATAGAAGAAATCACATTAAACGAATGCATCTCAACCCAACAAGGATGTCAAGTATTCTCATTCAAAAACAAGGATCTTGAGATGGTGACATGGTTAAATTATCCTCTAATCATCACTACCTATATTAGGAGATTATACTCTAACCATGATAATATAGACACAGAAATCATGTGGAATACTCTGCATGTCTTCACCTCTCTTAGAAGGAGAGTAAACAGAACCTAAGCAGTGGGAACTGCAATAGGGTGTAAATATAAATATATATTCTCAAACCAAAGAAACCCAAATGAGAGAGAGTAAGGTTATATCCATCTCAAATATTATCCCAGGTAAAGAGTCTCCAATAATTATAGTAGTAACAACCATCGATGCCAAATGTCTGTACATATGCCCTAAACTACAAGTCAAAAGGGCTCAATCACCACACCTAGATACTATCCACTTTGGACAAGTCTATCTCGTCTGCATGGTTTTATGTCACATAACAAGGACGCATCTTAGTGGGGAAAACACCCCTTTTACTTTTGAGTACAAGGTTACGCCAAAAAATGTCTCATCATTTCTCCATTGTAAATAAGTCATCTCAAGTCGAGGACCCATGCTCGGCCTGGTTGGAGGGTGCCACTCTAGAGTCATCTGGAAACCATGCCCAGCCTGGCTAGAGGGTTCCACTCTAGTAGGTTGAGGACCCATGCCCATCCCATCTGAAGGGTTCCACTCTAGTAGGTCGAGGACCCATGCACATCCCAACTATTGGGTGCCACTCAGAAGGCCCTAATATCATCGTATGATCAATCCTTCCATCGAACACCGCTTGAGGATTCTTAGTGTTTGTAACACCTTGCTTCACAATTAGGATGTATAAATTGAGGCCACTATCAACTTCTATGTGAAAAAACACCCATGATATGAGACGTATTTTCCCAAAATTGACAACTGGAGAAAAGGGCGCTTTTCACCGCAAAAACTGAATGGGTCAAAGGGGGGACCACATCCTGACCCCGAATTTCAAATTTCCAATTTTACTTTAAAGAATCGTCTTGATGAGAGGGTCACACTGCATTAGAAGACATGTCAAATAGACACTCGGTTTAAAATTTATAGGCTTTTGAATCCGTAGAAGAGCGTCTTGGGGGTCGGTGGATAGACGCGTGGTTGGTCAACATACTGTGGCAGTCAACCGTCAGTCGAACCTAGGTCGACTCGGGATTTGACCCAGTTCATTGGGTCTAACCTGCTAGGTCAGGGATGACCCAATTATCTAGCCTAACCCACTAGGGTCGGGGCTGAATATTGGAAGCACGTCCCACTCACCGACACGGGTCTGGCCCCTATGCCGATGCGGTTCCGGCCCACGCACTGATGCGACTCCAACCTGTGAGCCGACATGGGTCATGCCCGCATGTCGAAGTAGCTCTGGTCTGCGGTTCGGTCGTCTTCCACATCAACACCGTCGATCGGCCATGGGAGTGGCGTCGCTGGTTGCCGCCTCGGGTCATGTTGTGCGACCCCGCCCGACCAACATGTGGGCCACATGTCGTGGTACAACCACTGCCGCAGTGCCAACGTTTCTTTTTTGAATGTCAAGCTTGATCTTCTCACCCAATTGTGATTCTTTGTATTGATTGAGGACCCCTGCAATGATTCCTTCTCTGTAACAACCTCAAATCTTCGATCCATCAGTGATCTTACACACCCAAAAATTTTCATCAGAAAACAAAAAGAATAGACCAAGAATGACAATTCAAACACATATTGATGCTCATGTTCATTTTTACATCGATGATATAGAAATTATATTATGTAGAACAAAGAAACGGAATAGATATTTGAATAATAAATTTAATCAGAGAACAAAAATGTGGTAAATCCTACCCCGATCATATCATTCATTGTAGGTGATGCATCCATGATGCTCCTATTTCGATCCATCGAAGATTTGGTGGAATCTGCTCCCCGTTCTCGTAATGAACGACAAAGAACGATTAGAACGAGAGTGACAAATATTAGGTTTCTTGATATAGAGATAGAGATACATTAGGGTTTAACCCAAATTTGAATCACTTAATCCAATTTATAAGGATCCCTCTTGATGCGGAAAATCAAAACTGTCACGCACACCCATTTTATTATGTTCCTAAAAAAACCCAATTTTGAACTCAATGGAGGTCTTGTATTTTCTATATGATCCTCCATTTGAAATTTATTTATCATAAAATCAGGTGTAAAATAATTATGTTTAATTATGATTCTTCTCCTAGATATCATTTTCCATAGGAGTCTCACGCCGATGAAAGTTATGTCCCTCCTAGGGAAAATTCAATGATCTGGAATCAACAATTGCCTTTGATTTCTGATATTAGCTACCTTTTTAAAGTTATCTCATTTTCGTTGTGTGCATAGTAAAAATATACTTAATTTGTTTCATAAAAATTAATTTTGGGCACATCAGGACTCATAATTTCATGTTGTCTGAGCACCTAACTCTGAAAAAATATATATATATATATATTTCAATGTGTTACAAGGTAAAAACATGGTTTCTATTAGAATCTAATTTGAAAATTATATTAAATCCATTTTAGTTTCATGGTTTCCTAGTGATATTTTGAAATATTGACATCCAGTGACACTTATATGTATGGATTAAGGTCGGTTGGGGTCCTATATCACCCTCCAATGAATTTGTAAATGTTTTATATATCCTGAGATCATGTCTCATGAGACTTGATAGATATTATCAAAAACTAAAGTTTAAGACCTCTTGTATATACTGTTAAATTAATTTTGAGAATTCTTGTATATACTCACAAAGTAAAGGGTGAGCCTTCTTATATATACTCAAATAAAAGGTGGATCTTATTATATATTCTCAAAAACTAAAGCATGTATCATCTTAGATATGCATACAATATAATGATACCCTATACTTATGTTAAAGCCTTATTATTATTCTTATGACTAAGTTATCCTCTAACATCTCATGTTCATTGACTCATATTTCATAACTCTTTTATTAATTTCTTTTTTTATTCTAATTTTTATTCCATGGATCATGGTTTACGATCTACACATTTTTGGGTATGATTTTCTTTTATATATTGATTATTACCATATTCTAAACTTATGCACAATTATGATCTTCGATTGTGATCTCTTATGTTTACCATTTATGAGAATATGATCTAACCCCTTCTAATATTTACATTTTCCATAGTTATAAGAAAAGTAATATATATGATGTGCCAAGAAGATTATTTGGTGTGGATATTCTATCGGAAATTTTGAAGATTTTTTTGGTTAATAAGTTTTTTAAATAGTGGAAAAATTTCAATTTGGTGGAAAAAAATGTTTTTTTATTAGTTAATATTTTTTCATAATTCTCTAAAACTGGGAACCTATATGTTCATTGGAATGTATTGTAATGAAATATATTTTTTACATTATTTAGTAGATATGCTCACATCTATGGGTTGTCATATAATGAATCCATATAGGCTCTTCATTATAAGAATAGTTAGGTTCCAACTCTATTCACATGCATCAGATCTAGAATGAGTTTCTTAATAATGAAACCTAGAAGATATCAAGTTCATTGGAGTGGTTAGGTGGAATATCCAATAGGTAATCCACAAATCCAAAATTATCTAGAGTTTCAAATGGACCAATATACATAGGGATTAACTTAGCCTTTTTACCTGATCTTATAAATCTATTCTGTGGAGACCCTATAAAGAATGCATGATCCCCCACATGAAATTTCAAGTACTTACTTTTCTTATCAGCAATGATATTTTATCTAAATTCAGATAATTTGATATTATTTTTAATATAACTTACATTCATCATTGTATCCTCAATAATTTTTGTCCCTACTATCTTAATTTCTCTAACTTCATCAAAATAAGTTGGAGTATAACATCTCTTCTCATACAATACTTCATATTGTTCCTTTTGGATTATATAAGAGAAGATATTATTGTATTAAAATTCCAAAAATGGAAGATATTAATCCCATATACCTTTATAGTCATGTGATAATCATCCCATCAGGACATCCTTTCTCTAAATTTCTATTTTAGACTACTCATCTATTTAGGGATGATTGCAAGTGGACAAATGTATCTCAACACTAATAGGATCCTAAGGACTACTCAAAATTCTCAATGTAAATTTAGGGTCAATATTAGATACAATTGATAGAAGTGAACCATGAATTCACCAAATTTCATTAACAAGGATTCACTCAAAGAACTCAAGGGGGAAAATATTCCCTTACCTCTAGGAAATGTGGAGGCATTGTAAGGAGATCAATAAGGAAACTTTTAGTATCATATTTGATTAGAGTCTTCCAAAGTCAACTGTAAATGTTCATGATAAGGCTGTCCCAAATTCATAACTATAGAGTCCAAACACTTTTACACATATTATTAATTTATCTTAAGTAAAATATTTCATTAAATACAAACCAAGGATTAAAATTCATGGTTTATTTAGAAAACATCTCATATAATAAGACAACATGAAACATGAACAAAAAATATTTTTATTAATATATATAATGAACTAATACCTCCAATTATGCTCCTATAAGGTCATAGGATAAATTTGGGAATACATAGAAAAAATAGGTGACCTAAAAATCCTATTAATGGAGTAAACATGGAATTGAATAATAGATCATGAGTCAAAAGGCCCAACATGATAATATAAAATGTATGGATCATGAATAAACATATGGTGGAATAACATATTGAATATAGAATCATAATATCACGGAAACATTGGAAGGTGTAAGAAATATATATCAAGACATAAAAACAAGAGTTAAGGTTGTATTCCAAGATGACATCAAATGGTGGATAGAGTCCCGTAATAGATTAGGTTTACACCCTAATCTCATACATATCATCTCGTGAGAATAAAACATCACCCAATTCATTAGAGTGATATATGGGTTCCCCCATAATAACATGTACATGAATATGTGTTCCATATAAATAAATCAAACATAAGGAATAAACATAATTGTTACCCATGAAAAGAAATGGGGTTCATAATCATGGCATAAAGAATAACCAAAGGGTGTATCATAATGGTGTCCATGAAATAAGGGATTCAAATCATTATTAGAGATTAATAAAGGAAAAATAAAAATATATCATCGATAACAATCCCTAACTAAATTGAAAACAAGAAAAATAGTGGTTTGGTATCTTTAGAAATGATCCACTTAAGCGCTGTTATAAAGAAAAGAATAAAGAGTATTTAAAAAGGATAAAGGAATAACTATTCCCATCTAACCAGAAATGAAATAAAATGGGTTTTTTTGATAAAATGATTTAGTTTATAAAATATATGTGGATTAAAATATTTTATGTTGTGTAGTTGAAAATTGGTAACAAACAGAAAAGTTACATTTAAATAGATTTTCTTGTTGAGAGGAATTGAAGAGGGAACCTTTTAAAACATGTATTTACCCATAACATAAAGATGAATTAAGATAGATATATATGTGTGGAAAATAAATATAGAAAACGTAAGAATTATATTTTTTAAATGAAGAGGTAAATTGTTGCAAAAATCGTGTCAGCATAACCCAAATCAAATAAGGGAGATTGGAGAAATCCCTTTCCTTATGTCAAAATGTGATCTTAACTTGACCTTAATGTCCTGAATAATAAAAGTATATTAATTAATTAATTAATTAAAACCTATTATATATATTTTTTATTTATAATAATTTTATTAAGTTTATTTAAGGATATTGTGAAGAGTTATACACTTTAATTTTGTTCTTTTGGGGGATTCAATTCATGGTTTTATGGTCGGTACACTGTGTATAATTATAGAAGTTCTTGTCAAATGGGAATATAAATATAAAGGTGAAATTAAATGGTATTAATTCACATATATAATTTTAAATTTTATCTTATATAATTTCTTCTACATGTAGATGATTCATTTAATAAAACATTAATGATAAATGTTTTGTGTATTTTGAGAGTTTATCTGATCATTTCAAACTACTTTTGTTTTATTTAATTTTATGTCCTTGTAATCATTCTAGAAATTTGAACCAATATAAAAAACATAAATATTTTATTTTAAACAAATATAAGTGAATTTAATCCTTCCTTTATGGAATTAGTGGAAAATGAAAAATTGTCATCAACAAAGGCTATTAACCGGTATAATATGGACAAGGGTTTCTTTTTCTCTAAATAAGAGGATATGAGAAAAATAGTTGATAGAATATATTCCTTTATAAGTTTAAAATTTCATTATATAAATTTCTTGTAAATTATTATTGTTTTTTATAAAGTATGTGTGGGGGATATATAATAAGAAAAGAAATTAAAATAGGTAGTCTGAAAATGTTACCTATGGAATATCTCCCCCTTGAAGGACCCCTTAAGGAACATGGAATTGGTATTTTGGTGGGATTAGAAGAAAATGGAAATTTGGAAGAGTGGGGAGGACAGGGTTTGGTATATATTTAGAAATATTTATTTATTCAATGTTTTGAGGAGAATGAGTGGTGCGGAGTGGTATATAGAAGGGGATGAGCGGGGTTTTTTATTACTATATTCATTAGTTTGTTATTTTGGTTAAGGAATATCAATAGAACTGATTATTTTTCCTATATAATGTAAATGGTTTATTTGAGTTCTAAAAAATGGGTGATTAAATCATTCATGAATCAAAAATTCATTTTTTTGGTATATAATGTTAAATACTCTAAATTTCTATATTTCACTATTCACAAGAAATTCAACCATTTTAGAAAATCATCAAAAATTCACACTAATAATTTCTTGAATTTTATATTTAAAAAATAGAATCCATTTTATAAAAACAATTTTCCTGATATTATAAATTTATTTTCTAAATAAAATCAAGATTTATTCAAAAAACAACAATTTTTATATTATAATTGTTATTATGACCCTTTGAAAAATTAGTCAAAGACTCATACAATAATCTTATAAGTATAATAAAACATAATATTAATTTCTGAATCCATTTTAGGAAAATAATTTTTTTTTAAATTATTATATTCCTTATAAAATTTCACTTAACACAATTAAGTTTTACAAAAATAAAAAAAAATTAATTTATAATTTTTAAAACATTTATTTACTTATACCATGCAATAAATATATCATATTTTTATTTTATAAGATACCTAAATATTATTTTACATTTCCATAAGTGAAGTTATTTTTCTAATTATCATGTTACATATCCTAAAGGTCATATTACTATTTTAACGGCCATGTTAATATTCCATCGGTCAAGTTTGTAACAGTCATATTGGTTCCTTAATTTCAATAAATAAATCGTATTCCTTAATTCATTATTAACTAATATTTTATCTCAATATTATATGATGTTTATTATTAAAAATTATTATTTTATTACTAATATTATTTTTTATTTCTACATATTTGTTTGTGAGTGTGGCAATTCTGGTGGATCGAGCATATCCAAATTTTTATATATTACTTATCTTACATTATTTCATTGTACAATTATACTGTTTGTAATTATTAATGTTTTTATGTATAACTAATGTTTAATTATTCATTTATGGGAATAATTTTTTTATTTCTCTATGAGATGTATGTTCTTTATAATAAATTACTAAATTATAAGAAGGAAAATTCCATTGATATAATTATGGTTGTCGTATTATTCCCCCAATAAAAACATTTAACCATGAAATTTTGTTTTACAAACTATGGTTAAAACAAGTGGGGGTACTTCTATTTCATGGATTCCTCTAGTTCTAATGTGCCCTCTTTATATTTATTGTTCCACCATTGTACTTTGAACAGGTGACTGGTCTTGTTGCGTTGAAATTTTCTTTACAGCCCAAGATATTAAACAGCTACTCCTCAAAAGAGTGATCATTTTCCAATTATACCATCTCTAAATTCAGTATGTGTGAGGGATATAGTATATAAATCCTCAAGAAGGATACATGGAATATATTATGTACTTGAGATATGGTTGGTGGAATTTATAGTTGATTGATCATAGTTTTTACATGATCAACAATCTAAAAGGGGATGATGTATTGGAGACTTAGTTTTCCCTTATTCATAAGTCTCGTGACTCTCTTACATGGAGATATACAGAGTAATAACATATCTCTAAACTTAAACTCTAAGTCACATCTATTATTGTATTCATAGATATTTTATTTACATTCGGTATTCTTTATGTGCTATGGAGTGCTCTTTATATTTTCTTCCATTTCATCGACCATTTCAGTAATCAGAATGTTGTGTTCTCTAACTTCATCCCAGCATGTAGGAGTTATAAAAATTTTCCCATAAATATATTCATATGGATCCATTTATTTTCTTGAATGGAAATTATTATTATAAGATAAATCAACCAAAGGAAGATGTTTTTCCCATCCTCAATTGAAGTCCACCGACCATTCCCTCAACATGTCTTCTAGTGTCTGGAAAATCTACTCATATTGACCATCAGTTTATGGGTGATAAGCTATAATTAATTTTAAATTTGTGTTTATATAAAGTTTTAAAATCTTCTAAAATATGGAGGTAATTCTTGGATCTCAATAAGATACAGTGGAAAATGGTACTTCATGCGGCATCACTATTTCTTGGATGCATATCATAAAAGTTTATCGATAGAGAATTGTTATCAAATTTTAATGAAGTGATTTTTATTTGAAATATGATCCAAGAAAACTCATATATCATTATTTCCTCTTGATACCTTCCTAATACTAGTGAAATTTTCTAGGGTGATGTTTTCCCATTTCTATATAGGTATGTTAAATGGTTGCATTATCCCTTTAAACTTTTTTTCTTTCAACATTATCTTGTAACTACTTCATAATTTTAATAAACTCAATGGTGGCCATATAATAATGATTCTTCAACATTGAAAGATATACTTGTATAATTTTTTCTGATAACTCAAATTTCGTTAATTTAGAAGGTCAGGAAATTCTTCAGGGAACACATAAGTGTAGTCCCTCATGATGTGCATGCCTTACAGCATGATTCTATCCTTTTTCTTAATCAATTAAGATACATTTTCTTGATCATAAGTCAATACTATCCCTTATTGAAAATAATATTCCAAATGATATTCACCCAACTCCTAACATTTTTACAAAATTGTAGTATTCCTTGGGATGTGAAGATTTATCTCCAACTCTTGACAGTTGATTTTGAATTTATATAATGATAGCCTATTTCTGCCCAATATTGCATCAAACTCCATTAAAAGAATTAAGATGATAATTTATGGGAGGTTGAATCCGCAAACACTAGCCGGGTATGGGATATATACTTTAGATTCAATAATTTCTCAATTCTTTATTCTCATGAATAACACAACCGCTATATTTTTAGGTTTTATTTTAATAGTTATAATAAACTTGTGAGATGTGAAAGGATTCCTAGAACTATAATCAAACAGTATGGTCAATATTATTTAATGAATAACCATTGTACCTATCACCACATCATTTCTAAGATCAAAATCATTAGTAGTGATAGAATATTCCCTTCTTTACTACCAGGGAGTCTATTATCATTGATTTTCTTTGACAACCATTAGTTTAGGGAATTGGATCGCATAATGCATGAATTCCTTGTAGTTGAAACATTGTAATATAAGATAAGTGTTGATATCAAACTTCCTTTCTATTCAATATTAATGGGATTTTTCATATCCATTATATAATTATTAGCCTCATTCCCATCTTTTCCATATTTTAAGCATATCTCAGTTCCCTATATAAAGTACATGGGTTGCTTCTTCCCAAAATTTTCAATATTTGTTTTTATTCCTTTATGGGATTTATAAGTTGATCCTTCTGTATTAAAGTCCATTTTTACATTTTATGTCCAACCCCATGAGACCGCACAGAGTCACTAATATCAATCTCAACCTTAAGGGCATAATGGAAAATCTTCTCATATATATTAAAATCTTGAATTTCCAAGTCCTTTCATAGACAAGGCTTAAAAACACTAAAGCACCAATCCACCAATCAATCGGTGTTTATGAAAAATGCATAGGTGTATCATTCATGCCTGGTGAATATTTACTCACACAATATGATAGAATCTTCATCCTTTTTCTTCAGTTCTAGGATCTTTCTATCCATTCTAAGATATATATTTAAATGAAAATGTTTATTAAATATTATTTTCTTAAATCCTCCCCATTCCATCGAGTTGATTTCCTATTTATACTTTATGGTCTTTTTATTTTACACAACTAATAAAATTCCCTATAAAAATTATATACCACAATTATGAATTTCTCTTCTCCTTAGCATTGAAGAACAAAGAATAACTTCTTAATTGAGTAAATCCATTGTTTTATGATGAGGGGATAAGAGGATTCATGAATGTTAGGAGGCCTTTATCATATAATGTATTTGAACACAACTTGATCTTTCTTGGGTTTAAGAGGGAGTTGCACATAATTGAATTAATTATTCATAACATGAGATATTCGAGCTAGTACCTTCCTAAATATTTGATCTCCCATTCCCATCAAGTTATTAATCTCATTAGGGAAATCTTCAAATTTACTATAACATTGATAGTTATAATGGGTTCTCCAATTTCCCTCCATTAACCAAAAAATTAACAAAATTAGGAGGCTTGAATACTTAAATAATGGGATATAAAAATATGACTATGAACTTTGAATAAATAACTTATAAATTAAAAGTTTATCCTAACTTATGATTCACTATGTTTCAATCTTGGTTATCTATCGAATGTTATCTTATATATAGACTTATCCCTAGTTTTCTGAACAAAGTTTTTGATACTAATCCCCAAAAATAACTAGAACATGATCTGATAATAACTATAGTGACCTGTACCTTTTACACATATTATTACATGTTATTAAGCACAATTATCCAATAAATAAAAACCAAGGATCAAAATTCATATTTTCTATGGGAAACTAGGTACATAGTTAGACAGTATGAATATAGAATAAAAAATAACTTTATTAATTTCCATAATGATGTCTTAACTTCATTTGTTATACTAAAACTGCATAGGATATCCTGGGGAATACATAGACAAAAGGGGTGACCTAAAATTCCCAATAGGGGTGTAAACATGGAAATAATGCATAGAATATGTGAGAGAAAGAATAAAAATATAACATAAAAGGAATGGATCATAACTAAAAATATTGGGAAATAACATATATATCATTGAATCATAAGATCAGGGAAACATAAGAATGTGGAAGCAAAAAATATCATGCTATAAATATAAGTCAATGTTATCTACCTAGATGATATATCATGATACATAAAGTCTCATAGTGTTATAGTTTTACTCCCTAATCCCATAGACAACGTCTCGTGAGACTAAAACATTACCCAATGCAATTTATTGTTATCTAGGAACACCCATCATAACATTTACATGTATATTTTTTCAACATAATGAAATCAAACATAATAAATAAGCATAATAGTTAACCATATAAATAAATGGGTATTTTAATAATGTCATAAGTCATGGACAAAGGATGTATCCTAATGTTATTCATGATAGAAAATATTAAAATAATTATTGAAAATTATTGAAGTAAAAATAATAATACATCTGGAAGAAAAATTTACAACTGTAGTGAAAACCTAAAAAATAGTGGTTAGGTTACTTTAGAAATTTCCCACTTAAGTGTAGTTTTTTGGGAAATAATAGTCTTTAAAGATGATAAAGGGTTATTTATTTCAATAAAATCAAAAATTAAATAATTTTTTTAATGATTAAATGTGTAATATTATAAAATATAGGTGGTCTAAAAAAATTGTTGAGTGTACATGAAAAAGTTAAAGAAATATAAAAGTTCTCTTTGATCGGGCTTTCATATCGAGAGGAATTGAGAAGGGAAGCATTTAAAATATTTATTCCCCTATCAAAGAAAGATTAATTTTTCTAGATATATATTTTTAGAATATATATATATATAATATTTTCAATTTATATATAAATAATTATTATATAAGATGAGGCAAAGAGATATAAATCATAACCCAACGGAAATATAGAAGTTCGGAGAAATCTATTGCCTTATGCCCAAATGTGTTTTGTACTTACACTTAATGTAGTATATAAAAAAATTATATTTATTAAATACTTAATTAATAACCTCTTTCACATATATATTATTTATTATTATTTTATTATGTTCTTTATGGCCATTTTGATGAGTTATAATGTTCATTTTTTTTCTATGACTGTATATTTCATGGTTTCATGGTTGGTTCGGTTGTGTATAATTATTGAAGTTCTTTAAAAATGTAAATACAGCTACATAATTATAATGAAATGGTATTAATTAACATATAGAAGTTTAAAAGGTCCCATTTATCATTTTTTAATCATGTGAATGATTCATTTAATAAAACATTAGTGATAAATGTTTAGTTTATTTTTGGGGTTTTCTTACCATCTCAAACTAGTTTCGTTTTATTTATTGTTATGGAAATATAATTATTGAAAAAGGTGTTACCGCATATAATATTAATAACTAGTTTTTTTTAAATAATTACATGTGAATTTAAACCTTCTATGAAGGCATTAGTGGAAAAAGAGGACTCATCATCCACGGTGGCAGTTAACAGACAAAATATGGAAAATGGTTTCGTTTTTCATTACACAACAGGAGATGAGAAAAGGGGTGGATAGAGTATATTCCATTAGATATATATTATTTAATTCTATAAATGATTCTTTAATTATTATTATATTTTTTATGAATATTGTTAGGGGATGGTATAAGAATAAATGAAATTAAAAGTTGTAGTTTGAGAATGTCACCTCTTAAGTATCGCCACTTTGAAGGACTCATTATAGAACTTGGAATTGTGATTTTGGATAGACTAGAATTACTTTTACATGGTAATAGTGGGTAGAATAATTTTTGTTATATATTTTTAAATCTTTAAGGATTATATGTTTTGAGGAGAAGCGGTGGTGAGGGTGGTATTTATAAGGGGAGGAGAGAGGTGTTTTTGATTATTATATTCATTTGTTTATTATTTTGGCTCAAGATTATAAATATTATTGATTCTTATGACTATATATATTTAATGTTGTGTGTTATTTTTTAATAATGTGTTGTTACATCATACATGACCCAAACTTCATGTACTTTTCATATAATGTTATATACAACAAATTATAGTATTTCACTATTCACCAAAAATACATCTATTTTTAAAAAATTCCAAAACAATTCACCATAACAATTTATCAATGTATAGATTTAAAAAATAGAATATATTTTATGAAAATAATTATATATATATGATAAATTTAAATTGTAAATAGAATCCTCATTTCTTTGAAAAAATCATATTTTAACATTATAGCCGATTTTATAAACCTTTGACAAATTAATTATGGTCTCGAAAAAGTATCTTATAATTATAATAAAATAATATTTTAATTTACGAATCCAGGTTATAAAAAGTAATTTTATATTAATTAATTATATTCATTTTAAAATTTCTATTATTAAATTTGTATTTTACAAAAATACCAACGCTTAATTTATCATGTTTATACCATTTATTTAATTGAGTCACAAGATAAATATATCATATTTTCATTTTATAAGATAAATAATTATTATTTTAAATTTCAATAGGTAATGTTAGTATTATAATAGTTAGGTTACTATTATCAACGTTCACATTACTATTCTAATGATCATGTTACTATTTGAACAGTCAGGTTTGTAATGGTCATATAGTTTCCTAAATTTTTATAGATTCCTTTTATTTCATTAATTCTTAATACAAAAAATTTTTATATCAAGGTTATATATACATTCATCTTTAAAATATAATTTATATTAATAACATTATTTTTTATTTCTATTACTTTTATCGTGAGTGTGGTCAATATGGTGGATCGATACGATCCATTTTTTCATATATAACTAATCTTATTTTCTTTTTTTCATACCATTGGAATATTTGGTATTCTCATTAGATTATTTTCTAACTAATGTATCATTATTCATTTTTGAGAATAATTATTATGGTTTCTATATGTTATGAATGTACTTTATACTACATGAAATAATTATAAGAAGGGAAATTTCATTGATAAAATAATGGGTCATTACATTATTACGCCCTTAGGAATATTTTCCCTAAAAAATTAATTTTACATACTAAGATGATAATAGGTGAGTGTAATTATATTTCATGAATTCATATATTTCCCAAGTTGCCTATTCTTATTTATTATTCCATGATAGTACTTTTACTAGGAGAGTTCCCTTATTTCCTAGAACATTATCTCAACAGTCTAAGATCTTCACTGACTGCTCCTCATAAGAGAGATCATTTTTCATTTTCACCACCTATGAATTTAGTACATGGGAGGGATCTATTATGTACTTCCTCAATAAGGATACATGGAATACATAATTTACTTAATACATGGTTAGTGTATGTGCTTGTAAATAGGCCATGGTTTTGATGTGATCAAGAATCTCAAAGAGGCTCAGGAACCTAGTACTTAGCTTTACCTTATTACCAATTCTCCCTACTCTCTTCGATGGAGAAATGAAAAAGGAATAACTTATCTCAACAATAAAACTTCATTCCAAGTTGAATATTGTATGCATAGCTATTTGATCGACTTTGGGCATCCCTGATGTGCTGCTGAATGGTTTTCATAATATCTACCATTTCCTTGACCATTTCAATTTCTAGTAGATTACGCTCACCAAATTCATCCCATCATATAAGTGTTCTGTATATTTTCCCCTAAAGATATTCTTATCGATAAATTTGAATGCTTGAGTAGAACATATTGTTATAAAATAACTCATCCAAAGAAATATGTTGGCCCCATCCAACATTGATGTCCATCTATTATTCACTTAACATGCCTTCCAATGTCTGGATTTTCTTCTCAGATTTTCTATCATTAAAGGGGTGATAATATATAATTAATTTTAACTTAGTGTTTACATCATGTGGGAGACTCTTATATAACATGGAGGAAAATATTTGATCATCATCAGATACAACTAATAAGGTCATTCCATTATGTCTCACCAATTCTATGATGTATATTTGTCAAAATTTGATCGAATGACATGTCCCTTCGAATTGAAAAAAAGAGAGCAGTCTTTATAAAACAAACCGCAACAATACATATAGAATTATTTCATCTTAGTGTATTTGGAGGAACATTAAAAAACTTCATGGTGATATTTTGTCATTTCAATGGATATATGGATTATGGTTTCATCATCCACTTAGACTTTTTCATTTAAACCTTCACTTGATAACATACTTGACACTTTGATGTATATTTTGTGATTTCATTCTTCATATTGTCCCAAAAATTGTTCTCTTGGAGATCTTGACACATCTTTGTGCTCTCGGGTGGATGAAAAAGGTTGATCTATGTGAATTATTCAAAATCTCCTCCTTTATCTTGGTATTTTATTATACACATAGACATGACCCAAATCATATAACTCATTTGTCATTAATTTTTAACTCTGAGGACTTTCCATTTCTAATAGTTCCCACCTTCTTCTAAGTTTGCACTTCATCGCTTTGAAAATTATTTTTCTTTTCCAAAATGGATTGTTGTGTCATAATTTGAGAAATTAATGATGATTTTTCACCCTTTGTGATCCCCTTGTACATCCAATTAATGTATAGAAATATTTTATCCTTCTCCATTTTCATAATTGATAAGAAAGAAAAATCATTTCTTCTTATAAAATTTTCCACCAAATTTAATTTCCCAGGATGGTAGTGGATTGAGAATTCATAATACTTGATGAGATTCAACCTTGTTTGTTGGATCATATAAAAATCCTTTTTGTGAATATATATTTTCTTCTCTTATGATTAATATATATCTCATACTTTGACCTATAGAGAAAATTTCACCTAATTTTAAACATAATGATCATAAATTCCAACTCCAGATCCTGTGTGTGATAGTTTTATTCATGAAAATTCATCTACCTTGGGGAATAGTCTATCACATTAACATTTTTCATTACTACAGGGCCTAATGCTTTCTTTGATGCATGAATGTATACTATAAATAGTTCCCCACTTGTGGGTAGTGTAAATATTTATATATTGATAAGTATCTTTTCCAAATACTAGAATTTCTCTTCACAAACATTGTTCAAGAGAAACATTACTCCCATACAAGTCATCTTGGTTAGTGATTTTGAAAATCATGAGATTTTTCTCACAAATCATCAGTAATACCTATCTAGTCCAAGGAAACATTGGATCTTCATTACACATGTTGGAATGGGCCAATACTCAATTGAATTAATCAATTAATAGTTCATAATAATCCCTTTTATGTTGATAGAATTCCCCCAAGAAAGACAATTCTTCTATCTAGAAATCACATTTATAATCAATTGCATTTAGTTTCTCCATTATCTAGGTATTTTACAAAGTCTTAAAATGATCATCATGATCCTCTTTTCTCTTAGAGTATATTAGAATATTGTTTATAAAGACTACCAAAAATTGTTTGAGGTAATATCTATAGACTCTATTTATTAAATCTATAAATATTATTGGATAATTAGTGAGTACGAATGTATTAACTATAAACTCATAGTGTTTATAGCTTGTCCAAAATGTAGTCTTAGGAATACATTCCTTCTTCACCTTTAATTGGGTATATAATTAGTAAAGGTATATCATAGAGGAATAATTGGCCCCATATAGTTTATTGAACAAGTCATCTATCTGTGGTAAGGGATACTTGTTCTTTATCAATATTTTTTTGATCTCATGATAATCAATATAGAGGCATAATGAACCATTCTTTTTCTTGATTATGATGACTAGTGTAACCTATGGTGAAGCACTCAGATTTATAAAGTCCTTATCTATATTCTCTTATGACTAGTTTTTTTCTTGAAACTCAATAGAGGAAATCCTATAATGAGTCTTTGATATAGGAATATATCTAGGTAAATTTTCAATTTATAACTCAACCTCTTGGTCATGAAGAATTATGGGAAATTTTTCAGGGATGACATAAGTTTATTCCCTCTTAATGAGCATATATTTATACATGATCTGATATTTTTTTATCAATCAATCGTGATAGATATTCTTGATCATATGGAAATTGTATACATGATTGAGAAGAAGATTCCAATGGATATCCATACTCTAGCTTACATTTTCATGGAATTTGAGGAAACCTTAGAATGTGAAGAGTGATATCCCTCTCTTAATAATAGATGTTGGATTTATATAAATATATAAAATCCAGGACCAATATTGTATCCAACTCTACTAAATGAAGTAAGAAAATATTTACCAGGAGGTTCAGTCCACAAACATTAATTGGGGAGGATTTATATATGATTTATGAAATAATTTAAATATTTTATATTCTCATAGATAACCAAACCTCCATATTTTGAAGTGGTTCTTGAATATTAACAATAAACTTGAAATGTATAAAACAATTAGTATAACCAAAATCAAATAGTATATTCCCTAGCCTATAATTGATAAACAACATACCTATCAACACATCATCGATGGGATCCACCTTAGTAGTAGTCGTAGCATATTCCCTTACCTGTTGTCTTGAGGGTTGTTGTTGTTGATTGTCTCTGACAACCCTCATCTTAGGGAATTGTATTGCATAATGCTCTTATTCCTTATAGTTGAAACATTATACTACTTATTGAGTGTTGATGTAAACATTCCTTTCTTCCTATACATTAGTAGTATTCTTCATTTCTCTTCAGCAATTATTATACGGATTCCCCTCCTTTCCACATTTGTATTATGTCCCAATTCACTTTAGATGGTTCCTACGAAGCTTCTTCCCACACTATTGACACATGAGATATTGGGTTTTCAATCCTAAATTGGATTTATCTGTTGATCCTACCATATTAAATTCCATTATTATCTTTTTATAACTAATCTTATGAGACCACTGAGAGTCAAAAAACTACATCTCAACCTTAAGGGAACAACAGAAAATCTCCTCATATCTATGAAAGACTTTAATCGCTAATCATTTTCAGTGATATTACATTAATCCTGTAAAGAAGTGATCTAAATTGATTTTAGATTTCATGAAAAAACCATAGGTGTATTGTGCATGCCCTATAGATTTTTCCTCGTATTCTTTGATAGACTTATATTCCTTTTTATATACTTCAAGGAACACCATATTCATTTTAAGATCGAGATTTTGAGAAAAATATTCATTAATAATATTTTCTAGAATCCTTCCCATTACATTAAATCAATTTCCACTTTATACTCTATATTATAGATCTGTTATCACTACAGATCATCTTCCCCATCAAAATAATAGATAACTAGCATGAATTTATTTTCTTATGTGAATTGTAGAAAACATTATATATTCTCAACGGATTTAATTCATAATTCCACAACAATTGGATCCAAAGATGAACTAAATTTAGGAGGCCTTTATTTTATAAAGTATTGAACTATAACTCGGTCATTCTTAAGAGGAGGGTGTTCTATAATATTGAACTTATTATTAATAACATGAGCCACTTGATCCACTACTTTCATATTGTTCTGAGTTCCCATCACTATCTGGATAGTAATCTCTTTAGGTTAATCATTACATATCCTAACACATTGATTGTTGGAACGGGTTCTCATCTTTATCTCCATTAACTAAAAAAATAAAAAAAATGGGGGGCTTGAATACTTAGCTAATGATCATTTAAAAATATAATTATAAACTTATAATTAATAACTTATAAATGAAAATTATATCTTAACTTATAATTACCTATGTTTCAATATAGGATATCCATGAAAATTTTCCTTTACTTTTAATTATTCTTAGGGTTCCCAAAAAATATTTCCTATACTAATCCTCAAAAATAAATAAAAACATTCTCTGATACAAGATTTAGGGAACCAAGCCTTTTACACATATTATTACATGATATTGAGTAAAAATATCTACTAAATACAAACTAAGGATCAAAAATCCTAGTCTATATGAAAGACTAGAAACATAATTAAACAACATAAAACTAGAATGGAATATATTTTTATTAGTCTCTATAATGAATTCCTTACTCCATTTCTTATCCTATAACTACATAGGATAACATGGGGAATACATAGATAAAATTGGTGTTCTAAATATCCCAGTAATGGAGTAAACATGGAAATAAAGTCTAGAACATGAGTCATAAGGCATAAAATGATAACATAAAAGTCATGGATTAGGAATAAACATATAGAGGCATAATATATAGAACATTTAATCGTAATATCATGGAAAAATATGAATGTTTTAGTTACATATATCATGGCATAAACATGATTCAAAGCTATCTACTTAGGGGATATCACAAAGTTGGTAGAGTCCCATAATGGATTAGGTTTAATCCCAAATCCAATGAATAATATGTCATGAGAATAAAATAATACCCAATACATTATAGTTCTATCTAGGTTAACCCATCATAACATGTACATGAATATATTTTACATATAAAGAAATCAAACATAAGGGTTACCCAAGGAAATAAATTGGTTTCTTAATCATGTCATAAGGCATAAACCATGTTTAGATCATAATGGTATCCATGAAATATGGGATTTATATCATTATTGGACATTTATAAATTATTAATAAGAATATTTTAGGAATATATAAGTCTAAATAAAGTGAAAATTTTATAAATTTTGTTTAAGTGACTTTAGAAATGTGGCACTTTAGAGAGGTTTTAGGGAAAACAATAACGAGTCTTTATAGAGGATAAATCCATAATTATTTCCATTAAATAAATATCAAATAAAAAAATTTAAATGATAAAATGATAGATTTTAGAACAAATTGGTGGATTAATACATTTTATGGAGTGTACAAGAAAATGGGTAATTAATAGAGAATTCCCCTTTAATGGAGTTTTCATATAGAGATGAATTGAGAATAGAACCTTTTAAAATATGTATTTTCCCATAAAACAAATATGAATTGAGATATATATATATATATATATGTATGTATGTATGTATGTATGTATGTATGTATGTATGTATGTATGTATGTATGTATGTATGTATGTATGTATGTATGTATGTATGTTTTGAAAATATATATATAATATTTTTTAAGTATATAATAATAATTAACAGATAATTTTTTGAAAATGGAGAGAAATCATAACCCAAATGAAATATGAAGGTTTGGAGAGATCCCTCACCTTTTGTTAGAATGCATTCTTTACTTGTAATTATTTTATTAGATTTAAATATTATATTCATTAATTAACTAATTAATTACAAATTACACATATATTTGATTTATTTTAATTTTATTTAGTTGATTTATGGCCATTTTAATGAGTTATAATGTTATATTTTGTGGTTCTCGGAGCGTTTGTTTCATGGTTTTACTGTCAGTTCACTAGTGTATAATTATGTAATTTCTTGTGAAATGGGAATAATAATTTATAAGTGATATTAAATGGTATTAATTAAAATCTAGAAGTTTAAATGGTCCCATATATCATTTTTTCCCAAAATGTGGATGATTTGTTTAATAAAACATTAATGAAAAACCTTTAGTTTTTTTCGTTGATTTTTCTTACAATCTCAAACTATTTTTTCATTATTTTATGTTATAGACATATAATCCTTAAAAGTTTTGAAACAAAAAATAATATACATAATTAGTTCATTTTATACAATTATAATTTAATTTAACCCTAACATGAGAGAATTAGTGGAATAAAATATTATTTTCCATGAAGGCGATTAACCAACATAATATGGACAATGATTTTGTTTCTATTTGAATAAGAGGATTTAAAACAAAGAGGTTGATAGAATATATTACATTATAAATATAAAAGTATAGTATATACATGAGATTGGTATTATTATTCTATTTTGGATGAAAGAGGCATCCAGATTGTAAAATTATTGTAATATGGCCTCATTGACGGACCCTTTAAGGAAATTGGAATTGGTACTTTTGGTGAAAAAATAATCAATTTTACTAGGGTAAGATTGTATAGGATAGATTTTTTCATATATTTTTAAATTTTCAAGTCTTATATGGCTTTAAGAGAAGGGATGTTGAGGTGTGATATTCGTAAGGGGATGCCACTACAAAATAATTAGCTTTTTCAATAGGGGAATATCTGTTGGTAAAAGTTCATTTTCTGTTGGTAAAAAATTTTAACCAAAAAAATTACTTTTCACAAAATTGTTGGTAAAAACTCTATCGCTAAATGGTATTATGACAGATAAAATAATTCTATTACAACTAAAAAAATACCAATACATAATATATATATATATATATGTATATAAATCGGTGAAATTGTTTAACAAAAGATTCATGTTACACTTATATCTATTGGTAATAATATTACAAACATATAATATTTGTTTATAAATTATATTTAAATAAAAATTATAATTATTTATTTCTGGTAAGATTTCATATTATATTTATTAATTTATCATTTATAATACACATATTTTGATGATCAAACAGAAGATAATTTCGACACATGTTCAAAATTAAAAAAAAAATAATAATATTATAATTTAATAGAAAATTAATAAATACATAGTTTAATTGATTAATACCTAAAAATATCATAAAAACAAAAAAACCCCATGATCCATCTATACAGCACCACCTCCCCCTTGTCAACCCCATAAAATGAAAATTTTGTATGTTGTCTCTTGGTTGAAATACTCCTCCACCCGTTATTTTAGAATAATAGTTCCACAAAATATATATCATCCCCCCCCAAGTAGGCCATTAGAAGTAACAAATAATGTAAACTCTAGTAACCGTGAGGAACCTCAAGTCTTTTTTATGGCACACCCTTCAGCTTCATGATCTATACCACACACAACAAAAAACAATACCCATAAATCAATGAAAAATATCTGTATGAATTGACAAAAAATGAATGTATAACTATATAACCTATATAGAATGATCAATTTTCAATCGTCACCCCACTTGATCTCAAAAAATCATCTTAGCTCAAATACGAGATAGGACCCTAAAGTCACATATATTCCACAACCTTCAACTCCATCATCTTAACCAAACACAACCAAGGAGCATACCCACATTTTAGTGAAAATATATCTAAATTAATTGAAACCAAAATGGAAATAAATGATATTATAAAAAATGATATGTATAGAATGGGATTTTTTTATTAATTTTCCATGTTATCCAAACAATATCTTCATTTCACCAAATGTATCTCAATACTATTGTAATCATTAGTGATAGAAAGAAAATAATTTTTTCAGTAAAAAAAAGAAAGTGGGAATGGGAATATCAGTGCTCAGGAAGGAAAACATATTCATTCATGTTCTGCAACTTACCATGATCCAGATTCTGTTTCTTTTTTCTTGGCATCTTCTTCACAGTGAGAATCTAAGAAGAAAGGTCTGTGATCCAACCATGATTTTGCATGTAGTTCACAAAATTATCCTTTCCTACTCCTTGTAATAGGGCTTCATCTGTGATTATAATGACTAAATAAGCTGATTTCAGTAGCTTAAATATTTTATGGGTATAGTGTTCTGAAAATGACATAGTGAGGCCCTGAGATTCTTGGCTCCAAAAAAACTCTTGAATGGCCTCGTGAACTCTAGTTTATCTATAAGAACTCAGCCTTAAACATTATATAATATTGAATTAAATAAATAATTCATGTTGAGGATCTTTTCAGGGTTACAGTTTTAGAGAATTAGGACATAACTATTACATCTCAAAAGATTACAAAGTAGACACTTCTACATAGTTTCCATTTTTTCATAAAATAAAAACTCTTGAAAAAAAGATTCATTCTAATTCCATGTTTTAGACAGCATGACTTTTCATTGATCCCATCCTTGACCCTATTCATCTTTAGGTCCTTTGAAAACATTTCAAAACTTTTGAAGAGCATATAAAATGCTCAGTAAGGGTTATAAAACAAAGAAAAAATTTGTTCTTAAATACATACAAAACATGAAGTATTTTAATTACCTCATGAAATCATAAGATTTTATGAATAACACATAGAAATCATGAATAATAAAGGTAACTTGTGGCATCAATATAATACTTACATTGTAGTTATCACAACTACAAAAAGAGTTACTTTGGAATACCCATCACAGTATATTCCCTAAATATATTAATAGAAACATTCACGTTTACCTATGTCACGTTACCCAATTCATTGGAGAGCTCTCTTAGGCTCACCCACCCAAGTTTTATCAGGGAACCACGCGTATAAGTAAATAATGACCAAGAACCATAACATGATCATAACACATAACATAAACATAAAGGAAAGATAAAATTTCCACATTGCAATAACAAAATATAATTTTAATATATTGAAATAATAAATCCATTCTCAAAATCAATTTCAATACCAAAATACGTAAAAAGAGTATATGGTATTTATTTTTCCTTTTAAAAACATTACGGCTTGTTAAGGAAGCCAAAGATCAAATAATACTCGCAGCGTCGGAAATGTCGTTGTCACCACTTACGTTAAAAAACCATTCCTTTTTGTCATTTAGTAAAATTATTTGTATAAAAATATTACCATTGAATTAAATTAAAAGTAAAAGGGGTTTATATACCATATTAAATAAAGTCGTGTATAAAACTAAATATGACTCAATGAAAGGAGATTGAGACGAAGTCCCTTACCTCGTGTCTAACTTGACTCGATCATTCTATAATCTCCTGAATAATAAACAAAAGTTAATTTCTACTTTCATAAGAACCTTTTTCAAGTTTATTATTCATTTTATATCAATTATTAACATGTTAAAAATATTATTTAATCATCTAAGTTACCAAACTCCATTTTTTCAATATCTGATACTTGAGTCAAAAATGAACACCTTGTATTTACATGTTGTCCATGTGGTTAATATTACATTATATATAGAATTATATTTATTATTTAGATATCATATATATCATATATATCCAGTATATACATGTATTTATAATAGTACATAACATTTGGAGGTATGAAATGAAATGCACCGTTCATGGAGACGGTAAGCCGTACGTGCGCATGAACGCTTCTTTCATTCTATTTATTATTTTAATGGATTTAAAACATAATGATACATAGTTGTACTATAATTGCAGTCTAATATCATATATAATATCATTAACTCAATCCTTTTTACATCCCACATAAGGCATTAACGAGTCACATCACTTTGAGGGGGCGGTAGTCTACACTTCCTCTAATGAGATTATCGCGTTTACCCATATTGGAAACCATAAAGGTATGATATAAATGGAAATTACAGAAGCATAAAGTAAACATAAACATAATATATATCATATATAAATACATTTCCATCATAATTTCCACCATGAGAGGCGGTATGAGATAATCAAACAATCATCGTTTCGTGAGGCGTTAGTTTTCCATCCACAGAAATATTATGTTTTTCATCCATTAGATGGAGGTGTGTGTAAGTGTAGTTCTAATCCTTCCCATAACAAAATCCTAGTATATATAGGATACTGGTTTTGTTACAAAATAAAGTAATAAAAATAGTTTAGGTGTTGGAGAAGTAAAATAAAAGAAAACAATTTAGAAAAAACTATTACCTTTAATTTGGGTAACTCTCTTTGGTTTGAACCAAAGGACTTCTTGAAGTATCTTCTGTTTATGGTAAGTCTTCTAGGAGGAGTAGAGGGATGTAGGGAGCTTAATTTGGCAGAGGTTAGATGAGTCAAAAGTCTTTAAAGGTGTCATGAATTCGTTAGAAGTGGTCTCCTTTTTATAAGGGAGAGGAGGGGCTCTTTAGGAAACTGTGAAAACATTATTTTATTATAAACATATATTCGGTTTCAAAAGGTCCAAAAATAATTAAGGTTGAAGATAAGGTGACTCATATTCGAAATAAAATAATCCAATCATAATTGGACATGTTTGGGAAAATATTTTAATCATTATAATTTTAGTTATTTAAATCATTTATTAATGAGATAAATACTGCATCATTATTGTGTCATAAATCATTTTACTTATTTGATGTCTAAAAATTATAAAAAAAATCTATCATTTAGGATATTTTTTTATATTTCTAAAGAATATTTATAGTTGTAAAAATTACTTATATAACACCATATAAAAATTAATTTACTAAAAGACTTTTGTTTATGTCATTTTTGGCTTTACTTTAATTAATTAATCTAAAGTGTCATTATCATTCATAAGTGGCTCCATGGGGTCCCACAATCCACCCAAGGATCCCCACGGTCGGCCATTACTCATCTAATAAGATTTTTACTAGTGTTAAGGTAATTTACAATTATTATAATATTCTTTTTACCTTGCATTACCCTATTTATCATTAATCGTGGTAAATAAAAGTCAAAAGTTACTATTCACCAAAAAAATATTTTCATCTTATTGAACCAAATTTTACTTACTAATAACAACCATGTATGTAGTATTTTCTAAATTCAATTCACAAAAGTAGTAAAATTTCTTTTAATGAAAAAGTCGTTTTTTTATCTTCTACTAAGTGGTTTCACTATTCATCAAAAATGATGTTTTTCAGAAAAATACCAAAAATCCAGCCTAAGATATATTTGATATTCTGAATTAAAAAATGATGTTTATTTTTCCAAATTCAAAACATAAAAGTTTCATTAATTAATTTTAAAATTAATTCTCGTTGTTAAAACAAATAGCGTGTTTTTAAGAAATAGTAACTATCAACAGATTGACAATTGTTTATATCCAATTTCAAAGTGAAATTAATTCCAATGACCAAAATTGGATTAAAAATATATTCTAATTACACTTTAAAACCAATTAAAAAGATAATCTAACCATATAAATAAATTATATTAAAAGGCACTTTTGAAATAAAATACAATATTTCACTATTCATTAAAAAATGAACTTTATCGAAAAAAATCCCAAAAAAGTAAATTTTGATGTCCCCATTCTAAAGAAAGATTTTATTTTGTCAATTAGAATGTATTAACGTGATAGAAACTATATTTAAAGAGGGTTCGCCATTAAAAGGTGGTTAATCGACCTTTTAATGTAAATTGTGCTTAAAAATAGATTCATTCACATTTTAAGCCTATAAATTTTTTATTGGATAAATTTAAATACATTTAACAAACCTGTATAATCATATTGAAGTTAGTTTTTTTCATTCCCACCAATACAACGGCTGGGAGTTAACAACCATTTAAAATAATATTATTATTTTATTAGTGAGCAACGTAAGATTTCAAAGATACTCATTGTTGTGTATCGGGTATGCTATTGAACATAGAAACCCCTTTAAAGTAAAATTTATATTTAATTGAGAAATATTAATAAACATGAAATATGTCTTATTCTTCAATTGCTTGGAATGTTACATCCTTCCCTCCTTTTAGAAATTGCGTCCTCACAATTTTATTCACTTATCAAATAAATGGGGGTATTTATCCCTCATATCATTTTCAGATTCCCACGTTGCCTCTTCAACCATATTGGTTTTCCATAAAACCTTTACCTAGTGAATTACATTATTCCTCAACACTTACTCTCTACAGTCAAGAATCTGAACTGATTATTCTTCATAAGAGAGATTTTCTTCCTACTGATCTACCTCTGGGCTCAAAACAAGAGATGGATCTAGCATATACTTTCTCAACATCGAAACATGAAAAACATTATGTACTTGGGAAAAACTTGGAGGTAAAGCCACTATGTACGCCACTGATCCAACCTTCTCAATAATTTCATAAGGTCCAATGAACCTCGGACTCAACTTTCCCTTCATACCAAATCACATCACACTTTTCTATGGAGAAACATTGTGAAATACATGATCACCTACCTCAAAATAAATATCCTTCCTCCAGTTATCTGCATAACTTTTCTGTCTACTCTGAGCTGTTCTCATGTGCTTTTGAATCAACTGAACTTTCTATGCTGTCTCTTCTACCAATTCTGGTCTCATCAGCTTCCATTCACCTACTTTATCCAAAAAAGCTGGAGCTCGACAATGATTTCCATATAATGCCTCAAATGGAGCCATCTGTATACTGGAATGAAAACTGTTATTATATAAAAAATCAACCAAAGAAATATGTTGGTCCCAACTTATTGTATAATCCAGTGAACAAGCACGTAGCATATCCTCCAAGGTATGAAAAGTTGTACTAAATTTTAATTCAGTATTCAATGACTTCTGAAGGCCTTTCCAAAAGTTTAAAGTAAACCTGGGATCATGATCAGATAAAATGGAGAGTGGAACTCCATGAAACCTGATTATCTCTTTAACATTCAATCGAGAAAGTTGATCTAGAGACAATTTATCTCAAATAGAAAGGAAATGAGCATATTTATTCAATCGATCAACTATAACCCAGATTTCATTATTACCTCGAGATGTCTTTTGTAATCCCACAATGAAGACCATAGATATAATTTCCCATTTCTACTCTGGCACCGGTAGAGGCTGAATCATCCCTTTCGGTAACTGTCGCTCTACTTTAACCTGCTGACAAGTCAAACACTTCATAGTAAAATCAGTAATATCTTTTTTCATTCCATCCCACCAGTAATAATCCTGAAGATCTCTGTACATCTTAGTACTACTAGGATGAACTGAAAACAGGGAACTATGAGCTTCACATAACAACTCATTCTTCAACTGTGAATCACAAGGCACACATAATCTCTTCCCAAACCTCAACACACAATCATTATCAATGTTAAAATCAGGCAACCTACCCTTATGAACCAACTCTACCTTTTTATGCAAATCATTGTCTTCTTTCTACGCTTTCTTTATTCTGTCTGATAGAGATGATTTCACTAACACCTAAAACAAAATAGAATAATTTTCTTCCCCAACAATTTCTATGCCAAATTTTATCAAATCAAAAACCAAAGGATATTATTCTAAATGTAACATGGTTAATGAAGCATTACTTTTTCGACTCAAAGCATCATCCACTTTATTTTCTTTTCCCGTATGGTAATGGATCGTGAAATCATAATCCCTGATTAATTCTAGTCATCTCCTCTGTCTCATGTTCAATTCTTTCTGGGTGAATATATACTTGAAACTTTTTTGATCAGTATATATTTCAAATTTTACTCCATTCAAATGATGCCTCCAAATGTTTAAATAAAAAACAACCATAGTAAATTCGAAATCATGTGAAGGGTAATTTGACTCATGTGGCTTCAACTGATGTGAAACATAAGTAATTACCTCATCATTCTTCATTAGGACACAACCATGTCCTTTCAAAGAAGCATCATTGTAGATAACAAACTCACCATTTCTGGATGTCAGTTCCAAAACTAAAGCATTCACCAATCTCTTTTTCAATTCCTGAAAGTAATCATCACATTCTTTTGTCCAGATGATCTTAACACCTTTTCGTGTTAACTTTTTCATTAAACTAGATAACCTTGCAAAATTTTCAACAATCCTCTGGTAAATACCTGCCAAACTAAGAAAACTACAAATCTCGGTTATATTTCTGGGTCTTGGCCATTCTTCAACAACTTTTATTTTAGCAAGATCAATAGTTATGACATTTTTTTGAAACAATGTGACCATGGAAAGAAATTTGTTGTAACCAAAACTCACACTTGCTGAATTTCCTGTAAAGTTTCTTTTCTTTTAAGTTTTCCAAGATGACCCTTAAATTACTTTCATGATATTTTTTACTTTTAGAATAAACCAAAATATCATCAATGAACACAACCAAAAACTTTTCCATGAACTCGCGGAAAATTCTATTCATAAGATCCATGAATACAATAGGTGCATTGGTTAACCCAAAAGGCATAAATTCAAATTCATAGTGGCCATATCCTATTCGAAACGTGGTCTTTGAAATGTATTCTTCCTTTACTTTCAACTGACGGTACCTCGATCTCAAATAAAACTTCGAAAAATACTGAGCTCCCAGGATCTGATCAAACAAATCATCAATATGAGGAAAAGGATACTTATTCTTAAAAGTGATGTTATTTAATGCTCTATAATCAATGGAAAGTCTCATTGAACCGTATTTCTTTTTAGTAAAAAAATTAAGAGTACCCCATGGTGATGTGCTAGGTTGAATGAAACATTTATCTAATAACTCCTGCAATTGCTTCTTTAGATCTAAAAGTTAAATTTGAGCCATTCGATAAGGGGGTTTTGAAATTGTCTTAGCATCAGGAACTAAGTCAACAGTAAATTCAACTTCCTGATCTGTTATAATACCTAGCAACTCATCAATAAAAACATCAAGGTACTCATTTACCACTGGCACATCATTAATCTAAACAATTCCTTTATTTTCAACAATATGTATAAGGTAACATTCATTTCCATCTTTTACTAGTTTCTCAGCTTCCTGATATGTTATTAAAATCAAGGGTTCATTTTTGTATACAAACATAAATTCTTTCTGAAAAGAAACCTCTTTAGATCTACAGTCAATCTTAGCATGATAAACATAAATCTAATCAATGACCAAAATAACATCAAACTCTACTAGAGGCAAAATAATAAGGTTTTCATGTAGATTATTTCCGCACACAAGGACAGGAATGTTCTTATGTTTTCTTTTTTTCTCAACATTTCCTCCAAGTGTTTTTACCATAAGTTTTGTATTCATATCTTGAGATGGAATTCCCAATTGAATAGAAAACTTCTCAGAAATGAAAGAGTGTGTAGAACCTGAATCAAACAACACATTGGCATAATCTGAACAAACAAATAGTGTACCTGATACAACTTCATTTAATGTCCCAACATCTGCTGAAGTAGTTGCAAAGTATTTCAACACCCCTTTTTGCTTGTAGTCTAGATTCTTACATTTATTTGAGTTCTTTGTTGGACATTCATTTTCATAATGACCCATTTCATTGCACATAAAACATTTTACTGACTGTAAATCAGATTTGGTCTTACCATTACCCTAATCTTTTTCAGTGCAATTACGAGCCTTTTGTTCCATTTTACAACATCGGTAGCACTTACAAGAATTAAAAATACATTCCCCAACATGTTTTTACCACAATTTTCACAAACAGTAAACTTATGTTTCTCACCATCAGAATTTTTTGAAGAGTTCTTCCATTTCAATTGCCACCTCGACCTGTTATTATATTTTTTTTCCAAAGAATGCATGATCATCGGCAAAATCCATTTCCACCTTCTCCGAACAATGAACAAATTTTTCATAACTTTTGAACTCACAAGAAGCTAAATCCCTTCGATACTTTGGCTTTAATCCTGAGTAAAAATAGTTTATTTTACTATCGAGATCTCGTTTGAAATTTAGAGAATATATTACCAGTTGAGTGAATTTTTCTTCATAAGTAGCCACTGAGTCATGCTCCTACCTCAGTTCTAGGAATTGTTTTTCCATACTAAGATGAACCACCTTAGGAAAATATTTCTCAAGAAACATACCTTTGAATTCATCCCAATCAAGATCACCAATCTCCTCACTATCCCAAATATTTTTCACCATCGACCGGCACAAATCAGCTTCACCTTCAAAATGGTAAATAGCAAGACTGGCCTTTTTATGTTCTGAACAACCCATGACATCAAAAATATTTTCATGTGCTTTAATCCACCCTTCTGCTAGCACCGGATTAGATGATCCTCTGAATGATGGGGGATGTTACCTCATGAAATGCTTCACTACTAACATGTTCCTTTTTGGTTGATCTGGCTGATCTCGTACATGGATTCCACCACCATTTATATCCTGAGTCAACTGTTCCATCACTGCAACAAACTATTCGGTTCCAATTCCAACCATCTCAATTTGCTAATTTGGTAGGTTTTCTTCCTCCTGATGTCTCCCCAACATAGCTACCATGTTTCCTCTGCATAAAACCATTCTGAACACAGAAATTTCTTAGTCGATGCAACATGGTAATCTGTAAATGCTCTATGATTTCAATATTAACATAAATTACTTTATGGATATTTATTTATCAATACCCTAACTCCAAAAGTTATCTAAACCGACCTCTGATACCAACTATAAGGATGTGGCCTTAAACATTACATAATATTGAATTAAATGAACAATTCACATTGAGGATCTTTTCAAGTTTAGAGTTTTAGAGAATTAGGACATAACTATTACATCTCAAAAGATTACAAAGTAGACACTTCTACACAATTTCCATTTTTCATAAAATAAAAACTCTTGAAAAAAAGAGTCATGTCTAGTTCCATGTTTTAGACAGCATGAATTTTCCTTAATCCCATCATTGACCCTATTCATCTTTAGGTCCTGTGAAAACATTCTCAAAACATGGGATGTGCATAAAATGCTCAGTAAGGGTTATAAAATAAAGAAAGAAAACAATTTTTTCATAAATACATAAAAACATTAACTCTTTTACTTACCTCATGAAATCATAATATTTTATAAATAACATATAGAAATCATAAATCATAAAGGTAACTTGTGGCATCCATATCATACTTACATTGTTGATATCACAGCTACAAAAGGAGTTACATTGGAATTACTATCATAGTATATTCCCTAAATATCTTAGGAGAAACATTCACGTTTACCTCTGTCACATTACCCAATGCATTGGAGAGATATCTCAGGCTCACCCACCCTAGGTTTATCACGGAACCACCCGTATACGTAAATAATGCCCAATAACCATAACATGATCATACCACATAACATAAGAATAAAAGAAAAGATAACATTTCCACATTGCAATAAGAAAATATCTTTTCTAGATATTGAAATAATAAACCCATTCCCAAAATCATCTTCAATACCAAAATACATAAAAAGAGTATATGGTATTTATTTTTCCTTTTAAAAACATTACGACTTGTTAAGGAATCCAAAGATCAAATAATACTAGCGGTGGCAGAAAGTTCATTGCCACCGCTTACGTTAAAAAAACAATCCTTTTGTCATTTAGTAAAATGATTCATATAAAAAGATTCCATTTGAATTAAATGAAAATTCAAAGGGGTTTATATACCGTATAAAATAAACTCATGTATAAAACTAAATATGCCTCAATGAAAGAAGATTGAGACGAAGTCCCTTACCTCGTGCCCGACTTGACTCGATCGTTCTTTAATCTCCTAAATAATAAAATAAAGTTAATTTATACTTTCTTAATATAATTTTTCAAGTTCTTTTTTCCTTTTATATCACTTATTACCATGTTATAAATATCCTGTAATCATCTAAGTTAATAACGTCCATTTTGTCAATATTTGGTACTTGAGTCAAAAATGAACAAATTATATTTACAAGTTGTCCATGTGGTCAATAGTCCATTATATCCAGAATGATATTCATGATTTAGATATCATATATATCATATATATCTAGTATATACATGTATTTATAATAGTACATAACATTTGAAGGTAAGAAATGAAATGCACTGCTCATGGAGACGGTAAGTCATACGTACGTATGAACGCTACTTTCATTTATATTTCTTATTTTAATGGAATTAAAACATAATGATACATAGGTATAATATAATTAATGTATAATATCATATATAATATCATTAACTCTATCTTTTAAACATCCCACATAAGGCATTAACTAGTCACATCACTTTGAGGGGGCAGTAGTCCACACTTCCTCTAATTAGATTATCGCATTTACCCATAATGAAAACCATAAAGGCATTCTATAAATGGAAATTACAGAACATAAGTAAATCATAAACATAATATATATCATATATGAATATAGTTCTATCATAATGGCCACCATGATAGGCAGTATAAGATAATCAAACAATCATTGTTTCGTGAGGTGTTAGTTTTCCATCGAAAGAAACATTTTGTTCTTCATCCATTAAATAGAGGTGTGTGTAAGTGTAGTTAGAATACTTATCATAACAAAATCCTAGTATATTGTGGATACTGGTGTTGTTACAAAAGAAATGAATAAAAATAGTTCAGGGGTTGGAGAATTAAAATAAAGAAAGCAATTTAAGAGAAACTGTTACCTTTAATTTGGGTAACTCCCTTTGGTTTGAACCATAGGAATTCTTGAAGTTCTTTTTGCCTAAGGAAAGGCATATAATAGGAGGATAGGGATTTAGGAACCTTAATTGGGCAGATTTTGGACGAGCCAAAAGGCTTGAGTGGTGTGAGGAATTGGTTATAATTGGTCTTCTTTTATAAGAGATATGAGGGGCTCTTTAGGAAAGTGTGAAAACATTATTTTATTATAAACATATATTTGGTTTAAAAAGGTCCAAAAATCATTAAGGTCAAATATAAGGTTACTCATATTCGAAATAAAATCATCCAATCATAATTGGACATGTTTTGGATAATATTTTAATCATTATAATCTTATTTATTTAAATCATTTATTAATGAGTTAAATACTGCATCATTATTGTGTCATAAATAATTTAATTTATTTGATGTTTAAAAATTATAAAAAATACTACCATTTAGGAAATCCTTTTACCTTTCTAAATAATATTTGTAGTCGAAAAAATGACTTATATTACACCATATAAATATTAATTTACTAAAAGACTTTTGTTTATGTCATTTTTGGATTTACTTTAAATTAATTAATCTAAAGTGTCATTATAATTCGTAAGTGGCTCAATGGGGTCCCAAAATCGACCCAAGGATTCCCATGGTCGGCAATTACTCATCCAATAATGTTTTCACAAGTGTTAAGGTAATTTTAAATTATTTTAATATTCTTTTTACTTTGAATTACCCTATTTACCTTTAACCGCGGTAAATAAAAGTCAAAAGTTACTATTCACCAAAAATTATTTTCATCTGATTGAACCACATTTTACTTACTAATAACAACCATGTATGTTGGATTTTTGAAATTCAATTCACATAAGTGGTAAAATTTCATTTAAATGAAAAAGTCAGTTTTTTTAACTAATACTAAGTGGTTTCACTATTCATCAAAAATTGATGTTTTTCGGAAAAATACCAAAAATTCAGCCTATGATATATTTGATATTCTGAATTCAAAAATGATGTTTATTTTTCCAAATTCAAAACATAAAATTTTCATTATGTAATTTTAAAATTAATTCCCGTTGTTAAAACAAATAGCATGTTTTTAAGAAACAATAACTATCAAAAGATTGACACTTAGTTAGGTCCAATTTCAAAGTGAAATTAAGTCCAATGACCAAAATTGGATTAAATGGTAAACATATATTCTAATTACACTTTAAAGCCAATTTAAAATATAATCTAACCATATAAATAAATTATATTAAAAGGAACTTTTGAAATAAAATAAAATATTTTTACTATTTATTAAAAAATGAACTTTATCGAAAAAATCCAAAAAAATTTACACAAAGTAAATTTTGATGTCCCCATTCTAAAGAAGAATTTTATTTTGTCAATTATAATTTATTGAATTGACCAAAACTATATTTGAATAGGGTTCTCCATTAAATCACGGTAAATCGACCTTTTAATGTAAATTATGTTTAAAAATAGATTCATTCACATTTTAATCCTCTAAATTTTTTATTGTATAAATGTAAATACATTCAAAAAACTGTATAATCATATTGTAGTTATTTTTTTCATTCCCACCAATACAACGGCTAGGAGTTAACTTCCATTTAAAATAATAATATTATATTATTAGTGTGCAACGTAAGATTTCAAAGAAAGCCGTTGTTGCGTATCAGGTATGCTATCGAACATAGAAACCCCTTTAAAGTAAAATTAATATTTAATTAAAAAATATTAATAAATATGAAATATGTCTTATTCTTCACTTACTTGAGATGTTACAGTATCCCCGCATCGAAATCCTCAAGACAATCTTCTAAGAAGAAACTGTTTGTCTCATAAATGTTAGTGATAGAAATAAATTACATTTGTTTCATAAAAAAATTGAAAAGAAAATAAAGAATATCAATTATTGAGAACGAAAACATAATTAATCAAGTTATAAAACTTACCATGGTCCATATTTTATTTCCTACTAGTTGGATTCATCTTCATTGTGGGTCTCTAAAAAGAAGGGTCTATGATATAACCTTATTGCTGCACAAAGTTCACAACATCATACTTGCTTATTCCTAGGAAGAGGGATGCATCTGGGATTATAATTACTTAATAACCAGATTGCAGCAGTTGAAATATTCTCTCAGTATAATGTTTTAAAAATTACACAATTAAGCCTTGAGCTTATTGACTCCAAACAAACTCTTGAATGGCCTCATGCACTCCTGCGTAGTCCCGCATCCAAATCCTCAGGCAAATCTTACATGTAGCAACCAATTTTTTCATAAATTTTAGTGACATCAATAAATTTAATTTGTTTCATAATAAAATGGAAAAAATAATAGGGCATATCATTGCTCGAGAAGGAAAACATAATCTGTCAGGTTCTACAAGTTACCAATATCTAGATTCTGTTGTCTACTACATGGCTGTTTTTCATGGTGAGCCTCTGAGAATAATGGTCCCTATTCCATCCTTACTGCTACACATTGTTCACAACATCATCCTTGATTATTCCAAGGAATATGGATGCATCTCTTATTCTAATTATTGTGTAATTTTATTGTAGTATCTGAAATTGTATCTAGGTATAAATTTCTAAAAATCAAGAAATGAGGCCTTGAGCTTCTTGACTCCTAACAAACTCTTGAATGGAATAGTGTATTCACGTGTAGTCCTATTTCCAAATCCTTAAAACAATATTCCATGAAACAATTACTTATTTTGGGTCTCTTTGATAACCCAAGTCATATTTCATTCATCCATCCACAACTCAAAATTCAAGAACCAAAAATCTCAACCAAATGAAATACATAATAGATTCATCCTGAAACACTAGTGAAACTGCACATGGTGCTAATAGTTGTTTCATGTACTTGATCCATGATGAAAAATAAGTGAATAACAATAAACACTATCCAAATCATTGTAACATAGGACACTCATGCCAAAAGAAATGATATGCTGGAAAAAGAACCATGATGTCAATCATTTCAAATTAGAACCCAATCGAGCAGCATGTTAACAAATTAGGACATTACATCCATAATAATATCAGTTAATGGAGGAGTAAATATTTTAATATATAATATTAAATTCATAACTTAACTATAATGTGTTAGTAAGAACATGTTGAGAATGTAATTAAAGAAAAATAGTGTTCCATCAAAAGAATCATTTATAGATCATGCATTCAAGATCTTAGTACATAGTTTTTTCTATTTTAAATAAATGATTTTAAATACTCAACTATTGAAAGAGGGATTCACAAACCCAAACTAGTTTTTATATGTAAAGGTTATGGAGGGCCGCTTGAAATAATACATCATATGGCAAGCTATGAGAATCCTAGCATTTATTCCAACTATAATGCACGACTACCAAACATTTCTCAACTAATATGAAAATGAAAAGTTATTAACATAATATTTCTCATAAATTACTAAAATTTTGTTATTGTATATTGAAAAAGAATTAAACGTTCTAATAACATATGGGTAAATTAATTTTAAAGACTAAAATAAACTATGATTCTTTAACAAGAAACACTATTAAATTATGGCCACATAAATACACCATTGTGATGTTCACGATATAAATGAAACTCAATGTAGATATAAAATATTACACAAAGTCCAACTAATTAATCTTTGAATAGAAGTAATTAATTGTAGAAACTCTTTAAAGTATATACTCTCAATATCAAATTCAATATTACACTAAATGATTATTGTAACAAATTGCACATCATAGGGAAATGGAACTATATATTAATAAAGAAAATTCACAACATTGTATAATTCTACATACCAAATCAAAAAATGTATTATAACTAGATTCAAAATAGAAAAACATTAATCACAAAAGTAAGAACTAATACCCTTATAATTCAACAATTTAGGATGAAATTGTCTATTAAACATTCAATAGACACTAATTAAAGGTGAAAGTTTTCAATGTTGGTTGCATGTATTATGACAAAATAAGGAATATAAAAATTTATGTTAATTTAGAATGGAATGCGTACCAATAATGAGACTTAAAAAGGAGTTTGGCCAGTCTAGAATTCAATAAATCACCCATTCATCTTCATGGGACCCTTACTCTTGTTCAATATCAAAGAGGAATTCAATCAACAGTCAAACCTGAAATTGGGTAATCATGAAATAAATTTCTCATTTTTTCACTTACAACATGTTTCAATCATTCTAATTCATCTATTTATCAACCAAGTTTTACTTTTTCAATAGCTTAATTATATTAAGTGAATTATCTAATTGATTATGAGTTTCTATACTTGCAAATTCATGAGAGAATTATTCCCATATGATTACAGAAAAGTTCATTTGAGAGAACCCAAAAATTAACCAGAAGGTGTAACTTTATTTCTTCGTATCCTATCAGTCATGAATATTTCCATGTATGGTGTCCAAATTTCATTCTTTAACGATTAATCCCTACTTTAAATGGGGATTCATGGAGGAAAAATTTGGAAAATAGGGATTTTTTCTTGAGATGGAGGCATTGAGAGTGATGAGAATGATGGAATGCAATGGAGGAGGGGTGTTGGGATGTAGTGATTCTAGGATTAAAAAAGAGGAAGGGATTCAAGGAATCATATTGAGGCAAGGATCTGAGGAAGTATTGAAGTGGGGATGCTGCAAAGTGGGATAGTGGGGAAGTAGGGAGAATCGACGGACCACCATGGTTGGGATGGAAATAAAGTATTTTAAAAATTAATAATATTGTTTTATAATGTTAAATAAATTTTAAATATGTGAATACAGATAAAAATTAATATAATTTTCAGTTATTTTTATTATTTTTAATAGATTAATATTATTTTTTTCCATTATAAATTTTTAATATTTGAATATTGATTATTGGTTTTATAATAAATAGTATTAATATTTCTACTTATATTCTGAATATTTTTTTATCAGTTAAAATGTTTTTATTTATTATGTTAGTTAAATAAAAATATCATAATGATTCAATTTTTTTATAAAATTCAATTAAATTTTTACTAAATAAAAAACATTAGAATATATTAGAATTATTAATTAGATATTTTTAATAAAACATCTAAAATTGAATATTGATTTTGGTACTAAATATAATAATTTTTATAAAAAAAATTGATTTCTATTAATTGATTATAATCATTGAATGATTTATTGTAACATATTTTTTTGATGAAAATGGATTTTTTTGTAATAGTAATTATTAATAATAGATTCTAGTGTTGGTAAAAAAAATTTGTTACTAGTACGATAATGCAATTGATTCAACTATTGGAAAAATATTTGTTGGTTTTAATAAATTAATCCCAACTGATATATCTTTTATTAAAAACAAGTGATGGTACTTAATAACAATACAAATAAAAAATAATATCTACTAGAATTGATCATTTTTTCCAACATATATATTATCTGTCAATAAATTTCTATTTGTATAAGTCATTGTTTTGTGTGAGAGAAGTGCTTTTATTATTATATTCATCAATTTATTATTTTGGCTCAAGAATATCAATATTACATATAATTTTGACTATATACAATATTTGTTTCATTTTATTTTAAAATAATTGGTTATTATATTTTCCATGAATCAAATATGCATTTATTTTGCATATAATGCTAAATATCATAAATCTTCACATTTCATTATTCACTAAAAATTCAACTATTTAAAAAAATAATCGAAAATCACCCTAACCATTTTTATATGTTCATACTTTAAAAAGGAGATCGATTTTATGAAAATAATTTTCTAAAAATGATAAATTCTATTTTTAAATAAAATAATCAATTATTAAAAATATATTTATTTTAATATTATAATCGATTTTATGACCCGTTGAAATATTACTTATGGTATCATAAAATTATCTATTCATTATAACAAAAATTAAAATTAATTTATGAATCCATTTTTTGAACATAAATTTTTATTTAAATCATTATATTCTATATGAAATTAAAATTAACACATTTACATTTTATAAAAATTACATCACTTAATTTAACTTTTTTAAAACATTTATTTACAAGTACCATGATAAATATATATAATATTTTCATTTTATAAGTTACATAAATATTATTTTTCATTTCTATAGTGGATGATTCTATTATAACAGTTATGTTACTATTCTTAATAGTTAGATTGCTATTCTAATGATTAGGTTACAATTCCAATGGTCAGGTTTGTAATGGTTATATAGATTTTTTAATTTCTATAAATATCACTTATTAAATTCATTCTTTATTCAATTTTATTTTCAATCAAGATTATATAAAATTTCATCTCCGAAATGAATATTTCAATACTAAATTTATATTTTATTTCTACATATTTATTCATGAGTTCGGTCATTCTGGTGGATCGAGAAAATCCAAATTTTCATATTCTACTTATATCATTTTATCTTTGTTATCCTAAAAAAATATTTCTAATTATATTTTTTTAGTTTCGAAATCATGTATCATTCTTAATTTATGAGAATAATTTTTTTGGTTTCTGTATGTGATGTATGTTCTTTATAATACATGAAGTAATTATTATAAAGAAAATTCCATTGAAAAAATTCTATCATTATCACAATGGCAGATTGTTTTTCATCCTTTATCTACAGGTGCAAAACATTTATGGGAATATTGTCAACAATTTCATGCATCATACTTTATTACTAGTAATTTTTATTAAATATTTTTGTTTCATTATGCTATCAGGGTGTATAGGGAAATTTTAGCTATGTGCCTCATATAATAGATCCCTCTTCATTTATGGTAAGGCTAGAATACCTAATGTCTTTATAATTGAAAACACTCCATCATATTAGATGGAGTTTATCATTTCCTAGTTATTCACACCTTTAATATTCCTTTGTAAAACATTATCATCCTGTTAGGACTTATTTATCTTTTCCTATATAGATAGTATATCAATTTCATGTAATAGGAATGATGTTTACTCTTAACTAAAAAATAACTTATCCAGCCATATTAAGTCCCTGAATATTGGAACCTTGTAAATACTCATCATTGTCAAAACTACATGATTCCTCCAACTCATTTCATCATCCACATTATTTGGCTTCACAAATTGGTAGTGTATCAAGAAATCATGGTCTTTGAATAGTTTTTACCAACTTCTTTTCCTCAAGTGGATCACTTTTTCAGAGATATTTACTTACAATTTTTTTTATTCAAATATATTTTTTATATTTCACCATTGAGATGGTGAATCCTTTTCATCAAGGAAAATATTATGGAATAAAACTCAAAATTTTGAGTTTTACAGTTATTTTCATGGATTTTCAATTACCTTGATTCATAAGCAACCACTCTATCATTCTTTATAAGGGAAAATTCCAATCCTTACCTTGATACATCACTATATATTATGAATCCTTCCTCTCTTGAAGATAATTTAAATATAGGTGCATTAATAAATATACTCTTTAGATCCTTAAAAAAATTTCACAATCCATTTTCCATGTGAATTTAACCCCTTTATGTGCCATCTTGGATAAAAGATTAACTAATTATGAAACATTTTTTAGAAACCACTTATTATAACCTGAAAAAAAAAGGAAACTATGTAACTTAGTAATATTCATCTGTGTGGCCCATTCTTTAACTACCTTTTTCTTCTAAGGATTAATAGATATTCCATCAGTGGAGATAATATGTCTATGAAAAGAAACTACCTGGAGCTAAAATTCAAACTAACATAATTTCCCATATAATTCATTTTCTCTGAGATTCTCATGAATAATTCACAAATGGTTCTCACGAACAAAATAGATTTTAGAGAATATCAATAAATAATCAATGAATACCACTATGGAATTATCAAGATAATTATCGAATAATCTAGTCATTAGATCAATAAAAATAAAAGGTGCATTAGTCAACTTTCATATATAATACTTCTTTACTCTTAAGTGATGATAACCAAAATAAAGATTAGTCATTGAAAAATAAATATCTCCTTGAAGTTGATCAAATAGGTCATTTATATTTAGAAAAATATATTTATTATTTATTATTATGGAATCTATCTCCCTATGATCGATGAAACATAATATCATATAAATAAACTGTCACACGAACTTGATAATTGTTTCTTCAAATCAACTAATAATACTAGTGAAATTCTATAGGGTATAAATTATATTTAGTTATTTGGGGTACAATTACAACCAAACAACTCACACACACAACCCCATCCATATGATGAGTGTCACATTACACACCCCCTGAATAAGAACCATTATATTAACTTATTTATATATTAATAAGACCATATGACCAAGAACTTCCAGCCCATGGCCCGATCATAAACCCCAAGTACCTTACTCACAAATCCATGTTCCACCAATGCTTTTCTGTCTGTCACCTACCCCGATCGCTGACTGCCTTAGTCAAAGTCACGATGCTTTCCACATCATCGACTGACCAATGGTTTTAGTCATCTTTTAATTTCCAAATTCCCACTTCTGATAGCTGAATGAATCTCCTCCATCATCATCACAATGCATGTTTCTTTCCTCCAATCCAACCCATCTCCAACAGCTTCTCACCGTCCTCTTGTGCCCCGAATGTCAATTAATCCCACCACCATCGTCCACCTTCACACCTCCATATGACCTTCCCAATGAGGCATGTCGACGAGGATCCCACACAAGACTCAAATCACCGTTAGAGAGTCCCCCACACACCCTACTACCCCCCTCCCCCGTGTTGCCCACCTGAACATCGCACCTATTATCCCATCCCCACCACGTCACAATAAATAACCAATTATGGGCCATCCCAAGATTAGACCCTAGTTGATGTAGGGTTACGGGGTTTCCATTACTACTATAGGGAGTCTGGGATTTATTTTTCTTATCAGGGATGTGTTTAATAAAAAACATTAACTTTCTGAATGGGTGGATACCCTGAAAATTATTCTATAAATAAAGCAATGTATTATTGAATAATAGGTACACCCAAAATTCTTATTATGTCTTTATTATCCATAAAATATTTTTATATTTAAGTATATACCTTAAAAAATAATTACTTACACCATTCATAAATAGTAATCTCCTTCCCTTAATAATAAATTATTTTATTATACTTTGAAATCCAATCCATTCCAAGGTTTTTTGTCAAATCCAGTAACAGGTAAGAAAATATATTGTAAATTAGGGACTATATATGTGTTTTAATAGATATTTATTGGAATTTTATTATTGTAATAAGAATATCACTCTCTATCATAACTGGAAAACCATTCCTTATAGTATTTTGGGTGATTTAATTTTCTCATAAAACATGAAAGATATGAGAAAGTTCATTGATATGGAATCAAATAAAGAACTAGTTGTCGTTTTTTATTACAAAAGTAACTATTATCATATAATTTAGAAATTAAACCCCAATTTTAGATATAACATAACTTATTTCTGCTCTCTCAAAAACTTTTAAGTTAAATTACATTGATGCTTTTGAAATTCATTTGAATATTTCCCCATCTCATTTTAAGTGATGTATCGTACAATATAAGGATCTTTCTTACCCTTTCATTCATGATCCTAAAGAAAATTTTCTCCACACAAGAATAAAACTCCCATTCACTTTAATAAAATTTTATGGTGTTTCCCTATAAAAGTATTACACATTGAAAAATCAATCATTTCATAATTACCTTCTATCATATCTCTTTTTAAGGAGTGCTCAGTCACCCGCTTCTTTTCTTGATTCCCAAGAAAACATAATACTTGGAAAATTATTTATCAAACTTGATGGAACATGATTATATAAACATATATACTTAAAACAATTTGAGCAACTGATTCCATTTGAAGAATAGTATTTATCCTATTAGAGAAGTGACTTATCTTACTTCTAGGATTACGTTGAAAATTCACTGTATGAGTTTTTATACTCATGAAGTTAGCTTCATATTAAGAAAAAATTCCCTCTTCCTTTTCCTTAGAATGAGTAATTTTCATTCCATATGAGCTTTTTTCTTGAGTATTTTTATCTAACAATATCCCTTTAATAGTATTCCTTTCTATACTCTTTATCATAAACAACTCATCAGTGTTCATGATTAATGACCATCATTGACAACCTCCCAAAGAAAAATATTTATTTTCCAGGGACTTGATCTATTTCTTCGATACAAGTGTATTAGTAGCCCAATTGAATTATTGAGTTTTTTGTCACACTAAGTGGTCCAATATTATTACACCATATTAGGGATATTTAGTTTTCACCAAACGGGAACTGTTATTGGTCATAGCCTTAGTCAACTACCCAAATATAGTTACAATCTTCCTATCTCTAGAAATATCATGTTTGAATTATTTTGTTTTATCATGAGGTAAATCTCTAAAGTCATTACAAATATTTACATAATTTTCATTCCTTACACAAGGTTCTATTTCAAAACAATGACATGTGATGCATTATATCACAATATCATGAATATTTAATCATCTAATACAATTCCTTTGTAATAAAATTTTAAAAAAAAAATTAATGAAATATCTTAATATTTTTAATAATGTTATCATTATGTTCTAATATATACTTATATATCTAGCTCCAAAGGTTTCTACTAAAAATCGTTAATACCAACTCTAATGACCCCAATACTAGTATCCCTGGGTTAGTGTTTACTATATTACATTAGAAAAAGATACAAGATATTCTATCCCATGAGATCAAATAGTTTATTACTCTTAGGAGATAAGATTCACAAATTATTCTAACATTATATTAAAAAAATGAAATACTACTTAAATTATAGTGAGAAATTTATTATTTATTCAATTATTTCAATCAAATAAGTCAAATTTTAGATCGAGATTCTATGGGGATAAGAAACAAAATAACATTATGTTCTCAAAAACTCCTTAATTGAAAGAGTATAACACAGGCTATCATAGGAAAAATAAGTCATGAATAATATGGGAGAGATAAGCACAAATCAAATATTCCATATAACTAATATCAAGAAAGGGGAATATATATATATTTATATATACATATATATATATATATGATACAAAAAAATAAATAATAACATTGATAACAATAACTAGTTTCATAATGGTATAATTTATAAGTTTTTACATCATAAACTTATTTTCAAAGCCTCATTCTAATACATTATACACAAATAAGTAAGTAATACTACGAATAGAAAAACTAATTTGTCTCATGAGAATAACTAATCCATTTAGGGGATATATAATATCAAAGTTATCACATAACATACAAATTCCAATTCATTCATCATATTAAATATGTGAATAAAAAATAAAATATAGAATCAACATTCCTTAGCAATAAACATCCATATTTGAAAATTAGAATATGAAATTTCAATATTTTCCACATTCAAAAAATATATGAAAATGATAATAAGACATATAGAAAAATAATATGCATGGTATCATTATATAATATCCTTTTTGAATCATAAGAATATAAACATGAAGATAACATAGAAAAAAACACCATTATATAAATATTATAAATCCACTTTGAAAAACATAAGTAATTTCCTTTTGTTTTAAAAAATATTTAAAACAAAAAAATTCCAGAATAATGGGAATATGATTTTTTTTATAACCATGAAAAAATTTAGTGTCATCCTGATAAAAAACAATTACTATGATGGTGGGAAAATTATACCCTGTTTAAAATGTTAAAAACTAATTTATATACATTTCTTAAAAGTCAAAAATGGCATTTCTCGAAAACATTAAAAAATTACTTTGAACACTTTGAATTAAAATTCAGATTTAACTATAATTGGACATGATAAATCATTTATTTATAACAAATTACATAAATTAATAAAAATTAATAATATGAATATAGAAGATAAATATTTTTGACCAAAAACGTGAAATAAGTTTGCCTTTTATTATAATATTTATTTTGGTGGTTTGGAATACCATAAGGTGATAAAATGGAAGGAATTATTGAAAACACTAAAAATAACTCGATTTGAATAAAATATATGGTGTTTATTATGGAAATAAAATAAAATTTCCCCTTATTTAGAGTTAAAATGTAAATAATAGAGATAAAAAGAAGATTGTAAAATAAACCCTTACCATCGATTCATGTTTGGTTGGACACATTCCAACCTTCTATATAATAAATTTATATTAATTATTAATATATATAATATCCATATTTATATATTTATATTATTTTATATTATTTTTTTAACTTATTTTTACACATTTACTCATAATTCTTTGTTGAAATCAATCATTTAGTTGTAAAATATTTTTTTTCTCATTCGTGTTTTGATTCATTGGTTCTATTATTTTCACCATGGTCATGATTCCCTCACCAATATAAAGTTAAAATTTTAATACATATCATATTAAGGAATGAAATTCAATTTTATAACCATCCATGTAAGTTGGTTATGAGAAATTAATTATATCGCTTCCTTGATGTGGTAGTTCGCTCATACATATGAACGATATTTTCATTTTCCAACAGATGGAAGGGAGTGAAATTAGACCATATTTATTCTTTATAAAATAATAATTTTCTTTAAAACTCTAATACATATTCTTTAAATAGTTATATATCACCATCTATGACATTTTTATATGGAAAAATAAATGCAATACTTCATGGATGTGGCAGTCTACGCGCACGCATGAGCAACATTTTCATTTTCTATTCGATGGAAAAAATATGAAAAAATGGGTATACCATTAACATTAAACATTTAAATATAGTAAATATTTTTTTTATTTCTTATAATATGTATATAAAATATTTTGAGGTTTTTTAAGAAGAATTAAACTTGAAAGGGCTTGGTAAGAACATATACCTCTTCCTTGAATAATCTCCTTTGAAAATCATCTTAAAAATTCCAATATGGGTATTTTTGGAAGACCATTACCTATATATAATAGATAAGGGTTTGGGAAAGGTAATTTTCAAGTTCATTGAAGATATATGGTGCTCAATCTGTGTAGATAAGTGAGGAGACGACATTTCCTTTTATAAGTCAGAAGATTGTCACTCTAATAAATATTAAGAACTTTTAAATATAATAAATGAATTTCTCATGGAAATTGAATCCAATTTAGTTAAATATAAAATATAGGATAATTTAATCATAAAATACACAAGACCAATAAAATTTAGATATGTTTTAGATATATTTTTAACCTTATCTCTTAGTTTAACCCACCTTTTAACCCTTTTACCACATTCATAATGATAAACTTTTACTATGGTAAGTATTATTTTTGAATAAAAAATTAAACCAATTACCTATTATTAATTACACTAGTTTAAAACATGTAATAAATGTTTTATGATTGATTTAAAGATTTTTAAAAAATAAAGTTTAATATAAGTACACAAAATGGAACAAAAAATAGTTTTTTTAAATGCCTTATCAAGTATAAAAATGATTTTCCACAAACATTATATATAGAATTGTTATTATGAAAATTATTGGTTTATAAAAAAATGTAGATTATATATGTGAAATTAAAACCAATACAAAATAGAATTTAACCTCATAATTACATAATTAAATAGAAGGATCCAAAACAGTTATTTTTAATGAATACAACATCACAAAGGTATTAAAATTCCAAGAATACCATTATAAATCCAATATAATATTTTAATTTTTCTATTTAACTTCTGAAATATATATTTATTCTATAAAAAAGTTTTATAAACTTAAGATTAATTATTTTATCATAATGATTTCATAAATTTTATAGTACTTGTAAATTGTTATTTTTCAATATTCACCAAATATCAATTATTTCAGAAAAAATAAAAAAAAATTCCCCATAAAATAAATTCAACCTTTTGAATTCAAAATGATATTTATTTTATAGAATTTAAATTCTAAAATTTATAAACTTTACTTTTAAATATAACCATGAACTATTTCTATTAAAGTTATAAAATAATAGTATGTGCCTTGATCAACAGTTTATGGATGTATTATTTACCGACTATAGTTTGATATTAGGTATTATAAGTGGTTTTTAATTTTTCAAGTAAAAAATTTGTTGGGGGGTGAAAACCATAATGATGATAAATAATTATATTCGATCCCAACATAAAGGGAAATATTATTTGAGGATACTGAGGAAAATGTTTTTGACTGGGTCTTTGCCGTATAGAATATTAATGAGAAAGGAATATGGGAAATAACAATCACCTAAAACTAAAAGTGACATATATTTATTTATTGTTTAAATTTTCAAATTTTTTAAAATATTTAGATATAATATTTATAATTTTATACTTAGGTAGCATATTTTAACAAATATTATAAATTTTATGTTTGGTTTTTTTTTCTTTGCATCATTTTCAAATTATTCAATTTTATATGTAACGGGTAGACTTGTATAATTTTTTACATAAGATTTTGTTTCTCTTATCTATATCATTTCATGTTTCATAATTATTTCCACAGTTCATTTAGCTTGTTTAAAAAAATATAAAACAAATATTATCATGTTTTTTTAGTTTGGTTTTGTTTTGTTTGTATCATTTTCCAATTGTTGTAAAAATATATATATTTTATTATAATTTGTATAATTATTTACCAATGTTTTTTCTTTTTTTGAATAATTTATTGTCACATAAATTTTATCGTATTTATTTGGAATTTTTTGTTAACTAATTTAGTGAATATGAATTAAAATATTTTTAGTTTAGTTTATTTTAGTTTTTTTAGACAATTTTTTTATTCATACAGGCATTCATGCCCTTATACCAAAAAATAAAAGGAAACATCAAAAATAATTATCTAATTAATATGAATCATCATAACCATTATACCATTCAGATTCATACTTTAAATTTTTATAAGACCTGGTAACCGTGTTTAGATTCATGTATGATTTCTCTTTCCTATTTCCTATTTTCCTGGGACGGAATTTTTTAAGTCATTCATAATGCACAAGTAATTTTTTCTTTTTAGAAAATTTCGGGATAGAGGAAGGATTATTTGGGGAATCATCCTCTATATAATCCAAGATTACATGAATTCCCTATACATCCATTAATTTATTAATTTCATCCCGGGTCCTTGAGTGATTCTCACCATCTCTTGGATTTGGGTTCCCCTTAGTTGTAGCCAAAGAGGCTTATGGATAATGATCCACATCTAAATATTTTTATCCTTGCTCTAGAAACAAATCAAGAGTCAACTCCAACCTAGATTCAATAAAACCATGAATGAAATCCTTCATTTCATTTGCCTATAATCCTTGTTCATTACTCTGAATAACATTATTCATTTGAACTAACTCTTGAGAATACTTTTCAACCATTTTTGGCGGTCCAACACTAACATTACTATTTCTCCCATAATGAGGGGATTTATTATCACCATAAACTGCTGTATTATCATGCACTACTTACCTTCTTAATTTTTTCCTAAAATAATCATATATATTCCCTTTTAATTTTAAAAAATATCATGCCAAATTTTTAAAGAGGTTATCCCTGACATAGAAAATAATTTGATAGTCAGGAAAATAAATTAGTCAGTCTCTCATATTTAAATTTAAATGAGATATTGTCACCCAATACTAACAAAACTACATTATTAATCATTAATGATATTAATTTTACCTCTACCAAGATAGTAGAATAATATTTTAATTTGGATACCTCATTGGTTCTATCCATTTTGATCAGGATTCCCATAACATAATCCTTGTCAAAAAAATATTAGGATGTCCAAGAATCTAGTTCAAACCCATAATTTTGATCTAGACCTGAGCTCTAGTATTTTTATATTAAATGTATTGAGCTAAAAATTTCATTTATGAAAGATAATTGTTATTGGGTTTAAAGAAATTAATATTATTCTCCAATCCCTATACTCTAAATCCTCTGATGAAAATATGGTGTGAAATAATCCCCAACACATGGATATACATATCCAATAAGAGGAACCCAATACATAAGTAATCATCTGAACCAGATTATTTACTTTCCAACATTTTATTCCTGGAAGTAGAACAAGCCTTGTGATGACGGAGTTCTCGTGAATATTAAATTTATAATGGATAACCCCCCTATTAGAAACTACATGGGTATTGTTACACTTTCTCATGATTTTTTGAGAAGATAAATATCTCATAGATGAAAAATTACTTTTATTTGAGTCCCTTTCTATTTCTTTAAGACTATATTTGGAATAAATATAATTACTAGATTCTATTACAGATGTGAAAATACCATATCAATTCACCTAATTTAAAACACCAAATCAAACTACCACCGCTGCTACCACAGTACTTGGTTGACAAGGCATGCCTACTTTATCCTCCAAAATCATTGTTGATCAAAAATTCTAGTTCCTATCATTTACTTCACTCACCACAGATTAGAAACTTCTATTCAATTAATTAACCACCATTGCATTTCAACATGTTCCATTTATCTTGGACTCTACCATCGTAGCTCGGTATAGATTTATCATCTCCTCTACCACGATCGATAATCAAAAATCTTCTTCCTCATCTACCACTACTGGATTCTAATGAGCTCCATTCTCCTCAGATGAGTTATCCATTAATGATTGGAATGTTCTTCTCATCATGGATACCCCATCCACTCTGAATCTAAATCAGCACAATATTTTAGTGATCACCTCGATAATAGGAACTTATCTTCAAGTCCCTTTAGTATCATTACCTCAAAATATAAAGATAGAAAAAAGATAATGTGGAATCCTTATTTTCTAGTAACCTTATCCTTTAAGGAAAGTAGAATTTCCATCACTTGGGATCTCCCAAACCCACACCATCCTATCTATACAAAATAGTTCTTCTAATTATATTTAATTATATATACAAGAATTATTTTTTTATAATATTTTCCTAATTTTTTATATATTTTATTTTTGTATAATTTCATATCAAATATCTAATTCACCACAATATTTTAGGGGCGACCCTACAAAAACTTCTATTAAGGATCCTCTTCATCCTTCTACCTAGGATCCTTCTACTTACCTAGGAATGGAGAAGGCATCTAGAGTTAGCAAACATGGTAGCACATGTTTACCTAAATTATCAATTTCACATAGAGAGTTCAAGATAATATACATTTAGTTTGATGATAATGGTGTTCATAGGTGTATAAATTAAAAAAAGGATTTTTTTGGAAATAAAATCTAGATTAAAAGTAATCATTTTGATTTTAGATTTCAAAGTATTAAAAAGAAGACAAACTAAAGGAGAAAATTTTGGTAATATCATTTATTATTATTTTAATTATCATAACATGTTTTTTTCCAATTTATGTTATTTTTCATTTTCATCAGATGATATAATATATATCTAACACTAAAATATCTAGGAAGAAATTTTTATGTTTTCAAAGTTGAATATGGTGGGATTTTAAATAAGCACTAACAATAGTTTTCATTTTTTTATGTAAGAAAAAAATAAAAAAAAACTTTTGATATATATCCTCTTCTATATGAAGATAATCAGAAGAAATTTATTTAATGTAGAAGGGAAGGATCATTTGGGTAAGATTTATGTCAAAATTTTGATATTTTTTTGTATAATCAAAAAATTATTCATCTTAATTATTTTTAAATCACTAACTAATAGGTATAGAATAAATATAATCAGGATATCTGATCAAAAAAATATATACCCTGATACTTTATATTATGGAGGTATCCATTATTATAATAGAAAATCATGGTTGAAAATTTATATAAAATGAGATCTATGTCTTTAGGATTGGCATATATTTACTCACATTTCACCCCAGTTAGACATAAAAAATATAAGATGCCTCGAATGGACAAAAGGGGAACATATATTTTAAAAGACAGGATGGATATAGTTTAGAATATTACAAGGAGTTATTTAAGTCATTTAACTTATTTTTAAACTCATTATATTTTTTAATCACTAATATATTTTATAAATATTCTATATAGGAATTCTTTAAGCATAAGATCACACATAGGACCTTAATACATGAGGGGAGAAAAGATATTTTAACTAATACACTATAAATCCAGAACACTTGGGTTTTATATAGGGATAAACCTTTTTTGTATCAATTAAAAAAATGTTTGGCAGTCACGAAACTCCATCAATGGAGGATGTATATAAAGGGAATAGAAAGGATTTAAAAGGTAAATTTCCAAAGTTTGATGATAAGATAGAGGATATGATTAGATATTTTGTGAAATCAATGCTTTTTAACATATTGATATAGTTTTGGGCAGCATATCTCACTCCACCACCTATGCATTCATCACCCACTCCTATACCTCATCCTCCAAAATTTCCCATTTACTGTGATTTATATGTTGAGGATCACCAGGACCATATAAATTAATATGCGACTATATATTATATTAGGGGTATTGTATATCATCAGAATATAGACATGTATTAGCCTATGGAAATGATATAGGATATTATAGATGCATCAACTGAAGTACTACTAACTATAGATGAGGTTTCTATAGTTTGAAAATGTGTAAGAAATTTTTTACTTTGGCCATCTAAAATATTCTGGAAACATTTTTGGATCATAATTTATTTTATGATGGATAAATAAAATTTCATGGTGAATTGTAGTTTTAAAAACTTTTGTTTTTAAACTTAAAAAACATAGTCTAACAAGGTTAAATTAATCTTATTCACAAAAATTCTTAATTATTTAAATGATAATCAGTATTCTCCCTTGAGTACAATGAAAAAATATTATAATCAAGTATATTCCGACATGAAAGTCCATAGGTCTTAATGATAAATTGATTCCCTCATAACATTATATAGAATCCTAATCAAAAAGAAGTGGTGACATAATCAGAGTCTAGTTATATTCACTGCATGAAATGAATTAATCAGGGTAAACACACAAACATTCGTAATCACAATGGTTATAATATATAAGAGCAATACAAATGTATTTATCCTATCTTAAAGTGTACAGAATCATAATCTGGGTAATATTGTATTCACATTATTATATAGATTAAAACAAATTTATCATAATAAAATAGATCTTGATAAAAAAATACCAATAGAAAGAAAAATATAAAAGTATCACTTTCTTTTACATGCATAAGAAATAAAAGGATTGTAATAAAACAAGTAATACAAATTAATATAATTATTTTAACCAAAATATTGAGGTATCCAATAACCTAGGATAAAGGTAACTTTTTATAATTATAAGAAATTTTGTATTTCTCTTACTAGAGTAATCCGTCAATATGAAGATTTTTTGTCTCGCTATCCACGTAATCCCCTGATATAATGTTCATTTTGTCTCGCTATCTCCACGATCCCTTGATATTATGATTAGATTAGGTCACAATTTCCTTGTGATCCCTCAATCAATATAATTATCATATTCTATCACACTATCCGCATGTTACCTTGACCAATACGATGATCGGTATCTCTATATCCCTAGCTTTAGACTCCCTCGATCATATTCTCACAATCAAATACAAAAAATTAAAAAACAAAAGACTCTAAATGATTAAAATAACTAGAAACAAGACATTCACGCTTTTAATCTTCATAGCTCTCACAAAATATAAATTTTCAAATTTAATTGATCAGAATCAAACTATAAAAATGAATAAGTATTTATAGGCATTTTCTCAATGGTTATATTTTCTTCCCATTGGTAATATTTCTCTGTGTTTTTTGCATTGAATTGGACAGATGGCCTTGCAAATGCTATATCATAATTTCAAGTCTGATGTTGTTTTTTAATACACCATTTTCTTTTTAAAACATATTCCAATACTATATAAAATAATTTTTTGTATCCATTATTTAAACTTCAGTTAATCCAATGGATTTTCTCATAGAATTTCATTAAAATAAATTATATTAGTGTGAGTCTAATTTTTATCAGTTCCAATATCATGTCCAATTATGCAGACTATTTTCATTATGAATTTAATACAAAAATTATTCAATATGATATAATAAAGGTGAATCTGATTATTATTAGTTTTATACTACATACGATAATCCTAATAAATAAAATTATTTTAAGTCCTCTATTACTTTATAACTATTTCAAATTATGGTGAAATTATATGTTTTCTTCAAAAAAATTCTCAAAAATACTTTTAACATAACAATTTTGTGATCTAATTATGTAAGGAAGTGTTTTTGATTTCCAAAACTAAAGGAATGAAAAAATCATAAAAAAATTGAATAAAAAAACTTAATAATGATGTTTACATATATTATAACATTTTCATATATTGGATCAAAAAATTTATTAATATTTAAAATATAAATTTAATAGGATTATCTTAAATGTAAAGAAATATTGAATGAAAAGAAAAAACTATCTTGAGGCCCCCTCAACTTCATATAATAATTAATCTAAAAGATATTTTAAATTATCAATATATGCATCAATATTTTTTTACATTTATGAGCTTCTTCGGGATGATAACATTTCATGGTCAAAATATTATTGTGATTATTTGAAAAAGATATATCATTGAACCAGTAATATCATAAATGTGGCCACTCACTACGATATAAGTATTTTCCTTATAAGTAAATTATAATATTTCTTTTAATTATATTAGTTTGATTGATTTATCATAATCCTTATATATTTTTATTAGGTGTATTTTAAATTGTTTTATTTTTTATGATACAGTAGGATTCAAGCATAAGGAAAGCCCCATATGGGGCATTCCCATCTCAGGTTTTTCCAAAATTGATGATAAATATAAGATGAACATCAATAATAAATGTCGTAACTAATGGAATTGAATAAAATATTAATTTACGAATAAACAATGAAACCAAAATACATGATCATAATATATTATTTAAAATTAGTTTAAACAATTAAATAATTATAATGAAATGAATTTATTTTTCATTGATATATCTGAAAACTCTCTCTATATCAAATCGTCATTACTTCATCTAAATCAAGAGTAGAATCCCGCCAGCGGTGATCCACACATGCTTCAAGAAACCTCCAAAAATTGTCGTTGGGATCTATGGGTCCCATAACGGTAGATCCTAATGATTGCGTTAATCACCTTTGATCACCTTAAGAATTACTTCTAGAAGGATATCCTTCAATCACTCTAGTTTTGAGAGTGGTGGATCAAGAGGATCTCCCTTTTTCTAGAGAGAATTATTGGATAATGGATCCCTCTAAAGCCCTGAGTAGATACTCTGGATGTTTTTACGCACAAAAAAATGAAATAGAAACCCTTAAAAAATAATATAATTTGGTTTATATACCACTAGGTTTAGAAAATAATAATAACACAAATTCCCTTTTTGTTTTACTTAACCCTTTTGGAACCTCGTGTCTATAATAACAATAATATTATTATTACATCTTAACATGTTCAAAACTCATTAATTAATTAAATATTATGTATTCTATTAATATTTAACATATATTATTTCTCCTCAGACTAGTAAACTTAGTTTTTCATTCTTCAACAATATTTATCAGGACTTAAATAATGATTATTTATTTAATAATTGAATATCACTGCATTTGTTTCAAATAAATAAATAAATATTATATTGACTAAATATAAAATAAATATTTTTATAATATTCTTATAAAAAAATATTCTTTTGAATAACCAGTGATGGGAAAGATATGATCAAGAAAACAAGAATAATTATTAAACCATGTGAGTTAAAAATATTTACTCAACATGTTTAATAATAAATAATATTATGATTTTACTAAAGTTCTTGATACACTTTTTGTGTGGATTTATAGGTAACTTTCTCAGTGGAATTAGGAGAATTAGGCCAAAGATCAGGATTATAGTCTAGAAACACACCAAGGAACCAATAGATAAATAATTTAATGTCAATATGACATAAAACCTCATATGGACACTTATTGTGCAATATAATCTCTTTATCACGATATCTCTAGTCAACCACATTGCATGGTGGTTTCATCAACCTATGTGCTTGATGTATCTTTATTTGACATAATGGAAATTGAACTTTTCTATAGAACACCATATCCATGGATTTATGTAGGCTATATAATTTCCATTAAAGTTCCTGATATGTTAATTTCCATTAAAGAAGGTACAAATCCTTTCTCCCATTATTCATTAATAAAATATTATTCATGTTGCACCCAATGTATCATACTTCACCCTGAACATATATCATCACAGTTTTTAATCAGTTCATAAAATTACACAAGTCATAACATCCATTAGTTATATTATTAAAGTATAAGGACTGATACACATGTGTGTAGATAGGAACAATGAATGAAGCATATAAATGTGTATTTTTTACTAGTGAGTCTCATTCTCACTATAAGTTACCAAGGGTGTACACAAAGAGAATATTCATCAAATGGATTTGAGTCTCCAGCCATGATATCCTATATAATTTTTGTCCCACAAATGATTTTATCTAGTTATAGAAAAAATATTTAAGAATACTATACTAGAACTTCTAGGTTCTCATCATATTGGGGAACTATTATGACCATTTAGGATGATATATACTCTATGAACATTTTAACATATTATTTCAGGTAGAATAACAATAATTATATGATATGAAGTTTATTAGTATTCAAAATTTTGAATACATGTTATAATAATGTATAAATATGTTTGTAATATGGTAATAACTCTAAAAAAACCCACTTAGACTAGATATAACTACTCACAACCTCCGGTCTGCTTGCTGAGATAATGCATTAATCAAGGGTTCGACAATGTATATCTTCTTTATATTGGTGTGATCTTGGATCTTTAGTACAATCCACCAAAGCAGGATTATCATAATATAATGTGACAAGGTCATTACTTCTAGGCACCATATCAAGATCATGGAAAAATTTATATCCAAATGGATTCCTTTTCTACATTATAAGCTATTGTATACTTATACTCCCATATTGGATTGGTGACAACTGGATGCTTTGAACTATTACAACTCACATCTCTTCCACTGATACTAAAAACATATCATGGCTACAACTTCACATCATTATAATCAATTTAATAACTCGCAATAGTATAACCCCTGATGAAAAGATTCTCACGTCCTCCATACACTATGAATATATCATTACTTATTCTTAGATACTTAAGGATAGCCTTAATATTAGACCAAATTTGTTCACCTAGATCATATTGATATCTTCCTAAAACACTAAATGTTTTGGAAACATCATGTCTAGTGCATAACATGATATACATGATTGATCCTATCATCAATTTTTATTGGATATTACAAATTATATCTTTATATTGTTATGTCTTAGGGAACATATTTGTGAAAAGATGTATACTACATGAAACTGAAATTAATCCCATCTTAGATTGTCTAAAAATAAATCTTTTAGTATATGGTCAATGTATGTACCATGACACAGTCCAAGCAGTCTATTGGATCTATCATAAATGATCTTGATCCTTGGAATATAACTTTCTTCAACTAAGTCCTTCATAAAGAAACACTTTTTAACTATTCCCTAACAAACTATAGTTTAATGAACCAGTATTTTCATTAATTAACATTACATAACCTTTTCTTAATACTTAACACATTAAAAATACCTATGACCAAAGAATATATTATTTTAGTTCCTTTAGTAACTTTGAACACAAACTTCAACCCTGGATAATCATCTTTAATTTTTTTTTACAAAGATCAATATTCTTAGTACTCCTACTTAAAACTATACATTATAAATTGGGGAAAGGAAAAATAAGAAAAGGTTGAGCTCAAAAGCTCAGTAATGGTAAACAAGAAATATATGAAATGATAATAAGAACATAAGGGAATGAAAACATGAGAATAATATTGGAATATCATACACATCATATTAAAATATCACCTTCATGAGTTATGGAATAAATATTGGAAGTTCATAAGACATGAATCATAATGGAATAAAAATAATAATCCATGAAAACATGACATATCAATAAGACATAGAATTGTGGTAGACATGTTAGAATATAAAAATAATTTCAATAATATTCAATGAATTATTGTCAAGGTCATATTAACAGTATGGTTTCACTCCTGATACCATCTTGGTAGTCATGGTTCACTCCCATAAACATTTTGTAAATCATGGTTCCCTCCCATAACCTTCTTGGTAGCCATTGATGACTCCCGTAACCATCTTTGTAGTCATGGTTCACTCCCATAACCATATTGGTAGTCATGTATCCCTCCCATAACCATCTTGGAAGAAAAAGGCCTTTATGTATATCTCATGAGATATAAATCTTCACACACTGCATTGGAAGGAGATATAGGTCCAACCCATCTCATAATGAATTCATACCCAAGTGTTCCACAATAACATAAATCATTCATCATATAATAACCTATGAAAATAAATGGGTTTCATAAACATAATTCAATCATTACATAACCCACCAAAAAGAAATGGGTTACATGAATAACATTACATCATAAAAATAAATAATTAGTTCAAATAATAAGAATAATGGTATTGAATCATATCACTAGTAAAAAATAAGGAACTTAAAATAACATGGCCTTATATGCAAATTAATTTTGAGATAACTCCTAAAAATCATTCTTTAGGAAAATATCCTTTGTGCCTTGAAACATTTTCTTTACTTAAAATGCTGTGAAATTTTAAAAGAAAAAATTTTATTTGAAAATAACCATGTAAAATTTTAAGGTAATATTCAAGGCATTGCGTAATCATAAAAGCGTAAAAATAAATTCATGTCGTATAACATAAAAAAATATTATTCTCATACATTTTCCGAAAAAGTCAAAAATCACCCCATTATTAAAAAAAAGATTCATTTCAATTTGCTTAGTAAAAACTCATAAATTGATAAAATGACATTAAATTTATTTATAATTATATAAAAAGTATTCAGGAAAACAATATTAAGAAACATAGACATAGATGATAAATATACCCTAGTAAATACTTATGTATAAACAATCTCAGAGAGTAATGAGATTGTAAAATTAACCTTTTTTAAAACACTTTCCAGAACATAAAACATTTTAGAATATATTTAATAACTTATAATGTAATATTTGAAAAAAATCATAAAACATTTTTATATAATCATTTTCCTTGAAAATGATATTTAGAGATCTTTTAACAACATTTCTTGAGGAAATTAATCTTAAAACATTTCAAAGTGTACCATACCACATTGAAACATTTGAATCATAGTCGTCATTAAATAATAATATTAAAATAAGATCAAAATACATTGAAAATATGGATATTACTTCTATAAAAATTCAAATGATAGTTTATACACCTCGTAAAAACATAGGTTCATTACAAAACATGCATCTCAAAGAAGGAAAATTGAGACAAAACTACCATACTCATTTAGTAACATTTGAATGTCAAAACCCCATGAAATAGAGATCATAAAATGGATATATAAATATTCATAAATTAAAGTATAAAATTCATATAATAAATTCATTTTGACTATATATACCACAAAAAATAAATTTGTGCTGAATAAGGCACGTATCTCATGGAAATAAAAAGTGAGATGAAATTATCTTACCTCATGTTTGAATTCCTTCAAACATGTTCAAACCTCCTGTACAATGGTTAAAAACTTTAATTAACTATTTAAATAACCATATTAATATTTATAGTACCTTATATAATGATTATATAAAATATTACTGCCCATCCATTAATAACATTTTGTTATTTTCATGGTTTCAGGTGCTTTTGTTTCATAGTCTCATGATCGATTAATTTGTGTAAAATTATGGATGTTATTGCAAAATGAGATTAAAACTCCAAAATGAAATCAATTAGTATTACTGTACTTAAAAAATTATAAATTTTCCCATATATTAATTTAATTTCTTACATTATGATCATTAATTAGATAAAATATTAATGATAAATGTTTAATTTATTTTCGTGGGTATTTCCAAACACCCCAAACTTGTTTCATTTTATTTACTATTTTGATCATATATTAGTTACGGAATATTAAATAGGTTAAAATATAAATATTAATGTAATATCCAATAATAAAAATATTTTTAATCACATCCATGAAGGTGGTAGAGAAAAAAATAACAAAAAAATTCTGCACAATGGTGATTAACTAACATAACTTAGACAATAATTTCGTTTCTTTGAATAAGAGGTGATGAAAAATGAAATGGATATGAAAGATTCCACTAGAAACATAATGATACAGTATATAAATTATTAGGTATTTATCATGAATTTATGGATGAATTGGTTATGGAGAATGTATAAAAATAAATGAAATTAAGATAGGTACTTTAGGAAAATTACCTCTTGATTATCACCACATTAAGAGACCCATGATGGCCTTGGATTTAATATTTTGGAGATACCAAAAGAAATTAGATGTGGGAGAGTAAGGAAGAAATTTTTGGACATAGTTATTATGATCTACAAATATTTTTGGGTCTAAATGGGGTGGTGATGGGTGGTATTTACACTTGATGAGAGGTGAGTTTAAGTGACTAAAATAATCAATATTTTATATTTCAAGCCAAATATTTTGAGGTGGCATTAAATTAAACGATTTTGGATGGAATTTAATATTTTTTATGTTGTATAGGGTCTATACACACCACAAAAAACCTTTAAATTTTGTAATTTTTTGTTATTTTGAGACATTTCCCTTTCAACTTTAACTTGTTTTATTTTTTACTTTTAACATGACAAATAATTTTTTTTTCATGGTAAATTTTTTATACCTACAAATGGAATTGACCTTAAAACATAATATGAACCTTTTTATTCCAAAAATATAATTAATTTTATCTAATTACATTCACATAATAGGAATATTTTGACTTAAAATTAATCTTGTAGGAAAAACGAAAAGGTGGATTTTTAAAGTGAAACATTCAAATTTTTAAAATGTTTTTATATGTAATTTCAAAGTGAAACTAATTAAAATGACATAAATTTATTTTCATTAATTATAATTTAACTAATAAAAATTTAAAAAAATTATATATAATTTAACAAAATGAATAATTTATACAAAAATGTATTTTTCAACTAAAACGCAGTATTTTTCACTATTCATAAAAAAATGAAGTTTCTCAGCAAAATACCAAAAATTCAACCAAAGTGAATTTTTATCTCCCAATTTCTAAGAATATATATGTTTTTTCATATAAAATTAAAAAATTTTCAAAATTTTGATTTAAAATGGGTTCTTCGTTAAAAGGCGGGAAAATTACAATTTTGAAAAAAAAGAACGGTTTTATGTGAAAAATTGGGTTTGTTTATATATTATTCCTATAAAATATTTTTTATTAATTTCAGTAATATTTTATTGAATATATAAAATATATATTTCATTACTTTCATTCACTAATGATAATTAATTTAATTTATTAAAACAAATGTTTTCTTGGAGTATAAAAATAAAACTATTTCCTTTATAATGAACTGGTATGTATTTTAATTTTTAATGAATTGTAATCCAATGTATTTATATTATAAACGTTATATTTTTATAAGTTATTTAATATTATTCATAACCTCTAATTTAACACTTATTTTATAACTTACTATATTAAATAATAACACTTTCATAACATACTTTGGTACTTTAAAACAAGGTCTTGCATGTAATGAAATATATTCAAAGAACTTTACATTATGTACAACACAAGATGATAATTATGTTTCATATACCTTAATCCAATATATGTGTTTTTTGTAGTGTGACCATGAATTGGTTTTTCATATAACACATACAAAAAATAGATTTTTTTGAATAACGAAAGCTATATTCAGTATTATGTGAAATGAAAAATATTTAAAAGATTAAACTAATTTGAAAAATATATACTTCACAAAATTATGCTCTGTTACATTCTAATATCTTTAAAATGAATTTATCTCTCAAAATTCATTGATTTTATAAATGTTTAATACTTGAATGTTTCTTTCATATAAACACACGTCGTAAAAATGAATACAAAAACTTTCTTTTTAAAAAGGAAAAGGTGGAAAATAATAGTTTAATAAAGTAAATGATAACTAGGTTTCCACATGAGAGAACATAATTGATGACTTGGTCATGGAAAAAAAGAATAAATAATCATAGAGACTTATAAATATCACTGATCAGCTGAATGTGGGTGATCCAGATAAATTTAAAAATCAAAAAACCATAAACTAAAGAAGTATGATAGCGGTCATTGATATCATAAATAATCATGATAAAAGCACAAAATTTTATTTTAATTCCCTATTCCCAGAGTTGAGTAATTTTTATGATAAGATATACTTACTTGGTTTCAGGATAACCTCACCCTTGGTTATGCCTTGATCAATTTTAACTTTATCTCTTATTTCAAAAAAATGAAGTTGAATTTGACATTTCTAATGTGTTAAGAGATCATGGGATCTATAAATATAATGATAGGTCATTCCATCTGTATTTATAACAAAAAAAGGGTTAGCATAATTTTTCACATATACACAAATCAAAAAATGGAGAGATAGTAATTTAATCTCTAAAACCTCATCTGATGTTTAACATAATCCATTCCATAAATTACTAACCTTATAATCTTTCCCAAAGAAAAAACACAATAACTTTAGAAATAATTTCACTAAATCACCTTATGCTTTATCTCCCATATATCATAGGGTAGTTCTTGGTTGTAATATTCCAGACATGTGAATACTTTCATCATGTATTCTCTTAAGTCATTGTAATAACCTAAATTACCATATATCCTTATAGAAAACATGAATTTTTTCTTATTCTAAAGTTTATTGGATATATTCCTTAAGTCCTAAAATTTTTTGAACTTCATTAATGATAGAATAACCTACTTGTTAACAAATATTTAATCAGTTACAAGGTAACCAGTATTTTCTAATTAATAATATACAACATATCTTTATCTAAACACCATTATCTTATCATAAGGAATGTATTAAGGTTTATATTTTTTTAATCAAAAAATAAAATTTCCATTAAGTCACATTATATGTATTCATTACCATTCAAATTATCCTTTTTAATCCTTAAGGAAAATATATAAAAATTATAATTATATGTTTCATGATTCATATTACATAATCCTTGAATTCCCAAAAAATATACCCTTCAATAATCCCACTTTATTATTAAACAAATACTCAGGCTTCATCATCTATTTCTTTCCAAAAATTTGAAATATAAATCATGTATTATGGTTTCTAGACCATAATATAATCTTTATTCTTATGTTTAATGTAAATAATAATTTGAGAACATCCGCCAAATTTGACATGTCGTATGAGGTCTCTTTATACTTAGTAGTATAACCCATACCCACACCACCTTCTTGATTCTCTTCATGAGATTTTCAGTTTGGAATTTTATTTTCATAATTATTATATGTTCCACATCTAAAACATTCAATGTTAACCAAGTTCTTTCTAGTTCCCAACATTGACTAAAACTAGAAACAATACTGTGAGAAAAATTTACCATAATGAAAAACCACATAATCAATAAAAATCACTAATAGGATGTCAAAATCATAATACCTAATTTAAAATTTATAAAACCTGATGCTTATCCTTAGATACTTCCCTAGAAATATCCTGAGAAAAAACACAATGGATCTCAGTATTTTTTCTCATCTTAGTTTCCTATGATTGACTAAAACATCGATCAGATACCAACTATAATGACCCAAGATTTTTTTACATGGACATTACATCACTTTTATAGAATACATAACACATTACACAAATAGATTCTAAAAGACTGTATTAGTTTAGTACCTTTGTAGACTTATAACACAAAATTCTAGTGTAGAGAAAGATCTTAAATTTTTTCCACCAAGATCAATCCTTTGATTACTCCTAATTAAAATTATTCTTTATAACATGGGAAAAGGAAACATAAGAAAAGGGTGAGCTCAGACGCATAGTTAGGGTAAACAAGGAAGATATAAAATCTTAATAAGAACATAAGGGTATGAAAACAAGATCATAACATTTGAAGATCACACACCACATATCAAAAGATCATATGCATGAGTCATGGAATAAATATTGGCAGTTCATAAGACATGAATCATGATTTAAAAATGAACATAATCAATTAAAGAATAATGTAGGAATAATACATGGAATTTAGGAAGCCACATAATCATATAAAAATTATTTTCATAGTAGGCAGGACATCACTAACAAGGCCAACTTAGTAGTATGGTTTAACTCCCCATACCATCATGGTATTCATGATTTGCTCCCATAACCATCTTGGTAGCCATGGTTTACACCCATAACCATCTTTTTAGTCTTTGTTTAGTCCCGCAACCATCTTTGTAGTCATGGTTCACTCTCATAACCATCGTGGTAGTAATGGTTCACTCCCATAACCATCATGGTGGACAAGGTCCTTTATGTCTATATCATGAAACATAAATCCTTACCTAATTCATAGAATGGAGATATAGGTATCACCCATCTCATAATGAAATAATACATAATTTTTCTATAATAACATAAACCATTCATCATTTAATAACCCACGAAAATAAATATGTTTCATAAACATCATTCAATCATAACATAACATATAAAAAAGAAATTGGTTTCATGAATATCATTTCATCAAAAAATATAATAATTCATATAAATAATAAGAATGGTATCATTGAAGCATAACCTTAGTAAAACATAAGTAACAAAAAATAACCTTGTCTTATATGGAAAATAATTCTAAGACAACTCTTAAAAAACATTCATGAGAAAAATATACTTTTGGCTTTGAAAATGGTTTCTTTACCTAAAATTTCATGAAATTATAAAAGAAAACATTTTCTTTCATAATAACCTTTTAATATTGTAATGTAATATTCTGTTAATTAATATTTCATAAAATCATTAAAGTATGTATATGCTGTATAATTCAAAAAAGCATTCCTCTCTTACATTTTTCTAAAAAAAGTCAAAAAGTACCTCATTTGGGAAAAAATGATTCCTTTAAAACCATTTAATAAAAAATTATACATTGGTAAAATGAATTTAAAAATTTTTATAAGAATAGTAAAAATATTCTAGAAATATTTTTTAAGAAACATGGACATGGATGATAAATATTCCATGGTAAATACTTACGTATAAACAATCTCAGAAAGTAATGAGACTATAAAACTAATCCAATTTCCTTGAAAAACACATTTCAAAAAATAAAAAAAAATTATATATTTTAAAACATATAAATTAGTATTTGATAGAAAAACATTTAAATATAATACATTTCTTTACAATAATTTCCCTTGAAAATGGTCTTAATATATATTTTAAAAACATTTCTTTTGCAAAATTATCTTCAAACATTTAAAAGTGTCTCATAACACTTTGAAACATTTTAATCATAATAAAAATGAAATAGTAACAATAAAATAAGCATAAAATATCATTTAATGAAGGTTATTCTTGATATAACAGTCCAATGACGTTATATACACCTCGTAAAAGAACATAAGTGCATAAAAAAACATGTATCTCATAGAAGGAAAATTGAGACACAAATACCTTACTCGTTTGGTAACTTTTGTACCATAAAACCCCATGAAATAGAGATCATCAAATAGAGAGGTAAATTATTATAAATTATATTTGGTAAATTCATATAATACATTCATGGGATGTATTTATTCCACATGAAAGAAATGAGTGGTGAATAATCCATGTATCTCACGAAAATAAAGAGTCATATGAAATTTCATTACCTCACATTGGAATTCCTTAAAATGTGTTCAAACCTGATGTATAATGGTTTAAATAAGTTTATTATCTCATTAAATAACAATATTTATATTTATATTACTTTATATAGTGATTATATAACATCTTATAACCATTCATTAATAATATTTTATTATTTTCATGGTTTCGGGTGCATTTTTTCATTGTTTTATAAAAGATTCATTTGTATAAAATTATGGATGTTTTTAAAAATGATATTAAAACTCCAAAACCATAATTAAATGGTATTAATTTACTTTAGAAATTATAAATTTTCCCATATATCATTTTAATTTATTACATGAGGATGATTCATTAGATAAAACATTAATGATAAACATTTAGTTTATTTTGGTGGGTATTTCTGAACCCCAAGAACTAGTTTCATTTTAGTTAGTATTATGAGTATATATTAGTTATAGAATATAAAATTGGTTAAAATATACATATTACAATATTATTTAACCATGAAAATATTTTTAACACTATCCATGAAGGTGGTAAAGAAAAACGAATAAAAACATTATTCACAGAGGTGATTAACCGGTATAACATGGAAAATAATTTAATTCCATTGAATAAGAGGAGATAAGAAATGAAATTGATATGTTATATTTCATTATAAAAATAAAACTCTTGTATAAAAATTATTCTATATTTATCATGCATTTATGGATGAAGGGTGTGAGAAGAATATAGAAAAAGAAAGAAAATTATGAGAGGAACTTTGGGATAATTACCTCTTGATTATCACCACCTTGAGAGACCTTTGAGGACCTTGGATTATATTTTATGTTAACAAAAGAATAAATTGGAAGTGGAGATAGTGATTATGATATGTTTTTTCAGATATTTGATGAGATACAAGTCTTTTTGGGTCGAAATATGTTGGTAAGGGATGATATTTATACTTGAGGATAGGTGGGTTTAAGTGATTAAATAATGAATATTTTATATTGAAATCCAAGAAATTTTATGTGGCATTAAACATGATGAATTTTTCTATAAATTAATATTTTTAGGCTGGATATGGTCTATACACACCTCAACCAACATTTAAATGTTGTAGTTTTTAGATATTTTAATCCTTTACCCTTTTAAGATTAACATGTTTCATTTTTCACAAATATAGCGATAAATACTTTTTTACCCTGGTAATTTCTTATTAAATAAAAATTAAAATTAAAATAAAAACTAATATGTAACTAGTGATTAAAAAAATTTATTAATTTTACCTAATTAAATTCTATTTATTAAAAAATATATATTTTAAATTAATCCCACAGACAAAATGAAAAGTGGGTTTTTAAAGTGATTTTTTCAAAAATTTAAAATGTTTTTATATATAATTTCACTATTAAATTGATTCCAATTACCTAAATTGGTTTCATTAATATATTATTGAACTAATTATACTTTAAAAAAAATTAAAATATAATTTAACTACATAAATAAAGAATATCAAAGTGCAGTTTTGAACTAAAATGTCGTATTTTCACTATTAATCCAAAAATGATGGTTCTTATAAAAATACCAAATATTACTCCAAAGTAAATTTTTGTATCCCTCTTTAAAAGATGAATTATATTTTTTCATATAAAATTTTTTTAATGATTAAAAATTTATATTTAAAAAGGTTTCACCATTAAAAGGCGTTAAAATTAACCTTTTAAAAAATATAGGGTTTTATACTTAGAATTGGGTTGTTCATATCTTATTCCCATAAAATCTATTGGATGAATATTAAAATATTTTATTGAATATATAAAATATATATTTCATTAATATCATTCACTAATTTCAAATAATTTAATTTATTAAGAAAAAACTCCGTTGGTGGTATAAAAATAAAAATATTTCCATTATAATCCATTGGTATATATTTTCATTTCTAGTGAATTGCAGACCAATGAATTTATGTCATAGAAATTATATTTTCATAAGATATTTAATACTATTTATAACCACTAATTTAACATCTATGTTATATCTTACTATATTAAATAATAATATTTTAATAATATATTGTTGTTTGGTAAAACTCAGTCTTGCGTGTAACACAAGAGATCAAAAGAAATCAATATTGTGTATAACACAAGATAAGAATATTTTTGTGTATACCAAAAGATAATCTAAGTGTTTTATGTTGTAAAACCTTGACTTGGTGTTTCATATGACACAATCCAAAAATAGTGTTTTTTCGTATAATGAAAGCTATATTCAATATTGTGTGAAATGAAAAATATAGAAAAGATTAAACTAATTCAAAAATAATAATTCACAAAATCTCAAGGTGTTATAGTAAGAATGGTGTGTCATCAACATATAATTCTAGGATAATAAACACATTACCAGTAAAACTCTTGGAATTCATCGATCATATTCATAACTAATGAAACCAAATTAATTTAAAGGTTCATAGATTTAAATTTTTTAAGACACGGATGCTTCCTTCAATACATTAATGGATCTCTATAACTTTTTTATCATTTTGGAATAACTTTAAGTCACAAACCCTTCATTTTTTCATATATATACCTTCCTTAATGTTCCCTTTAATGATATATTTTGATATACATTTTTCAAATTTCATAGTCATGGTAAGCTGTTATATGAAGTAAAATGAAGATGTATTTGAGCTTGGAAACTCGGGAAAAGGTTTTCTTATATTCAATGACATGTTGTTTTTTAAAACTTTTACCCACTATCATTTCTTTATATGCACTTATTTACCTTTCATGTCCATTTTTCTCTAGAATACACATTTTCACCCAATAGTATTTACATAAACTGGGGAATCAACTAAAACCCAAACTATGTTCTGATACATGTAATCCATTTTCATAACACGTGGATTCTTTCCATATTGTGATTTTTTGTTATCTAATACCTATTTTTAAGAAATAGTTGCATTATTTTCAATGATTAATGGGTCACCATCTTCAGTGACTAGAAAACCATATCTCTTGGGTTCTCTTACCTCTATAATGATATTATATAGTACTAGTATTTCATGAACTACTTCTTCCGAGGGGAACTACGTATCCTTTTTCTATACCAAAAAATCTATATATTGAGTTCCAACTTCATCAAATTAAATATTTCTACCACCTTACTTCTTTTGGATGTTCTCCCTCTCATGAAATATGGCTTGTATGGAAACATACACTTCCTTATCTAAGGGTTTGTATAGATAGTATCACCTTACTTATTTAAGAAAACTAATAAAGATACACATCTTTCCCCATGATTTTGTTTTGTTTTTCGGGATTTCCTTAGTAAACACCTCATAACCACATACACGTGTGTGAAAAAATGGGGTTTTCTGCTCTGTAAATCGAGGGGAACTCCATTTTCATCTCTAGTTGGTACTTAGTTTAGTGTGTATGATGAATAAAATAATACATATCCAAAAAATAATAATAGAATATCCATCTAACTTATCATCTACTTTACCAAGTATATCACTGTACGGTTCCTCCATTCACATACACCATTCCACTATGGTGTGTAAGGTGGAATGAGTTGATAAAGAATCCAAAAATATTATAGAAATTCAATAAACTATTTCTTAATACATTCCCCACCTTTATCTAATAAAAACTTCTTTATTTTCTTTCTAATATGATTCACTACTTCATTCTTGAATTACTTGAATTTATCAAAGTACTTGGACTTATACCTCATCAATGTAACACAACCATATCAACTCAACACATCAGTAAAAGTTATAAAGTAGGAGTAACCACCTCTAGGTACTAGTAGAAATGTTCCAAACACAGTAGTGTGTAATGTTCCTAGAATCTCTATGGCCCTTTCACCCTATCCACCAAATTGTTGTTTGGAGCTTTTACCTTATAAACAAGCATGGCTTTTTCAAGTGTTTTTATATCGAAAGAATCTAAATAACCATCTTAATAGAGATTTTTCAAACACATGTCATTTACATTAACAACTTAGTTATGCCACATTTAGGAGTTATATAATTTGGAAAGATGTGATTCATTATCAATTACCAATACTTGGTTTTCTTAATTTAACACATAAGGACCATTATAAAAATGTTTCATACCATAACATATGTTTTATTTATAAAATAAAAAACATTTATTTCCAATCTTGAAAACAAAACCATATGTGTCTAGGAACGATATAGAAATTAATTTTTTGGTAACATTAGGTACATAATAACAATATTTTAAAACTAATATCATTCATATTGATAGCTAAAGGTGATAGTCTCCAATGACTAGAGTATCCGACCTCACACCCTTTATATCTCACTAATCCACCTTTCCTCTGGAAATCTCTTGGAATCTACTTGGATCCAGTTTTTAGAAATATATATGATCACCACAAGCTATATATATTACCCAATGTATAGGAATTTCAATATTACTCCCTATAAAATGAAGCATTACCTTACCCTTTCTCTTGGGTTCAGTTCCTCCTCAGGCAGCCTTACTTTCCCCATGAAAAACACACTTCTTCATTTTTCTTTCCCTTTCTCTAGATCTTCTTCTTCTTGGATGGATAGTGCTCTGGAGATTTAGACTATTTTTGAGTCTTGGGCCTCTTTTCCGTGTTCTTTCTTTTCTTATTCACCATAAAGACCATGGGTTATTCATCACCCATGTCCTTGTAAACATAGTGAACCAAATTAAGAGGTAGTTAAATACTCTTCTCATTACTGGTTACATTATAATCAATAAAAACCTAGAAAAGAACATGGGTAGTGAGGAATTATGAGATATATGTGAAACTTGTCTGAGAAATTAATCCCAAATATATCCAAGTGTTCAATGTATCTAATAATCAAGACTAAATGAGGCCCATATGGTGCTAACTCCCTAAAATTTCTAGTAAATAAAGCATTGGAGATCTCTAATCTCTCTTGACCTGCATTCTCTTCATAGATATCTTGATGGCGAGACATCATGCTATATGAATCCATGTCTTCATGTTAATTTATAATCCCATTGTTCATAGAATATAGCATGGCACATTTAATATATGTGGATTCCTTCTAATGTTTCTCAAAGAGAGACAACTCATCCTCACTATCATCTTTATTATTCACATTTGGAATAGGTTATTTGATCACATAAAATTTCTTCTAAGGGTGTAGGATAATTCATAAGGGTCTTTCCCACCCTTGGAAATTAGATCCCCTAAGAAGGTTATCCTTATCAAGTATGGATCACAGTAATATAATTGAGTTCATTTTTATTACCATTTTTACAAATAAAAAGATCCATATTTTTGTAATTTATATAATTAAATTGGATAATAAATATTCTGTTATACATATTAATGTGATAATATTTTATCTAACCCCTATATACATCACCATTAGCTTTATAATATATTATTTCTTAGACATTCTAGTGTAAAAGATCTATATTCCCAATCTCATAACCCATACATGGGCCAGAAAAATTATTTGAAGGGTCTTAGATAGTCATTCCAAATGCCAACTGTATTAACTCATGGTTCTTGAATTTGTTGAGTGAACTGACCAATCCTAAAATCCATAAATGATATTTCCTTATTCTTTTCTACTTAGTTTCACCAAGTCCCACTTAATTAGTCAACACTTTATGTAAACTAAGATGATTCAACCCAAAATTTAATGTTGGAGTTCCTCGATTATTGAAAGCACCCTATCTTGTGCTGATTGAGCACTTTGAGCTATTTTTCGATTTTAACATAATAATTATAAGACTATACCAATATAATATTTAAATATATAAGTGAGTAATTTCAAATTTATTCTAAAATTTCCCATTTTTATCTTTTTTTCATGATCATTATTATTAATTGTACTTACTTAAGTGATTAACAATGTCATAGATAATGTGTACATATAATTATATTTATTTTATTTCTATATTTTATGTTTTTTAATTCATTAATTCATGTGATCACTATAAAACATCGATAATGAAAGAATCATTCATATTTATAGAAGTAATATTATAAATTGGTGTGGTCATGAACTTTTACTAATGGTTAGTTTATCTATAAGATGATAAACTAGCCGTTAACCTAGGGGATAACAATTCAAACCATGAAATGTATCATGTTTCAGGTATCCACTAGTACACCCATGTACCTCCAAGATTGGTTTTACCTCAACTCTGAACTTGAACCACCTCCACTAGGTTGGAAGATCCATCAATTACATATGATTTTAACCATTTCTAGGTGAGAGGCCCAATGGTTTGGTTAAGGGGTTTACATAAAAGAAACCACAGACTCGCCGATATTATATAATGAGAGGATGGATGATTCAAAGAACATAAATTTAATTTAACAATAAATTAAAAAAAAACCAATAACATATAATGTTTTGTTCTATTCTCATGATCATCCAAATACATGAAATGAATTACGCAATTAAAAAACATAGAATTCAATTCAAATCATTATTATTTAAGATAAATCAAACTTTCTTTAATTAATTATCTTCTGTAATTAGTCAATTTTTTTATCTTAATTCCCATCAAAATTTTCTTGAGATTCTAATCCATCATAATTTTAAAAAAAATTATTTAAAATTATTTATATAAAAACATGTACCTTGGATGCAAGACTGTGAGTACCCATCCGAACTACCTGATGTGTATTATATTAATATAACATTTACTCATGCAACATGGGGAATAGATTAATTATCACATAATTTCATGGAATATATATAGTCAAATAAATGAAACACAAAGCATAGGGTATTTACATTATGTGTTAGGTTTAAAATCATGTATAATAATAATTGTATTATAACTTATAAAAAATATTCATTTCCAAACATTATACAAAAATTAATTATAGATTTAATATATATACATATATATATATATACCATTACATAGAGTGTACATAGTTAAATTAAGGACACATTTATCACATACTTATAAGGTTTATGCAGTACAATAAATTAATTTTAATTTCTTTGTAATTTTGTAATATACACAGAATGTAAAATCCAGTTACATAATGTGTATTATTATAACCATCTATCCATGACACACTCTTAGATTCATGGAATGTAGCTATGCAATGTAAAATTATGGATTACATTGATTTTACATTATATAAACAATATATGGTCTTTTAGTTACATGGCCACCAGTCATATTGGTCATGTAAGAGAATACATGGGATGTCTTTGACTAATAGACTACATGTCATTTATGGCTAATACATGTTATGTATATAATGACCCCACATTTACATACATGTACATTACATTTATATTTCAAAATACTTAATACAAGACAAAAACAGATGCCCAAAGACTATATTGGTTTAGTTTCATTGGAAACTCATAACATAATCTTCTAATCGTGGAGAAAGATCTTCAACATCTCCCATAAAGATCTTCCCATTTTTTTCCTAACTAAAACATTTCTTTATATCCTGGTGAAAAGAAAACATAAAATGGGTGAGCTCAAATTCTCATTAAGGGTAAACATGGAGAACATAAAACAAACCATAAACATAAGAACGTAAAAACATGAACATAATGTTTAAACATAAAAATATTGATTCATGAAATAAATTTTGGTACTACTTAAGGAATATATCATAAAGAAAATTAACCATGATAGAATATCATTTTCATAAAACATGTAATTGTGAAAAACTAATAAGTAAATAATATTATTTATATATTCGCCAAGGCATTGCTTCCAAGAACATCATATTAGACAATGTCCATTACTGACCAGATTTACCTTCCATACCAGCCATGTATTACTGAATAGGATTTACTTGTCCTTATAGTCATGTCTATCTCATGAGATGTAAATCTTTACCCACTGAATTATAGGGAGATATAGTTACCTCTAATCTCATAATTAAAACATTCTTACATGTGCCATAAAATCTTAAAAAAACATTCACCATATCATAACACATGAAATAAAATCGGTTTCTTAAACATCATTCCACTATAAAGTAATACATATAAAAGATAATTCTATCATTAACACAATATAATCATATTAATAGTATGTATTGAAATATAACCCTATTTAAGAGTTTCATTTTAGATGGAAAATAATTTTCATAAAACAATTGAACATAATTCCTAAGTAAAATACCATTTCTTCTTCAAAAATGTTTTCTTTTCTAAAAATATCATGAAATTTCAAAAGAAAATAATTTAGTTGAAAATAAAATTGAAAATTTGTAGAGGGATCTTCATGGAAATAAGGAATTATGAATATGTAAACATCTGTTCATGTTGTGTATGTTGAAAAAAACATTCTCCTGATACTTTTTTCGAAAAAGTCAAAAAGTACCTCGTATGGTAAACAAAAAATGATTCCTTCCATACCATGTAGTAAAAGTAAAAAAATGGTTAAAAAAGACTCTAAACATACTTAAAAGAATAGTAAATATTTTATGAATACATTTTTAGAAAACATGGACATTGATGATAAATATACCCCCAGCAAATACTTATGTGTAAACAATCTCAGATAAAAATGAGTTTGAAAAAATTATGTCTTACCTTGTAATTTTAATTATTTGAGGGTTTTTTCACCTCCTGTATAATGGTTAGATGAAGTTATTAAATTATACTAGGACCATACCCGTATTTATGATATCATATATGATCATTTTATATAATTTTCTTAATTTTATTTCAATATTACTATTATTTCAGGTGTTAACTTCATCATTTTCCTATTCCTGTTTTTTCATGTAAGTCATGTTTTTTATGAATAGGATTTATTTTATTCTTTAAATTAAGTTCATAATTATTATTTTCACTCATCATATAAATTTTATAGTCATTATTTAATTGTTATCATGGAGAACGAATCTCACTAAGTTGTGAAGAAGGTAGGTAGTACGTACGCACGAGTGATGGTATCATTCTCTTGATGGTTAAATGGTATGTAATTGGATGGTATATGAATTATAAATAATCCTTATAATGTTATATTCATTATTCATATTCATTATAATCATCATTACACCAATCAAAAAAAAGTATTTTTGAATAACAAATTACACCACAGTGTAGAGGCGGTAAGTCGTACGTACGCACGCATGGTGATATTGTTATTCATAGGATGGATAAAAGGATGTATAAAGTTATACCAAAATTATAATAACATTTAATAATGTATAATATACTAGGTTTATTACTTTAGTTTGGAATAAACATATAAAGAGTAAGTATAATAAGAAAATAAATTGAATTGGATTGGTAAAGTAATTACCTCTTCTTCGTTGGAATTCCTTCAGATCTCTTCTTAGGGACACTAGGGATGAAATTTTTGTAAAACCAGGACCTAAATAATTTAACTAATAATATTTATAGGATAATTGGTCAGGTTTTGGTTGATATATAAGGCTAAAGGAGCTGTGAGGAAATTTTGGAGAAGAAACCTTTTTATAAGAGATGAGAGGGAAATATTAGGAAACTCCCAAAATTTTAATTTATTTTAAATTCAATTTAGATTAAAAATGGTCCAAAACATAGTTAATTAAAATATAAGATGATTTTGGTTTTAATAAAAATCATCCAGTAATTTTTAGTCACATTTTAAATATTTTTTTATCCTTAGATTTTTGGTTTAACCCTCATTTTACCCTTTTTAATCTTACTGTGATATCATGTTACTTAAACATTGTGGGTAAATTTAATTATCATATCATGTAAAAGGACCCAAAAAAAGTTATTCATGACCTATTTGGACTTATATTAACCATTTGGATTAATATTATATTTTTATGAATTTAATTTAATCTAATAAACTATTTTATGTTTTAAGTTATGAATTATGTCAATTTAGGACACTATTCGTACTTGACTTTTTTAAAAATTCCAAAAAACCGGATTCCTTAAAAACAACGGCATTAAATAACATATAATATGTAAATATCATAGATAAAATATTTGTATGACATAAAATAACTAAATTACATTTATTTTAACGTTTATAATATCATTTATTTGAATCCTTTATTAATGAAGCAATCGCAGCATCATCATTGTATCATTATTAAATTTATTAATTTTACATATAAAACTATTAATAAAATATAATGATGTATGAATTTTTTTACCTTTCTAATTAATATTTATATTTGAAGATATTAGTTATAATAACTAACCTTAAAATTTTATTAGTAAAAGATACATGTTTATGTTATATTTCCCTTTACTTTAATTTAATTCTTATAAAATGTGATTTTCACATCCATGTGGATCCATGGGGTCCCAAAATCGACCCAACGATTCTCATTTTAGGAAATATCTCAAAAAATAGGATTATGAAACGTTTTAGGGTACTTTTTATATTATTAAATCATTATTTTGTTACCCTTTAACCATGTTAAATAAAAATTACTAAAGTTACTATTTGAAATGTCAAAAAATGAAAGGTTCATTTTCACACATTTTGGAACTTCTGATTCCAAATATGGAATCTATTTTTTCAAATTCTATCCATATAATTTATAATAATTAATTTTAAATTAATTCCCATATTAAAAACCAAAAATGGGTTTTTAATAAATAATAACTATCAAAAGATTAACATGTGTTTATGTGCAATTTTAAGGGGAGATTACTTCCAATGACCAATGTTTGATTAAAAGATAAAATTAATCCAATTAAGCATTAAAAAAATTAAAAATATATACTAACTCTATAAATAAATTATATGGAAAGGAAGTTTTGAATTAAAATGCAGTATTTTTCATTATTCATTAAAATTTAAATTTTATCAGAAAAATATGAAAAATTAAAAAAAAATCTTAATGTCCTTATTCCAAATAAGAAGTTTATTTTGTCTAATATAACTTATAAAAGTTTTAAAAACTCTATTTAAAATGGGTTCTCCATCTAAAAGAGGCAAAACATTATTTTTTTGAAAAATTACTTCTTTTTACAAAAAAATTGATTTTGTTCTTATACTGTGTTCTAGAAAATATAAAAGATGAAATTTAATGTCATATAAAATTCAAAATGTGGTTAATACTATTCATAATGGCTATTTTATATCCCATTAAATAATAATATTTTAACAAAATATCATTGTTTAGTGAAACCCGTTATTGTATACAATGCAAGCTATCGAGGAAGGTCACTCCTGCGTGTAACGCAAGCCAAGTGAGTATTGCGTGTAGTGAAATATTCCTTTAGTGTTGCGTATAACAGAATCCAAACATAGTTATTTTATACATCAAAAAAAATATATACTCAATGTTGAGTGAAATGAATTCTTTCAAAATAACTTAAAATTGTGTGTAACACAAGACAAGAATAGTGCTCTATATACTACAAGATAATATGTTGTTTCATATAGAACAAGGTAATATTGGTGTAGCATACAACACAAGACATCAAAGAAATTAAAAATAATCTATCTCATAAAATATTGGGGTGTTACATTCTATCCCCCTTAAAATTAATTTCACCCTCAAAATTCTTCTGTGCTATAAATGGTTTACTACATGAAAGTTTCTTTCATGGAAACCCACATCTTAAAAGGATATACTAAAAAATTATTTTAAAAAGGAAAGTTAGAAACATAATGGTTACCCAAAGTAACTCATCACTGGATTTTCACATTCTATAACATAGGTGGTAAGGGAAAACATGGATATGGAAGAGAAATCTAACCATCTTGTTCTGATGGATAGTGATAGATAATAAGGTTTGGAGAAAGTTTACTATAAGAAATCCATAAATATTTGATTATTTAAGGGACCTTAAGATTCATCAGATAAGATGGTACTATGATAAAATTTTTGTTTTCAACATCTTTTTCCTAATGTTGATGAATTTTTACATGAGAAGAAATACATAAATGATTTTAGCAGAATCTCACCATAGGTTGTTCCCCGAACAATCTCCACTTCATCTCATATTTAAAGAAATGAAGTTAAATTTTCTATTCTTGAAGTTTTAGTAGATCATGTGTTAGAATGATAGGTCGTTCCATGTGTTTCAACAAAAAAGTTATAACAGGTTATAAAATAGGCATAAGTCCACCTATAGTGAGATAATATATTAATCTAAAAAACTTCAATTGAAATATAACTTATACCATACATAAATGGATAGCATTAAAATCCTTCCAAAAACTGAAAATATAAAACATTAGAAGGAGGTGGACTAAATTGACTTAACATTTACCTCCCATATCTCATTTGGTTTTTCTTGGTTGTCACATTCCAAACATGTGAATAATTTAATCATTTATTCTCTTTAAACAATATAATAACATGAATTTCCATGAACCTTAGTGAAAACATGAATTCTATCAAAATTAACTCTTTCCACGCACCAAAAAATACCAAAAATTAAAACCATAATATCATTTTGTCTTTATATCAGTCATGATCTCATTAATATGATCAAACATCTCATTATCTTATTATCCCTTATTTATAGGCATACCATGTGCCTTCCAAAAATATTTCAATCACTTTTCATGGTTACCGATACCATATAATTTTGGAAAACCACAATGAACCAACACATAAAAAATACAATATTCCATAATACTATAAGTGAGATTCCACAACACTATTTTGGAATCACATTACATAAATACAAAATCATTCCATTAATTCATTGTCATACTTAACATCAATAATAGTTATTTTATGTGATTTTCCTTTTTATTTGGATTTAATAGGTTGTTTATGCCGATAATCATAATTAACCCCTGGATTTAGGCATTGGTTAGAATAATTCCCCATTTCCTTGCACTTGTAGCATTGAAGTGTTGGTGGTGTGTTATCTGTAGTCTTTTCTCTATTCACGTCATTAGAAACCTTTTTCCCATTACTTCGGCACTAAAATTCTTTATAACCTTCTTTTCCACATTTGAAACTTTTTCTAGTCCCTTTAAGACAATCTACACCATGACTATTTCCACACATTGAGCCTAAGGAAACATTCCTCTTATTTTCACCATTGTTTTGAGATTTTCCCTTGAACTTCATCTTTTGTTTCTTGTCAAAATCATGATATGGATATGTAATAATAACTTCCAGTTCAACCATGATAGTTCAATGCACAATCTCTTCCTAGCTATTAAACTCTCTTATATATAATTCCCTTCGAAAACTTGGTTTTAAGCCACTGATGAATCGATCAACTTTAATTTCAGGTTGGATGATAAAGTCAGAAGCATACCTTTCAAGTCTTGTAAAATTTTCCTCGTATGTAGTAATAGATTCATCATCCTCTTGTTTAATATCAAGGAACTCATTTTCTATCTTTTTTTAAAGAATACAAGATAATTACTCATTGAAAAATAAGTTCTTGAACTCATCCCATTCCATGGATTCAATTTCATATTTCTTCCTTGTATACTTAATTAGAGTCCACCACTGGTCTACTTAACCTTCTAAATGATAAACATCCAAAATGACTTTTTCATGTTCCAAATAGCGAAGAATGGAAAATATATTTTCCAAGATATAGATCCATTGTTCAGAAAAAAGTGTATCAAAAGACCTACTAAATGAACGTGGACGTTGCCTCATAAAGGACTCAATAGAATGTTGTTCCATTCTCTACTCATTTAAAAGTCCAAAATGATTCATATCTTGTATAAGTATAGAAATAATATTTTGAATTCCATATCCCATAACAATTGGTTTTTAGGAGGAAAATCAGTGCATTTCCCGGTGCATTTATCATTAACACGGTTCCTTCGGGTTCCATCCATCATCTGAAACCCAAAAAGAATATTTTGATGGGCAAAATCAAACTAGGAAAACAACAGAATCAAGGGGGTTTACTTTAAATCTCTATAATATTAGGTTAAATCCTAGTTTATTCATGATAATTATCATAATTCTATGATTTTAACCTATATTTATACTTAACCTTAGGGACATCCCTAGACATAACTTAGAAATATCTCTTGGGATCTCACAAGAGTTTTCACATCATAGTTTCCAAAGGTTAACTAAACCTTCACTCTGATAACAACTATAACTACCCTGTCTTGATGAACATGAACATTACATTTCTTTTGTATAATACTTAATATAAGACATGAAATTATTCCAAATTTTCATTTTAGTTTAGTGTGTTTGGAAACTCAGAACATAATCTTTTAATCATGGGGAAATATCTGCAACATCTCCCATAAAGATCTTCCCCTTTTTTTCCTACCTAAAACCTTTATTTATATACTAGGGAAACGAAAACAAAAAATGGTGATCTAAAATTCTCAGTAAGAGTAAACATGGAGAAAATAAAACAAACCATAAACATAAGAACATAAAAACATGAACATAAAGTTTAAACATCAGAATCTTGAGTCATGAAATAAATCTTGGCAGCACTTAATGAATAGATCATAAATGAACATTAAAGATGATATAATTGAATTGGTATAAAACATTTAATTATAGAAAAATAATAAGCACATAATATTATTTCCAAAGTATCTGAGTCATTGCTACCAAGACCATCAAAGTGGGTAAAGTCCAATAGTGAACTGGGTTTACATGTCATTCCAGCCATGTATTACTAATTAAGATTTACTTGTCATTACATTCATGTCTATCTCATGAGATATAAATCTTTACCCAATTCTTTTGAGGGAGATATAGGTCCCACCCGTCTCATAATGAAATCATTCTTACATGTTCCACAAAACATAAAAAAGAAATTCACCATATCATAACCCATGAAATAAAATGGATTTCTTAAACATCGTCATATCATAACATAATCCATATAAAATATCATTCCATAATTAATAAAATCAAATAATATTATTAATATCTATTTATAAATAACCCTATTCAATAGTGTCATCTTTTATTAAAATAATTTTGATAAAACACGTGAACTTAATTCCTAATGAAAATATCCTTTCTTCTTCCAAAATATATTATTTTCTCAAAATTCCATACAATTTTAATAGTAAATGTAAAAAATGCGTAAAAATTACAATAAACATACATAGAAGAATAATAAACATTTTATGAAAGAATTTTTAGAAAACATGGACATGGATGAAAAATATTCACCCAGTAAATACTTACATATTTATAATCTCAGATAAAAATGAGTTTGCAAAATTATCCCTTAACTTGTAATTTTTGTTAGTTGAGGGTTTGGTCATCTCTTTTATAATGGATAAATCTTGTTATTAAATTTTACCAGGACCATATAAATATTTATGATATCATATATGATCCTATTATATCATTTTGTTAATTGTATTTTAATATTACCATTATTTATTGTGTTAACTGCTTGATTTTCCAATTCCTGTTTTTTCGTGCAAGTCATATTTGTTTTGAATAGGATTTATTGTATTCCTGAAATTAAGTTCATAATTATTATTTTCCTTAATAATATAAATTTAATTGTAATTCTTGAATTGATAACGTGGAAGACGAATCTCACTACGTCGTGGAGACAGTAGGTCGTACGAATGCACGACAAATTATATGTACGCACTCAAGGTGATATTGTAATTCATAGGATGGTAAAAAGGAGGTATAAAGTTGTAACATAATTATAATAACATATTATCATGTATGATATACTAGTGTTATGACTTTATTATAGAATCAACATAGAAAGAGGAAGTAGAAGAAGAAAAGAAATAGAATTGGATTGGTAATGAAGTTACCACTTCTTCGTTGGACTTCCCTCAAATCTCTTCTTAGGGACACAAGGGATGGAATTTTTGGAAAACCAGGACCTCCATAAGTTAAATAAGAATATTTATAGGAGAATTGGTCAGGGTTTTGTTGAGAAATAAGGCTCACGGAGGTGTGAGAAAATTTGGGAGGATATGTCTTGTTATAAGTGAGGAGCGGGGCACTTTAAGAATATCTAAGAATATTAATTTATTATAAATTTAATTTTGATTAAAAAATGGTCCAAAATTAATTTAACTTAAATATAAGACAATTTTTATTTTAATAACCATAATCCAATAATTTTTACACAATTTTTAAATATTTTTTTATCCTTAGCTTTTTGGTTTAACCCATATTTTACCCTTTTTAATCTATCAGTGATGTCATGTTATTTACACATTCTGGGTTAATGTAATTATCATATCATGTAAAACGAATCAAAATAAGTTATTTTTGACATATTTGGACTTAAACTAAACATTTTTTCTAATCTTAAATTTTTAGGAATTTAATATCATTCAATAAACTATTTTATGTTTTAATTTATGAATTATGTCAATTTTGGATACAATTCATACTTGAAATTTTTAAAAATTCTTAACAACATGATTTCTTCGAACCAAAGGCATTAACTCAAATCTAATATGTTAATGGAATCTAAAAAATACATTTATGACATAAAATTAACCATATTAAATTTAGTTTAACACTTATAATATCATTTATTTGAATCCTATATTAATTAAGCAATCACGACATCATCATTGTGTCATTATTAAACTTATTAATTTAATATCTAAAATTTTTAAATAAAACATCCTAATGTAGGAAATATTTTTAGCTTTAAAATTAATATTTATAGTCTAATATATTTTTTATATAACCTCACCTTAAAATTTTATTAGTAAAAGATACATGTTTATGTTATATTTCTATTTACTTTAATTTAATTCTTATAAAATGTCATTTTCACATCCAAGTCGATCCACGGGGTCCAAAAATCAAATAAAGGATGCTCGGGGTCAGAAGTTTCTCCTAAAATAGGATTAGTACATTTTTTAGGGTATTTTGATATTATTAAATCATCATTTTTAAACTTTATTTACCATATTTACCCTTTAACCATGATAAATAAAAATAATTATTGAAGTTACTATTAATAATGTCAAAAAATAAAAGGTAACTATTCACAAAATTTTTTCCTTTTGATTCCAAATATGGAATCCATTTTTACACATTCAAAACATATAATTTGCAGTTCTTAATTAAAAATAAATTTCCGTTGTCAAAACCAAATGATGGGTTTTTAAGAAATAATAACTATCAAAAGAATGACAAGTTTTTATGCGAAATTTCAATGGAAAATTACATCCAATAACCAAAATTGGATTAAATGATAAAAACTTAATCCAATTAATCTTTAAAAAAAATTAAAAATATAATCTAACTATAAAAAATAAATTTAATGAAAAGGTAGTTTTGAATTAAAATGTAGTATTTTTCACTATTCATTAAAATTTAAATTTTATCAAAAAAATACCAAAAATTAAAAAAATGTAAATTTTTATGTCTTGATTCCAAGGAAAAAATATTTTTGTCAAATTTAACTTATAAAAGTGTAACAAATCAATTTAAAATGGGTGCACTATCAAAAGGCAATAAAACATTATTTTTTTTTGAAAAAGGCACTTCTTTTATCTGACAAAAATTGATTGTGTTCTTATATAATGTTCTAGAAAATATATAAGATGAACTTTAATGTTATAGAAAATTCAAAATGTGGTTAAGATATTCATAACATCTTGTTTATATCCCATTAAATAATAAAATTTTAACAATTGTTTGCACCAAAATTTGGGAAGAACAATAAAAAACAGAAAGCATTAGAAGCTACCTCGTGAAGCCCATTAATGGGCCCCCATAGCCATGCAGCCGGTGCAAAGCTCCCCCTTTGTGAAGCTGATGCGGAGGAAGGAGGAGGGATTCTCAGCGAACCAATTTGAAGTTTACGAATCTGCCGTAGGGCAAGGAGGCGGGAAGCTCCGTGAACCCATTTGACGTTCAAGAAGCTGCCACCAAGCAAGGAGTCAGGATACTCTGTGAACCCATTTGAGGTTTGTGAAGCTGCCATGAAGCAAGGAGGCGGGATTCTCCGTGAATTGATTTGACATTCGTTAAGCCACCTCGTGGTTCTGTGTCTTTGCGTCGAGCGAGTTCTTCTTCGTGGCGCCCCTTGCCTATAAATACTGGGCTCCCCTCAAGCCCAAAGAACGGATCCTCTGACCTTTCGCCTTCTTAGCTGCTGAATCATGAAGCAATTTCTGCTCTATGAACAATGATATTTTCAAGGTTCTTTTTCATCACGAAGTGCATCCCCCTTTGCATGAATCCATCCCCTCTTCAAAGAGGGATTCCCTTAGAGGAGCCAACAAGCCTCTGCGCAGGAAGGAGATCCCCAAGGGGAGTCGGGTCTTCGTGGAGCACTTATACTTCATGAAGTAACATCCACACACTTTTGACCCACATGATAAGGCAGGGTCACTATGATTTGAAGTACATTTCTTCACAATGTCACCCTTCGCGGGCCACCATTTCTTCATGAAGAATTTCTCCATGAATGCCTTTCTACTTTGCAAAGCATCTTTCATATGCACATATTCCCTACGCCTAGGCTAGGTGACTTCACATCATATATCAAAACCCATCGGGAAGCCTCTTGACTACATAGAGAACCGGATCTTCATGATTCTTCTACCTATAAACACCTTTTTCTCTGCAACTCCTTTTTTTGTGGAACCCTCCTGGTTTGCACAAAGTGATTTCAAAGTCCCATGAGTGGTGCTTCCTGTTGCGTTAATTCGCCTCATGATTCTTCGCATATTCATGCTAATGGATTTTGCTTCTTCTCATATCCATGTAAATGTGCACCCCTCAATGGATCACTCCATAACACCCCCTCACCATGGCGTTACTGATTCCTTCTCTTCCCCAAGGTTGGGTTGGTACGAGTTATGTAAGTCCTAGAGGTGTGGAGTGAACCCACCTCGTCCGAGCTTCTAGACATTAAACTACCAAGAACCATCGTCCTTAGCACATTATGTTAAACTCTGGCCTCGCCCCGTGCATTATACGCGGGGTGCCCCGTATCAGACATTCTCTATGTCCACTAGTCTCCATGGGAGTGAGATCATTCCTCACATGGAATGAGATCCTCTTTATTGGAGAGGCGTTTTTCCATGGGGATAGAGCCACTACCTTGGAGTAATCCCCTAACCTTTCTTGTAAGAGTAGCATCTCTGATCTACCTATCTTTTTCCTAGCTTAAGACCAGAGAGGGGGGTAGGGAAATAGGTCCTTCCTTTCTTTAGTGCCAAATCCCTCTCCCTTGGGGATTTGTCTCCAACGGACCTCCATCCTAGAGTAAGTCCCATTCTCCATCTCATGGAGCCTCTAACCATGCATAAGCTTTGGTTTCCTCTTTGGGCCACTAACCACACGTAAGCCCCTATTTCCCCTTTGGGCCACTAACGATGTGTAATCCGCATTCCACTTCTCATAGATGAACCTTTCGCGATGTGATCATCAAGTCCTTCATGCCTTTTGTTTCTCACACCAATCATGACTCATTTGGGCTTGGAGTAAGCACCAACCATGAAATCCTCTCTAGGCAGCCTAGAGTGTAATCCCCATAAACCCCTTCTGAAATACGTGGACTTTGATCCTTCCCCTGGAAAGGTACATATGAAGCCTCCTTGAGGTTCAATCCCATCAACCATTGGTTCTAACCATCTTCATGTTGGTTCTCACTCCTTCCGAACTACGTGGACTTTGATCCTTTCCAAGGAAAGGTATATAGGAAGACTCCCTGAGGTTCAAGCCCACCATCCATTGGTCCTGACTCCCTTCACATCGGCTCACCAACCCCTTACGAACTACATGAAATTTGATCCTTTCCAAGGAAAGGTACGTACAAAGCCTCCCTGAGGTTCAATCCCAACAACCATTATTCCTTATCCCCTTCACATCGGTCCATCCCCATCCTGTATGACGTTAAACGGTATGCCCCTTTTCATCCCACATGATTTTTAACTATACCCGCTCAAACTATGTGGTCTTTGATCCCTGACTCCTAGATAGGGCACGTAGAAAGCCTCCATGAGGTTCAACCCCATCCAGCAGTAATCCCTTGTGACCCCATCCAGTGGTGATCTGTTGTGACCCCGTCCAACGATAAGATATTTTCACCCCCTCCAGCGGTAAGCCGTTGTTACCCCTCCAGCAGTAAATGAGTGTGAATCCATCTAGTGGTAAGCCGTTGTGACCTCGTCATGCAGTAAGTCGTTGTGACCTCATCCAGCAGTAAGCCATTGTCAATCCCAACCAACGGTAAGTTATTGTAGTCCCCTTGGTTAGGACCCACATCCTAGGTCTTCCCATAGGTGTAAGACTAATTTAGGCTTCTAACCACGCGTAAACCATAGTATATCATCTGGTCGTTTTCCTCTGTGCACACCTCGATCCTATTCCCCCATCCTGAACTACATGGACTTTGATCCTTGCCAAGGCAAGATACGTAGGAATTCTCCATGAGGTTCAAGCCCATCACCCATGTCTCATCCAGGACTTTTCCTTGAGAATATGTTCTTCATGAAGTTCATGACCCCAACCCCGAGGTTACACTTCATCTGGATCCCATCCATGTGTCCATTCTAATAAGCCCCCTCCTCAGGTGTCCCATCTCCCCACCGAACTACGCGGACTTTGATTCCCTACCACGAGTATATGTTGGAAGTCTCTTTGAGACTCAATCCCAATGTCACTGTCACCATCGAGTCAACTCCATCTCATTCTCCATCCACTTCACTTAACAATCCATCACCCATCCTGATTATTATCTGGGCCGCCACATCCTATTGAGATCAGACCAATTCACCTTCACTTCTCCTAGAAGTAACCAGGTAACTAACCACGTATTATTCCCGATATCAGTGTTCCCTCTAGGGGTTTCACCCATCTGATCCACTCTAGTCAGTGTTCCGATCATTCTGATCCATCTCCACTTGACATTAAACTCGTGGCATGCCCTGTGTTAAACTTGGGAATCTGAGGAAAACCTCAGAGACATACCTATGGAATATAATTCCCAGCATATGATATGGGATGCCTCGGGCTTCCACGCCCTCTAAAATCCCTATAATAAGGGGAAGAAACCCATATTCTCTAGTGTTACAGCGTCCAGACACGCCAATGATGTCCAACATGACTACTCCCCCAACTGATGTTTTTTTTCCTGACCAGACCCCCTAGAATGTCCTGACAGATGCAGTGAAATTAACCGGCATCCATGAAGATATGGCACCGGGAAAAGTTTCATGAACAAAGACTTAATCTTTAAGGGAGACCTGGACTAGGTGATGAGATTTCAGGAGAGATTCACAGATGAAGGAACTGACATCCCATCATCCCATTTTAATCGAGGATAAAATCTACCTGAATAAGCGACGGATGCTTCATGCCATTAGAAAGCCAGAATGTGGGGCAAAAACCAGTGCATCTTCGACAGACGGATACGTGATCCCTGGAGAAAGCATCAGAAAAAGAAATTTTTAACCTGAAGTGATGATCTTCTCCTCAATGTGGAGATTGGTAGTGTTCAAGACATCTGTGGATTAGTGTGTCACTGGATCTAGTTATCTGGCTCTGGGTCCTGCCAATAAAATAGCGGGCCTGGTGTGAAACTCACTAGAAGTTGGGGTAGTCAAAACTTTGGGCATCCTATACCGTGACTTTGTCAACGTGGATCCTTCTAACCATCCATGGGAGATGGAATGGATCTGGGAAACTGGATGTCAGTTTCTTTGTTTCAACACTAATGGTTTAATCTCCCTACTTTCAGGAACCAAGTTGTTGCACCATTAATCTGATCACCACCCTCCCACTGACACAAGGGCAGGGGAAACGCCAACACGACAATCTCGCGTCTCTCAACCGCTTCTGTGATGGCTTCCACACCCATATCTACTGGACACCCATGCCCATCTCCCCATATGAATTCATACAATGAAGGGTGATAAGTGAGCTCATACACCGATATGAGGAGAAAGGGATTATCCTGACTCGGCATATGGCCCGCCAGGATTTAGAGGCGCCTGTGCCTCATCGCCACCACCGCCCCTAGGGGAGCCACTACTCCCCACCCCAATGTACAATCATTTCGGGAGCCTCTCCCCAGAACGTCTCGATGGCTCCCTCCCCTACTCTAATGAGGTAGGGGATATCTGGGTCATACCGGTTGGGATCCCGTTCCAAGGGCCCCAAGGAGGGCCCCACTAGGCCGTGCCAGCACCACCAACCAGTCCCATGAGATGAAGAGTAGGTAAGCTATGTACCTGCACCACTAGCCCTTGTCTAGATGACCCGACACCAGTGTCAGGCACAGGATGAGGAGGATACCTGGAAAGGGGATTTTATGTTAGCAGCTACTATGTCTCAGTCCACTGCTGATATGTATCATCACCCCCATGTGTACACTGAGTAGGGGAACTTATATACTCGGCCCGGATCGAGGTCCCAACTACCCCACAGGTAGACCGGGTCGACTATCTCGACCGCCGGTGCTGGGAGCACCCACCGCGGACAGACCCGAGGCAACGACACCCAGTACGGAGGTCCTCCCCATAACATCACCATGGAGAATGTGGGTCATCCCTGGTTCCAAGATCAGCATAGAGGTCTACCCCATTCTTCCTTCAATCCGAACGAGGGTCCTCCCCATGGTAGTTACACTCAATACGGAGGCCTCTCCCGTGATCATTACATTGGGTATGGGGTCATACCTCCTGTCATGGACTTCTGATATAGAGATGTTACACATCCTGTCAATCTCCAGAATAGGGGGATTCCTCATGTCCTTGCAGCAGCCAGCGAAGGCCCTCCTTGCCTCAGCAATCTGAGGGGTGAATGTCTGCTTCGCTTCATTGTCACCTAGTATAGAGGTCCTACCCCTATTCAGCTTGACCAGAATGAGATCCCTCCTCACGCTGACGTTGCCATAGGAAGAAACAATAGAGGTCCCACCCATGCTCCTATCAACTCTAGTGGAGTTCATGCCCACTCCAGCATTTCTGGAGAAGGTCCCCTCCATACATCAGTCAGTGGACATGGAGGTCCTACTTGTGTTTCTTTTGATACTTTTATAGGTTCTCCTCACACCCTAACTCACATAGGCATAATTCCTCCCCACCCCAACACCAGTAAGACCAAAGGACCTCCTCATGCCGGAAATCTACCCCAAACTGAAGAACCATCCCAGGGCAGGAGGGTGGGTCATCACCACCATAAAAGGAATTCCGAGAAGATTTAGACCGAGATCAAACCAGTATGCTTCTCATATTCTGATGCACCTAATTTGTGTATATGTTTTCATATACTCTATTGAAAAATATGAACAAATTTTCAGCAATTAACTACTAATTAGGGAACAAATACTTTGATTTTGGTGATCTTTTACATTTCCATAAGATTTATGGACAAATACACAAAATGGGTAATAACTGAGAAAAAATTTACAACTACACGGCGTGTACTTATATACACGCCGTGTACATTCAGGCTCAGCCACAAGTTCACTAGGACAAGTACATGCCCAAGCAACCAGAAGTCGGTACACATCGTGTTCCAACTATACACGCCATGTATACCATTCTAGAAGCAGTTGGTGGACGAGAAGAGTCTATACACCCATGTGGCCGGGTGAAGGGGGCACATTGTGTTCCACTGATACATGTTTTGTATACATTTCTAGAAGTGGTTTGTGACCTAAATGTGAGACTACACACCATGTATGGTGGTTCTACACGCCATGTACATTTACCTACCAGGCGGCGCCGTGCTCCAAGTCAAAGACGGCGTGTTAGGCCGCCTACCAGCAGAGAAAACAAAGGCAAAAATGCGTTGACAAAACTACACGATGTGTACTTTTTCCACACACCGTGTACTTAGTTTTTCTATAAAAGGAGGCCTTGGCCTCTAGACCAAGGAGAGTGGGTGGTAGTATTGTGTGGAGAAAAGGGTTGAAGTTCTGAAGGAGAGATTCTCTGTCGTCATACTACCATCATTCCACAGTCTACCAAAAAATCATTTTCACCTCAAAGTTCAAAACATGATCCCATCAGGTATCAAGAGTATTGTGTTTATCTTTACCTCTATCTGTAACTAAACACCCAGTGTGTTGGGGTTATAGGATATGATGATTTTTAATTTGAATTAAGTTGCTATGAATATGTTTTTTCTAATAATTTCTTCTTATTCTTCTTAAATCACTTCCTTGTATCATTGGAAATTTTATACCAGACCAAGGGAATAATTTTTAGGGATTCAAAAGAAGAATACCAACGAATAATTTCATGACCATTGGAAGTATTCATCGCCACAAAATGGACTAAGCCAAATAAAGATCTATTAAACACTAACTACTGGACCAAGGAGTTAGTTTCTTCATCTCTAAAAATAATGTTTACTAGACCAAGGAAACTTTATTACAAATTGAACCCAGGGTGTTGGGTTATTATGAACAAGACTACCTCATAAGCAATTTGATTTAATAATCAAACTTCTAATAAATCCATAACCCCAACTCATTTATGTCTTCATTTACATCAAATCTAGTTTTCCTGTATTTTACTTTTATTCTGTTAAGAAATTTATTAAAAGAAACTTAAAACAAATTATTATTTTTGTATCCAAAACAATCAACAAAAATCGACTCTAAATTCATCATCCTTCACTAAAACAAAAATACAAACTAAGTTAATAAAGATAAAATAACTTATTAATTCCATGTGGATTGACCCCTTATTGGTGTTATACTTGTTAGGGTAAAAGTAATTTGGGACACCGAAAACATACCTTCGGTGAAACAACTCGCCAAATTATGGCGTCGTTGTCGGGAACATAAATAAAAGATCATTTTATTCTTGTTTTAATTAAGTTTGTATCCAATTTTAGAGAAAATAAAAATCATAAATTCACCAAAATCTATTTTCTATTATCATTTATGTTTATCTTTCACTTTCCTCATTTACACTTGGTGTTTTTTTGTTTTGTTCAGGCCTTTAGTTGTATGAGCAGCTACCTCCCACGTTCCAAGAACACTGAGTTGTCAGGGTTTTTCCCAATAGACCTAGAGCTCGAACAGACGTTTTTAAGGCACCAACAAGCACTCATGGTTGAACACAAACAAAAAAACCATGGTGCAGAATGATGATGAAAATCCCACTGTTGTCCAAGGAGATGGACATCAGTTAGGTCCGGATAACAACTGAAACCAGTAAGCTCCACATGCTCCAGAATATCATCTGCAACAGCTTCAACAATTCCAAATAGAGAGGATACCATTTCTATATCCAGGCCAGGGTCCATATTGAACCCCTCAGAACTAAAAATATATGTCAGTTCCTCTTCCTCAGTAGCCACCTCCACTTCGTACTCTCATGGAGTGCGACCTGCCATTAATCCATAGAGCTGATATGGGAATCGTCTGTCCCCCGGTGCAGGCCCAACACTTTGAGATCAAGCTTGCTATCATGTAGTTGATCCAAAACATTGTTCAATTCGGTGTCCAATCCAAAGAGAATCCCAATGCCCATCTCTCCAAATTTCTTGAGGTCTGTGACACATTCGGCTACCATGGAGTTTCCACATACACCATCTATCTTTTTCTTTTACCCATCTCTCTAAGGGATAAGGAGAAAGACTGGATTAAAGGATTGCCGCAACAATCTATCCTCAATTGGGAGGAGCTAGCCCAGGCGTTCATGTCCAAATACATCCCACCCTCGAAGACGGTGACACTACAGAACGAGATCCACAACTTCCAGTAATATGACTCAGAATCATTGTACGAATCATGGGAGCACTTCAAGGAGATGGTGTAAAAATGCCCACACCATGGACTTCCACTTTGGATGTAGGTCCAAAACTTCTGCAGAGGGTTTACAACTAATACCAAGTCCATGGTGGATACTGCTGCTGGAGGAACGGTAATGAAGATGTCCCCCAAAGAACTCTTTGAACTACTCGAGGACATGTCTGCCAACATCTTCCAGTGGCATTTCGAGTGGGGCACACAGAAATGAGGTATGCATAACATTGATTCCACTACCATGCTAGCTTCCCATTTGGATGTTGTGTCCAAGAAGATCGACGCACTCAATCTGAAGGGAACTTCCCAAGTATATGTGGTAAACCATCCGATGTGTAGAGAATGTGGTGATAACCACATCATGGGAGAATTCTCGGGTTCTGCTGGAGCCCCATCGACATGTGAGGTGAGATACGTTGCAAAAAATCGAGGGCCAAACCAGTACCAGCAGAAACAGAACCCGACATGGTCTGATCAACAGAACACAGGCTGGGGCCAACAACAACAGAATCCTCCACCCCAGTGACCACCCCACTACAACCATCCTCCTTATCAGAACCAATACCATAGGCAGAAAAATCCCCAACACGGACCTTATCAGGAGAAAGGGTATCAGAACCCTCGCCCACAGCATCCACGGTAGCCACCACCTCCACCATCTCAACAACCACCTTAGCAGGCGAACACCTTAAGGTTAGAGGATCTCATGAACAAATTTATATCTACTTCTCAGACCAGGTTCCAAAAGCAAGAGGCTTCAATTAGAGGCCTAGAGAACCAGATTGGCCAATTGGAAAACCAAATCTTGGGAAGGAAACCCAGTACTCTACCAGGAAACACATAGAGGAACCTGAAGCAGGAGGCCCATGTCATCATGCACTAGAGTGGAAAAGAGATCCAACAGAACCAACCAGCACAATCGGGTGTATCCACACCCCCTATTGATGAAGAAGGTAGAAATATCGACCCCTCCTCATCCAAAATCCCACAGAAGGAGGCTTTTCAAAATAAAGGGAAGGAGCTTGTCAAACCCTTTGAACCTGCCCTACCCTTCCCATAGAGATTAAAGTAGTGAAAACTAGAACACCAGTTTAGAAAATTCATGGATGTATTTAAGAAGCTACACATAAATATTCCATTTGCAGAGGTACTGACGCAAATGCCCACTTATTCCAAATTAATGGAAGAAATACTCTCCAATAGAAGAAAGTTGGAGGATCTAGGAACCATTGACCAAACCAAGGAGTGTTCTAAAGTCGTCCAGCATTCAATTCCACCCAAACTCTAGGATCCAGAAAGTTTCACTATTCCCTATACCATTGGGCCATGCGAGTTTGGGAAGGAACACTGTGACTTAGGGGCCAGTGTGAACCTCATGCCCCTTGGAGTTTTCAAGAATCTAGGCTCAATTATTTGAAGCCTACCCGAGTATCCCTTCAACTTGTTGATCGGTCCATCAAACATCTAAAGGGACTAATGGAGGGCGTACTGGACAAACTGGGTAGGATGATCCTCCCTACTGATTTCATCATCCTTGACATGGAGGATTACCATGAGGCACCTCTCATTCTTGGAAGACCTTTCTTGGAAACTGGGAAGGTATTAATCTATGTGCACCAAGGAGATCTGATTTTCTGGGTAGGATATGAAAGAGTCTCCTAAAATGTCCTCAAAGCTGTCAAACATGCATCATTTTCTAAACATGGTGATTGTAATGCTATAACCACCATGGATGATCGTTTGAGCAAAAAATGGGAAGATCTTGTATATTCTTTTACTTAGATAACTTTATTATTCCAGACATTCCAGATGAAGAAGCACCTGAATATTTTCAATTCCTAGAAGGCCAGGGTAGGCACTATTGGCAATGTACGATTGTTCCTGATATTCTAGAATGATAAAAAGTCCAACCACTTGTACCTTCTATTTTGAAGGCACCTGAACTTTAGATGAAGCCTCTTCCATCTTCTCTAAAGTTTCGGTATTTGGGATCCAATCAAACTTTGTCTGTCATACTTAATGCAGAACTGTCACAGAAGCAGAAATATGCACTTCTACAGCTTCTGAAATAGCGGAATAAGGCTATTGGGTGGACAGTCACTGATTTTAAGGGCATCAGCCCTACCATTTTCACCCACAAGTATCTACATGAAGAAGGTTCCAAGCAATCTCGGCAACCACAGTGGTGCCTGAATCCTTCCATAATGGAAGTTATAAAATAAGAGGTGATTAAATTGTTGGATTTAGGCATCATCTATCCCATCTTGGATAATCTGTGGGTGATTCCCCTACAAGTGGTACCCAAAAAAGGGGGATATCACTATGATTTCAAATGAAAATAATGAGCTCATCCCTACATGCACTTTCACGGGCTGGCGAGTCTGTGTGGATTACCGGAAGCTAAACGATTCCACAAGGAAGGATCATTTCCCCTTACATTCATGGATCAAATGCCATAGAGACTAGAAGATAACAACTTCTCTTGCTTCCTCAATGATTTTTCAGGATTTAACTAGATTTAAATTACTCCAGAGGATTAGGAAAAAAGAACATTCACTTTCCCCTACAATACATTTTCTTACCGAAGGATATCTTTTAGCATGTGAAATGCCCCCACCACCTTCTAGAATTGTTTGTTGACCATCTTCATGACATGGTGGAACAGATCCTGGAGGTATTCGTGGATGATTTTTCCGTTTACGGGAAATCATTCGCCACCTGTTTATAGCACCTGGAGCTAGTTTTGGAATAATGCGAGAACACTAACTTAGTTTTGAACTGGGAAAAGAGTCATTTCAGGGTGCAAAGTGGCATTGTCCTTAGCCACAGAATCTCATCAAAGGGTATAGAGGTGGACCTGGAAATGATAGAAGCCATTTCATGACTACCTATTCCGACTTCTGTCAGAGCCAACCGTAGCTTCCTAGGGCATGTCGGTTTCTACAAGCGGTTTGTCCACGGATTCTCCAAAATAGCCCATCCCCTCACCAATATTCTAACCAAGGATGCCATATTTGAGTTTTATGAGACATGCGCTTGAGCTTTTTAGCATCAGAAAAAGTGCCTGGTGGAATCTATAGTAATGATTTCTCCTAACTGGGAGAAACAATTTGAAGTGATGTGTGATGCCAGTGACTATCCAGTGGGACCTATCTTGGGCCAGCGTCTTGATTGGATTTTCTAACCTAAATATTATGCCAGCAGGATCCCCAATGAGGCATAGATATACTACACTACCATAGAAAAAGAGATTATTACAGTGGTTTTTGTATTTGGCAGGTTCCGTTCAAACTTAGTGTTGTCTAAAGTTATTGTTTATACTGACCATGTAGCACTAAAGTACCTACTGAACAAGAAAAATGTCATTCCAAACTAATACGTTGGGTACTCCTCTTACAATAATTTGATACGGAGATCTGAGATAAGAAGGGGAGTGAGAACATTGTTGCAGACCATCTCTCCTGCCTAGAGCTGCCTCATTTGGAAGAGGAAGATTAGGACATCAGGTTGTATTTCACTGATGAGCACCTCTTTTTAGTTAAGGAATCACCTAGACCATGGTATACCGATATTGCTAATTTTCTGGTTACATGTGTCGTTCACCCCGACCTCTCCTTACAACAAAGGAATATATTTTTCTCTAATTTGAAAATGTAATTCTGGGAGGATTCTCTTCTATTCTGATCCTGTGCAGATGGGTTGATCCACCATTGCATCCCAGAGAATGAAGTTCACAGTGTCCTGGAGTTCGGCCATGCCTCCCCAGTTGGAGGACATCATGGGCCTAACCGTATGATAGAAAAGATCCTGTAATCTGGGTTTTTCTGGACGACTATGTATATAGATGTCTGGCCCATTGTTTTCTGTTGGGATCGGTGCCAGAGGACCAGTAATGTGGGATGTAGAGCTGAGATTTCCCAGCACCCAATCCTAGAGGTCTAGATTTTCGACGTCTGCAGAATAGATTTCATTGGTCCCTTTTCCTAATCATTTGGGAACACTTACATCTTGGTATGTGTCAACTACACCTCCAAATGGGTGGAAGTCACTGCTACAGCACACGACACGGCCAACGTAGTCATGAGATTTTTAAAGAAAAATATTTTTAGCTGGTTTGGAGTTCCACAGGTACTGATCAACGATAGAGGGACCCACTTCGACAATACACTGATTAGAGGAATACAGTAGAAGTATGGAGTAATGCATCAAATGGGGACACCATATCATCCCTAGTCCAGTGAAAAAGTTGGGCTCTCCAACCATGATCTCAAGAAGTTCTTGGAGAAAACAGTAAGCACTTAGAGAAAAGACTGGTCCAAGAAGTTAGATGATGCTTTGTGGGCATATCGGACTGCTTTCAAAGCACCACTGAGAATGTCTCCATTCCGCCTCATCTATGGCAAGACATGCTATCTGCCAGTGGAGTCTGAACACAAAGCCTACTAGGCCATCAAAGCCCTGAATTTTTATCTGAAGGCAGCTGAAGAGAAGCAAAAGTTCTAACTATTAGGACTTGCTGAAATTAGATTAGAGGCGTATGAGAATGCCATGCTATACAAGGAGAAGATGAGATCCATTCACGACCGGATGATTTCACGAAAATCCTTCCAAGCCGGTGATCAGGTACTTCTCTTTTACTCTTGTCTTCGCGTATTCCTATAGAATTTAAAGTCACGATGGTCAGGACCATTCCAAGTTATACGAGTATTCCCTCATGGAGCGGGGGAAATTTCTGGAGAGGATGGTCAACCATTAAAGGTGAACGAACAGCGGTTGAAGGCATACCATCACATAGACAACATGGTGGGAACATTTTCCACCATGCAGCTCAAGTAAGCAAAGGTATGTTGGTCGATCCAACGAACTAAAACAAGAGCGCTTCCTGGGAGGAAATCCAAAGGATACACGCCATGTACCGCCTAAATACAGGGCGTTTACTTTTCCCTTTTCATTTTTCTAGCTATTATTAATATATAGTTTAACTAATTAATAAATAGGGATGATGTCGGTGTCAATGGTAAGGTCACTAGAGTTTATCCGAGCCGTCACCGGTTCGAATCCTCCCAACCTACTTTCAGAGATTCCTCCTTTTTTTCATATTTTCTTACACAGTGTGTGTGGTAAATTTAATATATATATATATATATATATTCTTATAATAAAACTCATGGTGTAGATGGATCTATTGGCCAAGATCATAACCCGGCTCCAAAAGAACCGGGTTTGAATCCTGACAACCGCCCCATTTCCATCATTTACCCTTTTAATAAAACCACACAACGTGTCTTTCAATATACATCATGTGCGCCCTATTTTCTTTCTAAAACTAAAAGAACTTTTCCATATAAATTAATTCATGTGGGTGAAGTTGAAAGATTGGAAAAGTCTCATCCCTAGATCCAAAATACTCAGGTTCGACCTCGGCTAATCTCCCTGCTTCATCCCCTTCTTGTATAATTAAAAACTACACGCCGTGAATTTTCTTCTTCCTGTGTAGTATAGGTTGTATACAGTATCTATATATAAATGATAAGTTAGAGAAGCAGTACGACCTTCACTCCAGTGGTTGTGGGCTTCCGTTTGGAATGGCTAATCGCCTGTTCGAACCTCACCCCTAGCACTAGACCAAAAGTTGTACTTCTCTTTTTACAATTTTAGAACACACAATGTGTATTTCCCGACACATTACATGTATAATTTTATTTTTAAATTACGTATATACATATATATATTTACTTTTACTATTTTAATTATTAATATTAATTATTATATAGTTTACTATAATAATTATATATCTATATTGTTCTAAAAAATGAGATACAGGGCATGTATTCTGTATGTACATGTCGTGTACCTCGGCTATATAAGCCGCGAACCACCTGGCTTCAGCCCGTGTCGCACGGAGCTCCCCCTCTTCCGATTTTCTTCCCCCGTACGACACCTGAACTCCCTCCTCCCAAATCCACGGATTTTGGGTGTTTCTTATTCTAATTTTTGTTTCATTTCGATCCTCGGTCCAGGTACGCCCTTCTACACCCTCTCTTTCAAGTTATTAGAACCGTTTAGGGTGATTTTGGTATCAGCTGACCATTTAGATTTCACAGTACACAAACACGATATGAAGAACACACGCCATGTACATTTGTACACAGCCACACATTGGATGCTTCACAATTGGAAACTACATGGTGTGTATGTTCGGTACACACCGTTTACCTTCCCCCATCATGCACAAGTATCTTTTACATACAGCCTCACACACCTTTTTTATATACACGGCATGTGTGTTTGGTAAACGTCGTGTATGCCATTTCATTTGGCCCATCCATGTGTAGCACTTCACACGGCCTCGCACACCATGTTCACGTACACAACATGTGTTTTCGGTACATGCCATGTATGTCATTTCCTTTAGCCATCCCGGGTCTAGCCCCCCTACACGACCATGTTCCTCTGGCCATGAACACGCCGTGTTAGATCGGTACATGGCGTGTCCTGTATTATTAGAACTGATAAAATAGTTTTCGTGCCTTTACTAATACACGACCATGTCCACTTTGAATGAACACAACGTGTATGTTTGGTACACGCCGTGTATCCTTTCCTAGTCTATCCCATGCTCCCTTGGTCTGTTTATCCAGAGAACACAGGATGATACCCAGATTTCACTACATGTCGTGTACTCTGGATGTACATGTCGTGTAGTTTTATTTTTCAGTTTTCTCACTTTTTCTTTGTTTTCTTTTCTTTTCTTTTCTATTTCTTTTGTTTGGTTCTTATTTATCTTTTACGTTATGATAGACCAAGATCCTTCTCATGGGAAGCAGCCCGCCTCCACCACTTAGGGCGAGAGGCCCATTATTGTCAGATACAAATCCGACCTCGGACGCAGCAAGACCCAGATGCCCTGGTATACAAGCTCCCTCTATTGGCCATCCTTCCACCACCCACTTCCTCAGTGGAGGATATTCCTATAATAGCCGCCCCTTCACCACCCCATTTGTAGCCTCTGAGCACCATCTTTTCTTCTCCACCGGCTGTCGCACTTCTTGTTCCCCCTTCAGTAGTTATTGGCCCCACATCGACTGCTTCATCCAGCGGGCCTCGATCTACTTCTGCAGATCCACCCCTAGAGCCAACTCCTACTACTACACCTCCACCTCGGTCGGGACCTGTAGGTGTTCCTTACACTTTCATGGTGTTCCCGATCACTGACTTAGAACACGACAGAGTTCGGCATTTTTCTCGCCACCTGATTTTGTTGAGCGGCTGCTATCTAGATAGCAGCGTCCCTCAGTAGCTGGGCATCTTGGACGAGTTAGAGGATCTTCTTAGACATACTACTTTAATTTCAATCTTCCATGTCAGCACTCATATTTTTTTCAATTTATTTTTGGAGTTTGTGGCCTCGTTCGAGTTTGACGGAGCTAAGTACCAGGAGACAATTGGTTATGTGGTACCCGTGGTTCGGTTTCGTCTAGGTGGCCGACGTTTTTCCTTTACCATAACCGATTTTGGATGAGGGTTTGGTTTCTACCCTCATCCCATCACCCCACCCCCGGTCTCCTCCATGAACTGACCAGAGGGTTCTGAGCTCATTGCTAGGAGGCGGGAGATTGATGGGCCTAACCATCGCTATACCCCTACCTCTCAGAAGGGTACTCTTATCACTGACCCCATCCTTCATTTTACCCACTGATGCTTTAGCACCATTCTTTTCCTCTTCCATGAGGATATGGGGGTCATGAACAGTCATGACATGGATCTCCTTACCTGTGTCATTCGGCAGGACAACCCGGACCTCCCATACCTTACCGCCTCTTATTTTGATGCCATGTTTACTGGCTGTCAAGGAAACCTGAACAGCGGGTTTTACACCACCCACCTTGCCCACCACATCGGGGAATTTGATCTTTATCTACCCCATGACCTGTTATGTTCTCCCTAGTGTATGTACTATCTCATGCTTATTTGCATGGGATTGGTCTGGAAGTAGGGGTGTCTACGTCCTTTCCCAGGCTCCACCCCGCCCACCTGCTGACCCTGCTACACCCACCGATGCCCCTCCTCCTCCTTCCCCACCCCTCCTAGTCAACCTATTTCTGAGCATGAATGTACAAAACTTGTATATAAGTACACACCATGTATTTGTAAATTGTCAATCAGTTCTTCCCCACTTTGTGTATTTGGCCATAAATCTCCTAGAAATGAACAAGATCACCAAAATCAAAGTATTTGTTCCCTAAGTAGTAGGTAATTGCTAAAAACTTGTTCTTATTTTTCTATAAAAGGAGGATTTGTCCTCCGGACCAAGGAGTGTGGGTTGTAGTATTGTTTGAAGAAAAGGGTTGAAGTTCTGAAGGAGAGAGGCTCTACCGTCATACTACGGTCATTCCACCATCTACTGAAGAATCATTTTCACCTCGAGTTTCCAAACATGATCACATCAGGTATCAAGAGTCTTGTGTTTATCTTTACCTCCATGTGTAACTAAACACCCAGTGTGTTGGTGTTGTGGGAGATGATGAGTTTTAATTTGAATTAAGTTGCTATGAATGTGTGTGTTCTAATACTTGTTTCTTATTCTTCTTAAATCAACTCATCTTATCACTAGAAATTATGTACGATACCAAGGGTAGAATTTTTAGGGATTAAAAATAAGAATACCAACAAATAATTTCATGACCATTGGAAGTATTCCCCGACTCAAAATGGACTAAGCCAAATAAATATCTATTAAACGCTAACTACCGGACCAAATAGTTAGTTTCTTCATCTCTAAATATAAAGTTTACCGGAACAAGGAAAATTTATTAAAAATTGAACCTAGAGTGTTAGGTTATTATGAACAATACATCCTCATAATCAATTTGATTTAATAATCAAACTTCTCATAAATCCACAACCCCATCGCATTTTTATCTTCATTTACATCAAACCCAATTTTCTTGTATTTTACTTGTATTATGTTAATACATTTATTAAAAGATACATAAAACAAATTATTCTTTTTGTATCCAAAACAATAAAAAAATCAATTCTAAATTCAGTAGCCTTCACTAAAACCAAAATACAAACTATGTTAAGTAAGATAAAAATAACTTCTTAATTCCCTCTGGATCGACCCCTTACTATTGTTATACTTGTTAGGGTAAAAATAATTTTGGACACCAAAAACATACCTTTAGTGATAAGACTCTCCATATTCCGAGGTAGAATACGACTCAGTGGTGGAACCCTCACCTAGATCCTTTGTGTCGAGGGATGTGGTAGGAACGAGGTGCATCGGCCTCATACTTCCAGAATGTGAGGTAAATCGAATTATCATATCCTTCCACAAGTATATCCAAGAGGAAGAAAATTTGGAAACCCCATAGGTTCTTGCCATGAAATCACTTCCATCATCAACAGAAGCACTCTCTACCTCGATTGGAGATCACAGAGAACTATTCTGGGGACCAATGGCGGAAAAACAATAGTGTGGTGCATTTGCCGGTATTTGTAGTCGTTGTGAAAAAAACTGTGGTCACAACCCATCTTACCATGATGTAGTGGCTAAGTCACTACACTCATTGGAGGATAGCCCAAGATGTGGTAGCTTGTCAGCTCGCTCACTATATTCTCCACCGACCAGTCTACCATCTTAGCGGTCTGCATTAGTACCACTACCGTTTCCCCAGCCACCTCTAGTAGATGAGTGGGGAAATGAAGTGTTAGACCCTGAATCTGGGCCAAGGATCTTGTGGGATCTTCTCTTAGTGGACCATTTCCATGAGATGTTCTGGCCAGTTGTAGCGCCAAATTTTAGGGCACCAGAAGCACTCACCCAAGAGGAGGTTGGATGCTTTTGCCAGACCCTCAGGGAAACTCATATCTTCCTTCAACATCAACTACTGGACTACACCAAGAGTCAGGAACACTTTGAAGACATCATCCAACAATTTTGTTTGGTCAATTTGGCCGCACTCCCCATGGCCCAGTGCCCCGAGTCACCAGGCCACTATAAGACCCTCCAGCAATAATGCGTCTAGATCTTTAAAGTGCTATGCAAGATAATCAAGGAGGCTTCTCCCAATGTTCAAATTTGTGGCTGGGGGTAGTATACAGCCATCCATTTCAGTTATATCCAGCGCTGCCCCTATTTACATGTTGACATATACGATATGCCTCCAGGAAGGGACACAGTTAACATGGATGATCTATTAGAGGCAGCTAATGAGTTGGAGCTCCTTGATGGGGACTTATCCCCTGAGGGAGTGGAACAATTATTGGATATGTCGGGAAGGTTCACTCCCCAACAGAGAAATCTATAGTGTCTTCTCATGCCCACTTAGGCACTAGTCCATATCCGGAATCCCAACAAGGGCAAGGAACACCTCAGAGCCGTCAAACTCTCTGACCTGTCTGGCTTAGTGAAGAAGGCGAAAGACGATCCTGAAAAGGTTGTGTTGCGTCAGCAACTCGCCAAACACAAGAAGATGGTATACAACCTCCTTGTTGAACGTAATGCGGGGTGAAGACCAGACTATGGTGATCCTCAACCAGGGAAGTAGGGGTAGACACAACTTCCCCTTGGCGAACTACCCCTGGTGACCCTGACCATCCTACACATGCAGACAGGGTTGAGACTGGAACTTACAGCAAGAGGGCATGGTATGTGTCATCAAATCCTCCTGAATGGCGTGACAACCCTCGGGACCCAGCTCAGGTTCCCCCAACTACCCCACAGATCATTCCACCAATTGCTCCATGAGCTGTTGGGACTTCTTATCTTGTTGAATAATCCGCCAATGCACTGGTGTTCAGGGACCCCCATCAAGATAAGAATCCCCGCCCAGATGATCAAATGGTGGCACTCATCGCCCACTTTGATGCTTCAGAGACTCGACAGGTGGCACTCTTACCTAATGGAATGTTGTATCTAGCATGGGGGGATGATATTATAGCACCCCCAAGTTTTGAAAATCCCACCTTTTCCCCTTTAAATGGTATAGGGGACCCACTGCTACAATTGGCCCACCTCATATCAAGGTGTGGGCCCAAGTTGGGAACTCCAGTGCAGCAGGATGCCGCCAAACTCTAGTGTTTCATAAAGACATTGGAGGCTCCAACATTCTTCTGGTATAGTTAGCTCCCCATCGGATTGGTAGCTGGCTGGGAAGACCTCGGTTGGAAAAAAAATTTCCAGTTCAGTTCCACTACCAAGAAGACAAGTATCACGGACCTCTTCAAGTGAATGTAGAGGCCCAATGAGCATGTTGCATACTTTGTCACCGAGTGGAAATGGCTCACTTACTCTATTGACATGCCGCTGACTCAGGAGAAATTGCTAACGATGTGCATAGGGATTTTCAAGACATAACTAGTCCCATCTTTGATCACCCAAAACTACCTCGGGGGATTCTGAGACTTCTTTGATAAGGCCCAGCACCTAGAGGAATCCTTAAAGCAGGATAAGAAGGAACATATTTTGCCTCCTGCAATCCCCGCGAGAATGGTCGTTAGGGCCGATCCCAATATAGTGGCTCAAATAGAGACCCCAGAAAACTAGAGTTGTTACTAGTGGATTCAACTCCATATCCTCGCAGAGGCCCTCCACCTCAGGAGCATCCTCCGGCCCAGCAGCGCCCACCTGAGAATCGGCTGGTGCCCCCGCACAATGCGCCGCCACCACCAAGGCGAGATAACCAGGATATACCTCCTTGAAAGGATCCTCAAGCCCCTCATCAGGGTCAAGTTCCAAGGCTCCTCGTCCCATACAGGAAGAACCAGACCTGCTCTTTTAATGAGGCTCAAGTCCATGGTTATTTCTGAAGTTCCCTGGAGAAGGGGATTATATGTTTGACTGAATGTAGGAGGACAGAATAGGCGAACCTCACCGATCACCCTAATTACTTCCCCTATCACCAGATCATAGGGCACATCCTCAAATAATGATATGTGTTTAAAGACTATCTTCAAGACTAGGTGGATAAAAACATAGTCCAGTTAGGGCCAGCTCTAGTATAGATGGCAAGTGTCTTCGTGACGCCAGACAACAGTAGTGACATTGAAGGTGACTGGTCTTAGGTTTCTAACTACGGGTCCCATAAGTATGATGACTAGATGGATCATAAGACAGTCCCCCATTCCCATGTTTTTATCCGTGCATGCCTAAATCAGCCAGAGCCTTCAGAAGCTGTAGAAACTACTTCTGCATCATCGACTCAGTCGTCTACTTCCTAGAAGAGAAAACACATGTTTCATAAGGGAATTCAAAGTCACACACCAATGCCATCGTCATCCCATACTATCGGCAATGTCATGCCCCCAGAGATGGTGATCCCTCCCAGAATCCGTCCAATAGGGATGAATCTTCGAGTGACGGTCAAGGGTACACCTTAGTTAATACCGTACAGCTAGTATACCCCTACATAATTTTTGACGATGAGGAGGGCCAGGAAGATCCAACCAACTTCCCCAGCCATCACCAGCATCGATAGATCTGCGGAAATATGGGTCATTGGGGTGCCTCTATTAGCACTTCCAGTATGGCTATGCATGTGACTGAAACTAGGTAGTAGACCCAACGAATAGCTCAACATACGTATCTTTCTCATTTGTTGACATTATGTCCTCTTTCACCGCCATTCATGTTGGTGGATTAGGAAGATCCACCTCGACCGCATCGTGACCATCCACACTTTTCTACAAGCTGGTCTCAGTCATCTGGTCCTCATCCAGTAGTCACTTTGCAGGCTTCGACTAGTGAGCAGCAGGATATTCCTAGCACCAGTCAGCCTTTGACCCAGTCAGTAGGGCCCACCATACCTCCTGTCATAAAGAGACCTCATGTAAGTATAAGTTCATGCCTTGAATGGAAGTATGACGTTCCGAAAAATCTTTCCATAATTCCATCATATCTCTCCATCCCGTAGACCCTTCTCCTATCATCAGATATGCGTGAGGCCCTCATCGAGGCTTTAAGAAGACCCCTCCAGTTTGAAACAAAGGTAGTAGTCATAGAAGCCTTTCATACTGAGGTAGTCAAGAAGGTTGAATGACAAGCCATCATCCCGTTCTCTGGAGAAGATGAAGGTTCTCCCATACAGGGTCACATTCACACGTTGTAAATCACCAGCTAGTTTAATGGTGTGGAGGTTCATCACAGTCATGTCGACACAGGCTCTGGAATCAACCTAATCCTGACTCATACCCTGAAAATATGGGGTTGTCTGAGGATGGTTTGAGTCCCTCTGACCTAAGAATCCAAGGATATGACAGGAAGGAACAGACACCTGTCAGGAAGATCCGTTTGAAGACCCAGTTTGGTGGTCTAGTTTCTAGCACCGAGTTTATGGTTGTATCCTATGACACTACCTACAATGTGTTGATGGGTTGGACATTGCTCCACCTTTATGCAGCAGTTCCCTCAACATATCAGCAGTGCCTCAATTACTCCCTTAATGTTTGAGTGGGTGTGCTTTAAGGTGATACATCCTCGTTTTCCTCATGTGAAGCCTGCTATCTTGATGTTGACTATTACAAGATCAAGGAAAAGCATAGTCAGGCTAACGACGTCAACCATTCTATGTCTATAACTGACCCGTGGGGAAGATCTAGATGATACATACATCTTTCCAGTCCATCGATTGGACGCTACAATTTTGGACATGGGACAATGCTTCATCATTTCTGGAATGAGGGGGGAACACTTTCCCAAGTCTAAGCGGTGTTGAAATATCACTTCATACCCCTACATAAACCAGGCTCAGGGGATCCCGGAGCCTCTAACTCCCATAAGGTATCAGGATGTGTGCCCCCTGGCAATGGAAATATGTCATACATGCTTATTTCGTCAGGACGGAATTAACCAACTCAAGATAATGTGCTACTATTGCTTTGATATCATCAAGTGTGGCCCCTTGGGTTGAAGACCATATGGGATCGGATCAACAGCCTACATCGCTATGGTTGTGGCAGCACAGGAGTTCCCTGATGTAGTGTCCTCTTCCACTCAGGCCGGTACCAGCCTCCAATCAGGAGCTTCCTACTTATAGGAAACTCCTCCCGCCAAGGATACCCCCTCCATAAGTGAAGAAGATTATTTATAGGATTCTCCCCCCACCTTTTAAGAGGGTGTCTCTACCACAGTTGATGAATTGGTACAAGTGAACCTCAGTAGCGAGGCAGACCTGAAACCCACATTGATCAGTGTCGCCATGCCCATCGGGGAGCAACAGTAGTATATAGACTTCATTAAACAACATCATGGTGTATTCTCTTGGAGTTATGATGAGATTCCAGGACTAGATCCTCAAGTATCCATCCACCACCACGGTCTCCCATCAAATCATTTTGGGTTCAAGTAGCCTACCAGAATGATGCACCCCTCTCAGATTGCCATGGTTGAGGTAGAAGTTGATAATCTCATCAGAGACAATTTCAATAAGGAGGTCTAGTACCCTAGGTGGTTGTCCAACATTGTGATATTAAGGAAGAAAAATGGATAGATCAGAGTCTTCATCAACTTCCGGGATCTCAACTGTCACTGTCCAAAGGATGACTTTCCCCTTCCTATGATGGAATTATTGATCGGAACTACAGATAGATTTCAAGCCCTATCTTTCATGTATGGGTAATCCTATTATAACTAGATCCAAATGACCCCCGAGGATGAGGATTCTACAACCTTTATAGAAAAACAAGGTACTTTCTGTTACCAAGTCATGCCCTTCGGTTTAAAGAATTTCGGTGCCACCTATCAGTGGGCTATGCATCGCATATTCAAGACGATCCTTGGAATGTTTGTGGAATGTTATGTGTATGATCTGGTGGTCAAATATTGCCAGTGTCCATACCATCTCAAAGACCTTGAGAGAGTGTTCTTCTTCCTCTGTTCTCGTCACCTGAAGATGATCCCATTAAAGTGTGCCATTGGGGTCACCTATGGAATGTTTCTTGGCTTCATTGTTAGATATAATTTCATTAAGATTGCCCCAGTGATTATTAAGGTCATTACCCAGATGTCTCCTATGAGAGACATTCAGTAGCTTCGTGGTTTCCAAGGACACCTAGCCTACATATTCTGATTCATCTCCAATTTGGCTGGAAAGTGTAATCCCTTTTCTCAGCTCATGAAGAAATGCACCATCTACTAGTGGGATTAAGAGTGTCAGAAAACTTTCATGGAAATCAAGAAGTCTATGCTCTGGCCTCCGGTCTTAATTCCACCCATCTCCAGAAAGTTTCTGGTCCTTTACGTGACCGCCCTGGAGTGATCACTCGGTGCCCTTCTCACCCAAAAGAATAATGAGGGGACGAAGAACAGACTCTACTACCTCAGCTACATGCTCCTCGATACAGAGACCAGATACTCCCCTATTGAGAAGAACTGACTTGTGCTTGTATTTTCTGTATAGAAATTACAACATTACTTGCATCACCATGACGTACAGCTGGTGTCCCGAGTAGATCCAATAAAGTATATCCTGAACCGACCCATGTTGACAGGTCATCTAGCTCAATGATAAGTGATTCTCCAGTACATAGAAATTAGGTTTGTCCCGTAGAAGTATATTAAGGGGAAAGTGTTGGAGGACTTCCTTGTTTCCCATCCAAATCATGCGGACTAGTCCCTAGACCTTGATTTTCCTAATGAGGCAATCCTATCGGTAGACCAAGCCATCCCATGTTGGAAAATGCACTACGATCGTGCTTCCTGAAGCACTACTGGATGAAGGCTCAATGACCCCAGGCTCAACAAACTAGGTCTGGGTATTGTCTTCATTACCCCCAACATAGGCCATTCTACCATACTCATTCCTATTTTTATAAGGCTACACAAAAATGAGGCAGAATATCATGCTCTCAATACTGGCCATGATCAGGACCTCGAGATTGGTGTGCCCCATTTGCATGTGAAATGGGACTCTGAACTAGTCATCAAGAAGATCAACGAGGAATATGTTGTCATAAATCTAGATCTCGCACCATTATTGGAATTAACTCTCCAGCTAATGGCCCAAGTACCATCTCAGAACGGTCGAGCTGATGCCCTGGCCTGCCTACCTGCATCACTTGCAGAACCTGAATAGGATGATATGATTATACACATGGCATATGGGAGGGTCATTGCTCCCGTCACTCTAGATGATGATTACATCCCACAGGTAATCCACCTTACTGTTGGCGCCTCCACGTTAGGACCCCAGGTCCCTCAGATGCAGTGATTGAAGTAACTCATGACTGGAGAACCTCCTTTGTCAAGTAACTCCAAAATGGTAATCTCACAACAAATTGGGCCGAGCGTGAGAGAATTAAATGTTGTGCGTTACAGTTCACCCTCTAGGACGGCCCTTGTCGTGATCATATCCTTTAGAATCGTGGGTTTTTATGGGGTCGTCCTCTGTTGCATTCAAGGAGCTGAGATTTCCCAAGTCATGTAGGAGGTTCATGTCGGATCCTATGGGGCGCATCAAAATAGGCCAAAACTATCTCACCAGATCCAGATACTGGGGTATTTTTGGCCCTCCATGATCCATGACTGCATCGAGTTCCCTAAAAGGTGCCATGCATGCCAAATTCATGCTAACTTCATGCATTGGCCACCAAAGCCTCTCCACTCCACCAAGTACTCTTGGCCATTTGTTGTATTGGGACTCGATGTCATAGGACCATATCACTAGTGATAGCTCTCTAGTGAAAATTCATCTTGACTTCTATAGATTTCTTCTCCATGTGGGTAGAGCCAGTTCCACTCAAGGAGGTCAAGGCTCATTCCATCGTTGACTTTGTGAGCTCTAACATCATCTACCGATTTGAATCCCCTCATCCCATCCTCACTAATAATGGCATGAAATTCTAAGCAGCTGGGCTAAATAAATTTTACACTAAGTAAAACATCTATTCTAACCATACCTCCTGATATCATGCGCAAGAAAATGGGAAGATCGAGGCATTAAACAAAACCCTCTCTAACATTCTATAGAAAATGGTTGTTCAGAATAAGAAGAGTTAGTCGGAAAAGCTCCCCAATTCCCTCTGGGATTATTGGATGATGACTCGTAATTCCAAAAAGGTGACCCCATATTCCCTGTTGTACGGAAAAAAGGTAGTCTTTCCAATAGAGATTCAATTTCCCTCATTGTATACAACTGTCAATGATCAGAAAGTTCTAGATAAAGTAGATGAAATTCTTATGGATGAGTTGGAAGCACTCGACCAGAACATGATTTGTGCCCTGCACAATCTGTAAAGGCGTCAGAACAAGATAGATAGAGCTTTAAACAAGAAAGTTCACCTCTGATCCTTCTTGCAAGGCAACTTGGTGTTGGCCCTGAGGGCACCAATGATACCTAGAAGGAAACCACCCAAGTTGAAGCCCAAATGGGAAGGACCTTACATCATTCACAAGGTTTACTCCAATGGCACATAATCACTGGTTACCATGGATGGTGAGTGTATAATTCCTCCCACCAATGCAATGTTTCTCAATAAATACTTTTCTTGAGTCCCTATGGTCCTTCATGACCTTAAACTGTATGGTCCTGCACAACCCCAAATTGTGTTGTTGTCCTACAAGACCATAAACTACTACGTCCTACATGACATTAGGTTGTCTGGTGCTACAGGACCATAAACTGTCTAGTCCTACATAACCTTAAACTATCTGGTCCTACATGACCTTAAACTATGAAATATCATGCATGACATTAAACTATGTGTCGTCCTACAAGATGTTAAATGGCATCTCAAGAACTACGTATGTCTTGATTCCCATCCTCATGGGATACGTAGGAACGCTCAGATGCCTCATCCTGAGTCCATCTCCATGCTCTTCTCATTTGGTTACCCTTCCAGGGTGTAGTTCCCTTAGAGGATCTCATGTGATGTGGCCCAATATTTCTTTGTCCCCACTTGTTGCATGATTACGAAGGTCACGCCATGTGCCCCTCCTCATTCTTCTAATCCTCCCACATCCTTACTGCAAGATGTTAAACTGCACGGCCCTTTCAAAACTATGTATGGCTTCATTCCCATCCTCATGGGATACATAGAACTACCTGGACATTTCTTCTGTAGGCCCAGCCCCAAACTTCAGGACCTCCCATTGGGTCAAAGCACATGATGTGGTGCAATTGTTTCCCTCATTTACGTTGAGTTCATCATGATGGTACCATGTATCCCTCTCCCCTGGAAGAAACCCACCTCTTTTGCTGTCAATATTTATTTCAAATTGCACGGGCACATTTATGCTCCACACACCCCATCATTTTGGTTTCTATTATCTTTCATATCGGAAAGGGCCCCTGAACGATAACGATACTTAGCCTAAGGGCTCTCCTATCATTTCAGGCCAACACCCATGAAGATTTTGAACAAAAAATTGATACAAGTCAAACATTGTGAATATGGTCAGCAGTCGACACTCATTTGTTGTTCCCGTTTCAGGTTACATGATGTGGATGTTGTATTTTGAACCTATTCAATAACTATCCTTTGTCATTGTCACCACCCCCATATGTCCCAAACGTGGAGTGTAGTGGTTCATTCTTCCCTGCCATCTCTCCAAACCTCGGTCTACCACATGCATGAGTGTAATTCAAAGGTTTTGGATCCTTATGTGATTGGGAGAGCCTAGTCCTACTCCATGTTTCCCACACCGATCATTTCTCACTTGGGCTTAGGAGCTGAGGTAAGGAAATACACGCATAGAGGATCATATGGCTAAATGTGTTCTAGACGCCCAGCCTCAGGTCCCTCGATCCTGTCAGCCCCCTGGCCCGAGTTCTCATTTAGGAATGTGAGGTGTGGTATGGGTTTATGTCCCCATCCATGTCGGGTTATTTTTCCATGCCACACATACCCCTTTGAGACATCCCTCCATTTATCGCCCCTTTCATGAGTATAGGCCCCACCATGCTTCGCGAGCCACATCATTTGGGGTTTCCATCATATTCTATATCCAAAAGGACCCCCGAACAACGCAGGGGATCAGACCAAGGGCCCTCCAACCATTTGGGGCCAACATCCCCATGGATTTTGAGAGACAAATTGATACAAGTCCACTGTTGCGAAAACAGTCAATAGTCGACGCTCAATCGTTTCCCCATGAACTATGGTCACACAAGGGAAGATACTGTGTTGTGAACCTGGTCAATAGTGTTCCTCTATCATCATTGTTGCATTGTGGTCTTCCATATGCATGATGATTATCCATATCCACTCAGTAGTCCCATGCATATGAAATTAAACTAGGCATCTACGGTCTGAGCCCAATGACCTTAAACTAAGATCACCAACGTCCTCACCACGTGACGTCAAACTGCATGGCCTTGAGAACTATATGTGGTTTGATTCCCATCCTTATGGGATACATAGGACCACCCAAATTTCAATTCTTCAGGTCCAGTCCCATCATTTAGAGACCTCCCTATCTTATTATCCCCTTGAACAACATTCTTCCAAGAGAGGGGTATATGGTGTGGTATGGGCTTATGTCCCAATTCACGTCAGGTTAATTACAAACATGTCGTATACCTATCTCTCTTGAGCGCCCTTCTTTCCCTTTACCTACACTCATCTTTTAGAGTTGGATTCTCTTAAGTTGGGTCCCTCGACCCTCTTCGGTGATTTTCCAATGTGCCCAGGAGTACTGTAGTTCAGAACCTTGAGTGTCTAATTCTACCTAGACATGCTTTCACCCATTTTTTCAGGCTTCGTGTTCCCCTTCATTTGGGCTTTCGTTATCTTCCTCATCTAAAGGGACCCCCAAATGTCATGGATGCTCGGCCCAAGGGCTCTCCTACCATTACGAGCCCACATTCTCAAGGGTGTCATACAATAAATCTATACAAGTCACGTGGTGTGAATATAGTCAGCAATCAATGCTCATTTGTTGTTCCCATTTCTGGTCACATGATATGGATGATGTGTTTCAAACACAGTCAATAATTATCCTCCATCATCCTGCCAACCTTTTCGATCCTTAAATGTAAATTACATGATTCACATCATTTTCCACCCCATCATGTCCAAATGAAATTTACACACTTTTGATACTATCCCTCAGTGCGCATTTGCACGTTAGGAGGACAAAGTTGTGGTAAGGTGACATTTTGATCTCCACACTGACTTCCCATTCACATGTATTTCGTGGGTTGAAAAGACCTATTCCACCCTTGTTTCCCACACCGAGTTTGTCTCACATGGGATTAGGGACCGGATCAAGGTCTGCGCTTGCTTGGAATTGTTTCTCTTGTCCATTATTCAGAGCTCTAAGACCTTAAACTAATATCCCCTTATACCACATCTTCTAGAACTACACCTAGCTAGATTCCCATTCTCATGGGATATGTAGGAACACCTGGACATCTCCTCTGTGGGTCCATCTTAATTATGATCTAGTCTCTCTTGCCCCGTATTCTCAAACCTTTTCTAGACCCTTGGCCTGAGGTTTCTTTCTTGGAATCATGTGCGGTGTGATGTGGTCCTCATCTTCATTCATGTCAGGTATTCTTTATCACACCATGCACATTCCCTCTTAAACCTCATCTCCCTTGTATATGTCTGGGCCATATGACTTTAAACTGTGATGCCTAGTCCCACATGACTTTAAATTGTTTCATCTGTACTGCATGACGTTAAAAGATCATGGTTGGTCCCTTCACATGACCCTAAACTGTAACATTATCATCCTGGACGCACGATGAAAAACGGAACTGCATTGTGGTGTTCTCATCTAAGAATACATCATGTTTGGTATCAGTCATACACCATACCATTTGTCAACGCATGCATATGGCTTAATTCTTGTGGTGATGCCTAGAATTTCTATTGTAGGTCCATCAATTCACAAAAAAAAACACATTCATCCTAAAGGAAAAACATGATCTATCAAATACTGCTTCTTTTGGCGCGAGATCCAGACTCACACGACCATCTTATCTCTAGCACTGGTACCTTACCATGCCACCCCAAGAACTATTTATATCATGATTCCCATTCTTATGGGATACATAGGAATGCCTGTGCAGTCTACTTTGGGCCCAACCTGACATTCGTTTCTGGTCCCTCGACGTAAAACCTCCCCATGAAACACATGGTGATCTAGACTCTAGGTCCTCCTTCATGTCGAGTTTTATAATTACCTTGCCATGTGTCTCCTACATTCCCAAACATCTTCGGTCCATGATCTATGACCATAAAATAAAATCACTCTGCATCCTTGCTGCAATATGTCAAACTGCACGACATCTTCTAGAACTATTTGTGGGTTGAATCCCATCCTTATGGGATTTGTAGTAATGACCAGACATCTCATCTCTGGGTCAACCCTAGGAATCTAAAATCATGTCCCCTCTCTTTGGCGCCTAGGCGCGAACCCTTTAAGGAACATGTGGTGTGGAAAGTACCTCATGGGTTCTCATTCACATTGGGTTTTGCAATAGCCAAACCATGTGCCTATCATGTCTTTTCCCAACCTAGTCTGAGTTCTATGACTCTAAACTAAGATCTCCCTATGGGAACTGTGCGTCATGTTTGGCTACTTATCTGCCCTATGCACAATCCATTAAATCTGGTCCACCTTAATGGAACATCCTACGACCGTTAAGTTGGAAGTGTGAAACCTCAGGACCCTTGTCCTTAGATGGGACTTGACTCCCTCTATCTGAAATGTCTTATAGTCATACTCAGATGTGGTTTGACAAAGAGCCCTAAGTGTGGAATTTTCACAGGGACATTCTCCTCATTCCAGGTCCAAGCTTTGTGAGCCCGTTATTTGGATCCTCTTCCTCTTACATGTCCAAAGGGACCCCCTTTACGTCCTGGTATCATTCCACATTAGCTTACCTACCATCTTGGGCCAATGTGCCTGAGGACCTTAGATGACATTTGCGAAAGGTCCCGCGTTTCCAATATGTTCAGCAGTCGACCCTCATTTTTCTGCCCCATTCCAGGATAACGTGAAAGAGATACTGTGTTTTAAACTTGGTCAACAGTTATCCCCTATCGTCATTCCACCATCATTGTGGTCAATATCTCGAGAATCATGATTCACATATTTCCACTTCCTTATGTTCAAGTGGAATTCCAACATACTCAGATTTAAACTGCACATCTAGGTGAATTATATAGGTTGGTCAGCATCATTGGGACGCCATTCACATAGCGTCTCATCGCCCCTAACATGTTCCTTCTTATTCTAGGAAAGTTCCATCACTACTCCTTGTTACTCGCATCGAGATTAACTCACGTGGGCTTAGTAGTTTTTGTAGGATGTGTACTAGAACATCCATGCCCCACATGCCTCTAATCATTCCATATGATGTTAAACTGCACTATAGAACTAAGTACAGCTTGATTCCCATCCTTGTGGGATACATAGGATCACTCGACCGCTTTTCTTAGAGCCCATCCTAACTTTCAATTCTGGTCCCTTTTCCTAAAGAACTTCCTTCGGGGATACGTGGTGTGGGGAGGACTCCTTATGTCCTCATTCACGTCGGGTTTATAGCTACTGCACCACATACTCCCTTCCTGGGATCTTCCCTTTCAGTCTTCATCCTATTGTATGATGTTAAACTGTACAAGCTCGCATGTCCTTGACGCATGACACTAAACTGCAGTTCTACCCTGAACAAGTTCAGGATGCCCCATTTTAGTCATGAGATGCACCAGATCCCGTGTCAGAGAGGATTCCCACTATCAGTGTTGGCCTCTAGCCATGCCGTGCTTAATAACTACATTTGGATTGATTATCATCTTTATGAGATACATAGATACGCCTAGGAATTTTGACTTGGGCCCAACCCCAGGGTCATTAACACTCTTGGCCTCTCGGCCCCGATCACGGTCCAATATCTTTGACCTTAAACTAGGAGCCTACAGTCCATATACCACAACTTTAATCTGATAATCTTGGTCCATGAAGTATGACCATAAAACTATGTGCATTGTCCTCACCATATGACGTTAAAATACATGTATATCATCCTCATTGGTATGACATAAAACTATATTTTATTCTAGGTCCCTACTAGAGAGGTCATGGTCAAGAGTAGGTATGATCCCTGATCAGACCGATGTGCCCACATAATGTGTCTTCACCACGGTGGTGTAATTTCATGAGTGTTGGATTCCATTCGAACAACCCATCACTCCGCACTCCATGCTTTGCATACCCTTTATTCGGGCCCTTGTCCTCTTTCACGTCTAAAATAACCCACTAATAGTATGTATTATTAGCTTACGGATCACCTACTATCCTTGTCCAACATTCTGGAAGACTGATTGATGAAATTACGAGTTAGCCCTTGTGTTTCAAACATGGTCAGTGGTCAGCCCTCTTTTGTTATCCCCATTTCAGGCTAATGCAATAAGGATACTGTGTTGTGAACATGGTCAAAAGTTATTATTTATTGTCAGGTCATCCCTATGGTGTTCTGAATTTTGGGTATCGTCATTCAAAACTTCTAATACCCTATGTTTAGATTAATTCCAATGCCCCTGGAATTACCCCGCTCGTGCACTAGAGCACACTAGGAATGCAATGATTCAACTATTCTGAGAGATTCATCCTTCAGTCGGTCCTCTCCATTTCTTCTTAGAAATCTGGATTGGTTGTTCAAACCTTGGATTCTCGGAGCTTGGTTTTCACTCTTATATTCAGGTGGAATGATAATGTGTCCATCCATTGTTTCTTGCATCAGGACTGACCCACGTGAGATTAATGAATGATCACTGGATGTTCCATGAATATAACAAAAATGAAATAGAATAAAAATGAATAATAGAACTCATGCATGCATCTAGCATAAATAGTCAAATCATGAAAGTGTGTTCAAAAATTACATGCATCACAGCACCCGAGGATCGACCACTCCCATGGATGGGTTGACCCCATTAAAAGTGCATTACAGCTTTTCCACCCTCTGTTTTATGGTATCCAGGACTCATTGTCGCCTATTCAGTTCCCACTCTTCTTCAGCATCGAGGGGGCGTAGTTCTTCAGTTGTGATCTGGGCCCGCTCATCATTGGTTTGGATAACAGTCATCTCCTCAGAGGCTTGCCTCATGGGATCTTCGGCCTCTGCCAGCTGGGCCTTTATTAGTGATATAATCTCTAACTGCACATTCAGGGATGTAGAATATTCATCTGCCCAGATGTGCAGCCGCTGAATCTTGTTTTCAGCCTGTCGGAGCCTCTTGATGTTCATTGCTTTTCTCCGCTACCAACCCACACCAAGGCCACAGTCATAATCCTGAATCTCTCCTCCATGAGATCTCAGATGAGCATGTGGGGATGTTGGGTGTCCACCCCCCAGCACATTGTTCACGCCGTCGTGAACAAAGTTTCTCCATACGGTCTATCCATTTTTCTTGAGGGGTGTCATCGATGAAGTGCTTGATCAGATTCCATGACTGGTGACAGACTATCTTGCTATCCATTTCATCAGAGGCTATTTCTTCCCAGTCTGTGGGGTTGGAAGGCTCATACTCAGGGAACTCCCCAAGAACTCATCAGTAGGGTCTGCATATGGTGTCTGATCAGGTATGGCAGGACCCGGGTTGTCCGATCGATCTTCATCATTGGATCCCACTTCAATAATTTCATTCACATCCCTAATAACGGTCCCACTAGTGATCGGGAACATCCCTGCATGGTCAATCTGGATATCTGCCTCCACAACCACTGGTATTCCCCTAGAAAAAGCACCCCTATAAGTACCAACCAACCTCAACAAAGTATCCTGTTCCATTTTAATAACTGTTCATATTAAGAAGTGAAAATATGTTAGTTAACCTGATCGATGGGTGGAATTCATGAATTTTGTAGAGAAGACTTATAGAAATAGAATGCTTGGTCTTGTTCCTAGGTTGTTAACATTGAGACCCCGAGGCGTGTCCCTCCATATATCGTCGGAAGGTCTGAAAACTCTAGAAGATCCACCTCGGGTATCCTGGCCCAACTGGACGCACTAATCACCATAGTAGCGGGTGTGGAACCCGAAGGACCTACATCTACATCTACTGTATGGATGGAATGGGTTCTATGTATGAGGTCCTCCTGTACAGTTCAAATATTCATAAGGAGTTCAAAATGACCTGGATGTAGACCCTGAGGAAGGGGCTTGGGATGTTACCTCAAGGGCCTCTATAAATCCTTCAAGATCTGAGCCTTGATCACCGACTTCGCCCTCCTCCAGAGGGCTCCCTCTACCGGACACCTCCCCCTAGGAGGACTCGTCTGATTTTTTCAGAAAAGGGAAGAGGAACCTCAATTCAACAGCCGACAATTGTGGAAGGTCTGTTCAATCCAAAAACATCTTCACCATGTCTGTAATTAGATGCGGGGAACCTCAAGAGTGTACAAAGTCCTCTAAATCAGCTAGGTATTGCTACACCTCTGTCTGGGGTACTGCAAAGCCGGCCTTGATAGGGCCGATTCTCGGAAAATCCATCTCGAGACAGTTCAATTATTTCCACATCTCAGACGGGCCAAGGAATTTCATATTGACATCCCAGATTCCCCTTGCCTCTGGGAAGATAAAATTCTCCGACATGTCTATATGGTGCAGCCGCTTCCCCGGAGCCTAAGTGGATATCCTGCAAAATCATCTTAGTGGCCTCCCCTCTAGATTACTCTACTCTTTTGAGACTGGCAGGTCCGCTGCTGCTGCTGGATCGACTGTTGCTGCCTCTCCCTCACCCGGTACAGGCCTCTCCATCACAGAAACCCCAACACCATAGGATTTCCTTTCCGCCTTCTGACCCCATCCTAGAGGTTGGGGAGGCACACCATCCCCATCCCAAATGGTCGGTTTCTTCAGCATCTCCCCCGGGTAGGCTGCCTCCTAGATTTTGGCTTACTTCTTCACCAACCTGAAGACGGTTGTGGGTGGAGGCAGCTCATTCCTCATCTTCCCATATTCTTATGTGAACATGAGACACATTTTTCTCATCACTCACGGGTGCTCCTCATATCTCATCCCCAAATAGACTTGTAGGGTCAGTCGCTGCATGCACTGAAATTGCCTTGAAAATCAGTGTAGTGTGTACGGCTCACAGAGGGTCTCACAGTCCACTAGTGCCACCAGGACTCTTCCTTGAAAGGCTATGAGGTAGGACCGATGATCTTCCATCCCTTGGATATCATTAGTGAATAAACCCATTGGCAATGGGAATGGGTGAAAGTTGAACTCCTCTTCCATCCAAACTCGGTTCAGTACCAACTGCACGGTTATCTTGGCCAAAAAGATCCCTGTGGCATTCAGAATAGATGGGAAAAAGTTTGAGCCTAGAGGGGATATGGGTTTCTGATATTCATAGACCCCCCTTACGTGCACCGTTATCCACCCATACAAGAGGAGGAATGTCCTGCATATTCTCAATGGCTTCTTCACCTCGCTGATATGCCACAACATTTTGAACAGCATGGAGAGCATTAGGATCCTATGGTTGATCTGCCCTCCTGTCACTATCATGGACGCCATGATAAAATGTGACCGGTCAGACGCCCATGTTTATGTCCCTCACCGAAAGGATACAACTGTAGATGAGTGCTGCAATAAAATAATCCAACCTGACTATCGGTTGCTGCTCATTATTGATGTTGAATCCCCACTTCTTCCACTGGCTATCCACCAAGATCCGCTAGTACAAGTGCTCCTTTACTCATTGACCCCCCTTCATGAAAGTTCAATTCCTCACTTGAAAATGCATATCTTCCAGGATGTTCAGGAACTTCTTGAACCATCATCTGAAATGGAAGTTCTTCACTGCTTCCGTGTCTTCTCCCGACACCAGGTTCATTAACATCATCTCCAGCGATGGCATCTTCTCTGGGTCTTCCCACACACTCATAACGGGGAGGAACTCATCATAAATTGCCCCAAATATTGGGACCCCTGAGATCTGACACAGATCCCATAGAATGATGCTGACCTCCCCATGGTGCAAATAAATGGTATTGGTCCTCGACGACCATCTTCTCAACAACTCTAGCATCAGCTGCTTCGACTGATAAATATGGAATTGGGAGGCCCAAGCCGCCTCATACAGGCCCACTCTCCTCAGATCTTCCCCTAATTCTTCACACGAAGCACCTACCATGTAGGCCCAGGCACATTAATCTGTAAAGTTGCTGCCCCGGAATAGATCCCACTCATCGGACTACACCTTCCCCGTGTTCCTCATGGCATCCTTCAAGACAGTCTGGTACTACGGGGGAGATGTCTCTAGCTGTAGTTCCTACCCATCAACATCATTCAAATGATTTTACAGACAATCAACATTGATGGGTGTGAAGTCCTCCCAGGTATGGCCGTCAGCCGCCCTGAACCACTAGTGCTTACATGACGTACTCCTGAATTAGAAGGCTAGCTTGACCCGACTCGCTTTAGGGATGAATACAACATTCCTTACTCCGAATCCATACAAAGTCAACCTTCAAAATAGCGGATAGTTTTTTTGGATTTCCGACAGCAGCACCACTAGTGAATTGTGGTCAGAATGGATTCGAACGGACTCCCCTAGACCTAAGCTATTCTTTATCCTCCTCCTTCGAGCAGCTTCCGCAAGAACCCCCCTAAAATCCTCTTGGTGAGCCATTTAGTTTTCGAGATTTGGATGTGTTTTTGTTCTGGATCGAGAAGATCTTTCATAGAGCTCGTTTGCAGAGCTCGTTTGTAGAGCTCGTTCATGAAGGAAGTTTGTAGAGCCCTGCCCTGACCTTCAGACGCAAGTCCTAGAGTGCACCAATGTGAATTCAAAGACTCACCGTGCGCTGTGAAGCATAAGCCTCGATTTGAAGAGATAAATTGTGGAGTACATGGAGATTCATGAATCGAGAGTGCAAAAGGAAAAAATTCAGAGAAGATAAAGGACAAAAGAGAGGTTATCTCCCCTATTTATAGGCAAGGGCCCCTAGCACTTCGCGGGGCACCCAACAACGGTGAGCTTCACGGTGCTCTCAACCCACACGTCATTGCTCCAATTCGAGAACCTCCTTTGTGAGGTAGCGTAGAAATTGACTAAGGGATTTTGGTGATTGAACCTCATACATTGACCCTCAATTTCTCCTCAACTCCCAGTCTAAGGGGGGGAATTTTCTACTTCCAAAATTTGGGAGTAACAAGAACAAACAAAAAGAATTAGGAGCTTCCTCGTTAAGCTCGTTGGCGGAGCCCCCATATCCCCACAACCGACACAAAGCTCCCCCTTCATGAAGCCACTATGGATCAAGGAGGTGGGATGCTCCTTGAACTAATATTACGTTCATGAAGCTGTCGCAGAGCAAGGAGGCGGGATGATCCATAAACCCATTTGACATTCCCGAAGCCGTTGTAGAGCAAGGAGGAGGGATGCTCCATGAACCCATTTGACATTCATGAATCCTACACGGAGTGAGGTGGGATTATCTACGAACCAATATGATGTTCGCGAAGCTGTCGCACGGTTCCGTATCTTCATGTAGAGTGAGCTCTGCTAGGAAATTCCCTTTTCCAATAAATACTGGGCTTCCCTTGAACCCAAAGGATGGATCCTCCGACCTTTTGCCTTCTTAGCTCCCGAATCGTGAAGCAATTTATGCTATGCGCATAATGAGCTTCTCAATGTAATTTTTCATCACGAAGTTCCTCCCCCTTTGTATGAATCCATCCCCTCTTCAAAGAGGGATTCCATTTGCAGATCCCACGATCCACTGTGAAGGAAGGAGATCCCCAAGGGGACTGGGGTATTCATGGAGCACTTATACTTTTCAAATTACCCTCCATACACATGTGACTCACATGTTAAGGTAGGGTCACTATGCTTCACGAAGTAAATTTCTTTCCAATGCTACGCTTCATGGGGCACCCTTGCATCGCGAAGCACTGCTTCACGAATGCCTTTCACTTCATCAAGAAAATTTCATATGCTCTTATGCCCTACGCCTAGGCTAGGTCACTTCACTTCACGAAGCACACCCCTTCGTTAATCCCCTTTACTACATAGAGTAACAGAGCTTCATGAGGATTTTACCTATATACCACTTTGCCCGAAAACTTTTTTTCCCATGCAACCCTCCAGTTTTGCAAAAAAGTGATTTCAAAGTCCCCTGGGTAGTGCTTCCCATTGCGTTACTTCGCCTCATGCTTCTTCTCATAGGCATGCTAATTCCTATTGCTTCTTCACATTGTCATCCTAATGTGGACCCCGAAATAGATTACTCTATAACACCCCCTCACCATGGCGTTATTGATGCCTTCCCTTCCCCAAGGGTGGGTCAAGTATCAGTTATGTAAGCCCTAGTGGTGTGGAGTGAACCCATCTCGTCCGAGCTGCAGGATGTTAAACTGCCAAGCACCATCTTCCTTAGCACATGACGTTAAATTGTGGCCTCACCCCGCGCATTATACACGGGGTGCCCCATCTCGGACATTATATATGCCCACTGTTCTCTACGGAGTGAGATCATTAATCACATGGAATGAGATCCTCTTTATCAGAATGGCGTTTTCCCGTGGGGAAAGGGACGCCACCTTGGTGTAATCCCCTAACCTTTCTTGTGGGAGGTAGTATCCCTGCTCCTTATATCTTCTAATTGGATGAAGACCAGAGAGGGGGGATGGGCAATGGAGCCCTCCTTTTTTCAGTTCCAAATCCCTCTCCCTTTAGGCTTTGTCGCCAACGGGCCTCCATCCTAGAGTAATTCTCAGACTCCATCTCCTTGGGCCTCTAACCACGCTTAATCCGTTATTTCAACTTTGGGACGCTAACCATGCGTAAGCCCCTGTTTCCTCTTTGGTTCACTAACAATGTGTAATCCCCATTCCACTTCTCACGGACGCACCTTTCATGATGTGATCGTCAGGTCCTTGCTGCCTCTTTTTTCTCACACCAAGCATGACTCACATGGGATTAGAGTAAGTACCAACCATGAAATCCTATCTAAGCATCCTAGAGTGTAAGCCACATAAACCCCTTCTGAACTACGTGGAATTTGACACTTTCCAAGGAAAGGTATGTAGGAAGCCTCCCTGAGGTTTAAGCCCACAAACCATTGGTTCTAACCATCTTCTTGTTAGTTCCCACGCCTTCCTAACTACATGGACTTTGATCCTTTCCACGGAAAGGTATGTAGGAAGCCTCCTTGAGGTTCAAGATCGACATCAATTGGTCCCAACTCCCTTCACATCGGCTCATAAACCCCTTCCAAACTATGGGGACTTTGATCCTTTCCAAGGAAAGGTACATAGGAATCCTCACTGTGGTTCAATCCCAACAACCATTGGTCCCAATCCCCTTCACGTCGGTCCATCCCTCTTCGGCATGACATTAAACTGTATGCCCCATTTCATCCCACACAATGTTAAACTGTAACCACTCAAACTATGTGGGCTTTGATCCCTGTCTCCTAGATAGGGAACATAGGAATCATCCATGAGGTTCAACCCCATCTAGTGGTAAGTTGTTGTGACCCCATCCAGCAGTAAGCAGTTGTGACCCCATCCAACGGTACGTCGTTGTGACCCCCTCCAATGGTAAGCCATTGTGACCCCATCCAGCGGTAAGCTGTTGTGACCCCGTCCAGCGGTAATCCATTGTGACCCCATCCAATGGTAATCGGTTGTGACCCCATCCAGAAGTAATACATTTTCAATATAAACTACTAATAAGTCATTGTAGTCCCCTTTGTTGGGACCCACATCCCTATTCCGCTCTCAGGCATCAGACCAACCCAGGATACTAACCACTCGTAAGCCCAAGCATATCATTGGGTCGTTGTCCTCTGCGTACACCCCGATTCTCTACCCCCATCTTGAACTACATGGACTTTGATCCTTTCCAAGGCAATATACGTAGGAAGCCTCCATGAGGTTCAATATCATCACCCATGTCTCATCCTGGTATTTTCCTAGAGCCTATGTACTTCAGGAAGGTCATTCCCCCAACCTAGAGGTTCTCCTTCCTCTGGATCCCATTCATGCGTCCATTCCCATGGGCCACCTCCTCAGGTGTCCCATCGCCCCACCGAACTACGCAAACTTTGATTCCCTACCACAGGGATACGTAGGAAGTCTCTTTGATGCACAAGCCCAATGTCACTATCACCCTCAAGTCGACTCCATATCATTCTCTATCCACTTCACTTTACCATCCATCACCCATCATGATTCTTACCCTGGGCTGCCAAATTCTAGTGAGATCAAGCCAATTCACCTCTTTACTGCTCCTAGCAGGAACCAAGTAACTAACCATGTATCATCCGTGACATCAGTGTTCCCTCAAGGGGTTGCAATCATATGATCCACTCTATTTAGTGTTCCGACCAGTTTGATCCATCTTTTCTAGACATTAGACTCGTGACATACCCAGTGTTAAACATGGTAAGCTTAAGAAAAAATCAAAGACATTTCTATGGAATATAATTCCCCCCATTCGATGTGGGATTCCTCGGGCATCTGTACCCTCGAGAATATCTATAATAAGAAGAATAAACCTAGAAGCTATTTTGTTTCAGCATCCAAATACACCAGTGATGTCCAACCTTACTACTCCCCCGACCGAAGGTTTATACCCTAACCGGACCCATTGGAATTTACTGACAGAGCAGTGTAATAAACCGGGATACATAAAGATATGGCATAGGGAAGAGTTTCATGAACAATGACTTAATATTTAAGGGAAACTTGGACTATGTGAGGAGTTCTGAGGAGGAATCCACAGAAGGAGGAATTGACATCCCATCATCCTGTTTCGATCAAGGAGCAAACATCCCAGAATAAGCGAAGGATGTCCCTGCCTTTGGAAAGAGGGAATGTGGGGAAACAACTAGTGTGTCCTCGACAGACAGATGTGTGCGCCCCAACTAAAGCGTCGGGAAAAAAATATATTGTTTTTTAGTGAAACTCGGTATTGCATACACTGAATGTTATTGAGGAAGGTCTCTCTTTCCTATAACGCAAGACAAGTCAGTGTTGCATGTAGTGAAAGCTTCCTTTGGTGTTTTATATAAAATAATCCAAGCATATTTATTTTATACATCGAACAAAATCTATAATCAATGTTGCATGAAATTAATTCTATCAAAATAACATGAAATTGTGTATAACACAAGCCAAGAACAATGTTATGTATACTGCAAGATAATATGGTGTTTCGTATAGTGCAATCTTGGTGTAGAATACAACACAAGACATCAAAGAAATTAAAATCAATCTATCTCATAAAATATTAGGGGGTTACATTGTAGTCTCACGTAGTCCATCTAACCATGATCTAGCATTTCTTATTCAACAAGTTTTGTATTTAAATACACACCAACACTATTAAATACACATGTCTCCAATTAATTCCAAATTTATTCTTGGAATTTTGAACTTAGGTACACAATGTGTACCAATGGGCTACACGGCGTGTACTCTTATCATACCAATTCAGAATCTTTGGAACCTTCATATGAGTTATTAGAATGTAATTCATTCATAAAAATAATAAATTTTGATTACATTTTTGAGAATAAAGAGGGAGAATAGAAAATCTCATGATTCATATTAAAGAACGATTATACTAAAATTAAAAACTAATGATAAATTTGTAAATAAATAAATGGTTTTCAGATAATTATTTGACCTCTCTAATACCACTGGTAAGTTTTAGGCATAGAAGAAGAATCAGATGTGGAATGCCAAATTCATATTTTTATTATGGTGGAAGATTAATCTGATATGTACTTCGATGATAAACATTGTGTACAATAGAATTGAATCAATTATTAATTGAATATTAAACCCCAGAACCAAAACACAACATCATCACATATTATATATAAATAATTTAACCAATTAAGTAATTAGCTAGGTGTTAATTCAATCTTTGTTTATGAATATGAAAAATTCTATACATCATATCATCATTTAATTCTAGGCATCAACGGTATATTCCCTTGAGTGGGGATCCCCACATGATCCAAAAACAACCAAACATCATTACAAGAATCTCTGGGTGCTAGCGTGATAGATCAAAATCCTTGAATCATTTACCTTTTATTTCCTATATAACCACTTCAAGAAGGGTTCTATCGAATCTCTCTATAGTCAAGAGTGGTGGTGGAGGATATCTCTCAATTTTAGAGGTAATTGTTAGAGAAGGGAGCTCTCTAGATCCTCAAGAAGATTCTCTGAATGTTGTTGTAAATAACCAAACAAATAAAAATCCAAAAGAAATAATAAAATTGTATGCATATATCATTGGGTCTAGAAACTAATAATAACACATGTTCCCTTATTATTTTTCATAATACCCACAGAACCCCACAAAAATAAGAATGGTTATATTTTTATTATTTCTTTACATGTGCTAAACATGATAATTAATTAAATATTATTTGATCAAATAATATTCAACATATATTATTTCTCATGATACCAACAAACTCAGTCTTCCATTCCACCATAATAATTATCAGACATTGAATAATGATTATATATTTAATAAATCAATATCATTATATTATTCCCCCATAAATAAATAAAGATTATATTCATTAAATAGAAAATAAATATTTATCAAATATACTTCTCACAAAATATTTTCTTATATAACCAGGGAAAGAATATTTGACATCTAGAAATCATGAATAATTATAAACCACATGGGGGAATAATAGTTACTTAAATTTCTAAATAATAAATATTATTATTTTTTAATTGAGTTTCTCGATACACTTAGTGTTTGACAATCTAGGCATCTTTTAGAGTGATATTAGGTGAACTAGCCCAAATTCGAAGTTTAGCATCTAGAAACATGTCAATGCACCCATAGAGAAAGAAATTAATGTCATAATGACATAAAACCTCATATAAATTTTTCTTGTGTAATATAATCAATTTATAATTATATCTCTAATTACACAGGTTTCATGTTGGTGCCATCAACAGATGTGATCGATTTCCCTATACTTGACTTTATGTAAACTAAACTTTCCAACAAAACACAATTAACATAATCATATTTAGGCTATGTCATTTTCGTAAAAGGGCCTAAGATATCAAATTTTCTTTAATTTGGTTCAAATCCCCTAATGAAATATTACTCATGATTCACTTAAAGTATCCTACTTCTCTATGAATATATTTCATCATAGTTTTAATCAATACATCAAATTATGTGACTTGTAACATTCATTAGTAATAATATAAAACTCTTAGGACCAATAAAAACATCCACATATAGTAACATCCAATTACACAACCAAATATGGATTACCTTTTGTCAGTTTTCATTCTCATAATATCCTCCAATAGAAAGTACCAAGGTTGTATATGATGAGAAGGTTCCTCAAAGTCCTAGGATTTTCCACCCATGTTAACTTGTATCATTTGTCTCCCTCAAATTATTTTATCTAGCTATAGAACATATATTTAATAATACTATCATGAAACCTCTAGGTTCTCATTATAGTGGGGAACTACAATGACCTTTCTGGGTGATATCTAATCTTTGGAAAATATCACATTTTATGTCATGTAGAAAAACAATCGTGATGTGATAATAAATTTATTAATATTAAAAACTATGAATATAGGTAATCATAAATTATATACTTGTTGGTTCAATGGAACCAACTCAAACAACATCATTGTATGGATTCTTGAACATAAAATTTAATTTTACAATAACTAAGTTAAATAAAGATAATGAATGAATATAATATATTTCATAAATATTTCAAAATGAAGTAATTTAATGTTTGATATTTCATTACCTGAATAGGTATAAAAAAATATATTTCAAAATTTATTTTCTACTAATAAAAAAACATTTAAAATTCTATTTGTGTATATTAGTGTACATTAGTGTACATTAGATATTTTTTTCCTTTATCTGAAATAAAATATAGTATTTTGGTTATTCTCCAAACATAGTGACGTATAATAAAATTTTATATAAGTATTAGAGATATAAATTTTTTTATTTGAATAATAATATATTATAATAACATTTCATTTTGTTTCATACATATAATTTTCAAATATGGAATGGTATTGCTATAAAGAGTCGATAAGAAAGAAGAAATCAAAGATCAAATATGTGTTCTCAAAGGTAACTTCACTTATATATAATATTATTTAAAAGATGACTAAAATTTTATTTTCAATTGAAAAAATTATTTTACAAATATGATTATCATCATAAGAAATAATAATATAAGTTGGATATTATCTTATGAGGTTTATTTTTGAAATAATTTTATCTAGGGTAGTTACAAAATTTCACAAGATTACATTTTATTTTAACTTTTATTTTTATTTTTATTGTCATTATATTCAAAAAAAATTCAATACTTTCCTTTTAATTTATAGATTTCTGCTAACTCTCACCCCTATACTTGAAAATATTTAAATCATATAAATAGAGCATGGGTGGAATATTTTATACGTTTAACTCTTATTTAGTGTATCAACATTTGTAATATATAATTTTAATTTTAAATTTCATATTTTAAACCTTTTGTAAATTTAAAATTTTTGTGATATAAATATTTTTTATGGAGTTGTATTTGAGGTGTTGTTTCTTCTACTATATCAGCTGGTTTGTGATACATTAAAAGTTGGGTAAACAATATTTTCAAATATATTTATATAAAAAATAAATTTTTTACATAATTTATTTTAGTATTGATGTAAAAATATAATTACTTTTACATTCTCTTTTGGGTTTTTTAGGATGTCCTTTATAATAAATATCATAAAAATATATTTTTTCATCATATAAAATAATAAAAGTAAAAAATATATTTACAATGTTGGATTTAAAATATTTTTCTAATTAAAGGAAGTTAAAAATTATAAAAATTATATGAAATCTCATTTTCTACTATAGTATTTGTTTGAAGGAAATTTAAAAATAAATTTCCATTTGATTTCTAAAAAAAATCCCATGCTTATAACATTCATGTGACAAAAAAAATTAAGAGAAACAAACTGTTAGTAACAACCCCCCTAATAAACTCTCTCCCCCACTTAATAATTCTCTCCCTTAATAAATTAAATAAAATCGTACTGTAAATTTCTACATCTTCTCTAATGAAAGAAGGGAAATTTACTACCTTCTAAAATTTCTCAAATTAATCCAATAAATCTCCCTTTTTGATTTTCAAAACGGAAAAAATAAGAGTCTTAGAAAAATAATCAAATGAGAACATGTGTGATAGATAAAATTAAAAAATGAAACAATGTAGAAAAACTTCAATGACTTCCTTTAAAAAAATCTACATTAAGATATGAAGCGACCTCCTAAGTGTAATATTCTCTTGTCCTAAAAACTTTCTTTTTACTTCCATGTAATTTACTATTAGACTTACTAAAAAATAAAAATCAAATAGAAAACCCCTTCTCTCCATTTAGAATCAATTAAGAAAAAATTTATAAACATCAATGGATGATAACAATAAAATATTTGAACCTTGTAAAATTTATCTCTTGATGCATATAGATGGTATTATTCTGATGAATATGATTATGGATAATGTTCTAAGTTAATTATCATATCCTTCATAGAATAAACTAATTTTAACCAATGAAAATATAAACAAAACATCCACTTTATTAAGGGTTAATAGGATATGTATTGAATTTTTACAATGTAAGGAATATTATATATGAGTTAATATTAGTTAACTATCAAAAATCATGATTTACATTAGAAAACATAAGTGTAAACTCTAAAAAATCATAAAATACTATTCATAAATTATAAAAGTTATTTCATAATATTTAAGCATTAATTCATTAATGTGAGAGTAAAAATTATAGAATTAGAGAATAATATTTACTTAATCAGAGAATTATTATTATATAAGATATTTATGCCTTATATTTCCATAAATAAGATATTAATATGTAAAGATAAACTTCTTAGCAAAAGGATTATAAATTATTTGGAGGGTTTTCATGTAAGAATGAAAAATGGAATAAATTTTACCTCTTAGAACCTAATCCCTCTGAAAATTAACTATAAAGGTAACATTTTTTAGGAATAGTTATAATAGACACTCAAGTAACATTTTATAGGGTTTTTTCAATGAAAATATGCATAATATATAGTAACTATATGTAATTTTATCATAGTTTAAAACAAAGAATTACCTCCCCATTTATATATGAGTTGGTCAATTCTAGGAAATAGTAGAATAGGAACCAAAACTTATGATCACTTTCCATTGTTGATACTTATTTTTTCCTATATTTAAATCTATCATAATTTTATATTTTAGTAAAAATATCATAAAGTTAACCGTTAGTATAGATAAAATTGAGAATAATAACTTTTTTTGGTCCTAAAGAAAGTGGGGTCTTATATCTATCAATTTGGATCGTGAATGATTGGTTGGGTTTCTATATAATAAAATGCCAATTTTACTATCACAAAAAATGTAATTTGAGTGAAACTCAATAAAAAAATCCGTGAGTGTGATTTTTATCCACAAAAATTGACTGAAAAAACTTCCAGATACCACATATTCTACTTCAATAGTATAAAGTACATATGAATTTTGTTTCTTGTTAGATCATAAAACTTTGTCTTCACCAAGTTAATGAAAGTTCTATAATTTCTATTTTGGTCAATTCTACGGCTTCCAAATTAAACATAAAAATAAATCAAATTGATGAAATCAAATGAATAAAAATGTAAAATTTATGATGTTCATTTAAGGTAAAAATAGATTGGTTTGACTACATTAAGATATAATTTCTTCAGATTAGTTTGAATCCACACACGCAATCATGAAAAGTATGAAATGTTTGTTAGACGAGTCATTAAGTATTATAATCTTATGATCATCCCTCTAAAAAATCATCAATTGATTTCCAAGATTCGTGAAGATCATGTTTACATGAGGTGCCTAATGGAGTAATAATTCTATTACCATTTTGAAAACATAATTTTTCAATTAAATATCTTATATATTTATATTTATTTTATATTTTTTGGTCTGATTTTTGATTTAATTGGAATATAAAAAAATAGTAAAGTTCACCTATCACACTCATATCAAATTCCATTTACCTAAGTTTTAAAAAATTACCTATAAGTATTTTTTTGGTTAAACCAAAAATGATATCCCTATAATAGATTTTTAAAATTATAGTTTCATTTAAAACTTTCTCAATAAAAATATTGGGATCTAAAATTACGTTAACAAAATTTTTATTATTTAAAAATATATACAATATGTAATATCCCTAAGCTTATACTACTGAATCCATTGCTGAAAAATAATATTTATCTTTATATATTTGATACTGATAAACGTGACCTAATTTTACTCATCTAAATTGTATAATAGAAAACTGAAATATTGGATCACTTACATAACCAAGTACCTTTTTGTTTTAGAGTTTTAGAGAATTATGGTAAACTCTTACATGGAAATACAAATGTATTAATGTGATCATTTTCCTTGTTATACCTAACTTTTATTATTTTATAATAACTCTTCAACATCTCAAAAAAAAATCTTCACACATGAAACCTTTCTAGAAACAATAATTTAATATCATTCTTCATTACCGCACGAATAGAAAACATAACAAGGGTGAGTTTAAACATTCAGTAAGGGTAAAGATATGAATTAAAAATTAAATCTCTTCAGTGAGCATAATATGAACTTAATGCTCTGAAGATATAATCAAATTGTATAATAACATAAGGCAATTAATACCCTTTAAAACCATGACTACAAATCATGAAAAATTACATAAATATTTAACAAAAGACAAGAGTCCTATAAGTTAACAATTATGATCCATGTGGAAAATTAATTAAACAAAAGATCCATTAGAAAAAAATATGAATAAAAAAATTTGTACCTTGGAACTTCATTTTCATATCACACTTACAAATCGAATTACATACCCGGTAAATCCAACAATCTCTTAAGAGACAACTATAACCAGTTAACTCTGTCTCTTTACCCAATTAATTATAGGACTATAATAGACCCACCAATCCCTGGTTTATGACATTAAAACTCATCCTTGGTTTATAATAGAACCAATTTTCAATCATCCATACATATGTTTAATTAAATTATAATTATTAAAAGAATTAGAATATTTCACTTTCCAATATAATATTATCCATTGTTAATTCTGATTTGATTTATCCATGGAAAATAAATGGGTTCTATGAAAATCTCTCCAAAACAATCATAATACATCAAGATAAATAATAAGGATGGTATAATTACAATATATCCCAAGTATAGTATAAGTAATATGAAATTTTTTTTGTTATTGATGGATGAAAATACCATCAAAAGATAACAAAAAACATTCATGGGGAAAACACCCTTACAACTATGAATATCACTTTTAAAAAAATACACAATAGTAGAAAAAAAGAATTTGAAAATAAACATAAATAAATTAAGGGAATATTCAATGTAAAAAAATCATGATGGAATAAGAAGTCAATTAATCTATAAAGGTTAAAATAAAACAATCCTTTCACACTTGGCTAAAAATATAAAAATATGTTGTATGAAAATGTTAAAATGTTTCTTTTTTAAACCCCTAATAAATAAAGTAACAGACAATTAAAAATTCACTTAAGAAATAATTGATGTGTAATTAATAAAATTCTTGAATTTTTTTAGAAAACATAGATATAGAAGATAAATATTACCTATTTAAAAAGACATATGAGATCAGTATCACTTACAACCAAATTTATTCATGTTTATTTAATCAATAATGGTGGAAATTCAAATTAAATATATAAACCACATTCATAACAAGAGGATAATAAAAGATATTTTTTAGTCAAATAATAGCATAAAATATGTCCTAAACGAACACTGAATAAAGACAATCCCGAAATAAGATAAAATCGTATCATAAAAATCATTTCCTCTTATATAAATTTTGAATCATAACCCCATGAAAGAAATTATTTCAAATGAAACATTAAGTACCAAAAATATCAGAATATCTATGACATAAAAAGTCAATGGATATTATATACAACTAGTAAAATAAGATATGTTTATAATGTAAACATATGTCCCGAAGAAGGAGCATTTGAGATGAACAATCCTTACAAAGATCATATCATTTAATTGAGAATTAGTCAATGGAGGAATTTTGTGTAACAAATTTTGAAACAAAAAAACAAGTTTAAGTACATAGTAATACAATTAATGGTTATTACTCACATAATATTGGCATAAAATTGTTGATTAAGTAGAAGAATAACTCAATGAATAGAAATTGAGTTAAGAGACTGCTTACCTTGCATCTAGATTTTGTATTTTTTTTAACACATTTATATTAAAATTAAATTAATTAGTTACTTGTTTAATAAAATTTTATAGATTTATTAATTTTTCATTATAAAAATTATTTCATTTCATTGAATAATATATTTAATTACTTAATCTGTTAGGTCCATGTTGGGTGTTTTGAGGATGTTCGCTTCATAATTTCAAAAAACCCCTTGTATATTGATTGTGGTAAAATATTTCATTGTTCCATCATAAAATGAATAATTATAATTTTATTCATTAATTATTCTTATATATCCACTTATGTAAGTTGTTTATGAAAAAAATTATGTTACAGCATGGGGATGGTAGTCTGTACGTAGCATGAGTAACATTTAAATATTTCAACAAATGTGTGAGAAAGAAGAAAAGTATAATTTTATATTTAAATAATTATTATTATATCATAAATATCATATTAAATTTTTATTTACTCTTAAATATACTATAAAAGGTAGGTGGTGATAAAAAATGAATCACATCACATCGTAGTGGGCGTAATCCACACGTATGTATGGACAAAGATATCATTTTTTAATAGATATAATGTTAAGAAAATAATTGATATATTATATATACATAATGATAATTATGTATTTAATTTCATATATATGTATATATGTATATATATATATATATCCTTCATCATAACCATCCTTGAATGGAAGTGGTGGAAAACGAATTACACCAGTTCGTGAGGCAGTAGTCTGTCGTACACATGAATGATAGTTTTGTTTCCCATTAAATGAAAAAGGGGGTGGATTAATTTTAATGAATCAAAATAATAAAAAATCAGTAGATTATAGATAATTAATGGTTATAAGATCCTTTAATAAGGTTTAATAATAAAGAAAACATGAACATTCGATTAAAATTTATACCTCTTCTTTGGGAAACCACTTTTTCTTTACACTTTAAGCCCTCTAAGGTTAGTATTCTACCTAAAATGAGACCTCTAAGACTTGTTGGAGGTAATTAAGAAGGTATTTGGGAGTTTATTTGTCGAACCAAATGGATATTGAGTTTTAAATAGGATAGGATATGTGGTGACCATTTATAATTGGGGGAGAGGACACCCTTTGAATTTTTTAAAAGAGTAAAATATATTAATTTATTACTTTAATAAAATAGATCGAAATTGGATAATTTCAAAATATTAGATGATATAGGGTTGAAATATCAAAATAAAATAGTATTTATAAAAAATATATGTCATTTTAACTCTTATCACTTTAGATTAACCACCATCTAATCTTTTTTAACCTTAATCCCGATAATAAATTTTAAAATTTTTTATTGTTCAATATGACCAAAAATAAAATTGAAATTATTAAAAAAAATTAATTATTATGATTAAAAAAATTTAATCCATTATATCAGATTCAATTCATATAATATTTTGAGTTTAATTTAAAATTAAACCCATAAAACGCAATGAAAAGTAGTTTTCCAGAAAAAATGTCTTCTTAAGAATAATTTATTTTTATAACAAAATAAATCATAAAATTAAATAAAATATATATTCTTTGATTATTTATAAAATAAATAAAATAATTTTACTATGAAACCATTTTAAATAAAATTTGACTTTTTAAATTCTTGAAAAAATGACACTTTTTAATAAAAATTAGTATTTTTTCCTATTAATTAAAAAATAAAAAAAATCAAGAAATTCTAAAAAAATCACTCTATGATAATTTTTAGATGATGATTTAAAAATATAATTTTATTTTATCAAATAACTTTTATATAATTGTAAGAAATTAATTATAACATTTTCTTATAAAAGAAATTAAAACATTTTTAAGGAAAATGTATTTTTATAACATAAAATGACTTTACTAATAATTGAATTATTATTTAATAAGAAATAATCAATAAATTTGTATTTAGAAGGACATTTATACATATATTTCATAATAAATTTATTCCTATATATACTCTCTAATTTCATGGCCATGTTATAATGGTCATATTTAAATAATAATTGTTTGTGGTTCCTTTTAGATTGTTATTGCATGTTGTATAAGCTATCAAACATAGTGTTATTTAAAATATCAGGGAATTTTATTCTTACCAGTTAATAAATTGTGTCATATAAATTTTAACATGATCTAAATAATCAAGGGATTAACATTTCAAAAAAACTTTTTTGAAAATCCATTTCAGAAAAAGGGTTAATAAAACTTTCTTTTGAAATGAGAAGGAAAATATAAATATTTCTTGAAATAACACATTATATGGTTACCAAATACAAGATCATTAGTGGAAAATTAAAATATATAAATATAGGGAAAAATTAATGTCCAAATAATGATATATAGTGATAGAGTATAAATAACATTGATCATAAGAAAGTTAATGATCATGATAAATTTAATGACTATAAAACTAGAAACTATAAAAGTTTGAAAAAGACTATAAAATCATCATAAATAAATGTAGTATGATATAAATTTAATTTGACGATCCTTTTCATATAGTTAAATAATTACTTTACCATCTAGACTAATAAAATAAGGAAATATACTTATTTGATTTTCTATAATTCCATAAATGTAATTTCATCCGTTGATTGCATATTTCAATCAATTTCCACTTTGATCACATATCTTAATCTAAGAAATGAATATTCAAAAATTAATTTTTCATTCCAAAATCACTAAAATAAACTTATAATGGATAAAATTACCCATAAAAGGATAATAATTTATTCCTTCATTATTTAGAAATTATTCACAACCAAAATGGTTATCACAAGGTAAGATAGTATCCTATATGAATAAACCTTCATATGAAGGGAAAAAAATAAACTAAAATGTATCAACAATAATACCTAAAGTTTAACTTATATAATCTGATAAATAATTATCCATAAAATTTTTCATAAAATTCTTTATTAATATTTAAACAAAAGCATTAGAATAATATGATTATATATTCTCAAGATAAGCATAACATTTATCTCCAGATAACATAAATTACACTTAAATTCTAACACCAAAATTGTATAATACTTCTTAAAATATTCTCCAAAATATACTAATTATTTCCCAAAATAAAGTCACAAATAAATAATATGTGATTCAAAAAGATAAATCAAACTTTATTCCTCAAATAAAAATTCATCTTAGAAAAAAGTATTTCAATTTACCTTAATCACAAAACATCTTCAAAATAGTTAACTTCTTCAAAAATAAAATTAGTCACGTAGTCAGTGGATAACATTTCAATCTCATTGTTATTTATACAATAAATCATATGTCTTCAGAATGTAATAAACCATGTATCCTATTTTAACAGAATTACCTCAACATCAAATATCATGTTAACACTAAAGGTTATTAATGTATTTAAACATATATTCAAAAAATATAAAATCATTCTACTCAAATAACCTATTCACTAAAACACATAAAAACCCAAGGGTTTTATTATCATGAATTTTTTCCAAAATACTCTTAGTCATCTTATACTCCCATCACATAAAAACTGAAAAGGTGTATCTCCACTTTTAAATTTATGATCAACCTTAAACTAATAAACCCATGATAGCATCCATAACTATTATGTTAATCAAGAAGTTTTAGAAAAGGATTTTAAAATCCAAATGCATGACCCAAAAACTTATTAAAAAGGGTGGAAAATGAGGTACAGTTAGGGAGATAAGGGTAACAAAAAGCTTAAAATTCCTAAAGTAGAGAAATCAAGAGATCAAATCCTACCACTCCCTTTAAAACCCACATTTTTTTGATGTAGACCTCTACCCTTTGTATGTTGACCTATCCAACTTGATTTGGTCCATTGATAAATTTGAATATAATAATATAATGGTGAGTCAGAGGGTTCATCTAGAATGATACAACTCTTGTATTTCTTAGAGATATCCTGAAAATCCATCTCCGAATTAGCTCGATATCTATCTTCAATATTTTTTTCTAACAATTTCTGAACTATAAGATAGTCTATGCAGAAAAAAAATGTCTAGTTTCATTTTGGGGAAGGTAAATTTAAGCAATAAAAAAATTTCAATCCCTTCCTTTAGAACCAATTGAGTCTTTGACACTCATAGTCTTAAGAAAGAGTTTTGATTTTTTCCCTTAGGGATTCAAATTCATTTATCAAGTCCGTTAAAAAAGTATTGTAATCAGTTTTCATAAGAAAAACAATAAGATGGGAAAAACCATCTAACATTTTTCAATACCATAGGTTTAGGTACAATATGGAGGAATTACCTTTAAAAGTAGTGCATCATACAAGGTACTTGTATTAGCCAAGAGTGGCCCAGCCAACATTTCCTGATCAATAATATGAAGATTAATGAGGGAAGTAGTATTTTAAGCATGTCTGGGTTCATATATAAACTCTTGCAGTCTATGTTTCCAATAATAAACCAATTGGAAACCCTCATTACCCATTTAAACAATATTTACCTTAAATGATGATGAATGAATTACATATAGATTTGGAGTGTTTTATAATTTCAAGGGATCATTAGGGGTTGAGAAATGATAAAATGAAAATAATTTCTCACTTGATTCTTCATAGAAATTTTAGAATAATCTTCCAATATCTTGGATATTACTTTCCCTATATAAGTTACTAGGATATGATCCTTATAAAGTACAAAAGCGTATTTATCTTGTAAAAAAGACACATGACCAGACTAGTCAATGGACAGGTCGGTATTCATCATATCAGTTTTACAAATAAATGTCTTCTCTATGTCCTACACCTCTAATGAGATGTCTTCCCATGATCTCTTGAATGGAACATGAGAGTTAGGTGTGAATTCTTTAGTAATGGAAACCGGAAAAATGGAAGTATCTAAGAAAAATATTTTTTACTTTTTATTAGAGTGTTTCCCCCTATTAATAATATCACATGTATCCTTTGGCTTCACAGGTATTAGATTCTATTCTCAGGTATAAAACCCATTTTCATATATCCCTAGATTTCTAGTTTCAACAGTGGTTACAACATGATTCCTTGCTTCTTGTCTTACTATGTTTTGGTTTAGGTCATGACCTTTCTTGTTGTTGTTATAACATAGTGCATTTGATTTAAATTTGGGTATTGAATGTCTAATAATTCTACGGGCTAGAAAAAATGGGGATACATTCCCATGTTGAATATTAAGGGAAACCTCATATTGGGGGAAGAAAGGGTCATATTCTCTATTAAGGTAGAGTTAAGGTCTACCTCCTCCAAAACCCTAGCATAATGACTAATGGAAGAAATCCTAGTGTCACTCCCCATCTTTATCATCAACCCCATTATGGATGAAATATCAAACAAAATCACTGGGTTTCATAAAACCAAATTTTTTTAAAAAAATATTTACCCATACTGGTATATAGGTTTCTTTAAACTCTTATAGATTTAAATCAAGGATCCATTCATTGATTCTCATCACACTAAATTTTAAATTGAACGATTAAAATTCCTAAGCTTTACTCTTCAATTCCTTATAGGTAAAAATTATGTGATAAAAACCCATGACAAGAGATATACTTTTCCACTCAAAAAATATGAAAATCATGGATAAATGATGAAATATATATGGTTTCCTTCATGGAATTGAACCCTTCCCCCAAATATATGAAATTAAATCTACAGTACTTATAGAGATCCATTATTTCTTTTATATCCACACAATTTGATGATATGTGGGATACACAACCCTTATTTTTTATACATTGTGAATATTTAACTTCAATGGAAGAAAATGAGCCATTATTAAGTTTCTTTCATCCTTCTTAAAAACATCAGGTCTTGATTTAATTATTAACTCAATCAACTTCTATGGACCAATGAAAACAATATTCTTGTTAAAGTATCATTCAAGTAAAATTTTCATTGATACCAATACCAAATAACCATAACCATCAAGAGAGGAATGCTCCAAATATAGCCCAAAATATCACCCCATAACCCTTATCTTAACCTAAAATGAAAAAATATCTTAATCTCCATAATTATATAAACCCTACTCAAATGCATACAGTAACAACCTCGAACTTGTAATCATGGATCTAAAGATAAAAATGTTATCTTTACTTTTTTTTTGACACTGATGAAATTATCCCATTTTTATTCACCCAAAATGTATAACATAAACTAATATATTGGATCCCTTAAACACCTATGTACATTTAGGTTTATAGATTCATATAATTAGAAAAAACGCTTTCATGATAGTATCGGTGTCTTCAAGTGATCATTTATCCTATTATACACATTTTTTTAATTCCAAAATAAGTATTCAAAATCTCCCATTAAATTATTCAAACATAAAACCTTTCTAGATAAAAATCATATAATATCATTATTAAAATCCTTGGAAAAATGAAACAAAAGAAGAGTGAGATCAAACATTTAGTAAGGGTAAATATTAGCATTAACAATTGAATGTCACCAGTGAGCATAAGAATAACCTAGGGGTATGATGACATAATAAAAGTGTATCATAACATAAGAGTATTAAAACACATATAAACCTACATCATATATCATGAAATATGGATTAAATATTTAACATAAGATAAGAGTCATATATAAACAATCAAGAGCAATGTGAAATTGATCCAAGAACAAAAGGATCTATTAGAAACTCATAGAAATAATATAGAAGATGTGTTGGTTTCTTAAATCATAATCACCATATTAACTTTAAAATCAATCTTACAAATAGAAAAACTGAACTAGTAAATTTAAATAATCTCTTAGTAGAAACCAATACAAGTTTAACTCTGTATCTTTACCCAATGTGTTGGAGGGCTATTACAGACCCACCAACCCTTGGTTTATAATATAACCACCCATACATAGTTTATAATAGAACTAACTATCAATCATACATAAATATTTCCCATTACCATATAATCATCAAAAAAATTATAATCTTTCACTTTTCAGTATAACAATAATAATTGTTCATTCATAACTTAATTTACTCTTGGAAAATAAATGGATTCCATGATAATATCCTTAAAAAATTATTATTCACCCAAAAAAGAATAAATAGGGTATAATTACAATATATCCCTAGTGAATCATAAGTAACATCATGTTTTTTTGTAGTTGATGAATAGAGATAAAATTAAAAGATTAGTAAAAAACATTCTTGAGTAAAATAACCCACCGACTTTGAAAATCACTTTTAAAAACTAAAAAATTCCAAACTATTTGGAAACAAAAATTCTCTAAATATAACAATGGAAATTATAAAGTTAATATTCAATGATAAATATTCATTATTAATTAAAAAGGTGGTTAAGACATGTATATTAAAATAAAACATTACTTTCTCACTTATGTAAGGAAGGTTGAAATGTGTGGTATGAGCAATGTTAAAAAGTTTATTTCTTAAAACCTTTGTAAATAAAGTCATAGATTCATTAAAATTTTATTAGTAAATAATTTATGTGTAAATAAGAACATTCTTGAAATTATTTTAGAAACAAGGATATTGAAGATAAGTATTCTTGATCTAAGAGAAGATATAAGATCTGTATCACTTATAAAAAAAATTATTCATATTTCTTTAATAAATAAGGGAGGAAATATAAATTAAACATGTCAATAAAATTCATAAATATATTAAAAGATAAATTTTTTGTTTTACTAAGAAAATAAAAATTGACCCATTCCAAAGGAACTTTGAACATGGACAATCCTGAAATAATATAAGATTTTATCATAAAATTACATACCATTTTACTAACTTTTGAATCTTCAGAACATGAATGAAATGGATTCAAATGAAATATTAAATAACATGAATATAAGGACATAAATGATATTATATTTCAAGGGGTAGTATATAAAACTCATATAAAAAGATATTTTAATAACATAAACATATGTTCAGAAGAAGGAAAATTTGAGACAGATAACCCTTGCAAAAATCATATTATTGATTTAAGAATTAGATAGTACAGATATTATTCGTAAAAAATTTAAAACCAAAAAAAGTGTAAATATAGTATAATAAAATTAGAGGTAATTTATCATATAATATTTTAATAACATATTCAATGATGTAGAAGTATTACTCAATGAATAGAAATTAAGTAAAGAAATCACTTACCTCGAGTCCAAACTCGCTATGTATGTCCTTTATAACTTATATAATAAACTTAAATTAATGATTTAATTTTTTAAGAACATTTATTAGTTTTATAAATTTATTATTAAACCATTAATTTCATTAATTTCAATAAAATATTTAATTACTTAATCAGTAATGTCTACATAGGGTGTTTTAAGGACATTCAGTTCATAATTTCAAATCAACTTTTCTATATTGATTGTGGTCAAAGACGTAATTGTTATATAATATAAATAATAATAATAATGTCATAATTATCATTTTTATACATTAACTAATCTTTTATAACCATCTATGTAATGTGTTTTTGAAGAAATTATTACAATACAATATAAAGATAGTTATCCAAATGTATTCATAAGTAACGTTTCTATTTTTCGACAAACATGAGATAAAAATGGTATAAATCATTTTATTTTTCTAGAATCAAGATTATATCATGAATAAAATACTACCTCTATATATAAACATATATATAACATCCATGTGAAGTAGTGATAAAAATGAATCACATCACTTTGGGGAGGTGGTAATCCACACATATGGGTGAATGATGTTACCATTTTTCAATTAATGGAGATTTAAGAATATGGAAGATATAATTTATATAAATAATTATAATTATATAAATAATATAATATACAAATATATATATTAAATAATTCAGGATAATGATATGTGAGAGGAGGTGATGGAAAATGAATTACATTGGTTCGCGAGACTGTATTCTGATGGACACGCGAATAATGGTTTCTTTTCTCATTAGGAGAACAAGGATATTGTTTAATGTTATGACATTAACATAATAAAATATAATTATATGGTAGATACTATTTTTATTATTTTATAAAGGTTATACGTTATCTTGAGGAAACCTGTTTTCTTTACACTTTAATACCTCTAAGGTTGTTATTAAATAAAAAATAAAACCTCTATGATGTGGGTATGGATGTTATTAATGGATAAAAAAAGATAGTTTCATAATAAATATCTCTTTAAGTGTGGAGTGGAGAGGATATAGGATGTTCTTTTATAAGTGGGGGATGGACAAACTAGGATTTTTTTTTTATTAGATTAAAATATATTAATGTATTAGACAAGGAAATGGATCCAAAGTAGACCATTTTATAATATGATATGTTATAGGGTTCCAATATGTCCATAAAATGGTATTTAGACAATTTTTTAGGTCAATTTCACCCTTATCACTTCTATTTGATCCTTGGTGAACCTATTTTTACCTTAATCGTACTAATAGGTTTTTAATAATCTTATTTTTAATTATGAAAAAAATTAAGTTGAAATTATAACCTAGTATTTATTATTATTATTAAATGTATATAATATATTTAATAAAATTAAATCTAGAGATGTTTTAGAATTAATTTAAAATTAAACCCAAAAAACGTGATGAAAATCAGTTTTCCAGAAAACATTTTTCTTGTGTATAAAATATATTTATTAAACATAAAGCATAAAATTTATTAAAATGATATTTTTTTGATTATTAATAATAATAATGAACTATTTTTACTTTTAAAACATTTTAAAACAAAATATAAATATCTAATTTCTTTAAATTTAAAGACGTTTATCAATAAAAATCAATATTTTCCACTATTCACCAAAAAATAAAAGTTTTCATAAAATTATAAAAAATTAAATATAAGATAATTTTAACATTAAGATTTAAAAAAAATTAATTTTCAGAAAATATAATTATAATTATAATAAATTAATTATAATATTTTATCATAAAAATAAATAACACCATTTTTTAGGAAAAATGTATTTTCAAAGAAGAAAATGACTTTAAGAAAACTGAATGAGTATTTTTAAGAATTAATCAGTAAAGGTTTATTAATATAGTCCTTTATAAATATATTTTATAATGTTTTTATTCCTATTTATACCTATCAATTTAGCAGCTAGGATTAAATGGAAATATTTAAATTATAATATTTTGTAGTTCATTTAAACTTGGTGTAGAGTTTCATATACACCATCGCACACTGTGTTTTTTTTAATTTCAAGGTGTTAAATAATTGTTCATACCTAGCTCCCCATGATTTTTTAAGTCAACATAGTTCCTTTATATGTCTAAATACATGTTTTATAAAATTCATATCTCTAAAACTATGAGGCTGTTATATGTAAACCTCTGCTTAAACCTATCAGTCAATAAAGTCACTCTTTAAATCATTTGGAAATAGAATATAGATAATATGTGTTGAAAAGAATAATAGAATAAATATGTACTCTACTCTAGATAACATATTAAAATTATCTCTATAATCTATGTCATCTTCTTAGTTATAAACCATAGAATATTTTTTCCCTTTATTTTCAATTTCCATCACACTTATTTCAAAAGATCCCCTCGACTCATGTAACCACAAAATATTTCTAGGTTGATCAACAAAGGTAAAAAACTTGTTTCATTTGAATTTTTTATTATATTAATCCATATAAACTATCTAACGTTCATCATCTAAGGACTCATCTTCCATTTTATGTTTTAATTCATAAAGGAATATAAGATTTTCACATTCATGTATTAAGGAAAATAGAGTTATAAACTATTTATCTAAATCACTAATGAAATTATCACTCATATGAGTTAAAAATAACATCTAATATCTAGGAAAAAAGTTATATTTATTTTCAACTAGTTTTGGATTAACATCCAATAAGATAACTTTCAATGGACTATCATCCATTAGTCTTGCTTCTAGTATGTTAATTTCAAATGGATATGGTTCAACTTATGGTAATAAAACAAAGAAGGTTTTAGAAATCAGTATATATGGGTATCCTCTAGTTGTTTTATCTTTGTATAAGAATCAATTTCATCAAACGTAACATGTACCATTTCTTCAAAAAAATCATTTTATTTGGAAAACTTGATATGCCTTACTATTGAGGGAGTGGCCACAAAAAATTCCTTAATTGGCCCTTGGATCAAATTTATAAGGATGATATTTAGTATTAAAAATGAATAATTTACATATAAACACTCTGAAGTAATAAAGTTTAGTATTAATTCCATTCCATAATTCGTAATGTTTCTAGACTAAAAATGGATGAAGGGAAAGTTGATAAATAACGTAATGGGATATAATTAATGCTTCTCCCCAAAAATAATTAGCAACCAAATATTCAGACAATATGTACTGCGTACTTTATTTAAGGATTTAATTTCTCCATTCAGTTACACTATAATATTTTAGAGTTTTTACTGCTGATAAATTATGATTAATACTTATTTCATCATAAAAAGTTTCCAATATTAAGTTTAAAAACTCTCTAATGTGGAAACTATAGATTGTGAAAATAAGAAAAAAATTAAATTTTAAACAAAGGAAACAAAATTTTTAAAAATATATAGATATTTAAAATTATATATTAAAAAATATTTACACATATACTTAGTATTCTCATTAAATAATACATACACATAGTGTTTTCTTCCGATACTTGTAGTTTATGTAAGTCCAAAAAAACTTTGTTTAATAACTATAAATTTTTATAAAATTCTTCAACTATACTAAGATAAGCTGAATTCCAATAAATATGGTATTTTATGTTAATAATGTAAACATTATCTTTCTAATTGGTAGATAATATTTGAACTCCATCTGAACTTGTGATGGTGCATTTATTTTTCTCAAAGTTCCTAGAGTAACCATTGTCACATAATTCCCTATTGTTAATAAGGTTTTGGTTAATTCCTAAAATATAATGTTTATTAGAAATTAAATTTTTATTTAGAATTACAATACTTCTATATCGACAATCTAACATCGTGCATTTTCTCTAAAAGTGACTCATCCTCCCTTCATTTTTTGTAAGTTTTTTGAAATTCTACTTTTCTCTATTCATATACCAAGAATAATCATCATCATCAAACAATTTTTTTCAACCACTAGTACTCATCCTATATTTATAAAATTAATCTAATCCAAGTGTTTGGTACCCAAATTTTCTTGGATCAAGAAATTTTAACAAAAATAACCTTAGTAACCCATATTTATCTAACCCTATGGTGAGACATAATACTTAATTATCTATAATTATAAGTATAATGACTATATGATAGAACCTTGTTCAAGGAACAATGTATTCACTAATAAATCATCTCTATAATTATTGTAAATAAATGGTAATTTTTTATAATGAAATAATTTTATTGGAAATGGGAATTTCCTAAAGAAAACCACATTCTATAATATGTAAAATTAGATTTCAAATATCTTAAGATCTTATCAATGTTCTCCATATAAAAATTAAAATAATATAGAAGATTATTTAGACTAAAACATTATATTTTAGTTTTTCAAAAAAAAACAATCATCATCAGGTGATACAATATAATATTTCATATCTGCCTCAGAAGTAAGAATATAAATTTTATAAATAATTTTAGAAATCCTATCACTAAAATTATCAAAATATACTTTAGCTGAATCAAGATATTTCATTAGATTTTTTTTCTCTAGGAAACTCACGTCTCTAACTATTTCTTCGAATGAAATAACAACATTCCCATTTTCCTAGGAAGTTAAAATATTTCATAATTTGATATGAAAGAAAATTTTACATCATTAAATTACTAAAAAAGTGAATTTGGAGTTACCTTTACCATACAAAATAAATCATTTTGATGACCATTTTCATAAAAATATATTATATTCTAGATATTATCACTTTATGAGACAGAGATAATTTTAGATGATAGAACCTAACTGGAACTCCATATATCATTGGTAGGTATAAAATATTTTTTTATTTCCCCATTATAGATCTCAAAACCTTATCCTTCTTCTTTATCTAAGGAAAATCCAGTTTTATGTGCCCTGGTCTTTTGTGCTCAGAATAAACAGGTCTGTGAATTATTTCATCTCATATTTGAATTTTCAATTCTTTTGATAATCATACCAAAAGTTGGTCTTTTTTACAATATTATTAAACATACTTTATGCTAATAAATTAAATATTCATTAGATTATTAATTTCTAACATCTGAATAATTTTTATATTTATTCTTCATGGTAGTAATGCATGATGATTAAGAACTCTAAGTTAAAGTATTGGAAGTTGAAGGGAATGAAAACCCATTATATCTTTTCAAATTCTCAGTATCTCTATTCAGATGATTCTCTAACTGCATGAGAGCACTAATTAGGTCATCATGTTGAAATTCATCATATGCTTAGTATCATCTATCATTATTCGTTTGGATTCTCATTATTTTTTAAGAATGTTAATAACCTTTTATATAAGCTTCTCTTATGTAATTACCTTTTGTCTATGTGAATATATTTCATTACCAACTCTCATAAATTGTTTCTACATTAGAACTATTGATTCACCTTGTTGAAAATCAGAGGCTTGATAGTCTGCAATAAGCATGGCTCTTTGAGTATCAATAAATTTAACTATTCCAAATAGAGTAATTTCACCCTTTCTCTAAATTTTGTTTTCTATCCCTCATTAAGAAATAAAATTTTATATAATTATATTCATTGAGAAATAAATTATTCTGAACATTGTAATTATCTTGATATTCAAGTTTCTCCCGTCATGTAAATGTAGGAATATCCTCATTCTGAATATTTTAAATTCTATTCATCATTAAAAAATTGTCCATATTAGTTTTGACAAAAAAATAATCCTATAATACCAATATTCATAGTCTACACCATCTAAGATTGGTGGTTGACTATGATTCAGATTCTCAATGGTTTAATTGGAATTCCAACCATATCAAACACAAAATATCTTTCCTCTAATACACAGTTAGTGTATGGAAGCTTATAAATTGTTAAAAAATTGGAGATATAAAAATATAATTCATAATATAAAGTTTATTAGAAAAATTGATAGATAAAAGTTTGATACCAAATGTTATCCTGAAAGTATATGATATAGAAACTATTGGAGGGGGTAAATTTTAGAGAAAAAATAATAATTTTTTTCCAACTCAAATAGTTAAATTATCGGAAGATGTAATTTATTATCAATTAGAGAATCTAAGTAAAAGTATACTAATAACTAGTAAATGCATATAGGGAATAATAAAAAATTTATAGAAAATTAAACCAATTAACAAAATATATATAATGAAAAAAAGTACTATTGAAAGATATAAACTTAAATCATACTAGAAATATAATTGGAAAAAGAAATATAAATGAAAAAAAATTCTCCATATATCAAATAATAATCTTAATGTACATTAAAGGATTTTTTTAGTAAACAGTTCAAACACAATTACACTTTGATTTTAAACCAAATCCATAGGTAGACTGGTAGACAAGATCTAAGGCATCAATAAGCTCTAATTACTAGAAATTATTTGACTAAGCTAGTTGTTAGTAGAAGGTTCCACACTCAGAAATTATTTGAAAGATATCAGTAGTAGGTATCTTGATCCCAAATCACCTTTTTAATATCTATTATTGTTAGTAAGTCTAAGCACAATGGACTATGTTGAATTCATGTTCAGAATATGCAGACTTCATACCTTAGAGACTTATGAAAAAATGATCGATAGTAGAATATTCCCCACTCAAATCTATTTAATCATGAAGATTGAAAAATGTATAATTATAATAATAAAATAAGATATTCATAATGAAATACCTCATAATAGTATCTCTAATCACATGTCTAAAGGATTAAAAATGAAATCACTTAAAGGTAATGAGATTATGAATAACTTCACTAATAATTATGTTTTTTATAGTATTAATCACACTTTTAATTATTAATTTTCCAAGAATAGATTGTCTCCATTTATAGGGTACATTGTAGAAAACTCCAATGGTATCGTTATATGTATATTGGCTTTAGTTACAATATCATTGTAAGAATCATTATCTACCAATGGATGTGCCTCTATCTTATAATGAAATATTCAGAAAACAATTACAATACTTCAATATGCCTTCAAGAATTTTTAGTAGTTAGATGAATATTTTGAGTTCATATAAGCATAGAAAAATAATAAATTAAACATTCATAAATGGATATTACACAAAATTTTCTAGTAATCTCATAAAAAATTAAAGTGTATTGTGATTTTTGGAATAAAGGAATATGAAGTATTATTTAAAACAATAATTTCCACCAGTTATCAACATGTTATGGGATATGTTTCTTACGAATTTTCAATATTATTACCCAATAAGAATATTGAGTATAATATTTGTATTACGGTTGGTATCAAACCAATATCCAATCAACCTTATAGGATGGATCTTTCATATCTTCAAGATATGAAGTATTTTCTTGAGTATTTTTTAGGTGAAGGGGTTTGTTCCTCAAAACACATCCTCAAGGGGTGTTTCTATACTATTTATTATGAAGTAATATGTATCATTATGGTTATATGTGTATTACTAGAGGTTGAACCTGGTTATGGCTAATAACCAACATTATTTTATTCATATATAAGACATATTTTATCATTTGAGAGAATCTAAACGGTTCTCAGAAATTGATTTGTGGTCAAGATATCACTAATTGTAAGGGAGAACTTCTAATATCCATCATAGATCTTTCAATTTCATGTACGAAGTGTATGAGTATCTTATGATTCTATTCGAATGGACGAACATGTAAAAAGTTTTTATGGCCTTAATGAAAATGGAATTTTATCCATATTTAGATTCATTCATGGTTATATTCATCAATGATTTTCTAGTGTACACCCATTTTATGGATGATTATGTTCTCCATATAGAGATCATCCTAGGTATACTAAAAGAGCATTATTTGGATTCCATTATTTTTTAGTGTTAGTTCTACATCGGTGTGGCATGTTTCTTAGGGAATATAATATGGGAGGTAAGCATATCAATGAGTCAAAATAAGGTTGTGCCTATGTTTTACAATGAGTGGACTAATAATATTTTCAAAATATATATTTTCTTGTGCTTGTAAGGTAAATAATATAGGGTCATCTAGGACTCATCATATTTAGAAGCATTGATGATGACCTTAGACAAGAAGGGATTAAAGTTCATGTAGTCATAAAATTATAGGAGATAATTTTAGTAATTTAAGGGAGATTAATTTTTACACCAATCCTAGAATTACCTGAGCTTCTTAAAGATCATATAAAATATTTTTATTTATTAGGAGTCAGTATTGGGGAAGTTTTACTGCACGGTGGTGTTGGAACCATGGTTGTTCTATGTAGGAATATGAGGTTGGTTTGTGTTTGTTGTCAATCCTCAGTGGAAGTTCACAAAGTGTGCCATAAAAGTGATCATACAGTTCAAGAAGACAATAATATTGAAGGTGAAGTTGTTTCCCAGTGTTTGCCAATTTTTTGGCCTCAAAATCGGAAAATGAGGACAAGGATTGATTGTAAAAGCAGGTGCGCACAAAGAGGAAGTGGTGCGTGAAAAATAAGAGCTGTGCGTGAAATAATTGAGCTCGGTGTGAAAAACAGCGTGGTTCATGAAATAGCGGAGCGATGTTTTTCACGCAAATAGTGTTTCGGAATCAAAACGTCGAAAAATGAAAAAGGCATGGGCTCCGTGAAATATCTGGAGAGGTGTGCGGAAAATGATACCTGCGTGAAATATCACGCGCCAGATGAGAGGTCTTCGTGCCGAAGGGGATTTTGCACGCGGGGGTCTCAGACGCCTATAAATATGAGGTGACCCCCTTCATTCCGTAGAGCTTAAGACTTAGAGAAGATATGAGGTCTGATGCGTGAAAAAGGATCGCGTAAATGGGCTTGCGCGAAATTCTCTGAATTGCGCGGAAAATTTCGGGATGCACGAAAAATGAATAGTTGCGTGTAAAAATTGGGTTCACACATAAAATATTTATTTGTGCAAAAAAGGGGGTTTTTGTGCGAAATATTTTTCCGTGTGAAAAGTATAGTTTGCACGCAATAGGGAGGTTTTGCGCGCAAAGGTTTGGTGTTGTGTGCAATTGTCAGTGAAGTTTTTCTGCACATTCTGGTTATCCGGTTCAGTGGTTCTGTGCGTTCTAGTGCATCTATTACGGACTTCGATGAAAGCAGAGTCTCATGCTGAGCAGAGGAAAAGTTTTCAATTCAAATCTATTGAATAGACCTTCATGTCTATAAACTGAGTGGGACTTCACCAAGGGCAGTGAGCCAGGGGGAGTCAACGGGAGTGACCCGAGGGAAGCAGTGAGCTATCCCTGAACCTTTGTAAAGGCAGTGATCCTGGGACATGGTGATTGTTCCCGAACCATTGTAATCCACAACTAGTAAAGATTAGTGGAATTTGGTACGACCGAAAACATGTCGGCGTATGCTCCTTGGACGTAGCCCTTAGTTGTGAACCAAGTAAAAAGTGATGTGTCTTCTCTCTGCATGTGAATGTATGCTTTCTAATCTTATCCATCATATAGGTTTTACAAGTTCCTACCAACGTGGGAACAAAATCCTATACTTTAAAATAAAAAGTTGTCACCCTGATTCACCCCTCCCCTCTCAGGGTGTCCCGGGGTCCTACAAGTGGTATCAGAGGGTAAAGGTTGCTGGTGTTAAATCTGTCCTATTTCATCATGGAGAATGCAATCAATGTCAGGGGAGTCCATCTCTTAGATGGAAGTAATTTCTAGATTTGGAATAATAGAATGAGATCTCATCTAAGATCCCTTGGAATGGAAGTCTTATTTTCCACTGTCCAACGTATACATGTTACTGAACCAACAGGGCTGGCTATGACAGATGCTGATAGAAAAATTCTTGATGTTGATGCTAAAGCGTAGAATTCTCTCACTACAGCTCTTTCAGATCAGATCTATCTAAAGGTGATGATTTTCACCTCAGAAAAGTCTATGTGGGATAAACTTTAATAAATCTATGAAGCAGACAGAAAAGTGAAGGAGGCGAAACTTCAAGTCTTACACAACAGGTTTGACGATTTAAAGATGCATCCTAATGAGAATGCGGATTCATTCATCAATAGAATTACTGAAGTAGTAGGAGAAATTAGAGGTCTTATATAATAAATCAAAGACATTGATATCATTAAGAAGATACTGAGAAGACTTTCTCCTATATACAATGCAAAGGTGTCATCCCTTGAATAAAGAGATCTATCCAAACTGTCTCTAGATGTTCTTTTAAGTAGTCTAGTGGCATATGAGATGAGAGTGAAACCTGAAGATGCCACAACTCGTATAAGCAAGGAAATGGCATTCAAAGCCATGGAAAAACTGAAAATTTCAGAAGATAGTGGTAGTGAAGATGAAGAGGAAAAGGAGATTCTTTCTCTCATCACCAAGAAGCTAAAGAAGGGAAAATGTAAATTTAAAGGCAAGATACCTCTGGCATGTTTTCATTGTAGAAGAGTTGGGCACATTGCCTCTCAGTGCCAAAGAAAGTTTGATGATTATGAAAGCGAAGCAAAAGAAATCGAGAAGCCTCGGAGAAGGTTTTTCAAAAAGGGAGAGTTCTAATCTGGAAAGAAAATACAAAGGAAGAGTTTTGTCTATGAAGAGAAAGATGATGATACTGAATTGTCTAAAGAAGAAGAACCAGAATTCAAAGCAGGAAACCATGCTTCCATGATGTCTACCATTGAAAAGTCAGAACCCTTGATCAATAAAGATAGAGATAATCATATTATTTCTAATGGTGATTCAAAGACTCAAATTAAGGATTCATTTTCCAAGTTTCAGAATAAATATAAGAGATGTAATAAGTGGAAAGAAAATAGTGGAAGAATCATCAGAATATGTTGATGAGCTTGAAGTAGAGATTGAATGACTAGAAGAACTAGTGAGAGTTCAGTATTCCATCCTTGAAAGCACAGATGATGTAGTGGAACTAAAGATTAAAATTGAAGAAAAAGAAAAGGTCATAAATGACCATTCATCCAGAATAGAAGAGAAGTCCAAGACTATTAAGGGACTTGAGGAAGTAGTTGTTACTCTTAGAAGTAAAATTGAATGTCAATCAACTAAAAATGAGGGAAAGAACAAAATTCATTTCGGAAGATTCTCAGATGCAGAATTACTAGTAAGATCCAAGTGTGGATCAGATGGGGTTGGAAAAATCTTATGTGATCAAAGACCCACTTACCTGGGAAAGAGTGTAATTGGATGTGAAGCTGAGACATCAACTTCTGGAAGTAAAGAGAACCAAAATAACAATAAGATGAAAGTTGGACATGCTGAAACATTACTTGAAATTCTGAAAAAGAAACCCTCAACCCAAACTAAAATAAGAATTGAAAATTATCCTCAAACTTTCATAAATGACAGGAAGTTCAACCATTCTCCCAAGGAAGAAATAATGTGAAGAAATTTCAAGTGAAAAGACATTTCCTCTCATGAAGTGTCAGTTCTGTGGTTATCTGGGCCATACCTTGTCATACTGCGAAGAGGCAAGGAGCTACTTGAATGGGGAAGATCTGGGAAGTCAAAAAAAGAGACCAATTTCATATCCTCCATCTTATAGAAGAAAAAACTTCTATGGTTACTATTTTAATTATTCTAACTTTGGCCATAATGCTATGTATTGCAGGCAGTAGTATGATAGGAGAAATTCATACAACAATCAAAGTCAGGCTAGTTTTCATCCTCCTGATGATGTTGTTCTCACAAACAGTTTTTCACCTCTGGAAGAAGATTATGGGTATGCAGAATCATATTATTTGGAAGAAAGTATTAAAAGGCCATCAGTATCCTATGCTCAATCCAATGTCTCAAGGAAAGAGAAGAAGAAGATCGAGAAATCCAATCTTGCAGAAGTAGCCCTCAAAGCTACAAAGAGAAAAAGCACCTGGATCCTTGATAGTGGATTATCTTCCCATATGATGGGAAATTATTACCTTTTGAAGAACATTGAAAATAAGTTTGATGGAACAGTACGGTTTGGTAATGATGGTGCTTTGAAGATTAAAGGCAGTGGGAATACTTCTCTCACCAACGGGGAGCTGAAGAAGACTAAAGTTCTTTATGTGGATGGTCTACACCACAATCTCCTCAGTGTAAGTGAACTCTATGACTCAGGGATCATAGTAACCTTCAATCAAAAAGGTTTCACTATAAGAGGAAAAATAGGGAATTCTCTTATGAAAGGTTATAGAACAGATGGAAACTTATATCAGGTTGACAGCAAAGTGAACTCTTGTTATTTGTCTGTTGAAGAAGAAAACAATTTGTGGCATCGAAGGCTGGGGCACATTAACCAACAAGACATGGAAAAGATATCCAAGATAAATATAGTCATGGATATTCCCATTCTAAAACGTGAATGGTAAAAGTCTTGTGATGCTTGTATTCATGGGAAGCTGGTCTGTAATTCATATCGGCCAAAGAAGAAAAGGGCATCACATCTTCTTGATCTCATTCATACTGACGTATGTGGCCCAATAAATGTTGTTGGAACCTATGGATTAAGGTACTTCGTCCTTTTCATTGATGATTATAGCAGAATGGCTTGTGTAATGGTGATTCACAAGAAGTGAAAAGTACTTGATTGCATGAAAACTTATCACTAGATTGTCGAGAATGATACTGGACGGTCAATAAAAGTCCTGCGATCTAACAATGGAGGGGAATACATGTCCATCAAGTTTTAAAATTACCTAAAAAAAATGGAATACAGCATGAGGTAGCTTCTATGAGAACTCCACAAAAAAATGGAGTTGTTGAGTGTCGGAATCGACAGGTCAACAATATGGCCAGGACTATGTTGATTGAGAGTGGTATATATCACCATTACTAGAAGGAGGATGTTGAAGCTGCAGTGTACATTCAGAATCGAATAGGGCTCTATATGGGAGAAACAAAGACACCATATGAATTGTGGCATGGAAGGAAGCCTTCTTTGAAATACTTTCGTGTTTTCAGAAGCAAATGTTTCATTCGGAATAAAGAAGGAAACCAAGGAAAGTTTGGTGACAATGCTGATAAATGAATTTTTCTTGGGTATCCAATGGACAGAAAAGCTTACAAGTGTTTCAATAAATACTTGGGGTGGATTGTGGAAAGAAACGATTTTAAAATAATTGAAGGAAAACCCCAAATGCTTCAAATAGTAACTATGCTACTGAGATAGAAGATGAGAATGAATATGGACATGGAATAAATACAAATACAGAAATAGAGGAAGGTGTACAAAACACTCAGGGGTCACAACATGATGTTGACTCAGACAAAGAATCTGAAGAGGAAATCATGGATGGTGAGAATGAGACTGAACCTCACAGGAGAAATCGAAGAGAAGAGATTGAACCATCTAACATAATTGGAGAAATAAATGCACCCACACAGACATGGAGGATGAGGAATAACACACCTTCTACATTCCTATCAGTTGTGGGGCCATCCTCATTTGAAGAAGCTGCAAAGGATGAATCCTGGGTGAAAGCCATGAATGAAGAGTTAGATCAGATTGACAAGAATCAGACATGGGAACTTGTCCAGACACCCAAAGGTCACAATGTGATTGGAACAAAATGGATATTAAAGAACAAGTTTGATGAGCATGGAAGTGTTGTCAGAAACAAGGCTTGGCTGGTATGTAAAGGGTATTCTCAGATTGAAGGTGTTGATGTTGAAGAAACCTTTTCTCTAGTGGCTAGACTGGAGTCAATCTGGTTGTTCCTTTCCATGGCTCTCCAAAGAGGATATAAAGTATATCAAATGGATCTCAAGACAGTATTTTTAAATGGTGTACTCAAAGAACAAGTCTACATTGAACAACCAGTGGGTTTTCTTCTTGGTGCTGATGAATCAAAGGTCTGTAAGCTAAAGAATGCACTTTATGGATTGAAACAGGCACCATGGTTGTGGTAATCTAGACTAGATTCTTATCCCAAGAAGCTGGAATTCAAAAGAGGAGGAGTATATCACAATCTCTATGTGAAGAATTCTCTGAAAGATCAGTTCATGGTTCTCGTTTACGTCGATGACGTTATATTTGGTGGCAGCAGGCAGAAATCAGTGGATGAATTTGTAAATCATTAGAAATCAGAATTTGAAATGTCAATGATTGGGGAGCTCACATATTTCTTGGGACTTTAGGTGACTCAAATGAAAGACTACACTTTTATCTCTCAGGAAAAGTATGCAAGAGAGCTGCTGAAGAAGTTTAATATGCAAGACTCCAAACCAACGTCAACTCCGATTGCAGTTGGAAGCAAACTTGGAAAGCATGAGAATGAGAAATCTGTAGATCCCACCATGTATAGAAGGATCATTGGGAGCCTACTATACCTGACAGCGACATGGCCAGATATTGTCTTTGCCACATGACTTGCAGACCGCTTTCAGAGTAATCCAAAGGAGGAACATTTGGCAGCAGTAAAAATAATCATGAGGTATATTCAAGGTACTCACAATAATGGATTATACTTTGCTACAGGAAGGGACTGTGAATTATCTGCATTTTCAGATGCCGACTGGGCTGGAGATGTTGTGGACAGAAATTCCACCAGTGGTGGAGCATTCTCTATTGGTAATAATTGTGTCGGCTGGTTGAGCAAGAAACAAGAAAGTACTTCTCTTAGTACTGCTGAAGCTGAGTATATATCCGCCACAAAGGCATGCACTCAACTACTATGGATGAAGCAACAATTAAAAGATATTGGTGATGAGGTAAAGTAACCAATGGTAATTTACAGTGATAACAAGAGTGAAATTGATCTTACGAAGAGTCATGTTCATCATTCTCGTACAAAACATATTGAAATCAGGTATCACTTTATCAAAGAAAAATTTGAGCAAGGGATGATTAGAATGGATCACGAGGGAACTAATGAGAAAGTAGCTGATATCCTGATTAAACCATAGTCAGCAGCTGTGTTTGAAAGGCATCGGTTGAACCTCAGTGTTCAACCACTTCCTACTGCATAAGGAGGTTCTGAAATTCCCCTCTCACCAGTTATGTTAACTGTTTTTAATTTTTTTTGGAAGAGATGTAGGTTTATGGGGGAGATACTATCCAAGGGGAGTGCATTTTGAGCTGAACAATGATCATTTACCGGTCTTTGGGTTTATTTTCAATGGGGGAGAAAGGAATGGAATAAATTCAGGAATTCAGGATTGTTTGTGGACATGTAATGCTTCTGTGACACGATGAGAATTCAGTGTCGGTGATAGGATGAGACGGAATTAACACTATAAGAAAATTTCTTTAGCGTCATTGAGCATTCCAAAACACGGGAACCCAATTCAAGCTTCCTCTCTTATTTTCTACACCAAGCATTGCTCACGTAGACTTAGAGTGTTGGCTGAGTTGATCCTTGCATTTTTGGTATGCATGTGGATGGTGATATATTGAATTTATTTGGCGATTTCCAACAAACCCAAAGGGGGATATTGTTGGAACCATAGTTGTTCTATGAAGGAATATGAAGTTGGTTTTTGTTTGTTGTCAATCCTCAGTGGAAGTTCACAATGTGTGCCAGCAAAGTGATCATACAGTTCAAGCAGACAACAGTATTGAAGGTGGCACTGTTTCCCAGTGTTTACCAATTTTTTCCCTCAAAATCGGAAAATGAATACATGGAATATTGGTAAAAGCAGGTGCGCGCAAAGAGGAAGTGGTGTGCGAAAAATAAGAGTTGTGCGCAAAATACTTGAGCTGGGCGCGAAAAACAGTGTGGTGTGCGAAATAGCGGAGCGAAGTTTTTTGCACAAATAGTGTTTCGGAATCAAAATGTCGAAAAATGGGAAAGGCATGGGCTGCGCGAAATATCTAGAGAGGTGTGCGGAAAATGATACCTACGCGAAATATCACGCACCAGATGAGAGGTTTTCGCACCGAGGGGGATTTTTCACACGGGGGTCTCAGACGCCTATAAATATGAGGTGACCCCCTTCATTCCGTAGAGTTGAAGACTTAAAGAAGATCTGAGGTCTGATGCGCAAAAAAGGATCGCGTAAATGGGCTTACGCTAAATTCTCTAAATTGCGTGGAAAATTTCGTGATGCGTGAAAAATGAAGAGTTGCGCGTAAAAATTGGGTTCGCACATAAAAGATTCAGTTGCGCGAAAAAGGTGGTTTCTGCGCGAAATATTTTTCCGCGCGAAAAGTAAAGATTGTGCACAATAAAGAGATTTTACACACAAAGGTTTATTGTTGCGCACAATTGTCACTGAAGTTTGTCTGCACGTTCTGGTTATCTGATTCAGTGGTTCTGTGCGTTCTAGTGCATTTATTCTGGACTTCGATGCAATCAGAGTCTCGTGATGAGCAGAGGCAAAGACTTCAATGCAAATCTATTGAAGAGACCTTCATGTCTATAAACTGAGTGGAACTTCACCAGGGGAAGTGAGCTAGGGGGGGTCAATGGGATTGACCCGAGGGAAGCAGTGAGATATCCCTGAACCTTTGTAAAGGCAGTGGGCCTGGGACATAGTGATTGTTCCCGAACCATTGTAATCCACAACTAGTGAATATTAGTGGAATTTGGTACGACCGACAACCTGTCAGCATATGCCCCGTGGACGTAGCCCTTAGTGGTGAACCAAGTAAAAAGTTATGTGTCTTCTCTCTGCATGTGAATGTCTGCTTTCTAATCTTATCCATCATACAAGTTTTACAAGTTCCTACCAACGTGGGAACAAGATCCTATACTTTAAAAGAAAAATTTGTCACCCAGATTCACCCCTCCCCTCTCAGGGTGTCCCGGGGTCCTACAGGTGGGTGATTGGTCATTTATGGGTCTAGGCATAAATGCCAAATTAACAGAACTACCCAATTTATGATTTAGAGCTGGCACTAGTGGTTTACATAGTGAGATGTTGGTATCACTACATATTGGGTGATAGATTCATTGTGTACAGTGACCAGAAAAATTAGATGTATATCTTTTATCAAGGGGACCTAGGCCTTTAATAAAGTAGTTTGGAAAAGTGTCTTCGATATTTCAATTTTGAGATGGAATATTCTCCTTGAAAGGGGATTTTATTGGTCGATGCACCAAGTAAGAAGAATCTAGTGAATGTGGTGAAATTGGCTTGTAGTAAGTGGTTGGTGATGAGCATATTCACTGAGACATTACTTGATATTTATTATTATCATATTTGATAGATTCTAACATCCTTGATTATTATATCCTCACTCCTTGAGAGAGTGAAGGAGGATGAATTATTTAATTCATATTTTTTAGTGATAAGGGTAAATATTTATTGTGGGGATTCTTCGCCTAATGGGTCCATATATTATAATGTTATTTACATATAATGTTTGGTTTTTGTCACTATGAGCAATAATGATTATCTATAGTAAGACCTGTATGTTTTCAAATGCGATGCTTGAACAGGTCTTAATAAAATATACCATCATATCTGGAGGTATTATTGGTGGTTTAGAATGAAGGGGAGCATAATAAGGTTCGTTTCATGATGCTTCACTAGTTAGTAGAAGAATATTGATCATCAGTGACCCACATATCTTCTTCATTCATTACACATTTTTGGATGGATGTGGGACAATGTGATGTTTTATTTCAAGATAGGTTAACTGAGTTCATCTCATTTAGAAGATATAGTATAGGTTATCATGGGTCGGTTGACAATGGTAAAGTATTTCCTACTGATTTAGGAGGAATATTCCATTAATGATCTGGGTATGATATATGTTTATATGATACTACATCTTTATAGGGTTATTATGATCTTTGTATATAATTAAGATGCCCATTTTACATCAATTTTCTAGTGATTTTTGAAAAAGGAACTTCACACGCAAATGAATTTGAGTACTACTTGGTAGCCTGAGTTAACCATATGAGTATTGAATGACATATTGTGGGCATGAATCCATAATTTACTTATCCCATGAGAGAACCATATTGTAATTTTGGAGCTCACCAAAAAAATAATTATCATGCATCAATTCATATGAAACCATTCAAATTCTTTAATGATATCCTATATTGATCACCTATATTCCAGGAAGTGGTTAACGGCCACTCAAAAAATACATGTCCCTTATTCTGTTCAATGAAGTCATCCTCTATATTTTGATGTGTATGATCAAGTATTCTTGATGGTATCAACTCAGCTATTATATATACCTGAAAATTTATTTTTATTTTGTTTTCAAAAGCCTATTTTATGGATTGAGCAGTAACCTATAATAGGAGGGAACCAAAAATATAGGATACATAATTAAACGTTCCAAAACAAAGCATTCACTCCACCTGAGAAGATCACGTTCAAGATTCACTGCATCATTAAAAACATGTCTCGAGCCATCCTTAGCATAGGTCACATCACCCACCATCATTAAGATTCATCACCATAACATATTCCATCCATACACCAACATCTTCTCCACCTTCCAAACACCACACCACTCGTCAGAGATTATTAGTGTCCATTTTAGCACTGTATAACAACATATAGTGTCATCGTCATCCCCTAACAAACCAAAAGAAACCAAATCATCACAACAAAGAGATCTCGTCACATAGAGAAGTATGAAACAAATGCACAAAATAGTCATTATCTCCGAAAAACACCACCATAAGCAAAAACCAAACTCATACCACAAATTGTAACCCCGCCGAACAAGCATCAATTATAATTACTATTGAGAAGAATCAAACAAACCATCACTGATAACTTTAGGAACAAATCCAAAAAACCAAAACCATCATGAAAATTATTATGCATGGAATGATGGAGACCACAAAAAATCACATCCCAAAACCTCATTGTAAGAACCACCCCAAATACAACTAGGAGAGGAGCAATGGAAATTTAGGTCAAAGTAGAGTTTTGGGCTATCGAGGGCTTTGAATTAAGGAATCATCGTCGAGGCAGAGAACCGGGAGTCATCAAAGTAGGAGAAGGTCGACCAGTGTTATGCCTTTAGACCCATCAATCTTCGAATTGAAAAACCCAAAACCTCATTGAACCACCACTCCATTTCTATCTTGGATAGGTGAAGAGGTATGTGAGTTCAGATCCACATAACAAGGTACAAGGTCTCAACGAAAACCCACCATTATTGGGAATTTCATTGGCACAAAACAAAAGTGAGAACTAGGATTAAAGACGAAGACAAAAATGTCACAGGTGGATAATCCAGGAGAGAACCGTAGGGGTAGAAACCCCTGGAGAAGCTACGATGATGGATCAGGAATAGAATTAAGTAGGTAAAAGTAAGACAGGAAAGAAAAAAATAAGGATAACACTCAAGTGCAACACCGACCCTAAAGACAAGGGTTTCAAGAGGAGACCCTAGGTGAAGACAAGAGAGAGAGTAATCCATGGGAGAAAGGATCCATCCTCAACTAGGATTCATACATATTTAAAGGTAAGGTATTTTGGTTCTTAGGATTGTGATTCCATTTGATATTTTTAAGAGGATCGGTATTGTGGAATATTGATTGTTACTTACTTAGAGATACAGGGTTAATCAAGATTTCTTTCATGTATCTTAACATGAAATATACAATCCTAACCCTTCTCAGATGATTATCATTTATGAATTTGAGTTAGATCTAGTTGTTTCATTCATGTAATAATAGACTCATATAGTGTATCAGAGTGATAATATTATATATCGAAAGATAGTCCAACAATCTAGGTGTAATGGAAGTGTAGTTGTATCTTAGAGGAGGTCTTCAACAGGGATTCTAGCATGCAAGCACGGTGGGAAAATATTTTCATTGAAAAGGTTTGGTGATTCTTGGTAGTGCATCTCCGGTATGAGCTACAATATGGTTGAGAGGTTGTAACACCATGAAGTCGTATGAGGTATGACTTCAATATTTTGTTTTCCAATTCTAGGGTATTTAGTGGAATTATGGATATTGGAGGTGTTTAAAGGAACCTAGAGTTTTGTTTTGGGAGAATATATTGGATTATTAGGAATATATCCATTGAAAGATTTCACCAGGTACCTATCATCATAGTATCATGTACTTGGTGAAGGTGGAATTGGAGGTAGTAACTCTAGGTGTTCCACTGAGTAACTTATAAACTTGGAGTGGGTATGTAGTGGACACTGTGTATATGGTGGGTGGAAATAGAATATTAGATGGGATCCTAAATTATTTTTAACTTTAAAAAAATTAATTATTATTAATTATTATAAAATAAGATTCATTTTCTAATTCTGGTAAAAATAGGAGTCAAAATATCTCCACCACTTCTTCGGCTCTCTTCTCCTTCTATGTTGAATCACATATGTTCATCATTGTTTTTAGTCCTATTTATCAGAAGAGGTGTTTACCAGTAAGGATAATAATTAAATTCCTTATTATCACCTTTTCTCTCATTATTTCTCTATTCATTATGAGTAGTTTCTAATTTTAGGTGTTTTGTCATATCTCTTAGTTTTGACCAATTGAGGTCAAATTAGCTGGTTTTTTCCAATAAACACAACCCTAATAGGCCTAGGTTGGTGGAAAATTATTTTTCATTATTATTTACGTGTGTGGATTATATCATATTAAATGAGGGATGATCCAAATTTTGTGTCATCCCTAAACTAAATTCAAAAACTATTTTCACGTCTCTTTTGGACTGAGAGATATCAAGTAGGGTTTTGAGTGATCCTCCTTGAGCTTTATGTTTGTATTTTGATCACTAATGAAAAATGACTTAAATTTTTATATTATATAATTGAAACCAAAGACTCATAATGGGAATTTATTCCTATGTTAAGACTTTAGAAGACATGTGTGGTTTCGTAAACTAATCCATGGTAAGGAATGGCTAGTGATTGTGAGTGGGTGAAGGTATGATGGACTTCGTATGAGTCTTTAGTGGGTTATTAGGTAGTGAGAATGACCTTATTTATATATTGAATAATTATAAGTTTTTTATAGTTTAATTATGATAAACCATTCACTATTATAATTAATTAGGTTGGTGGTGCCTCATCCACCTAAAAAAGTAATATGGTGGTGCCTTGTCCACATTGTAAAATGATTTCAATGGTTCATCTTCCACCCTAATTTTTTCCTTAGTGGTATATTTTCCAATTTTATATTTTTTTAGGGTCATGCATTATCCCTCTGACAATTCATGTGAATGGTTTTTGCAACTAGAACACCTTGAGTGGGAGTGAATCATTATAATGGTCTAATTAAAACTTTTCTTTAAATAGTTGAATCTTTATTTAGGATCATGTTCTAACATTGGTAGGAACTATGATCAACCAATATTACTTGATCACACAATAATTAAAATAATTATATATATATAGGAATGTAAAGTATACCGAAAAAATGTATTAATTGGTTCATCATAATGGTATACATTCAAGGATCACACACCAATGATGTATGTAGGTGATAAAATCCAATATACTCCAATTTTTTTGTTATAATGTTTTGACCATATTGAAAATATGACAGGTTCACTACCTTAACAATTTTTAGGGATTTACACTCCTCACTCAAAGAGAACTACCTATTCTTCACTCACATTCCCAGATTCAGTGAAGCATGTTCCATGGTTTATTGACTTGTATGTCTCTTCAAAGGAACATTATGGTTTGTCTCTGTTAATCTTGTGAATCTATGGTCATCATAACTATTTATTGGATTCTCTTTTTATCTTATTTTATATTGAAATATTATTCTATTCTAGATGATATTAACTCCTCAATGAGATATTTAACTCTTTCCCTTACACAACACAATTTCAATAATACTTCTTCTACAAATGAAGACATTTATAAATTGAAATTATCTTACTTCTCTCTGTCTTCTTCCACTATCAAATAAAAAAAGAAAACCCACTTTTAAACCTTATGAAACACTCACTAACCCCAAATTTACACATTGATCTCCAAAATACACCTAGGATGGATTTTTTTGAAAATAACTTCCTGAATATACTCTGAAACATTATTCACTATGAAACCCTTTTTATCACATAATCCCTTCCACATAACTCTTAGTACATAACTCCTAGATTGATACCCATGGTCAAAAAAACCATTTTCATATAATCCTGATCATATAACCTAGTCATACTTCTTATAAATCTTCCTTCTTTAAAACATTTTATCATGGCCTGAGTCTTGTGATCATGAGTGAGGGAATCTGATTTCTTATCTCCAAGAACATAACCTCAACCATGTGTTCTTGTGTATGTCACCCCTTCTACTTCATGTGAATATCTTTATGCACTGCACATGTGCATGTTTCTCTCCATCTATAAATCTCAATAATCCTTTCAAGAAAATTAAATTTTAAGCTTAATAAACTCTAAAAACGTGAACATTTGGCATTTATAATTGTTTTTCACTATCTTAAATCTATAAATTTTGTTGGAACATCCATTTCACAAATATTATCACAACATGCTTCATCAATCAACTCGTATAATAATGTAAATTCTTCACATATCCTCATCCACATAACCTAAATTTCATGACTTATTCACAAGAATTTTCAAAAATTAGCATAATTTTTTCAAACAAAAACATTGCCTCCAATAGTGTTTCACTCTTCCAGAAATCCAAATAACTTCTTATAGTATATAAAGTCCTCTAATTTTACTTTTCTGTCATCAATAAATCATGTAAATCTTTTAGGATTGTGTTCCCAACCTAAAGACACCACATTATATCACAAATCAAAAGTATATCATGAACTTTGAGAACATGATTGATTTTGGATCCATTGTTCAAATGATTCATCAAGCTCAGTCTCTTCATTCTTTTTCACATACATGGTTTACATTCATCAAATAAACCGAATTTGAAAACATATCCATCACAACCTATGTATATTTCTATATGAAATTGTACTTATTTTATTGTGTAACATCTTACTGCTCATGTGATCATGATATCCAGTATTCCTTAGGAAATCCCATGAATGTTTAATCCTTATTTGATTTGACTTCTCTTACTCCAAATTTTAAGCGTAAAATTTTGGAAAACACTAAAAAAAATGTCATTTTTATTTTTTATTTCCTATTTCCAAATTTTAAACAAATTAAAAGGCCATATAAATATTTAGTATATGTATCTATCCATAACTCAAAATATCTAATAAGTTATTATTTTTAATTTGAATTTCCTACTCATTTTTTACTAATATCCTAGGGAAATCAAGTTCCCCCTAAAATTTCCCTTACTATGACCTAGTTTTGTATATATAAAAATATTAAGGATATATTTTCATTTCTACAAACGAATTACTCAGGTCCTACATATCCTTCATCATATCCTCCATTCATGTCCTCAATGTTTTCCAACGCTCTATCTGTGCAACATGGTACACTGATTGAAAAAAAATTGAGAATCAAACATAGGTCTATGTTAAACAATTGTGTACTATCCATTAATGGAATTGGTTCAAGAGGTACATTATACACTTAGGGACTGATACTAGAGGTAGTTATCCACCTAGAGGTTATTATATTTGGTGCCTCATATTGTAATAGAAAAGTGATGGTGGTACAATATCAACCGCGAAATTAAGGATAGTTGTGCATTGACCACCCAAGGAGTTGATTTTGGTGGCACATCATCCACATGTGGTGCATTGTATTTGTGGTACATCATACACAAGGGTTGCTTGAAAGAGGTATATCATCCACTTAAAGATGGGTGGTGCCTTTAGAACAGACACCTAGGATTGGTGTTGCCTCATTTACTAGTCAATTTCTCATTCACCAATATCATTAGATTAGTGATGTATCGTTCATCTGGATGGGATGTAAGGGTGATGCATCATTCACCTAGAATATTAAACTGTGATATCTTTCTCACCTTGAATTATATGAGAGTATTGATACTTTATTCATATTATTTTTTTTTTGAAAAAATAGGTATGAAATCTCATCCGAGAACTTTTGTAAGATAGTATGACCACCCATGGTTTGAATATAGATAACTAAATAGGGTCAACTTTATTTTTTGTTTATTATATATTCATTTCATATCATTTTTCCACCTATTTTTATTTAAATTGTTAGGGATACTATTACATGTGTATAACTAAGCTACACTCACACCCTATATGAGTTCCCTAGTTACCAAGGATACTTTATATTTTATAAACCAGGTTAGGGAAAGAGTCTTTATTGGTCAAAAAATAGAGATGGCATACGGAGTCAACATTGGGAGATGGGACTGATCCAGGACTTGAGATCTATTTTGTGTATAAATCCGTTACATTTGATCACTTTTGTACCCAAAAATATAATATCATCCTACAAGATGTCTTGCTAATGCTTATATGACATGTTTGGCATATATAGTAGTTCATTTTTATATGTAATGATATTAATGTTTACTATTAGTTGTAATTTAGTTGTGATGTCTATATTCTGCTAATGTTATATTTTTTTGATTACTTATTGAAATTATTTCCACTAAGTTTTATGTTAATACTTACCTAAGAGTATTTTGATGCCCCACATAATTGGCTAACTCAATTACATGACTTAAAAGAAAATATTTAATTGTAATAACTTCCCACGACCTTTTATGTTTAGAGTTTTTGATAATTAGGATGAAATATAAACTAAAGATACCATGTATTTTTCAATTAATATATATAATTTCACTATATATTAAAAATACCAATCAAAAAAAAGTCTTTAATATCTCCCAAAATTTCTCTACACAAGATACTCTTCTAGACATAGAATATATATTACTTTTAATCATAAGTAAAAGAAATTGAAACATAAAAATAGGTTGATCTAGAATTCTTAGTAATGGTAAACAAAATAAGTGAAAATCAAAGATCATATTTGAACATAAGATGAGAATATGTGCATAATCAAGATACATATGAAAATAATACCCAACAATTCATATATCATGATACATGAGTCATAAAATATGTCATGGAATAAGATAAGAAATTAATTAGGATATTATAGAAACCTGATTTAATAAACATGATCCATAATGTTGTCATAAGAATAATTATTGGACTATGGTGTGAACATAACCATAGGGTATCATCACATTGTAAAACAAATACAAGAAGACCCACATTTTATTTTCAAAGCATGTCTAAGAAGGCTCACCCTTTAATCTATGAGAATATTCAAGAAGTTTCACTATTTATTTTGTGAGAGTATCCAAGAAGGCTCACCCTAGTTTGTGATCTTATATCTAAAGTCTCTCCCTTTAGTTTTTGAGCATATCCAACATATAAAAAAGAACCCATGGAATGAAAATACATTTCATTCATCATATAAAAAATGACCCATTGATGAAAATTTGACTCATAACATTTTCAAATGGATTCACATAAACAAATCATCAACATGATAAGCCCACGGAAAACAAATGGGTATCCAAATACATAAAGTGAGTTTCTAGGTAAATACCAATCAATCAAGATAAAGAATATGGTATTTACATTATAAAGATATTGGTTATATAGTTAAGTCAATAATTTTTCCAATCAATAAATGTATGGAATCTTGGTGAACATCCTTAAATAAAAGAAATAAAAAATATTTTATTCATAAAGAAAAATAATTGGAATAAAAGATATTCTTATTCATAGTGGATGGTTAGGTATGAAAAAGCAAATGATGGATCATTTCTTTGATAGGAAATAACATTATATAATTCATACAAAGAAAGAATGTGTATGTAAAAAATTTGTGAATGTCCCTAATTAGTCATAAGATATGTCAAAAGACAATGATTTAGATAAAAACTATTTCCTTCAGTTTTATAAAAATAAATTTTGAAATAATAATTATCGTTCATATTTTGAAATAATTATAATAAATATATTTTATAAAACTTGGAAAATTTAATTTATTATATAAATGTTTAAATTATAGAGTTAAAGCTTCATATAAAATGTAAAAGGTATAATAAATATGTTTTTCCATAGAAAACATAAAAATATATACTTTTCACACTACGATGATAATTTTCAATATTCACTACTACAAAATTGGCCTTTATTACCTATGGCCTTTATTAGTGATAGAAAAAAATCTCGATAAACATGTCCCTTTTAGCACTAAAAAAGTACTTATAATGGGTATCTTTTATCAGTTCTTTTTTTGGAATTGATAAATGGTAGCTTTTATCTCTATATTTTTTTAGCACTGATAAAGGGTAATCTTTATCAGTTCCTTTCATTAGTGTTGATAAAGGCTAACCTTTATCAGTGCTTTACTTTTAGCACTGATAAAGAATACCCATTATCATTACTTAATTTTTAATTTTGATAAAGGTTATCCTTTATCACCATTCTTTTAGCAAAGATAAATGTAAGGACCTATGTTTTTTACTAATTCGAAATTTTGAGCATAAATTTGAATTTTTTCCTTCAAATGGTTGTCAGGGGTAAAATGGTAATTTTACCCTATAAGATGACCTTGGATATCTTTCAGTCCTATAATAGTATTTTTACCCTAGTATACGAGTTTTGTGGGTTTCCGAGTCGTTCTAATTTTAGTGGAATAATTAATATTTAATATTTAATTAAATAAATATTAATTTATTCATGAAAGTTTGTTGAGTAACAACTTTTGAATGGATCAATAGATTTAGATTACTTCTCTATCACTAAGTATAGAATAAGGATTTATTCTAAGGCGAATCATAAACTTGATTTGGGCATTGGGGCTGGCCTGAGAACCTTTTTTATTTTTCTTTTTTTCTTCCTTTTTTCCCTTTTTCTTTTCTTCTTTTACTCCTAGATTCTCACACATGCAGATGGGGATAATCCTTTGCATGGATAAGAGAGAGAAAGAGAGTGGTATAGAGAGATAAGTAGAGGGATAGGAATAAGGTTACCACCGTGGATCTTGGGACATGTTGGATCATCATATGCAAAACATAGACTGCAGAAATGAGTGAGGCTTCAACAGATTCCTCCCAAAGGTAGGATATTTTATTTTTACGTCATAAAATCCCTATATTTTAGTATTTTCCAAGTTTTAATCCCCTTATATTATTTATTAGGACCCCTTGAGGGTCTATATACTACTTTCAAGGTGAAAATAGGGGTTTCAGAGTGTTTTGAGGTTTTTTCATTCCAGAAAACTTATTTACACTGCATGAGGTTTTGGGAACACACATAGTGTGTTTTTCTGTTTAGGAAATATTTCCATTTCAAATTACAAGTTGTGCACGATACATATAAACCATGTATAGGGACTCATCCATGTAGTCGACTACCCATCCAGGATGCCTATGTAAGCATAAAATACCATGTGGAGTTCATGGCCAGACCCCGTGTGGGTTTCACACTATGTATATATACACAAACAGGCACCATACATGGTCAATCCTTGTGAGGTATAGTAGTAGGTACCACTTTTGGGTCATGCACCATGTACTTGGAATTTTACATTCCACTTACAGCTGGAGTATATTCCCAAATGGGGCCTTGATGGAACACATCATGTACAGGCATACACATGTCGTGTACTCCTCCCTTTCCACCCTTTTGAGGGTTTTCCATATTTTTTCCATGAGTCAGAATTGAACCCATGAGTAGTCTATTATGGGTATATTTTCACATACATCACAATGGTAAGACCTATGAGGTTTTTTGAGGACTCCTAGGTGGTGTTTCACGTGTTTTTATACTAGATAGGTTGTTCCTCTAGAAATTATATCCAAAATATCCTAAGATTGAGATGTGATCTGAGATGATCCATGAGATATCTTTCATGACAGATGTCTTGTAGCCTTCCTTTGAGGAAGTCTCCCTTGAGAGATGTTATCCTCATGCCTATGAGGTCTTGAGACTATTTTTTTAGGGTCCCCTTTAGTATTTCTATGCATATGCTTCAATGTAGGGGATTTCGTATATTATGACTCTATCTACTTCTTTTACAAAGGATCCCTTATGGGATGCCTTCGCCAACATGATGACCAACGTAATAACAAGTAGGATCCCTTTTCTTGTGTACTACTCTGAGGGTACCTTGTAGTATTCCCCACTCTTTGTACCATTATGAGGATCCCGTGTATAATTCACCAGTTTATGTTCCAATCAAGGATCCCTTGTAATATTCCCCCTTTAACTTTCAGCTGAGGATCTCAAGTAGGATATATTCTGTTTTTTATAGACCTTGATAGTATATTATATCATTATTCCTTCACCTTTTCTACTGAGTATAACTATTATGATGCCTCTCAATTTTAGACTTGAGGATCCTAGTAGGTTCCCTAATGTTTGAATGACCAAGAGATAGTACATAGAGTTTTGGTAGAGATGGTAGTGGGTGTCACCTCAGAACCTGTGCCAAACTTGTAATCCCATGGGGCTATGGTAGTAGTGTTGGGTTTATTCATTCATCCAAACTCGCTCTTTTATTATACATTCACCTTGTAATTTCTGATTATGTAATGTTAGCCAATGATGATTCCTAATGATCTTAATTCAAGGTTTCCTTTATCTTTGGGACTTCTGAACGTTCCTCCTGGGATCCATCATCTGAGCCATGTTATTTATTATGTTTACTAGTATACCTATAGGTAATACCAGGGACTTGGTTATTGAGCATGTATATTTGATTATTAGATGGTTGGGATTTCCATAGGATCTTTATGAAATCTGGTTGTTGATCCCACTACTATGATATATGATCATGACATCCCTAGTAATGATACTCGGGGATGATTCTGCTCTCCCTAGTGATGAGGACAATTCCTCTCTCTTTGAGTTGTTATATTTTGTGGATTATTATTCTCTCCCCAAATCCTATGTTAAATGAGTATGATTACCCTCTCCTCAACCTGGCGTTGTCAATGTATGATTATCCTCTCCTCAACTTGTAGTCAATAGAGGATGATTATGCTCTCCTGGACATGTGGTCTATGGAGGATGACAACACTCTCATAGATTTTACATATAATGATGATCGGGTTTATGAACCCTTTTCTTATTTGGGTGGTTGATCATAGGGTGTCCCACATATTATTGACATTCACATTTGGATCTAATGGGTTGGCCATGATGTCTCACTGATGATCTCTCTTTATAGATCGCACAAGGGTTAGACCCTTAGGGTCCAAACGAGTTGCATTTTAATTACCGCCTCTAAACCAAGACATAGGGATCATGCATTAGAATTTATTTTCATGCAATGAGTAGGGATATCTCAATTTTGATTATGAACCCATAAATCAACATAAAGTTACATGGATTGAGTCGTACAACATCAAGCTTAATGCTCATGCACAGGATGTATAGGTGTTTTATATTACGTACCCAGGGATCAACTGTTGATTGGTTTAATGTTATTTCATTCACCTTACTCATGTATATTCATATTTATGTATATATCTTTTGGTAAAAAATTATACATATATATAGATATAAGTATGGACATACATCAGGATACTTTCCCAGTTAACTGGGATCATGGACCTGAGGTTAACTATGGTCTTACATTATTGGTTTTAGTTGTATTTTTAGTAATGTATTGGCTTGGCTGAGTATATTGAATTGGCATTAAGTTATGGAAGTATATCTATAAGTTCGTAATTAGGGTGGCCTACTAAGATTATTTATTACCCCCGTATGTGCACATCAGTGTGTGTGGAGACATTATGTTGTATTTTCAAGTTGATCATGGATTACATAGTGAATAGGTTTGAGGCCTAGTGTTGTATGATCTAGTAGAGATGCTCATGTGGGTTCTTAGGACAGGGTTAGTGTAGTTGGATAGTATCTGTAGAATTGGTATGAATATTGGATCAAAGTTAGTAGTAGATATTTTTACTTTTATTTTAGTTTATTTATTTATTTTTCATTGCGTTTCAATGGTCAGACCAGTGTGTGAACAATGTTGTTTGTATGACATAGTTTTCAGGCTTTTATATATTTTCATTTATTAATACATCATTTTCTATTTCAGTTTATTTACTTCTTTTAAACTATCTTTCTTTACTTATGTGTATGATACTTAACTATTTATAATGTTTACTTACTCTAATATGAAGGAAAAGTCTCTACACTATCATAGATTAGGTCTTCCCTTCTAGTTGGCAGCCTCTGCCATATGTGAAGACGAGCTTGAGGACCTGTAATGAACCTACTCAGATCATTGATTTAGTGGAATCCAATTAAGGATGTTTCTAAGTGGTATTAGAGCTATTCTTTTCCTGGTCTCTTCTAGTTGGGATATGTTAGATAAGAGTATTGGGAATGTGTCAGAACCGGTTATGGATATTAGACTAGTGCATTAAGAAAACTTATTCTGGTAAGAATTCCTAGTAGCCAAGGGTATTGGATTATTGATCTGATCTTAAATGTTTTAATTGTATATGATTTTAACATTGAGAGACACACAGGTTGTGTGGATTTTTTTATTTAATATGAATCTCTAGAACTTTTCCATTGGAAAGAGTTTAGGGATGGATTTCAACTCTTTTCCAGAAAAGGAAAGAGTTGTATCATGCTACATATTTAGCATGTTGGATTCACATCATATAGGTCTACTAGTGTGCGATTTTTCTAATTACTGAGGATTATTTAGTTGTACCTACTTACATATATATATTTCCTTCTAATGGTTGGTTATGTGGAACTATTTTGAGGAATTTGGTAGTGAGGATGATGAATTGGTCCTAATGTATTCGAGGTGAAGTGGCCTTATTTAGTCAATATGTCACATAGTTCCCTTTCGTTGTACCCCTTATAGGGTGTTGTTTCTGAGGTCATGGTTATCTAGTCAAACCATTGAGTATGATGTTGATGGATTCCACGTATTTTCTTGTAAACTGGTCTTCTAGGGGTGTTTCCATATACAGATTCCCAGTGATTTTTAGTGGATTCTCTCTTATACATTGTTATTATGGACACTAAGGAACAGTTTCTTATGAATATTCTTGGTGATGATCAATAACTTATAGGTTTTGTTTTTAGATTTGACCCTCTTAGGTTAGTTTTCTCTCCACCTTCTCTATAGATGTTGATCTTTTGGGATAGGTGGTTCGACCTTGTGACCCAATTCTGATGCTTGTTCTATAGGTCTAGGGGAGGCATACAGAACCTTTATTTTGAATCTGACGCTTATAGGTCAAAAACTATTTTGTTTGAATGAAACAAATGTGAGAGAGGTTGTACGATGTTTTCATATTCCTTTTTTAGGTTTTGAGATTAGTTCTAGGCCCTATTTGACATCAAGTCATGGTAGGCGCTCAAGTTTTGAGATATAGGCTTGTTTATGACTTCATATTTAGAGCGGAACCTATGGTGATTTGTTATAAAGAGAAGATTTGATGGGTAGGACTATTTGGGGGCTTGAATCGGTTGACCAATGTTTCTTATGTTGCTAATATAGTCTTATTTTGGGTAGATTTCTATTAATGGAATAGCATCATGTGACGGGTGATCGTGGGAATAAAATTGTGGCACATGTGAGCCCTTGATTTTAGAAAGGAGTTCCAATAGAGCTTATAGATTAATAAAACGGACATGCCTTATAGAAAAATCATCTTAGACTTGTAATGGATGTCTCCCTGGTGCATGACTTGGGTGATAAAGGTACACACTGGTTGTGCTTGGTATTGTATTAATCTTATTTAGTGAGTGGTTAGGTGTGAGCTAAGTATCAACATTTTTAGGGATTTTCATGGGCATTGATGACTTAGAGTACTGTTTAAGTGAAATATTTCCCTCAATGGTATAGGTGACATCAAGAATGATTGGTTACCATAAGTGGGTCAACTTGTGGATAGTCCTGGACATGCTTTGCTGGGAGATATGGTACCAGTTGTCGGTTAAAGGAGAGGTATCTTGTTTTTTTGTGAGCATGGCTTGGAAGCGTTATACAATCGTTTTAGGAAATCATGGTGCAATCCAAGTAAGCGATGATCATGTTTTATATTGAATTCATCTTGAGTATGTTGAGAGACCATTGGCCCTATGTCAGGCTTCTTTTATTTTAAACGTTCTTCCCTGGTTGAGGAAGGAAACCTATTGATGTTATGCATGAGGAGCAGTATAAGGTAAGTCATTTTGTGGGGAGCACACCATCAGTTATTTGAGGGTGGTAACCCTCATTTTCAGTTGAAATATGGTGTTTCTCAAGATCCTTTAGGCTCAGAGTTTCATTTAAGATGAATGTAAGTGTATTCACATGGTGGATAGCGCCTGATCTGTCATAGTTATGTGTCTCCATGTTGGAGATAGTTTTTGATGCTATGATTTCTTTCATTGGATATTCAAGATAGCTTAGTTGTGTAGATGTTCAATTTGAGGTCTTAGCAAATATTCTTACCCCCAGGATTCCTGGGGATGAGAAGGTTTTTGGTAGGAATATTATATAGACCCTTTTTTAGCATATATTTTAATTTTTTTTATTTGGATTCTTATAAGGCGTAAAATGGTAATTTTACCCTAGTAGATTTCCTTGGATAATTTTTCTGACCACTTAGTTTATCTCGAGATAGGGTTTTTACCATAGTAAATAAGTTTTTTGGAATTCCTAGCTATTCAAATTTAAGTAGAATAGTTAATAATTACTATTTAATTAAATAAATATTAATTTTCTCATGTTGGTTCACTCAAAAATCTATTTTGAATAGAGTGTCGTATTGATATTTCATCTCTACCAATCAGTCTGGTATGGGGATTTTTTCCAAGGTGAGTTGTGAACTCGAGTTGGGCATTGGGGCTAGCACATGAATTTTTTTCTTTTTCTTTTTATTTCTTCCTTTTTTTATCTTTTTCATTTCTTTTTTTTTTGCCAGAATCTCACACACACATCTGGGGATCCACCTTTATGAAACTGATAGAGATAACTAGAGAGGGAAATATAGATAAGAAGATAGATATGAAGAAGATAACCACTACGGAGCTCAGGGAATTCCTTGTAGTCATGCGACAACCGTGGACCATGGAAAAAGGTATAGCTTTAGAGGATTTATCCCAAACATAGTTCATTTTTATGTTTTTCATAAAATTACCATTTTTTAGTCATTTTAATGTTTTAATCCCCTTATATTGTTTCTTAGGACACCTTGAGAGTCGATATACTAATTTCATGGGGAAAACATAGACTTTGAGGTGGTTTGAATGTTTTTGTTTGGGAAAACCCATTTACACGGTGTGTGATTCAGGGAACATGCACATTGTGTTCTTCTTATTCAAAAAAGATAAACTTTTCAAAGTAAAAACCATGTACAAGGACTCATCTACAAAGATGAGTACCTATCCAAGCTACCCATGTAAGGGGCACATATCGTGTGGAGTACACAACTAGACCCTGTGTAGATTGTACACCGTGTAGATGTACATGGAAAGGCACTATACATGGACAGTCCATATGAGGTACACATGTAGGTGACCTATGTGGTTTAAACATTGTGTACATTTTCCATATGCTGTGTACGTGGGATTTTACTTGTCATGTCTGACTGGAGTATAGTCCTAGGTGGGGCTTGAGGGAAATGTCATTTACTCCTCCCTTTCCACCCTTTTGAGAGTTATTCAAATCTTTTCACCCATGAGTCATATTTAAACCAATGAGTATGTGAAGACCCGTAAAATTCAAGGGAATTTTTTTCTTAATTTTCTTTGGAATTTTACAAGAGCGCGGTTTCTGACGGCACCTGATTCCGAGGCCCGGAGTGCCCGGAATCAATTTCCAAAGTTTGGCTCGGGTACGTTCAGTGAACGAACGAGCGGGAATTCCTAACTTTTGATCCGGTGCTCGGAATTGAAATCCGAGGGCACCGATGAACTCGCAGCGCCGATATTCGCTTAAGGAGACCTTTTCCGAAGTTGCGTTTTCCTAGGAGGAGATGTTTAATTTTCTGGATGAAATGAAGAGTAAAATAAATTTGTTATACAATATTTATTTTATATCTTTAATGTGGTTATAATCTTTTGTTGGAAGTTGGGTGGTTTAACCATCTAAGTGAGGATTAAGGTGAGGAGGGGCCCACCCGAGCCCCACCTTTTCAAATTCCCTAACTCCCCTCTCTCCCTCTTAAAGGCTTGTCAACTTAACATTTAATTAATTATACAACTCATGTATAATTAATAAGTGAGTTTAATTTTGAGTTTTTGAAATTAAAACTCTTGAATTTCAAAGGTTGGGTTGTGTTAATAAATTAAGTGTAAGCTTAATTTATTATTGGGTTAGTTCCTTTGTTACTTGAGAGGATTGGTAGAATCGTTGAGGGACATGAAGATCTTCTTCGTCTTCGACGAAGAACGTGAAGAACGGTTCTTCTCCGACAAAGAACATCGATCCCACGACCTTCGAGACTCGGCGTCCCGGATTCTTCCGTCTTCATCTTTCTCCTCGACAAGGGAGAAGTCGCCGACCGTGGTGATCATCGCCAACGACAACGTACCTCCCTTCTTTGTCATAGCGACAAGTGAAGAGACGTCGTTTTCTCCTCGGACGCACCCCGACGTCCACGGAATCTACGTCCGAAGCCGCGACGCCTTTCTCCGCGATAACCGACGTACGACGTCAATTTTCAAGGTAGGGGTTGTTGTTATTTGTTTGTTTATTTATCCTTGTTCGTGGTTCTAGCATGACAATGTGCGGATTTTAAATATGTGTTATTGTTTAACATGAGGGGGCCGGACCGCATGAACACGGCCGAACCCCCTCCTTCGTTCTTGATGTTTTATATTGCGGATGAAACAAGGTGGTGTGGTGTCGTCGCACCATGCGGTTATTCGCCCGATTATATTGCGCGGCGCCGTCGCGCCGCGCCGTGGAAGGATCATCAAGAATGCGACGCCGAAGCGCCGCGTCGAAGGGAAACAAAGGCGCGGCGGAGGGGCGCGGTGCCGTCGCAGCGCGCCGGACGACGAACACCACGGCCGGTTCCAGGCCGCGGCGAGACGGGAAGACCGGCGGCACGCCGGGCCGCCGGCGTCGGAAACCGAAAGGGGACCGGCTTGGCGGTCACGTTGGAGAAAGACCGGCTGGCCAGGTGGCCGGCTGGAAGGTCAAAGACCGGGGGAATAAATTCCCCCGGTCAACTCTCAAAAGCCCCCCCATTTTTTTTGGGGGGGGGGGGGGGGGCGGTTTAATTGAGAGGGGGCAGGCGGCCCCCGGTTCTCCTCAAGAAGGCCCCCACGAGGGGGGCTGGTTCTCCAAAAGGCACGGCTAAAAGTCGCGCCGCCTCTTGCTGGAAGCGGGGGCTTAGCCCCCCGCGCGTGACCCTAGAGGCGCCAGGTCGCGCCGCCGCCGGCCGGGCCGCGCCGCCGCGCCGGACCACCGCCGGCCGGGCCGGGTCGGACCCGGGTTGGGTCGACCCGGTTCGGGCCGACCCAGGGGGGGTCGGGCCGGGTCGGCCCGGACCCGGACCCCCCGTTTTCGAGACGGTTTCGGTATTTTGGCCATAACATGAGCCACGGACCTCCGAATGACGAACCGTCTACGGCAACGCGATCCTTGGATCGAGACGGTCGTTTCGGTATATCGCACTCAAAGTTTCGGAACACTTTGAGTTCGGCCGGGTTGGTTCGTTCACGAAACCAACCGGGCCTTCGGAGCGGAAACGCTCATATCTTGAGCTACGGACGTCCGATTGACGTGCCGTCAGTTTTGTTGTGTTCCTCTTAGTGAGACGGTTCTTTTGGCATGCTCCGTCCGAGTTTTGGACGCAGGTGGAGTACGGTCGGGTTGGTTTTGCCTTAAAAACCAACCGGGCCCCGGGGACGAAAATGCCAATAACTCTCAGACCGGGCGTCCGATCGACGCGCCGTCTGTTGCGTTCAGTTCCTGTTGACGATGCGGAACTTTTGGATACATCAACTCTGGTCTTTGTGACAGTTGATGTATCAGCCTCTCGGCTCGTGGAGCGGACCCTCCGAACGAGCTTGCTGTGTGCGGGAACCCTAGTGCTGGCTGCGACTGTTACTGTGACTACTACTGCTACTACTGCTACTGTGACTGCGACGACGACAGTACAGAGATCCTGTGTGGATTCGACGACGACGACTACAGCACTCAGCGGTCCTACGTGGATCAGTGCTACAGGTCCTGTGTGGGCCCGATCCTGTGTGGGTCCGATCCTGTGTGGGTCTTTGCGCTCAGCGGTCCTGTGTGAACCAGCGCCTACAGGTCCTACGTGGGCCCGATCCTGTGTGGGTCTTTTGCGGGGGTTAGTTACCTATCGATCCTTCGTGGGTCCGACGACTTAGATGGATCAGAGATCATCTCTATCGTCTTCCGAAGATGTATACCTGTGTGAGCTGAATCCTGTTGTTTTCCTATGTGGATTGTGTTGTGCTATCCTGTGTGGATTACGATTTGCTTTCCTGTGTGGAATACGTTTACTTTCCTGTGTGAACTGAGTTGTACTTGGGCTCGGAGGTTGGAGCGTATTTGAAATTGATGACTTAGGTATATGTATGGGAATATACCTAAGCAGTGTCGGTTGTTACTTCGTGATTGTACCTTTCTTTGTGGTTATCCTTTGTGGATTTTGAGAGACCTTCAGGGGTCTCGGGGTCCCTACTGAGTAGCTTATACTCACCCCTGCACGGGCTTTGCCCGCACTACGTTGTGTTGGTTGCAGACGACGGACAGCGTTGATCTTAGCTGAGGCTTGCAGAGCAGGACGGTACCTGGAGGTGGACCACTGGGCGGGACGAGCTCGGAGCGGACGGCGGGACCCGTGGAGCAGTGGAGCTATCTGTACCCACCCTTCAGGTGGGATTTCCAGTGGACAGCTCGGTGTAGCGGCTTTTACTTTTCAGTTTCTGTTTTCCCTTTCGAGTTGTACTTTACTTTCAGTTTGGGTTTGTATACTGGCCCATTTACTTTTCCGGACTTTCAGTTGTACTCTACTTTTGCTTAGTGTTTACTTTCCGCTTGCTTACTCTGTGGTGTTTGTTTACTTTACAAAGGCAATGCCTTCCCTTTTTACCGGGATTTACGCCATGGTGCTAGTCGCCAGCCCCTGGCCTATGGAAGGCGGGCTTGGGGTAGTCACGGCACGGACCCCGAGGGCGGGTCGTGACAAATTGGTATCATAAGAGTTCGGTTCTACCGCGAACTCTGATCTTTTTTATGTGAAGCAATAATGTTTAGCGTATTGAGTGTGGTTATCAGTCCAGAGAGTCCAGTGTTGGTGCGGTGGCCGACGTATCCGTACACCAGGACCCTGACTTCTGATTTCCGACTTAATGCACGAAAACATTGATTGCGTGTGTGTTTCAAAGTTTTCTATGTGATTACTTATATCAGCTCACCAGGTATACTGTTCTGACCGCGGCGCACCTGAGATGATTCGAGGTACTATCTGTGTCTATTCCACCCTTGCTGTAGTTCTTATAGACACAGGAGCGAGTCACTCTTTCATAGCCGCAGCCCTTGTTCGGAGCTTGGAGATTCCGACAAAGCCGTTGGCTCGATCCTTACGGCTAGAGACTCCTACGGGAAAAGACTCGACGATTACGCACCGGTGCCGGTAGTGTGAGCTCACTCTAGGAGGCGAGAGCTTCGGCTGGGATCTTCTTGTAGCAGCGTCGAGGCCTTATGACATCATCTTGGGCATGGATTGGCTATCTACGGTCCATGCACAGATTGACTGTTTTAGGCGCAAGGTGCGATGTGTACGCACCGACGGGAGCAGGTTCACCTTCACCGGCGAGAAGGGAGCCTTAGCAGCACAGGATGGACTTCCGCGGAGGAAAGGACAGCCCATTACTCATCAGTTGGCTAGCCTCATCCTTGGAGCTGTTGACGTGCGGAGTCCTGGTTTTCCTGCAGTGGTGGATCAGTTTGCAAACGTTTTTCCTGACGACGTTCCAGGGCTACCTCCTCGTAGAGAGGTAGACTTTTATATTGACTTGTACCCCGGGACAGCCCCGATATCCACTCCAGCATATCGGATGGCCCCCGCCGAGCTTCGAGAGCTACGAGTACAGTTGGAGGACTTGCAGGGCAAGGGGTTCATCCGACCCAGTGTTTCACCCTGGGATTCCCCGATTTTGTTCGCCAAGAAGGCGGACGGGAGCTTGCGACTTTGTGTTGACTATCGTCACCTGAACCAGGTGACAGTGAGGAACAAGTATCCGCTACCGAGGATTGATGACCTCTTTGATCAGCTCAAGGGAGCACGGTGGTTCTCGAAGATAGACCTCAGGTCAGGCTATCATCAGCTCAGAGTCAGAGACGAGGATGTGCAGAAGACGGCCTTCAGATGTCGGTATGGCCCCTATGAGTTCTTGGTTATGCCTTTTGGTGTAACCAATGCTCCAGCAGTGTTCATGGCTCTCATGAACAGGATCTTTTAGCCATACCTCGATCGGTTTGTCGTGGTCTTCATCGACGACATTCTGATTTACTCTACGACAGAGGAGGAGCACGCCTATCACTTGCGAGTTATACTAGACACACTCCGAGAGCACCAGCTTTATGGTAAGCTCTCGAAGTGCCAGTTCTGGATACGTGAGGTCCACTTCTTGGGGCACGTTATCTCTGAGGCGGGAGTTGTAGTAGATCTTGTGAAGATTTAGGTTGTGTTAGCATGGGAGCCACCCAAGAGCGTGACTGAGGTTCGGAGTTTCTTGGGACTAGCTGGATACTATCGGAGATTCGTGCCAGACTTCTCTAGAGTTGCGGCACCACTCACAGCTTTGACGAAGAAGGGGAAACCCTTCGTGTGGTCAGACAGATGTCAGCATAGCTTCCAGGAGCTGAGACAGAGATTGACTAGCGCACCTATCTTGAGGTTGCCCGAGGAGGGAGTAGGGTACGTAGTTTACTGCGATGCATCAGGGACCGGACTCGGATGTGTTCTGATGCAGGAGCGGGTAGTGATCGCCTATGGATCACGTTAGTTGAGGCCGCATGAGAAGAACTACGCTACCCATGACCTGGAGTTAGCAGCAGTGGTCTTCGCTCTAAAGACATGGCGACACTATCTCATGGGCGAGTGCTTTACAGTCTTTTCCGATCATCAGAGTCTCAGGTATATCTTCTCACAGAAGGACCTGAACCTGAGACAACGACGATGGCTCGAGTTCCTCCAGGACTATGACTTTGAGATAGTCTATACTCCTGGGAAGGGGAACGTAGTAGCCGATGCTCTCAACAGGAGAACGGCTATTCAACTACTTGAGGAGGCGACAGAGCAGCTAGCCTCTTTGCAGATATCCTTCGTGGATAGAGATGGAGCAGCCTTCCTTCAGTCTCTCACAGTCACTCCTCCACTACTGCAGCGAGTCAGGGAGGCACAGCGTGGGGACACTGACTGTCAGACACGGCGTGCACAGATGTCCTCGGGACAGGCACCTGATGGTTTCTCCCTTGGAGTAGAGCACGACATCCTTTTCAGAGGATGTGCCATGGTACCAGTCGCTTTGCGAGAGGAAGTGTTGAGAGAGTTTCACACTTCTCCTTTAGCGGTACATCCTGGAGTGGAAAAGATGTACCAGGACCTCAGATGATAGCACTGGTGGCCAGGCAAGAAGAAGGCAGTAGCTGAGTTCGTTTCTCGATGCCTCACCTGCCAGCAGGTGAAGGCAGAGCATCAGGTACCAGCAGGCTTGGTACAGCCCTTGGAGGTTCTGGAGTGGAAGTGGGCCGGCATATCTATGGACTTCGTGACTGGACTTCCACGCACTTCCAGAGGTCACGACTCCATATGGGGGATTGTTGACCGACTCACCAAGTCGGCACACTTCTTACCCATCAGAGAGCAGGGCTCAGTGGAGAGCTTGGGACGTCTCTACGTTCAGGAGATTGTGCGACTTCACGGTGTGCCATCATCTATCGTCTCCGATCGAGATGCTCGCTTTACTTCCCGGCTTTGGAAGGGGTTACAGGAGGCGTTCGGGACGCAGCTACGTCTGAGCACAGTCTTTCACCCTTAGATGGATGGTCAGACGGAGAGGACCATTCAGACACTCGAGGACATGCTCCGCGCATGTGTCCTCGACTTTGGTCGTAGCTGGGAGGACCACCTACCCTTGGTGGAGTTTGCGTACAACAACAGCTACCACTCCACCATCAGGATGGCACCGTACGAGGCGTTGTACGGCCGACCTTGTAGATCTCCTTTGTGCTGGACAGACCCTGGAGAGTCAGCACTGGTGGGACCGGAGATGGTCCAGGCCACGACAGAGAAGGTCCAAGTCATCCAGGAGCGGATAAGGACAGCTCAGAGCCGGCAGAAGTCATATGCTGACAGGAGGCGGAGGCCACTGGAGTTCGAGGATGGTGACCACGTCTTCTTACGGGTCTCACCTCGACGTGGTATTCGGAGATTTGGACGAGGTGGAAAGTTATCTCCGCGCTTCATCGGACCCTTCCAGGTCCTCAGCAGGGTTGGTGAGGTGGCTTATCGCCTGGCTTTGCCACCTCAGTTGCACCAGGTGCACGATGTCTTCCACGTATCCCAGCTGAGGAGATACGTGCACGACCCGACGCACATCATTGACCATGGGGAGCTTGACGTTGATGATGGGGCGACTTTTACGGAGGTCCCGGTGGAGATAGAGGATCGACAGGAGCGGGTCCTGCGTGGGCGATCGATTCCTCTTGTGCGCATCAGATGGCAGCACGGGAATCTCCAGGAGAGAACATGGGAGCGGGAGGCTCAGATGCGTGCTCAGTACCCTCATTTGTTTCCCTAGTTTTTTATGTATCTTTACGGGGATGTAAAGCCCTGAGGTGGGAGTAATGTAAAGACCCGTAAAATTCAAGGGAATTTTTTTCTTAATTTTCTTTGGAATTTTACAAGAGCGCGGTTTCTGACGGCACCTGATTCCGAGGCCCGGAGTGCCCGGAATCAATTTCCAAAGTTTGGCTCGGGTACGTTCAGTGAACGAACGAGCGGGAATTCCTAACTTTTGATCCGGTGCTCGGAATTGAAATCTGAGGGCACCGATGAACTCGCAGCGCCGATATTCGCTTAAGGAGACCTTTTCCGAAGTTGCATTTGCCTAGGAGGAGATGTTTAATTTTCTGGATGAAATGAAGAGTAAAATAAATTTGTTATACAATATTTATTTTATATCTTTAATGTGGTTATAATCTTTTGTAGGATGTTGGGTGGTTTAACCACCTAAGAGAGGATTAAGGTGAGGAGGGGCCCACCCGAGCCCCACCTTTTCAAATTCCCTAACTCCCCTCTCTCCCTCTTAAAGGCTTGTCAACTTAACATTTAATTAATTATACAACTCATGTATAATTAATAAGTGAGTTTAATTTTGAGTTTTTGAAATTCGAACTCTTGAATTTCAAAGGTTGGGTTGTGTTAATAAATTAAGTGTAAGATTAATTTATTATTGGGTTAGTTCCTTTGTTACTTGAGAGGATTGGAAGAATCGTTGAGGGACTTGAAGATCTTCTTCGTCTTCGACGAAGAACGTGAAGAACGGTTCTTCTCCGACAAAGAACATCGATCCCATGACCTTCGAGACTCGGCGTCCCGGATTCTTCCGTCTTCATCTTTCTCCTCGACAAAGGAGAAGTCGCCGACCGTGGTGATCATCGCCAACGACAACGTACCTCCCTTCTTTGTCATAGCGACAAGTGAAGAGATGTCGTTTTCTCCTCGGACGCACCCCGACGTCCACGGAATCTACGTCCGAAGCCGCGACGCCTTTCTCCGCGATAACCGACGTACGACGTCAATTTTCAAGGTAGGGGTTGTTGTTATTTGTTTGTTTATTTATCCTTGTTCGTGGTTCTAGCATGAAAATGTGCGGATTTTAAATATGTGTTATTGTTTAACATGAGGGGGCCGGACCGCATGAACACGGCCGAACCCCCTCCTACGTTCTTGATGTTTTATATTGCGGATGAAACAAGGTGGCGTGGTGTCGTCGCACCACGCGGTTATTCGCCCGATTATATTGCGCGGCGCCGTCGCACCGTGCCGTGGAAGGATCATCAAGAACGCGACGCCGATGCGCCGCGTCGAAGGGAAACAAAGGCGCGGCGGAGGGGCGCGGTGCCGTCGCAGCGCGCCGGACGACGAACACCGCGGCCGGTTCCGGGCCGCGGCGAGACGGGAAGACCGGCGGCACGTCGGGCCGCCGGCGTCGGAAACCGGAAGGGGACCGGCTTGGCGGTCCCGTTGGAGAAAGACCGGCCAGCCAGGTGGCCAGCTGGAAGGTCAAAGACCGGGGGAATAAATTCCCCCGGTCAACTCTCAAAATCCCCCCCATTTTTTTGGGGGGGGGGGTTTAATTGAGGGGGGGCAGGCGGCCCCCCGGTTCTCCTCAAGCAGGCCCGCACGAGGGGGGTCGGTTCTCCAAAAGGCGCGGCTAAAAGCCGCACCGCCTCTTGCTGGAAGCGGGGGCTTAGCCCCCCGCGCGTGACCCTAGTGGCGCCAGGCCGCGCCGCCGCCGGCCGGGCCGCGCCGCCGCACCGGACCGTCGCCGGCTGGGCTGGGTCAGACCCGGGTCGGGTCGACCCGGTTCGGGCCGACCCGGGGGGGGGGGGGGGGTCGGGCCGGGTCGGCCCGGACCCGGACCCCCTGTTTTCGAGACGGTTTCGGTATTTTGGCCATAACTTGAGCCACGGACCTCCGAATGACGAACCGTCTGCGGCAACGCGATCCTTGGATCGAGACGGTCGTTTCGGTATATCGCACCCAAAGTTTCGGAACACTTTGAGTTTGGCCGGGTTGGTTCGTTCACGAAACCAACCGGGCCTTCGGAGCGGAAACGCTCATATCATGAGCTACGGACGTCCGATTGACATGCCGTCAGTTTTTTTATGTTCCTCTTAGTGAGACGGTTCTTTTGGCATGCTCCGCCCGAGGTTTGGACGCAGGTGGAGTACGGTCGGGTAGGTTTTGGCTTAAAAACCAACCGGGCCCCGGGGACGAAAATGCCAATAACTCTCAGACCGGGCGTCCGATCGACGCGCCGTCTGTTGCGTTGAGTTCCTGTTGACGATACAGAACTTTTGGATACATCAACTCTGGTCTTTGTGACAGTTGATGTATCAGCCTCTCAGCTCGTGGAGCAGACCCTCCGAACGAGCTTGCTGTGTGCAGGAACCCTAGTGCTGGCTGCGACTGTTACTGTGACTACTACTGCTACTACTGCTACTGTGACTGCGACGACGAAAGTACAGAGATCCTGTGTGGATTCGACGACGACGACTACAGCACTCAACGGTCCTACGTGGATCAGTGCTACAGGTCCTGTGTGGGCCCGATCCTGTGTGGGTCCGATCGTGTGTGGGTCTTTGCGCTCAGCGGTCCTGTGTGAACCAGCGCCTACAGGTCCTACGTGGGCCCGATCCTGTGTGGGTCTTTTGCGGGGGTTAGTTACCAATCGATCCTTCGTGGGTCCGACGACTTAGATGGATCAGAGATCATCTCTATCGTCTTCCGAAGATGTATACCTGTGTGAGCTGAATCCTGTTGTTTTCCTGTGTGGATTGTGTGGTGCTATCCTTTGTGGATTACGATTTGCTTTCCTGTGTGGAATACGTTTACTTTCCTATGTGAACTGAGTTGTACTTGGGCTCGGAGGTTGGAGCGTATTTGAAATTGATGACTTAGGTATATGTATGGGCATATACCTAAGCAGTGTCGGTTGTTACTTCGTGATTGTACCTTTCTTTGTGGTTATCCTTTGTGGATTTTGAGAGACCTTCAGGGGTCTCGGGGTCCCTACTGATTAGCTTATACTCACCCCTGCACGGGCTTTGCCCGCACTACGCTGTGTTGGTTGCAGACGACGGACAGCGTTGATCTTAGCTGAGGCTTGCAGAGCAGGACGGTACCTGGAGGTGGACCACTGGGCGGGACGAGCTCGGAGCGGACGGTGGGAACCGTGGAGCAGTGGAGCTATCTATACCCACCCTTCAGGTGGGATTTCCAGTGGACAGCTCGGTGTAGCGGCTTTTACTTTTCAGTTGTTGTTTTCCCTTTCGAGTTGTACTTTACTTTCAGTTTGGGTTTGTATACTGGCCCATTTACTTTTCTGCACTTTCAGTTGTACTCTACTTTTTCTTAGTGTTTACTTTCCGCTTGCTTACTCTGTGGTGTTTGTTTACTTTACAAAGGCAATGCCTTCCCTTTTTTCCAGGATTTACGCCTTGGTGCTAGTCGCCAGCCCCTGGCCTATGGAAGGCGGGCTTGGGGTAGTCACGGCACGGACCCCGTGGGCGTGTCGTGACAGGCGGGCTTGGGGTAGTCATGGCATAGACCTCGAGGGCGGGTCGTGACAGAGTAGTCCATTCTAGGTATAATTTCATATAGATCATGATGGTAAGACCTGTGAGATGTTTTGAGGACTCCTAGGTGGAATTTTGGGCATTTTTGTAATGAAGATGATCTTCCTTTAATAATTATATCCAACATCTCTTGAGAGTGACACCTGATCTGGAATAGGACAAGGTTTATCTCTCATGACTGATTCCTTGTAGCCTTCTTTTGAGGATGTCTCTAATGTGATATATTCCATTTAGGCCTAAGAGGCCATGAGAACAGTTGTTTCCAAGGATCCCCAGTAGGATTTATCTTCTTATGTTTTGACCTAGAGGATCCCGTGTTGGATGCCTCTATCTTCTTCATGTACCAAGGATCCCCTTTGGGATGGCTTCTCCCACATAATATACTCAGAAACCCCTAGTAAGATCTCTTTACATATGCACCTTGTTGAGGGTCCCTTGTTGGACTCCCCTTTCTATGTACCCTTCTGAGGATCCCTTTTAGGATTCCTCCATCTTCTTACTGTTAGTGGATCCCCTAAAGGGTTATTCCTTTACCTTTTATTTTAGGATCTTAAGAAGGAGGCCTTAAATTATGCATTGATCTTGAGGTTCCTGTGTATGAGTCCCCCTTTACCAATTCTACTGAGGATACCAAGTATTATGCTTCCCTTGTGTATGAATTGAGCGACCTAGTGGGTGACCCGGTGTTTTACTGACCTAGATATAGTACATAGAGTTTGGGTAGAGATGGTAGAGGGTGTCACCTTAGAACCCTTTCCCAAATTTTATGTTCATGGGGCTATAGCAGTAGTGTTGGGTTTAGTATTTTGGCCACCCTAACCCTTTTATTTATAATTTCAATTGGTTATGGTTTATGTAGAAATGTTATCGAGAGGTGATTTTTGGTTGGTGGATAATGAGCCTGACATGTGGAATATTTATTCCCATTTGGGATGCTTGGAAATTCTTCTAGAGATCATACTTCTGAGCCATGTTATTTCTTATGTTTACTAGTATGACAAGAGGTACTACCTAAGACTTGGATATTGGGCCAACATATTTAAATTTTAGATTATTGGTATTTCTAAAGATAATTCTTGGAATTTGGTTTTTGAGACAACTAATATGATATACAGGAATGACGCCCCAGGTATTGATACTCATGGATGATTATTTTGTCCTGAGTGATGAGGATGATTCATATCTCCTCAAGTTTTAATATGATGAGTATGATTATGCTCTCCTTGGCTCATGGGTTAAATGATGACGATTACACTCTCCTCAACCTATGGTTTTTAGTAGATTATTACGTTATCCTCGACTTGTGGTCTATATAGGAAGATTTCCCTCTCCTCAACCTATGGAATATGGAGGATGACTACACTCTCCTTGATTTTTCCTAAGATAAGGATCTTCATAAATTATATCAGGGATCAGTCTTATGCTCCCTTTTTTATCAGGGCGGTTGATTATGGTGTCTCACACCTTTGATTGATGTTCACATTTGTATCTCGATGGGTGGGAATGATATCTCACTGGTGAGATCTTGTTATAGATTTCCCTAAGGGTCATACCGTTTGGGTTCATATGAGTCTTAATGTCGCACCTATGAACCGGGACCTAGGGAATAGACATTGGACTAGATTTTAATGGCATAAGAAGTATGGTGTCTAACTCAGTGACCATTTATGTAATGTTCATATGTACTTCCATGGAATCCTTATTTATAGTGATTTGAGGCAAGTACGGGTGAACCCAGGGTTAGGATGAGTACCCCCTATAGTGACATAGCTTGGTCAGACACATTCCCAACAATAGTCGAAGATGGTATATGTTGATTGGTATTACCTACCTTGATATCAACTTAATGATAAATAGCATGAGTGGTTGGGCATCCAGCTCAATTCCTTTTCACAAGATGTCCATGTGATCAAGATTACAGACCCATAGATCGACTGTTGATTGGTTTTATGTTATTTGATTCACCTTATTCATGTATATTCAAATTTACATGTATATGTTTAGGTATGAGACTGCACATATATACACATATAAATATGGACATCCATGGTGTAACTTTCCCAATTCATCAGGATCACAGACCTGGGGTTTGACTATGGTTTCATGTTATTGGTTTTCCTTATTTCTTTAGTTGTGTCTTAGAAAGTCTAAGCATATTTCTTTTTTATGCACTGAAGTAATCATATCTATTGGTTCATTATTGGGGTGGTCTTCTGAGGTTATTTCTCACCATTACACGTGTATCTCGGTGTAAGTGTAGACTGTATGTCAACTTTTCTAGTTGAGCATGGATTTCATATGGGATAGGGATGGGACCCAGTGTTTCATGATCGACTGAGGCTTCTCATGTGGGTATTTCTGATCAGAATTGTGTATTTCAACAGTGTTTGGAAACATGGTACATTTTCTGTCATGGTGTTAGTATTAGTGCCTTATACTTCTATTTTAGTTTATTAATTTTTTACTCTGATAAATGTATGGTCAGCCAAATGGGTGACTAGTATTGTATGTATCGCATAGTTGTTCAGGCTTTTATAGCTTTTCATTTATTATTACAACATGTTCTGTTTCAATTTATTTATTGCTTCTGCACTCGGTTAGTTTACTGATGTCTATGATACTTAGCTATTTATCTTGTTTACTTTCTCTCATATAAGGACATAGTCTCCCACTATCACACCTTAATCCCTCATAATTAGTTGGCAGCCTCTAGCATATGGGGAGGCGCGCGTGAGGCCTCATAACAAACTAACTCTAAGCACCATTTTAGTGGCATCCAGTTTAGTACGTTACAAAAAAGGACTCGGATAAAATGAAATAATAAAATAAGAAAAAATTAAAAATGCATAAATTTAAAAAAAAAATTAAAAATTTCATTAATTAAATAAATATTGATAAAAATGGATAAATTTAATATACATATATTTACTATATTTATAAATTTATCCATTTATAATTATAAAAAAATAATAATTATTTTTTAAAAATTTATTTATATAATTATAAATAATTAATTATATATATTTAAATAATTATAATAAATTTTTTTAAATAATGAATGTATTTAATATATTTATATTTATATTTATATTTATATATATTTATTAAATATATATATATACATATAATCATATATATATATATCATTATGTAAATATATATAATGACATAAATATATAAACATATAAATATATTTTTTTAAATCATTAATATAATTATAAATAAATAATTATATATTTAAATAATTATTAAATAATATTAAATATATTTAAATAATAAATATATTTAATATATTTATATTTATATTCATACTTTTATTTATTTTTTAAATATATATATAATGATGTAAATATGTTTACAATTACAAACTTATAATAAATATATGTACATAATTAATATATTTACTATATATATATATATATATTTACTAAATATATATTTATAATTAAAAATAAACAATTTGATATAAATTTATAAATATATATTTACTATATCTATAAAATTATATATTTATAATTATAAATAAAGACATAATTTAAAGTATCTATATAAATATAAATAAATAATTATATATTTAAATAATTATTAAATTATAATAAGTAAATATATAATTATATAAATATATTTTAAAAAATTATTTATAATTATAATGATAAATTTTTTATGAGAACTAACGTTTTAACACTGATAAAGATACCTTTTATCAGTATTTTTTAGTGCTAATAAAGATAGATATTTATTAGTGAAAAAAATGATAAAATCCATCTTTATTAGTGTTAAAACATTATCGTTGATAAAAGGTATCTTTATTAGTGATTTTTTAGAAGTGTTGATAAAATTTTCCTAGATCTATTTAAAAACCCAAACTAGTCAAAACCAATCACAATATATGAAACTTTCCATGGAAGCCACCTACTTTCATTACTCATCCTCGTCAAAACCAATCTCGAATCTATGCTCAAATTGAGGTTTAAAATAATCCAATGATCGAATCCAAGGATCAAATGAATCAAGGATTGAACAAATCCAAGGCTTAAATTAATCAAATATTTTGTGGTATCTCTACGTTCTCTTGGAAAAAAAAGCTTTAATCCAAGGTATTCTATTTTTTATCCTCCTCCTCACTTTTTGATTTTTTTTGTTGATATATTTTTTCATTTTTTGTTAATTATTTATTTTTATTCATTATCAATCATTGATTTCCATTATATAATGAATTTGTAATTTAGGGGTTTTTATGATTTTGGGTTTGTATTAGCCTTTTGAGGACTTTTCTTGCTTCCTTATAGTGTATTAATACTTCCAAACACCAATTTTATTCATTCATGTAAATGGATCAATTCACTTTCCTTTAAACATGGAACCATGAATGCTTATATATTTTAAATCCATGATTTTATTTGAATTAAATTCTATTATAATTATACATCATGGGTTTATGGATTAATAAGTGTTTTTATTAATTTTTAATTAACATCAAAGGAGAATTTATTAAGTTTAATGGTTTTGACCTTACTTTAAGGGAAAAACACACACAAAGTGTTTGTTAAAAGGCCACCCATGGTACTTATAGAATAAATTGAAATGTACTTAATGTAATGATTTCATATGAACTACAATGAATTACCATTATTTTTTAATCAAGTATTTATATGATTTAGGTCGTGTTGAGATTTTATTCAAGATTTTTTTATGTTATAAAAGAAAAAGGAAGTATTCTTTCATTTCATTATTTTAAATGATTTATATGGGTTTCAAATGGAAAGTTTGATATCTTTTATCATATTTTAAAAGTCAGTAACATATGTTTGATATGTTTTCCCAATTATATTAATATTTTTTGTCATATACACCATTGAAGTTAATCCACTTTTTGATTCAGAATTGAAAAGTTTTTTGTTACTGTAATATGTATTGATCATGGGTCATTAATATCATTACATTTTTTATGTTATTATAAAGGTGGTTGTTCATTAAAGGATGTTTGAAGGTGTGAGCGGGTTTATGTTTTTTGAACTACTTAAATAATTATTTATATTTTATTGATATGTGTTTTATTGTACTGTTTTAATCCACATACATGTCATGAGATACCTTGGGTATCTTGGTGAATGATCTAGGGTTGTGTATTGGACAAGTTTATGATCACACTTTTCACTAAATTGTTCTTTTTAAGGGCTTTATCAAAATTTATCTATTAATTTTTACAGCAATATCCCTTGATATATATTTTAAAAATTTATCTTCATTTTTCATATATGATTTTATAAAAAAAATTATTATGGTGTCATTTTATTACAATTATCTCATATATCATGTAAAAATTTAATATGCCTATACATTACATTATACATTGAACTATAATATTTTTAAATTGTTTCTTCAATACCATAACTAATGGAAATATGTGGAATTGAAATATTACATAACATAAATTCCACTATTAAGTTTATGATTCATTTTTTCCATTTTGAAAGTCATTAAATAATTAAATTTTGACTCTAATTTTGAATGTGAAATGTTTGTTTATTTCCCATCATATAAATTACATGATTTTTAAGAGTAAATATTCATCCAAATTGGGATTGATAATCTCTCATGATATTATTTCAACTTGAATTAGTGCATACCTAATGTATTTAACACATTCACAATATAGTGAGACTAACATGAATAATAACCCCCACTATTTATTATTAATTTATTAAATAATAAAGTATCTATTATTAAAATTTTATTAATTTTAATCATGGAGGATAAATATTTATTCATCTCATTAATACTAGTCATGTGATTTTTTAAAATTAATATGTAATTGACATAGTTATACATAATAACATATTATTAATTTATAAACATTTAAAAGGAACACTAATCAAAAAAAAGCTAAAAATCCATTAGATAAAATAATAGAATCATACTTCTCATGTTGTTTAAGTGTTTATTTAAGACCATAAGTATATTTAACTAATTTATATACTATATTTTAAATCTATTATATAGAAAAATTGATATTATTCTATATAAATTTCATTATTTAAATTTCCATTTAAAAATATAGGTTTTACATCTGTTTAATAAACACACAAATGATTTATTGAATTTTAAGGAAATTATATCATCATTGCCATAATTTTAGATAAATGATTATAATTATCAAAAAAACTAATCCATTCCATTTTTTTGAAACATTTGATTACTAATCTAACTCTAAAAACATGAATTTTATCATTGGAATCATACATGCTTCTAAATAAACATTTACAACCAATATGATTTGAGTGTTTTAGAAAACTTGAAAAGATGTAAGTATTATTTATCATAATAGTATTGACTTCATCATTAAATAATTATTTCTTGAAAAAAAAACATATTTTTGAAGACAATTTTTCTTTATATAACTTATGACCATCATTTATGGTTATCACCCTATATAAAAACCTTATTTAATTTTTTTAGTTTCAGTTTTAGTTCCATTAGGATTAGGAACTCTGAAAAATGCTAAGCACCCCCATTATTTAAGATAAAAAGGTTTGGTTTCATCCCCATCAACTTCATCTCTCGAACAGTTATTATTTCATTTTTTTCTTGATACTTATCCCCCATCACTTCTATGTTTATTCAACTACTCTAAGTAGTAGTCATCAAAAATGATCACTATAACCTATTATGGGATGACTACTACTTCTATTATTTTAAGGAACATATGTGCATATCCATATGATATGTGGGTGATTCTCAATAAATCCAAAGAAATAACAATTATTCTAAAGATTAAGTTGATGAGGATAATAGTTTTCTATAAATTTCTACCTTTGATAAATTTATAGGATAACACCTACCATAGTGGATTAATAATTTTCCTAAATTCAATTAATCATATCCTTCAAAGCATACTGAAAATGTTTGAGAAGACATAGCCACCTATCCCTTCAAAGCATACTGAAAATGTTTGAGAAGCCAGAGCCACCTCGCATAATGGGAATTTCTTCATTCCCCTGTTCTTATTTGGTGCTTCACCTTTCCCTTGGTCATCTGAATACTGATTTTTATCTCGGTTACCCTTGAACAAATTTGATCTAGAAAATTCCTTCTATGTTTCGAAGGCACTTCATACAATTTCATAATATGATGAAAATGTTTGAGAATCCAATGCCCTTTGAACACTTGGCTTAAGAACTTCAAATAAATGATCAATCTTGTCTGTGGAGTCACGTATGTAATCTATGGTATACCTAGCTAGCCTTGTGAAGGTATCCTAATACTCTGCAACACTGTCTTCTTCACATTGGTTTAAGACAAGTAATTTCCTCTTCATTTAGGTTTGTTTCTCATGAGGGAAATATTTTTCGAAGAATATTTCCTTAATAGTCCTCCATTCCATATCTTCTATTTCTTCTTCCTCCGTTGTATTCTGAATCAAGGACCACCATTGATCAGCATCTCCCTTGAGACAATATACCACCAGTACTACCGTTTCATTTTGATTACATCTTAATTCCATGAATATATTTTCAAGGGACTTGATTCATTGCTCAGAAACCACTGGATTAGTAGACATGCTAAAATATGGGGGATTCTACCACATGAAATGATCCAACACAGATGTGGAATGGTTATTTGTTACAACCTGAGTAAGTTTACCCAATATGATCATGATCTGTTCTGCTCTAACATTGACTGTGTTGACTTTCTCAGTGGGGAGATCCTTAAATTTCCCATGAGTATTGATTCCCCTTCTTTTATTAGACGACATTTCTAAATAATGGCACACACTAGATTAGGGTATGAATCATAATGTATAATATTAACTTAACAAAATACTTAGCATAAATTTAGATCCTATGAATGGCTAATCACATAATCAGAAAAATGGTTTCTTTGAGGAATATTTTACATTTCAATACTTCATAATGGATTGTAAAGAAAATATGAATTATCCTATGTATATCCCCTGGGAGTGTTGTAACCAAGAGTGCAGCAAGGCCCATTGTCGTGTACCAGGATACCCCGGGTCAAGCCTGAAACTCTTTGTTGGAGCTTTCACTCCTTGGTACATCTGTTCTAGAGCCACCTATATCTGCTCGTATCCAGATAGGGATGTATTTTCAATAAATATTTACATAATATATTCCATACCAAAATACCAAGACATTCTTGTACGTTTATCCCCAAATACTACCTTTGGGTTTTGTTCCCTACTATATATTTCCTACTCTAGTTTCCAAGTTTTCCACTAAACTTCTTTTGATACCAATCGTAATGCCCTGACTCCTCTAGACTGGATCTAGTGCATTACTTGTTATATTTGCATGGTTAGAAGGAATGAAAATTCTTAAGGAACAATCATTTTAGTAGTCTTGAAGAAACTATATACATATATGTAACTCAAATTACATTGGAAAATGTTAAAAAATACAATACATAACAAAAACTAAAGACCGCATCCACTAGAACTCAATAAATGATCTCCTCTTCATAACCTGTTAAAAGTAAACAATGAAAGGGGTCATATCAAATGCTCAGTAAGGGATAAAAATAGTATAATCATGAATCAATAATAACTGAATTGTAAACAATTTGATATAATCTAAAAGGCATGGTGAACAAAAGAAAAGATCACCCCATTAATAAACTGAGAATGAAACTGCATCCATAGATTTTTGTCATAGTGAAAACCTCATGGATAGTAATAAATAATAACTAATAAGGATAATTCTTGCTAATTTTAAATCATGTATCTGTAATATGATACTATAATACTGTAAAAACGGTTTAGTTCTGTGGGTAAAAACCCGTCGGATTTTGGAAAACAAACTCGAAGGGAATGTCGCCAAACTGAATGTGTCATGAGACCTACTTATACATTGAGGGGTTGTAGTAGGACCCACCTACCTTTTCATCCAAATAATTATTTATACATATATTCAACATAATATCAGTATGACTTTAAATTATCCGTATAGAATAGAGGATACAGATTCATCAATATTTCCACAGTCAAAACAACATTCAAAATAAATATTGTATGTAAAGTGGTATATGGCTTAGACAATAATAATATCCATGAAATGAGAATATGGAAATTTAAATTGAATATAATTTAAATTGAAAATTTATCTCTAATGGGAAGTATTTACACCACATAATAAATATTAGGTGCAAAATACTAAACAAGTCATAATGAAGTGAAAATTGAGACAAAGCTCGTTACCACGTTGAAATCAATTGAGTCGTCTGACCAAAAGTTAATAACCACAAAATTAATCACAAGATACCATGAATATAAAGAGAATAATGATAATATATATCAAATGTAATTACACCTATAACACATATAAGAAATAATAGGCGAATAATGGAAATCCCACAGAATTGAATGTGAGATGAGAAAACCCCTTACAAACATTTCGGCATGGTAACGAGTGTTATTGTGATGGCTTAATGAGAGGTAAAGGGGTATCCCATTATTTATATGTCACAAGGGAAGTATGGGGGAGGTGTGATGATATACCCCATTATTAGTAATTAAAAATAAAAGATCACAACATAGGGGAGATTCTTGAACAAAAGTGAGAGAGAGGATCTCTTACCATATGCTCGAAGGTGTTTTTGATTGTTCTTAATGACATGAATAATCAAATTTATCTTCATTGATTAATAATTAAATAACCTAATAAACATGTAATTGATATTTTATGGCCTTATTAGGTTCATTAATGTCCTTTTTGATGGTTTAATAGATTCAATATTCTCATTTTCGTGATGCAAGAGTAATTCAACAACTTGTTATCTGTATTCTTGATTTTGAGAGGAACTAGTTGAAACCTGTTCTTGGGAAAGCTTTTGATTACAAACAAATCCCATTGACTGTGGCCGGCTATGGGAAATAACATTGCATGAGACCATTTTCGGCGGGCTTTGCTGACTGGAGAGCACCATGAAATGCAGTGCTCCATGAACACCCCATCCTCTGACATGAATACCAGATGGGGCATTGGCAATTAACTGACGCAATACTCTTATTGCGCCAAGGCATGAACGTTGAAGGGCTCTCTGTTGTTTTTCAGCCTTCAGATATCAAGAGACTGATAGAGATGCCAAATCAATCTGACGTTGTAACCCTTATATTATCTTAATATGATTTTCATATTCATCATAAGATAATACTTTCTTTTTAAACTGACAAAGAGTTTTCCATATGTTGAGACGAATATCATGAATTTCTTCTTCCGTCAACATTTCTGGAATGTCATACTGAGAGTCAGCCAGAGGCCAAAACATGATTGGCACTTCACCTTTTGCCAGTTTTTTTCTCATGTTCAGCATTTCGTCTTTATCATTTGATGAAGATTATTCTACCTGATTTGACCAGAGTTGTTGTTTCCTTGTTTCTTCATTCTATTCAACAGGATTGGTAGAAAAATCATTGATCAAACTTGAATATGCATGACATAGGTGTGGTTTAGAGAATGACCTACACCCTGGGCTATCTTCTGATTGAGAAAGTATTTCACCTGCTAGCGATGAAGGTTCAGACATGACTGGTTTCTCATTTACAAGTGCCTCAAGATAAGAGGGCTTTCTCGGCACTAAATTGTCCACTGGAGCATTTTCCGGGCAATGTGCATCACTTCTGCGGAGAGGACTTTTGCAGCGAAATTCATCATCATGGGGAGGACCACCATAATGGGTTACAGAAAAAGATGATATCTCTTGCTCCTTGGTCTTCTAATCACACAGAGGGTTCCAGTGGCTCTCATCTGAAGATGAAACTTTGAGATCGACCGAATTTTCCTGAAGCAAGCCTTCATGAGGAAGTGTCCATTGAAGACCTTCGGAATTAATGTTCCCACTATTGGGAAATGGGGGAGTAGAATCTTGAATTTCAATAGATAATTGTCTAAGGGCTTCAAGAAATCCAGAATCAAGCAAGGCCTTGTCATAGATTGGCTCTTGATCTCCTGACTGTGCTGGGTGGGTCTTTTTCTTAGATGCCTTATTAGTCACCTTGGAAACCACTTGTTAACGAAAGTGGCTGTTCTGACCAGGTGTATATGCCTGATCAGGAAAGATGGTCAGGTTAGGCTGATGATCTTCACTCAAATTAGGTGTATGTGCCTGACTTTGTTGTCCGTATGATATGGGGAAATATGCCCCACAACCCTCTTGGACTGGAACAGATGTGTCTCTCTATTCCGGAGTGAATTGTTGATGTGTCACTCCACTGGTAGGGATAGATTTATGTTTATTTCCCTGAGATTCCGCTGAAGTTGTTATAATATCCTGGCAGGCATCTAGAATATGAGCAGGGATTTGCTTCTGCTCTTTCACCATTGATAGAATATGCTTTGTGACTTCAGCTGCCGGAACGGGAATACACGTCCATTCCGGGTTTGGAGTAGGTGTATGTGCCTGCTCCTGTCCTCCTTGTCCTGTCAGTGAATCCTGATAGTACTCAAGTGTGAGGGAAGAGAGTTGAGTCTGCCTCCTATTTGTTATCGGGGCTTTCCGACTAACTTCTCCGAATGCTACCAAGTAAGACTGTTGGTAGGATTGATTAGTACTAGCAGGTGTATGTGCCTGCTGATTACACTTCGCCGAACGTAGTTGAAAAGATCCATCATATGTAGTCAGACGAGCCTGCTGACTAGATGATGATGTATAAACAGGTGTATGTTCCTGCCTATAGTACTCCACCGGAATTGCCTGGCGGGATTGGCGTGATGCTGCCAAACAAGTCTGCTGGACATCGGAATTAAAACGGGCAGGTGTGTGTGTCTTCTCATTTATTGCCACCAATTTAGGTTGGTGAACTTCTCCAGAGATGGCAGAGATGAGAACCTGCCCACTGTTAACCGGACTTCACCTCTGGCGATTCGTCTTGCCTACTCGGGTTCGAGGAACCTGAGCCGAACGCCTGGAGTCGGTACCCTCATCTTGTTGAGGGCGCACTTCCACACGATTCTGGCGGCGATTGTTGGTGGGAGCCCTCAGTAAGGACTCCTGTCTATTTGAATTAAGGCCCTGAGGGACCTGCTCATTCACCTCCCCAGAATAAGGGAGCGAATGGTGATTGCGTTCCGAGGATAACGACCCGAAATGGTTGGAGACGGTAGTCAGCCCCGCCTTCTTCTTGATCACTGGTCGTCGTTGTCTGGATGACCGATGTGAGTTGTTTACTTAGAGGGCTTGTCGGGCAGCCTCTAGAGTAGGGATGGTACCGTGTTTACGGTACTCCTTAACCAGCACGTTTGATACCCAGCGTTGAAGACGCTGAGTAGGTGATATCATCCTTAGAGCGGACGACGATCCAGCAGGAGTAGCAGCAGTGGCATTTGTAGCAGCAGTATTCACAGGTGTGAAATTGAGAGCATCCATTCTAGAAATGCATATGATCTTGGAAAAGAGTTCCTGTTTTGATATAACATACGTAATCAAGATAAATTCATCCACTACATCTTTTGGATGAGCACATATGTTAATGATTGTTTTTTGTTGGACCTCTTATTGAGTTTTAAATAGGGGCCTAACAAAATAGGTAAAACATCATTTTAACTTGGTCAAGGATTCACGTCGGGTTCACCATTTTTGTCTCCCTCGTATTTCGGGGATGTTCAAACATTCTGATCGGTATCTAACGGGTTTGTTCTTAGAACCGGAAACATCCAATGATTCCACATCCATTCGTACCTACTTTCCAAAGGTAGGTGCTCATTAGTTTATGGACTGAAGAGGTTTAGGAATTTTCATTGGTCGAGAGGATGGGAGGTCGGACTCATCACACCTTTTTTAGGGGAATTATTCTCTACTCCGGGACTCTCTTTATAGATTTAAGTTATGTTCGTGAATACTTATTACATTACCAAATATAAAATGAGTTTTCCTTTAGATCTGACAATCAATGATCGATATGTAGGAAATTTAGAGAATCTTTTATATGTATTCGAGGTTCTTCATCGATAGAGAATCATCTGTATTTATTAGAGATTCATGGTCAATGGTACCCTTTGACACATTTATATAGAAGTCTCATGGTCATTATGATGACCATGCTGGTTTTAAAGCCACTCAGTGGGGCACTTTAAGTTTATTGTCCTTCATAAGAACATGGATTATTTCAGAGTTGGGATCGAACTCGTAGATGGGCTACCTACGTATCCTTTGTTTAGAAAAGGAATCAGAACCCACATAGTTCGAGTAAGGGAGTATGATGTTTATGATTGATGGCTCAAAGAAGAATGTCATAATCACTTTTACACTCTAAGCTCACGTGAGTCATGTTCGGTGTGAGAAACAAGAGTTATTGGTAAAAATTAGACAATTGTTCTATGAAAGATGCAATAATAAGAAATAATGTGGGGCTTATGTATGTATGACTGCCCAGATAAATGAATGTTAGGATTTACATTAGGGAAGAAATCCAGGACCAGGTTCCATAAAGGTATATGTGCTTCATGGAGATTTTGAATACACTAACTTGGGGCTTACTCCTAAAAAGGAGGCCCAAATTAAGAAAGGACTTATGATTGGGTTTTACTCATGAAATGGAATCCCAGATCAAAGGTAAATTTGGACTGGTTAAGAAGAATTAAGACTAGGGCTTACTCCTGAAGATGATTCCCATATTTTTGACTGGGGCTTACTCCTGAAGAGGACGCCCATATTTGTGACTAGGGCTTACTCCTAAGAAGGATGCCCAGATTAGAGGATTTGGACTGGGTATTACTCCTGAAAAGGAGGCCCAGGTTAAAGGAATTAAGGTTTGGGTCTTACTCCTAAGGAGGATGCCCATAATTTGGGGAATTTATGACTGGGGCTTACTCCTGAAAAGGAGGCCCGAGTTAGGGGATCTGGGGCTTACTCCTAAGGAGGATGCCCATAATTTGGGGACTTTGGGCTTACTCCTAAAGAGGATGCCCATATTTGGGACTGGGGATTACTCTTGAAAAGGAAGCCCAGGTTAAGAGAATTATGGTTGGGACTTACTCCTAAGGAGGATGCTCAGATTTGAGAATTATGACTGGGGCTTATTCCTGAAAAGGAGGCCCAGGTTAAGGGGTTCTCTCATCTTAAAGGATGAGGTTGAATGAATGAAATCTCAATTTTTTAGTGACATAATGATGTGTAAATCACTAGGTTTTGATAGATATTCCATAGAGTTCCTTTCAGATAAGGAATCCAAATCAAGAAATCAATCCATAAATGGCTTTTAAGAGTGTCTTGAAGATTGAATCTTGAATAAGAGAGTTGGAATGGCTTAAGAGGGGTGAAATGGGAAATAAGGGCACCCAAAAAGGAAGGGGTGCGCAAGTCCTGGTAGGCGCGCAGGTACTGCGTGGGTGTGCAAGTCCTGGTCGCGCAGGTATACCTGCGCGACACATGGGTACTTGCACGATGGTTAACCAGCAGGGTAATACTTGAGCGACTCTTGATTAAAGCCTTTAGAATCCTCTTGAGGTTCTTCCAGAAGAGGGGCACGCAAGTTCTATTGAAGGAGTAAGGTGGCCCGCAAGTGTGGCCTTGTCCCTTAAGGGTTGGCCACTCAGGCGTGCAAGTGTTGATGAGTTTCAACACTTAGGTCTTCCTCCCCCTATTTAGATCTTCTGTTCTAGGTAAGAAATTATCTTAGAAGTGTTTCGGAAGCATTGAGAAGAGACTAGGGCGCCAAGAGCTCAAATCTGAGTTTCTGGAAAAAAAATCCTCCTCAGTCGGGGGGCCCACAGGGTCTATTTATAGGCAGGAGAAGACCCCGGGCGGTTATCACTTAGGACGCGCAAGTCACTTGCGTGACGAATGATGGTCACGCAAGTGGACTTGCGCGATTATGAGGGAACTTGCGTGACTTATGGGAAATCTTTTCCTTGTTCATCCCTTTTTATATTTTTTATATTTTCTTCAAAGGATGAATCAATTTGTGCTAAGTCATTTCCCTTTACATTCCTTTGGACTCTGTGACGAAAAGGAGCGTCAACAATGACTCAAATTCTATGTTTCTATTTTAACATTACATTTTAGTAAAAAACAAAACTGATATACTCAAAACTGAGAAAACACATTCATATTGTTTTAATACTTTAGAAAAATGATCCATAAATCATTTGGTACATGTATGAATCATCCAAACCTTAATCATATGCATGGTACGATCGATATGAATCCAATTGCGTCTTTTTATTTAGAATTAACATAAATTTTAGTAAAAAATCCAACTAACATTCTCAAAACAGAGAAAAATAATTCCAATTGTTTTAATACTTTATTAAAATGATCCATAATTCATTTCTGACATGTATTAATTATCTTCACCTCAATGAGATACACGATGTGCTTGATATGACTCAAGGTGTCCATTATCAGTTTAAAATTGACATTTTAGTTCAAAAAGTGACAGTCCCTAAAAACTCAAAAGATGCACTAAAAATTTCCTCATAATATTGGAAAATTTTCATAGGTCAATTTTGACATGTAATAATTGTCCTCACATAAAATGAAAATGTTATGTGACTAGTATGACTCAAGGTGTGTGTTTCTATTTTAAATGACATTTTATTAAAAAAACATAAGTGACATACTCAAAACAAATAAAATGCATTTATATTGTTTTGATATATTAATAAAATTATATAAAAGTCATTTGAGATGCGTATAAATCATTGGAACTTCAATCTGACTCATGGTGTGACCAATATGACCCCATGTGAGTCTTTTTATTTAAAATTGATATTAATTTTAATAAAAAAGAAAACTATAATAATGAAAATTGAGAAAACTTATTTGAATTTCTTTAATACATTAGTAAATTGATATATAATTTATTTTTTTATATATAGGAATAATCCTCACATTAACCTAATACATGATTTTCCAAGTATGACTCAAAGTGCCCGTTATCAGTTCAAAATTAACAATTTAGTTCAAAAAGAATGACTCATTGAAAACTGAGAAAACACACTCAGATTACTTTGATAATTTAGTAAAAATACTCATAAGTAATTTTTATATGTATAAATTAGACTCACTTCAATCTGATACACAATATGCCTAATATGACTCAATGTGTCTCTCATTAGTTTAAAATTGACATTTTAGTTCAAAAAGTGTCACTTACTGAAAACTGAAAAAACACTCTCATATTTTCTTGATAATTTATTAAAATTATTTATAAATCATTTTTTATTTGTAAGAATCTATTTAATGTCAAACCTACACAATATATGGTTGTTATGACTAAAAGTGCTTGTGTCCATTTTAAAATGACATTTTAGTAAAAAAACGAGGCATACTCAAAATCAAGAAAACATATTTTTATTATTTTGATACATTATAGAAATGACTAATAAGTCATTTTTAGGTGTAGGAATCACCTTCACCACAATATGATCTATAGTTTTATAGGTATGACTCAAGGTACATCTTTTTATTTAAAATTGACATTATTTTTAGTAAAAATGACAACTGAGATACTCAAAACTGAGAAAAACCATTTGGATTAATTAGATGCAATATAAAAATGACTATTAAGTCATTTTTGATTTTTATAAATCATCTACACCTCAATCTGATACATGATATACCCGGTGTGACTCAAATTGTCTATTATTAGTTTAAAATTGAAATTTTAGTTCAATACGTGTCACTCTATAAAAACCAAGAAAACATGGTAATCTTATCTTGATAGTTTAGGAAAAAGACTCATAAGTTATTTTTGATGTGCATAAATTTGTCTCACATCAAACTAATGCACACTGTGACCAATATGACTCAAAGTGTTTATTTCTAGTTTAAAATCAAATTGTTGTAAAAAGAACGAGTGGAATTCTCAAAACTAATCAAGTGCATTCATATTATTTTGATACTTTAGTAAAATGATATATAAGTTAGTTTGAATGTTTATAAAATAGTTTCACCTCAATCTGATGCACAGTGTAATTGGAATGAATCCAAGTGTGTATTTTCATATAAAATTGACATTAATTATAGTAAAAAAGACAACTGACAATCTCAAAAATAAGAAAACACATTTAAAGTGTTTTGATATTTTAGTAAAATTATACATAAATCATTTCGGATTTTTATTAATCATATTCACCTTAATATGATACACAATGCACACAAAATGACTCAAAATTTTTGTTATCTGTTTAGAATTAACATTTTAGTTCAAAATGTGTTACTCACTAAAAACCAAGAAAACACACTCAAATTATCTTCATAAAATATGATAATAATTTATAATTAATTTTTTATTTTTATGATTTATTCTTATGTCAACCCAAAAAACCAAGAGACCAGTATGACTCAAAGTACTTGTTTCCATTTTAAAATGACATTTCAGTAAAAAAACACAAATAACATAGACAAAACTGAGAAAACACATTAATAATATTTTAATACTTTATGAAAATGATCCATAAGTCATTTTGGATGTGTAATAATCATACACACCTCAATATGATGCACAATGTGGCTATTATGACTCCAAGTGTGTCTTTTCAATATATAAGTGTCGTTTTAGTTTAAAATGTGCATCACATCATCAAAACCATGAAAATGATCCTTGACTGTTTTCTCGTCATTGTATCCACTATTACTTAATTAATTTCCTTATTATTTTTGTCTCATACTTATTTAGTTAATTTTCACAAAGAAAATTCTTGAAGATGAACAAGAAATAGTGTGACGTGTAAGAATAAAATGCAACTCAATATGATACACAATGTTCCTAGTATGACACAATGTTTACTTTAAAATACACACTTTCTATTTAATTTTTTTTATATTATTACTAACATGAGAGTTTTTTTTACACAGGTGTGTTATTTTTATCGATCATGGGTGATTCTTTTGGAAATATCATGATTCGGGGTCAGGGGTAAAAGACAAAGGAACATTGATGTTTTTAATATATGTGATAATTTTTAGTTACTCATATAATTGTATAAATTGATGTTTTAAATGTACATAGTATAGTGTTTTTCTTTTATTAATGTTATAAATTTAATTTCATTTAAATTATATATTTTCTAATTATTTTTCTATTTTCTAATGTTGTTTCTGGTGCTGCAGTGTGTTGTTACAACACATTACAGTATTCCCCTTTATCAATGATACTAAAAGCATTAATAAAAGATTCCAATATCAATGTATAAATTAGCACTGATTAAGGGGCCCTTTATCAGTTCTGAATAGAAGCAGTTGTAAAATCCAAGGTCTTTTAATCATGCTTCAATAGTCAGTGATTTTTTAACGCTAATAAAGGCCAATTCTAGCACTCTTAAAGGCTTGTTTTATAGTAGTGATTCAAAAAATTCTTTAAAACTTTTTAATAATTTCAAGTAGTATAAAATGGACTTAAACAATTATTTATAAATTTAAAAGGAAATTTTCAATAGCATCAAATGAATATGGACATTGAAAAACGGAGATTCCAGACTAATAAGAAAATATAGGGTCATTTTCCTTATAACTGGTAAATATTGATCTCTGGGGGAAAATTAAATAAGGACGATAAATTTAAAACCATAATAATGATTTATATTTATTTTATAGATAAAATTACACAAATTCCCCAAATGTATTATCTTACAAAGTAATCTTGATTTAAAAATGATACTAGTGATGAAAACCTCATAGTATGGGTAATATGATAATCAATGGATATTTAGAGGGAGATCATGAAATGAATATTAAAATCACATAAAATGGAATATATTTCATAATTTAAAGTAATATGTTAGTGAACACACCATACAACAGAAATAATGGTGTGTAATATCAAACATTTCTAATGAAATTAAATTTGAGACAAAGAACCCATTACAACATTAGAAACATTCGAGTCAAATTCCATAGAACAAAATGATTTAAATTGAAAATTTGAATACCATGAATAATGATAGGATCGTTATACAAAATATTAATGTTTAATTAGAAACATAATTAAAAATAAATATGGTTGACAAAAATAAATGTATCTCAAGAGGTGAAACTTTTTGACAAGAAACACATTCCTTGTTCATCATTCATTATGTGTATACACATAAACTCCAAAATAATCAAATTATGTTTTTTAGATACCATGTTATTAACCTTATTCATATATATTAAATTTAATATGTACCATATATTATCATGTCCTATTTATTCATTATACATTTTTTATGTTTAGATGAAAATTGAATTGGTGTTAGCCTATTTTGGTAATTTTAGCGATAGATGATGATATTTTAACAATAAGTTAAATAGAAAATATAAACTTTCAAAAACCATAAACCAATCATATTTTTATTATTAACTTATAATAAAATTATTTTTTAAGTTCTCGTAGTCAACCATGATAGTGTTTTATAGCATTGTTCAAGTTGGTGGTTAAACAAACCCAAAACAGGAACACACTATATATCGATGAGTGGGTATGGTTAACAAAGTTAATAATAATTTTAATTGAATAAAATTATATTAATTATTTTTTTTTAATTTTTTTAAAATCATATTTTAAGTGATTTTTATAACAAAAAATGTTACATAGTGGAAGCGGTAGTATCCATAATGCATTATTAACATTCCTTTGTTTTTATAAGTGGATGGAAAGGAATAAATAATGGTTTTCCATTAATATAATAACACTTTAGTATAATAATGATATTTAGGTCATTATATTACTATGGTTAGGGTGGTTTTGGAAGATTGAGATTAATAAGAAAAAGGTAATTAGTAAGTAATACTCACTTTGGTACCTTGAACTTTCCCTTGAAATTAGCCTTGGAAGAGAAAGTAATAGGCTAAATAATTGTGACTATAGGATTATTAAATTGATATAGGATTCTAGAAGCATAAAAAATTTAGTACTTTGGGAATTAATTCGAGAAAATGGGAGTGTCATGAAGGGGTGGAAGTGTTCCCATTCATTAGTGAATAGAAGGTCACTTTTGTGAACACCAACTATTTTTCATTAATGGAATGATATTATTCATGGGTCATATGATACAAAAGTGATAAAAATTGAGTATGGGGTTGTATAAGGTCAAGAAATCCTGCACAACCCAATTTAAAAAATGTTTACAATGTGTTTCAATCATTTTAACACTTTCTTCTTGTATTTTACCATTTTGGTTCTTACCATGATAATAAGTTTATAACCTAGTAGTTTATATTATATTAAAAATATAAGGTATCCCTTATAACAAAATTTTTATATAAAATATAAGGAAACACTTATATATGGTATATTTTTATATTCTATGTCGTCTAAATAAATTTTTAGATAATATAAAATTAAATTTTAATTTAAAACATAAAATATATATATATATATATATATATATATAATGTTTTTTAAAAAAATTATTCACAATTAAGTGTTATTAATTTTATATAACATTAATTACAAATGAAATGAGTGATAAAATATCTGTATACATTTAATAACATTGTATCAAATTAATTATATAAAATATATCATTTCAATTTATTATATTAAAATTACACAAAATTTATAAAACAATTCTTTGAAAATAATAATTTTATCATTCTAGTGTTCATTAACTTTAATCCAAGAAATTATACTTTTATACCAAAAAATTAAAATTAACTTATTGCATAATATGGAAATTTGTATCCAAATTTTTAAAATAACTTTATCAAATAAAATTTCTTAAAGTAAAGTGTGTTTTTATAATTAAATATTATGTGTGGTATAAATTTATCAATGTCATTGAATTTAATATAATAAATTGGTTTAATGTAAAAACAAAAAAGTTATGTGGATTTCAAAGCAAGTGAAACTAAATATCACCATTAATATTTTTAAATTAAAAGTCAATACTGAAAAACAAATAGAATGAAATTTTACTTATGTTTTAAAATATTGGATGTCAGTTTTATAACATTGATATATTATTTTAAAGTACATATTTTTACTCATTTTATAAATATTTAATATCTTAAAAGGTCTTATAAATTTTTTGGACTTGCTCTAATATTGATAAAGTCATAAATTTCATATAAATTTAAAAATAATTGAATATTGACGTACAAGTTTATAAATATAAATATTTCCTATTATAATAATATTTTAAATGTATTTAATTTAATTTATTATCATAAAATACAATTCATGTTTTTGAAATGGTTTTTTGAAAAGCTTACTTTTAAAATATTAATCAAATAAAAATAATAATATGTCATTATCTTAATTGATTATCATATTTTTATATACCATGATTATATTCTTTATGCATATATAATATATTATGGTTCATTTTAGTGATGTGTTTTTTTATTTTGGTGTTGCATATGATTCAAGTTATTCAATATAGTATTAATTTTAAGGGTCCAAAATTTCAATTCATTGCATTCTACCCCACTTAAATAAATTGTGTATTTGTAATTTCAATTGTTACTCCTTGATGAATGTAAGTGAGGTTATTCTTAACATATTCATCATCTAGGATATTACTTATAATATTATATCAACCTTAATCTCTTTGGTTGTGTCAAGTTATTTATCTTTACTCAAATAATATTAATAATTTATATAATCATATAATTAAGTATGTATATACCCTAATAATATATTTTCTACAAAATTCCTTTACCAAAAAAATTTGAATCTATAAGACATTAAACTATAGAGAAGTAATATATTTCTCCAAAAATCACTCTATTATAAATGTAGAGTGTATTAGACACTAGTTCATAAAGTCACACATTAGTCAATATATATCATAACCCCCAAAATAAGATAAAATTGATCAAAAATATCATTGGTCACATTTTCATTAAATCAATAATCAATCCCAAGGCTGTCAATAATATCGTGCACACTTATAACAAAATATAATATCATTTAATTTATTCAACCTCAAAAGTATATTAAACCTAATAGTTATCCACACATCAATAATTTTCTCTTAAATATTTTATTTTTATTATGATATCAACCTCACTACCTAAGGTAATACTAGGGAACTCACATTTTCCATCATAAAAATCATAAATTAAGATTCTTAACCATTTATGTGTGATCTATTATTTGAATTGAAGATATATCGGTTTCTAGATACATACCATTTTCAGCTTCATTTCCATGATCCTTTTTCAACCATATACTAAAACAAGAAAATTTATAATAATATCCAAAACTTGAATCTCGAAACATCAATTTGAAGTTTATATCCCCTATAAAACCTTCATATTTAATATATGATACTTTTAGTTCAATTCATGACTCTGTTTGTGCTATCCCTTTTCATCCATAGTCATTTTCTTATTAGTTTCTCTAACTTAATTAGTACACATCATGCAGAAATCCATCATAGTGTTTCATTTAAGATAATAGTCATTAATAATAGTATATCCATCAAAAGTGTCAAACTATGTGTGCGATTAGGATACTTTTTCATGCACCAGGTGATGATTGAGTTAATATCAAACACACCCATTTAGATTTATTATAAAAAATGGACGCTGCTAACATCATAGATACCCCGAAAAAATATTTTCATCGGTTCATATCCTGTCAAGTTCTACATGTTGCCCCACAGAAAAATGGTCTCCTCCATATATGACATCCTCATGATCGAATGGGTCATCAGACTAATGATTGTCCCCACAGGCCAACACATGTTCTTTTTAGTGTGATTTTTCCTCGGTTGATCACTCCCTATGAAACTTACTAGAAGGTCACCCATCAGGACCACTACTTTAGGCCAAGTATTCTTAACTGTGGAGTTCTAATCAGGTAGGCTTCTGAAACAAAAGGTGCACCTCGCTGGCATTAGTCATATCATTCAGTCCTTTGACCCCTTATCATTTTATGGTGTTACATTCACCCCCACTTTAGATCACAATGTTCTCATTGTGGACTCTACATCTCAACCTAGGAAGTAACACTACACTTAAGTTTAGGTTCCCCCTATAAACCCAATGTAACAACTGGGCTCCGTTGATAGCATATACACCTTTCCATAAAATGGTCAAGGGGTCCTTTCCCACCAAGTACGACCTGTTTTTCCACAGACATGTAGTCTCCTCCCTAGGTCCCACCCATGTGGACGAATGGTTCATAAAACTAATGAATGTGCCCATATGCCAACATATGTTCTCTTTCTTATTTTTTGACCTTTCACACACACACCTGGGGAAACTTCCCAGAAGGTCACCCAACCAAATCACTACTCCTGTCCAAGAAGACATAACTATAAAGTTCTAATAAAATAAACTTCCAAAAATAAAGATACACATTTTTGAAATGAGTCATATCATTTTTTCATTTAACCATTTATCATTATAGGGTGTTACAATTATTACCCCTAGGTACATATGTGTTCGAGCATGCATCTATTTATAGTATAAAGAAAATTATTTCATTGCTAAAAAAATCAAAAACACAAAGCTTCACCTAAATTCTAAGATTTTAACCGATACAAATAATTTTCCCTATTAATTTTATAGTTCTCTTATTATAATCCCTAAAATATTTAATATTATCTCAACAAACTTAAAGGGTTATGTATACTTTGGATATTATGATTAACCTTGACTTTTAAAACCTTAAATTTTCCTTAACTAACATCGTAACCTCTAAAGCTATCATAAATCTACTCGGATACCAACAATGAAGCCCCATGGATGTGGCCATGTAGATTACATGAAAAAAAAAATTCATTATAACACATTCCCAATACAATTATGGTTTAGAGTTTTAGAGAATTATGATGAATTAACAACAACAAAATTCCCATTTATTTTTCAACTAATATGCATTTTTTACTATATAAGAAATTTTCTAATCCATAAAAATTCATTAACACCTCTCATAAACTCCTTACACAAGATACTATTATAGACACATCATACATATTAATTTTCATCATAACCTAGGGAAATGGAAACATAATAATGGGATGATCTCAGATCCTTAGTAATGTTAAACATAAGTTATGGTAATCAAATATCATAAATGAGATTAAGATAATCATATGGATAAAATAAATATATAAAAGAAATTAATTACCAATAAATCTTAGACCATAAAACATAACTCATAAAATACAATATGGCATAAAATGACAAATGAATCAGGAGAGTGTGGGAACATGAGTCAATAAACATGATCCATTAGATCATAGAATATTCATAGGAATAATCCTAAAAATTGAGGAAAATATAAGCGTAGGGTATCATCATATTGTGATAATAGCCAAGAAGGCACATGCTTTAGTTTGTGAGAATATATAAGAAGGCTCACCCATTTATTTGTGAGCATATCCAAGAAGTATCAACCTTTTTTAATCATATCCAAGAAAGATAAACATTTAGTTTTTGAGCATATATAAATAAGAACACTTTTTAATTTTTGATCATATCCAAGAAATCTCTCCCTTTAGTTTGTGATAATATCTGAGAAGGTAAATGCTACATTATCTTATGATATATAAAAAATTAAAAAATTAATTCAAGGAAGATATAGGATCCCACCCATCAATCATATATTCATATATTTTCCATAAGAAATCAATCATTCATCATATAACAAAGAAACCATGGAAAGAAAATGGGTTTCATTTATCACATCATAAAGAAACCATGGAATGAATATTGGTTTCATTCATCACATAAAAATCAACTCATGGAATAAAATTGGTTTCATGTACTTTTAAATGGATTCATATAAGGAAATCATCCACATGACAAACCCATGGAAAATAAATCGGAATTCATAAGAATTAAGTATGTTTTTAGGTAAATATCATTAAATAAAAAATAAACCATAAGGTATTTACAATAAATTGATAAATAGGACCTGATTAATTTAATAATTTCCCCCAATTGATTGATGTATGGAATCTAAGATAACACTATTAAATCAAAGGAATAAAAAATAAGGTATTCAAAAAGGAAATTAATTGTCAAAAAAGTAATATTTATTCATAGTGTATGGTTAGGAATTAATAATGTACTGATAGATTATTTATTTTATATAAAATGACATTACATAATCAATATAGAGAAATAATTTAGGTGGTAAAATTTTAATAATTTTTTCATCAAGTATATGTTATGATAAAACACCATTATTTAGTTGAAAACACTTTTGAGTTTTAAAATGTATCTTTTAAAATAAAAAATGTCCTTAATCTTTTGAAAGTATTTTAAATTCAATTTTGTATAAAACTAGGTGAAAATTATTTATTTTAAAAAACAAGAAAACATAGAGATAAATTTTCATATAAAATTAAAAATGTGGAATAATGATTTGTTTAGCAAGGAAATGGTAAAAAAATATTTCTTCACACCTTGATGCAAACAACCCATATAGAAAAACTTTATTTAAAACTTTCAAAAAAATTCAAGTAGTATAAAATAACATTAATTAATTATTCAGAAATAGATAAGGGAATTCACAATAGTATTAATTTAATATATACATGGATAAGGGGAGGTTCCTAGAAGAAAAGAAAATATAGGGTCATTTTCCCTACAATTTGAAGATAATGTGGCAAAGGGGTACATTAAATATTGATAAGGCAAGTAAAACAAAAATAATAACCAAGGATAATAAAATGAGAGGGGTTTTAAAGAGATAAGTATTCAAATTATCTATATTGATTATATTTAAAAAGGAATCTCTATTTTAAAATGAGTTTGGTGAAGAAACCCTCAGGGTATGGGTAATGTGAGAATTAAAGGAGATTGGGATAAAGATGATGAAATGGAAATTAAAATCTAAAAAAATGGGAGATAATTCCTCATTTAAAGAAAGAGGGTACTAAATACACCATATAAGAGAAATAATTGTTTTTCATATTCAATATGTCCCATGAAATTAAATTTGAGACAAATAACCCCTTAAAAACATAGAAACATTTGATTCAAAACTGCTTCAAAGATATGATTTCAAATAAAAAAACTAAAAAACAAAAATAATGATAGGATTGTGATAAAAAATATTAAATGGGAATTAGAGACAACATTTAAAAAACAACATGGTGTATAATAAAAAATATGTCCCAAGGGGTGAAATTATTTGACAACAAAACCTTTACCATGTTTTTAATTCATTCAATTAATTTAATTTACATCTTGAATAATAAAATTAAGTTTATTATATACCTTTTTAGGAATATTATTCATATATATTTCATTTAATATAGATAATTTATTCTAATATTCTATTTCTTTATTGTGTAGTTTTTGCTTATGTTTACATGAAAATTGAATCAGTGTTAGCTTATTTAAATAGTTATAGTGATCGAATATGATATTTTTAAAATAATTAAATACATAATATAAACTTTAGGTAACCATAAAATAATATTTATTTTCTTATTAACATATTAAACTAGTATTATTTAAGTTCCCACAGTCATCCTTGACAGAGTTCTATAAAATTGTTCAAGTAGTTGTTTCAACCAACACCAAAAAAATAACACACTTTATATCGACTGGTGAGTATGGTTTACGAAGTTTAAAATAATTATAAAACAATTATAATGATGTTTTATATGATTTATTTTATTTTTATGAATCATATTTGAAGCAGCCTATATAAATATATAAAATCATAATAAAAAACTAAAAACATTACCATATAGAGGCAATAGTTCGCACAATGCATGTTTAACATACTTTTGTTTTTATAAGAGGATGGAAATTAACAAATAATGGTTTTACATTAATATAATAACACTTATATACAATAATTATATTGATTTTACTATATTACTTTGGTTAGTTTTAGATTGAATGAGAAATAATAGAGTGTGGTGTGGGATAAGGTCAAGAAATCCTCCATCACCCAATTTCACATATGTTTTAAAAATGTTTCTATCCTTTCAACATGTTTTTTTTTATATTTTACCATTTTGTTTTTAACTTGATAACAAGTTTTTTCCCTATAAATTTATATTTCATAAAAAATATATAGTTATACATATAACCAAATTTTATTTTTATAAACATAAATTTATTCTTAGTATAGTAAAATTATATATATATATATATATTATAAAATTATCTTTCAAACTAAAACATTTAAAATATGGATGAACTATTTAAAAAAATTGTTTTCACCATTATGTGTTTTTAATGATATATAAAATTAATTAGTAATAGAATGAGTGTAAAAATATTTGTATATATGTTAAAAAATCATATCATAAAATTATGAAAAATATATCATTTTAATTTATTATATAAATAATACACAACACTAGTAAAAAAATTCTTTGAAAATATAAGTCTTATCATTATCATGGTAATTAACTTTAATACTATTATTCTTACTTTTATACCTAAAAATGAAATTATACTTATTGATAATATAATGAAAAATTATCTGAAATATAGAATGAATTTTATCAAAAAAAATCTAACTGCTGTAAAATTTAATTTTAATATTAACACACATATTGAATAAAAACTTCTTTCTATAAAAGTGTGCTTTTAAGCTTATAATTTATGTGTAGTATAAATTTATCAATGTCATTGAATTTCATGAAATAAATTGGTTTAATATAAATAAAATAAGATTTATATGGACTCTAAATCAATTAAAAATTGAATATCACCGCTAAAATTTAAATTAAAAGAAAATACAAAAATCAATTTTTAAATTTTAAGGAAATGTTACATATTATATAAAATGTTGAAAATAAGTTTTATAGGTTCAATGTTTTTAGGAAATACTGGAAGTCATAGTGTTTGAATGTTTTTTATGTGAATAAAATAAATAAAAGAAGAATAAGAATAAGATGAACATGAAACATAATGATTTAAGTGATTTGGGAAAAATCCATAATTCCAAAGAGATAGAAAATATAACATTCTTGGTTTTTAAAAGGAAACAATATTCTCAATAGTGTGCATGATACACCACATCAATCTTAAGATAACAACTTTATAATATTTAAATGTTAATATTAAAACCTAGTCTTTAGAATGATGAAAATAAATAATATAAACTCAATTAGGAAAATATGGTTTACAGACATATATATAGTTAAATCTATTATGAACAATTAATTATAAATTAATGTAAACCCCTTTTTAAAATAAAAGGGAATATTTTTCTAAAAAACAATTTAAATGTTCACAAGTGTGTTTTATAAATAAAAAAATGAATCTTTATAAATTAAATTAATGAAATATATATTTAATATATTCAATTTAATTTTTAAAATTCATCTTATGTGTTTTCTAGATATTATATAAGAACAAATCCAATTTTATAAATAAAAGAAATATTTTTCAAAAAATGCATTGTTGCTGACTTTTGATGGCAACCCTATATTAAATATAGTATTAGTCAATTTTATAATTTCTATTTTACAAAATAGTATTATTATTTTTAATTGGTACATCACAATTTACTTTGGTTATATTTTTGGAATTTTATGATAAGATTCATTTTTGATGAATAGTGAAAAATTAATGCATTTTAATTAAAAACTATTTTTTAATCCAATTTATTTACAGTGTTAAATAATATTTTTGGATATTTTAAATTATAATTAGATAATTTTTTTACCATTTAATCCAATATTGGTCATTAGAATCAATTTCACAATGAAATTGGATAAAGAAAACTATGTGAACTTTTAAACGTTTTACTTTAAAAACTCATTTTGTTATTCTGTAAATGGGATTTATTTTTAATTTATTTATTACAATTATGTGTTTTGAATTTGGAAAAATGGATTACATATTTAGAATAATAGGGTCCAAATTATTTAAATATGTCTATTTTTTAGACATTATGAATAGTAACTTTAGTAATAAATTTTATTACCACGGTTAAGGGTAAATTTCGTCGTTAAAGGTAAAAATTATGTTATAAAAATAAAACAATTCGCCTAAAAATTTTATTAATTTAATTTTATGAGTTTTTTTATTACCAATATAATCCTTGGGTCGATTTTAGGACAACTTGCAGCCACATGCATGACTTCAATGCATTTATAATATTAGATTAAATGAAAATTCAAGTAAAGTATTTTTAATATTTAGTCTTACAAGGTATATCATCAAATATAAATAGTATTTAGAAATCAAAAATTATTACCGACATCGTGGTAATTAATTTTAAATTTTTATGAAAATAATAATTAAATAAGATGGTGACATAATGATGATGTGGTAATTGCTTCATTAATGGAAGAATCAAATAAATGATATTAAAAATATTATAATAAATATAATTTGATATAATATAGGTCATCCATTAATTTTGTGTGTGACTTTATCATTTTATTGATGTTTTCAAAGTTTTTTTAATACTATATCCTGAACTTATGATATTTTTAAAAAGTCAATAAATGAATAGTGTCAAAATTGACACTAATGGTATTTTAAAATATAAAATATTTTATTAAATTATATAGTTTTTTCTAAACTAAGATACATAAAACTAGTTTTTATAAATACTAAAATATCATAAATGACTCTTTTATTTTTTTTATTTAATGTTATTATAATTATTTGTACCCTGAAAGTGTAAATTACTAAATAAAATGGTAAGAGTTAAAATGGATAAAACAAAATGATAAGGATTAAAAAAATAAAAAAAATTAACTAATTTTCATTTTATGATTATATTTTCATCTATAATAATCAAATATTTTAAATAAATTATTTTGGAATCATTGATAATAAAAAATAAATTTTTATTAATTTAATATTTTGAATAATTCCAAGAGTGCCCCTCCCCTCTCTTATAAAACGGAGTTATTTCCTATCATTGTTCACTATTAAAAACCATTTTGGCTCAGCCAATATCTACTGAAATACCGTTCTATAGTCCCTCCCCACATTCTTGAGCCATTATTTTAGGCATAACACCCTTTTTAGAGGTGTTATTGTTTTAATCAAAGGTGATCGTCTGAAGGAAAGGTATCGTTTTTGATAAAGTATTTATGTGTTATTTATTATTCCAATTCCTTCAAATATTATTTAAACAAGATGATATAAAAACTAAAATATCATAAATATATTGATATTTTATTATATTAATAACATCACCTAAATCCATTTCTAATTCCATCAAATGGGAAAAGATTTAATTGTTTGTGCGCATGTGTCAACTATCACCTCCATGAACCAATATAATTTTTTCCATTAATATCTATAAATAATAGTTATAATGATATAATTAATATATATAAGATAATTATGAAATATTTATCATTATTATAAAATAATATATCAATTACATTCTTTCCTTCCTTGCACATAAAAATGATAACATCGTTCATGCGTACGTGTGAACAATCATCTCCATCAATTGATGTGATTCATTTTTCTTCACCGCATAAAAAATATGATATATATAAGTATATTTAAATTATTCATATTATATTTTTTAAATTATCATCATTATGTAAATATAAAATAAAAATTATCTTCTTTCCAAAATGATCATTGAAAAATTGGAACGTTACTCATGTGTATGTATGTCCTACCGTCTCCCTGATTATAACGTTGTTCATTTTTTATAACCATATATCAGTGATTTGATTTAAAAGTAAAATTAATGTTTAAAATTTATTATTATTTTATGAATATTATTATAGAGATGATGGACTAATGACCAATTTTGGCTATATACATCATACCAAGTCATTATGGACTCGTGAACCGAATATCACCAAACCATCCGACATGAACTTAAATAATTAAGTAATTTTTATAACATGGTGATAAGTGATATAAAAGGATTAATTAAATTTAAAATTTTTCTCAATAAATTAAATAATTAACTTAATTTTATTATTCAGTAATATGAAGAACATGCTTTACAAATCTGACTAGAGGTAAGGGACTTCGTCTCAATCTTATTTCATTAAGTCAGAATTTGATGTTATACACCCACCTTATTTTATGATGTGTATATACAAACCATTTGAACTATAATATAATTAATTAATTTATTATAAATTTATTTAATTTTTTAATAAATATTGTTCTTTCAATGTGTTTAAGATTTACATTTTTAAAGTAGTATAGAACACTTTGAATGTCTAAATAATTAATATTTTCTTCATGTCAATATTCTGGATATTATTTTACATATTTATTTATATGTATCTAAAAGTAATATAAAGAAAATTTTATATCTACTTTTAATTCCATTCAAATGTTTTCAAAAATAAATATTTTTATTCTTTCTATATAGAGCATTTGATTTTCTTTACAAACGATAAAAGGGATGTTTTTTTAACATATACGGTGACAATGACTTCTCTGCCGCTGTGAAAATTATTTTATATTTGTCTTTCTATAGAATCTTTAATTTTTTTAAAAAAAACATATCTTATTCCCCTTTTCTAGGTATTTTGATGTTGAAAATGGTTTTAAAATGGATTGATTATTTCAATATATTGAGATGATTTCTTGTGATTGAAAATGAAATTTTATATGTAAAATGTTGAGCATTTCAATCCTTTATGTGTTATGATTATATAATGGTACTTGAAAATTTGATTGGTGGTTCCATAAAACCAAGGATGGGTGGTTATTTGATAAACAAAGGATGAGTGGTTACGTTATAATATCCAATGCATTAGGTATAGAAGTATGTCATATGGATATTTTATTTGTAACAATGACATGTAGGCAAGTCGACCGAATTGTTATTCCATAGTTAATTATTTTTCACCGGATTTAAGGGATATTAGATAAAAATATGAGATAAAGGTAAAAAATTTAAGTATTAAACATGAAAATAAACCATATTTCTTTTTAAAAACTTTTTTGTAAAATAAAATGAATAGTGAGTAAAAGTGTCTATATTTTAATATTTGAGTTTTTATATAAGAATTATGGCCTAATTATATAAAACTATAAACCTAAAAAAGATACTCAATGTGAAGAAAATACAACTCTTGATATAACTCAAGATTGTGAAATGTTTCAAGGTCAGGGCCTTCTAGTTGGTATCAGGGGATGGTTTAAACAAATTTAGATATTATGATGTTTTCTAAAGAGTCAGGAATATCATCATGATCTTATAATAAAAGTTTTATTATAAGTTTAATGTCTTAAGATACATTTTTAGGCTATATGTTATGAAATTTTAAGGTTACTAATAGTATTTTTAAAGACATTCACCTTTGAGGGAATTATGGGTTATTAATTTTTCAGATGAAAAAAAAGAAAGGTGTAAGATAAACATTTATGTTAAATAAATTAGGTTTATTTTTTATGTATTTATCATATTTTTGGAATTATATATCTTTTAAAAAATAAAAACCCACTGGATGGGTGACAACTCATTGCATTCATAAAGTTTGTGGGTTTTGAACCCCCAACCGATGGGTGATAAGTGTGCATCACCATCCACTAGCCTACATGAAGTCTTGGGTTTTTTTTGAGTTTATGGAATAAGAATAAGTTGATTTTTAGAAAAATATTCTTATCATATTAAAAAAATTATTTAGTGATTAAGTGATAAATTTTATTTTGGAATACGTTCACTATTTTGGGAAACTAATATGATCAAGGTAAATGGAATACTATGGTATTTTATTTGATAAGTAAAGGTTGAATTATGTTTTTGAATAATATATTATTTAATTGTGGACTTATATTGATTTAGGTAATTTATGGAAATTATTATCATATTTGGGAGATTATGTGATTTAGGAAATTAGAATTTCAGTATGAGACATTAAATGTGATTGATGTTATTTGGAGGTAATTCTTAAAATTTGTCTTGGAGGAATATGTGATAATATTCTTATAATTTTTTGGGTTTCAATCTTAGTTTTATTGTTTTTTAGGAAATTTGAGGATAGTTATTTGTCGAATAGTCTATGTTGAACTACTGGTATTACTATTGAATTTTGGAGATTAATATAGTTTTTAATCATATAAAGAATTATTCATGTATAGAAACATCTTCTATTTTTATAATAATTTTGGTTTTGTTTAATGTATATGGATAAGATAAATATATTTTTTTATCTTTTTGGATTATTTGATTCTCTAGAAGCAGATTCTATGACTTCAGGTGTTAAAATTTCATCGTAAATACTCATCATTGGGAGAAAAAGATTTATTTGAGGTGGAAATTGATTAAAATATTAAACTATACTTGAAAGTAAGTATATTTATTTATATTACTATTCTAGGTACTAAAATAATTCATTAACTCTATTAAAAGTATTTTAAAAAAAACTTATCTGTTAACTTTTCTTTCTAAGAAATAAATAACCTTTTAACCAATCACAAATTTATGATTTTGTGGTTATTAAATTTATCCTAACCTTGTTCTCTATAAATCTCCATCAAAACATGATAGTTAGTTTTTTTATTCCATATCCATGTTTTTATCCATATAACCCTATTATATGTTATATTATTTGACCTTAGAACTTCCCTTCATTTCTTTTTTGGTGGAAGTTTTGTTGACCCTTCTCCCGATGTGGGGTTTCAATAAAGGTATTTTGAAAATTCAAACCTTAGTTTTTTATTCTGATTTAAAATTTCAAGGAATAAATTTAAAAAGGGTGTATTATCTAAAATCCCAAGTTTTTAAAAGGAAACACTATGCTTAATAGTGTACATTATACACCATATCAAGCTTATGCGAATAACTAAATAATATTTAAATGGTACGGTTAAAACCTATCCATTCAAAAAACTAGAATGAAAAATATTAACAGAAATATATAAATATGGTTTAAACATGTATATATAATTAATTATTTAGTGAACAATTAATTATAAATGAATGTAAAGCCCTTTTTAAAATAAAAGGAAATGTTTTTCTAAAAAATATTTAAATGTGCACAAGTGTATTTTATAGAAAATAGCATCACTCTTGATGGATTATATTAATGAAATATATGTATAATATATTCAATAGAATTTGTCACATTCATCTAATGTGTTTTCTAGACATGATATAAGAACAAATCCCATTTTACAAATAAAAGAAGCATTTTTCAAAAAAGGTAATTTTGCCGACTTTTGATGGTGAACCTATTTTAAATCTAACTTTTGTCAATTTTATAAGTTATATTATAAACAAAAACTTATTATTTTTAATCTGGACATAAAATTTTACTTTAGTTAAAAATAATTATTTTTATGAAAAGATTCATTTTTTGATGAATTAGAAACAAATAATGTATTTTAATTGAAAACAACTTTTTTATCAAATTTATTTATGCTATTAAATAATAATTTTGAATATTTTTAAAGTATAATTATATTATCTTTTTATCATTTAATCCAATATTGGTCATTTTAATCATTTTCACATAGAAATTGGATTTAAAAACTATGTCATCTTTTGAACAATTAACATTAAAAACTAGTTTTATAATTCCATCAAAAATATTAATTTTTAATTAATTTCTAACAATTATGTATTTTTAATTTGAAAAAATGGATTCCATATTTTGAATCATAATTTGAAAATTATGTAAATAGGTCCCTTTTATTTTTGGACACCGTGAATAGTAAATTTAGTAATAAATTTTATTACCACGGCTAAGGGTAAATCGGGCAATTAAAGCCAAAAATTATTTTATAAAAATATAACATCATCCTAAAAATTTCCCTAATTTAATTGGATGACTTTTTTCAACTAATATCATACTTGGATCAATTTTAGGACCACTTGGACCCACTAGGATGACATTAATGCATTTATAATATTATATTCAATGAAAAGTCATTTTTGTTACACTTTAGTTTTTAACAAATATTTTTTCTAATATGGGGTTATATAGGATATATATTCAATTATAAATATTATTTAAAAATATATATATATTACATAAATAATTTTAGTTTATTTATAATTTTTAAGAAATAAATAATTAAATTAGATGTGGGCACAATGATGATTCAGTAATTGATTCATTAATAGAAGAGTCAAATAAATGATATTAAAAATATTATAATAAATATAATTTGATATAATTTATCTCATCCATTAATTTTATGTACTATTTTAACATGTTAGTGATCCGTTAAAAGATTAGTTTTGACTATATCCCGAAGTTATGATATTTTAAAAAGACAATAAATGAATAGTGTCAAAATACACACAAATGATATTTTAAAATATGGAATATTTTATTAGATTCTATAAAATTTATAAAACTCCAAGATTTATCCAAATAGCTTTTATAAGCCATAAAATTTCATAAATGACTCTTTTATTGGACTTTTGGCATGTTATGGATATTATTAAGATCCTAAAAGTAAAAATTACTTAATAAAATGGTAAGAGTTAAAAGAGTTATAACAAAACGATAAGGATTAAAACAATATTCCAAATTGGTATAATTTTTATTGGATGATTATATTTATACCCATACTCATCCTATATTCTAAATAAATCCCTATTAACACATTTGTAATATAAAATTAATTTATATTAATTTAATATTTTGAATAATTCTAAGAGTGCCCCTCCCCAATCTTATAAAGGGTCACTACTTCCTATCATTTCTTCACACTTAAAACCCATTTTCTCTGGGAACATATCTACTAAAATACATTCTTATAATTCCTAACCACATTATTTAGTCATTATTTTAGGCATAACACCCTCCTTATATGATTAAATGTGTTAATAAAAGGCGAACATCAAGAGGAAAGGTTATGTTTTTAATAAACTATTTATCTTTTATTTTTAATTACACTTACTTAAAGTATTTTTCAACAATGATGATATAATTAATCCATTATCCTAAATATAATAAAATTTTATTATTTTAATATCATCACCTAAATCCATCTCCACTCCCTTAAAATGGTCAAAGTATTGATTGTTCATGTGTATGTGGGAACTATCACCGCCACAAACCGATATAATTCGTTTTCCATTACACACTGTCAAGGATGTTTATAATTATGGAATTAATGTTTATATATTAGATTCATTTCATATTTATCATTATAAGAAAATAATATATCAATTAATTTCTTACCTTCCATGGACATAAAAATTATAACGTTGTTTGTGCGTACGTGTGAACTATCACCAACATAAAGTGACGTGATTCATTTTTATTCACCACATAAAAATTATGATATATATAAGTATATTTTAATTATTAACATCATATTTATTATATTATGATCATTATTAAAATATAAAATAATAATTACCTTCTTTACAAAATTATCAATCAAAAATGGGAACGTTAACTATGAGTACGTACGACCCACCATCTCTATGATTATAATTTTGTTAATTTTTCATAACCATACAAAAATGGTTTTATTTAAAAGTAAAATTAAATATTTAAAGTGATTATTTTTTTCATCAATGTTATTCAAGATATTATAGACTAATGACTACTTTTTTCTATATACATCAAACCATGTCATTTTGGGCTCATGTACCGAATATTATAAAAACATCTGACATGAACTTAAATAATTAACTAATTGTTATAATATGGTGATTAGTGTCATAAAAGGAATAATAAACTTGAAATTTTTTCTTAATAAATTAAATAATTAACTTAAGTTTATTATTTAGGAAGATAAATAATATAATTGACGAATCAGACTTGAGGTAAGGGACTCCGTCTAAATCATCTTTCATTGAGGCATAATTTGATGTTATACACTCACCTTATTTTATAAGGTTTATATACAACTCATTTGACTTTTCACATAATTAATTAATTAATTAAAAAATTATTTAATGTTTTGATAAATATTATTTTTTTCATTTGGTTTATAATTTAAAAGTTCAAAATGCTATGGGGTGTTTTGAATGTTGGAAGAATTAATCCTTTCTCTGTGTCTATAATCTTGATGTTATTTTAAATATTTATTTATATGGATATAAAAGTAATATAATGAAAATTTTATATCAATTTTTAATTTCATTCAAATTTTTTTAGAAATAAATCTTTTTATTCTTTCAATATAGATCATTTGAATTTCTTTACAAATGAAAAAAGGATTTCTTTTCAACAAATATGATGACTATGAATTCTCTATCGTCGTGACCATTATTTGATATATAGATTCCTATACAATACTTAATGTTTTTAAAATAAAAATATCTTACTTATTCCCCTTTTTAGGTATTTTGATATTGAAAATGGTTTTGAAAATGGATTAATTATTTCAATATCTTGAGATGATTTCTTGGGATTCCAAATGAAATTTTATGCATGAAATGATAAGAATTGTAATACTCTATGTGTAGTGATTATATAATGGTAGTTTGACATTTGAAAGATGATTAGGTGATAAAGAAAAGATGGTTGGTTACGGGATAACCCAAGGATGTGTGGTTACATGATAAACCTAGGATGTGTGGTTATGTTATAACCCCCAATGCATTTGGAATAGAAGTCAGTCATATAGTTATTCTATTTATAAGCATGACATGTATGGAATTCAGTCTTATGGTTATTAAATTTAAGTATAATTATGTCCCAAATTAACATTATTTATTTTCTATGCTTGATATGGGTTTTATGGTAATCTTCATATTTCAAAAATGGTATTTAATGAGCTTATTTTCAAAGGAAATTATTTAGTACTTATTAAGGATGAAAAGTATTACTTTATGATAAAGTTTTATTGGGTTTCAATGTTTATCAATGGTCTAATTATTTCTTTTTTTTTATTTCCCTTACTGAGATTTTTGTTCTCATCCAATGTTCTAAATTGTTTGTCATAGTATTTAAGGGAGAATAAAGACAAGGATGGGGTCAAGGGAAAAATTGTGATGATGGAATATGAAAAAAAACAATGTATCTTTTAAAAATTATTTATTTTCTAAAATAAATGGATTGAGAGTAATAGTGTCTACACTGTTATATTTTAGTTCTTTATGTTTTAATTATGTCCTAATTTTATAAAACTCTAAACCTGAAAAGATCCTCAATGTGAAGAAATAAAATTCTTGACTTAACGCAAGATTATGTAGTGTTTCAAGGTCGGGGCCTTATACAAAACTACTTCACTGATTCGAGGGTGAATTTACATGGATATTTCCTTAGTACATAAAACCAAAGATTTAACAATCTCTTAATGAATATGATGAAACTATTCCAACATTCCCATACTCAGTCTATGGTGGTATAAAAACCAGTGGTTGGATGTCTGGAGAGATAAAGTGACCTGTCGGTGTCCCCAGTCAAATATTACTACAATTTTGTGTCCAATTCAACACTACTACACTATCTATCACATACTTATACTATAATTCTACACTAATATAGTTCCCTGTCATTGTAACCATTTTGTAGCTACATTAAGTTTGAATCATGGGAGTTGTGGTCTGGTGTACAGACTACGCCACTTGTAGTTGAACTAACTCCATCCAAAGGGTCAGGCTATGCCATTCCATCATAAAATAATTTTTAAAACAAATATTTTTACTCCTAAAATAAATATTTAATCAATTAAAAGGTTTTATAAACATCAATGTCTTTCTCTTATATTTATAAAGTCATAAATTTTACAATTATGGTAAAAATGTATTTTCACTATTCACTTAGAGATCAATGATTTTAGAAAAAACCATTAAAAATCATCCTAATTTAATATTGAAATGTTCAATATAAAAAGAAGTTAATTTTGTAAAATTATTATTGAAAAGTTTATAAATTTATCTTTTAAATGAAAAAAATATATAAATAAAAACTGCATTTATAAAAAATATATAATATTAAACATCAAGTGTCTTTAATATTATTTCATAGAAATATATAAATAATTGAATATTGACATGTAAGTTTATAATTCCAAATATTAACTATTATAATTATATTTTAACTATGATCAATTTAATTTTAAGGTAATATACATTGTCCTTTTTTAATGGTTCTTCAAAAAGAATCCTTTTTAAAATATTAATCAAAGAAAAAAAATAATTTTTTAATATTTTAATTTATTATTAGATTGAAAATCTACTAAGGAATATATTATTCATGTAATTTCAATATTTCATGGTTTATTTTAGTTGATTGGTTTATTATTTTAGTGTTTCAGATGACATAATATATTCAAGATAATGTAATCTAAAGGATCCAAAATATCATGGCATTATAGGTATAGTATCCCTGCCTATTGTTTTCCAACCCTCATCACATGACAAAAGCCTCAAGTATATGGGGAGACACTCTTAAGCTCTGTGGTGACTCAGTTATATAAGTGTGGAGATTAATTATATTTGAGATGTTTTATGGTCATATGATTATTAGAATGAGGTGTTGTTTCATAAGAGGGTCTTTATTCAGTTGGTTAGGTATATGGTGGTTATCCATGACATTCATAGCTCACCCAAAATAGAGTAAATAGATATATCTAATATCTAACATGATTTAAGGAGTTTTTTTGTGTCCATGAATTATGAGATCTTTAATAGATTTTGTTAACTATTTTTTGGTTTTTTAGAGGGTTAAGGCCAAGAAAAATACTCATGTTAGTCTGTTCCATGAATGGTATATTACTCAGTTAAATTTATATGATATATTTTTGGGATTAATTACTCATTTTATTCAAGAATTATTTGGGTGTGATGGTATCTATGTTAATTTGGATTGATTGATGATGTTGACTCATTTATTGGTGATCAAGGAGTTGAGTATTACAGATGCTTTATCATGGTTGTTTGTAGAAATGGTTTTGTTCCTTCATGGTAATCCAATAATGATTATTTAAAATCATGATCCTCATTTTATCTCATGAGTGTAGAAGTGTATTTAGTGTTTGTTTTCTCTTAGTTATTTCATAGAATTGTATTCTATCCTTGAATGGATAGTCAGATGGAGAATACTATCCAAACATTAGAGGATATATTATAAGCATGATTTCTAATTTTTTTTTTTGGTTTTTGGACGAATAAACTTCCCTTGTTTGGGTTTCCCTATAAAAATAGACATCACTCATCCTTTGTTATGGATTGTTTTTTATTTTTTGTATAAGTGACCTTAAAGATCTTAATTATTCTGGACTAAGGTTGGGGATTCAATGATTCATAGACTATATTTCATATAGACTGTGATAGAGAAGTTACTAGTTATTAATAAAAGGATTAAGGATACTCAATACCATCAATATTTGTCTAATTAATATTGGTGGAGACCTCTAGATTTTGATGTTCATAACCATATTTTAATAAAGGTTTTACTTCATTGTTGAAAGCGGAGGTTTGATCATGGGATTAATTTTAATTCATGGTTTTTTACATTTTTCAAGGTTTTGGACCATGTTGGAGACGTGGTATATATATTGGTGTTTCTTCAAGAGATATATTAGGTCCACGATGTTTTCCACATGTCAAGAATTCATCGATATCTTCATAATCAATCTAATTTCACTGATTGGGCTGAGTTTGATGTTTTGGATTATGAAACATTTGTGTATTATCCTATTGAAATCTAGGATCATCATATAAAGGTGTTTTATGGACATGTGATTCTTTTGGATTAGTTCTTATGAAAAAATGGTTTCTTGGAGGCTTGTACATGGGAATGTGAGTTACAAATACATGATCAATATCATAAATTATTTGATGTTTTATTCTTTTTGAGTTAATAATTTTGATCTTATAATGATATGATTGATGTGTTTTCTATTATTATGTCTTTTTGTACCTTTAGTAGTGGTGGGATTCCTATTTCAGTGGTATCTCATGTGTTGTTGACTTCATGGTAGTTTTATTACTTTCTTTTGTTTAGTTTTTATTCTAGAGATAATCATTTAAGAGGTGTCTAATATAGAGTCATGGACCTTCCTTGGTGCTCTTATTTGTGGTCTTAGAGTATTGGAGGTGTGGAGTGTGTCTTAAAATGATTTTATAGTTAATAAGTAGATTTTTGGATTTCAAAGAGCCAAAATGGCCATTTTTGAGAAGGAATATTCCATGGTTCATGTTATTGTTATGTCCCCAACCCTACCATCCTATAAATTTATGATTTTTAGATTTGGGGATCTTCAAAAGAGTTTTGAAGAAGGGAGAGGAGGAGCTGCAAGTGGCAGTTCTAGATATGAATCACATATTCGCAAAATTTAATGTTTCATTGGGTGAATTCACTCCTTGTTCTATAGTTTCTATGTGGTCCAATTCATGTTTTAAATGTTCCTCACAACATGAATATTCATGATAATGTTTTTGGGGGTTCTGAATTCAAATAACTCATTTCATGAAATTTATATTCATGGAATTAAATCCCACCTGATTTTGTTGGATCTATAACCTTGTCTTTAAATATATTCAAACTACATGAGGTTCATAGTGTGAATTATCCATCCACATCGTGAATGGGCCAATTTCTAAGTTGACAATAAATTCTGAAAACCTTCTGGTTTCCCTCATTCCCCATTTGATTCACTTTGACTTTAGGAACTTTTGGGATAACTAACATCCTCTAATATTTGGAAATAACCCTCCTCTTATAGGGAATCTATATCAGTGATTCTATGATAGTTCTTATTTTTCTCCACCCAAAATTACTCTTATATTGTTTAGATATATCACATAGAATGTGTTATTTATAGTTAGAGGTTTTTTGGGATGTGATTTTGATGATATATCACTATATTTAAGACTGATTGGAGGCTTCCTATTTGGTTTTGGACCTACTATTTATCCTCCCTTACTTTGGCCTGGGACTACAAATCGAAAATATTATTTTGAGGAATCAAATCCTTGTCCTCTAAATTAAATGTTCATCTGTGAAATAATCTTGATTTTTCTTTATGTTGGGTGAGTGGTATAAATTATAAAAAAAATATAATAAATTGGACTAATGTAATTGAAAGGGAAATGTGTGATGTGCATATAGATATCGGTTTTCTCGATGTTGTTAATATTGTTTTATATTGTATTCCATTTATTAGTTTATAAATTATAGTTGTGAATTGATTTTTAAATTCTCATAAAATGGTTAAATACATAATAATGGTAATTAGAAACTAATAAGGTGAATATTCATGTTTTATTTTTGACTTATTGTTTGGGGCATGGTGGTCGTTGTAGTTTGTGGCTTGGTGGCCTTGATTGTTTGTGATTTCGTGGCATGGCAGATGCTTCATAACAGTTTGGTAGTAATGAAATTATGTTGATATATATAAATGTAGTTATGGATAAAGGATTAATTTTTGTGAATTAAATTAATAACTGAATAAATTATCCTTGGTGGATAGTTTGTTAAATAATATAATGTGAAACATAACCTAGGTTGTGTCCCTTTGTGTGATGCTTGAGGTTGGTTTTTCTATATTAGAGGTATCACTTAGTAGTGTGATATCAATGGTGGCTTGGGGATGGTTTTTCTATTGTTTCTTATGTAAACCCATATGTTTTAGCTTGTGTGAGAATATAATATACTTTTATTACTTCATGAATATTCTATGAACCCCACCTAACTCGGGTAAAATGACTGACACCCAGAGACCCTAGGGGTGTTTTCCTTAATATCCAACATGGGGAGGATATAGACGTTTTACTACCCCCACTTTCTCTCTCCCATCTGTGTTAGCTTCTGATGATATTGTGCCTAGATATGAGATATGTGGTGAGGATCATGTGTAATATAAGGAGGATTCGAGGTTGATGTATTACGTATTCATGATATGTTACTACCCTATTTACCAGATATGAGATATGTGGTATCTATAATTATATGTGAAGTGTTTTTGGAACCATGATATATGATGTGTGGTTGGTGTCATAAGTTATGGTATATGGTTTCTGTCATTACGGGTGGACAAGGGAGGGATGGGAGAAAAGGATTATTCTCATTAGGCAAGAGTAGAAAATCAGTGGGGAAGTGGTTTGGGGTTCCTTTATCTAATTTCTAATTATATTACATTAATAATATTTATTTTATATGAATTAAGATATCCTTGGTGATGTTGTCAGAAAGGAGTTGTCCAGTGTATATACTGGTTACTTTTGTTATTTTTTTATTGAGTCATTAGTACAGTCTTTTCAATTTTTCAGGAGAACCTTGGGTATGATCCTACTAATTATACATGTCATCCTCCCCTAGGTATATAAAACTATTTTTAAAGTTTCTATGATATATTTAGTGATCAAGTTGGATAGTTCCATCTTAGATCATGGGTTGTTGTGGTTGCTTCCACATAATTTTATTTTTGGTATATTTTTATCTTTAGATACATTTTTATCTATTTTATATTAATTAATATGGGATATCACTTGTGTGAGATTTTGGTTTATTTTACTTCATATGTAAAAGTTGTTGGGAGGTTATTCACCTTATCACTAAATATCTTTATTATATTGAGGTTAATTCTTCCCATTTAAGTGGTTTATACCCTCAGCACTGGTCTCAAACAGGGGGCCTACTAGAGGTGGGACTCCAAAGGTCACTCCTTATCTTCAATGTCTGTCCAGGAAGGGTACTATTTGAAGTCAATTGTGATATAGTGGTAGAAAAGGAGTTGTTTAAGAGATAGTTTGGAGTTTGGAGTTGGAAACTAGGGAAGACTATGTGGTTATTTAAGGAAACTATGTTAGTCAAACATAGTATGTGAAGATTAAAAGGGAGACCAACTAGGACATGGGATTTTAGGGCCCCCTATGATCTAACACAAATTCCTTAAGCTCTATAAATTTTCTAGGTAAAGTGATAATAAATGTAGGGTAGAAACATAGGAGATTTGATTCACCATAATTTCCTTATTTATGCTTATAATTGGGTCATTTTTTGGAATTAATGAATGAATTAAATTAAATAAATATAAATAAATCCATTTATACTGAAATTAGTTGTCTCAAATTTTATTAAAACATTTCAAGTTGGTTTCTACCCACCATTGGTATGAATTAGATAGGTTCAGTAGGCTAACCCCATTTATTGTTGAAGGGTCGATCCTCATTAAGAGGATGAATAGTGACATCAGACATTTCTTGATTTTTAGTTTCATATCCTAGAAAAGTGTGAATACATAATCTACGATATAGTGATGTAACATTAGATGTGGGAGATGAAGATCACATTTTCCTTGATTTTATCTTGAATCAAGTTCTGGGTTCCCATGGTAGGTATCCAACTAAGGGGAGTAGCACTTCATTTGTATTTGTTATATCTTGGGGAGTGGAAGGTAATCGATGTGTTGTGGGAGGACTTATAGTAGGATTTGAGTGATGAGTTCTTATCAATGAATATGGTTGTGGTGAATAAGTTGGAGTTTATTTCCCTTTAGAATGTAAGCATAGTAATTCATGGGCTAGGATTAAGTTCAATAATTATATATTATTTTCCTCAAACATCCTTCTAGATGAGGAGTTACAAGCATGGTTCTTGGAGGTGGTGTTATCCACTTTCCTTTATTCAGCTTTTTCATCATGTAAACTACCTATGTAATTAGAGGTGTAGAAGAATGTGGAGGTGATAGAGAGTGTGCATGAGTAGGCAGTATCAACCTAGTTGAGATTTAGTAAGGACTTCTAAAGAGAAGGGACTCATGTGGAGGGTTGTGGATGATGAGCTAGCCAAGGTTATGATCAGAAAGAAAATAGCCCCAGTAGTAAGCATTGTGTTTATCTTGGGATGTAATTTCTCATGAACTTACCAATAGATCTCGTGCTTTGCGATTTGGATACATAGATCATAGAAACTATCATTAAAAATTTCACTTGGTACTAGAGGGTCAGTTTGGGATAGGTGGTTGTACCAACTTTCAACAGTTGTAGTAGTTTCCCCCAATGAAGTTTCAATAGAAGGGCCTTTTAGCATATGTTCAAAAAATTGTTCAGTTGGATTATTCTCATCTAGAAGGAGGTTGTATTTGAAGATGGATACCTAAATATATCCCTCACCATTAAACACACTGACCAGAGTGTGGCTATGGAGGTCTTCTAAAGCAAGGTAGAGGAGTCGGCCTAGGTAAAATGCATGCGATGGTGCAACCAATTCTAGATGGACCAGAGATTATTTATGGTATGATCAATTTATCTTCCAAACTATTTTATTCTTTTCTTAATTATAGAGATTTAAACTCCTTTTCTCCACCCACCTTGGTCTGAGATTTGGGACTGAGAATAGAGGGGATTATTTTCCCCGGTGTTATCCATGCTAGTTAGAGGACTGATTAGTTTAATTTATGTGTGTCAGGGATAAATACTGATGATGGATAGCATCAATTACTAGTAATTTTTTTTTTGTTTAAAATAAAACCAAATGATATTATTCTTATCACATATTGCTTTTATTCTATTCACATAGTGGTTGGATGTTTTTAAAGGAGGGTTTAGTTTTATGATGGGAAAGGATGGAGTATAGTGGTAATCATTGAGTGAGGTTTACAAATGGGTGGTTGGAAAGTAGAGAACCTTTTCCCAAGTTTTCTTGATCATAGATAGAGTTATTGAGTTCGTAGGTTGTGAGGGTCCCTACGATTTTTTGTAACCATTCTTGATGTTTTCCCTAATGTGGTTGTTACTCAACCTCCTTGATATGAAATCGATTTGGGGATATAGTCCCATTTGGGTTCAATACTGGTCTTTATGGACACTTACCGAATGAAGCCCTTAGATTAGTGGTATTTGAGGACATATAATAATGATATGATGTAGAAGTAATTTAGAAAGCCTAGTATTTCATCATGGTTTTTTTCCAAAAATTTTGATAGTATTCATAGGTTGTGCATATACTACTAGTGGATGAATCAAGTGAGGAAAAAAGAGTTACCCTATTTTAATAAGTGATTATCTATTATACCAATTTAGGAGAGCTATATAATTATTTAAGATCGATTTATAGTGTGGATATCATCTACTAAGGTTGAAGGAGGTAGATATTTTCATGAATTTTTTGTGTTGGTATGAATATATTGAGTTTGTAGTTATGTCATTAGGTTTGATAAACACGCCAAAAATATTCATGGGACTCATAAAGTATAATTTTTTTGATTTATTAGACTGATTTTTAGTCATTTTTGTCAAAAACAAATTTATATAATCAATATTATAGGAGGATAATTCTAAGGACCTAAGGATAATTTTGCAGAATCTTCCGAACTAACAGTTATATGAGAAATATTCCAAGTGTATGTTCTTAATGTGAGAGGTTAATTTCCTTGGGAAAATTTTGTATCATTTTGGAGTGGTGGAGGATCCAATACTGGTTTAGGTTGATTTTTCTTGGGCAACACCCAAGAGTTTAGTAGAGGTTTTGTAACGACCCAAAATTTTATTAATGAAAATTCCTCTTGATCTAATTAAATGTCTTATTATGTAAAATGGTTATATAAAATATGCACTTCCTTGTTTTTAAGGATTTCAAAATACTTTTAAGAATTTTTACCATTGCTAATATAGTCGTTGAATAGTGATCAATTGATTAGTATAAATATAGGGCTTTAACAAATCCAATTTACTCAGACAAAGGAAACGATGGCCTCATCTAGTAGAATTGCTATGAATGAAGCCCATTTGTCAGAGCTCATAAAGTAAGTGACATCACTAGGCTTCTCTCTTGACCAAGCCCATGTCTATCATTAGCATGTTATGCTGGAGTGGAACTGCCTACGAAAGAAGTGGAAGTTATTAGAGATTACCAATCGAGCAATCGTATCTGAGCCTCCCCAAGAGTCTGTCACCATCACACACATTACCCTTCGGTCTTATGTGGGTGTTATAAAGGTTTTATGTAACAATACCCTAGCACTATTATTATTTTCATTATTTTTTTATAGAATAATGAATATACATTCATTTTTTTATTGTTACATTGAAAATAGTTTTTAAAAGCATAAATAGTATTTTTAGCTAATATTAAATTAAGAAATATATTTCATTGAATTAATGGATTTATTAATTAAATAATATGATAATAAAATTTTATTACAATTTACTTTTTATTAAATATAAATTATCTTATAATTTTTATGAATAAAATTGTGATTTTTATTAAGGTTTGAAAATCGTTTTTGTCAAAACCCGTGAATTTTCGATAAATGCCCATTTTTATTTTAAAAGTAAAAATTCACCTATTTATTAAATTATTTAGATAAAATGAATATTATTTTTGGAATCAGTATGTTAAAATTATCCAATGGTGAATTTTTCATAATTTTCTAGAAAGTCAAATTTTTTGGTGAAAACTAAATACTATTTAATTATATAATGTGTTTTATGACATCAAAATGTCCCAATAGTGATGTAATAAAATACTATAAAAATATCTGTTTTACCATTAAATTAATGTGAATTTAGGTATATTTAATTTATTTTACAAAGATTTATTGAACCCTCCACAACTTATAAAAACTTTAAACTTTTTAAAATGATTTCCTTGAGAGTGTGAATCACCTCCACATAAGAAAGAATAATATTTTAAGAAGGTCGTCCATTTTCCTTATAAAATAATTTTTCCCACTACCATTTTTCAAAAACAATGGGCAAAGACTATGGGTTGGTTTGAGGTTTTGATTATTTTAATGTGTGGTGTCCAAAACCAAAATAATAAAGAATTCCCTCTCTTTTCCTATATAAACCCACCCAATATCACACTTCCTATTCACTCAAAGACTTTGGATCTCGACCAAAATATTCCATAATATCTCTAAAATCTTTCCAAGGTACCCCAATATCCCAATAAGCCTCTCTCAAGCCTCTCCCAAGCCTTTGGGATCACACTTCCCAGTAAAGGATTTCACCCTTTCTCATTTTTTCCCAAATTTATTTATGTTGTTATAACCTTTTATTTTCAATTAAAAATGTTTGGTTATCATTTCAAACCTACCCCGTACTTCCCTACTTATGTTTTAATAATGATATAACCCTTTATCTCTCATTAAATCTACCCATGTATACCTGTTACCATGCTGAAATTCCGTTAGGGATTTCTCTCTCCTCATTTACATTCAAGTAATTATTTTGCCTTATGAATCTAAATTTCATTACATATATTGTTACATGTATCTATATGACCCCCTTACTATCCATTTAATTTATATATTACGATACACCACTTTCTCTCACATCAACCATTTTTATGAATTCTTATGTCACGCCATTAGGATGCCGAAATTGCACCATGATTTTCCAAGCCAAAGTCATTGTTTAGTGAATACCAAGCCCATTTCTCTATCAAGGGTATTCACCTTTATGAACATTTACTTATTGATTTTAGAGTTTCGTGTATGAATTCCTCATTCATTTATCATGTAATAAATGATTATTTTTAATAAATCAATGTTGTATGATCCATGTGGCACACTTAGGCATGAAATGAAATGTTTATGAAGGGTGCGCCCTGACAGCGCTCCAATTCATTGGGTAAAGATTAGTATCATGATACTTGAAGTGAAATGAGGGTTTAATCATGATAAATCAAGAGAAATGAGGGTTTACTCATTCTCTATGAGCAATGATCCTTGGATCATGCTAATATGATGTTAAATTTTGATGCCACATTTCCATGTTATGATAATAATGTTATATCATGCCTTTATGTTCATGTTTCTCTTATTCTCCATTGATATGCCTATTTCCTAACATGTAAAATATTATTCATGTTATGCCTTTTTTACTCCCTTCCTAGGCTTTATATCTCACCCTTTTCTTCCGCATGGCCTTAGGTTATCCCATGAAATGCTAAGTACGAAGGAATGTGTGTGGTCTTGTAAAATAAGTTTTCAATAAAGATATTGTGTTTTATGTTCTAAGTTGTTATGTAATGTTCCTATGCCCCAAAGAAAATAGACCCCTCAATCTTATATTTTGTATCAATTGAAGATTTTATGTAACAAATTATGATTAAGTTTGAAATAAAGATCATGGTTGTTATAGTTGGAATCAGAAGATAGATTTTGTTATTTTTGGGATTAGGATTAGAAAACCCAAGTGAAAGACTTAGGGATATGATTAATTATAATAAAAACATCCCTACATAATGGTGAGTGTTGAGTAAGAGTTTTATCAAGAAAATACATCCTTGTCTTGGTACGAGTATGTAGAGGTGGCTCTGGCACAGATGTATCTAGGGGTAAAACCCAAAAACACCGCTTAAATCAAGACGCAAACGGGAACTTGTGCACGAAAAAGGGACTTGTTGCACTCTTGGTTACGGAACACTCGGGGGATATTATTTGGTAAATTCATTATCTTAATATGAACCATTATTATGGTAAAAAATTCCCCCTAAGAATATATGTAGGGAATTACGTCATGGATAACATATATTAATGACTAATAATTCTTAAGTTAAGGAAATGAGTGTAATTTATAAGTTATCCCTTTTTTTCTTTGGATTCCCCTTTTTTTACCCCTAACATTCCTTTTATTCCAGCCAATTGCTGATAATAGGGGGACTCAGGCTAACAACCGATGCGAAGATCAATGTGATGACTGTTCTAATGAGATTATAAATCTGATGGGAAACAGAATCGAAAACTTTGTCCTGATACACTCTCAGTTAACTCATGTTTTGAATAGAAACATGGGTCAAGAAAAATGTTCAACCCCCCCCCCCCCAAATAAAGAAAATCTTGCAATATAGAGCTTCATGAGACAAAGGCCTCCTACTTTTAATGGATCATCTGATCCCTCAATCACCGAACAATGGATCAACTCCATTGAAAAGATATTCTCTATCCATCAATGTTCTGAACAAGAGAATCTACTTTTTGTCTGCTAATCATTTAGAGGGTGAAGCTGGTCAATCATGGACATTGATCAGAAATACTAATCTGGAGGAGGATATAGAGGTGTTGGAATAGAATTATTTTCAAAAAAAAATTTCAAAAAAGGTTTTCCTCGCACCCTCCGACTTAATATGGAAAGGTAATTCCTTTCCCTAAATAAAAAAGATGATGAATCCATCTGAGCGTACGAGGAAAACTTCACAAGTATTGCACAATACTCCTCTAGCTTTTTCATTACCCTCAAATGAAAGTTTTTCTAGTTATTTAGTAGGCTAAAACCTATCCTTCAAAAAACCCTATAGATCCGTGACTTTGAGAGATATTAGGAAATTTTTTGATGTGCCCTCAAGGTCGAAATAGAGACTGGAGAATATTAGGGGTATCATGGGGATAAGAATTGGAAGGTGGACTTTAATTCTGGTGGTCCGATGGATAAATCCAACAGTGCTAAGAAAATAAAGCACCCCACTTTCAAAATTTGTAGAAAGAAGCACCCCATAAATTGCCTGAAGGGGATGAGGAAATGCTTTAGGTGTGGAAGAGAAGGGCACCAGGACATTAACTGCTAAAAAGAAAAACCCACAACTACAATAGAGGAGAGAAATGCTATGTTCGACCCTTAATGTGTTGTTCATTGGTTTAATTGAAGAGAACCAGGGAACTTTGAAAACTAGTTCCCTAATCCAAGGGTTTTCAAAGCCAACCAACAACCTCCAAGGCTTCAATAGAGAGCTTTTTCCATCACTACCACTAAAGTTAACCCCTACAATGAAGTGGTGAAAAGTATTCTAATTATTCATTTAAGAATAGTGAAATTTCCTTTTTATTATTGTTTTACACATTCTTTTATATCTCGAAAGATTAGTAGAAGAATCCAAACACCACCAAAAATCATAGAAGTAAAGATGTCGGTGAGAACAGAAATTGGGTAAATTATTGCATCCCATGGATATTACTCCTCCCCTTTCATAATTTTTGGATTGAACTTCCCAGAGAACCTCATCATACTTCCTCCTTTGGAATTTGACTCAATTCTTGGAATGGATTAGATCTCTCTATATAGAGCCAACATAAATTGTCATGAGAGGGAAATCACTCTCTATATGGTGAATCGAACCCCTATTTTGTAAAAGCACAAGGAGGATAATGAATCTTACTTATCACCATCATCTCAAGCGTTGATATTACTACCCTATGACCATGCATATCTTGCTCAAATGATTGAGTCTAAGGAAGTAACCATCCTTGAAGACATGACTTTTGTGAGGGAATTCATTGAAGTGTTTCCCAAGGAATTCTATGGTCTTCCTCTTAGAAGAGATGTTGAATTATCAATTGATCTTATACTTGGGGTGTTTCCAATATCCAAGACTCTATATAGAATGGATATTATGGAGCTTGAGGATCGGAAGAAACAACTATAGGAGAATCTGGATAAAGGGTTTATACTCCCAAGTGCTTCACCATGGGGTGCACCTGTCCTCTTCATCAAAAATAAAGATGGGTCAATGTGGCTTTCCATTAATTATCGTGAGCTCAACAAAATCAAGATAAAGAAAAATTATCCTCTTTCATGAATTGATGACTTGTTTGATCAGCTGCGTAGAACACAATACTTATCCAAGGTGGATTTGTGGTCGGGATATTACCAAGTAAGGGTGAAGAAGGAGGATATCCCCAAGACTCATTTTTGTTCTATATACAGGCACTATGAATTCCTAATAATTCCTTTCGGACTCACTAATTCCCCAACAATATTTATGGAATTGATGAATATATTATTTAGATATTACCTTGAAAATTTTGTGGTCGTCTTTTTAGACAATATTCTAATATATGCCAAAACCAAGAAGGAGCATCCAAGCACTATACTAGAGACCTTGTGAAAGAAAAAGCTCTATGAAAAGAAAAGCAAGTGTGAGTTCTAGTTGAAGTAGGTCTCATTCGTGGCTCATATAATCACAAGCAATGGGATATCAGTGGATCCATCCAAGACAGCTACAATTGAGGGATGGTCAAGGACAACATCAATGACAGATATCCATAGCTTCTTGGGGTTAGCTAGATATTATCACCGATTTGTGAGAACTTTCTCATGATAGTCCAACCCTATTACCAAGATAACTCTAAAGGGAGTCAAGTTTTCTTGGAGTAAAGAATGGGAATAGAGATTCAAGAATTTGAAAAGGAGGATTATCACTGCGCCCGTGCTCAAATTATCCCACAAGTGGAGAACTTTTGTGGTATTTAGTTATTCTTTTCATTAGGTTATGGGTTGTGTTTTAATGAAAAATGAAAAATTTGTTGCCTATTCTTCAAGGAAATTTAAAGTTCAAGAGAAAAACTATCCAACACATGATCTGGAGTTAGCTGTAGTAATCTTTGATTTAAAAATTTGGCGACATTACCTCTTTGGGGAGAAGTGTGAAATATACACGGATCACAAAATCCTCAATTATATATTCACATATAAAGAGTTGAATATTCTCTAAGGAATATGGTTATAGATGATCAAAGACTATGATTTATCAATCCATTACCACCATGGGAAAGCAAACAAGGTGGAAGATTCTCTAAGTAGAAAGGACCCAGTGATTCTATCATTGATGAAATTGAAAAGAATATAATCTTCTTAGATTTGATGAAGATGGACATGGGAATCATAATGAGGGAACATCATCAATCCTTTCACAAATGATTTCTCAAAAATATCTTTTAGAAAGGTTAAAGGATGCTCAAAAGGAAGATCTGGGAATTCAGAAGAAAGTGGAAACTATCAAAAAAGGGAAATACTTAGAGTTCAATGTTAATAAAGTAGGAATTGTGAGATTTGGGTCAAGACTATGTGTTCCATCAAATCTAGAGTTAAATAAATAACTTTTTTATGAGGCACATATTTCGAATTTCTCCATTCACCCAGGAAACACAAAGATGTATGGATATCTCTAAAGACATTATTGATGGGATAACGTGAAAAATAAGATCATTGTGTATACAAAAAAGTTCCTGGTATATCAGTAAGTGAAGGCTGAGATGTAGAAGTCTAAGGGGATGATACAAACATTACCCATACCAGCATAAAAATGGGATAATATCACCATGTACTTTGTCATTGGACTTCTGAAAACATCCAAAGGAAAACAATGCTATCTGGGTTGTTGTGGATCTCCTTATAAAGACAGCACACTTTATTGAAATTCAGGAAGATATCTCATTTGATCAACTAGAAAGGATATACATCAAAGATGTAGTAAGTCTATATGGAGTACCAATATAGATTATATCCGATCAAGATCCAAAATTCACCTCTATGTTTTGGAAAAGTCTTCAACATGCTATGAATATTGAGCTGAACTTCTGTATGGCTTATCATCCTCAAAATAATGGCCAATCTGAGAGGAAGATCCAAAAACTTGGGGACATGTTGAGAGCATACTCAATGGACTTTAAAGTAGTATCAGATCAACACCTTCATCTAGTTGAGTTCCCTTACAACAACAGTTTCCACTCAAGCATCCAAATGGCTCCTTTTGAATCCTTTTATGGGAAGAGGTGTAGAACACTCGAATGTTGGGATGAAGTTGGGGATAAAAAACTCCTAGGTCTAGAAATGGTTGAAGAAACGGTGGAGAAGGTTATGACCATCTAGTAACCCATTAAATCTTCTCGGGGTCAATGAAAGAGCTATACTAATAATCATCGACGAGACCTTGAGTTTGATGTTGGAGACATGGTATTCAACCACATATCACCATGGAATAAAGTTATGAGATTTGAGGATAATGTAATTCTTAGTTCAAGGTACATCGGCCCTTTTGATATCCTTGGTCGCATTGAAGCAGTGGCATATCGACTAGAACTCCCACCAAAACTATCTCAAGTACATGATGTATTCCATGTATCACTCTTGAGGAAGTGCATACCTGACCCATCAAATGTACTCAATCTAGATGTGGTACCATTGGAGAATGGCATCTCCTATGAAGAGAAGCCAGGGAAGATCATAGATCATATGTAAAAAGTTCTACGAAATAGGAAAATGCCCCTCGTGAAAGTGTTATGGAGAAACCAAAAGTTCGAAGAATAAATATGGGAATCAGAGGAAGTGATGAAGTACAGTTACCCTCATCTGTTTTAGTATGGGAAAAGAAAATTTCTAGGGTGAAATTTCTTAATGGGGAGATTGTAACGACCCAAAATTTTATTAATGAAAATTACTAATGATCTAATTAAATGTATTTTAATGTAAAATGGTTATATAAAATATGCACTTCATTGGTTTTATGGATTTAAAAATACCGTTAAGAATTGTTATCATGTATAACATAGCCCTTAAATAGTGATCAATTGATTAATATAAATATATGTCTTTATTAAATCCAATTTACTTAGACAAAGGTAGTGATGACCTCATCCAATAGAATTGCTCCATAAAAATCCCATTTGTCAGATCTCATAAAGGAGGTGGAATCACTAGTCTTCACTCATAACCAATCCAAAATCGAGCTTCAACACATTAAGCATGAGTATAACTGCCTACGGGAGAAGTGGAAGTTGATAGAGATTACCACCCGACCGGTCTTATCGGAGCCTCTCCAAGAGTCTATCATCATCGCAAACCATACCCTTTAGTCTTATGTGGGTGTTATAAGGGGTTATGTAATAAGACCCTATCACTATGATTATGTGTATTATTTTTTTATTTAATAAAGAATAAACATTGATTTTATTTTATTTTACTTTGTAAAGAGTTTTTAAATCACAAATAGTATTTTTAGTTAATATTCAATTAAGAAATATATTTTAATGAATTGATGGATTTTTTAATTAAATATTATTTTAATAAAATATTATTACTAAATTAATTTTTATTATATATAAATTATAATATATATTTTAAGAATACAATTGTGATTTTTATTAAGGTTTGAAAGTCGTTTTTGTCAAAACCCATTAATTTTCGATAAATGTAGGTTTTTATTTAAAATGTATAAAATTATCATATATAGAAAATTATTTAGATAAAGTGAATACAATTTTTGGAATCAGTACATCAAAATTATCCAATGGTGAATTTTTCATAATTTTTGAAGAGTCCAATTTTTAGGTAAAAATTAAATACCATTTAATTATATAATGTGTTTTATGACATCATAATGACCCAATAGCGATGTAATAAAATATTATAAATGGTATGTCTAAAAAATATATGTTTCAACATTAAAATAATGTGATTTTAGGGTTTTTTGATTTATTTTACAAAGCTTTAGTGGACCCTCCAATACTTATAAAACATTTTATCTTTTTAAAATGATTTCCTTGAGAGTATGACTCACCTCCACATAATAAAGCCTAATATTTTAAGAAGATAAGACATTGGACTTATAAAATAATTTTTCCAATCCCCTTTGGAAAAAACAATCGGCAAAAACCATGGGTCGGTTTTTTGTTTTGATTAGTTTAATGTGTGGTGTCCAAAACCTAAATAATAAAGAATTCCCTTTTTTCTATATAATCCCACCAAAGATCCCACTTCCTCTTCACTAAATTCCTTTGAAAGTCTAACAACCTCTTTCCTTATCTCTCTATAATCCTCCCAAGGCTCCCCAATCTCCCAAGAAGCCTCTCTCAAGACTCTCCCAAGCCTTTGGGATCACACTTCCAACTACAGGATTTCTACCTTTCTTATTTTTTTTCAAATTTATTTATGTTGTTATTCCCTTTTATTTTCAATTAAAAATGTTGGGGTATGATTTCTCACCTCTCCCGTACTTCCCTACTTATTTTTTAATGATTATACACCCATTTCTCTCTCATTAATGCTTCCCATGTACACCTATTACCAAGTCGAAATTCCATAATGGATTTCTCTCTTCTCATTTACATTCCAGAAACTGTATTTTTTTATAAATATAAATTCAACTACATATGTTGTGAAATGAATCTATATGACCCCATTACTTTACATTTCATGTAAATATGATGAGACATCCCTTTCTCTCTCATCAACCATTTTTATGAATTCTTATGTCACGTCGTTATGTCGTCGAAATTGCATAGCAATTTTCAAAGCCAAAGTCATTGTGTAGTGAATACCATGCCCATTTCTCTATCAACAGTATTCAACTTTATGAAAATTTACTTATTTAATATATAGTTTCATGTATGAATTCCACATTCCTTTATTGTGTAATAAATCATTATGTTTAATGAATCCATGTTTTATGATCAATGTGGAACACTTATGCATGAAATGAAATGTTTACGAAGGGTATTCCCGGATGGTGCTCCAATGCATTGGGTAAATATTAGTATCATGATAATCAAAGTGAAATGAGGGTTTACTCATGATAATTCAAGTGAAATGAGGGTTTACTCATGCCATGTGTGCAATGATCCTTGGCTCATTCTAATATGATGTTAAATTTTGATGCCACATATCTATGTTATAATAAGCATGCTATATCATGCCTTTATGTTCATGTTCCTCTTATACTCCATTAATATACATATTTCCTAACATGTACAAAATATTTCATGTTATGCCTTTTTACTCCCTTACTGGGCTTTATATCTCACCCTTTTCTTATGCATGTTCTTAGGTCATCCCATGAAATGCTATGTACAAAGGAATGTGTGTGGTCATGTAAAAGAAGTTTTCAGTAAAGATGTTTTGTTTTTTGTTCTAAGTTGTTATGTAATGTTCTTAAGCCCCATATAAACTAGACCACCTGATCTTCTATGTTGTATCAAGAGATTATTTTATGTATTAAATTATGATTAATTTCAAAATAAAGAGCAGGGTTGTTATAGTTTTTTATATTTCTTGGTCTCACGATTTATTATCAGAGGTTTTTGTCGTCTTCTCTTAGTTTTTTTGAAACTTCAAAAAATATTATGGTATATATTTTCTCATTGTGATGTGAATTTTTTACAGTGGAGGTGGATGGAGTTTATCCTATACTGTGATATATAGATCTCCTACACCCTAATAAAGGTGAACTCCATACCAGATGTGTTGAGTAGGAAGTAAAAGAATGGGTTTGAGAATTTGGGGATATCTGGAAGGTGATAGAGGAGTTAACATATTTTCATCATAAAGTAGAGAGGTTTAGTGGTAGAGTATTCTTATTCTAGATAGTTATAGAGACCTATTTTTTTATCAAGTGGAAGTTTCTTAGTGTTGAAACATAGGTATGGGGGTGATGCATGAAAAGATCGTTCAGGGTGATTCCCCGAAGGGATGTTAAGTGGATGGATGAAATTGGATTATGTTCTAAGTAAGGATGTTTATTCCATTTGATATTCATGAGAGATTACTCTATGAGTTTCATAGATATCCCCTAGAAGTTCACCCTGATATATCTAAGATGTATCATGGATTTATGAGGCATTTTGGTTTCCAGGGATGAAGCATTCAATTGAAGAGTTTATAGTGAGATATATAGTTTTTTAGTAGGTAATGGAATAACACCATTTATATAGTGGTGTTTTGCAGCCATTGATACTTGTGAGTGGAAATGGGAAGACATATCGATATATTTGATTACCAAGCTACCCCATTACCAAGATGGATATGATGATATCTGGTTGATCATTGATCTATTAATGAAGTCGGATCACATTATGAAGATCTGAGAGATGAGTATAATGGATTTCAGGGTGAGAGGGTATGTGGATAATTTAGTTAGGCTTTATATATCCCCAAAGATTATCATTTATGACTGAGAACCTTGGTTTAATTCAAAAGTATGGAGAGTATTATGGCATCCTTTTTCCTCTCAGTTACACATTAGCACTACATTAGACCCCCAAATGTATGGGAAAATAGAGGGAATAGTCCAGATGTTGGTGGATATGTTACAGGCATGCATCTTGGATTTTGATGTATCATGGTTGAAACACTTACCATTGGTTGAGTTTTCTCACTTCATATTTTACTAGTCACCCATTAGTATAGACCCCTTCAAGGTGTTGTACATTAGGATTTTTTGATCCCCACTAAGTTTTATCGAGGTACTAGTGGAAATGCTTCTGGATCCCAATGTGGTGTAGAGCATGAAAAAGAATATCCAAGTATTTTTGTGAGGATTAAGGTAGTGAAAGATCATTATAAGGCTTGTACATATCATACGAGGAGGCATTTAGAGTTTATGTTTAGAGGACATATTCTCTAGATGGATTCCCTTCAGTATACTCAGTGTAGGATTGGTCAGGTATTAAGCTCTCGGCCTAGTTTATTAGACCCTTTTAGGTGTTAAAGTGCATTATCAAGGTGGATGATTAGTTAGTGTTACCTCCATAGCTGGATATAGTTCAGGATTCATTCCACATGGTAACTATATAATAATCCCCAAGTTAGTGAATAGAGGAAGATGGATATCAAGGATGATGTGATGTTCATGGAATGACTGAACAAGATTATGGACAGTTAGAAAAAGATGTTTTTATGGTGTGTAATTCCCTTGGTTTGAGTCCTATAGAGGCATGGTGGCCTAGAAGAGAGTACATGGGAGAAGGATTCATAGATATATTCCCAATACCTAGAGTGGTTTTCTCTAAAATTTGTTTATTTTATTGATGTTAACATTTTATGATGGTTTTTTGACTTCATGTTCTTATTTTTTGGGTTTTTTTAAGATATGGTTTCATTTTTATTTGAGTGGTATCTCCTAGGGGAGTGTTTGGTGGAATTTTGTAATTGGTGTTTCCTTTACTTTTATGGATGGTTTTGATTCTCAATGATGATATTTTTTTATAGATATCTAATGTAACAATCTATACATTATTAACTCATTACTTTTTGAGTTTTGGATATTGGTATCCTTGATATAATTTCAAGAAAGGGAGAGGAGGAGCTAAATTTGGTGATTTACACCATGAATCACCCATTCAAAGTGTTTAATTTTTTGTTGGGTATGTTCATATATATTTTTAGTGTTTCTACTCAATCCGATTCATGGTGTGAAATTTTTTTCACACCATTACTTTCCATGAGAAAGATTTTGGGAGTTTAGGATTTGAATAATTCATTGTGTGAAATATCTATTCTTTGTATGAAACCCCACATCGTTTTGGTGGATTGAGAAAAAAATTATTAAATACAAACCGTGTGATATTTACAACATGAACTAGCCATTCACATTGTAAATGGGGAAATTTCCAAGACATCTATAAATTCATAAATCCCTATAATTTTCTGTATTCTCTATTATATTCTATCGATCTTCAGACCATTAACAGGTGATTTTGGTATTCCTAACAGCCACTAATCATTAGAATTCATCCTTTGGGTTCTATGGAATTGATATTGGGGTTTCTAGTTCATTTCTTCTTCTATTAACTAAATTATTCAATGATTATTTAGAGATCTCATAGAAGATATGTTTCTTAGAGTTAAGGGTTTGTTAAGATGTGATTTTTATGATATATCATTTCATTCTAGATTGATTTAAGGTTCTTTTTATGGTTGGGTCCCCATGATTCATCCTCATTTTCTTTGTCCTTGCATAGGGAATCAAAAAGATTATTTTGAGGTAGGGTGCCCTTGTTCTCTCCTCTTTATATGAATCTGTGGAATTAAAAAGATATTTCTTTACTTTGGGTAAATGGTCTGAATTTTTATAATAAATATAATAAATTTGAATGTTAAATTGAAAAGGAATCATTTTATGTTCATGTGGTTCCCATTTTTATCGATACTACTGACATTATTTTTTGTTGTAGTCCTATTATTGTATTATTCCTTGTAGTGATTGCCTGATTTGAGAATACCCTTAAAATGTTTAAATATGAAAATATGATAATTAAAAATGACTATAGTGAATATATTGTTACGATTGAATTGTTTCTTTTGGCTTGTTGAGGTTGATTTTTTGTGCTTCGGGGGGCTTGTAGTGTGTGTCCTAGTGGCCTTGGTGGTGTGTGGATTAGTGGCATTGGTTTCTTTTAGTTTACTTGATTTTTTGTGGTAGCATAAGATGTTGGATTCTTTATATAGATTCGGTAGCAATGGAATATTGTTTCCATATATAAATATGGTTGTTTCTAAATAAATAATTGGTGAGAATTTAAACTAATAAATAAATAGATTTATCTTGGTGGATGATTTTTAAACAAAATAATGCATAATAGAACTTGATTTGTGGCCCTTTTTTGATATTGAGGTTTTTTGTTCTACATTAAAGGTAGTTATTGGCCTCATGATATCAGTAGTGACCTAATAGTGATTGTGGTGGTGTTGCTTCAATAAACCCATAGGTGTATACTAGAGTGATACTATTATGTTTTCGTGTTCCTTTGTTTATTTTAATCACACCCCACCCAAGTTATGTAATCTAACCAATACACTAAGACATTGGGGGTGTTTTTCCTAACATTTTTTGGGGGTTATAGATGGTCCACTACCCCCTCACCACCACTCAACCTTTAATAGTAGCTTTTGGTGATATTAATAGTGAATAATGAGATATGTGACAGGAGACACACCTGGTAAGAGGAGGATATGAGGACTATGGCATGCATGTTCATGATACCATACTTACCTTGATACCTTATATGAGATATGTGGTTAGTTCCATGATATATGAAGTTTCCTTAGTGTCATGATATGTGATTTGTGGTTGGTGTTATAGGATATGATATATGGTTGGTGTTTTTATAGGTGTACATGGGAGGGATGGGAGAAAAGTATGCCTCTCATTGGTTGAGAGTGAAAAAATAGTGGGAAATTGGTTGTGTGGTGACTTTATCTACTTTAATATGATATTAAATTACTACTCTTGGATGCATTATTTGGTGAGAGAGCCTTGGTGAGGTTAGAGGGAAAACTATTTGACCTATGTGGGTGCTAATTAGTTCCTCTTTTTGTTCATTAGGGCATTAATATGATCTTTTCAATTTTTTTTATGAGAGACCTTGGGTATGGTTCACTATGTATCCATGTTATGATCAACTCATGTATATAAAAACTATTTCTCAGGTTTCCTAGAGGGTTCATGTGTTCAAACAAGACAATACTAGCTTGCAGCTTGGGTCATTATGGTTGTTTCCAAAGAATTTTCTTTTTATATTGTTTTATATTTGGGTACATTTGTATATGTTTTTTATTCATGAATATAGGATATCACTTGTTTGGTAAATTGGTTAATTTTATATTATATGGTGTAGTTTTTGGGTTATTGTTCATATTATCTCTTAATTTTCTTATTATATTAAGAGAAATGCCTCCAATTTAAGTTTTTTCTACCCTTAGTTTCTGGTACCAACATGGGGCCTTCTAAAGGTGGGAATTGGGCGGTCACTCCTTCGATTCAATTTTATCCTAGGAGGGGAACCGATGGAGGGTATTTTTAATAGTTATGGTCTAGTTTATTGAATTTTTAGTTAGTAAATTTGATTGGATTTTTGTTTGATATCTATAATCCTCATATTGGGGTACCTTAATTCATGGTGGTCATCTAAGCCATGAATGTATCCATATTGGTAGGGTATTTTTCTGGTATAATTTTAATAAGGAATTAGGGAGGTTGAAATATTTCATTTTGGAGACTACGACTCTTCAAATAACTTTATATAAGGTTTTTATGTCCTAGATTCCTATGGTGGAAGGATATAAATAGTGAGGTTTGTTTGGTTATTCAATAGGGTTCAGGGATCAATTCAAGATCTAGGGATGGAATTTTCTTTTTTTGAATCCATAATATCATGGTAGAGGTTAACAATGTTACGAACCAAGTCGGGACACCATCTGACCCGGTCCATGGCTTGGCCCGAAGGGAATTCCAAATCCCCACAGGATAGTAACTAGTTCCCAGGAATCAATAACGCACCTTGGGAATGATTTTACCTAATCACATGACATAAATAGCCAATAATTTTAAATCAACCAAAAGATAAAATAAACAACCAAATATGGCATAACCAACACTCCAAATTTTACCATCGAAACCTTTAACTCAAATCCTTGATACAACTACTAAAAAATTAAAATGAAAAAATACCAACAACCTCTATATGAAGATATGGGCATCTCCTTCAAGACATCACCAACAATACCAGCACAAGGGGTGCTAGAAACTCAATCCACTAACATGATGCACCATTACTTTACTAACCAACAAACAAGGTCTACATACATGAAAAGGTGTGTGTAGGGTGTGATCCAAAGCCTAGTAGGATTCCACCCAAATAAAAATATTTCATGTTGTAACATTAAAGACAATTTATTATTCTCATTTATATAAAACCCTTGTAACATTTCAAACAAAAATTTTTAAAGAGAAACCATTTTTAGAATAACACCTTAAATGGAAAATTTTAAAAGGCAACATTTCAAAGAAATAATTTTAAGAATAAACTTTATTTGAGATAATAATAAAATAAAGGTCCATCGTATACCGATGGATGGAACCACATTTCATAAGTCTCAAGTGACCGCCATGGGTAAATCCTTATGGTTAATAAAACTAGAGTGGGACACTAGAACCTTATACCTCAGTGTAGGGTGGTATAGAAACCACAATAAAAATATTCTCGTGCATGATCCACTAGTTGGGGACACACCAATGGTTGAGTGGTCTCCAATCATCATCGTATTTTAGTTAGCGTTGTGAGCGTAAATCCTGCTAGAAAAAATCACAATGAACCACTTCCAAATCATATAGCATACCTGAACTACTCATCCCACCTAGATACCTAGGATTCCCCTTATGCTCGAGTTCATGTTAACTTCTCACACAAAACACCCTTTTCAAATATGCATTCTAATAATTATACATACCATGAAATCACAATTTTTGATAAACTAAACCACCTTACATTTTACACATGCCAAAACCTACTTTCAAATAATTTTACTATCACTTACACAATTCATAAATCCCCATTTTTTAAAGCACAAGAAAAACACACAATTGAACAAACAATTCCATGGGCCAAGCCCCTTTTAAAATCAACACATTAACCAATATCATTTTTAAAACAAACTTTTCATCACTTAGATAATTTACAACTCATGTTTAAGGGTGAAAAATAAAGAAAAATATTCCAAAATATTATGTTTTCCCTTAAGAACTGACTTCCAAACCCATTGGTACCTTAAGTACCTTTGAAAACATGGTTCTAACCATTGAAATAACCCATAAACATTTCCAAGAAACACCAAAAAAACACATAAAAACTTGTCCATTTCCATTATAAAATCCATTCCCTTCATGTGAACATTCCAAACCCTTATAAAACTCAATTCACACAACATAAATAAAGAATAGAACATATAAAAATTAACCAAAAAAGAAAATCAAATCACTTAAAAGTGATAGAGAATAGAACCACATACCTCACGTGTATAAACTTTTTTAAAGTGGTGTGAAATTGTAATTGTACCACCATAAGACCCTATCAAGGAAATATCTGACCAAAAACATCAAGATTAATCCCTAATAAATAATATTTAACCCTAAACTGACCACCCTACCCACTAGAAAAATGAAACCCCAAAGAGCAGGGAGAAAAACCCTATAATAGAAAAATAAATCAAGAGAGGGGAGACTTACATGAAGTTTCCTTGAAGGATCTGCACCAAAAAACTCCAAAATATTGAAGCCCGAGGAAAGGAGGAGAAGGAGGTAAGCATGCCTAGGGATGGGGTGGCCATATGGGTAGAAAAAAATGGGAGAATGGGATTAAAATCAGGGAGATATATAATAGGAAAACTAATTTTTTACGACCTGGATAGGTTGGAAGGTTAGCCCACCCGGTTTTTCAAACCAGGTGGTGATCGTGTTCCTATATTTACCAAGGATGGAACCTAATTCTTGTTAATCCACAAAGTCTAACTTTTCATGAGGAATTCGTGAAGTAACTTTAGGTTGAGACACCCACCTAATGCACATTTCTATGGGTCAAGGTGAATGGTTGTGCACTAGCAATGCAGTAGCTACTACCTCAAACTACGACATACCTCATGGTTACCTGGGCATGGCACACTGTTTCTACTAACCGTATTCCACCCAGGTGACCCACAATTCCCACCCAAAAACATAAATTTTCTTAAAAAATCAAGGGGAAACTCATGGACAAGAACTAGACTAATAATACATAAAGGAAACACCTAAAAAATCCAAACTTGTCGCACCTGATTCCCGAAAAAATAACTGAGAATTTAACCTAAACCAAATAAAATGATGAATTCAAAACACAGGTGTGAAAATTCTCTACACCATAATGCTTTCTGCCCTTGGAAAGCTACAATAGTGCCTGATTTGAAAACACACTGGTACTCTTTCACAGCTCAAGGAGATTCCCAATAAACATCAATTGAAAGAAAACAATGACATTGTGAATGGGGAAAGAGGTTTACTATTTGAATTCGAGGGGGGTATAATGGACTCTCCAATATATTCCTTCCTCCACTAATGATGAAACATATCTAGTTGATAAATCAAATGAAAACAACTCTCTCAACTCCTAATTTAATCGCTTGATCCAAAACACCTTAAAATTACCAAATGAATCTCATTCCACTTATCTGAAACATAAAAATGAATATAAACCATTCCACAATGAATACCCATAAAATAATACTTCAAAAAAACTATTAGGTGCACTACAGTCCCAATTTTTACTCAAGGAAGGAACTCAAAATGAGATAGATTTGAATGAGACTACCCACTACCAAGCTAGCACTAGAATCAAAACTTGGATACCAACATGGGGAGGCTCTAATGGACTCCCCACCATAATAAATAAGATCAAATTGAGTTTCTCTAGAGGAAAATAAGTGAGAAAAATGGTGGGTCTCCACACCATATGAACCAAATAACAAAGAGTGATGTAGGAAACCCAATACAGACCAAACCCCCCACCACAAGGGGTTCAAAAAAATAAACTCTAAACCATATGGAAAACACTATATAGTTAACTACTCTCATTGGTCATTACCTTCATCATATGATACCAAACCAAAACCGAGATCGTTTCATAAGGATATCCATAAAAGGACCATCAAATGAAAATTAAAGCTTTATGAGGCACAACCACTAGAATTTTAAGAAGATGAGACAATCATGCCTCCTTATAACAAAGGAGGAACTCCTTCACCCACACGGGTCACAACAAAGAAGGAAGCCTTAATGCCATTCCTCGTGAAATAGAATGTTCCCAAATAAGGTGTGTTACAACTGAGAGAATTGAACTATTCTCCTTTCCCACACTAAATACATAAGTTAGACCAAGATCCCTTACAACCCTAGGGTTTCCAAACTACGTGCCAACTTCTCTCTGAGACCTATGGCTGGATCTTGAGGTATGAATTATCTCCTTACTCACGATCGGGTATTGAAAACCTCCAAATAGAACCCCTTTTTCTGGTTCCACAAGAAACCACTACAACCTCGACAGCACCAACAGAACCCAACACACTCCAAGACTCACTTTTCCTTAACATGACACTTCACTATAATGAGAACTCAGAAGATTCACATGAATCATCCCTTTCCACATTGAGAGATAACATCATAAGGAAGAACACATAAAAGGTAATTCTATAGAAAATAGAGAAATTTAGATTTCCCAAAAGGAAAACATGCTTCTATTAAAACAATGTCTCTAGAAAGGTTCCACAACACCCACATTTTCATTTAAAAGAGAACATGACACTACAACGCGACACTAAACATGAACATTACAATATAATATGACTTACAAGGAAAGGGACTTTAACCAAGTCCAAATCAGCACACGATTACTACAAACGTCCATAACAACCTCTTTCCACTATACCTTCCACACTGGTGTCCTCGCATTTCACCTTTGATGACTTAGGTAGCTCAAGAAACTAATACTTCTTTCAAACCCTCTCACATCTACTCTCCTACTTAGAGAGGATCCATTTAACTGAAAAAAGAGAGGTGTGTCTAATTATTGAAACCTAGGAATAACGTCCTTATATTTATCAATTGGAGGGTATGATAATAGTGAATCACCCATGGTCTCACTTCATACATGCATGAATTATTTATGTGGGTGTACACTAGCCAAAAAAGAAAATAAGGATACAAAAAAATAACCTACTGGAAAATAATTCCATAAACAAACTCCAAACTTGTGAAGGGGACCACTGCAAAGTATTCCCTAAACACCTTTCAAAATAATCCACTGACCATTATTTCAAATTCGATTCATCAACATGAACACCAACTTGAAAACACCCATCAGACACAAAGGACTATCAAATGAAAAACATCTCGCAAACAATATTCCCAAAATACAATGAGACACACAACAAAATCACTAGTTATAAAACATCACATTTTTATTTTAAGATCATTTTTTAAAATAAAATAGGATTAGAGGGTTTCACATTCACCCATGGTACCTCATGAGCCTCATAGATGCATGTTCTAATGCCACACCGGGCACTCATCCACTTTCCTCACATAACCCATGCATGTGGTCTCCTATTAGAATAACAAAGATCAAAACAAAATTCTTTCCACTTTCCAAGATTAACATTTAACCAACACTTCCATTTTCTTAATCCAATTGAGATTTCAAAAATTTACAAAAAATTTCAAAGGATCACAAGTTGCCAAATCAAATACCATTTTCAAAATACACACATCAATTCCAAAACATTTCATCCCACTTTAAAACACTTTCAGTTTCACAGCAAACCCTGATTCATCCACAACCATTTAACTAAAAACTCATCTCTTATCATTTAAAACAAGTTTAAAAAATCCTCTTGAAAATAAATTTTCATTTTCCAAACAACCAATTTTCAAAATGCCATAAGTTTTGATTATGGAAACTAAATTCTTGAAAAACTCATTTCCATTCACTGAAAACCTTTTTATGAAAATCCTCCCTTCCAAAGATTCATTCAAAAAAATTATGAAACCCCATTTTCCACCTTTTTCAAACAAAAATATCTCCACTTTAAAATATAGTTTTTCTAAACCTTCAAACAAGGGTTTTCAAAACAAATCGAGTCCCAAGGAGAAAAAATACAATTCAAGAGGAGACTAGTGTGAATGGGTGACTTTGAAATATGTTTGGAGTCCATACGCCAATCATACCACTATCCCAAAGAGAATTCTAGGTCAATGTCCCCATATCCACATTTATTTATAGGGTCTACGATCTCACTGAGATCATTGGCCCAACTCCCTTTTCATTTCCAAGCACAAACAACCAAAAAGATCCAAAAAAATATTAATTTCCCCTGGAAACTCAAGTCTTATCAACAGGTGTATAGTCCATTCATCTTACTCGTAACTAGAACTATAAGTCCTAATAATCCAAGCTCCATTATACCTAGACTCTTCCCTAATTAACAAGATTCAAAAGAAAATGACCTTCTCTAATACCATTTTTTCACAAACTAAGTTGAGACACCATCCGACCCAGTCCTGACCCAGTCTATGGCATGGATTGATGGGAATTACCAATCCCCACGAATTGCCAACTAGTGATCGAGTATCAACAATTCACCTTGGGAATGAATTTACTTGATCATAATGCATAAACCTCCAACAATTTTAAATAAACAAAAACTAAAAATAAACAACCAAACATGGCATAACCAACTTTCCATATTTTAACATCATAAACTTTAACCAAAATCTAGGATATAACTACTAAAAAATGAAAATGAAAAAATACCAATAATCTCCATATTATGAGAGGGGCATCACCCTCAAGCCACCACCACCATCATTGGAACAAGGATCACTAGAAACACAATCCACTAGCATGACACACCTTGCCTTTAACTACCAACAAAAAAGGTCCACATACACCCAAAGTTGTATGTAGGGTATGAGAAAAATATTAGTAGGATGCCACCTAAATAAAAAAATTACATTTTTTATCATTAAACACAATTTAATATTCTCTTTTATATAAAACCCCTTGTAACATTTCAAAGAAAATATTTTAAAGAGAAACCATTTTTTTGTATAACACCTTAAAAAAATTATGGTAACATTTCAAAGAAATAATTTTAAGGATAAACATTATTTAATATAATAATACACTAAAGTTTCACTATATTCCAAAGGATGGTACCACATTTCATGAGTCTCAAGTGAGCACCACAGGTAAATCACTAGAGTTCATTTACCTTGAGTGGGAATTAGAACCTCATACCTTGATGTGTGGTGGAATAGAAACCATAGTCACATCTTTCTTATGAACAAGAAATTATGAGGGTACACCCCAATATCCTAGGGTTCTCTAATCATACTCATTGTTTAGTTAGTGTTGTAAGCATCAATCCTGCTAGATGAAATCAAGACGAACCAATTCCAAATCATCTAGCGTACTAGAACTAGTTACCCACCTAGATACCTAGGATTCCTCTAGTGATTGAGTCCATATTCCTGTGTCACAACAAACACCCTTTTTCAAATACACATACAATGAATTATAAACATACTGGAAAATCACCATTTTACATCAACCAAACCACCTTCTATTTACACACACCAAAAACAGCTTTCACAAACTTTTACCATTACTTACACATTTAATAAATTCTTGTTTGGAAAATAACAATAAAAGAACACAATTGATCAACCAATTCTAAGGGATAATCCCATTTTTAAATCCAAAAATAAACCAATATCATTTTTAAAACAATGTTTTCATTATTTAGACAATTTACAAATAATGTTTAAGGGCGCACAATAAAGACGAATATCCCAAAGTATTACCTTTTCCCTTAACAACCTACTTTCAAAATCATTAGCACCTTAATTACCTTTGAAAACATCTTTTCACCATTCAAATGACCCATAAAGAATTTCTAAAAAACACCACAACAAAACACACACACAAAATTATACATTTTCCTTTATAAAATCCATTCTCATCACGTGAGCATTCCAAACCCTTATAAAACACAATTTTCATCACATCAATAAAGAATAGAACATATAAAAATTGACCAAACAAGAAAATAAAGTCATATAAAAGTGATAAACAATGGAACAACCTACCTCATGTGTAGAAACATCTATAAATTGGTGAGAAACCACAACTACACCACCATAAGACCCTAATAAGGAAATATCCAACCAAAGACATCTAGATTAAACCTTAATAAACAAGATTTAACCCTAAGCTAACCACCCTACCTGCTGGAAAAATGAAACCCCAAAGAGGAGGGAGATAAACCCCAAAATATAAGAATAAATCATGAGGGTAGATACTTAAATGGAGTTTCCTTGAAGGATCAATACAAAAAACACCCAAAGATTAAAGCCCAAGGAGAGGAGGAAAAAGAGTGAGATGCACTTAGAGATGGGGAGGACGTATGGGACAAAAAATGGTAAAATGGGGTTAAAATCAAGGATAGAGAAAAGGGGAAGATCAAATTTTAATGACCTGGAAAGGCCACATGGTCAGTCTGCATGTTTTTTCAAATTATGCATCGACCATGCACCCGTATCTACTGAGTAGGAAACCTACCACATGGTTAATCTGCATAGTATGCCTTATCGTGTGAAAACCATGTAGATGCTTCCATATGAGACCCCTACCAACTACATAGTTACGGGTTCAAGGTGCATGGCCATGTGTTAGTCATGTGGTAGTTGCTACCTCAAATAGCAACCTACCACATGTTTACCTAGGTAGGGTGTAACGTTTCTACTAACCATGCATCACCCGTATGCTACACACTACCCAAAAAAACTAAAATTTATTGAAAATTAAAGGGGAAACTCATGGAAGATCATTAGGTTAATAATAATCAAAGGAAACTATAACAACTAGGCCACAATGATAGCACAGATACCACGCCTTAACAGGGTCGTCGGGTCCTGGCCCACCCATCTCTATTGAGTAGGGAACCTACTGCATGGTTAATCCGCACAGTCTGTCTTATCATGTGAAAACCATGTAGATGCTTCCATCTGAGACCCCCACCTACTACACGTTTCCAGGTTTGAGGTGAATTTCCATGTGTTGTCCATGTGGTAGTTTCTAACTTAAATGGAAACCTACCACATGAATGTGCATGGTTTATACTAACCATGCATCACCTGTGCGCTACACATTTCCCACAAAAAACTTACATTTCTTGAAAATTCAAGGGGAAACTAATGGAAAAACACTAGGATAATAATAATCAAAGGAAACTGTAACAATTGGGCCCTAGTGTTAGCATAGACACCCAACCTTAACATGGTCATCCCACCAGGTACCACCAGTTTCCCCGCAGACACGTGGTTCCCACCCTAGGGCCCACCCACGTGCCTGAATGAGTCATTTGACTAATGACAATTCCCACATACCAACACATCTCATTTCCACCAACTGCATAGTTCCTGGTTTGAGGTGCATGTCCATGTGTTGGTTTTACAGTAGTTGCTACCTCAAATAGAAACCTACCACATGTTTACCTGGGTAGGGTGCACAGTTTCTTCTAACCATGCATCACCTATGTGCTACACACTACCCACAAAACAAAACTTACATTTCTTGAAAATTCAAGGGAAAACTCATGGAAAATCACTAGGCTAATAATAATTAAATGAAATTGTAACAACTGGGACCCAGTGTTAACATAGACACCCAACCTTAACATGGTCATCCCTCTAGGTACCACCAATTTCCCCATAGACACATGGTCCCCACCCTAGGGCCCACCCACATGCCTAAATGAGTCATTTAACTAATGAAAGCCCCCATATATCAACACATGTCCTTTACACCTACTACATGGTTCCGGTTTTGAGTTTCATGGCCATGTGTCGGTCGTGTCGTTGTTGCTACCTCAAATAAAAACCTACCACATGTTTACCCGGGTAGGGCGCAGAGTTTCTACTAACCATGCATCACCCGTGCGCTACACACTACCCACAAAAAAACTTAAATTTCTTGAAAATTCAAGGGAAACTCATGAAAATCGCTATGAATAATAATCAAAGGAAATTGTAACAACTGGGACCCAATGATAGCATAGACACAACACCTTAACATGGTCGTCCTGCTAGGTACCACCAGTTTCCATGATGATATGTGGTCCCCACCCTCGGGCCCACCCACATGTCCGAATGGGTCATCTGACAAATGACAGTCCCCACATTCCAACACATGTCCTTTCCAGTGTGCTTTGTCCTCACTCGTACACACCCTGGAAAACTTCCTCTAAGGTCACTCATCCTGATCAATACTCTAGGCCAAGAATGCTTAACTGTGGAGTTCTAACCAAGTACGCTCCTAAAAACAAATGTGCACCTTGTTTGCATGAGTCATATTATTTAGTTATGTAACCCTTTATCATTTTGGGGTGTTACAATCCCCCCCCCCACCCATTTTAGAGCACAACTTCCTTGTTGTGGACCCTATATTTCAACTAGGGTAGTGCGCTGCACTTAAGGCTGGGCACCACCTCTGATACCAAATGTAACAACTAAGCCCCGAAAATAGCACAGACACCCCACCTAAACATGGTTTTCGGGTCCTAGCCCATCATGTAACGACCCAAACTTTCATTAATGGAAATCCCTCTTGATCAAATTAAATTTCTATTTATGTAAAATGTTTATATAAAATGCCAGCTTCTTTGGATTAATGTTTTTGGATTTTAAAATACTATTAAGAATTTTGATCATTGATATTATAGTCATTGAACAGTGATCACATGATGAGTATAAATATAGGGCTTTAACAAATCCAATTTACTCAGACAAAGGAAGTGACAGCCTCATCCAGTAGATGTGCCCCATACAAAGCCCATTTGTCAGAGCTTAGAAATGAGGATGCAGTTTGGGATTCTCTCTTGACCAAGCCCAAGCCAAACTTGAATATGTTAAGCTCGAGTGGGACCACCTATGAGAGAAGTAGAATTTGATAGAGATTACCACCCGAGAAATGTTATCTGAGCCACCCCAAGAGTCTGTCACCATCACACACCTTACTCTTTGGTCTTATGCGGGTGTTATAAGGGGTTATGTAACAAGAACCTAGTACTATGGTTATGTACATTATTTTTTTATATAATAATGAATATACTTTCATTTTATTAGTGTTACCTTGTAAATAGTTTTTAAAATACAAATAGCATTTTTAGTTAATGTTCAACTAAGAAATCTATTTTGATGAATTAATGGATTTTTAAATTAAATAATATTTTAATAAAATATTATTATTATTATTAAATTAATTTTTATTAAATATAAATGATTGTATAATTTTATTAATGCAATTGTAATTTTTATTAAGGTTTGAAAGCCATTTTTGTCAAAACCCATGAATTTTCGATAAATGTTAGTTTTTATTTTAAAAGTGAAAATTAACATATTTAAAAAATTATTTAGATAAAATGAATATTATTTCTGGAATCAATATGTCAAAATTATCCAACAGTAAATTTTTCATAATTTTCTGAGACTGTCAAATTTTTGGGTAACAATTAAATAACGTTTAAATATATAATGTGCTTTATGACATCATAAATACCCAATAATGATGTAAAAAAATACTATAATCATTATATTCTTCCAATATATGTTTTACCATTAAAATAATGTAATTTTGGGTTTGTTTAATTTATTTTAAAAAGCTTTAGTGGACCCTTCAAGACTTATTAAACATTTTCTCCTTTTAAATTGTTTTCCTTGGGAGTGTGACTCACCTCCACATAAGAAACCCCATTATTTTAATAATATAAGACTTTCACATTATAAAATATTTGTTTCCACTCCCCTTTTTCAAAAACTATGGGTAAAAACCATGGGATTGTTTGTGGTTTTGATTAGCTTAATGTGAGGTGTCCCAAACCTAAATAATAAAGAATCCCCTCACATTTTCTATATAAACCCACACAATCTCCCACTTCCTCCTCAATAAAAGCCTTTGGAGTTCATAAAACCTCTGACCTCTTCTCTCTATAATCCTCCGATGGTGTCCCAAGCTCCCAAGAATCCTCTCTCGAGCCACTCTCAATACTTTGGAAGCACACTTCCAGGTAAGGGTTTTTCTTCCTTTCTCATTTTTGTTCAATATTCTTTAAGTTGTTATGCCCTTTTAATTTCAATTATAAATGTTGGGGTATGGTTTCTCACCTCCCCCATACTTCCCTATTTATTTTTGAATTATGAGAGACCCCTTTATCTCTCAATAAATTCCTCTCATGTACACCTGTTACTATACCAAAATTCCGGAAGGAATTTATCTCTCCTCACTTACATTCAAGCAATTATTTTGTATCATGAATCTAAATTCCATTACAATTTTTGGGACATATATATATATATATATGACACCCTTATTTTCCATTTAATGTACATATTATGATACACCCCTTTCTCTCTCATCAGCCATTTTTATGAATTCTTACGTCACGCCATTACGTTGCCGAAATTGCACTTATTTTCCAAGGCAATGTCATTGTTTAGTGAATACCATGCTCATTTATCTATCAAGAGTATTAACATTTATGCACATTTACTTATTGTTTAAAAAGTTTCATGTATGTATTCCACATTCGTTTATCATGTAATAAATTATTATTTTTAATGATTCAATGTTTTATGATCCATGTGGCACACTAATTCATGAAATGAAATGTTTAAGAAGGGTGTGCCCTGATAGTGATCCAATGCATTGGGTAAAGTATAGTATCATGATACGTCATGTGAAATGGGTATTTACGCATTCTAATTCATGTTCAATGAGATTTTACTCGTGCTCCTTGTGCAATGAGGGTTTACTCATGCTCCATGTGTAATGATCCTTAGCTCATGCTAATTCGAGGTTAAGTGTTGTTTCCAAATTTGAATTTTATAATTATCATGCTTTATCATGCCTTTATGTTATGCTTACCTTTTTCTCTATTGATATGCCTATTGTCTAACATGTATTGTATTCCTCGTTTTATTCTATGATTATTCCCTTACTGGGATTTATAGCTCACCTTTTTCTTATGCATGTCCTCAGGTTATCTCATGCAATGCTATGTATGAGGAAATGTAGTGGTCATGTAAAGGAAGTATTAAATAAAGATGTTGCATTTCATGTTTTAAGTTGATATGTAATGATCCTAATCCCCAAAGAAACTAGACCTATCGATCTTCTATGTTGTATCAAGTGAAGTTTATATAATAAATTATGTTTAATTATGTAATAAAATATCAGGGTTGTCATAGTTGGTATCGGAGGATAGGTTTAGTTATTTTTGGTATTAGGATTAGAAAACCCTAGTAAATCCTTAGAGAAAAGACTAAGTATAATAAAAACATCCCTAATTTTTGGTGAGTATTGAGTAAGTGTTTTGTCAAGAAAATGCATCCCTGTCTGGATACGAGAAGGTAGAGACGGCTCTAGCACAGATGTATCCTAGGTGTTAAACCTGAAAACAACACTTTGAGCTAGACTCAAATGGGAAATGGTGCACGACAACGGGACTTGCTACACTCTTGGTTCTGACACTCCCGGGGGATATGATTTCTTAAATTCACAAGATTAGTATGAACCATTATTAAGGGACTAAAAAAATTCCCTAAGAATATATGTTATAAAGTAGATCATGGATAACATAGACTGAATCCAATAGATTCATATGTTATGGAAATAAAAGTTATTTATAAGTCATTAGTTTTTCCCTTGTATTAACCTTTATGTATTACCCATAACTTTCCTTTTATACCATCCAATGGCTGGTAATAGTGTAACGACCCAAAGTTTCATTAATGGAAAATCCCTCTTGATCCAGTTAAATGTTTCTTTATGAAAAATGTTTTTATAAGATGTCAACTTCTTTAAGTTTTACGTTAAGATTTGTGACCATTACTTTTATAGCCGTTGAACAGTGATCATCTGGGTAGTTTAAATATAAGGCTTTAACGAACCAATTTTTCTACTCAGACAAAGGAAGCGATGGCCTCATCCAGTAGAATTGCCCCTTACGAAGCCCATTTGTCGGAGCTCGGAAAGGAGGTGGCGTCTTTGGGCTTTTCCCTTGACCAATCCCAAGCTGAGCTTCATCAAGTCAAGCTTGAACGTGATCGTCTACGGGAAAAATGGAAGTTGATTGAGATTACCACTCGAGCAATGTTATCCGAGCAACCCCAAGAGTCTGTCACCATCACACACCTTACCCTTAGGTCTTATGCGGCTATTTTAAGGGGTTATGTAACAAATAAGTAGCACCATGTTCATGTACATTATTTTTTTATATAATAATGAATATAATTTCTAGTCATTTTTGATACATTGTAATTAGTTTTTAAAAGTACAAATGGTGTTTTTAGTTATTATTTAATTAAGAATTATATTTTATTAAATTAAAGGATTTTTGAATTAAATAATATTTTAATATTATTATTAATATTAAATTAATTTTTATTAAATATAAATGATCTTATAATTTTATGAATGCAATTAAAATTTTTATTAAGGTTTGAAAGCCATTTCTCTCAAAACCCGTGAATTTTTTATAAATGTCGGTTTTTATTTTAAAAGTGAAAATTCACATATTTAGAAATTTATTCAGTTAAAATAAATATTATTTTTGGAATCAGGACGTCGAAATTATCCAACGGTGAATTTTTCATAATTTTCTGAGACAGTCAAATTTTTGGGTAAAAATTAAATACCATATATATATATAATGTGTTTTATGACATCATAATGACCCAATGGTGATGTAATAAAATACCATAATCCATATGTTCGGCCAATATATGTTTTATCATTAAAATAATGAGGTTTTAGGTTTGTTTAACTCACTTTTCAAAGCATTAATGGAGCCCTCAAGACTTATTCAACACTTTGCCTTTTTAAATTAATTTCCATGGGAGTGTGACTCACCTCCACATAAGCAACCCTAATTTTTTAATACGTTCGGACCTTGGACTTGTAAAATATTTTTTTCCTCTTTCCTTTTCCAGAAACCATGGGCAAATACCATGGGATGGTTTTTGGTTTGGATTATTTTAATATAAGGGGTCCCAAACCTAAATAATAAAGAATTCTCTCACCTTTCCTATATAAACCCACCCAAGCTCCCACTTCCTCATCACTCAAAGCCCTTGAAGTTCGTCCAACCTCTTCCCTACTCTCTCTAGAATCCTCTCAAGGTGCCCCAAGCTCCCAAGAAGCCTCTCACAAGCCTCTCTCTAGCCTTTGGAAGCACACTTCCAAGTAAGGGTTTTTTCTTCCTTTCTCATTTTTTTGTCAATTTTCATTAAGTTGTATTTCCCTTTTTATTTCAATTATGAATGTTATAGTATGGTTTTTCACCTCCCCCATACTTCCCTCTTATTGTTTGAATGATGGGAGAACCCTTTCTCTCTCATTAAATGCCTCCCATGTACACCCGTTACTATGCCGAAATTCCGAAAGGAACTTCTCTCTCTTCTTTTACATTCAAGCAATACTTTTGTATCATGAATCTAAATTACATTTATATTGTTGGGACATGTATATATATGATCTCCTTACTGTCCATTACATGTAAATATGATAAGGAACCCCTTTCTCTCTCATCAACTTTTTTTTATGAATTCTTATTTCACGCCGTTATGCTGCCGAAATCGCACCGATTTTCTAAGCCAATGTCTTTGTGTAGTGAATACCATGCCCATTTCTCCATCAAGGGTATTCACCTTTATGCACATTTACATATTGATTGTAAAGTTTCATGTATGAATTCCACATTCCTTTATCGTGGAAGAAATGATTATGTTTTATGAATCCATGTTTTATGATCCATGTGGCACACTTATGCATGAAATGAAATGTTTAAGAAGGGTGCGCCCTTTATAGCGCTCCAATGCATTGGGTAAAGTATAGTATCATGATACGTCATGTGCAATGAGTGTTGACTCATGCTAATTCAAGTGCAACGAGGGTTTACTCGTGCTTCAAGTGAAATGAGGGTTTACTCATGCTCCATGTGCAATGAGCCTTGGCTCATGCTAATTCAATGTTAAGTGTTGTTGCCACATTTCCATGCTATGATTATCATGCTTTATCATGCCTTTATGTTCATGTTTCTCTTATGCTCTATTGATATGCCTATTGCCTAACAAGTATTATACTCCTCATGTTATTCATTGTGTACTCCCTTACTGGGCTTTATAGCTCACCCTTTTCTTATGCATGTCCTCAGGTTATCCCATGCAATGCTAAGTACGAAGGAATGTAGTGGTCATGTAAAGGAAGTTTTCAATAAAGATGTTGTATTTCAAGTTTAAAGTTTTTATGTAATGATCCTAAGCCCCAAAGACACTAAACCTCTCAATCTTCTTTGTTGGATCAAGTGAAGTTTTATGTAATGAAGCATGTTTAAGTTGTAATAAAAACCAGGGTTGTCATAAATAGGAGGACTTGGGCTAACAACAGATGTGAAGATCAATGTGATGACTGTACTAATGAGATGCCCAATCAAATGGGAGCGGGAATCACGAACTTTGTCATGCTTCTCTCTCATCTAACTCAAGATTCGAATATAAAAATGGGTCAAGAGGAACATTAAACCCCTCCACCCCCTAAGAAAGAATAATTTTCTATCGAGAGCTTCATGAGACAAAGGCCACCTAATTTTAATAGATCATTCGATCCCTCAATCGTTGAACAATAGATCAAATCCATTGAAAAGATCTTCTACATCCTTCAATGTTCTAAATAAGAGATGGTTCTTATGGATTCTTATTGTATGGAGGGTGAATCTAATCAATGGTGGACATTGATCAAAAATACAAAGCCTAAGGAGGAGATCAAGGAGTTGGAATGGAAGGAGTTCTGGAAGATGTTTTTTGATAAATAATTTCCACACACCCTCCGACTTCATATTGAATGAGACTTCCTTTCCCTCAAGAAAAAATATGAGGAATCTATTGGAGAGTACGAGGAAAACATCACAAGTCTTGCACGATACAATACCGTCATTGTCGTTACCCCTGAATTCAAGGTTGACCGCTTCTTTGGTGGGATGAAACCTAGCTTGCGGAAAGCACTGGCGATCCGTGACTTCGACAGCTATGAGGAAATTCTCTGATGTGCCCTCAAGGTAGAAATGGAGTTTGGATAATCTCAAAGGTATCATGGAGATAATAAGTGTAAGTTGGAATTCAATACTGGCAGTCCGATGGATAAATCCAATGTTGCTAAGAATATCTAGGACCCCACTTTCCAAAGGTGCAGAAAGAAGCACCTTGGAAATTTCTTGAAGGGGTCGAGAAAATGCTTTAGGTGTGGAAGTGAAGGGAACCTAGCTATTAAATATCAGAAAGAAAGGCCAGTGGCTATGACATAGGATAGGAACGCTCTGTTCGAACCTCAACACGTGGTTCATTTCTACAACTACAAAGAACTATATCATTTTGAAAATTAGTTCCCTAAGCAAAGGGTTTTTTGAGGCAACCAACAAACTCCAAGGCAGTAAGGGTGAGCTTTTTCCATCACTACTGCCGAAGTGAACCCCAAAAACGAAGTGTTGATAGGTACACTACTTATTCATTCAAGAATAGCGAACGCACTTTTTGATTCAGGTTCTACGCATTCTTTTATATCTCGAAGGTTTAGTAGAACAATCCCAGCACCACCAAAAATTATGGAAGTGAAGATGTCGGTGAGTATGGAAAATGGGGCAATCATTTCATCCCACGAATATAACTCCTCCCCTGTCATAATCTGTGGATTGAACTTCCCAGAGAACCTAGTCATACTCCCTCAAGTGGAATTTGATGCAATTCTTGGCATGGATTGAGTTTCCTTGTATAGAACCAACATAAATTGCTGTGAGAGGGAAATCACTCCCCATGTATAGAATCGACCCCCAATTATTTACAAGTGAAAGGAGGAAGATGAATCTTATTTAGCTCAATCATCCCAAGAATGGATATTACTGCCTGATGAGCACATGTATCTGGCTTAGATGATTGATTCTAAGGAGGCAACCATCCTTGAAGACATTCCTATTGTAAGGGATTTCGCTGAAGTGTTTCCCAAGGAATTCCATGGTCTTCCTCCTAGAAGAGATGTTGAATTGTCAATTGATCTTATACCTGGGGAATTACCAATATCCAAGACACCATATAGAATGGTTGTTGTGGAGATTGAGGAGATGAAGAAAAAACTACAGGAGAATTTAGATAAAGGGTTTATACGCCCAAGTGCTTCACCATGGGGTGCACCAGTCCTCTTCGTCAAGAAGAAGGATGGGTCAATGAACCTTTGCATTGATTATCGTGATCTCAACAAAATCATGATAAAGAACAAGTATCATCTCCCATGAATTGATGACTAGTTCAATCAGCTACGTGGAGTACAATACTTCTCCAAGGTGTATTTGTGGTTGGGATATTATCAAGTAAGGAAGGAAGATATCCCCAAGACTGCTTTTCGTACAAGATACGGGCACTATGAATTCATAGTAATTCATTTTGAACTCACTAATGATCCAGAAATCTTCATGGACTTGATGAATAGAGTCTTTAGATATTACCTGTACAAATTTTTGGTAGTCTTTATAGATGATATTCTGATATACTCCAAAACCAAGGAGGATCATGAGGAGCATCTAAGAATTGTACTAGAGACCTTGCGGAAGGAGAAGCTCTATTCAAAGTATAGAAAGTGTGATTTCTGTTTGAAGGAGGTCTCATTATTGGGCCATATCATCACAAGCAATGGGATATCTATGGATCCCTCTAAAACAGATGCAATTGAGGGATGGTTGAGGCCAACATCGGTAACAGATATCTGTAGCTTCTTAGGGTTAGCTGGATATTATCGAAGATTTTTGAGAAAGTTCTCATGATTTTCCAACCCCCTTACCAAGCTAACTCGGAAGGGGGTAAAGATTTCTTGGAGTGATGAATGCGAAGAAGGCTTCAAGGATTCAAAAATGAGGCTTTTCACTGAACCCGTTCTCACTTTACCCACAAGTGGAGAACTTTTTTTGGTTTTCAGGGATGCTTCAAAGAAGGGCATGGGATGTGTGTTGATTAAAAATGAAAAATTCATTGTCTATGCTTCAAGGAAATTGAATGTTCAAAAACATAAATATCCAACACATGACCTCGAGTTTGCTGTAGTGATATTCACTTTGAAAATTTGGCAGCATTATCTCTTTGGGGAGAAGTGTAAAATATATACAGACCACAAAATCCTCAAGTATATATTCACAAAAAAAAGAGTTGAACATTTTCCAACAAAGATGGTTGGATCTGATCAATGAATTTGACTGCTCAATCCATTACCACCTTGGGAAAGCGAACAAGGTGGCGGATTCCCTAAGTAGAAAGGACCCACTGATTCTATCATTGATTAGAATTGAAAAGGATCCAATATTCTTAGATTTAATGAAGATGGACATGGTAATCATAAAGAAGGAACATCATCAATACTTTCACAAATGATTTTTCAACCGTCACTTTTGGAAAGGTTAAATGTTTCTCAAAAGGTTGACGTGGGAATTCAGGAAAATGTGGAAGCTATCGGAAAGGGTAAATCCTTGAATTTTAATGTTAATGAAGAAGGAATTGTGAGATTTGGGAAAAGAATATGTGTTCCATCAAGTCTAGAGCTGAAGAAAGAACTTTTGGATGATTCACATAGTTCAAATTTCTCTATTCGCTCAGGAAACAAAAAGATGTATTGAGATCTCTAAGAGCATTATTGGTAGGATAATATGAATAAGGAGATCGCTGAATATAAATTAATGTGACTAGTGTGTCAGTAAGAGAAGTCGAAGAGGTATAAGTCTAAGGGGATGATGCAACCATTACCCATACTAGAATGTAAATGTGAGGACATCACAATGGACTTTGTCACTGGACTTCCGAAGACATCCAAAGGAAACAATGCAATCTGGGTTATTAGGGATCGTCTTACAAAGGCTACACACTTCATTGATATTCAGGAGGATTTCTCATTGGATCAACTGGCACGGATATATATCAAGGAAGTGGTAAGGCTGCATGGAGTACCACAATCTATTATGTCCGATCGAGATCCAAGATTCACCTATAAGTTTTGGAAGAGTCCTCAACATGCTCTGAATATTTAACGGATCTTCAGTACGGCCTATCATCCTCAAACTGATGGCCAATCCGAGTGGACTATCCAAACACTTGATGACATGTTGAGAGCGTTCTCAATGGACATTAAAGGAGGATGGTATCAACATCTTCATCTGGTTGAGTTCTCTTATAATAACAGTTTCCACTCGAGCATCCAAACGGAACCATATGAATCCCTTTATGGGAAAAGGGGCAGGACACCAGTATGTTGGGATGAGGTCTATGAGCATAAGCTTCTTGGACCAGAAATTGTCAAAGAAATGGTGGAGAATGTGAAAACTATTTAGTAGCATATCCAGGCAGCCCAGACTCGATTGAAGAGTTATACAGATAACTGTTGACGAGACCTTGAATTTAAAGTTGGAGACATGTTATTTCTACTCATATATTTGTGGAATAAGTTCATGAGGTTTGTAAATAAAGGGAAGTTAAGTCCAAGGTGCATCATCCCCTTTGAGGTTATTGATTGTGTCGGGGATGTGGCCTATCGACTAGCACTTCCATCTACCATGTCCAAAGTACATGATGTATTTCATGTATCCCTCTTAAGGAAGTACATATCGAACCCTTCACATGTACTCTCTCTAGAGGTGGTACAATTAGAGGATGATCTTTCTTATGAGGGGAAACCAGTGATGAACTTAGATAACTGAGAAACATTTCTATGAAATAAGACAATTCCCATCGTCAAGGTGTTGTTAAAAAACCATAAGTTTGAAGAAGCGGCATGTAAATCAGAGGAAATGATGATGCAGAGTTACCCACATCTGTTTTAGTGTTGGAAAATTAAATTTCAAGGGTGAAATTTCTTAAGGGGGTAAGATTGTAACGACCCTAACTTTCATGAATGGAAATCCCTCTTGATCTAATGAAATGTCTCTTTATGTAAAATGTTTATATAAAATGTCAACTTTTTTGGTTTTATGTTTTTGGATTTTAAAATACTGTTAATAATTGTGACCATTGCTATTATAGTTGTAGAACAGTGATCATATGATTAGTATAAATATAGGGCTTTAACAAATCCAATTTACTCAGACAAAGGAAGTGATGGTCTCTTCCAGTAGACATACCCCATACGAATCCCATTTGTCAGAGTGATGAAAGGAGGTTGTATATTTGGGCTTCTCTCTTGACCAATCCCAAGTCGAGCTTGAATATGTTAAGCTCAAGTGGGACCACCTATGAGAGAAGTGCAAGTTGATAGAGATTACCACCCGAGCAATGTTATCTGAGCCACCCCAAGAGTCTATCACCATCGCACACCTTACTCTTCGGACTTATGCAGGTGTTATAAGGGGTTATGTAACAAGACCCTATTACTATGATTATGTACATTATTTTTGTATATAATAATGAATATAATTTCATTTTATTAGTGTTTCCTTGTAAATAGTTTTTAAAAAATAAATAGTATTTTTATTAAATGTTCAACTAAGAAATCTATTTCGATGAATTAATGTATTTTTTAATTAAATAAAATTTTAATAAAATATAATAATTATTATTAAATGAATTTTTATTAAACATAAATGATCGTATAATTTTATGAATGCAACTGTAATTTTTATTAATGTTTGAAATCTATTTTTGTCAAAACCCAGGAATTTTCAATAAATGTCAGTTTTTATTTTTAGAGTTAAAATTAACTTATTTAGAAAATTATTTAGATAAAATGAATATTATTTCTGGAATCTTGATGTCAAAATTTTCCAATGGTGAATTTTTCATAATTTTCTAAGACAGTGAAATTTTTGGGTAAAAATTAAATAACATTTAAATATATAATGTGTTTTATGACATCATAATGACCCAATGGTGATGTAATAAAATACTATAAACATTATTTTAATCCAATATATGTTTAACCATTAAAATAATGTAATTTTGGGTTTGTTTGATTTATTTTACAAATACTTAGTGGACCCTTCAAGACTTATTAAACATTCTGTCTTTTTAAATTGTTTCCTTGGGAGTGTGACTCACCTCCACATAATAAACCCAATTATTTGAAGAATTTATGACTTTGGCCATATAAAATATTTTTTTCACTACCCTTTGGAAAAAACCATGGGAAAAAACCCTAGGATGGTTTGTGGTTTTGATTAGTTTAATGTGAGGTGTCCCAAACCTAAATAATAAAGAATTACCTCACCTTTCCTATATAAACACACCCAAGATCCCACTTCCTCCTCCCTAAACGTATTTGGAGTTCATCCAACCTCTTCCCTCCTCTCTCTAGAATCCTCACAAGGTTCCCCATGCTCCTAATAATCCTCTCTCAAGCCTCGCTCAAGCGTTTGGAAGCACACTTTCAAGTAAGGGTTTTTCTTCCTTTCTCATTTTTGTCCAATATTATTTAAGTTGTTATACCCTTTTAATTTACATTATAAATGTTGGGGTGTGATTTAAAACCTCCCCCATACTTCCCTATTTATGTTTTAATTATGAGAGACCCATTTCTCTCTCAATAAATTCCTCCCATGTACACGCGTTACTATGCCAAAAATTTGGAAGGAATTTATCTCTCCTCACTTACATTCAAGAAATTATTTTGTATCATGAATATAAATTCCATTAAAATTGTTGGGAAATGTATCTATATTACCCCCTTACTGTACATTTCATGTAAATTTGATGAGACAAACATTTCCCTCTCATCAACCACTTTTATGAATTCTTACATCACGCCGTTACGCTGCCAAAATTGCACCGATTTTCCAACCCTATGTCATCGTGTAGTGAATACCATGCCCATTTATCTATCAAGGGTATTCACATTTATGCACATTTACTTATTGTTTAAAGATTTTCATGCATGTATTCAACATTATTTTATTGTGGAATAAATTATTATGTTGAATGATTCAATTTTTTAGGATCCATGTGGCAAACTTATGCATGAAATGAAAATTTTAATAAGGGTGTGCCCTGATAGAGCTCCAATGCATTGGATAAAGTATAGTATCATGAGGGTTTACTCATGATCCATGTGAAATGAGACTTGGCTCATGCTAATTCCATGTTAAGGGTTTTTTTACATTTCCATGTAATGATTATCATGATTTATCATGCCTTTATGTTTATGCTTCTCTTGTTCTCTGTTGATATGCCTATTTTATAACATGTATTGTATTACTCCTGTTATTCCATGATTATTCCCTTATTGGGCTTTATAGCTCACCCTTTTCTTATGCATGTCCTTAGCTTATCCCATACAATACTAAGTACGAAGGAATTTAGTGGTCGTGTAAAGGAAGTTTTCAATAAAGATGTTGTATTTCATGTTTTAAGTTGATATGTAATGATCCTAAGCCCCAAATACACTAGACCACTCGATCTTCTATGTTGTATCAAGTGAAGTTTACGTAATAAATTATGTTTATTTGTGTAATAAAAGATCAGGGTTGTCATATGTCAAGTACCACCAGTTGCCCTGCAGACACATGGTCCCCACACTGGGGCCCACCCACGTGGTCGAACGGGTCATCTAACTAATGATAGTTCCCATAGGCCAACACATGTTCTTTACAGTATGTTTTTTCCTCACTTTCACTCACCTTGGGAAACTTCTCAAAAGGTCACACATCCTAATCACTACTCTAGTCCAACCACGCTTAACTGTGGAGTTCTAACTAGGTAGGCTATGGAAAAGGAAGGTGATCCTTATTGACACGAGTCATATCATTTAGTCATTTAACCCTTTACCATTTTGGGGTGTTACAGAAACACCTCAAAAATCTGAACCTATAACACCCGATTCCCGAGAAAATAACCAAGAACCGAACATGAACCTGAGAAAAGGGAGAATTCAAAAACCCAAGTGTGAAAAACACAATTTTTAAAATGAGTGAAAAGGCCATTCAATTGGAAGGATATTCCATTTTGAATAATAGTAATTTTATTTTTCATTTAACCAGAAAAATTTATACTTTTGTGAAGTCTTCACTAAGTTGTTGTGGAGTCTCTCAAAATTTTATTATAAATTCAACCCCTCTCTTCCCTTGCTTTAATCTTATTGGCCTTTATAAAACTCTAATAGCCCTTTGGAACTATTTTGGTACTATTTTTTCATATCCTTGTGGATCTAATCCTCTTGATTCACACGGTAAGTTCCTTTTGGTCCAGGTGAATTCTTCCTCATTTCTTATCTATTCACTTATCCCTTATTTCATTTATTATAGATCATTCATTTTTATAAGGCTATGATAATGAGGTTTCTATGTTTTTGTCTCGGTTTGGTCTAGGTCCTAATGTAGTATTAATTTATATAGGTTTTTTAGGAAATCCTTTTTGGTTGGGTATTTTTTTATCATCAGTTCTTCCTCATTCTTGTACAGTGACTATAAAAGTAATTTTTGCAGAATGGGATTTGAGATGTCTCTATTTATATTATGTGTTAAATATTAAATTATTATACAAATTTTTTTCTTGGGTAAATGTTTTTAATTAAACTAAATAAGTTAAAAACTGTACTAAAGGATTTGATAAGGGGATATGTGTTTTTCATGTTTTTTATGTGATTTATATGTTTTTTCACAATAACTTGAAATACTTCATGATTAATAATATTAGATAGTTTAGAATGCACTATTTAGTTATAAATTATATTTATATAATGAATTAGTGGTATGGAGATCTAAATGACTAAAATAAAATCAAATTTTAAATTTTAAGGACATGAGTTTGATAAAGATATTAAGGAGTATCAACTTTTTTCTCGGACATCATGGCCTTATTTGTAGTAGATTTTTAAGAGTTTGGATTATTTGTATACTTGATAGAAATCCTCTTGAATTTCATAGGTAGTAGGATAAGTTAAATTTTGGGAAGTACACTACCATATGTAATGGTCTCTCTAGTTATAATTTCTCAAATATCTTCATTATTCCTCATAGACATAATATCTTAACTCATAATTATTGTGATCTTTTTATTGTAAAAGGTGTAATTTCAAGCCAAGTCAAGATTCATGGAATCCTGATAATCAAGAATAGTAGAAAACTAGATAGTAAAATAGAAACTAATGTGATTTTATTTTATTTAGATACTATCCAATTCTTCTGACCAAGAACTAAATTCTAGCCTTTAGATCCTTAGAGATAAACATCTTTGGTTAGCTATCAATTTCACACTTACAGTCACGAATTCCATTCTTTAATTTATAGATATTGTTCATCTCTCTTGATCAAATTCAATAGTCATCAAAATAGATTTTATTATTCTAAATGTTATTGATTATGTATTATTTCTTAGTATTGATTGAGAAATACTTTTTCAATATAATTGGTGTTATTGTTGACATGATTTATAATATTCATTGTAACGACCTAAAATTATAATAATTAAATTTCTTATTATTATATTTATGTGTTTTATACCCATTTAATACAAAAAAATAAGGACAAATCAATGATTTATTTCATTAATTTAGAAAATTACTTTTTTAGAATAAAAATAGCCATGATAATGGAAAATTTTATAATGGGTAAATAAATAGAGAAATATAAAATTATAATAATAGGAAAATATAAAACATCCTGATCCCAAAAAATCATCATAATCATGACCAAAACTACCCAAATAATAAAACAAAATATAATCTAGTCGCTATTTTAGAAATATAGAAACTTGAGAAAGATTAAGGTGATTTATGAGTAAAGGAATAGAGTACAATTTGTTGGATGTAATATAATAATTGGAATAATGGTATGACCATTAGAATAGTAAACTAAAAATTATGAATAGAGACCTAAATATTAAAAATAGTGGATAGACTTTTGGTTAATATCAATATTAGGAATAAAGGCCTCGACTAGTAGTATCATTCCTTTTGAAACCCATTTATTAGAAATATTGAGGGTGGTAGTATTAATGGGGTTTTCCCTTGACCAAGCCCATGAAGAAGTTCAACAAGTAAGGCTCAAGTGCAATCCAATACGAGATAAGTACAAATTAGTAGAGATCAGAACTAGGTTAATGTCATCTGAACCATCCCATTAAAGAGCCATCATCTAACTCCTTTCACTTAGAGTATATGTTGGTGTGAAAAGGGATTATGTATTTAGACCTTATTAATATAAATGTGTAATTTTATTTTTTAGAATTTAAATACTGGTTTCATCAATTCTATTTTCATTATTATTTTATTCAATAAAATACATGTGAATATAAGATAAATTGATTTTTCGATATAGATAAAATATAATGGTATTTTTATAAAATGTATAAACATTTATGTCCATTTTTGAAATCTAAAAAAAATTTATTTTCATGAAATATTCTTATAAAACACCATTCTTTTAAATATAAATAATAATATAATTTTATAATTTCCTAGGTAAATTTTTAAAGGATAATAAAGTTGACTATCTAATAAAAACCACTATTTTTCAACAAATAAGAATTTTTATTTAAAAGTTAAAAGTATCATATTAAGAAAATTATTTAGATAAAATAAATATCATTTTTTAAATTAAAATATCAAAATTAGGTCACGGTAAAATTTTGAGAATTACCTAGAATGCTCTATTTTTTAATGAATAATAAAAATATAGTTTGGTGTGTTTGGAAGGTTTTATGACTTCATAAATATTTTATAATTATTTAATAATTAATAAAATAGAATCCAATATCTTAAAGAATTATTTTTTAAATATATTATTTTTTAAAGAATTAAAATGAATTTCAAAACATATAAATAACTATCCAAAGTATAAAATATTAATTAATATTTTAAAAAAAAATTGTGTATAAAATATCTTCTCAAGCTAAAATTAATATGAAATATTTATGTTTGGTTCTTAAAATAAAATATTTAAAAACCCACCTTCTTAATGTCATAAAGGATTATCGAAAACCATAGATAAACTAGTGTTTTTCCATTTTCCACAACCTAGAATTCAAAGTCTTGTATTTAAAAATTTTAATTTACAACCCTCTCACATTTCCTATAAATACCCAAATATATAACTCATTTTATTCACTTCCAATAAATTAAACATGAATTTCACCTCACTATACCTCTCTAGATCCTTTCGAATAAGTTTCTAAGGTTTTAAAGAACTCTCCTCAAGCTTTAAGAAACTATCTCTCAAGGTAATGGATTTTGGTCCTCTCCATTTTTATCCAAGTGCATACTTTGTTTCTGGTCCTCTAAATTTGAAGTAAATATATTCTCATGAAATTTTAATTATTCCATCACTTTCCTAATGTTTCTATATTAGTGAGATACAACCATTCTCTCTCATTAAACTTATTCCATAAACCAATTAGTATACCTGTTATGTTGCTAAAATCATTTTATTATTTTTCATTCTTATCTTTTTATATTATGAACAATCAACCATATTTTTATTTATGTGAATTAATATGTATGTAATTATACTTCATTGACTGGGTATTACCTGGTATAAAATGCATATTTTTATCTTATGGGTTAAAAATTATGAAAAGGTCAAGTATTTAAACACTTATGTACTTAATAATTTTATATGAAAATTGGACTTTATTATTTATAGGATATTGATGAAATGATTTATGACCTATATGGTTCACATGAATTAATAAATATAATGGTTTCACCCTGATGGCACTTCAATGCATTGGGTAAATAATTGATCTTTACAGATGACATGTTTTAAGATAATTGTATGAATAACCCAGGTAATATGTTTTACAAAACTGTGATATTGATCCTTGGTGATATGATTATGAATGCATAATTTTTATGTTGTATCCATATTACCATGATATGTATCATGTAATTATGATTATGATCTCATGTTATTCCATAACTTTATCCATGCTGGAATCTCAAGTTCAATTTCATTTTTTATCCCTTAGTAGGTTTTATGCTCACCATTTTCTATTGACATATGTCCCTAGGAAATCGCTTGTAGTGAGGTGGAATAGGATAGAATAATAAAGTATACTTTCAAGAGGATTCAACATTGTTTATGTTTTTATTTTCCATATATACTTCATGTATTATGTACCTAGTTTCCAAGTCAATTAACCTCTAAAGGACCATTGAAATTATTTGTATAATATTTTTTTAAAGAATAATTTCAAAAATAATGTATTAAAAAGGTGGGGTTCCATATTCATAATTTTTCAGGTTACCTAAATTTAGTAATAAAAAGGGATATGTGGAAATAAATAATTCTATTTATGCTATTTATTATTCATCAATTGTTTAATAGGTATTGAATTATGTATAATTATTGTAAATTTATGTTCTTTTCTACTATAAATAATGACATTAGATATTTTATTTATTATTATTGGTATTCCTTGATATAATTAGTTTAGTTTTAGAAATGTTTTTTTGTGTAATTAAGAAAGATGTGGTGATGGGTTGTTTATGGGTGGTGGCATTTTTTATTATTGAAATGGTTTGATGAAGTTAATTATGGGATAGTGTTGATGGTGTTAAAAAAGTGGTGGAATTTATACAGAGGTTATTGGAACGAGATAGTGAGGTTGTTAATGCTTTTATAAGTCAGTGGTGATGTTTTTGTGGTTTTTTTAGTTATCTATGTGGTGATATTTAATAGTTTATGTTATCATGTCTCATGCCTAAAAATTTGGAATAGTAATGGACTAATAAAATGATTAATAGTAAAGGGAATGGGTTTTTATGATATAGATGATATTGAGGCAAATGAATATATATATATATAATAAATTATTAAAAGTTTTATTGAAAATAGTGGAATTATGGTGTATAAGATTTGATGAATAAATTATTGGTCAGGTTATATGTTATAATTGAATTATTAGTATTAAAAAATAATTTCAAATAAATAATTTTAAAGTTTCAAAAATATAATGAATGTAGTGTGGATGGTATATATTAAAATAGTTAATAAATTAGTTGTAATTAAATTGGTAACAAATTGTATAAATGATGAAATATAGAGTGTAAGGTAATTGATTAACATGAAAGTGAATATGAGATATAAAATGGCATGAAGATTATTTTGTTGTGAAACAATAGTGATGTGGGGTAGTGGTGGATTTGGTTCGTATTTTGGATAATGGTAGTAATGATGTTATTGTGTTGTGATGATGCTTGTACTTATAGTGTTTCATGTTTAGTTATTGACCTTAGGTTGGGTATGTGTGATATTATATATAAATTATTATTTATGATATTTGTTATGAACCACCACTCTATTTAGGTAATGTGACTGACTCCCAGATGAGGTTTTGGGAACTCGGTGTTTTCCACAACCCCCAGAAGGAGGTGATATAGATGGATGAAAACTCCCCCTTCTTCGCTCTCTATTATAGATATATTACAGGTTTTTATAGATTCTGGTTATATACTTATGGTGTGGGATCATGATAGGGATATACATAAAAGTAAGAGAGAATGAGGTTTTTTCCTTTTATGATTGCATACCCAACAATTAAATGGTTGTGATATATAGATAATTGGTGATGAGGTTTTGGTATGTGGTTATCTAGTTACAACTATTTTTATGTGGATATTTGGTTAGGTTTTTATGCGGTTACGTGGATATAGAAGGGATAGGAGAACCAATACATATGTTTTTGGAGTGTGAGGGAGAATAGTTCAGTGGGTAAGAGGATGTAGGGTACCTTTATTTTATTTTCATAATTATAAAATTACTATAATTGTATGTGTATTCATGTTAGTGGGCCTTGGTGATGTTTTAAAATAAGTTGAACTATTATTATTAACAAGTTGGTTTCGTTTTTAATTAATTTATTCATTAATATTCTTTTTAGATATTTTCATGAGATTTTTGGGGTAACATTATACTGAGTATATGTGTATTTTTACCCATATATATATATATCCAATTTTTAATGGTCTATAGGAAGAATTTCATAAATAGGTGAGACCTTAGTAGCTTGTGATGTGGACTTACTTAGTGTTCATAAATATATTTCCATATGAGTTATCTCAGGGAATTTCTTTTAAAGATTTTGTTTTATGATATTATTTTCATTGCGGGGTTTTTTTAATTAAATTTGGGAGTTAATTAGTGGTATCATAATTTATGTTCTTGGGATTAATGTGGGCAATGCCTCTCATATTATTGTTTTATACCCTTTGTGTTAGAAATCAATCCACATCCAATTAAAGGTGCACTTAGAGTATTGCACTCATCTCCATTAAAGTCCCAGGAGATGTTATAGTTGGGGAGAATCATGATAAATTATCCACATCATCTAACATAACCTTCTTCAAAGTATGTTTGTAGAAATTCAGTGATATAAAATAATTCTATAAGATTCCAAAACCATAATGATACTCTAATCATTACAATAATGATTTCCTCCATCATAATGATCTGTAAAGAATCACCATTAAGGTTATTCCATTATCAAAGGGATTATTCATCTTCAATTAATTTTCATATTCCCCATCTCACATTTTTTATTTTCTGCATCACTTTTCATTATTTCATCATCTTAATAACTCATAAAGATATTTATTGACTTCATTATGTGTAACCTATATTAACACAATATATTGAAAACCATATTAAATGATAATGATGATAATATAACTAATTATCTAATCCAGGGATACTTTAATCACTTTTTCTATCAGGGAAACTTCATTAGTTATGGTCGATGCATTGATTTTAATTTTTTTACATTTATGTTGGGTTTTTTTTCAAATATAGGATGTTAATAATTATCGGTTACATGATGATCTTAGATTACAATGTTTTACTTTAATGGAATGAAATTTTTTAAAATTGGTGAGAATTAGTGCTAGAAAATTTGTGTGAGATAATGAATCTACAATGTATTTTCAAGATTTTAAATTTTTTATAATATATTTTAAATTTATAACTATTTAACAATAATTATTCAAAAATAATATAGCTCTGGTAAGAGAAATTGAAATTTTACTTCTTTCAAACAATATTTTTTTACTATATTTTTTATTTTTTTAACATAAATAAATTGAAAAAAAAATTATTATTGTTGAATTTTCAGTAAGAAGATATATGTTAAAGTAAATAAATAAATTCATGATTTTTTTTCTACAACTGTTTTCTTTATAATTATTAAATATATATATTAATATAATTATGAAAATAAATGTGATTATATTTGTTTATTAGTGATATTAGAGGAAAATAATTGTTATGTTAACGAATTATGATTATAATTAATGGAATGTACTGCTATTGAAGTTTTTAATCAAAATTTTATGTTAATTATTAGATTAATTATAACAGATATCATGTTTTAAGAGGCTTTCCTTTTTAACATTACGTGAATATTTTAATATTTAGTCAAAATATTGATGTGTGATATTAATTAATTTAACGATTCATTGATAATATTAAATAAAATTGATTTATTTTAATTATTATGATATATTTTATATTAATATTTATTATTCCAAGTTTTTTAATAACGGAAAACCATATTTCTATTCTTGTTTATTTAGATAAATAATAAACTTATTTATTTTCTCTTTCTATCTCTATATTTTTTTTTATTTTTTTATTTTTTTTTATTTATTTATTTATTTATATGTATGGACATGAAATATAGAATAAAAACTTAAAATTTAATGAATTGTTGAGGGGTGTTAATTTCATCTTTATAACATATAAAAAGTGTAAAATAAAGAAGTCATTGCATCATCCTATATCTATATGATAAACAAATATGACAATAATGGGAGACACTGATGGGGTTTTAGAGGGATTGGGGGGTTGGTTGTTGTCAATTTAGTTGGCTTCCCACCTCCCTTTAATTTATCAATTTTTTTAAAAAAAATATCATAAATGGATTTTTTGAGATGGATTTCTTCTTGGAAAAGGTTTTGTTTTTAATTTTTGGATAGTCTTTGTGCGTGAAACTAGATTTATAAAAATAATTTCAAATTTTTATAACAAAAAATGGGACAAAATTTAGATTTTGTTTCTTTTTAATTTTAAAGTAGTTTTACCCAAATTAAAATTATAATAGGAAGGTATAATTATACCTTCTGTTTTGGATTATTTGTTTATTATTTATGAGTTGTTTTATACATGTTCTTGAAACCTTTTATATTCAGTCTAGTATTTTTTGTATTTTATTTTAATTTACGTGCAATGAATTTATTTGTACGCTATAATTCAATTAGGATTAAATTTTGGATAGAAAAATAATAAATTTATGTGAGTCATTTGATTAAAATTATTATTTAAAACTAATTTGATTATAGAATAATTGTATTTAAATTATTACAATATGTTCAGTTGTGTATCAATTTTATATGTCTAAATTTGAAAAATATTTTTTAAAAATTTTGTAATTATAATTGACTTAAATTTTCAAATTAAAAATTCTTTGATAATTATAGTGTGTTATTGTCATTAATAAAAAATTTATGTTAATGTAATTTTATTATGTATATTTTAAAAAATATTTTTCTCTTTGGATATTTTGGCATATAATTTTTTATTATATGATTGTGTTGATATTTTAATAGTGTCTCCCTTGTGAACTTAGTCATGGATGTGAGTGTAAATTGAATTGGACCATAATTACGTTTACTATAATGGATGATTACTTTTATACACAACTCCCATTAAATTTGTTATTTCTTATTTTGTATATGTTATATGTGATTGGTTGAGAGTATAACACAGAATACTCAATATAGGGACAAATGATTCTTATTAGACAATAACATTCTCCCATAATTTAATCATCTCAGTTCGAGCGGTGTCTAGACCTAGACCATCTTATTTGTTGTGTATATATTGAATATTTTTATTCTATGAGATTATTATTTTTATTTTTCTATGTTATTTTTTACTTCTACACACAAACACATTACCGACTTCAAGGTTATGGATCGTAGGGTATTCTTACCAAGATTTGGATCACTATTGTATCCATAGTTAGACCACGACTTATATGTATATGAAATATTATATTTCTGGGTAGGTGTAGAGACTCTAGTTGATGAGAATTTGGATTATTGAGTGATTATGTGCGGGATTCAGTTGGTATCTTACTTATATTATTCATGATCAACTTGGTTATATTCCATATAATATTTATTTATTCCTATTTATCTATCCTTGGTTCATTTGTGTTCGGTTTACCCATGTTATGTAGAATTTTCTAATTTGTATAAGATATGTGATTTAGAGATTTTTTTTTATTTGATTAAAATTTATGTGTAAAGGAATAATCTTATTTTATTTTTATTTTAGTTTTATGTTTCCATTATACAAAAAAAAAATTGGTACCTACATTTTAGATCTATGGGAACTATACACTCCCTAAACCAAATTCAGGGATTTGAGTTTCGATCACGGGCTTAGTGATGGGGTCATGTTAAAGTGATACAAAGTGTTTGAAGTTATTTTATTCAATATCTCAATTATAGGAGTAATCCCCACTTAAAAACCTTTTTCAATAAACTATTGACTATTTTGTGATTAAATGATTTTAACCTGAAAAATGTTATTGAATTTATTTCATTGTTTGAAAATAATTATTTTGAATAAAATCTTAATAATAAAATAAAACGAAAAAACAAATTTTATGATTAACATAAATACATGTGATATATTTTGTTTTTTCTGTATTTGGATTTATTAGGGATGTATTGTTTTTAAATTTTTTATGAAATTTATATTGGGTTTAGTTTACAAGTGTGGGAAGATTATAAATATGATCTAGTGAATTGATCGTAGATTATATTTCTTTGGTTTTCAGGGAATAAACATTTTAATATGGGGAGAATGTTGTTACCCGAATTTTATTTGATTTAACAAATATAATTCAAAAAATGTGGTGGGGTTTTTGTTGGACTATTTTGAGATGTTTTTGCATTATAAGTGGTATCTTATTTATTTAGAGTATTTTACTAAGTTCCCACTTAGCCAAAAAGTGGTTTTAAAAATTTCAAAATAATGGAGAAGATAGGTAATTAAAATGTTTTTATTGTTTTAGAAATGAGTTAAATACTAAACCATTAGTTAGTAGTTTAAACCATGTTGTGGTTTGAATAGGGGAAACAAAATTATAGCGAAGGTCGTTACACCGAGGTTTATAAATGTGATTGCATCCATTATATGATAACAACTAATTTACAGTATATATATTCCATGTAATTTATCATAATCTATTTGGAATATCATTTAATGATATTTAGAGGAGTTTTATGAGAAAATATTAAATGTTTAAAGAGTTCATCATGGATGGTTAAACAGTAAAAATGGTTTATAACTTGTTTTATAGTATAAAAATTATTTAAATTTTTAAATAATGGGGTAACAAATTTTTATGAAATTTTAAGTATTAAAGGATAATATATGAATCCAATAAATTATACCAAGACCATGAGATGATAATATCACTCTTGTTAGGGAGAACTCCATGAATTGAATCTCACTTTTTCTACTCTTTTTCTTCACACCTTTAAATAATTTTTCTATCTAACCACATCATCAAGAAAATTATTCCCAAGAATTATGAGATTCACATAGCCCATGTAAACCCTAGGAGTAAGAATTTGTTTGGTTACTTCTTAATGATTCTTATCAATATATTTTGGAATTTATTGAATAGATATAGTTTAATAAATAAAATGTATGAGTTATCATTTATATTTTTGGTCTAAATGTATGGTTGGATCTTATTAAAAACTCAATTTTGGTTTATTATTTTTATTAGGTTTTTAAAAGTGTTATACCTTATAAAACCATTTAGTAATATTTAATACAGATATATCTCATTTGGTTTAATATTTCAATAGATAAAGAAACTGGAAACATATTATTTCTCAAAACCCCTCACATGTATTGTATAAAATGGTTGTGGTTCAAAAAAAATTAGGTTATGAAGTAAATTGTAGTAAAAAATGGTGTAATTTATGAAACTAAGTCATAGTTTACTAAAACATGATTGTGGTTTATAAATTTTATAATTCATGTCATATTTTGATAAATTTGGGAATGTAAAAGGTTCCCAAAAAATAGATCATTGTGTGATTATAATTTTATAGGCATGGTTTTGCCTAAAAATTCTCATGGTTAGTATAAATATTTGATTTCTAAAAGAAAAAAATAACATATCCAATAAAAACATTGTTATGGTTCAAAAAATATAAATTATAAAGGATATATTGACAACATCATGGTCTACAGAAAATGGTTTTTGGTTTCCCTTATAGAGTTTTTGGCACACATGAGAAACCATGTTATAGATCATAAGAAAAAGTGACATGTTTTTATATTTAAAAATAAAATATTTGGTTTCCTAAAATTTTAAAAAATCCTCACTAGCATAGGCCCTCTATTCCGTCACAAAATAGAAAGGGGGATTTAAACCATACTGATTTTTTTGTGATCTTGGTCCAAATTTTATTTTATATAGTAAATATATAAAGTTTTTATAAATTATAAAAAATATATAATTGTTTATATTTCTGTTCTGAAATTTTGAAAAATAATAATATGAAATATTCATATTAAAAGTTCTTATTTAGAAATTATTTTAAACCTAACCAAAATGCGTTTTGGTGTATTTTAGCAAGGTTTAAATCAAATGGAATACATGATATTTTTTATGTAAAATTTTTACATAAAATATAAAATGTTTATATGATTATAAATTTTTTTGTAAATATCATATATTTTGAAATATAAAGGAGTTCATATCAATTACCATGTAAATTGATAATATAAAAGGGTTTGTATTGAAATATATATGACAAATCCATGTTCATTTATTTATTAAATGTTCATAAAGCATAATTAATTATAAATTTTTTATAATTTATTAATTATAAAAAGTTCATAAATGATTATATCAGTGATAAATTTATGAAATGTTTATTTATTTTTATTATTATCTATTTTATTATTCATAAATATAAATTATTTATATTTTTAATGGATATATTATTTATATTGATTTAGATAAACACAATATCATATATATAAGTATTATCATTCTAGATATTATATAAGTTTTAGTTACGTTCAACCACAACCATGACTCATTTATGGGTTAAAACTTGAAAGTAAATATTGGTTATGATTTATAAATATTATGTGTTAGAATTATAAAACAATTGAGGTATATCTTGAGTAGTGATCTATGGATAGTGGGAATTTGGGTCCAACATCTCAGTGGCTTGGGGGATTAGTCTCTCTCTAGAAAAAAAATGTGTTTTTAGTTGTAAAAACATACTTCCTTTTGTGTGGATTTTAGTTTTTCATGATTCTAAACCTTTACAAAAAGGGTTTATTTACTTTATAAATGATTTATATTCAAATATGTGTGAATATAATTGGATTTTATTTTTTGGGTAATTAATACAAATAAAGAGTTGTGTAAGGAGTTATACATTAATATGATTTGAATATATTAATTTTCTTGAAGTTGTAGGATACTAAATAATAAATCATCAGAAACATTCATCCATAATCAGAATATATGTGATAATATGGTGAGACCCAAATATAATTAAAATTATTGTGTGTTGAATTAATTCAAAGTTAAAACTTATCAAAACCTCGATCATCTAAATACGTGGGTTCTTTAAAACCAAGGTCCCAATTGATTATCTTGGGTAAGAAAACCAATTTGTGATTCTTTTGGAATTTGGATCCCATATTTGGAATGATACTTGGGTCAAACTTAGCTGGGAAACCCTAGAGGTTAGAATACCATATGAATTGTTTGGGTTTTATAGTGACACAATCATTTCGTACATAGATATTACGTCTTAATTTATGAATATATAATATATTTTCCAAATATATTATCGATGGTCATAAAATTTTAGTGTTCTTGGAGACTAGATACACAATATTCTTATTTCTTAAAAGATAATCAATATCTCCAAAAAATATCTTACCATCTAGTACTCTTCATAGAAATACCCTATGTAAAAACTTTCATCATAATATATTGAAAGGAAACATAAGAAAGGGTGAGCACATGTTCCCATTAAAAGTAAAAAATGGTGTTTCAATGATCAATTAATGAAAACACAAGTATAAGGGTATGATAAAATGATATAAACATTTAAAAACCAAATACTACATTTGATATATTATAATAATAAGTCATGGCATAAATCTTGTAAGTTTATAAGGCATAAATCATAAAGGAATCAAAGAAAATGAGCTGTGTGAGCATAACATAGTCATAGTAATATAGAAAAGGTATAAGATCCTAACAATATGAACATGAATAAATAGAAATAGGTTCACTCATTAAGATAAGGATATGAAATTAGGCCCCTACATATACTTATAGTCATAACAAATAAGTTCACGCAAAATCTTTTGGATATAAAATCTAGGTCCATAAATAATCTTATTCATATAAAAACTAGTTCCATTCATAATTTTATGGAAATTAAAATCAGTTCCACACTTAATTCTATGGACATGAAAACCAGGTCCATGCATAATCTTACAGATGAAAAATGGGTCAAAACATAAACTTGTGAACATGAAATCAGGTTCAAACATAGAATATTTATCTCATGAGTTCTCTGTCATTACTTAATTCATAGGGTAGATATGTAATTATAGTCCCACCCATATCATTATAATAATCTATTCATATGTGTTCCAAAATATCATTAATTTTTCATCATATATCATAATCTATGGAATTGAAATGGGTTTTATAAAAATCATAATGTATATGGGGAAAAGAAAAGGGTTTCATAATTTAATTAACTCAACAAAAATAAATGGATTTCATAAAATCATACTTAAATCATGATCATAATCATCCATATAAATCCTTAAATTGGATTGTATCATTGGATCGTATCCTCAGTAAAGCATAAGTAACATCAAAGAATGTTATCATAGTTCAAAAATTCCTTTAAAATATCACTAGAATATTTCCTATATAAAAACACATTTCAACATGAAATAACTTATTGAAAATCCATATTTTCCAAAATATTAAGAAAAAATTTTCTTTGAAAATATCCTTCGAGAATTTTAAAGTATGTTTGAAAGCATTAAGTAATTAATACAATGTAAAATTATATTCATATCATGTATATTAAAACAAATATTCCTTTCAAATTTTCTATAAAATGTCAAAAGGTACCTTATTCAAAAAACAAAAGGAAGATTAATTTTAAAAAACATTATTAAAATTAAATCATAGCTAATAATTGAATTAATAAAATCATTAGATAACATTAAAAACATTCTGGAAAGAAAATTAGAAAACTTGGATATGGATGAAAATATATTTTCGACCAAAGATGGAAATAAAGTTGGTTTTCCTTTAAAACATGCTTTTAGTCTCTTGAGTTCTTAATGAGAGTAAAATGAAAGAAAAACATTAAATATAAATAAATAATTAGATTATATGAAAATTTATTAGTTTCATTAGAGTTAGATCATAAAATTTCATCATCAGAAACATAATCATAAACAATTATGATAAACAATGTGATTGTAACATAAAACTCGTACCACTTTGGTAACATTTGAATTGTAAGACCCATGAATAAATAACATTAAATTAAAATTTTATAATCATTAAAATAATGAAATTAATGATAACATATACAAGGGGTAGTATATATACTATACAAAAGAAATGAGTACTGAATATGTCATATGTCTACCAGAAATAAATGTGAGACTAGAAATCCATTACTTCAAGTTCTCCTTTTTTTGAAAGCACACTAACCTCCAGTATAATAAATTTAATTTTATTATACTAATAAAAATAATAATTTAAATACTTATAATATAATATATGTTAAATTTATAATATTTCAACACCCATTTATTAATAATGTATTATTAAATCATCATTTCTCGGTGTTAACCATTTCATTTTTCATGAGTATTTTGGTTCGATAATTTTAGTCCTTGTACTTAGATCATGCTAACATCATATCCATAATTTTAATCATGATATAAATATTATACATAATCAATATATGTGTGTTTTTGTATATATATATATATATTTAGAATTTTTTATAAAAGTTAAATATAGAAAAAATGAATTACATCATTCATAAAGATGGTAGGTCATACGTATGCATGAACAATGTTTTTACATTTCGAGGAATAAAATAAAATAAATTTAAATAATATTTAACCTTTAAAAAATAATTATTATATATTATATATAATATATATAGTATATATTCATTAAATATTTCTTTCAACCATCCATGTAAAAAATGAAACAAAAAATAAATCGTATCACTTCATAGAGGTGGTTGTCCACACATACAGACGAGTGATATTATAGTTTTCCAATGGATTGAATGGTAAGAAGGTAGAATTGATAGTATATTTATAGAAGAATAATTATTTAATAAATATAATATTTTAAATTTTAACCCACCATAATAAATATCCATGAAATATGGTGATGAAAAAATAAATTACACCACTACATTTAGATTATAAGTCGGTTGTATGCACAAGAGATTTTTTTGTTTCCCATGAGGTGGAAAGGGATTATAAAATGGTTTAACCATAATAATAATAAATTTTCAATATATTTATGATACTATATTTCTTTTTTTATTATGGGTAAAGTATATTTATATAAATTGGATGAAGAAATAAATTTTAAAGATTCGATAAATAAATTACCTCTTATTTGGTAGACTTCCTTAGGATTTCACCTTAAGTTTCCTAGGGTTAATATTTAGGGAAGAAAAAAACAGATAGAACTTGGATAAGGATGTTTATAAGAGAAATTGATAGGTTTTTTTGGATCTATAATCCTCTATGTGATGTAAAGAAATAATATAAGGTGTTTCCTCTTATAAGTGAGGGAAAGGAAACACTATAAATTACAAAAAATATTCAAATATAATTAAGTCATTATTAAGCCAAATGAATCCAAATGGACATATATTAAAATAAAAATATGATAAGGTCTAAAAATTCTTTAACTGATGAAATATAGATAGTTTTTTGTTCCATTTTAAACAATTACTTTTTTAATAACCCCCTTGTTAACCATTTTAAACATTAAATGCAGTAACAACCTTTTCACAATTAAAGGGTTTCAATTTTACATATAATATAAAAATTGGATCATATTTGAGAAACGGATTAACTCTTTTAAAATATATTATCCATTTTTTCCTCTTTAAATATTTTTATGATTTTAAAATAATTTAATAAATTTATTTTCATAAAATATTATTTTTACACTATTCACTTAATTTGACCTTGAAAACAACATGACAGAAAAGGAATTATAAAATAAAATTATAAAAAATATATAATATGTCATATTAATATATTAATTTTACAAAATTATCCACATAAATCGTAATATTTTAATATTTTTAATATCATTTGTTTTATTTTTCTATTAATTGAATAAATTCTACGGCGACATTGCATAAGCGTTTAAGGTAAGTATTCGATAACAAAAAATTAAAAAAAATACCATGATAAAAAAATATTAATATTTAAAATAAATATTTGTAACCCAAATTATCTGATTTTTATCCTTATATAATGATTTTGGATATATTAAATTCAAGAGAGTGACATTTTATATTAATTCTCTACTTAAATTAATATAAACATCATATTCAAAGAAAAATGAAACCAAGATTCTCTATATTCGATACTTGTATAGAAAGGGCTTAAATAAAAAAATCCAATAGGATTAAAGAAAGTGTTATAGAAGTTTTAAATCATTATCATGAATTTTTAACCACATTTTTCCTATATTACCCTTACCAAGGTAACAAAAATTACTATAATTACTATTAATATTAACTCAAAATAAAATGGAACTACTTATAAAATTTGAAACTCCATATTCCAAATTTAGTATACATTTTTAAAGATTTAATATATATGTGTGTGTGGAAGAAATTAATTTAAGATAAAAACACAAAAAGTAATAAAAAAAATTTCTAGAAAAATGCTTTTTTAAGAATAAAACTTTTTATACAAAATTCAAATATAAAATTGATTAAAATAAAATTAATTGGATTATTAATAATATAATAGAAATAATTATACTTTTAAACCATTTTTAAGAAAAATATAACTTTTTAGATTCAATAAACAAAAATATATTTTTCAATAAAAATTAGTATTCTTCACTATTCACTAAAAATCAATCTTTTCAAAAAAAATATCAAAAATTAACCCTAAGAAAATTTTGATATTAAGATTTAAAAAATGGATTTAATTTTATCATATAGAATTTTTAAAAGTGTAAAAAATTAAATAGAATATTTTATCACAAAAAGTAATAAAACATTTTTGAAGGAAATGTATTTTTTATACAAAATATAACTTTACAAAAAAATCAATGCTTGTTTCCTACGAATTAATCAATACTTATTTATTTAATAGGACCTTTATATACATATTTAATAATGTGTTTATTAATATTTACACTCAAAAATTAAATGACTATGTTATAATGGTAATATTTAAGTAATAATATTTCACGGTTCATTTAAGCTCAATGTTGTGTATCGTATATGATATCAAATATATTATTCTTCTTTTAATATCTCATAGTGCTATGGGTTTATCTATATAATGGATATTAGAAATTATTTAACCACTCAATTATCTAAGAATCATATATAATATTATTGGTATAATTTATTGCCAAATTTGGTAATTGGTAAGAGCATCATTAAAGTGGACAAAAAATAGTGAAATGTAGATATTTTCCACTAATGTATACGATGTTTACATAAAATGGATCATCTTTTTAGTGGTATCATATGAAATAAAATTCTTTATTCAAATATTGTAAAACATGATACTCATTTGATAAAAAAATTCTTTTGTAGATAAATACAATCATCATTGTTAAACATGGATTTCTAATCAATTATAGAGAGTAAAATCTTAATGGAAATTTTTTTTGAAATAGTATAGGAATTTAATAATCATTATTAAAAAAAAGAAAAATTCTCTATGTTAAATCCAAGTAAACCTCTAAATGATAAATATATACAAGAGGAGAATAATGATTATATTAACAATTATAAATATTCTATTAAAGTATCTACATTAATGATTGTATTTGTAGATCCCAAGGTTAAAAGTAACATGGGAATATAAATTATTTCCGGATGATATTTACACTAAAAATTCATTATCAGAACAAGTTAAAAATGAGGGATATAAGGTTTCAAAATATTTTTTTATTTATCATGGTTGATGGTATTTTAATATCAGCTCATATACTTAATATGTTTGGGGGCATAAATAACTTGGAGAGACTATGATCATTGCCCAACCTTGATCTAGTAATAGTCTTAATTATATAATAAATATTGAAAAGGTTATGATAGTTCCTTATGAATTAATACAATAATGATTTAAAAAAATATCAATCTCTTAAATATGATGAGGATCATTGAGTGGGAAATAGTAGGTCTAATACTATGTTCTATGATAATGATATAGAAATAAAATAGAAAAAATTTCTCCAGTAGGAGAACAATAGAGGTTATATAAAGTCCAGGCTAACTTATTTTATACAAAATAAAAGTGATTCTAAATAAGCCTAGTGTTTTCACAATGGAAAAACTAAACATTGGATGATGGATTTTCCAAAATATATGAAGGGGTTCAAGAAACTACATAGATATTCCACATTAATTGTTAATGTTATATAATTAAATTATTCTATTTTGAAGGGTATATGACACAAATTGAACAGTCTTGAAATGTTATAAATATTTATAAGAGTTAAAAACTAAAAATTATTAATACTTATATCGTGAAACATCTGTTAAACTGATAGATGAAAGTCTTTTACATCAATAAATAGGATGTGTTGGAGTACTACAAAGATTTATTGGATTAGAATAATTAATATGTATTTTCATGTTTTTTTATTATGTGATAAGATAATATATTTGTAAACAATGTTTTTTTAAGAATAATATAATTTTATTCTTTTCCTACACATGGTTATGATTCATCCAATTATATAATATTTCTTAAAAGGGGATAAGGATAAAAAAAATTAATCTGGGATAAAAGAATTTATACATGAAATATATTTAAATATTAGTTAAATAGTTCTGATAAACATAAAGTGGCATATTTCAAAGAATTATTTAAAAAAAATCTTCAAACACATAAAATACCAAATATTCTTAACATGCATTTTTTATATTTCTAAAAAAACATCCATTTTTTATGTTTTAGTAGGAACAAGTATAGGGAAAGGGGATAAATCCAAAATAAATAGTTAAATCCAAAACATCACCAAGCTAATGCTCAAAACAAGAAGAAATATTTAGATAAAATCTTAGTCTTTGGGGATGGTGTACCTTAGACCATATTATAGTTCACCCTTGAGCACTATACACCCATAACTGAGGGTGTCTCAAGACCCCATGTTCACTCCTTAATAAAGTACCAAACTAGGTCTCATTGTTTTATGTCACAATCCATGCCACCTAATACAGGAAACACTATCTCTAGGATAGATAAAATCCACCCTCAATGTCGTCATCAACACCAAACACCACCAAATATAAATATGGATATTTTCTTCAATGAATATAATGGTTGATACTAAATAAAAAACCCTCAATTTTCATCATCATGATAAGATCCACCATAAATAGAAACAAATCCATCCAAACATCCAATATGTATTTATCCCAAATTTACCATGGAACAATTTAATTTTAGTAAAAATCCACCATTTCACTATAAGTGCACCACCAATATTAAAAAAACCTTAGAAAGGTTAATAATAGTTGAATCCTTAAAAGCTATGAAAAATAGATACATCGATCAAACAAAAACACCAAAAGAAAATTCCCAGATAAGTGATTCAAAACATATAAAATTAGGGATTAGTCATGGATATCTGATAGTTTAACCCACATTCAGCCTCCATCACCTCCAATAAACCTTACAAAAAATACCTCTTCACCACATTTACACTAAAGAGATCAACATTATCTAATTATCTAAGTGTGTTATAAAAAACATATTTGGCTCTATTCCACTTTAGTAAGGAATACTTACAAACAAGACCAAGAGGAATTACCAAATAAGGGACTTGGGACTCCCTAGAAATTAAAATTCTACTCTAGGATATCATTCACACATACACAAGAACTAGGGAAGAATAAACTTTAGGGTTTTAAAATCTATAAATAAAAAATATAAAAGATGAATCCATGTAAGGATAAAAAATAAGGAACACATAATGAGGTGATAATACTCAGAATGATTATGAGCAAGAAACAAATATAATGAAACAAAGTTGGGGATAAAGTAACCTTATAAATGGGGACTAACAATAAAAAATAAAAAAGGAGTAACTAAGTAAAAACCCCTAAACTATTGAAATTATTATAAAATACTAGACTAATGATAATTGATGTAAGAATCAACAAAAAAACATAAGTGAGGGAATAGAAGAGCATAGTAGCCAAAAAAAGAAGAACAATGACACCAAAGGGAATCAAAAATCCCTAGTCTGGGTATACTGAGAATTAGAGAAGTTAAAATATAATAAATAAATAATTATACTAGTTTAATCAGTGTGAAATTCATTTTATATTATAATATTTTCTAATATGTTAGTAATGAAAAATATTAGTATAAAGAGTTGAATTTAAATTTTTTACAAAAATGATCTCAAAGAAAAACTTTGAATGATAATGTTCTATTATGATGATGAAATTTGATAGATTTAAAAGTATAAAATAGAATTTATTAATCAGATAAAATTAGAAAATATATTTTATTTACTTTATAACACTAAATATTTTAAATTAAATAATATTGATTATTTTGTTCAAAAAGTTGAACACGGAAATTTTGAATCATAATTCCACCATTATTCCAACAAAATTTATTCTTAGATATTTCATATAAGGGTTTTTAGTGGTAGGATTCATTGAATAACCACATAAATATGTTTTAAGAAATATAATGAGATAAAATAATTTTAAAAAGAATACAAAAAATTTAGCAAACATAAGTCTTATTTGGAAGTTTATCATGTGGGATATGATAAGATGAGCACTTATATGTGGTTTTGTGATTATTCTTAAAGGAGTTTAAGAATGTAAAATTTGTCAAGCTATATAAAATTCAATCTCTAATATAATTCTTTTATATTTGTTATATTTATTATATGAAGTTAAATGATAATTAACATCTCAAATTATGACTTTTATTTATCCACAATCAATAGTTATTATGGAGTGTTATAGTATATTCTGATAAGTGAATATATTCATTAATTTAGTTTCAAATAGAGATAAGTAATTAAATCATGAGGAAAAAATATGTTTTGTGTTTTTTTGACCCACTAATTATACCACATGAAGTGTCATACACTATTTATTTGGTAAACTAGGGATGTAGGATTCAGATATAATCCATTTACCTCTGGTTGAAAATATACTTAGCATGTGAACATTTATATTTTGATACATTTGTTACATAGGCTTGGGGGATAAGCTAATCTAGAGGTGATTGGGTATATTTTTGATCATTTCATCAGTTGGAGTTTAACCAAGATGATATATATATACTCATTTGGTGAGTATGACATTTGAACACTCATCATTTATGTGGATGAGGATTAATTTTTATTATGATGTACTTGTATAAAATTTTGGGAGATACAATAAAATTGTTTTTGAAGAAATTTAAAATAATTTTTAGATGTATTTTAATGATTTTTTACAAAAGATGTAATATGTCATAAAAATAATTGATTTATTTTTAAAATATTGTTTTAGATAATATTAAAATTTTGTTTTTCATATAGTGTCCCAAGTTTTTACAAATGATGTGGAATAAATTGAAAGTTTTATAAGTTTATGTGGATTTTGTATAAGTTGGAGATTGATAGAAATATACACTAAAGGATAAACCATGAGAGAGTGGTATAAACTGTGTTATTTGTTGGACATGTGTAAACCTCGATATAGTAAAGGTAATTACACCATGGATTTATGAATTTTAGTCCATGTGTTACATGATAAAACTTGATTTAGATTATATCTTCAACTTCAGACATCATGATCATATTGGAATATCATATAATGATATTAAAAGTGATTTTTTGTGAAAAAATATAAAAAATTTAATTATTTAAATGTTTCATTGTGATTTTTTAAATGATAAAATGGTTAATAACATGTTTCATTATCTAAATATATTTTATGTTTTGAATGATGAGGAAATGAAAATTTATAAAATTTTCAATTTTCAAGGATAATTTGGGAATCATATAAATTGATACCAAGAGCATGAGATGATAATTTCATTCCCATTATTGAGAAATCTTTAAAGAAAACTCACTTCAGCTCTAATTTTTCATCAATATTTTAAATAAAAGGATTTAGCAAGGTGTGTCTTGAATAAAATTCATTCCAATAATTAATAGATTAACACAACCCATGAACAGCCTAAGATGAAGTAGTTTATTGGATACTTTTTAGTGATCCCTATCGAGCTTGTGTGTAGGATCTTGGACATATTGTGTTTAACAAAGAAAATTTTCATGTACTTTATTTAATTTATTTGGCTCAAAAATATGGATGGATCCTGTAGTAAAGTCTATTTTGGATTATTATTTATACTCTATTTGGATAAGGGGTTTCCCTTGAAAATCCCTTCAGTGTTATTATTTGAAATTTTAGTAAAATAAATTTTAAATATAGAATTATTTGATAATAATTAATTGAAAAATCTATTTTTGTGAAATTAGTGATTGAAATTGGATTTATTTCAAAAAAGACATAATATTTTGAGAATATTTTTTTGTTAAAATATATCATGATAGAAAAAATGTTATTTTTCATTTTGGAAAATAGATAAGTGTCCAAGTAAATTACTAAATTCTTAAGTGAGTGTTCATACATGTATATGTATGATTTTATATAGTAGTTTTTAAAAAAATATTGATACAATTATGTAAATTAATCTCATTATTGCTAGTGGTTAATGTTATAAATGATATTAATTGTGAAATCAAAGAAAAAATAATTATAATTAAAAAAATGTAAAAGTTATAAAAATTTTAATGTGAATTTTTATTTAATTTTCATATATATTATAATTAACCCAATCCATATTTTTTTATTTTTTTAATAATTCCACTTGTTTTAATCTATTGATAAGGAACCCTTACATGACCTTAGGTACTAGAGGTCTAATGGCCTTATAACTACATGGCCCATAAGCCTAGAGGCTAATACCTTACATATTTATTAGACCCAAATATAGTAAAAGAACCCCTGCCTAGATCCCAAACAAGTTTGTTCCTAGACCACCCCCTATTGTTACCATTGGCATGTAGAGCCTTGTGCAAAATTTCACCTATTAATGGCATGTCCACCATATCCATCCTTCAATCCAAGGTTCTGTTATCCCTTCCCAGTCATTGTTACTACTCTAATCAATTATCATATGGATTCTGTAATATAGTTTAACCTTGATATGTTTCAAAGCCTAGAATCCCTATGGCTCGAAGGCCCATGATGGCCCAAATTCCTTGTGGCCCAAAGGCCTAATTTTGTGGCATGAAATCCCATTTGGTGGGAAAAGTAAATCTGTTATAGCTCCCCACTACAATAATACTATAGTACCTATAGATGTTCACTTCCACTCAGTTTTGAACCCGGTTTTCATGTAGGATGGAGGAGTGTCTTTACAACTCATGTAAGCCAGTGACTGCTATATTAATTATAATTAATATATGTTTTAAGACACTATCCATTTTAACATTATATAAATATTTTTATATTGATTAAAAATATTATTGTGTGATATTTAGTAATTTAACGAGTCATTAATATTATTAAATGAGATTGATTTATTTCAATGATTTTGATTTAATTAATGTTAATATTTATTATGTAAAGTTTTGGTTGATTAAAGGTAATTATTCTCGATAATTTTAAATAAATACTATATTGATTTATTTAATGTTTTTTTAAAATGTTGGGACTGAAGCCTCATTTATTATTAAAGCAAAGCAAAGACCATTTCAACTGGGTACAGGGAGACCCATTACATAGCCCGAAGTCCCAGTGGGCATTTAGCCCATTACATGGCCCGTAGGCCCAAATTTTTTATCTAAGGCCCATTCTGTGAATAGTAATGCTACAGTACCCACTTGTTACAGTACCACATAGTACCCATCGCTGCTACAGTGCCATGTCGCTGCTATAGTGACCAGCCGCCGCTACAGTGCTCGTCGTTGCTACAGTGTCACCACTGCTACAGTACTCTGCATCACTGCTACAGCCCCACGCCCAATGGGTTTTGAACCCCCATTTTTCATGTAGGATTACAGGGTTCTTAAACATATATATATATTGATAGGTATTAAATATTAAGGGTAAAAAATGAAAAAAAAAAGTGATTATTATAGGAGGGTTGTTATGGTATTTTTTAAATATAGAATATAAAATAATATAAAATAATATGTCCCCCACACCATCCTCTATCAATGTGATAAAAAAAAGTAAATAACATTAATAAAAATGGTGATGATTGTATGGTTTTCTACCCTCTAAATTTCCTCCCCACAATTACCTCTCAATTTTAAATTTTGGACTAAAATTCCATCGTACTTCATGGACCTGCTCCACCCCTCCCTCTATGTCAAATTCTCTTTCCTATCTCCTCACTTTCTTTTTTTATAAATTTTTATCTAATATATTTTACCCATATGATATTGAAATTTTGATCTATCAATTTCAATGTGATCATAACATCTAGATAAATAATTATACACTCATATATGATATGTTATTTTGAACTTTATTTTTTTATATACATATATAAATTTTCACTCCAAATTTACAATGTATTATTTAAAAAAATAAAAATAGTAATTATGTTTTTTATACCTATACATAAATAAATATATTTAAAACAATATTTAGTATACATATATATATAAAAATGAATATATATAAACAAATACAAATATTAACATAAGTTCATTTATGCATATATATTGATTTAAGTATTTATGAATATACATATATATATAAGTCAAAATTTTCATATTTATACACACACACATATATATATATATGATCATGTATATATACATGTAAATTAATATAATTACATGCACACATATATACACACATACATAATAATATAATTATATACATATATATGTATTAATATAAGTACATACATACATACATACATACATACATACATATATTAATAAATGTACATACATACATACATAAATATATATATTAATAAAATTATTTACACGTGTATATATATATATATAAGTGTATAAATTCCTATGTATATACATACTAAATATCCCTTATATTTTTTGAATAAGTTCTCTTTATTTTCAACCCTATATAAAATATGTTGGGTTACATGAGATGTGTTTTTTAAAAGGATAGAGTATATTGATGTTTTTATAGATGATTCTAAGTTATTTGAAAAAGTCGAGATTTTTTGTTTTTTTACAGATCATATGACTTCTTGGGAAACCATTTGAATTTATCATATAACTTTGAGTTGTTTCATATAAATTTTCCAAATCATATCTATTTAAGCAGATCATAAGACTCCAGTGTATAATTGTGATTTTCAGTGTCATGCTTCATAAAGCGCCATATGAATATGCATAATAAAACTCCAATTCATTTTATAAGACTTTTCTATATGAATTTTATGTTATCATATGAATTTCATGGACATGTGAATTCAGCATTATACTTTCAGTTGTTGGGTATAAAATTTCATTAAATATTGTAAAATTTTGAGAAAATGTATGACTTATTCGTATGAATTCAGTTCGTAAGACTCTTGCATCAAACATTATGTAAAATCATATGAATTATAAAGATGTAAAAGTTAGTTTTAGGATAATAATATGAATTCATAGATCATATGACTTTCAAGGCCATATGATAAACTAAATAATGGTGAGTTTCCAAAATATTAAATTCTAAAGAAAAGGGGAATTTATTTAGACAATACTTCATTGTGCTTAAGAAAACAAATATCATTAGCTCTAGTTCAATCCCAAGATTCAATCTGAGATTAAAGGTGGTATGAATAAGATTATATGAGAAGGATCGTGTGAAGTTTTTGTGGGACTTAAAATTCAACATTTGAAATTATTTATTAGGGTCAGAACTACTATTCTTCATAGATATTTCATGTAGCCAAGAACCATGTAAGTTTCCATAAATTATTATGTAAATGTAATTCAATTTGAGGTAATATTATTTGAAAGTCTTTAATCCAGATTCTTGATTCTAAGGAGGAGGAAGATCTTTTTTTGTATGTATTCTTCCATGCATGGGTTGTTTATTATAAACTGATTAGAGGAAGGTTGATATGCTAATACTTTACTATATTTGTTATGGAATTCAATGACCATATAGAAGGAGATATTATAATATATATAGAATCATTTTAACATACATTAAATATCTAATTAATTTAAGAGAAAAGGTATATGCTTTGAAGAATAAGTATCTCTTATCTAAGAAACATCAAGAATTTAACAATGGTATGTGGATGATACAAGTATTAATAGAGAAGTGGAAAATTATTTCTAAAACCTTATGCACCAATTTCTGGTGTTTATAATCACAATAATTTTATAGTGATAAAAAAATATATGTACATGAAAAAAGTGGAACATGGGAAGGAGGAGTACCTCACATTCAGGATGAACCATGTAAAAATTCATTATATTCAATGCTTCATTACTATTCTTGAATATGGTGAGGAGTGTTTTTTTATTGATAGAATCAAGACTTTAACCAATCAAAAGGGTTAAGTTCAAAACTAAATTTGAAATAAAATTTGGTATCATTGATTCACCCCTCCCACCCCCCAACCACCTCTCAGTGGTACCCTACAGGATCTGTCTAATACAAGTGGTATTATAGAAAAACGAGTTGCCATATGATTTTACTCTTCAATGTATATTATATAAAATTAAAGTTCAGGGAAAAGTATAGGATTTACCATTTTTATAGAAATAACATCCATTTTTTGGAAGAATCATATTTACCATTTTTTGTTATCAAAGGTCTTAGAAGTGAGTAATGTCATTTAATGACCCGACCCAAGATGAGGATTGAGAGGCAACTACCCCATCCACTCCACCATAGGCCAGGTGTTGGTGACTAGCATTGTAGGCATAACTAATAAGAGGAGTCCCTTTCCTAAGTACCTTATGCACACACATGACCATACTGATTCGTAAGTGCAGATTAAGTAAAATTAAAAGAAGAAAAAAAATAAGGGAATAACCATTCATGAAAAAGCTCTAGATAGTACAATAGTACGGTAGTGTAAACTAAAAATTAAAGGGGGAAAATACATGCATAACCAAAAATTGGTCCCAACCTAAAAAAAACTGGAAATTAAAATGCTAAGAGATCCCACCTCATAATCTCTTAGTTGTTACCACCATATGAAGTCAAAATTACCAAGTATCCCTAACCTTCACTAAAGTCACCATCGACTAGTCTGTCATCTGCATAAGACACAACACATGTGATCATAGACCATAAAGGGGTGAGTATATATGTATCCAGTAGGACATCCTGAAATCTAAACGGGGATTATTAATATATACAATAGCAATAGAAAGATTATAGATAGAAAATAGAATACAGAAAGCAGTGAAAGAGAACAGTTCAACCCAAATCAAGAGAGAGTGACCTCATACAGACACATGGGGTTCAACATAGTGTGTAGATGAACTAAACTTCAATTTTTTCCATCAATAATGTCATATTAAACTCATCCAACCCTGAGAAGTTAAAAATGGAAATCATATGGAATATCCCATGCGTCTTCGTATCCCAGGGAAGGAGAGTAACCAAATCAAATGGTATGGATAGAAAAGTGTATATATATATATATAATCATATAAAAGAATATTAAATGAGAGATTAGGGGTTCTCCATATCACAACTCATCCCAAGAAGAAAAGTCACCTATAGTTCCAAAATTCCATCAATGATGCCCAACATCTCACACATTTTCCCAAAAGTAATAATCCAAGTCAAACCACACCTCATCACTATTACGCATAGTCAAAGGGCCACAATATCTAGGTAGAGGATCCAAGACTATGTGTGAAAGGAGGTTTACACTCTGGTAGTTTAGGGAGGACCCATTCCCTACCTAGCAAGAGGGTTCCACTCCAGTGGTAGAGGACTCATGCCCAACCCAAATGGAGGGTTCCACTCTGGAATACATTGAGGACTCATGCCCAGCTCAACTGGAGGTTTACACTTCAGAATTTTGTAGATGACACATTCTAGGTTCTGATATGAGGGTTCCAATCTAGTCATCAAGGATCCATTCCCAATTCAACTTGAGGGTTTCACTTGGGAAGTCATCGTGGTCCCATGCCAAACTCAACTGGAGGGTTCCACTCAGGAAGTTTTTATAGGACCCATTACCTAAGATGAAAATAGGGATCCGCACTAGGAGTTGGTATAGGACCCATTACAATCCAATATGGAGGGTTCCACTCTAAAAGTTTTCGAGGACCCATGCCTAGCTCGGCTGGAGGGATCCACTCAAGATTCTTCTACGGATCATGTGTGATCACTGTCATCATCGAGCATCTCCTATCCAAGTGTAGTGCCTGGAATATTCAACACTATGTCTCAAAATCCACAACTGAGGGAACCATCACATTATGAATGTAAAAACACTCATGATATGGTACTCATGGTAAAATGTCCAATTCTAAACAAAGGAGATATAGAAACTTAAATATTCCTCAAAAGAAGCCAAGGAGTACATGATGTGTGAGGAAACTAACACAGTGTGCGGTCTTGCTTCACTATATGGATGTGTCCCTATCCAAAAAATGGCTAACAATCTATGTAGAAGTACAAGAAATATAGGTGGACTACACAGTGGGTCCAAACTACCCAGGATCGTGTTGTGTCCACCTTGTCGTGTTCGATTACTTCGGTACATGGTCATATGTATGGTAATATCTGTGTACTTTACCTTGTGTCTGTGTACATTGGTACATAGCCCAATGCTTGTCTATATAATCCTAAATACATTACTACCTGTGTGATCCACTACAAGGCTCATCCATCCGGGGATGAGAAATCTGGCATGTAGACAGGCTACATGTTGTACAATATTTGTAATCTTCTGAAACCCTAGCCACTGCAGCCAAGGGGATACATGTCATGTGTTCATTGTGATAAAATATGTGTTGTCAGGATTTTCAAAATTTATTAGATCTACTTGTTTTTCCTCGATTCATTCTATTTCCATATGAATATCACATTTTTCACCCAATATTAGTATATTTAGGCATCATTCATTGTTTCGGCCATATAGTGGCCAAAAATCCAATTTTGTTGTCCAAAGGGGTTTTTTCGTACATGTCTCATATCTCTTTTCCTCTCATATCCATGTATTAATTCTAAAATAGTTAAAACAAACATACAAAAGTCCCAAATATCTCATATCTAGTTTTATTTCATTGATATGTGCTCCATTCATCGATAAGTCGTGATTCTGGGGTCTGATCGGGCTCGATACCACCTAACAACATTGAATCAGGACATTGGGGTCATTTTGGTGAAGAATGCAAAGAAATTGTGGGATAAAATCCCAAGAACATATTTTTAACCATCTTTGGATAAGAGATCTTCTCTAATGATCAAGAATATAAATTTTTGGGTTAGAAAACATTGTAATATTTAGTTAAATCGGTATGTGTGAGCATAAAAATGCCACAATTGGCGCAGATCTAAGAAAAAAATAGATCTTATCAACAAATATAATCAAAATGGGTGTAAAATAAACATTGAAGAGTCTTACCTGGATATTGGATTATTCTTTGTTGAAGAACTCACTTTCCAATGAATAAAAGAATTCATCTCATTCTTTACATCCTGGTCTACTCTAATCAATGGGTTTGTCATTATCCGATACAATTTTCTAATAGAAGGAGGATAATAAGATTTATAATCCTCCCAAGGTTTATACAGTTAACCCTAGAGGATTATTTATAGTAGTAATCTTATATAAGTTTTAGTTAGTTTAAATAAACCAATTAAATTATTTAATTTATTTATTTATAAATAGCACATACCTCCAAAGGGAGAAATATATGAACTCCCCACGAAAACCTATTTTAGGTCACACCGAGGGTAAAAAAACATGTTCTAAACTCAACCGTGATCACAAATTTGAAATTTGGGCTTTCATTTAAGAGTTACCCTATTTTCTTCAAAAAATACACGAGTGTAATATAAATTTTTTTAATATTTTTATAAAATTAATTTGGGTCACATCAGGCCTTGAAATAACATGTTATCTTAGCGCCAAACTCTAGAAATATATATATATAAATATTTCAAAGTCTTACAAGTAAGGAACCTAGTCTCAACACCATTCCCTCCTTCAAAATTTTTACCACCAAAAAGAAAAACTAACTAGACAACTAGATATACTGAGCCTGCACTTGGCTCTCCTGATCCTAGGATCTCTCATGCATGTTCATGTGCTTCCATAATATAAAAACCAAGGAGATGGTCTATCCATGCAAGGTCCTATCCTGTTGATCCTTGATCGCCACCAGGTACTCCAAAAAGGTGGCTCCATCCTCGATGTCCAGATCACCCCATTCATCAATGTGTGTGGGTTCATGCATGTATCTCCTCATCTATGACATGTGGAATATGTCATGAACCCTATCTAGTTATGTGGGTAGGGAAAGGATATAATAAACCTCAAAAACACTCTGTGCGATCTTGAACAACATGATAAACTTTAGGGATAACCTACCTCCTCCCTTGAACCTTTGCAATCCTTATCATGGGGAGACTCTAAAGTAAATGTGGTATCTATAATCGAACTCTAAGGGTCTAAGAAGGAAATATGTTTAATATTTAAATCTTCTCTCGGCCATCCTCATCTATTCATGGTTGAACTGGACCTTCTCCATAATCACCTACATGATCTCTAGACCCACAAGAGATTTCTCACTGATCTCTATCTAGCAAAATGGTTACTACTGGTTCTCTCGTACAGTGCCTCAAAATTTTCTATGATAATGGTAGAGTGGTATCTGTTGTTTCATGCAAACTCTATAAAGGTGAATTGATCCTCTCAGCACTATCTGAAGTCTAACATGCAAGCCCTTTGTATATCCTCCAACACATGGATAGTACAGTCAGTCTGCCCATTGTTTTAGGGGTGAAAGGTTGAACTCATCCTATTTTGGTTACCTAATTTCACCTATAAGCCTCTAAAAACATGACATAAACCACACATCGCGATTGAAGATAATCGTTGAGGGTACCCCATGAAGGAAAACAATATCCTTTATGTACAATGACCCCAAACACTCCACCAAAATCCATTCCCTGGTAGAAATAATGTGTGTCGGTTTTGTGAGTCGATCAACTATCACCCAGATGATGTCATGGACCTTCAATGTCCATGGAACCCTGTCAGAAATTTCATCGATATACCATCCCATTTACAATCTTTAATCTCCAAGGGCTACAACAAACCCGCCCAAACATGGTGATCAGCCTTCACCTGCTGACATGTGAGGCATCGAGAGATGAACTCAGCTATAATTTTCTCATGCATGACCACAAAACATTCCACTAAATGTCTATATACATATTCCTCACATCAGGATATAAATCTAGGGGACAATTGTGTAACTCTCACATCACCTTCGTCCCCATCAAGATTGGGACCACTATCCAACCCTATAAAAAGATGACATGATTCCCTCGTACATAATATCCATATGGTGAATCACAACTGGATATATGGTCATGTAGCACCTCATATTTGATGTCTCCCAGCTAGGACTCTCTCACATGCTTGAGAAGAAGAGGATTGAATACCATCGACTACAGAAAAGTTGTACCCACCTGCTCCACCAGGGTCAGCTATAGGGAGACAAATTTCTTTGAATCCTCCTCCACCAAAAGAGTCTATGAATTATAGATAAGGCAATATAGTACTAAATTTACCTTCCCTAGATTGTAGAAAATATTTATGTCATAGTCCTACAGTAACTCCAACTAGTGCAGTTGTCTCAGGTTCAAGTCTCTCTGTGTGAAGACATACTTAAGACTCTAATGGTCTGAGTAAACCAAAAACTACTCCCCCAGAAGGCAGTGCCTCTAAATTATCAGGGAGAAGACTACCACTTCCCACTATAGGTGAAGACTTTCCTATTTATTCTCCTGGGGTCTCAACTACCTCAAAACATATGTGATAATTTCTCATTGTAGCATCAACACACAACTGAACCCAACTCTTGAGGTATCACAATTGACTATATACTCCATGACCTCCTATGGTAGTCTCCACATAGGAGAACTCATCAACCTTAGTCTCAACTCCTAGAAGTCCCTCTGGAACTACTCAGTTTATGTAAATAGATTCCCTTTCCACATCAAGGTGGTCAAACGGGTTTCAATTCTAGAGAAGTATACCACAAAACTCCTATATCACCCCAATAAACCACGAAATCTATGAACCTGTAACATTCTCTTGGTTAGTTCTCAAGAAATTACTCCATAGATCTTAATTGGGTCTACGGTTAAACCATAAATAGATATGACATTCCCTATAAAGTGAAAATCAAGAATCTAGGACTATAACTTTGGGAATTTCCCGTAAATTGGTGCTTTGGAAGAAAATATAGAACCATCCTCAAGTTCATTGCATGTTTCTACATCAATTTAGAGTAGATGAGTATGTCCCTAATAATGGCCACCAAAATTTGGTCCATGTATGGATGGAGGTCCAGGTTCATCAAGTCCATAAACATGGTGGGGTAAGTCATCACACCAAAGGGAATCACTAGGAACTCAATGTGTATGTAGTGATATTTGAATGCCATGTTTGGAATATCAATCTCGTGAACACTCAACTAGAGCTAGCCAGGCTAGAGATCGATCTTTGAGAACCATCTTGTGCCTTGAAACTGGTCAAAGAGGACATCAATCCTTGGTAAGGGGTCAATTTTCTTTATTTTCGTTAGGTTTAGGTAAAGATAATCCATTCTAATACACAATATCCCATCCACTTTTTCCAAGAATAACATTGGAGCTGCCCAGGGGACACACTGGGTCTAATGAATCCCTTCTCTTGAAGGTCCTCAAACAACAACTGCGGCTCCAAGATCTTCGTAGGGGTCATCTAATATGCCAAAAAATATATCAGAGTGGTCCTAGGATAAATTTTATGCAAAAAATACATCTCCATCCCTGGAGGTAGTCCCATAACATCCCCAGGGAAGATGACTATATAGTCCTCTACAACTAAAGGAATCCAGATATCTGAGGAGCCTGCCTCACCAAGGGATACTCTCACCAACTTATTGGTGATAGGATACATCCTTCTTCTTGAAAAACCTTCTTTCCAATTAATGATATCTATCTCTCTATAAAAGGATAGTTTCATCCCAGTAGGGCGTAGGCATATGATTTTTCTATAGTGACATTCAATCTAGGCTCAAACCATGGAAAACCAATATACAACAAATTTAACGTCATAGGGTTCCATCATAATAACTAAAAGGTCCCAAATAAACCTATCCCCGCTAATATATATCTTTCACAGTTGGCACATAAAAGATATGGAAGAAGTGTTCCATGTCAGAACCTCAATATGAAGTTCCTGGGATAGCTCCTAAACTAAGATCTCCAACTCTCACACTATAAATAGAGAGTTGAAGTAATGACTAAAACCTATGTCTAATAAAACTAAATAAATAGTATAAAACACACATATCTTACCACTAATCATCTTCTGCGATGCGTGGTCATAGGCATCCAAAACATGTTGTAGTCTCTGGCCCCAGCCAACAACTCCCTGAGCCTGACATGGGATTAGTGGTGGTTGTGGTGGAAGGACACCATATAATCTTCCACTACACATAGATCCTTTTACTCCTCTTCTATCTCTGCCTCCCTGTGGAACGTCCTACCCTTACCTGGGATATCCCTGATCATGGAACTACCTCAATCGTGGTGGTTAGTCAGCTACCTTCCTACCCTCCCCAACACTTGCAATCGGGAATTCATATTATTTGTGACCTATCCCTTCAAAAGCATATCACCAAACCTATTTGGAAATCCCTGGGGCTTTTCTTTGTCCATGTTCCACAAGACCACGCACCTGATTTTGGTCACAAAAGGATCTACTACGTTGAGATCTTTACATCTTGAGTAAACTAGCTACTATGGATGACTCAGATATATGGTTCCCACTGCCAGCTCCAGCTATCTATAATCCCTCTAAAATAAATCTCATTTTCACTAGTTCCATCTCTAGCACACCGGTATGGTGTGGATGCACAAAGGCACAACAATTTCATGGATCACTCTATAGATTCCCTGATCAATCTTTTGTATTGAGAAGTAGCTATCCCAGATCATGTTGAGGGAATACTGGGTACGGTTCATGAACCTCGATGCATACTTATCCACAATCATACCTCCTTGATGTAGCTCTTGAAGATTCTGAATCTAAACTGAGCGTAATCAAGAGAGGTAGTACTCCTCACAAAACAACTATTAAAATTTTTCCCAAAAGAGTGTCAACTCATCAGGAATCTGTGTAATAAGGCTCCATTAGTGCCCATATACTCCATGGAAAAGGATATATTCCAGTGAAACCACCTAATCCATCAGGGTCTAAATAAGCCTGAAGATATGGACCACCGACTCTATCCAATCCTCTACTGCCTGAGGATCATATTCTCCATGGAACCTTAACGACCTTTGGTGATAGAACTCATGGAGCACGCTAAGCGTGCATGAATCCTTAGCCTACTATGTTGGGATGATCTTCTACTCAATAGGTGTATTTGTTTCTACCTTACAACCTGGAGGGGAAATCTCATGGGATGGACCCTGAACTGGGGCCACATCACTCGTTGGATTTTCTTCATGATCCAGAACTGGTATCCTATCTAGCTATCATCATGGAGGCATCCTGAAATTTTAATCAAGACATACCACGATTGGATGAGTGTATATATATATATAACAATGCAGAGATGACTCGAGAAGGACAATCAAAGACTCAATCTTATATAATTAATGTACCATTGATCCCTACAACTAATGTCTCGGTATGATGAGTCAAAAAGTAGGTAGTCAAGGTTTTGGTGAATAGATATGTTGGTCACTCACACTATCATTGGATTCCATATCTTGTGATCTTCACTCAAGACAATTTGACACTACTTCCCTAATCCTAACCAAATCCTTGTAAGGAGACTACTCCAAATACTAACCAAGGAGCAAACCACCTCTAATACTAATCTATCATGACCCAAACCAAATTGGATATTGAGTTGTAACTACACCACGCCTGCCTCCATAGGGTAGGGACCAGTGACTAGTTCCAAAGGAATAAATAACACAAGTAGGCCTTTTCTAAGTACATGTACACACACACAACCATATCAAGGAAGAAGTGGAGAGTAAGTAAATGTAAAAGAATAAAAAAGGTAAGGGAACAACCTTTCATGAAAACCCTCAAGATAGTACACAAGTATGGTACTATAAACTAAAAAGTAAAGGAGAAAAATATACACCCAACCTAAAATAGGTCCCAACCAGAAAAAACTGGAAACTAGAACACTGAGAGAGACCATATTATAATGACCCATACTTTACATAAATTGATATGACTTCAATGTTACAGAATATTGTTTACAAAATATAACAAATCCATGAAAGGACTATATTGGTATAGTGTCCTTAGAAACTGGGAAACATAAACAACTGGTTCATAAGACATCTTCATTGTCTCCCACTTATTTCATCATAAATAGACTCCTTTTTGAAATATATTACTTAATAACCATCCTCATGACCTGGGGAAAAGAAATAAATGAAGGGATGAGATCAGATGCTCAATAAGGGTAAGTAAGGTAGATATAAATCATATCATAAGAAATAATAAATAATAACATAACATTTGAAACTCTTATCCTATATATGAAAGATCGTGATATCATGTCAGGGGATAAATCATAAAAGTTCATAAGAATCAATGAATGTAATCCCTAAAGTCATAATATAAGACATTAGGTTTTGTGGCATACACATAATCATTGAAAATCATTTCATATTATCCGAGACTCATTTCCAATACCATCATAGAAGGCAATGTCACTACTAAACCGAGTTCACTCCTCATTCCAACCCTGTATTACTCAAAAATGATCTAATTTCTAATATGAGATGAGATAGGGTTATAATCACATCAAAAAATAGACTTTTTAATCATTTTCTGTCAATTTAAACCATATCATTTTAATTAATACATATTTATTCTCTTTAATTTTTTAACTAGGGTAACAAATATTTTAATATTAAAAGAGTGTTATATTTACTTATTTGATATCAATTAGACCATAAAAAATACCTTAGAAAATTTTCAACCAAATATAAATTATTATATATATTTAAAAAAGTTTTATTATTTTTTAATAATTTAATAAATCATTATTTTGATAAACAATCAATGGTGTCAATTTTGACACTATTCAATTCATTGATTTTTAAAAATATTAAGATAATAATTTAACTTCTAAAAACTATTTTATTATATTCCAAACAGGTAAAGGTCATCCATAAAATTCATTATACATATTAATTATCCCAAATTATATTTATTTTAATATTTTTAATCGCATTTATTTATTATCTCTATTAATAAAAGAATTACTATATCAATTTTATGTAATTATTTTATATACTTATTTATTGAATAAAAATTAAAAATAAAATACAAAGATGAATATAAATCTACAATATTTCATAAAAATATTTTTAGTTCGACTTTATCTTCTATAAAATCCAATATTTATAATTTTGTACTTATTAAACTATGAATGTGATAACTTTAACATCACTTAACATAAAATAACCTAAGTGTCAAAAATATCTTCTATAAGGCTCCAAATGGTAACTAACTCAACCCTTGGATGGTTATGGTTTATATATAGTCTACCAATAAGATTTGGGTAATTTTTAGGTCTTTTAATGGTTATTAAAAATTTAATAAAAGTTATTTTATTGATTTCTCATCAATTAATTACTTTTTACAACATCAAAGTATAAGTATTTAAAGAAATTATTTATTTATTACAAATTAAAAATAAATTACCATGATAAAGAAAAACATTTTATCTTTCAAATTAGTAATTAAAATTGAATTTATATGTAAAGACCTGGATTTTCCATGTTATTTTTTTTAATTGTATGGAATTATTATGAGTTTGTGAAAATTGACAGTGCCTGATTCTGAGAACCGATGTGCCCGGAATGAATTTTTGAACTTTTTTTAAGGAAGATTTAGTAAATGCGAGAGCGAAGTTTTCTAACTTTTGAACTGGTGCTCGAATTAAAAATCTGAGGGCACTGTTGAATCTGCATCGCCGGGATTCGATTAAGGGAGACTTTACTTCGACCGCACTAGGTCTGGAGAAAAGGTTTAGTTTTGTGACTTTTTAAAAGAGATGATATAAAATAATTTTTTTTATTTTATTTTATTTCTTCTCCACCAACAGAAAAGTAGAGTGTGGGACCCACGACGTGTCTTGCTAATAAATGGCTTGACCTAGAAATCTTAAGTAACGACATCGTTGGTAAATTAGGAAGGTTTCTAATTAATGAGCCCCCATTAATTCCCCACATCGTTACATACCCTCCCCCCCTAATATTTATATGGAGCTTGAGGAGAGGTGTCGGCACAGCTTCTCCAAACAACGAAGTGATGAAGGAGTGTCGTGACCTCGAACCCTCAGAGGATGGAACCTATCCCAGCGGGAGGTGACGAGTGACACTGAACCACAAACTGAAGGATGATGTATGAGCAGCGTCATTGGGAAAATTTTGGGGGAATGAAGAACATGACCCACCTTCAAGCACAGACGTTCTCCAACGGATTTACAAGGTAGGGGTTTAATTTTAGTTTCTTTTAAGTGAATTTTATCGAACCCCTTTATCTTCCCTCTTATTTATGAGCTAACGTGGAGGGTGCATGCCTAACAAACATGGCCCATACCATCCGCTATCTTGATATCCTTATACCTCCATGGAAGACCGCCAGCGCAGCGGCACCGACCAGATACGAATAAGGTAGTGCGTCGATGCACAACGCAAGAGGAGGCCGCGACACAAATCCGTAGTGGTCATCGGAGCAATCAGCACCGGATGGCCAAAAAGGGAGTATGACACACCGTCGCGCATCGCTGGTGAGCATAGGGTCACGGCTCGTCAGCCACGGTGGACGGAATAGGCAGCTGGAACATCTGTCGGTCATGCAAGGAGAGGCGACGCGACCAGCAAGCCACTGGCAAGCAAGGAGGCGGCACGACCAGCGTGCTGCTGGCGAGAATAAGTCGCGGACAAAGACACGGTGGAGGCAGAACCCGCACCTCCGGAGGGTTCCACTGCGATCGAGCGATGCCCACGTGGCGCCACTGATTCACAAACCTAATGGCCTCCGGACTGTAAGGGAGTTTGGGAGACTGGGAGTCACCCCCCCCCCCCCCTCACCAGCTCGGGCGGACAGCAGTCGGGCCTCCCCCTTGGGTTTCATGCCCTATGCAGGCCGGGCCACCCCCCTTGCGGGTCGCGCACTACGCGGTCGGGTCGCACCCTTCCAGGCCGGGCCACCCCCTTCCGAACCGTGCCCTACATGGGTCGGCCCGTGCCCAATATGGGCTGGGCCACCCCCATGAGGGCCGCCCTTTGCGGGCTGGGCCGCCATTTTGTAGACCATCCTTTGTGGGTCGGGTCACCCTTGTGATCCCCCTTTGCGGGCCTCCCCCTTGTGGGCTGGGCCAGACCTCGGTCCAGTAGGTGGAGCCCGCCGCAGCCCAACACATATCAGGTTGGGCTGGGTCAGTCCGACCAGGTCGGACCGGACACAGGCCGCACGAGGCCCAGAAACATTTAAAAGACTATATCTTAAGAACTGGATACTCGTTTGATGAACCTTCTGTGGCGTTGAGATACTTGGATCGACACGGTCCATTTTGGTATAATCTTTTTGAGTTTTGGAGATAGTTGGAGTATGACTGGGTTGGATCGAACCCTAATCCAACCCGTCACCCAGAACAAAAACTCTTATAACTCACACACTGGAAATTCAATTGAGGCACCGTCTATTGCCTTAGAACCCTTATGACATGGATTTATTTTGGTTTACTCATTTGTGGAGCTTAGTGGTGGTCTATGTATGACCAATATCTTGAGGTCAAATTCAACAGAACTCGAGCGCACTGGGAGCGAGGAATCCAGTGTCTGGTAGTGAGGAGGAGGTTGGAGACAAATCATTCAAATGTTAGTACAGAGTGATCCTATGTGGGTCAGCACCGATCCTGTGTGGGTCAGATCCTGTGTGGGTCATCGCTCAGCGATCCTCTATGGGTCAGCGCATACCAATCATGTGTGGGTCAAATCTTGTGTGGGTTAAATCTCAATGATCATGTGTGGGTCTGATCATGTGTGGGTCAGCGCATACTAATCCTGTGTGGGTGAGATCCTATTTGAGTCATTTCGGGGGTTTTTTACCTATCGATCCTGTGTGGGTTAGATCTTTTGTGGGTTAGCAGGTATTAGTTACCTATCGATCCTATGTGGGCCAGACTTTGTATGGTGAGAAGCAGTTCCTCTTAACACAATAAGATGATCTAGATTCTTGACTAATCATTTGTACTTCTTTACTTCACTAATATCTGTTTTGAGTTAAGACTCTATTTGAACTAAGTCTTTTACATGTGTGGTACTTCCTATCTTCCTGGTGTTACCTTTGTGGTATTCTTCCCTCATTTATGAGATGAGTATATCTTGATAACTTAGGTATATGTATGGTAATATACCTAAGTAGGGTTGAAGTCTTTCTTTCTGGTTTTTCCTTCGTGGAACTTTAGGATAACTAAGGGGTCTCGGGGTCCCTACTGAGTATCTTTATACTCACACATGCATGAGCTTTGCCCACACCTGGTTATGTCTTGTGAAATGACGTACAACATTGATGGAGGCTGAGAGAGCCAGGACTAGATGGTGCTTGGAGTTGGAAAATTTAGCGTGACGTGATGTAGGGACTGCTGATCATGAGTTGTACCTACCCTTCATGTAGGATCTATGGTGGACGATCTAGGAGCTGGTTTTCACTTTTTAGTTGTTTTGTAATTTTCAGTTGTACTTGTATTTTTTCCAGTTGGGCTTGTATTCCAGCCACCTTCACTTTCAGCACTCTTTACTACAGTAGTTTACTTCGTGGTTGAATCTTGTTGCGTTCTACTCTGTGTGTTTGTAAAGGTTTAAAGGAAATGCCTTCCTATTTTAGGGATACGCCTTTCCGATGCTAGTCTTCAGCCCCTGGAATATGGAAGGTGGGCTAGGGGTAGTCACAGCATAGGCCTCAGGGGACGAGGTCGTGAAAAAGTGGTATCAGAGGATTCAGTTCTACTATAGAACTAAAACTTTGATCTTTTCAATGTAGAAACAGTGTTAAGTGTTGTGAGCGTGGTTTTTAGTTCGGGGAGTCCAGTGTTGGTGTGGTGGTCGACGTATCCATACACCAGGACCCTGAATTTGGATTTCTAACTCAGTACACAGAAGCACTGATTTCATTGTGTTTTTGAAGAGTTTTTCTTGTGATTTCTTTGAGTCAGCTCACCAGGATGTCACCGCGTAGAAAACCATCCAGGATTCTAGAGAGAGTACAAGATGAAAGCCCACCGACCAATGAGGCCTTGGTGTAAGGACCTCTTAAGGCGTTAGCACCTTCGGACGGTGTACCAGAAGCACCACTACTTGTTGGGCAGTCGTTGCCACCAGCCCCACCAGCAGAGGGTGCACGCCGACTGGGAGCATTGCATGAGTTTCAGCGGAAGAGGCCTCTAAGGTTCCAAGGCGAGATGGACCCACAGGCAGCTGCGGACTGGCTGGAGGCTGTGGTCAGAGTTTTCTACTTGGTTGGGACACTAGTTGACCTCATGGTGATCCTAGTAGCCAATCTCTTCCATACAGCAGCAGGGAGATGGTGGATATTGATGCTCTAGATACAGGATGAGTAGACCCTCATCTGGGCGTACTTCGGGAGACTTTTTAGGGTAGAGTTCATCCTATAGACCTTATGCTCTATGCCTATACAGGAGCAGCTGCACCTACAGCATGGTAGCATGACTATGGACCAGTACTCGGCGAGGTTCACTGATCTCTCTCGTTACTCCACCGACATGGTACGAAACCTTTTCTTCAGAACCTAGACCTTTGAGCAGGGTCTCCGACGGGATATCAAAGCATCAATAATATTGGTCAGCATATTGATGTTGTCTAGGGTGCTAGAGCAAGCGCTTTTAGTGGATAGCTTCCTAGATGAGCAGGAACCTACAGCGAGACCCACCACCGGGTGACACGTAGCAGAGTCATATGTGGATAGTAGTAGGCAGATGAGACAGAGGTCCAAGTGGAAAAGACCTTTTGGTGGATAGCCCCAGAACATAGGGTCAGAGGTACGGAGATCGCGTGGCATAGAAGGTCAGACGAGGGACAAGCAGTGTTACAAGTGCGGCGGGTGGGGTCACACGGCTCTCGATTACCCGACCTGTCGTACGAATGACCAGAATATGGTTGAGGGACCGTTAAGGTAGAGGCAGAGGTTTGAGCGAGGAGGTCTGCAGGTGGACAGATGTGGCGGTGGAGTTTTCCATGCAGCAAGGGGTGGGTGTCATATAGATATTCTATAGCCACCATCACTAGGTGGCCCACCCCAACCACATGGAACGGGTGGAAAGGGAAAAACTCAGCTCTAGGAAACTAAGGCCTATGACCAGTGCACTCTGGAGATGATTAGAGGTACAATCTGTGTCTACTCCACCCTAGCTACAGTACTTATAGACATAGGTGACTATCACTCTTTTGTTTCTGCAACCCTCGTTTGGAGATTGGAGATTCTGGTGGGGTTGTTGGCTCAATCCTTATGGCTAGAGACTCCTACATAAGAATATTCAATTATTACACACTAGTACTGGAAGTGTGAGCTTACTCTAGGAGGCAATAGATTCGGCTGGGATCTCCTAGTAGCGGCATCAAGTCCTTACGACATCATCTTGGGTATGGACTACTTATCTACATTCCAATCACAGATTTATTGTATTAGGCGCAAAGTGTGGTGTGTCTGCATAGACGGGAGCAGGTTTTCTTTCACTGGTGAGAAGGGAACATTTTAAGCGTAGGATAAATTATCTGGAGGAGGGTGCAACAGATCACACATCATTTGGCTAGCTATACACATGGGTATGTATATTTTGAGTGTCCGAGCTATCCTGTAGTGGTGGACCAGTATGCTGATGTCTTTTCTGATGATGTTCTGGGACTACCTCCATATAGAGTGGTAGACTTTTACATCAACCTATATCCCGGGACGGAACCAATATCTACACCAACATATCAGATGGCTTTCGCAGACCTTCGTGAGTTACAGGTATAGTTGGAGGACTTGTAGAGTAAGGGGTTCATATGGCCCAGCATTTCTTCATGGGTAGCCCCGATTTTATTCACCAAGAAGGAAGATGGGAGTTTGAGACTCTTTGTAGAATATCGGTGCCTGAACCAGGTGATTTTGAAGAACAAGTATCCACTTACAAGGATTGATGATCTTTTCAATCAGCTGAAGAGAGATCGTTGGTTTTCTAAGATAGAACTCAGGTCGGGCTATCAACAGCTCAGGGTACGAGATGAGGATGTTTAGAAGACAGCCTTCAGAAGTCAGTATGGCCACTAGGAGTTCTTGGTTATGTCGTTTGGTGTGACCAATTCCCTATAAGTATTCATGGGACTCGTGAACAGGATCTTTTAGCCATACCTCGATCGCTTTATGGTGGTTTTCATCGACAACATCTTAGTGTACTCAGCAATGGAGGAGGAGCATGCCTATCATGTGCAGATAGTTCTTGATACACTCTAAGAGCACCAGCTTTATGGTAATCTCTTGAAGTTCTAGTTTTCGATACGAGAGGTCAAATTTCTAGGACACGTTATCTTGGAGGATGGATTTGCAGTGGATCCAGTAAATATAGAGGTTTTACTTGCTTGGGAGCCACCCAGGAGTGTGACCGAGGTGCGAAGCTTCTTGGGGTTGGTTGGATACTACAAGAGATTCGTACCTGACTTTTCCATAGTTTTGGTACCCTTTTCAGCTTTGATGAAGAAGGTACAGCCCTTCATATGGACAAAGAGATGCCAACAATTTTTTTAGGAGCTGAGGAAAAGACTGATGAGTACCCCCATCATGAGGCTACCAAAAGAGGACGTTGGGTATGTATTCTACCGTGAAGCATCAGGGACCAGACTTGGGTGTGTCCTGATGCATGAGTGAGAAATGATAACCTATGGATCACGACAGCTAAGGAAACATGAGAAGAACTATGCTACCCACAACCTATAGTTATTAGTAGTGGTCTTCACCTTGAAAGTGTGGTTACATTACTTCATGGCCGAGCATTTTATGGTCTACTCTGATAATAAGAGTCTCAGGTATATCTTCTCTCAAAAAGACATGCACCTGAGACAGCGGTGATGGATAGAGTTCCTCTAAGACTATGACTTTGAGACAGTCTATACTCCTGAGAAGGGGAACGTGGTAGTAGATGCACAAAGCAAGAGTTCTGGACTACAGTTTCTATGTGAGATGACAGATCAGCTAGCAGCATTGCAGATATCCTTCATGGACTGAGATGAAGCATCATACCTCTAGTCTATGAAAGTCACTCACCCACACCTTTAGTGAGTCAATAGGGCACATCTTGGGGACATTTACGGTGAGGATCAGCATACTCAGATATCCTCAGGACAGGAACCTGATGGATTTTATGAAGGTGGGGAGCACGTCATCCTCTTCCGTGGACGTACCATGGTACCGGTGGTGCTACGGGAGGAGGTGTTGAGGGAGTTCCATACGGCCCCTCTGGAGGTACATTCTACTGCAGAGAAGATATACCAAGACCTCTAGTGTCAGCACTGGTGGTCAGGGATGAAGAAGGTTGTAGCGTAGTTTGTTTCCGGAAGCCTCACATTTCAGCAAGTGAAGGCTGAGCATCAGGTTCCACCAAGCTTAGCATAGCCACTGGAGGTGCCAACATAGAATTGGGATGAAATCTCCATGGGATTTGTAATATAGTTTCCACATACATCTAGGGGACATGATTCTATCTAGGTGATCATTTACCGACTCACCAAGTCATTCCACTTCCTACCCATCCAAGAGTAGGGATCAGTAGAGGGCTTGGGATGCTTCTACATATAGGAGATTGTACGACTTCATGGGGTGCCATCGATGATCATCTCTGACCATGATGCACATTTTACATACTGGTTGTGGAAGAGATTATAGGTGGCATTTGGGACTCAACAACGTTTGAACACCGCCTTTCATCCTCAAACGAAGGTCAGACAGAGAGGACCGTTTAGATGCTGGAGGACATGCTTCAAACATGCGTTCTAGATTTTTCTCATAGTTGGGAGGATCACTTTCCCTTGGTATAGTTTTCATACGACAAAAGTTATCAATCCACCATTGGTATGGCACCATTCAAGGCCTAGTACGGTCGACCATACAGATCACCTCTATGTTGGATAAACCTAGGTGAGTCAGTACTTATGGGTCCAAAGTTGGTATGGGCTACCACTAAGAAGGTGCAGATCATACAAGAGCGGATGAAGACAGCACAAAGTAGACAGAAGTCCAATTATGATAGGATATGGACACCTTTGGAGTTCTAGGAGGGGGACCACATATTCTTGCAAGTCTCTCCTCAACGGGAACAGCAAAGATTTGACCGATGTGGAAAGTTATCACTGAGGTTTATCAGACCATTTCTGATACTTCGAAGGATATGCGAGGTGGAATACTGCTTGTCACTTCCACCGTAGTTGGAGAGGGTGCACGACGTCTTCCACGTATCTCAGCTGAGGAGATACATGCATGACCCATCTCACATCATCGATCATGGAAAGCTAGACTTCAATGATGGGGTGACGTTTACAGAGGTTCCAGTGGAGATTTAGGATCGATATGAGTGAGTCCTTTATGGGTGGTTGATACCTCTGGTGTGCATTCACTGGTAGCATAGGAACCTCCAAGAGAACACAAGGGAGCAAGTGGCTCAGATTCGTGCTCAGTACCCCCATTTGTTTCCTTAGTCTATATTGTAGCTTTCTAGGATAAAAATCCATAAGGTGGGGAGAATGTAATGACCTGGATTTTCCATGTAAATTTTTTTTAATTATATGGAATTATTACGAGTCTCTGAAAATTGATGGCACCTGATTCGGAGGCACGGTGTGACCAGAATGAATTTCTGAACTTTTTTTAAGGTACCTTCAGTAAATGCGTGAGCCTCCTTTTCTAACCTTTTGAATTAGTGCTCAGATTAAAAATATGAGGGCACCGTTGAATCCACAGCACTAGTATTTGCTTAAGGGAGACTTTACTTTGACCGCAGTAGGTCTACAGAAAAAGTTAACTTTTTGACTTTTTAAAAGAAATGAAATAAAATAATTTTATTATTTTATTTTCTTTCTTCTCTACCAATGGTAAAGAGGAGTGTGGGACCCATGATGTGTCAAGAAAATAAATGGCCTGACCTGGAAATATTAAGTAATGACATAATTGGGGATTAGGAAGGTTCCTAATTAATGACCCCCCATTAATTCCCCACGTCGTTACTTACCCTCCCCCTCTTCTATTTATATGGAGCTTGGGGAGAGGTGTTGGTACTGATTCGCTAAGCAATGAATTGATAAAGGATTTTCATGATGTCGAACCCTTTGATGATGGATCTGATACCAGTGGGAGGTTACGGGTGACACTGAACCACGAACCTAAGGACGACGTATGAATGACATCATCGGGAACCTGTTGTAGGAATGAAGAACGCGATCCACCTTCAAGCGAGAACATTCTCCAATGGATTTATAAGGTAGGGGTTTATTTCATATTTATTTCAAATGAATTTTTGGAAACCACTTTATCCTCACTCTTGTTTATGAGCTAACGCAGAGGGTGCGGGCCTAACGAACGTGGCCCAGACCCTCCGCTATCTCACTATCCTTGCACCTCCATGCAAGACTTCCAATGCGAAGGAAATGACCAGCTATGAAGAAGGAAGTGTTTCGACGCACGTCTCAAGAGGAAGTTGCGGCACAAAGTCATGGCGGTCATCATAACGGCCGACACCATCCGGTCGTAAAGGAAGTTTGGCGTGTCATCGTGCACTGCAGGTGAGAATAGGGCAACAGATCATCAGCCGCAGCAGATGGAGGTGGCGGCTAGCACATCGACCAGCCGCAAAAGGCAAGGTGGCGCGACCAGCACTCCACCGGTGAGATGAAGTCGTGGTCGAAGTCGCAGCAGAGGCAAAACCTGTGCCTCCGGTGGGTTCTGCAGTGACTGAGTGATTCCCACATGGCACCGCCGATTCACAAACCGAACAGCTTCTTGTCCATTCCGTAGTTCAGGAGACCGGGGGTCACACCTCCCCCCCTCGCCAGCTCGGGCGGACAGCAACCGGGCCGCCCCCTTGCGGGTCACGTCCTACGCTGCCGGGCCACCCCCTTGCAGGTCACGCCCTACCCGACTGGGCCTCCCCATTGCAGGTCACACCCTATGTGGGCCTATCCACTGCCTTCCGGGCCATGCCCTATGCTAGCATGGCCTCCCTCCTTGTGGGTTGTGCCTTACATGGCCAGGTCACCCCCTTGTGGGTTGCGCCCTAAGTGGGTGGGTCTGCCCCCCATGTGGGTCGCGCCATTCATGGTTGGGCTACCCCCTTGCGGGCCATTCCCTACCCGGCCGATCCGCCCCCATGTGGGCCCTGCCCTCCACGGGTTGGGCTGCCCCCTTGCAGGTCGCGCCCTGTGCAGGCTGAGCCACCCCTTTGTGGGCCACTCTTTGCGAGCCTCCCCTTTGTGGGTCGGGACACCCTTTGTGGGCCGGGACACCCTTGTGGTCCACTTTTGCAAGCCGAGCCAGACCTTGGCCCATTGGTCCAAGCCCGCCATGGCCCAGCTCAGATCGGGTCGGGCTGGGTCAGTCCGACCGGGTCGGACTGAAAGAAACACTTAAAGGGTCATATCCTGAGAACCAGACATCCTTTTGATGAACCGTCTACGGCGTTGGGATACTTGGATTGGGACAATCCTTTTTGGTATACTCTTCTTGAGTTTTGGAGGTAGTTGGAGTATGGCTGGGTTGGATCGAACCTGAATCCAACCGGGCCCTCGGAACTAAAATACTTATAACTCACAGACCGGGCATCCGATTGACGCACCGTCTGTCTTGCTGGATACCTTATGACAAGGCGGTTCTTTGGGTTACTCGTTTGTGGAGATTAGTGGTAGTATAGGTATGACCGATATCTTGAGGGAAGATTCTACAGAACTCGAGCACACGAGGTACGAGGAATCTAGTGGTTTCCAGTGAGGTGAAGGTTGGAGATAGATCATACAGAAGTTAATACTGAGAGATCCTATGTGGGTCATCACTAATCTTGTGTGGGTCAGTGCTTAGCGATCCTTGGTGGGTCAGTGCATACCGATCATGTGTGGGTCAGATACTGTGTGAGTCATTACGAGGGTTAGTCACCAATCGATCCAATGTGGGTCAGTGGGGTTAGTTATATATCGATCCTATGTGGGTCAGACTTCGTATAGTCAGAAGTAGTGTCTCTTGATAGAATAAGAAAATCTAGCTTTGCCACTAATCATATTTACTTCTGTACTTCACTAATATCTGGTTTGAGCTAAGACTCTGTTTGAACTAAGTCTTTTACCTATCTGGTACTTCCTATCTTCGTGGTGTTACCTTTTTGGTATTCTTCCCTCATGTATGAGATGATAATATCTTGATAACTTAGGTATATGTATGGGCATATACCTAAATAGGTTTGAAGTCTTGCTTTTAGGTTTTTTCTCCGTGGAACTTTAGGAGACCTACTAGGTCTCGGGGTCCCTACTGAGTATCATTAAACTCACCCCTGCAAGGGCTTCGCCCGCACCTGGTTGTGTCTTGTGAAGATGACATATAAAATTGATCAAGGCTGAGGGAGACAGGACTAGATGGTGCCCGTAGGTCGACCATTTGGCCTGACGTGACGCCGGGACTACTAATCGTGAGTTGTACCTACCCTTCAGGTAGGATCCGTGGTGGATGATCCAGGAGCTGCTTTTCACTTTTTAGTTGTTTTTTACTTTCCAGTTGTACTTGTATTTTTTTCCATTTGGGCTTGTATTCCGCCCCCCTTCACTTTCATCACACTTTACTATAGCAGTTTACTTCGTGGTTGCATCTTGTTGTGTTCGACTCTGTGTGTTTGTGCAGGTTTAAAGGTAATGCCTTCCCATTTTAGGGATACGCCTTTCCGGTGCTAGTCGCCAGCCCCTGGCCTATGGAAGGCGGGCTTGTGGTAGTTAAGGTATGAGCCCTGAGGGATGGATTGTGACATTATATTTTGTATAACCATATAAAAAATTATATAGTTATTAAAATTTGACTAAGACATGTTTAATTTTTCTTTAAATAAAATAAATTAAATGTCTTAATCTCATCCAAGTGGCTTCCAAAGGATACAATATCCCCACAATGATAATTTAGGTTGAAAAAAAATCATCCAATGATATTAAGACAAGTGTTAGGGTAATTTTATAATAGTATTCTTACCCTTAATTTCCAAATTAACCCTTTTACCGTATAAATAAAAATTATTGAAGTTGATATTCATAATGACCAAAAATAAAATATATTTATTTATATAATTTAGACCTAATGGTTCAAAATATTGATCTATTTTTAAAAATTCAAAACATAGATGTTTTAGTAGTTAATTTAAAATTAATCTCATTGTCGGAAAGAGAGAATGGGTTTTAAAATTTAAAACATTGTAAAAGATTGAAATGCTTTTACATCTGAATTAAATGTAAAATTAATGATAATGGAATAAATTATATTGAATAATAAATATATATTCTATTTATACTTTAAAACCATTAAATATTATAATTTAACCATATAAATTATTTTGATGAAAAAAATTGTTTTCAATTAAAATTTAGTGTATTTTTACTATTCATCAAAATTTGAAAGTTATTAGAAAAATATTAAAAAATCAACCAAAGTAAATTTTTATATCTCGATTCAAAAGAACATGCTTATATTTTCATATACAAATTATTAATGTTCCATAATTTTAATTTAAAATGGGTTATCCATTAAAAGGCCGAAAATTACCCTTTTGAAAAATATAGGTTTTTATACATCAAATAAGGTTTATTCATACCCTATGAAAAAAATATCTTTTTCATGAATATCAAAAATATTTTTTTAAGTGTATAAAATATATATTTCATTAATTTAATTTAATAATAGTAATTAATAGAATTTATTAATACAAAAATAAAAATATATAATTGATTTATATTTTTCATAAATAATAGGTAGCGAATGACTTCACTATACACTTTTATAAGTTATTTATATTTATTCCTTATAACCTAACATCTAGGTTGAAAGGGTAGTTTTATACTAAGTGAATCTCATGGTTCACTTAAACTCATGATTTCGTGTAATGGAATCCATTTAAGAATTAAAATTATTTTAGAGAAAATATTTCATAAAAACATCCATGTGTTACACATATCTTGATCTCTAAACCACAACAATTGTACATGGTCCAAAGTACCAGGTATCCCTAAGATCCTATGAAGTCACCACAGAATTGTCAGTCTTCTGTATAAGTCATGATGTGTGTGGTAATATCCCATGTAGGGGTGAGTATATACATACACAATAGGATTCCCTGAAAGTTGAAGGGGGAGAAGTAAGAGATACAATAGAAATGGAAAGACTACATTTAGAAAATCGAATATAGAAAGTAGTGAAAGAGAATAGCTCAACCCAAAACAAGATAGAGTAACCTCATACAAAATATGGGGCTCAACCCAGTTTGAATATGAACTACATGTTGATTATTTTACATCTGTATAATGAAAGTAGACTCATCCAAGAACAAGAAGATAAATACAGAATGCACATGGCATGCCCCGTGTGTTTTTTTATCCCATGGAAGGAGAGTATCCAAATACAAATGTATGGAAATAGAAGTATATATATATATATTCCCAATAAAAATAATACCAAATTATATCGTAAGGGGATATCTACATCATAACTCATCCTAAGAAAAAGATTCGACAATAGTACCAAAAGTCCATCAACGATGCCCAGAATCTCATGTGTCTGCCTAGAAATAACCATCCAAGTAAATCCAAGTATCTTCACTATGACTCATAGTTGAGAGGTTATAATTTCTATATAGAGTACCCATGCCTTGGTATGATAAAGGGTTACACTCTGTTAGTCTATGGAGGGACCATGCTCTTCCCAATAGGTGGGTTCCACTGAGGACCCATGCCTAACCCATCTAGACGGTTCCACTCTAGAAGTCATTGAGGACCCATGATCATCTCAACTAGAGGGTTCCACTTGGGTAGTATGTAGAGGGTCCATACCCTATTCTAATAGGAGGGTTCCACTCTATTCATCGAGGACCCATGCCCATCTCGACTAGAGGGTGACACTTAGGAAGTCGTCAAGGACCTATGCCTAACTCGACTGGAGGGTTCCACTAAGAATTATGTCAAGGACCCATGCCTTATTCTGATAGGAGTGTTCCACTCTGGGAGTTGTAAGAGGACCCATGCCAAGCTCAGATGAATAGTTCCACTCTAAAATTCATCATGGACCCATGCCTTTCTTAGGTGTAGGGTTCCACTCTAGTAGTCTTTAGGGGACCCATGCTCCACGCCGCCTGAGGGTTCTACTCTGAGGGTAGAGGAATCATTCCCAACCTAGATGGATGGCTCCAGTCTATAATTATTTGAGGACCCATTTCCTACTTGACTAGAGGGTTCCACTTGGGAAGTCTATAGAGGGCCCATACCCTCCTCTAATAGGAGGTTTCCACTCTAGTCATCGAGGACCCATTCTCAGTTCGACTAGAGGGTTCCACTCAGGAAGTTTTCAAGCACTGATTCCCTACTCGACCGGAGGGTTCCACTCAGGAAGTCTATAGAGGACCCATACCTTGTTAGGATATGAGGGTTTCACTCTATTAGTTATTAAGGGACTCTTACCAATCCAATATGGATAGTTCCAATCTAAAATTCATTGAGGACTCCTACCCAGCTCATGTGGTGGGTTCCACTCGAGATGACTCTGGTGATCTTGCACGATCACTACTATCATCGAGCATCGCGTAACCAATCATCATGCTTAAAACACTCCACATCACATCCGAAAACCAACAACTGAAGGAAACATCGCATTCTATATAAAAATACACTCATGATAGGCTACTCATCGGCTAATGTTTGAGTTCAAAGAATGCAGATATAGAATATTAAAATTTCCTCAAAATAATCCAAGGGGTAAATGGTGTGTGAGGAAACCAACAAGGTGTGTGGTCCCACTACACCACCTAGTAATATCCTTATCCACCAAAAAACTCCTAATCCATGTATAATTTCATGCCATGTGGGTGGAAAAAACAATGTGTCCAAGCTCTCTTAGATCAATTCGTGTCCTTATGTCCATGTATTTATACTTCGGTACGCAGACATTTTCCCCATTGTGTCTGTGTACATTACCCCATGTCTATGTACTTCAGTATATGGTTGTGTTCCTAGCATTTTACTTCCACACATAGCCATTCCTGTGTGATCCACAACATAGATCATCCATCCAGGGATGAGATACAAGGTATGTAGGAGGGCTACATGTCATGCCATCTTTATAATCATCTAAAATCCAAGCTACTAAAGCCTAGGGGATATAGGCCATGTGTTCATCATGATACATGGTATATAGTTAGGATTATCATATTTTCTTAGATCTTCTTCCCACACCATGATTCATGAAATTCCACCACATATCTCACCTCGTTTCTTCAAAATATTAGTGTATTTATGAATCGTTCATCGTTTTTGGCCATCTGGTGGTTGGGAATCCAATTTCATTATACCACGGTGTTTTTTCACATGCATCACTTGTCTCTTTTTCCCCCTTCTCCATGTATTAATTCTCTTATCAAAAAAACAAGCATCCACAACTCAAAAAATATCCAATATCTAGTAATGTTTCATCAATTTTTTTTGTCCATCTGTCATGATTCCTATTTTCCAATCGGGCTGCGCACAGCCTGGAAACATCGAACCGGGACTGTGGGGTCTTACCAGTTAATAACACAAATCCAGAGCGGGAAAAATCACAATAAAATATTTTAACCATTTTTTGTCAATCTTTCTAGGTCAACGATCAATAACATGTATTGTTTTGTTATAAAAAATTGTAATAATAAATTAAATCAGTATGCATGAGAATGAAAAGGCCACAATTGATGAAAATCAAAGAAAATAATCAATTTACTTAAAAATTAATTAAAAATGGCATAAACCACAAACTGATGATTCTTACCTGGATATTAGAACATTCATCATTGAAGAACATTCTCACCAATGATTGAACAAATTCATTACATTATTTTCATCCTAATATTCTCCCATTCAGTGTTCCGTCTTCATCTAATGGGATTTTCCAATAGAAGGAGGAAGAGAAGCTATGAAATTCTCCTAGGGCTTATGTGGATAAATCTATTGGGATAAAAATTCTAGTAATATTCTATAAGTTTCCGTTAGGTTAACTAAACCAACTAAATTAATTAATTAATTAATCCTCTGAACATACAACCAACATGTGAGATGTTTGAACGCCCTGTGCAGACCTATTTTAAGTCACTCCTAGGGTAAAAAACGTGTTTTAGAATCAAATGTGGTCTCATATTTATAATTTGATCTTAGGTTTAATATTTATCCAAATTTCATTAAGAAACAGTGTACACATAATATAAAATATATTTAATATTTTTATAAAATTAATTCTGATCACACTGGCCCTTTGAATCACATGTCTTATTAGGGCCTATCTCTAGAAACATATATAGAAATATTTCATAGTATTATAAGGAAAATTATGATCTCAATATGTCATAATTGTGGTATATCAACCAATTTCAAGATATTATGCTATGACATTTAATTATAGGAAGAATCTTAATATAGATGGAAAGTTTAGAAATCATGTATGAAGGAAATTGAAAGATAAAGGAGGACACACTAAAAATATGGATAGCTAAGTTTTAAGATATCATAATGGTTTAAGATGATACTATGGATGGTTACTTCACTAGGTTAAATAAGGTATTTAGTCTCATCATAGGTATTTGGGACAAGATGGAGGAATCTACAATTATTAAAAAATTAATGAGAAACATCCCAAATAAATCCAATTATAAAATAACTAATATTGAATATTGATAAGATCTCTCAATTTATGATCTATATGAAACCGTTTTGAATTATGAAATGATAAAATTTTTGATTTTCAACAAAAAAAATTAATAATAAATGGATTTCAAATATTTGAATAAGTTAAATATTAAGGAGGAAGAACAGTTTGAGTCTCTAAGTGGCTCATATGAACATCATGATACTTATGAGAATCATAAGAAATCCATGGATCTCGTATCAAAAAACCTCAAAAGGTTCATAGGAAAATATCAAGAAAATATTCCATTTAAATATTTTTAATGTAAAAAAATTGAATTTTTTATCATACTATCTTAATAAGAAGAAAAATATATATTCCGATGACGAATAAGAAGAATATTAAAAATAAATATAAAATTCAAAGAGAATATATCGTAAGAGATATAGAAAATTTAAAGATAATTAACATACTACGATGGTATGAGGGAAACAAGTTAAACAAGGAATAAGACAAATCTTATTCAAGTGGTGAGTAAACAAAGGAATTTTATATAAAAAATTAACTTTATGAAACATGTTGAAAATAAATTATAAATATCCAACAATGGTGAATAATAAGTAGATGAAGCCTCCAAGATTTATATATTGAGTAAATAACTTGAAGTGTACCTTAAAAAGAAAACTGGAATATAAAATAATGTTAAAAAATTTAATAAGGTTGTTTTAAGGATGAAAAAATTTAAATATGATATGTACAATAAGAAAAGTTAGTACTCTTAAGAGATCAAATGTCTCAAGGTGAAAGTGGTTGATCAAAGAAAATTTATGAAATGATCATTGAAAATAATTGGAACTCAAGAATAAGAACTCAATAAATCTGAATCAAGGTTTCTTAAGGATAATAATAACCTTGGAATAATAATTATTAGTTATGAAAATGTTATTGAAGTAAAGGTTGAGTCATCTAAGAATGTTCAGAAAACATTTATGGATAATAATTTATTTTTTGGACCTTATAAATATGAAAATATTGAATTTTTACATCATAATTCTGTAGGATTTGTGAGAAATTATAGTTAAACATGGGTTTATAGAAACACACTGGGGGTCTATTTTAGTTAAAGTGGTATGGAGTGACCATTATAAGAAATTCTCTTCAAGAAAAAAGTTCAAAAGAAGTTATATTCTATACCAAAACATCAAGCATATTTCTAAAGGAAAACTGATTAGTTTTATGGAATATATAACTTTAAGAGATTCTATTAGTTTTGTAAAACTTTTGGACTCAATTATTATGTTTTTGGGTACAAAATGTCACTCCCTTGGAATTAGATATGACCTAAATTTAGGGGGAGTAAATTATATAATAAGAGAAACATACCAGTGAGGATACAAATATAAAAAATACAACTCATATATGGTTTCTATACAAAGCATTTTTGAATGTATTAAGAAGTTTTTTGTAATTTTAGACCATCACAGTCACAATGCTGAGGTGTATTTGATAATTATTCCAAGTCAACAAAAACAAATTTCTAAAGTTCACAAGATTCAATAGAAAAAAATGAATAAAAATAATAATTATGGAGATTGCTTTAAAATATATAAAAAAATAGCAGACCATTGATTCTTGATAATGGATACTTATCCCATGTTTCAGGAGAAGGATCATGATGGTGTATTTTTGAATTTTGGGAATAAAATTTAATTAAAAATTAAAGGAATTTGTAGTGATACAATTTATTCATGCAAACCAAATTCAAAAAAGGTTTTGTTTGTTGATAGACTCAAGCATAACCTATTAATTGTTACCCAGTTAGGTGAGGAGGGTAATGATATGATATTTAAGAAAAAACATTTACTAATTAAAATAATTAAATATGGAAGATTTATTTCTCAAGGAAAAATAATTTTTGTGATTATTTTCTAGATTAAAGATCAAATGAATTTCTACTACCTATTCTCCAAGGAGAAAAACTATATTTGGCATAGAATACTTGTCCAAATTATCAAAAATTAATCTGATTAATATTTCTAAATAAAATTTTGTGAGGGACCTACCCTAGTTGTTATGATATAGATATTTTATTTTTAGAATCTATTAAAAGGTGGAAATGGTTTAAGTAAATCATAAGAGAGTGGAGACACAGTCAAAAAAATCTCTTAAATAAATTCACTTTGATTTATGTGGGACTATGGGACATTAATCTACAAAAGTAACCAGTATTTTATCACTTTAATTTATTATTTCAAAATAATTAAAATAATTTTTTTATAATAAATCATGGATAGTGGATATTTTAATGATTTTAAAAAGACAAATTCAAAGAGATCTTTGAATTCATATCAAGAAATTGAGATCTGATAGTAAAAAAGTGTACACTAGAAGATATTTTGAATATTATGTTGAAAATAATAGGATAATACATCAATATAGCACCCCTTACACACTAAAATATAATAGGGTTTATAAAAGGATGAATAGAAGTATTTTATAAATGTAGAGAACAATGCTTTTTGAATTTAGAAGATCAAAATTCATTCAAAGGAAATAAGTGTGTACTCTTGTGCACATTCAAAATGGATGATCTTTTAGGAAAAATTAAATTCATAATTTATATGAAATTTGGTAAAAAAAATAAGCCTTAAATATTCTAATTTAGAGGAAATGGTAGTCCTTGAATCATCAAAATCAAAGACTTAAATATGGGGATAATTTGATGAGAATGTTTAGGAATATGTATTTCTTGGATACCAATCTAATGGGAAAGGGTAAAAATATTCTAATAAGAGACTCTCCTAATTGTTAGACTATTATTATTTAAAAAATTTGTAAAAACAACCCATAAATCATCATATAGGTGTATCATTCTTTGGAAAAGATGATGAAAATAGTAAGAGAATTTCTAAACATATTAGTGAAAAGGAGCATGAAGTTGGATACTGTATAGGAATTGTTGACTCTGATTAAATAAATTATTAAGAGGAGGTTTTTAGAAGATCAAAAAATAAATATTAAAAGAAAAATAATTTTTGGTAATTTTTGTATATTATTCTAAATCTATCAGCACCAGTTTAGACCAAAAGAATTTTGTATTTTGAAGATCACATAGCATAATCTCAAAATTTAAGCCACATTCAATGACCAAATCCAATTAGAATAAAGATTATATTGAAGATATGAATGGTTATATATATTATATTTATAATAATACCAATTTGGACCTTGTTTCAAGACATTTTAATAAAAATATATTTGGAACCAAGTGGTTATTCTGTTTCAAATTAAATGATAAAGGAAAATCTATCAGACAAAAATCAAAAATTCTGTGAAAAGGCTACTCACGAGTTGAAGTGATAGATTTTTAATATTGTTATTCTCCAGTTTCATGACTGGAAGCCATAATAATGATTCTTATTGTGACATCATATTAACAACACCAAATTTATCAAATGTATTCCATGTATTTAATTTTAAATTAATATCTTGAAGAGGAAGTACATATGGATAAATGAGATGGTTTTGTGCATAATAATGATGTTATAACAGTATAAAAATTGAATAATACTTTGTATGGACTAAATTTGGCTCTAAATACCTGGTATTTCAAGCTAAAAAACTACATAAGAGAGTTGAAATTATTAAAAGGAAAGGTGGTTGGAAATATTTACTTCAGAGAGAATGTCTTGGAACACCCATTTTTATTTTCAATATTGATGATATTATTTTTGTATGATATAATGAGTGTTATTTATAATAATTTCCCATACAAATAAAAAAATATTTATGAGATGTCTATGTTGGGTGAGTTGAAATACTTCATGGGGTTACAAGTGTTTCAAGATAAAATTATCATTTATCTATCCCAAGAAAAATACTCTAAATAAATGTTGAAGAATTTAGAGATGGATTACTTCGGGTTGGTGTCTATAACAACTTATGTGGGACTGAAATTATAAAAATATGTTAAAGGTAAAAGTGTTAATAAAAATTATCTTAGGAAATTGATTAATGTTTTACTCTATCTCCCAACTTATATGCTAGATATTATTTACATTGTGAGTTTCCCTTCCATATATAAATGTTACCAAACGAAGTCACATTTTATGGATTCTAAAATAATTTTGTGATATAATAAAAGAACATTGATTTATAGACTACTATGAAAAAGAAGAAATGGCTTGAATTTTTTCAATTTTAAAAATGCATATTGGGAAGAATATTTACATGATAGAATATCCACTTTAGGTGTAATATTCCTCTTTGGTGATAATTTTGTGAGTTTCCACTATATAAATCAAAATTTTGTAACATTAAGCACCACAAAGACAGAGTATATGGATGATACTAGTGCATAAACTCATATTATTTGGATAAAATAATGGTCAAGTGATTTGAGGTTAATGGTAGAGATAAATATCAGAATTAATTTTGATAATAAAAGTGTTATATATCTTTCTAAAAATAAAATGAAACAATCAAATTCTATAAATATTGATATCATATTTGAATCCATCAAGGAGAGGATGGCCAACAGAGATATCATGCTGGAATATATTACATATAATGATTAGTTAACTGATATTTTCACAGAAGATAACACTAGTGATATATTAGAGACCATAAGGATGATCAGGAATATTCACCCCTTTCCAAACCATTGATATAACACCATTATGATTTAGAATATATTTTCCTTTAAATAAATTGAATGTGTTTGATAACTTTATTTACACACAACCCCATGTCAAAATAAACTATGATATAGTGACCCTTTATAATATAATCATTTAATTGGATGGTATAAAAAGTAAAAAAATTAATAATGGTTTAAAATAATAAAAAATTATTGATTAATTCATAATAAATTGGTACTCAATTTTCATTAAATTCACTTTATTGTTTAAAAATATGTTTTCATCAAAAATGGTTTCTATTAAAATTAATGCATGAATATTATAATTAATTTATACTATTTTTATAAATTTTATTTGAATAAATGAAAATAATTTTTGAAATAATAATTTTAATATTATCTTAGGGATAATTTTTAGTATTTTTCTAAAAAGAATAACTTTTAAGTGAATATTGAAAAATAACTATTTTTGAAAAAAATGTCATTTATTTTCAAGTAAAATTACAATTATTTTTTAAATTTGATCTTATAATAATATAAGACTAATTTAATTATAAATAATATATTTAATTACATTGGAATCATCATTATACTTTATTTTGGTATAAGTTACTTTTTGGGCTTAATAATGCATTTTTCTGAAAACTATTTTTATACGTACAATATCTTCATGTCTTAATAAATTAAATTAATCAATATTGACCAATGGTTTTAATGAAATTTATATATTATATATTAAATAATACATTTTAAAATTAATTTCATGGTTTTTACAAGGAATGTAATAAATGTAAATTATGTTTTATGCATAAAAATTTATTTTTCTAAAATAGGTTTTAATCATAGTTTATGTGCTTACTTAAAATTAAATTTTACCAACTATACAAATTTAATATGGTGAAATTAATTATATATTTTTAATTATAAGAATTAATATAATTTAATAGGTTTAACTAGATTTTTTTATAGTGAATAGTAAAATTATTAAAAAAATACCATGGTTAAGGTCAAAACAGGTTTACCAGGGGTCAACCAAGATATAGGGGTAGGATTTCCACCCACACTTGCCGAATTATTATTAATTAAAGTTATTTAGAACATATAATATCCCACCTTTAAATATTTGGTCATTTGGAGCCACTCTCCCTTTAAAGTGACATTATATCATTGATTTTTTTAATAAGTTCCATCTATGTCTGTCCCATCACTTTTAAAATGAAACCACTTCTCTTTATTTATTCATAAAATTTGAAACTTATATATCGTAAAATTCCTAATAAAAACTATACAATTTCCATTCCCCTCTTTAAATATCTTTTTTTATTCACCTAAGACAAATCCTTCAAGTCTTAACATATAATCCACAGGGGGTCTCTCAAAGAAGAGGTATAAATCTTTAAAAAAATCTATTTATTTAATTTCTTATTTAAACTTATTTAAACATGTTTAATACAAGAAAAAATTATTAATCCAATATCATAAATATACTGATATGTTATTATTCTTATAAAATTACCATTTTCCACCCCTTCTCCATTAAATGGGAAATAAAAGTATCGCTCGTGTGTACTTGTGGACCACTCCCTCCACATATTGATAAAATAAATCATCCATAACCATCATAGATTAGTGGTTATAATGATGTATTTAATGTTTATATATGATATTTATAATATAATTATTATTCTTTAATTATAATATCTTATCAACCTTCTTAACATTTGATCCATTGGTAAATGATAATGTCGTTTGTGCATATGTATGGACAAGCACATCTATGAAGTAATGTTTTTTGTTTATCATTTGGTGATTTACATGGATGGAAAAAGGATATATTTAATAAAAATATATGATATTTATGATATAAAAAATATTCTATAAAGTTAAATTATCATTTACCTTTATTTTTTTCCATCCATTGAAAATTTGAAACACCACTCATGTGTATGGATGGATTATTGTCTCCCCGAAGTGTTGTAATTCATTTTTTATCACCACTACATATAAATGGTCATAAATATTTATATATATATATAATGAATACATGTTGTCTTTATATCATTATTACAAACTTTTATAGGGATAAAACATGATCAATGTGAAAGGAACTATCTACCGAACTAAAACATACATGAAAAATGAAGCAATTAACACCTAAAATGATGAGTTTAATAGTAAATTGTTAATTAACATGTGTTGAACTGATATAAGTGGATCAAAGATGATATTATATGTATTAATATTATTATATTTTAGAATTATAATCAATATAAAATTATTATATATGATTTCAGAGTGCTTATAAATCAAGTTGGATAAAAAGTTAGGGTTTTCCATATCACATATTTCTTTCTTTAACTTATAATGGTTATTTTTTTACCCTATTTTTTTAAGTTGAATTATTTTATTCTAGGATTATATAAAATTTTAGTTTCACTTTAATTTCTCTATATTTAAAATTATATCTTGTGAATTCCATTCCAAAGGAACATTACTTCATATATTATGACATTTGTAAGGGTTTCTCATCTCGGTTTTGTTTCAATGGGACATATGCCATATTCACCAGTTTTTTCCTTATTGTGGTGTATGTACCACCCATTTGATATTTCATATCATGAATTTATTTGTTTTCATAGTATTTAAAGTTTCATTTTAATTTATTTCTTTCATGAGGGTTATGATTCAAAAGTAACCAATGTTATAAGGATTTCATCTCAATTTCACTTCATTGATACATGTTTAAATGTTATGCGCCAATTTCTTATTTATATATTGTATATACTATCCAATAATATTTTTTGGAATAATACATAATTTAATACAAGTTATTTATAGAACCATATTATTTTCAATCTTCTAATTACTTTTGATTCAAATATTACTAAATCACTAATAGTTCTTCATCACAATTTTGTTTCATTGAGACATGAAATATTTATATTCAAGAGGTATATATAGAGATGAATTGACATGTTATATCATGGATACCTCTTAATTAATGTTATTTAAAGTTAAAATTAAATTTGCTTTATCCAAGGGAATATTATTTAAAAGTGACCAAAGTTTAATGGTTTCCCATCTCACTTCAATTTCCATGAGACAAATGCTATATTCACCAATTATTTATGTTTTATGTTGTATATACTACCCATGAAATAATTTTAGGATTATTTTCACAAAAATCAGGGGGATTTAAAAATACATATAATTTTCTCCCTTTCATGAGTTTTTTATTTATATATTACCAAAGTTGTAAGGATTTTATGTTATAATCCCATTTTTACTGGGATTATTTACAATGAAATTTTATGACAATAAAATTATATAATAAAGATATCACAAATATTATTAATTTTAGTCTCCTATATTTATTTATATAAACTATATTATTTTATTCCATTTTCATCTCCTTATGCACTCAAGAGACTGAAATAATGTTTTGAGGAAAACTATCATTGTTTTTCTCTTCCATTGGTAATATTTTCTTCCATGTTAATATATTTTAAAAAAATCAATAATAATTTTACTACTATCAGAAAATTATTTAAATTAATTTTTGACTATATTATACTTTCCTTATCACGTTTTAAAAGGAATGTTCTTATAATTTTCCAATCATGGTACTTTTGACTTTTTATCAAAAATGTGAAAGGAATTTTTGTTTAACATTCAACACATGAAAAGATTTATCTATCATCATTAATAATATTTTATTTAAAACTTACATTATAAGTTTCCTTTTGATTTTCAAAGAAAACAATTTTCCATAATTTTTTTAAAAATTTTATATTCTAAATAAGTGATTTCCAATAAAAAGGGGTATTTTCATCATGAAATGTTTGAGTGTTCTTTTAAAGGTGTTTTTATCTATAACAACAACATTTAATATTTCTTATGATTTACTAGGGATATTATCCAATGCAAATTTAATTTTTATTTATTTGTAATTTTTACTATATGACGATAAAATTTTTATGATACCTGAATTCTTTCCATGAGTTATGATTTGATAATATGATGAATGTTTTTTTATTTTATGGCATATATATATATCTGTGTGTGTGTGTGTGTGCAGTTTTCATTATATTATGGGCGGTGTTATAATTATGTATCCCTCCAATTAATTGGTTAAATAAGGTTATCTCATGAGATAATAAGGATTGGAATGTGGAGTGAACCGAGATTAGAAAGGGAATTTGTATAATAAGACAGTCTTAAGGGTAGACTTTGACTAAGGAAATGTTTGAATATTGAGTGAACACAACATACAATGATTATAATTGGTAGTGAGGATTGACTAAGGAAATGATTTTCTATGATTATGAGTATTCCCAAAACTTTTTTATTATTCTTATGTTATATTATTATGGATCATGATTTATTATTGATGATTCCACAGTCTTATGTATAATGAATTTGGTTTAACAAAACCATACACCAGGTTTAATGATTAAAAATCTTTGACTCATTGGGTATGGTTATTGTAATTCAATATCATGTTCTCTTAACCTTATGATTATGTTATGCTCACTCATGATTATTGATTGATATCTCTTATGTCTACCCTTATTGAACATTTGAGCTCACCCTTTCTTATATTTCACTTCCCCAGGTTATGTAGAAAGGTTTTAAGTGTGATATGTTTAAGAAGGGTGACATTTTTCAAGAACATAATAGGAAATGATGTAGATTTTTATGTATCAGTTTTTTATGTATACATGTTTCTAAATACATTGTACCTTTTGGTTATATCATGGATCATAATGATATGTAATGAATATTCCACCAAAAATATGTAGTATTTATGTATGAAAATATTGGGTCATTATGGTTAGTATCATAGAAAGTTTCAGTTAGTTTTTGAAACTATGATGCGTATAATTTAGTGTGAACTATTAGGATATGCCTAAGTATAAAATTATATCCTAAATTATAGTAAATAAATGAATGTAGTTTTTCTATAAATACATCCTCATATTTATACTATAAGTTGATTTGGTTTTGAAATAGCTGCATCTAGGGTTAATAACCATGAAAATAGTTGGTCGAGTATATCTTGATCATCATTCTGGTGCATGGTAAATGGACCCCTACAGAACACCTAGTTTGGCATTACTGAGGGATAATATTAGGTTAACTAGCATTTTCTTTATGAACCATTATGAATTATTTAGATAGATAATGACCTTGGATGTCCTGGGTTAAAACTAAGGTGTCTTAGATTTAATATGTGTCATGATTTAGACATATTATAAATGATTTTAAGTATTATCTCACTTCCCTAATGATTATTATTTCTTATAATATGATTTTTAGTATCAATCAATGGTTAGAACCAAAATGAATCACATTAATATTGAATGTGATGAACAATGAAATGATTTTCCTCGTGAGGAACTAAATGTGATGGAAGATATAACATGAAATATTGTGATTATTCCAAATTTGTTATCTTATTATATGATTAACAACTAAAACATAGGTGAGTTTCTAAATGAACAAAATAATAGAAAAATGGAGTTTCATGAAGATCATGGAGGAAATAGGATTCATATTCCTACATATTGAGTGTGTGGGAATAAGCTTAAGGGAAGGTGTATTAAAGGAACAAGAATATGTTTTATGTGTAGAAAAGAAGTACATAGAGAAAGTAATTTCCAACTAAAAATAAAGAGTTCAATGGAATGAAATACAGTACATCCCAAGTAACCATTTGTTGTAAAATGTCTTATGTGTGGGGAACTTGAGAATTATTTGAGTTAATGACCTAATATAAGGGATAACTTCTAGACCAAATAATGGTATATATTATTCCAATCATTGAAGAGGAATAATTGAAGTGTTTATGTATTAGTATTTGATAATTATACAATATAAGTTTCTTATTAATGATATCTTGTTTATAATAATCATGAAAAATCTAAAGATTTCCAAAACATTTTTTCTTTAAGTATTTGCAAGAATATGTTGAATGAAAATGATAACCTATAAAATAGCTTTAATGGTAAGGTGATATTTTTTGAAGACACGTGATTAAGAGATAGATTACCCTTAATTGTTATCTAAATTTGAGATTATAATATTTAGTGAGGATAAATAGTTTATAGATATTGATAAATTAAATTGGATAGTATTCTTGACATTAAAATTGATTAGTGATTTAATGAAAAGGTAATTTATGTTATCTTTGATAGTGTTTATTACATTTTTTGGATTTGTGGAATATATTGGATTGTCTGTGATTTTATTTTAGGAATAAGAAGAGAATTAATTTTTTTGAATCATGTTTGTTTTAAATGAGGTTTTATAGTTATTTAGGTCATTAACATGTTTTCATAGAATATATTATCAGTGTATTTACATAATTGGTATGAGAAATTAAGAGATAGAAATGTTTTTTGGGAATAAAATTTAAATTTCATCTTAGACAAAAATATGTCATCAAATAATTTGGATTTTTTTGCATTTTTTATTTTAGTTAGACATATTTTGGAGGAGTTTTCAGATTAAATATTTATGGAATAGATTAAATTGGATTGTGGGTGTTATTATAAAGGTTATATAGATTAATATATTATTTCATCATATGAATATTTCTCCATATTATATAACTTTTTCTAACCATTTTTTTAGTAAATATCTAGAGATAGATGGAATGACTTTTCATTCTTTTATGGATCTTACGATCCATGGAAAGGTAATTTTAGATATCTAGACATGAAAATTTCATATTGTTTCTTAATCATTGGAATATGGATAAAAATTGGTGGATTCCAATTTATACACACAACCTAAGGAGGAAATTAAATTTATGGATTAGAAAAAATCTGGAAACTATATTTTCTCATATTACATGGTAAATGAATTTCTCAAATCTGGAAAAAATATTGAAATGGAAAATATCTTCCTTTTTAAATCTACTTATAAGGAGTTGATAGTTCATTTCACACCTCACTGATTTATGGTTTTTTGGTCACTAACTTTCTTATGAACATGTTCTTTATCACTCTCTGTTATTCTTTGGATATTATCTTCCTCCTCTATACCCATATTTTCACCTCCCACCAATGTTCTCATTATTTGGGAACCCTATTATGTGTTATTCTTGGTAACAACTATTTTCACATCCTATTTTCAAAGGAAGTTTTATTATACCTTTGTAAAAGGTGGGTTTTTAAAAAATATATTTTTAAATATTTAAACTTTGATTACTAGGATAAAAATTATAGGGATGTAATTTAATTAAATGGTGGAATGTGATACCCTAAGATTTTAGAAGATATTTTTCTTTAAATAAATTCCAAGTGTTTGATAGCATTTTTACACAAAAACTCATGACTAAATAAACAATGATATAGTAACCATTTATAACCAAGTCATTTAATTGGAAGGTATAAATAGTACAAATATGTATAATGCTTTTTAATAATGAAAATGTATTGACTAATAAATAATAAATAGCTACTCAATTTTCATTAAAGTCATTTCATATTTATTGAATAATGAATAATAAATAGGTACTCAATTATAATTAATATAATTAATTACATATTAGTCATAATTTTACTTTATTTTTACATAAATTAATTTTTGGGCTTAAAACATATTTTTCTAAAAAACTATTTTTATGTGAAAAATGTTTTTTATCTAAAAATATTAAATTACCATATATTTATCAATTGTTTCAATGAAATTTATATTTTATACATTAAATCATACATTCTAAAATTAATTTTATGATTTTTACAAGGAAATTATTGGAAGTAAATTATGATTTATGCTTAAAAATCCATTTCCCTAAAACGGGTTTTCATTGCAGTTTTCACGCTTATTTAAAATTAAATTCTACCAATTCTATAAATTGAATTTATAAAATTGTATTGCATATTTTTAATCATAATAATTAATATAATTTAATATATTTGACTTAAATATATTTAAATTTAATATTATGATAAATTTGAATATTTTTCTATTTTTATCCACTTTCTCATGAAAGGGGTCATATATCATTAAAATATTTTAGGAAATTCCATGTGCATCTCTATCCATACTAATAGAAGGGAAGCTCTTATCCTACATTATTCACAAAATTTTAGCCTTTTATCTCATCCAATACCTACTCAAAAACCTCAAAAGTCTAATTCCCTTCATCTAAGATCTTATTTTCTTCCCTTATGACCAATCCTTCAAGGCGTAATGTGTAATCCAAAGTGGGTATCTCAAAGAACAGTTATAAATATTAACCTATATATTTCAATTTTATTTCCTCTTAAACCCTCTCTAAACTTGTTTTATCCATAAAAAATTATTAATATATTTTATTATTAGGATATCACAACCATTTTCCACCCCTTATCAATCAAATGTGAAATAAAAGTACCGCATATGTGTATGCGTGGACTACCACCTCTACATAGGAATACAATTAATTTCACTTCATCATAATTAATGGGTGGTTATAATGATGGATTTTATGTTTATATATTATACTTATAAAAAAATTGTTCTCTTGGAGTTACAATATATCATCCACCTTCTTGCCATTTGATCCACTGGTAAACAATAACTTCGCTTGTGTGTATGTGTGGACTACCACCTCTACAAAGAAATGTGATTTTTTTATCATTTCCTCCTTACCTAGATGGTAAAAAAGATATATTTAATTAAAATATATTATATTTATGATATAATAAATATTGTTTAAATTCGAATTTTCATTTACCTTTATTTCCTTCCATCAATTGGAAAGTGGAACCACCATCGTGTGTACGTATGGATTATCGTCTCCACAAAGTGATGTAATTCATTTTTCATCAACAATAAATCTAAATATTTATAAATATGTATATTATAATTATATATTTTACTAATTCCATTATTAACATTATGGATATGTAGAAACCATGATTAAAGTGCTAAGACCATAACAGTAGAACTAAAACATATATAAAAAATGAAGTAATGAGCACATGAAATGTTGGATTTGATAGGGAATTGTTAAAAAACGGGTGTTTAAATAATATATATGGGTAAAATATGATATTATATATAATAATAGAATTATATAATAGTATTATAGTAAATATAAATTTATTATAAAGGAGGTTAGAGTGCTAACGAATCAATTCATTTATAAGGTAAGGGTTTTTCATAACTCATTTTTCTTTCTTTCAGTTATAATGGTTATTGTTGAACCTTGTTCTAATAATTTGAATTTTTTATCCTACGATTCTATAAAACTTTATTTCCAACTTAATTTCCCAAGATTTACAATTCCTTCCCATGAATTATTCTCTAAAGGATCATTACTTTAATGATTGTGATATTCATAAGGGTTTCTCATCTCACTTTTGTTTCTAGGGGACGTATGTAATATTAACCACTTTTTTCCTTGATTTGGTGTATATATTAAAAAATTTATCACTTATATCATGAATTAATTTATATTCTTGTCATTTAAAGTTTCATTTTAAAATATTATTTTAATGAGGGTTGTGATTCAAAAGTAACCAAAGTTGTAAGGGTTTCATCGCAGTTTTTATTCATTGAGACATGTTTTAATGTTCTCCACAAATTTCCAATTTCTATGGTGTACGTACTTACCAAGAATTATTTTTTTCATAATTTTTGATTTAATTCAATTTATTTACATAACCATATGATTTTCAGGCTTCCAATGACTTTCAATTCAAATATTACTAAAGTTGTAAGGCTTCTTAGTCACAATTATGTTTCATTGATACATGCTTTATGTTATGAACCTATTTATGTTTATGAATTATATATAATATTAATTTTACATGTTATTTCATGTATTCTTCTTAATTCAAACTGTTTAAAGTTATAATTAAAATTACTTCATCCAAGGGGTTTTGATATGAATGTTTCTAAAGTTGTAAGGGTTTCACATCTCACATTAATTTCTATGAGATATATGACACATTAAAAACTAGTTTCCCTTGTGTAGTCTATGAATAGAACATGAATTAATTTTATGATTTTTTTCATGAAAATTATTTGGATTTAAAAATACATAAAAAAATTTCCCTTTCTTATGGTTTTGAAATAAATATTTCCAAAGTTTTAAGTATTTTATGTTACAATATCATTTTTATCAGTATTGTATGTGCTTAAATTTAATGATTATATATATCTCCTAAATCTTATTAATTATATTATTTTATGTTTATTTCAATAAATTAAATTTTTTTTCTTTTATTTTCCTTTCTTTATGTACTCAAGGGACTGAAAAAATGCTTTTGAGGAAAACCAACCTTATTTTTCTCTTCAGTTCGGAGTACTATCTTCTATGTGTATATTTTTCATAAAATTTTTTCAAAAAATTATTATTCTATAAATATTATTTAAATTTATTTTTTACTATATTGTACTTTCCATACCATTGTTTAAAATTAACCTTCCTATCATTTTCTAAATATGGTAAATTTGAATTTTTACTGAAAATGTGGCTGAAATTTTGGTTTTAACATGCACCGCGTGAACAAATTTCTATACCAATATGAATACTATTTTATTTAAATATTCCTTTATAAGTTTATTTTTTTCTTTGAAAATAAAATTTTTTAATTAATATTTTGAAAAATTTATATTCTAAATAATTAATCTAAAATTAAATTTGATATTTTCCTCAATAAATATTCTGGTGATATTTTAAATGTATTTTTATCTATAAAAAATCCTTTGATATTTCTTATTATTTTAGGGGGATATGATCCAATGTTACCATATTTATTCTTTTTTAGTATGGTTTATTATTTTGATTTTGAAATTTTCATGAAACCTGAATCCTTTCTACAGGTTATGATTTGATTATATGATGAATTTCTTATGATATTTTGGAACATATATGTTTAGTTTTCATTATGTGATGGGTAATCCTTGAATTATATATAAATCTAATGAATTGGGTAAAGAAGGATATATCACAAAATAATAAGGACTCGAATATGGAGTGAACCCGATTTAGTAAGGAACATTTTCAAATAATATAGTATTTGGAGTGAACCTTGACTAAGGAAATTATGAAATGGGTAATGAATTCAATCCACTATTATTTTCTTCGAAATGTTCATTAACTAAGGAAATAATTTTATATACTTATATGTATACCAAAAACTTATTCCTTATTCTTATATCACTTTTCTATGGATCATTATTGATTATTGATGATTTCTCACTCTTATGACTTATGTATTTTGTTTGAAAAAACCTTACGCCATGTTTCATTATTAAATATATTTAATTTATTGGGTCTGATTATTATAATTCATGATCATGTTCTTATACCCTTATTCTTATCTTATGATCACTCAGGATCATTGATTAATATATCTTTTTTTACCCTTACTGAGCATCTAAGCTCACCCTTTCTGATGTTTTCCTTCCCCAGGTTATGGTGAAAGGTTTTGAGTCTGATATGTCTAATAAGGCTAATAGTTATAAAGAACTAAATGGGCAATGATATAGATTTTTATGTACCATTTATTAATATATCCATGTTTCTAAATATAATAAACCTTTACCATTACGGCATGGATCAAAATTATATGTAATGAATATTCTTTTAATAATTTTTTGTATTTATATATGAAAATATTGGGTCACTATAATTAATAACCTTTGGTAGGGCCACCACAAAGGCATGTATTATATTTTTAAAGTGAGATAATAGAGTGTACAACTCTTTTCATGAAATATGGCTTGGGAAAAGGGGAGAGGTGAAATTTTATCTATATATTTTAATGGTTATGGTTATTCTGAAAAGTGGGAGTTTTTTTTTGAATAAGAGAGTAACCTCATTGAGGGGGAGAATATTATCACCTAGATATAATGTTACTTTTTACTAAGAGATGGAGTTCTCACACAAATACTACTCTATCCAATGGTGTGGTGTCAACATGTTTTCCATATATAAAAGGCTATGGTTTGGTCTCTCTTGAATGAGAAATTTATTTTTTATGATCATATTGAGAAAGAGTTTCATCTATTGACAAAAAATCCAAAGGATAATTTGAATATCACTTATATTTATTGAATAAGTTTCTTTTTTTAAAACCTATGATAAATATATTGGGTTTTATGAGAAGTATTTTTCATAATTTTGGAAGTGGATTGAAGTGTTTCTGGATGATTGTGATTCATTAGAATTAGTCTATATTTTTTGGATTATTTTTAGATCATATGAACTCCAAGGAAAACATATGAATTTATCATCCAACTTTGAGTTATTGAATACAACTATTTGAAATCATATATCATTGAATTTATCATAATACTCCAATGTATGTCATTTAGTTTTAGTGATAAACTTTATAAGGTGATATATGACTCATCATCATATGACTCCAAGTCATTTTGTAAGTCTCTATCATATAAATTTTATATTATCATATGAATTTTCTGGAGAATATGACATTATTGTCATGCTTGTAGTTGTTGGGAATAATACTTTACTATATATCATATGGCATTAATCCATATGAGTTATTCATATGAATTTAAATATTATGAATCCTTTATCAAAATTCATGAGAAAGAATATAACTTCAAAATTCATATGATGTTAAATCCATGCTAAATGTATGAATTTTCTAATCATATCACCTTTTAAGCCCAATGATAAACTAGAAAATGATGAGTTTCCAAAACCTTGAATTCTGAAGAAAAGGAGAATTTATTCAGATTATTCTTCAATGTGATTGAGTATGAAAATATCCTTAGTTTTGTTTTTCAAATCCTTGATTTAGAAAGAGATTCACGGAATTCTTAATGATATTAAATGAAAAGGACCATGGGTGATTTCCATGGGATTTCAAATTCAATATTTGAAATTATTTATTACAATCAAATTTTTTAATCTTTAGGGGTTTTTCCTATAAACAATAATCATGGGAGTTTCCATAAATCATTGTGGAAATATTATTCTGCAGTCGATGTGAATATAAATTGGGAGAAATTGAGAAGAATAGGTCTTTGATGAATTTTGAGAGAGGTTGATATGTTGTTTTATCAAAGAGAGAAAACATTAGGAACATAAAAAAATGATGAATTCTTATTTTTTTAAGAGTTTGAGGCAAAATAATTTGATTTTCATTGATCCAAATGCTTTTTGTTGAGGGGTAATAAGAATAGTTCATGCATGTGTGATCTCATGCATGGGTTGTATATTCTGAACTGGTGATAGGAAAGTTAATCTGTTATTTCTATACTCCATATATTATGGAACTCAAGGTCCTTCTATAAGAATATATTGTTTTTTATTTAGAAACATATCGACATGCATTGAAGAGAATAACCACTCTATAGTGAAGGTATAAGAATTGACAAATATATGGTTCCTATATAAAAAACAATGAGAATTAAATAGTGAGAAGTGAATGGTACTTACCCACATAGAGAAGTGGATAATTTATGATCATACCTTATGCACCAATTTATGTTTTTATAATCACTATAATTTTATTATGATAAGAAAATACACATACTTGGAAAAAATAAAACATGGAAAGGAATGGGCTCTCACATTTAGGTCGAACACTGTAAAAAATATTTATGTGTCGTGTTTCTTTACAACTCTTACATATAGGTGAGGAGGATATTTTTATTGAGAGAATAAATATTTTAAATCTTAACATGGCTTAAGTTCAAAACTGAATTTGAAAAATAAGTCGGTAGAACTGATTCACCCCCCCCCCCTAGTGGTACCTAATAGGATATGGGCTCTACATATATATACATGAATCAAAGTTATTGGGTGTTAATACGTGTGTGTGTGTAAATAATTTATATGAATTATATATATATACATATGTAAATGTAAACACATATACATTTAATAAATAATTGTATATATATACACACATTATTATTTTCTATGCATATATAAAGACATACATTCCTGAATACATAAGTATAAAGTGTTGTGTGAGTGTATATAAATAGATATTGTATATATATATATATATACATAACTACAAATGTATATATAAATACATAATGTATTTATAAATACACACACACATACATATATACAAAAAATATAAGTTTATATTAAAAATTTATACAAAAAATCTATACTTTTTTTATATATTGTATGGACTAACTATAATTTTGTATGATTATATATGATTAAATATACTTAATAAAATATGTGTATATATATCCCAAAGTAAATATAAAAATAAAAAATAAATAATGTTTATATATTGTGCGTGTTTGTGTAAATATATATAAAAGTATAATATATTTATATAACTATATACATATACCAAAATGTGTTTATATAAACAATTTATTATGTGTTATTTAATTATATTTATATATATTTATAAAAACATTATTATTTTAATAATTATTATCATAATTGATGCACGCGCAAATATATATTTATATACATACATACATAATCACAACTATATGGGTAATCCATTCAATAAGTGCTTATGATCGAGCACCATTAACCATTACATCAAGATTATCCACATTTCTATGTTTTTATAAATCTACACTATAAATTTAAAGTAAAAATATATATATTTGGTGTGTGTGTGTGTGTGTGAAATTTTATATTAATATAGATATATACATACATAGATGTTAATACAGTTATATACCAAGAAACACACGTAAATATATAATAACATAAGTATACACATTCAAACATACTTACATATATGTTAATATAAGTATTTACAAACACATATGAATGAATGCCTAGATAATAATGTAATTATTTACTAATATATACATATATATATATATAATTATATAAAAATATAAATATTTACAAACACATATTAATATAAGCATATAAATGCATACATACATTTAAATTAATATAAGTCTACATTCACACACACACACACACATATATATATATATATGATAATTTAAATATACAATACAAATCTTTCACTAGAAATTTTCATTAAAAAATTATATTGTAAATTTTTTAAGGGAAATTTATAATGAAAAATTACACTGAGTGTAAAATTTGTAGGTAAACTATACACTAGAAATTTATAATATATATAAGTAAAACTATAAGTATATACAAACACATATACATATATACATACATATATATAAGTATAGATACATTCATATATATTAATATAGTACATACACAAAAATTAATATAATATATGCATGCATCCATGAATCTATTTTCAAAAAAGTACCTATATATATATATACATATGTGACATCCCAAACTCAGATGCCACTTATAAGTGCCCTGAGCCCGTTTGGTGACATGGCCTTAAGAACAACTCCTGAAACATAAGAGGTTGCTGACTTGCAATGAGGGTCTAGGGTTTGTCTGTGTAGAGACTATTCCCTCATTACCAGAGTGTAGCATAGTGGATCCTTTTAATATAATAGGAGATAAGTTGCATAATCAATATAGTAAATAGATGGCACAATAGAAGAAGATTGAAGTAATAAACAACTGGAATAACTAATGACAATACAAAAGATAATGATAATAGATCATGTATCTATAAAGCTATAAAACACGGACACAAACCAGTAGTAAAAAATTACATACAAATGTAGAAAAAAGAAACCAAAAACTATCCTCATCATCTCAAGCTTCAACTCTGTCATCTCCTGCCAGCTCCATCCTATTCAAGAAAGAAATAAAGTGTCTAAAGTGATACGCTTCACTTTGTCAACACCTGTATACATACAGTCTACCCAGGTACTAATGTAACTCAAATAGGTTGTGAGATAAATCTTGGTATTCCACCACCAATGACCTCTATAACATCCAGTCTGTGTAGTATAAACTGAAACAATGTGAAAGAATATATATATAAAATTAAAGCAGTACAGTAATGTAAACACCCATATACTTACTTCATCCCTCAGATAGTATCTGAATAAGTAACCAATTAATTAATTAATTTAAGTTCTAGTTTATATGTTTAAGTCACGTGACTCATATCCATTACTGACATCACCTGGTGATAGTAATAGTAAATGATCACAGATGTAACAAGGTAATTTGCATTGAAATTGAAAATGAAGAAGTTCCAAGGTAATAACCAATGTAACCATGGCCTCAAGAGTCCCAAACTTAGTAGTAACTCCAACTTGTCTAAGGGGTAAGACTTTAATACAAGAAGCATCATCCAAGGAATTCCACAATAGTGATTATCTAACTGATTCCAAGGAATACATCCAAGGAAAAATGGGATAAGAAATGGCTAGGTACAAGGATGTAACCAAGGAACCTCATGTCAATAGAAGCCATGTTGGATCCAAGTACTATATCCAAGGAATCGTATAGTGGTAAAGGAGTGATCTTGTGGTGTCATATAGTTAATCCACTAATAGACGAGGATCAAGTTCTAAGGTGGGTCTCAACCAAGTAAAATGGAATCCTTGAATAAGAATGGAATTCATGAGTTCCCAAGGCATTCCCTTGGGAATCCAAAAGCTAACCTGAGTTTTACCACTCCTATAATGATGTAAAATCAATATTTAAGGCTCTTTACATTTAATTCATCTAATTAGTCAGGCCATATAATTATAAATCCATTTAATAAGTCATAATGTTCGATCCTTGCCTTTCATTAGTGTGACAAGACCAAGGAGCGTGAAACCATTATATTAAGTCCCATAAGTCATATTCATTTAATATGGTCAAATCTTATACCTTCCATAATCATGGAAAGGTGTTATAGAAATGTGAAACTAAGATCCTCAATTACAATTAGAAATTCCAAGTCATATATATATAATATACATTCCATTTTAAATTAATAGTTATTAATCAAGTGAGTCACTTACAATAGGTAGGTCAAGTGAACATAAAACACGGTACTTTTAATTAACTAATTTAATGGTCATTTAATTCATGGGGATCACCACTAGCAGGGTTAAGCCATACACCCAAACATTGGAACTAACTGGTTATAACAAACCATTAAGTCATACCTGGACACTAAGGGAATGAATATGGAAATGACCCAACTTTGGGTGGTTGATGTTGTAGACATAACCACCAATGTTGAATGTCATATATGGAATGGGTATTAGAACCATATTATAACAACTACAAGGAAGTTATATTAATTAGACAAGTGATGCTTGATGAAATCAACGCAAACACGCGACAATTTATAAAATGATGAAACTTGAGAGATGAGTTATAGACCACCTACCTCATACTCATACTCATTTTCGGTATCTAAATAGAATCATCAATAGGAATAAGAATGATGAAATCATAAAAAGTAAACAAGTACATACCATCTCAGATGCAACGAGACAAATGGAGATCAAATCGGAATCTGGATGGATTCACAAGATCAATTACTAGAAAAGATGGATTTAGGCTTCAAAAAGGGAGGAATAAGGGGTGTCTGTCCACTATAGAGGAAATGATAGGATGGTTAGTAATGGGAAAAATTTTCATTTCACCTAAAAAAACATAGTCTCATGGTTATCTATAGGAAAGGGGACCCTGCACGGTTATACAACATGGTTAGGGAAATTTTGTGTCAATTGTGAAAACCCCATCTATAATTTAGTATGAATTTTTCACACAACTGTGTTCCCAAAATTTCATGGTTAGATCAATATGTGTGAACTCCTAATGCTCATTGTCCAGCCCTTCATTGTTAAAACTAACCTCATTTCCTACCTTTCATGGTTTATTCTAACCATGCGATAGGCCTTTTCACCGAAAAAAAGTAGGGTTTCAGGCCCTAAACAATCCCTAGAAACCCATGTGACCTTTATAAAATCATTATGAATTCAAATTACATCTATAAAAAAGTAATAGACCATAATTAAAAGGATCTATACCTAAGTCAAAAATTGGGATCTTATAGTCTTCCCCCCTTAAAGGAACCCATCCCCAAGTTCACCTTCCAGGGAAAGAGAAATACAGTCTGAGAATAAGTCTAGCCACTAGGTACATACGTCAGCCTCCCCCTCCCAAGTCTCTCCTATACACGGACATTCTACCATAGCACCCATTTAAATTGGATGAAATAGCATCATAGATCCTTCATTATTCATTTGAAGATATATATAGGATACTCCTCAAAATAATCATCATAATCTAGCACAACTTACTTGGGATCAAAAGTATGAGAGAGGTCGACATGATACTGGTGAAACTGTGAAATGAGGAATATGTCGTGCATGTCATGGTACCTCTGAGGTAATAACAATTGTTAGGCTACCAGCCCACCACTCTCCAGTATCTCAAGAGGCCCTAAATAATGAGGCTAAATATTCTTGTACCTCTGTATCTATCTATGCCCTATCTCCAGTGATACTCATAAGAAAACATGATACCAAAACTTGAATTCATGATTTCATTGATGGGGATATGCATAATATTACTGTCTATACTGAGTAGTATACATTTTCTTACTGATTAGCTAAACCTGTACCAAAGTATCTGGAATAAAATAAAGATATAGTAGGTATACCACTCCTACTTATATCCAATAAAGAGGTTAATAGAACAGCCTACTATATAAGGCCTAAAAAGGATCCATATGAATTGTCTCATGGAATCTGTTATTGGAGGAAAACTTGATGAGAGAGATATGATTCTCCCATGAACCAATAAAATCAAGGAAGTATGCTTAGAGCATGTCCTCAAGAACTTGTATCATATTTTCTGAATTTCCATCAGTCTTAGGGTGAATGGTTTGCTCAGAAGCACCTTGCTACCCATAGCTTTCTACAACCCTTTCCATAATTGTGATGTGAAATGAGTGTCCATTTCTAAAATGATATTATGAGGGAACCCATTTAGTTGTATGATCTCATATACATAAAAAATTATCATCTCAACAACTGATAAAGTATCTTGGATAGGAATAAAGTGGGATACTTTCATCAGTCGGTCAATAACTACCCATACAGCATCACTACATCTATGCGACCTCTATAATCCAACTACAAAGTCCATGGAAACATCTTTCCATTTCCATTCTAGGAGTAAAAGAATCCATAACCAGCCTATAGGTATCTAGTTCTCTTACTTCACCTACTAATAGGTGGAACACATAGTGATAAAGCTCATTATCTAACACTTCATCCTAGGGAACCAATACTAGCATCGTATATCTTGAAAAATTTTAGTGATTCCTCGATGAATTCCCCACTGAGAAGAGTGGGAATTATTCATCAAATCCTCTCTCATTTCTGTAGGAACTCGGATACATCCATACATACGCTGGATGTTTCCTCTATCTATAGACCAATTTAGAGGTGGTTCATCTTCTGAAATACTCTAATGGAGAACAAATCCCTCGGGATCTAAAAACTTCATACTCTTGACCTTATCAAGGATGGAATAGGTAACTATCAAGTATGAGGTATAAGACTGCTCATGAGCATCATGAAACTCTATATGAAGCTAAGAAAAGAGGGGCATCAATTTCCATTCATCACTGGATTCCCATATAGTTTTTTTTGGATTTTTCCATCTCAACACATTAGTAACTACATTTCCCTTTCCGGAAATATAGGAAATATCAAAATTGATTAACTGAAGATATTCAACCCATCATTTATTTCTAGGATACAAGTTTTGTTTTATAAATATATGTTTGAGGATATTTTTCTTCATATACACCAGAAAGTTCTCACCCAATAGATAATGTCTCCAAAAATGTGAGGCATAGAAAACTGCTAGTATCTCCAGATCATTTATTGGGTAATTTCTCTCATGTCTCCTCAACTGCTAAGATACAAATGCAATGACTCTATCCTCCTACATTAGAACTACTCCTAGTTTGATGCTTGATGCATCACAAAACATGATATAGCCTCTACCATGCTCTGTAAGAGTCAAAATAGGTGCAGAGACAAGCTTCCCTTTCAATTCCTAAAAGGATTTCTCACATGCTTCTACCAACAGGAACTTCACACCATTATTTGTAATACCTGTAAGAGGTGTATAAAGTCCTAATAATTCTTGTATAAAAATCCTATAGTAACCTTTCATCCCCAATAAACTCCCTATATCAAATATGTTCTTGGGGTTCTACTAGGAAACCACAGCACTAACCTTATTTGGGTCAGCAGATACTCCTTATTATGAGATAATATGACCCAATATGTGAACTTAATCAATTAATAATTGGAACATATAAACTTTTAATAAAGTTTATTCTCTCTCAGTGTACTTAGAATGAACTTAATTTGTTTAGCACAGTCACTATTAATGTGAGAATACACCAAAATTTAGTCCACAAATACCATGAAAAAATAATCCGGATAGAGGTGGACACCCTATTCATCAAATCCGTGAAAATAGGGGGTGAATTATTAAGACCGGATGGCATAACAAGGTACCCATATAGACCAAACAATCTATAGAATGTAGTATGAGGTATATTTTAATGGCCTAGATTACAGCTGATGATATCCTGATCTCATGTAAATTTTTGAAAACACCCTATCTCCTTGGAGCTATTCAAAGAGATCATCTATTCAAGGTAGTGGATAATAGTTCTTTATTGTAAGCTAGTTCAACCATCTATAATTCATTCATAGATGAAGGTCCCCATCTGTCTTCTTGGAAAAAATCATGGGAGAACCCCAAGAGTAAGTGATGGGTCGTATAAAACCCTTGGCCTCCAATTCCTCAAACTGAGACTTGATATTTTAGAGCTTAGTAGGTGTAATCCTTTTTGGAGAAAGAGACACTAGAGCTACTCCTTGAACAAGCTTGATTGTAAACTCAACCACTCACTCATGAGGTAAGCTAGAAAAATCATCAGTAATGACATCCCAGAAATGATCTACTACTGGAGTGAATTCATCCTTAAGTAAACCCTGATCCTCTATGAATAAATTTTCAATTTGGGTGGTCACTCCACCTAGATCATGATTCTTTGGTTCATCTCTACTATCCTATACATCCCACTCACCCTTGTGTATATAACTTCTACCCTCTGTTGATGTGAACAATACACTTCAGCAATTGATATCTACAAAGGCTTGATTTAGAACCAACTAATCCATCTTTAAAATGACATCAGAGACCAACATCTTAAGAATAAAGAGGTACCACAAGAAAGGGTAACTTTCTACCTCAATTTTAAAGTCCCTAAATTGGTGTATACCCACTCAACATACTCCCATTGGTGTATCCAAGTTCATTACACTACATTAATACTATATTTCCATCCAAATACTTCCAAAGATATATAAAAAGATGAAGTAGTGTGAACCACCTTTATCAAATAAAGAAAATACTAGACTGGAGGGTAATAGAATAGTACCTCATACTGTATATGGTCATGTATTCTAATCCTTGGGCATCAACTATAATTCATGCAACTGACCTAATCCATATCCATATGCAACCGTTGGACTACCATGATCAAAACCGCTCAATTGGCACTACTGGTGATCAGAAGTCTAGATATTGTGGCCATGACCTTCTCCTCAGCCAGTCCTTTTAGTGTTACTCCTACTCCCCTATTGACATGGCATAAAAGAATATTCTCTTGAAAGTGGGGATGGGGAAAAACCTCTTCCACTATAAGCTAATAGAAAGGTAAGACATAATATCTAAATGTTCCCCATATGTCCATAAGCCTAAAACTCCATAGGGTCTCAATAACACTAAGGATTCATGTACCCCTACTATCCACACTGATGACATGCCATGGAGATACTAGAAAGGGTACTATGAATTCCACTTCCCTGATGAGAAACCACAATGGAACGTTTTCTGATATTGGAAGAACTATTAGCCTGCCATGACACTGATCCTCTATGTCCAATAATTTCAACATCCCTAAGGTTTTTCTCAGTGATAAGATCATGATTGAAAATTTCAGAGAACGTAGGTAGGAGAAATACATTCACGTGAGTATGGATGGAATGTTGAAATCAATCCTTGAATCATCTAGATTTTGAAGGCTCATCATCAGTTAGAAGTGGTGCAAAGCATTTTGACCCATTAAAACACGTTGAATATTCCATAACTAATATATAGCCCTACTTGAGATGCATGAACTCTATAGATCGGTCATCTCTCAATATCTGAGGAAAGATGTAATCATATAAAGTAGTTAGAAAATCATCCCATACTATACCCTGATGGTGACCAGCCTAGGTAATCACATCCCACAAACACTTTTCCAAATCATTCAACATATATATAGAAAGATAGATCCTCCACTCTGTAGGAATAACCAGATGCTCAAATATAGACTAGGTGGCCTCTATCCAAGGCTCATTAGCCTGTGGACCTCCATCCCCAAAGAAGGTAAGAGGGCGCCACTACTGGAACTCACTAGTCAGATCAACCAGTATAGGTGCAGGTTATATAGAAACTTTCATATACTACATCAAACATATGAGACTATCATGAACCTGAGCCTCAGTTCCCAGATTAGGTATAGTAGTTGGTGCCTCAAGTGGAACTTCTGGAGGTAATACTAGCAGCTTAGGTCCCATCACATTTGGAGTATGATCATCGCCACCCTATTACCATACAACATAAGGACATCGTGGAAGCATTGGTCTGCAAATTCCAAGCACACTCCATAGAAAAAGCTTCAAACATATAGATAGAAAAACTAGAAGAAGTTAAACATAAATAAGGGCTCACTCCCCATGGTATACTACCCCAACTACCCACTTATAAAGGCTAGGAATTGGTAATTTCCCAAGTATAAATTACAGGGGTTCTAGTTGATGAAGGATCAACCATTCCTTTCCTCATCGTTTATTGGAAACCATTTCACTTAATAAGTCAAATTTCAATTTTTAATTTTCATTTTATAATTTTAATGTATCAAGATTTGTAAATAATGGATCTTCATTCCCAGTGAATCAAGTCTCATACTTTTTATCACTGAGATAAACACCCATTAAAATTCTAATTAATGGATTGACTCAATAAATTACTCATTCAAACCCATGAGGGCCCAAAAATCTCATTAATTAAAACTAACAATCACTCAATTGTATACAAGGTACAGAATAAGTATATCCATATAAAAAATGCTCACTCAAAAATCACATGCATATCAAGCAAATGCAAGTAGTGAAATAACCCTATATGGAATGACAATATGAATGGAATATGAATTCAAGGTGCCTACGATGATGCATGTAACAATTATCCTTGACCTAATATCATAGTCCAAGGATTAAATAATATCCTCAATAAAAATAATAATTAATAACACTACATATAATGTGATTCACCCAATGGTGAAATGATATCAACTATAATAGGCAAAATCATAGAAACAATTGTAATTATGGCAACTCGACATTTACCCCAAACATGGGTTCACGGCACCCAGTCAAGTCATATGGCCAAGTTCTAAGCAATCCAAATATCCAATCTATTGTCTCCAAATAGTAAACAAAGAATGGAACTTCCTATAATACCACTTTGTGACATCCCAAACCCAAATTCTACTTAGATGTTCCCGGAGCCCGACTAGCCACATGGCCTCAAGTGCATCTCCCCAAATGTCGGAGGCTGCCAACAAGTAGTGAGGGCCTAAGGTGTGTCCATGGGGAGACTATTACATCATTAGTAGAGTGTAGCATAGTGGATTAGTGTAATATAACAGGAGATATGTAATAGAAGCAACATAGTAAATAGATGGCACGTCATAAGAAGATTGAAGTAATAAACAACTGGAATAAATGATAACAACACAAAAGCTAATGTTGATATGTCATGTATCTATAAAGATAGAAAACATGGACACAAAACAAGAAAAAAAATCATTCCATACAAATTTAGAAAAAAACCCAAAAAACTATCCCCAACATCTTAAGCACCAACTCAGTCATTTTCTACCAAATCCATCCTAAGAATGTAAGAAATCAAGTTTCCAAATTGATATTATTCCCTTTGTCAACACCAGTATACAAATACTTTTCACAAGTACCAACATTTCCCAAATAGGGTGTGAGATAAATCTCAGAAGGCCACCACCAATGATGTCCATAATATCTATTCCATGTAATATAAACTGAAAAAATGTCAAAGCATACATATATAAAAGTGAAGCAGTACAGTAATGTAAATATCCAAGTACCTGATTCAGCCCTCGGCTAGTGTCTAAACAAGTAACTAATTAATTCATTAATTTAGGTTCTTTTTTATAAATTTAAGTCATGTGACACATAGCCAGCACTAACATCACCTCTTGATAGTAATAGTAAAGTTTCTATGATGCAACATGGCAACCTGCATTGATATTAATAATGAAGAGGTTCCAAGTTAATAACAAAGGCAGCATTGACCACAAGGGCCTCCAATTCATTAGTAATTTTATCCTAGAAAATGGTTATGATTCTAATCCAAGTACTATCATCCAATGTATTACACCAGAGTGGTGATCTTATTGATTCCAAGGAATACATCTAAGGTAAAATGAGATAAGAAATGGAAAGGACCAAGGATATAACCAAGGCACCTCGTGTCCATAGAATCCATGTTGGATAAAAGGAGTGTATCCAAGGCATACTATAATAGTAAAGGAGGTATAATATGGTTTCATATCAGGCATAAACTAATAGATAAGGATCGGGTTCCAATGTGGGTCTCAAACAAGGTAACCACATCCTTAAAATGGGATGGTGTCCAAGACTTCCCAAGGCATTCCCTCAGGAATTAAAAAGATAACTCAAGTTTTACCACTCTTATAATGATTTCAAGGTCTATATACAAGGAAAATTACATTTAATTCATTCAATTAATTAGGCCATATAATTCTCAATTCATTTAATAATTCATAATGTTCATGTATTTCCTTTCATTAGTTTTAAAAGGTCAAAGAGCATGCAACCACTATATTAAGTACCTTAATTCATATATATTTAATATGGTCCACTCCACTACCTTCCATAATCATGGGAAGTAGTTCTATGGACATGAAACTGAGTTCCTCAATTACAATCTATAAGTTCAAGTCATATTTGTACAATATACTTTCCATTTCAATTTAATAGTGGTTAATTAAATGAGGCACTTACCTTTATTGGGTCAATTGAAAAGTAAACATGGTACTATTCATTAATCAATTAAATGGTCATTTAATTCAAGGAGCTTACCACTATTAGGGTCAATCCACGCACCCAAACGGTGCATCTAATAGGTCATAACAAATCAATAAGGCATAACTGGCCACTAAGAACGTAAATATGGAAATTACCCAACTTGGGGTGGTTTATGTTGTGGACATAACCACCAATGTTGAATAACATATATGGAATGGGACTTAGAAAATAGTTCTAATGACTATAAGAAAGTAATATTAATTAGATAGGAGATTCCTGGTGAAATTGGTGTGACCACATGGTAATTTATATAATGATTAAACTTCAGGTATGAGTAACATACCACCTACCTCAAACTTGTATGACTCTACTCGTCTAGTATTAGCCACTAGTTTGTCCTAGATTATAAGAGGTCTAAATAATGATTCAATTCCATGAAATTAGGTTATATGATCCTGAATTTAAATAGCATCATCTATAATAGAAAGAATTACTAAATATTAAAAAGAATTGAGTACTTAGTGATGTGGATCCAACGAGATGAACAGTGATCAAATCAGACTCCGTACAGAAACATGAAATCAATTCCAAGAAATAATGGATTTAGGATTCAAAAAGGGGGGAAGAATGGGTTTTTGTTCAATGGAGAGGAAATGAGAGTGGGATTAAATTTAATTACATGTAGGGTCAAAATGGTTATTTCACCCAAAAAACAGGGTTTTATGGTTTTCCAAACTGTGCGCCAACCATACACGGTCAGCTATAGGGAGGGGCTCCCACACGATTATGTTTCATGGTTAGGGAAACCATTTTCCAACCTTGCAAAACCCCTCTATAATTTGGTCTGTAGTTTTTTCATGCTCATGCACCCCAAATCGCATGGTTAGATCAAATTGCACACCCTTCTACTACCCATTGTCCAGCCCTGTATGGTTAAAACTAACCATGCGGCCTACCTCTCATGGTCTATTCTAACCATGCGACAGTCTATTTTCTCTTGAAAAACCAAGTTTCGGGCTTTGAAAAATCCATGGACACCCCTAAAACCTTCATTAACACATTAAGAATCCAAGTTAGGTCTATAAAAGAGAACTAGATCAAAATTAAAATTATTTGTACCTGAGTCAAAAACTAGGTTCTTACAATATATTTGTATATTAATGTGATTATTTACATATATACACACACAAACACACACACACACATGCACACACATATATATAACTATATATATAAGTGTATATATAAGTATATATATAATTATATATATAAGTATATATATAAGTAGATATATAATTATATACAAATATAGCCATATACATGCAAACGTATAGTTTAAATTTTCAAGGGAAATTTAGAGTAAATTTTGCACTAGATTTATACAGTGTATACATAATTTATATATATATATAATAAATTTATATGTATTTTAAATAATATTAAATTTTTATGTTTAAAAACAAATTTATTTAGTAATTTTTAGTTTTATTTTCTATTATTGTGTGTGAGTCTAGTTGTGTGTGTGTGCATATATATAATTTATATAAAATTATTTTAAATATTCCTAAACACACACACAACCACATTTAGTTTTATTTATTATTATAATGGATAAATAGTGGATATATAAACATATATATTAATAGTTATTTTTCATTATACATTCTGTTTTATTTACTTATATTATATATTTTTTATTAATGTTTTGTATTCTTATTTATCTATTTTATTAGGTTTTGTTAGAGTTTCTCTAAAACATTATATCAATATATATATATAGTTTTTAAAAAAATAGATATAGAAATACTATATTTTAAATCATTATAAAAAATTAATATAAAAAAATTTAGTGGTAAGTGGAGAATGATCCCCTACATAATAAAGTGTATTTAAGTATATTTGTACTATCATTTATTATATCATTTTTAAAAAATCACAATAAAGGATTTACTATTGCATCCCATTTTTTATAAGTGTCCTTGATCAACAATGGCATATGGGAGCTCATATAATGGAAGACTATTATGGTAATTTGGGAGGGTAACAATTCTCAATAATAACCTAGGGTTAAAAAATGGTAGAAACATGAAATTGAAATATATGATAGTTTTTTGCAAAAAAAACATCATATATAATATATCATGGGGTTTACAGAAAACAATTACACACACAAACACTCAAACACATGTCCATGAACATGGACACACACAATATGATGGTTTATTAAAAACTATCGGATAAACTGATCTTAAAGTTATTATTATAGGGTTTTGGAGGGGACAACACTTATCAATTATTCATTTGGTAATAAAAAGAATAAGAAATTTCATGATACATGATCCTTTCAATAATGTTTTTAAATAAAATATAAAATATAAACATGAAAAATGTACTTCTTGTGATTTTATGAACATGAACCTTTCCTTCCCATGTGGTCAAGGGATATTATATCTACCCATGATTTTTATACAAAAACATTAAAACTATTTAGATAAATATTCATTAAATTACACAAACACATTCCTCAGGATCATAAAGTTATAGTTCCTTAGGAAACATGGACACATAAATAACGGAATTATAGGTGAGTAAAGTCATCTCCCAGTATGTTCTTCATAACTAGCACATTTATTATACATTTCATACATAATACATTTTTTTAAATCCTAGGGAAAGGAAAATATAAAAAAGGGTCAGATCAGATGCTCAATAAGGGTAAACAAGAAATATTTCAATATAATAAGAGTATATGGGTATGATAACATGAGAATAAAATATAAAAACCATACCCTAAATATCATAGATCATAATCATGAGTCATGGAATAAATCATTGAAGTTCATAAGATATAAATCATAATGGAATCAAATAATGTGAGACATGATAGAATAACATTGGCATAATACATAGATTTTTGGTATATACACAATCATATAAAATCTTATATCAACTTTATCCACCAATATATTCATAACATGTTAGTCTTGGGCTAACGACCAGTGTACCTACTTTGGGATTGGGATAAACTTACGTGTACCCTATTTCATGCTTAGGATAACCACCCATGTACCCTCTTTCAAGCTTGGGATAACCTCTCATGTATCCTATTTCATGCTTGGGATAACCTCTCATGTACCCTCTTTTGGGATTGGGATAACCTCCCACGTTCCCTCTTTCAATCTTAGGATAACCTCTCGTGTACACTTTGATCTCATATAACATTAAATATTACCCAATGAATTTTATGGAGATATAGGTCTCACTCATCTCATAATGAAAACTATATTTATGTGTTTTAAAATATCATAAAATATTAATAATATCATAACAAATTAAAAGAAATAGATTTCATAATCATTTCATCATTTCCTGAAAGCATAACCCATTGAAAAAGAAGTGGGTTTCATAATAATTTTATCATGGTGTAACCCGTCAAAGATAAAAAAGTTTGAAAACATATTTTTATCATAAATATAATCCATCTAGTGAAATACTTCTAATGGTCTACTTGGTTTGTATCCCTAGTAAATAAAAAGTAACACCAAAGTATTTCGTCTTAGATGGAAAATTGTTTTGAAAGAAAAATCACTTGGAACATTTCATGAGGAAAATAAATTTACTTTAAAATTAGTTTTTTAAAAATAAAATTTTTTAAAAATCATTTTCTTTGAAATTAACCCTTAAAACTTATAAAGGAATCTCTAAAAATCATTTAAAAAATTTCTTGAGGAAAATATCTTTTCCACTTTAAAAATCACTTTTTAAAACATAAAAAAAATTAAAAATCCATTTATTTTAAAATAAAAATTAAAAATTATAAAGAAATATTCAAAAAAGATAATTTTCATGATAGTAGAAAATTTGTTTCCTACCATACATGTTAAAACAAAAATTACCTTTGCATTTCTTATAAAATCCAAATAATAATTTTTTGGAAAAAGAAGTGAAGATTCCTTTCAAAAAAATTAAAAATTAAAACATGGGAAAAAATATATTAAAAACCATTTTAATAATTTTAAAATCATTTTTGGGAAAAATTTTAGAAAACATGGTTTTATAAGGAAAGGGGTTTTTGACCAAAGATAAAAATAAAGAAAAATTTTTTTAAAAAAATTCTTCTGAAATCTTGAGTACATAAAAAAAGAAAATGAAGGGAAAATTTTTATTCTCATGAAATAACCAGAGGATATAAAATTTCACAATTTTCTTTAGAGATGTATAATAATACTTAAAAATTGGAAACATAATCATTAACAATCCTAATAAACGATGAGATTGTAACCTGAAATCTTTACCACTTTAGTAACTTTGAATCAAAAACCCTATGAAAGATAGATCATAAAATGGATATGTAAGTACCCATAATTTTAATAATAATCATCATAAGACACATTAATTGGTAGTATATATAAAATATAAAATAAACACATGGTGAATATGGCTTGGGTCTCATAGAAAATAAAAGTGAAAAGAAATTCTCGTACCCTAAGTCCTGAATTCATTCGTACAAGATAAAACCTCATATATAAAAAATATAAGTTTATTATGAATATATTACAGAAATATAATTATATATATCATACCATATATGATTTACTTATGTCCTATTATTACCTTTACATTAACAATTCCAAGTTAAAGTCATGTTCTTGGAAATAGCTGCTTTGTTTTTTATGTATGTTTAGATTTATTATTTATTGTCCCCTTACTTTGATCATGGTTCCATAATATCAAAAAATTTAAACATGATATAAATATATAATATATTCTATATATATTTATATGTATCTATAAAAGTTAGAGATAGAAAATTAAATACACTATTCATGGAGATGGTAGGTCGTACGTACGAATAAATATTGTTTTCTTTTTCTCGATGGATTTAAAGAAAGAATTTTAAATGATATATTAACATTAAAAAATAATTTTCATTTCATATATTTTGGATACATTCATTAAACATAACCTTATCACCTTCCATGTAAAGAATGAATGAATCACATCGCATCGAGAGGCGATAGTATGTCGCACACATGAACGACGTTATCGTATTCCCACGGAATAGAAAGTAAGAAAGAAAATGTGATATAATGATTCAAAAAGAATAATAATATCATAAATATCATATATAAACATTTAATACATCATTATATTCATCTATTAGATGTGTTAATAGAAAAATGAATGATATTAGTTCACGAGGTGGTAGTTCGTCATATACATGAATGATGATTTTGTAACTCATTTGATAAAAATAGTGATGGTTTTCGATCATTACCTTAACATAAAACATATAAATATGTTTAATATACTTAGTTTATTATTTCATAATGGTTTAATCAGAATTTAATTAAGACTAGTAATAAATAAATTAAAAATTATCATTGAAGAACATGGCCTCTTCTTCGAGCAACCACCTTAGGGTTTCACAAAAATCATTTCTATGTTGTATTTTTTCAAAAAATAAGGATTATTGGAATAAATTAGATAATTAATGAACTTATTTTTGTAGGTATTGGTTTAATCAAAGGGTTTTTAAATATTTAATAGGATAGGAGAGGGTGGCCTTTTATAAGTGTGGTGAGTGGAAAACATGTAATTATTTTAAAAAAATGGTGTACTCGCATTTCTCACATAAAAAATGATCAAAATTTGAAATTATATAAAATATAAGATAAAAGGTCTAAATATGTCGATAAAATGTGTTTTCTACAAGTTTTGGATCTTTTTTAACCTTTATTATTTTATTTTAACCACCTGTAAACCCATTTTTACCTGAACTATGGTAAATAATTTATTATAGTTTTTATTATTTATTATGGTAAAAAATAAACCTTACCTTATTAGATAATATAAATTATTATCATTATAAATATGGAATCAGTTTTTATAACTTATATTCATAGAAGGGGAAATTTTAATTTAAAACTAATCCCACAAACGCAGTGAGAAAGTGAGTATTCAAAGTGAAAGGTTGAAAAGTTTACAAGGTTTTTATATAAAAATTCAATATGAAAATGATTTCAATAAAATAAATTTTATTAATAGATATATAATTGAAATAATTTTTCTTTTAAAACCATATTAAAACACTTTTTAAGATTTTAAATTCATTAAAATAAAATAAAATTCTTAATAAAAACCAGTAGTTTTCATTATTCATTAAAAATTTAATTTTTTCAAAAAAATAAAAAATAATAATAACTCTAAGATAATTTTAGAATGGTGATTTAAAAAATTAATTTTATTTTATGAAATTAATTTTATAAAAGTTTCAAATCTTAATTTCATTATTTTTCACAAAAATCAATAAAAACATTTTTTTGAGAAAATATTCTTTTTGTAACATATAAAGACTTTACCAAAGATTAAGTAATTTTTATCAATGTGTTTTATTTATATGAAACCATCATAGTTAATATTTAAAATTTGTTTAATACTATTAATTCCTACAATTTTAATTTCTAGGTAATAACGTTCATTTTTAAATAATAATATTAATAGTGTGTTGTGGTTTGTTAAAACTCGGTATTGCATGTAACGAAAGCTATAAAAGAAATTTAATTTATTAAAAAAATCAATTCATAAAAACATGAGGTGTAAAATTATACACCCATTAAGATAAATTTAACCCTAAAAATCAATCACTCTGATATAAAAAAATGAGGATACTTCTGCCTCATCATTTCCTCACATTCCTATATAGCTTCTTCAAATTGGTTGTTTTCTGTAAAACGTTGACCAGGTGACTGGACATGTTTTGTAAAAATTTCTCTCTATAGAACAGAATATCAACCAATTGTTCTTTGTAGGAAAAATCATTATTGAATGTTATTAACTCTATGTTTATTACATGTTATGTATTAGGTATCTGATTCCTCAAGAGATATACATGGACCACATCATTAACTTGAAAAAGGTTTGGTGTATGTGACGACCGATAGTATATCATCCAAATATGATCAATAATTTTAAAGGTAATGATAAACCTAGGGATAAGTTTTCCCATTTTCTAAATATTATTACCTTCATCTAGGGAGAAATTATTCGAAACACCTTGTCACCAACTTTAAATTCTAGATCATAATGGTGATTTTCAACATAATTTTTCCGTTGACTATGATCTACCTTGATGTGTTGCTGAATAGATCTAACCTTGTCTTCATTTTAATAATCTATCTCAGGAACCAAAAGATTTATTTCTCCAACTTCAATCCAAAACCATGGATATCTACACTTGTTTCCATAGAGGGATTCATAAGGAGTCATCTCAATGATTGAGTGAAAGCTATTGTTATAAGAAAAATCAACTAGAGTAAGGTGTTGATCCAAAACACCTTTGAAATCCACGGAACAATATCTTAACATATCATCTACAGTATGAATTGTTCTCTCAGACCGACCATCTATATGAGTATGATATGTTGTGTTGAATCGTAACTCCATATTTAGAGCTTGTTGAATACTTCACAACAGCTTTGAGGTAAACCTATAATCCTGATCAGATAAATTAAATGTGGTACTCCATTCAAACTAAAAACTTTCTTAATGTATATTCTTGAAATTTGACTAAGAGATAAGTCTTATATAATAACTATGAAGTGTACTGACTTTTTAATGAAATTGACTATAACCCATATATATTTATTCCCTTTAGACATTTTGGGGAGTCTAATGATAAAATCCAGGGTGATGTTTTCCCATTTCCATTCTGGTATGAGTAGTTGATATAACATCCCCTTAGACTTTTGTCTCTCAAGCACTGAGTATACAAAATTTTTCATATCTATCTTCATGTCATACCAATATAAATACACTTTCAAATATCTATACATCTTCATACTTCTAGGATGAATAGAAAGTGAAGAATTGTGAGATTCCTCTAACAACTCTTTCTTCAAATCTGTTATGGGTGAAACACATACACGGTTCTTGAACCTTATCATTCCATCATGGTTATAGTAAAACATATGGAAATTTATATCCTTCTTTTGTATCTATACATCTTCCTTCTATGTCTCTTTAATATTCACTTGGATAGAGGGTTGGATATTCAATTGAGAAATATAATATTTCTCCCCTTCCATCCATATTTTTATATCCATCCTTTGCAATTCCTAAAATGTTAGATCATTTTTTATCCTCATCATGGATAAGGTAGCATTATCCTTTTGACTCAAAACATCACTCATCCTGTTCACTTTTCAAGGGTGGTAATATATTGAACATTCATAATATTTAATCTACACTAACCATCTTCTCTCGTGCATATTCAACTCCTTCTGTGTAAATATATAATTTAAAAAAAAATTACCATTATATATATCACACTTTTCTACAAAAAAGATAATGTATCCATATCTATAATGAAAAAATTATCATAACTAACTCTAAATCATGAGTTGGGTAATTTTTCTCATGAATAATTAATTTTCATTGGGTATAATCAATAATCAGGTCATTTTTCAAGAAAATGCATCTCAATCCCCTATTGGATCCATCACTATAGATTAGAAACCCTTATCTGCTACAGGGAAATGTAAGAATGGGTGTACTATCTAATATTCCATTTGGTTCCTTGAAATTTTCCTCAAGTTCATCTATCTAGAGGAACCTTGCTCCCTTTTTATTTAACTTGGTGAGTGGATTATATAAACAGGAGAAATTATCCACAAATATTTTATAATATCTAGGTAAACTAAGATAACTATGGATATCAGTCACCATGGTTGGTCTAGTCCCACACTAAATAGCCTTATTATTTGAAGGATATATTGATATACCCTCTCTTGAGATTATGTGACCCAAAAATGAAAACTTTTACAGCCAAAATTCAAACTTTTTAAATTTTAAAAATAGTTTTTCCTTCCTTGGGGACTTTAGTACAGTTATAAAGTGATATACATGCTCTTAATTTCTCCTTGAATAGATAATAATATTTTCTATAAATACTACCACAAAAAGATCAAGGTACTATCTAAAGACTCTATTAATTAAATCCATTATGATAATGAGGTCATTAGTAAGACTGAATGGTATCCCTATATATTCATAGTGTATATACCTTATTCATAATGTTTTCTTGGGTATATATTCCTTCTATAATCTCAATTGATGATATCCAAAATTAAGGTCAATCTCTGAAAAATTATTCAGCTCTATGAAGTTTATCAAAAGGTCATCAATATGGTTTATATGATACTTGTTCTTGATTGTGATCTTGTTCAGCTCTAGATAATCAATGCAGAGTCACATTGATCCATCATTCTATTTGATAAAAATAACATGTACACCAAAATATGACACACTTGTACAAATGAATCCATTTTAAAGTTTCTCCTATAGTTTATTTTTTAATTCCTACAACTCAATCAGGGTTATTTTATAGGGATTCTTTGAAATTTTTTGTGGCACTAGGTATGAGTACTATTGAGAAATCAAATTCGTGTTTTAGGGGAAGGTCCGTCTAATATTATGGAAATATATCAAAAAAATCTTTCACAATAGTCATATCATCGATTTTGAGTTTATCCTAAACCATATGAGATAAATACCCCTCTTGAATAGGAATCAAACCCCATATATATGATGGGAGTTCTATTGGAAGTTCGTATTTATCATCGTACTGGTAGACAATAATAGGTTAGTTTGGAATATCAGATATGACTTCCCTTCCTCAATATTTGATGTGGGATTTATGTATAGAAATCCAATCCATGCCAAATATAACATCAAATTAAACTATCAGAAGAATGAAAATATTTAAAGAAACTCATTCCCATAAAATTCAACTGGATGGGTATCATATAATAGAGATGCGATCATCATTCCATTAATGGTTTTTACTGGTGATTCTATATCTAATCCTATGAATGGAATCTTGATACCCATAGAAAATTCTTAATATATAAAATAATTAATTGATCCATATTCAAATAATATATTAGTAATTCTATAGTGTATAGTAATTTTACCTTACACCACATTGTTATCACACCCCTCCTCAAAACTAGTTATTTTATGAGATTTTCCCCTATACCTTTACTTAAAAGCTTACTGAAATTGATCATTATCAATGATGCACCCACACAAAATATAAAAAAAAAATTATTGAATATTTTATTGATAATTAATGGAATAATTTCCTTACATTATGATAAATATTTTTATTTATATTTAGGATTATATCATTCATTTGAAAATTTGATGAAAATTACAGTTTTTCCCTTTAATGTGAACTATAGTATTTCAATCATAAATATTTTTTACTATTTTATCTTAAACATTTGTAGCAGTGTTTCTTGCATAAAGGGATAAAACTTTCATTTAGGACATGTGATCAATATCGTGCATTTTATTAGAGTAAATGGTCCATGAAGTCAAAGATGGAATAGACTCTCCAAATTGGACACCACTTCAGGATTTGGTCCATAACATCTTCATCTATTCTTAGATTGGGACCAAATTTAATAAAATTCTTGAAGAACCAATTTATAACAAATAATAATTCTTGAAGGGTAGTATTTTCATGTGTTTTTGAGGTCTAAAATGTGTCACAATAAGGATTATAATATTTGTAGGAATCTTCCCATTTACACTTGAAAACGATTATAACACTAGCCTCCCCTTCAATATATAAATATGTATTTTTATCCTTTCGAGGGTTTGGGAAGTTCCTTATAATATTGGTATTATAGAATAAGTGGTTACCTACCATTTCAATACACCATTGGATGAGGGAATCTATCAAGCTAGGATCTCCTCCAAAATACTCTTCTTTTCCTTTTATTTGTTGTAATGTTGTTGTTATTTAAATAAACTCTCTATCTCTATCACATTTATTTTGTTACTTTAATTATTATTATTATTATTTTTAATTCTTTGGTCCTTAACTCAATATTAGAAATGATATTGGTTTATACACTTTCTAAACTATTGTACATGTAAAACGTTTCTATAGATACTACATCACCAATGGAAGAGAAGTTTTTTTTAGTAATCGATCTACCTATTACATTATTCATTTATTTATTTTGAATCAATGATATAATTCAATTAATATAATATGATCTATGAATTTATTTTTTTTAATTTAAAATAAACAAATAGATCAATTGAATAATTAATGAAAAAAACACGAGTTCAAGAATTGTGTAAATTGTGGGAGCACAATCTTATTTGGTAAAACGAAAAAACACAGGATCAATTTATAGATTTAAAATAAAATACCATTACTCAATTAATCTCCATTTACATAATTTATATATTCCCTAATTTACCAATGATCATAATCTATCCTTGGAAATAAAATCAAAGTAGGGTGTTGAGATTTCATGTTCCGAAGATAGCATTGGGTTTAATTCACTTCATATTTGTGGTAATGTTAATTCTCATAGGTTTTGATGGTAAATAAATTAGGGGATCATAATTAAATTCATATTAATTTAACTTATATGGGTTAAAAATTAATTGAAGAGGTATAGTTATATCAATTATTCCTTCTAAAAATAGTTTTCTAAAAAATCTACTCATTTTATTTTCTCAATCTCATTTCAAAAAAATAATAAAAAATACAATATTCTTCTAGCATACTTCTTATTATTATATAAATGATAAAAAAACCCAAACACCACCCCATAATTTTAATTATTGGGTTTATTTTATTTTATTTTATTTTATTTTAATTTATTTGTAAAATACCTTTAATATGTTGTTTTAATTACTTCCTCCTTGGGGATATGGCATTGGTCATCCACTCTACCGCACATAAAAAACCAAAAAACACACATCATTTGAGATCACCAATGATAGTACCTTTAAAATTGGAGTTGTTTCCAGGGAGACAAGTAATTTTTTCAACCAATTAGAGGTATTTAATTTATTTTCATTTGATTCTCTTCTTATCTTCTTTCTTCTTTCTTTTCCCATTATGAATTTTTCTTCTTCTTTTCTTTTTACCATCAACTCAAACTTCTTATATTTTTATTATGGTTCACTTTTCTTCATTTAATTTTTATTTCATTTATAAAATGAAATAATATATAGGATCTATTAGACCTTGACCCTAAGATTGAATTTATCCTTAGGGCTCTAATCAGATAGTCTTAGTCTATAGTAAGTTTCAACATTCAACTGGTTGGGGAATTCCTCCATTCTAGAAACATGAAAATAGGAAGATCATGTAAAAAAAATATTAAACCTAATCCAATGGATGAAAATAATAACAATGAACAAAATAGTATCATTCAATAATTGGTTTCATTACACATTAACAATAAACAAAATTGTATTGCATACCCAAACCTCGAATCAGACTTTGAACTGAAATCTGGGTTAATTCACATTCTTCTAAAATTTCATGGATTATTTAGTGAGGACACAAAAAACACATTAAAAAATTTAATGTGGTTTTCTAAACCTTAAAATCAAGAAATGTCTCTGAATATAAAATCAAACTAATATCACTCCCATTCTCACTTGATGAAACAACAAAATATTGGATATATTATTTACAATTTGAAGACGTGACATGTTATAATGATTTGAAATGTCTTTTCTTGCATAAATTTTTCCTAGCATCATGGACCACTTACATTTGAAAATATATCTCATAGATTCAGAAATAACAAGGGTATTCAATGTATGAGTATTGGGAGTGATTCAAGAAGTTGTGTGAAATATTCCCAAATCACCAAATCAATGAGAAACTACTCATCCAATACTTCTATAAAATCCTCATGCCTATAGAGAGAATCATGGTGGATGTCACGGTAGAAGGGTCACTGGTGGAAAAAAACACCAGTAGATACACATGCATTGATTGAAAACATAGCAAAAATCTCCCAAAAATTTGGTCATTGAGGTACACCACATGTTATAGGAGTACATCAGGTAAGCCCTTATTCTCTTAGAAACCATTTAATAGATAATAAGTTGGAAGAATTGACCACTATGGTGAGAGAAATTTATTTTTATAAAAATACATCCCAACCCTATCTAACAATGCCTTATAAAATTTTCCTTGAAATAGACCACCCAACTGATTGTTTCCCCCAATTACAATAGAAAACATATTGTGTAGTAATATTTCCTTAGAGACCATATCAGGAACAACAACAACCACATCCCCAGAAGAAGTATGATTCTTTTCACCAACATATAACCAAGGGTGGAATGATCAATCATACATGAGGTATGACTATGAAAAATATTAAATTCCCCCTTTCAAAAAAAACTTCCAAAATCCTTAGCCTTACCAACAAGTATTTCAAAAACCCCAAAGGATATTTTAATCTCATGCATCAACAAGTATACAATAATGGAATCACCAAAAAAAGGTAGATTCTAACCCTGATAATCTTTTTAAACAAATTTTTCTTAATAAATAGAATCTGATGAATAATTTATGTCTAGAGTTTAAGAAATTAAAGACACAAATGAGCCAGATTTCTACCACCCTCCATGAACTAGTAAGTAAGAACTCTGAAAATATTCCTTCCCAACCCACTCCAAATCCCAAGGGGAATTTCTGTAACATCCCAAGTAAATAAAGAATAAGATATATTTCATATTTATTAATATTTGTGAATTAAATATTAATTTTACTTTAAAGGGGTTTCTATGTTCGATAGCGTACCCGATACGCAACAACAGATTTCTTTGAAATCTTACGCTGCACACTAATAATATAATATTATTATTTTAAATGGTAGTTAAATCCTAGTCGTTGTATTGGTGGGAATGAACAAAAATAACTAAAATATTATTATAAATGTTTGTTAAATGTATTAAAATTTATCCAATAAAAGTTAGAGGCTTAAATGTGAATGAATCTAATTTTAAGCATAATTTACATTAAAAGGCATATTTACCGCCTTTTAATGGAAAACCCTCTTTAAATATAATTTTGGTTACTTTAATACATTCTATTTGAGAAAATAAATCCTTCTTTAGAATGGGGATATCAAAATTTACTTTGTGTAAATTTTTGGAATTTTTCTGTTAAAGTCCATTTTCTAATGAATAGGGACAAATATTGTATTTTAATTCAAAACTGTGTTTTAATATAATTTATTTATATGGTTAGATTATATTTTTAATTGGTTTTAAAGTGTAATTATAATATATTTTTACCATTTAATACAATTTTGTTCATTGGAGTTAATTTAACTTTGAAATTGGCCATAAACAAATATCAATCTTTTTATAGTTATTGTTTCTTAAAAACCCGCTATTTGTTTTAACAATGGGAATTAATTTTAAATTAATTAATGTCACTTCTATGTTTTGAATTTAGAAAAATAGACATCATTTTTGAATTCTTAATATCAAATAAATCTTAGGCTGAATTTTTGGTAGTTTTCTAAATAACTTCAATTTTTGATGAATAGTGAAATCACTTAGTAGTAGTTAAAAAACCGACTTTTTCATTTAAATTAAATTTTACCGCTTCTGTGAATTGAATTTTAAAAATCCAACATACATGGTTGTTATGAAGAAGTAAAATGTGGTTCAATAAGATGAAAATATTTTTTGGTGAATAGTAACTTTTGACTTTTATTTACCGCGGTTAAAGGTAAATAGGGTAATTCAAGGTAAAAAGAATATTGTAATAATTCAAAATTACCTTAACACATATCCTAACCTTATTGGATGAGTAATGGCCGACCATGGACATCTTTGGGTCTATTTTGAGACCCCATGGAGCCACTTATGAAAGATAATGACATTTTATATTAATTAATTTAATGTAAAGGCAAAAATGACATAAACAAACAACGTTTAGTAAATTAATTTTTATATGGTGTTATATAAATTATATTTTAGACTATAAATATTAATTGGAAATATAAAAATATTTCCTACATCATGGTATTTTTTTATAATTTTTAGACATCACATAAATTAAATTATTTATGACACAATAATGATGTAGTATTTACCTTATTAATAAAAGATTTAAATAAATAAGATTATAAATATTAAAATAACATCCAAAACTTGTAAAATTACAATTGGATGATATTATTTCAACTATGAGTCATCTTATATTCTACTTTACTGATTTTGGGACCTTTAGAAACCAAATATCATTATATAATAAAATAATATTATCACACTTTCCTAAAGAGCCCCTCATCTCCCTTATAAAAGGAGACCACTTCTAACCAATTACTCACACCTCTCAAGCCTTTTGGCTCATAAAAACTCTGCCCAATTAAGATCCCTACATACTTATCCTCCTCATATAAGTCTTACCTTAGGCAGAAGGCACTTCAAGAAATCCTTTGGTTCAAACCAAAGGGAGTTACCCAAATTAAAGGTAACGGTTTCTCTTAAATTTGTTTCTTTTATTTTGCTTTCCCTACCCATAACTCTTTTTATTACATTATTTTGTAACAACACCAGTATCATCAATATACTAGGATGTTGTTATGATAATGATTCGAACTACACTTACACACACCTCCATCTAATTGGTGAAGAACCTAATGTTTCTGTGGATGGAAAACTAACGCCTCGTGAAACTATGATTGTTCAAATATATCCAACCACCTATCATGGTGGTAATTATGATGTAAATGTATTTATATGTGATATATATTATGTTTATGTTTTTTTTATTCTTATGTGTTTTTTCATTTATAGAAATACTTTATGGTTTCCATAGTGGGTAAATTGGATAATCTCATTAGAGGAAGTGTGGACTACCGCCCCATCAAAGTGATATGACTCGTTGATGCATTATGAGGGACATATAAAGGATGGAGTTAATAATATTTTATATGATATTATACTTTAATTATAATATATATATTTATAATTATGTTTTTAATTCCATTAAAATAAGAAATAGAAATGGAAGTAGCGTTCATGCGTACGTACGGCTTACCGTCTCCATGAACGGTGCATTTCATTTCTTACCTCTAAATGTTATGTACTATTATAAATACATTTATATACTATATATATATATTATATATATGATATCTAAATCATTAATTTAATTCTTAGGATAATGGATATATTACCACATGAACAACTTGTAATTATAAGGTGTTCATCTTTTTTACTGAAGTACCAAATATCGACAAAACGACCCTTATTAACTTAAATGATTACATAATATTTATAACATGGTAATAAGTAATATAAAAGTAATAATAAACATTAAAAAATTTCTTAAGTAATTATAAATTAACATTAGTTTATTATTTAGGATATTAAAGAACGAACCGGTCAAGTCAGACACAAGGTAAGGTATTTTCTTATCTCACTTTTAATTCCATGAGATTTCCATTGTTCGCCACTTATTCATTGAATGTGGTGTATTGTGTACTTCCATTTGATATATATTTTCATTATTCTCATTATATTCATGGTATTTTATGAATCATTTGATGGTTATTAACTTTTGGTCATACGACTCGATTGATTACAATGTGGTAAGGGGTTTTCATCTCACTTTTTATTCTCGTGAGATTCAAGCTATATTTGCCACTATTTACTTTTTTGTGGTATATGTACTATACAAGATTGTATTAATTGTGTAATATACTTCAATTTATGGGTATTTAAATCTTCATTTTTTGATCCTTCTCTCATGGGTTGTATGTTTCATAAGTTACCAAATCGGTAAGGGAACCTTTTAACCCAATTTCCATTCCATGGGTTAATCTTCTAATTCTTGATTATGTCATGAAATGATTATGTGGGGAATCACTATTTATTATATTTGTAGTAATTTCCACTCTCCTTTGTGTGTATATACTTTTGATACACATAATCAGTCCATTGATAAATTCTCAACTCATCGATATGAACTTGATAAGAGTAATTTTCACTCAATCTCTATTTATTGAGTTAAACATCAAATTCATTGGTGTTGTTTTTACAAGAATATGTGTGAATGTCCTATGATTTATTTACACTAAATATCCAATCATATTGAGTGTATTTATATTTTTCACACATAATTATGTTGTTGATTTATCCTTAACCTAAGGATATGGTCTTTATAAGATATTTCATCTCAATTTACATTCCATTGAGACTTCTTTGTTGTTATACCCCAATTCACTTTTACATGGTGTATATAATGTACTTTAGCATATTATATCCTGAATTCCTTTATTCACATGATATTATAAAGTTCTGATTAAATTTTATTCCTCAATTATTTGTATTCAAGCATCTCTCTTTTTGTTAAAAAAACTCTTTAACTAAAATATAGTTACAAATATTTTAAAGATTTATTCTTTTAAATATTTCTCATTAATGTACATGTTTTAAAAATGGGTTTTAGGATTTATTTATATGGACATTAATGTTTTCAAATGATAATTCATTTAAAAGCTTCATTTTGGTATGTGACACTTTGATTCAAAAATCTCTTTTTAAATGGTTTTGAAAATGATTTGATAAAGTATTGTTTATTTCAATATCTTGATTTGATATATTGGAATGTGGAAATTTTATATTTTCTTTATACTTTTGTTATGTATTATGATTATGTTATGGTTATTGGGCATGGTTTACATATACAGGTGGTTCCATGATAAACCTAGTGTGGGTGAGCCTGAGATAGCTCTCCAATGTATTGGGAAACGTGACGGAGGTAAACGTGGTGTTTCTCTTAAGAGATTTAGGGGATATAATGTGATGGGTATTCCAAGTGTAACTCTTTATGTATCTGTGATAGCTACAATGTAAGTTTGATATGGATGTCGTAAGTAACCTTTATGATTTATGATTTGTGTGTGTTATTCATAAATCTTATGATTTCTTAAGGTATGTTATGATTGAAAAATATAGTTTCATTAATTTTTATTTATTGATGGGATAATGTCTTGCTTCATTATTTTATAACCCTTACTGAGCTTTTAATGGTCATCCCAAGTTTTTGAAATGTTTTCCACAGGACTTAAAGATGAATAGGGTCACGGATGGGATCAAGTAAAAGTCATGTTGTCTAAAATATTGAACAATACATGTTTCTTTTTAAGAGTTTTTATTTTATGAAAAAAGAAATGGATACTGAGTAGTAGTGTCTACTTGTAATATTCAAGTTGTTATGTAATAGTTATGGCCTAATTCTCTAAAACTCTAAACCTAAAAAGATCCCCAATGTTAATTATTCATTTAATTCAATATTATGTAATGTTATAAGTTCGGGTCCTTATAGTTGGTATCAGAGGTCAGTTTAGTCAACTTTAGGGATTAGTAGTTTTTGTTAGACGCATGGTTAGTCCCTATGTCTCTTATTTCAGTTAAATCCTTGTTTTATAAATTTTTGAGATCAAGGTAAGTTAGTTACAAATGGAAGGAGGAGGATCTCAAACGACATTCCTATCTCTTCCTGATGACATGCTTGCAATAATTATTGCAAAGTCATGTCCGGATGATTGTGAAACTTTTTCTAGAATACAACTCACTTTCAAGCAGTTGTTTGAGATATAAAACACCTCCACTATACCTCATTATCATCGTGGATCATAGGTTGTATTTAGACAAATCCTATTTTCACAATATTCTCATATTTTCAAGAAAGGTAAATATTATCAAGGCATTTTCAAATATTTTACCTTATCACAAGATTTTGAAGCATATAATGATTTTAAAAAAAAGTGATCAAGAAAGAGACCCTTGTGCAACCTATTTATATTTGATTTTACAATATAGCCTCTCATAAAATACCTATGGTATTTTAAAAGGACCATTAATTGAAATTTTCAACTCAAATTCGGTCCGAATATTTTATAGAAATCATGTTTTATTAGATGTTTTGAAATAATATTCCATACATGATTATTTTCCAAAACTATTTTTCTGTGAACACCCATATGACCCAGGTTGTACAAGGTGTATTTGGAAGGAGGAAGAAAATGATTTTTAATGTTCTCTAAATCATTGCTGCGATGCATAGACCTTCAACCTACCTGAACAAGATGATGATGAAACTAAATGGACACCATGATCAAGGTATGATGTTCTTCATTTAGGGGATCATTTTAATTTATCATATGGTAGTGAAATAAGACTTCAAGAATTAATATGTTGAGATCATAATGAATTTGGATGAAAATTATAGGTATAAAGAAACCATTGAGGTTAAAACATGTTAGGGTTATTTTATAGTTTTATAAAAATGACAACCTGTAGGGTGGGTGAAAACCTGTCACATCCAGAAAAGCTGCAGGAATCGAAACACAACTGAAGGGCGACAAGGGTGCATCACCTACCACTAGCATACTTTAATTACCTGGTTAGTATGACTTATTATTTTAGTAAAAAAATTATATAACAAGAATAAGTTGATTTTTGGAAATTATGTTTTATCAAATGGATATACTTAGTATAGAAAAATGATTTAGTGATTAAGTGATAAAGGTTGTTGTGGAAGATGTTCTCTCTTTTGAGGAAACACTATATGCCTAAATAAGATATAATACTATGGATTTCAATTATGGAATAATGGTGTAAATTTTAGTTTGGAGGAATCTATGTTTTTATTGTATACATATGACGATTTGGTTTATTTATGAAAATGATTAACCTGCCATGGAGAACATGTGATTTGGTTAATTACTTTTCAATATGAGACATTATGAGTAAGTATTGTTATTTGGAGATAAATGTTATCTTGGAAGACTATGTAATTAAAATCATTATGATATTTGGGTTTCAATATTAGTTTGGATCACTTTTGAAGAATTTTATGGAAAGTTGTTTTTTTTAATGGTCTTTGTTGAAATTTGGGTTTTGTTTGAAATTTTTTGGAGATTAAGAGTAGTTTTTCTTTTTGTAAAATATTATCCTTTTAGGGTATTATCTGATCTCACACTAACAATTTTGGTTTTATTTGATGTCTAAAGACAAGGGAAATATATAGTTCTTCTTTTTTGAATTATTTGATTCTCAAGAAGATGATTCTTGTTCTTTTTATGTGACCAAGTCTTTTTTAATGCTCTTTGTTTGGAGAAAAGATAAGTTTTTTGTAGAAACTTATTAAAGGATGAAACTCTACTTGAAGGTAAGTATATTTCCTTATGTTCTTATTCTATGTAGTAAATGAATTCCTCCAAATTATAAAAATGAATGTAAAACAAAAACATTGTTGGTTTACGTTTCCTACTGGGTAATCAAAGACTATTTAACACATCATAAGTATGTGATTTTCTAGTGGATAAATTTCTCCTAATCATGTTTTCTATCACTCTCCATCATAACTTGACCGTTTATTCACTCTTCCAAATACATGTTTTCCTACATGGAATCCTAGTACGGGTTATCTCGGGTGACCATTGGACTTTTCTTTCTTTATTTTAAAGAGATAGTTTTACTGACTCTTTTCCAATGTGGGACTTTTAATGAAGTTTCCAAGCCCAGTTTTAAAATTTTGAGGAGGCAATTCCCAAAAGGCGGGAAGGATGTAACATCCCAGGTAAATAAAGAATAATACATATTTCATATTTATTAATATTTGTTAATTAAATATTAATTTTACTTTAAAGGGGTTTCTATGTTCGATAGCGTACCCGATACACAACAATCGGTTTCTTTGAAATCTTACGTTGCACGCTAATAATATAATATTATTATTTTAAATGGTAGTTAACTCCTAGTATTTGTATTGGTGGTAATTATCAAAACTAACTACCATATTATTATACATGTTTTTTAAATGTATTTACATTTATCCAATAAAAGTTAGAGGCTTAAAATGTGAATGAATCTAATTTTAAGCATAATTTACATTAAAAATACGATTTACCGCCTTTTAATGGTGAACCCTCATTAAATATAATTTTTGCCACTTTAATAAATTCTATTTGACCAGATAAAAACCTTATTTAGAATGGGGACATCAAAATTTACTTTGTGTAAATTTTTGTAATTTTTCTGATAAAGTTCATTTTCTAATGAATAGTGAAAAATATTGTATTTTAATTCAAAACTATGTTTTAATCTAATTTAATTATTTGGTTATATTATATTTTTAATTGGTTTTAAAGTGTAATTATAATATATTTTTACCATTTAATTCAATGTTGGTCATTGGAGTTAATTTCACTTTGAAATTGGATAAAAATAACTATCAATCTTTTGATAGTTATTGTTTCTTAAAAACACGCTATTTGTTTTAACAATGAGAATTAATTTTAAATTAATTAATGTCACTTCTATATTTTGAATTTATCAAAATAGACATAATTTTTGAATTCGGAATATAAAATAAATATTAGGCTTAATTTTTGGTAGTTTTCTGAAAAACTTCAATTTTTGATGAATAGTGAAATCACTTGGTAGTAGTTAAAAAAACTGACGTTCTCATTTAAATGAAATTTTACCACTTATATAAATTGAATTTCAAAAATCTGACATACATGATTGTTATCAAGAAGTAAAATTTGGTTCAATAAGATGAAAATAATTTTTGGTGAATAGTAACTTTTGACTTTTATTTACCGCGGTTAAAGGTAAATAGGGTAATTCAAGGTAAAAAGAATATTGTAATAATTCAAAATTACCTTAAAACATGTCTTAACCTTATTGGATGACTAATGGCCGACCATGGGCATCTTTTGGTCTATTTTGGGACCCCATGGATCCACTTATGAAGTTAATGACACTTTAGATTAATTAATTTAATGTAAAGGCAAAAATGACATAAACAAATATCTTTTAGTAAATTAATTTTTATATGGTGTTATATAAATTATATTTTCGACTATAAATATTAATTGGAAATCTAAAAATATTTCCTACAACATGGTATTTGTTTTATAATTTTTATATATCACATAAATTAAATTATTTTTGACACAATAATGTTGTAGTATTTACCTTATTAATAAAAGATTTAAATAAATAATATTATAAATATTAAAATAACATCCAAAACCTGTCCAATTCCTATTGGAAGATATTATTTCGACTATGAGTCATCTTATCTTCAACTTTAATAATTTTCAGATCTTTAGAAACTGAATATAATTATATAATAAAATAATATTATCACACTTTCCTAAAGAGCCCCTCCTCTCCCTTATAAAAAAAGACCACTTATAACCAATTCCTCACACCACTAGAGCCTTTTGGATCATCCAACCTCTACTCAATTAATCTTCCTACATCCCTATCCTCCTCCTAGAAGCCTTACCTTAGGCAGAAGGTACTTCAAGAGGTCATTTGGTTCAAACCAAAGGGAGTTACCCAAATTAAAGGTAACCGTTTCTCTTAAATTATTTTCTTTTATTTAACTTTTCCAACCCCTAAACTCTTTTTATTAATTTCTTTTGTAAAAAAACCAGTATCCTCAATATACTAGTATGTGTTTATGAGAAGGATTCTAACTACACTTACACACCTCCATCTAATGGGTGAAGAACATAATGTTTCCGTAGATGGCAAACTAACGCCTCCCGAAATGATGATTGTTCAAATATCTCTAACTGCCTATCATGGTGGTCATTATGATGGCACTATATTTATATATGATATATATTATGTTTATGTTTTTTTATTCTTCTTTATTTTTTCATTTATAGAAATACTTTATGGTTTCCATAGTGGGTAAATACAATAATCTCATTAGAGGAAGTGCGGACAATCGCCCCCTCAAAGTGATATAACTCGTTAATGCCTTATGTGGGATGTATAAAGGATAGAGTTAATAATATTTTATATGATATTATACTGGAATTATAATATAACTATTTATAATTGTGTTTTTAATTCCATTAAAATAATAAATAGAAATGGAAGTAGCGTTCATGCGTACGTACGGCTTACCGTCTGCATGAACAGTGCATTTCATTTCTTACCTCTAAATGTTATGTACTATTATAAATACATGTAGGTAATGGATATATATGATATATATGATGTCTAAATCATTAATATCATTCTGAAGATAATTTATATCTTACCACATCAACTACTTGAAATTATAAGGTGTTTCATTTTTTTACTGAAGTACCAAATATCGACAAAACGACCGTTATTAACTTAAATGATTACATAATGTTTATAACATGGTAATAAGTAATATAAAAGGAATAATAAACTTTAAAAAGGTTATTAAGCAAGTAAAAACTAACATTATTTTATTATTCATGAGATTAAAGAACGAACGGGTCAAGTCGTACACAAGGTAAGGGATTTTCTTATCTCACTTTTAATTCCATGAGATTTCCATTGTTCACCACTTATTATTTTCATGTGGTGTATTGTGTACTTCCATTTGATATATATTATAATTATTCTCATTTTATTCATGGTATTTTGTGGTTCATTTTGTGGTTATTAACTTTTGTTCATATGACTCGATTGATTACAACGTGGTAAGGGGTTTTCATCTCACTTTTTATTCTCGTGAGATTTATGCTATATTTGACACTATTTACTTTTGTGTGGTGTATGTACTACCCAAGATTGTATTAATTGTGTAATATACTTCGATATATGGGTATTTAAATCTTCATTTTTTGATCCTTCTTTCATGGGTTGTATGTTTTGTAAGTTACCAAATTGGTAAGGGAACCCTTTAACCCAATTTCCATTCCTTGGGTTAATCTTCTAATTCTTGATTATGTCATGATATGATTATGTGGTAAATCACTATTTATTATTTGTGTATTAATTTCCACTCCCCTTTCTGTGGATATAATTTTGATACACATAATCACTCCATTGATAAATTCTCAACTCATCGATAGGAACTTGATAAGAGTAATTTTAACTCAATCTCTATTTATTGAGTTAAACATCCAATTCATTGGTGTTGTTTTTACAAGAATATGTGTGAATGTCCTCTGATTGATTTACACTGAATATCCAATCATTTTTAGTGTATTTAATTTTTCACACATAATTATGTCGTTGATTTATCCTTAACCTAAGGATACGGTCTTTATAAGAGATTTCATCTCAATTTACATTCCATTGAGACTTCTTTGTTGTTATACACTAATTCACTTTTATATGGTGTATATAATGTAATTTTACATATTATATCTTTAATTCCTTTATTCACGTGATATTTTAAAGTTATGATTAAATTTTATTCCTCAATTATTTGTATTCAAGTGTCCCTATTTTTGTTAAAAAACTCTTTAAATAAAATATCATTTCAAATGTTATAAAGATTTATTCTTCTAAATATTTATCATTAATGTCCATGTTTTAAAAATGGGTTTTAAGATTTATTTATATAGACATTAATGTTTTCAAATGATAATTCATTTAAAATTTTCATTGTGGTATGGGACACTTTGATTCAAAAATATCTTTTTAAATGGTTTTGAAAATGATTTGATAAAGCATTGTTTATTTCAATATCTTGATTTGATATATTGGAATGTGGAAATGTTATCTTTCCTTTATAGTTGTGTTATGTGTTATGATTATGTTATGGTTATTGGGCATGGTTTACATATACGGGTGGTTCTATGATAAACCTAGGGCGGGTGAGCCCGAAATAGGTCTTCAATGCATTGGGTAATGTGACGGAGGTAAACGTGATGTTTCTCCTAAGAGATTTAGGGAATATACTGTGATGGGTATTCAAAGTGTGACTTCCTATGTAGCTATGATATCTACAATGTAAGTTTGATATGGATTCCATAAGTAACCTTTATGATTTATTATTTGTGTGTTTTATTCATAAATCTTATGATTTCGTAAGGTATGTTATGATTGAAAAATATTGTTTCATTGATTTTTATTTATTGATGGGCTAATGTTTTCCTTTCTTATTTTATAACCCTTAATGATATTTTTATTCTCATCTGAAGTTTTTGATATGTTTTCCACGGGACTTAAAGATGAATAGGGTCACGGATGGGATCAAGGAAAAGTCATGTTGTCTAAAATATTGAACCAGACATGTTTCTTTTTAAGAGTTTTTATTTTATGAAAAAAAATGGATACTGAGTAGTAGTGTATACTTGTAATATTCAAGTTTTTATGTAATATTTATCACCTAATTATCTAAAACTCTAAACCTGAAAAGCTCCTCAATGTGAATTATTCATTTAATTCAATATTACGTAATGTTATAAGGTTGGGTCCTTATAGTTGGTATCAGATGTCGGTTTAGACAACTTTAGGGATTGGGAGTTTTTGTTAGACACATGGTTAGTCCATATGTCTATTATTTCAGTTAAATCATTGTTTTATAACTTTTTCAGGTCAAGGAAAGTCAGTTACAAATGTAAGGAGAAGGATCTCAAAATACGTTCCTATCTCTTCATGATGACATGCTTACAATAATTATTGCAAAGTTATGTTCGGATGATTGTAGAACTTTTTCTAACATACAACTCACTTGCGAGTAGTTTTTTTAGATATCAAACACCTCCACTATACCTCGTTATCATCATGGATCATGGGTTTTATTTAGACAAATCATATTTTCACATTATTCTCATATTTTCAAGAAAGATAAATATTATCAAGTCATTTTTTAATATTTTACCTTATCATAAGATTTTGAAGCATATATTGATTTTTAAAAAAATTGTTACAGAAGGAGACCCTTGCGCAACCTATTTATATTTGATTTTAAAATATATTCTCTCAGCACATACCTATGGTATTTTAAAAGGACCATTAATTGAAAGTTTCAACTCAAATTTGGTCCGACTTTTTTATAGAAATCATGTTTTATCAGATGTTTTGAAATTATATGTCATACATGATTATTTTCCAAAACTATTTTTATGTGAACACCCATATGACCCAGGTTGTACAAGGTGTATTTGGATGGAGGAAGCAAATTATTTTTAAGGATCTCTAAAATAATTTTTGTGATGCATGGACCTTCTACCTATGTGAAAAAGATGAAGATGAAACCAAATGGACACCATGATCAAGGTATGATGTTCTTCATTTTGGGGATCATTTTATTTTATCATATGGTGGTGAAATGAGACTTCAAGAATTAAGATGTTGAGGTCATAATGAATTTGGATGAAAATTAGAGTTATAAGGAAACCATTGAGGTTAAAACATGTTAGGGTTATTTTTGAGTTTTATAAAAAGGAAAACTCGTAGGATGGGTGACAACCCGTCACATCCGGAAAGGCTGTAGGAATCGAACCACAACCGAAGGGCGACAAGGGTGCATCGCCTACCACTAGCCTACTTGAAGTACCAGGTTAGTATGACTTATTAATTTAGTAAAATGTTTTTATGTAACAAGAATAAGTTGATTTTTGGAACTTATGTTTTATCAAATGGATATACTTAGTATAGAAAAATGATTTAGTGATTAATTGATAAATGTTGTTGTGGAAGTCATTCCCTCTTTTGAGGAAACACTATATGCCTAAGGAAGATAGAATACTATGGATTTCAATTGTGGAATAATGGTTGAAATTTTAGTTTGTAAGAATCTATGATTTTATTGTGGACATATGACGATTTGGTTTATTTATGAAAATTATTAACCTATCATGGAGAACATTTGATTTGGTTGATTACTTTTCAATATAAGACTTTATGAGTAACTTTTGTTATTTGGAGATAAATGTTATCTTAGAATACTATGTAATTAAAATCCTTATGAGATTTGGGTTTCAATATTAGTTTGGATCACTTTTGAAGAATTTTATGGAAAGTTGTTTTTTTGAATGGTATTTGTTGAAATTTGGGTTTTGTTTGAAAAAATTTGGAGAGTAAGAGTAGTCTTTCTTTTTCAAAAATATTATCCTTTTTGGGTATTATCTGATCTCACACTAACAATTTTGGTTTTAGTTGACGTCTAAAGACAAGGAAAATATATAGTTCTTATTTTTTGAATTATGTGATTCTCAAGAAGATTATTCTTGTGCTTTTGATGTGACCAAGTCTTTTTTAATGCTCTTTGTTTGGATAAAAGATAAGTTTTTGGTATAACCTTATTAAAGGATGAAACTCTACTTGAAGGTAAGTATATTTCCTTATGTTCTTATTCTATGTAGTAAATGAATTCCTCCAAATTATGAAAAGGAATTTAAAACTAAAATTTTGTTGGTTTACGTTTCCTACTAGGTAATCAAATACTGTTTAACAAATCATAAGTTTGTGATTTTCTGGTGGATAACTTTCTCTTAATGTTGTTTTCAATCACTCTCCATCAGAACTTGACCATTTTTTGTCTCTTCTATATCCTTGTTTTTCTATATGTAATTCTAGTACGGGTTATCTCGTGTTACCATTATATTTTTCTTTATTTCTTTTAAAGTGATAGTTTTACTGACTCTTTTCTGATGTGGGACTTTTAGTGAAGTTTCCAAGCCCAGTTTTAAAATTGCAAGGATGCAATTCCCAAAATGGGGGAAAGATGTAACATCCCAGGTAAATAAAGTCATATTTCATATTTATTAATATTTTTGAATTAAATATTGATTTTACTTTAAATGGGTTTTTATGTTCGATAGCATACCTGATACGCAACAACGGGTTTCTTTGAAATCTTATGTTACACACTAATAATATAATATTATTATTTTAAATGGTAGTTAACTCCTAGCCATTGTATTGGAGGAAATGAACAAAACTAACTACAATATGATTATACATGTTTTTTAAATGTATTTATATTTATCCAATAAAAGTTAGAGGCTTAAAATGTGAATGAATCTAATTTTAAGCATAATTTACATTAAAAGGCCGATTTACCGCATTTTATTAGAGGACCCTATTTAAATATAATTTTGGTCACTTTAATACATTCTATTTGACAAAATAAAATCCTTATTTAGAATGGGGACATCAAAATTTACTTTGTCTAAATTTTTGGAATTTTTCTGATAAAGTTCATTTTCTAATGAATAGTGAAAAATATTGTATTTTAATTCAAAATTGTGTTTTAATTTAATTTATTTATATGGTTAGATTATCTTTTTAATTAGTTTTAAAGTTTAATTATAATATATTTTTACCATTTAACCCAATGTTGGTCATTATAGATAATTTCACTTTAAAATTGGACATAAACAAGTGACAATCTTTTGATAGTTATTGTTTCTTAAAAACATGCTATTTGTTTTAACAATGGGAATTAATTTTAAATTAATTAATTCCACTTATATGTTTTGAATTTAGAAAAATAGACATCATTTGTGAATTAGTAATATCAAATAAAGCTTTGGCTGAATTTTTGGTAGTTTTTTGAAAAACATCAATTTTTGATGAATAGTGAAATCACTTAGTAGTAATTAAAAAAACTGACTCTTTCATTTAAATGAAATTTTACCACTTCTGTGAATTGAATTTATAAAATCTGACATACATGGTTTTTATCAAGAAGTAAAATGTGGTTCAATAAGATGAAAATAATTTTTGGTGAATAGTAACTTTTGACTTTTATTTACCGCAGTTAAAGATAAATAGGGTAATTCAAGGTAAAAAGAATATTGTAATAATTCAAAATTACCTTAACACATGTTCTAACCTTATTGGATGAGTAATGGCCGACCATTTGCATCTTTGGGTCTATTTTGGGACCCCATGGAGCAACTTATGAAAGATAATGACACTTTAGATTAATTAATTTAATGTAAAGGAAAAAATGACATAAACAAAAATCTTTTAGTAAATTAATTTTTATATGGTGTTATATAAATTATTTTTTCAACTATAAATATTAATTGTAAATCTAAAAATATTTCCTACATCATGGTAATTTTTTTATAATTTTTAGACATCACATAAATTAAATTTTTTATGACACAATAATGATGTAATATTTACCTTATTAATAAAAGATTTAAATAAATAAGATTATAAATTTTAAAATAATATCTCAAACCAATCCAATTTCTATTGGATGATATTATTTCGACTATGAGTCATATTATCTTTGAATTTAATGATTTTTTAACCTTTAAAAACTGATTATCAATCCTTTTGGCTGATCCAACCTCTGCCCAATTAATCTCCTTACATCCCTATCCTTCTCCTAGAAGCCTTACCTTAGGAATAAGGCACTTCAGGAAGTTTTTGGTTCAATCGAAAGGGAGTTACCCAAATTAAAGGTAACGGTTTCTCTTAAATTTTTTTCTTCTATTTTACTTTTCCAACCCCTAAACTCTTTTTATTCCTTTCTTTTGTAACAACACCAGTATCCTCAATATACTAGAATGTTGTTGTGAGAATTATTCTAACTACACTTACACACACCTCCATCTAATGGGTGAAGAACATATTGTTTCTGTGGATGGAAAACTAACACCTCATGAAACGATGATTGTTCAAATATCTCCAACCGCCTCTCATGGTGTCCATTATGATGGAACTGTATTTATATATGATATATATTATGTTTATGTTTTTTTATGCTTCTGTATTTTTCCATTTATAGAAATACTTTATGGTTTCCATAGTGGGTAAATATGATAATCTCATTAGAGGAAGTGCGGACAACCACCCCCTCAAAGTGATATGACTCGTTAATGCCTTATATGGGATGTATAAAGGATTTAGTTAATAATATTGTATATGATATTATTCTGTAATTATAATATAATTATGTATCATTATGTTTTTAATTCCATTAAAATAAGAAATAGAAATGGAAGTAGCATTCATGCGTACGTACAGCTTACCATCTCCATGAGTGGTGCATTTCATTTCTTACCTCTAAATGTTATGTACTATTATAAATACAAGTATATACTAGATATATATGATATATATGATATTTAAATCATTAATATCATTCTGAAGATAATGGATTTCTTACCACATGAACAACTTGTAATTATAAGGTGTTCATTTTTTTACTGAAGTACCAAATATCGACAAAATGACCGTTATTAACTTAAATGGTTACATAATGTTTATAACATGGTAATAAGTAATATAAAAGGAATAATAATATTTAAAATGGTTCTTAAGCAAGTATAAATTAAAATTATATTATTATTCAAGAGATTAAAGAACGAACGGGTTAATTCGGACACCAGGTAAGGGATTTTCTTATCTCACTTTTAATTCTGTGTGATTTCCATTGTTCGCCACTTATTCATTGCATGTGGTGTATTGTGTACTGCCATTTGATATATATTATCATGATTCTCATTATATTCATGGTATCATGTGATTCATTTGGTGGTTATTAACTTTTGGTCATACGACTCGATTGATTACAATGTGGTAAGGGGTTTTCATCTCACTTTTTATTCCCATGAGATTAATGCTATATTTGCCACTATTTACTTTTTTGTGGTGTATGTACTTCCCAATATTGTATTCATTGTGTAATATACTTCAATATATGGATATTTACCTATTAAATTGATAATAATATCCCTTTTGAACATGAAAAAAACTTCAAAATCTTTTGAGGGAGAAAATTATGGAAATTAGGTGGAACTTGGCTAACATATCTAGTATTATCCCCTCTATTTGCATGCATAATATTCTATAAAGGATGGGGATAAACTGGTTAGTTATCCACAAAGAAGACTAAATCAAACTATTCTAGAAGTTTTCAAAAAATAAGTTGAAAAATTTCTTGAGGTAGGTGTCATTTATCTGATTCCATATTCCTTGTGAGTGAGTCTTATTTAGGTTGTTCTTAAGAAAATTGGTGTTAATGTTATTAGAAATTAGAGAGAGTAATTAGTTACAATGAGGGTGAAAAATAGTTGGTGTGTGTGTATTTATTATATGAAACTAAATGAATCCTCTCATAAGGACCATTTCTCCATCCTATTTATTGATCAATTGATTGAGAGACTTGTTGGGAAGACACTTTTTTTTGGAATTATTTTATAGATATTTTCAAGTTACAATAGCTTCTAAAGATCAGGAAAGAAAAAATTCACTTGTCCATTTAGTATATTTTCCTACCAAAGGATTCCATTTGGAATTTTAAATTACCTATCTACCTTACAAAGATGCATGGTGAGCATTTTTTAAGATTTCATTGAGACCTGGATGGAGGTATTTATGGATGATTTTATAGTGTGTGGATCTTAATTTGATGAATGTATCTTTAGTTTTGGAAAGGTGTTGAATCATTGTATTGATAAGAATCTAGTTTTGAACTTTAAAAAATTTCATTTCATAGTAGAGCATAGCATTGTCTTAGGGAATGTAGTTTCAACACATAGAATAAAGGTTTATCGATCTAAGTTAGATATCATTTAATCCTTTCCATATCCTTCATGTGTACATGGTGTTAAATCACTTCTAAGGAATTTAGGATTTTATCGACGCTTTGTCACAGATTTTAGTAAGATCGCTCAAACCTTATCTTGATTTCTTAAAAAAGATATTGAATTATTTTTTGATGATTCATGGAGGGTATCATTTGATTATCTAAAGAAGTATCTGACCACTCCACAGATAATACAGACCCTAGGGTGGGAGTTTACTTTTGATCATATGTGTGACGCATCCAACTTCATGGTTAGATCTATCTAATATTAGAGGTTGTAAGGGAGGTCCCATGTGATTTCTTATGCATCAATGACTTTGGATTAAGCCCAAAAAATAAAAAATGATAGAAAATGATTTTTTTCTATTTTATTTACTTAGGATAAAGTTTTTTCTTATTTATCAGGCTCTAAAGTAGTTTATTTTTCTTACCATGCAGCTATGAGGCACCTATAGAAGAAACAAGATGAAAAGAACATACTTATCTAATGGATGATCCTTCTTCAAGAATTAGATATTGAGATAAATTATAAGAAGGGGTTAGATAACTTGATGGAAGACCACATGAGTAGGATTACTCACACACTAGATACTAACACCTTAGACTAGGAACCACTTCGAGAAACTTTCCCTATGATCATCTCTATTTCATCTTAGGAACGCATCCTTGGTATCAAAATTTACCTATATACCTTGTTTCTAATAAAATTACTACAAATTTAAAGAAACATCAAGTCCAAAAATTAAAGAGTGAGTCTAGGTTTTTTGTGTGGGATGACCCCAATCTCTAGAGAATGTGTAGTGACCAAATCATTAGAAGATATGTTCCTGATCATGAGTTTGATCCTTTTATTAAAAAATTTCATACACTTTATTATGTTGGACATTTTAGACCAAAGATATCTAAAAAAGTCTTAGACTTTGGATTATATTGGATTACCTTGTTTCATGCTTCCCATGTGCTTTGTAATTCACGCTCCCATTTCCAACACACCGGAAACATTTCAAGGGGACACGAGATGCCCCAATAACCCATATTATTATATGAGATTTTTTATTTATATGGAATTTATTTTATGGGTCCTTTTCCAAGATCATTTGGATTCCAGTAAATTTTTTTCGTTGTTGATTATATGATAAAATGGGTGGAGTCCAAGGCCACCAAAACTGACGATTCTCATGTTGTAGTTTATTTTTTCAAGGTTCAAATTTTTTTACAGGTTTGGAGTACCAAAGGCCATAATAATTGACCAAGGGAAACACTTTTTCAATAGTAATTTGGATTCCCTCCTTCACAAGTATGGGGTGACTCGTTAAACTTCTACTCTATGACACTCCCAAATTATTGGTCAGACCAAGGATTCAAATCGAGATTTGAAACAAATTTTTTAAAAAACTTTGCATCTGAATAGGAAGGATTGGAGAAATTGCTTAGATGATATGATATGGGACTATAGGATATCAATCAAAACTAATATGCTTTTCCCCCTGCCATATTTTTTTGGGAAATCATGTCATCTTCCTATGGAGGTCAAGCATCATGCATATTAGGCTACAAAGAAATGCAACATGGATTTGGACCAAGATGGAATTCAAAGGAAGCTACAAATTCAATAGCTTGAGTAGATTTGATTATCATCATATGAGAACTCAAGGATCTACAAGGAAATATCAAAATCAACCCATGATATAATGATTCAAAAAATGGAGTTTCATGTAGGAGATAAAGTCATGATCTACTGTTCATGAATGAAGCTGATGCCCGGTAAGTTGTGTTCCATATGGTTATGTCCTTATGTTGTATCTAATTTATTTCCTTATTCTGTAGTGGAAATCACACAAGAGGACACAAGAAGGAGATTTATAGTTATTGAAAAATATTTGAAGCAATACATTGAGGGACTTCCTACTAATGTAGTTTATTTCACCACACTACATGACCCCATCATTACTTGATAATATCAGGAAATTCCTAACCCTTTCAATTTTATAAAATTTTTCCTATTTAAAATTCTAAATTTTATATACACATATTATCTCATGGGTTAACATTGAGGAAAATATAATATTTTAAGTGTGGGGTAGGGGAAAATATTTTGGGGTAGCTATTTAGGATTTTTATTTGTGGGTTTTATGTGTGTTTTCTGTTAAATTTTCAAAAAAAGGAAAGTAATAAAAATAAAAATAAACATATCATGTAACATGGTCATTTACATATGGAAAATATTAATAATTCATGTTTTTAAAATTCATTTGTATCATGATAATCATGAGTAATATTTCATCATCATGGGTTAATTTTTATAAAAATTTATATCATTGTTGATATGATTGGTTGTTTTATTATAAAACCTTTTATATTTTGACACCATTATTTGTAATATTTGTTCATGGTAAATTGTTTCATTGATTTATCCACACAAATTTTTATAAAACTTTGACTTGTGAATTTTATCCAACTCAATTGAAAGTATATCCAAGTTAGGTAAAAAAAATAACCTTATATCAATGGTTGATCCATATGTTTATTTCTCTTCCAATCAGTTTCATTACTGTAAAAAATTTACCTATGCATGTATACATGATATTTGATAGTTTTATTCCCTTAAAAAATCAAAGAAACCAAAAAAAATAATATATATATATATATATTTATTATCTTAATAAAGAGGGGAGTGATGAAATGTACAACATGTGGGGATATTTGGGTTAGGAGATTAAGGTTTGACTTTCTGGAATGATTAAGTGAGTGTGTATTGAAATTTGACTACAAAGGAATGTATAACATGTTCAATGAATTAAACCATGTAAGAGTAATTGTTTTACTTGACCATAATATACTAAATAAATGGAGGAGATATGACCTTGAAATGGTTGGAACACACACACATGGGTAATTAATGGAATGGTAAAACCATAACTTGTTTCGCTATGATTATTTTCATTAATCTCATTAGATCCTATATTGATACAATTTATGAGACAATGACTTTCAAATTTATTGACATTGAATCTTTATGGGATTCTTAATTTTCCTATATTTCCACTGTGTATTGAGGAATATTTACATGCATACCTTATCAAAACTTTTTTTGGAATACATGATATGAGGTTTTTTCCAGGATCTTAAAAGGGTATGTGTGGGGGAGTTTATAAAACACAATTTTATTGAATATTTTATGGATAATAAATGTAATAATTTCCTCACATTGTGTTAAATATGTTTATTTATAAAATATTTTGGATTCGATCATTCATTTTAAAATTTGATGAAAATTTCAGTTTTTTTCTTTAAATTTAATTTTATTATTTTGGCTATAAATATTTTTATGTGTATTATTTGAACTTAATTTTTTTTAAAAGTGTTACTCACTCAATGGGATATAACTTTAATTCAGGAAATCTGATCTAGATCGTGCATTTAATTGGATTAAATGAGCTATAAAATCCAAGATGGATGGGAATCACCATATTGGAAACCACTTCAGTATTTGGGAAATAACAGCTTCATATTTTCTTATATTTGTCCCAAATTTGGAAAAAATCTATAAGACCTAGTTTCAAACAAGTCATCCTTTTGTAAGTATAGTTGTTTCATGCATTATTGATGTCATAAATGCGAATCAACTTGGATTAAAATATTTGGATGAATATTCTCATTCACACTTGAAAATGATTATAAACCAAGTCTCCCATCCATGCTATAAATATGTATTTTTCTCCTTCTTAGTGTCTTGGACTTTCCTTATAGTATTTTGAGTAAAGTAGAAGTGGTGAATTTATATTTTAGTTCACTGTTTGAGAAGGGAAGATATCAAGCTAAGATCTCCTCCAAAATGCTCTTATTTTCCTATTATTTGTGGTAATGTTGTTGTTTTTTTCAATAGAAACATTATTTATATCCAATTTCTTATGTTACTTTAATTTTTATTCTTATATATTTTATCTCTTTGGTCTATAATTTAGGAGTATAAATAATATAGGGTTATACCCTTTCTAAATCTTTGCACATGAAAAACATTTCTACAATGAATAAACCAACCATGGAATATTTATTTATTTTGAATCAATGAGACAATTTAATTCACATAATATGATCTATGAATTGAGTTTTAAATTTAAAAGAAACTAATCAAGAAATTGAACAATTAACACGAGACATGCGATGTCGAGAATTGTGTAAATTGTGAGAGAGCAATCTTATTCGATAAAATAAAACAACACGGGATCAAATTTTAGAGTTCAAATACAATCCCATAAATAAATTCATCCTCATTTCTATAATTTATATATTCCTTAATTTATCACTCACCATAATCTATCCTTAGAACAAAAATCATAGTAGGGTGTTACAATTTCATGTTTCGAAGCTAGCCTACGATTAAATTAATTTCATCTTTATGGTAAAGTTAATTCACATAGGTTTTGGGTGTTAAAAAATTATGGGATCATAATTAAGGAGATAATAACTCAAATTATAATTATAAATAATTAAATTAATATATAGAGTTTTATAGATTATGAATTCTAAAAATATTTTTCTAAAAAAAATCATCCTATTGCATTTTCTCAATCTCATTTCAAAAAATATATATATATATATATGATCTTCCAGCATAATTCTATTTGTTTTGTAAATGTGAAAAAATACCCTCCCATCCTTTTAAGTAGTTTATTTATTTTATTTTATTTAATTTTTAAAACACATTTAATATCTTGTTTTAATTACTTTCTCCTTTGAGATATAACCTTGTTCAGCCACTCCGCTACACCTAAAAAACCCAAAACCACACAAAATTTGAGAGCACCCAAGACAGATCCTTTTAATGAATTATTTAATAAAAAAAATAATTTATTAGATTATAAATTTATTGTCCCCAAAATACTCTATCTAAAAAGTTGTAGTAATGTGGTAGTACGGGGTCAAACCCAAAAGGACAACCGGTAGACAATCATCCTAACGATTCAAACCCTATAGAAGGATTCCTCACATTTAATCTTCGAGTTTGGTTTTTTCTAAAACTAGGTATTTTTTATTTAAATCAGATAAAAAGTAATGGATCAATATTAATTTCAGATAATTGGGGAAAATATGCTTCTAAATTTAACTTGTGATAGTCTTTTTGATTAGGATAGAAAGCGGTCACCAATTGGTTTTGGTCAAACCAATTGGATCTACTTAAGATGAAACTATCCCTTGGTCCAGGTATAGCTAACAACCTACATTCATTATGCTTAGCTTCTATGAAGATATCATCACAGGATAATAGTCATAGTATTCTCAACTCCAATTAGGTTAGGTTTATTCACCTCCACCTCCCATGGTCAGGGATGCACAAGAAAATGTCATGAAAAGTTATTTTTAAACTAATTTCTATCCAAAGGGTTACAAAGTTTCTATTAATGGATTAATTAGGCTTAGAAATACCCATATTATTGACCCATAACCCTAAGAAGATTATTTTCACATGATGTGTTAGCAAACCAAAAAGTAACGTAGAATATTCTTAAAATAATCAGAAATAAATTCAGAAATAGGAAATCCACAATTATAATAATAAAGAATAAAGATACATAATTAATATCCATGTAAATCCAATAAAACCCATACTCCAAATGAATAAACATTTAAGGAATAAAAATTTTTGATGAAGAATGAAAAATGGTACTGAAAGTGGGCATTGAAATGGAAATAGAATCACAATGATCAAAGAATGAGTGTATAATGGCTACCGACTCGAAAGGTTTTGATAAAACAACTAAATTATTGAAATAAAACTCTGTTTGGACAAGAAATAGATGAAAAAGAAGAATAAAATGAAAACAAATGTAGGACTCTAAACCTATCTGTCCACAGTAACGTCGCAAAAATATATATAGGCCAAAAGATAAACAACGTGTAACGAATTCAAATCATGTATTTCCTTTAAGTGGATTTTTGTCTCTAATTTTACACAATGTGAAATTTGTACACATCGTGTACTTCAAATCCATAATCTCCTTTGAGGATATTAAATCTTGTGGATTTCTCAAGTTGTATCTTTGACTAGATGGGGTCTTCGAATTTCTGCATGTCATGTATATTCTACATGTCATGTATGTGATGCACATCCTATACTTTCTTCACATGGTGTAATTTTATTATGATTTGGACTTTCACAATTACATAATGTGTAATGTAGTTACATATCATGTAATATCATCATGCCTTATAAATTCTTACAACTTAGTCTTTGTTCCACAAGATACTTTGAATGAGTAATACATGTCGTGTAATCTTTTTACAATCTCTAAAACATATTTTCTCCAAATTTTTATCTTTTCATTCTTTGAGTCCAAAATTCTTAATTCATCTAAAAAACTAGGACCAAGTGAATTATTGAAAAAAAACATGAATAAAAATTAGAATAATTTATAAAATATATATATATATATATAAACTCATCTTATCAAATTTCCCAACACTTGAACAATTACTTATTCTCAAGAAAAAATAAAATCAATGGGGATTCCAAATGAAAAAAAAAATTAAAACAAGAAACACACATTGAAACCAAGAAAATAAAAATAAGTGTAATTGAAAAAGGTGATTCCACAAAAATAAATCCAATAGATAAAATCATGCATGCCTCAGAGTTCAATTATTTATTTAGATTCTTTCTTCCTTTAATAAAAAATTCATAATTTTTCCTTAAATTTTATACCCATTTTTCAATTTACCTCACAAAAAAAATTCTATCATCACTAAATGTAAAATAAAACTAGGGTTATTATAATAACCTAAATACATTCCCTAACCATAGGCTTTCATTGGTTCTATCATCTCCTCATTGTAAATAAAATTAAAAAATCAGTGATGATGGATTCAAAAATAAAGTTCAAAATATTCTGAGGCTAAGTTTAGGTGGGGAAGTTATAAAAATAAAGCTCAAAGATGATATTAAGCTCTAAAGTAGAATAATTGATAATTTTTAATAGTTTAATAATGTAACTCCTCCTCGGTAAAATGTGTCCATGCTCCAAAAACTAAAAATGAGTCCAAGAATGTATCAAGATACTATCAAGAATGTACCATGTTCCTTTATTTTTATTTTTATTTATTTTTCAAAAATTATGCCTAGGCCAGGTCTCGCATCCATCACCTAACCAAATATAATCCATCATATGATTCATTGGTCTAGTAATTGTGATTTTTTACCTTCCAAATACAAAACCCAATATCTTTTTCTTTTTATTTCTTTTTTTGTATTTTTTATTTTTTTCAAAGGAATAGGGTAAGCATAGAAAATTAAAAAATTAATCATGGACTACAACATATAAATATGGTGAAATTGTAACTATACATCACCTCAATACTAACATCTCGTGTCCATTAGTAGAAAAAATTCCACCACACTTTTTGAAAGGAAAATCATGCATCATACCAAGAGAATGGTGGGAAGGGATAAAAGGATTGAAATGGATCAATTCTAACAAGGTTATTCATGGATAAAAGGGGATAAATAAGGAATGATGACCATTTTTTTCATTAAAATGTGGCTAAAAAAGATATCCTCAATAATTTTAAAAATGTTTTTTTCAATCACAACCTCAATAAGACCTTAATTTATGTTCATATAGGTTTTCATATACCAAGTATCTCTTAAGAAATATGATCAGAAAAGAATATGATTGTGCAAGTCTAGAATACTCTTAGGAGTAGGTGTATAAAAAAATAACTTTCAATCAGTTAGGGAAGATTATCTAGTAATAATTCAATCAAAAGAAATTGCAAGAGTATAAAATTATAATTAAATTACTCAACTCATCAATCATGCAAATAAAATTAATAGGAATCAAACAGGGATTTCAATAGTATTTAACCAAACTTTTTATTTTATTTAAATGGGTATAATGATTTTTCATGTTTAAAGCATGATCTCAATGAAAAATGTCTCCCATACTAGTGAAAATAAGCAATAATCTAAGTGTATTGACAATAATGCTCAATAAATACTCCCACACACTTAAAATAATATGATGTCCACACTTTTCAGAAATCATCGTGGGAGATGAATTAATATAATCATATATAGAGTTGAAATAGAAATTTAGATTTTAAATTGAGAAAATAAAGAGATCCCTATATTGAATTTCATGCCATGGGAAAACTTGTTGTATGTCAAATGGAAAATGGGATACCTAAAAAATTGTTAGAAACAAAATACATGTATAGATAAACCCTAATACCATAGATATTAACCAAATTGTACGAAGATAAATAAGCATATTCACACAGTTTACAATAAGGGAAAAAGCATAGATAAATGGAAGAAGATGATTACAGTGAAGTTTGGGATGACTTGTGAACTAAAATTCTAGTAAGGGATAAAATAGTTCCTAATAACTCAATGAAAATAGAGAAAAAAACTATTGACTACCTCCCATAAAGAACTAACAATGTCATTTTCATCCAGACAGATTGAAAAATGAATCATCCAGTGTCTTCAATATTATCAAAGTTCCCCTTCCTCCTATAGAAACTGTTGGAAGTTTCATTGATCTCATTGGGATGCTTGGTGGGATTAACCACCTCAGCAAGGTACCACCCATGAATCTTATGACAACCTTAATATTTATTTCATATTTAAACATGATTTATTACATAAGATTGAACTTAATACAACTCAAAATATTGATATTTCTACTGTATTTGGGAAATTAGGTACATTACATAACAAATTGAAACATGAAAAACAAAATCTTTATTAAAAACTTCTTTGACATGAGAAAAAAATTCCTTCCTACTTAACACTGCACGGGATAACTTGAGAAAATTCATAAGAAAGGGGTGAGCTATAAATAACTGTAAGGGGATAAACATGGAATAATATGAGGATAATAATACATGTTTGAAAAGTTATATCAATGAGTTGTGAAGGTACATACATAATAATTCATGATATATCATGCTAATCATAACATGGAAAATGTGGCAAAAACATAAAACACTACATCATAAATAGAACAAGGAAAAATCCCCCAAGACCCCATGGTGGAAATGTCCCATAAAGGAATTAGGTAAATCCACTATCCCAACATGACGTATCATGATATTAACCATTACCTAATTCATTGGATAGCTGTCAGGGTGTACCCTTTATAATCATTTTATTCTCATACTTAAGTGTGTATCATAGATCATATAACATGGATTCATTCAACATCATAATTTATTCTACAATTGAATAATGTGTAATAAAAACATATAATTAAAAAATCAATAATTACCTGTTCATAAATGTGAATACCCTTGATAGAGAAATGGGTATGGTATTCACTACATGATGATTTTGGCATGAAAATTTGTGGTACAATTTCGGCAGCATGACGGCATCATATAGAAATTCATAAAATGGGTTGATGACATTGAAAGGGGTTTATTATAATTTTAAAAATGAAATTAATTGTAAGAGTAAAATTTAAATACATTCCCAAACATAAGTAATTGTAAATAGAAGTCATAACATAATAAAAAATCTTGAAGAAAGAGGACAAATCAAAAGAACCCTTACAAAATTTTGGCATGGTAACGGGTGTACATAAAGGTTCTTAGGATGGTTAAATCAGAGTAAAATTGGATCCCATCACTTAAAAATAAAATTTAAAGTAATTGGGATAGGTAATAATTCATCCCAACTTAATAAAATTGAAATCAAAAGGGAATATCATAAATGAAGTGCTTGATAAAAAAGAGGAGAAAGAGAATCCCTTACGAAATTTCAGTACAGTAATGGGTTTATATCAAGGATTATAGGGGGTATTAATTAGAGTGAAAGGAATCTCTCATCATTTATTCATAAAATGGAAATCAATGGGATCATGTAACATTATATAGAAACATATGAAAATGTAATTTAAGAAGCATAATATAAAAGAAGTTCTTCAATGGAAATGATGAGAGATAAACCCTTACTTGAATGTGTGAGTCCAAAGGCTTGGTAGAGGCCTCTTGAGAGCTTTGGGGGAAAATAGAATAACTATAGGTAGTATTGGGGAAAGTTTTTTAATACTATAAAGTGTTTTAGTAAAGAGAAATGGGATTTTGGGTGAGTTTATATAGAAAAGAAGGGGGGTTTCTTTATTATTTTGTTTTCCGACACTACATAATAAAATATTCAAAACCACAAACCATGCCATGTTTTTTTCCTATGGTGTTTGAAAAAGGGGATTGGATTAAATTATTTTATAATTCCAAGTTCCAAAGATAATAAAAAATTTCCTTACTTAAGTGGAGGTGAATCACACTTTTAAATAAATGATTTTAAAATCTTAAAATTTTTTATAACACTTGGAGGATTCAATAAGTATTTATAAAATAAATTAAATTAAATTAAAATCACATTATTTTAAAGGAAAAACATATATTTGGCCGATTATACCTTTTATAGTATTCATTACATTACTAATGGGCTATTATGATGTCATAAAACACACCGTATATTTATATTGTATTTAATTTTTACCCAAAAATATTTTACTGTGTTAAAAATTTATGAACAAATCACCATTGGATAATTTAGACATCCTGATTCCAAAAAATATATCCATTTAATCCAAATAATTTTCTAAATATATGAATTTTCACTTTTAAAATAAAAACTTATATTTATTGAAAATGACGTGTTTTTGTCAATAACAGTTTTCAAACCCTAATAAAAACTACATTTGACTTCAGAAAAATTATATGATAATTTATATTTAAAATTTTAATTTAATAATATTATTAAAATATTATTTAATTAAAAAATCCATTAATTCATAGAAATATATTTCTTAATTGAATTTGAATATTAACCAAAAATACTATTTGTTTTTTAAAAAATCATTAAAAAGTAACAATAATAGGAAGAAAGTATATTCAATATTATATAAAAAAATAATGTACATATTCCAATGATAGGGTCTTGATATATATCCATTTACTACACCAACATACGCCCTAAGTGTAAAGTGTGTCATGGTGGTGATTTTATAGGGTAGTCTGGTGAACATGGTTTGGGATATGATTCATATGAGCTTGAAATTCACCCATAAACAATTTCACTCACGCTTAAGTTGTTGGATCTCAACTTGGTCTTGGTCTATGGAAAAATCCAGAAATGATATCTCCCTCAGAAGCTCTGATAGATGGGATTCACAGGGTATGATCCTACTAGTTAAGGCCATCACTTCCGTTGTCTTTGCCAAAAGGATTTATTCAAACCCTATATTTATACTAGTCATGTGATCACTGTTCAATGGATATATTATCAATGGTAAAGATACTTAACGGTCATTTTTTTTAAAAGGTTGGGGCCAAAGCCTCATTTTTTATTAATAAATCAAAGCAAAGACCTCTTTTAACTAGGTAGAGGGAGACCCATTACATAGCCCGAAGGCCCAGTGGGGTTATAGCCCATTACATAGCCCATAGGCCCAAATTTTTTGCCAAATTCCTATTCTGTGAATAGTAGCCCAACTTCTATAGTACCCGCTACAGTACCGCCGCTGCTACAGTGCCCTTCCACCGCTACAGTTCCCTATCGCCGCTATAGTCCCGCCGATCAATAGTATCGCCGCTGCAACAGTACCCGCTACAGTAACCTGCGCCCAATGGGTTTTGAACCCCCATTTTTCATGTAGTATTATGGGGTGCTTACCACTAATCCAAAACCCAACTACTACTTAACGGTCATTTAAATCCAATTGGATATAATAAAACAAAATAATTTTATTTTTTTATATATTCACAATACATTAAATTAAATCAAAATGGGGAATTTTATTCATAAAACTTTTGGTCGTTAAAACATTCCCCTTTATAAATTTCACCATAAAACTTTCCTTTTACAAAACTAAAATAGATGAGGGTAACTCTGATTCATCACTTCCTATGGTTCCCACATTGCTTCTTCGAACTTTTGGTTTCTCCACAATACTTTGACAAGGGGAATTATCTTATTTCATAGAAAATTTTCTCTATGATCTAATATCTACATTGGATACTCTTCCTAGAAATTTAATTATCAAATGGTATTACCTTTGGAATGAGTACATGTGATGGTTCTAGTATTTATGTTCTTTATAGGTATACAAGGAATACATCATGTACTTGAGAGAGGTTTAGTGGGAGTTCTAGTCAATAGGACAATGCTTTGATGCGATTAATGATCTCAAAAGGGCCAACATTCCTTGAACTAAGATTTCCCTTCTTACCAAACCTCGTAACTCACTTCCATGTAGATATGTGTAGGAATACCATATATCCAACATCAAACTCTAGGTCTCATCAATGATTGTCAATATAGATCTTTTTTAGACTCTGAGCAGCTTTGATGTGTTTTTGGATGATCTTAACCTTCTCCACCATTTCTTCAACCATTTATAGACCTAGAAGTTTTAGTTCCCCAAATTCATCCCAACATGTTTTTGTTATTCACCTCTTCCCATAAAGGGATTCATAGGGATCCATTTGGATGCTCCAGTGAAAACTATTATTGTAAGAGAACTCCACCAAAGGAAGATGTTGGTCCCATATTCCTTTGAATTCCATTGATCAAGCTCTCAATATGTCCTCAAGTGTGTGGATAGTCCACTAAAATTGGCCATCAGTTTGAGGGTGATAATCTATACTGAAGTTCAGCTCAGTGTTTAGAGCATACTAGAGACTTTTCTAAAATTTAGAGGTGAATTTTAGATCTCAATCGGACACAGTCGATAGTGGTTCTCCATACAGCCTTACCAATTATCTGATTTATATATATGTTGGTTGATCTAATGAGAAATCCTATTTAATAATAATGAAGTGCACTATCTTTGTAAGATGATCCAAAATAACCCAGATAGCATTCTTTTACTAGGATGTCTTTGGAAGTATGGTGACAGAGTCCATGGTGATGATTTTCCATTTCTATGTTTGTCTAGATAATGGTTGCATCATCCCCTTAGACTCCTTCCTTTAATCCTTCACTTGATGAAATACCATTTACATTGATGTATATATTCTGTGATCTCCTTCTTCATTTTATCCCACCAATAGTGCTCGTGGAGATCTTGATATATCTTTGTGTTTCTTGGGTGAATGGATAAAGTTTAACTATGTGGATCATCCAAAAGTTTTTTATTTAACTAGGGATTTGATGGAAAACATATTCTTGATCCAAATATCACAATTCCTTCTTTATTAACATTGAACTCCAAATATTTCCATTTTTTGATAGTTTCCACTTTCTTTTGAATTCCTACATCATCTTTTTTAACATCCTTTAACCTTTCCAAAAGAGGCATTCGATCAATCATTTATGAAAGTATTGATGATGTTTCTTTCTTTCTAATTCCCATTTCTATCTTCTTTAAATATAATAAGATCATATCCATCTCAATTCTCATCAATGATATAATTTTTGTGTCCTTTCTACTTAGAGCATCTTCCACCTTGTTCGCTTTCCCATGTTGGTAGTAGATTGAGTAGTCGTAATCCTTGATGAGCTATAACCATCTTTGTTGGAACATATTTAGATCTTTCTATGTGAATATATATTTGAGACTTTTGTGATCTGTATATATTTCACACTTCTCCCCAAATAGATAATAATTCCATATTTTCAACACAAAGATCATAGCTACCAACTCCAGATCATGTGTTGGATAGATTTTATCATGAATTTTCAAATGCCTTGAGGCATAGGAAATGAATTTTTCATTTTTCATCAATACACATCCCAATACCTTCTTTAAACCATAACTAAAATTTAAGAAAATCTCCCCACTTATGGGTAGTGTGATTATAGGGTAAATGATAAGCCTCCTTTTTAACTCCATGAATATTTATTCACATTATTCATTAAATAAAATTTGACACCCTTCTAAGTTATATTGGTAAGAGGGTTTTATAATCATGAGATATTTCTCATAAATAGTTGATAATATCTAGATAACCCAAGGAAACTGTAGATATCTATTATGAATATTGGAACTAGTCATCCCTCAATTACTTTTTTCTTGGAAGGATCCATAGATATCCCATTTCTTGTGATGATATTCCCAAAGAATGAGACCTCTTCCAACCAAAACTCACACATGATGTACTTTTCATAGAGCTTCACCTTTCTCAAGGTCTTTAGCACAGTGCTTAGATGGTCCTCATGCTTCTCCTTGGTTTTAGAGTATATTAGAATAAAATCTATAAATACTACCAAAAATAAGTCTAGGTACTCTATAAATAATCTATTCATCGAGTCTATGAAGATTTTTGGGGAATTATTGAGTCTGAATGGAATCACTATGAACTCATAATGCTTATACCTTATAAAAAAATAATTCTAGAAGATATCCTCCTTCTTCACCCTTACTTGGTAATATCCCGACCGCTGATTCACTTTGGAGAAGTATTGTGCTCCATATAGTTGATCAAATAATTCATCAATTTGTATCAAAGGATATTTTTTCTATATCATGATTTTTTTGAGTGCACAAAAATCAATGAAAAGTCACATTAACCCTTCCTTATTCTTGATTAAGAGGACTAGTGCACCGCATGGTGAAACCAAGTGCACAGTAAGGACCATTGTTGTGTACCAGGTTACCCCAATTCAGGCCCCAAAACACCTTATTGGAGTTATTACTCCTAGGTACATCTATGTCAGAACCATGTCCCCCTATAGTATCCAGAGAGGGATGTATTTTTTTAATAAACCACTCACTCTATACTCACCAAAATTTAGAGATGTTTTCTTACACTTAGTCTTATCCCTGAGGGTTTTCACTAGGGTTTTCTAATCATAATCCCGAAAATAACTAAACAAATCCGCTAATGCCAACTATAACTACCCTGCTCTTTACTTCATATTTAAACATGATTTATTACATAATATTTCACTTAACACAACTAAAAATATTGGTAGGTATAGTGTCTTTGGGAAATTAGGTACATTAAAAAACAACTTAAAACATGAAAAAACAATATCTTTATTGAAAACTTCATTGACATGACCAAAAAATTCCTTCATAATTAACACTACATGGGATAACCTGAGGACATACATAAGAAAGGGGTAAGCTATAAAGCCCAGAAAATATATAAACATGGCATAAATTAAAGATAATAATAAAAGTTAGACAATGAATAAAGTAACATGAATAATATTTCATGATATATCATGATAATCATAACATGGAAAATGTTGCAACAACTTAAAACACTGCATCATAAATAGATCAAGGCTAATTCCGCCAGGACCCCATGGTGAAAAAATTCACTAACAGGAATCAGGTAAATACCATATCCCAATATGATGTATCATGATACTAACCATTACCAAATGCATTGTAGTGCTATCAAGGTGCATCCTTTGTAATCATTTCATTATCATGCTTAAGTGTGCCACATAGATCATATTACATGGATTCACTCAACATCATAATTTATTACATGATCAAGGAATGTGAAATAAATACATGTAAGTCCCCAATAAATAATTATATTTTCATAGAGTTTAATACCCTTGATAAATAAATGGGTATGGTATTCACTACATGATTATTTTGGCATGGAAAATCATGGTGAAATTTTGGCTGCATAACGACATCATATAGAAATTCATAAAATGGTTTGATGAGACATAAAGGGGTATATAATAGTTTATACTTGAAATGGAAATTAATATTAACATTTAAGTACATTCCCCAACATAATTAATTGTAAATAGAAGGATTAACATTATAAATAATCTTGAATAAATAGAAGAAAGAAAAAGAACTCGTACAAAATTTGGGCGTAGTAACGGGTGTACGTAAAGGTTATTAGGAGAGTTAAATGTGAGTGAAAGGGGATCCCGTAATTTAAAAATAAAATGTAAATTAATTTGGATAGGTAATAATTTATCCCAACTTAGTAAAATGTAAATTCAAATGGAATATCATAAATAAATCTCTTGATAAAAATAGGAGAGAGAGAATCCCTTAAAGAATTTTGGCATAATAACATGTGTACATAAAATATTATAGGGGGGATTAATGAGAGTGAAAGGAATATATCATAATTTAGACATAAAATTTATAGTAAGGGGATAATGTAACTACATATCCCAATATATGAAAATGTAATTTAAGAAGAATAATATAAAAGAAGTGCATGGATGGAAATGAGAAGAGATAAATCCCTTACTTGAATGTGTGACTATAAAGGCTTGGGAGAGGACTATTGAGAGCTTGTGGGTGCATTAGAAGGACTCTAGAGAGTGTGGGAAGAGTTTTTTCATACTCCAAAGATTTTTAGTTAATAGAAATGGGATTTTGGGAGGGTTTATATAGTAATTGAGGGGGATTTCTTTATTATTTTGGTTTTCGACACTAAATAATAAAATATTCAAAACCACAAACCACCTCATGGTTTTTGCCCATGGTTTCTGGACAAGGGTATTGAATTATATTATTTTATAAGTATAAGGGCTGATGATAATAAAATATTTCTCTTTCTTATATCGAGTTGAATCACACTTACAAATAAATTATTTTAAAATCATAAAATATTTTATAAGAATTGGAGGATTCACTAAGGATTTATAAGATAAATCAAATAAACTTAAAATCAAATTATTTTAAATTAAAAATATATATATTTGTAAGTTTATAACTTTTACAGTATTTATTACATCACAAATGGGATATTATGATGTCATAAACCACACTGTATATTTATACGGTATTTAATTTTTACCCAAAAAATTTACAATCTCAGAAAATTATGAAAAATTCACCATTGGAAAATTATGAAATCCTAATTCAAAAAATTATATCCATTTTATCCAAAATATATTCTAAATATGTGAGTTTTTACTTTTAAAATAAAAACTGATATTTATTGAAAATGACAGGGTTTTGTCAATAATATATTTTAAACCCTAATAAAAATTACATTTAACTTCATAAAAATTATATGATTTTTTATATTTAAAAAAAGTAGTTTAATAATAATATTAAAATATTATTTATTTTAGAAATCAATTAATTAATCAAAATATATTTCTTAATTGAATTTGAATGTTAACCAAAAATTATATTGGTGCTTTAAAAAAACATTTATAGAGTAACAATAATAGGAAGAAAATATATTAAATATTATATAAAAAATAATTTACCTATTCATAATTATAGAATCTTGATACATGTCCCTTTATTACACTATAATATTTCCTAATATTAGGTTGAGAGATAGTGGGGGTTTCATGGGGCTTTCGGTGAACATGGTTTGGGTTATGATTTCGATGAGCTTGAACTTGTCTCATAAACAGTTTCACTGATGATTAAGTTATTGGTTCTCAACATGGTATTAGTCTTGGGAAAATCTTGGAAATGTTATCCCATTCATAATCTATGATAGATGTGATTCATAGGGTATGATCCTATAGGTTGAGTTCATCACTTCCTTTATTTGTTCCAAAAGGATTTATTAAAACCCTATATTTATACTAATCATGTGATCATTGTTCAACGACTATATTATCAATGGTAAAGATACTTAATGGTCATTTGAATCCAATTGGATATAATAAAACAAAATAATTGAATGTGTTTTCCATATCCATAATACATTTAATTAAATTAAAGGGGTAATTTTATTTATAAAATTTTAGGTCATTACAAATCTCATGTGGTATAAATAGTTATCATTCTCTTCGTGGAGGAGACCCCTAATGAGTAAAGATATCAATATTGAGTTCCTCAACCTATCTCTATAGGTTTGAGACATGCTGATATATCTTGATTGGAATTCCATAATATGGCCTTACATGATCTTCAATGACCATTGAAGAAGCGGAATAGATAGACATGTCTAGATTAATGTAGCAGTAAAATGAAAATAACCCATCAAATAGTGTAGTCAAAATGGTATCTCATACATAAATATGAAAAGTGATACTTCTGTAAATACACAGAAATAAAAAAATAGACCCTGGAAAGAGTATATCAAGAGAGGGGACCAGGACAAAACTAGACAGTAAACTAAATTTCACTGATATCTACATCAGGATGCCCCTCCAGAATACTATGTGTCTATCGCTATCCCTCCGTCCTCATATAATCTATAGAGGATGGGGTCAGTAAATCGACCATTGTGGTGGGTTACATGGTGCTTACAATAAGATCAGTCGAGGATGGAGGGGTAGAGGTTTTGATTTGTCTTGAGGCTAGGTTTCTAGCAGCTAAATTGATTAGAGTCACCTCAGATAGAGATAGAATAGTAGTTTCTTTACCCCGTCTGGATTGCTCTGATGGGCACTCTAGCCAAGTGGCTACTTTGGTCAGCTTGGGAGGAAGGTTGGACGGGATGGGATGTGGTGTCCCTATGGATAAATAATCTGTAGGATCAGGTGAGTGTGGATGGGAAGATTAAGAAGGTGATGGTGGAGAAGTAGGTGTGGTGAAATGAGGTGGGTCAGTGAATGAAATGTGAAGACGATGAAAAAAATTCAATGGTTCTCTAGGATATCATATAAAAGTGGGAAGAGATATATGGTAATGGGTGGTGTTAGGCATATATAATAGGGGGTATGGGTAGTGGTGGAAAAAATAAAGGAGAGACTATAGTTTTAGTAGGGACAGAGTTAGTGGTAGGGGTGGTAGTGGTGGTGGAAGTTGTAGTTGTGGTCGATTTGGGGACATGGGAAGGTGAGGTTGGGTCAGTTGCATCTAGTCTGATGCCTCATCATCATCCTCAAAATATTTTATTTACCATTAGTATATTCTCTCTCTCTTCTTCAGTAGCACCATATTGTGGAGAAAAAGGAGGCTCATATTCTCCATATGGTCGAGGGAGGTATGAGGTCGAGCTGCATTAAAGGCACCGATATGCCTGGTCAGATGGGTAATGAAGGAACCTCCCATCAATGTACATCATGTCTACCTCACCTGGGTCAGGAAGAATATGAAAAACTACCTATCCATGTTGACGGTTAGGCTACCCATGCCTAAGGAAAGAATAATCAACTTGATCTGGCTCACACTACCATGAGAATCAACCTAATCCAGCCAGGTGTGAGCAAAATCCCAACAAATAATCTCAAGGGAAGTACTAAGAAGATAGGTTCTCTTTATTTCGGTTGTTTTTCTTTTCTCCTTAGGGTTTGTAGACAATCCCCTTTACCCCCTATTCTCATCGCGACATAGCCCCCACTCCCTCAGGTTTTGTCACGCGCAGCTTTTCCCCTTCCCCCAATCCATCACGCCGCTTGATACTACCTCTTGGCCCCATCGCATCGCATCCCATCTCTTCCTTGAACACACCCCCTAGTCCGTTGTGCCCTTATCTTCCCATCCAGTTGCTCACCCACTCTGTCTGATGGCCTGCGCGCGCAACCCCCACGTCCGGCCAGCCGGACCTTCTTCCCAGCGACTCTCCAAGTCGGCGCCGCCCTCACCTGCTCACCTCTGGCTAACTCGAAACTCCACTAGCACCTCCTCCATGTTCATCCTAGCACAACCCACATCCCTCCCCCTCACTAGTCAACGCATTTCTGACTATCGGACCTCCCGGCTGAGCTCAAGTAGTGTCGCCTCTTCCTCTCCCTTCGGGTAGGCTTCTCCCTATTTGGTTTGGGGTTTCGCCTCTTCTTGTTTTTGGTATTTTAGGTTCCAACGAGTATGTGGTCCGATTTAGGGTTAAATTTTGATTTGTTTTGGTTCTAATTACTAATTTAGGGTCCAATTTGGATTCCTCGTGGTGCGTATTAGGTGCGATTGGAGGTTCGTACAAGTTCTGGGAGTTCCGCCTTCCGAGGTAGGTGGTTCCACATTTAAACGTTATTTAATGAATTAATTTTATTACTTAGTTAATTTTTAATCTTCTTTGATTAATTTTATTGGGTTCGGATTTGGTTTTCTTGAAGTTTTTTATGTGTTTGATTGGTTTGGAAGCATGTTCATGTGGTGAGGGTGCGTTGTCTGGTAGAAAACTTGTATTTAGTCAATTGTTAGTGTTAGATAATATGTGCAGTTAGTTTTTCATTTGTGAAAGTCGTGTTAGTCATGTTTTCGACATGGTGTTTCAAGTGTTTGGTTATCTGTGAAGGTGTTGTGTGAGTTGAGTAGGTTTTCGCTGTGAAAATCCACGTTGAACTGTATACTGGTGTTTCTTAATGTCTGTGGTTGTTTTGTGAAAATGTGCAAAGTGCGTAGTTTATGTTCTGGTGTAGTGTTCATATGAATTTTTCCAAAAAGAGGTTTTGAGTGGACTTTTGGTGATTAAAGTCATGGGTCATATTCTAAAATTTCTTAATAAAATTTTTAGTGTTTTGTTTAATCGGTAAAAGGGTCTTTTAACAGTGCGGTTGGGTTATTAATCGATGTGAGTGGTACAGTTTGTGTTCTTCATGTGGCGTTGTGTGTGTTTGGTCATAAAGGAGGGATGATTTAGTTTTGTGTGTTAATTTGTGTTATGTTTCTTTTTAAATAATTTGTTTACAAAGAAATTAATGTGATTTAATAAATAATTATTAACGACGAAGGAATTATATAATTGAGTTGGGTAAAGTCTTTTGGTGTATGTAATTTTTCAAATGGATTTCTCTATGTGTGAAATTGTGGAATTGGCTTTAAGTAAAAACCTATTTGTATTATTTTTCTGAGTTTGACATGAAATGTGAAATTGGAACATTTTGAGCACAAAAGGGGAATCCTGGGTACTAGGTGGGTGGACTACATCTAGTGTTCTAGTGATATGGAAGCGACTCTGGCTCGATTTCACTTAGCTGGATTGATGATTACAACACTAACTAAACTTTGGTTGATGATTGGAGACCACTAGGTTATGGATTTGTTTCCCTACTATTGGATCGTGCTTGAAAGCGTATATTTTTGTGATTCTTATACTATTGTTCATCGAGACACGATCTTCTAGGGTCTCATTATTTTGCTAGTACCTATAGGGCCTCTCCAACTTTTGGTGATCCTAGACTACTTTACACTCACCTTCGACATACGGTGTAACATTTGTGTTTTCTTGAAGGTTTTGTTTTTCTTAAAGGTAAGGGTGTTTTTTTAATTTAATTTAAGTTGTTATTTCTAGAAAATTATTTTTTTATAAAATTTTTTCATCAAAATCCATTAAAAATTTGGTGTCCTTTCATTTATTAAGCCTGCAAATGTATTTTTCATTTAATGTTTATACGTGGAACCTTTTTATTGGGTGGTATCCTATTAGGAATTTGGCTAAAACCCTACATACACCTTTGGGTGTATGTAGATCATGTTCCTTATGTAATCCAGGTTGAGGCATCGTGCTCAGCAATGGTGGTTAGGGTTGTGGATGGTCTTCTCATGCAAGTTGGTGTTTGTAGCTTGGGGTTGTCACGCCTCTCTTGTTTATTGGAGGTTTGAGTTAGAGTTTTAGTTTTTTTTTTTTGTTACTTTTTGGATGTTGGATCAAGTAGTAAATCTTTAAATTTGATTTTATTTTAAGGTCATGTTTGGTTGTCTGTTTTTAATTTTAGTTTATTCATCTTTTTAATTGTTTTTTTACTATTTTGGGTAAATCATTCTTATGTGTTAGTTTTGATACCCGAGCACTTTTTCTAGCCTATGGGGATTAGGAATGCCCTTCAGTCCATGTCGAGGACTGGGTCGGGTGCTGGGACGGGTGCTGGGTTGGATAGCGACCCATCCTGGTTCGTGAAAAAATATTATAAGAGGGGTTTTCTCTATTGGGTTGTGTTCTTTTGGGATAGAGTCACGGTAGACTGGAGTTAAGGTTTTCAGGACTCGACATCCTCGCTACAAGTAAGGTGCCTGGCCAGCACACCTCAGGATGGGACTCGAGTTACTAGGGTAATTTGAGGTCTTTTTGAGTCTTTAGTCCTTATGGTTAATCTCATTTAGGGGAAATGAAAAGATAGTAGGTTCAGTGGTCCTAGTGATCTCGTAGGGCCTGGAAAGATTTAGGGATTTGGGGACATTGTCCAAGAATACTCTCTGTGGTGGTGGTGTGATTGTCGTATAGCCTCCAACCATATGTCCTAGTCACCCACTGACACTAGTTCACTCTTGCATCTTTCTTCGTCTCTTTGTTTTGAATTTGTGGAAATCTGGTTTTTAAGTAAAAAAATGATTTGGTCTTGGAAAATGTTTGAAATGAATCTCTTTAAAAATTAAATGTTGTATGAGGTTTGAAAAGTGTGGGTTGAATGTTTTTGTTTTGGAAAAAAAAGGGAAAAAAAGAAGGGTTTGGTTTTGATCCTTGGCGCTCTCATGGGAAACCACATGCATGAGTGTATACGAAAATGAAAATGGTTAATAACACTAGAAGATGATCGTATGGATGGACATGAGGTGAGTGTTGGTTTGGAACAGGAACATACATGTTTTAGGCCCATGGGACACCATTGGTGTTTGCACAACCCACCAACTTTATTCTTTCTCAAAAAGTTTGGTTAATAAAAAAAATTGGTGTTTTAATAACCGATGATTGTGTGATGTGCCCTTGTGTTTTGGGAAGTTTTGGATGTGAGGATTTTCGAGCCAAGAATTATTTTTAACTGATTTGTGTCTTGAGTTTTAATTTTTATTTGTAAGTTTATGTGCAAGCATGTAGTTAATGAATTCTTTTGAAAAGTGAATTGGGAAGACCTTATAGTGGTCCCCCCTACACGTCTAGTGTTCGCTTGTGGTGTGTATTGGTCATTAGACCAGTTTGATGGGGTCCATTGTTTTCTTTCTTGACTAGTTCACGCCCCGCATAAAGCATTAACATGTGATTGAAGTGTGTCCATGGTCAATTCGTCATTGGACAAACCTCCAGATGATTAAAGTGAGGACTCTCCCTTTTTAGTGATAGTGTTAAGTTTGTCCCTTATCCTATTTGGTAAGTTGATCCTCTCACAGCGGGATGACAGATGCAAGAAGAGTTGAAGGAAGATTTGGTCTCTTTGAGTTGTCTTAGTCTTCGGGTATGATGTTTGACACCATTGCGTCTAAAGGTCCCCCCTGAAAATGGTGAAAGGAATTCCAATGGGGAAGGGTGAAGGTAGTTTGGAGTTATTAGTGCTAACCAATGTTTTGAAAGGCTTGTAGTTCCTTTATCAACTAAAAGGGCCAGGTTTGGTGACTTCTTGCAGTGTGAGTTCATTTTGAAGATCAAGGATGGATTTCGTAGGATCCTTTGGGAATCCCTATTTTCATAGGAGTGTGTCCTCTCGGGGAGTTCTAATTTTTCTGTTAAAAGGGGGTGTTTTTCATGCGTCTTTCCTTCTTATGTTTCATGGTTAAGGTAAAGATGTGATTCATGTGCATCATCTAAACCTCTATTCTCGTGGATGTTCCGTGAGGGAGTATTTTTATTTCATTGTTTGTTGTTTTTGTTGGTGTTGTCTCAGTTGCAGTGTGGTTGCGTGTGACACCAAAGGGAGAAGCTCTGTTCGGGAGTCTTCCATGCCTGACTGTGAGGCAGGAGATGCTTCAAATATCAGCACTCTAGCCATAGGACTCAGAGTGAAGCTAGTGTGTGTTCAGAAACAACAAGAGTGTAAGGGAACCCAACCTTATTTATGTCATCGGTATTGAAGGTGCAGGAGGTTTAAATTGTTCCATGTGGTTCTATCCCAAATGACCTGTTTGGGTGCCTGAGGTTTCTCATGGCTACGAGGTGGTGTGGTCACCTCATACATTAAATTACTGATGGATGTGTCCCACCAGATGTAATATCTTTTACATGTCCTTATGAGGTATGTTTGGGAAAATCAGTTTCAATTTTGATTAGTGCTCATCCAGGAATGTGGAGATGGTGGTTTGTCTTGGGTCATGTTTTTTATTCCCCAATAGTCGGTCCCCTCCCTCCCCACCCCTTGTAGAGGGGTGTTTGGTCACTGATATGAAATTTTGACGTTTTTTATATTTTGTTGGTTCCAATGGTGGGGAGTCTTTCCGGACCTCCCCGTGTTGGTTTTCCAATCTCGTCTTGGGCGTTGGTAAGTTTCTAATGGTGGGGAGCCCCTTCAGGTTTCCCCATGTTGACCTTTTGATTCTGTTACTAAAGATAGCAAGGTGGTGAGTGATAAGAGTGTTCCCTGTATGTGTTTGGTCTTGTTTGTTGGTTCCAATCAAATGGTGTGGTTTTCGTTTAGTAGTGCTTGAGGTATTATGGATTTCGAAGTTGGTTTCCATGGGTGCGAGGGCTCCTTTTCTTAAACAATCAACTGGAGGTGTTCTAGCTATTTGGGGCAGGAGACACATATCAGAAAGTCATTTTACGAGTTTCTTGAGGTGGTTATTTAAGTCACTTTATCTATGCACGGTGTGTTTGCATCTTTTTTCTTGATGTTGTGGGGATCCTCTTTGAACCTTAAGTGGGTGTTGTTTTCTACTTTGGGGTTCGGTCCTAGTTGTGGATTTCTGGGAATAGAAAGCTTTATGGTGGGGAGAATTTTCACACTCGAACATCGCGTTGCGTCATGTTTCTAATTTTTATTTTTTATCTTATAATTTTATCTGCTTCTAATTATTATTATTATTATTTTATATATATGTGAAATTTGGGCTGAGCCCGACTGGGGTTTTAATATTTTTCACTAATAAATGAGAATTTTGGCCTTGATAGCATTCAGTGTGCCACTGTCAAAGTCACGCGGCCTCACCTAGGTTACCGCGCAGCCTCACCCGGTTCCCCGCACTCTTGCCCAATGTTCAGCAAATTAAATGAAATGAATTAATACTGAATAAAATTAAATGAGTGATAAAAAAACGAATATTTTACTGATAATGAGAATATTATTTTTTGAGGATATTATTAATTATTATTGAGTATTATTATTTTTTATATTAGTTATGAAAATTAAGTTATTTTCTTTGTTATTATTACTCTTTTTTTAGTTAGTATTATTATTATGATTATTATTATGATTATTATTATTATCATTATCTATTTATTTATTTATTTATTTTTCTTCTTTTTATTTTGGTTGTTTTTCCTTTCTACTTAGGGTTTCCAGAACTTCCCCCCTTACCCCCTATTCTCGTCGCAACCGGTCCCCCTCTCCCCCTAGTTTTGTCGCATGCGGCTTTTCCCCATCCCTCAAGTTTTCGCTCCACCTGCTACTACCTCCTGGCCCCATCGCGTCGCACCCCGTCTCTTCCCCAGACACACCCTTGGTCCGCCGCGCCCTACTCTCCCCAGCTAGCCACTCACCCGCTCTGTCCGACGGCCCGCACGTGCCACCCCCACATCCGTCCATCCAAACCTCCTTCCCAGTGACTCTCCATGCCGGTGCCGCCCTCACCTGCTCGCCTCTAGCCAACCCACAACTCTATTGGTGCCTCCTCCTTGTTAATCCCAACAAAACCCAGAGCTCTCCACCTCATTGTCCGACCCATTTTCAGTGATTGGACCTCCTGACCAAGCTCATGTAGCACTTCTGCATCCTCTACCTTCAGTTAGGCTTCTCCCTCTTTGGTTTGGGGTTTGGCCTCTTCTTATTTTTTGGTATTTTAGGTTTCATCAAGTATGTGGTCCAATTTAGGGTTCAATTTTTATTTTATTTTTGTTCTAATTATTGATTTAGGGTCCAATTTGGATTCCTTGTGGTGCATATTAGGTGAGATTGGAGATTCTCACAAGTTTTGGGAGTTCCTCCTTCCAAGGTAGGTGGTTCTGCATTTAAACATTATTTAATGAATTAATATTCTTGCTTAGTTAATTTGTAATGTTCTTTGATTAATTATTTCAGGTGTGGATTTCGATTTCTTGAATTTTTCCATGTGTTAGATTAGTTTGGTATTATGTTCATGTGGTGTGGGTGCGTTATTTGGTTGAAAACTTGTATTTAGTCAATCGTTAGATTTTGATAATATGTGCAGTTAGTTTTTAATTTGTGAAAGTGGTGTTGGTCTTGTTTTCTACATGGCATTGCATGTTCTTGGTCATATATGAAGGTGTTATGTGAGTTGATTAGGTTTTCACTCTGAAAACCCACGTTGAACTGTCTACTAGTGTTTTATAAAGTCTTCATTTGTTTTTTAAAAATGTGCAAAGTGCATGGTTTATGTTCTGGTGTAGCGTTCATATGTGTTTTGTCAAAAAATAGGGTTTTAGTGGACTTTTGGAATTTAAAGTCATGTGTCATGTTCTAAAATTGCTTAATAAAATTTTTAGTGTTTTGTTTAATCAGGAAAAGGGTCTTTTAACTATGTGGTTGGGTTATTAATAGATGTGAGTGGTGTAGTTTGTGTTCTTGATATGGAATTGGGTTTCTTTGGTCATAAAGGAGGGCTGAGTTGGTTTTTCATGTTAAGTAATGTTATGTTTATTTTTAAATAATTTGTTTACAAATAAATTAATATGTTTTAGTAAATAATTATTAACAATGCAGGAATTGTTTAATTGAGTTGGGTAAAGTCTTTTGGTGTGCGTACTTTTTCAAATGGATTTCAGTGTGTGTGAAAGTGTGAGGTTGGGTTTAGGTAACACCCTGTTTGTTTTATTTGTCTGGTTTTGACATGAAATGTGAAATTGGAATATTTTTAGCACAAAAGGGGAAGCCTGGATACTAGGTGGGTGGACTAGATCTAGTGTGCTAGTGATACGGAAGTAGCTCCGGCCTGGTTTCACTTAGCTAGATTGATGATTACAACACTAACTAAACTTTGGTTGATGATTGGAGACCACTAGGTTATGGATGTGTTTCTCTATTAGGGGATCATGCATGAGATCATATATTGTTGTGATTCCTATACTATTTTTCACCAAGACATGATGTTCTGGGGTCCTATTCTTTTGCTAGTACCTATAGGGCCTCTCCCACTTTTGTGGCTCCTGGACTACTTTACACTCACCATCGACATACGGTGTAACATTTGAGTTTTCTTGAAAGTTTGGGTTTTCTTAAAGGTAAGGGTGTTTTTTTTAATTTAATTTAAGTTGTTTGTTTTTGGAAAATTGTTTTCTTTATTGAAATTATTTCTTTGAAGTCGTTCAAACTTTGGTGTCCTTTCATTTATTAATCCTGCAAATGTTTTTATCATTTAATGTTTATACGTGGAACCTTTTTATTGGGTGGTATCCTACTGGGCATTTGGATCACACCCTACATACACCTTTGGTTGTATGTAGGTCTTGTTCCTTGTGTAATCCAGGTTGAGGCATTGTGCTCAGTGATGGTGGTTCAGGTTGTGGATGGTCTTCTCATGAAGGTTGGTGTTTGTAGCTTATGGTTGTGGTGCCTCTCTTTTTTATTGGATGTTTGAGTTAGATTTTTAGTTTCTTTTTTTGTTGTTACATTTTGGATGTTGGATCAAGTTGTAAAACTATATATTTTATTTTATTTTAAGGTCCTGTTTGGTTTTTCGTTTTCAGTTTTAGTTTATTCATCTTGTCAGTTGTTTTGTGTTTACTGTTTTGGGTAAATCGTCCACATGTGTTAGTTTTGATACCAGGGCACTTGTGCCAGCCCGTGGGGATCGGTAATGCCCTTCATTCTATATCGTAGACCGGGTCAGGTGCTGGGTCAGATGGTGACACAGCCTGGTTCGTGTAAGATTATCTATTTCATCCTTGATGTCTTGGTATGGGTGCGAGCCTTCATACATCTCACAGGACTGGATTTCCATTACAAGAGCAGGAGGGGTGGGGGTGTAGTAAGTAAATGAAAAGGCATGAGCTTCTTTGTAAGATCCTCTACATGGTTTTTAGGAGGGTTCTCTCCTCCACTTGGTCGATTCTATGTCAAAGAGGTCATCAGTCGTAATACCACATAATAGAATTGTGGGAGACCTCATCTAAAAGTGCTCAACCAACTTCAAGTGTCTTAAGAATGAGTCATCCTTCAGCAGCATCATCAACTATAGTTCAGGAAACATGTTGAATACAGTGACCCTACTTTTTCTTACATGACTATTAAATCATTTTAAATATAAACAACATAATATAAGTATAAAACCAGGATCCAAAGGTTTATTTTCTTAGGAAAATTAGGCACATATATAAATTCTACATAAAAAACATAAACATTTATATAATTCTTTCTTCTTTTTCCTTCAAAATATTGTGTTCTCCTTAGAACATATAATCACCTGAGGATATACATAAAAGAAATGGGTGATCTAAAATCCCAACAAGAGGATGAATAAAGGTCATGGATCAATATAACAAGGGTGAGAAAAATCAACATCATCATATTATAAGCATAGAATCATCATCATAATCATGAGTTAAATCATTAGATAAAAGCATGGAATGTGTAAATGAATAAAAAGAAAATATCATGTCCTAGTGGCCAAATAGCACACATGGTTGTGAACAAAGATATCATTATGTTCACTACTAACATATGTGTATAATCATAACATCATCATTGTGAAAAAATAATTCATTATGTTCATGAATATTATGCATTATCTCATGAGAACCATCAAATTACCCATTTAATTGTAGGGATATATAATTTTGGTCCCACCCATCACATTATAACCTTTACATAATCATGCATGACACAAAGAACATATATAAATGAAATTCATGAAGTAACCCCTGTAAAGGAATGGGATTTATAAGGATTTAATCAATCATGATTTCATGAATAAAATTGGTGTTACTAAATGTAAAAGGTAAAAGAACTTATTTGGTATAAGAATCATCATTTTTTAGAGAAGAATAAATAAATCGAGTAGAGTCAATATTTGTTTTCGAAAGAAGAGTTATTTGAGAAAATATTTTTATTTTTCATAAAATAATATTGGAAACATGTATATACATGAAAAGAAAAGGGAATAACAATGAAATTATATTTAAATAATAATGAAAAATATAAACACTGAACATTGCAATGAAATAGAAATAACCCAAAGAAAGGGAGTTGGGTTCGAGAATCTCTTTACTATATGTCTGAATGCATTCTTCACTTGCACATAATGTCCCAGTTAATCTTTTATATTAATTATCCACTTAATTAAGAACCTATTATACATTTATTTGATTTTTTATAATTTTATTATGTTCATTTATGTCCATTTTTATGAGTTATGTAGTTCAATTTCTTCATTCTGGGAGCGTTTTTTTTCATGGTTTCATGGTCAATTTAGTTATGTATAATTATGGATGTTATTTTGAGATGAGAATAATTCTATAAAAGTAAAATTAATTGGTATTAATTCACTTATATAAGTTTAAATTTTCTCATATATCATTTTGTTTTATGGTATGAGGATTATTCATTTGATAAAATATTAATGATAAATGTTTAGTTTATTTTGTTGGTTTTTTCAACCATCATGAACTAGTTTTGTTTTATTTAATATTATGTCTATAAATTAGTTCTAGAACATTAAAAAAGTAATAATATAAATATTAAAATATTTTTTAACCATAATAATGGTTTTATTATCATCCTTGAAGGTGGTAATGGAAAAAAACTCATCATCCATGAAGGTCGTAAACCGATATATCAATGAAATTGTTTTCATTTTTAGTATAAAAGGATAGGATAATAGATTTTATGACAGATATTCCATTAAAATAATAAAATTATTGTATATATATTATGTTTTAGTTATCATTTCACTTTAGATGGGATAGGTGTAGAGAGGATAAGAAAATTAAATAAATTAAAATAGAATAATTGAAGATTTTACCTATCAAATCTCGTCTCATTAAAAACCTCCTTAAGGTAATTGGGTTTGGTCTTGTGTTGAGATGAGAAGCTCTTGGATATGTGAAAGAGGCTTGGGAAGGTAATTGGATATAATTTAGTCAATATATAAGTATTATAAGATGTGAAGAGAAGTGGTGGTGAGGGGTGGTATTTTTAGGGGAGGAGAGGGGTGTGTTTTTATTATTTTATTCATTAGTATATTATTTTGGCTCAAGAGTATCAATAATGATAATTAATAAAAATAAATAAATAAATGTTTTATGGTATTTCAAACAAATGGTTTCTTACATTATCCATACATCATCCATGACTCAAAAATTCATGTATTTAGGTTATACCACAAATTATTATTTTTTCATTATTCACCAAAAACTCAACTATTTTAGAAAAATACCAAAAACTCACCCTAACCATTTTTTAATGTGAAGATTTTAAAAATGAAATACATGTTCTGAAAATAATTTTCTAAATATGAGAAATTCAATTTTTAAATAAAATCATGATTTATTTGGAAAATAATTATTTTAATATTATAATCGATTTTATATCCCTACGAAAAATTAATTAAGGGATCATAAAATTATTTATAACTGTAATACAACATAATATTAATTTATGAATCTATTTTAGGAAAATAAATTTTCTTTTAAATCATTATATTAATTATAAAATTGTTAATAAACATTTACGTTTTACAAAAATACCAACACTTTAACTTATCATTTTTAAGACATTTATTTACTTATACCATGATATAACTATATCTTATTTTCATTTATAAGATACCTAAATTTTATTTTTAATTCCATCGGTGAGGTTACTATTCTAACTTCCAGATTACTATTCCTATTGGTCATATTATTATTTCAACAGTCATGTTACTATTCAATTGATATAGGTTCCTTAATTACAGTAAATATCACTTATTTCATTCTTAATTTATGAGAATAATGTTTATATCAGGTTATATATGTTATGTAAGTGTTTAATGGAAAAAATTATAAGAATTTAAATTCCAATGATAAAGTTTTTGGTTGTTACATTCCTCCAACCTTATGAAATTTCATCCTCAAAATTCTGTTTTATATACTAAGGTGAAAATAGGTGACAGTATTTCTCCTTCATTACTTCCTCTGGTTCCTATGTCACCTCTTAATACTTATATGACAAATCAACCAATGGGAGATGATGATCCCATCCTTCTTTAAATTTAATTGGGTAGACTCTTAGCATGTCTTCAAGAATATGAATAGTCCTTTCAGATTTTCTATCAGTTTGGGGGTGATAGGTCATGTTGAAATTCAATTTAGTACTTAATTCAGGTTGAATTATTCTCCATAATTTATATGTAAACCTTATATCTTGATCAGTTATGATTTAAATTGAAACCCAGTACATCCTCACCACTTTCTTTACATATATCTTGGTAATATGTTCAAGTAAGAAATATTATCAAATGGTAATGAAGTGTGCCGCCTTTGTGAGTTGATCCACTAATACCCATATTTAATTACTTCCTTTGGATGTATTCATGAGACTTGTGAATAATTAAATGGTGATGTTCTCCCATTTCCATGTTGGTATAGGTAATGTTTGCATCATCCCATTGGACTTATAACATTTTGTTTTAACTTTTTGACATATCAATCACCTTGAGATGTCCTCAACAATCTCTTTGTTCAGTATTTCCCACTAGAAGTTTTATCAAAGATCGTGATAGATCTTTTTACTTCTAGGATGGATGGAGAAAGATGATCTATATGAGTTATCCAATAGAAAATTCTTTATCTTAAGTGGTGTAGGAACAAAAATTATTATTCCAAATTAGATGATACCAGCCTCATGTACATGAAACTAATGTAGCTTCCCTTCCTTTACAGCTTTCACCTTCTTTTATAGCTCTTTGTCACCCCATTATGCCTCCTTGATCTTCTCTTGGATAGATGGTTGGGAAATAATTTGGGAAAAGTAGGATATATTCCCTACCATTTTTATTTCTAGATCCATCCTTTCCATTTCCATGAAGATAGGTTCTTTCTCAATTTTCATCATGGATAGAGTAGTAGGTTTTTTATACTAAGAGAATCAGCTACTTAGTTCACCTTTTCTGAATGGAAGTGAATAGAGAAATCATAGTCTCTAATTTGATATATCCATCTTCTTTGATGCATGTTGATCACCTTCTATGTGAATATATACTTTAGACTCTTATGATTGTTATATATTTCACACTTCTCCCCATAGAGGTAGTGCCACCAAATATTCAAGGAGAAGATCAAATCTTCCAACTTTAAATCATGTGCCAGGTAGTTATGCTCATAGATCTTTAACTATTGTGAGTTATAGGCTATCACTTTATCATTTTTCATGAGTACACAATGCGAGACTTTCTTTAAAGCGTCACTATATATCAAAAAACATTCTCTACAAGTTGGTAGTTTTAGTACAGGTGTAGTGATTAGCCTCTTCATGGGATCCTTAAAGATTTCATCACATTCTTCTATCTTAACATAATTTACCCCTTTATGTGTTAACTTTGTTAGAGGGATATACAATCATGATAAATTTATATAAAAACATCATTATAACCCTACTTATCCAAAAAACTACATATTTCATTGACACTAGTGGGTCTAGTTCATTCCACAATAATATTTTTTTTTTGAAGGGTCCACATAAATTCCTTTACTTGTGATCACATCCCCAAGAATGTGACATGTTGCATCCAAAATTCAGGCTTTCTGAACTTGGAGTACAATTTATCCTTCCTTAATGTCACAAGCACAATCGTTATATGTTCTTCATGTTCCTCGATACTCATAGAGTATATGATAATATCTTTAATAAACACATCCAAAAAATCAATGTAGTCTCTAAGGACTCTATTCATCAATTATAGGAATATTTCAGGGGCATTAGTAAGTCCAAAGGGAATCACTATGAACTCATAGTTCCCATACACATGTATGAAAAGTAGTATTCTGAATATATCCATTTTTCACCTTCAGTTGATGATATCTATAATGAATATCAACCTTTTAGAAGTAATGAGCTCTATGTATTTAATCAAACAAGTCACTAATCCATGGAAGAGGATAATTTTTATTTATAGTGATCTTATTGAGCTCTCGGTAATGGATACACATCCTTTTTATTTACAAATAGCACTGGAACACCCCAAGGTGATGCACTAAGGAATATGAATCCTTTTTCCAAATTATCTTTCAATTTCTTATTTAACTCCTACAGTTCCATAGGATCTATATAGTAGGGACATTTTGAGATAGGAGTTTCTCAGAGTATAAGTTATTTTGATAAATCTACCTCCCAGTCTTGGGGAATTCTAAGTAAATCATCAGGAAATAAATTATTGTATTCCCTCACAATGGTTTTTCCTCAAGTTCGATGTTATCCTTTAATGAAACCATTTAGTCCAGGTATTCTAATTCATAGGGTATCAACACCTACACAGTTGAGGTATTTTCAAAATAAGATTCATGATCTTCCTTTAATTTGTAGAGAAGCATGGGATGTTTTGGAATATGAAAATATGTTTCCTTTTCCCAATAATTGATGTCTAATCTATATAAAGAGAGCTATTACAAGCCTAGTATAGTGACTAATTCCACCAAGGGAAGTATTACAAGATTCACCAGAAGAATATTCTCACATACGCTAATAGCAGAAGATTCCAACACTTGGGTTGCAATGATCGCACCACTAGATGTTTTTATGGAAATATCTACTTCAAGGTATCATGGATTAGATTAAATAGTTATAGAAAACTTGTAGTATAAAAAGGAATGTCTAGAACTGTAATCAAATAATTTTTTTCTATTCTTGAGTGAATATGAAGTCCACCTTGTATGAATTTGTTTTCTTGCTCCACTTATGCAGTAATGATGGCATAAGATTTCCCTTCCCGTTTTGGATTTGGTGGCTGCTGATACTAATTACCCTCAAGAACTCAAGATTTACTGCATTGTCATGCATAGTTTCCTTGTTCCCTATAGTTGAAGCATTGAACCATAATTGTTACATTATGAGGTCCCCTCCTTTCATCCATCATGTTGGTCACCTTATTCATGTCTCTCCAACATTAATGTGATTAGTGGTCTTATCTCCCACACTTGAAGCATTTCTCTATCCCTTTTAGGCAATTCTAATGATGTTTCTTCCCACATTTTTGACAAGTGGTTAATTGGATCTTCTTTCCTCCTTTTTCATTTGACCCACCAGCATGAAACTCCATTCTTATCTTCTTATCTCTATAACTATGGGACCATTATCCAAACTCCATATTGAGCTTGATAGCACATCGAACAACTTATTTATAACTCATGAATTCTTGTATTTTTAGAGCCTTTTAAAGGTGTGGTTTTAAACCACAAAAGAATGTATCTATTTTTATATCACTGTTAATAACAAAACACAAGGCATATCTCACAATCCATGTAAAATTTTATTTGTCATACATGACAGATTCACCTTCCTTTTTATTTATCTCTATATATTCTATCTCTATCATTATTTGAATAGTTTGAGGGAAATACTTATTAAGAAATATTTTCTTAAAAGCTTCCCACTCTATCTCTTCTATTTCATCCTTCGACTTGGTTTTATTTATCAATTCCAACCATTTATCTTCTTCTATGTCAAAATTATAGATATCCAGAGTCACATTCTCCTTCTTGGAATAATGGATTATAGAAAATATATTCTCTGTTGAGTTTAACTGTTGTTTTGAGACTAGTGGATCATAAGATCCACTAATCGTCGATGGTCCTTTCTGTATAAAGCACCACTTCAGATATTCCCTTTAATAATGTACAAAAAAATCCTTTAATAACTCTGAAAAATATTTTTTGTCCTTAGAATCATTAAATGGGGGTCCCTTTATGAGTGCTAAAAAACACTAATAAAGGGGGTCCATTATCAGTGCTAGAAATAGCGTTGATAAAGGCCCACCATGTTGTAGTGTGTTGTTTGTATAACAGCACACCCAACAAAAACCTACAACCTATGTGTGAAAAATATATAATTTAATTAAAATAAATTTGACATCATAAATAGAAAAAATCAACTACATACATTTCAAACAATGTTTTGTATAATAACATTTACAATTATCCACAAATATTTAAAAACATTAATGTTTCAACTTTTGGCGCTCATAATCCCCTCTCAAAGAATTCCTTCCATGTTATCAGTTATCAAAAAAATCACCTCAACCTAAGAAAAAGAATCCAAATATATAACAAAAAAATCATATGTTAGTAATACAAAAAATAATTAAATTAAAATTTAATTTGAAATAATACATTAAGAAATGTCAATTTTAAATAAAAAGATACACTTGGAGTCACACTGGTCACATTGTGCATCTTATTGAGGTGGGGTTGATTTATACACATAACAAATGAGTTATGGATCATTTTCCTAAATTATCAAAATGATACGAATGCATTTTTTTGGTTTTTAGTATGTCATTTTTTCTTTTTACACAATTAATTAAAATTTTAAATAAAGACAAACATGGAGTTATATCGGTAACACCATGTATTCTATTGAGGTGAAGTTTATTCCTAAATGTCACAAATTACTTATGGATAATTTTAATAAAATATTAAAATAATCTAAATATTTTTTATTGGTTTTTAGTGTGTCATTTGTGTTTTTTACTATAATGTCATTTCAAAACAGAAACACACATTTTGATTTATACTGATCACTTCATTTGTTGGTTTGATGTGAGACTAATTCCTACATGTCACAAATGACTTATGAATAGATTTCCTAAATTATCCATGAAATTAGAGAGTTTTTTCATGGTTTCTATTGAGTGACAAAATTTTGAACTAAAAAGTCAATTTTAAAATGTTAACATACACTTTGAGTCATACCAGTCATACCATGTGTCGGATTGAGCTGAGAGTGATTCCTACACATCAAAAATCATTCATGGGTCATTTTCCTAAAGCCCAAAAACAATATTAATGTATTTTATTATTTTTCAGTATGTCTCTTGTTTCTTTTACTAAAATTAATGTCAATTTCAAATAAAAAGACACACTTGGAGTCATATCGATCACAACATGTGTCATATTGAGGAGAAATTGATTCCTACACATCAAAAATAAATTATGGATCATTGTTTTAAAGTATCAAAAAAATATTAATGTTTTTATTGGTTTTTAGTAAGTTTCTTTTTCTTTTTACAAAAAATAATGTCAATTTTAAATAAAAAGACACACTTTGAGTTATACCGGTCACAATGTGTGTTGTATTGAGGTTAAATCTATTCATGAACATTATAAATGACTTATTAATCATTTCCCTAAAATATAAAAACAATATGAATGTTTTTTCTTGGTTTTCAATAGGACACTTGTTCTTTTTACTAAAATTAATGTCAATTTTAAATAAATGGATACACTTGGGATCATACCAGTCACACTGTGTGTCATATTGATGTGAGTATGATTCCTAAACATCACAAGTGACTTATGTATCAATTTTATAAAGTATAAAAATAATATGAATGTGTTTTCTCAGTTTTTAATATGTCACTTCATACTTTTACTAAAATTAATGTAAATTTTAAATGAAAATACACACTTCAAGTTATACCAATCACACAATGTGTTCAATTGAGGTGAGATTGATTCCTACATTTCAAAAATGACTCATGGTTCTTTTTCCTAAACTATAAAAACAATATGAATTTGTTTTCTTGGTTTTTATTATGTCACTTATTTCTTTTACTAAAATTAAAATCAATTTTAAATAAATAGACACACTTGAAATTATACCAATCACACCATATGACAGATTGAGGTGAGGATGATTCCTACAAATCAGAAATGACTTATGGGTCATTTCCCTAAATTATCAAAGCAATCCGATTGTGTTTTCTTGGTTTTCAATATGTCACTTGTTTTTTACTAAAAATAATGTCAATTTTTAATAAAAAACACACTTAGAGTTATACCAGTCACAACATACATATAATTGAGGTTATGTTGATTAATACATATATAAAATGACTCATGGGTTGCTTACCTAAAGTTTCAAAACAATATAAATGTGTTTTCTTAGTTTTCAGTATGTCACTTATTTCTTTTACTAAAATTAATATCAATTTTAAATAAATAAACACACATGGAATTATACCGGTCACACCATGAATAATATTGAGGTGTTTTTGATTCATAAATACCAAAAATGAATTATTTTTTTCTAAAGTATCAAAACAATCTGAATGTGTTTTCTCAATTTATAGTATGTCACTTGTTCTTTTTACTAAAATAAATGTCAATTTTAAATAAAAAGACGCACCTCAAATCATAATGGTTGCACCATGCATCTGATTGAGGTGAGGTTAATTCCTATACATCAAAAATGACTCATGTATTTCTTTACTGAAGTATCAAAACAATATGAATTATTTTTCTTGGTTTTTAGAATATCAATTGTTCTTTTTACTAAAATTCATGTCAATTTTAAATAAATGAACACACTTGGAATTATACCGGTCACATCATGCATTTTATTGAGGTTAGGAGGATTCTTAAACATCTCAAATGACATATGGATATTTTTTATAAAGTATAAAAATAATACAAATGTTATTTATTGGTTTTCAAAATGACACTTATTCATTATATTAAAACTAATGTCAGTTTTGAATAAAAAGACACACTTCGAGTTATACCAGTTACACCATGTGTCAGATTGAGGTAAGGTTGATTCATAAACATTAAAAATGACTCTTGGGTCATTTTAATAAAGTATCAAAACAATAAAATTTTGTTTTATTTGTTTTCATTATGTCGCTTGTTTCTGTACCAAAATTAATGACAATTTTAAATAAATAGACACACTTGGAATTATACCGGTCACACTGTGAAATGAATTGAGGTGATATTAATTTATACACATCAAAAATGACTTATGGATTGTTTTCCTAAATTATAAAAATAATTACAATTCATTTTATCAGTTTTGAATATGTCGCTTCTATTTTATTAAAATGTCATTTTAAAATAAAAACACTCACTTTGAGTCATAGGGGTCACATCATGTGCCGGTTTGACATGAGACTATTTCCTACACATCAAAAATGACTTGTGAATTGTTTTCCTAAATTATCAAGACAATCAATGTGTATTTTTTTGGTTTTTATTGAGTGAAATTTTTTGAACTAAAATATCAATTTTAAACTGATAGTGGACACTTTAAGTCATGTAGGCCACACCGTGATTCAGATTGAGGTGTGTTTGATTCATAAACATCACAAAAGACTTATGGATCATTTTTATAAACTATTAAAACAATTAAAATGTGTTTCCATAGTTTTTAGTATGTCACTTTTTGTTTTAACTAAAATTAATATCAATTTTAAATAAAAATACACACTTTGAGTTATAATGGTCACATCGTGCATCAGATTGAGGTTAGGTTGATTCCTAAACATCACAAATAAGTCATGGTTCATTTTCCTAAAGTATGAAAACAGTTTGATTGCATTTTCTCTATTTTTTTATGACACTTGTTTCTTTTTCTAAAATTAATGTCAATTTTAAATAAATATACAAGCTTGGAGTTATACCGGTCACACTGTGCGTCGGATTGAGGTAAATATGATCCCTACACTTCACAGATGACTTTTGGATCATTTTATAAATGTATCAAAACAATATGAATATTTTTATCAGTTATGAGTTTTTCAGTTCTCTTTTATACAAAAATTAATGTCAATTTTAAATAAAAATAAGTACATGGGGTCATACCGATCATAATGTGTGTCGTATTGAGGTGAAGTTGATTCCTACACTTCACAAATGACTTATGGATAATTTTATTGAAGTAAAAAAATAATATTAATATTTTTTCTCAGTTTTGAATATTTTAGTTTACTTTTATATAAAAATTAATGTCAATTTTAAATAAAAATAAGTACATGGAGTCATTCCAGTCACACCGTCTATTTGATTGAGGTGTGGATGATACTTCCACGTCCCAAAGTCCAAAAAGTTGATTCCTAAACTTCACAAATGACTTAAAAGGTGATGTTGTTTTAAAAGGTGGTATTGATTGAAAAGTTGGTGCTGATTGAAAAGGTGGTACCGATTGAAAAAAGGTGTTGATTGAAAAGGTGGTGTAGATTGAAGTGCTAGTGCTAATTAAAGAAGTGGTGTCAATATAAGAGTAAGAGATAATGACGATTGATTTTAGAATGATCTTACCAAGAAAATATCGTATTCTGGAAAATTTTATCTAGGCCAATCGCATCCAGAATAATCATATCCAGAATGACCATACCTAGGATGATCATAGCCATACCAATTGTATTCATAAAATATCATACTTGGGTTGGGAAGAAAAGAAAGAAAATGGAATTAATGGAAAGTTAAGATACTTTCCAATCCAATTATGATGATGCTAAATCTATTATCAAATGAATTTAAAGTCGTGAAGTCATGATATAAGCATAGAATTGTGAATGATGTTTTGAATATGAAGTGGGTCAAGAGAAAAAAAAATATAGAAGGATATTAGGGAATGAATTTTCAAGGGGGGACTGTATATTCAAATGAAATATTTTGATTCAAATTTTCTTTGAGAATCATATTCAGAAAATTAGAAAGGTATACATTTCCTTTACATTTTTTTAGTTGATACAGAACTTTGTATAGAAGAAATTAGATTGAGAAAAATTAGACTCATGTATTGAAATCATACTGATAATTCAAATGAAAGTTTGAAGAAGGATATCAAGTTTGAAGAAGATTCGAGAATAATAGAGATGTATTGAAAAAGTCAAAATGCATTTGAGATTTTAAGGGAAATTGAAATGTGGGTGAATTTGTGTGAGAGGGAAACATTTTTGGAATACCTGCCCAAATATTTCAAGGGTCAAATATAAAAGGATAAGTACTTTATACTTTTAGATGATGAGGTACTGTTCACTGTAGTAGAGAGAGAAGCTCTGAGTTTTTAGTGAGAGATATTGATACCACTTTGTTTTGTATTGAATAAATTTTGAAATAGAAGAAGACAAGATCATAATGTTGTAATTAGATCATCATTGTACTCAAAATTCATCATAATCAGTGGATCATCATATTTGATTTGTCAACATTGTATTCAGTTGATCATAGTATCGGGGTGGATTAATCAGCTTTGGGATTTCCATATTGGGTTTCTAGAACTGAGGAAGTATTGTATTCTGATTTGAAGTGGTGCTGATTCATTTCTATTGTAATCTACCTAAAAATCATACTTGAAGAATTATTTTTCAAGAATTGTACTCAGAGGAATCAGATTAGGAAAATCGAACCCAGGAAAATTGGATTCTGTTTTAATAAGAAATTATAGGAGGTTCTTACCCTTCTTCTACGTAAGGAATTTAAGGATATTATTTCAATTGAATACACTTATTTAATTGAAAATAAGCGTAGGTAATATTAGTTGTTACGTAAAAATTGTATTGCCCTATTTGTTCTAAGAGGGTGCACACACACTTTTGGATTGTCTTTAAAGTGCTACATGAGTGAAAGGGAATTTCCTACTCAATGTAATCCATGGATTTTTTTCAATTGTATTTTATGGTATTGTATTTTCTCCAAACCATACCAAGGACTTAGCTATTCGTATTTAATAGTGAGCCTTGTAAATACTTGTGTTCATGTGGATGTTTGTTTGTTTTGTTTTTAGTAGGGAATTGAATCTTTAACAGGAGGTGTAGGTTGTTTCAATTGAAGGTAAACATCAAAGAAAATGTATCATTGATTCATCTTCTCCCCCACTCAGTGATACAATACAATATTTGGGAAATTAAAATGGGTATTAGAGGGTTGTTTCCCTTTGTTTATTCTTTGTTAAAGTATTTGAAAAATAAGTTGTGATGGATTATTTGAATTATGAGAATATTAAAGGTATTCTAGTCTTTGATGGAAAGAATTATCATATCTAGAAGGATAGAATGTTTCCTTATCTTATTTCCATCAATTATGATGTTCTTAAAGCTAAAATAGTTGGTTTTTCACCCATTGATGATAATGCTCCACTTACACCTATTGATAAGAAGTATCTTAAGAACGATGGATGGGTGGAGAATGCTCTATTCTCAGTACTTTTTGAATTTTAATTTATAATAGTGAAAGGTGTTTATACAACCAAAATTATATGGGATAAATTAAAAAACATATACAAAGGAAATACAAAAGTGAAGTAGACAAAACTTCAAATCTAGAGATTAAAGTATAAATACTTTAAGATGGGTGAGTATGAATCTAATAGATACTTCTTTACAAGGGTGAATGAAATTGTGAGTACTATCAGATGTCTTGGTGAAAAGTTGGATGATTCTACTTTGGTTGAAAAGATCTTGAGAATCTTACCTGACCAATTAGATGAAAAGGTTTCTTCATTTTAACACATATATCCTCAAAAATTATCTCTTGATGATTTTCATATCCCTCTTATTACTTATGAAATGAGAATAGAGAACGTTATGAAGATAAAAACAAAAGTTTATAGAGAAATTTATTTCAAGGCTATCAATAAAGAAAAGTCAAATAATATTCTTGAAGAAGAATAAATTGGAGATTTTGATTCTCAAAATGAGGTATGTAAAAATCTCGATGATATTTTATCCTTGTTTTATGACAATGTTAAAAGAGTTACAAGAAGGTATAAAGGGAAACTTCCCTTAAAATTTTTTGTATGAAGAGATGTTGTGCATTTTGTTTCCAATTTTCATCAAAGAGGTAATGAAGAATGAAGTGATGAAGAAGAAAGTGAATAAGAAGAAAAAATTCCAAGAAGATCTTGAAGAAAAAGGGTTATAAATAAAAATTCTATTCTGAGAGGGAAGATAATAAGTTCTCCAAATACAAAAGGAGAGTATTTTTGTATAAGTAAGATGATAGTGATGATGTTACATATGATGGTGAATACAACATGTTTATTACAATTATTAATGAGGAAAGTTCTTCTGGTAGTGAAGGTATTTGTTCAAAAGGAGAAGAAGAAAGTGAAGTTTAATCCAAAAAATATATTATGCATGATGGGGAAAATACTTTTATTGCAATAATAAATGATGAAGAATTTTGAATTAGTAGTTATGATGAAGAATAAACTCAACTTGAAATGCATTTCAAAGAAGAGTTTAAATAATTCTTGAGAAAGATCATAAGACTTGAAAATAAAAACAAGGAGTTGGAAGATGAATGTTTCTCCAAAATTCCAGAAAGTTTTTCAGAAGAAAATAACATGATGTTGGTAGAGATTGAAAATTTAAAGAAATATCTTGAAGAAGAAAATAATCGTAATAAGCATCTAGAAGTGAAGTTGAAAGAAAAAGAAGAATATTTGGAACTTATCCAACAAAAACTTTTTGAAGCTAAATTGAGAAATATAATTTTCCAAAACTCTATCACTAAAGTTGGTAAAATTTATCTAAATGAGAAACTAGATAAGGTTTAAAAAAAGTTATCTTCAATGGGTGATAATAAATATAGATAGTTTTTGAAAATAAAAAACTGGGAAAGTCATATATGTGGCCAAAACCAACAAGGTTGGGAATTTAGAAGTTACGAAATTCACTAAGTTTGAAAATGTTTTGAGACAATCTGAATATGGAAAGGTTTCCAATACTTATGGTTCCAAAAATGAAAAAAAGGGAATAATATGATTGGTAATAGAAAGGTTGGTGGCTCAGAAAATAAATATAAAAAGGTGCCTGAAAACGTATTCAAAATTTTTTATAGTATAGAAGTTTCAGAGGAAACTACTCTTTCTATGGATATTGCTAGTATTTTGGGGGATTAAGACACACTACTAATATGTATTAGTTCAACTATAAATATTTCTATTATCCCACAGGTTATGAAAGTAAAAGGTTTAAGAGGATTCAATCTCCTCAAAGAAAGACATTTTAGAAGATTGTTTGGAATAAACATGAGAGGAATGAAGTAAATATTTAAAATAGGTTCCAATAATTGGAAACTATTTGTGAAATATGTGATCAACCTGGACACCTTGCAATAGGATTTATTGTTTTTTTTGTCACAACAAAAGTTTTAAAAAATATATATCATAAGATGTATGTTTTGGAAGTTAGGAAAGACAGATCTACTAAGTTTGAAAAGAAAGAGTTCTTAGTTGTCTATTCAGAACACATTGACTTGGATTAGAAATTGGAGGAAGCACAAAATAAAGTTAAAGAAGAGAGGAATAAAGATAATTCTAAAGATAAAATAAATGTTGATAAAAAGGTATCAATAGATTACAGATATGATAAAGAATGTAATGATACTGAAAATTTTTCAACTATCTTTCCAGAACAAAATACCAGAATGGAAAACATGGTACAAACTGATTGTAACAAAGATGTAACCAAAGATGAAGAAAATTAAAAATCCTCATCATAAGACTCTATAAATAAGAAGATGGTTTTTACAAAATCTGAGAAGGTTGAATATAAGGAAGAAATCATGACCAACGAAAAATTCAAGAATAATAATAAAAAAAATATTGAGAGAGGACTCTCAATTCAATTTTTTTTCTAAGGAACAATCGAGGTTCCTCCTTATTCCCAAAATATTTTTATACTTGTGCTAACTTGCAGGGAATTAAAGGAGTATAAATAGGGAATATGGCATTGATGAGTCTCTTAATTTTCTTGGAAAATAAATTAATGAGGATACAAAAAGTTTTTTTAAAAAAGTTGTGTTTTTATACACCTAAACTTTATAATGTGTTTTTTGAGTTTGGTACATGTTACTTTTAAACTAAATAAATTCTTTCAAATTTTTCGCCCATCCATGAGAATATTTTAATAATAATGTAAAAGGTAATACAAGAAAGTTGTGTTACGGATAACATTGGTCACCTTGATTATACACTCTTGTTTTCTATACCAGTTCAGCCTACATAGCCTTATATTTGTTTAGTTAAAGTTTCTTGGTTAATTAAATCATATGATACCCATGTTAAAGAAAATTCCCAACCTCTATAAATGAAGATCATTTATCCATAAGGGAAAATCTTATCATGGTTTCTCCTTTGAATTTTATCATCAATAATGGGGAGAGATAAGATAAAGGGTGAGATATAAAATAAATAGGGGATAAAGAAAGGGATGGAGAGAATAAAAAGTAAGAAATATTCCATGCGATTGAAGTGATTGAAGTGGGTATTGACAAAAAATAAAAAGGGGGAGATTGTTAGGGCCAAGTTGTGTTTTGGTTGTATTTTTTGTTAACCAATCGGTATGCTGAATAAGGAAAGGATATTGAGAAAGTTAATGAATGGGAATTCGGATTGAAAGGGATTTAAAGAAAGAGGTTTTGTGGGTGATCGGTTTTGTTGGGAAAGAAGAAAGGTATTCTGAATCATTTTGTTTTTAGAAAATATTATATTGGTTTAAAGTCATCATACTTACCTTATTTTAAAAATAATCGGATCCATGTTTTCAAAAAAATGGATCCATGTTTTGAAAAGAATCAGATCCATTATTTCAAAAGAATTTTACTCACTGTAAAGGTCCATCGTAATGAGAATAAACTATTTCGAAAGAAATTGTTTTTCATCGTACTTGGATTAGATTGAAAATGAAAGTGAATACATATCATTTGAAGTAGATTTCACTGTATTCATTATAGAACCGATATTAATGGAGTGAATTTTTTTCAATTGGAATTTTTGTGGATATGATTGAATTAATTATAAATATGCTTTGTAGATTTTTATTTCATATGAATCATAATTTGAATTGAGAACTTCTGATGAAATATTGATTAAATAAATGGGGAGTGGAAGAGATGATATCGATCAATAAAGGGTCGTATCTAGATTTATCATATCTAGGTGGAAGAGATAAAGAAGTGATACTGATTTTTTTTTCAAAAGAATTCTATTTGGGTGAAATAAAAGTAAGAAATGTTGAAGGCTGAAGAGGCGGTGTTGTTATAAAAGGTGATGATGTTTTAAAAGGTGGTGTTTTTTTAAAAAGTGATGCCATTTTAAAAGGTGGTATTGATTGAAAAGGTGGTTCCAAATGAAAAGGTGGTACCGATTGAAAAAGTGGTGTCAATTACAAAGGTGGTGTCGATTGAAGAAGTGGAGCCAATTGAAGAAGCGGTGCCGATAGAAGAGTAAGAGATGGTCTTGATTTCTTTTTAGAATCATCATACCTAGAAAATATTGTATTATAGAAAATCATATCCTGGTCAATCATATCTAGAATGATAATATCTATAAGGATCATACCCAAGATGATTGTATCCAGACCAATTTTATTCAGAAAATATCATGCTCGGGTTGGGAACAAAAGAAAGAATATATAATGAATAGAAAGTTATGATGCTTTCCAATACAATTTTGATGATGCTAAATCTATTTTTCAATGCATTTAAAGTCATGAAGTCATGATGAAAGCACAAGAATTTGAATGAAGTTTTGAATCTCAAGTGGCTCAAGAGAAAAAAAAAGGGAGAAGGAGATTGTTGAATTAATTGTCAAGGGGGGCGGTACATTCAAATGAAAGATTTTGATTCAAATCAGTTTTGAGAATCATATTCAGAAAATCAGAATGGTGTAAATTTCTTCATACATTTGTTTTAAATTGATACAGATATTTTTGTTGAAGAAATAGGATTGAGAAAAAATCAGACACATGTATTGAAATTATACTGAGAATTCAAATGAAATTCTGAACAAGCAGATCAAGTTTGAATAAGATTAGAGAAGAATCGAGAATCATTGACAAAGTCAAAATGCATTCGAGATTTTAAGGGAAATTGAAATGTGGGGGAATTTGTGTTATCAAGAAACATTTTTTTTATTACTATCCAAACCTCTGGAGGGTCACCTATAAAAGGAGAAGTACTTTGTACTTTCAGATGATGATGTATTGTTCACCTTAGTAGAGATAAAATCTCCAAGTTTTCAGTGAGAGAAAGTGATACTATTTTTTTGTATTGAATTCATCTTGATGGGAAAGAATACAAGATTGTAACATTGTATTTGGCTGATCATCATACTCAAAATTCATTGTACTCAGTGAATCATCTTATTTGATTTGTCAATGTTGTATTCAGAAGATCATTTTATCGGGATGGATTAATCATATTTAAGATTTCCATATTGGGTTTCTCAAACTAAGGAAGTATTTTATTTTGATTTTAAGTGGTGTCCAATTATTTCTATTGTATTCTATCTAAAAATAAGACTTGAATAATTTTTTGGCAAAAATCATACTTAGAGGAATCGGACTGGGAAAATAAATCCTAGGAAAATCAGAATCTATTTTCATAACAAGTACTAGGAGGTTCATACATTTCTTTTGGGTAATGAATTGAAGAATTGTATTTCAATTGAATACACTTGTTGAATTTAAAATAATAGTTGGTAACATGATTTTTTACATAAAAATTTTATTACCCTATTTGTGCTAAGAGGGTGAACGCACACTTTTGGATTGTCTTCAAAGTGCTACAGAAGTGAAATGGAATATCCTAATCAGTGTAATTAGGGGATTATTTCTAGTAGATTGTATAGTATTGGATTTTCTCCAAATCATACCAAGGATGTAGCTATTCGTATTTAATATTGAACCTTATAAATACATGTGTTCTTGTGGATGTGTGTTAGTTTTGTTTTCAGCAGGGAATTGAATATTTAATAGGAGGTAAAGGTTTTTTCAATTGAAAGGAAACATAAAATAAAATGTATAATTGATTCACCCCTCCCCCTCCCAGTGATATGATACACTATCTAGGCACTTACATTTCTTGAGTTGGTTCTTCTCTATACCCCCCCCCCCCCCCCCCCCGCCCATAACAGCTATAAGAAACTCATTCTTCCATTGAAATTTTTCTTTAAGGTAAACTAATATATCTTTTATCTCCTCAATTTATTTATCTTTATCCTCCTATTGTTGTTTTTTTCTCAAAATATGTTCAGGTGTCACCCCAAAACCCACACCTCTGACATTCCCATAGTGTTCTGGATACTTCAAGGCCACTGAAAGTATGTGTTTATCGAATAGAGGGGTTGAATATTCTTGTTTCTAAGTTAGACAGAAAATTTATAAAAATAATAAATCATTTTTATGTAATAGTGATTCAAAGAAAAAAAAAATTTATTATATCATACTTGAACATGTTTCCCACACTTTTTTTGTGTTTTCATCTATTAGTATCCCATATTTATTTACACGTGCCACCTTCCATATCACATGGTATGGTATGGAAGTGTCTTTGGATTTGGATTCATCAATATACATATAAACATAGGAACATAATTATGTTATTGTTTCATATCACATAAAAGTATTATATTAGATTTAAAATATGTGCAATTTTTTTAATTGAAGCATACCCCATCCTTAATTTATGATAGGGTTATGTTGGTTTTATTTTATGTTCCTTATTTTCACCACTTAGTCATTGTCACCTAAAAAATCTCAATAAAAGTGATGAATACATATATTATCAAACAATGTATTACCAGACAGAATGTACCAAAAAAGGAATCTCTTTATAATGGATAGTAAATTCATCCCACACTTCTTGACTTGTCAGGTGTACATACATAATTAGTGGGTGTGGTTTTATTTTCCCTTAAACATCTTTAAGATAAATTCTCATTATAATTTGGTAAAAGACTTTGTGAATCCTTCTACAAAGCATTAATAATTTTTTTATGGCAATCATCTACTATGAATGCACTCTATAAGGGATGATAAAAAGTAAGTAAATGTTTTGTGATTTTATTTTTTAGTAAAATAAATAATGACATAATGTTATTTTAATCTCTCCCCAAATGAGTGTCTTAAGCGTGGTCACAACATGGTGTCTTTAATCTAAATCAATCAAAACACACTTTTGAATGATGAGCCTAATAAAACTATTGAACATGGACTTATTGGGGTTAACATGATGGCATTGTGCCTTCCATCCAACCTCAAATTTTATGCCTTTACTTTTTTCTTTAGTAATTTTTGATAACACTATCACACTAAATCACTCTTATTTTTTCTACATAATTGGTTCTTCATCTACTACCATTTACTCATATTCAACATCATAAATATGTTTTTTCTATGGATTGGTAGCATCGGCACGTGCAGAAGGACATTGTACCTCTGCACTAGAAGAAGTAGCGGGTTGATAAACCTACTCTTTCTCAGTATTGGGAGCACTATCATGTGCAGAAGGTTGTTGTTCCTCTGTACTAAGAGAAGCTACAGGTTGAAAAACCTATTGTACCTCATGATTAGCGGCACCAGCACGTGTAGAAGTCATTATCTTCATAAGTGGTTTAACATTTAATTTAGATTACATAAATGTAACATCTAACAGGTAATAACATGATGTAACTCAATGTATATTTCAAAAAAAATTATTATTGAACTCTTTTTTTAAGGTTGAAGAGATTTGACCCCTCTACCAAGTATCCAAATATCTTCACTATGGTCTCCTATGACATAAAAAAACCCATATACATCGATACCTCTGTGAAATTATTGATACATCCTAATGAAAGGGTCAACCTCAATTTAATTTTAATCTGACACTTCAGTGGTTTTGGTCGATAAAATAATAATTGACCACTTTCAGTTTTTTTTATTTGGAACATAAAATACTTATACTACCTGTGATTCTATTATAAACATTTCATCTTGGTACCATTTCTTGCTAAAATCCACTTTCTCAAATCTTAATTCATATATTTTAATATCACCCTTGTTATCAACCCACTTAAATTGAAAATTTGACACTTGGAATGTTGTATAATCCAACTCCTATATTTTTTTATGATTCCAAAGTATGACATATTTACATAAATTGGATTTATTTCCTTAGTACTATAAATATGAAACGTTTCAACCACAAATGTAACTCCACTATTTTGCACAGTACATCCTTTATCATGTTCATTTTTATATAATTTATAACCATTAATTACATAACCATTGTAAGATAATACATACACACTTGGTCAACTGGATTGCCATCGAATTCATCCTAAAATTTAATCTGGATTTTAATCTGAATCCTTAAAAATATTGTCTCTAAACTATCCAATAAAATGTTAATTATATGTATTTGATATCCATATTTTATCCCTTGATGGATTAAAATTCCTAATAATTTCTTTATGGGTTTGAACATATGGGGAAACCTCTAAACAGTTGTGGAAAACGTAAACGTATTCCTACCCCAAATCAGTAATATTGATTATGACAACATATCTTATAGAAATTCCTTCACCCACAAGCCACCCAGTGTTATGAGATTTCATTAGACCAATAATTTCTACACCAGACAGGTATTCGGCACAGAATTCAATGGCTTACTCAATAATATATCGCTCTGCAATACAACCCTCTAGTCGACTTTAAATTTTGATATACCCTTTCAAAAATCTTCATATACTATTCAATGGGGAACATCCATCTATAATATATAAGACTGTATAGTTTAATCTCTCTCACCAATTTAATCATTAAGTGAACCATCATATCAAAAATACTGGTGAGAAGAACATTTCCAATTAATATAATATGATGGTAATTTCTTTTTTGCATAGTTGGAAATTTCATCAGGTCTATAAATTTTCTACATATAGCTTTGAAATAGAAATAGATCTTGGTTATTATATGATGGAATGATTGGGAAAAATTAATCTTAAAGCTACAGGAATTAGATCTTTCATCCAAACATGACATTCAGGTGATTTTAGACCTGTTAACTTTAAATCAGTCATTGATATGATATTCTTGATAATCAATGAATACCCATCTAGAAACTTTACATTATTTAAGAAGTTACAAAACTAATATATCTCCTAAATGGAAAGAGTATAAGTAGTTGGAGAAAGAAAGTTTCATTTTTCACCCTTCAGTGATTCCAAATCTTCCTGTATTCTCATGTCAACCATGTCCAACCTATCTTTAATTACATTATTTGTTTTATAGGGTTCATTTAAAAATGTTATGATTACACTATCACATACATTTTTTTAACATGCATTACATTAAGAAAATTTCTGATGCACATTCAATTCCAGTAGGGTAATTCAAAAAAACTGATCCCTTTTTCCAACCAGCTTTTATAAGATTTTAAAAATGGTTTACCAAAATTAGTGTCCAAATATTTCACTTTCTCAAAATTTTGATCACCTATTAGTGGATTTGGTGTTGTAAATTATTATAAACTTCTATATAATGATGTCATCCAAGATCGGTACTTATTTCATTGGGGTAGAAATATGTCATATCCTAAAAACATAGTCTTCGATTAATGTTTAAACCTTATTGACTATGTATCTTGTTCGCAAATGGGATACCCTTCACTTATTTAATATTATATCCTAAAAAAATTCCATAAGCAGTAAAGTTATTTATCATTTCCTACAACATGGCTCTTAGTGTGAAATCTTCATTTCTATAAGCATCATTCAATGTTACACCTGAATCCCACAATAATTTCAAATCATTGATCAATTGATACAAGTAAACATAAATATCATTACCCAGTTTTTTTAGCCCTGATATAAGAATATATAACATAATTTATTTTAATTTCATGAATAATCACGGTGTAAAGTTATAATTTACCAATATAATTGTCCATGTACTATGAGTGATGCTTTAAAAACCAAAAGGATTCACTCCATATGTAGATAACGCAAGATGATGGTTTCTCAGCTTGTTTCTAAATTCATGATGCCCATGATCAATTCTATTCAACTGAGGATATTATACCAAGTGGCGAAGTTTCCCATATTTATTTTTTGTATCTATATACCATGTTGATTTCCAAGAAGTCTTCTCACTTCCATATTGGCGCCTAAACATTGGAATGATTGTAAAGTATCATACAACTTTCATAGGATCTGATTTATCTTTATTGTATAAAGAAGCACCAACTTTGGTAATTCTTTAAGTGATTATTGGTCCTTTCAAAATTGTATATAGTCATTTGGACATTTATGTATTCTTTCATAGATCATACCCATCAAATGTATCATTTTTTTATCATTTTATGTTCGGCTAGGGAGCTCATTATTTCTAGGGAGAATATCATTAAAAATAGAAAGTATTTTAGTTAAACTAGTTTCACTCCATCTATTTTCCACTTTCAAATTATACTGCTTCAATAGAGCTGAAAATGCTATATATTTAGTGCAACAAGCAGACAATATTGTCTTTTCACAACTCTTTAACTTGTTAAAAAAATTGGACAATCACAAAGTCCATCTTCAACTATCATTTTCATTTCCTAAATATGGTTTTCATCATCATTCACAATTCTAATTACACCCTTGATATAGTATTTATTTTATACAATTGAAATCAAATTAGATGTTCCATAAAACACAGTGTTATCCTAGCCACTAGCTACATTCTCTTTTTTCCCATGTTTATTCCAACATTTATAACTTCGATCAATTACATGATAGATCAAGTGTTCTTTCAACTCCTCTAAACTAATTAGTCTTGAATAACAATAATGTAAACATGAACAAAGGATTTGATAAGGTCTATATGCATGATATTTTGTAAATTTTATGATCTCTTTTACCCCATCTTCATATTATTTTGTCATACAATTGGCATCAATCTATTCACTATTCATATACATCCTATTTGATTTAGTAATATTAATATTTAACAAAATAAATAAATACACAGAAAGGGGCCATTCAAATAAGGTGAACCCAATATTTGAATGTTTCAAATAATGTAATCATGCTTTGAAGGAAATGGGTAATTGAATTTAATAAAAGAATTAATCCACTAGTGGTAGGTTTTATCCTCTAAATTCATCTACAATGTTCATCAGTACCTGGTATGGGATGACTACTACTAAGAGTAGTTCAAGAAACATAGGTGCATGTCTGGAAGAGATGAGGGATGAGTATTAGGAAACAAAATGTAATGGTAACTATTCAAGAGGAGAAGATGATGAGGTCATTATGGATATCCTATGGTTTGGATGAGTCTTAGGAAAAAAATTTGTCTTAGTAGTTGTAATGGGGTTAAACATTAATTCACCTTTTGAGAGAGTGAGGTCATGATGGATATCCTCTAGGTTGGATAGAGTTAGTGACATTTTCTTTCCATGGAGTTATTATCAATCTATATCATATTGGTGGTAAGATTCTATATATCTAGGAGGTCTTTAAAATTTAATATGATCATATAAATATATATATCACCCTTCAAAAGTAAACCATGGTCTACTGATGCAATTAAAAAAAGGAATCAAATAAATTCTCCCTTAGATAAATTATTGAGCATTAAATCCAAAAAAAACAAATCTAATTTTGAAACTCATTCAACAATCAATTAAAATCATACATCCAAATTATATCTTTTATGATTTAAAACATAAAATATTTAAAATAATAAAATAACTCTTAATTATCTAAATGAATTTATTGAAAAAATAATAATCATATTATAGAATTATAAAAATATAAAAGTATAATTTATAGAATTAAAATTTATGAAAGTATAAAAGTATTAAACTATTGAAAAATTGAAAAAAATATACTGTTATAAAAGTATAAATTAAAAATGTATATATATTTATATGAGGATGGTGGAGTTTGAAATTGAAGGGAGCGCGAACCCTAGATTAGGTGTACCTGTTCCCATCGATGAATCATGAAAGCAGGCTAATTTTCAGGAAGAGGTTGTGGATTGCGTTGGAAATAAGGATCTCTTCAGCCTTTGTGCAAAGAAAAATTCTGATGTGCCACGAGATGCAAAACCAAATAGGAGCTTTGCGGATGCGGTTAAAGGTGTGGGAAATATCTCCTTTATTGATTGTGAATCTGTGACCTCAGGATGAATTATTCGAAAAGGACGCATCACACATGTCTCTGTGAATCAGAATCCGGTTGAGGAATGGATTAATCTTTGCAGATACTCAATTATTGCAAGAGTGGTGATCCTAAAAGGGGTGAAGCCATGGAATTTCAGTGAAATCGTGGTGAGGATTATTGATATTTTGGGTTTTAATGATTGAAAGATGACATTAATCATCTGTGGATTCTACCATATTATTTTTCCATCAGATGAGTTCAAGCGGTGCACTTGGAGTCTTGGCTCGGTCCCTCTCAATCCGGGTTTTCTTCGAATCTGTGAATGGGAATAGAATTTTGATCCCAACACAGTGAAAAATACCTTTTCACAAATTTGGATTCATGTCTGTAATATGAATTGGATCTATTGGAATCCTCAAATTCTTTGGTACATTGCCTCATCAGTTGGAAACCCCATTCGACTTGATAAATAGACTGAGAATCCTACCTTTGGAAATTATGCGAGAATTTTAGTGGAGGTTGATATGGTTTTCACTCTTGTTGAGGAAGTGGTGTTAACTACCCTAGATGATAGCCTCACTCTTGGTATAATCTATGAGAGAAAGCCTAAATTTTTTTTGAATTGTCACTTCTTTGGTCATATCCTCTCAGAGTGCAATCAAAATAAAACCTACAATCTTTGTAAGGTTCAAGGGCATGATGATGAAAACTGTAGGAATAGCAAGAACAAGGTAATGGCATTCAAGGCTGGTGGTAATCCCAATGCTGATAAGGAAGATCTTAATGATCCTTCTAGGGCCTCTGGAAAAGGTGGGATGGTGGCTGATGGAGGCCCTATGGATAAGAATCACTATAAGAAAGATGATGAAAATGGTGAGAAGATCAGTACTAATATTGATGAATGTTCAATGGATCCTGAATTGGGTCATCTTAGAATTCACATTTCTAAATTACCATAAAAATCTATTGTGGTACCTTCGAATGGGGATGGTTCGAAGGACAATAAAGGGAGACAACATAAGGTTGCAGATAACATCTTTAACTCTGCAAATTCTGATGTTATTACGGTGTTTGCTGAAACCCATGATGCAGAACCTGGTGAAAGAATACAGTTTCAGGATGCAGACCAGTCTGATATCCCTAGCATTGTCTCTAATCCTCCTGATGCTGATGTTGTGATTACTAAAGGACATGACGCAGAACCTTCTTTTGATCTATATAATCCAGTGAATCAAGGTCATGATGTAGGTCCTGGAGTTGATCCTCTGGTGACCCAAGATCATGATGGAGGCCCTGGAATGAACCCTAATCATGTTGTAGATCTTGTTTCTGTTCCTGTTGATCTGGGGTAATTCTCGCAAGTCCATATTTCTAAGGCTTCAAAAAGAATATTACCTACTAGCATGTTTCTTGTTCAAGCTGATTCTGCCAAAAGATTCTCCTAGCTAAACTCGATGGGGGAGGATATTGGAGCTGTAATCGATGATCAAATACCAGATACTGCTGATGGTACTGGCTTTATTCCATATGATAAAGATTCCAAATAGATTTATGATGGGCCTAGAACTAGCCTCAGGTCAAAAAAATGAAGATTCTCTTCTGGAATTGTCAAGGGATTGGGAATCCTCCCACGGTCAGATCCCTTAGACATCTTATTATGACCAATAGTCCGGTTCTAGTTGGTATTGCAGAGACAAGGATAAAATTTGAGAATTGGATCTCCTTTAAATGGGCATCTATGGGATATTCCCTAGTTGAAAGCAATCAATTCACTGGGAATTATGAATCTATGTGGGTGCTGAAACATGACAGTGTTGTTGTTAATTCCATCTTGACTGATTTTCAATCTGTAACTCTTTCATGTTATAATAATAATGTCTCTCTTGAGGTGATGTTTATTTATTCCTTCAATCTTTACATAAGAACAAGAGAATTTTGGAGAAGTTTAGCTGATATTTCTAAGAGTATGATGACCAGTTGGGTTCTTCTTGGTGATTTTAACACTGTACTGAGGCCTGATGAAAAAATTGGGGACTACTTCTTTCATGCTTTGTCCTATGATTTTTTAACTTGCATTTACAAATATAGTCTTGCTGAGGTTCCCATTTCTGGTGTTGAATATACGTGGATTAGCTACAATATTAAGTGGATACAGGAAAGTAGATTGGACAGATGCTTTGTACAAGTGGATGATAGGAATGGTGCGATTGATGTGGCTGGGAGAACCCTACCACGACTACATTCTGATAACAATCCTATACTTCTTGATTTCTATCCCAATAAAGTCCAGTCAGCCACTCTGCCTTTCAAATTCAATAATTCTTGGATTGTTATTCCTAGATGTAGAGAGATTGTTTTGGATGCATGGAAAAATATTTACTTGGGTAGCTCATCGCACATTCTATGTTGTAAACTGAAATTGGTTAAGGAAAGGCTGAAGCAATGTAGTAAGGACTCCTTCTCCACTCTTGATAATGATATCAGAGAGGCTGAAAATATCCTGTTATAACTTCAAGATTCTGGTCTATCTCAAGATGTTCCCTCTCTAGAGGAATTACAGGATGCTTCAAGCCTAGACAAATTGTTGGCTCTTATGGAAAATATGGTTCAGAATAAATTCAATGATAGGTGGTTAAAGGAAGGAGATAGAAACTCAAGACTCTTATATTGCATTAAAAAAGAAAAAAAAGGCCAGGAGGAGTCTTAATGCTCTTATAATTGGTGGGAATCTTTTTGATTCATAGAGTGATATTGTTGATGATGTGACATACTACTTTGAGAAGCTGTACTCAGATATTGGAAATGATAATTCTGATAAAATTATTCAGTGTTTTGACCGTTCTATTGAACATGACCAGAATAAGAGGATTATTGATATACCTAGAGCAAAAGAGATACATGATTCCCTCTTCTCACTGAATATTGATAGTGTTGCAGGTCCAGATGGCTTTACTAATAAATTCTTCATGTTTTTCTGGGATTTTGTGCACACCGATGTTACAAATGTTGTGAATGAATTTTTTAGATCATCTTACATTCCCTTTGGGATGAATTCAAACTTTTTTATCTTAATTCCTAAAAAGGAGAATGCCTTGAACATAAAATATTTCTGACATATTTCCATTGGGAATACAATACCAAATGTCATTAGTAAATTTATGGCTTAGTGGCTGGGTGAAATTGCCAAGGGACTCATCTCCGGGAGTCAGTTTGGGTTTGTACCAGGGAGAAACATACAAAATTGTCTGTTTACTGCCTCTGAGTGTGTGAATTCTATGAAAAGAAAGGTTAACAATGGAAATATGGCCATAAAAACTGACATTTCAAAATCTTTTGATACCATAAGATGGAGTTTTCTGTTTACTATTCTCAAAATGCGTGGTTTCTCACATAGGTTCATTGATCTAATTGGATCCATTCTATCCAGTAAAATGTTGTCTATTTTGGTCAATGGATATCCTAGAGGTTTTTTTCAGTGCTCAAGAGGAGTCAGGAAGGGTGACCCTCTTTCTGGTATGTTGTTTTCTATTGCTGAAGACTATTTAAGTTGGTGCCTCACTGATCTTTCTAATTTTGGATGGTATCAACAAATGAGAATTGGAAGGGATTTGTGTGAACCTTCACACTTACTTTATGCTGATGATATCCTAATTTTTTGGGAAGGCGATAAATGGTACCATATCTTGTATTAAAGTCATTTTATCACACTATGAAGAGGTTGCAGGTCAGATCATTAATTGGGGAAAGTCCTCTGTGTTTTCCGGTGACAGATTTATTACATCAAGGAAAAACAGAATTGCGATGAAGATGGGAGTTAAAAGAGGATCTCTCCCTTTCACATACCTTGGTGTACCTCTTTTTCGGGGCAGGGTTAAAATATGTCACTTATAAAATATTGCGTTGAGAATCACCAATCAATTGTCAAGATGGAAATGGAAAAATATGTATCAAGTCAGAAGAATATGTCCAGTAAACTCAGTGATTACCTCAATGTTTATTTATTAATTTTCTATGTATAAGTGGTCAAGATCTCTGATTAAAGAGTTATGTGGTAGAATTAGAAATTTCATCTGGATCGGCTCAATTAATGAGAAGAAATTGGTTACAGTTGCCTAGAAAGACTTTATTAAGCCAGCAAAAATGGGAGGACTGGTTATTAAAGACATCATAATATTCAATGACACTCTGATTAAAAGTTCGTCTGGAAACTTATTTCAAGTCTTGATCCCTCCATGGAGTTTTGACAATTAGATTTATTGGAAAACTACAGAATGGATATGTCAACTATTTGAGATCCTCTGTCTGGACTGCTCTAAAGAAGGCCTATTCTGATCTCATGGTTCGTTCGAAATGGATGGTATGTAAGCAGTCCAATCTAAATTGTTGGACCACCACTTGATTATCACGGCCCATTTGTGATGATATTTTCATTCCATCATTTCTTAAGCTCAAATCGATTGTTGATTTTTGTGCAGACCCGGACCTTTCTGAAATCTTGCCCAGCCACCTGAGAATGGAAGTCATGTGGTACTACTTTATTGATTATGATGTTCTGGTGTGGACACCCAATCTGAATGGAATTTTCAGCATAAAGGAATGCTACAATTATCTTTGTGGTGACTGGATGCACCCCCTAGATGGGTTATGTATTTCAATAAACCCTTTATTCCCCCTTCGCGATCTTTGATTATCTAGAAAATATGGAAAAACAGGCTGCCACTACAGTCCTTGTTGCAACGCACTGGGCTATCTTTTTTCCCAGTCTACTATGTCTTCTTGGAAGCAGATGAAACCATCTCCCACGTTTTTTTATCTTGTAATATTGCTGTCAAGATCTAGTATTATATGCATGAGATTTTTCAATGTTGCCTTCGTTTTCAATTGGTTGATGGTTTAATGCAGGCCATTGGCATGGCTAATCTCAGTGAGCAAGTTCATGCTCTACTCTTGGTTGTAACTGCAGTTGTTATAGACCTCATATGGAAGTGCATAAATGACCTGCTATTTAAAAACATTCAGCCGATATTTCATAATGGTGTCTTTGCAATGCATAATTCCATTTGCATGGATTCAAATATCCAAATCGGTTATATGAGAAATGATGTTTCTGACCTGGTTTTTTTTGAGATCTCTTGGTATTAATGGTAGGATGAAGAAAACACTGATAGTGAAATACATCTGATGGATTCTGCCTCTTCCACGATGAATAAAGGTTAATGTTGATGGGGCTGCCTCTGGTGCTCTAGGTCCCTCTGGATGTGGTGGTGTATTCCATACCTCCAGGGGGTTTGTCAAAGGATGCTTCTTTCATTTCATTGGAAATGGGCTTTCCATTGAAGTTGAGCTCTATGCTATGATTAAAGCAATCAGGTATGCTATCCATTTTGGTTGGAATGATTTATGGGTAGAATTGGATTCGTCTGTTGTAGTTCATATTTTGAAAGATCAATCTAGGAATGTGCCATGGAGGATTCTACCGGTCAGGATTTATTGTCTTCGACTTCTTGACTCACTCTCCCTTGAAGTCACGCATGTTTATCATGAATCCAATCAAGTGGTTGATGCTCTTTCAAAAAGGGAAATTAATGAAGTCACCTCCTTTTAGTCCTTTGTGTCACCTGATTACTGTGATAGTCTTGTTCATGTGAATTATTATAGTGAGGTTTACACTCGACTTTGTAGAGTGAATCCGTGATGCCTTGTCATGTACTTTTATTTTTATTTGATTTCCTTAGGAGTAGGTCCGCCTGACTCCTAGCTTTTTTGGTATATTTATATCAATATATAAAATTATAAATGTATATAGAAGTATAACATTATATATAATTTATAAAATAATATATATTTTAAAGAAATATACATAATTTCTAAATGTATATAGATTTATAAAACTATATAAAAGTACATATATGTTATAAAAGTATACATAATTTATAGAAGTATATAGATTTAAAAATTTATAAAAGCATAAAATTATAATATATAATAGAAAAATTTAAGAAAGTATAAAAGTATAATAATTTATAATGAATAAATATTTAATTTTATATTAATTTATAAATCTAGAAAACTATAAAAGTATAAATAATTAATAAGATTTTATATTTAAACAATATATGTAAATATAATATACTATACAATTTATGAAAGTATATAAATTTATAAATGAATAGAACTATAAATGTATAAATATTTAATTAAAAATTATTATTAAATTATTCTAGTATAATAAGATATACTATAAAATTTATAAAATTATATAAATTTAAAAATGGATAAAACTATAAAATTACAATTTTTTAAAAAAAAATTACATATAAATTATATAAAAATGATGAAAATGATTCTTCTAAAAAATTGAATTATAAATTAGGTCACCACCATAAAAGAAGTACCCTTAGAAATATCCATTTTTTTAAAATGCACACTTTATAGGAAAATCCACAAAGAACTTCCAAAAATGTTACTAATAAAAAAAGAAATATTCATAAGCACTCTAAATCCATTTATAAATCAATTTAAAATTGCTAAAATTATTTTTTATAAAATTAAATATCTAAGTATACACCAAGAAACTAGAGATCTTATCAAAGAATAAGATGATCTTCTAAGATAAGACATTCCATAAGATATCGTGGTCTTGAAAAATCTCACCAGAAATGATCTCTTCACTGAAGATCATCACCAATGCAAGCGCATGCAAAAACTGTCAATGGGAGTTGATGGTCCCCCCCCCCCCCCGCTCTCTCCCTCCCTCCCTCCCTCCCTCTCCAAATTAAAAATGATGATGAGTTCGCCTAAAAAATGAATCCAACACCTCTAGAGAGGAAGCGGTGAGGCAAAAATGAAGAGGTTGGCAGAGTATTCTCGTGCAACTAATTTCAAACAAACACAGGCCACACAACAGCTTCAGATAGGGGAAAGGCAGAGTACATAGATCATTCCCAAACATTGAGACTAAAAAAGCACAATCAAGGAGCACATTAAATATCAAAGAGGTGCAACATACCTTAGATTTGGAGAGGGTTCAGCGGCAACAGTAGGGTTTAGTGGTAGTGATCGGTGGCAGCGGTAGTAGTGGTGGTGGCAGTAGTGGTGGCAGCAGTGGGCTTCGGTGGTGGCAGCGATAGGGTTCAACGGTAGTAAGGTTCAGCACTAGTAGTAGTTGAGTTCCATGAAAGCTTGAAGGCGTGAGAGAATGAGACTCTATTAGAGGTATTTTTATAACATCGGGGAAGACTTTTATCCATACTTTCAAAAAAGCACTAATAACGAGTGGTTTTATCAATCCTAAAATAGAAAGCGCTGATAAAACAACTCTTTATCAGCACTTTTTTAGCATTGAAAAATATACCCCTTTATCAGCGCTAAAAAGCACTGATAAAACTTGTCACTTTTAGTGCTAAAATTATAACACTAATGAAAAAGAATATTATGGGTGTTTTTTTAGTGCTGATAATGGGGTATCTTTATCAGTGCTAAAAAATCACTGATACAAATCTAATGTTAATAATTTATTTTTATTGTTATATATTTCTAAAATTATATATATAATAAATATATATATTTATTTATTTATAATTATAACTATAAATAAATATTTATTTGTTTAAATAATTATAAAATTATAATGAATATATTTATTATATTTATAATTTTAAAATTATATATAATAAATATATTATTTATATATATTTATAATTTTATAATTATATATAATAAATGTATTTATTATAATTTTATAATTATTTAAATAAATATATATTTATTTTTAATTAAAACTAAAAATAAATGTATATTTATTTAAATAATAATAAATATATAATAAATATATTTATTATATTTATAATTTTAAATTATAAATAATAAATATATTAATTATATATATTAATAATTTCATAATTTTATATAATAAATATATTTATTATAATTTTATAATTTGGTAAAAATATATATTTATTTATAATTATTACTATTAATAAATATTTATTTATTTATAATTCTAAAATTATATTAAATATATTTATTATATTTATAATTTTATAATTATATCTAATAAATATATTTATTATAATTTTATAATTATTTAAATATATATATATATGTGTATTTATAATTTTAATTATAAATATTTATACATATTTATAAATATTTGTATATATTTATAAATATATTTATATAATTATATATATTTATAAAATATAGTTGGTGTGTGTCTCTGTGGTAGAGGTGCCATGTGATTCTACATCAAACCCGGGTTCAAATCCGAATGGGAGCGAATTTCTGCTAGTAGGAGGTGACGCAGGGATGACACTACACTGGGCCTTCAGGTCAAATTGTGGGTCATTAGGTCATGTAATGGGTTTCATGCTCACTGGAACTTCGGGCCATGTACTGAATAATTAAGACTTGGTGGGGTGGGTTATCCCTTGGGGGGCTATGGATTGTCTTTCTGACTTGTGTGTGTGGTGTGTGTGTGTGTGTTTAATGTAATTGCATCCCCAAACACCTAATATATTTATCAAATTATAAATATAATAAAAAAATTATAATTTTATAATTAAAAATAAATATATATTTATTTATCGTTATAATTATAAATATTTATTTATTTATTTAAATAATTACAAAATTATAATAAATATATTTATTATATTTATAGTTTTCTAATTATATATAATTAATATATTTATTATATATAATTATAAATATAATAAATATATTTATTATGATTTTCTAATTATTTAAATATATATATTTATTTAAAATTGTAATTATAAATATTTGTATATATTTATAAATATTTGTATATATTTATAAATATTTGTATATATTTATAAATATATTTATATATTTATAAATATATTTATATATTTATAAATATATTTATATATTTATATATTTATTTATTTATTTATAAAATTAAAAATATAATAAATATATTTATAATAATTTTATAATTATTAAAATATATATATTTATTTATAATTATAATTATAAATAAATATATTTATAAATATTTGTATATAATTATAGATATATATATAATTATATAATTATAATAAATGTCTTTATTGTAATTTTATAATTATTTAAATATATATATATTTGGCTATAATTATAATTATGAATAAATACATTTGAAAAGTATTTATATATAATTAAAATTTTATAACTATAAATAAAATAAATATATTTATTGTAATTTTATAAGTATTTATGAGATTATAATAAGTTCATGGGTATAACATTAATGAATCATACCTAATAAAGTATAGATCATAAAAAATGAGTCTTCACATATGTGGAAAGAATGAATAATAAGGGTGTCAATGTATAAATGAACATTAATGAGTTATTAATATATAACATATGTTTGTGTCATCATGATATAGGTAATCTTAACATTTGGAACATAGAAACCCTCAATCATATCCACAAATAAACTTATGATCATACAACATCAATTATATTCATGCATCATTATATGAACATAAATAATGCTAAAAATGTACATGTTGCACACTTCTCACTCTCAACCTTTGAGATTCATTTTGACCATTGGGTCGTTGGGATTTCAAACCATGTCGTATTGGGTCTTTGGGCCTCTAGAATTTTGGGTCATGTAAGGGTTCCCTTTCAACCCTATTTAAAATAGGATTTTCTTTTTTCTAATGAAAGAGGTCTCAGACCCAACCGGTTATATATATATATATGTGTGTGTGTGTGTGTGTGTGTGCATGTGTGTGTGTGTGTGTCTGTATTTATGTATGTATGTATGTATATATTTATTTATTTATTGACCAAATTCATTAGAGATATATATTTATTTAAATATATATTAATTTATTTACAATTATAATTATAAATAAATATATTTAAAAAGTATTTATATATAATTATAAATATATAATTATAAATATAATAAATATATTTATTATTTAAAAAAATTATTATAATTTTATAATTATTTAAATATATATTTATTTAAATATAAAATTATAATAATTTTTCTAAATAACTTTCTTAAAAATTTATATATATATATATATATGAATTATTAAAATCTATATATTAATATATCATATTTATATTAATTATAAAAAAGCACTTTTTAATTAATTTATATAAATAAAAATTATTTTTTAATATAAATATAAAAAAAATTATATATATTAATAATATTTTTTTATTAAAGACCATTATCAGTGCTTTTTTAGCACTGATAATCATGACCTTTATCAATGCTTTTAGCTAGCACTGATAAAGTTGAGGCTTTGATCAGTGTTTTCTGCTTAGCGCTGATAAAAAAAAGGTGCATCCCTTTCTTGGATCTCTGGTAGTTAAGGACTCAATGGTTATATTATACTTCTTGGGTGAAGTCAGACGTTCCATGTGGTTCAAGTTATTGATCATAGCTTGAGACAGTTGGATAAGCATTCCCATAACGTTTTGAACTCTACCTCTCATGGCATTGAGGATATCATTCATACAATCATTGCATTTTCCCTTCTATGGGTGGTTGGCCTAGTTTCCCATGGTTCCCACCACTTTCTAAAATAGAAAGGGTTCGAAAAAAAATTAAGTCAACAAAGCATGAATAATTTATTCTTTTACATACTAAAGGCATATCTTATGGGATCCCAATATTTATCCTTTTCTAAAATAAAGTTTCTTAGATGTTTACATATACTTAGTCTTATCCTATGGGTTTTCACTAATGTTTTATAATCTTAATTCCCAAATTAACTAAACCATTCTTTAATACCCAATATAGCAACTCTACTTTTTTTACTTGACTATTACATCATTTTAAAGATAAACAGCATAATAGCATTACAAAACCAGGATCCAAAGGTTTAGTGACTTGTAAAAAATAGGCTCATACATAAATTTTACATAATAAAAAATAAACATTTATTTAAATCCTTATTATTTTTCCTTCTAAAGCTTATGTTATCTGTTGGGAAAAAACCCCTCAAGGAAACATTGTAGTGTTTTCGGGTCAATTGTGTTTGTTGAAAAAGAGGGTTTCCAAGGCTAGTTGTCAAATTCCAGCATAGTTTTTTACTATGAGTGTTGATAAAGATCCAAGACAAATGAATGGAGACTCTAGAGGTAGTATAGAAAATTGTGTATATAAGGTGGTAATGTCATGAGTTTCACGAAGACTAGGTTTCATGAAAAGTGTTCCATGAAGGTGTGGATCATCGCGAACATTCATCACAAATGCACAAAGGTTTGATGATAATCTCTACGACTATCAGAAGCTTTGTGAATAGTGAAATTTCTCTGGAGATTCATGAAAAAGATGGGATATCTTCATGAAAAGGTGATGATGTGGATGGAATCTTCTAGAATGGGAGGAAACACTTATAAATAAGCCTCTACCCCCTTTATAAAATCCAGTAAAAGCTTCAATGAAAATTCGTAATCTATGAATTTGTGAAGGTGATTTGCGAAGAGTGTTCTTTTGAAAAAAAATTCAATGAAAGGAAGTTCGTGAAGGCAATGAACACCGACTGAAAATTTTAAGAATCATGAATGTAATGAAGTTCTTGAAGGCTATAAAAATCATAGCAATAGTTGTGAGCTTTATGAAAGGATGTTTCTTCGCGAAGGTGGGTTAAGCTTTGTAAAAGTGGTGAGCTTCGTGAAATTTGTGGGGTTCATGAAGTTATTTTATACTTGTAAAGAATTTGGAAGTTTCGAAAAGGTAGTGTGAGCTTTTAAAAGGTAGTGAGCATCATGAAAGTGTTCAGAAAGGATTTCACAGTGAATCTGTGGAAAATTGATATTCATCAAGTGGGTGAAAGTGGGACTTCAACAGAGTATCTATCTACAACTAAGGATGTATTCATTATTGATAATAATGGGACCTACATGTCCATAAACTCTATGTGAATAATTTCTAGAGCAATGAGAAAAGGAAGAGGATGATGGTCATCCTTTCCACCAGCACTGATCCATAGAAATAGATATTGAGGGGGTGACCCTTAGAAAGAAGGGAGTTGTCACGAAACTTTGTAAAAGCAATGAACCCAGGCATAGTAGTGATCTAGCCCAAATCTTGTTTTTATAGTGAGGATTAGTGGATTTGGTACATTGGAACATTTATGTTTTATGATCCTTGGATATATCCTAATGAGGGTGAACCAAATAATATCATTGTGTCTCGTGCCTGATTTCATTTTTGTTCACACACTACTACGGTAAATGGAGAGAAGATTGTTTTTTTTAATGATGAAACAAGATCTGAATGGGTAGTTGTTTTAATCTTTCATACCCTGATTCACTCCACCGCACCCCCCACCCCCTCATGGTATTTAACCTAGTTTGGTTACCATTCTTCTTAGTACATGTAATCACCTGGGGATATAGATCAAGAAAGGGGTGAGCTAAAATCCTAGTAAGATGATAAATAAAGGGCATCGATAGATAAAACATGGGTAATAATAATAATCACCGTCATATCATAATCATGGGATCATTTACATAATCATTAGGGGAAACATTAGATAAATGGAATTTAGAAATGAATAAAAATGAAACATCATGTCATAGTGGTCAAATACCACACATAGTTGTGAACAAAGCCAGCATCATGTTCCTGCATAACATGTGTGCATAATCATAAAATCATCATTGTGAACAAATATATAATCATGTTCATACATATTACACATTATATCATGAGATAGATAACATTAACCAATTCATTGGAGGTATATATAATTCTGGTCCCACCCGTCAAATCCTAACATTTACATAATCATGCATGCTATATAGAACTTATATCAATCAAATTCATGAATTATTGCATGTAAAGGAATGGATTTTATAAGGATTTAATCAATCATGATTACATTATTATACTTGGTGTTCCCAAATAGAAAAGGGAAAATAAATTATTTTGTGTAAGAATCATTAGTTTTTAGCGAAGAAGAAATAACTCAAGAGTAGTGAAGATGTGTTTTGGAAAGAAGATTTATTTTATAAAATCTTTGTATTTGTCATAAAATCATATTAGAGACATGTATATCCTTGAAAAGAAAATGTAATAACAATTAAATAATATTTTAATAATAATAAAAGAATATCTACACTGAAATTTGGTATGAAATAGGAATATCCCAAAGAAAGGGAGTTGGGTTTAATAATCCTCTTAACTTATATTTGAATGCATTATGCACTTTCACTTAATGTCCTAGATAATCACATTAGATTCATTAATTACTTAACTCAGAACCTCTTCTTCATTTATTTGATTTATTATAATTTTATTAAGTTAATTTATGAAAATTTTGAGGAGTTATATAGTTCATTTTTTTCATTGTAGGAGCATTCATTTTCATAGTTTTAGGATCAGTTTAATTATATATAATTATGGAAGTTTTTTTCAAATGGTAATAATTATATAGAAGTGAAATTATTCGGTAATAGAAAATGAAAACTTGTCTCCCATTAAGGCGGTGAACCGACATATCATAGATGATGTTTACATTTTTAGTACAAAAGGATAAGAGAATAGATTTGATGATGGATATTCCATTAACAAAATAAAATTGCAGTATATATATAATAATACAGTTACCATTCCACTTTTTATTGGGGATGTGTGGAGAAGATAAGATGAGAAAATAAATTAAAAGATAATAATTGAGGATTTTACCTCTTGAATTTTGTCACCTTAATATCCTCCTTAAGGCACTTAGTTTTGGTCTTTTTTGAGACCAGAAGCTATTAAACATGGTTAAAAGGCTTGGGAAGGGAATTGGGTAGAATTTAGACAAGATACAATTCTTTTAAAGAGTGATGTGAAGAGGGGGTGAGGTGTGGTATTTATAGGGGAGGAAAGGTGTAACACCCCAATATTTCAAAGTATGTTATCTCATTAAAGTAATTCAATAGCTTGGGCTACACGCAATACCGTGTTCGAGCGCACCACAACTTACCAAACTAGTCGTTCAAAAAGCAGTTATGAATAGTATTAACTACATTTTGAATCTTATATACTCTATATAGTTTTAACCTCCATTTTATGTGTTTCTTAGACATAATATAAGAACAAATTCATTTTTTCAGATAAAAGAAGTATTTTTTAAAAAATGCAATTTTACCGCCTTTTAAGGGTGAACCCCTTTTTAAAACCAATATTTTAAACTTTTATATATTCAATTTAATGAAATTAAATTCTTATTTATAAGTGGGACATAAAAATTTATTTTGGATAAATTTTTGGTACTTTTCTGATAACTTTCATATTTTGACAAATAGTGGAAAATACTATGTTTTAATTGAAAACGACTTTTTTAATCAAATAATTTATAGTGTTAAATTATGAATTTTAAAGGTTTTAAAGTATAATTAGATTATATTTTTATCATTTAGTAAAATGTATGTCATTATAAGTAATTTCAAATTTAAATTTGACATAAACACATGTCAATCTTTTGATAGTTTTTACTTTTTAAAAACCCGCTTTTTGGTTTTGACAACGGGAATTAATTTTAAATTAATAAATGAAACTTCTATGTTTTTAATTTGGTAAAATATACTTCATGTTTTAATTCCGAATATCAAAATTATCTTTGGGTAAATTTTTGGTATTTTTCTGAAAACTTTCAATTTTTGATGAATAGTGAAAAACACTACGTTATTATTTAAAACCGACTTTTTATTTAAATAATTATTTATTTTATTTAAATTTATTTTAAGTAAAAAATAGATATATAATACCTATATGAGTTCAATGTAATTTATTGGAGTCATTTTATAATAAAATTTGATGTATTAAATTTTATTGAACTTTTAACCTCTTTTACCACCTCCTAGAAGCATTTGCAAATTTGCATAAAATATAATGTTTCCACTTCTGTGAGTTGAATTTAAAAAATCCCAGAGACACAGTTAATATCAGTAAGTAAAATTTTGTTCAATAAGATGAAAATAATTTTTGGTTAATAGTAACTTTTGACTTTTATTTACCACGGTTAAAAGTATATAGGGTAATTAATGGTAAAAATGATGTCATAATTACTCTAACACATGTCATAATTCTATTGGATAAGTATAATTCGACCAAAAAAACCTTATTAATAAAATATGAACCTATTTGGTCCACTTGAATTAGATTAGGAAATTTATTATTATTTTATTTAAAGAAGAGTTAAAAGAGTTAAATTCAAAGTTTAATAACTAAACCATTTTTAATATAGAGTTACACACAATATAAATTCTACTATAAATATTCATTATAAATCTAAAATTATTTCATACATAATGGTATTTTATTTATAATTTTTAGACATTAAATAATTTAATTTATTTATGACACAATGATGATTCATTAATTACCTTATTAATAAAATATTAAAATAATTGATATTATAAATATCCAAATAAATGTAAATTGAGACTTGCGATGAATTAAAATAATTTTATAGGTTAATATGTCATGTTATGGTTGGTTAAATAAATTTTATTTGAAGTGATAAAGATTTTATTACTTTCAAAAAAATAAAATACTAAATAGTGTCAAAATTGAAATAATTGAGTATTTAAAACAAATACTATATTATTAATTGATATAATATTTCTAAAAATTTATGGTTTGGCAAAAGGACTTAGATAAGGTTATATATATTAATAATAAACCACATGGGGTTCACTTTTCTTGTTATAGTAAGTTTATTAACCATATAATATAAAAATACAAAGAGACATGGTAAATGTCAAACTATTTAACTAAGAGTTAAATCTAAAAGATAAGGTTGGTATGATGACTTAAACCTGTCTAAAACCTATTGGTTGAGAGTTTTTCGACCCATACCCACAATATACTCTAAATAATTCATTTTGGAGCCATTATAAACCGAAAATGATTTTATTATAAAATAAAATTTCAAACTTTTCCTAAAGTAACTCTCACCTCTCTTATAAAAGGGAACTTTCCCTTATCTAAATTTCACACCTTCAAAGCCTTTTGTCTAGGCCAACCCCTGACCAAATATCCTTCCAACTTTCCTCCCTTCATTATATAGGACTTCCTTTGGTCAGAAAACGAACATAAAGATCCATTTTGATCAAATCAAATGGAAGAACCCGAAGAAGAGGTAAATATTTCATCACCTCTTTCAAATTATTTTCTTCTTCCACTTCCTCTTTCTTTGTTGTTTCCATACCAAAATAATAATTCAAGTACCTCCTACATATTTTGATGTTATGATAAATATAGTACAGCCATATTTTTTATTTTATCCATCCTATAAATGACAAAGTCACCATATGTTTGTACGTACGGCTTACCGTTTCCATGTCGTGGTGTAGTTTGTTATTCAAACACTTCATTATTTGGATGGGTATAATAATGAGTATAATTGATGTAAATAATAAATATAACATGTTAATGATTCAGTATATAAGATATAACATCCAATTACATACTATTTCACCATTAATATAATGATATTTTTTCTCGTGCGTACGTACAGATTATCGTCTTCATGACGCAATGAGATTCATTCCCATGTTCACCATTAAATGATGATTATAAAAAAATATATTATTAATAAGTATGTAATATATGACATAATAATTCTAATGGATATATATGTGTGTGTTCATGTAATTAAATATATCTTATTCACTTACTTTCGTTCAATACAATATGAAAACGGAAACAATGTTTATGATTAAATATTTTTTGTTCAAAGTAATCATGCTGTTATGATTTTCACAGAACCAAATGCTAAATAGAGTCAAAATTGACATAATTGAGTTTTTAAAATAATACTATATTAATAATTGATATAATCTTACTAAAAAATATAATTTTTGGTCAAAGGACTTAGATAAGGTTATATATATTAATAATGAACCACTTGGGGTTCTCTTGGCTTGTTATAGTAATTTTATTAACCATATAATATAAAAATACAAATAGACATGGTAAATGTCAAACTATTTAACTAAGAGTTAAATATAAAAGATAAGGTTAATATGGTGACCTAAACCTATCTAAAACCTATTGGTTCTACGCATACCCACCTTATCCTATAAATAAATCATTTTAGAGCCATTATAAACTGAAAATGATTTTATTATAAAATAATATTTCAATATTTTCCTAAAGTGACCCTCACCTCTCTTATAAAAGGGTACTTCCCCTTATCTTAATTTCACACATCAAAATCCATTTGGATCAGCCAACCCCTACCTAAATATCCTCACACCTTTTATTTATTCATCCTAGAGGCCTTCCTTTGGTCAAAAAACCAACCTAAGGAGCGCTTTGATCAAATCAAAAGGAAGAACCCGAAGAAGAGGTAAATATTTCATTACCTCTTTCAAGTTATTTTATTCTTCGACTTCCTCTTTAGTTGTTGTCTCCATTATAAAATAATAAATCCAGAATCTTATATATAATTTGATATTATTATAAAAATTGTATAACCATATTCATTATTCTATCAATCATATGAATGACAAAGTCACCATACGTGTGTACGTACGACTTATCGTCTCCATGTCGTGGTGTAGTTTGTTATTCAAACACTTCATTATTTGGATGGGTATAATAATGAGTATAACAGATTTAAATAATAAATATAACATTTTAATATTTGGTATATATTATATACCATCCAATTACATATTATTTCACCATCAACATAATGATATTGTCACTCGTGCATACGTACGGATTACCGTCTCCATGAACGCGGTGAGATTCATTTCCCATCGTAATAATTCAAGAATAATTTTCATTTTATGATTAAAAATAATTTTTAAGAACATAATATAATTCTGGATATGAATCAAATACATCCAATCTATAATAAACATAGAATATGTAACCAAGCATATAAAGGAAAAAGAGTTAGTTAACACCCAAAACGATGATACTACTAAAATATTATTAACAAAGAAATATTAGAATATCATATATGAAATAATATTTATGTATATAGTTATTTTATAATTTAATAACAATGTTTTAACTATTATACATGAGGTTAACATACCATCGACTAAGTAAAATTACAAGGTAAGGGTAATTTCACAATCTCTTTATTATCTGAAGTTGTTTTCACGTAAGCATCTATTGGGACCTCTTTATCATACACATCCATATTTCTTAAAAAACTATTTCAAAACATTTTTACTATTTACTAGACTATGGGTTAAATTAATTTATACCATTGTTTGACTTTTTATAAAATGGTTTGAAATGAATCTTTTCGTCATTTTCCAAACAAGGTACTGTATGACCTTTTCGAAAAAAAATTAAGGTAAGAATGTATTTTTTTAACTTATACGGTGGGTGTGGCTATTTTTCGCCATTATATCATCGTCAAAGCTTCCCATACAAGCTTATAAGAATATTTTCAAAATAAACATTTTTTTTATAATTATGTGACTTTTAAATGATTTCAAAATAGAAAGAGGTATTTATTTTAAATAGTTTCCATTTCATCTATGTCACCATCCTTTGATGGATTTTAAACATGTTTGAAGTTGATTTATTATGATACAAATCTTCCATATTGTATTGAAGTTTTTGTGATATGTTTGACTATGGATGTGTTATTTTTACACCATTCATGGTTTATGGATAAAGTATTGACATTTTTTATGCTAGTTTTAATACGAATGTTTAGGTTATGTTTAAACCTTTTCATATGAGGAATGCATTGGACTTAGTAAGTGATAGGTGGAGCCCACTATAGATCCTCGATGCATTGGTAGGTCTCATGAGACAAACTAGTGTCTTGGCACAAGGCCTTGACAAAATCTTATTTGTAGTCTTGGCACAAGGCCTTGATTATGTGGTTATGAAGTCTGGCATTATGCATTCCATCATGTGAAATTGGATATTGATATTGCATGTGATTATTCGACTAGTATAATATCCATGTAAATAAGTAAATGGAATTATTTTATTTACATTGGTCATATTATGAATAATTTTATGTTTAAAGGGATTATTTTTTAGTCTTATACATTGCATAAAATTTTTATGCTTATTTATGAAAGTTTTCGCTATATTGTTATCCTTACTGAGCATTTGACCTCACCCCTTTCTTATTTTTTATTTTCCCAGGATTCCAAGAAGTGTATTATGATTAATAAGGAGGGTTAAGCTAGGGGATTAATAGCATTCTCAAAGGATAATTTATGTTGTGTTTTATTTTCCAATATGTAATGTAGCATTCATGTATGTAATATATTTTCCAAGACTACTAAATTGATCAGTATTTTGGAACTTTATTCCTTGTAATCATGGCAATGTATTAAAATAATGTACCGACTCTGGGTAACTAGGGTCGGGGCATTACAAGAGGGATGTTTTATGATTATTTTATTCATTTGTTTATTATTTTAACTCAATACTATCAATAGTGAGGATTCATATACCTAAATAAAATTAATGTTTCAGTATATTTTTAACCAATGAGCTCTTAAATCATCCTTTCAGCATCCATGACTCAAAAATTCATGTATTTAGTTTATACTATAAATTATCATATTTCACAATTCATAAAAAAATCAATTATTTTATAAAAAACCTAAAAAAACACACTAACCATTTATTTATTTCTAGATTTAAAAAATAAAATCCCTTTTATGAAAATAATTTTCAAAATATGATAAATTTCATTTTTAGATAAAATCTTCAATTATTCAAAAAATACATATTTTAATATTATAATCGATTTTATGACCCTTTGAAAAATTAATTAAGGTCTCATAAAATTGTATTATAATTATAATAAAACATAATATTAATTTATGAATGTATTTTATGAAAATAAATTTTATTTTAAATCATTTTATTAATTATAAAATTGTAAATAAACATTTACATTTTACAAAAATACTAACACTTAACTTATCATTTTTAAGACATTTATTTACTTATACCATGGTATAATTATATCATATTTTCATTTATAAGATTCCTAAATTTTATTTATACTTTCATAGGTTAGATTACTATTCTAACAGTCAGATTACTATTCCTAAAGGTTATATTACTATCCCAATGGTGAGGTTACTATTCAATCGGTATTAGTTCTTAATTTTAATAAATGTCACTTCTTATATTCTTTATTTATGAGAATAATGTTTATATTGGGTTATCTATGTTATATATGTGTTTTATGACATAATTATAAGAAGGTAAATTATATGGATAAAATTTTGGGTCGTTACATTAAAGACTTTGCTAGAACGTTTGATGTTGAAGCCACACATCAATCCCATGATGTGGAAACTTTATTATGATCTCCTTAAAAAGATCTTTGTATGAATATCTTTATGTCTGGGAAAATATATGGAGGTCATTTTGAAAATTCCAAGTTTGTATCAGTGGAAAATAATTATCCATTAATTTATTTTCTAGGTTTTCCCAAGTCATGATTAACTAAGGATCTTGAATTTTGAGTGAATCCTTGGCTCGGTCACACAAGAAGAATGGAAAAATATTTAGTCTAATTATGTCTAATAAAATTCCCTGGTTGAAAAAGGTATTAAAAACCTCTAAAAAGTTGTAAATATTATCACAAGGGTATTCACTTTGAAGTCCACTGAATTTACCCATGTTCTGGATCATTTGGATTAGTCTAAGTTTTATTTCAAAGGTGACCACCTAAATAAGAGGGTGCATGATGTTGGGTGAAACACCACTAATGGAAGACAATCCATGATCCATAATGGTGCACTCCAATAGCATTGTATGCTCTCCCTGATTTATAGGTGGCGCATATTGTATATTTTGCTGGTTAGGATATATAGGATTATTGCGATCATCCACTACAAAGCAGCAATGTGTAGTTAAATACTAATCGATCTCAGGATTGAATGGAACCAGTTCTTGAGAATCAAGGCTCCTCGAATTATTTATAGGGACCTAATGCATGCACTAGCCGAGAAAAAGTGGATGCAAGTTCTAGTCCATGATCAAAAGAATTGTAATATAATAGAGGAAATAAAAAAGAAGAAAAGGGGAGGTTTGAGGTAATCCCAGGTTCGATCTGAAGTTTATTATGCCTGGTAAATAGTATGATCCTAGGAAATGATACCAAATTTGGATATACCCACACGTGTTCTTTAATATGTGTGATCATTGAGCTAATTAGAAATTTATTATACCCAAACTACACATGCTGCAAAGTCATCGTGAAGTCATAGTGTGGGATCAAACCCCCATGGATAACTAGAAGACAAGCGACCCAACAATTCAAACCCTATATAAGGATCCCTCATGTTCGCTCTTTATTGGGTTTTTCTATAACAATGTAGTTTTTTATTTAAATCAAATGAAAATGAAGGGATCAAGTTCAATTTCAGGTCTTTAGGAAAAAGATACTCATAAATCTAGCTTGGGATAGTCCTGTGGCTTAGGCTATGATGCAGTGCAAGGGTCTCCAATTGGTTTTGGTCAAACCAAATGGATCTATCTATGCTAAAACTATCCCTTAGTATAGGTATATATAAAAATCTAAATGAATTATGCTTAGATTATTTGTATAAAGCATCATATGTTAATGGTCATAGCCTACTTAACTCCAATTAGGATAGTTTCTTTCAACTGCACCTCCCATGGTTAAGTTTCCACAACAAAATGTGATAAATAGTTAATTTTAACCTAATTACTATCCATTGGGTTACCAAGGTTCAATTCATGGATTCATTATGCTCCAAAAAATCCCCACCCTTAACCACTAACCCTAATTAGATTAACCGCACATAATAGTGTTAATAAAAAGAAAAGGAATATAGATTATGCTTAGTATAATTAGAAAGAATTTCTGAAAAAGTAAATCCATAATTAAAATAATAAAGAAATAGGATAAACAGTTAAAATCAATGTAAATCCAATAAATCACTTACTCGTAATTATGAAACAATTAAGGAACAAAATTTATCGATAAATAAAGGAGAATGGTATCAAAAAAACTTCTGAAAATGAAATTTAATAACAATGATCAAATAATGGACATGGAATGTCCAATAACAAAAAAGGATTTGATGAAAAAATAAATGAATTAATTAAAACTGAGTTTGGATGAGAAACAGGTGAAAATAGAAGAAGAAAATGAGATAAAAACACAGGTCTCCAAAGCTCTCTATCTATGGTGGCATCGCCAAAATATATATAGTCTAAAAGATACATAGTGTGTAAATCATTCATGTTGTGTATTTTCTTTAAGTGGATTACTATATCAACTTTTACATGATGTGAATGATTTTCACATCATTTACTCTAGATCCATAATCTCCTATGAGGGTCTTGAATCTTGAAAATTTATTAGGATGTACATTTTAATGGATGGGATCATCTAACTTTTTCACATCGTGTATATTTTACACATTGTGTATGCGATGTGTGTCCTTTAATTCCTTCACATGGTTCAATTTCAGTAGGTTTTGGACTTTGAAAAAAATACGATGTGCAATGTAGTTACATGTTTTTTAATTTCATCACATAATGTAAATTCTCATGTCCTGGTCTATGGTCTGTAGGGATGTTTTGAATGAGGAATACACATCGTGTAATCTCTTCACAATGTGTAAAACCTATTTTTTCCCTATTTTAATCATTTCATCCTTTAAGTCCAAAATTTCTAATTACTATGAAAATAAACCAAAATCAAGTTCATTATCGAAGAAAATATGAATAAACCAATGATTATTATATCCAATATATACATATATATATATATATTCATATTATTAGTCATTAAACCTTAAAATTGGAAACTTTTTAGCATAATGCCCAAAAATTTTATAATTAGAACACAAAAGTGTGGTCAGTTCATTCAATGTAGATTTCTCATTATTCCTATCATTAAATAAATTTAGAATTCATCCACTCAAAGACCTTCCATTCCACTCTTAAAACATTTATTAGTCCCCTTAAGACAATTTCCCCCATGTTTCATTCCTCACTTTCAGCATGAAGGAAATATCATCTTCTTCCCTCAATTCTTTTTAGAGTTTCCATGGAATTTTATCCTTCTTTTATTATCAAAACCATTCAATTGATGGGTCACTAAAATCTCTATTTCCACCTTAATAGCACATAAAATGATTTATTTATATCTATTGAATTAACTTATTACGAACACCCTCTATATACTTGGTTTTAAGCTATTTATGTATCAATGAACCTTACCTTCAGGATGGATTATAATGCTAAATGTTTATATTGCAAGTCTTGTAAAATTTTCCACATAGGTACCAACAGATTCATCATCCTTCTACTTTAGCTCAATGAATTCCTTCTCTATTTTTGTATGAATAATTCAAGGGAAGTATTTTTTTTAAAATAAGTTCTCAAACTCTTCCCAATCCATAGATTCAATTTCATCATGTTCCATTGTATTCTTGATGAGAGTCCATCATTGATCCACTTCAAATTTCAAATAATAGACAACAAAAATGACTTTTTCATGTTCCAAACACTAAATAATGGAAAATATATGTTCATTGGTATTCACCTAATAATTAGTAACTAGAAGATCAGTAGATCCATGGATGGAAGGTGGATGTTTCCTCATGAAGGACTCAACAGAACTTTTTTCCCTCCTTTGTTCATTTGGAAGTTCAGAATGATTCATATCTTGAGAAAGTTTCATGGGCATAGCAATGATATTCTATGTTATAGCTCCCATAACATTTGGATAATCATGAATACAATCATTTCATTTCATGTTTCACTCATCATTAACATGGTTCCTTAGGGTTCTATCCATTAAATAAAACAAAAAATCATAGTGTAAGCAACAATAATCATAGTGTGGAACCACATAATCATGAAAAATCACTTATAGGGTGTCTAAATCGTGGTGCCTTAATTTTAATATATTGTGACTTAGTTTTATTGTAGTTTTTTCATATCCATCGTCTATTTAAATCATTTATGATGGTTTAGAAATAGTTTTTTGATTTCAAAACATATCCCTTGTGAGTCTCAAACTAGGTGTGTAGAAAGGCTCATTATCACACACGAGGTGATGTTTGAGTCTAGATCAATGTACCATTTTCAGATTTATTACCCCTAGGTACCACTATGTCAAAACTAAATCCACTTATTGTATCCATACATAGATGTAATTTCTTGGAAACCTGTCGGTTTATCCCTTACCAAAATTCTAGGAAATTTTTTTATACTTTGACTCATTATTATACTTATCCATATATATGTCCTTAGGGATCTCACTAAAATTTTATCATCTTAGTTTCAAAAGGTTAACTCAAACTTTCATCTAATACCAACTATAGCAACCCAGGATTTTCATACATATACATTACATATTTTTAGTTGAATATCCATTACATTACACAAACACATGTATGAGGATCATAATTGTATAGTACCTTTGCAAATATGGACACATAAACAACTAGATCGTAGGTGATACATGTCATTTAATACTATTTTCTTCATAACTAGCACTCATCTTAGAAAAATCATATATAATACCCTTGTTCATAACCTAGGGAAAGGAAACATAATAAAGGGTGAGATCACATGTACAGCAATGGTAAACATGAGAGATATCAATATAATGTGAGCATATGGGTATGATAAAAAGATAATAACATATAAAAATCATACCAATCATATCATAGATCATAAACATTTTTATAAGACATGGATTTTTTGAATAAACATAATCATATAAAATCTTAGGTCTAGTCTATCCAACAAGTCATTTATAACATGTTAGTATTGGACTAACAACCTTTTTACCAACTTCGGGCTTTGGATAACCATCCATATACCCTATTTTGGTATTTGGATAACATCTCGTGTACCCTATCTTGGGCTTTTGATAGCCTCTCATGTACCCACTTTCGGGATTAGGATGACCTCCTGTGTACCCACTTTTGGTCTTGGGATAACCTCCCCTATACCCACTATCAAGATTTGGATAAACTCACATGTAACGTTTGATATCATATAACATTAATCATTACCCAATGCATTGGAGAGGGATATTGGTCCCACCCATACCATAATGAAAACTAGACTCATGTGTTTCATAAAATCATAAAACATTCATCGTATTAAAACCAATAAAAATAAATGGGTTTCATAATCATTTAATAATTTACTCAAAGCATAACCCATGGAAAAATAAGTGGGATTAATAATCATTTTATCATGGAATAGCTTATGGAAGAGAAATGTGTTTCAAAAACATATTTTCATCATAAGAATAAACCACCTAGAGAGATAATAAGAATGGTATCCTTGGTTTATATCCCCAGTAAAGTATTAGTAACACCAAAGGATTTCATCTTGGATGGAAAATGATTTTGAAATAAAAAATCACCTTGAACGCTTCTTAGGGAAAATAAATTTTCTTTTAAAATAAATGTATAAAACATAAAACATTTTTAAAATCCTTTTCTTTGAAAATAACCTTGAAAACTTTTAAAGGAAGCTTTATAAAATCATTTAAAACATTTCTTGAGGAAAATATCATTTCCTCTTTAAAACATAAATAATTTTTAAAATCCATTTCTTTGAAAATAACCATGAAACATTATAAAGTAATATTCAAATAAATCATTTTTCATGAATGCATAAAATTTTGTTCATGTTGTACATTTTAAAATAAATATTCCTTTCACATTTTCGGTAAAATCCAAAAGGTCATTGTTTAGAAAATGTCAAAAAAATTAATTTTAAAACATTTTTGTAAAAATTAAAACATGGGTACAAAATTATTTAATAAATAATTTGAATAGTGTTAAAAAAATTGAATTTTTTTTTAGAAAACATGGATTTGGAAGAAAAAGGGTTTTCAACTAAAGAGAGAAATAAATACATTTTTTCTTAAAAACATTATTTTGAAGTCTTCAGTAAATAAAGATAGAAAAATTAAGGGAAATTTATTCTCATGACATAACCATAGGATAAAAAATCATGAGTTTCTTGAGATATGCATTATAATATTTCATCATAGGAAACATAATCAAAAATAATCCAGATAAACGATGAGACTGTAACATAAATTCTTTACCACTTTGGTAACTTTGAATTATAATCCCCATAAAAGAGAGATTATAAAATTTATATGTATATAAACATAATTTTATGGGTAATAATCATAAAATACTTTCATGGGTAGTATATACACCACATAAAATAAACACATGGGGAATATGGCTTCTGTCTAACAGAAAATAAAAGTGATATGGAAATCCCTAACCTTAAGTCTTGACTTCCTCCATACACATTAAAACCTCCTTTACAATAAATATAATTTTAGTATAAATATACTAAATAAATATAATTATATATATCATATCATATATGAATTACTTATGACCTTTTATTACCAATTTATAAACAATTCCATGTAAAAGTAACATTTCAAGTAATAACAACTTTGTTTTTCCTGTATGTTTTGATTTTTTATATTTGGTCTTCTAAGTTTGATAATGGTTCCATAATCTACATAATAAAAAAATGATATAAATATTATATATAATCAGTATATATGTATTTATAGTGATCCATAAATGTTATAGATATAAAATGAAATACATTATTTTGGAGACGATAGGTTGTACGTACACATGAACGCAATTTCTATTTTTTCAATAGATTGAAATGAATAAAGGTAAGTAATATATTATGATTAAATAATAATTTTATTTCATATATAATACAGATTTTTATTAAACCTGTCCTTATTACCTTTCATGTAATGGGTGAACAAATCACATCGCTTCATGAGGCAGTAGTCTATCAAACACACGAAATGATGTTATCGTATTCCCAAGAAATGTAAAGTAAGAAAAGACATTTGATATCATGATCAAATAAGAATAATAATATCATAAATATAATATATAAACATTTAATTAAACATTATATCCATCTGTGATATGTGGTAATGGAAAAATGAATGACATTAGTTTGCATGGTGGTAGTTCATCATACACAAAAATGATGAATTCGTAACCCGTTTGATGGAAGTGGAGATGGCTTAAGGTAATTATCTTAACATTAAAAATATTAGTAAATATAAGATAATTAGGTTATCATATAATCTTGTTTTATTAGTAATTTAAGGAGGTTTAGTAATAAATAATATAAAAATGCTCATTGAAGAACATTACCTCTTCTTTGGGTAATCTCTATAGTTTTACACCAAAAGTCTTCTTAGGTTGGATTTATGATCGAAATAATGCTTCTAAGATGATATTAGGTAATTAATGAAGATATTTGGGAAGGTATAAGTTGAACCAAATGGTTTTTTAATTGATAATAAGAGAAGATAGGGGGAGTACTTTTATAATTGAGGTGAGTGGCACACTTGTAATTTTGAAAAGAAAAAGGTTTACTCAAATTTTTCACATGTAAAGAGGCAAAGAAATGGTATATTTTACAAACTATAAGATATAATGTTGACATATTTCCATAAAATTGGATTTGTATAAGTTTTTTTCATTTTAAAAAATTATCTTTTTAGTTTAACCCCCTGGTAAACCCATTTTTACCTTAACTACGATAAATAATTTTTTACTATTTTTACTATTAATTGTGGTAAAAAATTAATTTGAACTTATAAGATAATATAAATTATACTCATTAAAAATATTTAATATTTTTTTACAAATTCCATTCACATAAGTCGAAAATTTTAATTTAAAATTAATCTTGCAGACGCAACGAGAAAGTGGGTTTTCAAAAATAAATTTTCCAAAAGTTTACAAAGTTTATATATCAAATTTCATTATTAAAATTATTCAAATGGCCTAAATTGGATTAATAAATATTTATTTTAACTAATATTACTTTTAAATCCATATTGAAGAAATTTTTATGATTTTAAATTCTTTGAAGGAAACGAAAAAACTTTATTTTATCAATTTAATTTTATTAAAGTTCCAAAATATAATTTTATTATTTTTCACAAAAAAAATAAAAAATATTTTTTAAGAAAATATTATTTCTAAAACAGATAAATACTTTACCAAAAAATATGTAATTTTTTGTCAATATTTTTATATATATAAGCATTATACTTAATATTTAAAATGTTTTTATTCCAATTCATATTGAAAAGTTTAATATCTAGGTAATAACGATCATGTTTAGATAATAATATTAATAGTTTGTTGTGATTTGTTAAAACTTTGTGTTGTGTGTAACGCAAGCTATAAAAGAAATTTGATTTATTAGAAAAATATATATTCATAAAAACTTAGGGTGTTAGAGAGATCCATATGTTTCATCAAATGTACTCTAATATCCAATGGTATATATAATATATTGAATCAACTACAATACCTCCAGGAAAGATTCACTGAAATCTCCATGACGTAAGGGATTTTTCATGAATCCCTATCAATAAATTCTTATTTGCATAATCATACACTATATTGGCATGACCTGGGTTAAATATCATGAGTAGGAAACCTATATAAACTATTCCCCAATATTAACTATTCTTTTAAATTAAAATATACTATAAAATTGAACTCTAAAAAATGGGGGTTTATTAAAATGCATGTGAAATATAAATATATAAATTAAAATGAAAAAAAACATTGAATTTAGTAAGAAATAAGTCATTTTCCTTAGGAGTTCACAGTTATTATAATCATTGCTCTTTTAAATATTAAATATCATTATCATGTTCCATATGGATATCAAATCATATCACTTCACACCATATTATTTGAATGATTATTATTATATACTCAAACCTATGCATACAGGAGTAAAACTATTTTTAAATTCATCTAGGAAACATCTTTGCTGAACAAAACTAACTAAGCTAAAATCCACCATATGAATGAATTCAATAGTGAAGGGAAGGATAATATATGAATAAGGAATAAGAAAAAAAAGTAAGTAAATCAAGGTAACTTCACAAGAAATCAATTTAACCACTACTAAATGTCTATAAAAGAATAAAGAGAAACATTAAAGTTAAAAACAACTCAGATCGTATATTTTTCCCTCCTTAGAACAAAAAATAATGGGTTAGTTCTATATAACCATGGATTTCACGACCTGTCCCCTGGGGCCCGTGTCGTGACTAGCCCAATCCCTCCTTTCATAGGCCAGAGGCGGGCAACTAGCACCGAAAAGGCATATCCCTAAAACTAGGAAGGTATTGCCTTTATAACCTGTAAACTCACACAACCAAGCACACATAAAGATATGAGAACAAAGTAAACTGTATAGTAAAAAAAGTGTGTACAGTAAGTAAAAGGTCCAGAATACAAGACCAACTCGAAAGTACAAGTAAAATTGGAAACAGATCCTGTGAACACCTGCCAAGGATCCTACCTGAAGGGTAGGTACAGATCTTGAACGGTCGTCTCTATGGATCATCTCATCTAATTCCCACCTCCGAGTAGTCTCCAGTCCTGGTACCATCGACCTCGATCAGCGGTGTCTGTCATCTGCACATGACACAACAAGGTGCGAGCGAAGCCTGTGCTGGGGTGAGTATAACGATACTCAGTAGGGACCCCAAGACCCCCGAAGGTCTCTCAGAATCCACAAAGGATAAACCACCGAGCAATACCGAAATCACTAAGCACGAAACAATAGTCAACCCTACTTAGGTATATGCCCATACCTATACCAAATTTATCAAGTATACCCATCTCATTCAAGAGGAAACACAAGGCCCAACTCTTCAACCAAAATCACAACTATTCCACGAGGGAAATAATTCCATGAAGGAAACACCACAAAGGTATGTACCTAAATGGTAACGCCCAGAGAAGAATACCGCACAGGTATCACCATGAATGTAAGTACCACAAAGGTACACCACATAGAATAATACCACTAAGATATCAGCTCGAAGGTAAGGACTCATCTCACACTAGGTATAACTTACGTACAAAAGTATAGATGGTTATTTGTATTGCTAGATCATATTAATTCATCGAGAAGCTCTACTATTGAACCAAATAAGATCAAAGATAACCCACATAGGATCTGAAGATGACCCACACAGGATCTATAGATGACCCACATAGGATCGGTATGCACTGACCCACACAGGATCGCTAAGCATTGTCCCATATAGGATCTGAAGATGACCCACATTGGATCTGAAGACTCCTCAAGTATAGCCAGCTACAGGGTTTCCACACTAAGCATGCTTGATTTTGGGAGGTTCTACTAATCAAGCCATTGTTTGATACTTTAACTGCCACGAAGTCCCACAAAGAAGTATCTCAAAGGTCTTTCATGTAAAAAGGAAACCAATGTGACAGACGACGCATCAATCATATGCCTGGTCTATAAGTTATTAGAATTTCTATTCCAAGGGCCTGGTTGGATTCATATTCGATCTAACCCGGCCCTACTCCAACTATATCCAAAACTCAAGTGGAGTTCACGAAAAGGACAATCTCTATCCAAGTATTTCGGCATCATAGACTGTTCGTCAAACGGATGCCCAGATCTCAAGATATGGCCAAAACAACGTATCTGGGTCTAGATGGGCCCGGGTTCAACCTGGACAGGCTGGGCCACGGTCCAGCCTGGCCCGCGAATGGGTCGGCCCGCTGCAGTGTGGCCCGCTGGATGCAGCCTGCTCGGATATGTGCGGTCCACCGTGGCGGGGCCTACCCTAGCCATAACCCGGGGGGGAGGCACCCTCAGTATTCCAAATGGCCCAAGGGCCATTCGATCGCCCTGTTGCCACATGGGACCGTCAGAGCGATCCTTCTCGGCATGACTTGGTCGGCCGGTTTCCTGCTCGGTTCTCCTCCCAGCGGTGTGACGGCGTCGTTGTCCTCCCCGTGGTTGGCCAAATGCTGAACGCCCTCCGGTGCACCATCGTGGCTAAGCAGTAGCGTCCTCCTACTCAACCGGCGGCGCGGACAAGCACCGACATTCCTCCACACCGCCGGCTAGCGTTTCGGCTGTCGTTCTCCTCTGTCGTGGCCAATGGGTCATGGTCTCCTCCGGTGGCGCAGTTGCACCGCCACCACTATCGCAGTCGACGGAGTGTCGACCTCCACCTTGTTTCGTGTCATCTCCGGTTGTCGTCCACCACTGCCACGAAGAACGCATCAACAATAAAGATATGAAGGGATCGGGCCGTATTCGTTTGGCTTGTACCCTCCGTGTTAGGCCGATAGCACACGGATCGAGGAGGAAGATTCAACGTAAAAAAAATTAACGTAGCATAATCATAAACACACCCCTACCTTGATTGTTCGTTGGAGATGGCAGGAGGAAGGAGATTAAAATGTTGAAGATGTCGACATCCATTGTTCCTACAACACACTCCTGATCTGAGATCGAGCATTGTCCTCATCGGAGGTTCGTTCTTTATTGGAGGATCTTTCTCTAAAGTCTCTCCCCTAAGTTCTCTCCTTGCCAAAAATCCCCAACCAAGAGGTGAGGAGCCACTTAATTAAGATCAAGAATTAATTACATGATTAATTAAAAGTTGTCACATCAATTTGGGGAAACCCAAGAGTTACCCCCCCCCCCATTAAATAAGGAGTTCGGGTGGTCCCCACCACCAATAATTTTTTGGGAGGTTTCAAATAAATAAATAAAATTAATGTTGATTGTTTTATTTTGTTATTTTTTTAACTCTCCCAAGAAATTATGAAAAACTAACTTCCACTCTTGACCTACTACAGTCGAGATGAAGATTCCCTTAAGCGAATATTGGCGTTTTGAGTACAACGGTGTCTTCGGTTTTCAATTCCGAGCACCGGTTAAAAAGTTACAAAATGTTGCTTGTGTGTTTACTGAACTTACCTAAAAAAAGTTCAGAAATTCATTCTGGGAACACCGAGCCTCAAAATCATGTGTCATCAATTTTCACAGACCAGTAATATTTTCATATAATTAAAAAAATTACATGGAAAATTCTGGGTCTTTACATTCTCCCCACCTCATGGATTTGCCTCCCCAAAATCCACAACACAAACTAGTGAAACAATTGGGGGTACTGAGAATGAATCTGAGCATCTCGCTCCCATGTGCTCTCCTGGAGGTTCCCATGCTACTAACAAACATGAACCTGAGGTATCGACCGCCCGCGAATGACCCGCTTCTCTTGATCCTCAATCTCCACTGGAACCTTCGAAAACGTCGCCTCATCATCGATGTCCAGCTCGCCCCAGTCAATGATCTGTGAAGGATCATGTACGTATCTTCTCAGCTGGGATATGTGGAAAATGTCATCCACCTGGTGCAACATAGGCAGAAGATCTAAGCAGTATTCCACCATGCCAACTCTGCAGAGGACCTGAAAGGGTCCAATGAACCTCAGAGATAACTTGCTGCCCCAGCCAAATCTCTACAAACCTCGTCGAAGTGAGACCCGTAGGAAGACATGGTCACCATACTTGAACTCGAGAGGTATCTGTCTTCTATTAGCATACGACTTTTGCCTACTCTATATAGTATTTATCTACTCCTGGATGATCTGCACCTTCTTTGTGGTAGCATTTACCATCTCTGGTCCCATGAGTGTTGACTCCCCTGGGTCAGTCCAGCACAGAGGTGATCTGCAAGGTCACCCATACAATTCCTCGAATGGTGCCATACTAATGGTGGAGTGATAGCTGTCGTTGTATGCGAACTCCACCAAGGGCAAGTGATCCTCCCAGCTACGGCCGAAATCAAGGATGCAACCACACAGTATGTCCTCAAGGGGTCTGAATTGTCCGCTCTGTCCGACCATCCGTCTGAGGATGGAAGACGGTGCTCAACCAAAGCTGCATCCCGAACACCTCATTCAACCCCTTCCATAGCTGGGAAGTAAAAAATGCATCACAAATGGATTCAATCATAGATGTAACCCCATGAATCCGTAAAATATCCTTCAAATAGAGGCGTCCCAAGCCCTCTACTGATCTCTTCCCTCTGATAGGTAGGAAGTGGGCTGACTTAGTGTGTCGATCAACGGTCACCTAGATAGAATCATGACCCTAGACGTGCATAGAATCCCTATCATGAAGTCCATGGAAATTCCATCCCACTTCCACTCTGGCACCTCTAGTGGATGAACTAAGCCTATTGGAAGTTGATGCTCTACCTTCATTTGCTGAAAAGTGAGGCATTGTGAGACAAACTATGCCACTGCTTTCTTTATTCCTGGCCACCAGTGCTGACACTGAAGGTCCTAGTACATCTTCTCCACTTATAGATGTACCTCTAGAGGGGACGTATGGTACTCCCTCAACACTTCCTCTTGTAGCGCCACGGATACAATAGTATGCCCTCTGAAGAGGATGACGTGCTCCCCACCTTCATAAAATCCATCAAGTGCATGTCCTGTGAATATCTGAGCATGTCGACCCTCGTAGTTAGTGCCTCCAAGATGTGCCTCCCTAAATCACTGAAGGAGTGGGGGAGTTCCGGTTAGAGACTGAAGATAAGTTTCTCTATCTTGATCTATGTAGGATATCCACAAAGTGGCTAGCTACTTCGTCGCCTCACTCAGCAATTGTATACCAGATCTCTTGCTGAGTGAATCTGCTACTACGTTCCCATTCCTAGGAGTATAGACTATCTATAAGTCATAGTACTAGAGGAACTCAATCCAATTCCATTATCTCAGGTTCAAGTCCTTCTGAGAGAAAATATACCTGATACTCTTGTGATCAGAGTAGACTGTAAAACGTTCGCCCATCAAGTAATATCACCACATCTTCAAGGAGAAGACCACTGCTGATAACTCCAGGTAATGGGTAACATATTTCTTCTCATACTATCTCAGCTACTGAGAACCATATGTGATCACTTATCACTCCTACATCAAGACACATCCAAGCCCGGTCCCTGATGCGTCGTAGTAGACTACATACTCAACACCCTCCTCCGGTAACCTCAATATGGGGGCACACATCAATCTCTGTCTCAACTCCTGGAAACTCCGTTGGCATCTCTCTGGCCACATGAAGGGTTTCCCCTTCTTTGTCAATGCTGATAAGGGTGTCGCAACTCCGAAAAAGTCAAGCACAAACCTACAGTAGTAACCAGCCAAACCCAGGAAACTATGCACCTCCGTCACACTCCAGGGTGGATCCCAAGAAAGAACAACCTTAATCTTTTCTATATCCACCACAACTCTAGCCTTTGAGATAACGTGTCCCAGAAATTGAACCTCTCGGATCCATAACTGGCACTTTGAGAGCTTACCATAAATCTGGTGCTCTCGGAGTGTGTATAAAACTATCTATAGATGATAGGCATGCTCCTCCTCCGTCGTTGATTATATCAAGATGTCATCGATGAAGACTACCACAAAGCGATTGAGGTATTTCTAGAAGATCATGTTCATGAGTCCCATGAACACTACTAGGGCATTGGTCATGCCTAATGGAATAACTAAGAACTCATAGTGGTCATACCGACATCTGAAAGTCATCTTCTGCACATCCTCATCTCGTACCCTAAGCTGGTGATAGCCTGATCTGAGGTCTGTTTTCCAAAACCACCATGCTCACTTCAGCTAATCAAAGAGATCGTCAATCCTCAGGAGTGCGTACTTGTTCTTCACAATCACCTGGTTCAAGCACCAATAGTCCACACAGATTCTCAAACTCCCATCCACCTTCTTGGCGAACAAAATCGGGGCTACCCAAGGAGAAACATTGGGCCTAATGAACCCCTTGCTCTATAAATCCTCTAGCTATACTCACAGCTCTCATATCTCCACAAGATCCATCTGATATGCTGGTGTAGATATCGGTGTCGTCCCGGGGTATAAGTCAATGTAAAATTCCACCTCTCTGTGAGGAGGTAGACCTGGAAAATCATTACGGAAAACATCTGTGTATTGGTCCACCACTACAGAATAACTCAGACTCTCAACATCAACTGTTCTGAGGGTAAGTCTAACCAACTGATGTGTGATTGGTCGCACCCTCCTCCGGGTAATTCCATCCTATGCTGAAAAGGTTCCCTTCTTAATGGTTAAGGAAAAAATAGTCCCATCCTCGAGGACACACCGCACTTTGCACCTAATATAGTCGATCTGAGCATGGGTTGTGAATAATCATTCCATACCCAAGATGACGTTGTAAGGCCTCAACGTCGCTACTAGAAGATCCCAGCCGAAGCTCTCACCTACTAGAGTAAGCTCACACTACTAGAACCAGTGTCTAATCATCGAATCCTCTCCCATAGGAGTATATAACTGTAAATATCGAGCCAAAAACTCCACCAGAATCTTCAAGATCTGAATGAGGGTTGTGGCAATAAAAGAGTGATTGGAACCTATGTCTATAAGTACTGAAGATAAGGTGGAGTATAAACAGATTGTACCTATAATAATCTCCGGAGCACCGTGGTCGTAGGCCTCAACTTCCTAGAGCTGAGCTCGTCCCTGTCCACCTACTCCCTGTGTTCGGGGTGGACCACCCGGAGGTGGTGGTGGTAGAACCTCATTTCGCCACCCACCGCCTGTTGCATGGCCAAATCCTCTACCACGTATGCCTATTGCCTGCGGACCTCCTCGATCAAATCTTCACCTCTTCCTAAGTGGTCCTTTGACCATATGATGGTCGTCTGTACGGCAGTTCGGGCAGTCGCAAGCCATGCGACCCTGCCCGCCACACGAGTAACATTGCCTGCTCCTCACCTGTCCTGTTCTATCTCGAGAGCCTCACATAGTCGACCATGTATCTTGCGGTCGTCCACCGGTAGGTATAGCCCTCTTGAACCTCTGTTTGATCTATCTACTACCATATGTTTATGACTCCACTACGTGACGTCCGGTGGTAGGTCTCGTTGTCGGTGACTGCTCAGCAAGGAAGCTCTCCACTAAGAGTGCTCGCTCTAACACCCCCGCCTATGTCGAGATGCAGAGAGAAATCATAGAAGCTCTAATATCCCATCTGATCCCCTGATCAAAGGTTCGGCCCCTAAATAAAGGGTCTCACACCATGTTAGTGGAGTAACGCAAGAGTTCAGTGAACCTCGCTAAATACTGATCCATGGTCATGCTTCCCTACTACAAGTGGAGAAGCTCCTATATACGCACTGAGCATAAGGTCGTTGGGACGAACTCTACCCCGAAAAGGCTCTCTAAGTCTGCCCAAATGAGAGTGGCCTCATCGTGAACCTAGAATATCAAGCTTCACCATCTTCCCATTGTTGTCTGAAGAATACTGGCGGAAAGGATCACCATAAGATCATTTGGTGTCCCAACCAGTCGAAAAACTCTAACCATAGCCTCCATACAGTCCTCAGTCACCTGTAGATCGGTCTCTCCCCAGAACCTCGGTGGCCTCTGGTGATGAAACTTGTGCAGTGTGCTCATGCAGCGTGCACCCTCTACTGCTGGGGATGGTGGCATCAGTTGTCCAATGGGTAGTGGTGCTACTGGTACACCACCCAGTGGTACAACTGCCTTAAGGGGGCCCTGCACTGAAGCCTCGTCGCTTGGTGGGATATCATCGCGTACTCTACCTGGAACCCAGGATGGCTGTCTGCGCGGAGGCATCCTGAAAGAAACAGATGCACCAAGGACAATAAGTTATACCTGGTGAGCTGATTCAAGAGTTCACAAAGAAAACTTTTCAAAAACACACACGCAATCATTGTTTTCGTATACTGATTTGGAAATCATAATCAGGGTCCTGGTGTATGGATACGTCAGTCGCCGCACCAACACTGGGTTCCCCAAACTGAAAACCATACTCATCACACTTAACACTATTGCTACATAGAAAATATTAGAGTCCTAGTTCTTCGGTAGAACTGAAATCCTCTGATACCAATTTGTCATGACTCATCCCCTGGGGCCCGTGTTGTGACTAACCCAAGCCCACCTTCCATAGGTCAGGGGCAGGCGACTATAACCAGAATGGCATATCCCTAAAACCAGGAAGGCATAGCCTTTATAACCTATAAACTCACATAACCAAGCACACTGCAAGATACGAGCACAAAGTAAACTGTATAGTAAAAAAAAGTGTGTACAGTAAGTAAAGGGGCCAGAATACAAACCCAACTAGAAAGTACAAGTAAAACTGGAAATAGCCCCTGTGAACACCCACTAAGGATCCTACCTGAAGGGTAGGTAATGCTCTCAAATGGTCGTCTCTACGGATTGTATCGTCTAATTCCCACCTCCGATCAGCCTCCAGTCCTGGTACCCTCGATCTCGATCAGCATTGTCCGTCATCTTCCCATGACACAACAAGGTGCGGGCGATGCACGTGTAGGGGTGAGTATAACGATACTGAGTAGGGACCCCAAGACCCCTGAAGGGCTCTCAGAATCCACAAAGGATAAACCACAGAGCAATACTAAAATCACCAAGAACGAAACAATAGTCAACCCTACTTAGGTAAATGACCATACATATACCTAAGTTATCAAGTATACCCATCTCATTCAAGAGGAAACACAAGTCCCAACTCTTTAGCCAAAAGCACAACCATTCCATGAGGGAAAGAATACCACGAAGGAAACACCACAAAGGTAGGTACCTCAAAGGTAATGCCACACAAAAGAATACCACACAGGTATCACCACAAAGGTAAGTACCACAAAGGTACGCCACACAGAATAATACCACTAAGGTATCACCATGAAGGTAAGGACTCATCTCACACCAGGTATAACTTATGTACGAAATTATATATGGTTAGTTGTATTGCTATATCATCTTAATTCATCGAGAAGCTCTGATGTTAACCCACACAGGATCGAAGATGACCCACACAGGATTTGAAGATGACCCACACAGGATCTGGAGATGACCCACATAGGTTCGCTGAGCGCTGACCCACACATGATCACTGAGCGTTGACCCACACAGGATCTGAAGATGACCCACACAGGATCTGAAGACTCCTCAAGTATAGCCAGCCACAGGGTTCCCGCACTAAGCATTCTTGATTTCGGGAGGTTCCTCTCCTCATCCATTGGTCGATAATTCAACTGCCATGAATTCACATGAAGAAGTATCCCAAAGGTCTGTCATGTAAAAAGGAACTCAACACGATAGATGGAACGTCGATCAGATGCCCGGTCTGTAAGTTATAAGCATTTCCATTCCGAGGGCCCGGTTGGATTCGGATTCGATCCAACCCATCCATACTCCAACTTTATCCAAAACTTAATCGTATTATACCAAAGGGATCTTCTCGATCCAAATATTCCAGCACCATAGACGGTTCATCAAATGGACGTCCGGATCTCAGGATATGGCAAAAAAGGTGTATTTGGGTCCAGATGGGCCCGAGTCCGGCCCGACTCGGCCCGACTGACCTGGAACGACCTGGTTAGAGTTCGTCCTAGATGGGTTGGGTCGTGGAGGGTCCATCTTGCTAGGCTAAGGAGGGCCCAGCTTGCTGGGCCGTGGTCCAGCCCAGCCCACGAAGAGGACGGCTAGGCCCGCTGGGCACGGCCCACTCAACTGGGTGAGGTTTGCCGTAGTAGGGCCCTCCCAAGCTGCAACTCATGGGGGAGGTTCCCCCTGGTATTCCAGATGGCCCAAGGGCCATTCGTTCACCCTGATGGCATGTGAGACCATTGGAGTGGTCCCACTCGGTGTGACGCAACCGGCCGGTTTCCCGGATGGTTCTCCTCCCAGCGGCGCGACGGCGTCGCTGTCCTCCCTACTGTTGGCCGAGTGTTGTCCACCCTCCGATGCACTGCCGTGACTAAGAAGTTGCGGCATCCTTCTCAACTGGTGGTGCGGATGCACACCGCCCTGCCTCCACGCATCCGGCTGGCGTGCCGGTCACGCCTTATGCCCTGCCGGTGTCGTTCGCCATCCTCCTCCACCGCGAATAACACGTCAACAATGAAGATGCGGAGGGATTGGGTCGTGTTCGTTTGGTCAATACCCTATGCATTAGATCGGTAGCATGCGGCTCAAGGAGAAAGATTCAACTTAAAAAAATTAATGAATAATAATCATAAACACACCCCTACCTTGATTATTCATTGGAGACGGCATGAGGAAGGAGATGAAAATGTTGAAGATGTCGACGTCCGTTGTTCCGGCAATAAGCTCCTAACCCGAGATCGAGCGTCGTCCTTGTCGGAAGTTAGTTCTTTGTTGGAGGATCTTTCTCCAAAGGATCTCCCCCAAGTTCTCTCCTTGCCAACAATCCCTAACCAAGAGGTGAGGGGCCACTTAATTAAGTTCAAGAATTAATTACATGATTAATTAAAAGTTGGCACATTAATTGGGGGAAACCCAAGAGTTACCCCTTACCCCATTAAAGGAGGAGTTTGGGTGGTCCCCACCACCAAGAATTTAATTGGGAGTTTTCAAATAAATAAATAAAATAAAATTTGATTGTTTTATTTTATTTTATTTTATTTTTAGAGGTGGAGCCTCGGTCAAAGACCAAGGAAGTATTTATTTCTCAAAGAAAGGAATTACAAAAGTCTGAAAGACGGAATCTTATTACAATCCTTATCATAAAAGGGGAGCGAGACATCAGGAAACTCATCAAGCCAAGTAACATCCTGATTGACCCCTTTGTTGGCAAGACTATCAGCAACCATGTTCGCTTCACGGAACACATGTGTGGCAATGCAATCGTGGTCCATGAGTGAAGCAAGACATTTCATCCATTGAGGGGTAAGCGGCCATGCGAGGTGCACCACCCCTTTCCAAATAGCTTGAACAACAGTGGTTGAGTCACATTCAATCCATAGTTTGTTCCAACCCTTTTGTTTGGAAAATTCCACCACATGAATAACACCCATCATTTCCGCTTCCAAAGATGAGGTCGTGCCACATCCACCGAAGAAGCATCCAAGGCATCTGCCAAGGGAGTCTCTAAAAATGGCACCACAACCTGCCGGACCCGGGTTTCCTCTAGAGGCGCCATCGACATTCACTTTGATCCATCCTAGAAGTGGAGCTTGCCAGAATACCTCAAAGGTGCGTCGAGGTTTTCTATAAGATCCCACAATCCGAAGGTGGCGAAGAATCTCAAAATCGCCAACAGAGTTGTCAAAATGATCTTTTTGAAGAGAAGAAGCATCCTTGATGGCAATGAGAATACGCGTTTTACCTGCATTGAAACTGAAAGTGCAATTATTATGAATGAAGTTATTTCTATCATACCAGATCACATGCAAAAGTTCCACCACTGCAGTCAGAAAAAGGTTCTTGATTTGCTTTGAAGAGTCCCAATTAACACAGAGCTGCAAATGGGAGTTGATAGTAGCGGGAATACACCATCTGCAACCAAAAATGTCAAAAGTGAAATTCCAAAGAGCTGTAGCTGTAGCACAAGACAAAAAAAGTTGGTTAGCATCCTCGCGATGTTGATTGCATATATGACATCTAGAGCAAAGAGGAATCCCAAAGGATTGAAGGCACACATCGGTGGGGACCCTATTATGGGCAACACTCCAAATAAGAGTAAGTCTAGAGGTCTTGATCCAAGGTTTATTAAAGGATGTCAACCAAACAAAATTATAAACAGAATTGTTGAAATTATTTTTGTAGAAACTTTTGGAGTCAAGGACTCCATTAAAAGCAGGTTCCCAAATGAGGAAATTGTCCGTGTTAGGGAAAGGATAGTTGTCAATGATGTGACTGATGTGATTTGGAAGGGAGATGTTTTGGGAGTTAATAACATCCCTGATAGTGTAGTTGGTGTTGCCAGGAGAAGTGGTGGATGTCAACATTGAGATTAAGGGGACACCAGTCCAATTGTCCATCCAGAAATTCAAAGAGGAATTAGCACTAACCATCCATCTTGAGTTATCCATGATATTAAGAAAAGAATTTCTGATGGAGGTCCATATGGAAGAGTTGATGTGACCAAATTTTCCATTTCGAATCTTGGTAACAAATCTTTTCTTGAGGAAGTCCAGAGAATCAGTGTTGTTATGAATCAGATTCCAAGTCATCTTCACTTGAAGAGAATCATTGAAAAGCTTAAGGTTCTTGATACCAAGACCACCCTTGTCCAAAGGTTTGCAACAAGTGACCCAAGGAATGGTGACAAGTTTTCTTTCAATCATACTACCAGACCAAACAAAATTTTTAATATAGGCATTGATTTTCTTGAGAAGTCTGGTAGGAAAATTGTACACCATCATTGAGTAAACCATCTTGGAGACCACAGTAGATTTAACAAGACAAATTCTACCAGCCATAGAAAGATATTTACCCTTCCAAGCTGAAATTTGATTGGTAATTTGATCAACAATGTTGTGAAAATAGTTGGATTTTGGTCTTCCCCAAAAGATGGGAACAGCCAGGTATGTGAAAGGAAAAAATCCTTCTTTAATTCCTAGATAATTAATGATGTGACTTTTTCTAGTGGGGGGGAAGTTCTTCCCAAATAAAACAAAGGATTTGTTCCAACTTATAGCTTGACCTAAAATGTCTTCATAATGATCCAGAGCACTTTTGAGGTTTTGGATGTTCCTTTTATCACCCTTTAAAAATAAAATAATATCATCAGCATATAAAAGATGTGTAGGAACATTTAAATTTCTAGAAGCCTGAATGGGATTAATCTTGTTTTGATTCACAAGGCTCGTAAGAAGTCTACTTAGATAGTCTTCAGCAATAGCAAAAAGGATGGCAGAAAGAGGATCACCTTGCCTAACTCCCTTGGTGAATTTAAAGAAGCCTTTCGGGGTCCCATTGACAAGAACAGAAATTGAAGCTGAATTAAGTAAGGTGCGGATCATGGAAATAAAATTATCATTGAACCCAAAGCCTTCGATCACTTTTAAAATAAAACCCCAATCCATGGTGTCAAAAGCTTTCCTAATGTCTAGTTTGATTGCCACACTGCCTCCTCTAGTAACCTTATTCAGCTGATTCGTGCATTCCGAGGCAAGGCAAATACAATCTTGAATCGTTCTTCCTTTGATAAAGCCAAATTGGTTCCAAAAAAAAATTTTATTAGCAATAGAGGTGAGTCTGTTAGCAAGGAGTTTAGTGATAATTTTATAGAGGGTGTTGATGAGAGAAATAGGCCGAAAAAGGTGGATTTCAGCGGCATTGTCCACTTTGGGAATAAGAGTCAGAAATTGAGCATTTATCCCATAAGGGAGAACACCATTGGAGAATAAAGATTTAACCAGTTTACAAACATCCACCTGAATGAGATCCCAATAATGTTGGTAGAAGCCATTGTTGAAACCATCAGGTCCCGGGGCACTATCAGGTTTGAGACTAAACACAATGTCCTTAATTTCATGATCCATAGGTGTGCTTAAAAGGTGATCATTGTCCTCAGCAGTGACCATATTAGGGATGATGTCAGGGAGAAGATTCTTTCCAGCCTCTGGACCATTGAACAAATTATAAAAGTAATCCACCGCATGGCTAGAAATAGCATCCTCAGTGTCAAGGAGAATATCATCAGCTCGAAGAAAAGAAATAGGCCTACTGATTTTTATGATTCTTTGGAGGGAGTTGTAAAATTTAGTGTTTCGATCACCGTCCGAGAGCCATTTGGTTTTAAAGATTTGTTTTCGCATGTTGTCTTTGAGATTCAAAAGAGAGTTAAGCTTCAAAGAAGTAGTGATTTCAGTTTGAGGATCAAGAGAGAAATCAGAGCAAGTATTGGAGCTTTGAATGCGAATAAGGTCATTCTCCAAAGAGGAGATTTCTGCATCAAGTTGTTTTGTTTTAGAAAAGCACCAACCCTTGAGATGTTGTTTCAGAAGTTTTAATTTAGCAATTCACGCAAAAGAATCATTTTGTCGATGCATGTCATCCCAAAAAGTCTTTATTGTGGCAGAACAATCTGCGTTTGTAGTCCAAGCATTGTTAAATTTAAAAGGGAGAGGATATTTTATTCCAGTGGCGACGAGGTTGACAAGAATGGGGTGATGGTCAGAGTTGATCCTGGGTAAGGTGATACTATAAATGGAGTTCCATTTATCAAGGGCAGCAGCATTAGTAAAAGCTCTGTCGAGTTTACTAGCTACTACCCTATTGAGGCATTTTCTATACCAAGTATACTTATCACCAGTAAGATTGATTTCAATAAGATCACAGTCCTCTATGGAGGCCTTAAATTCTCTAGTTGAGATAGGAGAGTGTGTCGGTCGAATCTTTTCACTCGGAAGAAGAATGGCATTGAAATCACCAAGCACAAGCCAGGAATCCTGGATAGATCTAGATAGGGTAAAAAGGTCATTCCAAAGGGATCTTCACTCTTGATATCTATTCTTAGCATATATCATTGTGCAGAAAGTGTGAATACCATCAGAGGAAAAATCAAAAGTAAGCAGTTGGTTAGAAATTTTAACAATATTAACAGACTGTAAAGAAGAGTGATAGAAAATCCAGAGAGTTTCAGTGGACGATCCTTCCTTGCACACGCCAAGGAAGTTGTAACCAAAAGAGAAAAAGTGTAAACATTTCAAAGAAAAATTAGTTTTTGGCTCAGCAATAGCAAATAATTTTGGTTTATGGGTCAAGATAATTATCTTAAGCATAAAAAAAGTGTCAGAGTTTGCTATACCCTGACAATTCCAAAATAAACAATTCATTTGAACCTACGTTTGGAGTTATAACTCCCTTTTTTTGATCCATCTGAGCCCTTTTTCCTTGTTGACCTTCTGGTTCCATGAGAGGATATTGGTCTGGATTGTTTTCCCTATTTATTCTTGGAAGAAGCAGCAGAGATATTAGATTCATTTTTAATAGCATCGTCCTGATTTTTCTCCAAAGAGATTGTGGACCCATGCAGGGTCATTGGGCGATCTTTTGGAGGTGAATTAGGTATGAGAATATTAGAGGTGCTGGTGGAGATAGTCAAAGTGCCCATAGGGCCCACTTCCACTGTTTGACCATTTAAGCATGACACCTTGGAGGTGGTATGCATTTCATTGGAAGAAAACACCTGCTCTGGGGAGTCTTTAGTATTTTTGGTAGAGTTAGTCTCCAAGTTCTGAATCAAATGGGTATCCTTTAAGAGAGACTCAGGCTGATCAGGTCGGCCATGTTGCCCATGTGAGCATACAACGTCCTTGGCAATGAGTTGTAGACTCACTACAGTAGGAATATTTTTATTCTCACAGCAAGTGGGAGATGAGTAGTTACCTGCAACCGCCAGTGTATGCTTACCTGCATCCATAGCTGCTTCCTCTTGAATAGAAGTTTCTTCCTGCTGTCCATCGCACAAATAAACATGGTGGCTCAAGTCCTGGGGGTCAGGTTCCATGTTCGGCTACTCGAGGATGGCCAGCACCATGTTTTCGATCTCATCCCTTAAATTGATATCAATGGCTTCGGATTCCTCCTCCTCCACCATATCCGACCACTTGACACCATAGTTCTCTCCCGAATGGGCTGATTTTTTCACCCATTTCTGTGGGACATCAGCCTTATCGGAGGAGGCAACCGGAGGTTTCTTCTTTCTGCGAACCAGAGTCCAGTCATCAACCTTCGGCGGGTCCTCCTGGTTTTGCACTTGACTCTTCATGACGCGGCAATTCCTAAGAGAATGCCCCACGATTTTGCATAGATCACAGTAAGGTGGCTTGCGTTCATATTCCAATCTTACCTCAGTTTTATATTCATTGGCGTTGAAGATCACGACATCTGGCATCTTATGCTCCAAATTGATCTCGACCAACACCCGTGCGTACAGTCTGAGATCTGCATTCAGTGTTCGATGATCAATCTTCAGTGGGGTGCTGATGCAGGAGGCAATATCGCTTAAGATTTTAGGGTGCCAGAAGAAGAAGTTCAACCCATTGAATCTAACCCAAATCTGCGCTGTCGTGTTTCTGTGAGTGTGTGGGTTGAACGCGAAATCCCATTCGGATAATCGAAGGAACCCTGGCTTCAAATGGACGTTTCCGATCTTCCAGACACGATCCAACTCATCCTGCGAGCTAAGGAGGATGTGAAAATATCCGCGCCCAATAGGGACCAGTTTCCAGTCACTAAATCCCCAGATGTGTGAGATCCGCGGCTTGAGATCCATGGAAGTCCATGGTTTATCGCCTTTCGAATACGAGATGCGGCCCATAATAGAGAACTTACAGAAATGTGAACATTGTTGTAAAGCCTCGGGGTCTGCTTCAACCGCAAATCGTCCATCCTCCATTTTTCTGCAGAGCAAGGATTTTTTCGAGGTGTTTGTGCATAGATCTGTAGATTTAAGGGCATTGAGGAAGGAGATCGGCTTAGGTTTATCATTCGGTACTTCTTCATCCTTCCTCGCCAATTTGGATTTCAATTCCGATCACCGGTTCAAAAGTTACAAAATGTCACTCACGCGTTTACTAAACGTACCTAAAAAAGTTCAGAAATTTATTTCGGGCACACCGGACCTCGGAATCACGTGCCATCAATTTTTGCTGACTCGTAATATTTCCATATAAATAAAAAAATTACATGGAAAATTTCAGGTCTTTACAATAGATATGAGAAAATTATAGAGGGATAAACATGAATCTAAAAAATATGAGAGAGAAATAAATATAATTATATGATATATTAGAAATTAAAAACTACTATAAAAGAGAGGGAAATAGAAAAATATAATCTATATGACCAAGTGGAACAACATTAGATTGGTATGAAAATGATTTAAATAGTTTTCATCCTTATTGAGTTGTATAGGGAATATTCTTAACATGCATGGAATGGGTGGTATGATTCCCATTTGAATTATATTATTGATGGTAATAAGTTTCGGTATGTTCATGGTGAATGACCTTCACGCATGTAGTGTTCTTCTTCACAATCTTCATCCAAGTGGAAACGGTCTTTATTATTCTTTGTAATCCAACCATGATCATTGGTTTTCCATATTCTTATTTAAATTAGGCACATTTATTATATAATATATCAAAATCTCATTAATGGATAAGACCATGGGATACTACTTAGAAATTATAGGTATCTTTATATCGTTACTCCAAATCCCACGTCATGATAGGGCACCAGCCACGACATCATTCTTAGTAATTTCATTATCTCACTCATTATATTCTCCTCATGGAATGACTATAGATATTCACTGTATGGCCTTCTTTAAGTTTCTCCATGTATATTTATCATAAAAATACAATTCAATTTCACTCATCTCACACTATGTCAGAACCTTCAAAAAGGAAAAGGCATTAAATCTCATATAAGACTCATTAGGGTGTGGAAAACTTCACATGTTTTAATCCTTTATCTCAACAAATATTGAAAAATACTAGGAACGTCACATATATTGAGATTAATTTTATGAATTGGAACCTATTCCCCTATGGAAAAGTATATAAATATTACATATCTTTGTGGTCCATGGGTTTTGATTTTACATTCTAGTAAACATAATTTCAAATGTAAGGTGTTGGAGTTAGTTCCCTGGAACCAAATAAAGTATACTTTAAATTACCTATATATTCATGGTTTTTAATGTTAATAAATATATTTTCACATGATGTGTATTATTCTATGTTACTTTAATGTGATATTGTTCTTAAAGGATCTATCAAGTTGAATAGTCATATTAGTTCCCCGCTATAATGAGAACCATTAAGTGTTATAAGAATATTTTTGAAATATATATTATATGGCTAGATGAAATCATATGACTTAACACAGATGATGCAATCTATCAGGGTTATGTGGATCATAATACATTAATACTTATTCTCATAAAGTTCACCCTTGGTAGTCTCTAAGATATGAGGTTATGAGAATAGAACCACCTATAGTAATTCCACATGTTATATGTGTCATTAGATATTCCTTTCTGTGGATGTGTATATTGGTAATTAGATTTGAGACTATTATTAATGCATATCATGCATTGTGCACATAAATATATTTTCAAAATCCATAATGACATATTCTCATGACAAAGTAGGCTATATCAGGAACGTTTCAAGTGAAATAGAATTAATGAGTAAGCCAAGAATTGATTTATCACATCTGAGCTATTGGAAGTAGATCTTTCAAGCCCTTTGATTTGAATGGAATAGTCAGATTAAGTCCATAACCATGGTGGTTTTTTTGTATAATCATTTTAATAAATTCAAAGAAAATATATCAAGAATATTGGAAGATATCACTTGTGATGAAACCTACATGATGAGATATCGATAAAAATAGATTATATTACACAATGAGCACTAATAGGCAATTATTTTCATTTTAAAATTAACATCTTTATCTAAGGGTGTCTTGATGTTTTGTTAGATGTTTTTTTAGATATTGATCTTGAACTTTAGGCGAATTAGCTTAATCCCACTAAGAAAGAGGAATAGAGGTTCACACACTAAGTGTATCCAGAACCTCAGTTAAATTCTATTTGAATTTAATATAAAAATAAACAATATTAATAAGTTCTAAAGAATAATAATAATTCAGTTTTTGTTGATTTTATATTTATTTATTGAATAAATAATTAATTGATATTTATTTATTTAAATAAATAGTTATTATATGAGGTTTCATAAATTTCAAGGAGGTTTAACAAACTGAGTTAAGGGTCCAGTAGGAATCATATATTTAACATCATTTAAATAAATATTTATTTATTTATTTAAGAAATTATATTAAATTTATCCATGATTTTTTCCATGTCAAGTAAATATTGTTGTTGTTGTTGTTGTTGTTGTTGTTGTTGTTTTATTTGGGTTTTGATAGGGATTAAGAAATTGGATAAGGGTTTATGTGCAATAACCATTTCTCTAACCCAGATATATAAACCCAATTGTATCATTTATCATGTTAAATAATTTTTGTACACAAAATAATCTATATAATTCTCTCAATATTAGGGATAAATTTCTTAAGAACACTCTCAAAAATAGAGAGATTATACCCTCCTCCTCCCTCTAAATTCTTCAGGATAACTAGAAGAATCCTTCAAGTTCATAATATATTCTTGTTGAGATCAATTATGAATGATGAAATCAGTAAAAATCATTCATTATGGCAGTTGTCCATTCAGTAGTTAAGTTTTAAGGTTCATAGAGATCATGTGGATTACTTATAGAGGGATTTTATCCTTGGATCCTCCAATGCAGTGATGATAAGACAACAGTGGTCAATCAAATTGATAATGAAGAAATAATTTCAAGAAAATAAAATTTTTATTTCTATAAATTAATTAGAAATTATATGTGAAAGATCTTGTATCAAGGATTCTGGGGTTACTATTCATCATGTTCTTAAGAGAAATTTGAAGAAAGCCAGTGAAATAATTATTGTTTATGGGCTCAATGCACTTCCACTGCACCCCAGAACCTTCAAGTGTCATCAATGTAGCCACATATTAATTTATATTTATTAATTAACCATTGACAAAATTATGTATTTTTTTTAGTTTTTCATTTCTGTTTTATTGTTCTTTAATACAAAAATTTGAGAAATCATGTTGGTTTTCCTTGATATGACCAAGAACAAGGCCAATAATAGATGGAGAACATTTTAAGATCTTATTCAAATGTGTTGAGTGTTCTGGTTAAATAACATGGATACATGATGTGTAACTAAAAAGTATACATAGTGTATTAAAATTCACCTCATCATCATGATTTATGAAAATCATAACACATCTTGTGAGAGATGAGTACATAGCATCATTAAATTTGACATTTTTACTGTCTAGATGGAATAAGGTGTTAAGGGTTACAAATAATGTAACTTAAGTACACGCCATATAACCTTACATAATTTGGATTTGTAAGAAACACAAAAGTCATGTGTTCGAAGTACACATTATATGTTTAATACACATTTTGTAGATACTTAAAGCCAAGAAACATGGGAAGTTGTAACTACATGACATGTAGTTTGCATACACATTATGTAACATGTAAATGTTCATATGTATTACACACTAATTCCCCACGAATGTATTATGGATGGTCATAGAAAGGGGTACATGATGTGTAGTAGGTTTTATATGTCATGAAAATCATACCCTTTCACATAGAATACACACCAATCCAAGTTTTAAACCACGTAAATTAATTACATGGAATAAACATTAGATATGGAATTAAACCAAACTACACGGTGTGTAACTAACGTACACATCATGTGATGGGGTTTTACATAATATTAAATTCCTAATTAATTTGCATATTAACTTTAGAACTACACGTCGTGTATGGTCATCATGTACATCATGTACTTTACAGACATTAAAAGTGGTACATTCCGCATATATTGACATGTTCCAATGTGTTATTAATTCCATTTTTTCATTGAATCATGGAAGTACAAGTCATTTAATAATGTGACACACCATGTACTCTTCATATTGTGTAAGTACATGGTACGTGACAAAGGATCGTAGTAGACATTGTGTAGTTTAGATAAGTACACATTGTGTTACCTCCAGTACATGAATAAATTAAATTAAACTATTTAATTCATTTAAAATTATAGATGATAGGAATATCCATGAGTTTTTTATGGAAAATTAAGATAAATGACTTAATTAATTAATAATATAACCAATTTATTAATTCAGGTTATTTAAAACAATAAATAACAATTGGAAATGAATTATAGAATGTTTTAAATTAGTATTCATTGGATATTTAGATGATCATGATCTTTATCGACCTATGTATGTGTTGGATTCATTTTAATTTAATTTTTATTTCATGCATTTTTGTGATAATTATTATTAAATTAAACTATTTATTTGGTAATCAACCACTCCATTTTATTATGTATAATCCTATTTTTCCATGGTTTCTTTTATATATCCATATACTCATGGTACCCCTCATATGTGTGTGAGTCAAGAATATGTAAAGGATAGATCTCACAAGTAAGTGGAAGCAGTTCATGTTTGGAGTTGAGGTGAAACTAACCAAAGGAGATATATAGGTTTATAGGTGGAATATTGTAACTCAACCCCATCTTTGGTTTAGGGAGTTATTACTATCGGGTCAATGGTTAGTGTATCATTATCTCAATAAATTGATCATTATAAAATTTGATGATCAAGACATATATATTTAATTTATTTCTATCAAAGTGAATGGTTTATTATAAATGTTTATTGGATGATTTATTTGGATCAAAAAAATAAATGAATTCATAAGAATAAAATATGGAATAAAATAAATTAATTATGCATAAATTATTATATTGAGACATCGTTAATCAATTATGTAAAATACTTATAATATTAAAACGACTTGGAGGGGGTCAATGGATTTCAACCCTTCCACGTAAATGCATTTAACCCTATAGTCATGATAACTCTACCAGGTGGCCCAGAAAACATAGATCACTGAAATAGCCTTCATATATGTGGGTCGTATTAGGATATGTATACCTACCATCCCTTCCCATAATAGATAGAAAATAATTTTCACCTACACTCTCACCCAACTTCATTGGGAACAAATTTCATATCCCCCACCAACTAAACTATAAGCTATTGTAAAAATCCAAACAATATTAAAAATAATTTAAATGATAAAATAAAGAATATTTATGCATAAATATAAAAATACCTCAAAGAAAATATTAAGTTGGTATTACCTTCATCCATGGTTCAAAGTGCTTGTTTGGCCCAATTTAGGGTTATTTCAATTACTAGGGAGTTTTAAATTAAATATTTGGGTTTACATAAGCTTTTTCAAATCAAAGGATGACTATCCAAGTGTGACACAATGTAACTAGGAAGTGTTTATGAAATATGAGTCCATGATTTTAGTATTGGGGAATCCAGTCAGTGGATCAAATAGTTATGGGTTAATATAGTTGGAAAGACTTGCCTATCTAAATTCATTCAAAAAACTTATCAGACCCAATTATGTATTATGAGAAGGGAAATATGAATCCTTTACACTAGAATATGCATGAAATAAGATATTATGAATCTAACAGTGAGGGATATTGGTATTTGATAAAATAGTGGGAGACTAATAAATAAAAATTATTACGTCGGAATTTTAGTTATAAAAATAAATTACTAAAATATTCTTTTATTTTTTTTATAGAAAATGGAAATCAATACAAACTAAGAATTATCATTGTGTTCAATTTTGAATAATGGTAACCTCTTTACCATAAATAACTCCCATAAGTGGTACAAGATCTTATGCATTAAAATTTTTTAAGAATAGAAGATTTATGTGTTGGAGCCCTATATTCCTGAGGTGCCTTCTAAGGAGGGGAGTGAGGAATATATATCTATCACTACTATATATTCCTAGATAATAAAATATATGTATAGTATTATATTTTATCATCAGAATTTAGTAAACTCCAAAATCTATATGAAAAAATGGATCCACACTCTAAGTCACATCACCTATGTGATCTCTATTAGAATAAGGGTAGACAAGAGCAATATGAGATCCCCAAGTAACTCTTCATGTGAAAACATTCCAGTTGAACCTTATATATATATAATTATAGACTATGGTATATGTTTTTAAATGTTTGGTTTTAAGATACTCGATGAGTTGTGCACTAATCTCATACTTGATTCAATCCCTAAAATATTCACTAGCTTTATTGTGAATTATAATATGAAAAATCAGGGGGACACATCATCTTTGACTGCCTATATAGGTGTAGTTACTTTGGCATGGGGGTGGTGAGACTTTTTTTGTGCTTTTCATGTGGCTTTCTTACTCTTAGTCCTTCATGGAAGCTTAGTCCTATGGTTCACTAGGTCATTTGGACCATGTATGTGCGTTCAGGCATTTTTCTCTTAGGGATTTGTACTTCTAGGATTTTGTGCCATGTATTATGTGCCCTCTTAGTCCACGTAAAAGGGTATTTCTTTTTTATTTTAATAAAATAGTTCTTTACCCTAAATATATTTAAAAATAATAATATAAACAATATGTATAAGTCTCTACTAGATCTTCTTACCCTAATTCACCAAACTGAGAAGTACATGATACATGATAAACGTAGAGTCTTTATAGTGGAAAAAGGAAGGGAAAGTAAAATGGGCCTAAGTATCATTCCAAGTCAAATGAATCTACACAATACCTAAAAAAATAGAGTAATATCCACAATAAGGAAGGAAAAATAATGTGGAATTTTTTTCGTGTGGTAAGAAGGGATACTAGAAGATGAACTACACCATAGTGAGGAAGCTTTGGGTGAATTTTTTATCAAATATAACTCATTTTTATCTACTATTTGTGTATTATATACAGGTTTTGGTGCTAAAATTTTTATCTAAATATAGGAACCAAGTTGATTTAATAATGTTGTGAAAGGTGAGGTGGATCTTCAAGCTACTAAAGGAGAAAAACTTGATGCATTAACTATAGGATATTACCACCTTACTCTACTGATAGGGTTGATTTTAGTTTTTAATAACTGTTATTATTTTCCTAGTGTTACCAAAAACATTATATCCATGTCGATTTTATACATGGATGGATTTGTAATCAAATTTTGAAATAAAAGCTAATAATTTTATAAAAATATCATTTTTTATGGTTTGACACGCCTTAATGAGGGTCTTTATGTACTAGAATATGAAAAACAAGTGATGGAAATTGATAAAGGATCAAGTTCACATGACTCATTTCACACCAATTTATGGAATCGCTAACTTGGTCATGTAAATAAGAAGTAATTTTCAAATATCTATCAAGGTGGTTATTTATATTCTTTTAAACTAAAACCAATTTCCAGATATCACACTTGATTGCAAGTAAAAATGGCCAAATTGATATTTGGTGGAAAGTGTTAAGGAGCTATAAATATTCTTGGATTGTCTCATACTAATATGTATAGGTCAGTTACAGATGAATATAAAGGTTAATACTCAAGATTTATTACTTTTATCGATAAACTGACTAGATATAGATATGTCTACCTAATTGGGTATAACTAGGAATCCTTTGTGAAATTTAAGTAGTTCAAGAATTAAGTAGAGAGTCATCTTGGTAAGAAGATATAAAAGCTTTGATTAGATCAAGGTGCATAATATCTTAACCTAGAGTTAATCAAATACCTATAAGAGGTTGGTATTCTATATTCACTCACTCCTCCTTATATACTATAGTGGAATGGTGTTAGTGAAAGGAGGAACCACACTTTGTTGGATAGGGTGAGGGTGATGATGAGTTATATAGATATTTTATTATTCTTTTGAATATATGAATTATAGATTATGTCATATTTACTAAACTCTATGCCAACATAATTAGAAAACTGGATTCATTCAAGTTATGGAGTGGAAAGAAACTTTTTTTCCACATACTTGTGTATGGGGTTATTGAGTGTTTGTTATGGAAACCTTTAGAAAAAAAATAACACCATGAGGCATGAAGTGTCTTTTATATGATATCCCAAGGAACCAAGGGGATATTATCTATAAAAAACCTTATATAATAATTTAATAGAGGGAAGAAATTTCATATTCCTTGAGAGGGAACACATCTTAAAAAGAGATTGTGGGAGAAACATTAACTTCAATAAATTTGATGCACAAGAATACAAGATTTGTCATGGAAACAAACTTCATAGGACACCATGGAAGAGGTTGTTCTAACCACATAATTACTATGTAGGAGAACCAGAGAAGTTAGATAACCAGAAATATATGGCTTTCTATTAAACATAGATGATAACACATTATTAGTTGATGATGATGAACCTATGAGGTGAAAATAGGTATTCAAGAAGAAATTGGACATGGAAGGTAAAGTGAGTTCCTATAAGTCATGACTAGTGTCTAAAGAGTTTAGGAAATTTCAAGTAATCAACTGTAATGAAACCTTTTAACCAGTTTCCATGATAAAATCTATTAGAATTCTGCTTTCCATAATAGATTTCCATGATTATGGAATTTCAATGATGGATGTAAAATATTGTTTCCTTCATGGAAACATTATATAAGATGTCTATATAACACAACCAATGGGGTTTATGAATCCAAAAGATTTCAATAAGTTATAAATGTTGTAAATATCCTTTTATCGATTGATTCAAGTATCTAAATCATAGAAACTTTTCTTTGATGAATCCATAAGGGAATTTGGTTTTATAAAGAATCAATATGATCCAAGTGTCTATAAGCGATTTATTGGGAGCGAGTTTGTTGTCCTAATAGTATATGTTGATAGAATATTACTTATTATAAATGAGATACCAATGTTACAGTCAATTAAGATGTGATTGAAGGCATGATTATCCATGAAAGACATTAATGGAGTATCCTACATTCTAGGGATTAAGAATATTCATGATATATCTAAGAGTATTCTTAGACTAAGCTAGGGAACATAGATTGACAATATACTTAAGATATTTAGTATGAAATAATCCAAAAATATATTGTTTCCTATGTCACATCGAATACATCTCTCCAATAAAATGTGACATCAAACAAAGGAGGAGGGAAAAATTATAACCAAGATTCATTATGTATTAGCTATATGATTATAAATATATATGATGTTCTGTACCAAGCTTGATTTTTCCCATACCTTGAACATGGAAGTAAAATATCAAGAAGAACCAAGAGACTGCCATTGTATGGTAGTCAAGACTATCCTAAATTATTTGAGGTATACTAAGGATATGTTCCTAGTTTTTGGAGGATATGAGGATTTTATCAATATGATATACACATATTATAGTATCCATATATATCAAGATGGTATAAAATCATAGTTAGGATATTTATTCACCCTCAATAGAGGATTTGTGTGTGGGAAGATATCAAAGAAAGAAGTGGTTTCTGATTCTATAGCACATTCTGAGTATATTGTGGCTTCTAATGTAACAAAAGAAGATTTTGGTTATAAAAATTCATCTAGAATATTAATGTGGTGCCTCATATTAAATAACATATCACATTGTATTGTGATGATGTTGTAGTGGTGACCCTCACCTAAGAGCCAAGGTCACATCAATAGACAAAGAATATACTTTAGAAGTATCACCTCTTGAAGTATTTTTATCAAAGTGGTGAGGTCACAATAAGTAGTGTTTACATGGAGGAGAATGTTCTAGTCCCATTGAATAAATCCTTATCTCTACAGAATCATGAATATCAAGTGAGAGCTAGTGAGCTGAAAGTAATTATTAGTTTTCTCAAGTCCAAGTGGGAGTCTTTTGGAGTTAGTTCCTTATAAACAACTACTTTTTACTTTCAATTATATGTATATTCATTTTTTTAATATTAATAAATATCATATCACACGATGTTTATTCCTTTATATATATTTAATGTGATAATGTCCTTGAGTATCTGTCTCATTAAAAGGTTATAGAAGTTTCCTAATATGGTATAACCTTGAAGTTTAATGATTATATTCATAAATATGTGTTATATGGAAAGATGATATCATCTACCTAGACAAAGATGATACAAGATATCAAGGGTATGGGGATCATAAGACATTAACACTTCATCTCATAAAGTTCACCTTTGGTAATCTCCAAGATAGGAGGTTATAAAAATAGACCCACTCATAGGAATATCACATGTTATATGTGTTATGGAATATTTATATCTATAAATGTGTGTATTGTTCCTTATAATTGAGGTTATTATTACTATATATCATTTTTCATGCATGTAGATGCATTATTGAAATTCATGAATACATGTTCTTATATAAAAGTAAGATATGTTGGCTATGTCACAAGTGATATGACATTAATGAATACTTCAAGGAAGGATTCTTTTTCTTTTCATGTTAATATAAGTTGATATCCCATATCCTTTTATTGGAATAGAACTGTCGGATTAAGTCTATATCCATAGTTGTTTTATCAACAAGTTCATTTCATGAAATTCAATGAAAATATATCCAGCATATAGGTTGATGGTACATACAATTAAACCTTCTTGATGATATATCAATACAAAGTGATTATATTACATAGTGAGTGTTCATAGGTGGTTGTTTCCATTGTTACAATGACATCTTTCTCTACGGGTGACTTGACATGTTCCTAGATGCTTATCTTGGACATTATGCTACTTAGCCTAATGCCACTAAGAAAGATTCCTAGAATATCACACACAAAGTGTATCCATAAATTTTGTTAATTTATATTTTAATGGAATAGTATAATAAATATTATTCTCATGTTATGAGGAATAATAATTATTCAAGTTATGTTGATCATATATTTATTTATTGAAAAAATAATGTAGTGATATTTATTTATGTAATTAAATAGTCATTATTCAAGGTTCGAAAAATTCTGAAGAGGTTTGAAAAATAGAGTTAAGGATCTATTTGGAATGATATATTTATTTTCATTTAAAAAATATTTATTTGTTTCTTTAAGAAATAATATTAAATTTATCCATGAGTTTTGAGTGCATTAAGAAAATACTATTATTATTATTATTATTATTATTATTATTATTCAGCCTGGGGTTTTCTAAGGATTAAGAGATTGACTAAGGGCCCATGTTCAATAACTAGTTATCTAACTAATCTATACAAACCTAGTTATATCATTTCTCAAGTTAGACGATTGTTGTGTGAAAACTTCTCTAGATAATTCTCTCAAACCTAGAGAGAACTTCCTCTAAAATGCTTTCAAGAATAGATAAATTCAATCCTCTTCATTTATCTCAAGTCCTCAATAGAACTAGATGAATCATTTAAGCTCGGAAGGTATTGTTATTACAATCAATAAAAAAAATTAAGTGGTAGAAATAATTTTCTCTATAACCTAATGACTCTACGATGATGTTTCGAGGTTCATGGAGCACGTGTGGATTATCACTAGAGATATTCAATCTTTAGATCCTTCACTGCAATTGCAGTATGATAAGAGTGTTCAAATAAATTGAAAAAAAAATAATTCTAAGAAATGGTAATTATTATATATACTAATTTATTAAAAACTATACATGAAATATGTTGTTTTGGGGATTTTGGAGTTTCAATTTGTCATTTTTTAGGAGAAATCTACAGAAAACTGGAAAAAAAATATTTATTAGGAATGGTCCTGATGCACTTTCATTGCACACCAAAACCTTCATTGGGACCTTTATCATATTCCTCTAAGATAGAAAAGATTTTACTTTCACCTGTAAAGGTGGTATAGTGACCCAAGACTTTTAAACATATTATTACATGATTTTTAACATAAAAATTCACTAATTAGAAGATAATAATTACAAGGCCTTGTATATTTGGAAGACTAGTTATATAAAACATCAAAACAAACTAGAACATAAAATATTTATTTTTATTCTTCTTAGTGCACTCCAAGTTACATTTGATATCTTAAAACTACATAGGTTAACCTAGGGAAACACATAAAAGAAAGGGCTGGTCTAAAAATCCCAAAAAGAGAATAAGCATGATAAGGAAACATAACATGTGATTCAAAGGTATAACATGACATTGTAAAAGAGAAGGCTCATGAGTAATCACATATAATCATAACATAAAGAAATGATATAATAAAATTGTATAAATATAGGAAATGTGGTAGAAATATATAACATGAAATAAAAATGAGTTGATGTTAACTACATAGAGAATATCATATGGTGGAAAATTTCCCTTAATGGATTATGTTTACTCCCTAAACCCATACATAACATCTTATGATACTAAAGATTTATAGAATTAATTATAGCACTATATGGAAACACCCATCATAAAATATTCATGATTATGTGTTCCAAAAAAATTAAATCTATCATAAAGAATAAGAATAAGAATTACACATAGAAATAAAGTTGTTTTCATAATCTTCTCTCATGTCGTAACCAAAATAGATTTCATAAAGAATACATTTAATAAATGAACATAAGGCATGTATTAACCCATAAAAGGAAGAAATAATGAAATTGGTATATATTTAATATAAATAAAAAATATATAATTAATCAATAACATTTAAGGTTGTCATAATTTATGAAAATATCTTTTAAATATCATATGGAATATTTCTGGAGGAAATAACCCTTTTCACTTTGAAATAAATTATTTAAAATATAAAAATTTATAAAATATTAATGAAAATTTTTTCTTTGAAAACAAAAATTGAAATTTATAAAGGAATTTTAAAATTATTTAGTGCTCATAATGGTAGTGATGGTCCATTCATGCCGAGTATGTTAAAATAAATATTTTTTCACATTTTTAGTAAAAAGTCAAAAATACTTTGTTTGGAAAGTGACAAGAAGATTCCTTTTAAATCATTTTGTAAAAATTAAAACATGGGTAAAAATTTATTTAATAAATAATTATAGAATATTTAAAATATTCTTTATAAAAATTTAAGGAAAATATTGTCACAACCCGCCTTCACCAAAATGAGGGAAGGGTCAGCAGATTGTCAGGCCCTTCCTTATTTAAGTTGAAGGAGATATCATGACCCCCGAGACCCGCCTTCAATAGGTCCCGGAGTGGCGACTAGCACCAAGGGTATAGAAATTTCTCAAAAATGGAAGGCATTACCACTTTTTTTTATAAGATCGAGAGATAAGATGATGAAACTCAACAACACCAAGGTAAAAGAAAAGTAAATACAAGAGTAAACCATTCCCACATGCATGTTCCAAAAGTAAAGCCACAAAGTACAAAAGGTGACTACAAAGGTTAGTACCAAAGAAGAAAAGCAGCAACTGCAGCTACCCCAAAGGTTTGAGCTAGTATGGTCCTGTGTGATCCCCGAAGTCCTCCTGGAAACCTGAAATCAGTTTTATATACATAGGGTGAGCATACGAGTACGCTCAGTAGGGAAAACCAAAGACTCTCATGCACAAGTGGGGGAACATACTAAAGTCCTGTGAGAAAAAGGAGTAAACCAAACACCTATCAAGGTAAATTATCCACCCAAGCCTCACCAAGGCACACTCCCTAAATAATGAAATTCAAGTAATATATATAATCAGATCACATCGATGTTTGGGTACCCCGCGTTACTTTCCCACTAGTTATTGAGACATCCTACTCATCAAACCAATCCCTCTATTCTCACCGCAGTCCCAGTGCCACACCCGCCCGCACACACCTGGGCCACAACCACACGCAGTCCCACTGCCGAATCCCGCCCACAAACACCTAGGCCACAACTATCACATGTAACCACGCCTGCAAACACCAAGGCCAGAACAACCACCACCACACCTGAAGACACATGGGCTAGAAAATCCACTACCACGCCCGAAGACACCTGGGCCTCATCTCAAAGACACTTGGGAAACCACCAACCACACACACCTGTACAACCACCACACTACCCCGCTCGAAGGTTCTTGGGATAATAATGGACCTCAGGCCGTCACAGCCTGCCCGAAGATACTTGGGCTATCCGGGAAAGGGAGCAGAAGAGGAGCTAATAACCATCCACTAATAATAGTGTTGGGAAAAACACCCTCCCCCATGAAATGGGGGTGTTTGTCCCTAAGTTCTCAACTTGGGTGGGGCACGAATAAAAAACAAAAAACTAAAAATATATACATAGGTAACAAGCACTCACCCAAAGTTAGGTTTTTCTTCAGACAGCCTACAGATCACAACAGCTCTCAAGTCCGAGTCATAACACTCTCCAATAAAACCCATCTGCCCCATTATTGATTTCATGTTCAGAAATAATGTTCGATTAAGTTTATGCACTACTGGGTAACTAACACCATAAGCATAACCAAGGAAAAGAAACCATCCAAACGTCAATTTAAGTATCCATACCCGGTTCTCTTGTAAAGTCACAACAACAAGGAAATGTGAGAACTCTTGAAGTCCTGGAACCAGACAACCCCGAGACAATGTCCCGTGTCCCCTCCCCCAAAAAGGTTTTTCATCAACAGAGGATCTCACCCCAATTCATGATATAAAGAAGGTTACCATTCGGTCTCAAAACTCACAAACACTGAAATCCATAACAACAGGGGATCCCATCCCCAAATTCACAACTACCGAGAGTATAAAAATAGGGGATCCCATCCCCTCACACATCTCCAACAATCAGCCCAAAAAAAGAAACAACCAAACCACTACCACCGACACAAGGCAGGGCCACGCCTGTATTTTTAGATTTATAAGATTTAACACACTCCATGATTTCAATTCCGTGTTTTGACTGGGGTTAGCACTGAAGGGATTGATCCTGGTGCTTTCAATTTATTCATCCGGGTATACGTGATTAACCAATTTACTTTTCACAGCAGGAGTTTACAATTAGGAACAATCCATTTAAAACACCACGAGGGGTTCATTAGTGCACAAACAATGACCACCAATGGCCACAATTTTCAGAAGGCATAAGCCAGCAAAACTCAGAAAGATGATCATAATATAAACAACATCAACGATCACAGCCCCCCTTCATTCTTTATAGGATTCGTTCATTATCTTTATTTAGGTCTGGTTTATCCAATTCTACAGAAACAAAAGCACGCCCACCCTGCATGATACACAAAAGAGAGAGGCGAAGGAGAAATTCCCTACTTGTTGATAGACGATCGACGCTTAGGCCGGGCGCGGAACTTTACGGATAGCGATGCGGCTCGCCTGAACGAAAAATCGCTTCGTCTATCAATGCTTAGGTCGGGCACGGAACTCTATGCATAACGCCTGATGCACCAGAAGCTGTTCGTGAAAAGCTCTGATCGAGGAAAGAAGAAACCATGACTAACCCTTATTTTATAAGAGTCGCGGATGGTTGAGATGAGAACGTGAAACCGCGTAAGGAGCGGGGGTCGTGGGTTGACCACGCGGTTGGGCAGTTACACACGGGGTCTCTCGAGATTTCTAGGAATTAATTATGGGCTTTAAATGGTTTTAAAATGAGTAAAATAATTAATTTACATCAAAACTTACGTTGCGGGAGCGGAAAAGTCGGGTACTGGAAAAAGAACAAAAGGCTCGGCGAGGGGACACGGTGCCACCGTCACGGTTCCACCATCACGGTGTCACCCTCACAGTGCCACCGTCTTGGTGGAACCTCACTTTGGCAAAGTAATGGGCCAGGAGGGTCTGGGCCATTACATTAGATACATCTTAAACGATTATCGCCCTCGAGAATCAAAACAACCCAAGAAGGAAAGAGAGGGTCCGAACAACCACCTCGAAAGATACCTCTTAGGAGTGAACCCATTCTAACTAAAAACACTTCCATGTCAAGAACCAAGCAACATACCATGCCAAACTGCCCGGACATGTGGGTTGGGGAGTCTCCTCCACCATGTCAAGATATTATCCGCTTTGGGAGGCACTGACTCGCCCGCACGAGTTTAATCGCATCCACCTTAATGCGTCTTGATTAAGGGTTGAGTTCTCTCCTCCCCCACAGCCATGGATTTTTATATACAATCAGAGGAAAGAAAACCAGTACATTTCATAGCCAAAAGACAAAACATTCTACCACAACAGGTACAACAAGGAACAAAACTTAAAACAACTCTGGGTACTGGGTACGCATATGTGATTACCTCTCCCACGTACTCTCCTCAAGCCCACCATGTCTCCACAACACATGAACCAAGGGAATGGTTCACCCACGAAGCACCTTCTCCTTGCGATCCTCGATCATCACTGGTCTCTCCACAAAGGTCACGTCATCCTCGATGTCCAGCTCACCCCAATCAAGGACGTGTTAATCGTCGTGCAGATACCGACGGAGCTAGGACACATGAAAGACATTATGTATCCTCAGTAGCGATGGTGGTAACGCTAGCTGATAAGCCACTTCGCCGACCCGCCGCAACACTTCGAAGGGTCCGATGAACCTGGGAGAAATCTTACTCCCCTTGTCGAACCTCTGCTGCCCACGCCGAGGGAGACCTTCAAGAACACGTGGTCTCCAACCTCAAAATCCAAGGGCCTCCTCCTGGTATCAGCATACGACTTCTGTCGGTCCTGGTCCGCCTTCATCCTTTACCGTATCAGCTGAACCTTCTCTGTCGTGCTCTGCACCATCTCCGGGCCAAGGATGCCTGCCTCTCCCAATTCGTCCCAACACATAGATGAATTGCAGGGCCTCCCATACAAGGCTTCAAACGGGGCCATACTGATAGTAGAGTGATAGCTGTTATTGTGGGCGAACTCTACCAAGGGCAAGTGTCGCACCCATGATCCTCCTGAGTCTAGAACACATGCTCGCATCATATCCTCCAAGGTCTGGATGGTGCGCTCTATTTGTCCATCTGTCTGGGGATGGAAAGCGGTGCTAAGGCGTAACTGGGTGCCAAAATCATGCTACAATCCTCTCCAGACTCGCGAGGTAAACCGTACGTCCCTATCCGAGACTATAGACCTCGGAACTCCATGCAACTGCACCACCTCATCCACATACCTTTTTTCCAAAGTATCCACTGCACTCGACTTCCTGATTTCCAGAAAGTGAGCTGATTTCGTCAACCTATCCACTACCACCCAGATGGCGTCGTATCCCCCTTGGACCTTGGGTAGTACCGTAAAGAAATAAATCGAGATGTCGTCCCACTTCCACTCGGGGACATCTAGAGACTGTAGTAGGCCACCTAGAACTCGGTGTTTATCCTTCACTTGCTGACACACTAAGCACTTGGCCACAAACTCTGCCACTGCTCGCTTCACTCCGGGCCACCAAAATTGTCTCTTCAGTCCCTGGTACATCTTGGAAACTCCTGGGTGTACCATCAGGGGTGAGTTGTGGAACTCACTGAGAACCTTGTCATGCATCACTCCTGGAACAAACAACCTTTTCTGGAAAAGCATCCGGTTCTGACCATCCTATGTCCATCCTTCCGGAGCATTGCCCGGGTCAACTCGGCCACGCATCACTTCGCACTCCGGGTCTCCCCACTGAAATTCCTCCACTTTCTGAAATAGAGATGACCGCACTATCATCTGATATAGGCAACTTCTACCACCATCAATCCTCGCATCTAGGTGTAAGGCAGCCAACTCCTCCATTGCTTTCCAGGCATCCGCCGACTCTTGGACCACATCCTTCTGCGTCCTCGTGCTCAAGGCATCGGCCACTACATTTCCCTTGCCCTCAGTATAAGAGATCTCAAAGTCATAATCCTGGAGGAACTCCACCCATCTCTGCTGTCACAAGTTGAAGTCCCACTGGGAGAAGATATACCTCAAGATTTTGCGATCTGTGAAGACCAAAAAGTGTTCTCCGATGAGGTAGTGCCACCATAACTTTAGCGCAAAAACAACCGCTGCAAGCTCCAGGTTGTGGGTGGCGTAATTACGCTCATGGGGGTGTAGCTGCCTGAACCCATAAGAGATCACCCCTTGTCGCTACATCAATACACATCCCAGGCCCTGTCCTGAAGCATCACAAAACACCTCATAAGCCACCCCTTCTTCTGGTAATCTCAGCACTGGGATACTAACCAATTTCCCTTTCAGATAGCTGAAGGCTAACTCGCACTTCTCGCTCCACACGAAAACCTGGTCTTTCTTGGTCAGGTCTGTCAAAGGGGCTGCTACTCGGGAGAAGTTGGGTACGAACCTCCGATAGTATCCTACCAGCCCGAGGAAACTATGGACCTCTGCCACATTCTTGGGTGTTTCCCAAGAAACAACTGCCTCAAACTTTGACGGGTCCACCGCTACCCCCCGCTCGGACACCACGTGTCCGAGGAAGTGCACTTCTCGTGTCCAGAACTTGCATTTTTACAACTTCCCATAGAGCTGATGATGTCGGAGGACCTCCAAAACTGTCCTTGGGTGCTCTGCATGGTCCTCCTCTGATCTCGAATAGATCAGGATGTCGTCGATGAACACAACTACAAACCGATCCAGGTACTCCCGAAAGATGGAGTTTATAAGCCCCATGAACACAGCCGGGGAGTTCATAACACCGAAGGTAATGACTATGAACTCGAAGTGTACATATCTACACCTGAAGTTTGTCTTCGGGATGTCGCTCTCCTTCACTCTCAACTGGTGGTACCCAGACCGCAGGTCGATCTTCAAGAACCATCCTGCCCCTTTCAGCTGGTCGAAAAGATCGTCTATCCTCGGAAGAGGGTATCGATTCTTGATCGTCACCTGATTTAGCCTCCTATAGTCTATCCACAACCTGAGACCACTATCTGCCTTCTTTGATAACAAGACTGGAGCACCCCACGGTGACGCACTCGGCCAAACATAACCCCTCTTCATCAGATCGTCAATCTGAATCCGCAACTCCCGTAGCTCTGAAGGTGCCATCCGGTAAGGAGCCATCGAGATCAGACGAGCACCGGGCTGCAGGTCTATCCGGAACTCGATATCACATTGAGGAGGTAGAGTCGTTACCTACTCAGTAAAGATGTCCATAAACTCACGGACAACCTCTGGCACCCCCACCATCTCGGCATCTATTGACTCTAATGATAGCTCGGAAAATAAGGAGAGGAGGGGTTTCTCTCGCCTGCTGCCCTTCTAACCGCTCCGATTGCCGGTGAAGGTAACACGTCGGCCGCCCAAGTCCAAGAACACGACCCTTCCTCGGAAACAGTCAATGACGGCACACATAGATAATAGCTAGTCGATTCCTAGGATGACATTGTATGGTTGTATCGGTAGCAGAAGAAGATCCCTAACCGACTGATGTGGCCCTATCATCAGTCTACATCCTCGACAAACAAACAACAAGTCGGTATGACCTCTGACTGGTGTGCTCAACACCAGGGGCACCGGAAGTCTCTCGGCATCTAGACCCAAGGCACGGGCTAGACTGGGTGCAACAAAGGAGTGCGAAGCTCCAGTATCGAACAAGGAATAATCAAGAGTGCTAAACAAACTGATCGTACCAAGAACAACCTCCAACCTTGTTGGAACTGCTGCCTCTGCGGCATGTAGCTATCCACGCCCGGCTCCTCTACCCCTCGGTTATCGAAAACCTCCCCGACCACACCCTGGTCGAGGTCCCTAAGGAGATCCCTGAGGTCGGACTCCTCCTTCTACGTTTGCCCTCGGAGAAGCGGGAGCCCGCTATCCCTGCTGCTGCTGCTGGAAAGGCCTGGCTAGAAGCTGCTGCTGGGGAAGGTGCTGGGGATGTCTGCCACTTCCGTACTGTACCTGGTCTGGGCACTGACTCTGGAGATGTCCAGGGCTCCCACAAATGAAGCACCGCGGCCCTGGGCCTGAAGAAAAGGGGCGAGGACCAGGGGATCGTAACTGAAACTGTTGCGGCCTGCTCCCTGCAGGTCGGAACCTAGAGGGTCCTAACGCTAGAGGCCTGGTGCTGACGGCCTTCCCCTTTGATGGTCCCAGCTGGATCCCCTCTCGTGACACACCTCCTAGAGCGTGCATCCTCTCCACCACTTCAGCCTTCTTCTGGACTTCCAAGTACGTCGTCAGGGTAAAGGGGGTAACAGCATACTGGAGGGAGGGTCGGAGTGCCTCCTCCAAATGTCTTGCCCGAGACTCCTCATCGGGAAAGAGGTCCATAGAAAAATGTAGGAGGTCCTTGAACTTGATCCCTACCTCCCTCACAGACATACTCCCCTGTTGGAGGGAGAGTAGCTCCTATCTCTTTTCTGCCTTCATCGTCGAAGAGAGGAATTCCGCCCGAAACTCCCTCTAGAAATCCACCCACGCCACCTCAGCCTCTCTCCTATCCCCCAGGTAAAGTGTCCACCACTGACGTGCCGCTCCCCGCATCTGGATGATGGCCAGAGGAACCCAGTACTCGTTCGGGGCCCGAATCAGGCCGAAGGATATCACTAGCTCCTCTAGCCAGCCTTTCGTCTTCATGTCATAGGTGCTGCCCTCGTACTTCTCGAGGGTTTGTCGCTGGAAGGTCCGAAGAGTCTTCTGCCACTGGTCGTTCTCTTCCTCTCGATCATCTCTCTTCTAATCGGATAAAGTAGTCTCCGGGGCCTCGATCGCCTGTACCACACGTGGTCGCCTTCCAGGTGCCATAGCTGCAAGGTAAACAAGGAATGCCTAAGCCCAAGTAGTGCAGAATATCATTGTTAAAACTTCTTAAAATTTTAATTTATTCTTAATTCCCAAGACATCCCAGAAACACGAGAACACAAGTCATTATGATGCATGTACCTTTCCTAGGGTCTCTACCTAGCAATCAGCGTGGCCTCACTTGGTTGTTCGGTAGGTCCAGAGTCCTTGCATCGGATCACGGGGGGCCCTAAAATCCTGTGTCCTAGCCAGTATTCCATGGCCTAATTCACGCGCCAAGGTCACCCAACAATGTTGCCTTACCATCCCATGCAATCCCCACTATGCCTAACTCCAGACTCCATCCTATCTCTCAACCATCACCTCTGATACCATTCTGTCACGACCCGCCTTCACCAAAAGGAGGGAAGGGTCAGCAGATTTCTAGGCCCTTCCTTATTTAAGTTGAAGGAGAGATGATGACCCCCGAGACCCACCTTCAATAGGTCCCGGAGTGGCGACTAGTACCAAGGGTATAGAAATTTCTCACAAATGGAAGGCATTACCCCTTTTTGTTTTATAAGATCGAGAGATAAGATGATGAAACTCAACAACACCAAGGTAAAAGAAAAGTAAAGCCAAGAGTAAACCATTCCCACATGCATGTTCCAAAAGTAAAGCCACAAAGTACAAAAGGTGACTACAAAGGTAAGTACCAAAGAAGAAAAGCAGCAACTGCAACTGCCCCAAAGGTCCGAGCTAGTATGGTCCTGCGTGATCCCCGAAGTCCTCCTGGAAACATGAAAGCAATTTTATATACATAGGGTGAGCATACGAGTACGCTCAGTAGGGAAAACCAAAGACTCTCGTGCACAAGTGGGAGAATGTACTAAAGTCCCATGAGAAAAAGGATTAAACCAAACACCTATCAAGGTAAATTATCCACCCAAGTCTCACCAAGGCACACTCCCCAAATAACGAAAGTCAAGTAATATATATAATCAGAGCACATCGATGTTCGGGTACCCCGCGCCACTTTCCCACTGGTTATTGAGACATCCTACGCATCAAACCAATCCCTCCATTCTCACTGCAATCCCACTGACACACCCGCCCGCACACACCTGGGCCACAACCACACGCAGTCCCACTGCCGAATCCTGCCCGCAAACACATGGGCCACAACTATCACATGTAACCATGCCTGAAAACACCTAGGACAGAACAACCACCACCACACCCGAAGACACCTAGGATAGAAAATCCACTGCCACGCCCGAAGACACCTGGGACTCATCCCAAAGACACTTGGGAAACCACCAGCCACACACACCTGGACAACTACCACACTACCCCGCCTGAAGGTTCTTGGGATAATAATGGACCTCAGGCCATCACAGCCTGCCTGAAGATACTTGGGCTATCCGGGAAAGGGAGAAGAAGAGGAGCTAATAACCAGCCACTAATAATAGTGTTGGGGAAAACACCCTCCCCCATGAAATGGGGGTGTTCGGAACTAAGTGCTCAACTTGTGTGGGGAGAGAATAAGAAACACAAAACTACAAATATATACATAGGTAACAAGCACTCACCCAAAGTTAGGTTTTTCTTCAAACAGCCTACAGATCACAACAGCGCTCAATTCCGAGTCACAACTCTCGCCAATAAAACCCATCTTCCCCATTCTTGTTTTCATGTTCAGAAATAATGTTCAATTAATTTTATGCACTACTGGGAAACTAACACCATAAGCATAACCAAGGAAAAGAAACCATCCAAACATCAATTTAAGTATCCATACCCGGTTCTCTTGTAAAGTCACAAAAACAAGGAATGGTGAGAACTCTCGAAGTCCTGGAACCAGACAACCCCAAGACACTGCCCAGTGTCCCCTCCCCCAAAAAGTTTTTTCATCAACAAAGGATCTCACCCCAATTCGTGATATAAACAAGGTAACCACCTGGTCTCAAAACTCACAAACACTGAAATCCATAACAACAGGGGATCCCATCCCCAAATTCACAACCACCTAGAGTATAAAAATAGGGGATCCCATCCCCTCCCACATCTCCAACAATCAGCCCAAAAAAAAGAAACAACCAAACCACTACCACCGACACAAGGCAGGGTCGCGCCTGTATTTTTATATTTATAAGATTTAACACACTCCATGATTTCAATTCCTTTTTTTGACCGGGGTTAGCACAGAAGGGATTGATCCTGGTGCTTTCAATTTATTCAGCTGGGTATACGTGATTAACCAATTTACTTTTCACAGCAGGAGTTTACAATTAGGAACAAGCCATTTAAAACACCACAAGGGGTTAATTAGTGCGCAAACAACGACCACCAATGGCCTCGATTTTCAGAAGGCCTGAGCCAGCACAACTCAGAAAGATGATCATAATATAAACAACATCAATGATCACATCCCCCCCCCTTCATTCTTTATAGGATTCGTTCATTATCTTTATTTAGGTCTGGTTTATCCAATTCTATAGAAACAAAAGCATGCCCACCCCGCATGATACACAAAAGAGAGAGGCGAAGGAGAAATTCCCTACTTGTTGATAGACGATCGACACTTAGGCCGAGCGCGGAACTTTATGGATAGCGATGCAGCTCGCCTGAACAAAAAATTGCTTCGTCTATCAATGCTTAGGTCGGGCGCGGAACTCTACGCATAACGCTCGATGCACCAGAAGCTGTTCGTGAAAATCCACGATTGAGGAAAGAAGAAACCACGACTAACCCTTAGTTTATAAGAGTCGTGGATGGTTGATATGAGAATGTGAAACTGCGTAAGGAGCGGGGGTCGTGGGTTGACCACGTAGTTGGGCAGTTACACACGGGGTCTCTCGGGATTTCTAGGAATGAATTATGTGCTTTAAAAGGTTTTAAAAGGAGTAAAAGAATTAATTTACGTCGAAACTTACGTTGCGGGGGTGGAAAAGTCAGGTACTGGAAAAAGAATGAAAGGCTCGGTGAGGGGACATGGTGCCACCGTGATCGGTGTCACCCTCACGGTGCCACCCCCACGGTGACACCGTGACCGGTGTCCCCCTCACGGTGCCACGGTCACGGTTCCACCGTCACAGTGTCACCCTCACAGTGCCACTGTTTTGGTGGAACCTCACTTTGTCAAAGTAATGGGCCAAGAGGGTCCGGGCCATTACAAATATAGATATGGAAGAAAAATCATTTTTTCCAAAAAAAGAAATAAATTTGGCTATTCTTAAAACGATTTTCTCAGTAGTTTTATGTACCAAAAAGAAGTAAATGGTACTATTACTTAAAAATTTCATTAATAACTAGATTATGATAAAATGAAAAGGTTTTTTTTATAAAATTATCAAATAATTTCCTTCAATGGAAATTCAAGCATAAACAATCCCGGTTAAAATGAAATTGAAGCCTAAACCCTTACTGCTTTGGTAACTTTTGAATCGTAACTCAAATGAAATAAATTAATTTAATTGAAACATTATATTCCATGAATATAAATATATTCATTATATAAAATATTAAATGGGTAGTATATATACCTCACTAAAATTAATATGTTCATAATAGCAAATATGCCTCAATGGAGTGGAAATTGAGACGAAATCTCCTATAAAGATAAAACTATTTAAGTGAGGGTTAATAAATAAATTTATTATTTGTATAGAACCTAAATACACATAAAAAATTGAAATAAAACATAATATAATCAAAATACATTTCACACATAATGTTATAATATCAAATACAATGAAAAAGTAATATAACCCAATGAAAATAAATGGAACTATAAAATTTCTTACCACTTGGTAAGTTTCATGTCAAATCCCCATGGATGAAATAATTAAATTTGAAACTTAAAATACCATTAATTATGAAGTATTAATGATATTATATGTAAATGGGTTAGTATATACACCATATAAAATAAATTGGTTCATGATATTAAAATATGTCTTGATAAAAGGAAATTGAGATGAAGCCCCATACGGTTTAAGAAACATCTTATTAAAAACCACTTTAAAGTGAGAGTGATTGAATTTGAAATTAAATTACCTTGAATATGAATAATAAATGATATTTAATATTCAATTATCAATATACTCACTATTAAAAAGAAAATAGTTTCACAAAAGAACATGTGTCTCATAGAAGGATGTTTTTGAGATGAAAACCCTTACCCCACATTTCACTTTAGTTGAACGTGCATTAGTCTCTTGTATAATGGTTTTAAAAAAATTATTAATTTTCACCATAACCATATTAATATTTTTAATATAACATATTATCTTCTTATAACATATTATCACCTATTCGTTGATAATATTTTATTATTACCATTGTTTCGGGTGTTAATTAATTTGTTTTCTCATCCTTGTCTTGTCAGGGAAGTTATGAATCTTGTAAATATTATATAGTTCCATAATCTTAAGAATTATATTAAATTTATAAGTATAATATTTATTAATTATATAAATTTTAATTTTCATTATTGAAAATTTTGAACATGGAGAATGAATCAAATCACTTCGTGGAGACAGTGGGTCGTATGTACGCACAAGCGACATTATCATTTACAAAATGGGTCAAAGGGTAAGGAAGAGTATGGTATATTTATTTTAAAAAATAAATATTCTTCCATAATTCTCATATTTAATAATTATATCCATCATTATGACTATACATGTGATTCAGTGAGGGAAAAAAATTACATCGGTGCGCAAGGCGGTAGTCCACCGTACACACAAGCGATGGTTTTTTTTTGATGGAGGAGGAGATGAAACAATATTATTCCATCAGAATAATAACAAATAATTATATAAGATAAATTTTTGTTATTATATTTTAATTTTTAATATATAATTGAATGTGGAAAAGGAATAAGTAAAAAAATAAGGATCTTGGGGAAGATGATTACCTTCGCTTAGAAGAACCTCCTTTGGATCTCTTATTAAGAACCATAGGGTTGGTCTTTTGGGAATAACAAAAGCTATAGAATATAGATAAAAATTTAAAGTAGATATTTTTTTAGGTTTTCGTTCAAAAAAATCCTTGATATGTGTGAATAAGTGAGGGTAATTGTGCACTTTTATAATTGTAGAGGAGTGACATTTTTGTAAATACCCAAAACTATTCAATAATGGGAAGTCACTCTTAACCTAAGTGCCTCAAAAATTGTCAAATTAAGTATTTAAGGGAATATATGGACTATAAAAACCTACAACATAAAAAATAAACATGTTTTAAACATTTTATTTCCTTTAACATCATGGTTACTCAATTTTACCCTTTTAGCTTTTTCACTACGGTAACTAATTTTTTAAACCTAGCTAATTTATCCTTTAAGAATAAAATAAAACAAGACATATTAGATAATTTGGACCCACTTATTCTTAATATTGAATCCAATTTATCGAAAAAAACCATGTTTGTGGAAAATTAATTTTAATATAAGCACATGTAACACAAAAAACCCCATTTTGACCCTAGTCGTGGAAATTACTTTTTTTTGTATTTACTATTCATTATTACCAAAAATTAAGTTTACCTTATTATAGAATATTAATTATTATAATTTATATTATGGAATCCATTTTATTAAAATTAATTCACATAATTGGTATAATTTAATTTAAAAAATAACCCGCAAAAGGTGTCAAAAAATGATTTTTCAAGAAATGTACTTTTCAAGCATAAAAAGATCTTGTATTAACTCTATGACTAGTAATAGTAATTATATGAATTTAAATTAATATATATAGATATAAAATCTATTAATTTTATTTAAATAATTCCTCATTATGGGTTATTTTAATTAATTAATATGAAGAAACATTATGCACTTAAAAATAATTTTAAGGAAAATGTGTTTTTAAGCCTAAAAATAAACTTATACCAAAATCATGAAAATTGATGATTCAAATGAATTAAATTATATTATTATAAATAAAATGGTTGATATTTCACTTTAATACCAAATCTGAAATATAATATAACTTTTAAATCACATGATTTATTGAAATGAAATAACAGAATTTGAAGAATCAGTAATTTTCACTATTCACTAAAAAAATCATACTTTTTATAAAAGTATAAAAACATGACCATAGTATAATTTTGTTATTATGATTTCAAAAATTATATCCATTTTATAAAACAATATTTCTAAAAGTTCCAAAAATTAATTATTATATTTTCTCACAAAAATAGTAAAAATCATTTTTTGAACAGATTGTATTTTTAAAGAATTAATTGACCTTACTAAAATAAATGGAGAGATTGCTTACTAATAATTTATGAATAAATTTATATTGATTGTTAATTTCATATATATTTTATAATTTTGTTAATCTTATTCTTACCTTAGAATCTAATGGCTATGTTATAATGGTAATATATTTTAAGGGTAATTTAAGCTCGGTGTTTTGTGTCATATACATTGTAAAACATAATGTTCTTATTTTAAAATATTAGGGTGTTACATACCCCCCCCCCCACATTAATAAATTTTTCACTCATAATTTGAACTTAAATTCTATAATTAAGGGTTTTACATTTGAAAATACATTTTTTGAAATCGCACATCGTACAAATGTTTAATAAAACTTCCTCTTGAAAAGAGAGAAAGGGAAGTATTAACGTCATCTATAATAACATGTAACTTGGTTTCCAAGTAGGAAATCATTAGTGGTAAGTTAATATATAGACATGGAATAAAGTTTTAATGACCAAATAATAGTGGAGGGTGACATAGATCATTTATCATAAGATAATGAATAATCATGAGAAAGTTAACAACTACAAAACCATAAATCTGTGATGGGTAAAAAGATCATCAATCCAATAAGAATGATTTTAATAAGATAAATATTTTGTTTCAATATCATTTTCCTAGATTTAATTAATTAATTTAACATCTATACTAAGAACATAAGTAAATTTACTTACTTGATATCTTTCTATTTCAAAAGTATCCTTTGGTTATGCTTCGATCAATTTCTACTTCATCTCTTACTCCATGGAATGAATATACAATATGGATTTTTTTATGCCTGAAGAACTAAAGTTAACTTTTAATAAATCATAAGATCCATGATAGAATAATAATTTATTTCTCTTTTCTTTAAACATTAACCAAAAACAAAATGGTTAGCACAAGGAAAGATTTAGATCATTTGATAAATCATTAACCTTAAATTTTCTCAAAATATTCCCAACTAAGGTTGAAACCCAAATATTTAAATTATTTGATTACAAATTAATCCAATATAAATTTAACATTTATCCCCAAATAAAATTAATTACTCTTAAATTATCATAAAAAAAATTAATTTCCCTAATCATATATGATAATAATTTCTATAAATAACCTAGATCTTCATAAAGACGCAACAAAATAATATATGCTTCCAAGAATTAACACAATATTTAGATGTTTCATGATTATTACAATCAAAAACCACTCATAAAAATACTTATAAAATATGATTATTAAATCCACATGCATAAATAATTTCACCTAAATAATTAATATAATATAGTTCCTTACTTGAGCAGTTTGGGAAATCATGTAGTGAAAATTGTCTGACCTGGGTAGTTTTGGACAATAGCAACCACACAGTTTGGTAAATTGTGTGAGTAAACCATGTGGCCTTCCATTCTTTGTGAATTTTGGTATTTAACTCTTTTCTTAGTTGAGTAATATCCCCTACTCTTCTCCACTTAGATTCCTACAACCTAGGATCTTCCCAAGATCCTCTCATGATCTTCCAAACCCCTTTAATGTATATTGGGGTGATTTCCTGGTTGAATTTTACTTGGATTGAAAGGTTAGGGATCCTCCTTCCTTATTTTTTCGTTTCTTCCACTTTTTTTCTTCCCTAACCTTAATGTTCATGGTTTGAAAATTTTCATATCCAGGTTTATTCTTATTAATGGGTTTTTGTTTTTAAGGGTTATGAGACATCTTGGGAGACCTAATCCAATGGTTTTCATTGAAGATGTTATGGTTTCATCTCTTGAGTTAGATGTTTCCATTTAATTTTCTTCTATTAAAGAGTTTATTGAATGCTTGATACTTTAAAAGTGTGGTTCTAAAACTATATTAAAATGTATATTATATCTACTTTGGTTTTTTCATAGGTTTTCCATGCTTGGTGTATTTTTCGTTTGGTAAAATGGGTGAGATTATTAGTTGAATGGAAATTTATTTTCAAATGGTATTTTATGCATCCTATGTGTTTGATAAAATCACATTGGTGGTTTTCCACAAGAAAAATGATTGTTCATAGTGATTTGGGTTGATTTGGAATTATAAAGTGGAGTGTTCCTTTGTTTAAAAGTGTTTAATTATTTTTAAAGGGGTGTATCCTTACTTTAAATGGTGTTTTTTTATTTTAAAGAGTTTTTTTGTATTCCCTTAAGGGGGTGTATTGATTGATGTTATTGTTTAATGATTTACTTGATTTAATTAAGACTGTATTTTGGTATCATTATGTGTTTTATAATATTTTCACTTTACTTTTAAAATTTTGTTTTAAAAAGGGATTTCAAAAGGTTTAGTTTTTGGATTCAAGGAAAATTCCCATTTAGCATCTTGTGTGAAAAGTGAATTTCATTCACTAATGTTTAGACCCTAGTTGTGCCCCAATGTCATCCCTTGTCTATACTTGTATGCATTTTTTAATGATTAAATTAATTATGATTAATGTTATGTGGTTTTGTTTTGGAGCTCTTTATTGAAGGGGGTGTGTTGGAGGTGGAAAGTATTGGATTGTTGTTTTTTATTGACTTTGGTCTATGTAATTTTTAGGTGATTGACATTGGATTAATAGTGCTCCACCTTCATTAGATATAACATGAAGAACCCTATGCTAATAATTGGGGATTAAAGGTATGTTGGATATTTTAGTTTAGATTTATGCACTTTATATTATCCCGTAGTGGAATGTTATGCCCAAGATAGGGGGTGTCATTGATTAAACTTTTGAGATTGATCTCGGTGATGGGTTGTGTTACTATTAACCTATAAGTAGTTGGTCTGATTTTTTCACTTATAGTACTTTTCCAATTAGTCATTTTGGTGTTTCTTTATGATATGTATCTTATGTTATGCCTCTTTATTGTTTATTAAAATATGAGTTGTTTATATATTGATTTGAGCCTACCTTAATTTATGGGTTATTTATGATTGAACATGATTGTTATAAGGCTTGCCTTATGTTGTTATTGTTATTTGTTTATAACTCTCCATGGATTGTAATTTATTATTTTTTCCCATTTTTCTTTAATTATATTTTAGGAGAGTGTGTGTTAATGTTTTAAAAGAGAAAATAGGGTGGTTGAATTTAATTCAAGTTACTGTGAAATATTTTTAAAAATATTTAAACCATGTGATGGTTTGTTTTCAAAAGGGGGAATTTTAATTAAAAATATAATGTTTAACTTATTTATTTTGAAATAAAAGTATTTTAAAAAGGTTATAGTTGTGTTTTGAAATGAAATTTCCTTGGTAAAATCTCATTGAGGCATGTTTTATAAATGTTTTGTTTTAATAAATAATATAATGTATTGCGGTTTTATTTATAATTTTTATAAATTAAATGAAAAGTTATTTTTCTATTACTTTCAAACTTGGTTTATTTATAAAAGGAATTTAATATAATCATAGTGGTATCCTACTATCCTTTGGCTCATAACCTACATACTCACATTGTTGGTTATGTAGTATTTATGTTTTCTATAGGTTCTTGGGTGTGGCTTGCGTGTTGGTCTTCCACACATATCCATTGGGAAGTGAGTGTTTTTGGGTTCATGGTGGTGACTTCAGATTCATGCGGTGGTGGTGGAGGTTGTATTTTATGTTTGTTTGATGAGTTGGATCATGTGGTGTATTATTCTCTCTAGCCTCATTTTGTTTTAGTTTTTATTCCTAGATGTGGTTTTTAAAATCATTGTATAAAAATGGTATAATTTATGTGTAAAATCCTTAGTTTTTATTATGATTATGTTATTCTCTTTTTGGATGTTCTTATTTTATAACTCCTTATTTATTATGGCATTGTTTTCCAATCCATGGAGACCTCATGTCAGGTTCCCAACTGGAACCCATTGTTGATCCTATTTTTTTATTAGATATGAACATGTTCACTTGTTATACCATAACACTAGTTGCCAGACCAAGGAAATTGGGAATGCACTGTTAGGTCCAAAAGGGTAATGATATATAGATAGAGCCAGGAGAATAAACTAGATTGAAAATTTTAAAGAGATTGATTAATTATCTAAAATAATTATTAAATTTGATTAAAATAATTAATTATAAACAGAAATAAAAGAAATAAAAAATAACACAAAGTTGTTTTTTATATTAGTTCAGTCAAAAGTGGAACTAGTATACTCATATACCTCTCTAATAGGTAAGAGATATATTGTAATCTAATCTGATTTTTTGAAGGGGAATCATAACCCAATTACAAACTATATTTTCTAGGTGAAGAATAACTAAGACATCTGACTTTTGTATGGGGAGTCACAACCTAGATACAACACTAACTTTAGACTATAGGATTTAGAACCCAAAAAATATGGAATTATAATTTTAGAGTCACAACCCAAAGATAGAGAATGATTTTGTATGAAAAGGAACAAAGAGGAAGTTAAACATGTGAGATATGGGAAGTTTTATATACACATGAAACTAGAACAAAATAGATAAAATAAGAATAAAACATAGGTACGGGTTCTTGAGTTTTTAATCAGCATAATTTTCTTGTCAGTATATAAGAAGAATTCATAGAAGTTTTTGTTCAGTCCTTGAGAGATCATCCAGCAGTGGTGGGAGATGTTCAGCACAGGAAGAATGTATAACACTTAAAAGTATCATCACCACCACACTTCACACTGAATCACTTGAAAATTATGATGTCTCTCATGGAATAAGTATCACATGTGATGTATGAAACTTTCCTATATAGTAGAAAATATTGATTCCATTTTAAAAATAAACTCTACACAGATAAGAGAGGTTATAGGATTTAAAATTCAAAAATTATAAAACTAGATTATCAAAAAGAGAGAGAAAAGAGAGAAATTATATTTCCATAAATATAGATCAACACGCAAAAAAATTAAAAATGAATATTGATTCAAAAAAAATTGAAATCATTTCACAAATATATTTAAAAAAATTCCATAATAATAGGTCAATGAAATATCTTATGAAAATATCAAGTTTGAATTTGAAATATGAAATTAAAAAACATTCAATTTAAAATAAGTAGTAAACATGTAGAGAAATAAAAAACAAATAACACTACACTAAAAATATTAAAAACAATTTTTAATGAGTTTAATATCAATGAATATTAATTCAGAAACAATAGAATCAAAGACACAAAAATAAAATTATAAAAAATATTTTTTGAGTTTCAAGTTATAAGTTTCGTGAGTGAAAAAAATACCCTTTGATCATTATAAAAAAATATTTAAAATAGTGTAAAACACTTCACATGGGTTATACATAAATAATATGAATTTATAAATTCATTAGAAAAATTTAAATATTTGAAATTAAAATACAGTAAATCAAAATATGAAACAACACATAAAACAGGTCAAATTTTCATATTTTAGAACAACCTGTAGAATTTCACTGAACTATGTTGGAAAATTCACAGAGGTGTTTTTCACATTTTCGTTTTTATCTATATATATTAAATGCACCATGTGATCAAATTTCACATATAAAAATTAATATTAGAAATTTACCTAAGTGATTCGATGTAGCCGAATCAACATAAGCAATTCACGAAAGCGATTCATGTATCTGAATTTCTAAAATTTGAAAACAGATTGAATTATAAAATGTTAGGACCAAAAAACCATTTAAAATGAATAATAATATTTGGATCTAGTTGAATTATAATTATAAAATTTCATTATCTTTCAAAATAATCATGATTCAGTTTAATCGGACCGCTATAACTAAAGTTATGAATAAAAAATAGAAGCAAAACAGTTTTGAAAAACTAAATAATTCTTATAAAAACATATAGTGAATTATAACCTAATTTCTGACATGATTGAGATAGATTCAGAAATTTATCTCATCTACTAAAATTTGTACAATATTCTTATCTTTAAAAAAAATAATCACCCAATTTTTATTTCTTCATCCTATGATATGATCGAAATACATAAGGAAAATGGTTTTGGGAAATCAGTTTTATGGTGAACAATACATTAGCTACGTGGGAAATTTTGCTATGTGAATTGGATACGTGAAATGTATATGTTGGAATGATAAAAAAACATGTTAAAATGATATTTTAAGTTTTTAAATGACTTATTTAGCATCATAACCCAATATAAAACTTATAGAACATGTTATTACCATTCAAAATACAAAATTTAAAGATATTTTAAGGAAATAAATATTATAATATACTGAAAATTAAATGTAATTTAATAAAAATACAAATTGAGTTATTAATAAATTTAAAGGAAGTAAAACAAATAAATATTTTTAATTATCAAAAAATAAATTGGTTCAAGGAGACACCCAACATTATCCCCTTTTTTGAAAATTAAAAAACCAAGTATAATTTCAAAAACTTCTCCCACTTTTTGAATTTATCAAAAAGATAAAGTTTCAATAGAAAAAAATATTTACATAAATAGTGTATAAAACATTCTTAAACTTTCATATTTTAAAACTTATGTGAAGGAGGCATGATAAAGCCTTTCATTTTTTCAAAACATAAGTCAATGAGCCATGATATTGTGATGATAATTTCAAAAGATTTTTGTGAAAACAATAATGAGAAACACTTCATAAAATAATATTTAAAGCAAAATGAAAGTTTAGAAAATAATTTAACATCATTTAGTATATATGAGAAGACTTAAAATGTTAATATAATAAACTAATATGTACAGAAATTATGCAAAAATAATATGACGAACACATTCTAGGTTTCACAAATTTCATGTAAATCTGAAAATTTTAGCATATAAACAAACTCAAAATCCCCATAAATTCATGATATATGATTGTAAATTTAAATCTCCATCATACCAAGTTCTAAATTTATTTTTTTAACCCTATAAAAATCCAATGATTTCAAAAAGATAAATGTAAATTGATTTTCAGTTTGAATATATTCTAAAATAATATCTTTTTTATTAACATAATATCAAATAAATGAAATCGCATGACAATATTCTTAGTTCAAGAATGTTGTATTGTTTTTTCAAAATAGATATGGTAGAAATTTTATTACAATAAATAGGTATCTTTTCAAAATATAAAACATAGTAAGACGTAGTTTTTTTAATCCACAATGATTAAGAATAACATAATGCAATAGAAATATATTCAGTGTCATAAGTAGATAAAGTAACAGAATTTTGTTTTATTGAAATCTAAGAAACTAAATTATTACAAATAATGTGACATATATCTGAGGTACATTTTTTATCAAGTTTTCATACTCTAAAATAAAATTCAAATTAACCAATTAAATAAAAAAAAATCGAGAATAAAATAATCAATTACTAATAGTTCCTTTAACATATCTAATAATACATTTAATAGCCTTTAAGTGTGATTCCTTCTGATTATATTGAAATACAGTACATAAAATCACTAAACATTATATTAGGTCTATAAGTAGTTAAATACAAAAAACATTCAATTATAACTCTAAATAATTGAGAATCAACAGATTTTTTAGAAACATCATAATCTAATTTACAACTAATACTCATAGGGGTTTTGAAATTTTTATAAGAATAAATACCAAAATTATAAACTAAATATTTAGTATATTTATATTTATTCAAGAAAATACCATCATTTTTTTATTAATTTAAGACCTAAAAAGAATTTATTTCACCCATTAGACTTATATCAAATTCACTATCCATAAAATTAGAAAATTATTTACAAATAAAATCAATTGAGGATCTAAAGAAAATATCATCAATATAAATTTGAATAAATAAAATATCAGTAGAAATTATTTTGATAAACAAAGTAGGATCTAATTTACCTTGATTAAAATAAATTTTAAATAAAAACAAAGTAAGTCTATCATATTAATAGTGATGTGTTTATTTAATATCATGTTAAACTTTTGATAATTTAAAAACATGATTAGAAAATTTTTCATTTTCAAAACCAGGGGATTGAGAAATACAAACTTCTCCAAAAATAAAACCAATTAAAAAATAACTTTTAACATCCATTTGAAATAACTTAAAACCTTTAAAAATATAAAAATATAAAAAAAATTATAATAGATTCAATTCTATAAATAGGTGAAAAAGATTCAATAAAATTGATACCTTATTCTTAACAATAACCTTGAGTAACAAGTCTATATTTATTCTTAACAGCTTTTCTAGATTCAACCATCTTATTTTTAAAAATCATTTTAGTTCTAATAACATTATTGTATATAGGGGGTTCAACTAAAGACCAAAAATTATTTCTATAAAATTAATTTACTTTCTCTTATATAGAAATAATCCAATTAAAACCATTTAAATCATGATCAATATTAATATGAACAGAATTAAAAATAAAAGTGGAATTAGCACAAAAATTTAAATTAGAACATCTAGTATTAATAACAGAATCAAAATTACCAATAAAATTTTAAATAGGATTATCTCTATGAGTATTAAATGATCTGGGATCATGATGAGAAGGAGTATGCTCCCCCTCAATTTATTCATCCTTATCCTAAGGTTTTTCTTCTCAAAAGTTAAAATCTCTAAATTTATCATCAAAAATATCTTAATATGAATTTCATTTCACATTATTTTCATCAAATATAAAATGACTTATTATTCAATAATAATAGTTATTTTATTATAAACTTTATAAGATTTAATATTATTAGAATATTAAAGAAAAATAACTTCATCACTTTTGACATCAAATTTATTCAAATTATCCTTCGAATTCAAGATAAAAACTTTACAATAAAAAACTCTAAAATAACCAATTTTAGGATTTTTACCTTTAAACAATTAATAAGAAGTTCTATTTGACATTTTTATAACAAAAAAATCTATTTGAAATATAATAAGAAGAAAAAACAGATTCAGCCCAAAAAAATCCATGCAAATTATATTCACTTAACAAAGTTCTGGCCATTTCAATAAGAGTTATATTTTCTGTTCTATAACACCATTTTGTTGAGATGTTCTAGGAGTAGAAAAATTAAGAAAATAACAATTATTTTCACAAAATTTTTCGAATTCTAAGTAATTAAATTCACCCCCTTTATCACAAAAAATAGATACAATCATACATCATTTTTTTATTTAGAAATAAATTACAAAAAATATTAAATATTGATAAAGTATCATTTTATTCACAAGAAAATAACCCCATGTAAATATAGTATAATAATCAATAATAAATAAAGTATATTTATTTCCTCTAAGGTTAGAAATTTGAGTTGGACCAAATAGATCAATATGTACTAACTATAAAGGTCTATTAGTATATATATGATTGATAGGTCTAAAATAATCTTTATGTTGTTTCCTTTACAAGAAATAATCACAAAAATGAAGTTGTTCTTTCTTTAAGGTTTGTAATTATTTCAAATTCTCATGTTTAGAGAGATTATACAGCATTCTAAAATTAACAAGACCTAGTAGTCGATGTTAAATAATGTTATCTATCTTCACAACATTCAAACACTTAACATGTTTAATATTTAGTTTATAAAAATCAATAGTATAAATATTTTCATTTTGATTAGTATAAAATAATAAATAATTGTCCCAAAAAACTAAACACTTATCATTTTTAAGTTTGACTTCCATTACACCAACACATAATTGAGATATATTAATTAAATTATGTTTTAAACCTTCAAATTATAAAACTTTAGAAATAAAAGTATAATTAGAAATACCAACTTTACCAAAACCTTTTACTTTACCTTTAGAATTATCTTCAAATGTAATAGTTCCTCCATCAAATTTTTTATAAGTAATAAAATTTTATGGGTATCTAGTCATATGCCTAGATAATCCATTATCCATGTACCATATATCATTATTGAGACATACAAGGTATTTATCATATAAAAATAAATTACTTTAAATTTTTGGTACACAAGCTACTTTTGGTCTAATCAGATTAGTAAAAAAAATAGGTATCCACATATACTTTAAAAAAGTATTGTATTGTAATCCTATTAAAAAATATTTAGAAATATGCATCCTTATAAATCCCAAAGACTGTTTGAATCTAAAAGAATAGTAATTTTCAGAGTGACTACTTATGCCACATTGAAAACATCTAATAGTAGAAGTACAACCATTTTTTACTATTCACAAAAATGATTTCGATACATTTGAGGTAATCTACTATCATATCCAATTCCATATTTATTTTTTATTTATTTTATTTAAATACTTCTTTTATAATAATTTTCAGGAACTTGAATAAATGCAGACAAAAAATTATTAATACTTTCAACTTCCTTTTTAGTTTTTCATTCAAATCTTGAGAAGATTTTAAATCATCATAAAATTTTGAATGGGAAGAAGAAATGGTATTTCTTAAATTTTCATTCTCTTATAAAAGAACTTTATTTTCATAAATAAGTTTCTCATTTTTTTTCTTTAAGATTATTATATAAATCGGTAGCTTTGAAAAAAACATTTCTCAATATTTCAATTTCTTCATTTAACTTTGAAAAATTCAAATTTTCATAATCAGAATTAGAATCGGAACATCCAGAATAAAATCCTAAATCATAAATATCATTCATATAATACATTAAGAACAAGTTATTATATTTAATCTTATTTCCAGATTGCTTACTAAAATTAGATTCTTTCATACAAGTCTAACTAGTTGTCAATGTTTCTTTTCCATCTTTTTGTATTTCTATTTATTATTTATTTTTGTATAGTCATGATTTATATTCCCTTTCTTCCTGTACTCAGAACAAGTAACATTTGAATTTTTATAATGATTAATTCCTTTCTTATCTCCCTTTAATTTTTCTTTTTGATGGTTTCTTCTAAATCGGTTCTTGAATCCTTTATTTTTCATTCGTTTATAGAATCTAGTCACAATCTAAGACTTATATTATTATCCATTATCTTGTAGTTTAAAATTAGAATAGTTAGTATAAATAACATTTATAGATTTAAATTCTACACCTTTTTCCCCTCTTTAGTGATGTTCTTCAATTATAATCTATACTAAACTAGTGATCCAATCAATTCATCAAGAGTGTACTCTTTAAAGTTATTACTTTTTTCTATAGAGATCATATTTTTGTTCTATTTCTTCAATAGTTCTAGTAAGACTCGTTCAAAAAGTACTATATTTTACAATGTTTCTCTAACAGAATTTATTTTGTTCAAAATACTTGTGAACTGGTGAGAATTTGGTTTACAATTTATTCTTCACCCATATTAAAGTTCAAGTACTCATCTTGAATCATTCCAATATCGGTTAGTATAAATTTGTCTAAGATAAGGTGTGTAACTTATAGAATCTTAAAAATATCATGATCTATTATACATGAAGACAGATGACTAAACACACTTATGTTAATAGCATGGTATTAAATATTAACTATTTTTTAATTTAAAAAATATCTAGCATAATTTTTTCCTATAAAAATATCTAGTTCAGATTCTAGAAGTTTGTATAGTTTTTTCATGATTGAAAATTGGTATTAACTTAACTGTTTGAGGTATTCCTTCGTTCTAGATTTCCTATAGCTATAATCATTTTCATAAAAGTGAGGTGGATTCTTAGGAATCCAAGCATCATTTATGTTTATTTTTCCATATTAAAGATCTTTCCTTTAAACTGTAAGGTCTAGGAATGGGTAATAAAGAAATATAAAACAATAAATTCATAATAGATCCAAGATATGATGCTAATTTTTTGGTATCAGAAAAAAGAATAATAGAGTTAAACAATCCTTAATAGGTTTAATCTCTGATACCAATTTTTAGGTTTCAAAGGGTAATGGTAGATCTAGAAAGGGGGTGAATAGACAAGATTAAAACCTTTAAATAGATGGATTAATTATATAAATTAATTATTAAATTTAATTAAAATAATTAATTATCAGTGGATATAGTCTACTCTTATGCCTCTCTACTCAGTGAGAGATACATTGTAAACTAATCTAATTTTTTAACGGGAATGATAACCCAATTAAAAAAATAATTTTTTTAGTGGAAGAATAACCAATACACTTGAATTTTGTATCAGGAGTCACCCCTTAATTACAACACCAACTTTATACTACATAATTCACAACCTGAATGGTCTTGAATTTATAATTCAGGAGTGACAACCTGAAGATAGAGAATTCTTTTGTATAAAAATCATAAAGACAAAGTGAAAGCACGTGAGATGTGATAAGTATTATTACAGACACAAGAAAGCAAAAAAATAGATAGAGGAAGAATAAAACCTAGGTATTATTTCTTGAGTGTTTGATCAGATTTATTTTCTCATCAAAGAAGAATAAGAAGTCATAGAATTTTTTGTTCAGCCCGTGAGAGAATCACATTAAAAATATACAACACTTCATATTATCAACACCACCATACTATGAACTATATCAACTAAAATTTATGAAGGATCATGAAAAATAAGTATCACATGAGAAGTATAATAATTTCCTACACATTAGAAAATCATTATTCTCTTTTTAAAACAAAATAAACTCCAAATAGCTGAGACAGGTTAGAGAATTCAAAATTCAAAAATTATAAAACTGGATTATTCAAAAGAGAAAGAAATAAGAGAAATTATTATTCCAAAAATATTACTCAACTCATGGATGAAATTTAAAACAATAAATAATGATTCAATAAAATTTGAAATCATCACATGAATATCTTTAAAAAGGTTCCATAATAATATTTCAATAATAGATCTCATGAAAATATCAAGTTTGAATTTGAAATATGAAATTCAAAAAAATTCTACTTAAAACAAGTAGTAAACATATAGAGAAATTAAGAAATTACTAACTCTACATAAAAAATATTAAAACAAGTTTTAATGAGTTTAATACCAAATGATATTAATTTATAAATAATATAATTGAAGAAAACAACATAAAATAACAATAAAAATTGAGTTTTAAGCCGTAAGTTTCATACATGAAAAAAACCTTTAATCTTCATAAAAACATGTTTAAAACAATAAAAAACACTTCACTTAGGTTATAAATAATTAATATCAATTTATAAATTCATTAGAATAGTTTAAATATTTTAAATTAATATGAAGTAAATCAAAATATGAAATAAAACATAAAACAGAGAAAATTTCCATATTTTAATACAACCTGTAGAACTTTACTAAACTATGTAAGAAAATTTACATAGGTGTTTTCACATATTTTTTTTTCTCCACATAGTTATAACTCACCAAATAATCAAATTTCACTTTGTAAAATTAACATAGGTGATTCATATAATTTAATCGACATATCCAAATCTATTTAATAGATTCACATATTCAAATTTTTGAAATTTGAAAATAGATTGAATTTTGAAATTTTAGACCTAAAACAAACCTTGTAAAAGGAATAATTAACTTTAGGTCCGGTATAATTATATTTATAAAATTTAATTATATTTATAACAAATTAAGAATCATTTTAATCATACCTCTATAACTTAATTTATGATTTAAAAACAGTAGAAAAACATTTCTGTAAAATAATAGAATTAATACTGAAAATATAAAGTTACTTATATCCTAATTTCAAACATGATATAAATTGTTTAATAAATTTATTTATTATAATTAAATTTATAAAATTTTATTATCTTTCCAAAAAAAGAATCAGTCAATTTGGATTTCTTTATCCCAAGATATGGTCGGAATATAGAAGGAAACCTATTTTGGAAAATCAGTTACATAGTGAATAGTAAATTGGCTACATAGGATATTTGGATACATGAATTGGCTATAGGGGACAATTTTTTGAATGAATTGGATATGTGGGGATAGTAAAAACGTGTTAAAATAATATTTTAAGGCCACGAATGGATTATTTATCCTAGGAACTCAATATAAAACTTATATAACATGTTATGACCATTCAAAATATGAAATCTAAATATATTTTAAGTAATAAATATTATGATATACTCAAAGTTAAAAATACTTTAATCAATACAATATTAAAATTATTAATACATTTAAAGGAAATAAAATAAATAAATATTTGTGATTATTAAAACATTAATTGGTTCAAGGGTCCATTCAACATACACATCGAGCCTTGTGGTGGATTGACTTGGGTTATGTGTAGGATTGACTAAGGCCAGTTTGTCACATATCACATGGAGTCCACTTACAAAAACTATTCTCAAATTCTCACTATTTATATTAAAATAAAATTGAATATAAAAATAGAACCCTAAAATAGTGGGAGTTTATTAAAATTCATGTGAAATATAAATATATAATTAAAAATAAAAAAAATCAAAACACAATGAAGTTAGTAAGAAAGAATTTTTTGTCCTTAGAAGTTCATAGTTATATTAATCATTATTATTTTAAATATTAAGTCTCATTATCTTATTCAATATAGAGATCAAAACCTATCACTCTACACTCTCATGTTTGAAAAATTATCATCCTATATTAATACCATTGTATATAGGAGTAACATTCTTCCTAAATTAAACTTGAAAACCTCTTCTCTAAATAATACTACCTAAGACAAAGTCCACTATATGAATAACTTAAATAGTGAAGGGAAGGAAAATGTATGAACAAGGAATAAGAATATAGTCGTAAGGAAAGTAAGGAAACCACACAATCAATCACTTTAACCACTACTAATTTCCAAGAAAATAATAAAGAGAAACATTAAATTATAAAATAACTAAAATAATCTAGTGTTCCCTCTATCAAAAAAAATAGGGGTTAGTTATCCATAACCATTGATATGAGAAATTTATAGAGGGATAAAAACAAATTATAATGATAGGAGAGAGAAAGAAATGGAAATATTTTATATATTATAAGTATAAAAATGTTATTGAAGAGGGATAAATAGAAAAACCTAACTTATTGGACCAAGTTTAATAAAGTTACAATGGTAGTAAAATGATTTCAATAGTGGAAGGCTTCATTGAGTTGTATTTGGAAACTTATTTACATGCATGGAATCGGTAGTAGGATTCCCACATGAACTCTCTAGTTTGAACCAACAGGCTTCAGCATGTGTATAAGGATTGACCTTCACACATGCAGTGTTCTTCTTCACAATCTCCTTCTAGGTAACAATGATATTTATTATTCTTTGTAATTGCATAATAATATTTTTAATTTAATCTTATCATTTAAATGAGACATGTGCATAATTTTTTTTCCTAATTTGAGAATGTAAAAATTATCAATAGGGGTGAATTGAAATCTTTAAATAGTTTTAAATTTTTATTAGAGTTAATTGAATTTTTATAGTGGAAATAAAAAAAATAAACATAATTATTTTTATTTTGTTTTAGATATAATTTTTCTTATATCAACTCTTCACTCTTTTCAAACACAAAGATAAATGGTACCTGCTGTAATGGAATATATGACTTTTTATGGGAAATCACAACCCTTTAAAAATCCTTTTTAATCTCTGGAGGCTTAAATCGAGACTGAATTTTGTACACCTAGAGTCACAACCCAGCTATCTTACCTTTAAGGATGTGGAAGAAACTGAACTTCATTTATTATAAATAAGAAAAAACTCAATCCCCTTGAATTTTACCAGTTAGGAACAACCCATACATAATTTTTATTTGGGGTGCTATAACTTAACAATAATACCCTTTGAGGGAAGTATAACCCAAAATTATTAATGACATATCAAAAAAATATACAAGAAGGCATTAAGAACCAGTTAAAAATTGGAGAGCTATGAGTTTTGAGGTAGTAGTTTTCTCTCCAATAGCATGGGATCAAAAGGATATAGTATAATCAAGGGTGTCATATAAGTAATTACAAAATTTATCGCATAGAACAATTAAAAAATATCCCAACCTTAGTTACTTGTAATTATTTTTGTCGAATGCTTTATATAGAGTTCTTATATGTAAAAAAACTATTCAAAAACAATAATATCCACTTAAAATATATTGATCTATTTTCATAAATTAAATAATAAAAACCTTCATGTGGAATTAGACTTAAATTGCATCAATGATCTGTAAAATATAAACATATTTTGTACAATGAGTAGCTAATACTTAAGGAATACAACAATAAAATATTCCTATAATAATGAATAGTTAATTTATTTGAATACTCTCTAATATCTTAAATAAATAAAAATAAAAAACTTTAAATTCTAAGAAGTTTGAATTTTGACTCACTTGAATTAAATATTCAGTGTGAATATAGAACCACACATAAAACCCTTTATCCTTTATTTAAATATGTGTAAAACCCTTGAAACAAATTCATGGTATAAACAAGATTAATAGGTAATTATAGAACAATTAAAACAATCTAAATAATCAATAAAAATAGGAAAAAAATTAAAATATAAAAAATAGAGAATATATGTGAGATGAAGTTCTTATAGTAGATCGATCTTGTAGTGGAAAAATTCTTATGGTGGGTAAATTCTTATTATAGGTCAATCCTTGCTTTACATCTTGGCTTTATTCATGATATTGATCAAAATGAATGTGTGGTCGATTAGAATGAACATGTGGTAAATCAATTTGTGGGAAATCAAAATGAACATCTAGTCAATCTAGGACTTTGAAAAAATTTCATTCAAGGTAAATTAAATGATACGGTCGATAGAAACTCAACATGTGGCCAATTTGACACTTAGAAAAAATCCAATAGTTAGCCTATGAAGATCACTTGTCTGACGTGGTCAATAGTTATTATAGCTTGTATGTTGTGGTTAATTGAGGTATTGTGGTTGATCCATTTTACATACAATCATTCCAATCATGTGGTTGATCCAATCCAAAACCTTCCTTTTGATCACTAAACAACCATAGTTGATCTAATACTTAACCAAAAAAATCAAAATAAACAAGCAACAGACAAACAATATTTAAGATATATAATTTAACTCATGTCATTGAGAATAAAGGATTTACCAAAAGTTATGAGAAATTATAATTATACAAAAAAATATTTATTTTAATTATCAAAATACAAATAAACAAAGTGATTCAAGGAGATACTTCAAAAGTATCCCATTTTTTATAATTACAAAAAAAATAAATTTTAAAATTTCTCCCCCATTATTTTTAGATTTTATCAAAAAGATGAAACTATTTATAATCAAATTTATTCCCCTTTTATACACCAATAATTTATATGCAAACATGCTCCATCTATGATAGACAATAATTACAAGGAAACTAGCTCTACTATTGTTAGTATGAAACACAAATTTAATCTCCCCTAATGATTCTTGTGAAAGAAACTAACTTTTATAAAGTTAGTGTAGAAAAATTGAAGCTCCCCTAATGAAAATATATTTAATAAATAAAAAATATTTTTCATGTTATAAGCATATTTTATAATATTAAAATGGAATAAACATAACTTAAATTACATAAAAATGTATAAAAAACTATAAAAAATATTTTTAAAACAATATCATTCAAAACATGTGTCAAAGAACCGCTTCTAAGAAATAATCTATTTATCCCATAAGCTCTAAACATAAATTTCTACAGCATTTTAAAAATTACAGATTTCATGAATTCTAAATTTAAAATTCAAAACTCCCCTAAACACATGGAAATTGAAAAATAATTACACTTTCATCATGCCAAGATCAATTTAATTTTTTTTTCAAATTTATCTAAATTAAAAGGTTTTTTAAAAATATCATAATGTTTATTCTCTTTAGAAATATATTCTATATTAATATTTCTTTTTTGAACATGATCTCTAAGAAAATTAAATCTAACATCAATGTGATTATGTAAGTTATTGTCCTTTTTGGAGATGTATTGTACTCATTTTTAGGTATTCTTTTACCCTTTTTATTATACTTTGGTTGAGTCTTGTATTGGGTGTGTTTGGGTGAGTTTTGAAGGCTTTTATGGTTTTTGGTTAGCGCATGGTTGGTGCATGGTTTTCCCAAACCATGAACCCACCCCCAAAAAATCATGCACCCTTGGACAGAGAGGTTTTTCATGATTAGTGCATGGTTTATCAAATTGTGCACCCACTTAAGTGAAATAATGCACCCAAGATAGTATCATTGCACGGTTTGGAAAATCGTGAATCCCCACCCAGGAAATCATGCGTGAGGAAAATTAAAACCCTGAAATTTTATTTAAAAATTCCCAAACCCATGGTTTTTATCCCTAATCACCCCATATTGAACTAATATGATTTCCCTTGCTTTTAAAATCTCCTAGGATGATTAAAAGTCTCATTGAACCACTTCTGGTGTGAATTTAAGATCTGATGGATGGAATCAACCTCTATTTAGTATGTAATTTATTTCCTATTTAGATTCTTCTCTCTCCTATATTTATCTCCCATTTGAAAGGGATGAATTTCCTATGTTTTCAGTGGTTTAGATATAGTTTTTTAGGGATCTTGTTTCATCGGATCTTGATCCAAGGTTTTGATTCTAGATCTCCTCTACCATTTTGAATTTTATTATTGAAAATCTAATTGAGAATTTTGGTTTGTTGAGTGTTCATCAATAGTCTTATGGTAAGTTTTCTAACAACTATTTCCCATAGTCTTAATTATGATCATGTATATGTAATTGTGAGAATGTGTTGCCACATTTGTAAATTACATTTAAATTGAATTAATGAATTGATTCTCATATGATTGTGATATCCTTCATGGATCCCATTGGACCCATTGGAGTTTATAAATCGGACTTGATGGAAACCCATGGGGTGTGCCAATACATTTTAAATCATGATTTATAAATTGTAAAAAGAGAAATAATGGGTTAATAGAATTAAAATAAATAATTATTTCATGGTTTATAAAGGGATTTAATGGGATTAATTACTTAATTTTTATGTGTTAATGAATTTTGTGATTAAATGTTGACAATTTGACTAAGGGTGAATTGCTTATATTATTTCTTGAGATTAAAGTGAAAACCCATGGTTGTGATTAATGAATGAAATGGTGCACCATGATGTGAATGATTGATAATAAGGTTAAATATATTGAACTTTGATTTATTTATTATGATATATGAGATTGATCAATGAGGTCTGGGTCAAGGACTGATGCTCTAAATACCCATGGGGTGCTGGACTGATGCTTCAGGCCCTCAATGCATGCATGTAAAAAATAAATTATGGGATAGAAACTAATTATCTAAATACCCATGAGGTGTGGGATAGATAATGATGCTCTAAATACCCATGAGGTGCTAGAATGATGTTCTCGGATCTCTAGATATTATCATTGGAATGATGTTATAAGTTTTTAAGATATTAGTACTTGGATTGATGCTCTAAGGTACTAGATATGAAATTTGAATTAAATGAATAATGAAAGTACATTAAATAATTAATTATGATATTGTTATGATGTTTGGTTCATACTCTAACAAAGGAAGAATCATGTATGATTGTTTTGGTTGTCACTGTGAACCCGGGGGCCTATGCAGTTAATTAAATAAAAATTAAATGTGGATCTTATTTACCTTTTCATTTGTTATTTATTATTTCTACAATTTCATACACTATTATAGACTAGATATTACTTTATATTCCATTGGTGGTGTCCTAATGATTTATACTCACACCCTACTCATGTTTCCTGATCAGTAACTGGATATATTTCATGTTTTCAAGACAAGATAAGGGAAAGATACCTATTTTAGATGGCTGAGGTGGAATTAAGGATGAATCACTAATGAGGGAACCAGACATGATTTCTATACCCACTTGGGAGTTTTTATTGTGTCTTTATTTTTGGTTTTCATTTAACACTTGACACTTATATGGCATGACATATCTACTTCTTTGGTTTATGGCCATTCTCCCTATTTTGGATCAATACATGTGATGTTGGTTGATTATGGATTATTGTTTATTATCAATTGGATATTTCATATTTATTTCTATTGTTAAGATACATTTATAAAGAGGATATGGTCTCCATGTATTACATATTAGTCTTTCACTGCTAATCAACAGCCTCTAGTGTATAGGTAGGTGTGCCTGAGAACATGTAATAAACTGGATTGGGTCATCGATATGTGGTACTCAGGTTGGGACATCACAAAGTGGTATCAAAGAAGATTTTATTTTATTTTTAGTTGTCTTATTATTTTTGAATGGTTAATAAGAGACTAGGATGTGTCGGGCCTTGGTTATGAGCTTGTGTATGGGAGTAGTTAACCCATGTGTGGGGGAAAACCCAAGTACCCAGGATGGGATTGATGTTCTTTATGTTTACTATTATAATTGAATATTATTTTACCTTGGTTGATTCACTTATTCTATGATGATATTGTTTTCTAATATTTTTCTTCATGGCCCGGTATTGAACAAGAATTGAGTATATATGCATCATTCTAGGCACTCCGGATTTCATGTGACATGCATCATTTTAGGCACGCAAAGAAAAGAAAGTTATGATTAGGTTTTTGGGAATTGAAATGATTTTCTTATTTGAGTATTTTAAAATGAAATGGTCCCTAATAAATAATTTAAAATTTAAAATGGTGCTAAATGTGGTGCTTTGAAATGTTTAGAATGATTTTCTAAGGGGAAACTTATGAAGTGAAAGTGTTTTACCCTATATTATCCATGACCTAGGTGAGGGATGGTTGAGGGTAGTGATAGTTCCATGGTTCTGACCAAAGGGTAGTGTATGGTGGTTGACTTATTATATACTTATGTGAATCCATCTTATATAAATGTGATTATGATGTGTTACATATCCTAATACATGTGATGGAATTATATAGACAGGACTCCATGATGGTGTTTTTTGGTAGGGTGATAGGAGGACATTGCTGGAAATGATCCTCTAGTAATAGGACAAGAGGCTTCGATAGTTCCGAGTGAATGGATGAAAGTGTAGTTTTTTTAGAACTTTTCTAGCTTTATACAGTTCATGGAATGATACATAGGGTAGGCTATATGAAATATGTTTGATCTACCATCAGATTTCCAATTGAAATACCCTACTGCATTCATTGGAGAGAGTGGACCTATGGCAGCTGAGTTCTAGATTGAGTATATCCATATGATTCTTGAGCATTTAGATACTTCTACTGAGAAAAGAGTCAAGTTGGATGCTTATATGTTATTAGGATCAGCGAAGTGCTGGTGGGATACCTAAGCTCAGGATTAGAAGTTGGAGGGCATGGTATGGAATTACTTTCATGAGAAGTTATAGGATCAATTTTATTCTAAAACACTAAGGGAGCATTGGGAATAATTGTTTATGAGTTTAACCCAAACAAGAATGTATTTGATGGACTATGATAGTCACTTCACTGATTTATAGCACTTTGTTCTAGTACTAGTTAGGGATGAGGAAACTGTAGAAAGACATCTTCATAATAGAATTAAATATGAGATTAAGTCTCAAGTTAACATCTTCTAGTAGAATAATTTTCTGAGGTGGTTAATAAAGATCTCATTTCTGAGGGGAACCTAAAGGAGGCTTATGGTGGAGTACAAGTGGTTTCTGATGGACAGTCAGGAGGTATATCTTCCGAGGGTAGGAAGAATCACTATGAGAATGTTAACCAGAGTAATGGAAAGCGGAGTGGTCAGGGGGAAGGCTTAGTTACATGGGACACAACTCGAATGATTTTCCATCGGTGCGGTAGTCTAGGTCACTTTCGTAGAAAGTTACCCCGACCACCAATGGATTGTTGAGATTATGGCAAGATAGGAATTCTATAATGGTTCTATAGGAACCCATGATAGATGGGTAATTATGGAGGATCTAGACTAAACCAAAGTACGGGAAGGGGTTATTTTACACCATACCAATCTGGTAGTTTTGAGTACTATTGACCATATTGGTTGAGGTGGTGGATGTGATACTTTAGGGAAAGAGCACCCATTTCTGTAGAGTAGTGCAACTCTGGGGACTCATACTGCAGCACAGGGCAGAGGGACAAGATAGTTGCATGCAGTTTATCCTGCACTTTTGGATAGATAAGTTGGTTCATTGACATTCATAGGTACAATTCTTGTCACTTCTATTCTTTCTAGATATTTATTTGATATAGGAACCTCATGTTATTTTGTATCTGCTCAACTTGTGAAAGGTTTTATTATAATGGTGGAGTTTTTTGGTGGGTTTATGATGATCGACGCGTCGTTGGGAGTATTGCTGAGGGAAATCTATTTATGCAAGGGGTTTTCTCTTAAGAATGGTAAATATTATTTCCTTTTGAATATTTACATACCTTACATGTTAGGTTTTGACTTGATTTTGGGTATAGACTAGTTGGTATCATACCGATCCCACATCGATTGTTACCATAGGAGAGTGAACTTTACATCTCCTGAGGGTAACAGTTATGTTCATCATGGAGAATAGGATATCTATGAATGTCATGTAGGGCTATAATGGCACTAAAAGAGATTCAAGAGATTAATACTCAACTAGAAGAATTGATGGATAAGGTATTTATCCATCCGATTATATCACCTTGGGGTTCTTTGGTTTTTTTTCTAAGAAGAATGATGGAAATTTTCATGTATGTGTCTATTACTGGAAGTAGAACTGGATGAAAGTTAAGAACCGATATCCTCTTTAATGCATAAATGACCTCTTTGACCAATTGAGATGAGATTATGTATTCTCCAAGATTAACTTGAGGTTGGGTTATCATTAATTGATAGATAGACCTTCTGATATACCGCAGACTGCTTTCAGAAGTAGGTGTGGCCTATATAAGTTCATCATGATTCTATTTGGGATAAAAAATTCTCTATATATGTTTATGGCCTTGATAAATCAAATATTTCACCCATACCTGGATCATTTTGTGGTTATTTTTGTGGATGACATATTGGTGTGCTCCAACACTCATGAAAACAATTCCCAATATCTTGACATTTTCCTGAGTATATTGAGAGAGAATTGGCTATATGCAAAGCAATCTAAGTTTCAATTCTGGATCAATAAGGTACATTTCTTATGTCACATAATATCTAATTATGGTGTGTTAGTGTAACAATAAAAGGTTCAGGAAGTTATTTCTTGGGAGCATACCAAGAATGTTTTTGATATCCGTAGCTTCTTGGTTTTGGCAGGTTATTGTTGATGATTCATCTAGGAATTTCCCTATTTGGAATCACAAATTTCATTCTTGACCAAGAAAGGGATCAAGATTTAATAGTCTAGAGCATGCGAGAATGATTTACGGGAGTTAAAGAGGTGTTTGAATACCACGTCAATTTTGATCCTACCCAAGTTGGGTGAGAAGTATACCATGTTTTGTGATGCTTCTGGGATTGGAATTGGATCAGTGTTGATGTGGAGTGATTGGGTCATAGCATATGGATCATGATAGTTGATTCCACATAAATGGAATTACCATATGCATGATCTTGAGTTACAGTGGTGATTTATGCATTAAAGTGTTGGTGTCATTACCTGTTGGGTGAAAAATTTACGGTGTATACTAACCACAAAAGATTAAAGTACATCTTTTCATAGTGAACTTTTAATCTTTAGTAGTGGAGATTTATTGAGTATATAAAGTCATTTTATTTTTATCTAGCCTATATTCCTAGGAAGGGAAACAGTTTTACTGACACTTTAAGCCATAATATAAAGACTTGGGAAGTTCAGGAGTATAGTTCTGAGTGAAAGATGATGAACTTACTGGATGAGATGCATATTAAGGTTTAGGAGGGCCGGGAGAAGATGAACCTTGTATCCTTTTTATTTTATTCCACACTTATTATCTAGATTAGGTAGAGGTATTATGAGTATCTATAGTGTTTAACCTTGAGGGAAAGCCCTGAAGGTGGGGATTCACCTTGTAATTGGACTATAGATGAGGAATAGATCATCAATGTTCGGGTCCATGTTGTTGTGCCTATGTGTATGCGTGAGGAGTTGATGCGTGATTTTCATGACTTGAAGTGGGTGGTACATCTAGGTTTGACCAAAATGTACCATCACCTATGTCGACGGTACTTGTGGTAGGCCATGAAAAGGTATATAATAGGTTTTGTGACACAATGCTACACTTGTCAGTGGGTGAAGGCCAGGCATCAATGACCAGGTAGTTTGTTATAGTCATTTCCCGTTTTGAAATGGAATTTTGGTAATTTTACCATGTACTTTGTGGTGGGTCTTCCAAGGAGTCCTCTAAAGAATGACACTACATTGGTGATTGTGTACTGGTTGAATAAAGTAGCTCATTTCTTTCCAATATAGGATACTTTCATGGTTGATCTGTTGGGTGAGAAGTATGTTTGAGAGATAGTTTGTTTGAATGGGGTTCCACAAAGCATAGTTTTATACTATGAATCAAATTTTACTTCATGAATCTATCAAGTCTTATAGAAGGCGTTGGGTACCCAGTTTTTTCTAAGTGTATCTTTTCATCCTTAAATAGATGGAAAATTGAAACGTACTATTTAGGTGTTAGAGGAAGTGTTGTGGGAATATGCCCTCGATTTTGGTGGATCTTGGGAGAAGCTCTTAACACTCATTGATTTCTATTATAAAAAAAATTACCAAGTGACTATTCAGATGGAACCATATGAGACTCTTTATAGTAGTCCATACATATCACCTCTATGTTTGATGGAGGCAAGTGAGTTAGAGTTGTTAGGACCGAATCTCATGCAGGATACGTCGAAGCAGTTTAGTTAGTTCAGAAATGTATTGATATGGATTAGATTGGGAATAAGTCATATAATAATTGATTTCATCAACCCCTTGAGTTTATAGTGGGTGATCATGTATTCCTTTGGGTTCCACTGATATTGGGTCATCATAGGATTCATAGGTAAGGAAAGTTAGAACCTAGGTTTTTTGGACCGTTTGGTTTTTTAGATAGAATTAGACTAGTGGCATATAGATTATATCTTCCATAGATGTATAGTGTTATGCATGATTTTTTTCATGTGTCACATCTTTAGAAGTACCACCCCAAACCTTGTCATGTGATTGATGTAGATGATATTGAGATTGAGGTCAATGCATCCTTTGAGGAGCATCTGATTCATGTTGTGAATCATAGTGAGGGAGTGTTATGGGTAAAGACTATGTTGATGGGTCTGAGTTTTGTGGTAGTTTTTTCATGTTCAAGAGGAAACATGGGATAGGGAAGAAGATATGTGGGCTCAGTGGCCTGAATTTTTTACCTCGGTATCATAGTGATGATCAGGAGTACAACTCAAGGATGAGATATTATAAGTGGGGAGATTGTAATATCCCAACCTTTCAAGAGATGTTTCATACTTTTTTTAGGTATTCTTTTACCCTTGTTTTGAGTATACTTTTTGAGGATTGTCTTGGGTGTCTTCAGTTCATTTTTGGAGGTTTTTTTAGGGTTTTTTGGGCAATGAACGATTGGCACATGGTTTTCCCAAACCGTGCGCCCACCCCTAGAAAATCATGCACCCTTAGATAGAGGGTGTTTGCATAGTTGGTGAATAGTTTTTCAAACCATTAACCCACTTAGGAGAAACCCTACACCATAAAAATTGGAGCTATGTGGTTAGGTTTCTTGGTTTGGAAAACCGTGTAGCCCGCCCAGGAAACTGTGTGTGCGGAAAATTAAACCCCTAAAATTTTATTTAAAAATTATTGAACCCCATGTTTTTATCCCTAATCACCTAGGCTCGACCAAATATGATTTTCCTTACTTTTAGAGTCTTTTAGGAGGATTACATGGCTCTTCAAACCTCTTCTGGTGACAATCAAAGATCTGGTGGAAGGAATCAACCTCTCTTTGGTATGTAATTTCTTCCCCATTTAGATTCTCCTCTCTCCCATATTTCTATCCTCTTTGAAAGGGATTAATTTCATCCATTGTCGATGGTTTAGATATTGGTTTTTATGGATCTTATTTCATGGGATCTTGATCCTAGGTTTTGATCCTATATCTCATCTATTATTGTGAATTGGATCATTATACATCAAATTGAGAGTTTTTGTTTAGCGATAATTCATCAATGATCTTGAGGTAGGTGGTCTAATTGCTATTCCCCATAGTATTTATTATGAATGCATGTATTTAATTATGCGATACATTGAAACATTGGGTAGTTTCATTTAAATTGAATTAATTAATTGATTCCCATGTGATTGTGAGACCCTTCGCATATCTTGTTGGACCTATTACAGTTTTGAAATCTGACTTGATGAAAATCCATGGGGTGTTCCAATACATTTGAAATTAAAATTTATGAATTGTAAGGGATATAATGGGTTAATGGAATTGAAATAAATCCTTATTTTGTGGTTAATAAAGGGATTCAATGGGATTAATTTCTTAACTTTGATAAGTTAATAAATTGTGTGATTAAATTATGATAATTGGATTAATGGTGAATTGATCATATTATTATTTGTGATTAAAGTAAAGAACCATGGTTGTGATTGATGAATGAAATGGTTCATCATTATGTGAATGATTGATAATAAGTTTAAAGATATTTAACCATGATTTATTTATTTATATATATATGATTGATCAATGAGGTGTGGGTTAGGGACTGATACTCTAATTACCCATAGGGTACCGAATTGATACTCTAGGCCCCTGATGCATACATGTGAAGAAAAAATGATGGGACATGGACTAATGATCAAAATACCCAAGAGTTGTGGGATAGGGATTGATTCTCTAAATACCAATGGGGTTCTAGACTGATGCTTTAGGCCCCCAAGATATTGGCATTAGACTGATGTTCCAAGTGCCTGAGATATTGGTACTTGGATTGATACTCCATGGTACCATATATGAAATTGGAATTAAATTATTAATTAAATATCATGAAATAATTAATTGTGATATTCCTATAATTTTTCTTTTAGACTCTTCCATGGGACTAAGCAGGTGTGATTGGTTTGGGTATAACTTTGAACTCGAGGGCCTATGTGGTTAATTAAGTAATAATTAAATGTGAAGCTTGTCTATTTTTTAATTTATTATTTATTATTTATACAACAACATAAACTGTTATAGATTTGATATTAATTTAGACACTGTTGGTGTTGGACTACTGAGTTGTACTCACACCCTACTTAGGCTGCCTGATCGGTACCCAAATAGAATTCATGTTTGTAGTATTGGATAAGGGAAAGAGCCCTATGTTAGATGGATGAGTTGGGATTTAATATGGAGCATCGATGAGGGAACCAAACATGATTTTAGAACCCTCTTGAGGGTTTTTAATGTGTCTTTATATTGGTTTTTTATTTGAAACTTGACACTTATATGGAATAACATATCTACTACTTTGGTTTATGATCATTTTACATATTTTGGATCATTACATGTGATGTTGATTGATTATTGATTATTTTTTATTATCAGTTGGCTATTTATTATTTATTTTCTTTGTTGATCTACTCTGATAAAGAGGGTATAGTCTCCCCATGTTATATATTATACCCTCGTTACTAATCTAAACCCTATGGCATATAGAGATTCGATCCTGAGGTCACGTAATTAACCGGGTCGGGGCACCTATATGAGGCACCCAAGTTGGGTCATCACAGCTTGTGTGATGTCCCAAACCCTCACGATCCATCCCTTTGCCAAAATCTGGATCCTAGGGTGGCGTCTTGGTGGTAGGACACTCTATCGGCGTGCGACCGATAGGCGTGCGACCGATCGGCATACGACCGATCGGCGTACGACTGATCGGTGTGTGGCACGATCAGTTCCACCCGGCCTTGTCGGGTTTTTCTTCTATGGTTTCTCCCATAACACTACTTTTAGCCCTTTTAACCTTTTGAAGTGGTTCAAGGGTGTTTTCTTTTAGCCCATAGTCAATGATTCAAATTCCTAAGAGTGGGGCGACCCTCAACGGACCCAGCTGGTGTCCGCGTAACGTGCCCCTCTTTTTATATGAAATCCTTAAAGTCACAGTTGTTACCACCTTTTCCTATGGGAATCATTAAATAACAATTAATTCAATCATGTGTAACCACCCAACCACGTGGTAAAACCACGATCTGACTTTAAATCCATTCAAATACCCATATCCCATAACAACGGGATCTTATCTATATATCGCATGGGAATTTCTTCTTCTTCTTCTTCGGCGACCTTCTTTTCTTCCCAGTACATTTTGAGTCTCCCTTCCCGAGACAAGAGGTGCGCCAGTGCCGGAACTTTTTTCTTTTTTTCTCACCCATGGAGTCTCTGACGTTCCTCCCCTACAAATCGTGCATTCCCCGTTCTTAGTGCGTGGAGAAGAACTTCGATCGTTGATCATCCAGGTAGGGTTTTTCCTTTGCCTCTCCTTACTGTGTATCATGCGGGGTGGGTATGCTATTGTTTATCTGGGGATTTATGGAACCAAACTTAATGAATATAATAAAAGGACCATTAAATAATGAAGGGGGTGTGATCAATGTTCTACTATTTTATGTTGATATGTGTTATGAACTGTATGGGCTCATTCTCACTGAAAATCATGGTCGTTGGTGGTCTTTCCTTGCGTCCTAATGAACCCTTGTCTTTTGTGATGACTATATAACTGTAACATGGAATTGGTTAGTCACCTAAACTCGGTTTTTTTTAAATTGATGTTCAGTAAAACAATAATCCTTGTGTGATCACCCCAGTTAACAAACAGAAAGAATAACCTAATGAATAATGTGCTTGAACCTGGAAGTTTCCCACTCTATTTTGGTAGTAGGTGTGTTGTTCTGTTTGATGCTTGAGGGATGATGTGGGTGATGACGGGATCCTCTGTTGTTCCATGGTTGTTGGTTGTGAATATGAAATGGAGTGGGGCTATATTTCGAGGCTTGGTTTGGTTCCAGTACTTTGAGGGATCTCACTTATCCCTTTGTTGTTGTGACTTCACAAGACAACCGGGTGTGAATGCTTAAATTGTGGTTTGGTTGTTTCTTTTTTCTTGGCATGTGTTTATGCCTATTAGTTGCCCAGTAGTGCATAATTTACTTAAATGAGGTCACTTGAAAATGAAACTAAGAATGGGTTAAATGGGGAATTAGTTTTGGGAATGATTTGTGACTTGGTCGTGAGTGTTGTGGCTTCTTTTATGAATGAATAGTAACAAGGGTGTTATGCTTGGGTTGGCTTAGGGAACCCTAGGTTGGGATGAGTTCTTGTTAACTATACATATACCTTTAGTTTTTATGTTTTTCTTATTCGTGCCCCACCCAAGTTGATCACTTAGTGTCGAACACCCCCATTTCATGGGGGGGTGTTTTTCCCTACACTCCTATGAGTGGATGGTTATTAGATCCTTTTCTGCTCACTTTCCTGAATAGACCAAGACTCTTCAGGTAGGCTTTGACGTCCTGAGGTCCATTATAGCCCAATATTCTTCGGGCAGGGTAGTTGTGGTGGTTGGCCTAGGTGTGTGCGGGCAGGTTGTTCCCAAGAATCTTTGGGATGAGGCCCAGGTATCTTCGGGCGTGGCAGTAGTTGTTCTGGACCAGGTGTTTGCGGGTGTGGTTACACATGATGGTTGTGGCCCAGGTGTTTACGGGCAGGATGTATGGTTGTGGCCCAGGTGTGTTCCGGCAGGTATAGTATTGGGACTGCGGTGAGAATTGCGGGATTGGTACGATGCATAGGATGTCTTCAATAACTAGTGGGAAAGTGTCACGGGGTACCCAAATGTTGATGTGCTATTACTATACATTACTTGACTTTCATTATTTGGGGAGTGTACCTTGGTGAGTTTTGGGTGGATAGTTTTCCTTGCTAGGTGCTTTGGTTGTCTTTTTCTCACAGGTCATTAGAATTCCTCCCCACTTGTGCACGAGAGTCTTTGGTTTTCCCTACTGAATATACTTGTATGCTCACCCTACGTATATAAAACTACTTTCAGGTTTCCAGGTGGACTTCAGGGATCGTGCGGGACCGTACTAGCTCAGACCTTGGGGTAGTTGCTGTTGTCGTTTTCCTTTTCTTGGTACTTTACCTTTGGAGTTATTGTGGATTGTATCTTTTACTTTTGAACATGCATATGGGAATGGTTTTCTTTCGGCTTTACCTTTACTTTTAGCTTCGGTGTTGTTGGAGTTTCTATCATATCTCCCGATCCTGTAAAAATAAAAAGGTTAATGCCTTCCATCTTGGGTGTGATTTTATACCCTTGGTTTTGGTCCCCACTCCGGGACCTATCGAAGGTGGTTCTCAGGGGTCATTGTCTCTCCTTCATCTTAAAGAAGGAAGGGTCTGGCAATCTGTTGTCCCTTCTCTCCTTTTGGTAAAGGCGGGTCGTGACAGAATGGTATCAAAGGTGATGGTTGAGAGATACAATGGATTCCATAGTTACGCACGGTGAGGATTGCATGGGATAGTAGGGCAACAGTGTTGGGTGATCTTGGTGCGTGAAATAGGCCAGGGAATACTGGCTAGGACATGGGATTTTAGGGCCCCCCATGATCCGATGCAAGGACTCTGGACCTACCGAACGACCAAGTGAGGCTACACTGATTACAGGGTAGAGACCCTAGGAAAGGTACATGCATCATAATGACTTTTGTTCTTGTGTTTTATGGGTATTTTGGGGATTTAAAATAAACAAGAAAACTAAGAAAAATTTAAGAACAATATTCTACACTACTCGGGCTTAAGCATTCCTTGTTTACCTTGAAGCTATGGCACCGGGGAGATGACCACGAGTAGTGAAGAATATTGAGGCCCCAGAGGTTGCTTTGGCTGATCGATAGAGGGTTGACCGAGAGTAGGACGATCAGTGGCAGAGGATGCTTTGTGCCTTTCAGCGGAAGACCCTTGGGAAGTAGGAGGGTAGCGTCTCAGATGTGGAGACAGAGAGCTGGCTCGAGGAGCTAGTGATAGCTTTCGGCTTGATTCGGGCTCTGATAGAGTACTGGGTTCCTCTGGCCATCAGCCAGATGCGGGGAGAAGCGCGTCAGTGGTGAATGCTTTATCTTGAGGAAAAGAAGGAGGTTGAGGTTGTGTGGGCTGACTTCGAGAGGGAGTTCCGGGCAGAATTCCTCTCTTCCACGATGAAGGATGAAAAGAGGTAGGAGCTGCTCTCCCTCCAGTAGGGGAGCATGTCGGTAAAAGAGTTGGGGATCAAGTTCAAGGATCTCCTTCACTTTGCTCTAGACCTCTTTCTGGATGAGGATTCTCAGGTGAGACATTTGGAGGAGGCGCTTCGACCTTCTCTTTAGTATGTTGTTACTCCCTTTACCTTACTGACCTACTTAGAGGTCCAGAAGAAAGCTGAAGTGGTGGAAAGGATGCACACGCTTGGAGGTGTATCTCGAGAGGGAATCTAGTTGGGCTTGTTAAAGGGGAAGGTTGTTAGCAGCAGCCCTCCAGCGTCAGGACCCTCTAGGTTTCGACCAGCATAAAGTAGGCATCTGCAGTTCCAGTTCTGATCCCCCAGTCCTCGCCCTTTTCTTTTGGGCCCAGGACCGAGGTGCTTAGTCTATGGAAGCCATGGAAACCTTTGGAATTAGTGCCCGGACAGAGTACCGTACAGCGGGGGTGGGCAGGTTCAGCACCCACCTCAGCCGCAGCAGTTTCCAGCTAGGCCCTTTTAGCAGCAGCAGCAGGGACAGCAGGCTCCTTCCCCTTCAAGAGTAGACATGGCGGGAGGAGGCCGACCTCAGGGCGCCCCTTAGGGACCTCGACCAAGGCGTGGTCGGGGAGTCAACCGACATCCGAGAGGCAGGGGAGCTGGGTGTGGACAGTTTCACGCCGCAAAGGCAGCGGTTCCAGTAGGGCCATAAGTCGTTCGAGGTATGATCAGCCTATTTAGCACTCTTGCCTATGCCTTATTCGATACAGAATCTTCACACTCCTTTTTTTCACCCAGTCTAGCTTATGCTCTAGGTTTAGACGCTAAGAGACTTCCAGTTCTCATGGTGCTGAGCACACTGGTCAGAGTTCAGACCGACTTTTCTTATGTTTGTTGAGGGTGTAAACTGATGATAGGGCCACATCAGTATATTAGGGATCCTCTACTATTGCAGATACATCCATACGATGTCATCCTAGGCATTGATTGGTTGTTCTTTGTATATTACATCATTGACTGCTTCCGAGGAAGGGTTGTGTTTTCAGATTTGGGTAGACGACGTGTAACTTTCATCGGCGAGCGGGGTTGTCAGAAAAGCAGCAGACGAGAGGAGCCCCTCCTTTCCCTGTTGGTTGAACTATCAGTAGAGTCGGTGGATGCAGAGATGGTGGAAGTCCCAGGGATCATCAGTGAGTTTATGGACGTCTTACCTAAATAGGTGGAAACTCTACCCCCTCGACGTGATTTTGAGTTCAGGATAGAATTTCAACCTGGTGCCCGTCCGATTTCGATGGCTCCCTACCAGATGTCACCTTCTGAGTTGCGGGAGTTGCGGATCTAGATTGATGATCTGATGAAGAAGGTTTTTGTTCGGCCAAGTTCGTCACCATGGGGTGCTCCTGTCTTGTTCTCAAAGAAGGCAGATAGTGGTCTCAGGCTATGCATAGACTACCAGAGGCTGAATCAGGTGATGGTCAAAAATCGCTACCCTCTCCTAAGGATAGACGATCTCTTTGACTAGCTGAGGGGAGCAGGTTGGTTCTCAAATATTGACCTACGGTCGGGATATCACCAGCTGAGGTTGAAGGAGGGTGACATCTCGAAGACTGCCTTCATATGCAGATATGGGAACTTTGAGTTTGTGGTCATGTCGTTTGGCATTATGAATGCTTCAGCTGTATTCATGGGGCTCATGAACTCCATCTTTTGGGAGTATCTGGACCGGTTCGTAGTCGTTTTTATTGACGACATCCTGATCTACTCAAGATCATAGTAGGATCACGCTGAGCACCTGAGAACGGTTTTATAAGTCCTTTGGCGGCACCAACTCTATGGGAAGTTGTCCAAGTGAAAGTTCTGGATGTGAGAAGTACACTTCCTTGGGCACGTGGTGTCTGAGCAAGGGATAGTGGTGGACCCATCGAAGGTTGAGGCATTTGTTTCTTGGGAAGCACCCAAGAACATGGTAGAGGTTCGAAATTTTCTTGGACTGGCAGGTTACTATCATAGGTTCGTGCCCAACTTCTCTTGAGTTGCAGCACCTTTGACAGCTTTGACCAAGAAGGATCAGGCTTTCGTGTGGAATGGGCAGCGCCAGGCAGCCTTTAGCTATCTGAAGGAGAAGTTGGTAAGTGCCCCAGTGCTGAGGTTTCCAGAAGAAGGGGCGGCGTATGAGGTGTTCTGTGATGCTTCAGGGCAAGGCCTCGGTTGTGTGTTGATGCAGCGGCAAGGGGTGATCTCCTATGGGTCTAGGTAGTTACATCCCCATGAGCATAATTATGCCACCCACGACCTGGAGCTTGCGGCGGTTGTTTTTGCACTAAATTTGTGGCGGCATTACCTCATCGGGGAGCGGTTTGTGGTCTTCACTGATCACAAAATCTTGAAGTATATCTTCTCCCAGCGGGACCTGAACTCGTGGTATCATAGGTGGGTGGAGTTCCTTCAGGACTACGACTTTGAGATTTCCTACACCTCAGGAAAGGGGAATGTGGTGGTTGATGCCTTGAGCAGGAAGTCGTGGAAGGATACGGTTCGAGAGTCGTAAAATGCTTGGAAGGTGATGGAGGAGTTGGCTACCCTGCACCTGGATGCAAGGATGGATGGTGGTAGAGGTTTCCTGTATCAGATGACAGTGTAGTATTCTCTACTATGGCAGGTGGAGGAGTACCAGTGGGGAGACTCAGAAAGTGAAGTGATGTGTGACCGGGTTAACCAAGGTGATGCTTCGGAAGGGTGGACATAGTATGGTTAGAACCGGATGCTTTTCTGAGGGAAGTTGTTTGTCCCAAAGGCGATGTGCCGAAGGGTTCTTGGTGAGTTCCACAAATCACCCCTAGCAGTGCACCCGGGAGTTTCCAAGATGTATCGGGGCTTGAGGGGTCAATTCTGGTGGCCCGGGGTAAAGCGGGCGGTGGAAGAGTTTGTGGCTAAGTTCCTAGTGTGTCAGCAGGTGAAGGCTGAACACCATGTTCTAGGTGGATTGTTGCAGCCTTTGTATGTCCCCGAATGGAAGTGGGATGATATCTCGATGGATTTTGTCACAGGGATACCCAAGGTTCAAGGAGGCTGCGACGCGATCTAGGTAGTGGTGGACCGGTTGATGAAATCGGCTCACTTTCTGGCGATCAAGGAATCAGTAACAGTGGATGCCTTAGTACGGAGGTATGTGGATGAGGTGGTTCGGTTTCATGGAGTTCTGAGATCCATAGTCTCGGATAGGGATGCACGGTTTACCTTACAAGCCTAGAGAGGATTGCAACATGATTTTGACACTCAGCTACATCTTAGCACTACTTTCCATCCCCAGACAGATGGACAGACAGAACGCACCATACAAACCTTGGAGGATATGATGTGGGCATGTATACTAGATTTTGGGGGATCATGGGTGTGGCACTTGCCTCTGGTAGAGTTTTCCTACAATAATAGCTATCACTCTACCATTGGTATGGCTTTGTTCGAAGCCTTGTATGGAAGGTCATGTTGCTCACCCGTGTGCTGGACCGAGGTTGGAGAAACAAGTGTTCTTGGCCCAGAGTTGATGCAGAGCATGACGGAGAAGATTCAACTTATACGGGAGAGGATGAAGGCGGCTCAGGACCAGAAGAAGTCATATGCCGATAATAGGAGGAGACCCTTGGAGTTCGGGGTCGGGGACCACGTGTTATTGAAGGTCTCCCCTCAGCGTGGACAACGGAGGTTCGACAGGGGGAGTAAGCTTTATCCAAGGTTCATAGGACCCTTATAAGTGTTGCGGAAAGTCAGAGAAGTGGCTTATCAGCTAGCGTTACCACCACCGCTACTAAGGATACATGACGTCTTCCATGTGTCACAACTCTGACGGTATCTGCACAATGATTCACACGTCCTCGACTGGGGAAAGCTAGACATCGAGGCCGACGTGACTTTTTTTGGAAAGGCCAATGAGGATCAAAGAATGTGGGGAGAAGGTGCTCCGTGGAAGGACCATTCCTTTGGTTCGTGTGTTGTTGAGGCATGGCAGGCTCGAGGAAAGTACCTGGGAACGGGAGATGCAGATGCGTGCCCAGTACCCAGAGCTGTTTTGAGTTTTGTCCCATTTTGTTTGTACTTGTTTTTGATGGAACACTTTACCTTGTTAACTATGGAATGTATGGTTTTCCTTATTCTCTAGATGCATGTGAAAAGTCCTGACTACGGGGAGGGGAGGACTCGATCCCTAATCAAGATGCATTAAGGTGGATGCGATTAAACCCGTGCGGGAGAGTCAGTGCTGCCCAAAGCAGATAGTATCTTGATATGGAGGAAGAAACTCCCTAACCCATATGACTGGACAGCTTGACCATTTAATTTTGCATGGTTTTTTGGGGGGATAGTTTTTTCTAGATGTCATAGAGGTTCACTCCTGAGAGGTATCTTTCGAGGTGGTTGTTCGGACCCTCTCTTTTTTTCTTCTGGCTTGGTTTTATTTATCGAGGGAGAGAATAGTTTGAGAGGTATCTAATGTGATGCCCTAGACCCTCACGGTCCATCCCTTTTCCAAAATCCGTATCCTAGGGTGGCGTCTCGGTGGTAGGACACTCTATCAGCGTGCGACCAATCGGCGTGCCACTGATCGGCGTGCGACCGATCAGCATGCGACCAATTGGAGTGTGACCGATCGGTGCCTCACCGATCAGTGTGACTAATCAGTGTGTGGCACGATTGGTGCGACCGATCGGTGTGATCGATTAGTGTGTGGCATGATCGATGCGACTGATCGGTGCAACCGATCGGTGTCTGGCACGATTGGTGCCACCCGGACTTGTTGGGTTTTTCTTCTGCGGTTTCTCCTGTAACACCACTTTTATCCATTTTAACCTTTTGAAGTGGTTCAAGGGCATTTTCTTTTATCCCATAGTCAATGATTAAAATTCCTAAGAGTGGGGCCACCCTCAACGGACCCAGATGGTATCCGCATAACATGCCACTCTGTTTATATAAAATCCTTAAAGTCACAGCTATTACCACCTTTTCCTATGGGAATCATTAAATAACAATTAATTCAATCGTGTGTAACCACCCAACCGCGTGGTGAAACCACGATCCGAATTTAAAGTCGTTCAAATCCCCATATCTCGTAACAACAGGATCTTATCTATATATCGCATGGGAATTTCTTCTTCTTCTTCTTTGACGGCCTCCTTTTCTTCCCAGTGCATTTGGAGTCTCCCTTCCCGAGACAAGAGGTGCGCCAGTGCCAGAAATTTTTCCTTTTTTTCTCACCCGTGGAGTCTCCAACGTTCCTCCCCTGCAAGTCACGCATTCCCCGTTCTTGGCGTGTGGAGAAGAACTTGGATCATTGATCATCCAGGTAGGGTTTTTCCTTTACCTCTCCTTACTGTGTATCATGCGGGGTGGGTATGCTATTGTTTCTGTGGGGATTTATGGAACCAAACTTAATGAAGATAATGAAAAGACCTTTAAATAATGAAGTGGGTGTGATCAATGTTATTCTCTTTTATGTTGATATGTGTTGTGAACTGTATGGGCTCATGCTCACTGAAAATCATGGTCGTTGGTGGTATTTCCTTGTGTCTTAATGAACCCTTGTCTTTTGTGATGACTATATAACTGTAACATGTAATTGGTTAGTCACCTATACTCAGTTTGGTTTAAATGGATGTTAAGTAAAACAAGAAACCCTGTGTGATCACCCCGGTTAACAAACATAAATAAGAACCTAATGAATAATGTTCTTGAACCTGGAAGTTTCCCACTCTGTTTTGGTAGTAGGTATGTTGTTCTGTTTGATGCTTGAGGGATGATGTGGGTGAGGATAAGATCCTCTATTGTGGCATGGTTGTTGGTTGTGAATCTGAAATGGTGTGGGGATATATTTCAAGGCTTGGTTTGGTTCCAGTACTTCGAGGGATCTCACTTATCCCTTTGTTGTTGTGACTTCATAAGAGAACCGGGTGTGAATGCTTAAATTTTTGTTTGGATGTTTCTATTTTCCTGGCCTGTGGTTATGCATGTTAGTTGCCCAGTAGTGAAGAATTTACTTAAATGAGGTCACTTGAACATGAAACTAAGAATGGGTTAAATGGGGAATTAGTTTTGGGAAAGATTTTGTCCATGAGTGTTGTGGATTCTTTTATGAATGATTAGTAACAAGGGTGATATGCTTGGGTTGGCTTAGGGAACCCTAGGTTGGGATGAGTGCTTGTTAACTATATATATACCTGTAGTTTTTATGTTTTTCTTATTCGCGCCCCACCCAAGTTGAGCACTTAGTGCCGAACACCCCCATTTCATGGGGGAGGGTGTTTTTCCCAACACTCCTCTGAGTGGCCGGTTATTAGATTCTTTTATGCTCCCTTTCCCGAATAGCCCAAGACTCTTAGAGTAGGCTGTGACGGCCTGAGGTCCATTATAGCCCAATATTCTTTGGGTATGGTAGTTGTGGTGGTTGGCCTAGGTGTGTGCGGGAAGGTTGTTCCCAAGAATCTTCGGGATGAGGCCCAAGTATCTTCGGGCATGGAAGTAGTTGTTCTGGCCCAGGTGTTTGCGGGCGTGGTTACCCGTGATGGTTGTGGCCTAGGTGTTTGTGGGTGGGATGTGTGGTTGTGGCCCAGGTGTGTGCGAGCGGGTGTAGCAGTGGGACTACGGTGAGAATGGCGGGACTGGTATGATGCGTAGGATGTCTTCAATAACCAGTGGGAAAGTGGCGCGGGGTACCCAAATGTCGATGTTCTATTACTATACATTACTTGACTTGCGTTATTTGGGGAGTGTGCCTTGGTGAGGTTCGGGTGGATAGTTTTCCTTGCTAGGTTCTTTGGTTGTCTTTTTCTCAAAGGGAATTATAATTCCTCCCCACTTGTGTACGAGAGTCTTTGGTTTTCCCTACTGAGTATATTTGTATGCTCACCCTACGTATATAAAACTGCTTTCAGGTTTCCAGGAGGACTTCAGGGATCATGTGGGATCGTACTAGCTTGGACCTTGGGGCAGTTGCTGTTGTCTTTTTCCTTTTCGTGGTACTTTACCTTTGGAGTTCTTGTGTCTTGTATCTTTTACTTTTGAACATGTATATGAGAATGGTTTGCTTTCAGCTTTACCTTTACTTTCAGTTTTGGTATTGTTGGAGTTGCTATCTTATCTCCCAATCCTGTAAAAATAAAAAGGGTAATGCCTTCCATCTTGTGTGTGATTCTATACCCTTGGTGATGGTCGCAACTCCGGGACTTATCGAAGGCGGCTCTCGGGGGTCATTATCTCTCCTTCAACTTAAAGAAGGAAGGGCCTGGAAATATGCTGTCTCTTCTCTCCTTTTGGTGAAGGCGGGTCGTGACAGCTTGGTCCTATAATATTCTAAGGAATTTTGAGAAATTTAAATATTAGATGTATTATCATAATAAATAGGGATCTTTTCAAAATTAAAACCAAAATCATGGATGGTTTTCTTAATCCATAATGATTGTGAACAATAAGATACAACATCAATATACTCACTTTTAGTAGTTGATAAAGCTACTAGATTTTGTTTCTTAAAACTCCATGAGACTAATAATTTACTAAGAAATTAACACATACATGATTTTATTTTTCTATGTATCTTATATCCACCAAAATCAGGGTCACTATAATTGATTAAATAAAAAGAAGTTTTGGCAGGGAAAAATAAATAAAGATTTAAATATTCTTTAACAGATTTTATAATCCTTTTAACAGAATTCAAATTAATTTCTTTAGGATTACTTTGAAATATAGAACACATGAAAACAATAAACATTAAATTAGTACTATAAGTGGTTAAGTATAAAAATATATCAATCATGACTATAAAATTTTTAACATCGATAGATTTTCCAAACTTATCCTTATTAAGTTTACATAAAGTACTCATAGGAGTATTACTAATTTTACAAGAGTATAAACCAAATAATTTTATTAAATATTTATCATAATTAGATTAGTTTAAAAAAATACGATCATTCCCCTAATAAATTTGAATACCTAGAAAGAATTTAAGTTCTCCTATTAAACTCATATAAAATTCAATTTTCATTAAATCTAAAAATTCATTATAAAGTTTTTCACATAAAGTTCAAAATATGATGTCATAAACATATATTTTAACAATTAAAATATATTTAGAACTCCTCTTAATAAATAGAGTTGATCAGCCTTTCCTTTTTAAAAACCATTATTCAATAGAAAACTAGATAACCTTTCATACCAAGATCAAGGATCTTATTTCAAACCATATAAATCTTTCAAAATTTTAAGTACATGATTAGGTTTAGATTCATTCTCAAAGCTTGGGGGTTGTTTTACAAAAAAATCATAAATACATCCATTTAAAAATGGACTTTTGACATCAATTTGAAAATTTCTAATTCTAAAGTGTGATGAATATTCCAAGAGAATTATTATAGATTCTAATCTAGAAAAGTAAAATGTTCTTCAAAATCAATTCTTTATTATTTATTATATCCTTAAGATAATAATCTAGCATTTTTTCTAATTATTTATCTATATTTATCTAATTTATTCTTAAAGATCCATTTGGTTCCAATAATATTTTTATCCTTTAGGTGTTAAACTAAGGTATGTTCTTTATTTCTATTAAACTGATTTAACTATTCATGCATTTCTATAATCTAGTTTCAATCCTTTAGGTTCTCTTGAACATCCTTGGGAATAAAATTTAAAATAAAAGCATGATAAGAAAAAATATTAATTTCATATCTCCTTGTTTTAACATTTGATTCAATGTTCCCAATGGTATTTTCAATTCGATGATATTTATGAGTTTTTCGACTTTTAAGATTATGTTGAGACGGTGAAAGTTCATGTTCCCGCTCAATAAGTACATTATTTTCATTAAGTTCACCTTTTACAAAATTAAAGCCTTTAAATTCCTCATAATTTTGATTAAAATTATTATTATTTTCTATTGAATAAATTTTATCAAATTTAACATGAAATTTTTTTTCAACAACCAAGGTTAATTTTTTATAAACCTTGTAATCCTTGCTTTCATTTTAATATCCCAATAAAATACCATCGTCATATTTTTTAACAAATTTATCCAAGAATCCTTAATATTGGAAACAAATACTTTGCAACCAAAAACTCTATAATAACCAATTTTAGGTACCCTTCCCTTCCAACGATCATAAGGTTTCTTTTCCAAAAATAAATCTTAAAAGAATTCTAGTTGAAATATAATAATCAGAATTTATAACTTCAGCCCAAAATAGTTTTGGAAATTTTATTCATTTGTCGCAGTTCTAGTTATTTCTTGAAGTGTTTTATTTTTCTTCTCCATAACACTATTTTTTGTGGTGTCCTATAAGCAAATAAATTATGAAAATTACCATTTTATTCAAAAAACTTTTGAAATTATAGATTTAAAAATTCTCCACCTATATCACTTATAACTTATATAATTATTTATACATTTTCATTTTGTATTATTTTATAATAAGCCTTAAATTTATAGTTTCAAATTTGTCTAGAAGAAAATAAAGTCATTTAAACCTTGTAAAATCAACTAAAATGACTAAGACATATTTCTTTCTAACTAGAAAAGCAGGTTTAATTGGACAAAATAAATATAAATTCAAGAGTTAAAGATTCCTTACAGTGCTTACTTATTTGATAGGTTTAAAAGTAATTTTTTTATTTTCCTTTTGTATATGAATCACAAATATAGGTTTTTTTATCCTTGAGTTAAGGTTACTAAAGAATATATTGGTTCTGGGAAATCTTATGCATCTACCCAAAATTAACATGGCATAATATTCCATGCCACAAAATGCCATCAGATTTATAGCATTTAAAATTTTGAAACTTGGGTTTGATAATTTAACAAAACTGATTGATTAAATATTAACTTTTCTATTTTCATGAAATAAAAAAGTTTCATCCTTTTAAATAATGAACTTATAATTTTTTAATCTAACAAACATTACATCATTACATAGCTAATAAATGGTTATCAAATTATTCTTTAAACCCTAAAAAAATAATGCTTTAAAATGATTATAGAATTTGATATTCCAAAATATCTAAAAACCTTTACCTTTCCTTTAAAGTTATCACTAAATATAACACCACCAATATCACATTTATTAAAAAATAATAAATTTGAGATATCACTAGTAATATTTCTTGAGAATACACTATCCATTTACCATACATCCTTTTTATGCTTTCTAGACATGTTTTCCATAAAAACTAATTTAAGAGTGCTTTTGATACCCATGAAAACTTGGGTCCTATGGGATTAGTATATGAATTTTTGGGAACCCAAACTGATTTGAAACACTTGTTTATAAGTAGTATAGGGGATAAATATTTAGAGATAAAAGTTTTTGTATTTACAAGTGATTGTGGAAATATTAAGGAACACTCATTTGTAAAATGACCCTTCATTTGGCATCTAAAACATGTAATAGTTTAAATAATCCATTAAAGACCTTAACAAATAAAATATTATAAATATTTTATAAAATTTTATAATAACCAATACCATTTTTAATTTTGTTCATTTTAGTCAATATCATCATTTTATCATATCTCTCTTTCCCTTAAACAAATATAGATAGGTATCTCTTTAAACTTTCAATATCTTATTTTAATTTTTCATTTTCTTCTAGAATATTATTGAAATTTATTTCTTCAATTTCATTTAATTTTAACATGAAATAAATTTTCCTATCATTTTCTTCCTTTATCTTTTCAATTTTAGAATGATTATATTTTAATTCAATGTGAGTGTAATTTAAATCTGCATGATAATATTTCTTGAGTTTTTCATTTTCAATAAGGATGATCTTATTTTTCTTGACAATTTCCTTATGTTTAATTTTAATATCCTTATGTTAAATAGAAATTTTTTTTAATAAATTTTTTTAATAATTTTATTTTATTATAATGTTGTTCTTTAGCTGGTATTTAGTAATCAAACTCAGAAGATGAATAATAATCAGATTCACTTACTTGATTTGATGAGGCTATATAGGTTTGGCATGCCTTTTTTGAGCTAGATTCTTTACTTGAACTAGAATCCTCTATAAAAATACACTTATCTATCATGGTTTTATTTTATTTCTTGTATTTTTTTCTATTGTTATTATCATTCTTAAGCTGGGGGAATTTAGGTTTGATGTGAACTCTTTTTCTACTCTCATAGAAAATAATATCAGAAGCATCATTAGGAATAAAATTTAATTTCTCTCTTCTTTTATCATCATTTTTCAGGTAATTCCTTTTATATATTCTCAATTAACCTTTCTTCCTTCTTCCTTGGAAAACTTAAAAAACTTTTTCACTTTCACTTATTTACAATTCAGAATCAAAAGTGTAATTGGTAATATTCACTTTATATTTAAAAGAAACACCTTTATTTTTTCAAAATTTCTTCTTGAGAAATATATTTTAATTCCAATTTATATTGCAACAAAGATCTGATAAGATCATCTAATGTATATTATTTAAAAAAAATACTTTCAACAATTGATACTTTTTTAGTTTTTCATTTGTTAGGTAAATATCTTAAAATATTTCAACCAAAATTGAATTATATAAAATTTCTCTTAGATAAATCATACCATTTATTATACTAGAAAATATATGAAACATTTGATTATAGTTTTTTATTCTCCCATTTTAAATTATTTATATTCATCTCTTAACATGCCAAGATTAGTTCTTGTTAACTTATCTTAATTGAGATGAGTAACTTGCAACATTTTTCAAATTTCATGGGTTTTTTTCATGAAAATACTATCCTATAAACACTTCTACTAAAAGATAAATATAAAATGTTTTTACAATGTAATTTAGAACATATCCCCCAATGGACCGAAGGCCTTAGATTTTTATTATTTTAAAAGAATCCCCTTTTAATGGAAGAAGGGGGAAACCAAACAGACTTCATGACATAAAACATTACTTGACTAGAAGATCATAGAAAACAAGACCAAATAGAAAACATAGAACCGCCCCTCCCCAGTAATTGAAATGTGATGAAGTTCTCACCCGATGCAAGATTGTACAGAAAATAGGTGTCCTGTGATGAAACACAAGCCCGATCCGATAGATATCACCATACCCTCTCAAACTTCCAAATCCATAAAGCCAGCACAGGTGAAACGCCCGCTATGAAACCTCCTAGGGCCTTAACCTTGTGGTTACTTCTAACTGAATCTCTGATCCTAAGTCCTGAAATCATTATAGACAATGAAGCATATTCAACCACGAAAATGAGAAACACAATTCTGGAATCAAAATCACAGAACCCCCACCACTTTCTCAAGGCACCTCCGCCACCATAACCGCAAATAATTGAAGAGGAGGACGATCCAAAGAATGTGAAGTCAGGTCTTCATCACCCAGGACTGGAATACCAAACAACACATCAATGGATCATCGTTATTGAGGGGATCCAAGTCGAACTAAACCAACAGTGCCACCCTGGGCATGAGGTTGTTTGGGACATGGCAGAAGAACCCTCCACGGGTTTCCCAAAGGCCGAACCACAGGAAGCGAAGGGCCAACGAGGAGGGGAGCTCCGATGAAAAAGATGCCACAAGATCGTCATCACACATCCAAGAAAAACCACACAACAACAAACAAAATCTAGATAAGAGACCAAGAACCAGATCCTCCCACCTCTGAGTTGCTCTGAAGCCGACATCGCACCAACCATGGAAGACAGTCCGCACCAGAACCGATGCCGGTCCGCACCAACACCGGCCCAAAAAAAGAATCCAATGTCAAGCCTCCAAAAGGGACCGAACCAAATCTGTTTCAGAACCAAAACAAAATCTGGAGCCACCTCCTGGAAATGGGTACTCGTTAGATCTGACGTCGAGCCGAGAATGAAGGAAACCACCACACCGAAAACACATCAGATCTGGTGTCAATCTGATCTCAAGACACCCAACCAAAACATGTCGTGCTATTTATCCAGAAACATGCCATGCCAGGATGTTTTTGAGCTGAGTATGAGGCCACCAAGACCGAGACAAGAGCAGTGTTGGTGAAGGAGCCCGATTGAAGGAGGGAAGGGGTTGAAAACACAAGGAAACCCTAGATGCGGGAGAATGTGGTGACGTCAATGCTCCGAGGTTGAAAAAAATTTAGAAAATATCTAATTGAATCATTATAATTCAATGTATCAAGGTTAACTTTAGGTAATTTATATGGCCTGACTATGATATTCAAACTATCAAAATTTTTTTAAAAGGTCGGGGCCGAAACCTCATTTATTATTAAAACAAAGAAAAGACCTCTTTAACTGGGTAGAGGGAGAACCATTACATAGCTCGAAGGCCCAGTGGACATTTAGCCCATTACATGACCCGTAGGCCCTTTTTTTTTTTGCCCAAAGCCCATTCTGTGAATAGTACTACTACAGTACCTGCGCTGCTACAGTACTGCACAGTACCTGCCGCTACTACAGTACTCTGTCTCCGCTACAGTAACTTGTCGCCGCTACAATGCCCGTCATTGCTACAGTGCCACCACTACTATAGTCCGTTAGAGTAAATTCTTAAGATATGTATCAATGTATGAATTCCAATATTCATAGTCTATTTTATTTAAGAATGATGGACTTTTAGGAGTCTATCCATCATTTGAACTTTTTTTCCATCTCAAAATATATTTTCCCCTTGGTGGTTAATTTAGGATTTGATTAGAATAATATATATATATATTCCAAGTTAGGGTTCAAACTTTGATACCAATTGTTTAGTCCTAAATTTTGAATAAAGTAATAGTTAAGAGGGGGTGAATTGACTTATTTAAATAGTATTAAACTCTTACCAAAGTTAAGTAAATTTTTATAGCCAAAATAAAAAAAATTAAACATAGATAATTTTATATTAGTTTGGATATAATTGATCCTACATCTACTCTTGGATCCTCTCAAATTCAAAGTAAAATGTTTCCCTCTATAATGAAATATCTGGCTTTTGATGGGGTGTCACAACCCTTTACAACGCATTTAGAATACATGGATAATTAACCCATGGCTGGATTTTTCACACCTAGAGTCAAAACTTACCTAGATTCCTTTTGAGGTGCTGGAAAAAACCAAGCTTTCCTTTATATAGGTTAAGGCACAACTAAATCCCTATTCCTTTTTCTAGTTAGAAACAACCTGTGCATACTTTCTATTTTTGGTGGTATAACCCAAAAATGCTACCTTTTAAGGGTGTTATAACCCAACATGATTAAGCATAGCTAATAAAAATTATATAGAAAGGAACCACATAATCAATTGAATAATGAAAGATTTGAGTGTTGATGTGGTGGTGTTCTCTCCAGTAAAACACGATCAAAAGGATGTAGTCCACCTAAGATTATTGTGACCCATACTTTTCATACATAGATATGACATCTTAATAAATGAATATTCATTACATAACATAGCGATCCATGCTGGAATTGTTTAGGTCTAGTGACTTTGGAAACTTAGACACATAAAAAACTAGTTCATAGGTGAACTACATATCCTCCCACTAAGTTATTCATATATACACACTTTTTAGACTTATCATACATGAAACATTTCTTTATAACCTATGGAATAAAACATAATAAAGGGTGAGATCAGATACTTAGTAAGGGTAAAAAATGGAGATATCAATAATAACATAATAATAACATGAACATAAGGGTATGATCTTAACATTTGAAAACCATACCCTATATAATATAGATCATAATATTAATTCATGTGATGAATCTTGGAAATTCATTAGATATAAATAATAAAGAAATAAAATAACATGATCTAAGATATCATAACATTGGAATAAGACATTTATTATGGCATACACATAAGCATAGAAAACCTTATGTTAAGGCTACCCACCAAGACATTAATAACATGTTAGTCTTAGACTAACCACCTATATATCTGATTCAGGATTGGGATAACCTCTTGTGTACCCTCTTTAGGGATTGGGATAACCTCATGTGTACCCTTTGTGCTCATAGAACATTAAAAATTACCCAATTAATTGGAGGGATATATATGTCACATCCATCACATAATTAAAATCATACATATGTGTTCCACAATATCATAAAACATTAATCATATTAGAACCAATGAAAAGAAATGGGTTTCATAAACATTATGTCATTATATTCATAAACCATGTAGATAAAGAATAAATATGGTGTCATTGGATCATATCTCCAATAAATATTAAGTAACATCAAAGGATTTCATCTTAGATGGAAAATTATCTTGAAATATCTTTCTTTATTTAAAGAGGGAATCCCCAAGAGTGACCTTTTTGAACCCTCCACTCCAAGGAACCCCCCTCCTTGCGAAGAGGTCGTACTACCTCGGTTGGGAAGAATCCATTACCAGTTGAGATGATAGAGAATCACATGGGGTAACACCTCGATCAGTGATGGTTCGACACAGCAATCCATCAGCCAGGTGAAGTGCGCATATTTTTCCCACCCGGTGAGACACCGGGTGACCCGGCAAGACGAGTGGTGCATGGGAGTCGAAAATTCCCCCAAGAGCAGGCTCCTAGGAATCAAACCCCAAGCCTCACTGAACATAATTGTTGCGGCCCTCAACCCTGCACCACTACACCATCGTCGCGAAGTAGGAAAATTATTTTGAAATATCACTTGGAACATTTCTTGTGGAAAATACCCTTTCCATTTTAAAATCACTTATTTAAAAAAACTATAAAATTATGAAGGAAAACATTTAAAATAACCTTGTAATATTTTAAAGTAATATTAAAATAAAATATTATTCATGATGGTGGGAAAACCCATTCATGCTTTATAAGTTAAAAAACTTTCCATTCACACCATTGTAAAACGGTTAAAAAGTACCTCCTTCAGAAACCAATAACAATATTCCTTTAAAACCATTTTATATAAAGTAAAAAATGGGTAAAAATGAATTTGAACAATCATAAGATAATAGTAAAAACATTTTTTTAAAAAAATTATAAAACATGGATATGGAAGATAAATATTCTCTAGCGGATACTTGAATATAAATAATATCAAATTTTGATGAGATTGTGAAAGAAAACTCTTACCTCAAGTTATCCTTGCTTTGAAATCACTTTAACCTCATATATAATAAATTTAAATTTGTTATAATTATATAAAATATTCATTTTAATACTTATAATATCATATATGATCCCATAAAAACATTTTAACACCCCCTTTTATCCATGATTCCTTATTAAAAATGTCATTTTTGGGTGTTAATTGTTTCATTTATCATGAGTATTTCAGTTCAGTAATTCCCATAATTGTACATTTATCTTGGTTAAATAACCTAAATAATATCAATCATGATATAAATATCATATATATTAATTATATATATATTTAGAGTCATCAAAAAAAGTTAGATATGGAAAAATAAATTACGTCATTCATGGAGATAGTAGGGTCGTACATACTCATGAACGTTGTTTTCATTTTTCAACGGATGGAATGAAAGAAAGGAAGATATAAATTAAACTTTATAGGATCATTATTATATAATATATATTAATAAAATTCATACTCATTTCCATAAAATTAAAATAGAAATGAAAAATGAATCACATCGCTTTGTGGAGGTGGTATTCCACCTGTACGCATGGAGACGGTAATCCATGCGTATGCACGAGCGATACATTCAATTCTAATTTGATGGGAAAGAGGGTAGATTATGGTGGTTTCATAATAATGATAAATTTTAATTATATTTAGTATATTAAATTTTCTATTTTATTATAAATACCATGTATTTAGAAGAGGTGGAAGAAGAAATAAATTGAAAGAGTTCGGGTAAGACAATTACCTCTTCTTTGGGAGACCACCTTTAAATTCTTCCTTAAGGAAAGTTTGGACTTTTGAGGATACCAACACCTCAAAAACATAACTAAGTATTTTTAGAAGATAAATTGGTAGGGTTTTTTTCAATATAAAAGGATCAAAGTGGTTTGAATAAGTTATGGAGGAAGTTCCCTTTTATAATTGAGGTGAGGGGCACTTTTGGAATTTCTCAAAAGATTAAATTGTAATAAATTCATTCTAAATAAATATATATCCAAATGGAAATGGATTAAAATATAAGATAATATAGGTTTATAATCCCATCAAATAATATAATTTATACATGTTTTAGTATAATTTTAAACCTTATCACTTTGATTAACCCTTAACCAATTTTAATTTTTACTATGGTAACAACTTTTTCAATATTAAAGGGTTGTAATATTTACTTATAAGGTGACAATTGGACTCTAAATGGAAAATTTATAAAAATTTCTACCATATAATATCCACATTATATTATTTAAATATTTTTATTATTTTTAAATACTTTAATAAAATATTAATTTTATAAAATATCATTATTATTAATTTTGACACTTTTCAATTATTTTAACTTTAAATACATCAAGAGAAAGTTTAAATTCAAATATAACATTTTAAACCCACCCTAATATGTTATATATATCTATAAAAAAAATTCAAATTAATTCATTCAAATTATATCACTTTTAATATTTTTAATATCATTTATTATATTGTTTTATTAAATAGAGAAATATTGCATCGATATTACATAAGAAATTAAAGTCATTATATAATTACTAAAAATTTAAAATAAATTTATATCATGAAAATAATTTTACTAATATCAATATAAGAATTTATATTCATTCATAACTTACTTTTTTCTCTATGTAGACACATAAGATATATTAAAAACAAAGAGGGTGATATTTTGTTACTTTCTTTCACTAAAATGATATATAATTCGTTTTCATAGAAAAATGTGCATTAAATAACTCAATTTAAAACATAAGGTGTTATTTATTTAATTAAATTAATCCAATAATAATTCATATGAAAAATCATGGCCTTGTCGCTTATTTTAATCTAGATTAACCAAATTTATCCTCACTAAGGTGATAAATTTTGCCACATTTAATATTCATATTAACAAAAAATAATAGGGGTATAGTTACCAAATTTGAACCTTATAATTATAAATATATAATTAATTTTATCTCATTAAATACTAATAAATGGAAGAAATTTATTTTAATGTAAGTTCATTATATGCGACAAAACTATTTTTTAGAGAAAAAAACATTTTCAAGCATAAAACTATAATTATTATTATCCTATGCCTAAAAAAATTTATTGAATGTTTAAAAAAATTATCAATTAAATAATATATACATTTAATTAAAATAATTCACCAACAATGATTAATTTAATTTATTAATAAAAATACATTGCGCGCATAAAAACAATTTTTCAGAAGAAGAAAATATCACTTTTATTTTCAAGTAATTTTTGTTTTTAAATTATAATCCTTTTATAAATAATAAATTAATTTTATAAATGTTAAGACCATATATTTTTCATAATTTAGTTATTAATATTCATACCATTTAATCCAATGCTTAGGCGATAATGAACAAATAATATTTTAATAATGTTACATGGTTTGTCTAAACTCATAGTTGCATATAATGCAATCTATTGAAGAAATAAAATTATTTAATAAGAAATATTTCATAAAAATCTAGAGGTGTTTCATTATATCCCCCCTTAAAATTAATTTCTCCCTCAAAATTAATCACTCTAAAATAAACTAAATAGGATATATATTTTTCATTAAATCCATGGGTTCCTGTGTAACTTCTTTGAATTTGTTATTCTCCTAAGAATCTTCACCAGGTGAGTAATATTATTAAAAATTACTTTATCCATATGATCCAATACTTCTATAAATTTTTCTTTAGAATAAATATCTTATTCTAGTGGTACATCCTCTGAGTTTAGTACATTTGAAGGATTAGGTATGTGCTTCCTCAGAAAATATATATGGAACACATCATGATCATGAGAGAGATTCAGTGGAAGTGCCAATTGATAAGTTACTGTATCAATATTATAAAGAATTTAAAAAGGTACAATATACCTAGGGATTATTTTTCCCTTATTTCAAAATCTCATCACCCTCTTCTAGGGAGATATTCATAGAAATTCCTTTTCACCAACTTCAAACTCTAGATCTTTCCAAAAAAATTCAATATAACTTTTTTTCAACTCTAAGATGATTTTATGTGTTGTTGAATGGATAAAACCGTATCTTTTATTACCTCAGCTAGATTAAATCTCAATAGCTTTGTTTCTCTAACTTTATTCCATCATGTTGGAGTTCTGCACTTATTACCATAGAGGGATTCATAAAAAGACGTCTAAATGCTAGATTGAAAGTTATTATTATAAGAAAATTACACCAAAGGAAGGTTTTGATCCAAACCACCTTTTAAATACATAGAGAAAGATCTCAATATGTATTCTAGAGTTTGAATTTTCCTTTCATACTGACCTTATTTCTAAGGATAATAATCAATGAAAAAAACATAACTCTGTATCTAGAGTCTTCTGATGAATTCTCCAAAACTTCAAGGTAAACCTCATATCCCAATCAGATACAACAGAATGTAGTACTCTATAAAACCTTACCACTTCCTTAATGTATATCATGGAAAGATAATCCATAACTAAATTTTCTCTAAAAGTGATGAAGTTTTCTAACTTCATAAGGTGATCGACTACAACCCATATAACATTATTCCATTTAGAAGTGTTGGAGAGTCCAACAAAAAAACTGTAGAGACCCAAAGATTGACGTACATAGACATTACATTACTTTTGTGGAATACTTAATACATGAACAAACAGATGCCCAAAGACCATATTAGTTTAGTGTCTTTGGAAACTCGTAACATAATCTTCTAATCATGGTGAAAGATCTTCAACATCTCCCATAAAGATCATTACCTTTGGTTTTCTTACCTAAAACCTTTATTTATATCCTGGGGAAAAGAAAACATAAAAAGTGTGAGCTCAAATGCTCATTAAGGGTAAACATGGAGAACATAAAAAAATCCCTAAACATTTGAACATAAGAACATGAACATAAAACATCAAAATCATGAGTAATGACATAAATCTTGGCAGTGCATAAGGCATAGATCATAAATGAACATTAACCCTGATAAAATAGCATGGGAATAAAACATGTAATTGTGGAAACCATTAATCACATGTTATGATTTCTATAGTATCCAAGGCATTACTACCAAGACCATCATAGTGGACAAAGTCCATTATTGAACCAGGTTTACTTGTCGTTCCAGCCCTGTATTACTGAACCGGATTCACTTGTCGTTCCAGCCATGTCTATCTCATAATATATAAATCTTTACCCAATGCATTGGATGTAGATATAGGTTCCACCCATCTCATAATGAAATCATTCTTTCATGTGCCACAAATTAAACATAAATCATTCATCATAACCCAGTGAAATAAATGGGTTTCATAAACATCCTCTCATCATAACATAATCCATATAGAATAAATGGATATCATTTCATCATAAGAAAAATTAATCCTTGTAAATAATATAGACATTATACTTGAAACATAAACATATTAAATAATTTCTCCTTAGATGGAAAATAGTTTTGATAAAAATGAATTCTTGAGGAAAATATCCTTTCTTCTTCAAAATAATTTTCTTTTCTTAAAATTCCATGAAATTTTAAATGAAAAGGATTTTATTGAAAATATTCATGAAATCGTGTAGATGAAGCTTCATGGAAATAAGGTGTTATGAAATCGTAAAAAAAATTTCATGCCATATAAGTTAAAAAACATTCTCCTCGTACTTTTAACAGAAAAGACAAAAAGTACCATGTATGGTAAACAAAAGAAAGATTCCTTCAATAAAACAAAGTAAAAGTCAAAGAGGGTAAACATGACTTTAAAAATACATGGAATAATATTAAACACTTTATGAAAAACATTTTATAGACATGGATGAAAAATATAACCACAGTAAATACTTACGTATAAGCAATCTCGGATAAAAATGAGATTGAAAAATTATCTCTTACCTTAAGTCCAATTTCTTCCATAAGTGTTCAAAACTCATGTATAGTGGGTTTAAACATATAATTAACTTGTAACATAACCATAATAATATTTATTATATCATATATTATTCACTTAGGACTTTATATTACCCGTTCTTTTGTCAATTCCATGTTAAAGCAGCGTTTTGGCTAAAATCGTTTCATTTATCGTACATGTTTCGACTTGTTGTTCTTGATATTATTACTTATATCCTGATTTACTTAATTCCAGAATGTAAAACATGATTTATATATAATATATATTCATCATATAAATATATATGATAGATCGATAAATGGAATGAAATACACCGTTCATGGAGACGGTAGGTCGTACGTACGCATGAACGCTGTTTTCGTTTTCTTATTGAATTGAATAGAATTAAGTAAATGAAACATATATGTACATAAATAAATTATAATTATTATTTCATATATTTCATGAATATTTATTACATATACGTTATAATCATACTTGAATGGTTAATCATGGAGAATGAATCTCATCACGTCGTGGAGACGGTAATCCGTACGTACGCATGAGCGATGATATCATTCCCATAATTATTGAATGGAATGGGGGTGGATGATATAATTTATCAGAATAAGTATGATGTTATAATAATCATATATAGTTATTATTTACACCATTATACCCATACAAGTAAGTTGGTGGTGGAAAACAGATTACACCACGACGTGGAGACGGTATTCCGTACGTACGCACGCGTGGTGATTTCATTTTCCGTAGGATGGATAGAAGGTAAAATAGGGTTGTTTCATATTTATAATAACATATCAGTATATGAGTGATACTGATGTTATTACTTTATAATGAAACAAAAAAATAAGAGGAAGTAGAAGAGGAAATAAATTTGAAAGAATCGGTAAAGGATATTACCTCTTCTTCGACGCGCCTCTTCTAAACCTCCTCTTAGGGCACTAAAGTTGGTCTTTAAAGAAGACCAACACCTATAGTGTGTTTCTAGGGAAGTGGATAAGATAAATGGACAGGTTTTGGCCGAGATTTAAGGCTCCAAATGTTGTGAGTAGGAGAGGGAGGAGGTGCCCTTTTATAAGAGAGGAGAGGGGCACTTTCGGAAACCTCTAAAATATTAATTTATAATAAACTCAAACCCCAATTAAAAACCTCCAAAAATGACTCAAATCCAAATATTAGAAGATATAGGGTTTTAATATCATCAAATAATAAAATTTATACATGTGGGGAATTTATTTTAAACCTTATCAACTTGATTTATCCTTATTTAATCTATTTAATTTTTTTGTGGTAATAATATTCTAAATTTTAAATTGTTATTAATAATTACTTATGTATTCTGAATTGTCCATAATTGGATAATTTATGACATTTTAGATCATATAAATTTCAATTTATAATTTTTAAATATTTTTGTGATTTTTAAACAATTTTATAATATGTTATTTTTATAAAATAACAATAGTGCCAATTTTGACAATATTCAATTATTTGAATTTAAATAAAATCCACACAGAGGATATATTCAAACCAAAATATTTAATAGATTCCTAACATGTCACATTAATCTAGAAAATTTGTGGAGAACATTAATTAGTTCATATAATATTTATTTTAATATTTTTAATACCATTTATTTGATATTTCAATCGATAAAATAATTTCTACATCAATATTGTGTCATCATTAATGATAATTATTTAATCCCTAAAAATTATAAATAAATTCTCGTAATGTAGATAATTTTATTAGATTTCTGGAGACTATTTATATTTTAAGTTTTATGAGGTTTATCACAAAATTAAAATTATTACACTTATAAGATATAAGAGAGTGACATGTTGTCACTTTCTTTGGTTTTAATAATAATTATATCATTTTCATATTAAAAAGTCCATGAAATGAATCTATTATGACCCTTAAGTAATATGGGTCGACTTTTATTCATCCAATAGAATTTTTTCAGGTCTTAGGGTAATTTTAAAATCTTATTTTTACCCTTAATTACCAGATTTACCTTTAACTGTAGTAAATAAAAATTATCATAGTTACTATTCATAATATCAAAAAAAAAGTAACCTATTAACATAATTTGGACCCACTGAATCCAAATATGGAATCCATTTTTAAAAATTCAAAACACAGAAGTTGCAGTAATTAATTTAAAATTAATCCCATTGTTAAGAAAATGGGTTTTAAAAGTTAAAACATTGTCAAAGATTGAAATGTTTTTACCTATGAATTCAATGTAAAATTAATGATATTGACTTGAATTATATTAAATGGTAAAAATATTTTATATTTATACTTTAAAACCATTCAATATTATAATTTAACCATATAAATTATCTTGATGAAAAATGTTGTTTTTAATTAAAATTTAGCGTATTTTTACTATTCATCAAAATATGAAAGTTAACAGAAAAATATAAAAAAATTATCCAAAGTAAATTTTTATATCATTATTGAAATGAATAAGTTTATTTTTTATGATTTAACTTATAAACATGTAAAAAACTATATTTAAAGTGGGTGCGCCATCAAAAGGCGGCAAAACAGCATTTTTTGAAAAAATTATTTTTTTCTCATAACATGTTCTAGAATATGTGTAAGATGAATTATTATGTAATAAAATTCAAAATGTAATTAATAATATTCATAACAGCTTGTTCATAACAATATTTCATTGTTTAGTGAAACTCGATATTGCGTACAACACAAGCTATTGAGGAAGGTCGTTCTTGCATGCAACACAAGCCAAGAATAGTGTTTGCGTATAATACAAGCTAATACGGTGTTGCGTATAGTGCAAGATACTCTTGGTGAAGTGTAAAACACAAGATGTCAAAGAAATTAAAAATATTATTTCTCATAAAATCTCGGGGTGTTACATTCTACCCCCCTTAAAATGAATTTCGCCCTCAAAATTTGTCTGGGTTATAAATCGTTTACTACTTGAAAGTTTCTTTCATAGAAACCCACATCATAAAAAGGAATACTAAAACTTTATTTTAAAAAGGAACGTTATAAACATAATGGATACCCAAGGTAACTCATCACTAGGTTTCCATATAGGAGAATATAGGTGAAAATATGGATATGGAAGAGAAATCTAACCATCAAGTTCTGATGAAGAGTGGTAGAGAACATAGCTATGAAAAATCCAATGATCACAAAGCCATAAATTTGTGATGATCTAAGGTACCATCTGATTCATCAGATATGAGGGAACTAGGACAATATTTTTCGTTTTCAAGATCATTTCTCTAAAGTTGATGAATTTTTTCATAAGGAGAAATACTTACTTGATTTCAGTGTAATATCATCGTTGTTCATTTCAAAAAAAAATCCACTTCATCTCTTATTTAAAGAAATGAAGTTGAATTTTTCATTCTTGAAGTGTTAGTAGATCATGCGATAGAATGATACGTAATTCCATCTGTCGTTAGCACAAATTATTAAATATACATAAGTCCATCTATGGTGAGATTAACCATATATGATTCCAAAAAATGAACTTATACTTCATCTATCATACCGCTTAATAAAATAAAACTAATTTCTACTAACCAGGGACAACCTGTAGGCCAGTGGTAGGTGATAAAGGCCTGTCTCACTTTGGTTGTGGGTTCGACACCCGCAACCTTGTCCGACGTGACGGGTTGTCGCTCGTTATATAGGTTTTCCTTTTTCTAAAACTATACTATTGCAACATTCCAGAAATAATATCAAAAATTTCTAGCCTTAAACAATACTATCTGATGTCCAACTTAATGCATTCCAACCTTTAGGCTTATCGAAAATACTTCTGTCCAATCTCATAGTATAAAGAAAAAGACTACTAGAAAGGTCATCTACCGAGCATGTGAATACCATCATTTACCCCCATATATCATAAGATATATCTTGTTGGTCACATTACAAACATGTGAATACCTTAATCATTTATTCTCTTGAAACATGAATTACTATAGAATATTTTTGAAATCATGAATGTTGTCAAAATTCAACTCTTTACACATACCAAAATCCCAAAATTTCTATATACTCAAACCATGATATCACGTTGTCCTTATATCAGTCATGAGATCATTAATACTATCAAACATTTCATTATCTCTTTAACCCTTCATTATGCGCATATCAACTACTTTCCAAAAATATTTCAATCACTTTTCATGGTTACCGGTACCATAAAATTATTGAAAACCACAATAAACCAATACATAGATATTCCATTATTCCATGATACTAAAAATGAGATTCCACAACACTATTTTGGAATCCCATTACATAAACATTTAATCATTCCACCACTTCGTTGTCATATTCAACATCGCCAATAGTGATCGCATGTGACTTCTCTTTGTCCTTTGTCTTAAGAGGTTGTTGATGTCGATCATCATTAACCCTTGGATTAGGGCATTGGTTAGCATAATGCCCCATTTCCATTCACTTGTAGCATTGAAGTGTTGGTGGTGCATTCTCTGTATTCTTTTCTCTATTCACATCATTAACTACCTTTTGCCCATTACTTTGGAACCCAGCTGCTCGATGGCCTTCTTTTCCACACTTAAAAAAAATTGATCCCTCTAAGACAATATCCACCATGCTTCTTCCCACACTTTGAGCATAATGAAACATTTTTACTCTTTTCACCATAGTTTTGAGATTTTTCCTTGAACTCCATCTTTCATTTCTTGTCAAAACCAAGAGATGGATATATAACACCAACTTCCAGTTCTACCTTGATAGCACAATGCAAAATTTCTTCATAACTACTGAAGTCTCTTATATCTAATGCCCTTAAAAGACTTGGTTTTAAGCCACTGAAGAATCGATCAACTTTACTCTCAGGTTGGTGATAAATCCAGATGCATACCTTGCAAGCCTTGTAAAATTCACCTCATATATACCAACAGATTCATCGTCCTTTTGATTAATCTCAAGGAACTCCTTTTCCATCTTTGTTCGAATAATAAGAGGGAAGTACTTATTGAAAAACAAGTTCTTGAACTCATCCCATTCCATGGATTCAATTTCACCTTGGGGCCTTGTATTCTTAATTAGATTCCACCACTGGTCTGCTTCACCTTCTAAACGGTAAATAGCTAAAATGACTTTTTCATGTTCTGAATAGCGAAGTATGGAAAATATCTTTTCAATGGTACTGATTCATTTCTCAGTAATAAGTGGATCATAAGACCCATTGAAAGAAGGTGGACGTTGCCTCATGAAGGACTCAATAGAATATTGTTACTTTCTCTGCTCATTTAGAAGTCCAGAATGATTCAGAGATTGTGTAAGTATAGCAATAATATTTTTCACTCCATCACCCATAACATTGGTTTGTTCAGGAGGACAATCATTGCATTTTCCATTACATTGATCAACACGGTTCCTTTGGGTTCCATCCATCGTCTAAAACCCAAAAAGAATAGTGTGAGAGGAAAAAATCATGCCAGGAAAACAACATAATAAAGGGGGAGTGCCTTCAATATATAAAATATTAGGTTTAATTCTAAGATCGTTACCATAATTCTAGGACTATAACCTATACTTATACTTAACCTTAGAGACATCCCTAGACATACCTTAGAAATATCTCTAGGGATTTCACAAAAGTTTTCACATCCTAGTTTCTAAAGGTTAACTAAACCTTCGCTCTGATACCAACTGTAGAGACCCAAAGCTTGATGTATATAGACATTACATTACTTTTGCAGAATACTTAATACATGACAAAAACATATACCAAAATACCATATTAGTTTAGTGTCTTTGGAAACTCGGAACATAATCTTCTAATCATGGTGAAAGATCTTCAACATCTCCCATAAAGATCTTCCCCTTTGGTTTTCTTACCTAAAACATTTATTTATATTCTGGGGAAAAGAAAACATAAAAAGGGTGAGCTCAAATTCTCAGTAAGGGTAAACATGGAGAACATAAAATAATCCCTAAACATTTGAACGTAAGAACATGAACATAAAACATCAAAATCATGAGTAATGACATAAATCTTGGCAGTGCATAAGGCATAGATCATAAAGGAAAATTAACCCTGATAAAATAGAATGGGAATAAAACATATAATTTTGGAAACCATTAAGCACATGTTATGATTTCCATAGTAGTCAAGGCATTGCTTCCAAGACCATCACAGTGGACAAAGTCCATTACTGAACCAGGTTTACTTGTCGTTCCATCCCTGTATTACTGAATCGGATTCACTTGTCATTCCATCCATGTATATATCAGGAGATATAAATCTTTACCCAATTAATTGGAGGGAGATTTAGGTCCCACCCATCTCATAATGAAATCATTCTTTTGTGTTCCACAAATTAAACATAAATCATTCATCATAACCCAATGAAATAAATGGGTTCCATAAACATCATCCCATCATAACATAATCCATATAGAATAAATGGATATCATTTCATCATAAGAAAAATTAATCCTTGTAAATCATAGAGACATTATACTTGAAACATAAACATATTAAATAATGTCACCTTATATGGAAAATAGTTTTGATAAAACACTTGAAATTAATTCTTGAGGAAAATATCCTTTCTTCTTCAAAATAATTTTCTTTTCTTAAAATTACATGCAATTTTAAAAGAAAAGGATATTATTGAAAATAATCACGAAATCATGTAGATTAAACTTCATGGAAATAAGGCATTATGAAACCGTAAAAATCTGTTCATGCTGTATAAGTTAAAAAAAACATTCTCCTCGTACTTTTAACGGAAAAGACAAAAAGTACCACGTATGGTAAACAAAAGAAAGATTCCTTCCATAACACAAAGTAAAAGTCAAAGAGGAGTAAACATTAATTTAAACATAAATTGAATAATATTAAACACTTTATGAAAAACATTTTATGGATGTGGATGAAAAATATAACCCCAGTAAATACTTACGTATAAGAAATCTCGGATAAAAATGAGATTGCAAAATTATCTCTTACATTAGGTCCAATTTCTTCCGTACGTCTCCGAAACTCCTTTATAGTGGGTTTAAACATATTATTAACTTGTGAAATAACCATAATAATATTTATTATATCATATATGATTCACTTAGGACTTTATATTACCCGTTCTTTTGTCAATTCCATGTTTAAGCAGTGTTTAGGGTAAAATCGTTTCATTTATCATACGTGTTTCGACTTGTTGTTCTTGATATTATTACTTATATCTTGATTTACTTAATTCCAGAATGTAAAACATGATTTATATATAATATATATTCATCATATAAATATATATGATAGATCGATAAATGGAATGAAATACACCGTTCATGGAGACGGTAGGTCGTACGTACGCATGAACGCTGTTTTCGTTTCCTTATTGAATTGAATGGAATTAAGTAAATGAAACATATATGTAAATAAATATAGTATCATTATTATTTAATATATTTCATGATTATTTATTATATATACTTTATAATCATACTTGAATGTTTAATCATGGAGAATGAATCTCATCGCGTTGTGGAGACGGTAATCCGTATGTACGCATGAGCGATGATATCATTCCCATAATTATTGAATGGAATTGGAGTGGATGATATAATTTATCAGAATCATTATGATGTTATAATAATCATATATAATTATTATTACCACCATTATACCCATCTAAGTAAGGTGATGGTGGAAAACAGATTACACCACGGCATGGAGACGGTATTCCGTACATACGCACGCGCGGTGATTTCGTTTTCCGTAGGATGGATAGAAGATGAAATAGGGTTGTTTCATATTTATAATAACATATCAGTATATTATTTATACTTATTTTATTACTTTATAATGAAACAAATAAATAAGTGGAAGTAGAAGAAGAAATAAATTTGAAAGAATCGGTAAAGGATATTACCTCTTCTTCGACGCGCCTCTTCTAAACCTCCTCTTAGGGCATTAAAGTTGGTCTTTGAAGAAAACCAAGACCTATATTATGTTTCTAGAAAAGTGTATAAGAGAAATGGATAGGTTTTTTCCAATATTAAAGGCTCAAAATGTTGTGAGGATGAGAGGAGGTTCCCTTTTATAAGAGAGGAGAGGGGCGCTTTTGGAAACCTCTAAAATATTAATTTATAATAAAATCAAACCCCACTTAAAAACCTCCAAAAATGACTCAAATATGAATATTAGATGATATAGGTTTTTAATATCATCAAAAAATAAAATTTAGACATGTTGGGAATTTATTTTAAACCTTATCAACTTGATTTATACTTATTTAATCTATTTAATTTTATTTGTGGTAATAATATTCTAAATTTTAAATTGTTATAAATAATTACTTATGTGTTGTGAATTGTCCATAATTTGATACTTTATGAAATTTTAGATCATATAAATTTCAATTTATAATTTTTAAATATTTTTGTGATTTTTAAAAAAAATTATAATATGTTATTTTTATAAAATAACAAGTGTCAATTTTGACATTATTCATTTATTTGAATTTAAATAAAATACAAACAGAGGATATATTCGAAACAAAATATTTAATAGATTCATAAAATGTCAGATTCATCTAAAAAATTTGTGGAGAACATTAATTAGTTCATATAATATTTATTTTAATATTTTTAAAACCATTTATTTGATATTTCAATCGATAAAATAATTTCTACATCACTATTTTGTCATCATTAATGATAATTATTTAATCCCTAAAAATTATAAATAAATTCTCCTGATGTAGATAATTTTATTAGATTTCTTGATACTATTTATATTCGAAGTTTTATGAGGTTTATTACTAAATTAAAATTATTACACTTATAAGATATAAGAGAGTGACATGTTGTCACTTTCTTTGGTGTTAATAATAATTATATCATTTTCATGGTCAAAAGTCCATGAAATAAATATATTCTTACCCTTAAGTGATATGGGTCGACTTTTATTCATCCAATCGAATTTTGGTAGGTCTTAGGGTAATTTTATAATCTTATTTTTACCCTTAATTACCTGATTTACCTTTAACTGTAGTAAATAAAAATTACCGTAGTTACTATTCATAATATCAAAAAAAAATTAACCTATTAACATAATTTGGACCCAATGAATCCAAATATGGAATCCATTTTTCAAAATTAAAAACACATAAGTTGCAGTAATTAATTTAAAATTAATCCTGTCGTTAAGAAAACGTGTTTTAAAAGTTAAAACATTGTCAAAGATTGAAATGTTTTTACCTATGAATTCAATGTAAAATTAATGATAATGACTTGAATTATATTAAATGGTAAAAATATATTCTATTTATACTTTAAAACTATTCAATATTATAATTTAACCATATAAATTATCTTGATGAAAAAAGTTGTTTTTAATTAAAATTTAGCGTATTTTTACTATTCATCAAAATATGAAAGTTAACAGAAAAATATAAAAAAATTATACAAAGTAAATTTTTATATCCTTATTGAAATGAATAAGTTTATTTTGTCTAAATGAATTTATAAACATGTCAAAAACTAGATTTAAAGTGGGTGCGCCATCAAAAGGCGGCAAAACTGCATTTTTTGAAAAATTTATTTTGTTCTCATACCATGTTATAGAATATGTGTAAGATGAATTATTATGTAATAAAATTAAAAATGTAGTTAATACAATTCATAGCGGCTAGTTCATTACAATATGTCATTGTTTAGTGAAACTCAGTATTACGTACAACACAAGCTATTGAGGAAGGTCGTTCTTACGTGCAGCACAAGCCAAGAATAGTGTTTGCGTATACTACAAGCTAATACAGTGTTGTGTATAGCGCAAGCTACTCTTGGTGAAGCGTACAACACAAGATTTCAAAGAAATTAAAAAGAATATTTCTCATAAAATCTCAGGGTGTTATAAAAACCATGGTGATGTTTTACCATTTTCATTATAGCATGGGTAATAATTTTAATATACCCTTAGACTAATGTCTCTCAACCTTAACTTCCTACCATACCAAGCACCAAGAAAAATAATCTATAATATATCTCTTCATGAAATCCCACCAGAAATACTCTTTTAAATCTTTATACATCTTCACACTTACAGGATGAATAGGGAATGAAGAATTGTGAGCTTTATACATCATATCCTTCTTTAAATATGGTACCATAGGGACATATACATGGTTCATGAACCTTATTATTCCATCATAATCAAGGTTTAACTCATGAACATTTCTCACCGTATTTTTTAGCTCTAAATCTTCCTTATGTGTCTCTTTAATCTTTACTTGGATAGATGGTTGAACATTAATTTGAGACAAATAAGATTTATCCCCTTTAATATTTCTAGCCTAATCCTTTGAAAATCCATGAATATTGAATCTTTTTTTATCCTCATCATAGATAAACTTTTTTGATCGGTATAAATGTCAAACCTTTCTCTATAGAGATAATGCCTCCATATATTTAATACCAAAAATAACACAGCTAACTCAAAATCATGAGTTGGTTAATTTTTATCATGGGACTTTAATTGTCATGAGGCATAAACTATAACCATATCGTTCTACATGAGGACACATCCCAGTCCCTTCTTTGATGTGTCTCTATATATTATAAATCCCTCTTCACTATGGGGTAGATTAAGCATAGGTGCACTGACTAGCCTTCTCTTGAGTTCCTTAAAACGTTCCTCACATTCATCTCTCCAAAAGAACTTGGATCCCTTCATAGTTAACATGGTGAGTGGATTTGATAGCTGTGAAAATTTCTACACAAAGTGGTGATAATATCTATAAAAACCAAGAAAACTATGGATCTCAGTCATAGTGGTTGGTCTGGGCCAATGTTAAATAACTTTTTTCTTTGAAAGGTCTACTGATATACCCTCACTTGAGATTATATGACCCAATAATGAAACTTTCTGAATCCAAAATTCACTCTTGGTTAATTTTTCATAAAGCTTATCCTTCCTTAGGGTCTTTAGAACAATTATCAGATGATCTTCATGATCTTCCTTGATCTTTGAATATATAAGAATATCATCTATAATGACTACCACAAACTAATCAAGGTAATTTCTAAATATTCTATTCATTAAATCCATGAAGATAACAGGGGAATTAGTATGACCAAAAGGAATCACTATAAATTCATAATGTTCAAAACTTGTATGTAATGTTGTCCTGGGTATATCCTCCTTCTTGACACTCAATTTATGATATCCATAATGAATATCAGTCTTGGAAAAGTATTGTTCTCCGTATAGTTGATCAAACAAGTCATCATTATGGGGTTGACGATACTTTTTCTTGATAGTGATCTTGTTAAGTTCTCAATAATAAATGTAGATCCACATTACTCCATCTCTCTTATTAATAAAAAAACAGGTGTAGCCCAAGGTAATGAACTTGGATGAATTAATCCCATGTCAATATTCTCCTCAAGTTTCTTCTTTAATTCTTGAAACTCAATAAAGGTCATTCTATATAGAGTCTTGGAAATAGTTGTAGTACCAAGTATGAGTTATATTGAAAAATAAACTTTAAGATTCAGTGGATGACTAGGATACTCTTTTGGAAAGTCATCAATAAACTCCCGCACAATAGGCATATCTTCGATGTTGAGTTTCTCCCCAACCATCTAAGATAAATTCCCCTTTTGAATGGGAATCATAACCCATACAATGAATGTAATTTCCATCAGAAGTTCATTTTTTTCATCACACTAATAGAAGACTGTAGGTTGGTTTAGAATATCAAAAATAACTTCCATTCCTCATCAATTGATATGGGATTTATATAAATAAATCCAAACCATTCCCAAAATAACATTGAATTCAACTAAATTTAGAATAAAAAAAATTATAAACACATTCCCACAAACTTCAACCAGAGAAGAATCATAGAATTGGGAGGCAATCATTTTACCATTAGGTGTTTTTATTTCTAATCAGATTGGAAGAATGAGAGGGTATGGAAACCACCATTAGGACCAGGCACCATGCAGCTTTGTACGGGGAAATTCTAGCCGATCAGCAATGCAGGTGGGGAGCTAAAGGGAATCAATGATGCAGAAGCTGGGGAGAGGAAGTTCTAATGGGCTGGGCCTACAGGTCATGTATTGGCCATGGTATGCCTTTAGGCATTCGGGTCATGTATTATGGGTAATGTCGGGCCTTGTGCCTTGGGCCTACGGGTCATGTACGGGTTCCCCTTCAACCCTTAAAAGGGGGATTATCTATAATAAAAATAAAAAAGAAGGCCTTTGGTCCATTCGGGTAAATAAGACATTAGTAGTTCTATAGTGGATGATAAATGTACCTTTCACCACATTAATATCACACCCTTTATCAGTAATGGTGATTGCATGAGATTACCTTTTGTCTATGGGATTAAGAGGTTTTTGATGAAGATCATCGTCATTAACCTTCAAATTTGGGAACTGGTTAGCATAATGACCATACTCCTATCATTTGAAACACTAGATTGTGGTTAGTGAATTATATAGAGATTTCTATTTATTTGTATCATTCGATAACTTCTTCCTATCACTTAATCATTATATCACTTGAGGGACTTCCTTTCCATACTTAAAACATTTTTTAGTCCCCTTCATATAATTTACCCCATGTTTCCTTCCACACTTTGAGCATAAGGTAAATCTCATCTTCTTCTCTCCATGGTTTTTAGAATTTCCTTTGAATTTTATCTTTATTTTCTTATCAAAATCATAATATTGATGGATAATCCAATTTCCATTTCCACCATTATAGAACATCATGTGATTTCTTCATAGATATTGAAGTCCCTTATGGATAAATCCCTTCAGATACTTGGTTTTAAGCCACTAAATAATTGATCTATCTTACTTTCAGGTTGGATGATAATACCAAAAGTGTATCTCGCAAGTCTTGTAAAATTTGACTCGTATGTACCAATAGATTCATTATCCTTCTATTTCAATTCAAGGAATTCCTTCTAAATTTTTGTATGAATAATATGAGAAAAATACGTATTGATAAATAATATCTTAAACTCATCCCACTTCGTGGATTCAATTTCATCATGTTCCCTCATGTTCTTGACAACAGTCCACCACATATCTTCTTCACCTTCCAAATGATAAATAGCTAGAATAAAATTCTCATGTTATAAAAATTGAAGAACATAAAATATATTTTCAATGGTACTGATCCATTTCTTAAGAACTAGTGGATTATTAGACCTACTAAAATAAGGCGGATGTTGCCTCATAAAGGACTCTATAGAATGTTGTTCCCTCCTTTTCTCATTTGGAAGCTCAGCATGATTCCCAACTTGAGAAAATTATGTGAGTATATCAATAAGATTTTTCATTCCAATTCCCATAACATTTGGTTTCTTAATAGTACAATCATTTCATTTTCCATCTCATTCAGCATTAACATGATTACTTCGGGTTCTAGATATTGACTAAAACCAAAAATCATAGTGTGGGAAACAATAATCAAACTGGAAAACCACATAATCATGAAAAATTATTTATAGGATATTTAAATCATTACACCTTATTCTATGAAAACTTAGGTTTATCCTAGGTCATTCATGATAATTACCAAAACATTATTATTTTATCCTACACTTAAGTATATTCCTAGGGTTCTTACTAAATTTTTCTCATCCTAGTTTCTAAAGGTTAACTAAACCTTGATCTAATACCAACTATAATGACTCTTAATTTTCATACATAGATATTAAATCTTAATAAATCAATATTAATTACATAACATAATGATCCACACCATAATTGTTTAGGTCAAGTGCCTTTGGAAACATGGACACATAAATAATTGGTTCGTAGGTGAACTACATCTTCTCCCACTATGTTCTTCATATATAGCACCCTTCTTAGAATTATTATAAATAAAACCTTTCTTCATTTATTGAGGAAGAAAACATAATAAAAGATGATCTCAGATGATCAGTAAGGTTAAACAAGGGAGATATCAATAATCACATAATAATAACATGATCATAATGTTATTATCTTAACATTTGAAGACCATACCCTATATGTTATAGATCATAAACTTGATTCATGGCATAAATCTTGGCAGTTCATAAGACATGAATCGTAAGGAAATAAAAAACATGAGTCATGAGATCATAAAATTGGAATAATAAATAGATTATGGAATACACATAATCATATAAAACCTTATGTGAAGGATACCCACCAAGAAATTCATAATATGTTAGGCTTGGTCTAACCACTCATGTTCCAGCTTTGGGTATGGGATAACCTCACATGTGCCCTCTTTGGGGATTGGGATAACCTCTCATATACCCTTATATCTTATAAAACATTAATAATTACCCAATTTTTTAGAGGGAGAAATAGGTCTCACTTATCATATAATTAAAATCATACATGTGTGCCACAAGATCATAAAACATTCATCATATTAGAACCCATGAAAAGAAATGGGTTTCATAAATATTATTTCATCATATTCATAAACCATCTAGAGAAATAATAAATATGGTATCATTAGATCATACCCTCATTAAATCTTAAGTAGCATCAAATTATTTAATCTTATATGGAAAATGATTTTGAAAGATCACTTGGAACATTTCTTGTGGAAAATACCATTCCCATTTTAAAATCACATATATTAAAAAAACTATGCAATTACGAAGGAAAAAAATTATTTGAAAATAACCTTGAAATATTGTAAAGTAATATTCAAATAAAATATTACTCATGGAAATTAATTCATGTCATATAAGTTAAAAACATTCCTTTCACGCCATTGTAAGAAGGTTAAAAAAGCACCCCGTTCATAAAAAAACATGAAGATTCCTTTCAAACCATTTTGTATAAAGTAAAAAATGGGTAAAAATGAATTTTAAAAATAATAGTAGAATAGTAAAAAAGATTATAAAACATGGATATGAAAGAGAAATATTTTCTAGTAGAGACTTAAACATAAAAAATCTTGAATATTGATGAGATTTTAAAAGAAAACTATTACCTCGAGTTCATATTGCTTCTAAATCACTTTAACCTCTGGTATAATAAATTTAAATTTATTATAATTATATAAAAGATTAATTTTTATACTAATAATATCATATATTATCCATTTATAACATTTTAACACACCATTTTATACATAATTCCTTATTAAAATCATCATTTTCGGGTGCTAACTGTTTTGTTTATCATGAGTATTTCAGTTCAGTGGTTTTGTTTCTTATACATTTATCTTGGTTAAGTAACCTACAGAATATTAATAATGATATAAATATCATATATATTAATTATATATAGATTTAGATATATATATATATATATATAATTTATAGATAGAAAAATTAATTACACCATTCATGGAGACGGTAGGTTGTATGTACACATGAATGTTGTTTTCATTTTTCAATAGATGGGATGAAAGAAATTTAAATATTAATTAAAATTTATAGGATCATTATTATATCATTTATATCATATATATTCATCAAATTCATCCTCATTACTATCTAATTAAAATATAAGTGAAAAACGAATCGCATCGCTCCGTGGAGGTGGTAGTCCACACATCCGCACGAGCGACGTTATCATTTCCCAATAGTTAGAAATGTAAAAAGGTAGATATGATATTATCATTATATATGAATAATTATTTCATAATTATAATATATAAACATTAAAACCATCATAATACTCATCCATAAAATATGGTTATGAAAAATGAATTGTATCACTATGTGGAGACGATAAGTCGTACGTACGTATGAGCGATACATTCACTTTCCATTTGATGTGAAAGAGGATGGATTGTGTTGGTTTCATAATAATGATAAAATTTTAGTATTTTTATTATACATAAGTTAACTCTTTATGATAAATATCATATATTTAGAATAGGTATAAGAAGAAATAAATTGAAAGAGGTCGGGTAAGATAATTATCTCTTCTTCAGGAGACCTCCTTTAGATCCTTAAGGAACATAAGGTTGGACTTTTTAGGATAAAAAACCTCTAGAACTTGGATAATGATGTTTATAAGATAAATGGATAGGTTTTGGTCTATATTGAAGGATCAAAGTGGTATTAATAAATGAGGTAGGAGATGCCCTTCTATAATTGAGGTGACGGGAACTATTGAAATTTCTCAAAAGATTAAATTATAATAAATTAATTATTAATCCATATTCCTAAAAATGGTCATGTATTAGAATCTAAGATAATATAGTGTTATAATCTCATCATATATTAGAATTTATACAAGTTTTAATATAATTTTAAACCTTATCATTTTGATTAACCCTTAGTTAACTAATTTTAATTTTAACTACGATAATAACTTGTTCAATATTAAAGGGCTATAGTTTTTATTTATAAGGTAAAAATTGGACCATAAATAGAATATTTAAGACATTTTATACCATATCATGTCAAAATTATATTATATCATGATTTTTATGATTTTTAAAAAAATTAAAAAAATATTAATTTGATAAAATATCATTATTGTCAATTTTGACACTATTCATTTAATTTAACTTTAAATACATTAAGACAGATAAAATTTGAATCTAATGTTTTAACACCTCTATAATATGTCATATAGATCTATAAAGTTCGTTTTTCACATTAATTAATTCAAATTATATCACTTTTAATATTTTTTAAATCATTTATTATATTTATTTATTAAATAGAGAAATACTGCATCGGTGTTATATAGGAAATTAAGGTCATTATATAATTACTAAAAATTTAAAATAAATTTATATCATGAAAATAATTTTATTAATCTCAAAACACTTATATTTTTTCATAACTTACTTTTTTCCCTATGTAGACACATAAGATATATTAAAAACAAAGAGAGTGACATTTTTTAACTTTCTTTAATTTAAATAATATATAAGTCAATTTCATGGAAATTTTTCCATTAAACAACTCAATTTTAAATCTAAGATGTCAAGGATCAAATTAAGTTCATAAAATAATAATTATGATAAAAAATTATGGTCTTATCACTTATTTTAAATCCCGATTAACCTGATTTATCCTTTATCGAGGTGATAAATTTTACCATAATTACTATTCATATTGACAAAAAATAAAAGGGGTATAATTACCAAATTTGAACCTTATTATTATAAATATGTAATTAATTTCATATAATTAAATACCTATAAATTTCAAAATTTAATTTTAATGTAAGTGCACAAAATGTGACAAAGACTGTTTTTTATAAAAATATACATCTTTAAGCATAAAACTAGATTTATTATTACCCTACACCTAAAAATATTTTTTGAATGCTTAAAATATTTGATCAAGTGAATAATATATACATTTCATTAAAATCATTCATCAATAATTATTAATTTAATTTATTAATGAAAATACGTTGCATGCATAAAAACAATTTTTCAGAAGAAAAAAAACACCACTTATTTTCAAATATTTTTAAAAAAAAATTATAATCCTTTGATAACTAATGAATTCATTTTATAAACTTATAGATATTATAATTTTTATGATTTAGTTATTACTATTCATACATTCCAATTGAATGGCTAAGTGATAGCATACACATAATATGTTAACAATGTTACACGGTCCGTCTAAACTTATTGTTGTGTGTAACGCAAGATATCGAAGAAATCAAATTATTTAAAGGTAAATATTTCATAAAAATATCATTTTTTGTAGAGAGTGATTGAAAAGTGATCAAAAAATATGTATCACAACATAGTTTGAAAATTTCCTCAACCTAAGTTTCTTGAAATTGGTTGTGGAAAACTCTTTATATAGAGTTCCCATATGTACAAAAACTCTTCAAAAATGGTAATCTTCAGTTAAAAGATCTCGATCCATTTTCATAAATGAAACAATAAAAACCTTCATGTGGAGGTAGAATTAAATTTCATTGATAATATATAGAATATAAACATGGGATGTACAATGTGCAGTTAATAACAAATGAATACATTAGTAAAATATTCCCATAATAATGAATAATTAATTCATTAGAATACTCCTTGATATCTTGACTAAATAAAAATAAACACTTAAAAATTTCAATCAGTTTGAATTTTAATCACTTGAATTAAATATACAACGTGAATATAGAACTATGCATATAATACTTTATCCTTCATTTAAAACTACATAAAATAATTCAAAAACAATTTTCACGGAATCAACATATTTATGAGTAATTATAGAATAACAATCAAAATAATCAATAAAAACATGTAGTGAATGAAAATATAACATAATATAAAAATAGATTATGTTTATTGGATGAATTTATTGTGGAATATAAATCTTACCATATGTCAATTTCTACGGTTTGTCAATCCTTACAGTAGCTTAATCCTTGTGGTAGGCCCTACCTTTCTTCATGTGGTTGATCGAAATTAATGTGTGGTTAATTGGAATGAACATGTGGTTGCTCAGAATAAATGTGTAGTCGATACAAGACATTGAAAAATTTTCAGTCATGGTCAATTGAATGATATATTTGGGTAAAACTCAAATACAGTTGATTCAACACTTAGAAAAAGTTTGATAGTATATATGTGATGGTCACTTGTTTGACACAGTCGATATTCATGGTATCTTTTCTATCACTGTCAATTGAGGATTTACGGTCGATCCATTGTACATGCAGTCATTCCAGTCATGTATTCAATCCAATCCAAAACTTTCCTCACAGTCGCTTGATAAATAAGGTCAATCCAAATACTTAACCAAAATTTTTCAAAAGAGACAAACAGTAAACTAAAATCATATAAGATATATAATAAAACTCATGTTAGAGAGAATAAAGGATTTACCAAAATATGTGAGAAATTATATTTATACAAAAATGTGGTATTATAATTATCAAAATATAAATAAACAAAGTGGTTCAAGGAGACACTTCAACAACTGATATAAGATATCGCAATATCTTAAATAGAAAAAACCATGAGATGTTGCCACGCCATTATTGAAATCTCTATGTCGTAATACGAAATACCATATCATGAAAGGTAGCCATCCACGATGTGGTCTTAATAATTTATATATCCCTCTAATTTGATTCCCCTCATGACAAGACTGAAGATATTTATTTTTTGGCCTTCTATAAGTTTCTCCATGTGTGTTTAGCAGAAAAATACATCATTATGCGACTCATCCTCTACAGCATGGGAACCTTCAAAGGCTGAACTTCATGTGGCATGGTCCTCTATTTCTTAAAATTTCACTAAGGGTATGGCCTTCACGTCTGTAGAGATTACTTTTACACATTAGTATTTGATCCCTCGAGGCAAAGTAAATGACTATTATGTATCTCTATGAGCCGCAATTTTTACTTTTACATTCCAATAAACATATTTCATGTATAATATCCTTTTACATATTCCTCCTAGTAAGGATTTTACTTTCATGTATCTGGGTAAGATGTTAGGTTTTAAACTTATGTATTTATCATACTTGCTAATTTTTTATTGTAGATTCAAGATTACTATTACGTATCATAGAGAGCTTATACTCTAAGATTTTCTAGTTTTTCTTACCAATTATAGAATGTATTTTACATATATATATAAATAAATTTACACATGTTGGGACTTTATCAAATTTCTAATTAAAATTATGCATTTCAAATTAATTTCAAAAACGAATAAAAATGCTTAAAAATAAAAATTCAAGTCATTTTCATTATAAAGTCCAAAATATTCCGAAAACCTAAAAATATGATAATTGACCATAAAATATAAAATATATAGGGATTAAATCATTGAATAAAAAAGTAAAATATATGAAAATTTGTGTTTCATCACTCCAAAACCTAATATAACCGCTATTAAAATAAAAGAAAGGAATATAAAGTTTTAACCTTGAGTTTAATACTATATCAAATCCAAATCAATATTTCACCCATTTTGTGATGTAATAAGTATCTATTTACAAGATCCAAGGACGCTCCCCAAATCCTCCACCATAATATCAAACATATCATTGAAATTTGACTTATAAATTCTTTGTAACATTTTGACTTATCCGTGAATGAATTATTTAACATTTAAATGATTCACATAACTGTTATAAGCTGCTTTAAAGTATCATTAAATAATATTTAACCTATATACAAAAACTTAAAGTGAAATATATAGAATTGTAGTATAAAATACCATATATTTCAATTCATTCTATATATAGTGACACACTCACATCACTAACCACTGCATAGGTATACGAGAATCTTCTCAGATAATAAAAGAGAAACCATGTGGTCAACACCAAGCAGAATCATGTGGCCTAAGGTTGGCACAGAAGGTTCAATATAGATTTTTTATGATTTCTATTATGTTATTATGTGACTAATATAAAATATTTTCTAAAACATTGAAAAATGCAATAAATCCTAATAATTATAATAATTTCATATATCATGTTTTTACCAAAAATTTCATGAAATTTTTTCTTATAAAACTACATGTAATTTTTTTATAATCAATGACACTTTTTAACCATAAAGGTATTCACAAATTATCTTTACTAATTAAAAATATAAAAAATATTATTAAATGCGTATTTTTCAAAATTAATAACAATGGTTTTTAAAAAAAATATAATTTTATTATGTAAGAGAAAGCAAGTACTGATAGAGATTCAGAGTAGAACAAATGAATTTCTATTCAAAACCATAGAGACTATTACAGAATTACAATAGAAGAATAAGAAGAAAATTATGAACAAAAAATAAGACTCCCTTGGGAATCACCACTCCCCCAAGCCTAGGTCATAGCCTCCATTCAGGAAAGCTGGGACTCTAGAAAATATTCATATCACCATGTCCATATCATCCCCCTCTAATTAATTCCCCCAACCTACCACCAACACCCCTGGCCTACTCCCAATATCCCAATAACTTCCTATTGCATATTAAAATACTACCCTTGGTAGTTTATCAACACATCCCATGAATACATCCCCTACCCCACATTCTCATCAAGTACACACATCTGTGTGATCAAAAAATAAACATCATCTTAGAAAGATAACTCCTTTCAAGTCAACCCATACCCAAAAAAATGGTATCATACCAACAAAGCCTCCTCCACTAGAAAACAACTCTAGAAACACTATAAATCTACATCAAAGCATCATTCCCAATCAAGAGGAAGAGCAAGTCTATCAATCCAACAACCTATGAGCTAAAACCACCACTCAACATAGTAAAGACCCAACTAATGAGGCAGAATCAATTCACTCCATAAGATCTCCTAGTTTTACAATTATATCAAAAAAGAACAAACTAAAAACCAAACCTAAGAAAACCAATGACAAAAAACTGTAGAAGAGGAAAAAATATATTATCTTATCTATACATTATTCACTAGCTCATATCTTCCTATAGTGTATAATAGTGTAGGATTGATCACATGTGAGTAAAAAATAAAGTGAGTATTTTAAAAAATATATATATTATTACCTAGTATTCATCTAAAATAAATTCCAAATTAAAATATACAAAAAATCACCACATTATAATAAAATCAATTCAAAAAAGAATCACATTTACAAACACCAAACTAAACACACACACCCCAAGAACCTGAGAAAGAAAACTCTCTTAGGAGCACCCACAACCAAATTCTCAATTACTACTTGAATAATGTACTCTCACAATTCTTTCATAATGTTTATGTATTTTGGTATCACAACCTTGAAAATTACCAAATCATGTGATGAGATATACCCTATTGGATTTTTAGGTTGAACCAGATCAGTTTCCGTTGTTGTTACTTATAGTCTCTACCAAAATGATATAAGAATAAATAATATTGTATACCAAATCAAAATAAAAAAATACTAGACAATCTTCTCTTAGACTAGTGTTTTTAATTAGAAGAACTATAATTTTTTGAGCAAGTTCCTAAGCAGAAAAAATGGTGTCTCAATCTTGAAAAACTTGATATTAAAGTTTTTCAATAATTTACAACTCTCATATTATCTAAGAAAGACTTAACCTTTTATAATTAGTCCTTATTTCACAAATTCAATGCCTATATCCAAATCATAAAAATAAGTATATAATAGTTTTATTAAATAAGCTTCCACTACAAGGGGTCTCAAACTGCCTCACTATTTCCCTAGTGCAATATAATTCTTTATAGATCAATTAAATGTGTTTGTTTTGAAGGTTCATGCTTCTAACTCAATAGGAAAATAATAATAAAAACCAAGGACCTGTTAGGTTTAAATTTCATAATGAAATTGAATTTTAGAAAATATATAAAAAATGACTTTGAAAACATAAGTAAATCATGTAAAATAAAAAACAAAGAAAAAATATATTTTTTGAATCATTTTTAATATATATATATATATATATATATATTCATAAACCAAACAAATGCTAAGATTACATGATACACTAAAAGAAAAATCTATTGTGAAATGAAAAATTATAATTTTGTGAACTTAATGGAAAATATAACTGAGGAGAACACTGGTATAATAAGATCACTACACTAACAAGATGAAATTACATATACATTTTCATTTAAATTTATGATATTCAGTAAATCCTAAAAGAAACTAGCACATCCAGCTATAAAAATGGTCTATTCACCATCACTTTTGATGTCTTAAACATTTAATCCTTTTAAAATTCCATAATCAATCACCCAGGAATTTTCCCTCTTCGAAAATTCTGAAAGATACTTAATCACCTTATATAAATCTCCATAGTTGAATTTTTCCACCAAAGGATTCTAAAAAAATATCATCAAACTATGCATATTGGAAAAATTAAAACACATCTAATTAATTTCAAAAATAAATAATTAACAACTGTAGATAATTTTCATATATTTTTTAAAAAGTATGATCATTTAAATGCATCATTCATCATATTTTTAGTGTGTGCACATAATAGTCCATTTTTTTCTCAGATCAGACAATGAGATCTTCCCTGTTGGATTTTCAAGTTGATCTAGATGAGTTTTTATTGTTATTATTATTTCAGTCTCTACTAAAATGATAGATTTATAACAATCACTTGAAAAAATGCATATACATACATGCACAAAAATAAACAAGAATAATAAAACTCATTTTATTCTTAGATTAATTTCCAAAACCTACCTAGTGATACAATGACAGATGATATCAAAGTTTCAACTACACTTAATTTCATAATTATAATGAGTTTCCAAAAAAACTTATTCCTTTTCATCTAGAATATGTTGAGTATGAATATGGAAGAGATGAATTGAAAGTACGATTTGGGATAAGAATCAGTTGATAGAAAAGTATTCATGTTATAGTTTAAAAATTCAAAATGGTGAACTATATTTTAAATCAAGGTTATAAGACAACATGACTGTTATTATTAAGGAAATGAACACTATAAAAAGGTTGTGTAAAATTATAAAGAGATCAGAGAACATGTTTATTATGAAACATAACAATTTCAGTGGCATGATGTGTCCATTTTTTAATAGTATTAATTAAATAATTTTATTAGTGTACCTTGAAAAAAATAATGAAATAATTTGAAAGCTTATATGAAAAGATAACAGTATGCACAACATTGAATTACCTAACCACTGACACTGCAACAATGAAGTAGCGTGACTGTGAGAGTTTCCATTCTCCCCATAAGATATATAACCATTATCACCATCAGGTTTAGTATATTATATATAGTGAATACACAAAATATTGTTGACAATCACTACACCAATTGATAAGTGGTGACTTTTTTTCTCTATTTTGTAATGGGTTAGAGATTACATACAGATATATTGAAAAATAGATCTTGAATAAATTTAATTATCTTATTTCAATTAGCACCAATTAATTATAATCATTTCAACAATTGATAAGGAATAGAATTTTCAATTTAGTTTTCAATTAGTTGGAGATACACTTGGAATAAATTTATATTCTCTGGATACTAGTCCCTTAAAAATAGATATTAAACAAACATAGATATTCCTAGAAGTAAATTAATATAACTATAATTTAATTATTTTAGAGAGGTTCAGATCAATTATATAAAAAATATTTTGTGTATCACTAAATTGTGCTAGCGCTAACTAAAATATTTTACTTTTCATGGTTGTCTCCAAAATATCATCATCCAATCATGAATCTCATCACCTTGAAATAATAATACAAAAAATCTATATTCAAGTACCCTTTAGTTTTATATGGATGGTCAGATTTATAACATCAATAAATCCTTGATATTCAAACAATAAATCTTTATTCAGGTCTCATAACCATTCACGTGGTTCTCAATAACCACTGAGATAATGAGGTGAAGATAATTCTTTTCATAGAATTTCATACTGCTCAATTTCATGATGATGGTAATATTAAAAGTCTTTCATCTTATCAGGATTAACCAGGTTCATAGACTGATAGTAGTGTATCCATTACCATTAAGAGAACTTTAAAATCCAAAAGTAAAGAAGCTTTAAAATAACTGTTTGTATTATTATTAATTCCAATGGACACACAACTGATGAGATACTAATACATTTACGAGATCTGTTTTCTTTATGACCATGCAAAAATGACCACTCAAAAAACCTTAATCACAAAGCTTAGGTGTCATGAAATTTCCATAAAATCGTCTTACATCACATACAATTAAGAACAAAAGAAAGAATAATTAGGTAATAAATTTGTTCTAGGTAGATAAAAACTGAGTGGTTCTGGTCTTATGAAAAATCAATTGAATGATATAATAATTAATTTGTAAATGTTAATATAAATAGTTAATCCAAAAGTAAGGGGACCATTTTAGTATATCCATTTCAATATTTGACCCCATTCATAATAAATTAAATTATAAATAATTATGTGTGTGTTTTGGGATGAAAAAAAACTCTTGGGTATTAAAAATTGGGATAAGATGATACACTGAGAGTTATGTAAATATAAATGCAACATAAATGAGAGTATAAAAAACTTGAATAAGTGATAGGAAAATACTTAATAAATAATAAATCTAGAAATAATTTTATAGAAAGACTCATCATAAGTGATAAGTGTTATAAAAAAAATTCATTAAGTGTTGTCAAAATAAACATTATAGGAAGTAGTTAATCTTGTTATCCCCACCAACTATGAAACATCTAGGAAGAATTATAAGATTACATCACAAATAACAATCAAATATTTATTATAATTAACAATCCAAATCCAATTTATAGATAATATTTTAATATTGTTTAAATAATTAACTGTGAAAAATATATCTCTAATACCTTTCAAGTTAGAAACTAATAGGACATTGTGTTCGAAGAGAAAAATTGATCAGATCTTTAAGGATTATACTAACCAGATAAAGTAATTTCAGGAAGCTTTTATTCACAAACAATTATAGTATAGAGACTAATTGACATTAATATATGAATTGGTGGTATTCTATTTCTTTTTCATTATAATATGGTATGGGTGTAAGAACTAAAGGAAGACCACTCTTTCTAGCTGGCTACACCTATAGTGATCTAATCATTCCTCTAGAGTAGTCACCATGCATGCACACTCCCCTAGATTCCTTCTTAAAGGAATACAACCAACTTAACCAAGACCATGGCTAGATGTACCCCCCCCCCCTACACTGGTAAGTTTGAATAATAGGATATCGAGACTTGGAAATGGACAGACCATCATAAGGATGACTAACATTTATCCCCTCTTTAATTAGTACCTTGCCCCAAGGTAAAGATCAGGAAACTAGGAAAGGATCTGTGTGGAATCTTCCCATGTAGATTCTTCAGCATGTTTTCCTGTCACTTGATGAGCCAAAGGCCTTGGAAATGTTCTGGCACTTCTTTGATAGTTATAACTTCATTCGGTATAAGCAATGGAGGAACCTCAGTTCCCCGAGAATCTGGAAGGCCGATCTGGATAGAAATAGTTCCAACATCCCATTTCAACTATGAGACATGAAATATGAGATGTATATGTGTAGTTTTAGGAAAATTAAGTCTATAAATAGTATGTACTAGGTGTTTTTATATCAAATAAGGCCTATAATATCATGCAACTAATTTTGGACATAGTTTTTTAAACTTCGATGTTTAGATATTGGGTTGAAGCTTGACGAACACTAAATCACCAACTTGAAGATTCTATTCCTGAATGTGCTACTAGAAAACTGAACCATTATCTACTAAGAATATTAGAGGTTGTGTTGAAGCTAGTCTAGTGCATTTTTCTGGTCCACAAGGACACTAGAAACTATCTCTACCGAAGTATCCCCTTCAAAAAATTGCAATACGGAAAGAGGTTTGTGGCTATATACAACCTAAAAAGGTGTCATCTTGGACAAAGTATGGGAAGCAGTATTATAACAAAATTCTACCCAAGGAATCCATTGATCCTAGTAATGTGTCCACTCTAAGGTGAAACAACACAAGTATGTTCCCAAACACCTATTAATAGCTTTTGTTTTTCCATTTAGTATGGGGATGGTATAATGAGCCCATCTTCAAAGTTGTTCCTTCCATACATAAAATCTATTTACAAAAATTATTGACAAAAATTGGATCTCAATCACTTAGAATAGAATTAGGTATACCATGAAAATTGAAAATTTCTTTGATAAAAAGTTTAGCTGCCCCTTTGGTTGTGCAAGGATTCCGTAGAAACAGAAAATTTGCATATTATGATAGTTGATCAACTAAAAATAATATCACATCATATACAATATATTTAGTCATACTAGTAATAAAATCCATTCAAAATTCATCCCAAATAAGGTCTGACAAGGGCAGTGGTTGTAGTAATCTCACAGGTGACATTGTGAGGTATTTTTGACATTAACAGGTACCACATTCTTTGAAAAACTATAAAATACACTTGGTCATTCCTTTAAAAAACAATCCCACTACCAATATCTTATAATTCTTAAAGAATACAACATTCTCCTCAACAAAAGAGGTTTGATAATAATGTAAGAACTTGGGGGTTAGGATAGACTTCCGAGAAAGCACCATACTCCCATTAAAAAATAGCAGCTTGCCTTTGAAAACATAACATGTCTTGTAATCAGGTTGTTGTATAAGTTCTACAATTATTCTAGTAAGCTCTAAATATTTTTATAGTTCACCCCACACAATATCTATATCTAACTAAAATGGTTTGGAAATAGTGGAACCTAAATGATTTTCTTCTGTTTACTCCTCTTTATTTTCCTCAACCTATTATGATAAGGAATCAGCCACCAATTTTTTTCTCAGGATTTTAAACCACTTAAAAGTTCAAACCAAGCAATTTTGCTTTCCAGAATTATTGGTCATCTGTGTGATAACACTAACTGAGTAGGATTTTAAGTGCCTTATGGTCTGTATAAATTGTAAAATGCTTTCCAATTAAATACTATCTCGAGTGACTTGTAGCCCAAATGAGTGACATCACCACATTTTCATAAATGGACTTGGAGATGTGGGTTGTTGTTATCACCTTAATATAGTAGACTATTGGGCAACCAGCCTGCATCACAACAACCCTAATTCCCCTTCCAGATGAATCACACTCCATAATAAAAGTTTTCTAAAAATCTATAAAATCCAATCTTGGTACTGAAACCAAACAGTGTTTAAGTGATTCAGAGTCTCATTCAGCCTCTAAATTCCATAAGAAACCATCCTTCTTGGTTAGTTCAATAAGTGGTTTTTTAATTTTTTCCATTTCTAATAATAAACTTCCTTTGGTACCCGATGAGACCCAAAAATCCCCACACTCCCTTGACATTTTTTGGTCTCAGAAAACTCAAAACACGTTAAATTTTTTTAGTATCCATTTTCACCCCATCCCAAGTAATTATATTCTCTAAATATTCTACTTTTTATTGGGAAAAATAATACTTTTTCTTGTTAGTATGCAGTCAGTTTTCCAGCAGCAAGCAGAACACCGTCTCAAGGTGTTTCAAATGCTTTGTTGAGGTTCTACTATAAACTAGTATATCATCAAAGAAAACCAACACAAAAATCCACAATAATTCCTTAATCACTTGGTTCATAGTATATTTGAAGGTTTTTGGGGCATTCATGAATCTTAATGGCATTAAAAGATATTCACAATTCCCCTCATGAGTTCTAAATACGGTCCTACTCACATCTCCTACCCTTACCAGAATCTAGTGGAACCTTGATTTTAAATTAATATTTGTAAAATATCAATCTCCACACAACTCATCCAAAAATTCCTATATAACCATAATTGGGAACCTATCATGTATTGTCAACTTGCTTAGTGCTCGGTAGTCCACACACATGTGCTAACCTTCATCCTTCTTTTTTACTAGAATAATTGGTCTTGTGTATTGACTGTTACTATTTCATATTAGTCCACTAGACAATAGCTCTACCACTAGTTTATTCACTTTATCATTTTTGTAGTGGGCTATTTTATAAGGTTGAATGTTCATCGGCTTCACCCCCTCTTCCAATGTTATAGCATGATATGACATCCTCCTTGGTGGTAATCCCTACAGCTCTTCAAAACTTGTCTAAAACTTCTACTTTACCCACTCTATCTTATATTATATATCTTTCTATTTCTACATAGTAACTATTTTTGGAAAATATAGTTGATCCATCAATTCCCAACCTTCCAAAACCAGCTCTCTCTTCTGGGAATTATGTCACAAGTCCACAATAGCTCCTGGGTTTTCTAGTACCCCCTGCAACTTAATCTTTATTTCGTCCCAAAATAATTCCATGGTATTGTCACACTAATTAGTTAAAACATTTCCCAAACTCATTAACCATTGAATGTGAAGTACCATTTCTTACCCCCTGTATCAAAAACAAATTCCTCAATAGAAAAAACAAAATTATTCAAGAAGACTGTTACCTCCTTGCAGACACCCTGTGATAAGACTTGGTATCCATCATCAAGCCTTATTCTAAAGGGCCTGGTTGGTACTACCTCTAGTGATTCCATCTTAATGAAAGTATTATAAATAAAGTTATGAATCATCCCACTATCAATGAGGACCAAAATGGGAACTTCTGAAATACTTCTAGAAAAAAACAATGACTCCATCTTCACTACACCCATGCTACAAAATTCAACTTTTTCTCCAAGTTGATCTTCCTGCCTACCTTTGTTTTTTTGTTTCTATTTTCCTCCTTGATCTAAAACCAAAAAAGTGTCACATTCCACTATCAAAACCTCTTTTGTTTCTTCATATTTCCACACAATAATCCACAAATTCTTTTTAGGAAATCGATGTATTAGTCTAAAGGTCTTGCCTCAATGAAAACATAGACTCGTATGCCTTCTTTCTTCATGCTCTTTTCAACTAATTTCCCTTACTCCAGAGAACTAATCATCACCTACCACCCTTTGAAGTTCCTCTTACCTCTTATTTTGGTCAATCATCGGCCTGTTAATCAGGTAATTCACTATTCCAACATTTAAGCTTTGAGTGACTGGTGGTATTAACTGTCACCCGCATACGTTCCACAATACCCCTTCTCCCACCAGTTATCACTCTATTTTCCCAGACAAGGTGTGTAGCCTGGTTTTATTAATTGGTTCATCAGTTGATATGCGATTCTTGATCTCATTCTGTAATCTACCCATAAACAAACTCATATACCATGGTTTGGGAAAATTAGTATTCTCAAAGCTACCTACTCGAACTCCTCAATATACTCATCCACCATTCCAAACTATCACAAAGTCTTCAAAAATATTATAAGATCTCCCTCAATAATATTTCCATACCTATCCAATAAGGTCGATTTCAATTTCTCCCAAGTTTCTTCAGGAGTCAACCCATTCCAAGACAAAACCAATATAATTATGTGTTCTCCATGAAAAGTTACACTAGATGTAGTTTCATTTCCTTTGGATTCGGTTTATCAAGAAATACATGTCCACCTTTGATATCCATATAAATGGATATTTTCCCATAAAGGATAGTAGTTACACCCTTATTTATAAATTTCATAGGTCATCCATAAGAAATTCATCCTCAAGAATCAAATTACTCCTCATACCTTTTCTGAACTCATTCCCAAAAAGGCCTTCTTCTCACAGTTTCACCAAATCATCCTTCTTTATTTTTCCATTTTCAGTTCCAAGTCTTGAATATAGATCAATCGCCTTCATCCACTCCATTTTCTACTCTTCCATATCCTGCATACATTGAATAAGTCATTCCTTGGACTATTGCTTCATTCACTTCCACGAGTCAACCTATCTAAGCTTTCTTATATTTCCTTCAGTGTTCGTTGAAACATTTTCACCACTGTCTCAATAGTTACTAGGTGATTTTCTATTCTTGTTTACATCCATATTTTGATTCAATTTGGCTAAATGATTATAATTTTAACTCTTATATCTTGTGTTATCCATCCTAACTGATCATCCAAATTTCCTCTCTCCATTCCCCAACGGAGTCACCAAATTTGTTAAGACATTGTGCTTGAAGAGAACATTTGATAAGATCTGTAAGGATTAGACTAACCAGATAAAGGAATTCCGAGAATATTTTTTTCACAAAGAATTATAGTATAGAGAAGAATTAACATTGCCTTATGAATTAGTGGTATTCTAATTCTTTTTCTATGCACTATGGTATGGGTGTAAGAATTGAAGGAACCCCTCTCCTTTTACCCAGTTTTACCTACATTGATCTGATCGTTCCTTCAGAGTAGTCATGATGCCTTGTGCACTCCCCTAGTTTCCTTCTTAAAGAAAGAAAACCAACTTAACCAAGCGCATTTCCAAAAATACCCCTCATGGACCAGTAAGTTTGAATAATAGGAGGGTGGGACTTGGAAATAGACAGACCATCAGAAGGATGACTAACATAAACAAACCTCTTTCAATTGCTTTGAAATGTCATCAAGAAAAATCTTTTTAGTATGAAACAAAATCGTCACCCTGCTACTCATAGGAAAATTGGTAAGCTAAAATAAGAAAAAAATGAGAGTATAGAACAATGGAATATATCAATAAATAGGAAATCTTAGTGGTGTTTTTCATAGACAGTTGTGTCACTCTTGAATATTGTGACCAAGATCAATAATTTTCATCATCATTGAAAAAATTTGTTCAATTTTATCCCCTATCTAATATAAAATAATTATAAATGTATTTGAAACAAGTATAATGATTGATAGGAATATATTCCACAAACTTAAATAAGATTCAAAAAAAAATATCTGCATCACTTTTCCTACCTCTTTAGAGAAACTGCAATCGTGAATACTTTCTTATCCATAATGGAACACATTTTCCATATTTTGGTAAAGAGATTTAGTAAAAAAATTAGTGAATGGTGCATGGCCTTACATTATTTTAGAAGAGTAGATTTATGAACTTTTCCATGGGTCATTCCAACTCGACATGGGTCCATTCCACTCTATAAAATTTTCCATAGAGTTTGTGATAGTGTAGGATGAAGTGGAAGGGAGTTACACAGTGGTCATTCCCCATAGGCATTGGTCCATGCTATATTTTGGAGTAAATGTAATTTTTCCAATGTGTTACACATGGTCATACTAACTTATTATAGGTCATTATGAATCCTGCATGGGGGTTATGCTACTTACTATTATTCCTATAGCTTTCCCTTAGATTCAATGTGTTTATCTTAGAAGATTTGAAGAAGAGGTCATGAATGGATTGAAAAACTTAAATCCTAGGTAATTATTTGGTGGTAGTTATCAATGATGCTAGTGAAATTTTGGTATATATAAGGGGGTTATATTTTCCAACATTATTCTGATTCTATTTAATTCCCTTGGAGAGTTAACAGCAATGCTTATGGAAATGGATGGGATGGATATGGATATAGTAATAAATATGGACATGGATGCAGATATAGATATAGTTCTAGATACGGTTATGGCTATGAGTAAGGTTGTGGTCATGGATATAGATGTGAATATATGATGGGGTATTTATATGTATAGTATGATTGTTCTAATAATAGTTAATTATCGATGGTGCTTTTAGTTAATTATCAATGAAGTACCTACAAAATTATTGATGTCAAGATGAATTACCAATAGTGTTTCTTGGTAAATAATAATGATGCTTACTGGGTAATTTATAATGATTCTTATTAGGTAATTAATGATGGTGCTTCTAGGTAATTATCAATGGTGCTATGTGGTTAATTTTGGGAAATCATCAATGGTGCTCTAGGTGATTATCTATGGTTCTTGATGGTGAAATTTTGTGTACTTACCAATGGTTCCAATGAGTAATTACCAAGGGAACTTGGAGGTAAAATTTTAGGTAATTTCCAATGGTTCTTCTTGGTAATTATCAACAATGCCAATTCCAAGTAGTTAAGACTAACAACAGTTCTTGATGATGGGGAGTAAAGACTTACAACTAGTGAAGATTATTGGGATGGGAAATTGTATGTAAAGTTGTACGTTTATGTTATTTTTTAAGTGGTAATGCACACTCATCTTCCACTACACAACCACTACTTAAGAATCAAGGTCAGGTATGACCAACATCCAATAGGAGATGAGGATTACTAGAAGACCAACTGGTCTATTTTTTTCTTCCCCTCACCTATGTTTGGATTCGATCTAATGGAGATATGCCATTTGAAATTGGGAGCTACACTGAGATAGTTGGCGGCAGTTGATATGTGGGGAGGGGGGATTCTTTATTTTATGTATTCCCATGCTATGATTTATATATATATATATTCACTTTTGTTGTGAGGGTGGTTATGGTGAGATACGGGTAAACATTGGGAACCTTATTGATGGTTATTTTGCTTATACTATCACCCCGTAGATGCATTAGTATGCTCTATACACATTGACATATGTTGGTTCAAGGGAGGAACCTGGTGATTATTTTCTACTCACCCCTATTATATTTATATTGTTTTTCAAATCACCAAGAGAATGTTGGTAGTAGTGTTCATGGTTTTTATCTTGGGAACTTAGAGTTAGCAATGAGAAACTGGCAGGTCGGGGCGGGGTGGGCCAAGCCCACGTAGACTTGGGCCCACGCTATCTAGAACTCAAAGAAGCCCAAATGTAAAATGGTTGGATTTATCCAGATCTCCCTACCTCACAATGGATGCGGGAAAGCCCACAGGAAACCCACATTCTTCATTTTTTTTATAATTTTAAAAAAATTAATAGGATCACAAAAGCCTACATGTAAAACATATGGATTTTTCTTGGATGACCTGTAATGTATGCATGAATGTATTTGGGAAACCTATATTACATATTATTTTTATATTTTTAAAAAAAATTAATAGGCCTCAGTGATGTAAAACAGGGCCCACATAGCGAGTTGGGCTCAACTCGCGTGGGGTTTGTTTGCAAAATCCCACATGTAATGAAAAACAAAAAAACGTCAAGCTCGCCCCACCCCACACAATTTTAAAGGTGTCCTGCTGGATTACTTGAATTTTTTTTAAAAAAATTATAAGTTATTAAAAATTGATTTTTATAATATATAAAAATTTAGTAACAAATTTTACAATTTTAAAACATAACCACCATAATAATATTTTGGTCATGACAAATGAATTATCTTGATATATAGAAAGAAAATATTTCATATACAAAAAAATAAAAAAATATTATTACATTAAACATTTTTATTGTTCCAGACCAAAAAAATGTGGTTTTCATTTGTTGGATAGAGGGTTGGGACTGTACATGCAGCACAAGATGGTGAATAGGTAGCTCGAGGGTGGGATTCATACGGTACACATATCTCTAAGCTTATGGATCATGAGAGAATGTTATGCACAAGTTGCAAACATGTGGAGATCGACAGATGTTCACTCACCTAAGAGATCAATAAATGGTCTCTCTCCTAGGGAATATCAATGGATGCATGTATGCACTACAACTCACTCACTTTCCTAGGGAATGTCATTGAATGCCTCATATGTGTGAATCCATCATCAGGGGAGGGAAAGTCTACCTTGCTTGCCTCACCTAGGGAAAGATATCAAGAAGGATACTTGTGGGTGAATTGTCTAGATTGGAAATCACACACTCCTGCCTAGGGAAACACTTTACATGCATGAGAAAATCAAAAAATTAATAAAGTGGTGAAAGGCCAGTCTTAACTGATATCTTAAAATATATATTTAATTTTTTTAATATTTGAGCCCGTGGGAAAATTCATACCCATGTGGGATTCCCTACTTCGAGCCACATCCACACAAGTCCAATTTACATGTGTCTGCACTCTAAACAATCACAATTTTTAAGCTCACCCTACCCTATATCAATCCTATATTTTCCAAACCCATAGGTTTTTAGCCTTCTTTACATTACTACTTAGAGCTTGAAGTTTAGTGTTAGTGTTGAATTTATTTGTTGAGGTATGACTTTGAGATTTTATGTGGTTCCTCACCAATGTTCCTTTTTCAGGTTGTTCTATTATATGAAAATATAATGAATTTTATTATATACATTTCATTTTTGAATTATATTTATTTAGAGGTTGGGGTTTTAAATTTTATTATTTTATAAAAATATTTGAGCCTGCGGAAAAATATGCACCCATGTGGGATTCCCAGATTTGGCCAACATCTACACAGGTCCAACCCACATGTGTCTGCACACTAAACAGTCACAATTTTTAGGCCCTCCCTACCTTGTATCTGCCAAACCTATAGGCTGCAAGCCTTCTTTACATTACTACTTGGATCTTGGAGTTTGGTGGTGGTGTTGAATTTATCTACTGAGTTATGACTTTGAGATTTTATGTGGTTGCCTCACTAGTTTTCCTTTGTTAGATTATTCTTTTGTATGAAAATATCATGAATTTTATTATATAAACTTCCTTTTGGGAGTATATTTATCTTGAGGTTGGGGTTTTCATTTATAGAGGGTAACATATCTCATATTGTGAGTAATTAATATTATTAGTTCTAGTAACCGACCTCTTTCCTATTGAAGGAGGGAATGGAGCTCATACTCAGTATCATTGTCAACAATTGGGGTGTACTAATAGGGTTGGGATGTAATAAAATGGTATTAGAGATAGGTTTATATGATATATTTTGGAGTAGGAACTAATGAGGATTTTCATTATGTTGGCAAGGCAATGGCGCATCTGAACTTATGATAGGTTTTAAGTTAGGGGAATCAACAAAGGTTGTGGGTAGCCAACATAATCCTTCACAAGTTCCTTTATTATCTATTAAATATGTATAAGGTATGGTTTACTATCTATGGTGTGCTATGATAGGTTTGGAAACGCATCATGTAGTTTCAGTTCATGGTGATTATTTGTCTTGTGGATGGGATAATGGTACTCATGGGACAGATCATGCGAAAATTTATTTTCTTATTCATCCATATCCATGAGATAATGTTGTCAGACTTATATTTATTTGGAAATATGCTTAGAGGATGAGGATGAGGCCATTATTTTCATTATGGGATTAAAGAGGTGTAATAGGCACTAGCTATAAGATAAAGGGTTTGATGAGTCCTATGATTTAGCATTACAACATTTTCATAAAGGTTATAAAATTTTGGGGTTGATTCTTCTGATTTAGTGACCAAATGTTGGGTCTATGAGGTGGTTATAACCATTTATCTCATACATTCTCTGGATGAGTACTGTATTTCTTTAGTAGTGAGCTTTCTTTGAGTTATTGTCATGCAATGGTGGAAGATTTACACTAGAGAAAGTGATGACCATTCAATATCATGGGATAACTTTAAAAGCTGTTTATAGAAAGAGTTTTTATATACCACTCGTAGGGTTAATCGATAGTAAGAGTTACTGACCATTCATTAGGGGAGTTCATCTATGTGGGATTTGGTCCCATGGTTCATAAATCTTATATGTTATTCTCCTAACATGATTTCGAATGATGAGTTGAGTTCTTGAAATTTTGAAGCACCTTTGTGACCACAGATCCAATAATAGGTGACATCTCATAGATTGAAAATGTAATCAAAGTTAGTAGAGATAATAGAGGTGGTGGAGTGGGTGCTTTTATCTTAGGTTATGATTAGGGTAGATAGCATACATTTTAGTATCATATCTAGAGATAGGATGGTTTTCCCTCCTAGTTCATCTAAATATCTATAAATTATGGATCGAATACCGAAGCGATCTCAAATATTTAGTACGAGTAGTTATTTTTCGTATGGGATTCTCCAATTTCTAGTCAGTTATCTTTGTGGTGGTAAGAGTCATATCCATATTGTATGTACATATACTTAGAGTCCTATGATTAGTATGATTGTGGAGGTACAATCTTCTAGTTAGAGATAAGCTGGTAGTAGGTATTAGGGTTTCCAAGGTAAGGTAACTGGGTAGGATAGATTCATTCGATGGAGGTGAAAGATATGGAGGGAACGGGTAGTCAAAGATACAGTTTTAAAATTTTCTACCCTCATATATATTTTTTTTGAAACTGGAGTTTTTCATCCATTTATTGCCCCTATCCCTGTTCAAGGGTTACAGATCCCAGGAGAATGTCTTCATAGGTCACTAGAATTGACAACACCAGTCGAGTATCGATCAAAGGTTTTTTTAGGTATATCGTCAGTGTGAGATGGTTTTGTAGAGTGATAAGTTCTCTTGGGATCTAGTTGTTCCATGAATGTGACCATGTGATGTCATTCTAAAAATAGATTGGTTGTGTGATATGTAAGCTATCTATCATAGATTTCAATTAGGGAAATGTTGTTTTATCCAACCTTAGAGGGGGGTCATATAGAATTTATTGTACAGAGGAGTAATCATATGGGGAATCAATGTATTAAGTCGTAGGATATTACCTCTCAATTGGAAAGCATGATTCTTTGTGCATCTAAGGTGAACGAGAAAGATATTCCCATAGTTGTATATGAATTTTTTGATATTATTCATGGTGGTGGATTATCGAATGGTATCAGTGAAGTTTTGGGATATGAGAATTGATATTGATGATTTGTAGTAGAATGTATTTTTACATCCTAGTATATCTTTATAGGGGAAATCCAATATTGTTTTCCAATAAGGTTGATGGTAGATTGAGGCTATATATATATATTACAGACGTCTGGACCAGGTAACAGTAAAGAACCAATATCTATTACCTTGAATTAATTATATCTTTAATTAGTTGAAGGTTTTAGATTGATTTTCAAAGATTGATTTATGATCTATCCATCTATACATGCATAATTCCCCTGCCCAGGCCCACCCAAACTGAGGCTGAGTCAGGGGTGGTATGTGACCTCGGGCATGACTCCCCATACATATGAGTCTACCTACTAGCAGCAAGAGTCTGATAGCAACATGGGGATACTATAATCTCAGTATCACAATATATAATAACTAAATAAATAGCATCACATTTCATTAGAGTAAGAGAAAATAATTATTGCTAAGAGATTACCATCAAAATGGTGCATATCATTAGTATGTTATAACAAAATAGACCCATGTTAAATATATATACATACATCAAAAGTATGATCCACTGGGTTGATCAAGTATAAATTAAACAAAATAAAAAATACAGGTGGAGACATAACTATAAAAATGTAAATCCATCCTCACTCTTATCTTTCAACCTCTATCCAATTACTCTATCCATATCCCATATACAACATGATACCTAAAAGTTAGACATAAGGGTTTGTGTATGAAATAGAGTGCATTTGTAAGGTTTGAGCATAAAACCCAATAGGGAACCACTAATAGTGTTCCTCATATATGCCATAATATACACTATATGTATGTATAGAAAATACATAAAGTAGAAATGGACATTAAGAAGTAATCACATCAAGTTATTATATGATAACCAAGAGACCACGACACCTGACCCCATCTACTCTGGTCAATGTTGGTAATGGATTTACCATCGCACTATAGAAGTACCACATGTTATCAAGGTGTCTCAATGATGATTGATTTATCTAGGTCCTCATCATATAGAAAACAAATCTGGGAAGGGAATAAAACTTAGCCCAACCCATGTAACCGAGTGACTATGAGTCATTTCAGTAATCCTCTTAGCACTTAGGATGACCATTACCTATGCAGTGTATCTCCACACCCCGATCCCTGGTGCCCCATGCCACCCCCAAATCAAAGTACATCATCATAGCCAGAGTAACATATAAGAAACACATCTGAGTAAGGTGTAACACTTATCCAGACTCACGTAGTAGATAAACTGGGGATCATCTCACTCACTGATGATCTTCCTAGAACTCAATAAGAATAAGCACCTCAACAATGTAATAAAACACCCGGATCCCTAGATCTCCGTATTGTGGCCTCATCATCAACTGTGTGAATATAATAAAGATGAATAAAACAATACATGGCATACATTTCCCATATCCAAGCTCTCAACTAGCTACAAATCCATACCTAGAACTCCTCTTGAGGATAACACATAAACAAATAAACATAACCTTCCCTCACTAATCTTACTATACTATGTCATCTCAAACAAACCTGAATCTAGTACAATAACCCACAATGATCCTGAATCCCTTAGGCCATAATTAATCTATAAATCCCAACCTAGTGGTTCTATCAAGGAGATCAATCCTTATCCCAAAATTTGTTGCATTGCCATCATTCATCTCTCGTTGGAGGATATGTTGGATTCCTCAAAACATACAAAAGGATGGAAGGAGGGTTGTTTTGGAAAGGAATGAGAGTGTTTTGAAGTTTTTAGGGAATGTGATATTCTCCGGTGGCAAAAGTACCTAGGTCCCCATGCAACACCCATCTCAAACTACATCATCATAGCCAGAGTAACATATAAGAAACACATCTGAGTAAGGTGTAACACTTATCATGACTTACGTAGTGGAGTGATTGGGGATCATATCACTCACTGATGATCTTCCCACAACTCAGGGAGAATGAACACCTCGATGGTGTAATAAAACTTCTTGATCCCCAGGTTTTCATATTGTCACCTCATCATCATCTGCATGAATATGGTCAGGATAAATAAAACAATACATGGAAAATATTTCCTAAATCCTAACTCTTAACTAGCTATAAATCCATACTTAGTGGCCCTCTGTAGGATAACACATAAACAACTCAAACATAACTTTCCCTTACTAATCTCACTATACTACATCATCTCAAACAAACTTGAAGTTATAACAATAACCCATGATGATCCCAAATCCCTTAGGCCATAATCAATCTACAAATCCCAATCCACTGGTTTTGTTAAGTCGATCAATCCTTATCCCAAAAAATTTTCATTACTACCATTCGTTTTCCATTAGAGGATATGTTGGATACCTTGAAACTTACAAAAGGATAGCAGGAGAGTTGTTTTAGAAGGTAATGACCCAAAGTGTTTTGAAGTTTTTTGGGTAATGTGATATTTTCTAGTGGAATAGGTACCAATCCATGTTACGATTAGGGTTACTCCAGTATTTTCCCATACCAAATTTGATTTGGGAAGAAATTTCCATGGATTTTATTTATGGTTTACCTAAGTCATAAGGGTATAACGTGATATTGGTGGTTGTAAACAAACTATCTAAGTATGCCCATTTTATGTTACTCTGACATCCTTACATAGTAAAGGTAGTGGCTGGCAATTTTTTCAAAGAAGTGGAATGGTTACATGGAATTCCCAAATCAATTCTCATTAATAGAGATCACTTATTTGTTAGAAAATTTTGGAAGGATCTCTTTTGGGTGGAAGGCACAATTTTGAAGATTAGTTCATATTACCATCCACAAATGGATGGCCAAACATAAATTATTAACAAGTGTGTGGAGACCTATCTGTGGTGCTTTGCTTTTGAGCAGCCTCTTACATGGGTTTGTTAGTTACCATGGGATGAGTATTGTTACAATACTGCTTCACATGCCTCAACTAAGTTGACACATTTTTAAATTGTCTACAGTAAGAATCAACCTACAATTATACACTATGTTAAAGTGGAAACTTGTGTTGAGTCTGTTGTTAATGTGTTGGTAAATTGGGATGCAGTGTTGGTCCAGCTCTGAAAGAATTTACTCCATGCTCAGTAATTGATGAAAAAAATTCCAACAAGCATAGGATGGATGTGAATTTTAAATTTGTAGAAAAAGTGTATGTCAAGTTGAGACCCAATGTTTAGACTTCAACATCTAATAAGTTATGTCATAAGTTTTCTACTTGGTATTACAGACCGATTGGAAGCTACAACTTACAAACTTGTCCTTCAGGAAACCTCCTGCAAACATCTTGTTTTCCATGTTTCCTAGCTTAAACATATTATTGGGAACCATCCTGTGTAGATGGAATTACTTGAAGAGTTTGATAAGGGGCTATTAAGTGAGTTCCACCTATTGAGGTTTTGGCTACTAAGTTACAACTAGGGTGGCCCCATAACCTTTGGCTGGTCAAGTGGCTGGGGTTGGTTGTATAATAATCTACTTGGGAGGATGCAGAAGACATTCTGGAATAGTTTTCGAATATCCTCATCGGGGAAAAGTTATTTGTTGAGGGGAAAATTGTTAGTGGTGGTGTGGTTGCTCTAGTCAGGCTACCTATCTTGCATACTTATCATGTAACGACCCAAAGTTTCATTAATGGAAAATCCCTCTTGATCCAGTTAAATGTTTCTTTATGAAAAATGTTTTTATAAGATGTAAACTTCTTTAAGTTTTACGTTAAGATTTGTGACCATTACTTTTATAGCCGTTGAACAGTGATCATCTGGGTAGTTTAAATATAAGGCTTTAACGAACCAATTTTCTACTCAGACAAAGGAAGCGATGGCCTCATCCAGTAGAATTGCCCCTTATGAAGCCCATTTGTCGGAGCTCGGAAAGGAGGTGGCGTCTTTGGGCTTTGCCCTTGACCAAGCCCAAGCTGAGCTTCATCAAGTCAAGCTCGAACGTGATCGTTTACGGGAAAAATGGAAGTTGATAGAGATCACCACTCGAGCAATGTTATCCGAGCAACCCCAAGAGTCTGTCACCATCGCACACCTTACCCTTAGGTCTTATGCGGCTATTTTAAGGGGTTATGTAACAAATAAGTAGCACCATGTTCATGTACATTATTTTTTTATATAATAATGAATATAATTTCTAGTCATTTTTGATACATTGTAATTAGTTTTTAAAAGTACAAATGGTGTTTTTAGTTATTATTTAATTAAGAATTATATTTTATTAAATTAAAGGATTTTTGAATTAAATAATATTTTAATATTATTATTAATATTAAATTAATTTTTATTAAATATAAATGATCTTATAATTTTATGAATGCAATTAAAATTTTTATTAAGGTTTGAAAGCCATTTCTCTCAAAACCCGTGAATTTTTTATAAATGTCGGTTTTTATTTTAAAAGTGAAAATTCACATATTTAGAAATTTATTCAGTTAAAATAAATATTATTTTTGGAATCAGGACGTCGAAATTATCCAACGGTGAATTTTTCATAATTTTCCGAGACAGTCAAATTTTTGGGTAAAAATTAAATACCATTTATATATATAATGTGTTTTATGACATCATAATGACCCAATGGTGATGTAATAAAATACCATAATCCATATGTTCGGCCAATATATGTTTTATCATTAAAATAATGAGGTTTTGGGTTTGTTTAACTCACTTTTCAAAGCATTAATGGAGCCCTCAAGACTTATTCAACACTTTGCCTTTTTAAATTAATTTCCATGGGAGTGTGACTCACCTCCACATAAGCAACCCTAATTTTTTAATAATTTCGGACCTTGGACTTGTAAAATATTGTTTTCCTCTTTCCTTTTCCAGAAACCATGGGCAAATACCATGGGATGGTTTTTGGTTTGGATTATTTTAATATAAGGGGTCCCAAACCTAAATAATAAAGAATTCTCTCACCTTTCCTATATAAACCCACCCAAGCTCCCACTTCCTCCTCACTCAAAGCCCTTGAAGTTCGTCCAACCTCTGCCCTACTCTCTCTAGAATCCTCTCAAGGTGCCCCAAGCTCCCAAGAAGCCTCTCACAAGTCTCTCTCTAGCCTTTGGAAGCACACTTCCAAGTAAGGGTTTTTCTTCCTTTCTCATTTTTGTCAATTTTCTTTAAGTTGTATTGCCCTTTTAATTTCATTTATGAATGTTGGGGTATGGTTTCGCACCTCCCCCATACTGCCCTCTTATTGTTTGAATGATGGTAGAACCCTTTCTCTCTCATTAAATGTCTCCCATGTACACCCGTTACTATGCCGAAATTCCGAAAGGAACTTCTCTCTCTTCTTTTATATTCAAGCAATACTTTTGTATCATGAATCTAAATTCCATTTCTATTGTTGGGACATGTATATATATGATCTCCTTACTGTCCATTACATGTAAATATGATGAGGAACCCCTTTCTCTCTCATCAACCTTTTTTATGAATTCTTATGTCACGCCGTTACGCTGCCGAAATCACACCGATTTTCTAAGCCAATATCATTGTGTAGTGAATACCATGCCCATTTATCCATCAAGGGTATTCACCTTTATGCACATTTACTTATTGATTATAAAGTTTCATGTATGAATTCCACATTCCTTTATCGTGGAATAAATGATTATGTTTTATGAATCCATGTTTTATGATCCATGTGGCACACTTATGCATGAAAAGAAATGTTTAAGAAGGGTGCGCCCTTTATAGCGCTCCAATGCATTGGGTAAAGTATAGTATCATGATACGTCATGTGCAATGAGTGTTGACTCATGCTAATTCAAGTGCAACGAGGGTTTACTCGTGCTTCAAGTGCAATGAGGGTTTACTCATGCTCCATGTGCAATGAGCCTTGGCTCATGCTAATTCAATGTTAAGTGTTGTTGCCACATTTCCATGCTATGATTATCATGCTTTATCATGCCTTTATGTTCATGTTTCTCTTATGCTCTATTGATATTCCTATTGCCTAACATGTATTATACTCCTCATGTTATTCATTGTGTACTCCCTTACTGGGCTTTATAGCTCACCCTTTTCTTATGCATGTCCTCAGGTTATCCCATGCAATGCTAAGTACGAAGGAATGTAGTGGTCATGTAAAGGAAGTTTTCAATAAAGATGTTGTATTTCAAGTTTAAAGTTTTTATGTAATGATCCTAAGCCCCAAAGACACTAAACCTCTCGATCTTCTTTGTTAGATCAAGTGAAGTTTTATGTAATGAAGCATGTTTAAGTTGTAATAAAAACCAGGGTTGTCATATATCATAGGAGAGGTCTTGTGGTTAATATGTGAGAAGTCCCCTGCTTTGGGTTTTGGGATAGGGTGGTTGTATAGTGCTGATGTGGCAAGGCAGATGGTCATTGGGAAGGTAAGTTAGGGGAAACCTCCAATTATTTAGTCAACTAGTTTGGTTGGGGGAAAGAACATTGGGTAATTTCTAGAAAACATAGCCCTACCGAAAGCAGCATTGGAGAGAGGAGCACACTTAGAAATCTTCTATTTTAGTCTGGCACTTAATGTAAATTTGAGATCTTCTCCTATATTGTACGTTGGAAAGTCAAAAATACAAGTCATCTCTTCCATCTAGTTTCTTCTAGCTAACATATTACAGTGAGGTGCCTAATAGGGTGGGTAGGGGAAGCGGAAGTGTGACACCATGATGAAACCACAGAAGGTTAGGGTAGAGAACAACATGGAGTAGATTAAAGTGGGGATTGATTCATACGCTAAAAAAAAGTGTAAATCCTGGGTGGTCACATAAGCCAAAACATAACAATAACTTGATCAAGTATTTTAACATTCAGTTGAACCCAAAAGGAATAAGAACAAGATATATTATATCATATAATATTTTGCAGTAAACAGATAACTTGGTTGTATAAATTCTTGTAAGATATTACACCCCCTATATTTCTTAAATTCCATATGGTTTCATTAAATCATTAATAAGAGATAAAATAAAAAATACAATGTATGACAATAACCCTCTGAACACGAGTTGCAATTTAGGCATGTAATAATATAACGCCTCAAGCCCGCTCTTCCGGACTCTGTGCTTAAAAATGCTATGTAATTTTTTTTACAAGGTAAAATAACAATTACGCAACACTAAAAACAAACGAGGACCTTTTACCGGTATAGGCTTTGAAGGATTAGACAACACCTTACATTTATTAGAATTGAACAAAAATAAAATAGACGTTTACTATGCTTTTGCGTGCGCTAACTCCAAAAGCGATGACATCTGATTTGAACTTTTAAGATACCTGTGAAAAACATTTAAAAACAGAGGGTGATCATTCAATTGCCCAGTAAGAGGTTTTGAAATCATTTAAATTCTTTTTAGAAAATATTTCTTTAAAAATAACTTTGAGAAATGATTTTGAAAATTCTTTAGATAATAACATAAAAATACTTTTCGAAATACCTTTTGAAAACATAATTGAAATCCTTTACGCTTTAAAATACTATATCACTTTAGAAATTAATTACATTCAAAAATAATTTAAATATAATCTAGTGATTTTTAGAAAACATTATGAAAGCTTTTGAAAACAAAAACATTGTGACAACTTGAAACATTGAAAGTTATCTTGGGTCTACCCACTTGTTGATAAATGGGTTCACTCTCCAATTCCTTACCATATTTACAATGTTCCAGTGCCGGGATTTATAAAAACATTTTAAGATTGCTTTATATACATACATACATTTCCATTGGAGTTTCTACTTTAAAAACTTGAAAACATTTTTTTAGTACATTTATATGTGTGTGTGAGTGTGTGTATAATCATGGAATAAATATGATCACTTTTAATTATATATATAAATATATAAATACTGATCTTCATTGGAAATTATATGTTTGACTTAATATATCCAAATCTCATGATACATAGTCTTTGCATGGAATCATCCATGAACTTAAACTTTTATTCCTAATCCCATAAAATCCGTTTTTTTAGTTTACCCATTGCCTGCGCGTATGTGTATATACATATATATATATACACGTATGCATAAGATAACATTTACGTGTCATGAAAACAAAATCGTTGATTTATGGCCAGAATCATAATTTGTATAGGACATGTATATGATAAAATTATGATATTCTTAATTTTATAAATTCATACTTCAACTAATATTTGGTTAAATCGTAATTTTATTAAGGAGTTGTATACTTGAAGATTATACAAGTATATATATATATATATATATCACATAATAACATAATAAATTCATGTTGAAATGAAACATCGATAAATAGAAATATCCTTTGGCAGAATAACATGAAACCAAATTAAAACATAAACTTTGATATTTATATATACCACTCACATGTAATCATATGATCCTTCTGAAATCAGTTTGAATTATAAAAATAATTAAATAGACTTTCTAAAAGATTCAGAACAACTTACTAAAAACTTATCAAAATTTTCATAACTTCAAAACATGTTTGATTTTGATTTCAAAAAACCAACAATCAAACGCTTGCAAAATAATTTTCCCATACACAACATCAAAAAATAGAGATTATAACTTGAAATAAATAAATAAATAAAACTTCCCTTACGAAAATAAAATGGAATTGCAATTAAAGTATAAATAATCTCTTACGCAAACTTAAAATTAAAACTTGAAAATAATTAAAAGCCGAATTCTAAATTAATATAATTTGATTTCATATCATAAAACATGAATCGTTCTAATAAAATGATCCCTTATGAAAAAACAGAAAATAGAGATAAATAAAAACTTCCCTTACACCAAACCAGATTTAAACCTAATTTTGATAAAAAAAAATATAAACTTGAAAGATTTAATTGAAGAAATCCCTTACGAAAATCATGGCAGACGACCCCTTAAAACTTTTTCTTCTTATTGCAATTGCAATAGCCTTCGTAAAAATTCCCAAAAGTAGAAAATAGAAAATATTGAAACTACTCTCAACAAAAAAGAGTGAAACTACTCTCAACGACTCCCCCTTGCCATCCATATGCAACAAACACCGCTTATATAGCAGTTTCAAAATATTGTTGATAAACTAAAAAATATTTATCATAATTACCATACCCCAAATACGGCCATAGAATACACTGTTCATAAATTGACAAACCGGACTAAATTCAAATAATGCAAAATAAAACTTGTGTTATGTTATGCGCATGACAAAATACCCAAAATGAAAGCAACTGATAACAGGACCACTAATTTCAAAGCAAATTTTCAAAGACGCATCAAAACCACACAACCAACATATCAGAAAATATATACATATTTTATACATAATTTGAACAAATAAACAACAGATTTTATTATGAAATAATAAAACAGTAAGAATGTCAATGAATCTAGATGCAACTCATTAACATATTGGATATGGATATGTTTTAATATCCATATTAATGATCGTGATTTGATTTTGTTTGATTCGGTCTACAACAATACTGAAAACCGAAAGATATGGACCACAAGAAAAATTGAAGAAATTAAATTACCGACAAGAAAATAACAGATAAGATTTGAAGAAAACAAAAATCTAGAAATAAGACAAATTGGTAAGTTAATGCATCGAAAATGACCTTGGATTGAAGAATCGGATACCTACCTGCAAGATTTGATAAACTCAAACCAGAAGGTCGGAAGCCTAATTGTAACTTGAAACTGGCTGGAGAAACGATTATGACTCGAACTTAAACTCTCAGCTTCAATTGATCTGCGTCTACCATCGACTCAGACTCTAACTGACCCCCCTTGCCAGTGTCCAGACGACACCACACCGGCAGCCAGACTCAACCTCGACGAAGACGAACCCTTGCTCGAACGATATGACTCCCTCGGCTCACGTCCTCACTGAAGCCCCGAGCTCCCCTTCCTTGAAACCCTATCCCGAAAAAGCTAGTCGCGACACACCCTTCAAACGCGAAGCCTCTTTTTTTTTACAAATTTTCATCATTTTTTATCTTGTTTTAATATAGAAATATATACATACATATATATATGTGTATATCATATCATTTTATTTTATTTTATATGATAATTGATGATTTTAAAATAAAATATACTAAATTTATAATTTAAAAGAATACTCATATCATTACTACTCATATCATTACTAATATTGAATTACTAAAATACTAATAAATAAGTAAATCTTTTATTTGAATCTTGAGGTGTTGCAAATAATATTATGTTAAATATTTAATTCTTCTCTTTCTCATGGGTCATTAAGAATTGTTAGGTTTATGCACACATGTATCCTTGGTTATTAATAATCGATCACTTTTGACATGAATTAACCAAGGACCGATTATGTACCACTAGGAGGTAAATCAGCAGGTGATGGTGAGAGATGACCACTCCTCACACCACATTCCTCACGTGGTGGCTCACATGAAGCTCCTCATGTGATGTGTTCAAGGAGCATCTTTGATATCCAATTCAAGCCGATTCTAGGCAATATCTCCCACTCTCAAGTGATGTTCTCGGTTAGGATGCTGTGTTAAATTCAAATAATAGTCATGAATCTAATGTAAATATAAAAAAATGTAATTAATGTGACATGTCTTAAAAAACATTAATGAAAATTAATTAGAAAATTAAGAAACTATAAAACTTTAATATAAAGTTTATTAGAAGAAATTTTCTTAAAAAACTTAGATTTTTTACAAAAACAATATGATAAAATAATTCTAAAAACAATACAAAATATTCAAATAATTTCAATATGGATTTTAAAATTTTTTAATACAATAACAAGATTTTAAAAAATATATATAAGAAAAAATTTATTGATTTTTTAATATTTTTTAAAATATATTAATTTTAATTTATACAATAATATTTTCCATGTCATGATATAATTAAATATTTTTTATGGCCGGAAGAGGATCTGGTGTCGGACCAAATATCTGAGATATTTGGAAAAGACTTAAAGGGAGAGCTTCAGGAGAAGCTTCCAATCAGCCTGGTGCCACTGTCTCTGATACAAATCCACACCAAGATACTGAGAGAGAAAGTTTATCAGGACAATATACTGCAGAAGATTACGCATGGCCTTTAGCAGGAGAAGCTCAAGAATATCAGGAAGAAGTTTCGAGTATTCCTCAAAGTATCCAGGAATACCAGAGACAGATCCATGATATTATTACTCGAGAGAAATGGGAACTTGGGGATATAGAGCATGTCTCCAAAAACCTAAATGAAAATCTTAAGAAAGTTGAAGACCTAAAAGCCAAACTCGAAGATAAGAGGAAAAAGAAAGAGAGTAAGTTATCTCCCACCAAAAGACTCGGTGTAAAACCTTGGGAAGCCAAGCGAGTATGGCGGACAATCTCCCAGAAACCAATTCCTTGGGAACGATAGAAAGGATCGTTCAAGGATTTGTTTCAGAAGATCAATAGGGAAGAAAATCCCTCATATCCCAGCCATATTCAGGACGAATATAGGCCAAAGAAAGCACATCCAGAAGGTGTTCCTCAACATGGGATGATCCTAAAGCTAGACTGTGAAAAGGATCCAGGAGCCTCCATAGATGAATGGGCTCTAGACCTTAGATATTATATTCTATCAGTTGGTTTACAGTCGTGGACCATAGATAGTGCACTTAATTTCGCAGGAGCTACCTTAAGAGGTAATGCAGGAAAATTTTGGGATATGCTGCTGAGACACTCAGAAGTGAGAACAGCTATCCAGGAATACGTTACATTCCCAATTGAAGTTATACCAGTAGTTGCTGATTTCCTTAAACAAGAGTTTGCAGGAAATTTACTGGTAGATCGGGATAGAGCATTGGTAGAAAAAGCTAGAACAGCTTTAACCAAAATCCAAATTTGTGACATGTGTTAATTTGAAAAATATCTTTGCGAGTTTCAGCATTGGTATTATCTTCTTGGACCAGGAGATCAAGCATATGATCTAGATGTCTTTATCCAGAATCTACCAGGAAGTTGGCCTGAAATTGTTCAACAAGCGTTGAAGACTCGTCTTTCTCAGAGTGAAGATTTGCAAGACACTCTAGGAGTTCGAGCAGAAACAATAAGGCAGGTGATAAGACTCTATTGTATGCAGAGGCATGTCTTACAAGATGTAAGAAATATGCCATATATGAGTTATTCTTGTTGCCCAAAAGTAGAAGGTGTTGCAGGAAGATATGGGTGTGGTCCAACTAGGTAGGAGCTTGAAAAAACCTCACAAATAACATTCAAAACACAGTGCTAGGATGGCCAGTGTGAATGAAAGAAACCATTCAAAAAGGTCTGGAAAAGATTTGGAAAAAGAAAATCATCAAGTACATTTTCAGGAAGAAATCCAGAAAAATCTAAGAGATTTCTTAGACCAAATAGAATCCAGAAGGATATGAGAGAAAACTTTAAGGCCAAATATGGGAAGTATCCTAGATGCCCTCAAGGAAAATCTTTATCTAGTTGTTATTGTTGTTGGTTTTGTGGCAAGAAGGGTCACAGATCTGACAATTGCCCAGATGCAGATAAATGAAGGGGTAGTCTCAAAATAATAATGATGGAAGATTCATCAGAAATATTGTTTGAGCCAATCTGGGGAGAAGATATAGATTCATATGATGAGAGTTTATATTCTTTATATTCAGAGTACTCAGAGGAGGAAGATTCTACCTCAGATGAAGAAGAAGGAAGTAACCCTATTTTGATCCAGCTTCGAATAACCATGATTCGAACAGGAGCTAGTGCATCAGAAGACTCTCCAGAACTAGTAAAACTAGAGGAGATGGAAGGAGATCTGGTTTATTCTTCAGAAACTAAAATCCCTTCAGAAGGAAGAGATTGTCAAGAATGGAAGATGCCTAGAGTTGATTGGTCTGATGTATACCAGAAGTCTTGGGTACCATATCGAGAAATGACCAAGATCTTTGAAGATGAAGAGACAGCTGAAGTCTATAAAACAGATAGAGGATTATTTTTAATGCCTTTGCTAAAACCAGAAAGGGTTAACAAGGCAATCCAGAAAAATGCAAAGTATGTGCATTTTGGAATAATCCAGATAGGAGTAGATCCTCTTGTCAGAAAAGGACAAGATCTATCAGTCCTAATTGCAGTTGTGGATGACAATTTAGCCAATTTCTCCAATGCATTATTAGGAGGAGCATGTGCAAATCTACATGCAGGAGCAGCATGGGTAAAGGTAATACCAGACTTGCATGTTGTTCTTATGGACAGAAGTATTAGCAGAACTCTAGAAGTAAAGATCAACACGAGGAACTGGAAGAAGACATTGGGATGTCCACCCGACAGGAGATGTGTCAGAGTAATTACTCGTCTCTATGTAAAGTTCTATAATACTGGAAGACCATCTCTAAGGAAGGGTGTGGAAAGATTTACCCATATTTTTCAAGATGAAGGAATATCAATTAGAGCAATGACACCACAGGTGATAAACCCCAAGAGGCTAACTTGGCCTAAAGGATGGGTTTCACCAAATCCAGAGGAAGAAAGAAGGCAGAAGCTACTTATTCCAGATGTTATTAGACAAGTTGGAAATAGACTTGTTATCTCTGAGGTCAGAGAAGATGAAGATGATCTTAGATCAGAAGGATCAAGGTCAGGCAGATCAGATTTGAAGATAGAAGACTTCAAATCAGAAATACTGGAGAACCATTTGGAAGATCCAAGGATCTCAATTGGAAAAGATGAAGGTACTTCAGTAGAAGCACCTAGAACATCAATTTCCAAAAGGATAGTTGGACAAAGAACTGTTTGACTACCTGTCTATGAGGATGAAGAAACTCATGTAGGATATATGGGATCTTCATTACTCAGTGAAAAGATAGAGGAATGGGATACATTATTAAAATTAAGTATTAATGAAACTACATGTATTGCCCTAGTAGATACAGGGTGTACATTCTCTTGTACAAGAATTCGATTTTCAGGAGTAACCTGGGAATCTTCAGAGTTGCAAGTTACAGTTGGTAATAATGCAACAGTTCTGATTCAAGAAGTAGCCAAGGAAGTTCAGATTGAACTCAATGGTAGGATATATAGAGAGCAGATGCTTTGTTTTATTCCTCAATTGTCAGATGACTTCTTGATTGGAAATAGGTTTCCTAGAAGATATCAGCCCGTAATGATATTTTCAGAAGGAATTATCCTTGACAACTATTTGATTCCAACCGCATCTGGAAAAACCAGAATGGTTCCAGATAAGAAAGTATCTACTGTTAAAGTGGAAGTCTATCCAGATGAAGATAGAGAATACCACAGAAAGATTGAGCAGTTGAAAGAACTAGTTGGATTAAAAGTCTTGAGTATTAATGAAGAAGAGGCATTGGCCAAGATAAAAGAATACTTATCAGAAAATTGGTCAGAAAATCCTCTAAAACTATGGCAGAAGGCAATTCCAGAAGCTACAATCACCCTTAAGGATCCTAGTACAGTGATCAGAAGTAAGGGAATTGTCTATCCAGATGAGATGGTTAAGGAATTTGAGAAACAGATTCCAGAATTAATCAATCTTGGATTAATCAGGCACAGTGAAAGTCCTCACAGGAGTGCGGCATTCATGGTAATGAATCATGCAGAAAAACAGCGTGGTAAGGCCAGAATGGTTATACATTATCGTGATCTCAATTGTGCTACAAAGGATGATGGCTACAATCTTTCTAACCAAGAAGCTTTGAGAAGCAGGATTAGGAATGAAAGGTCAATGGTATATTCTAAGTTTGATCTCAAGTCAGGATATTGGCAGATAAAGATCAAAGAAGAAGTTACACCATTGACAGCATTTACAACACCAGTTGGCTTGTTTGAATGGCTAGTGATGCCATTTGGACTCAAGAATGCACCAGGAATATTCCAGAGAAGAATGGATAAGGCATTCAATAGATTATCACAGTTTGTGGCAGTCTATATAGATGATGTGCTCGTATTTAGTAAAAATACAGAAGAGCATATAAAACATTTGCAGCCGGTGGCTGAAGTGTTCAGAGAAGAATGGATGATACTTTCAGAAAGAAATATCATTTGGATGCAACCAAAGATAAAATTTTTGAGATTGCAGATCCAAGGAAGTAGAGAAAAGCTTCAACCGCATATTGCAGAAAAGCTAAAAACTTTCCCTGATGAGCTTACAGATCGTAAGCAAATACAGGTGTTTCTCGGTATACTAAGTTATGTCAGAGCATACATCAGAGATTTAGCAAAAAACTCAGTTCCAATACAAAAAAGGGTATCCAGTAAGGTACCTTGGGATTGGACAGAAAAAGATTCTGAAGTAATCAGAATTCTGAAGCAGAAAGCACAGAATCTCCCAGAATTGGAGTATCCAGATGGGAGTGAAGATCATCTTATCTTAGAAACAGATGCATCAGACTCAGCATGGGGATGTATCTTAAAGATAAGTAAAAACCATAATGATAGTATCAGCAGATACTGGAGTGGTTGTTTTAACAAGGCAGAGAAGAATTATCCTGTCCATGAAAGAAAATTGTTTGTTGTCCTTAAAGGAATTAGGGCTAACGAGCTTTTCTTGGGAAAACCTTTTACTATAAGAACATATAGTTCTTATATAAATAATTTTATGAGAATTAAATTGAAAAGGTTTACCTAGGCACGACTTGTACGGTGGAGGAATGAATTGCAATACTATAACTTTAATATAGAAAATATTAAAGGAAAAGACAATATCATTCCAGATGCACTAACTCACTATTTTGACTCTTGCAGGTGCAATGGCAGAAAGTAGCAAATCAAGAAGATGTCATGTTTGCATAGATAATCATTCTGTGGCAGAATGCCCGGTTATCAGAGCAATGAATGAAAGAGTTGATCGACTTGAACAAAGGAAGGGGATTCTAGCAGAGAATAACCTTCAGAAGAGGGGATCTTCATCCAGTAAGGTTGAAATATCAGAAAGCACAGGTTCCTCAGCTAGAAAGACTGAAAAATCAGGAAATGCTTCAAAGAGACCTCTAGACAGTAAGTCTGAGGATAAAAGCCATATTGAATGCTTTGTATATGGTCAGAAATGTCATTACAACACTCAATGTGCAGATAATCCGAGAAACAAAAAGGCTCGGAAGAACCAGAAGGTTGAGACGGATGGAATCTCTAAAGGAAGAGAGAAAACCATTAAGAGTTGGGCTGATCATGTAGATGAAGAACTTGAAAACATCAAAGGTCTCAGAAAGAACCTCAACGACAGAATGTTCGGGAAGAACAAGATCAAGAAAGTCTGGATGATGAGCTAGATGAAGAGCCCAATCTAGCAAAAGAAATATGGAAATATTTGCAAAGGATTCCAAATATTACAAGAAATAAGTCCACAGTCGTTTATAATCTGATCCAGCAAAGTAAAGATGATTGGATATTCAAAAGAGGTCTGAACCATGTTTTGGACATGCTTGAAGAATCTGAAGATCTTATGAAAGATTATAAAAAGATTGATCGAGATATGATCAGTATGATCATCACTGAAGAGATCAGGCTGAAGGTCCAAGTTTCAGGACTCCTTGACAAAGTTAGGAGAATCAAGGAAACAGGAATGGAAGAATATCCAGTTTTGAAGAGGTTTTGGAGAATGTCAGGAACAAGGATTCCAAAACTCCATATACCAGATACGGCATTAGAACAAGAAGAGTTCATTGAATGCCAGAAAGCTTTCAGCATGAGAGCAGTACAGTTTTTGGGATTTAAGAAAATAAATTCCACATTCAATTGGGTACCCAGGATGGTCAGAACAGTTCTGAACAATGTATATCCAAGTTTGTTATGATGAGTTGCACATATTAAACCTATCAGATTAGCAGACAGGGTGGTTATGCTTTGGAATTTGTACCCAGAGCACTGGACTAAAGGACCTGTTCAGAAAGCATTCGAAGACTCGCAGTTTAGCGATGAAGATTTGATAGAGTTCAGTTTGAAAAAAAGTTATTATGAACGTATCCAAATCGTCTGGAGCATTTATCTAATTGAATCAAAATCAACGAGCAAAAATTGTATATTCTTTGCAGGAGACAATGTGTTGGTCTCTATCAACTCTAGAGACATGCAGCATGCAGAAATGACACATCTGACAGACTTTGCAATGGAGGCAGACACGATTCTTGAAAAACTCAAGACGTGGAAGGGACATAAAGAAGATATCTTTATTGTCAAAGATCAAATCCAACGCGCCATCAAAGAATTGATCAAAATGAAGGAGTCAGAGAAGGAAGTCTCAGTTGGAGAGATGATTGATGCTCTATACGACTTGGATGGATTCTAGACGCTGATCCAGACACGCGTCATACCCGACATGAATGAGCGGATCACATCGAACATGTCATTTATGTAGTGCAATCCACCTTTTGCTTTTTCTTTTGCTTTTGCGTGTCCTGTATCGAATCAACTTCTCGGGCAAGCTGAGCCCAGAGGCCTATATAAGGCACCTCCGACCCATTTGTTCGGGGAGGTGATTTTGAATAGAAATCAGAACGATTTCAGAAATTCTCTCTACCTTCTCTCTAAGGGCTAGTTTGGTAGAGATGATACAGAGAGAAAAGAAATGATACTGAGAGGAGAAATTGGTTTCTCGTGTTTGGCGAGATAATTTTAAGGGGAAAGAAATGATAAGAGGAGAAATGGAGAGAAATAGATTTCTCTCCTGCTATTGTTTTTAAATCACTCCAAAATTGGGATGATTTGGAGAGAAATGATGGTGGAGGGTTGTTAATATTTTAAAATTCCAATTTTATCCCTATTTTTTACATGTATCACAATAGAATTTCTTTTCTTTTCTTTTAAAAAGATTCACCAAACAAGATGGAGATAAATCCAAATCATTTCTTTTCTTTTACTAAGTTACTGATCTAAACGCAATGAGAGAAATCACAATCATTTCTTTTCATTTCTTTTCTTTTATAAAATATAAATTCTTTTCTTTTCTTTTACTAAAATCTCACCAAACACAGTATAAGTCTTTGTGTTCTTCGTGCAAAGCGATTCCCAAAACGATCCTGCGAAGTCGTCGACAGGTAGTCCCCTTATCTTCTTTGTGGATAATGTTTTGCTACTGTTTGTGATTTTTGCAGCCTTTCGGAGACCTCGTCGGAGGAGACTTCACCCACTAGTGGTTATTTCGCCATGGGTATAAATCCGTTTTTCTTTTACTTTATCCTTTTTCCTGTTGTTTTTTTATTGATGAAATTAAATAATTTTTAAATAAAAATCTAGACAAAATATTAAAAGATGCCTCAATAAATTTGTTAAGATAGATGGTACGTTGAAACGAAATTAATAATCAAATATATTTTTTTGATTCTAATCATTTTAAAAGAATAACTGATTACATATTCAGTTTTTGTATTGAAAAATAATTATTTATGTGTAAGTTTAATAATGAAGCACCACGTGGGCCTGCCAAATAAAGAAGGATCTAGAACCCACGCAATCATTCAACACGATGACGTTTTGCCCAACAGTGGATGGGCATTTCCGTCACCCAAAATGGGCAGCCCGGGGAATCCAATGGTCTCTCTTCCCACAGTACACGAGCCTCGCTTTAACGTCAAGAGCCGCCCGATATACGACACGTGTAAGATCACCGCCACAAAAATCCGATATACGATCGGAACACGGCTGATTTATGGCTCCCGTCGCTGCAACGGTCACTTCCAAGCCGTCCTCTTCTATTTATGCGTCCCCCGCATCGTCTCCTTCTCCACTCGTTTCTGTGCCTGGAAACCCTACCCTTTCTGGGTTTCCGATTCAAAGAGATACAAGCTTCTTCTTCTTCTTCCTCTTTGTCCTCGAGATTTTCTGTTTACTGTATATAGAGATACACATAGTTGTGGTTATATTCATGGAGTTGCAGAGATCTGTTTATTGCCTCCTGGTATTGTTCGGCGCTTTCTGTCTTCGATCGGAAGCTCGCCGGTTCGTTTTTACATGGTCACAGCCCAGCGGTGGTTACGAGCAGTGGTCATCGAAGCAAAGGTTTCAGGTCAACGACACAGTCCGTAAGCACCTGCCCTGGCTCGTTCAATTTGTTTTTGTTGGTTCATGTAATTATTCATTTTTGTTTCAGTGTTCTGGGGGCAGAACGCTTCCGTTCCTGTGCTGCAGGTGAGTCAAGATGATTACAATAGCTGCAATACCAGTAAGCCGATCGCAACGGTTTCCGGTTTCCCGTTCTTATTACCCCGATCCGGTCCGTTCTACTTCATCAGTGGAGATCGGAATGGATGCCTCAACAGTAATCAGAGGATGAAAGTGGTGGTTTTGTCAGAGAGGCGTATTCTCCCCCCTTCTGCCCCCAAATCATCGCCACCCGGTGTTACGGTGCCGGCTGCGGCGCCGCCTCAGTTCTCCCCCCCGGCTCTCAGTCCACCATCCAACTCGCCGGCCTTCGGTCCCCCATCGCCTTCATCCAGTCCGGTTCTTGCACCGGGGACAAGCGCCCCTCCTAACGCGCCGGTGTCCTTGTCTCCGTCTCGTACCCCCGTGCCTGTGATGCCACCGGTGAGTTCTCCCGGAACAACCCCTTCAGTCGGAACACCTGCTCCCGGAACTACCTCTACAGCGAGCCCGCCGGCGTCGGTCCCTACAGCGAGCCCGCCGGCGTCGGTCCCTACAGCGAGCCCGCCGGCGTCGGTCCCTACAGCGAGCCCGTCGTCGGCGACACCTTCTGAGAGCCCGCCGGTGCCGACCCCTATAGCGAGTCCGCCGGCGCCGACCCCTTCTGGGAGCCCTGCGGCTTCGACGCCTTCTGGGAGTCCGGCGGCTTCGACGCCTGCCTCCTCCGCCGGAGGCGCGGTGAACTCGCAGTCGCCGGCGAGCGCTCCACACGGGCACGCTGCGGTGTTCGGTCCCCCGAGCTTCGGCGCGTCATCGGTTGCCGTCGTCGCTGCGAGCTTGGCGATGACGTGGAACTTGTGCGGTGGGGTATTGAGTTTTTGATTGGTTTATTTGTGGATTCGTGACTGTATTTTACGAAGCTCCATTTTGCGGTTTTTCATTTATGGATTATCGTTGGCTACATTGTTTTTTGTGTAAAAAATAATTAAAATTTATCGATGATTTTGAAAACGGACTGTTGATGTGTTGCAATTTCAATTTTATCGGGTGGATAACGACAGACGTTGTAACTTTGAATAGGGGACGTGGCGCATGCTCATCTGTCACGGAGAAGACGAATTCGTAGTGGACCCCATCCACATTGATTAAAACTTTTCCAGGCGCTTGGCCATTTCCGTCGCCACTTGTTTTGCTCGTGTCCATCCGATTAAAATATCTTGCAAATTTTGATTTGTTATATAATGAAAATAAATATATCATTATAAATATAATAATTATATAATTATTATAAATATATAAATTAAATACATAATTATTTAGATTTATATTATACATACATATTTATAATAATCTGAATGTAAAATCCTGTGCCACTTGAAGTGACGGTTTTTGTTTTTGCACTCACAACCCTCATATGTAACTAGTACTTCGCCGCGAAGTAATTTCTAATTATTAATAATAAAATACCATTTATCAAACACAATAATTAATATTAGTAAGTGCGAAGTAATTTCTATTTATTAATAATAAAATCCCATTATCAAACACAATAATATTAATATTTTAAATAAAAAACGTACATAATGGAGTAAAAGTTAGAGAGATATTGAGGATCAAAAGTTGATCAGCCTTGATCATTCTCTATCAAAATGAAGTAACAAAAGTTACAAAAAACTGAATGGGAACAAAGAAATTGAGGAATTAAAGTTGTATAATAATACCAAGATGTTTCAGAACCCATAATCAGATTTTCTATCAGCTTCAAATTACTGATTTTTACAACACCGTGGAAAAGGTTGTTCATACTATTGTCCACAAAAAAAGAATCCTAGCTAGCTTGTCTATTTAACCTTTAAACAAGGCAAAGTGTTGCTTCCCAGCTCTCCTTACTCTTTCTGCTCTTCTTACCAACAAAGTGTTGCTTCCCAACTCTTCTCACGATCTCCCCGTGACAGAAGCCTTATGAGTCTTCATCTTCGGTCCTTTAGCAGCGAAAACAGTCAGAGAGGATACGTTTCTGCTTCGAGGAGAGGCTGTGCACAGAGCCTTGGGGGAGGGACGAAGGGCAATCCTGAAATGTGGAGAGAGAACTGATGGATAGACGCAAAAAAATGGATAGACGCAAAAAAATGGTCTATCAAGTATTGAGATCATAAAAACATACTGTTAAATTTTTTTATAGTTTGTGAATCAAGTGTCACAGAGGAATAATAAATAATCCATTTGTAATGGTTCTTATTGAAAAAGGAGAATCAAAGATAAAGTAATACATGTTTTAGTATCATTTAACGATATATTCCAAGAATTCCATACCACATAAGTTGGAAAAGATGACGTTATTAGGGATGTAAACAGAATGAATATATCCCAAAAAATCTGCAATGTTGAAAAAATAAATACTAAAAAATAGGGCATATTCTGTTGTTATGCATTCATGTATAAGGGGTAAACATACATGTACCTCCTATTTGTAACATTCTTCATTGTACATCATATCTTCTGAAAAAAGTACCCATGTTTCGTTTCATCCAACCTGTGCAATGAATGACAGAAACATATGAGAAAACAACATGTGCAATGAATCTCATTTTTCCACTGATATGATCAACATGTGCAAATATAGGCCATGTGATGGCTGGTAAGTTTGAAGGCTAGTTGAATTTACATTTCTCATCTATTCCACTAATATGATCAACATCGTTGCTCGTTGAAAAAAAAATAGTAGTGCATCATGAGAAGAAAATGAATGTAAATAAATCAAAAGAAGAATATAAATAAAATGATTGAAAGGAAAATTAAATCTGTTTTCTATCTTATAAAACAGTTTCATTTCATATATGCCACTTTTTTTCATCTGATGAAAGAATTAGGGAGCCTTCAAATGAAAATAGAAGAAAGTATGGTACTTTTATATCCTTGAGATGAGTAGATCTCAATAAGTTGCACGTAGTTTTAGAATATGGATCAAGTCGCTTGGTTGCTAATGGTTTTGATTCATTGTGTTTTGATTTAGTCTTATTCCCGCATCAGTGGTTGTTCCTAGTTATGTGAACTTGGGCAACTCTACTACTCCTTCCCCAACTTATGCATCAAATGAGCTAATTGAACCTCTTCCCTAAGCTTGGATATATGCAAAAAACTGGTCTATCGGGATTTAATTGGGGCTTGGGCCAGAATTATAGGTGGGGGGATCGAATTCAAGTATTGAGATCATAAAAACATATTGTTAATTTTTTTTGTAGTTGTTTGTGAATCAAGTGTGTCAAAGAGGAAGAATAAATAATAAATTTGTAACGGTTGTTATTGAAAAAATAGATAATCAATGAGAAAGTAATACATGCTTTAGAACCATTTAACGATATATTTCAAGAATTCCATACCACATAAGTTGGAAAAGTTGACGTTATCAGGGATGTAAACAGAATGAATATATCCCCAAAAAACTGCAACGTTGAAAAAATAAATACTAAAAAATAGGGCATATTCTGTTGTCATGCATGCATGTATAAGGGGTGAACATAAACGTACCTTCTATTTGTAACCTTCTTCATTATACATATAACACATCTTCTAGAAAAAGTAGCCATTTTTCATTCCATACAACCTATGCAATGAATGACATCAACATATGATAAAACAACATGTGCAATGAATCTCAATTTTCCACTAATATGATCAACATGTTCAAATATATGACATCCTCTACCTATGATGGTTGGTAAGTTTGAAGGCTGGTTGAATTTACATTGCCCATCTATTCCACCGATATGATCAACATCATTGCTCATTGAGAAAGAAATAGCAGTACATCATGAGAAGAAAATGAATGTAAATAAATCAAAAGAAGAATATAAATAAAATGATTCAAAGGAAAATTATAAATCTGTTTCCTATCTTATAAAGCGGGTTCATTTCATATATGCCACTTTTTTCATCTAACGAAAGAATTAAGGAGTCTTCAAATGCAAATTGAAGAAAGGATGGTACCTTTATATCCTTGAGATGAGTAGATCTCAAGAAGTTTCATGTAGTTTTAGAATATGGATCAAGTGTTGAAAAAGAATTGGAAATTTGTCTCTCACGTCAGTTATACTTTCGTAATCATGCTACAATAACATATACCTGGAGATTCAAAACCTCATCCATAAGAAGCTTATAGCTCAACAAATTCTTAAATCAGAAGAAAATAATATGAGTATAAATTCAACCATGACGATTTCACCATTGAAACATAATAGATAAATGCAAACATGAATCACTATTGAACATCAAGGCTGAATTTAGTGTACAAAATTTGTAATTAACAAAAAAAGAGATGAGTCTTCAGTAAACAGTAATATGAATCAAAGTTTAAAAAAATAGTACCCTTCAGTGAAGCTATTCATCTCTCTGAGGAAACACACTTAAAGATTCCAACACCTACAGACAAACTATATAAAACAGTTAAGAAAGCTTAAACTATAGAAATAAGGCACCTTTAAAACTATAGGACAATAAACCAAATTGTTACAATAATGGTATAGAACAGTGATTGGGACGATAATAACTGACATGTGCACAAAATCCGGTCTAAAAAACCAGTAATACTTATACACACACAGACGATCATGATATGGAATTGATCCAGTGACTTCCCTAAAAAAATTACAAAAAATACATTGAAACAAAGTATATAATTCATATAATATGACATAAATAATAATACATCTCCTTTTGAAACAAAAATGACCTCATTCCATTAAAATCCATTCATGACAGATACTTGAAGGTGATGCTAATAGACCACTAGACAGTGATGGCACCAGGAGGCTAAATAAGCAATCTAGAGAAGTTATGTTTTAATCCTATAAAACATAAAGGTGAATACCAAATGAAAGCGATGCCCTGATTACTGAATCAGAAAAAAGATCTGTTGATAGAAAGAATTAGAAATTTGTAAGAAAAGGGAAATACTAAAAACTGTAGGATTGAATAATGATTACAAATGTTTACATAAACACCATACCTGATTGTCATTTTCAGTGAAGCCAACTGACTCACAGCGACAAACACAAATATTAATAAAATGAATATTGTGAAATAAGGGCTAAAAATGTGGATGTTTTTCCTGACTATCATGTGCTCATAGTATGACACCAAATCAGTCTCCATCCGAAAGACCTATGCAAATGATTCCATTCTAATTAAAAACAGGTAGAAAATGAAATTGATATACATTATACTAATATTATCATGTTATATCTAAATAGGTGCAGAAATTTCTGATGGAATAATTATAAAATCATTATCTTATCCAGTAGTTATAGTCATTATATATGTAATGTAATATAAATTCTGTAGAAAAAATTGTAACAGAATGTGATGTTTAAAAAAGGGAACATCCATTTTGAACACACTTATTGAACATCTAAGAGAACACATATCTAATTACAAAATAAATTAAGATAAAAGTAAATGAATGAGAAGTTTTTGAGTCAGAAATGGATACTGAAATAGTAATATAGAAGACTTGTTTTAGTTTAGCACTAAAATAAAGAAGTACAGTAAGAAAACAACCTTGGTAAGGGATAGAGGTCTGATATTTCTTCATTTCAGTAAAGGGAAGTCTTGTACCATATTTGAAGTTAGAGTTTGTTTTTGAAAATAAGAAGGTTAAGTAGTTGAGGTAATACGCAAACCTATAATATGAGTGATTAATTAAATAGAAAATATATCATGCAGAAAAGAGCTTGAAATTAAATTAAAAATAATACTAATATACATACCCCTTGATAGGAATAATACTTTTTGTAGCATACAGTTCATGACACATGATTTATTGTTGGAAGGTGTGTGTGCCATATCTATAATCATATGATAAGATATTCAATAATAATAATTTTCACAGTTAAGAATCTACTATTAAAAAAATAACAGTTATGAAATAACATATTTTAAAGTATAACTTATTGTTAGAGGGATGATGTAATTAAATAAAGATAATATTAGTGATATAAAACTAAAAACAACATATACCGATATAAGTGTTGTCATGGAAAAATAGAAATTTAGGAACAATTCAGATGAATGTACATCTTGGTAGAATAGAAATCAATTGAAAACTATGCACTACTGAACTATTACACTAGAAACATATTTTCTTCCATCTCATTTTTCTCTTATCACGAAACATGTTTATATGAAACAACAAACAATGAAAATGCATCAATTTTCACGTCTCTAATAGACTACATAATTCATTATGAACAATCATATCTAGAGTCCTTGGGTACAATTTCTCAGAACATGAGACTTTCATGAAATGGTCTCTATTTTAGGCTAGTAAAATGATTGACCCACAAGTTTGTACCTATAAGTAATCACAGAAGAAAAACTTCTAAGCATCTAATCAATCATTTTATACATTAAAATAGCAATTTGGAGGCACAATAGCTAGAGGTGGGAAGTTCAAGCAAAATCTACAGCTTAAACATCACCTGAAAATCATTATGGGTCACCACTGAAGAGAAATTGGAAGCTGTAATGCCCCGATGTTGGGATAGTAGGGAGTCTGATGAGATAAGCATGTCCAATCTCCAAGGAATACCCATATCAGAACTCTCAAACCATATGATCAAACATTGTGATGATGACACTCATCGAACATAACTAGTGTAGAAAGACACACAAAAAACCTGCAGCAAAGAACACCAGGAACATTGCAGAACAAACATATATGAATTAGCAAGGTAAACAGTATAGTCATTCAACCTAGGATTTTTTTTCGGAATCATGGAGGAGGTAGAGGCAAAGCATGCCGAAACAGAGCCGGTGGATGTGCAGGAGTCGGAGGCGACAGAGGCCAAGTAGCCGGAGGCGGAGTCATGGGAGCCTGAGGCATGGGAGACAAACGCGTAGGGGCCGGAGGTGTTGGAGCCGAATGCGTAGGATCAGGAGGTGTAGGAGCCAGAGCTCTTGGAGGTTGAGCGGTCATAGGCGGAGCAACCAGAGGGAGGCAGAGGTTGGGATCGAAGGTGGGGAGGTGGGGAAGAGGAGAGCGAACTTGCAGGAACTGTAGTCCGTAGAGGAAGAAGGAGCAACTTCCAGGAGTGGTGGCTGAGGTGAGGCGTGTGCGGGGTGGGGCGGGGCAGGAGAAGATGAAAGGAAACCCTAAGATTAAGGAGGTAGCGCGAGGTAATGGGATCGCGGTGGACGGAAGCGCGAGTGCGGGAGCGGGGATAGAAGAAGATGAAAGGAAACCCTAATATGGAGGAAGTAGCACGGGGTAATGGGATCACGACGGACGGAAGCGTGATATTGGTGGGAGGAGACTGATTTTTAAGGTGATGTGGCCGCTTAATTAGGTGACACATAAGCCGAAGGAACCCAACTTTAGTATAGATAATAGATATGCATCTTATATATATTTATATAATTATAATTATAATTATGATAAATATATTTGTAATAAATATGATTACTAAAATAAATATAATAAATTTATAATTATATTTATAACAATTATATAATAATAATCAATATATACTAATTATTATTATAATTATAATTATTATATAATTATATAATGACAATAAATATATAATTATAAACATAATAATTATATAATTATAATAAATATATAAAATAAATACATAATTACAATTTTTTAGATTTATTTATATATAAATATTTATAATAATATGAATGTAAATATATTTATAAATATATAATATTATAATTATAATAAATATATTTGTAATAAATATAATTACTAAAATAAATATAATAAATTTATAATTATATTTATAACAATTATATAATTATAATCAATATATAATAATTATAAATATTTATAATAAATATATAATTATAATTCTTCATAAGAAATATATAATTATAATTATATTTTCAAATGTATTTATAATTATATAATTATAAATCTATATTTATATATTTATAAGTTTATATTTATAAATAAATTTGAAATATTTTTAAACATTTAATAAATACATTTACTATATTTAATTAGTTACGAAATATTTAAAAATTAATACATGTTTATAAATATTTTAATTTTATTTATAAATAAATAAATATATACATACAGTTTAATATATTTAATATAAGTATAATTATATTCATAAATATATAATTAAAAATCATTATTTGTTTATAAATATTTAAATTTTATTTATAAATAAATAAATATGTTTAAATATAGATTTATAATTATATATTTACAAACATATTTATATTTATATAATTATGAATATTTATTAATAATTATATGATTTTAAATATATTTATATTTATCTAATTATAAATATTTATTTATATAGAAACATGTATAATTATATAATAATAAATATATTCATTAAATATATAATTTTAAATCTATATTTATTATTCAATGTCACAAATTTCATTTAGATTGTATTTGTACTTTATAATTTATACGCTTATAAAGTCACATACATAGAACATAATAATGTTACAATCACGAGACTTTGAATTTATTTTTAGTTGTCTAAAACTACAATTACTTATTACAGTAAATAGGATTTTTAGTATATACAACATGACATCTGAATAAATCAACGTCGATGCCCCCCGGTACCACAATGTGGCGTCTGAACCTCACACCCACTCTGTGTCCGACATCTGTGTCGCTCTGGTGTCCTAGTTGGGGGTTCCTCCTCTTCTGGTGCCTCCTCATGGTGCTGTGTAGAGGATTGACCAACACCACGTGTAGAGGATTGCCCAAAACCATATGTAGAGCCATATGACCCCAAAACTTCTAAAAATGGCAGAAATGACACATTGAAGAAGTCCTTGCCGGGAGGAGAGGGGGCCATGACAAGCTGTGTTACCACACCCTGCTCATAGTCCAAAGTAGTCATCAGAGACGACATATGTGGCATATAAGCATCTACCTGTTGTGCTAGATCATCAGTCGGCTGGGCATGACCATCTCTCTGTGGTGCAACAGCATCTGCAGGAGCTGCTCTCGGACGTCTATGTCGTATCCTCTACCTCTCCTGATGTACTCGTCTCTGTCTTCCAACTGGCGGTGGCGATGGCAGTGCATCGTCATGAGCAGGCATAAAAGGGACACCATCATCCATAGGATCTTCAGCCAGAGGATATGGATTCAGATATACCTGTGACACCCCATTATAGAAACTGTCACGTATGAACAGGAGATGATCGTCGAGAGCCAACACATCTCGATGAACTACATCCTGCCTAATATATGCCTCCTCCTGAGGATGTGTGATATGTGCAAGATGAGCAATACCGTCTGAATGCAACTGAAATAAGATTCAAATTAATACCAAAAGTGAGTTAAATAAATATAATAAATCTTATTAAACACACTAATTGTTGAATGTCAATCCCCTGACATGTAAGGTGCATGATGGTGTGTCGTTGGTACCAGTCTGCATAATCCCCCTGATCAGATAATTGATAGTGTGCTGTGAGATATCCATATAGAGAGATACCATATTGGGCACGCGTGTCCCAAAGCTCGATATAAGCTGCATGATACTGCCACCAGTCCGTTGTTTGTCTACCTATAAGCATAATCGAATGTAACTCATCATCCTGTCATGGTGCCACAGAGATATGCTATATATAACCAAACTCGCGCATGACCCGATCCAATTGGTGCCACTCAATGATATGGAAGTGGATGAGTGGCACCACTGCAGCACAGTCTCCAATCATAGCTATGTAGTATGGTGGAAGTGATGCGTAGACAAAACTTGTATATGGAGTCCATGAAACCTGAAATGTAAACTCAAAAAATAAGTTATATATTAGCATGATAATGTTATTAAGATTAGATTAAATAGATTAAAAAGGTAATAACAAAACATATTTGTTTACAAAAAAAAACAATGTTTAACTTACATTAGCTGACACTATGGCGTCAAATATCTGTCGAAAACTGTACACACCATGTCTCGGAGTATGTGTATACTTTTGAGACTGACTCCACCTGGTTAAAAAAGAGCAATATATGGTAAGTTTATATAAAAAAACAATAACAACAGTACTAAATAACTGAAAGTAATAACATAAACATACTAGCATCCCCAAGGACAGTCCCGAAATAGCTCTGGTGCAAGTGGTGCGATAACTCGAGAAGCGATGCATGGAAAATGCTCCCAGGCCCACATCTGTAACAAAACCATACAACTTGCAATCTGCCGCACATCAGCGTGACAAATGATACAGAGAAATCTATACAGATGTGACAATACAGTAGACCCCCAACTGTATGTAGCAATCTAATCAAGATCGTCAAGTAATGGGAGGTACATCATGTGTACCAAAGTGGTGGAGTAGTCGACGCACAACATGCCTTAGAGAAGTCGTAAAATATATGCACGTGTGTACTGAATAAGCGTCTCCTCATCTGCATCATCAAGAATGATGACGAAATGCTCACAAATCTACCTCATGCGCAAGCGCAAACCCTGGAGGACACATGGTATGCTGACGACGTCAATGCCTAATAGACACTGTATGACTGCAGACCAATTGCCACTAGTGGCACCCATAACTTCCTGTCTGTGGATGGGTAAACCGAGCATGTATGCGACATCCTCTAAAGTAATGGCATCTCTCCCTCTGGGAGATGAAATGTGTGTGTCTCTGGCCACCATCTCTCAACCAATGCAGTAATCAAATGGTGATCAATGGTCTTGAAGTCACACATAGCGACTCCATAAAAGATAGCATGTCCGAGGTATGGACAAATAACTGTCGGGGGTGTATCGTGATGAAAATGATGTTCTCTTAGAACAACAAAAAGTCTAACAAGTCACCGCGCTAACACATTGCTTGACACGTGCGTCTCCTGAGCAGATAATAGAGGCTGCTCCATCTGAATGTATGAATAGTAAAACATTAATTTCTTATAAGATATGACATTTATCATGTAAGTTATGAAACTTATCTTGTAATGTATGAAATAATCATAAACACATTGGCTTAGTTGGTGTCTTCTGTGTTGTGGTGAAGACGTTCAAATGTTTTTTTTGAATGCGAACCTTTAAATGGTTAGCCTTTCATGAATTAGTTTTCCTTATTCTATTGTGCTTGTTTGGAGATGTCTATTTTTATGGAAATATATTTTTGTGCCTTGTGTGTGGGTTCATTTATATTCTATATTTTGATCATTTCTAATATCGTTTCTACTGATGTAGTGTGTTGGAATAATATTGATGTCTATTTGGAACCCTTTTAGTTATTATTTGGCCATCCATGTAAATCTAGGATTTGTTGGTTATAGATTGGTGAATATTCCTTGGTTTTCCCTAGTTTGGTCCAAGAGAAGAAGATAAATATTTAATTTCTTCATCAAATAATGGCGATGGATCAAAGCCGATACAAATACCATAATTACAATTATTTAGATTTATTAATGGACCTTGAAAGCCTAATTTCTTAGTATATTTTAAATGAATTTTCAATTGATTACTAGACCTTGATTTTAAAACATTTATATTTTTTTCAAACATCATGGAATTGTTAAACAAACCCCCATTTCAATGGAATTAATAAATTGGGTGGATTTTGAGAAATGATGGATTGAAATGATAAGTGATTTATTGAAATGGTTTGACAGTTAGGATTGTTTTTTAATGTCTATAATAATTTGTATTTATGTAATCGTATAAACCAATGTTTTAAATGTTTAAAATATATAGGTACATTTTCTAAAATTTACACTATATATAAATATAAACCAATGTTTACATTTTCTAAAACTTACACTATATACAAATAAGACAAATATGATTAAAATGATGATAATGATAAAAATGATTACATGTACAAACTTTTACAGTAACTAATAGAGTACATGATTCATTTTAAGTATTAGATGATTGCACTATGTGTCTAGGGAAACATGCCTTAGTATGACCTTCATGGCGGCATATGCTGCACCTTTGTCCAGGTGCCCGTTCACTGGTCCAATCCATCTCATTCCAAATACGAGTCGACTTTGGCCTCCCTTTAGGTCGAAGCCCAGTCTTGTTCGGTAGAAGCATGAGTGTGTAATCATACAACTGAAAATTATGATATTCCCTGATTGGCATCCACGAAGTACTATGGCAGTCATTGATACTCTCTAGTCGATAAATTGGATCGACGAACTGCTCCCAAGATATGTGCATGTAAGCACATGATGCAATCACATGGCTGCAAGGATATCTCAATGCTTGAATATTCCCACATTCACAATAACACTTATCCAATAAAACAAATCGCACATGACCATTGCTACAAGCCACAATATCACCAGGCTCAACGACCTGAAATAGTTGCTCTGGACAATTAAATGTAGTTACACGATAATTTGAAGCCGCCTGAAGAACTCTATCTAGATCACGCTGAAAATGGTGTCCATAGCGCATCCCTCTATTCAATCCCTCTTCATCCTACTTTCCTCATTCTAGAAAATACTTTACACTACGATAAAAGGTATCTTGTACCTAAACTGTAATTTAGATTTAAAATATTATACTAATATTATATTATAAATGTAGCTGTTCTGAATAAGATATAGTCAAATATTCTTATTTACCTATGATAGGTAATTTTTGAACTCCCTTGAAAACTCCATTTATATATTCTACGATTTTGGTTGTCATATGTTCATATCGCCTCCCATCATCATATGCTAACGACCATTTATGCTTTGGTATTTGCATCATGTAATCATACACTTCCAGATTTTCTCGGTGAATATCTTCAAGACGATCCTCCATCATTTTTTGTTGAGGCTCATATACTATTAAAAAATAACTACTATGAACACATATGACATTAACTATGATAGTGATTTGTAAAACGAGAAAGGATATTCATACCAAATTTTAAGATCACTTTCTTCATCGACTCATTCTTGAACTTCTTTTGCAAATTACTAGCGATGTGTCGAATACAGTATCGATGATGGACATAGGGTGGTCTCCAGGAAAGATCCTCAGACTGTAATGCCTCCTTGATTGCATGATGATGATTTGAAATAAGACAAATACATTCTATTTCCGTAACAAACTCCCAAAGACATGCCAGAAACCAGCTCCATGATGAGAAGTTCTCCTTCCCCACAATTGCAAATGCCAAAGGAAGAGGGGCTCGATTTCCATCTTGGGTGGCAGAAATCAATAAAGTTCCTGTATAATTTCCATATAGAAATGTTCCATAAATCTGTATAAACTGCTTTCAATGTCTAAAAGCTTCCACACATGGTAAAAATGTCCAAAATAATCAATCAAACACAGCCATCGACTGATCAACTTGGCTGTGTTGGTTACAATATTCAGTAGTATGTAACCGATAAATCACTTGATTTTTGTGGCGTAAAAGCTCCATAAGTTGTGGTAAAACCTGATAAGAGTCATCCCAATCACCATACACTTTGACAATAGTCTTTTTTCATGCCTCCCATTCCTTCCAGTAAGAGATTTGATACCCAAAAAGTTGTTTGATTCGCTCCACAACCAAAATGATAGGAACATCTTGACATGCTCTAATCATTAGAAAAATGATAGTTGAAACAAACTCAACATCTAATAAAGAGTGTTCCTACGACAAGATTGGGTTCACACATGTGTGTGGAGTAAATCTCGTGATGCGCCAGCTGTGAAAGGTGTTATCAATTATAGCTCACAGACGCATTTGACAGTTCGAATCATATTTGTCACAACAGATCAAATAATAAGACCTCTTTGACTCTTCTACAACATAAGAGTAATGTATTTCAATGTGATATTGTTTTATCACATTTTTCATTGCATCTTTGCTCTCAAACTCTCTTCCAATATATAGAAAACCTTCATCTGACACTCAATTTGTGCCACCAATGATTCCTATAAATTCTGTACTAGGATTTATAACTGACCAATCAAATTCTGGAAAGTGAATCATGCCTTCAGTCGACCATGAATCCAATGGTGGAGGATGGTTCAATGGTCAGTTGAACCTCACATGAGTGGGAGAATAATATTCTTCTGCATGCTCTTCTTCTTCTTCTTGAACTTCCTCTTCATCTTCTTGTTCTAAAATGTCATCATCCTCAAATTCATCGACCAATGCATCTAAAGTACGTGGATGATTATCCATTGAAACTATGGATGAAGGTAATGATGAAACAACTTCCATTGCTAATGGAACTTCTTGATGTGTTATAGTAGGACCATATGACATTGTCACATTAAGTTGTGATGGACCAGCTTCCAATGTCTATGGAACATCTATTGTAGCTATAGTAACATACTACTCCATAATTTGATTCTCAGGTTGATACTTAATCAATGAAAGTACACATTCCCATTCTTCATCATTAGTTACTCGATACGCAACATGCCAAAACATATCTACACATTACAGATGTCTGTATGTGATTGATTCTATCACTTGATTGCTCGACAGTTTTAACTTTTGATGAATTTTCCTTTGAAGAGATTCCAAAGTTGTACAACCTCCAAGAATCACAACACCTTCTGGCCGTATACTGTAACTACATCCTTGTTCTGTCTCAATTATTTGACTGTTGCAATAAATATAAGCATCCATTTTTTTATCTAAAATAAAAAATCATTTTTATTAGAATGATGAAAGATTTTAAAAATTCCAAAGTTAAGTACATACCTTTTGAAGATGTTATTAGTCTTTATGATTCTAAAATTTTACAACATCTTCTTATACCCTAAACTAAGATATTAATGTTTTTAGTACAATTTTTAACCTCCTAAATGTATTTTAGTAGTTTATAAAGAAAATATGAATCATCTAAAGCATATCTCTGGGGAGTGTCAAACCAAGAGTGTAGTAAGGCCCGTTGTCGTGTACCAGGATACCCCGGGTCAAGCCCAAAAATCCTTGTCGGAGTTTTCACTCCTAGGTACATTAGTGCCAGAGCCACATCCACTTGTTTGTATCTAGAAAGAGATTTGATTGCTTAGATAACCACATAATCTTTATGATACCATAATTTTAGAATGTTTCTTAAATCCTAAAAGACGACACAAATTATTACTTAACCATTAGTTAATCAATACCTAGATGTATTTTAGTAGTTTATAAAGAAAATATGAATCATATAAATCATATCTCCCGGGAGTATCAAACTAGGAGTGCATTAAGACCCGTTGTCATGTACCAGGATACCTCGGGTCAAGTCCGAAACTCCTTGTCAGAGTTTTCAATCCTAGGTACATCTGTGTCAGAGCCACATTCACTTGTTTGTATCTAGACAAATATTTGATTACTTAGATAACCACATATTCTTTATGCAACCAAAATTTTAGAAAGTTTTCTTATATCCTAAAAGATGACATTAATCATTACTTAACCATTAGCAAATCATTACTTAACCAGTAGTTACTCATTACTTAACCATTAGTTACTCACTACTTAACCATCAGTTACTCACTACTTATTAGTTATTAGTTAATCATTTCTTAACCATTAGTTAATCATTTCTTAACCATTAGTTAATCATTTCTTGATCATTAGTTAATCATTGCTTCACCATTAGTTAACCATTGCTTCCCTAATTAATATAACTACTTCACTAATTAATATAACTATTTTGCTAATTAATATAACCACTTCTCCAATTAATATAGTTGCTTCACTAATTTATATACCTGCTAATTAACATTAATTAATCACCTAATTACCATTAATTAATCACCAAAATATAATTAATTAATCACCTAAAAACAATTAATTAATCACCTAAATACAATTAATTAATCACCTAAATACAATTAATTAATCACCTAAATACAATTAATTAATAACCTAATTATAATTAATTAATCACCTAATTATAATTAATTAATCACCTAATTATAATTAATTAATTAACTAATTAGGATTAATTAATCACCTAATCAGGATTAATTAATCACATAATTACCATTAATTAATCACCAAAATACAATTAATTAATCACCTAAATACAATTAATTAATCACCTAAATACAATTAATTAATCACCTAAATACAATTAATTAATCACCTAAATACAATTAATTAATCACCTAAATACAATTAATTAATAACCTAATTATAATTAATTAATCACCTAATTATAATTAATTAATCACCTAATTATAATTAATTAATTACCTAATTAGGATTAATTAATCACCTAATCAGGATTAATTAATCACCTAATTAGGATTAATTAATCACCTAATTACCATTAATTAATCACCTAATTACCATTAATTAATCACACAATTACCATTAATTAATCACCTAATTAGAATGAATTAATCACCTAATTATAATTAATTAATCACCTAATTAGAATTAATAAATCACCTAATTACCTTTAATTAATCACCTAATTAGAATTAATTAATCACTTAGTTAGAATTAATTAATCAACTAATTAGAATTAATTAATCACCCAAATACAATTAATTAATCACCTAATTAAAATTAATGAATCATCTAAATACAATTAATTAATCACCTAATTAACATTAATTAATCACCTAATTAACATTAATTAATCACCTAATTACCATTAATTAATCACCTCATTACCATTAATTAATCACCTAAATACAATTAATTAATCACCTAAATATAATTAATTAATCACCTAATTGTAATTAATCAATCACCTAATTTTAATTAATTAATTACCTAATTAGAAGTAATTAATCACCTAATTAGAATAAATAAATCACCTAATCACCTTTAATTAATTACCAAATTAGAATAAATTAATTACCTAATTACCATTACTTAATCACTTACTTAAAATTTATTAATCACCTAATTAGAATTAATTAATCACCTAATTACCATTAATTAATTACCTAATTATAATTAATTAATCACCTAAATACAATAAATTTCTCAGCTACTTATCATTAATTAATCATCTAATTACAATTACTTAATCACCTAATTATAATTAACTAATCACCTACTTACACTTAATTAATCACCTAATTATAATTAATTAATCACCTAATTATAATTAACTAATAACCTAATTATAATTAACTAATCACCTAATTATAATTAACTAATCACCTAATTATAATTAACTAATCACCTAATTATAATTAATTAATCACCCAATTACAAATAATTAATCACCTAATTAAAAATAATTTATCACCTAATTATAATTTATTACTCACCTAATTACAAATAATTAATCACCTAATTAAAAATAATTAATCACCTAATTATAATTTATTACTCACCTAATTACAATTAATCAATCACCTAATTATAATTAATTAATCAACTAATTAAAATTAATTAATCACCTAATTATAATTAATTAATCACCTAATTAAAATTAATTAATCACCTAATTACAATTAATTAATCACCTAATTACAATTAATTAATCACCTAATCATAATTAATTAATCACCTAATTATAAACAATTAATTACCTAATTCATCAATTGTCTAATTAGAATTATTTAATTACCTAATTACGATTAGTTATTTAACTATTTATAATTTAATTAACTAAATAGTATTACTTAATAACCTAAACACCAATAATTAATAACAATTACTATAAATAAACAATTACAATTTCAAAATATATTACATTAATTATGAATTATTTCTATGAACTAAACAAACAAACAAACAAATCATCATATTAAACAAATTAAAAATTAGAATTACCTCAAATCGGCAGAAAAGTTTTGATCCTTTGAATAGCTTCGTAGACAAAGAGAGGCAGAGCTTTGAGAGAGAGAGATCTTGAAGAGAGAGTGAGGAGAGGAGATAGAGATCTTGAAGAGAGATTGAGAAGAGGAGAGGGAGTGAGGATGTGAGAATGAGGAGAGGAGGGGGGGGGTTATATATGGGAGTTTGTATTCGGGCACCACTTGAAGTGGCGCCGATCCCTATAGTGGGATACTATCAGCGCCACTTGAAGTGGCACTGATAGACTTAAGCTATAAAGTGCAACACCACTTCAAGTGGTACTACACCTGTTTTTGGCCAGAAATGGACAGCCCCACTTCGAGTGGCGATGTAGGGCTTTTTATGATCAGTGTTACTTGAAGTGACACTGATCAGCCCCATTTTACAAAATAAAAAAACATAGACCCATAATTTTTTTTTAAAATCCCCCTGCGGAAAATTTTTCCACTGCCCTACTTTTCTCTATGCATACAATAAATTAAACAAAAAGATTTTTACAAGTTCAATTTCAATGTGAAAACTCACTTGTTGTGTTGACTCCCATCAAGTGGTGAGTGAAGGAATCACCATTATCCCAATTACTTTACTATATTACACAAGTTACATATCTGATCTTTATACTACATCCCAAATTGATCTATTTCCCAAAAATCTCCTCCTATGGTGTTTATATTGGAACCACCAATCTTCAAGCAATCTTCTTAAACTTACCCATGTAAAGTTCTTCGACTGGATCAAGGTATTATGTTGTACTCAACATGCATGCCGATCTATCCTCCTAGTAGAATATTCTTTCAGAGCTCACTCTAGGAAAGGTCAGTCCATTACTTCTCTTTCTGGTATGTTGTGTCTAGTACCCCTAAGTCAATTTATCCTTAGTCTATTGCACCTTAGTCTAGTAATCCTTCTGTCTTATTCACCTTTGATGCACCTCTCTCCAATATGTTGGGTCGCGTATGCCTTTGTTCATCCTTCCAGATCCTCTCTTTCCATGACTTCTCTATTCGACAACTTCCATCCAGTTCTTCTCCAACCAAGTAGTTTCTTGGTTGGTGGCTCATGTCGAACTTATGATAACAACGCTAAATTTCACATCAATCAAAACACACACTCAAGTGCTATTCCCCTCTTATGGCGTTGTTTATGCTGAAACCACCAATCTTCAAATGATCTTCTTAAACTAACCGATGAACAGTTCTTCGACTGCCTTAAGGTAATCTACTGTACTCAACATGCATGTTGAACTATCCTATTTCCAATAGTATGTTCTTTTGGATCTCTCACTCTTTAATACTGTCCCGTCCGGTACTTCTCCGTTTGGTATGTTGTGTCTAGTACCCCTTGTTGTAGTTGGTGTCCTAGGACCAACTATTTGTAATTGATTATATGTACATTTGATGTATTGAATATTAATAAATCTTCTTATTGCATATTATTTTTTATTCTTCATGACTTTAATGTAATAATGTCCTAGAGTATATGCCACATTGATAAGGTCAGAAGAGTTCTCCGATATGATGGGAACCTTGATGTGCTATGACGATATTCTCAAATAATATTCTATAGTTGGATAACATACTACGATGTGACAAATAGTACATAAACTGTCAAATGTGAGTACTCGTAAGCAAATGAAGATTCTTCTCATGAATTTCGTATTTGGTAATATTCAAGATAAAATATTATGAGAACAAACCCACTGGTAGGAATTCTGTATGTTTTGGTGTCATCAGATATTCCTATCTATGAGTGTGTGTGAGTGTCCAATAGGTGAATGCATCCAGTTGCAACATTGGAATTCGATCTAAAAAACCCATGCCCAACTCGCTTCCCTCTAGTTGTTCCTATCACCTCACCCTCAAAAGAGACAGTACCTTGCCTCTTCCGCCCGATTCGACCTCGCTTCCATCCGTCTACTACTTGTCTGGTATAGTGCTCTTTTCCCTATCATTAGAAACACCAATTTCCCCCAATTTGAGAACTTGATTCTGAGCATTGTTTGTCCCCACAATTGTGAGTGTTCTTAGCCATTCCCATGGAAGCTACCCAGCCTTCATGACCTGACCCATGATGGGGCTCGAGCCGCAACTACCCCAAGCCCGCCTCCATAGGCCAGGGGGTGGCGACTAGCGCCGAAGGCACATTAAACTAGGGAAGGTCTTTGCCTAAGAACCTGCACACACACACACACACACAACCAAATCAATGAAAAAGTGCAAAGGAAAGGAAGAAAAGATGCAATATTTCTATAAATAAACCAAGCATGCATGAACCGCTAAACAGTACTCATACAGTAAAGTAAACTGAAAGGGGAAAAAGGGGAAAAATACACGTCCAACCAGAAAAGTACCAAAACCTGACAGTAACTGAAAAAGTAAAATAGTTGAGAGAGCCCCGCTCCTGGATCCCAAGATACAACCACCATATACGGTCCAAACACCTGTATCCCTAAGCTCCTTTGAAGTCATGATCAACATGTCCATCATCTGCATAAGGAACGAGATGTGTGGGAAAATACAATGCATGGGTGTGTATAAAAATACTTAGTAAAACGCCCCAAAAAGTAGAAGGGGGAGCTGTAAGAGATACATTGAAGAAGAAAGCAGTAGATAGGACAAGGTATAGTAAAAGAGTGCAGCTTGACCCAACAAGATAGTGAAATAAGCTCATCCAAACACAAGGAGCTATAAACGATGAGAAGACCAACTTATCGTTGAGTCTTCGCTACTTATAGTAGGAGAGTAAAATCATCCAACCACGAGAAGCTAAACACAGAAAGCACGTGGCATACTCAGCGCATCTTCACCTCTCTTAGAAGGAGAGTAACCAAAATCTAAGGAGTGGGTATTGAAACGGGATATATATATATATATATATGCTTAGTCAATGAATCTCAAATGAGAGAGTAAGGGGATATCCATCTCATAGCTCAGCCCAAGAAGATGTGTAGCCAACAGTTTCAAGGTAAATCCATCTAGGATACCCAGCATCTTGTACATCTGCCCCAGAGGCACAAGTCAAAGGGGTTCAAATCACTGCACATCGATACAATCTGCTTTGAGCGGCACTGACTCACCCACACAGTTTTAGGTCGTGTCATAAGAACGCGTCTCGGTGAGGAAAGAGCCCCTCTTTCTCGTGATTCCTTAGGTGAAGTTGAACCATGCCTCGCCATTGTGTCGGATAGTCAAGGGTCTTCTCTGGAAGGTCGTCAGAGACTACACTACCCAAACCAGTTGGAGGGTCATCCCGGAAGGTCATCATGGACTACATTGCCTAGCCCTGCTGGAGGGTCATCCCAAAAGGTTGTTGGGGACTACAATGCCCAGTCTTGCTGGAGGGTCATCCCAGAATCATTGGGGAATACACTACTTAGCACAGCTGGAGGGTCAGCCCAGAAGGTCATCAAAGACTATACTGCCTAGCCCTGCTGGAGGGTCAGCCCGAAATCATTAGGGACTACACTGTCTAGCCCAGCTAGAGGTTCAACCCATAACTGCTCTGGCCATTCCTACTGGATGGTACCTCTCGAAAAGCATCGAGGAACTTCATTAGCCATCCATGCTGGATGATACCTCTCAAAAATCATCGAGGAACTACACTGGACATCCCTGTTGGATGGTAAGTCCTAGATACTATGAAGATACAGTAAGATCGCTATCATTATCAGATATCGTCCCAGATAAGTGTCACACCTGAAATATCTTTCATTACATCTCAAAATCCACTACATATGACACCATCACATTCTATGAGAAAAAACACTCAGGATAGGCTACTCGCAATCCAAAATCCGAGTCCAAAAGGAGGCATGAGAGATAGAAGATTCATAAAGTGGTACACGACGCATGCAGGGAGCACATAACGTTTGGCCCTAACTCATCGCCTGGTCATGTTCCCAACCATAACCAGGTACTAAACTCTGCACTAGTACCACTAGGCATGCCATTATACTCCTAGAGTACATGACACAATCTAGTTAAGAGACTGAAGAGCACATGATGCTCATCGTTGTTCCGAAGGGAAAAAAATAATTTCACTGATATGACACCTCGAATGACCCCATAAGCTTTGACCGCACATCTTCATACATCTTATCCACTCTCACAAGAGCTGGTGCTAATGTAAGCTATGGATTCTCTTCAAACACATTAAAAAGGATCTTCCACCCATATTTATTTCATGTTTCCACATTTAATGAGATCATGAATAGGGCACCACACATCACAACGAGCAGAACATTGGGAGGCCTCGGATAACCAAACGGATCACACCAATGTTATCCTTATGGGAAAATGCATAGGATTGACTATTCATTCGCTCCAATCAGACATCCGATCAAAAAGTAGTGTTTCGTCGCATTACACTTGAATGGTGTCTCATGGTATCCACGTCCTGATCCTAAAATAATATACATGGATCACACCACTGTGATCTTCACAGAAAACCACATAGGATTGACTATTCATTTTTCCAAAACAGACACCCAGTGAAAAAGTCACCTTTCACCGCAACACGCCCGAACCGAGGTTCATGGGGCCCACACCTTGATCTCTATTTAAAATCGTGATATTGGTCTCAAAACATCCACCTCAATATCAGGGCCACAAAACTGTTGACTACTCGCCAATTCGATGTCGTATGGAAGAGTTACGACAGATTCAAGGTTCCACAACAATAATAACAATATTATCATTGGGTGTTTCGTGGACCCGAGCCAGGAACCTGAATTTAATATCCAACATTGGTATTTAATTGATGATATTAAAGATGGGGTCACATCGCTACTAATTACACATCAATCGAACGTCGCACACATAAGTTATGGCGGGTCAAAGATTTAATAATAATATTAAATATTTTATTTCACAGGTGTTTGGGAGTTATGGAGGTTTAAAGATTAACAACAACAACAACAACAATATTATTATTATCATTTTAATTTTATTTTATCTTTTTTTCCTTTTTCCTCTAGGGTTTACCTTCACTGTTCATTCTCCTTTCATGCGGCGTCGCCGCCCTATCCACCGTGTCTGCCAACCACCGCTGCAAGCTGCCCCACCGACCACCGACGCAAGCTGGCCCACCGGCCACTTGGTCCAGCCATATCTAGCTACCTCCACTCGACCGTGCACCGCCAGACCCACATGGAGACACATTGAAATGCCGACTCGAAAGCTATCTATGCTACCTTGACCTGCCCTATCCGAACCACCTCATCAGATGCCTGCCTGGAACTGTGCCGGACCGTCACCGTTGTGGCCTACTCCGCATGAACTGCACATCGCCACCGTCGCCTGCTACCTCGGACTCGCTGGATCACCTCAAACTCACCGATACACCTTCAGTGAGCCACCACATATTTTTTCTAACCTGAAAACTTGAAATGATCACAGATCTTTGATCCTCATGTCCCGATCTACGTAGATCCAGTCTCTACTCGTGATTCTGTTGCCATTTTGTCAATCCGCCTCAAATCCATGCATCCGATCAAGCTCAGGTCACCCAAAAATTGTCGATTCGGGAACCGTAGGGTTCCAATGGAGAAGAACTCATAGAAGGAGAGGAGAAAAGTACATAATCAAAGGGTTTGTATCATTGGCCAAGTGTTCTTGGCCAACCGATCAAGAACATGCGATTCGAGTGAGGAAAAACTAATAAAGAAATTAATTCTAGTATTCTAGCTCATGCAAGGGGTGCAGATTGAAGAAAGAGTTGTCAACATGCTCAATCATTTAATCAAAGGTGTAAAAAAACCAAAGACGATCCTACCTGGATTGGATCGATCATTGGTGAGGATCGCACTTGCGCAAAAATCAGAAGAAACTACTACGTTTGTCGTACTTCGATCTACCTGGATCCAAGGTTTCGTCGTTGTTCTTCATCGTTCATCGTTCGCCAAAAAAATAGAGAGCAAGAAGTCGTTGGTAATCCTAGGGTTATGAGGAAACCCTGGGAAAATATCCATAGAGAGATACTTATAGATATTTCATTAGGTTAAAGAGCATTTAATTAATTAAACTAACTAATTAATTTAATCCACTTAAACATACTGTGGATGAGAGAGGGGTCCAAACGTCCTATGTTGACACATTTTATGTCACACCTAGGGAAAAAACTACATTCTAAACTCAATGGTGGTCTTAGATTTCTCATCCAAGTCCATGTTCATGAGTTATTTGAGTCTGGGATATTAAATGAATAAATTAATAATTTAATTAATCCATTTAACATACCATCAATGAGAGGGGGGTCTGAGCATCCCGCACTGACTCATTTTATGTCGTACCTAGGGTAAACACCGAATTAAAAACCCAACTGTAGCCTCAGATTCTCGACTGGATCAACCATTTAGGTGATATTCTATTATCTCTAAAAACCTGCGTGCACACATTAAAAATATATTTAATATTTTTATAAAATTAATTTTGGGCATACCGGGACTCGGAATCGTGCACCGTCTTAGCGTCTGACTTTGGAAATATTCCTAGAAATATTCCAAAGTCTTAAAAAGAAAAACCAGGGTCTCTACACCATCCCTCTAGAGTGGGTGAACATTCTAATGTCAAACACACAATTTCCCAACCTCACTACTAGAGTAGAGTAATGACCTGAGCACACTATCCCTAAATGAATAGGAGTACAATTCCGAGCTCTCCCTATTCTATGATCTTGTTTTTTTCACCCTCTTGACCAGTACCAGAGTGGGACCTAGTCATTATTAGGGATACATCATGTATCCCAGTGCCTACTACTTATATTATACTGAGATTATTCTTGCTTTCTCTCTTTTTTTGATCACCAATATCTATAAGAAAATAAAATCCACCACACCTTCTATTACAATGAAAATAAAGACCTTTTTGAACCCAACCACATCTCTCTCTTGATGAAGCTGACCATTGATGCATAACAGATGCCCATCATGTCCACACCACCACAAGGAGCCTAGGAACTCGGCATATGGTGCATTGACCCATGACTGGTCTTATCCACCCCCATTGGGAACCCACCCACTTAGTGCATCTTCCCTAGTGACCAGTCTGGAAGTGAACACCCCATGTCAGGTACCATTCGATTTTGCCAGTGGATATGGCCATCGTACCCACTGTAGCTATTTAGAATAGGGCATAGATGCTGAAAATCCAATCACATAGGGCCATTGTATTTGGGGGGGGGGGGTTCAAGAGTGGTCTCTTTGGAATGTCATGAGGTACCACCATCAACATGATTTTCCAAATGTCCCAGGTGCTCGATATCCTCCTATATTGGTTCTGATAGCCATATCAACTCAACCCAACCCCATCTTCTCAATGACACCGTACATTCTTGGAAACCACCACAATAGTAACAATGGGAGAGGAATAGCCATAGCCCTAGGTTTGGTCCTTATTAAGGATATCATTTTTTGGATGGAAGAATACAGTAATCAGGCAAGAAATAGAAGTCTATTGAAATAACTTAATAAAGTATCTCCTTTGAGACCACAAGAAGTCACATATTTCTTTCTCACCCCACTATAAGTGACTTTTTCATTCCTTGAAGTTCTTTTATCCTTGACAATCTCTAGAAAAAGTAGTTCCTTCCTTCAGTTCTGGTCTTTCCAAACTAAGGACTTCATTCATTGAACATGTGCTCATAACTATTAAAAGGAAATTCACTCCAAAGTGGTTAGAATCCACATAATTGGAACCTTCAAAGCACTTTTTTCTTATACTACATTCCTATCATTCGCTCTTGGCTCAAGCAAGTGAGCAGCGCCTTGACTCGACATTGACTTCCATTTTTTTTCAATTATGTTCTCCCCTGAAGTCCTATCCCTTTATACAATTCCCATAGAAAAAGTGATTCATTTATCCACAAAAAAATAGATATGATAAATTCGAAAGTAAATTGATTTATATCTATACTTCCCAAATACATATGATTTCATACCATTAGGCTTCCTTCCAGTGGTTTCTATGGTTCCTTTCTCCTAAAATGAGGCAGATTGATGAAGAAACTATTTCCTAACTAGAAAATGAGAAAGGGACCCTAATGTTCCACCCATTGATTATAAAAAATAGTGAGAAAACCCCATTTATTTAGAAAATAATGAATAAGATTGAGTGTCATACTTTCTTATCTATTTGAGGGAAGGTGTGAATCCTGTCTTCTTTGAACAAAAATCATGTAATAATTCTCACCTGTTATTGTCAGGATATCCCATTTCCTTTAAATATAAACTAGAGTTGTTAGTTTTCTAGAAAAAATATTTTTTATTAGGAAATAAACCCTATAAAAAAGTGAACCGGATATCCCCTGCTTCAGAATTTGGATTTGGAACTACTATACTATAACTTCTGCTCCTAACCTAGAAAGCGCTAAGCATACCTACATTAATATAATTTCAGACATAGCTCTAGATGGTGTTCATTCTAGTTATTTTGAAACTAATTATGATGGGGGAAAGGAAGAAAAAACCTCAACATGTGCCAGAGACTGATAATGAATAGGGTGGATCCGCTTCAACTGGAATTGTTACCCAACAAACTGTTCGTTCTATCTTTACCCCATTTTTTGGGGATTTTTGAGCTCTGTCCCTATCTGAAGCACAAGGATACCCCATCAGTTGATACTTAATAAGATAAACGAGTTCCTAGAAAAATTGCATCTGCCGAAAAAACAGAAAGAGATGAAGCATAGGGTCCTGGATAAGATGTAGTAGAGAACAACACTGCAAAGAAGTGAGCAAGCTACTTCACTTTCCATAAAACGAGCAAAGATTGATTTAAAGTATACCGTGATGAGAAAGCAATATAATATAGGCCATCTAGAAATGGAACAAATTCTGCTGCTTCTGATTTTTCATGAATTCTCTCTCATTGTGTGTGGGAATTAGGAAGATAAATGGGGAATAGAGAATGGGTACATTACTCATGAACCTCCCTTTGTTTCTAGGGCAGGGCTCTGACCAAAGAGAGAAACAATTAGTTCAATTAGCTAGGTTGGCCAGGACAACCAGAATAAAAATATCATCCATATAATGAGTACTCTATAGCTGTATAGATATAAAGTCATGAATCTACATGGTTAAGTGAATCCAAAGGTTAGTGATCCCACTCCCAATCACCTTAGCATAAGCGCATAGATTGATCTCATTACCATAAACAGAAATAGGAGAGAAATGTAACTACTACTTCCATAAAGCCTTCCATCCTAGAATCATCTCAATTAGAAAATGGGACTTTACAATGAATTATTTCAATGCTTCCTTAAGAGGCACCCCAAAAATGTTAAAGGATACAAATGAGTCTACCTTCAAATCATTAGTTTCACACAAAAACCATGAGGAAAGGGGTAATGAGTACTAAAAAATTACAAACTAAAACTGGTCAATGATGGCTACTCCCCTCTATATGGGGTTTGATTTCTCTTCCAATGATGACTGCTTAAACAAGATTATAAGGGCATCCAATTTCTATGTCGATACACCCCGACTATGTGTAGGGAGTATTTCAGGCAATAGAGGTTGTAATCCATTCCGAGTTTATTCATAACATCATGGGTTCGAAGTTTCTACCTTGAAATACCAAACAAAGGCACTTTATCCACTATATCTTCTCTTATGATTACTATCTAAGTCTAAATCCTAGCTAGCACATACTTGAATATATTATTACAGAGTGGGATTAATGAACACCGCCTCTTGGTTAGTGATGGGGCACACACTTCCTTTATAACGAATTCATTTTTTGATGTATCAGAAATGGATTCTCTTCTATGCCTGAAGTCCATATTTATGAAAGTATCTCCACTTCCTGTCTTATAAATTTAATGATAACCAAACCCACTTCAAGGTTGTAAAGTCTTTCCTTTATACACCAACATCACCAAATCTCCACAGAAAAATGCTTTGTTGTAAGGCTTACTAACTCATGATTTACACCTCTCTCCTCTGCTTCTTACCAGTTGACTATGAGATTAAGACTTTATTTTCTACTAAATAGTTCTATTTTCTACATGAGCTAGTTCAAATCTTCTAGGAGAGTAATACCAGCTTGTAATCCCCTTTGTCAGCTACATTAAGACTTTGTGTCATCATGCACCGACTCAATCATTATCTGAGAGCCTATGATCAGCCAAAAGTAGTACCTAGTTCTAATAAGAAAAATCCACACTTGTTGGATTTGACTTCTTGTGTATAAGAAGAGCATAAAAAATACTTTTTGTTTACAAGTATAAACTAATCTAGATGCTTCTACACATACATTCTTTTAGGAGAGTAATACCAGTCTTTTTTCCTTACCCACCCTTCCAATATTTTCAATTGGTCTAGTCCACATGTATACAAAGGAATTTATCTAACCCATTACTTGAAAAGGTGACTACCTATTAATTGTATTGGACCAATTCCAAATCAATAGAATAGAAGGTATAATATTAACTAAAAACCTAATGGGATTGACTAATATCCTTTGCCTATTGTGTTATTTTTTACTAATAACTTGTATCAATTAAGACGTCCACATGAGAGTTTTACCCAACAAATGTTCTCCCTTCACTATATGAATCGCTTCTTACTTATTTGTTAGCGCCTTTGAGTAGAAAAAATGAATACATTCCTATTTAATGAAAATATTATAACTACATGAAAATTCCTGATGATCATTCAAGATTATATGCATTTAATAAGTGTATGCAAGATACGTAGTCTTAGTATTAGGAATAGCGAGTTCTCCCTCCTATTCACAGAAGTTAATGCAACTAAAACCTTCACTACTCCTTTTTGTGTGACTAACCAACCTATTTAATATCTAATTTCATACCTATTAGACTAGAATACTGAAGGTATGGGAATTTATTTTATTTGGGCATTAGTGAATGTAACTTCCTGTTACAGTATACGGCCTTGTAGAAAGATCAGTACTCTACTCTAATAGGTTGGTCTTGGGAATATCGAATACAATCTATCATAGGGATTAATCCAATAGCCAAAATATTCAAAGAAGCCTTCTTTCCCTTATTTATGGGAAAGCTAGCAGTAAGGGATTAAATTTTGACCATTGAATACTCTGTCTTGATGAGATCATTCTTTAAAATCCATGTAATTCTAAAGGATGAAGGATTTTTATATCAGTCGAGTTGAGTTCCTTCCCCTTATTTTTCCCTATAAGATAACAAAATTTCTTCTGAATATTTTTTGTTTTCTAAAAGTAAATAATGCTATTTGTTAGTCAATTCATTCCCTATAGGAACCAGGCTATCCACTGCTAATTTGAATGAAATTACAAAGCATCAAAATCATTTTCTGATTATCTATAGTGAGTTGGAATTTTCCATTAGTTTTCATGCTTGTCCAGAGTAGAATTGGATTGCCAAAGGAAAACATAGGCACATTACTGAGTCTAGACTCTCTATGATCAGCAAAGTCCAAAAATATCTATGGAATGAATACTTAACAGTATATCTCATAAAAAAGGTAGTTTGTAGTTATTTATGGTGACATCCTCTTTCATAGACTTACAAGCACCTGACTTTTCTATGTTACTGTGCCATATCATGTTATTTTTCCTACCTGCTTACTTTAATATGTCAGCAGAGTTAGTACACCTTCAAAAAAAGATGCTAAAACTTATTCTACAGTCGACGACTCTCAAAATGAATTAGAGGAAAAATAGACTTCTAGGTTCAAGGAAGTAAATAACATACAACTCATGACCAAAATTGAAGAGATACTACCTCGGGTTGTAGTTCCGACGGAGCTTACCATAGCCATTATGGATCTAAAAAAGCATGCGGATTTCTATATTAAGTATTAGGATAAAGAGAAGAGTGATATTTAAGTAAAAATGGTGGTGGACTCTATAAAGGTGCTCCATGATAGGATGCTGGCTCCAGAGGCGGAGTCTCTATTGGCTAATGCGGGAAGGTTCTCTGCTGAGCATGCGTTCAGGTGTTAGAATATATAATATGAGTTGATGTCCAAAGTGGCCAAGATTACTAAACTAAAGAGATGTGAGAGATAGATGGAAACTTCACTACACCAATCAATCACTGGAGGAACTCATGCATTGCACTTATTCTCCTTTGCAGTGCTACTCTCACCACCACTTTTTTAGCCACTTTGTTTCCTACCCTACCACCTTCCTTTCTATCAACCTATCCAAATCAATATCCTTATCAAAAAGTTTCTCCCGAATCTCATATCTCAAAGAGGTTGTTTTTGATATTGACAACAAGCTATGTATCATTTTCATGAGCATCCACCAAAAGAATACTTTTCCAAAAAGTAGTCACTAGGAGATTCTTATGTTAAATAAGTAATATACTCATGAATAGGATGTTAAAGGTCTAAATCTCGGGCCCTGTGATGCTTAAGGTCTGGGACCATTAGACTCTTTTAACATATATATGTTTTCCACAACATTAAAACTACTTGTAATTGCAGATGGGCACAATATGAATTCAACTTGATTTCTAAATCCCCAACTAACCGAGGCCCAAATAGTAATCCGATTGGTTAAAACCCTAAAAATTGAGATCTATGGGGAAGATAAATAGAAATATGGTTGGAGGTAATGAAGAATAGGGACTACTATAATTGAAGAGATAGTTCTGATTGCTAAACATGGAGTTTGAGTGGGTTGAATAAGTCATAAAAGAAGCAAATAGGTGTCACATGTTCCATTGAAAAGAAATGGTTTCTTAAAGAGGTCAAGTCATGAAATATCATAGTGGTAAAATGCAAATGAATCATTTTGGTTTGACTAAGATGAAAATGGGGATGCTTCTACGGGAATGAAAGTTGTTGGGTGATGAAAGAGGTCTGGCTAATCAATTAGTCAAGAATAGGGTCCCACTATACAATCAAGAATCATTCCCTTCCCCTTCATTATCCCCTTTCAGAAGGAAGAGGAAATCGACTCCCAGCAATCTCTTGGCTGGCTGGTGCTTTCCCCCTTTCACAAGCTTGGTTAGAAAATCTCATTGTCCACTAACCCAAAATTGATCTATAGTACATGCATTCATCTCCATAGCCCTTTTTCTTTAGTAGTATAAGGTTTTACAAGAAAGATATCGAGTTCCTCACTTATTTATAATCTATACGGCTTTGTTCGTTTCTATGATTTTCTTTTTCAATAGATAAAAACTAGAGTTTCAGGTCTACGAGAGGTCAATTTACTAGGGATCATGACCAAATAGGGGCTTTATTTTCTCTTGAATGCACCTTTATTCCTCATTAATTCAAATCAAAGGAAGCAACATCGAGAAGGGATAGGTACTCAAGTGGGAAAAAAGATCTACTTCCTTTCCTTCCTCTAGTTGGTAATTTGAATATACCATGGTTTTTTGGGAAAATAGTTTTTTGAAAGTGGTGCATGTAATGTACTAGTAAAAGTTAGTAAATGAAATGGATATCAATCATGGTGACCCAAAAGACAAATAATTCCAGTATGATCCGTGCTTTTTCAATTCTAAGAGCAGGTGGAAGATCTCCCCTTCCAAGATTTTTTCACGACTAGAGTGATTATATCCATTTTATTCAGATATGCCACAAGTTCCAAGTGCATGTTAATTTGATCTATGTGTCCCTTGCTGTATTGATGAGGAAAGGCAGAGCTTCATAACCAAACCACACCATGGCCCTTTGCAGTATATTGCTTAGATATCATAGGAATGTGTTAACCTGAAGGCATCCAATTATACATGGATACATCTTAGTAGCTATCGATTATTTTACAATGTGAGACCTATACCATGATCACAATGGAACATGTAAACATTATTTCTGAAGAAGCAGATTCACACTCATAAGCTTCAGAAAGTTAATTATGTTTTATGAGATCTAACAAAAACCTTCCCTAAGGTTGTAATCGAGGTTTATCCAAGTAAAGAAAAAGGTGAAAGAAAGAAATAAGTGGAAGAGGTAGATTTAGACAACCAACATCAGCTACGAGTTCACGCCCCAACCTTTTCTAACCTTGCCTCATCTGAACTAACACACTCATAAGGTCACATTTGTCTGGCTACTAAAAGAAGATCTAAAAGAAAAAACTACTATCTACCTTTTGAATATTCCACTTTTTTTGTCTTCCTTATCATTTTTCTAGTAGATTACTAAGATCACGATATATTATAGATAAAAAATGACATCAAAATAGAACAAGATGATATATAACTGCCTGGGGGTTTCCCAATGAAGAATGTAGCAAAGGTCACCTCCCACCTTGTGAAGGGGAATATTCCATAAAGGGGCAATGACTATAGAGGTAGTATAAATATCGAAATTGTGACATTTGCTCGATCAAACTAGAAATATCATACTTAGACTTTAAGATTATTATTAATGCATGTTACAACTCATGTACTTAGATGTATTTTGTAAACCATGATGATAACAGTTCATGGCGAAGTTAGATACGTTAGGTGCACCACGAGTAACATTTCATTAACAAATAAGTTGAAGATAGATTTTTCCCTTCCATATTTATGGAAGTTGATATCTTGACCCTTTGATTGAAATAAAACCATCACATTAAAGTCCATGGTCATAGTGTAGCGACATGCTTATTTCAGATTGTTAAATAAAGATATATCAAACACATAGGTTGGTGACATAAATTTACAACCAACTTGATGAGATATTTTGATAAAGGTATTATAGTACACAATGATCATTCATATGTGGTTTTCTACATTACGACATTAAGTTCTTTCTCTTGGGTGCCTTGACCGATACTATACAATAATATTGGACTTTAGACAAGCTCTCCTAATGCAAATGAGAAAGAAACCTAGAGGGTTACACATTAAGTGTTTTCGTTGATCTCAACTAAATTCTATTTAAGTTAATTAATGGAATAAATATTATTCTCAAGTCTATGGAATAATTTTATTCAAGTTATATTGATCGCATGAATTAAATAAATATTTATTCGTTTCCTTGTGAGTAAAATATTTATTTTAGTTATTGAATATTTTAATAAATATGTATTTTCTAGATTGCGAATAAAATATTTATTTATGAATAAAATATTTATTCAGTTGTTCAATAAATTCTAGAGGAGTTCAAAGAGACCAAGACCGAGTCTGGTAGAAAATATTAATTGACAAAACCGTTATATAATATTTGTTATTGCGCAAGTTGGTGTGTACTATAAAATAATAATTATATAATTATTATTATGAAATATGAGATTTATTAAAGGTAATAAATGTTATTTAATGGCCGGTATGCAATTAGATAATAATTTAACTTAAATCCCAAATCTATAAATAGGAGACTATGTCTATTTTGTAGATCATCCAAAATTGAGTATAGAGAATTATTGCACAAAAATAATTCTCTCTCAACTCCTCCTCTCTCTCTCTCAAGAACGAGAAGTGAAAGGGAGATTTCTTCAAGACCAAAGAATGAACGATCAAGAATGAACAACACAAGACATTCAATTTGCTGAGCTAGCACCCAGAGATTGAGTGGTGTTGCTAGGAGATCATAGGACCATGTGTGGATCACTACTAGAGGGATTCTATCCTTGGATCCTCACAACACAATGAAGGTAATTTGAAAGGGTCCTTTCAGATGATCATCATTCACCAATAAACAAAGTTCCAAATCCCATGTATTTATTTATTCAAAAAATTAAATAAATTAATTATAAATTTGATGTGCATGATTCTCGCTCTTGGTTTTGTGCAATGATTATTAAAAGAAATATTAATATATCGCCCACCTACGCACACTTCTGCTATTCCTAGAACCATCAAGTGGTATTAGAGGGGTCTCCTTTAAATTTATAATTATTTATTTGATTGTTGATCTATGCACAATTGTGGTTAGATTTTAATTTCAAGTTATTCATTCTTTAATCCAATTTGAATTAACATGTTATCGACATATTAATCATGTTTTTTCAATGTTTCATTTTCTTAATGGTTTAAGAAAAAATGAAGAATGACTGGAGATGCCATTGGGAAGTGCCAAATCTTTGGCTGGGAAAACTGGGTTACATGACATGTAGTCAAAGCACACACCATATACCCATGTGTATTGTATCTCGATGTGCCAAAAAATTAATTACACGTAGTGATTTTATTACACACTGCATGTTAACCGAACCATCCTAGCACACAACAGACATATACAGGGTGTGTAGCTGGTATATACACACTATGTAGTCCGGTTGAGTTAACACGCTGAATCCCCAGATGTGTGACTTGAATATACAACAATTGAGGTACATGGAGTGTAGCAGCATGTATACGCCGTGTAGTCTACCATTAATGGAAAAAATTAAAATTACATTAAAATTTAAAATTATAGCATTAAAACCTTATTTTATAGACTGGCACACCATTCTGTGTTTAACAATTTAATAATGGTTTTAAAGAATTTTAAATGCTCAATTAATTTATTACAATTAATATATAATTATTGGTTCTGCTATTTTTTTTGCCATGAATGCCATTAATTATGAGTATCTCCAAATAATATTGGATGATCATTAAAGATGAAATGAGATTAATTAATTAATTAATGAAAACATGTTTATATTAAATATTAAAATAATAAATAAAGAAATGAATGCTAGCCATTTTATTTTTCATATTCATTGCATGTATGACCATTCATGAGTTTGACCAAGACCTTTGTATGTGTTGTATGTTTTAATTTAATTTATTTCATGAGTTTTCAATTATTTAATATTAAATTAAATGATGGCCTACGTTTCATCCCTCCCTCCATTATTATGTAAGACCTTCATGTCAAAGGATATTTATGTAATCACCATTAACCAATCCTTTGTTTCTCCTCAACTACGTGTGAGTAATAAATATTTGTAATTAATGGAGCATCCTAAGGCATGTGGAGGCAGTTCAAGACAAATTCATAATGATGCCAACCTAGGTGATACACATGTGGATAGTTTGAATGTTGTAACTCATTCCAAGATCGACAATAAGAGTTATTTCCCCGAGGTCAAAGGTTGATTTAATGTCCACTCATCAAATCAACTGTTATATAAAGCTCATGAATGAGTCATTTAATTAATTAATTATTTCTATCTATGAAATTATTTATTTTATGGATACAAGACTGTAATCACATAAATAAATAAATTAATGCACAAAGACGAAAATTAAATAAATGAATTATGCATAAATGTTTTATCTAACATGGTTAATTATTTAAGTAACATCCACTTAATACTAACTAGACATGTAAAGGATAAATCAAGATATAATTTATGCATAATAAATTTTAATCCCTCAATTAAATATTAAGTCTAACTAAGACTTCCATTACTTTATTGAGAATGAAACCATAGAACTAAGTTTAGTACATGGAAAAATTATGGAAACTTAATTTTATCAGGGAGTTATCATGAGAGTTTTAGGTTGACTTAACCAAAATTGTAATGAGTTTAATGACCAAATTTTGTTCAATACAAATTTGGAGGCAAGTGTTGTGTAAATCCAAGTGAGGATTTGAGGATAGGGGAATCCACTCAACGGATCAAGGAGATACAATTCTATAGTTGGTAAGACTACCTACCTAATTACTTTATTATGGGTTTCATGCCCAAAGTCTGGATCATTAAGAAAAGTAATGGGAATACTTGCCACTAGAATTTTAAATCAATCAGATAATCTAAGTTCAAGGGTGAGGTCTATTTAGAGTTGATAAAATAGTGGGAGGTTTAATAAATAAATTAAAAAAACATTTAATTCATTATATCTAATGTATTTTGTTACCAAGAAAAGTACTAATAATATTCTATTTTTAATTGTATAATAAAATTACAAGTTTATCATCCAAACTATCCCTACGATCAATATTAAAGAAAGATAACCTCCTAAATGATAGTAACTTCCAAGAGTGGTTTAGACGCCCTCAGGTTATTCTATTCCCTGAATAGAAATCATACGTGCTAGAATCCTCAATGTATGATCCTCCCACTAAAGAGACGAGTGATGTAAAGTTCCTTGTCTATGAAAAAAATTTCAATGATGTGATTGAAGTTTAATGATTGATACTTTCATCAATTTCTAGTGAACTAATGAAGTCTCATAAAAACATGGATGCGTATAAAATGCTTGAGCACCTATGTGGTCTTTACTAGGATAGAGTTAGATAGGAATAGTTTGATATTCCCAAGGTGATCTTTTATAGAAATCTTAGAGAGGGTTCCCCAATTGGGCCTCACATAGTCAATCTCATTGGCTACATTGAGCACTTAGAGGTTCTTGGGTTTAAACTCTCCAAAGAACTAGACACTGACCACATTCTGGAATCAATCCCTCAGAGATTCTCTAGATTTGTTTTGAATTTTAATATGAACAACATAGAGAAGTCTCTGCTAGATATTTTTACTCTTCTTTTCCAAGTAGATAAGGATACGATGTGTGAAGAACCTTCCATCCTTATGGTGAACAAATGGAAAGGGAAAATAAAGATCTTTAAGCCCAAAGATTCTTCATGCCCTTCCAAGAAGAGGAATATCAAGAGGTAAGAAAGGGAACAAGATGTTTTCTGTTTCGTATGTGGTAAAAAGGGACATTGGAAGAAAAACTACACCCATTCAGAGAAGAAAGGGGAAGCTTTAGGTGTGTTTGTTATTGAGTGAAATTTATCTTTTTCTAAAAATTGGGTATTAGATACTGCTTGTGGTTCTCACATATGTTTTCAAATATAGGAACTAAGTAGATTAAAAAATATTGATTGAGGAGAGGTAGACCTTCAAGAATCCAACATAGATAAATTTTTTTCTATAGATATCAGGGACTACCACGTCACATTGCCAACCGAAATGATCTTGGTTTTAAAGGGTTATTATTATGTGCCTTCAGTTACCAAAAACATTATTTATGTATCCAGACATGATATAGATGGATTTATTTTCAAATTTGGGAATAAATATTTATTATTTTATAAAGATAACATTTTTTATGGAATGAAAAGTTTAAATAATAGTGTTTATGTGTTGGATTACATGAAAAAAATAATGGAAATTAATAATGAAGTTACTTCACATGGCTCACACCACACCCGAATTTGGCATCAATGACTAAGTCATGTAAATGAAAAGCGCTTGACTAAATTACATCAATATGTATATTTAGATTCTTTTGAACTAAAACCACTTGGTGTATGTCATGATTGTTTACAAGGAAAAATGATCAAATCCCCATTTATTGGGAAAGGTGAAAGGGATACATATATTCTTCAATTAGTTCATACTAATGTGTGTGGACCATTTCCTTTTGAAGCAAGGGGTGGGTACTCATACTTCATAACTTTTACTGATGATTTTAGTATATATGGATATGTCTAATTAATTAGGTATAAGTCAGACTCTTTTGATAAATTCAAGGAATACAGGAATGAAGTTGAGAACCATCTTGGTAAGAAGATTAAGAAACTTCTCTCAGATCGTGGTGGAGAATATCTTAATCAAGAACTCATTGATTATTTATGGGAGTTTGAGACTTTAGATAAAATCACTCCTCCTTATATGCCTCAATGGAATAGTGTAAGATAAAGGAGGAACCACACCTTTTTGTACATGGTGAGATCAATGATGAGTCATGCAAGTCTTCCATTATCTTTTTGGGGATACATGTTACAACCAACAACATATATACTAAGATAAGTGTCAACTAAAGAAACATATGGTATACCATACCAATTATGGAATGTAAATAAACCCATGTTGTCTTACTTACATGTGTGGGGTTGTGAAGAATTTATTAAGTCATCTTTAGGTATCAAGATTTCACCCTAAGGCACAAAGTGTATCTTTATAGGATATCCCAAATAAACAAAGGGATACTATCTATAAAATCCTTCAGATTTTTTTTATGGTTGATAGACATCCCAAATTTCTTGAGGAGGATATTATCTCTAAAAGATATAGTGGGAGAGAGATAGACTTTTATGAATACAAGGCTCAAGATACACAAGAGTTGGCACATGAAAAAATTACAAAAATCTCTGTAGAAGAAGAAATTATTCTAGAGACACAATTACTATGTAGGATCACTAGAGAGGTTAGAGAACTAGAATGGTATGGTTTTATAGTCACTGAGGATGATGAATAATTATTAGTTGATAATAATGGTCCTCTAACCTACAAGAAAGAAGTAAGTGGCACATACATTTCTAAGTGTAAAGAATCCATGAATTCTAAAATGGATTCCATATACCAAAACCAAGTCTATATTTTAGTAGAACCTCCATTAGATGTAAAGCTCATTAGTTTCAAATGGGTATTCAAGTATAAACTAGACATGGAAGGGAAATTCAGTACCTATAAGGCATAATTGGCTACAAAAGGGATTAAAAAGCATCAAGGCATTGAATACAATGAAACATTTTCACCAGAATCAATGGTGAAATCTATCAGAATTCTACTTTCCATTGTGTCTTTAAATGATTATGAGATTTGGAAAATGGATTTCAAAACAACCTTCCTTAATGGAAAACTTAAGGAATATGTCTATATGAAACAACCCGAAGGGTTTTTAATTCCAAAGGATGCCAACAAGGTATGCAAGTTGCAAAGATCCATTTATGGATTAAAGAATGAATTCAGGTCATGGATAATTTATTTTGATAAGACCATAAGGGAATTTGGTTTCATAAATAAAGAATGTGATCCATGTGTCTAGAAATAATTAAGTGGGAGTGAAATAATTTTCTTAATAGTATATGTTTATGAAATATTACTTATTGGAAATGAAATACCACTCTTATAGTTTGTTAAGGCATGGTTGAATAAATGCTTCTCTATGAAGGACTTGGACAAGGCATCATATAATACTGGGATCAAGATCCATCATGATAGATCCAAGAAGTTTCTCAACCTAAGTCAAAGTACACACATTGACAAGATACTGAAGATATTCAATATGGAAAAATCCAAGGGGGGGATTATTGAAAACGTAACATGGTATTCATCTTTCTAGGAAATTTTTTCCTTAGACACATGAGGAAAGAAATAGAATGAAAATGATTCCATATGAATTAGGGATTGGTACAGTCATGTATGCTATGCTATGTACAAGTCTAGATGTCTCCTATGCATTAAGTGTAATAAGAAGATATCAAGCTGATCTAGGTGACCGCCAAGGGATGGAATTCAAGACTATACTTAAGTATCTAAGGTATACTAAGGATATTATCTTAGTTTATGGAGGACATCAGGAACTAGTCATCATAGGATATGACGATTCTAGTTTCCAAACTAATTAAAATGATATGAAGTCACAAATGAGACACATCATCACTTTGAATAGAGGTGCTATGGGCTGGAAGATCTCAAAGTAGGCTGTGGTTGCATATTCTACAGTATATTATGAGTATATTGTGTATTCTTAGGTAGATAAATAAGCAGCATGGATTCAAAACTCCATTCAAGATCTTGATGCGATATCTAGCTGTAAAGATCCCATCACACTATATTATGATAATACTGCAGTAGTGGATCTTGAAAAAGAGCTAAGGCCACGTCAACGGACGAAGTACATACTTCAGAAGTATCATATCTTGATGGATTTTTCTCGGAGAGGTGAAGTTGAAATGAGTAGTATTTCTATAGAATAAAACGTGGTAGACCCCTTGACTAAATCCTTAACTCAGTAAAAACATGACTATCATGTGAGGTCTAGCAGACTGAAGGTTGTAGGTAGTTGGCTCTAGTCCAAGTGGGATTTTTTGGGAGTTGGTGTCTTAGGAACAACTATTTGTACTTTGGTTACATGTATATTCGATGCATTGAATATTAAAAAAACTTCTTATTACTTACTGTTTGTTTTTCTTCATGAATTTAATGTAATAATGTCCTAGAGTATACGTCACATTGATAAGGTCATAGAATTTCCTTTCTATGATGAGAACCTTGATATACTATGATGATATTCTCAAATAATGTTCTACGACTGGATAATATACTATGACAGGACACATAGTACATAGACTATCGGGTGTGAGTACTCGTAAGCAGATGAGGCTTCTTTTTATGAATTTCTTACTTAGTAATCTCCGAGATGAGAGATTATGTTAACATACTCACCAGTTGGAATTCCTCATGTTTTGATGTCATCAGATATTCCTATCTATGAGCATGTGTGATGGTCCTTATACTTTAAGATTATTATTAATGCATTTTACAACTCACATACTTTGATGTATTTTATAAACCATGATGATAATAGTTCACAGTGAAGTTGGATACATTGGGTGTGTGACGAGTGACATGTCATTAATGAATATGTATAGGAATGATTTTCCCTTCCATATTTATGGAAGATGATACCTCATCCCTTTGATTGGAATAGAACCATCACATTAAATTCCATGACCATGGCGCAACGACGTGTTTATTTCAAATAGTCAAAGAAAGACATATCGAGAATATAAGTTGGTGACACGAATGTGAAACCTGCTTGATGAGATATTGTGACAAAGATATTATATTACATAGTGATCATTCATATTTTTTTTTGATGTTGGACCATTAAGTTCTTTCTCTTGGGTGCCTTGACCTGTTGCTAGATAATAATATTGGACTTTAGACAAGCCCAACTAATGCCAATGAGAAATAATCCTAGATGGTCACACACTAAGTGTTTTTGTTGATCTCAATTAAATTCTAATTGAGTTTAATTAATGAAATAAATATTATTATTAAGTCTAATGAATAATTTTATTCAAGTTATATTGACCTCATAAATTAAATAAATATTTATTAACTGGATTGTGAATAAAATATTTAATTTATTTATTGAATATTTTAAAAAATATTTATTCTCTAGATTATGAATAAAATATTTATTTATGAATGGAATATTTATTTGGTTGTTGAATAAATGTTATAGGAGTTTGAATGGACCAAGACTAAGTTTGGTGACAAATATTAATCAACAAGAACGTTATATAATATTTTTATTGCACAAGTTGGAGCACACCACAAAATAATAATTATATAATTATTATTACATGACATGAGATTTATTAATATTAATAAATTTTATTTAAGGGATGGTATGTAATTAAATAATAATTTAACTTAAATCCCAACACTATAAATATGAGGCTATGTCTATTTTGTAGAGCATCAAAAATTGAGTATAGAGAATTTTTGTGCACAAAAAATTCTCTCTCAACTCCTCTTTCTCTCTCTCTATTAATAACGAGAATTTAAAGAGAGATTTATTTAAGACTAAATAATGAGATATCAAGAATGAACAATGCAAGACATTCAACTTTCCATGCTAGAACTCGGAGATCAAGTGGTGTTGCTCAAAGATCATAGAAGCATGGGTGATCACCGCTAGATGGATTCTATACTTGGATCCTCACAGCGTAACAAAGTTAATCTGAAAATGTCCTTTTGGATGATCAAAATTCACCAACGAAGAATGTTACAAAGCCTAGGTATTTATTTCTTTAAATATTAATTAAATTAATTATAAATTTTATGTGCATGATCCTCACTCTTGGTTTCGAGAAATGATTATTAAAATAAATTTTAATATATTTCCAACCTATGCACACTTCCCCTATGCTCGGAATCGTCACCCCTTAGTCCATTGCACCTCAGTCCATTACACCTTAGTCCGATAATTCTTCTATATGATTATAAAAACCATACTATTTATTTCTCATTAATTCATGATTTATTACATAAAATTACACATTGTACAACCAAAAATATCAACAAGTATATTGTATTTGGGAATTAGGTACATATAATAACATCTTGAACATGGGATACAACAAAATTATTGATAACTTCCTTAACATGCTTCTAAAATTCCATGGATTTTTAAAACTGCATAGGATAACCTGGGGACAAACATAAGAAATGAGTGAGCTATAAATCTATGTATGGGAATAAACATGGAATAAGGTGACACATGTTAGACAATTGGAATACCAATGGGCCATAAAAAGAGCACGAATCATAAATATGAATGATGAAATATGATATAACATGATAATCATAACATGTGAAATGTGACAACTTAAAACACTGCATCATAAACATAGGTCAAGGATAAAATTCCAATAAATCATGGTAGAAAAAGTCCCATAAAGTAATCAGGTTCACTCCCTATCCCAACATGATGTATCATGATACTAAACATTACCCAATGCATTGAAGCACTATATAATTTTGGGAGCACTCATCACATTCATTTCATTCTCATGCTTATGTATTCCACATAGATCATACAAGATGGGTTCATTCATAATAACAATTTATTAAAATATCAAGGATTGTGGAATAGATACATTTAAATCCCCAATAAAAATTATTTTTGAATAAATGTGAACACCCTTGATAGGAAATGAGTATGATATTCACTACACAATTGGTTTGGCATGAAAAATCACGGTAATATTTCGACAGTATAACGAAGTCACTTAAAGATTCATAAAAATGGGTTGATAAGAGAGAAAGGGGTATATAATAAAATATAAAACAAATGAAAAGTAATAAGGACATGGAAAAACATATCCCAACATTATAAATTTTAAATAGAAGTCACAAAGTAATGAAGAAACATGAATAAAGAAGAGAATATTAACTATATTTCAGTATGGTAATAGGTGTATATAAAGGATCATGAGAGGATTAATGAGAGTGAAAGAGGATATAATAATTTATAAATTAAATGTACAGTAAGTGGAATATGTAAGAACATATCAAAACATAAGAAATTTGAATTTAATATACATAATATAAAAGAAGTTCTTGAACAAAAATGAGAAGAGAGAAATCCCTTGCTAAATTTCGGCATGGTAACATGTGTACATAAAGGATAATAGAAGGATTAATGAGAGTGAATAGAATATATAATCATTTATAAATCAAATTTAAATTAAGGGGGATATTTAAGAATATACCCCAGTATAAGAAATAGGAAATTTAGAGACATAACAAAAAAATTTCTTGATAAAAAAGAGGAGAGTAGAAGATTCCTTACTTGAGTGTGTGACTCCAAAAGCTTGAGAGGGAATTCTTGAGAGCTTGGGGATCCTTTGGAGGACTATTGATAGTGGATAGAATAGTATTTATGTGATAAAAGGAGTTTTACGGAATATAAATGAGATCCTGGGTGTATTTATATAGAAAAGATGTGGATTTCTTTATTATTTAGGTTTTGGACTCTACATTATAAAATAAGCAAAACCACAAACCAAACCATGGGGTTTTCCCATGGATTCTACCAAATAGGAGATATTATCATTATTTTATATGTCTAAGGGTATAAATTAATAAAACAATGTCCTTTATTATGTGTAGGTGAGTCATACTCTTAAAAAAATGATTTTAAAACCTTAAAATATATTAATGGTTTTGGAGGATTCATAAAGGCTTCATAAAATTAACCAAATAAACATAAAATCAAATTATTTTAAAGTAAAAATATATATTTTGTCATGGATATTATTTATAGTATTTATTACATAACTTTTGGGTCATTATGATATCATAAAACACAAAGTATATTTATATTGTATTTAATTTTTACCCAAAAATTCGACCGTCTTAGAAAATTATGAAAAATTCACAATTAGATAATTTTGATGTCATGATTCAAAAAATAATATTAATTTTATATAAATAATATTCTAAATATTTGAATTTTCAATTTTAAAATAAAATCTACATTTATTAAGAAATGATGGGTGTTTTTATAATAACAGTTTTTGTACCCTTATAAAGAATTACATTTGTCTTCTTAAAAATTATATGATCTTTTATACTTGATAAAAATTATTTGATAATAATATTTTATTAAAATAATATTTATTTAAAAAATCTATCAATCCATCAAAATAAATTCCTTAATTGAATCTGAATATTACCCAAAAATACTATTTGTATTTTATTATATCTAAATAAAAAACATTTAAAAAGTAATAATAATAAGATGAAAATATATGAATTATTCTATAAAAAATAATTTAAATATTAATATTTCTAGGGTCTTGATACATATCCCTTTAATACACCAGCAAACACCCTAAGGGTATGGTGCTCGATGGTGGGACTTTCACAGGGTGGTTCGTTGAACAAGGTTTGGGCTGTGATCTCGATGAGCTTGAACTTATCCCATAAATGGTTTTTATAATGATTAAGTTGTTTGATATTAGATTGGGATTGGTCAAGGTAAAATCCTAGAAATTATATCTCCCTCTAAAACTCTAATAAATGGGATTTATCGGGTACGATCCTACTCGTTGAGGCCATCACTTCCTTTGTTTGTGTCGATTAGATTTGTTAAAACCCTAAATTTATACTAATCATGTGATCATTATTCAATGACTATATTATCAATGGTAATGATACTTGATGTTATTTTAAATCCAATTGAAAATAATAAAATAAGTGAATTTGTTTTCTATAATAATATTAAATTTAATTAAATCACAAGGAAAATTTTATTTATAACAGTTCGGGTTATTAAAATCTTCACCCTTTAGAAATTTCGCCCTTGAAATTTTATTTTACCATAATAAAATAGATAAGGGTAACTCTATTTCTTCAACTCCTCTAGTTCCCACATCGATTATTCAAACTTGTGGTTTCTCCACAGCACTTTGACCAGGTGCATTGTATTATTTCGTTGAACTTTGTCTCTACGATCTAGGATCTTCACTGGTCACACTTAATAGGAGAGATCATTATAAAATTGTACCACCTATGAATTGAGTACATGTGAGGGATTTTGTATGTACTTTATCAAGAGGGATACATGGAATACACCATGTACTTGATATAGGTCTGGTGGGAGTTCTAGTTGATAGGCCACCGCTCTGATGTGATCAAGGATCTCAAAGGGGCCGACGTATCTTGGACCAAGATTTTCCTTATTCCCAAATCTCATCACTTTCTTCCATAGAGATATATATAGGAATACCATGCCTCTAAAATCAAACTCTATGTCTCATCGATGATTGTTAACATAGATCCTCTATTGACTTTGAGCATATTTAATGTGTTGTTGAATGATCTTAACCTTTTCAAATATTTCTTTGACCATTTTAGGACCTAGAAAATTTTGTTCCCCAATATCATCCCAACATGCAGGTTTTATGCACCTCTTCTCATAAAGGGCTTCACAGGGATCCATTTGGATGCTTGAGTGGAAAGTGTTGTTGTAAGAGAACTTTACCAAAGGAAGATGTTGGTCCCATCCTTCTTTGAAGTCCATAAAACATGCTTGAAACATGTCTTCTAATGTCAGAATATTCCACTAAAATTGGCCATTAGTTTGAGTATTATAGGTCATAATGAAGTTTCTCTCAGTGTTTAGAGCATGTTGGATACTTTTCTAGAACTTAGAGGTGAATCTCGAATATTGATCAGATACAATCGATAATGGTACTCCATGAAGCCTTACTACTTATCTAATGTATATCCATGCAAGTTTATCCTGTGATAATTCTTCTTGAATTTAAATAAAGTGAGATATATTTGTAAGATGATCCATAACAAACCATATAGAATTATTTCCCTTGGATTTCTTCGGAAGTCTGGTGACAAATTCCATGGTGATTTTTCTCATTTCTATGTAGGTATGGGTAATTATTGCATCATCTGGATTTTTACCTTTTTGATTTCATTTTCTGACATTCATGACATATTTATGTATATGCTATGATATCCTTCTTCATATTTTCCTAAAAATAGCATTATCAAAGATCTTGATACATCTTTGTGCTTCCTAGTTGGATGGAGAAAGTTAAACTATGTGCATCATCCAACAGTTCCTTATTTAACTTAGGATTTAATGGAATGCATAGTCTTGACCCAAATATCACAACTTCTTCTTAATTAATATTGAATTCATAGGATTTAACTTTCCTTATAGTTTCCACTTTCTTCTAAATTCACACATCATCTCTTTGAGCATCCTTTAACCTCTCCAAAAGAAACAGTCGAGAAATAATTTTTGAAAGGATTGATGATGTTCCTTTCTCTATGATTCCCATGTCCATCCTTTTCAAATCTAATAAGACCATATCCCTATAAATTCTCATTAATTATATAATTTTTGGATCCTTTCTACTTATATCTTCCACCACTTTATTCACTTTACAAGGATAGTAATGGATTGAACATTCATAGTCCTTGATCATATCTAACCTTCTTCGTTGGTTCATATTCAACTCTTTCTGTGTGAATATATAATTGAGGATTTTGTGATCCATATATATTTCATACTTATCCCAAAATAGATAGTTTATCCATATTTTAAAAGCGAAGATCATTGAATCCAACTCTAGATCATGTATTGGGTAATTCTGTATGTGAACTTTCAATTGCCTTGAAGCATAAGCTACAACTTTATCATTCTACATTAACACACAACCCAATCCCTTATTTTAAGCATAGTTGAATACTATGAAATGTTATCCAATTTTGGGTAATGTGAGAATAGGGGTAGTGATAAGCCTCATTTTCAGGTCCTTGAAGAACTCTTCACATTCATCATTCTAAGAAAACTTGACTCCCTTCTGAGTTATCTTGGTTAGAGGGTTTTAAAATTATGAGAAATTTCTCACAAATCAGCGATAATACCCAACTAACCCAAGGAAACTATGGATATCTGTCACAGATGTTGGACTCTTCTATCCTTCAATTGCTTTAGTTTTTGAAGGGTCCATAGATATCCCATTTCTTGTGATGATATGCTCCCAGAATGAGACTTCCTTTAAACAGAAATCACATTTTCTAGAATAAATCTTCTCCTTTTGAAAGGTCATTAGAATAGTTCTTAGATACTCCTCATGCTCATCATTGGTTTTGGAGTATATTAGAATATCGTCTATAAATACTAATAAAAAATTTTCAAGGTAATATATAAAGACTCTATTCATCAAGTCCATAAAGTTTTCTAGAGCATTAGTGAGTTTGAATGGAATTACTATGAACTCATAATGCATACACCTTATACGAAATTAAGTCTTGGGGATATCCTCCTTATTCACCCTAACTTGGTAATATCATGACCACAGATCCACCTTGCAGAAATATTGGGCTCCACTTAGCTGATCGAAAAAGTCATCAATTCGTGCCAGAGGGTACTTGTTCTATATCGTGATCATGTTGAGCTCATAATAATTAATGTAAAGGCACATTAGCCCATCCTTCTTCTTGAGGAGAAGACTGGTGCATCCCATGGTGAATCACATGAGCACATGAACCCTTTATCCAGTTTCTCTTGTAGTTGTTTCTTCAGATCCTCAAGTTCCACAATGACAATTCTATACAAAGTCTTGGATAATGGAAACACCCAAGGTATAAGCTCAATTAAAAATTAAACCTCTCGATTAGGAGGAAGACTAGAAAATTACTTTGGAAACAAATAATCGTATTCTCTCATAATAGTCATGTCTTTGAAGATAGTTATTTCCTTATAATCAATCATTTGAGCTAGATATGCTTGCTCATAGGGAAATAATATCCATTCTCACTAAAAAAATACCAGATTAGCAGTGGTTTTTTAGAGGGGGTTATGAAAAACCCCTATAAATTCATTTTAAAAGGGTTATTTAAAACCCCTGTTAATCATAGAATTTAGAGGGGGTTCATAACCTCCTCTAAAATTTTTAGCATTTTTTATAATATTTGGTTGGATTTTAAAGGCAGTTGTGTCAAAACCACCACTAATTTAATAATTAGTGGCCCTATATGTTTGATTGGATTTTAGAGGTTATATATATATATAATATTCATTTGGATATTAGAGGATATATATATAACATGGATTTTTTTAAAGAAAATAGTGGGGATTCACAACCCCCTATAATCTCTTAAATTAGAGGAGGTTCATGAACGACCATTACTTCATTAGACCATAGGGGTTTTTTAACCCCTTTTAATTTAATAAATTAGAGGGGGTTGTGAACTCCTCTAATATATGACATTATAGGTGGTTTTGAACCCCATATAATTTAAGAAATTATAGCGGGTTGTGAACCCCCTCTATTATACGACATTAGAGGGGTTTTTGAACCCCCTCTAATTTAATAAATTAGAGGGGGTTCATGAACCGCTGCTGATCCCTTTGATTAGAGGGGTTTTTTAAACCCCTTAATTTTTATTTTATTTTAAAATAAATCTCATATAAATTCAAATTTTATAATATATATGTGTGTATACACACACACATATTACATAAAACACATTATATAAATGTATTTAAATTCATTATAAACACAAATATATATATATAAAGACATTATATAAATACTTTAAATAAATAATTATACATATAAACAAAATGTATACCTATATAAATATTGGTATACATAATATAAATGTATATATAAATACATTTCTTCAGATATATAAAATTTATATATGGTTTTATAAATACTATACATTTATATTATGATTTATATTATACATATATTATATTAAATATATTTTTACTATATATTTATGCCTAAATAAATTTATATTATATTATGTATACAAATAAATAAAATATAGATAGAATTAAATATAAATATAAAAATATATTTTATATTTATATTATATAATTATTTTATATATATTTCAGTATACCATATTAATTATAAATTAATTTAGTATATATATATATCATTTAATTATGTTATATATTTCCAATTATATAAATGTATTTAATTGTATTTATATGTATACATAAATATAATTGTATAATTTTATGTACATTTTTATATATATTTGTATAAATTTTATTTTATATAATATTAATTATATATAATATAAAATAATAAAAATATTTTATAAATATATACATAAATATAATTTATTTAAAAAATATATCATATAAAAACTCAAGCTTGATTTTTTTTATAATTTATATTATAATAATAATAAATATAATTTTAAATAATATGTTTACGGTTTTATATTATATATAATTAATATTATATGATATAAAATTTATACAAATAAATATATATTAATGTACACAATATTATACAATTATATTTATACAAATAAATATATATTAATGTGCACAATATTATTCAATTATATTTATGGAAATACATATATAATACGAAAATGGTCTAAGTACAGGTTGGAAATCCAACCCATACCCACCAAATTTATTAGAAAAGATAAAGTACAGAAAAAAAGAAAGGAAAGTGGGAAAGACGAGGTCAAACAAGTACATACCCTCATCCATAAAAAACTACATAGTAAGAGAGTCAGGATCATTCTTGTAATCGCTATTAGACCGATCATCCTTATCAGCAGTTTCTCACTCTAAGTTTAATTTTTTTTGATATAAGATCACAACGTACCTTTCCTGGATTTTTAACTACTACAGAGTGAGCAGTGTCTTTCTGGTAGACACATTTCGACTATACCTTACATCTTCTCATCCACGCCCTCGTCTAAGACCTTTTGGAAGATGACCCCATCTCTAGGATTTAGGTTGTTTCTAGGTCCCTTCAGGTTCTTCAACATCCATAATGTCCACCCCTGTGTCCTGAATTGAATCATCTTTGAGTTATTCAAGTGTAAAAAATCTATTTGCAGCTGCTGTAATCATTGAATGATCTAGATTCTGTTTAGAAGAATCAACAAAGGAGATACCATATTTTTCAGATTGATGTGGCTATGCCAAATCTAACTCAGAATGGGAGTCTTTCTTATGTGAAACCATCTAGAATCCTTCATTATCCACATTAGTAGAGTCTTTATATTTCCTCTTCACTTTAGTAGTAATAGGGGAATCAAATATCACATGCTTAACTTTACTACTTTTTGAGGAAACTAATTGATCATGCATTATATTTTCATTAGTCATAGCTTGCGTGTTAACCTCTCTAATATCCTACTCATCAGGGAGTTCTATGATATCCACCATTGCACATTGACCATCATCATCAATTGTATCATATGGAACATAAACATTATTGTTATTAAATTCTTGATTATATACTAGAGTTTTCCTCGGTCTTATGTCCAATGCCCTCTTCCCATCATTATCATGAGATGGAGTATCCTTAACAACAAGGTCTGACCATAGTTTCTTCTTACTAGGGCTCTATAAATATACAACCTGCTGGGTGTCCTTTTTTACATTCAACTCAACAAAATCTTGTGTGCCACCCTACATGAAAATGGATTCATTAATCCCATCCATCTTCTTAGATACATCTAAAATTCCATCTTCAGGAGGCAAATCGAGTGTTTTAAATCCACTAGACACTACTCAAAAACCATTCTGCTCACCCATGTATTCCACCGAAGGAAAATTAAGTTTACAGTTTACCAAATAGTGACCAATTTTCTTATAGTTGGTTCAAATAATATGTCTCTGATATTCATAACATGAATGCCCAATATTCTCACATACCTTGCAAAATGACAGTTTCTTATCGAACTCAATTGTGAGTTCCAGCCTTCGGTCAACAATGAGTAGAATCATCGAGTCTGTAAGAGTTGAACAAAAGTAAATTTCCACAATCATCCTTGTATAATTCCCAAAAAAATCAATCTCTATTTCTTTATCAAATTTTATTGGAGCCCCTACAACATAGGCAATATCCCACAACAGTTGAGAATGCTAGAAAAACCATGACAGAACATGGATTCTTATCCAAGACTAGGTGATGGATTTCTTCACCATGGAAGGATAGAAAAAAGGATCCCAATCCTGGATCCTTAAAAATTCAGTTTTAAGGTAAATGAACCCTAAACCCCATGCTCGAGATTTCAGTTCCTCATAAGGAAACATGACATGAAAAAAACCTCTATTGATTGAGATGATTCTCTAACCACCAAAGCCCCAGATTTTAAGTAGCCTCTTCCTCAATTATTTAATCTTATAGGGCTTATCCCCTTGATAATTCAACCTTGAAAGGATAGAGTTCTTAAAATCATTGGTCCTTTCTGCAATCATATGCTGGTTGGATTCAATAATTATAAGTGATCCATTCTTCATGACCCTAGACAAGTTCACACATCTTGGATCTATAAAGGATCGATTCTTATTCACTTTATCAGTGAAGGTGGCATGATTATCTTTCTCCTTTGAGGATTTTGTCTCTGGTATAATCATCGAGACATTCAAAGTTGAGGTTGAGTCTCTCCTCTGACCAACCATTATCGATGACCCGATGAAGACATCTGCTGGATTGAAGTAATCAAAGATCACCATCAAATTTTAGAACCCTAGTTTCCATTTCACCTAGAGCTCCACCCCCATCGATCTATATTTCTAAATATATAGTAATGTAAATAAATAATAAATATATGTATTAAAATACATTATATAAATATTTTTTATAAATTTTATTTCATATAATATTAATTATATTTTTGTATAAATTTTATTTCATATAATATTAATTATATGTAATATAAAATTGTATTTCATATGGCATTATATCAATATTTGTATAAATTTCATTTCATATAAAATATTTGTATATATTTTATTTCATATATATGTATTTTATATAGTATTAATTATATATAATATTATACAATTTATAAAAATAAATATATCTTAATGTACGTTGTAAAAAATACATGTATTAAAATATATTATATAAAAATAGGAACAAGGATGGGATATTTATAAAAATACATATTTAATTTTTTTTATTAAATGTGGTTATAACTACCTCTAATCTGGAAAAAATGGGTCTCACTTAGAGGTAGTTTTGCAAAATCACCTCTAATATTGGGGCTTATGGATCAATTAGAGTTGGTTTATAACAACCTATAAAATGAGATTGAGATCATATGGTGTTATAACCCTCTCTAATGTCAAATTTTCTAGTGAGATTAGAGGTGGTTATAACCCCCTCTAATTTAACCACCTCTAATTGCGAGCTACTTTACCAGTGGTTACCGACAACCACTGCTAACAACATGTTGAGGGCACATTAGCAAAGATTTTTGGTAACTACCACTAATGTGTTTAGAATTGGTTATAATCACCTCTAATATAAAAAATAACCCCCTATAATCTAAAAAATAACCCCTTATAATTGGGGATTTTTTTTATAGTGGCTTGAGATGATGGTGCTAAAGAAGATTCATCCTCCTCTTTGTACTTATATAGAATCAGGTGTTGATTCAAAATACAGAGAGTGATTTCCATCTCGTTGAAATTTATGTTGGATCTATATAGATAAAGACAATCCATACCTATAATTGCATCAAATTCCACTAAAGGGAGCATGATAAGGTTCACTAATAAGTTCAACCCAAAAATTGTGAAAGGGGAGGAGTTATATACTCAGGATGAAATAATTTCCCCATTTTCAGTTTTTACCGATAAATCCACTTCCAAGCTTTGTGGTGGTGTTTGAATAGTTCTACTAAAATTTCATTATATAAAGGAATGCATAGAACCAGAATCAAAAAGTGTGTTCTCTATCCTTGAATAAATAATTAGCATAGATATCACCACTTCATTGTTAGGATCCACCTCAGCAGTTTTGATGGAAAAGGTCTCCCTTGCTACCTTAGAGGTTGTTGGTTGTCTCAAAAAACCCTTGTCTTAGTGCATTTATTTGTGAAGTTCCTCGGTTACTTATAGTTGAAGAAATGAACAATGCGCTGAGGGTTGACCAGAGCATTCCTTCCCTAAATCGCATTAGTGGGTTTCTCCTATTTACAATTGTTATGTAGGTTCCCTTCCTTCCCACACCCAAATCATTTCCTCGTCCCCCTTAGGTAGTTTCAAGGGTGCTTCTTTCTGCACATTTGACAAGAGATATGTTGAAATTTCTTGAAACCATTAGATTTCTCCATCAGAATGCCAGAATTAAACTCCACTTTCCTCTTCTTATCCCCATAATACCCTTGAGATTATCCGACCTCCATTTCTAATTTGAGGGAACATTATAAAATTTCCTCACATCTATCAAAGTCACCAATCTCTATGGATTTTCATAGACTAGGTTTTAGCCCACCAAAGAAGTGGTCAACCTTGCATTTAGGGGTAATGAAAAATCTGGAGGCATATCATGAAAGTATAGTGAAGTTTACCTCGTACACACCAATAGATTCATCTCCTTTTTTCTTGAGGGTGAGGAAATCCCTTTCCATTTCAATTTAGAGAGTGTGAGGAAAATATTTATTGAATTTTTTTTCTATAATTCCTTCAACTCAATCAATTCAATCATTTCCTCAGGCTTCATATTCTTGATCAATGTCAACAACTGATCAACTTCTCACTCAATATTATAAACATAAAATAGAACCCTTCCTTTCTCAGAACATTGAATAATGGATAAGATCTTCTCAATGGAGTTGATCCATTGTTCTGTGATTAAGGGATCAGATGATCCATTGAAAGTTAGAGGCCTTTGTCACATAAAGGTCTCAATTGTAGATTATTCTCTCTTAGGGGGATTTGGACACTCCTCCTGATCCATGATTCTATTCATAACCCAAGTCATCTGAGAGAGTATCCTCATGAAGTTCATTATTCCTTCTCCCATACGGTTGGGCATCTCATTGGGCTAGTCATCACATTGCCTGTCGCATTGATTCTTTACCTGATTCCTCATATTTCCAGTCATTGGAAATAATAAATGGAAAATTTGGGATGAGTATTTTTAAACTATTAGGCACATAAAGGGGGAATCTAATGACATTAAAGGGATAACTTATAAATTAAATTTATCGCTTAACGTATGAATTTATAGGATTCAATCTATGTTATCCATGATCTATTTCCTAACATATAATCTTATGGGAATTTTTTCCCTTAATAATGGTTCATAATGATATTATGAATTTAACAAATCATATCCCCTAGGAGTGTAAAAATAGGTGCATAGTAAGGTTTTTTTTCATGTACCAGGCTACACTGAGTCAGGCCTGACACACCTTGTCAAAGTTTTTACTCCTTGGTATATCTGTTCCAGAATCGCATCAACTTATAGTATCTATACAAGAATGTATTTTCTTGATAAACCAATTACTCTATAATTACCAAAATTTAGGCATGTTTTCTTATACTTAGTCTTATCTCTAAGGCTTTCTCTAGATTTTTCTAATCTTAATCCAAAAAAGAACTAAACTTTTTCTCTGATACCAACTATAACAACCTTGCTATTTATTTCACATCAGTTAATGATTTATTACATAAAAGTACACATTATAAAACCCAAAATATCGAGAAGTCTAGTGTATTTGGGAATTAGGTACATATCATAACATCTTGAACATGGGAAACAAAAATATTATTGAAAAATTCCTTAACATACTTCTAAAATTCCATGACTTTTTTAAAACTATACGGGACAATCTGAGGGAAAACATAAGAAATGGGTTAGATATAAATCCCAGCAAGGGAATAAACATAGAATAAGGTGATACATGTTAGAAAATAGGAATATAAATGGGACATAAAAATAGTATGAGTCATAAATATTAATAATAATATATGATATAACATGATAATAATAACATGGGAAATGTGGCAACAACATAAAACACTGCATCATAAACATAGGTCAAGGCTAAACCGCCAAGACATCATGGTGGAAAAAGTCACATAAAGTAATCAGTTTCACTCTCTATCCCAAAATGATGTATCATGATACTAAACATTACCCAATGCATTGGAGCACTATATAATTCCGGGCACACCCATCACATTTATTTCATTCTCATGCTTAAGTGTTCCACATAGATCATAAAAAATGGATTCATTCATCATCATAATTTATTCAAATATCAAGGAGTGTGGAATAAATACATAAAAATACTTAATAAAAAGTATATGTGCATAAAGGTGTACACCCTTGATAATAAATTAGTACGGTATTCACTACATAATTGTTTTGGCATGGAAAATTATAGGGATATTTCTACAGTATAACGACGTCACTTAAAGATTCATAAAAATGGATTGATGAGAGATAAAGGGGTATATAATCATATATAAACAAAATGGAAAGTAATATGAATATTTAAAAACATATCCCAATAGTATAAATTGAAAATATAAGGTATATGGTAATTAAGAAACCTGAATAAAGAAGAGAATCCTAGCTATATTTCAGCATGGTAACAAGTGTACATAAAGAATCATGGGAGGATTAATGAGAATGAAAGGGGATATCATAATTTATAAATTAAATGGAGAGTAAGGGGAATATTTAATATCATATCCCAACATAATCAATTGGAATTTAAGATACATAACATAAAATAAGTGCTTGAATGAAAATGAGAAGAGAGAAATCCCTTATTAAATTTCAGTATAGTAACGAGTGTACATAACGGATAACGGAAGGATTAATGAGAGTGAAAGGAAGATATAATAATTTATAAATAAAATGGATATTAAGGGGGATATATAATAACATATAACAACATAATAAAAATGAAATTTAGAGACATAAAAAAGGAAGTGCTTGATAAAACGAGGAGAATGGAAGATCCCTTACTTGAGTGTGTGACTAAAAAAGATTGGGATGGGATTATTGGGAGCTTGGTGAGACTTGAAAGAAATATAGATAGTGTATTATAGAGTATGTATGTGGTATAAGGATTTTTAGTGAAGATAAATCAGGGTTTGGGTGAGTTTATATAGGAAAAGAGGGGGATTTCTTTATTTTTTAGGCTTTGGACTCTACATAATAAAAAAACCAAAACCAAAAACCATACCATGGTTTTTTTCCATGGTTTCTACCAAATGGGATTGTTTATTATTATTTTATAAGTCCAAAGGCATAAATTAATAAAATAATTCCCTTTTTTATGTGGAGGTGATTCATACTCTTAAAGAAATTATTTTCAAACCTTAAAATATATTAATGGTTTTGGAGGATTCATAAAGGCTTTAAAAAATTAACCAAATAAACATAAAGTCACATAATTTTAAATGTAAAACATAGATCTGGTCTTGTATACACTTTATAGTATTTATTACATCACTTTTGGGTCATTATTATGTCACAAAACACAAAGTATATTTATACAACATTTAATTTTTACCCAAAAATTCAGCTGTCTTAGAAAATTATGAAAAATTCACCGTTGGATAATTTAGATGTTTTAATTTAAAAAATAATACTCATTTTATCTTAATAATTTTCTAAATATGTGAATTTTAAATTTTAAAATAAAATTGACATTTAATAAGAAAGGATGGTTTTGTTGATAATAATAGTTTTCGAACCCTTATAAAAATTAAATTTGACTTCATAGAAATTATGTGATCATTTATATTTAATAAAAATAATTTAATAATAATATTTTATTAAAATATTATTTATTTAAAAAATATATTAATTCATTAAAATGAATTCCTTAATTGAATTTAAATATTACCCCAAAATACTATTTGTTTTTTATTATATCAAAATAAAAAACATTTACAAAGTAATAATAATAGGATGAAAATATATTCATTATTCTATAAAAAATAATGTACTTATTAATATTTATAGGGTATTGATACATATCACTTTAATGCACCCGCAAACTCCCAAATGGTAAGGTGTGCGATGGTGGGACTTCATGGGGTAGTTTGGTGAACACAGTTTGGGTTGTGATCTCAATGAGCTTGAACTTCTCCTATAAACTGTTTATATCATGCTTAAGTTTTTGGATCTCATCTTGGGCTTAGTCAAGTGAAAATCCCATAGATTCTAACTCCCTTTAAATCTCCAATAAATGGGCTTCATAGGGTAAAATACTATTAGTTTAGGCAATAATTTTCTTTGTCCGTTTCAATTGGATTTGTTAAAACCCTATATTTATACTAATCATATGATCATTGTTCAATGGATATACTATCAATGATAATGATACTTAACAGTATTTTAAATCCAATTGTATATAATAAAATATGTGAATGCATTTTGTAAAATCATATTACATTTAATAAAATCATAAGGTAAATTTTATTTATAATAGTTTGGGTTGTTACACTAATACACCTCTATCTGATGTGCCTCTGTCTAGTATGTTGTGTATAGTATGCCTCTATCTAGTGCACATCCATCAGGTTACTCTTTGTCCATAACTTCTCTATCAGGTAACTTTCATCCGATTATTCTCTAAACAAGTAGTTTCTTGGTTGGTGGCTCACACTGAACTTATGATAATAACACTCCCTTTCACATTCAATCAACACAAACACTCAATTTATATCCCCCTCTTTATTATTTAAGCTTCCTCTGATAGATATAGGGAACACATGGGATTTAGTTTAAACTTATAAGTACTTTATGATTAAATGTATTCATTGTATTGAATAATAATTAAGTTTCTAATCACATCATGATTGTTCCTTTCCATGACATAATATGCGACACTTTCCAAAGAATATCTATCACACTGAAAGGTTATAGCAGTTACTCCCTATGATGCGAACCTAGAGGTGCCACAATGGTATTCTTGAATATATATGTTATGAAGCTGGATGATATCATTTGATTGGACACATATGATATAGACTATTAGGGGTGGATACTCATAGGACTTTGTGAAACTTTATCATAGTGTATACCCTCAGTAATTTCTAGAGTAGAAGATTATGAGAATGAGACCTGCTAGTAGGAAATACACCAAGAAAGAAGTATAGATGGTCACACACTAAGTATATCCGAAATCTTAGTTAAATTCAATGTTGAATTTAATAAGTTAAAATAAATATTATTCCTACTTTGTGGTTTAATAATTATTCTGGTTTGCTTTACCACCAAGATTTAATCACGAGTTATTCGAAAGAATATGTGAGTTAAATAAAAGTAAATATTTATTTTCAAGGTTTTATTAATATAATATTTATTATATTTATCAGCGAATAATAAATTGATATTTATTTATTACATAAATAGTAATTATTCAGGGTTTGGTAAATGTCATAGAGGAGAAGTGGACCAAGATTAATAAAAAATGATACAAATGATATTTATTTATTCTTAGGTGATCCAAATTCCAAGTGAATAATAATTATATTATTATAAAGACACAAGGTTTCACTAATAATTAAGGAATTGGTAAGAGGAATTATATTCAAATAGGAAATCCTAAACTTTTCTTAATATATATCTATTTATATCTCTTTCCTAAGTGAGATTTGTTATAAAAAATAGATAGAGTGAATCTCTCCCAAACCCTAGAGAGAGTTATATAGATATAGAGTGTTCTCTACCATCGTCCTATCTCAAGTTATCGAGAAAAAATTAATAATTTTTTGTCCTCAAAGAGAATTATGTTGCAATCAACCATCAATGAAGCAAGCGATCAAGATCGATCGTGGTAGCACCCGATGATTCTATGATGATGTTCATAGATTTTGTTGCATGTGTGGATTGCTAATAAAGGGATTATGCAATTTAATGATGATATAACGAGATAAAGTCAACTAGATCATCAATAAATAATGAATTACAAGTTCATGTAATTATAGATCTGCTTATAAATTAATTATAAATTACATGTGATGATCCTACTATTTTGGTTCCAATGTCCATGTCTATTAATTCTTGAATTAATTCCATTGGTAATGAAATTTTCATTTTATACATCTCAAATTATTCAATGATTATGACAAAAATCTAAGTTGGTTATGCCCAAAAGGTTCTTTCACTATGCCTGAAATGTACAAGTGGTATCATAGGGGTCACATGACTAATTTATAATTATTTATTAACCATTGATTGAATGATATGCACTTGAATTTTTTTTACTTAATATATATTCATTAATTGAATCCAAACATCATTTCTCTTTATTTTCTTTATTCTTGCTCACATAACCAATAAATGTGTTAAATTAAAATGTAGAAACATCCAAAAACACCATCCGGAGATGGAAAACATTCTATTCAGATAACACAAGACTACACACCATGTACTCAGCTACATGCCGTGTAACTGTGTATCTAGATTGTATCTCACATGGATATTAGATTAGTACGATAATATTATATCTGATCCAATAAAAGAGGATCTATACAGATATGGACTAGAAGACATGCAGTTTGAAGAACTACATTACATGTAACTCACATACACAACGTGCAATTCTCATTTTCTTATGGTGGAGAACATGAGGGTCCAAATGTGTAGTGTATCAGCTACATGAAATGAGGATTGAAAAAATGTGCAATTTTAAGGCCACACATTGTGTAGGAAGATGAAACTCCATTTATCTCATATACATCTATGATTGAAAAATATACCCAATCCTTAGGAATATGTCATGGAGGCGTTCATAAGATATTACACTTCATGTAAACTAATATGCACTGTGTAGTCTATCACATCTAGTGTTATTAATTTAACACAAGGATAGAACTTAATTATATAATTAAACCTATTTTTAGGTGTTTTATTTTTCATTTATTTGATAGTACACATGATGTCATAGGATTGTTAATTATATATTTAATTAATTTCTATGTTAAACTCCAAATCTACAAGTTATGCATGGTATTTTCTTATAGAGTACTCAAAGCGCATCAAGATCATCACGTGTAGTGTAATTCACTTGTGTTATATGTTTCATTTGTTTGACAATACATGCCATGTAATTACCTACCACACAATGTATGTTGGATTCCAAGGGAATGCAATCATTGGGATCATGTTGGGTAGTTTGGATGATTACATGTTGTTTCCACTAAGTACACTTGTGTACTTACTAATTTTAAATAAAATTAATTAATTTAATTTGTTTAAAATAACGGATGATGGAATTTCAAGGATGATGAGATAAAATTTGGATAAATTGAGTTAATTAGATTAATTCATGACATTTTATTTTAATTAAAGATCAAATTGAAGTAATTGATAACTAGATTGATAATGTATGTTCATCAGATGTTATGCGGATGATTATGAGATTAGACCAAAATTGTGTATATGATTGGTTTCCTTTTAATTTATTATTATTAAATTAAAATTATGGCCTTCAAGTCATCACCTTTTTATTATGTAAGAGCTTGGATACTCATGATTTCTTTTATATAAACCCCCATTATCCAATCCATTATATCCTATCAACCATGTGTGAGTAAAAGATTATGTAAAGATAGATATCTCAGGTGAGAAAAGGCAATCTGAGTCCCAAATCCAAGGTGAAACCAATATATGTGATACATAGTTGCTGAGGTGTAATGCTACAAAAAAACCTTGATACAGTTCAAGGTGTTTTCCCCTAGGACCGAGGGTTAGTTTTCTTGAAGTTGATATCACGTGACCAACTATTTTTACTTTTATTATAAGTATATTCAATGTATTGAATATTAATAAAACTTATTATTACATATTGTTCATTGTTCTTCATGACTCTAATGTAATAATGTTCTATAGTATACACCATATTGATGCGGTCATAAGGGTTCCCCGCTATGATGAGAACCTTGAAGTGCTATGATGATATTCTTAAATAATGTTCCATGGTTGAATAATGTACTATTATGGGACACATAGTACATAGAATGTTAGGTGATAGTACTCATAAGCGGATGATTATTCTTCTCATGAAGTTCGCACTTGGTAATCTCTAATATGAGAGATTATGAGAACAAACTTTCTCGTAGTAATTCTACATGTTTTGGTGTCATCCGATATTCATATCTTCGAGCGTGTGTAATGTTCCTTAGACTTTAAGATTATTATTAATGATTTTTATGACTCACGTACATAGATTTATTTCATAAACTATATTGATAACAGTTTATGGAGAATTTATATATGTTGAGTGCATCATGAGGGACATGTCATTAATGGATAAGTCGAGGAAGGATTTATCCCTTCCATATTTATGGAAGCTTATATCTTGGACCTTTGATTGGAATAGAACTTTCATTATAAATTTCATGTATATGGTGTGACAACGAGTTTATTTCAGATTCAAAGAAAGACGTATCAAGCATATATGTTGGTTATATATATGTGAAACCTACTTGATGAGATATTGCGATAAAAGGATTATATTACACTGTGAGTGTTAGTTTGTGGTTTTAGTTGTTGTGACATTAAGTTCTTTCTCTTGGGTGCCTTGAACCGTTTCTAGATAGTAATATTGGACTTTTTAAAATTTTTCCCAATTCTAATGAGAAATAATACTAGAGGGTCACACACTAAGTTTTTCTGATGATCTTAATTAAATTATATTTAAATTTAATTAATTTAATAATACTTTTCTCAATAATGAGGAATAATTTTATTCATATTTTATCAATCGAAAATAATTATTGATGAATGAAACATTTAAATTAAATATTTATTTAGGTGTTCAATAAATGTAAGAGGAGTTTGAACTGACCAAGACCATGTACGGTGAAAAATATTAATTATCAAGTTAGTTAAATAATATTTTTTATTGCATAAGTTGGAACACACCATAAAATAATAATAATGATATTATTATGTGTCATGGGGTTTTATTAAAGGTTTTAATATTTTTTAAGGGTCAACATCCAATAAAAAAATATTATTACCTAAACCCTACCTCCATAAATAACCCATTATGACTATTGTGTAGCCAATCAAAAATAGAGAATTGTTGCGAACAATTTTTTTCCCAAATCCTCATTCTGTATCTCTCAAGAATGAGAAACAATAGAGATATTTTTTCAAGACCTAAGAATTAGTGATCAAGAATGAACAACGCAAGACATTTGATTATCTACGCTAGCACTTGGTGAACGTTTAACATTTCTCATAGATCATAGGATCACATGTGGATCATCGCTAGAGGGATTCTATCCTTGGATCCTCACAAGCACAATGAAGGAAATCCAAAAGAGTATTTTCAGATGATCGACATAAAAATCAAGGAAAGAAATTTAAGACAAGGTAATTGATTTCTTACGATCTAATTAAATTAATTATAAATTTTACATGAAAGATCTTCACTCATGAATTTGAGTATATAAATATTAAAAGAAAATTTAATATATCACCCACCACCTCACACTTCTGATATGCTCAGAACCATCAAGTTTATCATCTACTAAATAAACTAATCATTAGAGAATCTCATGATAAAATCACTTATATTTTATTTCTTTAAATTGCATGGTTGATTATCTATGTTTGGGCATGATATAAAATCACTTAATAAATGAATTAACAAGCATGAAAAATGGAATAAAATCAAACTAGATTATGTGTAAATTTTATTAGACATGGTTAATCAATCAAGTAAAATCTACTTAATATTAACACGGAATGTGATAATATAAAACTGGGATTTTATGCATAAGGATAAAAATCCCTCAATTAAAATATTAAGTCAATATATCCCTATAATAATTGATTTATAATGGAACCCATAGCTCAAGGTTCTTGACTGAACCAATTCAAAGTGCTTTTAATTATTTGGAAACTTTTAGCTTTATGTTTTGGGTTTAATTAACTTGGTTCACATCAAGGTTTGACTACCCAAGTAGGATTTGGTGTAATTGAGAGATAAGGGTTGAGGAAATATTTATCTAAGATTTCAGGATTGAGGATTCCACTCAACAAATCAAGGAACTAACTATGATTTAATGTAGTTGAAAAGTTATAAATACCTAAAACTCTTAAAATAAATTAATTGGAAAACGTCTGGGTTATGAGAAGGGTATTATGGGTCTTTTACATTAGAATATCCATGCAATGAGATATTACAAAAAAAAGTTGAGGGATATTAGGTTTAAAAAAAATAGTGGGATATTAATAAAATTTAATAAAATTTTAATTTATTAATCTAATTTGTCAATCAAGGAATCACTAATAATCTTCTCTCAAATTTTGTAGAAATGGAAAACCACACAACTTTGACCATATCACCATGATCTATACTAGAGAAGGAAAAATTATCACTAGTTCAAACTTACATTAATGGTATGTGAACTTACGTGTTATACTATTCCATAAATAGAAATTATACGTGTTAGAAACCCTACTTCCTGAGTCACTTACCAAAGAGGCTAGTGTGGAAGAAGTATTCTATACATGAAACATGTTTACAATGTGATGGATATACAATGTTTCATTCTATCCTTCATGTCCCATGATATTCTAAAGAAATGTGAGGATATGGATGCATATACATCATATCTCACATTTTTGATCTTTATTAGGAGAAGGCAGGACTAGAAATATATGAGATCTCCAATGCACTGTTCACGTGTAATATTAGAGAGTTATCACCAGTTAGGCCTCATTTAGTGATGATGATTGGCTCTATAGAATTTTTAGACATCTTGGGTTTTAATATCCTTGATGATTTTCACATACATATCATTATATATTTACTACCTAAATCCTCATACAATTTCATTATGAATTAAAATATGATAAATAACAAGAAGTCTTTGTTATAACTTCTTACTCTCATTCTCTAAGTTGATATAGACATCAGGTATGAAAAAAATGCAGTCCTTATAGTGAATAAGAAAAGGAAGAATAAGGGAAAAGGCCTCAAAGAATCATTCTTTGTGTAAGGCTCCAATGGACCATCCTCCCAAGAATAAGTTTATTTAGAAACAAGAAGAGAAGAATGCAATGTATTTGGTATGTGGCTAGTAAGTACACTAGAATAGGAACTACACCTAGCCAAAGAAGAAAGGGGAAGCTCCAAGTGAATTCATTATCAAGTTTAATCATTCCATATCTACAAGTTTTGTATTATATACTGCATGTGGTTATCACATTTGTATCTAAATATTTTTTCCAAGTATATTTCATAAGGTTTAGAGAGGATAGGTAGATTTTTAGGCTGCTATTGTAGTGAGTATAGCTATTCTATCCATTGGATTATACCACCTCACGTTGCCAATATGAACGATTTCTGGTTTTAATGAACTGTTATTATCTACCTAGTGTTACTAAAAACATAATCTATATTTCTTATTTAGAAATGTATGGATTTTTTTTTATTTTTTTATACAAAAGTTTCTACTTTTATCCATCCATCATTACCAAAATTTTATAAAAAATGGGGATAAAGCCCTAAAAATGTCATAGAGGTCTAATTTAATGGAGCCCAAGAGCATCATACCTAATAAGGTTAACACATCCAGGGAGAAGGGATCCTAGTAAAGTAAAAAGAGAGAAAGGTGAAAGAAACATAGAGCTTCTACAATTATTATACATTGATGTGTGCAAACCTTTTCAAGTAGAAGATAGAGGTTAATTATGATACATTATGACATTTACTAATGACCTGAGTAGGTATAGTTATGTCTACATGATGAGGTATAAGTTTGAATCCTATGAGAAGTTCAATAATGAAGTTGAAAATTATATTTGTTAGAATATAAAAAATTTAATTGGATAAAGGTGGTGAATATCTTAACCAAGAGTTTATCGAATTTCTATAGGAGTATGAGATTTTATCTCAACTCACTCATTCTTATACGCTATAATGGAATGCTGTTAGTGAAAGGAGGAACCATACCTTAATAGACATAGTAAGGTCAATGATGAGTCAAAAAGCCTTCCATTATCCTTTTTGGGATATTCAGGTAGCATACATACTTAACCGATCATCAATTAAAGTGGAAAACGATATTCCCTTTGAGTTATGGAGTGAAAGAAACTTGTTTTGTCACATATTCGTGCATGGGGGTGAGAAGTGTCAATTAAGGCTAGTTAAAGCAAAAAACTAACACCCTAGGGTAATAAGTGTATCTTTATAGGTTACCCTAAGGAAAAAACGGGATACTATATATATAATCCTATATATAAAAAGGGTATAATTTCTTGGAAAACTGTATTCCTTAAAAGGGAACACATCCTAAAGAAGGATAGTGAGAGAAAGACCGACTTCCTAGAACTTGATTATAACAACCTGAGATTTTATAAACTATCTATCTTTAAATAATTTTATTTCTTTGATGGATTGCGTTATACACAACACCGAGTTGAAACAAACTGTGATATAATATTAAAATATTATTATTTAATGTGACAATTATAACCTAGCTATTAATTTGGAGGGTATGAATATGATTAACTAATTAATGATATATATATATATTTTATAGTCACTATAAATGTATTAATTAATTCATAGTAAATAATTATTCAATTTTTAGTAAAATCATTTTATTTTTCAAAAATTTGTTTTCTCCAAAAAATGGTTTTTCTTATGAGTAAATATTATAATTAATTTATAAATTTTTTAGAAAATGTAATTGAAAGAATTAATTTCAATTTTGATTCATCATGTAAAAATTATCTTAAGATTACTCTCTGAGAATTTTCTAAAAGGATTGATTTTTTTTAATGAATAGTGAAAAATACTTATTTTTATTGAAGACTATATTTTTTTAATTATTTGTAAAGTAAAATTATATTTTGGTTAGTATTAAAATTTAGTTAGTTAATTTTTATTTAAAATAATTCAATTATTATTTTTTAAATGAATTTTATACTTTAATTTAATATAAAAAAATTTCATTTTTAAAAAGGGAAATTTTCTGATTTTTCTCGTAGGGTTTTCTCTGTTTAATTTTAAATAAAATTCTACCAATTTTTTATATTGAATTTTGAGAAATGGATACCATATTTGTAATTATTGAGTCAAAATTTATTAAATAGGTTGATTTTTTTGGTAAATATGAATTATAAACTTAGTAATTTTTCTTACCACGGTAAAGGGTAAAATAGGTAATTAATGGTTAAAAATAAAATGATAAGGACTATAAAATTGCCTTAACACTTAAATAAATATTATTTTATGGATATATATCATTCATAATCATCCAAAGGTTAAATTTATGACCTTTTAGGGCCACTTGAATGAGATTATGACTTATAATATCTTATTTAAAGAAAAGTCAAAATGCCATCCTCATGTTTTTAATAACTAAAATATTTTTGACATGAAGTAATCTATAGGAAATGATAGACTATATATATATATATATTATTTTTAAATATAAAGTATTTATCTTCATCATGGTAATTGTTTTTAATTTTTATTTAAGAAATAATTACCTTAAATGATTACAAAATGCTGACGCGGTAATTATTCAATTAATGGAAAAATCAAATCAATGATATTAAAAATATTAAAAGTTTAATAATTTGATATAATTTATGTAATCCAAAAATTTTATATATGAACATGACATGTTATATATGTATTAATGTTTTTGAATTTCTATTATTTTATTGATATTATTAAAGTCAGAGTAATGAATAGTGTCAAAAATGACAATAATAATATTTCATGAAAATAATATTTTATTAAAATATTTAAAATAAGAAAATATTAAATAAGTAAAAAGGATAAGATATGGTTGAAAATTTCATACCCTATGCATTTATAGTTAATTTGGAAGCATTTGGCTGTGGAATAATCTTATTATAATTTAATATTTTTTGAAATTCCATAAGTGACCCTCACCTCAATTATAAAAGGTCCCCTCCTCCATTTTGGATATTATTTTCTTTCCAAAATACTAACCCTTATACCCCTTTAGAGGAGATCTAAAGGAGTCGTTTTGAAGAAGAGTTGATCTCCCCAACCAATCACTTTCTTTTTTACTCTTATTTATCTCCTAAAAATATATTATAATTATCATAAAGTAATAAATTCAGTATCCTAAATATGATGAAATTTTATTATGATTATGAAAACACCACTATACACCCTCTTTCCCATCACACAAGATGTAAAAGTATCGCTTGTGCATACATATGACTTACCGTCTCTACATAGCGATACAATTCATTTTTCATCACCATATTTTATGGATGGGTATTATGAAGTGTTTAATATTTATATATGATATTTATAACATAATTATAATTATTAAATTATAATATTATATCTATCTTCTTACCTTACAAACCTTTTGAAAATGATAACGTCACTCATGCGTACGTGTGCACTACCACCTCTACGAAGCGAAGTGATTTATTTTCCTTATTTATTTTACTTGGATGGAAATGAGGATAAATATGATGAATATATATGATATACATGGTATAATAATTTTTCTTGAAAGGTGAATTATTATTTACTTTTCTTTCGTTCCATCCTTCAAAAATTGAATACAACATTCATGCACACGTACAACCTACCATCTCTATAAAGGGTTTAATTAATTTTCTATTTCTATCATTATAGATGAATTTGAACATATATATAATTAATATATATGATATAATAATATTGTAAATTATTTTGGTATATATTTATAATAAATTTAAATTTATTATACAGTAGGTTAAAGAACTTTCAAAGGAAGTTAGACATAAGGTAAGAGATCTTCATCTCACTTTTATTTCTATAGGACACATGCATTATACACTATATGTTTATTTTGTGTGTTATATATAATACCCATTAATTTATTTTATGATACTTATCATGAAAATTATGAGATATAAATATCCATATAAAGTTATTTCTTTCATGGGGATTATGACCCAAATGATACCAAAGTGGTAAGGGTTTATTTCACAATCTCATTATTATTCAGGATTGTTTATATCTCTATTAAGGAATATTTATCTTCCATGTCTATGTTTTATAAAAATGTTTTAGAAAAATGTTTTTAATATTCTCCTATATTTTTTAAAAATATATTTTACCCATGTTTGAATTTTTAGAAAACAGTGTTAAAGGAATCTTTTTATCATTTTCCAAACAAGGTACTTTGTGACTTTTCTGAAAAAATATAGAAGGAATATTTTTTTTTATCTTATAAAACATGAGATTATTTCCCATCCATCATGACACCTCAATGATTTTATGCTTACTTTAAAAGTTTACAAGTTTAGTTTCAAATAAAATGTTTTTATTTATACGTGCGATTTTTTTTTTAAAAAAAATAGAAGTGATTTTAAAATGGAAAAGTTATTTTCCTCAAGAATTATTCCAAGTGATCTTTCAAAATAATTTTACATCTAAGATAACATCCTTTTATTTTAATTAAGATTTAATGGGATATGATCCAAGGATACCATCCTTATTTATATATAGATGATTTAGGTTTACGATGACATGGTGTTTATGAAACACGTTACCATTCCACGGGTTATACTTTGATGAAATAATGAAATGTTTATGAAACACATTTATTTTACATGAATTATGCTATGATGGAATGTTTATAAAAAAAATTTATTTTCATGGGATCTAGTTTGATGATTTTTTTATAATCTTGTGGAATACATAAGTATGGTTTTCATTATATAATGGTGGTTACGTTATAACTAAGGATGATGGTTATTTTAATACCAAGGATGGTGGTTACATTATAAATAATGAAGGGTGGGACCTATATCTACCTATAATGCATTGTGTAAAGATAGATAACTCATGAGGTAAAAAATTTATGCAAAACCTAATTTAATGTTCATAGTTTTATGCATGGATCTAGTTTTTATGTCTATAAGTTTATGCATGGACCTAGATTTCATGCCCACAAGTTTATGTGTGTACCTAGATTTCATGTCCATAATATCTGGAGTGGACCTAGTTTCATGTCCATAAATTTATGAGAGGGATTGATTTCATGTCCTTAACTTAATGAGTAAATCGATTTCTGTTTATATATATTAAAAAATTTAAAATTTCATTCCATAATTCCATGTCTTATCTCAATGTTATGCTCTCATAGATTATGTTATTTGATTCCATCTTGATTCATGTCTTATTAACTACTAAGATTTATGACATGGATCTTGTTTATGATACATGATATATTGGGTATAAACTTTGAAATTTATGATATCATACCATTATTCTTATCTTATGCTTTCATATGATCATCGATTGGTATATCTCATGTTTACCCTTACTGATCATCTGAGATCACCCTTTCTTCTGTTTTATTTCCCCAGGTTAAGAAGAACAGTTTTATGTAGGGTATATCAATGAAGAGAACTAAAGGGGGAGATATTTATGGGAGATGTTGAATATATTTCTTGAAATAAGATTATTGTGTATCTATTATCCAAATACACTAAACTTATATAATACTCAGGCATGTTTTTTGTGTAAAGTATTAAATATTCATCTATTAAGATGTAATATTTATGTATGAAATTCTGGGTCGTTATATTTATGCTCAAGATACACAAGAGTTGGTACATAAAAAGACTCTATAGTTCATTGTGGCAGATGTAGTTCCTAAAACACAAGTACTGCATAAGACCATTAGATACGTTATAGAACCATAAAGATATGGTTTTCTAGTCATAGAAGGTGATAACTCATTATTGGTTGATAATAATGACCCTCTATCTACCATGAGTAAGTAGAGATATTAGAAGCTGAAAAATAGCAAGAATCCATAAATTATAAGATGGATTCCATACACCAAAACTATGTATGGGTTTTGTTTGATCCAACAGTAGATGTAAATCCTATTGGGTGAAAATGGGTATTCAAGAGAAAATGTACATGGAAGGTAAAGTTAATACCTATAAATCACATGGAAAAAGGTTTTAGACAAAATTAAGGAATAGAATTTAATTAAAAATTTTCTCTAGTTTCCATGATTAAATCCATCTGAATTTTTCTTTCAATAAAAACTTTCTATGACTATGAGATTGGGAAGGTAGATGAAAAAACTAATTTCCTTAATTAGAACCTTTAGGAATATGTGTATATGACACAACTAGAAGTGTTTGTGACTCCAGGTAATTCCAAAAAAGTATGAAAGTTTTAGAGATCCATCTATGGATTAAAACAAGAATCTAGGTCATAGAACATTCAGTTTGATAAAGCTATAAAAAAATTTGGTTTCATTAAGAATTAATTTGATCCATGTGTTTATAATAAGTTTAGTGGGAGTCAAACCATTTTCATAGTTGTATATTTTGATGAAATATTACTAATTGGAAATGAGATACCATCCTTATAAGAGGTTAAGGCGTGGATGAGAAAGTGATTCCCTATAAAGAACTTATGTGAAACAACCTATATTTTAGGGATCAAGATCATACCTGATAGATCAAAGAGGCTTCATGGACTAAGTCAAAGTACATACATTGACCAGTTACTAAAGAGGTTCAGTATGGAATAATCCAAGATGGAATTGGTTTCAGTGTCACATGGTATACATATTTTCAGGACAATGTGTCCCCAGACATAATAGGAAAGATATATAATTAGTATGATACCATATGCTTTGGTGATAGGATATATAATATATTCCATGTTTTGTATGAGGCTTGATGTTTCCTATGATTTTGGTATGGTAGGAAGATATCAATATGATCTAGGTGAATAATATTGGATTACTGTTAAAACTATCCTTAAGTATCCGAGGAAAACTAAGGATATATTCTTGGTATATAGAGGAGATGAAGAGATAATCATCAGGGGTTATATGTATGTTGTATTTTAGATAGATTAGAATGATCTAAAGTCATAGTTAGGACATATCTTTGATATCAACATAGGATCTATGATCTAGAAGAGTTCAAAGCATCCAGTTTTCACTAATTCTACAGTGGAGTCTGAGTATATTTCATCTTATAATGTATATAATGAAGTATTTTGGATTCATAACTTTGTCATAGAGCATGATTTGGTGCTTAATATTCAAGAACCTATCATAATTTACTATGATAACACTAAGTGTTGGATCTTACCAAAGAGATAAAGTCACATCAAAGGATAAAGCATATAATTCATTAGTTTCATATCTTGATGGATTCTTATTAATGAGGTGAAGTTTTAGTAAGTAGAGTATCTATGGAGGAAAACATGGTGGACCCATTGATGAGGATTCTATCTCAACAGAGGCATAAGTATCATGTGAGAGTTAGTGGACTGAATATTGTTAATAGTTGGATCTACTGGAAGCATGATTCTATTAGATTTGGTGCCCTATAACTGACTTCTAAGTACTTAGTGATTTCATATATTCATTTTATTGAATATTAATGAAGTTTCTTATCACATAATGATTGTTCCCGTACATAACATAATATGTTATAATGTCTTAAGAATATCTATCAATCTGAAAGGCTATATCCATATGATATCATTTTATGGGACACATATGATATAGGCTATCGGGGGTGGAGAATCATAGGAATTTGGGGCACTATCTCATAACACACACCCTTAGTAATTTCCAAAGAATCATATTATGATAATGATACCCACTAGTAGGAAATCAATATTTATATTTTTCATTGAATGTTCCTATATGAAAACACATGTTTTTGTCCTTATAGTTTAATATTATCATTATTGAATAACATAAGTTATGTAATTTGATGCATTAAAGGAAACTATTAAGAAATATTCTCATGATGAAGTAGGATATGTTGGGTGAGTCATAAGTGATATTGAATTATGGATAACAAGAGAAATGATTTATCCCTTATGTACCTTAACTAAAATCGATATATTAGGCCCTTTAATAGGGATAGAACTACCTAGATAAATCCAGGACCATGGTTTTATGTGGGCAAGTTCATTTTTGGAAAGTCAAAGAAAGAGACATCAAGCACATAGGTTGATGACATCAACATATAACTTTCTTGATTGGATATATCATGATAAAGGGATTATATTACATAGTAAGTGTTGATAGGAGTTTGTGTGTCATTGTGATATTAAATTATTTCTCTATGGGTTTCTTGGCATGTTTCTAGATGCTAACCTTGTATTGCAGGAATCTTCGCCAATTTCCACTAAGAAAGTGGACTAGAGGGTCACACACTAAGTGTTTCTATAATCTCATTTAAATTAAATATTTATTTTGAAAAGTTAGAATAAATATTATCCCTATATTGGGGTTTAATAATTATTCAAGTTTGGTTGATCACTAAGATTTAATCATGAGTTATTCAAAAAAGAATGTGAGTAAAATAATAATAAATATTTATTTTCAAGGTTTGGTGAATATTATATTTATCAATGATTAATACAATGATATTTATTTATTAAATAATAGTCATTGTTTGAGGTTCGGTAAGTGTTGAGGAGGATAATAGGACCAAGTTTAATTGGAAATGATATAAATGACATTTATTTTATTCTTAGGTTATTCAGAGGTCAAGTGAATAATAATTATATTATTATTAATATATGGTGTTCATTAAAGAATTAATGAATTGACAAGGGGTATTGTATTTAAATAGGTAACACTAAACTTTCCTTATATATATATCTAGTTATAAATCTTTTCTAAGTGAGATTTTTTGTGCAAAATGGATAGAGAGAATATTTATAAAATACTAGAGAGAGTTATATATATCTAGAGTGTATTATCTCCCCCTCTCTCAAGACACGAATAGAAAACTAATAATTATTTATCATCAAATATAATTCTACTAAGATCAACCATGAACGACCCAAGAGATCAGGGTCAACTTTTCTAGTACCTGGCGATTCTATGAAGATGTTTAGAGATTGAGATTCATGTGTGGATCATTTTTGAATTGATTTTACACTTGGATCCTATAAAAAATATTATGGTATGATGATACCGAGTCAAAAAATCCATCAATGAAGAAAAAATTACAAGTTTAGGTAATTCTAGATAAGATTATTAATAAATTATAAATTACATGTGATGGTCTGCCTCTTTAGGTTTTGACATTAATTTAAATTAAACTTTGAATTAATCTCATTGGTAATGAAATTTTCATTATGTACATCTCATATTATTCAATAATTATTAAAAAATAATAGTTGTACATGCCCAACTGGTGTTTCTTCTATGCCCAAAACCTACATTTTTGAAAAACATTCATCCATCTAGAACTTATACAATAATTTTCTATCCTATATTATTTGTAAGATCAACTTAGTCTGGTAAACTATGATTTTATCCCTCCAGTGATCTTTAGATATTTCCCCCATCTGATGGAATTTTCATTTACCTATCTGATGGAACTATACATCTCCATCCAATTCAACTTTATAAATTTTCACCCAATCCCCTTCATGATTAACCATATGGTAAAACTTTTTAAAAGCCTATCTGATGACTTTCATAGTATTTATCCATGCAGTTATTTTATATCTGATGATCTCATGGCCATATATATAGTATTCTCTATCCAATGATCTTTTTTAGGATCTAATTTGTTAGGAAACCTATGTCCTATTGACTCAAAGAAGTTTGTTTATATTGATCCGTATAACAAGTTGGCATATCTATATCCATTACAACTTTATCAAAATTTATTATATATGATCCTCTCTTGATTTTTTTTTTCTGATAACCATTATATTTATCCTTCATATGATATCAAAATTATCTTTCTGAGGACATCTAGGTTCTCTGTTTGGTAAAACTCCATCTACCTTTCTGTTCGATAGAACATTATATCTATCTCAGTCTGATGAAATCCTCAAAACTTTACATTGTTAAAAATTCTCAATATTATCTTAACATAATATTTAAACAACATCTATCCACTCCATGAATTTGTAATTGGAACATTGTAAAAACTCTCCATGACTGGTATAACTTTATATTTCTATGTCTGGTAGAATCATTCCGTTATCCTTAGTCTGTTATCCACTAAGATCCATAAACTTCTTCCTCCAAACATATTTATCTAAGAATCTTTCATAACTCTATGATATTTAGTACATTGAAGATTAGTAAAGCATTGAATGACTTTAGTTATTATAAAACCTTCAGTGTTCTGAGTTTCTTACCTTCTTCTGGATTCTCCTTTCGGTGGTGATACACTTAATTAATTTTCTATGACTATGGAAACAACTCACTTATTAAGGTGAAATCAACCTACATTCCTAAAAAATGAATCATATGGACTTTATCAAATCTTTAGTGATTAGTTCTTTATTCCCATTACCTATTTCACTTCCTTCTTCAACTAAAAATATTGTTGACAATGTATCTTCATCTTTATATATTAGGATCATTATTCTTAATAACTTCTCGGAATCTTCTGTAAGTAGACCATACATCTACATAGCTCCTTTTCCATTAGTTCATTCTTCCAGAATAATTTCTTTTAGAGGACTTACTCCCAAACATATATGGGAACCTTTTCTTTAAACTTACTCATTGAATTTACTGTAAACTATTTACAAAAAATACAATATATCAACATTATCATCTAATATGAGATATAATCTCCCCCTTTGTATTTTTTGTTAATACCAAATTATTTTTAAAGTCAATGTGATTTCTATCCCCCTTATTGAAAATAAATTAAAAGTATCTTTTATGTTATTCTTTTTAGAACATTAATTGATGGAAATATTTTCTCTACCACTCAATGATATGAATTTCGAATCTTGTTTATTTACATATCAGGGTAAAGAAGTAACTTTCTTTAAATATTTTAATATTCTCTTATTTTATTCTATTAAACTGATTATAAACTATGAGATTCTTGAGATAAATATTACATAAATTTTATTAAATAAATAATCCCAACATTATCCAACTCTATGTCTACATGAGTTATGCTTAGTGTAGAAAATAAGTGTGTTTAACCAGACATTAATGTTGTCTATAAAATTTACCAAGTGATTCAAACTTTTTTAATGTATTATTTTAGGGGTAAGTTTAATGATTTTTCATTCAAATTTATTCTATCCATATATATCAATAAAAATATAAAAAACATTCAAGTATAAAAATGAGAAAGTTTCTCCAACTTTGTTATATAATTCTTACTTTGTCATTAATAAATCAATTTTATCCTTTTTTATTTATCATTCAATTTTTATATAAAAATATGAGAGTATAGAAAATGCACCTCAAGGATGAAAACAAACTATTTATATGGTTTTTCATTATCTAGATATTCCTATTCATTTTCCAAAGCTTGTGTTTCTAGCACTTCATTATTTAATCCACTATATTTTCAGTATCCAATGTTGGAACACCTTGGTTGATCAGAATGACTTTCTACTACAAATTATAAATATTATCAGATAACTATAATCATATTTACTTTAGAGATCCCCCTGAATATCATCACCATCAATTACATTTTCAATGTATTATCTTTATAACATATAAGGAAATAAGGTGGATCTTCCATTGTCTTTAGTTAGAGAAATAGGGATGATAAAGTTTTCTCAACCCATAAACTCTCTTTCTCTTTAGATCCCTTTTTCTTCATGCTTTCTCCCTTGGTTTTTGAAAATATGACCTTTATGGGATGCATGAATATCTTCAGTCCATCTCTTGTATACTTTGTGTGGATATTTCTTCTTAACTTAATATAAAAAGGTATATGAATTTTTATTTTCTTCTACTTACAATTTCCTTGCTTCCTCCAACTATTCTAGATATATAACCATGAAAACTTTTAGAGTATGTTTAACTTTCTTCTCATGATGATATTTATTTATATGACCAATTTTACCTTCTTAAGATTTTTTATTTTTTATTTACCATCTTCACCTATATTGGTGGTCTATAAATTTCTTCTTGGGCGCAAAATTTCTTGTAGTTTATGATTTTTTACACTATAATAAAGGCTTTAGTCTATCTTCCTTATAATTTTATTCAAAATTTTCAGCCTCTTTCTATTAGAAATACCCGATTTGCGCTTGGTATAATTAAAAAAAATTCCTTTTCACCATGTCCATTTCTTTTAGAAATTCCACAAAAATTTTCAAGGTATTCAAATCTATTAGATGTTAATATATTTTTCTTATTTTTTATGGTTGGATATAATTAGATGAGTTTCCATTTTCTTTCAATTTTATCTCCCTTAATGTTGGATATCCTTGTTCTTTATACCTTGGTATAATGTTCCAATAATTGATATCCATATGTTTAAAATTTCTAGACCACAAATAGTAGATAATAAGTCTTGGATTTTTTAATTCTGTTTTATTTTGGCTAATAGAAACTTCTTATAAAACTTATTCCTTCCAGTTTATTTAATTCTTCTAGACAACTTAAGGGTAAAGACTTATTTATTTTTCTACTTACACCTTCACATTAGAGGTGGTTTTATCCATATATTAATTCAATCATATTCATTCATAACTACAACCTACACTATTTAAATTATGGGAGTCCGTTAATACTGATTCTTTAGAATGAGTTTTTTACCTTTTCTTTGTATTAATTAAAGATTATTCTTTCAATAATTTAATATTATTCCTACCATTGGATTGAGTCTTTTCATAAGTAAGAATTTCTTTAGAAACTTTAGTAGCAATTATTTTCTTAGCTTCATGTGAATATTCTTCTTGACCAGCTTCCATGTTTTTAAATCTTACCTCCTATACAAGACACTTTAAATTTAATGTGTTATTTTTATTTTCAAGACACCTCAATTTATCTTCACTTTTAACTTTTAACTTTTGTTTCCTTTCTTCATGAAAATTACTCACTAATTTAAAGGAATTATGAAGTTAATTTACTTTATTTTTCCTGATATCTAGTTGAGTATTATTAATCTCAATTATTTCTTTGTGAGTATCTTAAAGCACATAGAATTTTTCCACAACAACTTCACTTACAACAAAATGTTCAAAAAAACTTCTTAGAAATGATTTCTTTATAAGGTTGAACTTTTCTTGAGAATTTAATACCTTTTATTCCTTTCCTTTAGAAATTTTAGTAAGTGTTTTAAACCCCTTTAACTTTATTCTTATTGTATTCTCTACCTCATGAAGTTTTTATTTTTATTGTGATATTTCCTCTTTTTTTCCCTTGATATATGAAATTATATATATAATAACTTCAATGTAACATCCCAAGTAATTGTAAAGTAATTTTTTTTTTCAGATTTATTAATATTTATGAATTAAATAGCAATTTTACCTTATAATGAATTTTATGTCTAATAGCGTAGCTGACACGCAATAATGAATGTCTCTGAAATCTTTCATTGCATGCAAGACTGAGTTATACTGAAAAATAATATATTGTTAATATTATTATTTTAAGTGGTAGTTATCACCTAGACATTGTATCAGTGGTAATGAATATAACTACCTATATTATTATTAAACATGTTTATTATTAATTTTTACTTTTATACAATTAATTTTATAGGATTAAAATAAGAATAAATCAAATTTTAATCATAAAAATCTGTATATTTTTAAAAGGTAGTTTTACCTAATTTTAATAGAGAACCCATTTTAAATCCAATTTTGGGTAGTTTTTTTTTGATTATATATATATAAATAAACTTCATTTTTGAAATATAAACATAAAAATTTGGTTAGTGTGAATTTTTTTCATTTTTCTGTGAAGTTTTATTTTTAATAAACATTGAAAAATAATGAATTTTAATTCAAACTGCTTTTTCATATAATTTATTTATAGGGATAAATAATATTTTTAATTAGTTTTAAAGTTTAATTAGATTATTTTTTACCAATTAATCAAATTAAGGTCATTGTAATCAATTTCACTTTGAAATTGAATATAAAAACTTAGTAAACTTTTGAACGTTTTCACTTTAAAAACCCGCTATCACATCTCATCTGCGGGATTAAATTTAAATTAATTTCTGATACTTATGTGATTGGAATTTGAAAAAATTTATTCCTTATTTTAAATAATCTTAATTTATAATTTATAATAAGGTAAACTTAGTTTTTGACAAAAAATATTAGTGAAAGTGATTAAAATTAATTACAATGATTAAGAGAAAAATTAGCTTAACAAGGGACTGAACCTTAAACTTAAGGGCCCAAATAACCTATAAAATTGTCCCAAATCCATTTTCTATCTATATTTAGACCCTATAATCCATTTTATATAATTTTTTATCATTAATGGATCTACTTGACATGGGAAAAATGTGGGGGAATTCCCTTTTCAAAAATTTACAAGAGTGCCCCTCCTCCTCCACTATAAAAAGGCACTCAACCATCCCACTTCCTCAAACCTCTCAAGACACTTTTGATCAACCAAGATCTACCAAAATAGCTCCTAAAAATCTCTAAACTCATACAAGAATCCTAAAATTTGGTATAAATCCATCCAAATAAGGCCTTTGGTGCAAACCAAAAGGAGTTACCTGAATAAGTGGTAACACCCTTCCTCAAGATATTTTATTTTATTTTCATTATACACTTTCTAAAATATTATTATTACATTAATACATAACAAAATAAGTGTCCTAAATATAATTAATTTTTTAATTATAATATTTATACATACTCTTACACACACATACATCTAATGGGTAACAAACTTACCGTTCTTGTGTACGATGAACTACCACCTCAGGAAACGAAGATGTTTATTTTTCCTTTACCACCTTTCATGGTTGTGAATTATAGTGGACACACTGTTTATATATGATATCTATGAAATTTATTATGTGTTTATGTTTTTGTAATTATTTTATAACACATACATTTAAACATTCCATTTTATGTAAATACGACAACATCGTTTATGGAGGTGTGGACTACAGCCTCTTCAAAGCGATGTGATACATTCAAACACTACTTGGAAAATATTAATGATGTTTTTAATTAGAAATACATAACATAAATAAATATATGATATTAATGACATAATTACCTTTCTTTAAATATAACACAATTTTTTATTTAACACTTTTCTATACACTGAAAAAGTGATAACATCATTTGTGGATGTGTAGACTACCACCTCCTCGTAGCGAAGTGATTCATTTTTCATCTCCAAAATTATATATATAGGTAATATGGTATATATGATATAATTATAATTTTGGAAAGATAAATTTTTATTTACCTTCTTTCCAAAGCGATCATTGAAAAATGAGAACGCTACTCATGCATACATACTACCTACCATCTCCATGACCGTAATGTTGGTTAATTTTTCATAACCATATTTCATGTTTAGTTTTAAAATTCAGATTGATATATATATATATGATAATTATTTCATGATTATTATTATTTATATGTTCATATAATAACCCCATTGGCTATAGCTGACCTACCAAAGTCTTTTTGACACATAAACCGAATATTGTCAAAACACCCGATGTAAACTTAATTATTTAAGAAGCTGTATAAAATAATGTAATAAGTGAAATAAAAGTAAAAATAAACTTGAAATTTTTTCTCAATAAAGTATATAATTAATATAAGTTAATTATTTAGGAAGTTAAAGACACATGAGACAAGTCAGACCTAAGGTAAGGGATTTTGTCTCAATCACCTTTCATTGGGTCATTTCTTAATTATATACACCTTAATTATTTTATAAGGTGTATATACAGCCCCTTTGACATTATATATCCATATTTTATCAATTATCAGGCTATTTGATGTTTTATTAAATGTTATTATTTCATGCAGATTATGATTTAAATATTCAAGGTGGTATGGGAGACTTTGAATGTTTAAAGATGTAATCCTTTCCTCATGTCGATATTATTGATATTATTTTTCAAACTTATTTTATATGGATATAAAAAGGGTTGTAAAGGAAATTTTATACCTATTTTTAATTTCATTCAAATATTTTTGAAAAGGAATCTTTTTATGTTCTTTATATGTAATGTTTTGAAAAAAAACATAAGGAATGTTCTATTCTTAACATATATGAAGAAAATGACTTTTTTGATTCCATGGAAATTATTTTAATTTTGGATTACTTTGTAATATTTAATATTTTATGAATTTAAAAACCCCTATTGTTTCTTTTTTGGGTATTTTTTTATTCAAAATGTGTTTTTAAAATGGATTGATTATTCCAATATATTGAATAGTTTTCTTGTGATTGTAAATGAAATTTTATGAGTGAAATGTTGAAAATTGAAATATTTTATGTGTTATGATTATATAATTATGTTTAGACATTTTATGGGTGGTTCCGTAATAAACTAATGATGGGTGGTTCTGTGATAAAACAATGGTGGGTGGGTCTGTGATAACCCTCCAATGTATTGGGTATGTAAGCTGGCTGTATAACTATTTCATTTGTAAGAGTGACATGTATAGAAGTCAATCGTATGGTTAGTCCATTTATAAGAGTGACAAGTATAATGATGTTCCAAGTCACATTTATATATTTTCTATGTTTTTTATGGGTTTTATGGTAATCTTATGATTATAAAAAATTATGAAATGAGATTATTATCAAAGTAAAGTATTTACTACTTATCAAGGTGAAAAGTATTAATTTATGTTAAAGTTTTATTAAGTTTTAATGTTTTTAAATAGACTAACGATTTTCTTCTTTTTATATCCCTTACTGATATTTTTATGCTCACTCCATGTTTTTTAAGGTTTTTCACAGGACTTAAGGATGATTAATGGATTTAAAGAATTCATGTTTATAGTCATAAAGATTTTTATAAAAGTGATCATGTTTTATTTTTTAAGGTTTTATATGGTGAACAAAATGTATACTGATTAGAAGTTTCCTCTTTGTATTTTATGGTTTTGTTATGTATGAGTTAGTGCCTAATTCTCTAAAAATCTAAATATAAAAATATCCACAATGTGAAAGAAAGTAAAATTCTTCACTTAAATCACGATTATGTAATGTCTTAAGGTCATGTCATTATAGTTGGTATCAGAGGAAATATTTAAATAAATTTAGAGTTTAGGATAATATTAGTATCATTCCCTTAGAATATTTTACTTTATGGTTAAGTTAAAATGATATATCATTTGAATATTACCATGATGATTCATCTAAAGTATGTTTGTTTATAATAGTTTTCTACAGATGAAACAAGGATGCTGTAGTGAAAAGAAACCAAGAGGAAAATATCCTTTCTAATCAGTATCCCGAGATGGTTGGAATTAAAAATGAGCAGTGTTTTTTGGTGATTTATTTGTTAAATCAGTCTATAAATGGATATGGTTTCCATAAAAGATAGAAACTAGATCTACCATATAGGAACATGATGATAGTATATAATTTTATGTGCCAACACCCCCCATCATTAAGAGGATCATCTAACCCCGTGATAGCTAAAGGATGGATTAAAGCCCTAGAAAATTTATTCTATTTCATGGGTTTTTTAGATAAAAAAAGGAAACTCTTTTAATTTATCATTTCAAAGGAGAATATGATCATTGATGGTCAATGGTTAATAATATCAGGGAAAGTGAAGAGATTGATGCCTTAGAATGGGATGGATTTAAGAATATTTTATTTGATAAATATTTTTCTAAGGCTGTTCATCTATTAATGGAAAAAAATTATTTGAATTGATAAAAAAAGAGGAATATTCAGTGGCTACATACAAAGAAAAATTATATCTATTGAAAAGGTATATCCAAAATTTTATCCGAGATATTTATAGTTAGATAAATCAATTTTACTTAGGATTTAGGCCAAGATATAGAAGGACATTGGCTTCTTGTGCGTTCAAGAGCTATGAGAAAATTGTTCGATGCAATGAGAAGGTAGAAATGGAGTTTCCCTATGATCATGTGTCTCATGAAAACAAGAAAAAGAAGAGGTCCAATTGGAAGACAATGGGAAAGAATTCATTAATGAAGTTTGGAGGTAATAAAACCAAATTCCCATCTTGTTAGAAGTTTGGTAAAAAGAATCATGGAGAATGTATTTCAAAGTCTGGTAAGTGCTTCTGATGTGGTAAAATTGGTCATATGGTTTATTATTACATGGAGTATGATTATAAAAGCAATTAAAGGCTCGTGATAAGATGTTTTAGTTACAATGAGTTAGGCCATTATACTAATATGTATACAAAGTTGACTAACTAGGGTAGAAACTAGTAAGATCAAAAGAAAAAGGTGTGGAAAAATATTTTTCTACTACTAAAGTTGATGTTGGGCCATAAAAAAAGTGGTGAAATTTATGTTACTAGTTTATTCAAATTATGTCAACACTCTATTTGATTTTGTATCTTCACATTATTTCATTTCTAAGAAATTTTCTAGAAAATTGGAAATACCACCGCATGAAAGTAAGATAGAAATTTTGATAAAAATCTAGGTGGAATTGTTAGAGCAACCAAGATTTATAGGAATATCCCTAATAACATTAGTGGGATGGTCTTTCATGTAAATCTTATGGAATTTCCTATAGAGGAGTTTGATATAATTTTAGGTATGGATTGGATTTCATTTGATCATGCTAAAATAGATTGAAAATCCAAGAGAGTTTTATTTAATGATTTCTTACCATTGATAACATACCAAGAAGATAATAAATTGATGGAATATTGTAGTGAAAGTTATATTTCTCATATTTTTGAAAATAAAGAAATAATTATGATTAGTGACATCCCAGTAGTGAATTAATTTATGGATGTTTTTTCTAATGAATTACCTGGTGTTATTCCTGATTAAGAAGTTTAATTTACTATTGATTTAGTGTAGGATTCTAATCTTGTTTCTAAAACCCCTTATAGAATGGCTCAAGTAAAAATTTTGGAATTGAAAAACTAGTTGCAATAATTTATTGATAAAGGTTTCATTCAACATAGAACTTCACCATGGGGTGCACCTATTTTATTTGTAAAAAAGAGAGATAGTTCTATGAGACTTTACATTGATTATAAATCATTGAATAATATCACTATTAAGAACAATTATCCTTTACCTCATATTGATGATTTGTTTGATCAGCTCTAGGGAGCTTAGTGTTTTTTGAAGATTGATCTGAGGTCCAGGTATCATCAATTAAAGTTAAAGGAGGATTACATTCAAAAGACTACATTTTAGACGAGATATAGGCATTATGAGTTTGTAGTTATACACTTTGGGTTATCTACTGAACCTACTATATTTATGAATCTTATGAATAGATTCTTCTATGAATTTTTGGATCAATTTGTGGTTGGGTTTATAGATTATATATTGGTATATTCTAAAATCCATGAGGAACATGAAAGTCACTTAAGGATTGTTTTAAAAAATTTAAAATAAAAGAAACTATATGGAAAGTTTAGTTAGAGTGAATTTTGGTTGAAAAAAATTTCATTACTTGGAAATTTTGTTTCTAAATATGGCATAACTATTAACCCTTCTAAAAAAAGTTGTTGGAGAGTGTGTGAGACCTACCAATGTTACTTAGATTCATAGTTTTCTTGGATTAGATGGTTATTACCGAAGGTTTTTTGAAAACTATGATTGGTTATCTATCCCACTAACTAAGTTAACATAAAATGGAGTTAGGTTTATCTAGGTAGAAGAATTTAATGTTTTTTTAAGAGATGAAAATAAGACTGGTAAATGCTACTGTTTTTGCCTTTCCTTCCAGAAATGGTGAATTTGTTAATGCTTCATTAAAAGGACTTGGTTTTTTCCTAATGTAGAGAAACAAGTTCATTTCTTATTCTTCACTTCAGTTGAATACTCATGAGTTAAATTACCCTACACATTATTTGGAATTAGTTTCTATTGTTTTTGTGTTAACAATTTAGAGGCATCATTTGTATGGAGTGGAGTGTGAATTATATGCCATCAAAATTTTTTGAAGTATATACTCTCTAAAAAATAGTTGAATATGTGACAAAGAATATGGCTGGAACTAATCATGGATTATGATTTCTCAATTAATTATCATCTAGGAAAAGAAAACAAGGTGGCTGATGATTTGATTCAAAAAATTAATGCTACATTAACCATGTTACATTTGAAATGTGGCTGTTTGGTTAATGATTTGATGAAATTTGTACTTAAAGTTTTGGATATAAGGACATCCTCTATTTTGTTTCAAGTTTTAGTGTAGTAGATTTTATCAAAAATAATTAAGATAACTCAGAAGGTGGATCAATATTTGTAAAAAAAGGAAGAATCTGTTAAAAATGGTAAGTTTCCTAAGTTTAATATTGATAAAGAAGGTGTTTTACTATTTTATAAAAGATTATGTGTGCCTTGTGATTCATAGTGGAGGAAATAGTTTTTGGCTGAAGCTCATAGTTCTCCACTTTCCATTTATGCAGGCATCACTAAGATGTATAATGACCTTCAAGTGTATTACTGGTGGGATGGAATGAAAAGTAATATTGCTAAATTTATGGTGAAGTGTTTGAATTTTCAATAGGTTAAAGTAGAGAGAGAGTTACCTAAGGGGATAATTCAACCTTTTATAGTTACATAGTGGAAATTAGATAATATATCAATGTATATCATGGTGGGATTTCCAATTAATTCTCTAGTTAATAATGCAATTTGGGTTATTATTGATCGATTAACTAAATCTGCACATTTCCTTCCCATTAAAGATACAATGTCTTTAGATCATCTTTATAGACTATATATAAAAGAGATTTTGAGTTTACATGGAGTGCCTCTCTCCATTGTATCAGACCATGATCCCAGGTTCACATCTAATTTTTGGAATGGACTTCAGAAGTCATTGGGAACTAAATTAAATTTCAGTCTAGCTTTTCATCCTCAATCTAATTGATAGTGTGAGAAGAAGATTAAAAACTTAGAATATATGCTTCATTATTTATCAATTAATTACTAGGGAAGTTGGTATCAAAAAATTTATTTGTTTTAATTTTCTTACAATAATAGTTTTCATTACACTATACAGATGGAACCTTTTGAGGCATTATATGGAAAGCGGTGTCGAACACTAGCTTTTTGGGATGATGTAGGAGAAAGAAAGTTAATGGGACTAGAGTTGGTAGAGGAAATAGTAGAGAAAATTTAGTTAATTCAGTGACACATGAGGATAGATTAGAGTATGTATAAGAGTTATGCATATAAAAGTAGAAAGGATCTTTCTTTCAAGGTGGGTGATCAGGTCTTTTTAAAGGTTTCTCCATGGAAAAGTGTGATGTGTTTTGGTAGAGTCCATGGTTCATTGAACTGTATGAAATCCTAAAGAAATTTGGAACATTTTTCTACCAAGTGGCCTTACCTCTGAGTTTATCTCAGGTACATGACATATTTCATGTTTCATTGTTAAGGAAGGATATATTAGACTCATCTCATGTTTTGATTTGCAGATTAGTTTAGTTGGAAGAGAATCTTTCTTATAAGTAAGAACCATTTCAGATCCTTGACCACAAAGAGAAAGTGTTGCAGAATAAGGTAATTCACCAGGTTAAGGTTTTATGAAAATACCATATAGTTGAAGAGGCAATATGGGAATATGAAAATGCTTTGAGGGGAAAATATCTCCACTTATTTGATAAGTGAATAAATTTATGAGAACGTAATTTCCAAAAGGGGGAAGGATGTAAAATCACAGGTAATCGTAGAATATATTTTTTTATATTTATTAAGATTAATGAATTAAATAGTAATTTTACATTAGAAATAATTCTATTTATGATAGCTTACTCGATACGAAACAATGAGTGTCTCTGAAATCTTGCGTTGCACATAAGACTGAGTTATATCAAAAAATAATATATTATTAATATTATTATTATAAGTGGTAGTTATCGCCTAAAAATTACATAAACAAGAATTAATAAGACTAAATATATTATATTTACACATGTTAATTAATTTTTTTACATTCATCCAACAAATTTTATAGGCTTAAATTAAGAATAAATCCAATTTTAAGCATAAAAAGCTTTATATTTTTAGAAGGTAGTCTTACTACCTTTTAATGATGAACCAATTTTAAATATAAATTTTGGCACTTTTATTGATTTTATATGTCAAAATAAATTTCATTTTTGAAATAAAGATATAAAAATTAGGTTAGTGTGAATTTTTATTATTTTTCTATGTAGTTTAATTTTTAATGAATATTGAAAAATAATGAATTTTAATTCAAAACTGTGTTTTTGTATAATTTATTTATAGGTATAAATTAAACTTTTATTTTTTTTAATGTTTAATTAGATTATTTTTTATTAATTAACCCAATTTAGGTCAGTGGAATCAATTTCCATTTGAAATTGAATATAAAAACTTAGCAAATTTTGAAAATTTTTACTTTAAAAAACCACTGTCACATCTTGTATGCGGGATTAAATTTAAATTAATATATTCCACTTATTTCATTAAAATTTGGAAAAATGGATTCCATATTTGGAATCAGAATAATATAATATTTCTATTATGTTTAAGTTTGTTTTCGACAAAAAATATTAGATAAATTGATTAAAATTAATTACAATGATTAAGAGAAAAATTAGCTTAACAAGGGACTAAACGTTAAACTTAAGGGATCAAATTACCTAGAAACTTTTACAAAAGACACTCGATGGACACATTTAGACCCTATACTCAATTTTATGAAATTTTTACCATTATTGGATCTAACTGACTTGGAAAAAGCATGGGTGAAATTTCTTTTTAAAAAATTTACAAGAGTTCCACTCCTCCTCCACTATAAAAAGGTACTGACCCCTTACACTTCATCACACCTCTCAAGATACTTTGGATAAACTGATATTTGCCCAAATATATTCTCAACATCCCTTGCCTCATCATGGAAGCCTCACATTGTGTATAATTCCATCCAACTAAGCCATTTGGTGCAAACCAAAAGGAGTTACCAGAATAAGAGGTAACACCCTTCCTCAAGATATTTTATTTTATTTTCATACTCCAATTATTAAAATATTATTTTTACATACATACATAATAAAATAAGTGTCATAAATAATATTTATTTTTTTTAGGATAATATTTTTACCTACATTTACAGACACATCCATCTAATGTGTAACGAACTTACCGTTCTTGTGTATGGAAAACTACTGTCTCACGAAATGATGTTCTTCCTTTTTCATTTACCACCTTTAATGGTTGGGAATTATGAAGGATAAAATATTTATATATTATATTTATTATGTATTTATGATTCTGTAATTATTTCATAACACATACCTTTATACATTCCATTTTGTGTAAATACAATTACATCGTTTGTGGAAGTGTGGACTACCGCCTCCTGAAAGTGATGTGATACATTCACACACTACATGAAATTTATTAAGGATGGATTTAATTAAATATATGTGACATAAATAACTTATATATAATATTCATGAAACAATTACCTTCTTGGAAATATAATGCATCATTTTATTTAACACATTTTTCACATACTAAAAATGTGAAACATCATTCATGGACGTGTGGACTACCACCTCCTCAAACTGACATGATTCGTTTTACATCAATAGAGTTATATATAGAATTATATATGATTAAATAATATGTTATATGTGATATAATAACAATTCTGCAAAGATAAAGTGTTATTTACATTCTTTCCATAATGATCATTGAAAAATGAGAATGTTACTCATGCGTACGTACAAGATACCGTCTCCATAATTGTAACGTTGGTTAATTTTTCATAACCATATTTCATGATTAGTTTTAAAAGTGTAATTTATGTATATATATGATAATTATTTAATGATTATTATTCTAGATATGTTTATATAATTATCCCATTGACCATAGCTGACTTGCCAAAGTCATTTTGACACATAAACCGAATATTTTCAAAACACCCAACATAAAAATAATTGTTTAAGTAGTCATTTACAACATTGTAATAAGATTAATAAAAGAGAAAATAAACTTTAAAAATGGTTATCAATCAATTATATAATTAATATAAATTTATTATTCAGGAGGGTAAAGACACACAAGACAATTTAGATCTAAGGTAAGGGATTTTGTCTCAATCTCCTTTCATTGAGGCATTTCTTAATTATACGAACCTTTATTTTTTATAAGGTATATATACAATACATTTGAAATTATATATCCCTATTTTATCAATTATAAATTTATTTAAAGTTTTATTAAATGCTATTCTTTCCTGTAGATTATGATTTAAATATTCAAGGTGGTATGAGACGCTTTGAATGTTTAAAGATGCAATACTTTACTCATGTTGATATTCTTGATATTATTTTTCATCTTTATTTTATATGGATATAAAAAGTGTTATAAAGAAAATTTTATGTATTTTTTTCATTCAAATATTTTTGAAAAAAATATCTTTTTACATGATTTATATGGAACGTTTTGACAAATGACAAAAGGAATGTTCTATTCTTAACGTAAACAACGATAATGAATTTTCCACTACCAAGAGAATTATTTTACTTTTGGAATCCTTTTCAAGATTTCATGTTTTATTAATTGAAAACACTTATTTTTTCTCTTTTGGGTATTTTGTGATTCAAAATGTGTTTTTAAAATAGTTTTATTTTTCTAATATCTTGAAATGTTTTCTTATGATTGTAAATGAAATTTTATGATTAAAATGTTTCAAATTGAAATATTTTATATGTTATGATTATATAATTATACTTGTAAATTTTATGGTTTGTTCCATAATAAACCAATTATGGGTTGTTCCATGATAAAACAATTATAGGTGAGTCCATGATATCCCTCCAATGAATTGGGTATGGAAGTCATCCATACGACTATTTTATTTGCAAGAGTGACATGTATGGAAGTGGACCGTATGGTTATTCCATTTATAAGAGTGACAAGTATAATGATGTTCCAATTTAACTTTATGTATTTTCTATCCTTTTTATGGGTTTTATGGTAATCCTATGATTATAAAAGAAGTATGAAATGAGATTAATATCAAAGGAAAGTATTTACTACTTATCAAGGAGAAAAGTTTTACTTCATGTTAAAGGTTTAATAATTTTTTAATGTCTATAAACGTACTAACAATTTATTTATTTTTATATCCCTTACTGAGATTTTTATACTTATCCCATGTTTTTTAATATTTTTTACAAGACTTAAGGATGAGTAAGGGATCAGAAGAATTCATTATGATAGTCATAAAGAGTTTTCATAAAAGAGATCATATTTTTTTAAGGTTTTATTTGGTGAAAAAATGGATACTGATTAGAGATTTCCACTTTTTATTTTATAGTTTTGTCATGTATGAGTTATGGCATAATTATATAAAACTCTAAATTTAAAATGATACTTAATGTGAAAGAAAGTAAAATTCTTGACTTAAATTAAGATTATGTAATGTTTTAAAGCTTTTTACTTATATTCAATAGGGAGATTTTTCATGTAATACACGATTTTAGAGTAAAAATATTCAATAGTTTCTACTAAATCATACTTTTTATAGGTTGAGAAAGATTCTTTCAAATGATAATGTTTATTAGATTCACATGATTTATTACCATCCACTTTAACTTCTGGTAGTGGTGGATCATCCTTTCACAACATTTGAGAGGATTAATTCTACTACTTATTATATTCTTTCTTTTTTCAATTCTTCAACGTTTTAGCCATGCCCTTAATGTTTTTATAACCAGGGATAAATTCTATTTTCTTTATCTCATGATTAAATTTCATATCTCCTAGGGAAATTTTTTTGTAACACCCTCTATTTTTATGAATTATTATTTGATCAAATCAATTAAACTTCTTTTATAGATTTCATTACTCATAATACTATGTTAAGTTTGTAGTACATGCAACACTGGGTTAGCTTGTGTTACACACGGCACTGAGTTTTAACAAAACCATGATATATTATTAATATTATTATCTAAATGTGATTATTATAACCTAGTCGTTAAATCTAGAAAGATAAATATTAATATTTTTTTAAATATTATGTATAATTGTTTTATATAAAGAAAATATCTTGATAAAAAAGTACTTAATTTTCTTTAAAATCTTTATATGTTTCAAAAATACCATTTTCTCAAAAAATGTTTTTTATTTATTTTTGTGATCATTAATAAATTTAATTTTTAACACGTTTAGAAAATTAATTTGATAAAATAAAGTTTAATTTTTGAAATCATCATTTCAAAAATATGTTAGGGTTAATTTTTTAGATTTTTCTGAAAAGTTTCATTTTTGAGGAATAGTGAAAAATATTGAATTTTAATTGAAAACCACCTTTTCATTTAATTTATTTATAAAGTTAAATAATATTTTTAATTGGTTTTAAAGTAAAATTAGTTCAATTATACATCCATTAATCCAATTTTAATCATGGGAATTAATTTCATATTGAATTTTGATATAAAAAATTTGTAATTTTTTTAACATTTTCTTTTTAAAAACCCACTTTCTCATCACGTATGTGAGATTAATTTTAAATTAAATTTTGACACTTTTGTGAATGTAATTTGGTATCAGTATAATTTATATTATATAATAAATTAAACTTGATTTTTTTTTTGTGAAAATAAATTTTATAAATAGTAAAAATTATTTATTGCGGTTAAGGTAAAAATGGTTTTACTGTAGGGTTAAACTAAAAAGATAAAGGTTTAAAATAACCCAAAAATTTTCCAAAACCCTTTTTATGGACATATTTTGACCTTATATCTTTTATTATTTATAATTTTATACTATTGGAGCCTTGTGACATGAACAAAACATGGGTGAAATTCTTTCTTTCAAAAAATTACAAGTGTTCCACTCACCTCACTTATTAAAGACCACCTCTTATCCTCCCTTATTCACACCTTATAAGCCTTTTGTTTCATAAAATACCTTCTAAAATACCTTTAAAAATTCCCTCCTCTCATCCTAGAAACCTTTTTTTGGACAGAAAACCAACCTAGGAAGTCTTTTGGTGCAAACCTAAGGAGGAGACCCAAAGAAGAGGTAACGTTCATTAATGAGCTTTTTTGTTTGTTTTATTTCTTCTTCCACATAATTAATTTATTATTATAACATTACTATATAATAAACTCAGTATCTTAAATATAATTTTATTTTTTTTATTTTAAGTTCATTACATACAACTATCTTCACTTCCATCAATTGGGTTATGAGATCATCGACCCTATTTATGGCAGGCTACCTCGTTGTGAATTGATGTCATTCGTTTTTCCATTACCACCTTTAAATATTGGATATAATAATGGAATTTTTATTTATATATTATATTTATGATATTATTATACTTTTGGAATTATTATATCACACATAACTTTATTCTTTCCATTTTAGGTGAATACGATAACGTTACTTGTGTGTTTGACAGACTATCACCTCACGAAGTGATGCGATTCATTCATGATTTACATGCATTTTATTAAGGATGAGTTTAATAAAAAAGTGATATATATGACATAAATATTATTCTATATTGATAATATATATCATTTACTTTTCTTTCTTTCAATTCGATAAGAAATTAGAAACACCATTTAACTGTACGTTTGACCTACCATCTCCATAAATAGTGTATTTCAATTTCTATCACTAAATTTTGTGAATTTATTTAAATAAATATATATTGAATATATATTATATTTATAACATGGTTAAAATTATATAGATTATGAAACCTTTATCTAAGTAACAGGACCAACAATAACAAGTCAAAACATACATGAAAAACGAAGCAGTTATTACCTAAAACATGACTTTAAAATGGTAATAAATGGTCATAAGAAAATACTATATAGTATAAAATAAATTAATATGGTTCTGTAATATATGTATAATAATATTATGTTTATTATATTTTAGGTTTGAATGAGTACGGTATAAGTCAAGACTTAAGGTAAGAAATGTTTTTATCAATTTACCTTCTTTAAGACGTACGCTATGTTATGCACCTAAATTATTTCATGAGGTGTATATAAATAAAATTTGACATGTAATATCGTTAATTTATTTATCCTAATGATATTTTAATTTCTATTTTATGTTATTTCTTCATATGGATTACGATTCAAAGTTACCAAAGTGGTATTGATTTTATATTACATTCTCATTGTTTATCAGGATTATTTATGATTATGTTTCCAAGGATAAACTATTATGATCAATATATAAATAAGTACATGAATTTTATTATCCTATGGTTATTCATACTATTTTTAAGAAATATTACTATTTTCCCACTCTTTTTTACTTACAATAATTGAGCAAATGTTTCTATAAAAATATTACCTTATTTCTCTCTTTTGTCAGAAATCTGTTTTCTTCCAAAACCATGTTCTCCAAAAATGTTTTAAAAAATGTTTATTATTCTATTATGATTATAAAAAAATAAATTTTTACCCATATTTTACTTTTCAAAAAAATGTTTTGAAGGGAATATTCATATCATTTTTTAAACAATGCCCTTTTGACTTTTATCAAAAATTTGATAGAAATATTTATTTTAACATGTACGACAAGAATAAAAATTCCTATCGTCATGAAAAATAATATCTTCAAATATTACTTTATAAGTTTTCAAGGTTATTTTTAAAGAAAATTATTTCTAAAATGTTTTATTTTTTTAAAAAATATTTTTCAAAGAGGAAAGGATATTTTTTCCTCAAGAAATGTTTTAAATGATCGATCAAAATAATTCTCCATATAATATTACATCCTTTGAGGTTAATTATTATTTAATTTTTATATGATCCAAGGATACCATTATTATTATTTCTTTGAATGGTTTATATTTATGATTACATTATGTTTATGAAACCCGTTTCTCTTCCATGGGTTATACCATGATAAAATGATTATGAAACCCACTTCTTTTCATAGGTTAAGATATGATGAAATGATGAAATGATTATGAAACCTATATATGTTCCAAAAATTATGATATGATGAAATGGTTATGAAAACTATTTCAACTCATGGGTCATGATATGATGAATGTTTTATGATATTATGGTAGGCATATGTATGATTTTCATTATGCAATGAGTGAGAACTATATATCCCTCCAATGCATTGGGTAAAGATTTATATATCATGATATTGATAGGAATAGAATAGGGAGTGAACCTAGTTTAGTAGGGGAGTTTGTACACTATGATGGTCTTGGGAGTAAACCTTGACTACTATAATGGTTTTTGGAGTAAACCCAGTCCAATATGATAGCCTTTCTAGTGTGCCTTGACTACTATTGAAATGATTTTCAATTATTATATGTATGATAAAAATATATGTATTATTCCAATGTTATTCACTCATGGATCATGTTATTAGATTATATTATGATTTAAGTCTTATGAACTGCTAATATTTATTCCATGACTCAAGATTATGATCTTTGATATGAAAGGTATGGTTTTCAAATGTTATGATCTTGTTCTCATACCCTTATGTTTATGTTATGATTAAATATCTTCCTTATTTATGCTTACTGGGAATTATAGTTCACCCTTTCCCATGTTTCATTTTCCTAGGTTATGAGGAAATGTATTGTGTATTATATAGCTAAGAAGGGTGGTTATTATGAATATCAAAGTGGGAGATGATGTAGTTTACCTATGTAATAATTGTTTATGTTTATAGGTTTCCAAAGATACTAAACTATTATGGTCCTCAGACATGTGTTTGTGTAATATAATGAATATTCATAAAACATGATGTAATATCTATGTATGATAAGACTGGGTCACTATAGTTTGTATCATAGGATTAGTTTAGTAAACCTTTCAAAAATAGGATGAAAAAACCACAGTGTGATCTTTAAGGATAAGTCCAAAGATAAGTAAATGTATAGAAAAATGTCCTAGAATTTTGGTAAAGGATATAATGAGTTGTTTTGACGAAATCACATCCTTGTCTGGATTCTACAAGTAGATGTGGCTCATGGAGGTAGATTTGGGTAATAACTTTAAAATGGATGCATTGAGCTAGAATCAATTATCACCTGGTCCATGAAAATGGGCCTTTCTGCACACCTTGTTTGACAATACCGGGGGATATGCTTTGGAAATTCAAAAAAAATTTATGAAACATCATAAAGGATTTAAATAGATGATGACTATGAATGAACTAGGATAAACCTAAGGTGTCATAGATTAAATAAAGGTGTCATAATTTAGATATCCTATAAAATATTTTTCATGATTATGTGGTTCCCCATCATGATTATTGTTTCTTATACTATTATTTTTCGTTTTAATTAATGGATAAAACCATAAGGAACCATGTTAATACTGATTACGATGAAAAATGAAATCATTGTCCTCCTGAGCATCCAAATGTTTTGGGATCTCAAATGAAAAAATCTCATTTATACGCTAACATAAGTTTCTCAGGCTATGAATCATGTTGGTCTTGCAAATAAAAAGAAGGAACACCATTATATAGAGTCCTTCATGAGGTAGAAAACACTATCTTTTAGTGTGTCTTTTGATCCACTAGTTGTTGAAAAATTAATTAGAACTAGTAAAAAGATAATTTCCATTCTAAAATGTTTGGAACATTAAAAATTCATTTTGGTTGTCTACCTTTTGGAAGGTGAAGGAGATCAATGGTGGAATATTATCAAGAATATGAGGAAATAGGATTAAATTGAATCCACAGATTGGTACACTTTCAAGAAATTATTTTTCAATATGTACTTTTCTTCTAGAATATGGATAAGGAGTTCATTGAGATAAATAAAAAGAATGATGGATCTTTTGGTACCTATGTGGAAAATTTTACAAGAATTGTGAGGTACAGTTATGGTATTATCATACAATCCTAAAATAAGGTTAATCAATTCTTTAAAGGCTTAAAACCAAGTCTCCAAATGGTGTTATCCATAAGATACTTCATTATATATAAAGAAATAGTTTTATGTGCTATCAAGTTGGAAATGGAGGTTGAAGTTATGTATCAATCTCATGGTTTTGATAAAAAGAGAAAAACCGAATTCAAAGAAAAGTATAAGAACCATAGAGAGAAGAAAATGACCTTTATTTTATGATCAAAGTGTGGAAAGAAGAATAGAGAATATTTTATTAAGGGTAATTGTAAATTTTTTAAGTACGTAAGGGAAGGTAATTGGGAAATTGATTCCTAAATTTATGGGAAGAAGTTAGCTAACATTGTGAATATAGAGAAAGCTACACACAATGCACCACCCACACTCTAATTTCAAATGAAAGGAGTATGGGAATTATTCTAACAAATGCCCAAATCCAAAGGTTTATAAAGATGACTGATTTTATCAACCTCTTAATCTAATATACAAAGGAAAATATCATGCATTCACTATTTTTGATGAGGGGTGCGATAATGATGTGGTGAAAGGTACACTTACCATCCAATCTAGAATGGATATTGTATTATTTTAATCTGGATCTACCCATTCTTTCATATGTAAAGAAATTTATAAGGGTATCAAGATTCCACCCAAAATTTTAGATGTAGAGTTAACAGTGAAAACCCCTAATGGTATGATGATTGCATCTCAATTCTATGATTCCTCTCTAGTTGATGTTGGTGAGAATTTGATTCCTGTAAATATTTTTATTCTTTATCTAGGTTAATTAGATGTTATCTTGGGCATAGATTGGATTTATCTATATAAATACCACATCAATTGTCAAGGAAGGGAATTCACGTTTGATATTCCAAACCAACCTATGACCTTTTATCAATGTGATGATAAGTGTGAACATTTGATGAATAGGAAATTCATTGTATGGGTTTTAATTCCTATTTTGAAGGGGTGTTTATCTTAGATGGTTGGGGAGAAAATTTACATTTATTATATACCTATTGTGTGGGAATTTATTGACGTCCTTTAAGAATAGTTTCATAGCCTTCCATAAAAACATGAAGTTGAGTTCTCAATATAACTCATACTTGGTTCCATAATAATTTCAAATATTTCCTATAGAGTATCCCTAATTGAGTTGTGGGAATTGAAGAAGAAACACTAGGAAAACCATGAAAAGGGATTCATTTGGCAAAGCGTTTCACCTTAGGGTGCACCTATTCTTTTTGTTAAAAATAAATATGGATAAATGCAACTCTATATTGATTATCGAGAGTTAAAAAAGATCATGATCAAGAACAATTATCCCCTACCTTATATTGATGACTTGTTTGATCAATTACGTGGTGCCCAATACATTTCCAAGATTGACCTTTTTTATAGACATCATCAATTGAGGATCAAGAATGAGGACATACCCAAGAAGGAATTAAATATAAATCATGGACACTATGAATATATAGTAATTCCATTTGGTCTTACTAATTCCCCTACCATATTCAGGGATTTAATGAATAGATTATTTAGAGATTACCTTGATTTGTTTGTGGTGGTATTTATGGATGATATTCTTATCTATTCAAAGAGAAAATAAGTTCATTAAGACCACTTTAGGATTGTACTAATGATCCTAAGGAAGGATAAACTATATGAAAAATTTACAAAGTGTGAATTTTGGAAACAAAATGTTTTATTTTTGGGTTATATAATCTCAAGAAAGGGTATATCAGTAGATCCATTTAAGATGGAGGATATTGAATATTGTCCCAGACCAACCATGATAACTGAGATCCATAGTATTCTTGGTTTAGCTGGATATTATCAATGGTTTATGGATAATTTCTCATGACTATCTAATCCTTTGACCAAGTTAACTTAGAAAGGATCCAAGTTACTATGGATAGATGAATGTGAGGAAAATTTCAAATAACTAAAAGAGAATATTAGTCATCATACCTATGATTACATTACCCTATAACAGAGAAGGATTTTTAATATATAGTAATGTATCCAAGAATGGACTGAGATGTGTTCTTATATAGAATGATATGTTTATAGATTACTCTACATGATAATTGAATATTCTTGAGAAAAATTACCCAACTCATGATTTGGAGTTAACTATGGTAAATTTTCATAAAGGATATGGAGGAATTATCTTTATAGAGAAAAGTGTGATATATATATCAATCATTAAATTTTAAAGTATATATTCACAGATAATGAGTTGAATATGCACCGAGGAAGATGGTTATAGCTGATTAAAGATTACGACAGCTCAATACATTACCACCATAGGAAGGCGAACAAGGAGATCGATGCTTTGAGTTGAAATGATCATGCTAGATTGTCCATGATGAGGATAAAAATATATATAATATTCCTAGATTTGAAAAGGGTGTATATGGAAATAATAAAGGAAGGAAAAAAATATTATTTTCTCAATTTAATGTTCAACCATATATCCGTGTGAAGATTAAAGAGTCAGAGAAGGAAGACATATAACTATAAAAGAAGGTTAAATTTTTTATTGATATTAACCTTGATCAAGATGGAATGACAAGGTTTAATAAATATGTATTCATTATATACACACTAGATTTGAAGGAGTTTTTAGAGGAAGCTCATAGTTCTTTATTATCTATTCATTTGGGAAGTACAAAGATGTATAGTAATCTAAAAGAGTTTTTCTTATGGGATGGAATGAAGAGAGATATCACAGAGTTTTTATCATAATACTTGGTATGTTAGCAATTTAAGGCTGAAATAAAAAATTCTAAGGGGATGTTACATATATTACACATAACATAATGGAAATGGTAAAACATCGCCATGGATTTTTCCATTGGAATAAACAAAATTTCTAAATGGAATAATTCTATATGGGTTATATTCGATCGCCTAACTAAGTCAGCACACTTAATCACTTTTGTAGAAGAATATCTTTGTATCATATTATCTGGATATAAATTAAGTAAGTGGTAAGGTTTCACAACTCGAACCATGCCAGGGCTCGATCTGTAACTACCCCAAGCCTGTCTCCATAGGTTAGGGGCTGGCAACTAGTGATGAAGGCACAACAAACTCGGGGAGGTCGACCATACCATCACTAGACTCCCCAGCCCGAGTGTCGCTCTCGAGGCACTTTGACACTATTTCCATAAAACTAACCAAGCCCTTTTTAGGAAAATGTCCAAACAACGTCTCAAGGGTCGAACCTGATACCAATTTTTCACATCCCTAACCATGCTGAGGATAAAGCCACAACTACCCCAAGCCCGCCTCCATAGTCCAGGGGATGACGACTAGCACCGAAGGCATAAAAAACCTAGGGAGGCCGTTGCTTAAGAATCTATACAAACACACACAACCAATTCAATGAAAAAGTTGAAATGAAAAGAAATAAAGGCACTGTACTGCTATAAAAAGGGAACCAAAAATATATGCATGTACCTATAAATAGTACAAGTAAAAGAAAAAGTAAAGATGAAAGGGAAAGGAAAAAATACACACCCAACTACAAAAGTACCACAACCCGGTAATAGGTGAAAAAGTAAAACAACTGGGAGAGTCCCACTCTTGAGTCTCAAGATATGATCACCGCACGCGGTCCAAGCATCTCGTATCCCTAAGATCCTATGATATCATGATCAACCTGTCTGTTTGGTCCTACTGGATCCTGCCTGGTCCACCATCTTAACCTCCGTCGATCCTATCTCCCTGAGCACCTCTATCGAAATGTCGAACGTCTGCCCTAGACAAAACACGTGCGGGCGATGCCCATGTAGGGGTGAGTAACTCAGTAATCAGTAGGGTACCCTGAGACCCTCTATGGTCTCTAAAAAAAATCCGCATAGGAAAACACCACAAAACAACCACGAAGTAAACCACAAAGACAAAACCACAAAATAAACCACAAAGATTATGCATAGTTAGTTATACTTAGGTATATTACCATACATGTATCTAGGTTATCCAGATATAATCATCTCATCCACAAAGAAACAAAAGGCTCTAAACATAAAGCCATTACCAGGATTTCCAAAGAAGGATCAAAGTGTAACTCAAGGATTATGATTACATGATTTATGAGTTGACCATCCGTGACGGAACCTGTTTGAGAGATACACTCGATCAGGTACAACTCAACCATTCCTAAGGGTATGTCTAAAAGGATGTGCTCCATTGGAAAATTTCTGCTAGAACAACCTCTAGTTCCCAGTACTGGAGGTCTCGCTGTCATGGTCTTGCACCCGAGGCAAGACTAAGGGAACCCAAGTGAAGAAGCCCACTTATCAACACTGTGTTTAGTTGGGGGAACACTGCTCCAATCTAACTCACGATATCTCAGTCGCTCTATTAAAAAGTTTCCCTCACCTCATTTCGTCTAGGGAACACTAACTTCTACCTTGGTATTGATTGCATCAAGTGGAGGGGACCACTTCTTGTAACTGTGTCCTGCATTCGAGGGAGCTCCAACTCCCATGAAGGACCCGCTCCCCAAAGATACTTGAAGATGGGGGAGTAATACTACATAAGTGAGGACCCGTACCCTACCCAGTAGGGGAGTACAACTCTAGTAGTTTGTTCACTGTGGGGGACCCACACCCTAGTACGTCAGGGGAGTACCAACCCCAGGCAAGAGGACCCATACCCTGGCATGGAAGGGGTGTACCGACTCTGCTGGAAGAAGGTGTAAAGAGGGCCTGCACCCTGAATCGATAGGGGAGTACAACTCGGTTACTAGAGGACCCACGCCCTGGTCAAGTAAAGGATTAACCAACTCTGTCACAATATCTGTTGTGGGGTCCCACACCCTAGTACGTCAGGGCAGTTCTAACCCTAGGCTAGAGGACCCATGCCCTGACATGGTAGGGGAGTACTGACCCTGCCGTAGCACTGTGTATGGAGGAATCTAACCCTGGGTCGACAGGGGATTACCTACTCCTAACATTGAGGGCCCAGACCCTAACCGGTAGGGGAGTACCTAACTATGTGATTTAAGTATGGAGGACCCGTTCCCTAGTCCAATAGGGGAAAACGAACCTTCACCCATGACGTGGTGAGTCCCGTCTCTACTGGAGCATAGGATTAAGGAATACCCGTACCTTGAGTCATCAAGGGAGTAGGCATCCTAACTCTCACCAAAAGAAACACCCTGGTTATGCTCCTCAGGCTATCAGTCGTACCTCAACTTTCTCCAAAAATCAAGTGGAGTATCTCAAAAGGACCGTCTCATCCCAAGGATTTCAGCACCGTAGACGGTTTGTCATTTTGACACCATATAAGGGAGATATGTCAGATATAAGATCCTTCAATAATAATAATAATAATAATAATAATAATAATAATAATAATAATAATAATAATAATAATAATGGGTGTTTTTTGGACATAAGACACAAACAAGAATTTAATATTCAACATTGGACTTGAATCGACCGTCTTAAAGACAGGGTCACGTCGCCGTTGACGGCAAGTCAATCAGACGTCGCACGTAGGAGTTAGGGTAGTTCAAAAATTTAATAATAATAATATATTATTATTATTTAAGAATTTCGGGTACTCGATCCAAAAACCAACAAAGGCATCAAATATTAGACTCAGAATGTCTGTTTCGGAGTCAGGGTTGCATTGCCACTGACGGTTTGTGAAACTGAGGTCGCATGAAGAAGTTACGGTCAAAACACAGTTTTCCCAACAAAAATAATAATAACATTATTATATTATTATTATTTTTATTTAACCTTTTTTTTCTTCAATCAAGGGAGAACTTCTTGAGAATATTCCCCCCATTTCCCCATGTGGGTCATGCGTAACCCCATCCTCATTTTATCTTGTTTTGAAATTACTTTTTTTTACATTTTTATTTTTCAATTTCTTATGACTTCTTCTTCTTTTGAGTTTTAGGTAGGAAACCCTAATGTGAACAACCCCTTCCCAAAAAACTCCTCCTCACATGCTGGTACCTAGGAATCTCGCACGCGGCACTCGAAAATCTTGCTTCCTTCTCCGCCTCAGTCTGCCCTACCTGAACCACTCACCACCGCTCCGATCACCCGTGCAGCCATAGGCCGACTCACCCTGCTTGCACCTGCCAAAACGCTCGGCCTCTGCTGATGATTGATTCACCTCAACCGGATTTTATTCCCATGCCGCTTTGGCTTGCCCTACCTGAACAACGCACCACCGCACCGACCACCCATTTAGTCACTGGCCACCTAGCCTAGCTCGCACTAGCTGAACCCTTGAAGACACGCTAGAATCGCACTGCCATGTCACCCCTTATGCAGTCTGCTGTTGCTTCGTTCTAACCCAAAAAATTATGAAGATCACAGATTTTCAATCCTTATTCCAAGATCTCTGTGTTCGTATTCTTCACTCAATGAAGCATTGAGTTTTTTTTGAGGCGCTTAATTATTTGGCACCAAAGAACGCGCAGAGAACACACGAAGAATGAAATTGAAAAGATCAGGGTTTATGTGTGGATCTATGGTGGTGTTTGTTTGGCCATCTTCATTCAAAATAAAGAAAATGGGGAATTGAAAAATAAATATTTATCACACTTCAAGAATTTCAATTTCAAGACAAATAAGAAGAAATTGATTCAACAATTTTTTTTTTCGATCCACGAATTAATTCATTTAATTTGCGTTCATCATGAAAATTAAACTGGGGTAAGGATTCCACAAAGATAAATATTAACTAGATTGGTTCAGTCGCCGCAGATGAAGATCGTACTTGCATAACGTTTGGGAGAAGTTTTCGTGTTCATTGCGCTTCGATTTGCTTGGATCCAAGGCTTCGTTGTTCTTCGTTTGTCGTTCGTCAATAAGAATAGGAGGAGAGGGGAGGAAGGGAGGGTTTTATGTCACTGTAAAAAATGAATTACGAGGCCAAGCCCATCTAAACAAATAATTTATAACCTCTCGCTAGGTTAAAAGAAATCAATAAAATAATTAAATAAACAATTATTTAATTATTTAATTAATCGTCCACACTGGCACACATGCCAACCTCTCGGTGCTGAAAAAGGTTATACTCTACCTCAGGTAAAACCAATGTTATGAGCTCATAGGGGGTCTCAAATTTTTCATCCAAATCTCCATTGGAGAGATATTTGGGTTTGAGCTATTAAATTAATAAATTAATAATTTAATTTATCCATTTAACACACCACCAATGAGCGAGGGGTCCAAACATCTTGCGCCGACTTATTTTATGTCGCGCCTGTTGGCGCCAAAAATATGGCCCGAAAGGAAGGAACGAAAAAGGCAGCCGGCGCGCTGCCTCGCGAAGCACAGCCGCGAAGCACAGCCGCGGAGCCCGTCCGCGGAGCCCCGCCGCGAAGCGTCCCGACCTTAGCGGCCCCGCGAAGCTCCGGAGGCGGTAATCCTCCGCGAATCCTTTTGACGTTCGCGAGCCGCCGCGGAGCTCCGGAGGCGGTAATCCTCCGCGAATCCTTTTGACGTTCGCGAGCCGCCGCGCAGCTCCGAAGGCGGTAATCCTCCGCGAACCGGTTTGACGTTCGCGAGCCGCCGCGAAGCCTAGAAGGCGGCGCGCGAGCCCTGCATCGCGGCGCCCCTTCCCTATAAATACTCGACTCCCCCTGAGTCCCGGGGGACGGACAACCCGACCTTTCGGCTTCTCCTCTCCCGAATCGCGAAGCAAGCTTTGCCCCGGGAATCATGAGCTCCGCAAGGTATTTCTACTTCGCGAGACGACTCTGATTTGTTTCGTCCGGAGCCCCTCTTCCGAGAGGGATGCCCTTCGCGAAGCCCAAGGGCGTTCGCAAAGGAAGGGGATTCCCAAGGGAACCCGGGCAGCCGCGGAGCACTTGTGCTTCGCGAAACACCCTACCCATGCTAGTAATCCCTATGCCAAGGCAGGATAACTATGCATCGCGAAGCACATTGCTTGGCAGGACCCTGCTTCGCGAACCACTCCTTCTTCGCGAGGCAGTGCTCCGCGAACACTGTTCCACTTCGCGAAGCACCACCCACTCCCACCTATTCCCCATGCTAAGGCCAAGGCACCCCACTTCGCAAAGCACACTCCTATGCTTAGCGATCCCTCCTCTCGTGCGACCCTCCAGGTTTGCACGATGTGATTTCAAAGTCCCATGGACAACACCTCCCGTAGCATTGCTTCGCCCAATGCTTCTTCGCATAGGCACGCTAATGGCTATTGCTTCTTCGCATAGCCATGCTAACGTGGACCCCTCGGTGGTTCCTCCCTCGACCCCCCTCTACCATGGCCTTACTGGTACCTTCCCTTCCCCAAGGACCAGAGGGTACCGGTTATGTAAGCCCTAGGGGTGTGGAGTGAACCCACCTCGTCCGAGCTGCAGGACGTTAAACTGCCAAGCACCGCGTCCTCAACACATGACGTTAAACTGTGACCCAACCTCGTCTCCCTCACGAAGGGTTCCCCCCATCTCGAGCATTCATTACACCGCTCGTCTCCACGGGAATGGAACTCTTCCGCACATGGAATGAGATCCTCCTTGTCGGAGTGGTGTATGTTCGCAGGGGAAGGGTCGCCCCAGAGCGTAAATCCCTAACCTTTGGTACGGATGATTGCACCCGTGCATCTCGGTACTCCCCCACTACCAAGGTCAGTGGGGAACGTGATAGGGAACGAGGCACCTCCCACTGTCGGACCAAGGTCCATCTTTCCCGCGCTTTGTCGCACCATGGGCCTCCATCCTGGAGTAAGTCCCAACACCATGGGCCGCTCAACGCGTAAGCCCCTCTTCGCTTCTCACGGACGCACCCTTCGCGACGTGATCGTCAGGTCCTTGCAACCTCTTGTTTCTCACACCGAGCATGACTCACGTGGGCTTAGAGTGAGCACCGACCCTGACAAACCCATTTGAACTACGAGGTCTTTGATCCATGTCAAGGCATGGTACGTAGGAAGCCTCCATGAGGTTCAAGCCCACCATCAGTGGACCAAGGTCTACTTTCTTTTGAACTACGAGGTCTTTGATCCATGTCAAGGCATGGTACGTAGGAAGCCTCCATGAGGTTCAAGCCCACCATCAGTGGACCAAGGTCTACTTTCATTTGAACTACGAGGTCTTTGATCCATGTCAAGGCATGGTACGTAGGAAGCCTCCATGAGGTTCAAGCCCACCATCAGTGGACCAAGGTCTACTTTCTTTTGAACTACGAGGTCTTTGATCCATGTCAAGGCATGGTACGTAGGAAGCCTCCATGAGGTTCAATCCCACCATCAGTGGACCAAGGTCTACTTTCACGTCGGTTCACCGACACACCCCCCGTCGCCCTTTCACGTCGGGTCTCATCCCGGTCCGGTGGTAAGCCATTGCGACCAAACCCATTTGAACTACGAGGTCTTTGATCCATGTCAAGGCATGGTACGTAGGAAGCCTCCATGAGGTTCAAGCCCACCATCAGTGGACCAAGGTCTGCTTTCATCCGAACTACGAGGTCTTTGATCCATGTCAAGGCATGGTACGTAGGAAACCTCCACGAGGTTCAAGCCCACCAATAGTGGACCAAGGTCTGCTTTCACGTCGGTTCACCGGCGAAACCCATTATGAACTACGAGGTCTTTGATCCATGTCAAGGCATGGTACGTAGGAAGCCTCCACGAGGTTCAAGCCCACCCGTCGTTCATTCACGTCAGGGTTCATTATCGTCCCGCATGACGTTAAACTGTATCATTCGAACTACGGGGACTTTGATCCATGTCAAGGCATGGTACGTAGGAATCCTCCCAGAGGTTCAAGCCCAAGTCTCTTCGGACTAAGGTCCAGCTTCACGTCGGTTTACCGGAACCATCCCGAACTACGCGGACTTTGATTCCCTGCCACGGGGATACGTAGGAAGTCTCTTCAAGACTCAAGCCCAACTTCACTGTCGCCCCCCCTGCGATGGTCCCATTTCATTCTCAACCGTCTCTGCTAGACGTTAATCTTGCAACATACCCTATGTTGAACATGGGAAGCTGAGGAAAACCTCAGATACGTTTCTATGACATGTAATTCCCTGCGCTCGATGTGGGATGCCTCGGGCTTCCACGCCCTCGAGAAGCCTTATGATTGAGGATAACAGACAGACATGCCAGGTACCCCAGCATCCAGACACGCTACTGATGCCTCAAACGTGATTACTCCCCTGACCGAAGGTTGCTGCCCTGACTGGACCCTTTGGAATGTCCCGACATAAGCAGTGTAATTAACCGGCGTCCATGGAAACATGACACCGGGAAGAGTTTCACGAACTACGTATTAAATCTATAAGGGAGACCCGGACTAGGTGACGAGTTCTGAGGAGGAATCCACAGGAGGAAGAACCGACATCCCATCATCCCGTTTCGATCAAGGAGCAGACGTACCTGAACAAGGAACGAATGCCGCCCGCCTTTGGAAAGCGGGAATGCGGGGCAACAAAGCCGCGCGCCCCCCTCCCCCGCGGACGGATGCGCGCGCGCCCCGGCGAAAGCGTCGGAAACAGAAATGGTGAACCCGACGTGAAATTCTTCTCCTCAGCATGGAGATTAGTAGCGTTCGAGACACCAGTAGATTGACGTGTCACCGGATTCAGATATCCGTTGCCTGGTCCCGCCAAGTAAATGGCGGGCCTGTCGTGGAACTCACCAGAGGTCGGGGTAGTAGAACGTGGGGCACTCCGCTCTGCAGCGTGTTGGTGTGGATCCTTCTCACAAACATGGACGATGGAGGAACGCTGGGGCACTGGCTGTCAATCCTTTTCCTCTCAGTACTGATGAGTTGATCCCTTCGTTTGCCAGGAACCAGGTTGCTATTGCAGAGATGCGGTCACCATCTGCTCCTCGCCCGCGCATGGGCAGGGGCAACACCACTACGACCACTCTACATGGCGCCATTACCGCCACGACAGCTGCCACGTCATGGGATGCGGGACGTCCACGTCCCCTTTCCCCATCAGAGGTCATCCAACGTAGGGTGATCAACAGCCTCGTGCGCAGGTATGAGGAACAAGGGGTCATCCCGACCAGGGATATGGCCCGTTTGGACCTGGAGGCTTCCGGGCCCTGCCGTCAACGCCGCCCCAACAGGCCGCGCAGGGAGCCTCCGCTCCCCACCCAGACATTCAATCGCTTTGGGAGCCTATCCCCGGAACGCCTTGACGACTCTTCGCCTTACGCTGAAGAGGCAGGTGTTGTCCGGCTCAGCCCGCTCAGGGCCCCGACCCAGGGCCCCCAGGCGAGAGCTCCCGTCCGGTCACGTCAGCGCCGCCGTCCGGCCCCGCAGGAAGAACAGGCAGACTATGTCCCTGCACCACCTGCACCGGCCCGCCTGACCCGACGTTAGCGCCGGGCCCGGGCTGAGGACGCTCGCCTAGCCGCGTCCACATCGACAGCTATGGTGGCCCGAGCCACCGCCGACGTACATTATGAAGCCCCCGCCTACATTGAGCAGGGGCACCCCTTCGCCCAACCAAGATTGAGACCCCAGCCGCCCCATGGGCAGGCCGGGTTGACGCTCCGGGTTGCAGGCCCCAGTGATGATCGTCGCGAACTAACCCGCGGTGATGCCACTCCGTACGGAGGTCCTCCCCGTACCACTACTCCACAGAGCGTGGGCCTTCCCCGCTCCGCGGTTCATCATGGAGGCATGCCTCGTGCTGCCCCCATCCTGCAGGAAGACCTACCCCGGGGCAGTGATGCTCAGCGCGGAAACATTTCCCGCGCCCGCTGTACAGGGTATGAAGTCCATCCTTTTGAAGGCACCGTCCATCCGGTCCTTCGACGTGGGGGCCCCCCCTACGTCCTCTCTGCGACTGGCGAAGATCCTTCTCGCCCCAGCAACTCAAGGAGTGAAGGTCAGCCTCGCTCCACTCGCACCGACCATGGAGGCCTTCCCCATGCTCCTGCCGGTTCCAATAGAGGCCCCGCCCACGTGGGTACTATTCATGGAGGTCCTCCCCATGTACCCTTTGATATTTGCCCTGGTGCCCCCGGCACCCCGACTGTCTCAAGTGGGGGCCCTCTCCGCCACGACGCTAGTGCCGCCCCAGGGCTGCCTGATAGGGGTCAACCCTGTCCCGAAGAGCCACCCAGGGGCAGAAGAGCGGGTCGTCGCCACCACAAGAAGAATCCTGGGAAGGCCCAGGGGGGGATCAAACCTGCCCGCTTCTCCGATTCGGAAGCGGAATGCGATTCAGCGATGGAACCTTCTCCCAGCTCCTCCGTGTCAAGGACTGGGGCAGGAACCAGACGCGTCAGCCTCGTTCTCCCGGAATTTGAGGTCCATCGGATTCCCGTCTCTCTCCGCAGGTACATCCAGGAGGAAGAAATCCTGGGAATTCCGCAGGTTTCGACCGCGCAGTCACCGCCACCGTCACCCGAAGCGCCCTCTACCTCTACTCGGGATCACGAGGAGCTGTTTTGGGGGTCAACGGTGGTAGAGCCACGACATGACCGGACACCGGTAACGGCAATTCCCGTACCCGAAGCAGTGGCTGTTAGCCCGTCCTATCGTGACATTGTGGTCAGGTCACCTCGCTCTTCAGAGGAGGGCCCAGAGTACGGTGGCCAGTCTGCTCGCTCGCCGTATTCTCCACCGCCGAGTTTGCTATCCCAGAGGTCCGTCTCGGTACCGCTACCGGTCCCTCAGCCACCCCCGGTTGATGAGTGGGGAAATGTAGGGCCGAACCCCGAGGACGAACCCAGGAGCTTCTGGAGTATTCTTGCAGCGGACTACTTCCCAGAGAAGTTCTGGCCCACGGCGATGCTAAATTTTCGCGTACCCGAGTCGCTTACCCCTGAAGAAGTGGGATGCTTTTGTCGGACCCTGTGGGCGACGCACTTCCGCCTCCGTTGGGAACGGGTAGTGTACCCCAGGAGTCGAGAGCACTTTGAGGAGATTGGCAAACAGTGCCGCCTAGTTGATGCAGCAGCGCTCCTTGTGGCCCAGCACCCCAAGTCGCCCGATCACCAGAGTGCCCTCCAACGAAAATGCGTCCAGAGTTTCAAGGCACTCCGCAAGATCGTCAGGGAAGCCACCCCCCATGTGCAAGTCCGTGGTTGGGGACGCTATGCCGCTCTCCTCTTCGACCCTATCCGACGACAGCCCGATTCGCTATGCGACATTGAGGATATGCCATCAAGAGGGGTCACAGTCCACATGGCCGACGTTGTGGATAAGGAAGATGAGCTTGAGTTCCTTGATGGGGACTTACCATCCGAAGGCATACCGCCACTGCTCGACCCATCAGGGAGAGTCACCCGTCAGCAAAGGAACCTGCTAGGCCTCCCCGTACCCACCGAGTCACTGGCACTCGGTCGAAGCACTGGCAAGGGTAAGGAGCATGTCGGGATAGTCAGGCACTCCGATCCATCCGCCTCCGTGCAGAAAACGGACGAAGACCCTGAGAAGTCCACGTTGCGCCAGCAGCTTGCTGAGCAGAAGAGGCTGGTCGACGAACTCTTGGCTGAACGCGCCGCAGAGCGACGACCCGACTACGGTAATCCCAGGCCGGGACAGCAGGGGAAGGAACAATTTCCCCCCGGTGAGATGCCTCCGGGCAACCCTGATCATGCTACTGCCGCGGACAGGGCGGAAGCCGGAACGTACGGCAAGAGGGCGCGATACGTCTCGCCAAACCCCCCTGAGCGACGGGGCAATCTGAAGAACCCAACCCGGGTTCCCCCGGTCGCCCAACAGGTCGTCCCACCAGTCAACCCGCGAGCAGCAGAAGCCGTCTACCGTGTTGAAGAACCTGGCAATGCGCTTGTGGTTAGGGACCCCCATCAAGACAGGGACCCCCACCCGGAGGACCTTATTGCGGCACTCACAGCCCGCCTCGAGGTGTTGGAGACACGGCAGGTGGCGGTCCCACCGGATGGCAAGCCTTATCCCGCGTGGGTGGATGATATGCCCGCGCCTCTGGGTTTTGGGAACCCCACTTTCTCGCCTTTCAACGGGACAGGGGACCCACCCCAGCACTTGGCTCATTTCTCTTCCAGGTGTGGCCCCATGCTGGGGACCCCGGCTCAGCAAGAAGCCGCTAAGCTCCGATGTTTTGTACAGACGTTGGAAGGTCCGGCATTCGTCTGGTACAGCCAGCTCCCCATCGGGTCAGTGACCGGCTGGGAGGATCTTCGCTGGCAGTTCTTGTACCAGTTCAGCTCCACCACGCGGAAGACCAGCATCGCGGACCTCTTTAAGTGCAAACAGAGGCCTGATGAGCGGGTTGCAGACTTCATCACCCGGTGGAAAGGACTTACGTATTCTCTCGATATGCCGCTGACTCAGGAGCAATTACTGACGATGTGTGTGGGGAACGTAAAGACAGAGCTCGTACCCTCCTTGATTACCCAGAACTACCCTGGGGGGTTCAGAGACTTCTCGGATAAGGCCCAACGCCTCGAGGAGGCCCTGCAACAGGCTAGTCAGGCACGTTTGCTGCCCCCTATGATCCCAGCCAGGAGGGCCGCCAGGGCTGAACCCGCCGCAGTGGCTCAAATAGAAGCCCCGAGGCAGCTGGAATTGTTACCGGCGGCACCACCCCCGCAACCCCGCAGAGGTCCTCCACCTCAAGCACAGGCTCCTGCCCAGCAGCGACCGCCTCAGAACCGACAGGTTCCCCCGCGCAACGCGCCACCGCCACCTAGGCGAGACAACCAGGCGCCGCCCCCTCGGCAGGCCCCTCCGGCCCCTCGACAGGATCAGGCCCCCAGGGCCCCTTATCCGGAAAGAAAGTACCATACCTATTCGTTTAACGAAAATCAGGTCCCTGGTTACTTCCGAAGTGCTCTAGAGCAAGGGATCGTGCGTCTGCCTGAGTGCAGGAGGCTGGCAGAGGCGCATCTCACTGATCACCCCAACTACTGCCCTTATCATCGGATCCTGGGGCACACCATCAAGCGATGCTATGTGTTTAAAGACTGGCTTCAGGACCAGGTCAACAACAACATAGTCAAGTTGGGCCCAGCGCCAGCGCAGGTGGCAGGCGTCTTTGCGGGATCGGAAATCGGCAGTGACAGCGAGGGTGAGTGGCAGCAGGTCCCTAGCCGCGGGTCCCAGAAATACGACAACTGGATGGCTCGAAAAACTGTCGTCCGTGCCCAGGGTATCATCCGGGCACGCCTGAAGCAGTCGGAACCTTCAGAAGAAGTAGTTGGCGCCTCAACATCGTCTTCACAGTCGACCTCTGCCCAAAAAGGCAAGCAGCGGCGACGCAAGAAGAAGCAACGTGCACCGCCAGTGCCGTCGTCGTCCCGCACTCTCGGCGACTTTATGCCTCCCGAAATGGGCATTTCCCCCAGAATCCGCCCAGCGGTGGATGACTCTTCGAGTGACAGTCAAGGGTACGCTTCGGTTAACACCGTGGAGCTGGTAAAGCCCTATATGACCCCCGACGAGGGGGAACCCCAGGCAGACCGCCCCAACGTTCCCAGCCGACGTCGACGTCAGCGGAATCGCAATCGCGCCGGTCACCGAGGTATGTCAGCAGGCACTTGTGACCAAGCCGTGCACGCTACCGAGACCAGGCAGCAGGCTCAGCGCAGATCTCCGCATGCGCAGACCCATCCAGCGCCCTTGGCTCTACCTCCACCGTCGTTCGTGTTGCTGGATCAGGGAGAGCCGCCTCGTTCGTATCACAGCCAGTCTCGCCCGGCGACGGGCCAGCCCCCGCTATTCGATCTTAGCCCGGCGACTACTCTCCAGGCTTCTACTAGCAGGCAGCAGGATGTACCCAGTGCTAGCCGACCGCCAGTTCAACCAGCAGGACCCGCTATGCCTCCAAATGCCGAAAAACCCCCTGTAAGCAGAGGTTCGCGTTTGGCACGCAAGTATGATGTCCTAAAGCACCTAGCCGGCATTCCGGCGAGGCTTTCCATCCTTGAGGCCCTGCGCTTGTCATCCGAGATGCGCGAGGCACTTGCCGAGGCCCTAAGGAGCCCCCTCCAGTTCGAGACGGAAGTGGCAGCCGCGGAGGCCTTCCATACCGAGACGATTGAAAACGCCGAATGTCAGGCGGTTATCTCGTTCTCTGGCGAAGATGAAGACCCCCCTATACAGGGGCACATTCACCCACTGTATATCACTGGCCACTTTAACGGTGTGGAAGTCCGTCGCTGCCTCGTTGACACGGGTTCCGGAATCAATCTAATTCCGACCCGGACGCTGCGAAAGCTGGGTTTGTCCGAAGGTGATTTGACTCCATCTGACCTCAGGATTCAGGGGTACGACAGGACAGAGCAAACCCCGGTCGGCAAGATCCATCTGAAGACCCAGTTTGGTGGCTTAATTGCCAGCACCGAGTTCATGGTTGTTTCTTAGGACACCGCCTACAACGCATTGATGGGCAGGCCATGGCTCCATCTGCATGCAGCGGTTCCCTCGTCGTATCACCAGTGCCTTAAGTACTCGCTCAACGGTCGAGTAGGCGTGCTCCAAGGAGACGCGTCCCCTTTCGCTTCTTGTGAGGCCCGCTATCTGGATGCGGGTTATTACAAAAGTAAGGACAAGCAGATCCTGGTCTGCGAGGATGAGCCCGCCCCAATCACAAGTGATCCCTGGGCGAGCATGGACGACGCCTACATCCTCCCTATCCACCGGTTGGAGGCCACGACCCCCGACATGGGACAATGTTTCGTTGTTTCGGGTACGCAAGGAAGGCATGTTCCCGCGTCCAAGCGACGGCAGAAAATCACCTCGTACTCCTACATCAACCAGGCTCGGGTCATCCCGGAATCTCCTACCCCTATACGGTACCGGGATGTCAAGCTCATGACAACGGCGGTGCGCCATACGTGTCTATTTCGCCGGGCCGGAATCAACCGACTCTGGCCGACACGTCACCACTACTTTGATATCATCAAGCGTGGCCCCTTAGGCCGAAGGCCGGATGGGATAGGGTCAAATGCATTCATTGCTATGGTCTCCATGACGAGTGAGTCTCCTGATGTGATGACCGCTGCTGCCCAAGCCGGCACCAGCTGCCCCTCGGGTCTTGAGAGCCCGGAAGTACCTTCCGTCACGGGAAATCCCCCCACGGCTGGGGAGGAAGACTTGGAGGATGCTCCCCCATCCTTTGAAGAAGGCGTCTCTACCACGGTCGATGAGCTGGTACAGGTGAACCTTGGTAGCGAGGCAGATCCAAGACCCACATTAATCAGTGCGGCCATGTCCCTCGAGGAGCGGCAGCAGTATGTAGACTTCCTCAAACAGCACCGCGATGTGTTTGCCTGGAGTTACGATGAGATGCCAGGGCTGGATCCCCAAGTGGCCGTCCACCGTCTGGGCCTCCCAGTAAAACATCGTGGGTTTAAGCAGCCGCCCAGGAAAATGCACCCTTCCCATGGCGCTATGGTTGAGGCCGAAGTTGATAAGCTAATCAAGGCCAACTTCGTCAAAGAGGTCCAGTACCCCAAATGGCTCGCCAACATTGTGCCAGTCAGGAAGAAGAATGGGCAGATTAGAGTCTGCATCGACTTCCGCGATCTCAATCGCCACTGCCCAAAGGATGACTTCCCACTCCCGGTGACAGAGCTGTTGATTGACGCCACGGCCGGGTTCCAAGCCCTCTCTTTCATGGATGGGTATTCCGGGTATAACCAGATCCGGATGTCCCCCGAAGATGAGGAGTCCACTGCCTTCAGGGCTCCCCAGGGCACCTTTTGCTACCGGGTAATGCCATTCGGTTTGAAAAATGCAGGTGCCACTTATCAGAGGGCCATGCATCGCATATTCAAACCGATCCTCGGGACATTGGTGGAATGCTACGTGGATGACCTTGTAGTCAAATCATATCAGCGCCAGGACCATCTCAAAGACCTTGAGAAAGTGTTCGGTTTCCTCCGTTCCCGTCACCTGAAGATGAACCCACTGAAGTGTGCCTTCGGGGTCACCTCCGGGAAGTTTCTGGGCTTTGTTGTCAGATACCGAGGTATCGAGATCGACCCGGAGAAGATCAAGGCCATCAGCCAAATGCCTCCCCCGAGCAACATTCGGGAGCTTCGAGGCTTGCAAGGCCACTTAGCCTATATACGCCGATTCATTGCGAACCTGGCCGGCAAGTGTATGCCCTTTTCTCGGCTCATGAAGAAAGGCGCCGCCTACGAATGGGATGAGGAGTGTCGGATCGCCTTCGAGGAAATCAAGCAGTACCTGCTCCAACCTCCGGTCTTGATGCCACCCGTCTCTGGAAAGCCGCTGGTCCTTTATGTGACCGCCCTGGAGAGATCCCTCGGCGCGCTGCTCGCCCAGAAGAATAACGAGGGCACTGAGAACAGTCTCTACTATCTCAGTCGCATGCTTCTCGATACGGAAGTCAGATATTCCCTTATCGAAAAGAGCTGCCTTGCGCTCGTCTTCGCCGTGCAGAAGTTGCGACACTACCTGCAACACCACGAGGTGAAATTGATCTCTCGGGTGGATCCGCTGAAGTACATCCTGAACCGCCCCATGCTGACCGGCCGGCTAGCACGGTGGGCGGTGATTCTCCAGCAGTTTGACATCAGGTTTGTGCCTCAAAAGGCCGTCAAGGGACAGGCATTGGCAGACTTTTTAGCTGCCCATCCAACCTCCGCGGATCAATCCCTGGACCTGGATTTTCCCGACGAGACGATCCTCTCGGTCGATCACGCTGTCCCGTGTTGGCAAATGCATTTCGACGGCGCCTCCCGGAGCCCCACTGGTAGAAGGCTCAATGACCCCAAGCTCAACAGAGTGGGTCTGGGTATTGTTTTCATTACCCCGACGCAAGCCGTCCTACCGTACTCCTTCCTGTTGTCAGAAGGTTGTACGAACAACGAGGCAGAGTACCAAGCTCTCATCACCGGCCTCGAGTTGGCCCTTGAGATCCATGTACCCCATCTACATGTGAAGGGAGATTCTGAGCTGGTGATCAAACAGGTTAATGGCGACTACGTCGTCAGGAAGCCAGAGCTTGCACCGTTTCTGGAGTACACCCTCCTCCTAATGGCCCAGTTCTCTCCTCGGCCAGAGGTTACCCATGTCCCGCGGTCGCAGAACGGCCAAGCGGACACCCTAGCTGGCTTAGCCGCATCGCTCGTAGAACCCGAGCAAGATGATCTGGTCATACACGTGGCCCACCGTAGAGTCATTGCTCCCGTCACCCAAGAGGACCGTGATAGCCTACGGGTAAGTCATCTCACCGCCGGACCCTCCGTATCAGGAGTCCCGGGTTCGTCAGACGCAGTGGTTGAAACGACCCCCGATTGGAGAGCACCTTTTGTCGATTATCTCCAAAATGGCCAGCTCCCGGACAACCGGGCCGAGCGCGAGCAAATCCGACGCCGCGCACTTCAATTTACCCTCCAGAGCGGCCCCAGTCTTGAGCAGACCCTCTATAAACGGAGTTTTGATGGTGTCCTCCTCCGTTGCATCCAAGGAGCAGAGATACCTCAAGTTATGCAAGAGGTTCACGCCGGTTCCTGTGGCGCCCATCAAGCTGGGCCGAAGCTGTCCCATCAAATCCGGAGGCTAGGGTACTTCTGGCCCTCCATGATCCACGATTGTATTGGATACGCCAAGAGATGCCACGCGTGCCAAGTGCACGCCAACTTCTTGCATCGGCCGCCAGAACCCCTCCACCCCACCAAGTACTCTTGGCCATTTGCGGTATGGGGACTCGATGTAGTGGGACCGTACCCGCCGGCAACAGCCCGCCAGTGTAGGTTCATCCTGACTGCTACAGACTTCTTCTCCAAGTGGGCAGAAGCAGTTCCGCTCAAAGAGGTCAAGGCCCGTTCCGTCGTCGACTTTGTGAGCTCCAACATCATCCACCGGTTTGGGGTCCCTCACGCCGTCCTCACTGACAACGGCACCAACTTCCGAGCAGCTGAATTGAAGAAATTGTACGCTAAGTACGACATCCGGTCAAACCATACCTCCCGCTACCACGCACAGGCGAATGGACAGATCGAGGCATTCAACAAGACCCTCTCTAAAATTCTGCAGAAGATGGTTGGTCAGAACAAGAAGAGTTGGCCGGACAAGCTCCCCAACGCCCTTTGGGCTTACCGGACGACGACTCGCAACTCTACCCAGGTGACCCCATATTCCCTGGTGTATGGAGCTGAGGCCGTCCTACCCATTGAGATCCAGCTGCCGTCGCTACGCACGGCAGTTTATGATCACCAGACATCAGATGAGGTAGCCGAGATCCGTCTAGCTGAGTTAGAGGCACTGGACGAGAACCGGCTTCGTGCCCTGCACAATCTGGAAAGGCATCAGGACAAGATGGCAAGAGCTTTTGACAAGAAGGTTCGTCTCCGCTCTTTTCTACAGGGTGACCTGGTGCTGGCCCTGCGAGCGCCAATGATTCCCGGTAGGAAACCGCCCAAGTTAGAACCCAAATGGGAAGGGCCTTATATCATCCATAAGGTTTACCCCAATGGAGCATACTCCTTGGTGACCACAGATGGAGAGCGTGTAACCCCCCCCACCAATGCCAGATTCCTCAAGCGATACTTCGCCTAGGGAAAAACTGGTCCTGCATGACCCTAAACTGCGAGAGGGTCCTGCATGACATTAAACTGCATTGGTCCAGCATGACCCTAAACTGCGAGAGGGTCCTGCATGACATTAAACTGCATTGGTCCAGCATGACCCTAAACTGCGAGAGGGTCCTGCATGACATTAAACTGCATTGGTCCTGCACGACCCTAAACTGCGACTTGGTCCCGCATGACCTTAAACTGTATCTCCGTCCTCATTGCAAGACGTTAAACTGCAAGTCAGTCAGTTCTTCCTGACCGAGGCTCAGCCTCAGGCCCCTCGGCCTCTTTGGGCCCCTGGCCCCGTCTCCACCGAGGTCTGGCCCCAGGCCCCCCTCGTGTCTCCCCAACTCACCCTCTTACGGGATTGTACGGTACAACATAGGACTACGTTCTCACGTTGGGATCATGTACCATGCCGCACACATCCCCGAACGAGATGCCCCTCGTCCCGCATGACGTTAAACTGCATGTCAAGAACTACGTACGGCTTGATTCTCATCCTTATGAGATACGTAGGAACGCTCGGACGCCTTGTCTCGAGCCCAGCCCCAAGCTTCTCTCTTCCACTATTCCCCCTGGGAATGGTCTCCTTGGAGGATCTTTGTGTAACAGGGCGTCGGCCTTCTTGGCCCCGCTCATGCAACACCACTCACGCAAAGATTGTAAAGGTCGCACCATGCGCCCACTCCCGTTCTTCTACCCTCCCACGTCCTCACCGCATGACGCTAAACTGCATGGACTTCAAGAACTACGTATGGCTTGATTCTCATCCTTATGAGATACGTAGGAACGCCCGGACATTTCGTCCGTTGGCCCAGCCCAAAAGCCAAAATCTTCCCCTCGGGTCAAGACACGGCAGGGTGCACATTTTTGCCCCGACCCACGTCGAGCAAGCCTCGACCCGGCTGCACATTCCCCCCTGGAGGTGTTTGCCCCCTTCGTGGATGGATTCACACCCGGAGGGGCCCCCAAGAACGGCCTGGATACAAAGCCCAAGGGCTCTCCTACCGATACGGGCCAACGCCCCCGAGGGTTTCTCAAGCAACAAATCGAAACAAGTCCCGCGTTGCGAATTTGGTCAGCGGTCGACGCTCATTTGTTGCCCCCATGCGGGTCACCGTAGGAACGCTGTGTTTCGAATATGGTCAACAGTGATTCATTCTGCCCCATCCTGAGGTGACAAACTTCCCCAGGTGGTGCTAGTGATCGGACCCACAGCCCAGGATTCCTCACCCGGAGCGTACGGTGTGGTGTAGGACTACGTCCTCATTCACGTCGGGATCATGTACCATGTCGTACGACTCCCCTTCCGAGGCTCAGCCCCAGGCCCCTCGGCCTTTCCAGGCCGCGGCCCAGGACCTATCTTATAGGATTGTACGGCATGGCGTAGGGCTATGTCCTCAAGTCGGTTTTTCGCCATACTGTACACCTTGCTTCGGGATACGTTATTCCCCTCCTCGTCCGGTATGACGTTAAACTACATTTCAAGAACTACGTGTGGCTTGATTCCTATCCTGATGGGATACGTAGGACCACCTGGATGTCCAAGATCCGGGTCCAGCCCCATTCCTCGGGAATCCTCATCCCATCTTGGCCCCCTGGCCTATCCTTCCTCCATGAGGGGATCATATGGTGCGGTGTGGAATTATGTCCTCATTCACGACGATCTCGTGATGACCACGCCATGCTCCCACCCCCTGCTGATTTGTTTCGTCGATCCCTCTTTTTCGGCGGTTCTCCAATGTGCTTAAGAGTACTCTGGTTCATTACCTGGAATGCCGAGCTTTACTCGGACACGTCCGCACCCGCTTTCCAGGCTTTGTATATCCCCGCATCAAGGCTTTCACCATCTTTCACACCCGGAGGGACCCCCAAGAACGGCCTGGATACAAAGCCCAAGGGCTCTCCTACCGATACGGGCCAACGCCCCCCAGGGTTTCGGACGACAAATCGATAAAATCCCGCGTTGCGAATATGGTCAGCGGTCGATGCTCGTTTGTTGCTCCCACCTCAGGCTAACGCGATACAGACGCTGTGTTTCCTTCATGGATAACAGTTTTCCTCTGTCGTCACGCCAACCCATTAAGCCCAAATGCCGGGTACACAATTCACACCCTTCATCACTTCATCGTGTCCAAGTAGAATTTCGGGACTCTTGGTACTTTTCCCCCGTGCACGTCTGCGCGTTTGAGGAACAAGCTACATCAAAGGTGTCCTTCGGAACTCTCTGCTGACTCCCCTTTAATGGATTCCCCAAGTATTGCAATGAGGATCCCCCCCCTTGTTTCCCACACCGAGTTTATCTCACGTGGGCTTAGGGATTGGGTTGACCTCTGTGCTTGCTCGGGAGTTGTCACCACCCACGGTCCGAGCTCTAAGACCATAAACTAAGACTCTCATCTGGAACTACGTTCAAGACCCCTTGTCTTTGGACCCGGATTGAGTTCAGCGAATTTACCTCTCTAATCCTGCCTTCAGGACCCTGATCACAGGACCGCGTGGCGCAGTGTAGGACTACGTCCTCATTCACGTCAAGTACGCAACAACTGCACCACGCACGCCCCCATTCTGAGGTTCAGTCCTCCTATCCCCTGTCTTGCATGACATTAAAAGGCACCCTTTCAGAACTACGTGTGGCTTGATTCCCATCCTAATGGGATACGTAGGACCACCTGAATGTCTAAGATTCGGGTCCAGCCCCACCTCGGGGAGATCTCCTGATTTCCCGGTCACCTAGGCCACTTGGTCCATCCCTCTCCAGCAGGGGGGTGCGTAGGTATGATACAAGGTTGTGGGCATCATGCCCCCCCTTCCCCTGGGAATCTGCCATCTCTCGATCACCCTCACGGTTGAGTCCCTTGGCTCCCTGTAGTGGTTCACCCATGTGTTGAGAGTACTCTGGTCTAGGACCAAGAGTGTCAGATTCAACTTGGTCAAGTTCCTTCCACTTGTCAAGCTTCGTGTTCCCCTCTATTCGGACTTCCATCATCTTTCACACCCGGAGGGACCCCCAAGAACGGCCTGGATACAATGCCCAAGGGCTCTCCTACCGATACGGGCCAACGCCCTCCAGGGTTTCGGACAACAAATCGATAAAATCCCGCGTTGCGAATATGGTCAGCGGTCGATGCTCGTTTTGTTAGTCCTCATTTCAGGCTAATGCGACAGGATGCTGTGTTGCGAACATGGTCAGCAGTAATCCTCTGTCGTCATGCCATCCCCTTCAGTCCTTGAATGTTGGTTGCATGATTCACATCATTTTCCACCCCATCATGTTCAGGTGGAATCTCGACACTTTTGGCGCTATCCCTCAGTGCACCTTTGCATGTTAGGGGGACAAAGCTGCAATCTGGCGCCCTTTGGGGCTCCCATGGTCCGAGCTCTAAGACCATAAACTAAGACCCATTCGGGACTACGTTCAAATTCCCATCCTCATGGGACACGTAGGACCGCCCAGACGCCCTGTCTCCGGGTACAACCCATTCAGGAAGCCAGTCTCTCTCCCTGTTTCCCCTCTGTATAGGCCCCTCGGCCTGAGGCTTCACCCTCCAAATGGCGTACAATCTGATGTGGGATCATGTCTCCGTCAATTGTGTTTTATAACACTACGCACATTTCCCTCCTAGCATCATCTCTGCTACGTCTGCGCTGCATGACGATAAAATGCATGCTTGGTCCTATCATACGACCCTAAACTGTGACATTATCGTCCTGGCCGCACGACGAAAAACGGCACCGCATTGTGGTGACCTCGCTGTAGAGGACATCACGTTGGGTACTGGCCACGCGCCATGCCTTTTGTCAACGCCCATCACGGCTTGATTCTTGTGGCGACATCACGACCTACAGTTCTAGGCCTGTCGCTTCACAAAAAAAAAAAACCCATTCACCTCAAAGAACAAACAAGATACATCAAATTCCGCTTCTTTTAGTGCAAGGGCCACGTCCGCACTTCCCCTTTCCCCTGGCACTGGTACCTTACCCTGCCACCTTCGAGAACTACGTATGGCTTGATTCTCATCCTTATGAGATACGTAGGAGCGCCCGGGTATTTCCTCGCGGGCCCAGCCTAACCCTGGTGTTCGGTCCCTCGACTCGAGCTCATTCATGTCAGGTTGTGATGTTATGCATCCCCTGATCCCTTTTTCCAATCCATGGTCCGAATTCTATGACCATAAACTAAGATTTCCCCAAGGGAAAGGAATCTACTCCCTCTCTCTAATACGTTTCGTTGACGTATTCAGATGTGTTTTGACAAAAAGCCCGAAGCATGGGATTTTCACAGGGACATTCCCCTCATCCCATGACCAAGCTTCGTGAGCTCACTATTTGGATCCTCATCCTCTTCCACATCCAAAAGGACCCTCGGACGACGTGGATACTAAGCTTAAGGGCTCTCCATGAATGCTGGACCTAAGGGCCCTACAATCGTTTCGGGCCAACGTCCCTGCGGATGTTCGACAACATTTGTGACACGGTCCCGTGTTTCGAACATGGTCAACGGTCGACCCTCATTTGTTTGTCCCCATTTCAGGCTAACGCGATAGGATGCTGTGTTGCGAATATGGTCAGCAGTAGTCCTCCATCGCCACGCCGTCACCATCGTGATCCGAATCTCGAGCGTCATGATTCACACATTTCCACTCCCTCATGTTCAAGTGGAACTCCACCATACTCGGCTCTTTCTCTTAGCGCATCTATATGCGCTGAATGATCGTGTTAGTGTCATTGGGCCGGTAGTCACCGAGCATCCCTTTGCCCCAACCTGCCCCTCTCTGCGTCGGGAAATTCCCACCACTACTACTTGTTTCCCACACCGAGCACGACTCACGTGGGCTTAGTAGTTTTGGCCGGATGTGTACCAACACGGTTAGGCCGCTCCTCTTCCAGTACGACGTTAAACTGCGCTTCCAGAACTACGTGCGGCTTGATTCCCATCATCACGTGGGATACGTAGAGACGCCCAGGCATTTCGCCTAGGGTTCAGCCCCAGGAATCACAAAATCCTGTTCCTCTTCATTTCCAGCCCTCTGGCCTGACCCCTCGGGGAGAACTATGTAGCTACAATTTTACCCTGAACAAGTTCAGGATGCCCCAAGATCCCATTGGGAAGCGATAGATCCCCTCGCCAGAGAGGCCCTGTCCCAAGAAGGAATGATCCGTGATCAGGTCGATGCGCCCATCTGGCGTGCTCCCTCCGCGGTGGTGCAACTACCAAGGTATTGGATTATGTTTGAACAAGCCACCACTCCATGTTCCACACTTTGCGTGTCCCTTATTCGGACTCTCGTCCTCTTTCATGTCTGGAAGGACCCCCTAACAGTATGGATGTCTGACCTATGGTCCACCAACTGTCCTGGGCCAACGCCCTGAAAGATTGATCGACAACATTTGTGACGCGGTCCCGTGTTTCGAACGTGGTCAACGGTCGACCCTCATTTGTTGTCCCCATTTCAGGCTAACGCAGTGAGGATACCGTTTGTCCGCCACGGTTAGCGGTTGTCCTTTATTGTCACGCCATCCCCACAGTGTTCCGAATTTGGGCATCGTGATTCACGCTTCCCATTTTCACCTGTTTGAACCGGTTTCAGCGCCCCTGGTGTCGCCCCGATCGTGCATAAGAGCACGTTGGAGAAACGGTAATTCGGCCATCCTGGAAGTTCCTCCTCCGATCAAGCCTTCCCCATCTTTTGGGAATCTGGACTGGTTTGAGGGAATTGTCGTCAAACGTCCCGCAAACATTGCAGGGATGCAACAAGGCAATTCAATAGTGGAAATTGTGCGTACTACGGAACTCAAAACAAAGGAGAAAGAAAGAGTTGGAGCACAACAGTGTTAATAAAAGCTTTTTTTTTCGAGTTCGCTACAATACTCGGGGGTTGACTTCCCCCATGGACGGGTTGACTCCATCAAAAGAGCGTTGCAGCTCCGCCACCCGTTGACTTGCGGCGTCCAGAGCCTGTTGCCGCTGATTTAACTCCCGCTCCTCTTCAGCAGCGGCGGGGCGTAATCCGTCAACCCTGGCCCGGGCTCTTTCCACCTCGGCCTGGACAACAGCCATCCTTCCAGAGGTCTGCTCCATATGCTCCTCAGCCTCTGCCAGCTGGGCCTTCAATCGTAAGACCAGCTCAGACTGTGCATCGAGAGTGGCTGAAAGCTCGTTGGCCCGGATCTGCATCTGTTGGACCTCGCCTTCAGCCTCCTGGAGCTTCCTGATGCTGGTCGCCTTCCTCCGCTGCCATCCCACGCTCAGCCCACGATCATGCTCCCGGATCTTCTCAGCCATGAGGTCTCGGATGAGCGCGTGAGGGCGTTGGGCATCCACTCCCCCGGCACACAGTTCGTGCAACCGTGAGCGGAGCCTATTCATTTCGGCCAGCCATTGCACTTGGGGAGTGTCCCTGATAAAGCGCGTGATCAGCTTCCACGACCGGCGGCGGACTATGCTGCTGTCTTCCTCGTCAGAGGCTGTTTCATCCCAATCCGCGCGGTCAGCGGGATCGTACACAGGATATGCCTGCAGGAATTCCTCAGCGGGATCCGCATCTGGTGTTGAATCTGGTACGACACCTGACGTCGGCACAGGCACGACAGGACTGGGACTGACCGGTTGATCCTCTTCCTCGGAGTCCACCTCGATGACTTCAGGTATGACCATGCTGGTGGTCCCGCCAGTGATGGTGTGCGCCGCAGTTGGAGGAGGTGAAGGGACTATCGTCACCATCACCGGCATGCCCCTGGGAGGGACGCCGCCAGACATCCCAACCAGCCTCGCCGCAGCAGCCCACGCCAGTCGGAGAACTGTATGACAGAAAGAGACATAAAAGTTAGTCGACATGGCCCACGTGTGGCAACGAAGAGACCGGTGGAGGAGACTTACGAAGATTGACCTCCGAGCGCTGCTCCCGGACCGGTACCGATGGGACTCCAAGACGAGGCCCCCCGTATACTGTTGGAAGGGCTGGAGAGTCCAGAGGAGCCACCTCAGACCCCCTGGTCCCACCAGATGCAGAACTGGACGCAGCCATAGGCGCGGGTTCTGAAGGCCCCGCATCGTCACCCGCCAAGGAGCGAGAACGAGGCCTACGAACAAGTTCCTCCTGCATGACCCAAACATTGGTAAGAAGTCCGTAGGGATTCAAAAAAAAGGGGATTGTAAAAAGAGAAGTTCGGAATGTTACCTGGAGAGCCTCCGCGAAGTCGTCGGATTCTGAGCTTCGGTCTCCGACCTCGCCCTCCTCCAACGGGCTCCCTCCTCCAGCTTCGTCCCCCTGAGAAGAGTCCCCTGATTCCTCCGGCAAGGGGAAGCGCTCCCTCAGATCGGCAGCCGATGGCTGTGGAGGGACCGTCTGGTTCAACAGTACCCTCACCCGGTCTGTCATTGGGCGAGGGGCACCACTGGAGTGGATGTAATCCTCCAGCTCGTTCAAGTATTGCTCCGCCTCCGCCGGAGACACCATGAATCCAGCCCGGACTGGGCCTATGCCCGGCAGTCTCATCCCGAGGCGATTCAGGTGGGCCCACATCTCAGATGGGCTGAGGAATTGCCGGTTGACGTCCCAGACGTCCCAAGCTTCCGGAAAGACAGCATCTTCCGCCATGTCAATGTGACGCAGTCGCTTCCCCGGAGCCTGAGCGGATACCCGACGGAATCCCCTCGGTGGCCGCCCCTCCGGATGACCTTGCTCTCCCGGAACCACCGGATCCGCCACTGCTGCCATACCCTCGGCCGGTGCGGGTCTCTCTGCCATGGCAGCCCCACTGCCACGGGCGGCCCTAGCTGCCCTCCGACCCCGACCTCGAGATAAAGGAGGCCCACCGTCACCGACCCGGATTGTTGGCTGCTTCAGCATCTCCCCAGGATAAGCGGCCTCCCAGCTAATGGCGTACTCCTTCACTAAGCCGAAGGCGGCGGTGGGTGGAGGTAATGTGATCTGCATCTTTCCATCCTCACGTGTGAACATGAGCCACAGCTGCCTCATCACACACGGGTACTCCTCGTGACGCACCTCCCAGTATACCTGCGGGGTCAGCCGCTGGAGGCACCGGAATTGCCTCGCAAAACGGTGTGGGGTGTACGGTTCACAGATCGGCTCACGATCTATCCGAGCCACCAAAACTCCACCTCGGAAGGCCAGGAGGTAAGCCCGATGCTCTTCCGTTCCCCGTCCATCATCAGTAAGTCTTCCCGTCGGCAGTGGAAAGGGATGAAAGTTGAACTCGTCCGCCCTCCACACCCTATTCAGCACCATCGGAACGGCTAGTTTGAATGGGAAGCTCCCAACTGCGTTCAGGATGGAAGGGCGAAAGTCTGATCCCGGAGGCGAAATGGGGTTTGGATACTCGTAAATCCCCCTGATGTGCGCCGCGATCCACCCATACAGGAGGTGGAAGGGCCCGCATATTCTTGGCGGCTTCTTGCCCTCGCTGATACGTCGCAACATTCTGTATATCTTGGCGAGCATCGGGATCCCCAGGTTGATCCGCTGCCCCATGGCCAGCATCGACGCCATGATAAACGAGCTGGGCCGTACCCCCATGCTTGTATCTCTCACTGGTAGGATCCACCCACATATGAGAGCCGCGATGAACGCCGCCAGCCTAACTATTGGCTGTTGCTCGGTGCTGACGCTGAAGCCCCAAGTCTTCCATTGGCTGTCCTCCAAAACCCGCCAATACGAGTGCCCCTTACCCCGCTGGGCTGCCCTCGGACAAGTTCGAGGCCTTGGAGGGAACTCCCGATTCTCTGGAAAGTTCAGGAAACACTTGAACCACCTCTTGAAGTGGACGTCCCTCACGGCCTCCTTGTCGTCTGCAGGGACAAGCGCCATCAGCGCTGACGCCAGCCGTGGCATTTGCTCAGCATCTCCCCACGCACTGATGACGGGGAGGAACTCGTCGTACATGGCCCCCAAGATCGGGACCCCGGAAACCTGGTGGACATCCCACAGGCTGATGCCCACCTCCCCGTGATGCAGATGAAAAGTGTTGGTCCTGGACGACCATCTACTCAGCAGTTCCGGCATCAGCTGCTTTGGCTGGTAAATGTGGAACTGGGAGGCCCATGCCGCCTCGTACAATCCCACTCCCCTCAGCTCAGCCTCGAACTCCTCGCATGAGGCGCCTACCCAGTAGGCCCAGGCCCAGTCGTCGGTAAAATTGCCGCCCTGGCGCAGGTCCCACTCATCGGACCATCCCTTCTTCGGATCCTGCAGAGCCGCCTTCAGCACGGTGCGGTAGAGAGGAGGGGATGTCTCCGGTTGCAGTGGCCTCCCATCAATGTCGTTCACATGATTGTAGAGACAATCGGCGGTGACGGGTGTGAAATCCTCCCGTGCGTGACCATCGGCCGCCCTGAACCATTGGTGTTGGCACGGTGTGCTCCTGAACCAACAAGCTGGTTCATCCCTTCCCGCCTCAGGGATGAAGACGTCATCTCTCAGCCCGAAGCCGTACAACGGCAGCTTTTTGCACTGTGGATAATCCTTCTGACCTTCCGACAGCAGATCTGTCAGAGAAGTGTGGTCTGAATGGCTGCGAACCATTTCCCCCAAGCCTGGATGGTTGGCCATCTCATCCCGGCGAGCAGCATCTGCGAGCACTCCCAGCAGAGCTTCTTGATGGGCCATCTTTAATTTCGACCCTTAGAAAAGTTTTTCCCCCTGGATCGCGAAGCTCGGTCGCGAAGCTCGGTCGCGAAGCTTGGCCGCGAAGTCAGATCGCGAAGATCGGCCGCGAGACGAAGCCGCGAAGTCTGGCCAAGGCAGACAGAGGTTCGCTTGGCGCGGACGCGGAGTCGGAGACTCGCGGTTCGCCGCGAAGCTCGATTCGCGGAGTGCTGTCGCGGAGTACGCGGAGCTTCGCCAAATCGAGAGCGCACAAAAAGACAAGACGCGTGAAGACAAAAGAGGGCGGACCCCCTATTTATAGGCGATGACCCCGGAGCATCGCGTCGCGCCTCACCCGCGCGAAGCATCGCGGCGCGTCCGGATCCGCGGCCCCGATGAGCATCGCGGTCCCCCTTCGCGATGACGCATCGCGAACCACCGACAGTTTTTGGCGATTGTCCCTCAGACTTCGACCCTTCGCCCTCCGCGGCTCCAAGTCTGAAGGGGGGCATTTGTTGGCGCCAAAAATATGGCCCGAAAGGAAGGAACGAAAAAGGCAGCCGGCGCGCTGCCTCGCGAAGCACAGCCGCGAAGCACAGCCGCGGAGCCCGTCCGCGGAGCCCCGCCGCGAAGCGTCCCGACATTAGCGGCCCCGCGAAGCTCCGGAGGCGGTAATCCTCCGCGAATCCTTTTGACGTTCGCGAGCCGCCGCGGAGCTCCGGAGGAGGTAATCCTCCGCGAATCCTTTTGACGTTCGCGAGCCGCCGCGCAGCTCCGGAGGCGGTAATCCTCCGCGAACCGGTTTGACGTTCGCGAGCCGCCGCGAAGCCCAGAAGGCGGCGCGCGAGCCCTGCATCGCGGCGCCCCTTCCCTATAAATACTCGACTCCCCCTGAGTCCCGGGGGACGGACAACCCGACCTTTCGGCTTCTCCTCTCCCGAATCGTGAAGCAAGCTTTGCCCCGGGAATCATGAGCTCCGCGAGGTATTTCTACTTCGCGAGATGACTCTGATTTGTTTCGTCCTGAGCCCCTCTTCCGAGAGGGATGCCCTTCGCGAAGCCCAAGGGCGTTCGCAAAGGAAGGGGATTCCCAAGGGAACCCGGGCAGCCGCGGAGCACTTGTGCTTCGCGAAACACCCTACCCATGCTAGTAATCCCTATGCCAAGGCAGGATAACTATGCATCGCGAAGCACATTGCTTGGCAGGACCCTGCTTCGCGAACCACTCCTTCTTCGCGAGGCAGTGCTCCGCGAACACTGTTCCACTTCGCGAAGCACCACCCACTCCCACCTATGCCCCATGCTAAGGCCAAGGCACCCCACTTCGCAAAGCACACTCCTCTGCTTAGCGATCCCTCCTCTCGTGCGACCCTCCAGGTTTGCACGATGTGATTTCAAAGTCCCATGGACAACACCTCCCGTAGCATTGCTTCGCCCAATGCTTCTTCGCATAGGCACGCTAACGGCTATTGCTTCTTCGCATAGCCACGCTAACGTGGACCCCTCGGTGGTTCCTCCCTCGACCCCCCTCTACCATGGCCTTACTGGTACCTTCCCTTCCCCAAGGACCAGAGGGTACCGGTTATGTAAGCCCTAGGGGTGTGGAGTGAACCCACCTCGTCCGAGCTGCAGGACGTTAAACGGCCAAGCACCGCGTCCTCAACACATGACGTTAAACTGTGACCCAACCTCGTCTCCCTCACGAAGGGTTCCCCCCAGCTCGAGCATTCATTACACCGCTCGTCTCCACGGGAATGGAACTCTTCCGCACATGGAATGAGATCCTCCTTGTCGGAGTGGTGTATGTTCGCAGGGGAAGGGTCGCCCCAGAGCGTAAATCCCTAACCTTTGGTACGGATGATTGCACCCGTGCATCTCGGTACTCCCCCACTACCAAGGTCAGTGGGGAACGTGATAGGGAATGAGGCACCTCCCACTGTCGGACCAAGGTCCATCTTTCCCGCGCTTTGTCGCACCATGGGCCTCCATCCTGGAGTAAGTCCCAACACCATGGGCCGCTCAACGCGTAAGCCCCTCTTCGCTTCTCACGGACGCACCCTTCGCGACGTGATCGTCAGGTCCTTGCAACCTCTTGTTTCTCACACCGAGCATGACTCACGTGGGCTTAGAGTGAGCACCGACCCTGACAAACCCATTTGAACTACGAGGTCTTTGATCCATGTCAAGGCATGGTACGTAGGAAGCCTCCATGAGGTTCAAGCCCACCATCAGTGGACCAAGGTCTACTTTCTTTTGAACTACGAGGTCTTTGATCCATGTCAAGGCATGGTACGTAGGAAGCCTCCATGAGGTTCAAGCCCACCATCAGTGGACCAAGGTCTACTTTCATTTGAACTACGAGGTCTTTGATCCATGTCAAGGCATGGTACGTAGGAAGCCTCCATGAGGTTCAAGCCCACCATCAGTGGACCAAGGTCTACTTTCTTTTGAACTACGAGGTCTTTGATCCATGTCAAGGCATGGTACGTAGGAAGCCTCCATGAGGTTCAAGCCCACCATCAGTGGACCAAGGTCTACTTTCACGTCGGTTCACCGACACACCCCCCATCGCCCTTTCACGTCGGGTCTCATCCCGGTCCGGTGGTAAGCCATTGCGACCAAACCCATTTGAACTACGAGGTCTTTGATCCATGTCAAGGCATGGTACGTAGGAAGCCTCCATGAGGTTCAAGGCCACTATCAGTGGACCAAGTTCTGCTTTCATCCGAACTACGAGGTCTTTGATCCATGTCAAGGCATGGTACGTAGGAAACCTCCACGAGGTTCAAGCCCACCAATAGTGGACCAAGGTCTGCTTTCACGTCGGTTCACCGGCGAAACCCATTCTGAACTACGAGGTCTTTGATCCATGTCAAGGCATGGTACGTAGGAAGCCTCCACGAGGTTCAAGCCCACCCGTCGTTCATTCACGTCAGGGTTCATTATCGTCCCGCATGACGTTAAACTGTATCATTCGAACTACGGGGACTTTGATCCATGTCAAGGCATGGTACGTAGGAATCCTCACAGAGGTTCAAGCCCAAGTCTCTTCGGACTAAGGTCCAGCTTCACGTCGGTTTACCGGCACCATCCCGAACTACGCGGACTTTGATTCCCTGCCACGGGGATACGTAGGAAGTCTCTTCAAGACTCAAGCCCAACTTCACTGTCGCCCCCCCTGCGATGGTCCCATTTCATTCTCAACCGTCTCTGCTAGACGTTAATCTTGCAACATACCCTGTGTTGAACATGGGAAGCTGAGGAAAACCTCAGATACGTGTCTATGACATGTAATTCCCTGTGCTCGATGTGGGATGCCTCGGGCTTCCACGCCCTCGAGAAGCCTTATGATTGAGGATAACAGACAGACATGCCAGGTACCCCAGCATCCAGACACGCTACTGATGCCTCAAACGTGATTACTCCCCTGACCGAAGGTTGCTGCCCTGACTGGACCCTTTGGAATGTCCCGACAGAAGCAGTGTAATTAACCGGCGTCCATGGAAACATGACACCGGGAAGAGTTTCACGAACTACGTATTAAATCTATAAGGGAGACCCGGACTAGGTGACGAGTTCTGAGGAGGAATACACAGGAGGAAGAACCGACATCCCATCATCCCGTTTCGATCAAGGAGCAGACGTACCTGAACAAGGAACGAATGCCGCCCGCCTTTGGAAAGCGGGAATGCGGGGCAACAAAGCCGCGCGCCCCCCTCCCCCGCGGACGGATGCGCGCGCGCCCCGGAGAAAGCGTCGGAAACAGCGCCTAGGGGAAACGCCACGTTCCGGACCCAACCGTGGTATCAGATTTCAAATCTGACCAACCATTTAAGAGATATCTCATTTTATCTAATTAACCACGTGTGTGTAATATAAAAACACATTATATTTTTTTAAAATTAATTTTGGGCGCACCGGTCCTCATAATTGCACACTATTTCTGCGCCCAACTCTAGAAATATTCTTAGAAATATTTCAAAGTATTATTAAGGAAAAAAGGGCCTCTACATTATTCCCTCCTTCAATCTTTTCATCCTCAAAAATCAAAACTAGGGAAACAACTTGGGATACCGAGCCTGCACTTAGCTCTCCTACTCCCAAGGAAACTTGTACATTTCTATGTTGCCAAAGAATGTGGACCAAAGGGATGGTCCACCCTCATAAGTCTTCCTTAATTTGATGACATGTGTAGGAAAACACTTGTATCTCCAGAGCTGCGACACATGTAAGATGTTGTGTACCCACTCCGACTATTTGGGGTAAGGCAAGGCGGTATGAAACCTCACCATCTTCTTTCACAGTCTCGAATGACCTGATATAACTCAGGGGATAGTTTGCCTCCCTGGTTGAACCTCTACATCCCATGTGACAACTAGAATAACTATTTTTCACTAGAATAGGGTCTCATGATTCCCTCCTTTAGAATATTCATATGGTGAAACAACTAAGGATATATAATCACACAGGATTTCACAGTCAATGAATCGTAACCGAGACTCTCTTACATGATCGAGAAGAGAAGGAGTCAACACCGTTGACTGAAGAAAATTTGTACCCTCCTTATCCACGAGGGTCTGCTACAGGGAAGTTAACTGCTCTGAGACTTCCCACAGTAGGTGAGTCTGGGACTTCCTGCACTTCCTGCTAAGGGAATCTGCTACACAACTGCACATTTAGTGAACAAGTAAGAGGGATTTCTCCACCATTCTTATTCTATGTTGTCTAGGACCCATATGACCACATGCCTAAGACTGATCATGATAATATATCCTATGTTGAGATCTTGTCGTCAGGCATATGCTAGCTGCAACATACGTCTTAGCTCTATTGAGCTCACTGCCACAACCTGTTGTATGGAATTCCTATGAAAAAACGATCTATGTCACCAATGCCTGCTCTAGCACTCCGAGATAGGTGGGTATGTATAAGGGTGAAATGATAGTGCAAATCTCTCTACGAAGTCCCTTCTCAAACTTCTGTGCTTAGAAGAAACTGTTATAGATCATGTCCAGAGAGTAGTGCGCGAGGTCTGTGAACCTAGTCGTATACTCAATCACCATCATACCTCCCTGCCATAAATAGAGGAGCTCCTAATGTCGAACGTAGTGCAAGAAGGGGGGGGGGGGTATAACTCCTTAAGAAACAGCTACTAGAAGACGTCCCACGATAGTACCAACTCATCATGTATCTGAGTAACCAAGCTCCACCAACGTCCAACTGCTCTGGGGAAAAAGGTCAACTACCAAAGCCACCATCTGATCTACCAGTGTCCGTACAAGCCTGAAGAGGTGGACCACTGACTCTAGCCATACCTCTGCTGCCTGAGGGCATGACTCACCATGGAACCTCAACAGTCTCTGATGTTGGAACTCTTGAAGTGCGACCAACCCGTGCAAGTCCTCATCCCGCTTTTCTGGGGCTATCTAATGCTTAATATATAGGGGTGTTGCTACCTGCCCACCTAGATAAAGTGGCTCACATGATGGGTCCTGAACTGAGGTCTTGTTGCTCATAGAATCATTTTCATGAACTGAAGCTATTATCCTGGCTGGATATCATCGCGGAGACACCCTAAATGTTATCAAGGAGTACCGCGGTCAGATAAGCATATCTATATATAAAAAATGATGGGGAGATAACTAGAGAATAATAGTCAAAGAATCAATCCTATATGATGCATATACCATTTTTCCCTGCAACATGTGTCTAAGGGTTCCAAGTCAACAAGTGGGTAATCAAGGTCCTGGTGAATGGATACGTCAGCCGCACCCATGGCTTGGGGAGTCCTGTCTTTATCGGAGAAAAGGATTAAGGAATACCTGCGCCTTTAGTTGTCAATGGAGTATCCATACTAACTCTCACCATAAGAAAAACACTTGTTCTACTCCTTTGGCTATCGGTCGTACCTCAACTTTACCCAAAAATTAAGTGGAGTATCTCAAAAGGACCGCCTCATCCCAAGGATTTTAGCATTGTAGACGCTTCGTCATTTTGACACCGTATGAGGGAGACATGTTAGATACAAGATCCCACAATAATAATAATAATAATATTATTGGGTGTTTTGTGGAACCAAGCCACAGACCAGAATTTAATATTCAACATTAGACTTGAATCAACTGTCTAAAAGATAGGGTCATGTCACCGCTGATGGCAAGTCAATCAGACGTTTCACGTAGGAGTTAGGGTGGGTCAAAAATTTAATAAAAATAATATATTATCTTTATTTAATCATTTTGGGGAACCTAATCCTAAAACCCAAAAAAATAATCCAATATTTGACTTGGAATGTCTGTCTCGGTGTTAGAATCGCATTGTCGCTGATGGTTCATGAAACCGAGGTCACACAAAGAAGTTATGATCAAAATAAAATTTTCCCAAAAAATAATAACAAAATTATTATATTATTATTATTTTTATTTATCCATTTTTTCCTTCAATCAAGAGAGACATGCATGAGAAACTTCCCCCCATTTCCCCATGTGGGTCACGTGTGACCCCACCACTCCTGAATCTCAAGATATGATCACCACACATGATCTAAGCACCTCATAACCCTATGCTCCTCTGATATCATGATCAAACTGTCTGTCTATTCCTACTGGACCCTGCCTGGTCCACCGTCATAAAGTCTGTCAGTCCCATCTCCCTGAGCGCCTCTATCAAAATATAGAACATCTTCACCAAACACAATATGTGCAGGCGAATCCCGTGCAGGGGTGAGTAACTCATTACTCAATAGGGGACCCGAGACCCTCAACAATCTATAAAAAAGTCAACAAAGGAAAACACCAGAAAACAACCATGAAGTAAACCAAAAATCCAAAACCACAAAGTACACCACAATGATTATGCATAGTCATATCTACTCAGGTATATGCCCCTACATATACCTAGGTCATTCAGATATACTCATCTCAGCCACAAAGAAACAAAAGGCTCCGACCACAAATCCATTGTTAGGATTTCCAAAGAAGGCTCAAAGCATAAATCAAGGATCAGGAGTATACACTCCATGAGTTGGCCATCCCTGATGGAACCCGTCTGAGAGATGTACTCTATCAGGTACAACTAAACCATTCCTAATGGTACGTCTGAAAGGATGTGCTCCATCAAGAACTTTCTTCCAGAAGAAACTCTAGTGCCCAACACTAGATGTATCACTATCATAGTCTTGCGCCCGAGGCAAGACCAAGGGAACCCAAGTGAAGAGGCCCACTCCTCAACACTGCGTTCAGTTGGGGGAACACTACTCTAGTCTAACCCATGATATCTCAGTCACTCCATAAAGAAGTTTCCCACATTTTAATCTGTTGAGGGAGTACTAACTTCTACCTTGGTATCAATTTCATAAAGTGGAGGGGCCCGTTCCTCGTAACTGTGTCCTGCAGTTGAGGGAGTTCAAACTCCCATGAAGGACCTGCTCCCCACCACTACTCGGATATGGGGGCGTACTACTCCATAAGTGAGGACCCACACTCCAACCGGTAGGGGAGTAAAACTCTGGTAGTTTGTTCACTATGGGGGACCTGCGCCCTAGTACTTCAGGGGAGTACCGACCCCAGGCTAGGGGACCCACACCCAGACACAACAGGGGAGTACCAACTCTATTAGAACAAGGTGTAAAGAGGACCTACACCCTGAATCTGCAGGGGAGTACAACTCGGTGACCAGAGGACCCGTGCCCTGGTAAAGTAGGGGAGTAACTGACTCTATCACAATATCTATTGTGGGTTCCCGCACCCTAGTAAGTTAGGGGAGTACTGATCCCAGGCTAGAGGACCTACTCCCTAGAACGGTAAGGGAGTACTGACCCTGCCGTAGCACTACGTAAGGAGGACTAACACCTTGGGTTGATAGGGGAGTACCTACTCCTAACATAGAGGGCCCGCACCCTACATGGTAGGGGAGTACCTAACTCTATGTGACTTAAGTATGGAGGACCCACACCCTATTCCAATATAAAGAAATGAACCCGTACCCATGATGTGGGGAGTACTATCTCTACCGGAGTAGAGGATTAAGGAATATCCACACCTTGAGTCGTCAAGGGAGTATCCGTACTAACTCTCACCACAAGAAACACCTAGATTCTTCTCCTCAGGCTGTTAGTCGTGCCTCAAATTTATCCAAAACTCAAGTGGAGTATCTCAAAATGACCATCTCATCCCAAGTATTTAAGCGCCATAGACGGTTCGTCATTTTGACACCATATAAGGGAGATATGTCGGATACAAGATCCCACAATAATAATAATAATAATATTTTTATTATTGGGTGTTTCATGGACCCAAGCCACAAACCAAATTTTAATATTCTAAATTGGACTGGAATCGACAATCTTAATGATAGGGTCACATCACCACTGACAGTAAGTCATTCTGACGTCGCACGTAGGAGTTAGGGTGGGTAAAAAATTTAATAATAATAATAATATATTATCATAATTTAAGAATTTTGGGGTACCTGATCTGAAAAACCATAAAATGCATCCAATTTTGGACTTGTAATGTTCGTCTCAGAGTCAGGGTTGCATTGACACTGATGGTTCATGAAACCAAGGTCACACGAAGAAGTTAAAGTCAAAACACAGTTTTCCCAACAAAAATAATAATAACATTATTATATTAATATTATTTTTATTTAACCATTTTTTTCTTCAATAAAGGGAGAAACGCTTGAGAACCTTCCCCCCATTTCCCCACGCGGGTCACACATGACCCCACCCTCATTTTAACTTATTTTGAAATTCCTTTTTCTATATTTTTATTTTTTAATTTCTTATGCCTTATTATTCTTATGGGTTTTAGGTAGAAAACCCTAATGTGCATAGCACCTTCCCAAACAGCTCTTCCTCACATGCTGGTACCTGGGAATCTTGCATGCGGCACCCAAAAATCTCGCCACCCTCTCCGCCTCGGTCTGCCCTGCCTGAACCAATCACCGCCACTCCAATCACCCGTGAAGCCGCCACCACCTCACCCTTCTTGTAGATACCCAAAGCTTGACGTACATAGATATTACATTACTTTTGCGGAATACATAACAAAAACAGACACACAAGGACCATAATAGTTTAGTGTCTTTGGAAACTTGGAACGTAATCTTCTAATCGTGGTGAAAGGTCTTCAACATCTCCCATAAAGATATTCCACTTTTTGTTTCCTTACCTAAAACCTTTCTTTTAATCCTGGGGGAAAATAAAACAAAAAAAAGGGTGAGCTCAAATGCTCAGTAAGGGTAAGCATGGATAAAATAAAACCTACCATATACATTTGAACTTAAAAACATGAACATAATGTTTAAACATCAAAATCTTGAGCAAGGACTTAAAACATGGAAGTACATAAGGCATAGATCATAATGGAACATAAATCATGATAACATAGCATGGGAATAAAACATGTAATTGTGGAATCCATTAAGCACATGTAATGATTTCCATAGTAGCCAAGGCATTGCTGCCAAGACCATCTTAGTGGACAAAGTCCCATTCTGAATCGAGTTCACTCCTCGTTTCAGTCCTGTATTACTGAACCGGTTTAACCTGCCGTTCCAGCCATGTCTATCTCATGAGATATAAATCTTTACCCAAATGCATTAGAGGTAGATATAGGTCCCACCCATCTCATAATGAAATAATTCTTACTTGTGCCACAAAATAAACATACATCATTCATAATAACCCAATGAATAAAATGGGTTTCATAAACATCATCCCATCATCACATAATCCATATAAAAGAAATGGATATCATTTCATAATAAGAAAAGTGAAACCATGTAAATCATAAATAAATTATACTTGAAACATACACATATGAAATAATTTCAACTTAGATGAAAAATGGGTTTGATAAAACACTTGAAATGAATTCCTGAGGAAAATATCATTTCTTCTTCAAAATAAATTTCTTTTCACAAAACGTCATTCAATTTTAAAAGAAAAGGATTTTATTGAAAATAGTCATGAAATATTTTGGAGGAAGATTCATGAAAAAAAGGCTTTATAAAACCGTAAAAATCCTTTCATGCCATATACGTTAAAAAAAACACTCTTCTCATACTTTTGACGGAAAAGTCAAAAAAGTACCTCATAAAGTAAACAAAAGAAAGATTCCTTACATATAATATAGGAAAAGTAAAAAATGGGTAAAAATGAATTTAAACATACATGAATTTTTTTTATAAAACATGGACATGGATGATATAAATAACCCCAATAAATACTTAAGAATAAGCAATCTCGGATAAAAATGATATTTGCAAAATTATCCCTTACCTTAGGTCTGATATGCTTTGTACGTATCCGAACCTCCTGTATAATGATTTAAATAATGTCATTGACGTATTAAATAATCATATTCATTGTTATGATATCATATATGTTTCACTTATAACTTTATATTACCCGTTCTTTTGTAAATTCTATGCTAAAGCAGCGTTTTGGGTAAAATCATTTCATTTATCGTATGTGTTTCGACTTGTCATTCCTGATATTATTACTTATATCCTGATTTAAATAATTCCAGAATGTAAAACATGATTTATATATAATATATATTCATAATATATATATAATGGATCGATAAATGGAAAGAAATGCACCGTTCATGGAGACGGTAGACCGTACGTACGCATGAACGCTGTTTTCGTTTCCCTATTGAATTGAATGGAATTAAGTAAATGACATACATATATATATATACATAAATCCAGTATCATTATTATGTCATATATTTCATTATTATTCATTATATATACTTTATAATCATTCATGAATGGTTAACATGGAGAGTGAATGTCATCGCGTCGTGGAGACGGTAGTCCGTACGTACGCACGAGCGATGATTTCATTCCCAAGATCGTGGAATTGTATTAAAGTGTATGTATAATATTACAGAATCAATATAACTTTAAAATAATCATATATATTCATTACTTTCACCCTTATACCCATCCAAGTAAGGTGGTGATGGAAAATAGATTACACCACGGCGTGGAGACGGTATTCCGTACGTACGCACGCGTGGTGATTTCGTTTTCCATTGGATGGATAGATGGTGAAATATGGTTGTTTCATAATTATAATAACATATAAGTGTATTATTGATACTGATGTTATTACCTCATAATGAAGCAAATAAAAAAGAAGAAGTGGACGAAGAAATAAAGTTGAAAGAATCGGTAGTGGACATTACCTCTTCTTTGAAGCGCCTCTTTGAGACCTCCTCTTAGGGCACTAAAATTGTTCTTTGGAGAAGACCAGAACCTCTATGATTTTTCTAGGGAAGTGGAGAAGAGAATTTTTCAGGGGTTGGCCGATCTTGAAGGCTAAAATTGGTGTGATGAGGAGAGGGAGGAGGTGCCCTTTTATAAGGGAGGATAGGGGAACCTTTGGAATTCTTAAAAATATTAATTTATAATAAATCTAACCCCACTTAAAAACCTCCAAAAATGACTCATATCCGAAGGTTAGATGATATAGGGTTGTAATCTCATCAACAAATAAAATTTAGACATGTTTGGAATTTAATTTAAACATTATCAACTTGATTTATCCACACCCAAAGCATCTTCCAGTTCCTTTGAAACATTCTCCTTGATGCCTCTTCCCACATGATTTACATAGGAGAAATTGAGCTTTCTTTCCTCTATGATCATCATGAAACCTCATCTTTCTCTTATTATCTGAGTCGGGAAACATACCAAAGTTGAGATTATTGATCATATTATGAGATTTCTGATTAGACATAATAACGATGTTTGGACTTCAAAATCCCATTTCATTTGGTTTCTCATTAATAATATCATTCCATTGTCCGTCATATCCTCCATTATTATGAATCTTCCTGTTTCCATCCATTTTCTAAAACCCAAAAAGAATAGTGTGAGAGGCAAAAATCATGCTAGGGAAAACAACATAGTAATGGGGGAGCACCCTCAATATCTAACATCTTAGGTTAAAATTTAAGATCGTTATCATATTTCTAGGACTATATCCTATACGTATACTTATCTTAGGGACATCCCTAGACATAACTTAGAAATATCTCTAGGGATCTCACTAACGTTTTCACATCCTAGTTTCCAAAGGTTGACTAAACCTTTCCTCTGATACCAACTGTAGAGACCTGAAGCTTGACATACATAGATATTACATTAATTTTATGGAATACATAACAAAAACAGACACACAAGGACCGTAATAGTTTAGTGTCTTTGGAAACTTGGAACGTAATCTTATAATCGTGGTGAAAGGTCTTCAACATCTCCCATAAAGATCTTACACTTTTTGTTTCCTTACCTAAAACCTTTCTTTTAATCCTGGGGAAAAATAAAACATAAAAAAAGGGTGAGCTCAAATGTTCAGTAAGGGTAAGCATGTATAAAATAAAACATACCATATACATTTGAACTTAAAAACATGAACATAATGTTTAAACATCAAAATCTTGAGCAACGACTTAAAACATGGAAGTACATAAGGCATAGATCATAATGGAACATAAATCATGATAACATATCATGGGAATAAAACATGTAATTGTGGAATCCATTAAGCACATGTAATAATTTCCATAGTAGCCAAGGCATTGCTGCCAAGACCATCTTAGTGGACAAAGTCCCATTCTGAATCGAGTTCACTCCTCGTTTCAGTCCTGTATTACTGAACTGGTTTAACCTGCCGTTCCAGCCATGTCTATCTCATGAGATATAAATCTTTACCCAATGCATTGGAGGGAGATATAGGTCCCACCCATCTCATAATGAAATAATTCTTACTTGTTCCATAAAATAAACATACATTATTCATAATAACCCAATGAATAAAATGGGTTTCATAAACATCATCCCATCATCACATAATCTATATAAAATAAATGGATATCATTTCATAATAAGAAAAGTGAAACCATGTAAATCATAAAGACATTATACTTGAAACATACACATATGAAATAATGTCAACTTAGATGAAAAATGGGTTTGATAAAACACTTGAAATGAATTCTTGAGGAAAATATCATTTCTTCTTCAAAATAAATTTCTTTTCACAAAACGTCATTCAATTTTAAAAGAAAAGGATTTTATTGAAAATATTCATGAAATATTTTGGAGGAAGATTCCCGAAAATAAGGCTTTATAAAACCGTAAAAATCCTTTCATTCCATATAAGTTAAAAAAGCACTCTTCTCGTACTTTTGCCGGTAAAGTCAAAAAAGTACCTCGTAACGTAAACAAAAGAAATATTCCTTACATATCATGCAGGAAAAGTAAAAAATGGGTAAAAAGTAATTTAAACATACATGAAAACACATTTATAAAACATGGACATGGATGATATAAATAACCCCAGTAAATACTTACGAATAAGCAATCTCGAATAAAAATCAGATTTGCAAAATTATCCCTTACCTTAGGTCTGATATGATTTGTACGTATCCTAAACTCTTGTATAATGATTTAAATAATGTCATTGACATATTACATAATCATATTCATTGTTATTATATCATATATATTTCACTTATGACTTTATATTACCCGTTCTTTTGTAAATTCTATGTTAAAGCAGCGTTTTGGGTTAAATCATTTCATTTATCGTATGTGTTTCGACTTGTCGTTCCTGATATTATTACTTATATCCTGATTTAAATAATTCTAGAATGTAAAACATGATTTATATATAATATATATTCATAATATATATATAATGGATCGACAAATGGAAAGAAATGCACCGTTCATGGAGACGGTAGGCCGTACGTACGCAAGAACACTGTTTTCGTTTCCCTATTGAATTGAATGGAATTAAGTAAATGAAATACATATATATATATATATACATAAATCCAGTATCATTATTATGTCATATATTTCATTATTATTCATTATATATACTTTATAATCATTCATTAATGGTTAACATGGAGAGTGAATCTCATCGCGTCGTGGAGACGGTAGTCCGTACGTACGCACGAGCGATGATATCATTCCCAATATCGTGGAATTGTATTAAAGTGTATGTATAATATTACAGAATCAATATCACTTTAAAATAATCATATATATTCATTACTTTCACCCTTATACCCATCCAAGTAAGGTGGTGGTGGAAAATAGATTACACCACGGCATGGAGACGGTATTTCGTATGTACGCACGCGCTGTGATATCTTTTTCCGTTGGATGGATAGATGGTGAAATATGGTTGTTTCATACTTATAATAACATATCAGTATATTATTGATACAGATGTTATTACCTCATAATGAAACAACTAAAAAAGAATAAGTGGAAGAAGAAATAAAGTTGAAAGAATCGGTAGTGGACATTACCTCTTCTTTGAAGCGCCTCTTTGAGACCTCCTTTTAGGGCACTAAAATTGGTCTTTGGAGAAGACCAGGACCTATAGTATTTTTCTAGGGAAGTGGATAAGATAATTTTTCAGGGGTTTTCCGATCTTGAAGGCTCAAATTGGTGTGAGGAGGAGAGGGAGGAGGTGCCCTTTTATAAGGGAGGAGAGGGGCACCTTTGGAATTCTTAAAAATAATAATTTATAATAAATCTAAACCCACTTAAAAACCTCCAAAAATGACTCATATCCGAATATTAGATGCGATAGGTTTGTAATATCATCAACCAATCAAATTTAGATATGTTAGGAATTTAATTTAAACATTATCAACTTGATTTATCCTAATTTAATCAATTTAATTTTATTTGTGGTAATAACATTCTAAAATTTAAATTATAACAAATAATTACTTATTTGTTGTGAATTGTCCATAATTTTATACTTTATAACATTTTAGACCATATAAATATAAATTTATAATTTTTAAATATTTTTGTGATTTTTAAACAATTTTATAATATGTTATTTTTATAAAATAACAATAGTGTCAATTTTGACACTATTCATTTATTTGAATTTAAATAAATTATATACAGAAGATATGTTCAAAATAAAAGCTTTAATAGATTCATAAAAGGTCATATGTATCTATAAAATTAGTGGATCACATTAAATAGTTCATATAATATTTATTTTATTATTTGTAAAACCATTTATTTGGTTTATCTCTTAATAAAATAATTACTACAACATTTTTGTATAATTATTTAATATACTTATATGTTGCATAAAAATTAAAAATAAAATTCTATGATGAAGATAAATATATTACCTTTCAGAATAATACTTTTAATAGAATTTATCATCTTAAAATCACAATAGTTAAATTGTTATATTTATTAAATTATGAAGGTGACAACTTTGGCATCATTTAAAATAAAATAATATAAGTGTCATAATCACCTTAATAAGGATCTAAATGGTCAAAAATTCGTCCAGTGGATGATTAGGGTTTATATATACACTAATAATAAGTTTTGTGCAGATTTTTGGGCCTTTTTATATGTATTAATATTTTAATAAAAACTATATTATTGATTTTTCACTAAATAAATAATTTATGCATCATTAATGTATAAGATAATAAAGTAATTAAATAACTCTTAAAAATTACAAATAAATTACCATGACAAAGAAAAACATTTTATCTTTCAAATGTGTATATATAACTGAATTTATATTCTGTATGAACTTATATTAAAAATACTTTAATTATTAAAGTTGAGTGAGACATATTTCAATTTCCTTTAAATAAAATAAACTAAAGGTCTTAATCACCTCCAAGTGGGTTCTAATGGATTCCATTTCGACCCAAATATGACTTATTACAAATTATAATCATCAAATTGTATTAATAAAAGTATTAGGATAATTTTATAATATTATATTTACCCTTAATTACCCAATTTACCTTTTACTATGGTAAATAAAATTTACCGTTGTTACTATTCATAAAGCCCAAAAATAAAAAGTAGTCTATTAATATAATTTGGACCAAATGATTCAAAATATAGAATCCATTTTTCCAAATTAAATGCACAAAAGTTCCAGAAATTAAATTAAAATTAATCCCGTTGTCGAAAGAAAACGAGTTTTTTTTAAAACATTGCAAAAGATTGAATTTATTTAACCTACGAATTCAATGTAAAATCAACACTAATGACATAAATTATAATAAATGGTAAAAATATATTCTATTTATACTTTAAAACCATTCAATATTATAATTTAACCACATAAGTTATTACGATGAAAAAAGTTGTTTTTAATTAAAATATTGCGTGTTTTTACTATTCATTAAAATATGAAGGTTATCAGAATAACGTGAAAATTTTATCCAAGGTAAAATTTTATATCCTTATTCAAAATAATAATTTTATTTTGTAAAATTGAACTTATAAACTTGTCAAAAACTAGATTTAAAGAGGGTGCACCATCAAAAGGCGGCAAAACTGCATTTTTTGAAAAATACTTATTTTACCCGAAAAATTTATTTTGTTCACATAAAATGTTTTAGAAAATTTATAAGATGAATAATAATGTTGTAAAATTCAAAATTTAGTTAATACTATTCATAACGGCTAGTTCATAATAATATTATAATAATATATCGTTGTTTAGTAAAACTCGGTATTGCGTACAACACACGCTATCGAGGAAGGTCGCGATTGCGTGTAATGCAAGCCAAGTCAGGGTTCTGTGTTGTGCAAGAATCCTTCGTTTTTTCATATAACAGAATCCAAACATATTTTATTTATTCATTGAATATATATATACACACACACATATATATATATATATAAACACACTCAATGTTGCGTAGAATGACTATTATAAAACGAACTTGAAATTGTGTGTAACACGATCCAAGAATAGCATTGCGTATACTGCAAGCTAATACGGTGTTGCATATAGTACAAGATAAACTTGGTGTGGTGTATAATAGAAGACATCAATGAAATTAAACGAATATTTTTCATAAAATCTCGGGGTGTTACATTCTACCCCCCTTAAAATGAATTTTTCCCTCGAAATTCGTCGGGGTTATAAATGGTTTGCTACTTGAAAATTTCTTTAATAGAAACCCACATCATAAAAAGGAATACAAAAACTTGACTTTAAAAACTAATGTATGAAACGTAACGGTTACCCAAATTAACTAATCACTGGGTTTCCACATAGGAGAACATAGGTGAAAATATGGATATGGAAGAGAAATCTAACCATCATGCTCTAATGGAGAGTGGTAGAGAACATGGCTATGAAAAAGCCATCAATCACAAATCCATAGATTTTTGATGATCTAAGGTACCATCTGATTCATCAGATATAAGAACAATAGGACAACATTTTTGGTTTTCAATATCATTTCCCTAAAGTTGAAAATTTTGAATTAGAAGAAATATTTCCTTGATTTTGGTACAATCTCACTGTTGTTCGTGCTTTGAACAATTTCCACTTCATCTCTTAAAAAAATGAAGTTGAATTTTTTATTCATGAAGAGTTAGCAGATCAAGTGATAGAATGATGGGTCATTCCATCTGTTTCAAGAAAAGTTATCAAATATACATAAGTCCATCTATGGTGAGGTTAATCATATACAATTCAAAAAATGAACTTATACTTCATATATCATACCGATTAATAAAATAAAACTAGTTTCTACTAACCAGGGACTTCATGTAGGCCAGTGGTAGGCGATAAAGGCCAGTCGCACTTTGGTTGTGGGTTCGATTCCCACAGCCTTGTCCGACGCGATGGGCTGTCGCCCATCCTGCAGGTTGTCCTTTTTCTAAAACTACATTACTATAACATCCCATCAATAATATCGAAAAAAGTTCTATCCTTAAACAATACTAACTTATGTACAACATAATCCATTACAATATTTAGGCTTATCTAAAATACTTCGGTCCAAGCTCATAGTATAAAGAAAATGATTACTTGAATTGTCATCAACCAAGCATGTGAATACCATCATTTATCCCCCATATATCTTATTGGTCACATTCCAATCATTTATTCTCTTGAAAAATGAATACCCATTAAGCCTTAGTGAAAACATGAATGTCGTTAAATTTTAACACATTCCACATACCAAAATCCCAAAAATTCTATATACTCAAACCATAATATCACTTAGTCCTTATATCAGTCATGAGCTCATGAATACAATAAAAAATCTCATTATCTTCTTATCCCTTCATTATGCGCATATCATTTGCTTTCCAAAAATATCTGAATAACCTTTCATGGTTACTGGTACCATTAATCATACACTTTCAAAACTTAAGGAAAGACAACAGTGTAACAATCCTTATATGTCTCTTTATTCCATAGTACCATGAGATTACTTATACAACATTACACTTGATAAACATGTAATCATTCCACTACCTTCTTAAACCATTGACTGAGCTTCAACAATTCTTTCATCTCACATATCATTTGTAGTCTCTTTATCATCATCAACATAAATACTACCCATAATACCATACTTATTCTCTTCATGAGACTTTACCTTAGGGAATTGGTTTGCATAATGCCCGTACATTCCACATTTAAAACATTTAACCATTGTTGATGTTATAGCAATACCATTATCCTCATCCACGGTGTTAACTGAACCTTTTACTTTGCACTTACTGGCTTTGTGTCCTTCGTTTCCACACCCAAAGCATCTTCCAGTTCCTTTGAAACATTCTCCTTGATGCCTCTTCCCACATGATTTACATAGGAGAAATTGAGCTTTCTTTCCTCTATGATCATCATGAAACCTCATCTTTCTCTTATTATCTGAGTCGGGAAACATACCAAAGTTGAGATTATTGATCATATTATGAGATTTCTGATTAGACATAATAACGATGTTTGGACTTCAAAATCCCATTTCATTTGGTTTCTCATTAATAATATCATTCCATTGTCCGTCATATCCTCCATTATTATGAATCTTGCTGTTTCCATCCATTTTCTAAAACCCAAAAAGAATAGTGTGAGAGGCAAAAATCATGCTAGGGAAAACAACATAGTAATGGGGGAGCACCCTCAATATCTAACATCTTAGGTTAAAATCTAAGATCGTTATCATATTTCTAGGACTATATCTTATACGTATACTTATCTTAGGGACATCCCGAGACATAACTTAGAAATATCTCTAGGGATCTCACTAACGTTTTCACATCCTAGTTTCCAAAGGTTGACTAAACCTTTCCTCTGATACCAACTGTAGAGACCTGAAGCTTGACATACATAGATATTACATTAATTTTACGGAATACATAACAAAAACAGACACACAAGGACCGTAATAGTTTAGTGTCTTTGGAAACTTGGAACGTAATCTTATAATCGTGGTGAAAGGTCTTCAACATCTCCCATAAAGATCTTACACTTTTTGTTTCCTTACCTAAAACCTTTCTTTTAATCCTGGGGAAAAATAAAACATAAAAAAAGGGTGAGCTCAAATGTTCAGTAAGGGTAAGCATGTATAAAATAAAACATACCATATACATTTGAACTTAAAAACATGAACATAATGTTTAAACATCAAAATCTTGAGCAACGACTTAAAACATGGAAGTACATAAGGCATAGATCATAATGGAACATAAATCATGATAACATATCATGGGAATAAAACATGTAATTGTGGAATCCATTAAGCACATGTAATAATTTCCATAGTAGCCAAGGCATTGCTGCCAAGACCATCTTAGTGGACAAAGTCCCATTCTGAATCGAGTTCACTCCTCGTTTCAGTCCTGTATTACTGAACTGGTTTAACCTTCCATTCCAGCCATGTCTATCTCATGAGATATAAATCTTTACCCAATGCATTGGAGGGAGATATAGGTCCCACCCATCTCATAATGAAATAATTCTTACTTGTTCCATAAAATAAACATACATTATTCATAATAACCCAATGAATAAAATGGGTTTCATAAACATCATCCCATCATCACATAATCTATATAAAATAAATGGATATCATTTCATAATAAGAAAAGTGAAACCATGTAAATCATAAAGACATTATACTTGAAACATACACATATGAAATAATGTCAACTTAGATGAAAAATGGGTTTGATAAAACACTTGAAATGAATTCTTGAGGAAAATATCATTTCTTCTTCAAAATAAATTTCTTTTCACAAAACGTCATTCAATTTTAAAAGAAAAGGATTTTATTGAAAATATTCATGAAATATTTTGGAGGAAGATTCCCGAAAATAAGGCTTTATAAAACCGTAAAAATCCTTTCATTCCATATAAGTTAAAAAAGCACTCTTCTCGTACTTTTGCCGGTAAAGTCAAAAAAGTACCTCGTAACGTAAACAAAAGAAATATTCCTTAAATATCATGCAGGAAAAGTAAAAAATGGGTAAAAAGTAATTTAAACATACATGAAAACACTTTTATAAAACATGGACATGGATGATATAAATAACCCCAGTAAATACTTACGAATAAGCAATCTCGAATAAAAATCAGATTTGAAAAATTATCCCTTACCTTAGGTCTGATATGATTTGTACGTATCCTAAACTCTTGTATAATGATTTAAATAATGTCATTGACATATTACATAATCATATTCATTGTTATTATATCATATATATTTCACTTATGACTTTATATTACCCGTTCTTTTGTAAATTCTATGTTAAAGCAGCGTTTTGGGTTAAATCATTTCATTTATCGTATGTGTTTCGACTTGTCGTTCCTGATATTATTACTTATATCCTGATTTAAATAATTCTAGAATGTAAAACATGATTTATATATAATATATATTCATAATATATATATAATGGATCGACAAATGGAAAGAAATGCACCGTTCATGGAGACGGTAGGCCGTACGTACGCAAGAACACTGTTTTCGTTTCCCTATTGAATTGAATGGAATTAAGTAAATGAAATACATATATATATATATATATACATAAATCCAGTATCATTATTATGTCATATATTTCATTATTATTCATTATATATACTTTATAATCATTCATTAATGGTTAACATGGAGAGTGAATCTCATCGCGTCGTGCAGACGGTAGTCCGTACGTACGCACGAGCAATGATATCATTCCCAATATCGTGGAATTATATTAAAGTGTATGTATAATATTACAGAATCAATATCACTTTAAAATAATCATATATATTCATTACTTTCACCCTTATACCCATCCAAGTAAGGTGGTGGTGGAAAATAGATTACACCACGGCATGGAGACGGTATTTCGTATGTACGCACGCGCTGTGATATCTTTTTCCGTTGGATGGATAGATGGTGAAATATGGTTGTTTCATACTTATAATAACATATCAGTATATTATTGATACAGATGTTATTACCTCATAATGAAACAACTAAAAAAGAATAAGTGGAAGAAGAAATAAAGTTGAAAGAATCGGTAGTGGACATTACCTCTTCTTTGAAGCGCCTCTTTGAGACCTCCTTTTAGGGCACTAAAATTGGTCTTTGGAGAAGACCAGGACCTCTAGTATTTTTCTAGGGAAGTGGATAAGATAATTTTTCAGGGGTTTTCCGATCTTGAAGGCTCAAATTGGTGTGAGGAGGAGAGGGAGGAGGTGCCCTTTTATAAGGGAGGAGAGGGGCACCTTTGGAATTCTTAAAAATAATAATTTATAATAAATCTAAACCCACTTAAAAACCTCCAAAAATGACTCATATCCGAATATTAGATGCGATAGGTTTGTAATATCATCAACCAATCAAATTTAGATTTGTTAGGAATTTAATTTAAACATTATCAACTTGATTTATCCTAATTTAATCAATTTAATTTTATTTGTGGTAATAACATTCTAAAATTTTAATTATAACAAATAATTACTTATTTGTTGTGAATTGTCCATAATTTTATACTTTATAACATTTTAGACCATATAAATTTAAATTTATAATTTTTAAATATTTTTGTGATTTTTAAACAATTTTATAATATGTTATTTTTATAAAATAACAATAGTGTCAATTTTGACACTATTCATTTATTTGAATTTAAATAAATTATATACAGAATATATGTTCAAAATAAAAGCTTTAATAGATTAATAAAAGGTAATATGTGTCTAGAAACTTAGTGTATTACATTAAATAGTTCATATAATATTTATTTTATTATTTTTAAAACCATTTATTTGGTTTATCTCTTAATAAAATAATTACTACAACATTTTTGTATAATTATTTAATATACTTATATGTTGCATAAAAATTAAAAATAAAATCCTATGATGAATATAAATATATTAACTTTCAAAATAATACTTTTACTCGAATTTATCATCTTAAAATCACAATAGTTAAATTTTTATATTTATTAAATTATGAAGGTGACAACTTTGGCATCATTTAAAATAAAATAATATAAGTGTCATAATCACTTTAATAAGGATCCAAATTGTCAAAAATTAGTACAGTGGATGATTAGGGTTTATATATACACTAATAATAAGTTTTGTGTAGATTTTTGGGCCTTTTGATATGTATTAATATTTCAATAAAAACTATATTATTGATTTTTCACTAAATAAATAATTTCTGCATCATTAATGTATAAGATAATAATGTAATTAAATAACTCTTAAAAATTAAAAATAAATTACAATGAAAAAGAAAAACATTTTATATTTCAAATGAGTATATATAACTGAATTTATATTCTGTATAAACGTATATTAAAAATACTTTAATTATTAAAGTTGAGTGAGACATATTTCACTTTCCTTTAAATAAAATAAACTAAAGGTCTTAATCATCTCCAAGTGGGTTCTAATGGATTCCATTTCGACCAAAATATGACTTAGGACAAATTATAATCATCCAATTGTATTAAGACAAGTATTAGGATAATTTTATAATATTATATTTACCCTTAATTACCCAATTTACCTTTTACTATGGTAAATAAAATTTACCGTTGTTACTATTCATAAATCCCAAAAATAAAAAGTAGTCTATTAATATAATTTGGACCAAATGATTCCAAATATAGAATCCATTTTTCCAAATTCAATGCACAAAAGTTTCAGAAATTAAATTAAAATTAATCCCGTTGTCGAAAGAAAACGGGTTTTTGTTTAAAACATTGCAAAAGATTGAATTTATTTAACCTACGAATTCAATATAAAATCAATGCTAATGAAATAAATTATATTAAATGGTAAAAATATATTCTATTTATACTTTAAAACCATTCAATATTATAATTTAACCACATAATTTATTACGATGAAAAAAGTTGTTTTTAATTAAAATATAGCGTGTTTTTACTATTCATTATAATATGAAAGTTATCAGAATAACATGAAAATTTTATCCAAGGTAAAATTTTATATCCTTATTCAGAAGAATAATTTTATTTTGTAAAATTGAACTTATAAAATTTTCAAAAACTAGATTTAAAGTGGGTGCACCATCAAAAGGCGGCAAAACTGCATTTTTTGAAAAATACTTATTTTACCCGAAAAATTTATTTTGTTCACATAAAATGTTTAAAAAAATATATAAGATGAATAATAATGTTATAAAATTCAAAATTTAGTTAATAATATTCATAACGTCTAGTTCATAATAATATTATAATAATATATCGTTGTTTAGTAAAACTCGGTATTGCGTACAACACACACTATCGAGGAAGGTCGCGATTGCGTGTAATGCAAGCCAAGTCAGGGTTTCGTGTTGTGCAAGAATCCTTCGTTGTTTCATATAACATAATCCAACCATATTTTATTTATACATTGAATATATATATATATATATATATATATAAACACACTCAATGTTGCGTAGAATGACTATTATAAAATGAACTTGAAATTGTGTGTAACATGATCCAAGAATAGCGTTGCATATACTAAAAGCTAATACGGTGTTGCGTATAGTACAAGCTAAACTTGGTGTGGTGTATAATAGAAGACATCAATGAAATTAAACGAATATTTTTCATAAAATCTCGGGGTGTTACATTCTACCCCCCTTAAAATGAATTTTTCCCTCGAAATTCGTCGGGGTTATAAATGGTTTGCTACTTGAAAATTTCTTTAATAGAAACCCACATCATAAAAAGGAATACAAAAACTTGACTTTAAAAACTAATGTATGAAACGTAACGGTTACCCAAATTAACTAATCACTGGGTTTCCACATAGGAGAACATAGGTGAAAATATGGATATGGAAGAGAAATCTAGCCATCATGCTCTAATGGAGAGTGGTAGAGAACATGGCTATGAAAAAGCCATCAATCACAAATCCATAGATTTTTGATGATCTAAGGTACCATCTGATTCATCGGATATAAGAACAATAGGACAACATTTTTGGTTTTCAATATCATTTCCCTAAAGTTGAAAATTTTGAATTAGAAGAAATATTTCCTTGATTTTGGTACAATCTCACTGTTGTTCGTGCTTTGAACAATTTCCACTTCATCTCTTAAAAAAATGAAGTTGAATTTGTTATTCATGAAGAGTTAGCAGATCAAGTGATAGAATGATGGGTCATTCCATCTGTTTCAAGAAAAGTTATCAAATATACATAAGTCCATCTATGGTGAGGTTAATCATATACAATTCAAAAAATGAACTTATACTTCATATATCATACCGATTAATAAAATAAAACTAGTTTCTACTAACCAGGGACTTCATGTAGGCCAGTGGTAGGCGATAAAGGCCAGTCGCACTTTGGTTGTGGGTTCGATTCCCACAGCCTTGTCCGACGCGATGGGCTGTCGCCCATCCTGCAGGTTGTCCTTTTTCTAAAACTACATTACTATAACATCCCATCAATAATATCGAAAAAAGTTCTATCCTTAAACAATACTAACTTATGTACAACATAATCCATTACAATATTTAGGCTTATCTAAAATACTTCGGTCCAAGCTCATAGTATAAAGAAAATGATTACTTGAATTGTCATCAACCAAGCATGTGAATACCATCATTTATACCCCATATATCTTATTGGTCACATTCCAATCATGTATTCTCTTGAAAAATGAATACCCATTAAGCCTTAGTGAAAACATGAATGTCGTTAAATTTTAACACATTCCACATACCAAAATCCCAAAAATTCTATATACTCAAACCATAATATCACTTAGTCCTTATATCAGTCATGAGCTCATGAATACAATAAAAAATCTCATTATCTTCTTATCCCTTCATTATGCGCATATCATTTGCTTTCCAAAAATATCTGAATAACCTTTCATGGTTACTGGTACCATTAATCATACACTTTCAAAACTTAAGGAAAGACAACAGTGTAACAATCCTTAGATGTCTCTTTATTCCATAGTACCATGAGATTACTTATACAACATTACACTTGATAAACATGTAATCATTCCACTACCTTCTTAAACCATTGACTGAGCTTCAACAATTCTTTCATCTCACATATCATTTGTAGTCTCTTTATCATCATCAACATAAATACTACCCATAATACCATACTGATTCTCTTCATGAGACTTTACCTTAGGGAATTGGTTTGCATAATGCCCGTACATTCCACATTTAAAACATTTAACCATTGTTGATGTCGTAGCAATACCATTATCCTCATCCACGGTGTTAAATGAACCTTTTACTTTGCACTTACTGGCTTTGTGTCCTTCGTTTCCACACCCAAAGCATCTTCCAGTTCCTTTGAAACATTCTCCTTGATGCCTCTTCCCACATGATTTACATAGGAGAAATTGAGCTTTCTTTCCTCTATGATCATCATGAAACCTCATCTTTCTCTTATTATCTGAGTCGGGAAACATACCAAAGTTGAGATTATTGATCATATTATGAGATTTCTGATTAGACATAATAACGATGTTTGGACTTCAAAATCCCATTTCATTTGGTTTCTCATTAATAATATCATTCCATTGTCCGTCATATCCTCCATTATTATGAATCTTCCTGTTTCCATCCATTTTCTAAAACCCAAAAAGAATAGTGTGAGAGGCAAAAATCATGCTAGGGAAAACAACATAGTAATGGGGGAGCACCCTCAATATCTAACATCTTAGGTTAAAATCTAAGATCGTTATCATATTTCTAGGACTATATCCTATACGTATACTTATCTTAGGGACATCCCTAGACATAACTTAGAAATATCTCTAGGGATCTCACTAACGTTTTCACATCCTAGTTTCCAAAGGTTGACTAAACCTTTCCTCTGATACCAACTGTAGAGACCTGAAGCTTGACATACATAGATATTACATTAATTTTACGGAATACATAACAAAAACAGACACACAAGGACCGTAATAGTTTAGTGTCTTTGGAAACTTGGAACGTAATCTTATAATCGTGGTGAAAGGTCTTCAACATCTCCCATAAAGATCTTACACTTTTTGTTTCCTTACCTAAAACCTTTCTTTTAATCCTGGGGAAAAATAAAACATAAAAAAAGGGTGAGCTCAAATGTTCAGTAAGGGTAAGCATGTATAAAATAAAACATACCATATACATTTGAACTTAAAAACATGAACATAATGTTTAAACATCAAAATCTTGAGCAACGACTTAAAACATGGAAGTACATAAGGCATAGATCATAATGGAACATAAATCATGATAACATATCATGGGAATAAAACATGTAATTGTGGAATCCATTAAGCACATGTAATAATTTCCATAGTAGCCAAGGCATTGCTGCCAAGACCATCTTAGTGGACAAAGTCCCATTCTGAATCGAGTTCACTCCTCGTTTCAGTCCTGTATTACTGAATTGGTTTAACCTGCCGTTCCAGCCATGTCTATCTCATGAGATATAAATCTTTACCCAATGCATTGGAGGGAGATATAGGTCCCACCCATCTCATAATGAAATAATTCTTACTTGTTCCATAAAATAAACATACATTATTCATAATAACCCAATGAATAAAATGAGTTTCATAAACATCATCCCATCATCACATAATCTATATAAAATAAATGGATATCATTTCATAATAAGAAAAGTGAAACCATGTAAATCATAAAGACATTATACTTGAAACATACACATATGAAATAATGTCAACTTAGATGAAAAATGGGTTTGATAAAACACTTGAAATGAATTCTTGAGGAAAATATCATTTCTTCTTCAAAATAAATTTCTTTTCACAAAACGTCATTCAATTTTAAAAGAAAAGGATTTTATTGAAAATATTCATGAAATATTTTGGAGGAAGATTCCCGAAAATAAGGCTTTATAAAACCGTAAAAATCCTTTCATTCCATATAAGTTAAAAAAGCACTCTTCTCGTACTTTTGCCGGTAAAGTCAAAAAAGTACCTCGTAACGTAAACAAAAGAAATATTCCTTACATATCATGCAGGAAAAGTAAAAAATGGGTAAAAAGTAATTTAAACATACATGAAAACACTTTTATAAAACATGGACATGGATGATATAAATAACCCCAGTAAATACTTACGAATAAGCAATCTCGAATAAAAATCAGATTTGAAAAATTATCCCTTACCTTAGGTCTGATATGATTTTTACGTATCCTAAACTCTTGTATAATGATTTAAATAATGTCATTGACATATTACATAATCATATTCATTGTTATTATATCATATATATTTCACTTATGACTTTATATTACCCGTTCTTTTGTAAATTCTATGTTAAAGCAGCGTTTTGGGTTAAATCATTTCATTTATCGTATGTGTTTCAACTTGTCGTTCCTGATATTATTACTTATATCCTGATTTAAATAATTCTATAATGTAAAACATGATTTATATATAATATATATTCATAATATATATATAATGGATCGACAAATGGAAAGAAATGCACCGTTCATGGAGACGGTAGGCCGTACGTACGCAAGAACACTGTTTTCGTTTCCCTATTGAATTGAATGGAATTAAGTAAATGAAATACATATATATATATATATATATATATACATAAATCCAGTATCATTATTATGTCATATATTTCATTATTATTCATTATATATACTTTATAATCATTCATTAATGGTTAACATGGAGAGTGAATCTCATCGCGTCGTGGAGACGGTAGTCCGTACGTACGCACGAGCAATGATATCATTCCCAATATCGTGGAATTGTATTAAAGTGTATGTATAATATTACAGAATCAATATCACTTTAAAATAATCATATATATTCATTACTTTCACCCTTATACCCATCCAAGTAAGGTGGTGTTGGAAAATAGATTACACCACGGCATGGAGACGGTATTTCGTATGTACGCACGCGCTGTGATATCTTTTTCCGTTGGATGGATAGATGGTGAAATATGGTTGTTTCATACTTATAATAACATATCAGTATATTATTGATACAGATGTTATTACCTCATAATGAAACAACTAAAAAAGAATAAGTGGAAGAAGAAATAAAGTTGAAAGAATCGGTAGTGGACATTACCTCTTCTTTGAAGCGCCTCTTTGAGACCTCCTTTTAGGGCACTAAAATTGGTCTTTGGAGAAGACCAGGACCTCTAGTATTTTTCTAGGGAAGTGGATAAGATAATTTTTCAGGGGTTTTCCGATCTTGAAGGCTCAAATTGGTGTGAGGAGGAGAGGGAGGAGGTGCCCTTTTATAAGGGAGGAGAGGGGCACCTTTGGAATTCTTAAAAATAATAATTTATAATAAATCTAAAACCACTTAAAAACCTCCAAAAATGACTCATATACGAATATTAGATGCGATAGGTTTGTAATATCATCAACCAATCAAATTTAGATATGTTAGGAATTTAATTTAAACATTATCAACTTGATTTATCCTAATTTAATCAATTTAATTTTATTTGTGGTAATAACATTCTAAAATTTAAATTATAACAAATAATTACTTATTTGTTGTGAATTGTCCATAATTTTATACTTTATAACATTTTAGACCATATAAATTTAAATTTATAATTTTTAAATATTTTTGTGATTTTTAAACAATTTTATAATATGTTATTTTTATAAAATAACAAGTGTCAATTTTGACACTATTCATTTATTTGAATTTAAATAAATTATATACAGAATATATGTTCAAAATAAAAGCTTTAATAGATTAATAAAAGGTAATATGTATCTAGAAACTTATTGTATTACATTAAATAGTTCATATAATATTTATTTTATTATTTTTAAAACCATTTATTTGGTTTATCTCTTAATAAAATAATTACTACAACATTTTTGTATAATTATTTAATATACTTATATGTTGCATAAAAATTAAAAATAAAATCCTATGATGAATATAAATATATTAACTTTCAAAATAATACTTTTACTCGAATTTATCATCTTAAAATCACAATAGTTAAATTTTTATATTTATTAAATTATGAAGGTGACAACTTTGGCATCATTTAAAATAAAATAATATAAGTGTCATAATCACTTTAATAAGGATCCAAATGGTCAAACATTAGTACAGTGGATGATTAGGGTTTATATATACACTAATAATAAGTTTTGTGTAGATTTTTGTGCCTTTTGATATGTATTAATATTTCAATAAAAACTATATTATTGATTTTTCACTAAATAAATAATTTCTGCATCATTAATGTATAAGATAATAATGTAATTAAATAACTCTTAAAAATTAAAAATAAATTACAATGAAAAAGAAAAACATTTTATATTTCAAATGAGTATATATAACTGAATTTATATTCTGTATAAACGTATATTAAAAATACTTTAATTATTAAAGTTGAGTGAGACATATTTCACTTTCCTTTAAATAAAATAAACTAAAGGTCTTAATCATCTCCAAGTGGGTTCTAATGGATTCCATTTCGACCAAAATATGACTTAGGACAAATTATAATCATCCAATTGTATTAAGACAAGTATTAGGATAATTTTATAATATTATATTTACCCTTAATTACCCAATTTACCTTTTACTATGGTAAATAAAATTTACCGTTGTTACTATTCATAAATCCCAAAAATAAAAAGTAGTCTATTAATATAATTTGGACCAAATGATTCCAAATATAGAATCCATTTTTCCAAATTCAATGCACAAAAGTTTCAGAAATTAAATTAAAATTAATCCCGTTGTCGAAAGAAAACGGGTTTTTGTTTAAAACATTGCAAAAGATTGAATTTATTTAACCTACGAATTCAATATAAAATCAATGCTAATGAAATAAATTATATTAAATGGTAAAAATATATTCTATTTATACTTTAAAACCATTCAATATTATAATTTAACCACATAATTTATTACGATGAAAAAAGTTGTTTTTAATTAAAATATAGCGTGTTTTTACTATTCATTAAAATATGAAAGTTATCAGAATAACATGAAAATTTTATCCAAGGTAAAATTTTATATCCTTATTCAGAAGAATAATTTTATTTTGTAAAATTGAACTTATAAAATTTTCAAAAACTAGATTTAAAGTGGGTGCACCATCAAAAGGCGGCAAAACTGCATTTTTTGAAAAATACTTATTTTACCCGAAAAATTTATTTTGTTCACATAAAATGTTTAAAAAAATATATAAGATGAATAATAATGTTATAAAATTCAAAATTTAGTTAATAATATTCATAACATCTAGTTCATAATAATATTATAATAATATATCGTTGTTTAGTAAAACTCGGTATTGCGTACAACACACACTATCGAGGAAGGTCGCGATTGCGTGTAATGCAAGCCAAGTCAGGGTTTCGTGTTGTGCAAGAATCCTTCGTTGTTTCATATAACATAATCCAACGATATTTTATTTATACATTGAATATATATATATATATATATATATATATAAACACACTCAATGTTGCGTAGAATGACTATTATAAAATGAACTTGAAATTGTGTGTAACACGATCCAAGAATAGCGTTGCATATACTAAAAGCTAATACGGTGTTGCGTATAGTACAAGCTAAACTTGGTGTGGTGTATAATAGAAGACATCAATGAAATTAAACGAATATTTTTCATAAAATCTCGGGGTGTTACACTTCTCGCACCGGCTAAACCGCTTAGCCTCCGCTGATGATTGATGAGCCTCAACCAGCCTTGCTGCCTATGCCACCTTAGCCTGCCCTACCCGAACCATGCACCACCGCACCAATCACCCATTCAGCCATTGGCCACCTCACCTAGCTCGCACGAGCTGAACCCTTGAAGACACGCTGGGATCACACTGCCACATCACCCCTTCTACAGTCCACTGTAACTTTGTTCTAAACCTGAAAATTGTGAGGATCTCAGATTCTCAATCCTCAGTCCGAGATCTCTGCATCCGTATTTTTCACTCAACAAAACATTTTTTTTATGCGCTTAATTATTTGGCGCTGAAGAATGCATAGAGAACACACGAAGAATGAAATTGGAAAGATCATGGTTTAAGTATTGATCGGTGGCAGTGTTTTTTTGGCCATGATCATTTAAAATCAAGAATATCAGGAATTGGAAAATACATATTTATCATACTTCAATAATTTAAATTTCAAGATAAACAAGAAGAAATTGATTCAACGACTTGTTTTTTGATCCGTGAATTAATTTATTTAATTCGCGTTCATCATGAAAATTCAACCGGGGTAAGGATTCCACAAAGGTAAATCCAACATGGATTGGTTCGGTCACCATAGATAAAGATTTCAGCTGCGAAATGTTCATGGGAAGTTGTCGTGTTCATCGAGCTTCAATTAGATTGGATCTGAGGCTTCGTTGTTCTTCGTTTGTCATTCGTCAACGGGAAGAGGAGGAGAGGAGAGGAAGGGAGGGTTTTCTATCATTGGAAAAAATGAGTTATAAGGCCAACCCCCTCTAAAAAAATAATTTATAACCTCTCGCTAGGTTATAATAAATTAATATAATAATTAAATAAATAATTATCTAATTATTTAATTAATCTTCTACACTAGCACACATGCCAACCTCCCAAAGCCGACAAAGGTTATACTCTACCTTGCATAAAACCTATGTTATGAGCTCATTGGTGGTCTAATATTTTTCATCCAAGTCTCCATTCTAGAGATATTTGAGTTTGAGCTATTAAATTAATAATTTAAAATTTTAATTTATCCATTTAACACATCACCAATGAGCGAGGGGTCCGAACATCCCGCACTGACTTATTTTAGGTCACTCCTAGGGGAAAAACCATGTTTTGGACCCAACAGTGGTCCTAAATTTCCAATCTGATCAATAGTTTAAGAGATATCCCATTTTCTCTAGTTAATTGTGTGTGCGTAATATAAAAATACTTTAAATTTTTATAAAATTAATTTTGGGCGCACCTGGGATCAGAATTGCATGCCGTCTCAACGCTGAACTCTGGAAATATTCTTATAAATATTTCAAAGTGTTATTATGGAAAAACCAGGTCTCTACATAAGGTTTTATGAATTAACACATTCTATTTTTTTCTATTAGGATCTGAGTTTTACCTCAAAGTTGTAGAAAATTATTCATCATGATCTTGATACAAATTTTAGTTTTATAAATGCATATCATCCTCAGACAGATGGTTTGTCTGAGATAACAAATCAAACTCTAGAGGATACATTGAGATATTTTTCTTTGGATTTCAAAGGTGATTGGGATCGACTCCTATCTCTAGCTTATTTTTGTTACAAAAATAGTTTCACTCAATCATTAATATGGATCCTTATAAATCCCTATATGGAAAGAAATGCAGATCTCCAACATTTTGGAATGAATTTGGGTAAAAGATGTATTGGGACCTGAGATAGCTTAAGAAATGGTAGATAAGGTTAAAAACGTTCAGCATCCCAACAAGGTATCTCAAAGTTTATAGAAAAGTAATACTGATAATCATCGATGTGATTTATAATTTGATGGTGGTGACTTGGTGTTTATAATAATTTATCTATGGAAGAAGGTTATGAGATTTGAGAAGAAAGGAAAATTGAGCCCTAGGCATATCAGTCCCTTTGAAGTTGTTTATTTTATCGAGATGGTATCCTATTAACTATAAATTTCACCAAACTTCACTCAAGTCCATGATGTGTACCACATATCTCTCCTAAGGAATTATGTAATGGACTCTTCATATGTACTAAATTAAGAGGTTATACCACTGGAGCAAGATATTTTTTATAATGAACAACCAATCAAGATTCTGGATCGTACATATAATGTTATATGAAACATGACCACTCACCTGGTCAAATTTTTTTTGGTGAAACCACTTGTTTTAGGAATCCATGTGGGAACTTGAGGAAATGATGAGGTAGAAGAATCCTGATTTGTTTGTATGAGAGTGCTGAATTCTGAGGGTGAAATTCATTTTAAGGGGTTAAAATGTAACACCCAAAGTTTTTATAAATTATTATTATTTAAATAAATTAAGTTTATTTAATATATTTTGTTACACACAACACCAAGTTAATATTTTACTACACACAATACTGTGTTATCTTGTGTTACACAAAACACTGAGTTTTAACAAAGCCATGATATATTATTAATATTATTATTTAAATAGGACCATTATAAGCTAGCCATTAATATTAAAAAGATGAATAATAATAAATAATTTTTTAAATATTATGTATAATGGGTTTTTATAAAGAAAACATATTGATAAAAAAGTACTTAATTTTCATTTAAATCTTTATATGTTTTAAAAATACTATTTTCTCAAAAAAATGTTTTTATTTCTTTTTGTAAACGATAATAAAATTAATTTGTACCAATTTTATAAAATGAAATTGATAAAATTGACTTAATTTTTTAATCATCATTTAAAAATTTTCTTATGGTGAATTTTTGGGATTTTTCTGAAAAGTTTCATTTTTTGACGACCAATGACAAAATACCGAATTTTAATTGAAAACTTCCTTTTCGTTTAATTTATTTATAAAGTTAAATTACATGTAAAATTTATTTTAAAGTAAAATTATTAAAATTATAAATCTATTAATCCAATTTTGGTCATGTTAATCATTTTCATATTGAATTTTGATATAAAAAATCCGTAAATGTTTGAACATTTTCTCTTTAAAAACCCGATTTCTCGTAATGTCTATATGATTAATTTTAAATTAAAATTTTAAACTTATGTGGATGGAATTTAGAAAAATAGATTCCATATTTTTAATCATAACAATTTATTCTATTTAATATGGTCAAATTAATTTTTTAACAAAATTAATAGTAAAAATTGTAAAAATAGTTAAAATTATTTACCACAGTTAAGGTTAAAACGGTTTTACTGGGGGGTTAAACTAAAAATACAAGGGTTAAAAATAACCTAAATTTTTAAAAAAACCCATTTTATGGCTATATTTCTACCTCATATCTTATAGGATCGATAATGGTCAATTACTGGAGCCTTGTGATTAGGAAAAAATGTGGGTGGAAATGTTTATTTTAATAAATTACAAGTGTGCCACTCACCTCATTTATAAAAGGCCACCACTATACTCACTTATTCACACATTAAAAGCCTTTTGGTTTGGAAAATAAATACCCAAATCAATTCAAAAATTCTATCCTATCATCTTATAAACCTTATTTTGGATATAAATTTAACTTAGGAAGGCTTTTGGTGTAAACCTAAGGAGGAGACCTGAAGAAGATGTAACGTTCATCAATGAGTGTTTTTTTAATTTCTTCCACCACATCCAAAAATTAGTTTTAGAAAATTATGATATAATAACATTAGTATATTACATATAATTATATATTTTTTATGTTTAGTTAATTACCTACAAAAATCTACATTTCTATTTAATGGATTAGGAAATCATCGTTCGTGTGTACGGTAAACTACCTCCTCGTGAACCGATGTCATTATTTTTTTCATTACCACCTATCGCGGTTTAACATAATGATATATTTAATGTTTTTATATTATATTTATTATATTATTATTCCATTTTAATTATTATATCACCCATAACTTCATGATTTCTATTTTTTGGGAATATGAAAACGCCGCTCGTCTATATGGCGGACAACCGCCTCACGAAGAGATGTGATTCATTCACACTTTACATAGAATGTATTAAGGATGGGTTTAATAAAAATATGTGATATATATGAAATAATAATTATTATGAAATTATAATATATATCATTTAATTTTATTTCATTTAATCTGATAAGAAAATAGAAACAATGTTCATGCATACATACGATATACCATTTCCATGAACAGTGTCTTTCATTTTCTATCACTAAATTTTATGAATTAATATAAATAAATATATAATTAATATATTTATTATATTTATATTATGTTTAAAATTATATATATTACTAAACCATGATTTAAGTAAGAGAAAAAAACAAGTCAAAACATACACGAAAAACAAAGCAGTTGTTTCCCAAAACACGACTTTAACATATAATTGTTACTAAAATGGTAATAAAAGGTTATAATAAAATAATATATGGTATGATCTATATTAACATTGTTATATAATATATTTATAAGAAACTTATTTTTATTATAAATTATGTTTGAATGAGTATAAAAGAAGTAACAACTTATGGTAAGATATTTTTGTCTCAATTTTCCCTCTTTGAGACACACGTTATGTTATGCACCTATATTATTTCACGAGGTTTATATAAAACCCCTTTGAAATTTAATAGAATGAATTTTTTTATGCTCATGATATTTTAAGTTTCATTTTATGTTATTCCTTCATTGTCATTATGATTCAATGTTACCAAAGTGGTAATGATTTTATATTACAATCTCATCGTTTATCGAGATTGTTTATGATTATATTTACAATGATAAAATTATATGATCTATCTCTATAAAAAAAATGTTTTTTTCCTCTATTTTTTAATTATGTTTTTAAGAAATATTACACTTTCCACTCTTTGATACTTAAAATAATTAAGAAAATGTTTTTATGAAAATATGACTTTATTTTTCTCTTCGATTGGAAATTTGTTTTCTTCTAAAACCATGTTGTCTAAAAATGTTTTCAAAAATATATTATTATTATCCTATTATTTAAAAAACACATTTTTAACCATGTTTTACATTTTACAAAATTTTTTGGAAGGAATTTTCATGTCATTTTCCAAAAAATTCCTTTTTGGATTATACCAAAAACGTGAAAGAAATATTTTTTCAACACATACAACATGATTTTTTTACATCATAAAAAATCATTTATTTTAAGTTTCCTTTAAAAATTTTCTAGGTAATATTTAAATAAATATATTTTAAAAATGTTTTATTTTTTAAAAGGTAATTTTTAAAGTAGAAAAGATATTTTCCTCAAGATATGTTTTAAATGATTGATCAAAATCATTCTCCATATAATATAATGTTATTCGATGTTAATTATGATTTATTGGGGATATGATCCAAGGATACCATTCTTATTATTTCTCTAAATAGTTTATGTTTATGATGAGAAAGTTTTTATGAAACCCATTTCTCTTCCCTAGTTTATACCATGATAAAATACTTATGAAACCCACATCTTTTCACAGGTTATCATATGATGAAATGGTGAAATTATTACGAAACATATCTATTTTACATTGGTTATGATATAATGAAATGTTTATAGAATACATTTTAATTAATGGGTTATGAGATAATAAATGTTTTATGATGTTTTGGCACACATAAGTATGATTTTCATTATGTGATGGGTGGGACATATATAACCTTTCAATGAATTGGGTAAAGATTTATATCTCATGAGATAGATAGGATTAGAATGGGGAGTGAACCTAGTTCAATAAGGAAAATTTTCTTCTATGATGATCTTGGGAGTAAACCTTGACTACTATGATGGTTTGTGGAGTGAACCCATTAGAATATTATAGCCTTAGTAGTGAGCCTCTAATACTCTAGAAATTATTTTATATACTTATATATATGCCACAAATATATGTATTATGACAATGTTATGCTCTCATGGATCATTTTATTTTATTACCTTATGATTCATGTGTTATGAAATACTAATATTTATTCCATTACTATAGATTATGATCTTTGATATGTAGAGTATAGTTTTAAAATTTTATGATCATGTTCTAAAACCCTTATGTTCATGTTATGCTTATGTATCTCCCTTTTTTATCCTTAATGATCATCCAATCTCACCCATTTCTATGTTTTTTCCCAAGTTATGAAGAAATGTATTTTGTATGATATATCTAAGAAGGGTTCTAGTTATTAATATCATAGTGGGATATGATTTAGTTTACCCATTGACTTATTGTTTGTGTTTCCAAGTTTCGAAAGGCACAAAATTATTATGGTTCTTAGGCATGTGTTTGTGTAATGTAATGAATATTCATAAGAAATGATGTAATATATATCTATGATAAGCCTAGGCCACTATATATTTCTTTAAATTTATAAATGATACACTTTATATAAAACCATTTAAGATAACTTGGATCAATAAATTTTATTTCCAAACATAGGAAACATTTTCTCTGCTATTAATTGAGATTCCCAGGTGGATTATGAAGTCACCTTGAGAGGGGGGTGAATAGGGGTGACTAAATTTTAATGATCAAATTCAACTTAAAATCTTCCATGATTTAAGTTAATTAAACCTCTATTATTATTTTGAACATATAAATCTTTAAAAACTTTCCCTAACCACTATTACCTTATTCTATACAAATAATATAATTAAACAACTCATAAGGATTTTTGCATGGCTCGACCTCAATGTGAGAACTCACTCCTTACCGTGTTTACTCCTATCAAGTCAGAGATTCTTACACTTATATATCAATAATAAATTACATGTAGTGTGAGAAGGAATCACCCTTATCCCAATTACTTCACTATATTACACAAGTAAATGATATTTATACTGCGTTCTGCAATTGAGTTATCTATAGAAAATCTCCTCCTATATCCCGATAGGAATGTTGACATTATTTATACTAGAACCACTAGTTCCAGGTAGTCTTCGTGAACTTATTCATGAAATTTTCTTCATCCACCTCAAGTTATTCTATTGTACTAAACATGTACATCGACCTATCCTCCTTCTAATAGAATGTTCTTCTAGATATGTCACTCTCTAGGATCAGTCCTTCTAGTATGTTGTGTTTGGTACCCCTCATTCTATTTCATCTCAGTCCGATAATATTTTTTTACGACACACATTTATCCTATGAACCCATGTATGGTATGCTATGTCTAGTATTCCTCTATCTGGTTCATTTCCATCCAGTTCCTCTTTATCCACAGCTTCTCCATATGATACATATCTATTCATTTCTTCTTATTCAACCAAGTAGTTTCTTGGTTGGTTGCTCACACTAAACTTTTGATAATAACATCCCCTTTCACAATCAACCGGCACAGACACTCAAGTGATATTACCCTATTTGTAGGTTTTGGGTGTAGTGGAAGTGTCCGATGGGTCTTTCCCAACTTTTCCTTTTTTCATGACCGATGATTAATCTGAGATTTTACACAACGTTGAATATCATGACCCAAAAAATTAAGTCAAAGAATATAAACAAGGGATAGAATTCTGGAACCAGATAGAGGATCGTCACATATTATTTATAATCAATTTAATTAATTAAAGAATCACCTTGTTAGAGTAATTTATTTAGTGATGGATCTAAAAACAGATTTGTGTTGTACCACCATCACATTGTAGGAATCAAGAGTATATTCCCTCTAGCGATGATCCACACATGTTCCAAAAATCTTTGAACATCTCTGTAGGAATATTCAGGTGCTAGCTCGAAAGATCCTATCACTTGTGTTGTCTGCCTTTGATCACCTCGAGAACTGATTCCAAATCATTCTCCTTGATCTCTCTTGACTTGAGATTAGGAGTGGAGGAATATCACTCTCCATTCTTGGGATCATTCTTGGAGAATAGATCTCTCTAGGTCTTGAAAATATTATCCAAATCTGTTGTGCACAACCAAACAAATGAATCAGTTCTCTTAGAAAATAATATAATGTGGTTTATATATCATCATGGTTAAAATAAAATAATTTCACAAGTTCCTTTTATTATTTATTTAATCCCTCTAGAATTCCATGTCAAATAATAATAATAATAATATTATTTCTCGACACATGTTTAAACTTGTGAATTAAATTAATTATTATTTAATCAAATAATATTCAATATTTATTATTTCTCACCGAACTCTTAAACTCAATCCTCCATTCCTCCACAATATTTATTAGGCCTTTAATAATAATTATTTATTTATTAAATAAATATCACTTCATTATTATCCAATAAATAAATAAATATCATATTCACCAAATTGAAAATAAATATTTATTAAATATTCTTCTCACATTATATTCTCTCAAATAACTAGTGATAAAATAAATGTGATCAAGAAAACCTGAATAATTATTAAACCACATGAAGGAATAATATTTATTCAACTTGTTAAATAATAAATAATATTATATTATTTAACTAAGATTTTGGATACACTTAGTGTGTGACCCTCTAGGTCTCTTTCTCAGTGGAATTAGGTGAAACAACCTAAATTAAAAGGTTAGCATATAAAAACATACCAAGGAACCCACATAGAAAGAAGTTAATGTCACAATGACAAAGTAACTCATACAGATGCTTACTGTGTAATATAATCCCTTTGTTACGATATCTCAAATCAAACAGGTTGCATGCTGGTGCCATCAATCTATGTGATCAATGTCTCTTTCTTTGAATCCCTAAAAATTGAACTTTACTATCGAACACCATGGTCATGTATTTTTTAGGCCATTTCATTTTCATCAAAGGTCTTGAGATATCAACTTCTATTAAATAATATTTGGGAAAAATCCTTTCTAACATTATTCATTATTGTAATATTACTTATGATGCACCCAACGTATCCTACCTCACAACGAACATCTTCCATCATTGTTTTCATCAATATGTCAAAGTATGTGACTCATAATACTCATTAATAATAATATTAAATTATAAGGATCAATATGCACCTCCGCAAAGAGGAACACCCAATGACACATATTAAAGCGTATTTCCTACTGGAGGGTCTCATTTTCATAATATCCTATATTGGATATTACCAAGGGCGTACACCATGAGAAGGTGCCTAAAATTCCTATGAGTCTCCATCTATAATATCCTGTATCATCTGTATCCCTCAAATGATATTATCTGACCATAGAACATATATTTATAAATAGTATCATAGCACTTTTGGGTTCTCATCATAGCGGGGAACTATTATGATGTTTTAGTGTGATAGTTACTCTTAGGGCATTATCACATACTATGTTATGAAAAATAACAATCATGATGTGATAAAGAGTTTATTAATATTCAAAACTATGAATAGAAGTTATCATAAAGTATATAGAATTTGGTTCTAGGGCACCAACTCTAACAGACCCCCACTTGCACTATAACCAACTACTAACAACCTTTAGTCCTCTAGCTCTCACATGATACTCATGCTTCTACTTAGATAGGAATTTAGTCAAGGGGTCCACCATGATATCTTTTGTGGGTAATCTAGTTACTACAACTTCACCCCTCTTATAAAAATCCATCAATAGGTGATACTTTAGAAGTATATTCTCTGTCCATTGATGTGACCTTGAATCTTTTGTAAGATCCACTATTGTAGTATTATCACAATACAACATGATAGGGTCTTTATTTATAGGTAAAACATCATGATCCTAGAAAATGTTTTGAATCTAAATGGATTCCTTTTCTATATCAGAAGATGCTATGTACTCAGACTCCATTGTAGAATCAGTGAAAATTGGCTGCTTTGAACTCTTCCAGCACACAACTCCTCTATTGAGATAGAAAATGTATTCTGATTGCTAATTTAGATAATTATAATCTTTTTGAAAACTATCATTAGTATAAACTCTGATAACCATCTCCTCATCTCTTCTATACACTTGGAAAATATCCTTAGTTCTTCTCAGATACCTAAGAGTATCCTTAACAGTAGACCAATAATATTCTCCTAGAATAACTTGATATCTACCTACCATTCTCAATTCATAGGAAGCATCAAAACTAGTACATAAAATAACATACATGACTAATATTATCACCAAATAATATGGTATGTTACTCATTCTCTCTTTATCATGTTGTGTATGAGGACACATTTTCTTAAAAATATTAAAATCATGTGACACTATAACTGATCCCCTCTTGAATTGTTCTATACTAAATCTATTTAGTATCTAGTTAAGATACATACTTTTTATTAGTCTATGAAGCCTCTTGGATCTATCACGAATGATCTTGAACCATAAAATATAGGCTGCTTCACCTAAGTCATTCATGGAGAAACACTTATTTAACTAGTCTTTAATAGACTATAAGATTGGTATGTTTTTTCCAATAAGTAATATGTCATCAACATATACTACTATAATAATGAACGAATTACCACTAAACCACTTGTAAACACATATCTCACATTATTTTTTAATGAAACAAAATTATTTTATGGATTCATCAAATCAAATGTTCCATGACCTAGATTCTTGATTCGATTCATAAATGGATCTATGTAACTTTGAAATCATTTTGGCATCACCTGGAGTCACAAACCCTTCTAGTTGTGTCATATAGACATATTCCTGAATGTTCCCATTAAGGAATGTTGTTTTTACACCCATCTTCCAAATCTCATAGTAATGGTAAGATGCTATAAAAAGTATAATTATAATGAATTTAAACATGGAAAATAGTGAAAAGGTTTTATCATAGTCAATTCTTCGACACTGTTTAAACCCTTTTTCCACTAGCTTTTCTTTATAGGTATTTACTTTAGCTTCCATGTCCTGTTTCCTCTTAAATACCCATCTTCATCCAATGGGATTTACATCAACTAGCATATCGACCAGAACCCAAACTTTGTTATAATACATGGAATCTATTTCAGAATGCATGTCTTATTTCCATATTATAGATTCTAATCTCTCTAGTACCTATTTATAGGATAGAGGTTCATCATTTTCATCCAATAATGAGTCACCATATTTGGATATTAGAAAACCATATCTCATTGGTTCTCTTTCCTCTATTATGATCCTATGAAATACTTGTGTTTCAAGAACTAATTCTTCCATCGGGACCAGTGGAACCTGTTCCTATACTAAATCTTTTGTATATTGAGAATCAACTTAATCAAAGTCAATATTTATACCACTATCCTTTTTTAAGATGTTCTCCCTCTCAAGAAATATATATTTTCTGGCGATAATCACTTTCTTGTTAGGTGGATTGTATAGTTAGTATCCCTTTGTTTCCTTAGGATACCTTATAAAGATACACTTTGTGCCCTGTGGTGCTAGTTTGTTGCATGATATGACCTTAAAAAATGCCTCGTAACCCCATACACATGTGTGCAACAAAATGGTTTTATTTCCACTCTATAACTCGAAGGGAATTCAATTTTCCACTTTAGGTGTTACTCGATTTAATGTGTATGCCACATTTTGTAATGCATATCCCCAAAAGGATAATGGAATATCTACATGACTCATATCAACCATACAATGTCTAATAAGGTATAGTGAATCCTTTCACTAGCACCATTCCACTATGGTGTATAAGGTGAAGTGATTTGAGATAGAATACCAAAATCCTATAGAAATTCAATAAACTCTTGGTTAAGATATTCAACACATCAATTCGATCGAAGCTTCTTTATCTTCTTACCAAGTTGATTCTCTACTTTATTCTTGAATTCCTTAAATTTCTCAAAGGTCTCAGAATTATACCTCATTAAGTAAACATATCCATATCTACTCAAGTCACGAGTAAAAGTTATGAAGTAAGAACATTCACCCCTAGATTCTACTAGAAATTATCCACACACATTAGTGTGTACCAATCCTAGAAGCTCTGTGGCCTTTCACCCTATCCACCAAATGTAGGTTTGGCCATTTTTTCTTATAAACAATAATGAAATATTTCTAGTGGTTTTAGCTCAGAAGAGTCTAAATAACCATCTTGATAGAACTTTGTCAAATGCTTCTCATTTACATAACCAATACGGGGATTCCATAGCTGGGTGATACATGAGTCATGTGAACATGATTCATTATCAATTTCCAATAATTGGTTTTCATAATTTAATACATAAAGTCTGTTATTTAAATGTGCCATACCATAACATATGTTTTCTTTTTAAAATAAGCAACTTTTATTTCCAAAATTGAAAATAAACCCATCTATATCTAGGAATGATACAGAAATTATGTTCTTGGTAACTATAGGTACATAATAACAATATTTTAAAACCCAAACCATTCCCATTGGAAATTCAAGGTGGTTGTGACCAATGGATATAGTATCCATCCTCACACCATTGACAGCTCGCAGATCCACCTCTACTTTAGAAATCTTTTTGAATCTACTTGGTTCCTATATTTGGATATAGATGTGAGCACCATAAGCTGTATCTAATACCCAATTTGTAGATATAGAAAGATTACACTTGATAATGAACACACCTTTAGCTTTCCCTTTCTTCTAGGTATAGTTCCTCTTCCAGTGGCCTCACTTTCCATATAGAAAATATACCTCCTCGTTTTCCTTGAACTACCTTTGGTTCTCCCTATTCTTTAAAGGATAATGCCTGTGAGCTTTAGACTTTTTATGAGTATTGGTCCCCTTTTCCTTGTTCTTCCTTTTATTATTCACCATAAGGACCATCATTTTATCATGCCCCATGTCCTTATCCAATTGAGGAATCAAAGTATGATGTTCTAAAAGTCTTCTCTCATTATTTCTGATATTGTAGTTAACAATAAAACTAGAGAAGGTATTGGGTAGTGATGAAAGTATGAGATATGTACGCAACTCGTCCTGGAATTTAATACCAAAGATGTAGAAGAGTTCAATATTTCCAATAATCTTGACTACATGAGGTCCAGATGGCACAAACTCTCCAAGATTAGTTGTAAACAAAGAATTGGAGATCTTGTACCTCTCTTGTCTCACCTTCTCTTGATAGAGATCTGGAAGGTGATACATCATGCTATATCTATCCATGTCCTTATGTTGCTTCAAAAGATCATTGTTCATGGATAATAGCATGAAACAATGAACATCTGTAGCATTATACACATATTTCTCATAGAGATATAATTATTCATCACTATCCTCTTTACTAGGTGCTTTAGGAATAGGTTCTTCCAACACATATAATTTTCTTTCATGGTGAACGATAATGTGTAAGTGCCTTTTACACTATTGGGAATTTTTTCCAGTGAGACGGTTGTCCTTATCAAGTATGGATCACAATGATATGTTTGAAGTCATTTTAATACCATTTCTACAAATAAAATGATTATAAATTCAGTACTTTGTATATTAAAATTTAGACAAATAAATAAATAATATATTTATTAGTCTCACACTGTTTTATCAAAACACAATATCCCTCACCATTGGCTTAGGAATGTCCTATTTCTTGGATATTATAGTGGAAAGGATCCATATTCCCATTATCATTAACCCAAATTTGGTTGGTCAAGAAACTTTAATGGTTTTAGGTAGAAATTCAAAATTCCAACTTCATTAACTCACAGTTCCTTAATATTTTGAGTAGACTCCCAAATCTTGAAAACCTTAAATTGGAATTCCGCAACCCTTGTGTAATGACCTGGACCCAAAAAGCCACCCGAATAATGCTAAACGGGTCAGGTGTTACTACCTTAGGCACACCTCCTTGAACGCCGAAGGCTGCCGATTAGCAGCGAGGGTCTTATCGGTATAGTGGGGGTGGATATATCCTATCGGAGGATAATAATGGTACTAGTATGAGTATAATAATAAATATGCAGTGGAAATAACGACTCAGTATACTCGAACCAGATCCGTATAGTGGAAGCACATTCAATATCGATAAACAACAGAAGTAATAAATATAAACAACAGCTGTGGAAAGTAAACAGAATAGCATGCTGATCACTTATAACTACTATTGAACAACAAACATGCATCCAAAGTAGGTCATACATATCCATATATTTATAAAGGGAGACAATGACTAATAAACTATAGCTACATAACAAGTAATCATGCTGATACAGGAAAGGAAGCAAAACAAAATAATCTCTAGCTAGGCAAGACCTCAAGGTCCATACTATCTCCATGCAACAGCTAATGCAGTCCAGCTCTTGAAGTTGGCCTCTTTCCTGCATGTAAATACATAAAGTCTACACACATATCGAGGGGACCGTGCAGGGTGTGAGACGAATCTATATAGGATTCAACCCAACAGTGTGTACCTAATATAAGTATTTAAGAAGACATTCATTTATAAGGAAAAGATTAAATAATAAGATGTATACAACCAAACACAAAATCCACTAGTGCTCAACAGCCACCATGGAGTGTAAATTGCTTCGTCAAATGCCAGAATCTCTATCATGTAACCCAGAACCATGTTCCCCCTGACACCACATGTCTCAAGTACCGACACCCCGAAGGCACACCCAAGAAATTCAAACAAGGTCGGAATTTTGACCCGTTCTAAAAACTCAGGTTCTTACAATCTCCCCACCTTAACATAGCTCATCTCTGAGCTATCAAACAAAACCTGGAGATGGCACCAAACATACCACCCCGATCAAAGTAACCCAGACTACCCCGGTCTCAAAGGTTCTGGCTAAATTCCTCACGGGGCTCCCCACCTTTGGAATTTCCTAAGTTAGTCTCAACCCTACAAAACTCAACAAAGAAAAGGTTCACTAACCTATTTCCGGAGTCATGCTCCTCTCATGAAGAATCATCACTCTTGCGCCTCATTGGTGCTCCCATGTCATTTTTGACACCCAATGTATCTCGCACCACATCAGTGTCTACCTCAATGAGGTCTTGCATCCTATGGATGCTTAAAAATGAACCTGGTTCCTAGCACCTCAAGTTACCTGCATCCTCGATGCCCTGATGCCCATGACACCTAAATTAACCCACATCTTCGATGCCCCGATTCCATACATCTCATACATATATATAAATATATCACACACCCTATATGACACCAATCCCACAGACCAACATCTAGTCATTCCACATAAATCCTTTGCACATCATGCACTCAAAATGGAAATGCCTCAACAGGTCATGCTAAAAGAAAATGAAAAAGTCACAGTCACAATCGTGGTGCACCTCTAACCGTTGTTGGCTCACAGGCCTGTTCAGCCCCTGGCAGCTCCATGGCGTGCACCTGGCCTAAAGTACGAATGCCTGATGCCTGACCTCCCTGTGGTGCTACTCCAGTCACCAACCACTAACCCCTCAGCTGGGTCCTACTGTCTCTGTCACTTCCTTCATGTGTAACTGAAACCCAGCTACCCTCTCCTAGTACCGAACCTGAACCAACTCTAGATGCCACAGTCTGTCCTGGTCCCTGCCTACCAGCTGTCTGAGAAGGCTGCCTGCAGAACCTCTCCAGATGCCCAACATGTCCACATGCCCAGCACTCCTTTGGATGCCTATCACACTGAGTCAAAATATGTCCTGTATGCCCAAATTGAAATAAAACCACTGAATAAATACTAATAATTGGTTTATATGATTCCTTTTCCTGATTTCCCCACTGGAACTCATCCCATCCTCACTTCCTGCTATCCGCACCATCACCTGAAACTCTCGCCCGACAAACCTAGGGCCTATCCCTCTGGTTTCCCTCTACTATGGGCACCTAATTTTCTGCCTCTGAGAATGAAAACATCCTGAGGATATTCACCTGTATCATAATGGTGTGTCATAATCCATCCTCGAAGCGCCTCACCCTTGCCGTATCATCGCTTACCATACCAGGTGCAAAGCGAGACAACTCAGTCAAAGTAACTGCATAGTCCATGACGGACATGTCTTCCTGCTAAAGGATCAAGAACTCCCGAGCCCTCTCTGTCCACCTTGGGTAAAAGTGCTCGAAGGACCTGTCCTTGAAGTCTTTCCATGCTAGTCCCTCATGCCCGCGAGCCTGAACCTTCACATCCCACCAGTGCTTTTCTGGTCCTGACAGCATGTATGTCGCAAGCTTGGCCCTCCGCCCTGGAGGTATCTCAAGCTGCTCAAAGATCATCTGCATGCTCTCTATCCAATTCTCAGCTGCTCGCGGACCACCCTCACCCTGAAAAAGTGGTGGGTGTTGTGACTAGAACTCTGACGTAAAATATTCCATAGATCGATCTGTACCCTGTGAACCTCTGTCAATCCCCTGCAAGACACGTACTAGGCTAGCTCGGAGCTGCTTATCGAGCCATGGTCCGAACACTGCCAAACCCTACTGTTGTCCTGCCTTCACTTGATCCTGGACATGTTTCTTTCCCTGAGCCTGTACTAGCGGCTCATGCACTACCAGCACCGGATCTTGAACCTGCTCCTGCTCCTGTAGCACTGTACCATCTTCTGCCTGATGCTCCATCTGAGTCGACTAAAAGGAACCCACTCAATACCATAAATGGTCAGATAGCCCATATATATATAACAATATATACTCAACGTAGATAAGGAAAGTATTAAAGAGGCAGCATAAAACAACTACCCTTACTCTCCCCTATCGCAACCCATGCCCATGGCATCCCGACCTCATGGAATCCTTACCCGCCATCAATAGAGCCAAATATCAAAAGTACCTTGGTCCATGCCCATCCCGAAAACTAACGTTTCCTCAAACCGATGACCAAGTCGCCCAATCCTAGTGATAAAAATCACCTCAACCATAGTACCTTCTTGTTCCTACAAGAGCCAGAACCAAATACCCTACCACATGCAATTCTACAAATATATAATGAATGGCATAACACATTGCAATAAACAAACAATTTTTATCAAGAATTTCACCTATTCACATTTTGAAGAAAACAAGGCATGGCAGTTGATATTATTCACATGGCATTATCACTTCATAAAGCATACATGCAATTATGAAATTAAAATAACCTAAAAATGTGCCTATCAAAAGACAAAAAAATAAGCCTTTCCATATCAGGCCAAGGTCAAATTCTCCCTTACCACACATGGTTAAGGGTCACATATCACAATCAATAACATCACACACCAAGTGAGCAATCAAAGTGGAAATCATATAAATTGTAATCTAAGAAAAAACAAACAACAATTCCCACCAAGGGAAACTTGGTTCATCCCTCGTACCTAGGACTTTAGGCACCCAAGCACAAGCTAGAAACCCAGTTCCAGTCACAAACTATCTCTATCCTACCATATCCCAAATAGTAAAACCAGAAGATATAAAAAGAGAAGTCTCTATCTCATTAGTAGCCAAAAAAACACTACTACTAAATCCCTATCAAGAACTCTACTGATACAACTTTTTAACGACCTGGACATGAACAGCCACCCGAAAAATGCTAAACGGGTTAGGTGTTACTACCTTAGGCACACCTCCCTGAATGCCAAAGGTTGCCGACTAGCAGTGAGGGTCTTATAGGTATAGTGGGGAGGCTATACCATCTCGGAGGATAATAATGGTTCTGGTCCGTGTATAATAATAAATATGCAGCAGAAATAACGACTCAACAGACTCGAACCAGACCCGCAGAGCGGAAGCACATTCAATATCGATAAATAGTGGAAGTAATAAATATAAACAACAACAACATAAAGTAAACAGAACGGCATGATGATCACTTGTAACTACTACTGAACAACAAAAATGAATCCAAAGTAGGTTATAAATATCCATATATATATAAATGGAACTAATGGCTAACCTACTATAGCTACATAAAAAGTAATCATGCTGATATAGGAAAGGAAGAAAAGAAAAATAATCCCCAGCTAGGCAAGACCTCAAGGTCCATACCATCTCCTTGCAATAGCTAATGCAGTCTAGCTCCTGAAGCTAGCCTCTTTCCTGCACATAAATCCATAAAGTCTACACTTGTCTCGAAGGGCCCATGCAGGGTGTAAGGAAAATCTGAGTAGGATTCCACCCAATGGTGCATACCTAATATAAGTTTTTAAGTAGACATGCATTTATAAGGAAAATAGTAAATAGTAAGATGCATATAACCAAACACAAACTCCACTGGTGCTCAGCAGCCACCATGGAGTGTCACCTGCTTCAGCCAATAATGGAATCTCTGTTCTATAACCCGACACCATGTGCCCACTGACACCGCGTGTCTCAAGTACCGACGTCCCGAAGGCATGCCCAATAAATAGTAGCTTGGAAGAACAGCTATGCCTGTCCTTAAAAATGTAACCAGAGGGATAGTGATTTCTACCCTCAAATAAAGTAACAAGAGGGATAATGATGTGTACCCTCAAATAATGTAACCAGAGTGATAGTGATTTCTGCCCTCAGATAATGTAACGAAAGGGACAATGATGTCTTCCCTCAAATAATGGTGAGCCTCCGCCCCCAACTCGATAGCCTCAATTCTATCCCCTGAAGGATGTTCACCTTCCACGTGGCTTCCTACGACAAGTACCCCCAAACCAATAATACCTAAACCACAACTAATAGGGGCATCTACCCACATGAGTGGTCAAAACCACCTCATCACGTAGTCTCTCTGTGTTCATACTACTCAAAGTTCCGGGTGAGTGGTAATCACCAAAGTAAGTTCCCAAGACACAACCTATTTGACACCTCATGCCCCTACGACCATGCCGATCAAGTCTGATGGAATTTCCATCCAAGTAAACCAGGCCATGCCCAACCTAACAGTCACACTGCCTCAAGATGACGTCCATGACGCCCAATCCTGTGGTCAGAACCACCCATTGTAACCCGAGCCAAGCCCAACCTATGATCAACATCACTCAAGAATATCCGAGCCATTCCCAACACAACCCAATGGTTTCTAGCATATTAAATTGAGTAATTACATATATAAAACTTCTAATCAAGTCACATAAATAGGAAAAACAATATAAACAGTTGAATTTGAACTAACCCAATGATTATAACACAATAGTACTGAGGTCTTGAATGCATCTAAACAACATAATCTTGATTTAATATTAAGCACAATTCAAAGATGATCTTCATAGATCTACATTTCCATAAAATCCTGGAAATTCCACTCGGATGAAAACTGTGACACGTGAGGCAAAGAAATTGAAATGAAACAGGGTGCGTGGGTTTAGCCTTGCCGTTGAAATCCCGCATCCATCGAAAAATTAAAGAATGGATGTCAGATGATGATTATAGGGTAGGAAACGCTCTTTGGAACTTCGGAACGGGCCTATTCTGAAGTTGGGGAATAAGAATCTATTTTTTGAAATAAGGCGCGACAATCTTTCATTTAAGAAAATAAAAATAAAAATACACGATGTGTAAAAAAGGACTACACACCGTATAGTATCCTTGTCCATACTATGACTTAAGAGGAGGTAGCCACATGGCTAGGACACTCCACATGGGTCAACACATGGCTTGAACTCAGCCGGTATATAGAAAGGAGGATACACGGTGTGTCAAGCATCCCTACACGCTGTGTAGTAGGAAATTCGTACACAATCATCACAAAACATGTACTCAGCTAGCACGCGGCCAATAATCGCCTAACCCATACATGGTATGTACCTTAGAGTACATGGCATGTAGTTAAGAAATTTCCAAAACTTCCCAAATTTTCCCAGTTTTCTCAGAAACGAGTCAAAAATTCAAACAAGGTTGTAATTTTCGCCCGTTCTAAAAACCCGAGTTCTTACGCCTTGCCTCTCAGTTAAATCAAGTCCTGCTTTGGTAATTATCCCTTGATGTGAACTAAGTTATGTCAAACCAAAATTTGAAGTTAGAATTCCACGATAATTGAAAGCACCCCAAATTTGGATCGTCAAGCACTTTGAACAAATTTTTGATTTTAACTGAAGTAGTGGAAGGCTATACCAACTTAATATATATAGTTGTGGGATTTTATCCTTTATACATAAATTTAAAATTATTATATTTATCACATTATTATTAATATTAAGTGGATTTATTTAAGTGATTAACCATGTCTTATATAATATTTACGGACAACCCAATTCATTTTAGTTCTATCTTTCATGCTCATTAATTTCATTAATTCATGTGATCACAACAAAACATCCATAATGAAATAACCATAAAACTTGATAGAAATAAAATATTAAAGGGTATGATCATGATCTTTTAATAAGGATTACTTTATCTAATAGTTGATAAACTAACCATTGAATTAGGGTTAAAACACCCTGAACCAATTAAGGATCGTTTTATAGCTTTCCACTTGTCCACCTATGTATCTCTCTTGGATTGGTTTCATATTGGCTCTAAACTTGAACTACCTCCACTAGATTGGGAGATCCATTTATTACATATTCTTTTACTCACATGTAGGTGAGGGTAAAAGGGTTTACATAAAATAAACCATGGGGATGCAGAACCTTACATAATAAGAGGATAGAAGGCATGCATACCAACATTTTAATTTAATAATAAATTAAATGAAACCAATCACATAAAAAGGTATGGTCTATTATCATGATCATCCACATGCATTCAATGAATTATGCATTTAGTAAAACTAGCATTCAATTATTAATCGATATTATTTAATATAAATATCACTTGAATCAATTAATTATCATCTTTAATAAATAAATTCTTTTATCTTAATTATCATCCAAATTTCTTTGATATTATCATCTATTATAATTTTAAACAAATTAAATAAATTTATTTATAATTTACTGTGTAAATAAATATACCTTAGATGTAACATGGTGAATACCCATCTGAATCTACCCAATATGTATTATACTCATTTACTATTTAATCTTGTGACATATGACATACATGGATTATCATGTACTTTCATGATGTGTACTATCAACTTAATTATTACACGAATTAGATGATTTTTCAATCATGTGTTATGCTTCAATGCACATAGAGTAACAACTATAATACTAATCATACATGATATGAAGATCTGAACATTACCCAGATATTAATAAAACACACACACACACATATATATATATTAAAACCTATCACGTGGCATGTCCTATAAACTTAATGAACACACACAAGCACATGTTGATAAGGTTTGCACAATATAATACATTAATTTTAAATTTGCATAATTTGGTATAAGTACATGGCATGTACATGGTGATACACATCGTGTATGACTCTCATAGTCTATATGAGGCACACACCTTGGGACTCTATGTGCAAACCGTGCATTGGAAAATTGGAGTACACAACGTGTATAAGTGACTACATGGCGTGTGGTCTCCTAGTTACATGGTCACTGGTCAAGTAGTCCGTGTATGGTAATACATGACACATTTGTGACTCAAAGGGGATACACACTGTGTGTCTAGGATACACGGTGTGTACTCCAGTTGACTGTGCACTAGACTAGCCTAGTAAACACACAGTGTAAGAAATAAATGCATGGCGTGCCATCAATGCACACAACTTGAATTAATTTCCAAATTAATTCCTGATGCATTGAACACAAGTACATGACATGAAAATTAGGTTACATGTCATGTACTCCTATATTATCCATCCAAAATTCTTGGCACATTCGAATGAGTTATTTAATTTTATTTCATTCATAAAATTAATCATATTGATTATATCTATGAGAAATGAAGGAGGAAGAAGCAGACATCTCAATTCAGATTAAAAAAATGAATAAAATTTAATTACAAACTGAATGAAAAATGTATAAATCATTAATGATATTTAAATAATTATAAATAATTATGTAAACCCTGTAATAGAGGAATCATGCAATGGATGATGACCAACTTTTATTTTTTCTATGATCGATGATTAATAAGATATTTTACACAACATTGAATGTTGTGATCAATAAAATTAAGTCAAAGAATATAGAAATGGTATAGAACACTTGAACTAGTGAGAGGATCATCACATATTATTTATAATCAATTTAATTAATTAAAGAATTACCTTGTTGGAATTATTTCTTCATTAATGGTTTTGACAAAAGATCTTCATTTTAACATTGTTTCATTGTTTGAATCAAGAGAATATTTCATCAAAAATGATCCACACATGTTCTATAAATCTCCCAATATCACTGTAGGAATATCTGAGTTCTATCACAATAGATCCTATCACTTTCATCGTTCGCCTTCGATCACCTTGAGAACCGCTTCCAAAGCATAGTCTGTGATCTATCTTGAATTAAGAGTTGGAGGTGGAGGAAGACTGATCTCTATTATTGGGAGTGTTCTTGGTTAAGGGAGACATCTAGGGCTTGATAGTATTCTCTAAATCTATTGTGCACATCCAAGAAAATTAATTGTCTCTCTTAGAAAATAATATAATGGGAATAAAAAATGGATAGGGTTAAAATAAAATAATTACACAAGTGCCATTTATTATTTATTTAATCCCTATAAAACCCCATGTCAAATAATAACAACAACAATACTATTTTTTAATATGATATTAACTTAAAAATTATATTAAAAATTATTTAATCAAATAATATTCAATATTTATTATTGATCATCGGACCATTAAAATTGGTCCACCATTTCTCCACAATATTTATCAGGCCTTGAATAATGACTATTTATTTATTAAATAAATATCACTACATTATTTTCTAATAAATAAATAAATATTATATTCACCAAATAGAAAATAATAATTTACTAAATATTAATGTCACATTATATTATATCAAATAACTGGTGATAGAATATACGAGATAAGGAAAACATGAATAATTATTAGACCATGTAGAAGAATAATATTTATTCAGCTTTTTAAATAATAAAAAATATTTTATTATTTAACTGAGATTCTTGATACACTTAGTGTGTGGCCCTCTAGGCCTCTTTCTCAATAACATTTGGTGAAGCAGCCTAAAGTCTAAGGTTAGAGTCTAAAAACATTGCAAGGTACACATAAAGAAATAATTTAATTCTAAAAATACATAATACCTCATACGGATTCTTATTTTGTAATATAATACCTTTATCACTATATCTCAAATGAAGTAAGTTGCATACCAGTTCCATCAACCTATGTGCTCGATGTATCTTTCTTTAAATTCCTGGAAATTGAACTTTCCTATAGAAAACCATGAACAAATATTTATTTAGGCTATATCATTTCCATAAAAGGGCCTATAATATAAAATTCTATTATATAGTAGAAGGGAAAAATCATTTCTAGCATTATTCATTAATGCAGTATTACTTGTGAGGCACACAACATATCCTACCTCCCTGTGAACTTTTTTCATCACGGTTCTCATAAATACATCAAAGTATGTGACTAATAATACTCATTAATAATAATATTAAATTTTAAGGATTAATAAACATGTCCATAGATAGGAAGAACCAATGAAACATATAAAAATGTATTTCCTTCTAGCAGGTCTATTTCTCATAATATCTTATATTGGATATTACTTGAGGTGTACACCATGAGAAGGTACCTCAAAGTCCTATGAGTCTCCACCCATGATAGCATATATCATTTGTGTCCCTCAAATGATATCATATAACTATAGAAAATATATTTAATAATATTTTTTTTTATAACTTTCGATTTCTCATCATAGTAGGGAACTACTACGAATTTTTAGTGAGACTGCTACTCTTAGGAAATTATCACATACTATGTTACACATAAGAACAATCATGATGTGATAAGTGGTTTATTAATATTAAAAACTATGAATACAAGTTATCATAAATTACTCATAATTTGGTTCTAGGGAACCAAATAGAACACTATTTATAAATTAAATATTCCTCTAATAGATGTGGGAAATGCGCATGCTTTAGTTTAAACTTACCACTAACTCAAGTTTTAAATTGACTACCTTTTACATATTTACAAAGATATCAGGATTTGAGTTCATCAGAGGTCCCAAAAAACATGGAGTCAACTATATTCAAAACTTACTCAAATCTTAGTGATAATCAAGAAATTTTCCTTCACAATTAACGAGTCATTGAATTTCTAGCTTAGAATCAGCAAATTCAATGACTTTACAATGTTTATGTAAAGTTCCTGAGGACTCTATCTAGTGAAAAAAATCTCATGTTTCTTTTTCCAATAGTATTGAAAAAATTTCCTACATCCAAAAATTCTAAAACAATTCCCTATCCTATCTCCTTCATCCAATAAGATCAGTCTGATAGAATCAAATTTTCTTAATCTGATAGAAGTGATAGCACTACAGGATGTTGGCGCTCCCTTCCACAACAATGGTTTTTAGGGTTTCTGTTCGGCCATGGTGATCCTGTTCTTCCTCGTCTTCAATCGTCTTTCTCATCCTGATGGCGTGGCATCGACGACTCCCTCCATGGCATATAATCGTGATCCTTGTCTCTCGGAAGATGTTTTCAACCCTACGGTTGCAATGAAGTTAAATTTTTCGGTTGGTTTTCATGCGGCTTCGAAGCCTTGCGCCGGATCTATGGAGGCATCACAACCATCTCCTGCAACCTTGACGAATGATGTGAGGCACGACAACTTGCAGATTTCATCTAGTTGGGAGAAGGTTAATGCAGCTACAACTCCCGTTGAGGCGTTGCTACGAGATCCTATTCCACCATGTGGTGATGTTTTTCTTGGTTCTCAATCCTATTATGATGTGCTGAGAAAATAAAATACAGGGATGAAATTGGATGGATCATGTTTATTTGTGCAGTTTATGGACTCAGGTCCTATTAGAATTCTTCATAAGGGTTCATCATCTCATTTTGAAGCTAACTCTGAAGTGCTTGATGAGATAATTTCAATCAGAAAAAATCATTTATTGCACGAATTATTCTTCCTAATGGTTCACAAACATGGAAACTTAATGATTTGATCTGTAGAACCTCACATTTGCAGGGTTTCTCTAATTGGAAATGTGTTTCTCTTGGTCGATTATTTTTCCACTGCCTTTTTCCATCTGATGATTTGAAGATTAGAGCATGGAGCATGGGAAACTTGTTTATGAAACCTGGATGGCTTCATCTACATGAATGGTTATTGGATTTTAATGTCTCATATGAAATAAATTCTTTTTATCAGTAATGGATTTGTATTCAAGGACTCAATTTGGCCCTCTAGAATCTGAAAATTTTGCATGATATTGGCATGGCAATTGGGACTCCGATTCGTCTTGACAAAGAGACTGAGGATGTTCGGTTTGGTCATTTTTCTAGGATGTTGGTGGAGGTTGATCTTATCACCACTTTTATTGAAAAGGTAACCCTTTACACTCCTTCTGATAAAATTCAAATTGATGTCGAGTATGAAAAAAACCTCTTTTCTACAATGACTGTATGGCTGTTGGACACTCTTTAGATTTATATCATAAGAATGTTTCTTGTGAGGAATGTGGGGTGAGAGGTCATTAAACATCTATATATCGTAAGAAGTCAAAGGTGAAGGATTCAATATTGTCAAAGTCTACTACTCATGATGGTGATTCACTTAACCATCCATTTCCCATTGTTTCCGATGGGATGATTACTAGGAATTATGAAACTGTCAAAGGGTTTTTAATTGATGTATCTCCGAAGAAGGCCGATATTGTCCCCTATATAACTCAATTTGATTTGGTTAAAGAGGTTACTCTAGTTGTGGACCTTGATACCTCCAAGGTTGAAATCTCCAAGCAGAATGATGCACAACAACATGCTGATTTCCAGTAGCAAATCTAGAAGCTTTTCAAGTTTCTGAATTACCTGATAAATGGGGGAACATTTCTGAGGATGAACAGGAGAATGTGGGTACCCCGATCAGGGTCTCGGGCAGTGGAGGACACGCCTCTTACAAGGATGAAATCTTAAGTGTCAACACAAATATTACTGCTAGTGAGGGTTTCACCTCTGTTCCCTCAAATCGGAGACCACGTAAGGATTATTCTAATGTTCCTAGAAACATTTCTAACAGATCGTCATCTAAGGTGTCAAGGAAGGTGGATAAAAATATCTTGAAAATATTTAATCGAGATAGGTCTCAATAAGAGTGGGAGACTGCTGGTGACTCTGATTATGGAAAAGATATGTTGTACTATGATCTCTAGACTTGTTTTTTCTAGATAAGGGCATTTTTTTTGTGAGAACCCGTCTGCCGCTCTTATGTACCTTTTTCTTTCTTTTTAATAAATGGTTAGAAGATTTTCTTCTGGGTGGAATTTTCTGGTATTATTTATATATTTCCTCCATCTAATGGAACATTCATTTCTCTATCTAATGGTACCATACTTATCTGTCTATTGTAAATTTTTAAATGTTTACCTAATGAGCTTCATGATTAACCATTCTATATTTTATTTTTTTGATGAACATTATGGGATATCTGTATCTGATTATTTTCAGTTCAGTGATATCATATAAGTCTATATGGTCTTATCTATTTGATAATCTTTATCAGGATCGAATTTGTTAGGAAACATCTATCCAATGGATTCAAAAAATTCATATATCTTGATATTTCCAATACTCCATCTGATGACATCACAATTATCTTTCTAATTATATAAAGGTTCTCTATCCTGTAGAACTCCATTTAAATTTTTGTCTGATAGTTTTACATAACTATCAATATATAGTGAATTCCTCACAACTTCACTATATTACAATGTCTCCATTCAATCTTAACATAAACTTCATATATTAATAAATCCATGAATTTAAAACTAAAACTTAATAAAAACTCTCTTTGATTGTTAAAACTTTATATTTCTTTTTCCAGTAGACTTTTTCTATTATCCTCAGTCTAGAATCCACCAAATTCCATCAAATTCTTCCTTTAAAAAACTTTATGTAGGAATCATGAATAACTCATGAAATTTGGTACTTTGATGATTAATAAAGCATCATTTGATTTTAGTTCTTATAAAACCTTTAGTGATTTAGATTTCTTGGATTTTTCCAGAATATCTTTATAGTGGTTCTTTACTTCAATCCTTTACTATGATTATGGAAAAAACACACTTTGTAAGGTGTAATCACCCTACATTCTTCTATAATGAATCATAGGGACTTTATCAAATATCCAATGAGTAGTTATTCATTCTACTTATCTAATATAATCCCTTCTCCAACTCCAAATATTATTAGTAATTATTCTTCATCTTTATCCATTAGAAGCACCATCCTTAAATTTTTTTGCACATGTTATGGAATTAGACCTTACATTTATAAACATCATTTTATATTGGTTCCTTCTTTTAGAGTAAATTCTTCTAGAGGAATTATTCTAGAACATCTATAAGTAACTTTTCTTTCAAATTTCTCATTGACTTTACTACTAACTATTGAGAGAAAATATAATCTATCAACATCATCATCCGATATGATATTTAATCTCCCAATTTTTATTTTTTGTTAATTCAAAATTATCTTTAAATCAATGAAATTTATCTCCCACTTATTTAAAATAAATTCTAAGACTCTTTCATCTTTATATTTTAAGAAAATTAAGCAAGGTAACTATTTTCTCTCCTCAATGATTTCATTTTAGAATCCCCTTAATTAACATATTGGAGTGTGGTGGGAACTTTATTTAAATATTTTTATCTTATCTTATTTTTTTTGAATTGATTATGAACTTTTAATGTCTTGAGAGAAGGATATCATAAATTTATTTAAATAAATAAGTCGAACATCAACCAAATCTAGATTTTCATGAGCCATTATCTTTGTAGAAAACAACAGTGATTAGCCCATACATTAATGATATCCATAAAATTTACCAAGAGATTCCAAATTTTATAATGTATTATTTTAGGGGTAGGTTCATTGAATTTTGATTCAACTTTATTTCCTAAATATATCTCAAAAAATAGATAAAAAATATTTAAGCATAAAAATGAGCTGGTTTGTCCCCCTTTGTATGACAATTCGTACTTTTTCATCACTAAACCAATTTCCCATTTTAGATTTACCCTTTAGTTTTAATATGATAGAAAATGTATCTCAAGGATGAAAATAACCTATTTCTCTAGATTTTAATTATATAGTGTTTTCTATTCATCACTTGGAGATTGTTTTTTCAGGCACTTTATTACTCAATCGACCATTTTTTTAGTATCTAATGATGGAACACATTGGCTGACCAAAATTAATTTCTACATAAATTTATAAAGATTCCATAATAACCAGATTCATTTTTTTTACTTTAGGGATCCCTATAAATATCATCACATTTAATTACTATTTCAATGTAATATATTTTTAATATTAAAGGGAATAATTTGGATCTTCTATTTCCCATAGTTAGAGAAATAGGGTTGAAAATGTTTTCTCACCCTAGAAACTCTCTTCCACTTTGTCTCCCTTTTTCTTCATGCTTCCACCCTTTTTTTAGAAAACATTAATATTCATGGGATGCATATATTTCTTGTTTTTAACTTCTCTTTTTTCTTTTTGGGGAATTTTTTTCTTAAATTCAGATATCAAAGCCTTATAATTCTTATTTTCTTATTATTTCAACTTCCTTGCTTCCTTCATCTATTCTAGCTATTTAACCAAGAAAAAATTCAGAGTATGTTCAACTTTATTCTTATGCTAATATTTCTTTAAAACACCACTTTTACCTTCTGAAGCTTTTTTATTTTTATTTATCATTGTATACTATCTTGGTAATGTTATCATGCAATTTTTAAGAGCGTGTTTGGATAACTTAAATCTTCCAAAAATCTTCTCATGTTATGGAAATTTTCTCTTTATAGGTAACTTCCATCATTCTTCAACATCTTTATCAAAATTTTCCTCCATCATTCCAATTCAATTGTGTATTTATCATATTGATTGATTTTATTTATTGGGATTCCTTTCATTATCTTGATAATTCATGTAAATATTACAACTTTACATGAAGTGTCCTTTTCTTCCAGAGATGTAGTATCTTTTATTGAACATGAAATATTCAGAAAATTTCTTCTTGGTTGCAATATTCCTTAGAGTTTTTGATTGTTTTCACCACAAGGTATACTTGTAGTGTAACGACCTATAGTTTATTAGAAATATCTGTTTCTTAAATAAATGTATGATTTTTTTATATTATAAAATATTACACACATACAAAATATATAGAAACCCAAAAAAACAATCTCATTAATAAATATCAATACATTAATTAGCTACAAAAAAATAAAAATCCCACACATTACAATTGGACAAAAATATAAATAGAAAAGATAAAATGGGAAAATATGGATTGCCCCAATCAACTAGAATCATTGCCCCCATGGACAACACTATACAAATGAAACAAAATATTAGTAAACCAACCAACACAATATAAGATGAAAATATATAACATTGGGAGTTATTGTAGTGAATATTGAGTGAAGTAATGAAGAGGTATTTATAAGAGGTAATGTGACTATTGGAATAGTAATGTGACCATTGGAATTGTAACCTAAGCATTGGGAATCATAACCCGACTTTTGGAATAGTAATTTAATCTCAAAATAATAAATTCTGATATAAATAATATTTATCATGAGAAATTTAAGAAAATATAAATATTAAAATGTCAAAAATTTAATATCTTGATTAAACAACTCAAAGAAAATATAATCACATATTTTAATAAATGGTATTTTAAAGTATTTTATGAAAATCATAATTTTTATATAAAAAATTAAAATTAACTATGTTAGAAATTTATTTTGATGAAATTAATAATATTTTTGAAATTAGAATGTTGAAATTTTGCAAGGGGGATTTTTTTATCAATTTTTCTCAATACTTCAATTTTCAAGTGAATAGTAAAATACTATTTTCTCATAAACACCGTACTTTCCATTATATCATTCATGATGTAATAATGAAATAATAATTTCTATAACTTGAGGTTTAGGATAAAATATATTTAATTTCATTAAATTTTCATTAAAATAAACTAAACTAAAATTTCCAACCTAAAAAGCATTTTCCAAAACCTAAAGTCAAGAGTGTTCCCTTAAAATAATTACTTTTCCTTTTTTTCCCACTTTCCTTTTTAATAAACTAAGTGAAATATAATTATAAAGGGTTTAAATTCTTAAAAAATTATATTATATTTATATATGATTTAATTTTTAAAAAATTCACTATTATAATTTTTATCTTTAATGTAATATTTTATTTCATATTTTATTCTAAAAATACACCTCTCCTCAAGTATAATAACCCCTCTCCCTCCCCTTGGAAAACCACTCCTCCATAATGTAACAAATCCATATATCTACCCATATTGTCCCAATAAATACCCTTATAATACCAAGTAACGTTTTGGAGTAAACAAAACTCCAAACATTAGGTGATTTTTAGGGTCGTACAAGAGAAGATACACCTAGGGAAGAGTATGTTTCTATCAACTTTTTTTTCTTATTCTCTTTATTTTTCCTAATTCCTTTCAAAAAAAATCTTATTAAATTAATTAGTAAGTATTTTCTCATTATATTAATGATTTTAACCTACTATAAGTATCATAATTATGACATAAAAATTTCAAACTTCCCTTTTTTACTCTTTTGACAATGTCCCATCAATAGTTGGTTAATCCCCAACAGAGAAATTTTCAATGATTTTATTATAAAAAAACCTATGTTTAGTTAAAATTAATTATTTATGATATATAAATTTATAAATATATGTTTTTAAGATTATTTAATTAATTATACTAGTGTATAAATGACCTTGAAAAAATATCATCATTGAAACAAAGCGGGAAAATTTAATGAAAACATGATATAAAAACAATGAACATTTAAAAAAGAGTGTTATAAATTATAATCCAGTAATTATAATGGATAAATGGTGTACCAAATTAATATAATTAAATTCTATAACTATGTTTTAATAATCCTAAATTTATTATTCAGGAGGTGGAAAAGAGATGTAATAAATATAGATTTAACGTAAGAGGATTTTCAAACCCAACTCCCTTTCTTTGGGTTATAACAATTTCAAGTCATTTTTATTATAGATATTCTTATAATATTCCTTAAAAATTATTTAACTATTCTCAACTTTTCTTTTTGGAAAATACATGTTTCCCCCTTGATTTATAATCCAAATAAAATATTTTCCAAAAAGACTTTTCTTTTCAAAACACATCTTTTACTCCCTTGCGTTGTTTCTTCTTTACTCAAGAATGATAATGTTTATGTGAAATATGTTTTAAAATTTTCATTTGGGAACCCCAATTTTATTTATGAAATAATTCTTTGTGACATACTTATGAATTCCATCCCTTTCCTTTGGGTATTTCATGACTATAATTGTTATACGTTCTATGTGTCATTCATGATTATATAAATTTTATGATGTAACAGGTGGGCTCAAAATTATATATCCCTCAAATTCATTGGGTAATGTGATATATCTCATGATATAATGTATATTATGTAATAAAATTATGATGTCTTTTTTCACAATTATCATTTTATTATTATGTACATATGTTATGGGTGAACATGATGCTAGCTTTGTTCATAACCATGTGTGGTATTTGACCACTATAACATGATGTTTCATTTTTATGCATTTACACATTCCATGCCTTTATATCAAATATTTCCCTCGTGATGTTGATGATGATATTATTCTTATGATATTATTATGATGATTATGATCACCCATGTTATATTGATTCATGTCTCTTATTTATCCTCTTAATGGGATTTTAGATTACCCCTTTCTTTGATGTATACCCTCAGGTGACTACATGTACTAAGGAGAACGTGAGAGATTTTAAGTGAGTAAGGAATAAGGATTTTAATAATTTTTATGTTTTATTATGTATAAGTGATGTGTGATCATAATTTTCCCAAGGCACTAAACCTTTCTATCCTTGAATGTATAACTATTATGTTATTAATATTTAAAAGCAATGCAATAGTTATATAAGAAAAAGTAGGGTTGGTATAGTTGGTATTAGAGTCATGGTTTAGTTAATTAATGAATTTGGATTAAAAATTCTAGTTAAAACCATGAGTATACGTCTAAGTATAGAAAGATATCCAATGTTTTGGTATAGTATAAGAGCATGTGCTTTCTGAGAAATAAAACACCAATTTGGATACTACAGATGGATATAGATTTCTAACAAATGTACCTAGGTGTAATAATCCTAAAAACACCTTATTGATCTAGACTCAATCAAGAACTAGTGAAAATAAATGGGCCTTATTGTACACCTATTTTTACACCATCAAGGGATGTGCTTAGGTTAATACCAAACTCTAATACAAACCATTATGACGGATATATAAATCTAAAGTAATTATTTCTTTTAAAGTTAAATAAGTATTAAAGTACATGATATTAGAAGCATAATTTAAGGAAAAGTATAAGCTGAGGGATCCCATAAGACATGAATTTAAAATTAATTTGTACTTCAGAATAAATTGATTATTCATACCATGCAGACTTATGTTTGTTCAAACCTTTTTTATTTTAGAAAATGGTGGGACTTGGGAGAAACCAGACCAAAACCTTGTGTAAGAGACAATGCAATGAATGCCCAAATGACAGTACCAATGAAATGGTATGTGGATTTCAAAACTTCATGGAAATTCTTACCCAACTATCTAAGACTATGAATAATAATCTGAACAATGTGGAATGTTTGCCTTCACCTAAGAAGGAGCAACTAGATATTGAATCCTTTCTGCAAAAATGACCACCAAAATTTAGTGGATCTTCTAATCAAATTGTTATAGAATACTGTGTAAACTCAATAGAGAATATATTTTTTATGATTAACTATTTTGAAGAGAAGGTTACACTAGTAGTCCATCATCTAGATAGATATTCCAATCAATGGTGGGAACTAATAAGGAATACTAAACTAGGAGATTTATTGATAGAAATGGAGTGGGATGACATTAATAAGTTATTTATTAATAAGTATTTCCCTAAAAATATGAAAAAAAGATATATAGAGAGTTTCTAGAGCTTAATAAAAAGAATGGTGAATCTATCACTACTTATAAGGAAACTTTTACAAGGTTTTCAAGATACTCATCAAGATTTTTTATCAACAATGAAAGAAAAATTGATAGATTATTTAGTGGATTAAAAACATGCATTTTACGGAATCAAGTTATCTATGACTTTAGGATTTATGAATAGTTTGTTTGATGTGATCTCAATGTAGAGATAGAGTTTGGGGAATGGTCCCATGGTTTTGGAGGAGATAAATTATAGATGGAGTTTCAAGTTGGTGTATCAAATTAAAAAGGAGGAAAGAAGGCCCAACCACCCACACGTCAAAAATACGAGAATTGGAATCATGGGATCTTCCTTAAATGTTTAGAAAAATGATAATAGAGTGGGAAGGAAGGACACCAAGTTCATGAATGTTGAAGATACATGAATAATCCAACCAATATGATGGAGGAAAGAAAGGAACCACCCATGGTTCAATGCGTCAACTATAGGGATCAAGGGCACTATGGAATCTAGTGCACTAAATGACAAGTCCTTGAGGGTATTTAGTGTCAGCAACCACTAAAGATAATGAAGGTAGGGAAATATTATGCCATAAATTCTACTAAAGTAGAGCATGAAAATTAAGTCTTACAAGGTACACTTCCTATTAACTCAAGAATGTAATTTTTTTTATTTGATCATGGTTATAAAAATTCTTTTATATCCTAAATTTTTTCTAAAACCATTGAATCTAAGCCTAAAAACCATGAAGTAGAGATATTTTTTGAATCACCTAGTGGTGAAATCATTGTAACCCAAGTGTTGGAATCTTCTCATGTTAGTGTATGTGGGAATATTCTTATAGTATATATCGAAATCCTTCCCTTGGTTGAATTCATTACTATATTGGTCATGGATTGGATCTCATTATATAGAGCACACATAAACTATTAGGAAAAGGAAATCTATTTTTATATTCCAAAGCATCCCATGCTCCTCTATAAATTCTAAAAATATCATGAATATCATTTGGAAAATCCCTCAACGACGTGGGTGTTGATATCCTATGAAGAAGCACAACTTACCCAAATGGTTATGTCAAAGGAAGTTATCAACCTGGAATAAATTCCTATTGTTAGGGAATATATTGATTTATTTCACAAAGATTTTCCAAGACCTCCCCTAGAATGTGAGGTAGAGTTGTCAACAGATCTTATACCTAGAGCTATTCCTATCTCAAAATCCACCTATATAATGGGCCTGATCAAACCAGAGGAGTTAAAGAAGTATCTATAAGAGAATTTGTACAAATGGTTAATACAGCCTAGTGAATCACCTTGGGGTGTACCAGTGATATTTTTAAATAAAAGGATGGATCAATGCAGCTGTGAATTGATTAATGAGAGATCAACAAGATCACTATAAAGAACAAGTATCCTCTACTAAGAATTGGTGAATTTTTTAATAAACTATTAGGAGATCAATACTTCTCAAAGGTGGATATTATTTCTAGATATCATTATCTGAAGTTAAGAATGGATGATATTCACAAGACCATTTTTTGTACAAGGTATAGACACAATGAGTTTAGAGTGATGCTTTTTGAACTTACTAATGCCTCTAAAATATTCACGAATTTGATTAATAGAGTATTTAGAGACTAATTTGACGAATTTTTGGTAGTATTTATCAATGAAATTATTATTTAATATAAGAGGATGGAGGAACATGATGATTATCTAAGGATTGTGCTAGAGAAATTAAAGAGGAAGAAAATGCATTCTAAGTTTATCAAGTGTAAATTTTGGATGCAGAAAAGCTACATTCTTGGGGTACATGATCATAAGTGATGGAATTTATTTGGACCCTCCAAATAAAAATGCAATTGAGGAATGGACTAGGCCCACTAGTGTCATGTAAATACCATGTTTTCTTGAATTAAAAGGGTCCTAACAATGTTTTGTGACAGATTTATCCTGATTCTCTAGCCCACTAACTACAGTTAACACAGAAAGGGGTTAAGTATGTATGGAAGGAAGAATGGGAGGAAATTTTTAAGGAGCTCAAGAAGAGTCTAATCACTGTGATTTTACTCACACTACCAAAAAGTATAGAAGGTTTTGTGATATAAAAAAATTCTTTGAAGAAATTATTGGGATTTTTACTCATGTATAATGATAAAGTGATAGACTATGAATCACAATAGTGGAATATCCATGATAAAAACTACCATATGCATGATCTGGAGTTAGCAGATGTCATATTTTCCTTGAAGATTTGGTGGCACTATCTCTATAGTGATAATTGTGACATATATACCGATTTTAAGAGTCTAAAGTATATATTAACATAGAAGGATATCGCTATTTATCAAAGAATATGGTTAAAAATAATCAAGGATTAGGATTTCTATATTCACAACCATCTCAGAAATGAGAACATGGTAGCTAATGCTCTTAAAAGAAAAGAACCTACTAATTTATCCATGATGTGGATTGAGAAAGACCCTATCTTCCAAGAGAAGATCAAGGGGATGATCTAGAGCTTCTAAATAAGATAAATGTAGTAATTTAAGGGAAGCTACATGAGTTTAACATCAATGAGGATCGTGTTATTTGAGTATGAAATAAGGGTTTTATGCCTGAATCACATAAGATATAAAGGGATTTATTGAATAATTCACAAAGATAAACTTTATCTATCAATAATGGAAGTACCAATATGCACCATGATATTCAATAGCACCTATGGTGGGAAAATATTTAGAAGGATATTGTAGACTATGTATAAATTTGATTGATATGTCATAAAGTTAATGTAGAGTGACAAAAGTCAAAAGGGATGATGAAATGATTGCTTATAACTATGTGGAAATGGGAGAATATCACTATGGAATTTTTCACTAGTATACTAAAAACAACCAAAGGAAACAATTTGATATGGATTATGGTTGATGGACTCACCAAGACTTTCCACTACATCTAAATTTTTTAAGATTTACCACTTGAATATATTTCCAAGATATATGTAAAGGAAGTGGTGAGGCTGCCTAGGGAGACAATTTGAATCATCTCTAACCATGATCTAAGTATCACTTCTAAATTCTAGAGAATTATTCAACATGTTTTGAGTACTAAATTGAATTTCAATATAGCATGTCACCCCAAAATTAATGGAAAATATGAAAGGTCTATCTAGAATATTGAGGATAGGTTGATAGATTTCTTAGTGAAATTTAAAGGAGGATGGGATCAACATCTCCTATTGGTTGAGTTCTCATATTATAATAATTTCTACTAGAGTACTCAGATTACTCCATATGAATCTCCATATGGGAAGAAATGTAGAAATACTAATTTTTGGGATGAAGGTTGGGAATAAAATATACATGGACCTAATCTTGTGTAACAGATTATAGAGAAAGTTCAAGACATCCAATAACATATAAAATCTGCTCAAAGTCGAAAAAAGTTTCATGATGATAATCATCAAAGGGACTTGGATTTTGAAGTTGGGGATAAATTTTTTCCTTCTAATATCACTATGGAAGTGTGTCATGTAGTTTTTAAATAAAGGTAATCTTATCACTCAATATATTGGACCCTTTGAGATCCTTTATCACATAATATTAGTGGCCTATCAGCTATCACTTCCACCATATATGACTTAATTTCATGAAATGTTCCACATATCACTCCTGAGGAAGTATATACCCAAAGCCACAAATGTAATGAATTTTGAAGTGGTATAACTAAAAAATGAACTCACTTATGAGGACCAACTGGTGAATATCTTGGACTATAGAGGAAAATTTATATGCAATAAGGAAAATCACCTTATCAAAGTTCTTTAGTAGAACAATAAGTATGGAGAGGAGATGTGGGGACCAAAGGAAATAATGAAACAAAAGTAACCTAATCTATTCTCAACCGAGAATATGATTTTAAATTTTAGGGAATAAATGTCTAAATGGGGAAGAATGTAACAACCAAGTGTTTGTTAGTAATATTTGTTTCCTAAATAAATGTGTGCCGTATTACATTATACAATATAATACATGTAAAAAATATAGAGAAACCATCAAAAATTTATCTCACTAATAAATATAATTACATTATACAACTAGAAAACCAATGAAAATTCCACAAATTACAATTGGAAAAAAATATAAAATAGATTACTAAAATGGGAAAATATGGATCTCCCTAATCTGCTAGAATCATCTCGCCCACAGCTAACACTATTAAAATGAAACAAAATATTATTAAACCAATAAAAGTATTATAAGATGAAAATATATAAACTCGGGAGTAATTTTTGTGAATATTGAGTGAAATAATGAAGAGGTATCTATTGGAGGTAATGTGACCACTGGAATTGTAATTTGACCATTAGAATAGTAACCTAGCCGTTGGGAACAGTAACCCCACCGGTGGGAATAGTAACCTTACCATAGGAATAGTAATTTAACCTCAAAATAATAAATTGTGATATAAATAATATTTATCATGATTAATTTATGTTAAAATAAATATTATAATTTTAAAAAGTTACTATCAAATTTTAAAAACTCAAAGAAAATATAAGCACATTTTTAATAAACTGTATTTTAAAGTATTTTGTAAAAATAATATTTTTTATATTAAAAATTAAAATTAACTATGTTATAAATTTATTTTCATAAAATTAATATCATTTTTGAAATCATCACATCAAAAATTTCCAAGGGTGATTATATTAATTATGTTAACCTAATGGAAGTATTTTAAAATTATATTAATTATGTTAACCTAATGGAAGTATCATAATTATGAAATATATAAATTTTAAACTTCCCTTTTCTGCTCTTTAGAAAATGTCCTGTCGACAGTTAATTAATAGCCATTGTGGACATTCCAAATCCTTTTATTATCACTAAACCTATGGTCAGTTAAAATAAATTATTTATGATATATAAAGGTATAAAAATATTTTTTTTAAGATTTTTTAATTAATTACACTAGTGTTTAAATGACCTTGAACAAAAATAGAAACATTGAAACAAAGCGAGAAAATTTAATGAAAACATGATATCAAAACAATTTACATTTAAAAAAGAGTGTTATAAATTATAATACAATAATTGTAATGGGTAAAAAGTTGAAAAAATGAACATAATTAAATTTTGTAACTATGTTTTAATAATCCTAAGTTTATTATTCAAGAGTCATAAATCGACAAAATAATGTGGGATTTAAGGTATGGGGATCCTCGAACCAAAATCTCATTCTTTGGGAGATACCTCTTTAATGTCATTTTTAGTATGGATATTCCTCTAATTTTCCATAAAAATACTTTCACTACTATTTCATTTTATTTCAGGGATATATAATTTTCCACCTTGATTTATATGAAAATTATAAATATTTTCTCAAAAATACCTTTCTTTCCAAAACAAATCTTTTACTCCTATAGAGTTGTTTCTTATTCACTAAAAAATGATGATATTTACGCCAAATATGTTTTCCATTTTTCATTTTGGAACCCCAATTTTATTCATGAAATCATGATTTATGAAATCCTTAGGAAACCCATTCGTTTCTATGGGTTATTTTACAACTATGATTGTTATACGTTCTATGTGGAACACATTATTATTTAAATATTATGATGTGACAGGTGGGGAAGAAATTATATAGACCTCTATTTCATTGGGTAATGTGTTTTATCTCATGAGATAATGTGTATAATGTGTGAACATGATGCTATATTTGTTCATAATCATGATGTTATGATTATGCACATATGTTATTCATGAACATGATGATAGCTTTGTCCAGAACTATGTGTGGTATTTGACCATTATGACATGTTGTTTATTTTTATGCATTTTCATATTTCATGACTTTATCAAATGTTTCCCTCATGATGTTAATTATTATTCCATTATTATGATATGATGATGATGATTATGTTTACACATGTTATACTGATTCATGTATCTTATTCATCTTTTTACGGGGCTTTTATCTCTCCCCTTTCTTTGATGTAGATCCTCAGGTAGCTACATGTAATAAGAAGAACATGAGAACTTTAAATTGGATAAAAAAGAAATATTTTGATAATTTTTATGTTTTATTATATATAAGATATGTATGATCCTAATTTTCCCCAAATACTAAAACTTTTTATCCTTGAATGTATAGCTATTATGTTGTTAGTATTTAAAAATGATGTAATAACTATATAAGAAAAAGTATGGTTTATATATATAGTTTATATTTCTTAAAATTTTCTTCATCTATTGTGGAATTTTTACATTAGTAATATCTATGTTATGCTTGGTTTTAGTAAACCAATGATTTTATTTAATATGAAAATTTCTTCTACACCTACTACAAAAATTTTCAAGGTATCCAAATATATTAGATGCCAATATATTTTTATTATTTTTTGACAGTTGAGTATACTTAGTTGAGTTTTCCTTTCATTTCACCCCATTAATATTGTCCATCTTTGTTCTCTATAACTCATCATGTTGTTCCAAAAATTGATATCCATGTGTCATAGATTTCCATAACACCAACAATAGTCAATAAATCATGGATTATTTAATGGTGTTATATTTTAGCTGGTGGAGGCTCATTCTAAAAATGGTTTCTTCTAGATTTTTTATTATTTAGAATATCTTGAGGGGAGATCATTCCCTATTCTTATCCTACTCTCATCTTCATAGAATATGTGGGTTTTTCCATATCTTTATTCATCTATCTTTTTTTCGAAAACAAAACCTATACTATTTAAATTATAGGAGTGAGTGCATACATATTAATTAAAATGAGGGTTTACCTTTTTCTTTGTATTATTGTAATATGATTATTCCAATGATTTCGTATTCTTATTTATATTGTATTGAGTCTTTTTGGAAGTAAGATTTTCCTTAGAAACTTTGGTAGAGATTCTTTTCTTAGCTTTATGTGAAGATTCATGTTGACCATCTTGCATGTTTTTTAATCTTATCACCTGATCAAGGAACTCTAAATTTAAAGTGTTAATTTGATTTATCATCACATCACATTATCTTCGTTTTCAAATTACAAATTTTATTTATCTTTTTATCTAAATTACCCAATTATTTCAAGTAAATATGAAGTCACTTTACTCGATTTTTCTTAATCTCTAATTGAGTATTCTTAACCTCAATGATTACTTTGTGAGTATCTCCCATTTCATGGAGTTTTTCCTTGACTAATTCCTTTGCAACCAAATTCTCATAGAAACTTATTATAAATGTTTCTTCCTTGAGGTTGAACTTTTATTGATAATTTAATACTTTTTCATTCTTGCCTTCAGTGAGTTTAGTAAGAGTTTTACACCCTCAAATCTTCTTTCTTAATGCATTCTATGACTTATCAAGTTCTGATTTTAGCTGTGACATTTCCTTATGTTGTCCCTTGATATATGGTATTATATATGTAATAAATTAAATAGGGAAAATTTTATTGTATGGAATGATTTCAAAGTAAAAAAATTCAATTGTTTCCAATGTATCGTACTTTTCACAGCTTGAGAAATATTATTCTAGAGGATTAATTTTATCATATTCACATGATTTATTACCACAAATGTTTACTTATGGTTGTGGTGGATCCTAATTCTCTTGATTTTTATAGGATGACTTATACTACATATAAGATTCTTTCTTCTTCTAGTTCTTCATTGTTTTGGTTGGGACCTTCATGTTTCTATAATTATGGATAAATTTTTCTCTCTTCCCCTCAAGATTAACTTTTATAAATTACATAGAAACACTTTCTTAAAATTTAAGAAAGATTAAATTCATATAAAATAGTTAAATACTACTAGGAACAAAAATTTTTATATCCAAGTGATGGTAACCACTTCTCAGGTACCAATTGATATTTCTTGGTGGATCACATAGTCACCCTAAGAGGCGGGTGAATTAGGGGTGAAAAACTTTTAAAAATTAAATTCAACTTATACTATTAATTGATTTAATATAACTGGACCTATATTATTAGTTAGGTTATATGGATATTTTGAAACTTTACATCACAAATTTTAACTTATTATATAAAGATAATTTAAAGTAAAAAACCCACAAGGATTTTCAGAAGGTTCGACCTCAATGTGAGAACCTAATCCTTATCACATCGACTCCTGTTGAGTTAGGAATTATTACACTTATATATAAATAAAAAAATATAAGTAGTGTGGGAAGAAATTAACCTTATCCTAATTACTTCACTATATCATACAAGTGAAGGATCTTTATACTGCATATCAAAGTTGAGATATCTCTCAAAAAGCTCCTCCTATCTCTCGACATGAATGTTTAAATTATTTATAATAAAACCACTAATATTAAAGTAATATTATTAAAATTAATAATGTAAAATTATTTTAAAAACTCAATATATTCAGTTTTACTCAGCATGAACTTCGACCTATCCTCCTTTCGGTAGAATGTTCTTCCCGAGATCTCACTCTATAGGACCAGTCCTTCCGGTACTTCTCTATCCAGTTTCTTGCATCCAATACCCCTTAGTCCATTGAAACTTAGTTTGGTAATACTTTTTTTCTGGTGCACCTCTTTCTAAAAAACCTCTATCTAGTGTTCTATTTTTAGTATGCTTCTATTTGGTGCAAGTCTGATCAGTTCCTATTTGTCATAAACTTCTCCATCCAATACACTTCCATCTGGTCCTTCTTCTTCAACCAGGTAGTTTCTTGGTTGGTAGATCACGCTGAACTTATGATAACAACACTCAATTTCAAAATCAATTATCACAAACACTTAGTTACTATTCCTCTATTTATATAGGAGACCTATCTATAATATTTGTGTGGAATTCACATACTTTATTTTTAACTTCTCACCAAATCAAATTTTGAATTAACATCCTTTTATATCTTTATATAGATATCAGGATTTGACTTCATTGTAGGTCCCATAAAACTTGGTGTCATATATATTCAAACCTTAATCAAATATAATAAATAATAAGGATATTTTACTTCATTATTATTGAGTTTTTGAACAAACAACTCAATGTCATTATAGTCAATGACTTTAGAAAGTTTATGTAAAATTCATCAAGACTCTTTCTCGTGAACATACTCTCAGGTTTCTTCATTCAATTGTATTGTCAAAATTTCCTCCATCTAAAACTTCTATGAAACTTTTCTATTTTATCTTCTTCATCCGATCATCTTGATCAAGTAAATGTTTATTTTCCCCATCCAGTGCTCTTTAAATATTTCCTTAGTCTGATGGACTTTACATTTCTTTATCTGATGGCACTGTTCTTTGCCATCCGATGAAAATTTATAAATTATCACCGAATCAAATTCAGTATCAACCATTAATTAAAAATTTATAAAAGTATATCTAATGACCTTAATAGAATTTATACATCCTGTTATTTTCTATCCAATGATCCCATGAAAGTCTTTCTGGTTTTCTCTATCGGATAATCTTTGTTAGGATCCACTTTGTTAGGAAACTTCTATCCGATGGGCTCAAATAAGTCCATCTAACATAATCTGTATGACAATATGAAATATCTCCTACTAGTATAACTTTTACAAACTTTATTTATTCTAATCATATCTTGAATTTTCATCAAAAAACATTTTATATTTCTCTATATTATTTCATTTAAATTATCTATATGATTACATCGAAGTTCTCTATCTAATAGAAATCCATCTACCTTTCCATATGATAGAACTTCATTACTATATCTATTTAGTGACTTTTTAAAAAATTTACTTTATTACAATGTCTCCATGTAATATTAATATAATATTAATATAATAGAAACTCTAGGAATTCTTAACTGAATCTTTGTAAAAAATCTATCTAATTGTTATAACTTTATATTTTTTTATCCTGTAGACACGTTCTGTTAACCTCAGTCTGGTATCCACTAAGTTCCAAATTATTCCTTTGAATACCTTAATCTATGAATCACAAATAACTTCATGTTATTTGGTACTTGAATATCAATAGAGAATATTCTAACTTTAGTTCTTTCAAAAATTCAATGGTTTTAATTTTCTTAGCTTCTTCCAGAATCTTCTTCCAGTGGTGCTACACTTTATGCCATGAATATGATTATGGAATCAACTCAATTTGTATGGTGAAATCATCCTATATTCCTTAATAATGAATTATTCAAACTTCAAATATTTAGTGATATATTATTCTTTATCCTTATCTATTTCACTTCATTCTTCAAATCTAAATATTATTGAAAATAATTCTTCATCTTTATCTATTAACAATACTATCCTTAATAATTTACAGAAATATTCCATAAGTAGACCTTATATCTACAAAGATCTTTTTTTCCATTGGTTTATTATTATGAAATAAGTTCTTAGAGAGTAATTATTTTAGAACATACATAGGAACCATTTAATTTTACTAACTCATTGGATTTTCTACAAACCATTGACAACAAATATAATCTATCAAAATCATCATGTGATAGAATCTATAATCCCCCCCTTTGGATTTGTTGTAAATAAAAAGTTATTTTTTAAAGTCAATGATATTTCTCTCCCCCTTATTGAAAGTAAATTCAAAGTCAATTTTATCTTATTTTTTGAAGAATATTAAGTGAGGGACTTATTTTATCTTCCCCTTAATAATCAGAATTTTGAATCGCCATTATTAACATCTTAGGGTGTAGAAGGGAAATTATTTAAGGATTTTCGTCTTCTCTTATATTCTTTCATTGAACTGAATTTAAACTATGAATTTCTTAAGATAAGGATATCATCACTTTATTTAAATAAATAATCCCAACATCATCCAACTTTAATTCTACATGATCCATGACTAGTGCAAAAAACTAGAGTGATTAACTCAAATATTTAAGTGGTCCATAGAATTTATCAAGTGATGAAAACTTTCATAAGGTATTATTTTAGGGGTAAGTTTGATTTATTTTCATTCAACTTTATTTCTTGCATCCATATCAATAAATATTTCAAAAACAATAAAGTATAAAAATGAGAATGTTTCTCCCCCTTTATAAGATAATTCTTAATTTATCATCAACAAATCAATTTTCCCTATTTTATTTTATTAATAAATCTTCATATGAATATATGAGAGTATAGAAAACACACCTTAAGGATTAAAATAACCTGTTTCTTTAGTTTTTCATGATCTAGAGTATCCTCTTTATTATACAGAGCTTGTGTTTTTAAGAAGTTCATTCATTAATCCATAGAATTTTCAACATCAGATGTTAGAACACCTTGGATGATTGGAATGAATTTCTATTTAAACTTATAAAGATTCTATAATAACCAAATTTATATTTAACTTATCCCCACATTTAATATCATTACCTTCAATTCATTTTTCAATGTAATATCTTTATAACATATGCGGGAATATGGTGGATATTCCATTGTCTTGAGTCATAAAAATAAGTCTTAAAAAGTTTTTTTTAAACTAAAAACTCTCTTCCACTTTAGATCCCTTTTTCTTTATTCTTTCTTCCTTAGGTTTATAAATATTAATCCTCAAGGACTACATGGATTTTTTCATTTTACCTTCTCTCTTTTTTCTTTTTGTGTAGATTTATTCTTAACTTCAAATATAAAGGCATGATAATTATTCTTTTGTTTTGATTAGATATTCCTTACCTCCTCTAACTATTCAGGCCATACAACCATGAAAAATTTCAGTGTATGTCTGAAATTATTCTTGTGATGATATTTATTTACAACACCACTTTTACCTTCTAAACCTTATTTATTTTTATTAACAATCTTCTCTTATCCCGGTAACATTGTCATGTAATTTTCATGAGTGTGGTCAGCCAACCTACAACTTCCACACAACTTCTTATCTTCCTATATGTTTCTCTTTAGAGGTAACTTTTGTAATTCTTCAAATCCTTAATTAGATATGTCCTGTTCCATTCTAATTTTCTTTTGTATTTATTGTATTTATTGATTTTATTGCTTGAGGTTCTTTCTGTTATAATGAAAATTTATGGAAAGTTTACAACTATTTATGAAGTTTCCTTTTCTTCCACATAAATTAAATCTTTTCTTAGGAATTAAATCTTAAAAAAATTTCTTCTTGGGTGTAACATTCCTTTTATATACCTATTATTTTCACGTTAAGGAAGACTTATAATTTATCTTTCTTTCATTTTCCGTTATATTTTGTGACCTATTACCATTATTATTATATATATTATGATTGGTATAAGTAAACTATAACTTTTGTTCACTATGACCATTTGCTTCATACCATCTATAAAAAACTTCAGGGTTTTAAAATATATTATATGTCAATAGATTTTTATTCTTTTATGAAGATTGGGTATACTTAGCAGAGTTTCCCTTACCTTCCATTTTATCCCCCTTAGTGTTAGCAATAATTTTTCATTATACCTTGTAATGTTGTACCAATAATTGATAGCAATGTTTCCAAAATTTCCATTGTAACAATAGTGGCTAATAAGTCTTGGTTTATTTCATTGTGTTGTATTTCGGATTGTGGAGACTTCTTATTAAACATTTTTCTTTTAGATATTTGTTTTATTCTTATGAAAATATTGATGGGAACTCCTTCCATATTATTTTCCTACTTCTACCTTGACATAATATATGGGTTAATCTATATCATTATTCACCCATCTTCACAAAGAACTACAACTTGAACTATATAAATTATGTGAATAAGTTTATATAGATTCATTAGAATAAGGGTTTACCGTTTTATTTGTATTATCTAAAGATGATGAATTTAATTATTTCATATTATTACTGCTATTGGATTGAGTCTTTTTAGAAGTAAGACTTTTCTTAGAAACTTAAACATAGATTCTTTTCTCAGATTTATGTGAAGAATCAAATTGATTAGCTTATATATGTTTTAATCTTACCACCAGATCAATGAACTTTAACTTTAAAGTATTATTTTGAATTTCAAGACACCTAAATTTATCTTCAATTTAAACATTCAACTTTTGTATCCTTTCTTTATGAAACTTACTCACTTATTTTTAGGAAATTGTAAATTCTACTAAACTCTCCCCAATCTCTAGTTAAGTATTACTAACCTCAATGATTGATTTGTGAGTATATTCTAGTGCTTGTAGTTTTTCAATGATAACTTAATATACAAATAAATTCTCATATACATTTTTTATAAATGTTTATTTTATAAGGTTTAACTTTTCTTGAGAATTAAATACCTTTTCTTCCTTTTTTAGCGAGTTTTGTAATATTTTACACTCTTGGAACTTCTTTCCTAATACATTATCTGTCTCACCATGTTATGATTCAAAATATGATATTTCCTTCTATTGTCCTGGATATATGAAAGTATATATTTAATAACTTCAATAGGGACATTTTCACATACTCCATGATTTTAGATTAAAAATACTCAATAGATTCCATTTAATCATAATTTTAATAGATTGAGAAAGATTCTCCTAGAGGATTAATTTTATTAAATTTAAATGATTTCTTACCACACTATTTAACTTTGAGTAGTGGTGGATAATAATTATTTTTCTTTTGGGAGGATGACTTCCCCTACATCTGATATTCAATCTTTTTCTAGTTATTCAAGGTTTGGGTGGATACCTTCATGTTTCTACAACTAGTGATAAATTTTGTTTTCTTTAGATTAAGATTAACTTTATTACCTTCAAGAGAAAAAAATTCTTCAACTCCTAGAAAGATAAAATTCTTAAAAAAATATGAAATACAACTAGGAACCACAATTCAAAGGTCAAAACATAGATTACCTTTGCTCTGACACCAATTTATATTCCCAGGTGGATCATACATCCACCCTGGGGGGGGGGGGGGGGGTTAGGTGTGTCCACCTTTTAGAAATTAAATTCAACTAAAACTATTCATTACTTTAAGTTGATCAAACCTTTTTTATTGGTTAAGATTTATGGATATTTAAAAATTTTTCCTCACCACTTTTCTCATACGATATGTAGATAATATAAAGTAAAGAACACACTAGGATTTTTATAAGGTTCTAACTCAATGTGAGAAGCAAGTTCTTTCCATGTTGATTCCCATATAGCCACCAATTATTCCACTTATATATCAAAAATATATTATTTTTTTTGGAAATATATATCCATCATCAAAATTTCTTTAATATATTAAAAAATTGAAAGATATTTAGACTATGTACCACAATTGAGCTTTCTCCGGAAAATCTCCTCTTATCTCCTGATAAAAATGTTGGCATTATTTATATTAGAGCCAACAATTTACATGTAATATTATCTAACTTATTTATGGATGGTTCTTATAATACCTGAAGATCTTATATTTTAAAAAACATCTACGTCGACCTATCCTTATTATGGTAGAATGTTCTTTTGGAGCTCTCACACTTTGGGATCGATCTGCCTAGTACTTCTCTATTCGATATGTTGTTCCTGGTACCCCTATGTTCATTTTACCTCAGTTTTGTAATCCTTATATCCATTTCACCTCTATACTATGAGCCTTTCTTTGGTATGTTATTCCTATTATGCCTCTTTTTGGTGCATGACTTCTCTCTCTGGTATACTTCTGTTTGGTTTTACTTCTTCTTCAAACAAGTAGTTTCCTAGTTGGTGGATTTTTTTAAACATATGATTATAATACCCCTTTCAAAATCAATCAACAAACACAATCAAGTGTTATTACACTCTTTATATAGGTAATATTAATTTGATAGATATTTGGAATACATGATCTTTAGTTTTAAATTCCCACTAACTCAAATTTTTAATTGAATTACTTTTATATATTTACAAACATACATGGATTTTAATTCATGAGAGGCCCCAAAAAACATAGCATCAACCATTTTAAATTCCTCCTAAATCTTAGTGAGAATGAAAAACTTTTATTTTTTGATTTTTAATTCATTTAATGTTTATCTTATCATCGTTACAGTTATTGAATTTAAAAAGTTTATGTAAAGTTCCTCAAGGCTTTGTTTGGTGAACATAATCTCTAGTTTCTTCATCTGGTAGAATTGAAAAACTTTCCTCCATATGGAACATATATATAAAGTATCTATCCAATATCCATTATCTAATCATTCCAATCTGATAAACTCATTTTTTCCCATCTGGTGCACTTTAGATATTTATTTCGTTCAATGGAATTTTCATTTCTCTATCTAAAGGCACCATAATTAATTGTCTGATGAAAATTTGTAAATTTTCACCATTTCACATTCCTGATTAACTGACCAATAGAAATTTTTAAAAGTATATCTGGTGACCTTTATAGGATTTATCCATCCAGTTCTTATCTATATGATGATATCATGAAAGCCCGTCCAATGTTCTATATCCAATAATCCTTTTCATGGTCCACATTATTAGGAAACCTCTACCCAATAGACTCATATAAGTTTATCCAGCTTGATCTATCTGATAAGCCGGTATATTTTCATCCGATACTAATTTCTCAGGATTTCTTCCATTTGATCATCTCTTGAATGTTTATTTGATAACCATTTTATTTATTCTTTTGGTGACATGGAAATTTTATATCTGATGGCATTGAGGTCATCTATTTTATAGAACTCAATATGCCTTTACTTATGATAGAACTTCATAGATATATTTTTTTGGTGAATTCCTCACAAGTTAACTCTCTTAAAAATTCTCCATACTATTTTAAAATAATATTTATATAGAAGTAACTCCATTAATTTTTAACTGTAACTTTGTACAAACTCTCTATGAATGATATAAATTTATATTTCCCGTTCTGGTAGAATCATTCTTTTATACTCAATCTAGTATCCACACAGTTTCATTGACTTCTTCCTTTAAACAAATTTATCTTGGAATCATGAATAAAGTCATGATATTAGGTACTTTGAATACCATTAAATACTCATCTTACTTTAGTTATTCTGAAACCTTCATTAGTTTGGGTTTCTTAGCTTCTTATAGAATCCCCTTCTGGTGGTGATTCACTTCATGAATTTTCTATAATTATAGAGGAAACTCAATTTATAAGGTGAACTCTCTCTATATTCCTCAGGAACAAATCATAAGGACTTTATCAAATATTCAGTGAAAATTTATTCATTCTCATTATCTATTGCAGTTCCTTATTTATTTGTATTTTTTGTAGTTCCTCTTTATATTTTTCTATTAGTATCACTATGATTAATAACTTTCAAAAATATTCTAAAAGTATACCTTACCTCTATAGAGCTCCTTTTCCATTGGTTCCTTCTTCCAGAATTAGTTATTTTAGAATAATTCTTCCAAAACATCCATATGAACCTTTTACTTCAACTTACTCATTGAATTTATTATAAAATATTGAAAAAAATACAATTTATCAACATCATTATTTTATTGGATCTATACAAACCAATGAGGATTGCCTTAAGGAATTCCAAATTTGTATCAATCACGAAGTCTAGATCCAAGGAACATGTCCAATGCATCCCATGTATCTACATACATCATGGTGGGAAGTGTGTCCCACATCCACACAATGTAACTCAACTAATTTAGCCATCTTACCGAACCCATAACACATAGCATAGGTTGAACTATCAAGTTCATAACCAATCACTATCTTATGCATGACAAAATCACATGTCAGATTCAAGTCCTAAGGTGGCACCAACAATCACCTATACTCATATCTCGCAGCACCCACTCTAGGGTCAACATAACATTAGGAAACCCAATAGGTTCCCTTGACCACATCATAAAAATATACACTACTTGGGTTTCTTGATCACATTTCCATCTCCCAACCCCATCCCATCATTCAAGTTATAATCTCTCTGAACAACCTTAAGGTTCAACATATGTGTCACTAATTATGAAGGGTTCTATCACATCTAACTAGATTAAACCATTACTTTGATACCAATATGATTTCTCATAGTGATAAAAAAAACACACACATCATCATGTATCAACATGAATCATCATTTTCCACAGGTAATCATAAACATGAATCACAATAAATAAACCATGCTTTATAAAATAGGGCATAGATCGATGAGGTTAAACAAAAAAACCATATCAATGAATCCCTCTAAATTCTCTTTAAATCTGAAGTAAAATCCCACTTTTTAAACCATTTAAAAATGAATCACATTATTCTTTAATCATTCTATACCATTAGACAAAATTAGTTCAAAACATTCTTAAAGAAAAATCATATTTTCATTTTGAAATATCGTTTCAAAATCTATTTTCCAAATACAACATTTTCCTTTGAAATTATCATTTAAATACATTTTCTATTTAAATCACACTTTAAAAATAAAATTAATTTTCTCCTTGAATTTCAACCCACACCACCAAAAAATACAAAAGGATGACCACTGATGCTCATTCAACAAATATTCCACCATCGACTCATTTAGAAAGCTATGTGGTCCATGTTTACTGTTGGTCCAATGAAAGATCATACCAACATTATAAATGAGATGAAAAAGGTTATAAAACCTGAAACAAATAATATAATGATTTCAAAGGAACATAAAATCACCAAATAACCAAAAAAATCAATCATGAAACATGAAGATGGTGATCAGTCAAACCCATCAATCTCAAAACACTGAATTATAAAAAATTGATTTGACTCTATGCTTATGATTCTCCACATAATAAGAATCTGATATCAATAACTAATTCTAACTAATGGTTCTCTAAACCATAGGAATTGGATATTGAGATTCCTAATGAAGTTGTCCAAATCGCGAACCTAATAAAAAAACAAGCAGACACTCAATCCCTACATCAACCATAAATTTTATGTGCCCAATACACACAAATATATAAAAATAAACACATTATACCTACCAAATTTACAAATAAACTGCCTAGGTTGATCCCAAATAACTATTGGAAACATAGTAAACCAATCTACATAGGCACCAATTTCTCTCTGCACACTAAATCAGCCAACCCAAATACAGTCCCTAACATCACTTTGAAATTTCCAAGAAAAAATGACATATAGGATAAGCAAAATATTCAAGAACCTAGTTCGCCCTGATTGATCATAAAGAAATCAAATAGTCAGTTCTTACCTATTCGATTATAAAGAAATCAAAGCATATTGGGCTGCAAAATCACTGATCTCCCACTCTAAAACCAATTCCAAAAAATCTTAAGACACAAAACTCACCAGAATTTTTAAAACATCCCTTGGAATCCAAGGGTTTTACTATAAAAAATTAAATTAACCAAGTCCCTAGTCTTTTTAATCATTTATGAAAACCAAACCCATTTCCGAAGTACTTTCTGATTCCTAATTTCGAAAACATTTCCAAATAGTTTTCTCAAGAACTAAAAATCATAATCCATTAAAAAATTATAGGATCCACAAGCCATTTCAATTAAATCTAAATTTCAAAAATATTTTACACACACCTCATTCAACCACCCAAGTTTTCTATTCAAAACTAGATTTTTCCTCAAAAGAAACCATTCCAAAATTAATTTCCCTATAATGGACAAAAAAATAACATCATAATAAAACCATCAATAATCAATCAAATAAGACCCTTGAATTCAAATTAATCTAAACACCCCTTGTAATATATTTTTAAAAACACTGGTTATATTATAAGTTAATTTGATTAATGATGGATTCCTATGAAATAATATGTGAAACAAAACCACCTATAGGCACCTGTATCATTCTCTAATCATACTTCTATCATAATGCATGTATAACTCACTAGATATAAATTTAACCTAATGACTCATCCCATGTCTCATCCATCCCACAGTAGGATTCTCAGTCAAAAAATACACACAACTCATCTTAGAGTGCCTAGTCACAACACTGTATGTAAAGACCCTCATCCATGCAGGTTGAGAAATTTCAGGGTGAATTTTAATTTCTAATTTTCAAAGTAAGTTTTTTATGATATTCAGGAATTAGATTGAGTTTTTTGTCATTTTAAAATATCAAGGAGATGTTTTTAGATATGAAACAATTCCTAAATTGTGATTTGTGTGCTCGAGTAGATGTCAAAGGAAGGCTATGTGAGAGAATGGTGCCTGATTCTCATCTCTATCCAAAATAGTTAGCACCATGATGTAGGGATCACTCTGGTGAAAGCTAAAACACACAAGACTAGGGTATCGAGCCCTTGAATATGTTTGGTTCTTGAAAAACTCACTACACTATGGTGCCTAAAAACCAAGAATTTAGTTGAATATGGTGGAATCATCAGGTATATAGAAATAGGGACTAGCTATACTGAGGGCCTCGCTTATTAGGCATTTTGACCAGGAGGAGTCATGATTGAAAATAGTGATCATGGAGTGGCCTATGAAATAGAAATATAAATTTCACTTAGCTAAGTATTTTTAGAAATAAAGAGAAAGGAGGAGTAGTTGGATATGGGGTTGGGTGTTTCAGGCTCTCGGGGGCCTCTGATAGGCACACCAAAACATGGAATAAGCTATGGTTCATTCCATTTTGCTACCCATTATGGTTTTAAAATGTATAAAAACACCATTTTACCCATTTGTTTTTAAGGTTTTGGGCCCTCCTCTCTTCTTCTCTTGTGTATGGAGAACTGGGGGGGTCACCCCTCTAATCCTTTATTTCTCCATGGTTAGGGGTGTATTTTAGTTGTGATTTCTTTAAATTTTTATGGTGAGTCTTCCTACATTACTTATATTATTGGTTCTTTTCATTATCCTAATGATTTTAGTTTGTCTAATTTAGGATTTTTTTGACAATACCACTAAATCATGGTAGATGTTTTTTGATATGATGGGTCCTTTGTGTGTAATGGATAAATGATAACCCAAGAGGATGATCACATTCCACTGCCTACTATTTCATTGAAGGTACATCGTCATGAGAATTTATTTTGAATTTTTACCTAAATTAAAATAAATTACATATTTCATTGGTCAATTTTTTTGATTTTTCTTAGAATGACATCATAAGTACGTTACAAACCTTCCACATGTGTTTGGTCACATTTTTATGCAATAAGGATACTTAGGGAGTTGTTTGGTGATTATTCCAAATCTATTTAAATATAAAATTAATTGAATTTTTTTTATTAATTATAATTTGATTATAATTAAATAAATCAGATGTTTTTCATGAGTTAAGGCCTCATGATCATGGAAAATGTTCAATTCAACTTTGAAAATATTGTGTTAGGATTTTTGGGTTATTGTTAAATAGGGATAACTCAGTTATTGAGGTAGGCGGTCCCTCATATATAAACTTTGGAATTATGATTACTTTATATGACATACAATGTGCTTGGCCTTTCCAATTTGGGTTAATGACCAGTTTAAATTTAATAAACCATTGAATTAACAACATAATTCCTTAAAAGAGTTACACAAAGGGAAAAGGGCCACGATAGAACCTTATACACTATTTTGATTTCATTATTCGCTGATGGTTGAGGTCTTGATTATAAATGAATGACTTATGACACATGGACCATGAGGGGTAGAAATTAAATGAAATTATTGTAATAAATTATCCTTATTGTATGAGCCTTAGACACCTCCTTATAGAGGAGAGTGTGGGTTGGGTTGTTTAGCCCATGTAGGCCATGTGAGAACTATGGGATGACTTAGATCCATTAGAATAGTTGAGTTGAGTGTGGGGTCAGTGTTACTCCCCTATAGTGATTTAATTATATAAGTGGGTAGACCCTATGGAGATTTATGGATAGGTTGGGTGTGAGGACTGAACTAGGGTGACTAGGGAAGGAGATGGTCTTAAGGCCATCTACCATGAGTGCTTTCCTTTTGAGGCCAATGAGGCCATATTGTGATTATGAAAATACTGATGTAATATCCCATGTACATATGAGTTGAAAATTTTAAAAGGAATTTGATTTTTTTTGAGTTTTGTGGATGGAACATTCTTGAAATCGAGGGTTCATTTGAGAGCTTGAGAGTGTGAATGCTTTAAGGGTGTATTTTTGGATATGGTTTGGGGCCTGAGGGGTGCATAATGTGCCTAGAAATGTCTTGTGAGATTTGGGGTGAGTTTTGGATGTTTTTTGAGTTTTTTACAAGGTGAATGGTTTGGTGTGAAATTTTTAGTAGAAAACCTTGTATCACCTTAAGTGCGGGGATGTTTTCAGTTTAGGCTCTATAGAATAAGGTTGAGTTATATGGTTAGCGCATGGTTTAGGGAAAACCATGTGAGATTCAGGTAAAAAATGGGCGATGACTTGGATATAGGTATTGGAGCATGGTTTATGTATAATTGTAGACAAATCTTATGACACATTAAGTGTGGGGACCTTTTCACTTCAAGATTTATATAACAAGGTTGAGTTGGATAGTTAAGGTACGGTTTAGGGAAAACTATGTTATATTTGGGGTCACTATGTTAGAAATATTGGATATGGGGCTTGGATCATGGTTTGTGTACAATTTTAGACTAACTAAGCGTCTTATTGAAGAAGGTTCTAGAGTAGATTCACATGGTTGGCACATAATTATTAAACTATGTTCACCAATTATGTGAGGTTGGGTGTTTGGGATAGTGTTGACCACACAGTTTGTGTGTGGTTAGGAAAATAATGTAGCCAAACCATGGACCCCTTTAAAAAGTCAAAAATTAACAAACTTCCCCTCTGAACCTTTATATTTTAAAACCTTATTTTCCACACCTTCCATCCAGAACCACATTGTGCACACCCTCCTTTTCTTAATCTCTTCCCATGGGTATATCTCCCTTATTTCTTGTTCGATTTGACTTCCGCATGAGGAGTTGGAAAGAATAATATAAATCTATGACTTTTTTAGCTACACATTCTTGTATTTTCACTAACAAGTGACCTATCACTAATTTTTTATAGTATGCTATTTTTCCATGGTGTTTTTCTAGTTTCTTGATTTCTCCCATTTCAGGCCGAACCAGCAGCCAATACTCGATGAGTGGGATTTAATAAGTGTAATATAGGTGGTCCATTCGATTTAATCCATAGTCTCTCTTATTTATTTGAGTGACTAGGTTGAGCATTCATATTTCTTCTTAAGAATTGATCTAATTTTATTAAAATGTTTTGAAATTATTGTTTTTAGAATTCAATTCTATATTTTATATACTTGATCCTTAGAAAGAGAACCCCTAATAAAACCTTTAGGTAATGATTTTAACCTTATATTTGGATAGTCAACTGAAAAGTTTTGTGTGGAAGGGAAATTGAAATAATTTTAAGGGAGAATTATGCTTAAATGGTTATAAAGGGGCTGCGAATTAATTCGATGGTTGTGAAATTGGATTTCAAAATCCATATTTTGAAATGAGAGATATGTTTTAAAAGTGTCTTGGCCTATTGGAATGTGTTGTAATTGTTTTAAAAGGAATGTGATAAAGAATTTTCTATAATGGTATGAAGTTTATTGAATGAATTTTTTCCTTATTGATAATCAGTAGAAAAATATATAAAGAGGACCTTTGGGTTTGGTTTTGGTTAATGATTTTCTTTGATTAAAGGTGGATTCTTGATAATGAAGAATTATTAAATGAATGTATCTTGATATAGTGATGGACTGGAATTCCTTAGGAGGAATTTGTGAAGTACATATGGACCTAGACATGTGTGGAATTCCCTGATCAATCCCTATATCCCACTATGGGAATCACATGAATAAAATAGTGTGTTAACACCCTTGGAATCAAGGAGGTAAAATGCTATAAAGTGTCTTAAGAAATTCATTAGATTACGATTGATTCATTACCATGAATTCCTTGGGGTGGATCCACCTTCAATTCAAGTAATGTTAATATTATTGAATTCCATAGATTAATGTTGTGGATTCTGATGAGTTACCTTGGTGATTGCCATAGGATGAGCTCTGCAGTTTTGGAATGGTTATGTTGGGTGGAATGCTTTGAGTGTAAGTTGGGGTTTCCAAAAAAGCTAGTATTTTTAATGTTAAGGATTATTCATGAATTTTGGATCAGTATTTTAGATCATTGGAATTATAAGATTCATGCCACCCTTGGATTCCCTTTGGGATTTGTTGGGGGATAATGCACAGTTGAACTATGTGGATTATATCAAATTATTTTGAAAATGGTTTCCTTGGTAGTATAACTTGGGACCAATCAAACCATGATTTATACGATAATTAGAGTCTCATTGATGGTGGTTGAAGTTGGTATAGAATGATGATAGGTGTCACTGTAGATCCTGGGAATCAATGGCTGTTTTAACGCCTTTTTATTTAAATTATGAAAATTTTAATTGTCAATATAATAAATACTAAATTATTATTTATAGAACACCCATATTCACTTTTTTGGACTTTTTATTTTAGGGATTCCATTAGTGGTACCCAAATAAGTTTTACTCACATAATTCTTGGGACTCCATGACACTTGGGCACTTGAGAAGAAGACCATCTTCATTACAGTGATAGGTTTGGGAAAGCACCCATTATTTTCAATTGCTTGGCATTTGTATGGCTTGAGTAGAGTGTGGTCATTGGGAACAATAAGGGTTCAGAAATGGTTTTTTGATAAGTTTAGTTTTAATTTTAATTCATTATATCTATCCTTGTTTGTGATATGATCATGGGGGATCATTTGTAACATGTTTTGAATTGATAATTATTATAGTATTCTGATACTATGGTTATTTTGGAATTTCCATGAATTTTCTATGATTCTTGTTTGATTTAGATTATATATATATATATTATTTTTACTATTATTGCGAATCTGACATGTGTTTATAGTATCTCCACCATACCACCTTATAATTACACTACTAGTTGGGAGCTTATGGCGTTTGGGGAGGTGTGCTTCTAGCCATGTGGCACACCTTCCTAGAGCAATAGTTCAATGTCTCCTAAGGCCAGGAATTACAAAATGGCACCGAAGGATGTTTTTATTTTTTTCTTATTTGGTTATCATAGAAAGGATATAATAGTGTATTGGAACTTGGTAATGAGCTCATTCCTAGGAGTGATCAACCTAGACATAGGGGAAATCCCAGGTTTCCAAGGACGGGGATTCTTGTTCTTGGAATTAATTGTTACAGTTGTATTTGATTTTCACCTTGTATGAGGTACTTAAATTATGATGTTATGATTTTTGGGAATTCTGGATCTTGGACTAGTCTCTTTAGAGGGTTTGGCTACATTCATGCATCATTTTAGGTACATATGGATTCATATAACATGAATCATTATAGGGAAACAAGTTCAAATTCCCATTTAATATTGCTTGCAATTATAATTTCTTGATTGTGTCTATCCAATTTATGTATACCTATGGTCTATAATATTCTGGTAATAAGGGGGTTGGTTATTTAAAATTTCCATAGTGTCATATATAGTTATTTCTATATAAGGTATGGTATAATCCTACTTGAACAATTCTAGAAATGATATTTCATATCTAGGAATTTATAAATAGATTGGTGACAATATTGATTAAACAATTTGTCAGTAATAAACCTATAAGGTGTTTCCCTCATAGATTATGAATGAAAATTTATTTAAATAGGCCTTTTAAATTTGAAATATTTTTGGAACTAGGATATAATGAAAGTGTAACATTCATAATGGTATACTTGAATTTTTAAATGATAATATTGGTTAAATATAGTTCTAGTAAGAAACACATAAGGTATTTTCCTTAATAGCTTGTGAATGGAATCTTATTTTAACAAGCCTTGGGAATGTGGAAATCTTGTTAAACCCTGTAATCTTTTTATGGATTTTTTAATGAAATTTCTTAAGAAAATGTGAGTTTCATGGAAAATTATGGTTGGGTTAAATAAAATTCTATTAATAAACCTATCAGAAATTTTCCCTCATAAATTTTGAATGAAGTTATATTTTACCAATACTATTTTATGACCCTTGTGACATGTTAAAGGATTAGAAATTAAATTTTGTAATGTGTCGACCCTTGAAGGTTAAGGTGACTTAGAGGATTTGTGTGCATATCTTGACCTTGTTTATGAGTTGTGGGACCACTCTGAGTGCCCGAGTTATGAGGTTCCAGTGATGTGGATATTTATTATGTGTTATGATAGACCTAGTAAGGGTATAATGTTATAGAGAGAGAGTGAGTGAGACCAATTTATGAAAATTTTTATTTGGGATTTTGGAATGCAGGATTCCATGTGACCTTGATATGGGGATGAGTGTCAATTTGTGAATAGTGATCCTTACGAGGCTTGGTTTAGATTATAGGTGGTAGAACTAGTGACCCTTGGGAGTGAATATGTTTTATTGAGTCTATGGTCTGTAACCTTCGACTTATGTGACCAATGCATGTACAATTCTTTTGAGTTCTGTTGTATTTGAGGTTGAGCACTCGTAGCGATATGTACTCCTATCTAGGTAGGGTTTGGAGGGAAGGATTGTTCGGATTTCAGAAACTGATAGTTTTGGATGTAGTCTGGGTATGTGGTGGCCATAGAGGTAAAAAGTGTGGTGTTATAGACTTGAAACCTGGGATAACAGGTGGTCATGCGCTTGGCCATGATACATGTAGGGTGTCGGGCCCATCATAATAGAGAATATGGGATGTCTCTTATTTATAAAAGTGACATTCTAGGAGCATGGTTTGTTTCCTGGTTAGGCGTGAGATCCTTAAACCAATGATGCTTGACTCATGGGAAATGAGTAAGGTTCTAGAAGTTGGTTATATAAGGGCATGATACCCTTGTGTCTTGAGGAGTTAGAAGATAAAAAAATGACTGTCCATTATCTAAATGGAAGTTGAGTTGGTAATATTAGAGTTTAGTTGGTGGCGATGAGGTGTGTCTAGGAATATGGTATGGGAAACAAAATGACTTGGATAGTATTAAGTGTGAAAATATTTGGGTGATGGTGCATGGTATCTATGTTGGGGGTATTAGGAAGGACCTATTGACTTCCTATCCCTGTCAAGTTTGAGGTATGCTAATAGTAGCTCAGTGTGATCGAGGATTGAAGCTTGAGATTTTGGAATGATGCAAGTTGGTGGGTGGTGTGTATTGGGTTTTATAACAATATAAGTGCCAAATTTTGAGTATAATTATCAAGGGTACTCCCAGTAATGTAAGTTTGACCTGCATGTGATCATGGTCGGTGATTTAGGTGTGCGGGCATAGTATGGATGTGACACAACTCATGGGAGCATGATTCGAGCTATGTGATTGTATGGTGTGTGAATGTGTCTGCACCCATTTTTATTCAATGGATCAAGGCTATACATGATGGTAATAATGATCCTACAAATCTTTGGATTGATGAGTAGTCAGGTGTGAGTCTAGGGTTAATGATCTTGATGAGGCAACATGGTCATAGTTTCCCAGGGATTGGTTGGAAAAGGAGAGGATGTAATGCCCCGACCCCAGTTACCCAGAGTCGGTGCATTATTACATAACATTGGTATGATCACGAGAAAGACCAAATCTTGATAGACCGATTAGTTTATTAGCCTTGGAAACACTAGATATATTCAAAAATATTACATTACATCAATAAGTGAAAAGCTAAAACAATATATTGTCTTCATATTACACACTCTTATCCCCTCATACTATCCCTGCAGGTCATTCATAATTTACTTCTTCACACCCTGAGAAAAATAAAACATAGCAAAGGGGTGAGCTCAAACGCCCAGTAAGGATAACAATATAGCAGAAACTTTCATAAATAAGAATAAACATTTAAGGCAATGTATAACTAAAACAGAAGCCTTTTAAACATGAACTTCAACATAGCATGGAAAAAATAAAATGAAATAATGCCATTTACTTATTCACATGGATATTCTACTAATAAAATAATCACATGCAATATGAATAACCACTTTCATAATAATGGAATGCATAAATCCAGACTATCATAACCACATATCCAAGGCCTCGTGCAAAGACTACAAATAAGATCTTGTCAAGACCTTGTGCCAAGACACTAGTTTGTCTCATGAGACCTACTGATGCATCGAGAAGCTATAGCGGGCTCCACCCGTCACTTACTAACTCCAATGCATTCCCATATGAAAAGGTTTAAACATAACATAAACATTCGTATTAAAAGTAGCATACGAAATGTCAATACTTTCTCCATAGACCATGAATGGTATAAAAATTACACATCCACTGTAAAACATATCACAAAACCTTGAATACAATAAAAAAGTTTTGTATCATAATAAATCAACTTCAAATAAGCTTAAAATACATCAAAGGATGTTGACATAGATGAAATCAAAACAATTTGAGAGAAATATCTCTTTTCTCAAAATCATTGAAAAGTCAAACATTTATAAAGGAAGTAATTTAAAAGAGATTTTTGAATCAAAGTGTCCCATAACACTTTGAAACTTTTTAAATGAAATGTCATTTCAAAACATTCATGTCCATATAAATAAATTCTTAAAATCATTTTTAAAACATGGACATTAATTAAAAATATTTAGAAAGATAAATCTTTAAAACATTTAAAATTATGATCTTGATAAAGAGTACCTTTCAAAAATTCTTAAAATATTCATTTGGAATAATTTAAAAGTAAAATAATTATAAAATAAAACCTTTACTTTGAAAATATTCTTATAAGCTTGTAATGGAAACTTTGACGATTTTATAACGGCGGTAAATAGCCGCACCCACCGTATAAGTTAAAAAAAGACATTCTTACCTTAAATTTGTCGAAAAGGTTAAAAGTGCCTTGTTTGGAAAACGATGGAAAGATTCATTTCAAAACACATAAGGGTATAAACGACTTTAACCCATTGTCTAGTAAATAGTAAAAATGTTTTTAAATACATTTTTAAAGAACATGGATGTGGATGATAAAGAGACCCCAATAGATAATTACGTATAAACAACCTCAGATAATGAAGAGATTGCGAAATAAACCCATACCTTGTACTTTTCCTTAGTTGGGGGTAGGTTAACCTCTTGTATAATGGTGAAATAATTGTTATTAAATTATAAAAGAATCATATACATTAATATGATATCATATATGATCTTTTAACATTGATTTGTTAATAATATCTTAGTATTATCGTTGTTTCCGGTGTTAACTTACTCATTTTCTTTTATATGTTTTGTTACATAAGCCATGTTTGTCATGAATAGGTTGTATATTATTCATATCCAGAATGATATCAAGTCCTTAAACATTATTTTTAAACCATCAAATGTTAATTATACTTGAATGGATACGATGGATAATGAATCTCATCGCGTTCGTGGAGACGGTAGTCCGTACGTACGCACGAGCGACAATATCATTCTTTTGATATTAAAATAATATTTAATTGGAATGTATATCATATATACAGAATAATTATCATGTTATATTTATTATTTACATGAATTATAAATCATTATTATACCCATCCAAATAATAATATATTGAATAACAATTACACCACGACGTGGAGACGGTAAGCCGTACGTACGCACATATGGTGACATGTCATTCAAAGGATGGATAGAATATTGAATATGGTTGTACCATATTTATAATAATATTACAGTATATAGTATATACTGGATTAATTATTTTAGAATGATAATAACAAAGGAAGAAGAAGTTGAAGAAGAAATGAATTTGAAAAAGAGTGGTGAAAACATTACCTCTTCTTCAGGTTCTTCCTTTTGATTTGATCAAAAGGGATCCTTAGATTGGCTTTATAACTAAAGGAAGGCCTTTAGGATGAAGTTAGGGAAGTTGGGAGAGTATTTGGGTAGGGGTTGGCTGAACCAAAAGGCTTTGAATATGTGAATTAGTGAGAAGGGGGAGTGCCCTTTTATAAGAGGGGTGAGGGGAACCTTTGGAAAAGCTAGAAATATTATTTTATAATAAATTCATATTCGGTTTTTAATGGCTGAAAAGTGTATTATTTAAAGGTTAAGGTGGATATGGGTCTAAAACCACTCAAACAATATAATTTAGATAGGTTTGGGTCATTATATTAACCTTATCTTTTAGTTTTAACTCTTAGTTAATTATTTTGACATTTACCATGTGACTTTGTATTTTTATATTATATAGTTAATAAACTTACTATATACATCCAAGAGACCCCCAAGTGGTCCATTAATGATACATATATCATGATATAAGTCTCTTGGCTGAACTGTATATTTTTAGGAATTTAATATCAATTAATAATATAATATTTGTTTTAAAAAATCTTTTATGTCAATTTTGACACTATTCAATAATTGATTTTTGTAAAAATTATAACAGAATTATTATTTCAAAAAAAGTTAATTAAGTCAATACTAACATGTCATATTAACCTAGAAAATTAGTTTAATTAATAAAAAGTCTCAAATTATATTTATTTGGGTATTTATTATATCAATTTGTTAATTTTTCACTATTATGGTAATTACTGCATCATCATTGTGTCATAAATAAATTAAATTATTTATTGTCTAAAAATTATAAATACAATATAATTATTTAGAACATCTTTTATCTTTCTAATGAATATTTATATTCGAAATTCCAATATATATAACCCTATGTAAAAATTGTTTTGCTAAAAGATATATGCTTATGTCATTTTTGTATTTGTTTTAACTTAATTAATATAAAGTGTCATTATCACTTACAAGTGGCTCCACGGGGTCCAAAAATCAACCCAAAGATGCCTATGTTCGGAAATGTATCTAACATTAAGTTTAGGACACATTTTAGGGTAATTTAGTATTATTATAATATTATTTTTTTAACCCTTATTTACCGGATTTACCTTTAACCATGGTAAATAAAATATTTACCGAAGTAATTATTCAAAATGTATAAAAATAAAAGTTACCTATTTAAACAATATGAACATCCTAATTACAAATATGGAATCCATTTTTCCAAATTCGAAACAGATAAGTGACAGAAATTAATTTAAAATTAATTCTCGTTGTTAAAACAAAAAGCGTGTTTTTAAGAGATAATAACTATCAAAAGATTGACACTTGTTTATGTCCGGTTTAATTGTAAAATTATATACAATGAACAACATTGAATTAAACTATAAAAATATATTATAAATATATTTTAAAACCACTCAAATTCATAATTTATCAATATAAATTATTTCGATTAAAAAAGTTGTTTTTAATTAAAATTTAGTAATTTTCACTATTCATCAAAATATAAATGTTATCCGAAAAGTTCCAAAATTTCACCCTAGGTTAAATTCGATATTCCAAATCCAAAAATGAATTCCATTTTGAAATATAAAATTTATAAAATTTCAAAAAGTAGGTATTACTATTCATAACGGCTAGTTTGATTGGTTGTGGTGTGTGTTAGAACTCGAAGTTGCGTATAACACACGCTACTGTATTATTCAAAGGAAAGCATACCAGGGAAGCTTGGGATGTTTCATTGTAAATTTTTGATATCCCCATTCTAGAAAGTAAATTTATTTAGTCAAATTGAATATATAAAAGTTTAAAATATTGGATTTAAAAAGGGTTCACTATTAAAAGTTGGTAAAAGTGCAATACTGAAAATGAATTTGTTCTTACATTATGTCTAAGAAACTCATAATATGGATTCAAAAATTATAAGTATTATATAAAGTTTAAAATTTAGTTAATACTATTCTTAAACTCTTTTGAACGGCTTGTTTGGTAAGTCATGGTGCGCTTGAACTCAGTGTTGCGTGTAGTGAAAGTTATTGAATTATTTTGAAGAAATAACACACTATGAAATCTTGGGGTGTTACATTCTCCACTCCTTCAATAAATTGCATCCTCTCAATTTGAAATTGTTCTTCAAAAATAAAAGGTTGAATATAGAAAATATCTTTGTGGGAAAACCCATATAGGAAATTGGGTTAATAAAATTTAGTCTTAATAAGAGGAAAATAGAAATGAAAGGGTCACCACCAAATTATGATCTCTATTCGGAGAACATTGGTGGAAATTAGAGACATATAATTGGAGGGAAAATGTAAATATTTATAGGTAGTGATTGAGGTCATCAATCATAAACAAGTGTAAAATTGAGGGCCTTAAATTCATCAATCTATGATGATTTAAAATACCATCGTTTCAGCAAAACATATGGTATTAGGATAACACATTTTTTTGTTTTAAGATCCTTTCACTAAAGTATAAGAATTAATTTCTTCATTGAATAAGAGAAGAAGAAAAATATATACTTGACAAGTAGAGTCTCATCCTTTAACTAAGTTCTACCACAAACTCATCTTTCACTCTAAAAGATAATATAACTTAAAAATAATATTCTATTTATCCTATTCGTATAGGGTTAAAAAATGAATTTATAATTAATCTAGTAGAACCATTAAAAAAACGACATTATTCTATCCAGGACATCACGTGGGTCAGTGGTAGGTGATACACCCTTATCGCCCTTCGGTTGTGGGTTCAAGTCTCGCGGCCTTGCCGGACATGACGAGTTGCCGCCCGACCTCCAGGTTGTCCTTTTATGGCAATCCAAAATAATCCAAACTAGAACTATCCAAAATACTTTAGTCCAAAATTTTTAAGGAAGCTAAACACAATGAAGATCCTTTTTCCCACGTAATAACATGTAAACACCTTCATCATGTATTCTTTTAAAACACTGCAACATCTTGAATTACCATAAAACCTTATTGATTACAATCATGATCCCTTATTCCTTAAAGAATAATAGATATACTCCTTCAATCCAAAAATGTTGTAAACCCCAACAATGATGGAATATACAAATCATTAATCAGTTTCAAGGTAGTCAATAATATCCAATATAATTTATCCAAATCAATCATATATTATTCTAAAATCACTACCTCGGTATCAAAACCATATTATGGTTTATCTTTCTCTCAACTATATATTTTCCAAAAATTTAACCTGCTATTGAGTCACTTTTCTTTGTTCCACACAATCTCAAGTCCTTAATGAAATATTACTATAGTACAACCCTTATATACTCCATAATTATTATAATAAGTACATTGTTGATACAACACACAAATGACATAATCAACATAAGAACTCAAATCATTCCTCTTCATCTGTGGTAGTATCATAACTTGATTATTATCCAATAGCATCATTTGTAGCATAGTCTGAAGACTGGGACATAGGTTCGTGTAGTGTCCAAACTCCTTGCAAATGAAGCATTGTACATTTGAAACCATTTTCTTACCCTTGCAGTCATGTACTTTGTGCCCTTTTCCTCCACACTTATAAAAAACTCTCATTCCTTTCAGGCAAGTTCTAGGGTGTTTCTTCCCACAGTTATCACATATGGGAAAATTATTCTTTTCCCTCTTCCCTTTATCCATCTTTCTCTCTTCCATCCTTTTATTCTCTTGCTTCCCTTCAAAGCCATAGGACTCAGTAAACTCTTTACTTATCTTATCAACACATGATATTATTTATTCATATGATGATAATACATGGGAGACTATTTCTCTTATAAATTCTGGCTTAAGACTGTGAAAGATATGATCCTTCTTTCTCTTTGGATAATTTTTATTTCTGGAGTTCTCATTCCTTCTACTGGGCGCCATTTCTAATCAATAGCATACACTAGATTAGTTTATGAATAACAATACATAATCCCAAACTTGTAAAACACATAACATAAATTAAATAGTTTATGGATATAATCCATAATCATAAAAATGTCTCCTTTGAGGAAGTATATACTCATAAACCCTTCATAATGGTTTGTAAAGAAAATTAGAATTATCCTAAGCATATCCCCCGGGAGTGTCATAACCAAGAGTGCAGCAAGGCCCGTTTTTGTGCACCAGTTCCCATTCAAGTCCAGCTCAAAGCGGTGTTTTTGGGTTTTACCCCTAGGTACATCTGTGCCAAAGCCGCCTCTGCCTGATCGTATCCAGACAGGGATGTATTGCTCAGAAAACTCACAAAATCTCTACAATACCAAAATTCTAGGAATTTATTCTATACTAATCCTCAAAGTCCATCTTAGGACTATGTGCTCTAATCAGAGTTTTTCTAAATCTGGCTTCCAAGGTCTGTACTAAACTTCCTCTGATACCAACTATAACGCCCCGACCCCAGTTACCCAGAGTCGGTGCATTATTACATAACATTGGCATGATCATGAGAAAGATCAAATATTGAAAGACCGATTAGTTTAGTAGCCTTGGAAACACTAGATATATTCATACAGTTTACATTACATCAATAAGTGAAAATCTACAATAATATATTGTCTTAATATTCCACACTCTTATCCCCTCATATTATCCCTGCAGGTCATTCATAATTTACTTCTTCACATCCTGAGAAAAATAAAACATAGCAAAGGGGTGAGCTCAAATGCCCAGTAAGGATAAAAATATAGCGGAAACTTTCATAAATAAGAATAAACATTTAAGGCAATGTGTAAATAAACAAAAGCCTTTTAAACTTGAACTTCAATATAGCATGGCAAAAATAAAATGAAATAATGCCATTTTATTATTCACATGTATATTCTAATAATTAAATAATCACATACAATATCAATAACTACTTTCATAATGATGGAATGCATAATGCCATACTATCATAACAACATAGCCAAGGCCTCGTTCCAAGACTACAAATAAGATGTTGTCAAGGCCTTGTGCCAAGACACTAGTTTGTCTCATGAGACCTACCAATGCATCGAGGAGCTATAGCGGGCACCACCCATCACTTACTAACTCCAATGCATTCCCATATTAAAAGGTTTAAACATAACATAAAAATTCGTATTAAAACTAGCATAAGAAATGTCAATACTTTCTCCATAAACCATGAATGGTATAAAAATTACACATCCACAGTAAAACATATCACAAAACCTTCAATACAATACAAAACATTTTTACCATAATAAATCAACTTCAAATAAGCTTAAAATCCATCAAAGGATGTTGACATAGATGAAATCAAAACAATTTGAGAGAAATATCTCTTTTCTCAAAATCATTGAAAAGTTACACATTTATAATGGAAGTAATTTAAAAGAGATTTTTGAATCAAAGTGTCCCATACCACTTTGAAACTTTTGAAAAGAAATGTCATTTCAAAACATTCATGTCCATATAAATAAATCCTTAAAATCATTTTGAAAACATGGACATTAATTAAAAATATTTAGAAAGATAAATCTTTAAAACATTTAAAATTATGATCTTGATAAAGAGTACCATTCAAAAATTCTTAAAATATTCATTTTGAAATAATTTAAAAGTAAAATAATTATAAAATAAAACATTTACTTTGAAAATATTCTTATAAGCTTGTAAGGGAAACTTTGACGATTTTATAACGGCAGTAAATAGCTGCACCCGCCGTATAAGTTAAAAAAAATACATTCTTACCTTAAATTTATCGAAAAGGTTAAAAGTGCATTGTTTGGAAAACGATGGAAAGATTCCTTTAAAAACACATAAGGGTATAAATGACTTTAACCCATTGTCTAGTAAATAGTAATTTTTTTTTAAATACATTTTTAAGGAACATGGATGTGGATGATAATGATACCCCAGTAGATAATTACGTATAAACAACCTCAGATAATGAAGAGATTTAGAAATAAACCCTTACCTTGTACTTTTCCTTGGTTGGGGGTAGGTTAACCTCATGTATAATGGTGAAATAATTGTTATTAAATTATACAAGAATCATATACATTAATATGATATCATATATGATCTTTTAACATTGATTTGTTAATAATATCTTAGTATTATCGTTGTTTCGGGTGTTAACTTACTCATTTTATTTTATATGTTTTGTTACGTAAGCCATGTTTGTCATGGATAGTTTTTATCTTATTCATATACAGAATGATATCAAGTCCTTAAACATTATTTTTAAATCATAAAATGTTAATTATACTTTAATGGATACGATGGAGAATGAATCTCATCGCGTTCGTGGAGACGGTAGTCCGTACGTACGCATGGGCGACAATATCATTCTTTTGATATTAAAATAATATTTAATTGGATGGTATATCATATATACAGAATAATTATAATGTTATATTTATTATTTATATGAATTATAAATCATTATTATACCCATCCAAATAATAATATATTGAATAACAATTACACCACGACGTGGAGATGGTAAGCCGTACGTATGCACGTATGGTGACATATCATTCAAAGGATGGATAGAATACTGAATATGGTTGTACCATATTTATAATAATATTAAATTATATAGGATATACTGGATTCATTATTTTATATTGGAAATAACAAAGTAAGAAGAAGTTGAAGAAGAAATGAATTTGAAAAAGAGTGGTGAAAACATTACCTCTTCTTCGGGTTCTTCCTTTTTATTTGATCAAAAGGGATCCTTAGGTTATATTTATGACTAAAGGAAGGCCTATAGGATTAAGTTAGGGAAGTTGGGAGAGTATTTGGTCAGGGTATGGCCGAACCAAAAGGCTTTGAATGTGTGAATTAGTGATAAGGGGGAGTGCCCTTTTATAAGAGGGGTGAGGGGCACCTTTGGAAAAGCTAGAAATATTATTTTATAATAAATTAATATTTGGTTTATAATGGCTCCAAAGTGTATTATTTAAAGGTTAAGGTGGGGATGGGTCGAAAACCACTCAAACAATAGAATTTAGAGAGATTTGGGTCATTATATTAACCTTATCTTTTAGTTTTAACTCTTAGTTAATTTGTTTGACATTTACCATGTCACTTTGTATTTTTATATTCTATAGTTAATAAACTTACTATATACATACAAGAGACCCCAATGTGGTCCATTAATGATAAAATTATCATGATATAAGTCTCTTGGCCGAACCTTAGATATTTAAGAATTTAATATCAATTAATAATATAATATTTGTTTTAAAAACTCTTTTATGTCAATTTTGACACTATTAAATAATTGATTTTTGTAAAAATCATAACAGAATGATTACTTTGAAAAAAGTTAATTAAGTCAGTACTAACATGTCATATTAACCTAGAAAATTAGTGTAATTCATAAAAAGTCTCAAATTATATTTATTTGGGTATTTATAATATCCATTTGTTTAATTTTTCACTATTATGGTAATTACTGCATCATCATTGTGTCATAAATAAATTAAATTATTTATTGTATAAAAATTATAAATAAACTATAATTATTTAGGAAATCTTTTTAGCTTTCTAATTAATATTTATAGTTGAAAATCCAACATATATAACCCTATGTAAAAATTGTTTTGCTAAAAGATATATGCTTATGTCAATTTTGTATTTGTTTTAACTTAATTAATATAAAGTGTCATTATCACTTACAAGTGGCTCCATGGGGTCCAAAAATCAACCCTAATATCCCTATGGTCAGACATGTATCCACCAATAAGTTTAGGACACGTTTTAGGGTAATTTAGTATTATTATAATATTATTTTTTTAACCCTTATTTACCGGATTTACCCTTAACCATGGTAAATAAAATATTTACCGAAGTAATTATTCAAAATGTCTAAAAATAAAATTTACCTATTTAAAAAATATGAACATCCTTATTCCAAATATGTAATCCATTTTTCAAAATTCAAAACACAGAAGTGGCAGAAATTAATTTAAAATTAATTCTCGTTGTTAAAACAAAAAGCGTGTTTTTAAGAGATAATAACTATCAAAAGATTGACACTTGTTTATGTCCGGTTTAATTGTAAAATTATATACAATGACCAACATTGTATTAAATGGTAAAAATATATTCTAAATATACTTTAAAATCACTCAAATTCATAATTTATCAATATAAATTATTTCGATTAAAAAAGTTGTTTTTAATTAAAAATTAGTAATTTTCACTATTCATCAAGATATAAATGTTATCCGAAAAGTTCCAAAATTTTACACTAGGATAAATTAGATATTCAGAATCCAAAAATGAAGTCCATTTTGAGAGATAAAATTTATAAAATTTTAAAAAGTAGGTATTACTATTCATAACGACTAGTTTGATTGGTTGTGGTGTGTGTTAGAACTCGAAGTTGCGTAGAACACACGCTACTGTATTATTCAAAGGAAAGCGTACCAGGGAATCTTGGGATGTTTAATTGTAAATTTTTGATGTACCCATTCTAAAAAGTAAATTTATTTAGTCAAATCGAATATATAAAAGTTTAAAATATTGGATTTAAAAAGGGTTCACTATTAAAAGTTGGTAAAAGTGCAATACTGAAAATGAATTTGTTCTTACATTATGTATAAGAAACTCATAATTTGGATTCTAAAATTATAAGGATTATATAAAGTTTAAAATTTATTTAATACTATTCATAACCTCTTTTGAACGGCTTGTTTGGTAAGTCATGGTGCACTTGAACTCAGTGTTGCGTATAGTGCAAGTTATTTAATTATTTTGAAGAAATAACACACTATGAAATCTTTGGGTGTTACAAAGGAACATTGATTGAGAGGGGAAATTTAAATTTGGATCAATGTGATGTGACATGATTGATTTAAGAGATAGATCCTAGTTTTGTTCTATTTGAATGGTGAGAATTGGTTGGGAGGAGAGACACACGTGTGTCGAGGTCAGAACTTGTTGGTTTGAATACTCTTGGGGTATCATGAGGGAAGCAAAATAGTGGGAAGACCACCATAAAATATAGAGGGAATTAAACTCATTTTTAATGAGTCTCAGTGATGGGAATGTATTTAATTATATGATTTAGAAATTAGTAACATTTGACATTAGGAGTGGCACTCTGGTATAAGTTACTCGACCACATATGGACATTGTGTCTAGTGACACACATAACATTGTCCATGAGATAAAGGTTTTGACATTATGAAATAATGAAAAGGATAATCCTGTGGTTTGAATATTCATGTTAATTATGGGCATATTAACCTTATGATTAAAATGTTGTTGGTGTGCAATGATGGTCTCTTGATGGTTTTGGTGGTACCTAATTCTGATGTGTGTGTTATTTTGATGAAATATAAAATCCTTGGGGAATACAAGTGGAAAGTTCTTAAGTAGTGCTTGTGGAGTACCATAGTTTTTTTGAACTCCATATGGAATGGTAATTTGAGCTTAGTTTGGTGTGGTGGAATGTTGGTTCTTAGGTGAGAGAATAAGGATAAGATTGAGTAGTTAGTGTTTTGATTGTGGAACCATGTCAAGGTTCAAATTAGGCCTCAGTGTGTTAGGATGATCATTGGATGCCTCTAATGGAAATGGAAACATGATATGGTAACTCAAAGGATCATCTATAGCATAATCAAAGCATTTTTAATTTTTGTAAGTGAAGGTTTTAATTAGGAAATTAATTCAAGAGTAAGGTTCAGAATATAATATTAATGATTAGGTCATTTTGGTATGCCTTTGACCTAAGGAATAAAAATTAGCAAGTGAGATAACACCAAGTGGCATTAAAACCTTTTGAGATAGGTCATTTGGATGAGGATTGCCTTACACTATCGATTGAGGTTAGATTTGGTGATAAAAAAATTACAGAAGAAGAGTCATTTGGATGTGATGGTGGCACTTCATGGTTGAAAAAGGATTTTCAGGGAAAATTATGGTGTGTTTGGGTTTTGCCTGGATGGTAGAGGTATGATCGTTTTTACTTGAAAATGGTTAGTGGGATTTGGTACTAGCATTGACTGGTGCCCTAATTCATGTTGACTTATTTTATATTGAGAAACCATATTGAGTGGGTTGGTTTAATTATAAGAATATGATTTGATAGGAAAATTTTAATAGTGTAAGGTGTCGAGGTTCCTTATTAGCCTCATGAGATAATTCGTTCTGTGGGTAGTACTCTAGGAAATGTATTCAACATGGCGAAAAAACATGGGTGTTTTAGGATAGATGGAATCTGTGGAGCCTCATTATAAAGTTTGATGATAAAGGTTATCATGTACTTGAGTTTGTGAAGTCTTGTGTATTGTGTTAGTTCTTATGATTTGGAATTTTTTTGAGAGTTTAGAAATGCAGTGTGGCTGTTGAATGGGAAATGATAGTCTAGATAGGTCAGGAGGTGTGGTTGAACAAAAAATGAGACTTCTTAGGCATGATAAGTGTTATGGTGGGGAGTTTTTTATAACTCATGTCTGTATGAGTTAAAAATTATAGAAGTAATTTTAATTTTTGAGTTTGGTGGATGGGTCATTATTGAAACTGAGGACTGGTTTAGGAACCTACAAATTTTAATATCTTAAGTGGTATTTTCTGATATAGTTTGGGGTCCAAGGGGTACATTAGCTATCTAGAAAATTCTCAGGATATTTAGGGTTAATTTTATATGTTTTTTGAGTTTTCTATCCAATGTATAACGTTTATTGTGCACATATTAGGAGAAACGAAGAGAACCCATAAGTTTGGGGTGCTTTTCACTTCAATATCTATACCATATGATTGGGTTGAACAATTAGTGCATAATTTAAGAAAAACCATGCTAGATTTGGGGGACACCATGTGAGGTGTATTGGATATATAGATTGGAACATAGTTTGTTCATGGTTTAAAATAAACTATGAATCTTTTTGTAGTAAGTTATAGACCCAATTTTCACGATTGACAACTAGTTAGTAAATCATTATAACCAGCCGTAATAGTTGGGGTGTTTGGGATAGTGATGACTACACGGTTGGCACATGGTTAAGTAAAACATGTGGCTAAATCATGAGAGTATTTAAAAAGTGAAAAATTACCAAACTTTCCCTTTGACCATTTAGATTTTATAACCCCTTTTCCTCCCCTCTCATCCAGTACCTACACAATCATGCCCTCCCTTCCTCATTCTCTTCCCATGGGTGGATCTCCCTTATTTATTGTCTGATCTGACTTTTGTCTGAGGAATTGGAAAGAATATGGTAAATATATGATTATTCTAGATCAAAATTAATTTTTTTCACTGATGAGAAACATCTCACTATTTTTTTCTAATATTCCCTATTTCCAGGGCATTTGTATGGTACCTCAATTTCTTTAATTTTAGGCTGAACCAATGATTGATTCTCAATGATCAAACTTCACTAAGCTTGAGTAGGTGGTCCCTTTGATTTAACCCATATCAACACTTATTTATCTGAGTGATTTGGTTTTTCTATCATGCCAAATTCCTAGCAATTTATCTAATTTTAATGTATTGTTCTTAATTTTTGTTTTCTATAATTCAACACCTATTTTTACAAAATTGAGCCTATAAAAGAGAACCTTTATTAAATAATTTAGGTAATGAGTTTAACATTAGAGTTGTATTGTTATGTGGTAAGATATCTTTGTAAGGGAAATTGAAATATATTAAATGGATACTTGTATTGAAATGGTTATAAAGGGGGTTTGAATTGATTCTCTAGTTGTGAAGTGGGATTTCACAACCATCGATATGAAATGAAAAATGATATTTAAAGGTGTTTTGGACCATGATAATGAGTTTTTATTGTTTAAAATAGAAAGTGATAAAAAAAATTTATGCAATGGGATGTGGTTTATTAAATTTATTTTTTCCCTATTAATAATCAGAAGAATGATCCATGAATAAGATCTTGGGGTTCTGTTTTGGTTAATGATTTACCTTGATAAAAAGTGGTTTCTTGATAAACAAAAAATTATTAAATGATTATCTCTTGACATGGTGATGGATTGGAATTCTTTTAGAGGATTCGTTGGAGTTATTGGTGTGTTGAAACCCTTGGATTCATAGTGATCCAATGCTATGGAATTACTTGAGAGGGAAATTTGACTCCAGTAGATTCATTATCTTTAATGCCTTGGGCTAGCTTCCCCTTGGATTTGGGTAATTTTTATATTATTAAATTATACATATTAATGACATGGATTCTTGTGATGTACCTTAGTGAATTCTATGGGATGATATCCTCAAATTCAGCCTTGTTTTGTTGAAGTGAATGCCTAAGGAGTAAGATAGGGATCCCCATTAGGCCGTGCTTCTGAATTTCAAGGAAGGATCCTCATGTTCAGATTGGAATTTTAGATCAATGGAATGCCAAAGGTCACCCAAACCCTGGATTACCTATGGTATTTATAGAGAGGGAATTATTGGTTGAGCGATGTGGATTCCATTAGATCATTATGACTATGGTTTACTTTGTATTATACATTGAAAAAAGAAAGATCATGATTTGTACCATGATCAGAGACTCACTGGTGATGGACAAAGTGGGTATAGTTTAATTTCAGGTGTCACCACAGAGCCTGGTCATTGGTGGCTATTTTACCACCTTTTTATTTAAATTATGAAATTATTAATTGTTAATATTTTGAATGGTAATTTATTGTTTATATCACACATACATGTAATTTTTATGGTCTGGTTCTTTTAGGGATGTTGTTGTTGGTGGCCTACAGAGTTTTATTCACACCCTGCTTGAGCTTCCATGATAGTTGTGTATCCAAGAAGAAGACTATCTGCATTGGAGGGAAAGATCCATGTAAGCACTTGTTATTGTTGATCTCTTTGGGTTTTCATGGTTTGCGTGAAATATGGAGGTTGAGACTGAACATGAATTGGATCTAGTTTGGGGATGAGTTTATTTTTACATTTATTTCATTTTTTATATCATTTTAAATTATTTTCCTATGGGGGATTTATTGCGGAATGTGTAGCATTACTCATTATTATATCATTCTATTACTATAGTTATTTTAGTGTTTTCCCTATATTTTTTATGAATTTTATTTTATATAAATTATATGTTAATTATTATTTCTGTAGTTATTATGACTATGAAATTCATGTATAGTCTCTCCACAATACCACCTTAGACCTACGCTACTAGTTTATAGCCTCTTACATATGGAGATGCACACTTGAGTCCATGTGGTGTACTATCCTAGAGCACTAGTTCATTGGCTCCCAAGGAGGGGTGTTATAGCCAAGGGTTTCCATGTCCTCTATCTAGAAGGAATTGGTTTGAGAGAAGAGAATGTGATAGAGGAACCCAAAATGGTTTTCCATGTTTTATGAGACCTAGGGGTCCCTAGTGGGTGCCTCAGTGACATATTGGTCCCTAATGAGAGGTTGTGTATGAGAAATGGGTAGTGATGATTATGAGTGTCACCTTATAAACTAGATCGATGATGTGATCCTAAGGAAGCTATGGTAACTATGGAAAAATATGTTTGGGGTGGGATACACTACACACCAAGATATATTGAGATATATTTGATGCCTTTGAAATTCATCTTGGATATAACTGCTGAGCAAGATACTGACACATGGTTTGGGATTCCTTGGACATGCCTGTTGGATCTATATGGTGGGATGAAGAATTCACCAGGATATGACGGTTTGGGATGCCCTGGTCATGCTCCTTGGATCCATATGGTGGGATGCACAGTCCACTAGGATATAGTGATTTGATATTCCTTGTACATACTCCTTGGATCAATATGGTGGGATGAACAATCCATTGAGATATGATGGTTTTGAATTTCTTATATGAGATCCTTGGATTTAGATTGAATATTGGGTTGGATTACCATGGATTTGATATTTGGAATTGAGGATAGGGGATGTGGACCTCCTATTGGCCTATGGTTGTGAGTTTAGAATTCCTTGGACATACACCAAGGATTTGGTTTTAGTTATTCTGGTTGTAATTCCTTAGAAATGCACCTAGGATTCAGCTCATGGTTTCTTGTTTTATATTTCCTAGAATATGCTCCTCGGAATAGTCCATTAGACATGAAATTAATAGATTTATTATGAATTGATACAAGGAATAATCCATGGGAATTATATTAGTTGGAATGATTATGTGACATGGTCAAAGGCACTTCGAAACTGTATTAAATAGGTTTGAGTTGATCCCAAGTATTGCCTTAGAACCTAAGGATGGATAATAGTTATTTATTTATGCTTCTATAGTTGTTTTATTTGTTTTATAATCAAATAAAATGTGTACACTTCATGTAATGGTTATGTATGGAACTTCATTAATCATTGACTATTTATTTATACTCACACCCTTCTCAGGTGACCATGGAACTTGGGTTCTAAGAAACCTTCACTAATTATAGGTTTATGTCGGGTAGAGGCCTAATGTAGCATGGTCGAGCATGATATCTTAGGCAAGACTTATAGACTGGATGAGGTATGCGTCAAGGATATTTTAGATCCCTTGTGAATTTGATTTATTTCTTTAACGTATTGAGATCAACCCAGTGGGTGATCAATCATTGTATGCTAGCTTAACCGTGTGTTTTTATGATTTCATGCTACATTTAATTTGTTATAACAAGTTATTTTTATTGATTTCATATATAGTGATTATTTATTTTTGACATTGTCTAATTATTTCCCTTGTGATTATTCATTTTGATATTGGGGTATAGTCTCCCCACAATAATACCCTAAACTCACACTTCTAGTTGATAGCCTCTAGTGTACAAGGAGGCGTGTCTAAGGTACCAGTGAAAAATCCTATTGTTTGGGAAATTCTTAGTGGCCACAGATTAGGGGAGGATGTTACAAAGAGGTATCAAAGATTTTATGTGACTGATATCACAAAATGTGTTATAATTTTTGTCTTATTATTTTAGGAATATGGTAGAGATGTGATATAAGAATGTGTATGAGCCTATGATGGATAATATACGGGTCCATCAAGAACACATTTTTTTGTAGGAAGTCCAGGTTAACAGGGGAATGTGATTGCTATTTTGGATTTTTATTTTATAGTTATATGGTTTTCACCTAGAATGACACACATGAAGTTTTGATATTTATTATTTATTTGGTTTTTATCTCTTGGTCTATTGTAAATTATCCATTTGTATGCATTATATTTAGCACATAGGATTCACATGACATAGGTTTGACCATGTGTGATTGACATAATTGAGAATAGGGTTCAACAATTTAAAATTTCAAAAAAAATCATACTTTTTTTTCTCTTATAACTTAGTGGTGGAATTTTTCTCAGCTGGACCAAAACATATTTTCTTTTTATGATAGGACTCATGGATCTTATGGCATGATATTTCTAGATAACGAGTATACAATCCCTCAGTGCAAGGGATGTATAGTGACCTTAGTAGGTGATGGGTTTAATATGATCATCTAATGATCATTTTCATTGGAAGAAAACCCAAAACATAGAAGATCCATCTTCATGAAATCGACATGTAAATAATATCACAAAATAGAGTACTTAGAAAACAGGAGTTGCAAAAACTTCCATTTTTCATCCTTCGATGGAGTGTGCTTGAGGAAGATCATGATGAGTAGTGAACAAACATATCCTACCTCCAAGGGAGTACATCAACCAACAGATCCATGATCATATCACGAGGTTACTAAAAATATGATGGGGTTCCAGATAATTCTCAAAAGATAAATAGATTTTTGAGAGGAAGATATTTTATAAGAGTCACATACACACTACACCATGAACACCCCCAATAAGAGAGGATCTCATCCTCTTTTATATCTGAATCCTAATGCTCCCACTTCATAAAAAATCATATGATTTTTTTTCTATTGGGTATAATTCATTAAATTTTTTCAATGAATTAATGCAAATACTTTAATCCATTCATAATTGATTATAAATGATGAATAAAACCTTTCAGGAGAAAATAAATAATATATATATATATATTTTATATTCATGCATTTCATTCATGATAAATACGTGAATAATATGCATTATTAAATGTACACTATATATATATATATATAATATCACACACACATATATATATTTTTATCCCAAGTATCATATTCATGTGTACATGCATATCATGCGTGTAAATTTTAGCACACATCCAACAATAGGTCATTACATGCATATGGTGACTTAGTGATAGACCCATAGTGGTTGGCTTGATACTAGTTCTTAGATAAAAAAGGTTTAATTATTTAAAGTTTTAATAAAAACCTATATAGTGTTTTCCCATATAGATTCTTGGTTGAATTCTACTTAACTGAACCATCCAACTGTGGGATACTTAACATGGATCATGTTAGGGAGATTCTATTACATAGATATGTTTTGATAGATGATAATGTGATCCTCGAGGGGTTGAATTTGATAGTGGAGGCTGAGTGAGGATCAACTTGAGATTTTAGTTTCTCTAGGGGTAGTTTCATACATGGATTGTAGATGATAATCAATGCACCAGTAGGATGAGGGTTTGGAATGTAATGCTTGAAACTTGTATGTGAGTCGCTAAAGTGATTAGTTTTTCATGTGAGTTTCCATGTGTTGTTTTAAATAGTAATGAAGTGGCATTTCCCATGAGTTTTGATTTATGTGATATATGAACCATGGGTTAGGTGAGAGATCCTAGTGTTTTGAGATACTGATATAGAGATTACGGAGTCAAGTATTGTGGATGAAATGAGATGTTTGAGGGTATCCTAAGTGAGGGTTATCTAGGGCTTGTGAGTGCCCTAGATATGTTAAGTATGGGTTTATGATTTTGGTTATAATATTGGATAATGTGAGGTGATACTGGGTATATTGTATGATCATGGAGATTAATTGGTCTATGTGGCATAATTCTCTTGGATTTCTCATGGTATCAAGGTTTGGTTTTGAGGGAAGTACCCATGTGATGCATAGACCTATATATTTTGGATGAATTTTTGTGTGGTTAAATAGTCAAGTATAGAAAAATGCTTCAGTTTTGAATGATTTCATTTGATTGGATATCATTATATTATCCTCAACATGTGAGGATTGGTGGGATTATTGAAAAAATATAATGATGGTGCTTCTAGATTGATGATGTTGACATGTAGGAGGATCATAGTTAGTGGTTTAGGCATGTGATCCTAAGTATGATGATATTTGACTCATGAAAGTACGAATCAGGTTATGAGAAAGTATGGTATGAGGGTGTACACCCATTGGATTAAATGGGATCATGATAGTCTGTGCTCATTACATGTGTTACTCATTTGAAATGTCGATTGGTGAGAAGCCATGTGTGGGCCAAGGATCATTCAATATGATGATATGATCATGGGAATGATGAATTATATCACTTCACAAGAATAGGTAAAGTTACCCCTGATAATGATGGTAATATCATAAATGGATTTGGGTACCATGGTATGATCGAACCTAGGTTGTTCCTTAACATGGAATATTAGGGAAGCATGATATCATAAGTTGATAGTGGGTGAGTGTATCTTAGGAAGAGGGATGCTCAAATGATACTCAAACCTATTGAGTTTACACTCAAGGATTGGTATGAGGAAAATCGTATAGAGGGGAGTGTGCCACAGGTAGTTGGAAGGAATAACCCTTGTTACATGTGAATTTTAGTAGATGTTGAGGATGATGTCCCCATGATCTAGGAATGGGTAGCAATTAGGGTTTTTTCTAGGCACTCAATTTCGTATAATTATCACATATGGTAATAAACGGAGTGTGGGCCATTGAGGTACGACCTCATGCGGGTAGGGTCATGGATACTTGAGACAGATCTTTGGATTTCCATGGTTGATTTTTGATGCCGACGAGTAGGTGAATTTGATTTCAATCTAGTTAATTATTAAATATTGAATATCCTTTGTGATAAATTGTTTTAACAAAGTTTTTTTATTTGTTGAAAACTAACCTTTTTGTATAAGAATGTTTTTGTTTTTTTTGGAATCATACCCAGTCTATCGTAATGAATTTTATAATAAAGTTGAAATATGATGAATGTTCAAACAAAAACATAAATGGGGAGAAAATATTTTGCCTTTAAGAAAGTAGTTTTCCAAAAATAGTTTTCTAGACTTAAGTTTTCGGAATGAGAAACATCAGATGAATAAGTAGTTAGAAAGTAGATTTGTTTATCATATGCACCATCAAATTTAGATCATTAGATCCAAAAGAATCGTAGGTGGAAATTTGTGATTTCTGTAAATTTAAAATTATGGTAATCAAAGAAATAAATAAGTTGTTGAGTTAAAAAGATATAATTTGTTGAGTGAAGAAGTCATATTATTGTTGAAGAGTTTTGAAAGAATTTTATAAATTCAAAAGTTGGAAAGATTTCATACTTTCTAATCTAAATCAGATGGTGATTGATGGTCATGAAGTGCTCACAAATCATGAAAAATCTCATGATAAAATCTTTTGAAGAAATGGTGGAGAGGTTTGAATAATTTCAAAGTTGAAGAATGGAGATTCCATCATAATAGGAATTCCATCATAATGGAAAATTATTTTATATTGATAATTACATTGTAATGAGAATTCCATCTTAATGGGTATTCCATCATTATGAAGAAATACATCAAAGGAAGAATGTTTAAGAAGGTAGAATAATGATAAAGCTTGAAGTATTTTCAAAGTTTCTAAGTAGAGCCACCATCATAATGAGAGTTCATCATAACGAGATGAGAAAGAAAGGTAGATTGTAATGAGATGATAAAGAAAGGTAGATCATAATAAGAAAAGAAAGAAAGGTAGATCATAATGAGATGAGAAAGAAAGGAAGATTGTAATGAGTTGAGAAAGAAAGGCAGATTATAATGAGCTGAGAAAGAACGGAAAATCATAATGAGATGAGAAAGAAAGATAGATCAAAATGAGCTGAGAAATAAAGGTAGTTTGTAATGAGATGAGAAAGAAATAAATATCGTAATGAGATGATAAAGAAAGGAAAATTATAATTATTTGATAAATAAAGGTAGATCGTAATGAGATAATAAAGAAATGAAAATCACAATGAGCTTTAAAACAAAAAAAGATCATAATGAGATGAGAAAGAAATAAAGATCACAATGAGATGAGAAAGAAAGGCATATCATAATGAGATGAGAAAGAATGTAATATTTTGATGAATTAAGGAAAATACATTGTATTTAAGTTGAGGAAGATACATTGCATTGAAGTTGAAGAATATACATCACTTTAAATATGAAGAAGTTACATTAGACTAAAGAAATGTTAGAAAGTCTGAGAAGGATGATTATGAAGAATACTAAAAAAGAGGATTCTAGAAGTTTTATAAATAATTGAAGAGGTCAAACATTAAATTCATTTTTTTAAAAATCTCAGAGAAATATGAGGAGTGTTGAAGAAGTAAAAGTTGACGTTTAAATGTGATATATTTTTGGAGTTTTTAAATTTGAGGAAGGGAGTAAAGTTTTAAAGTTTCCCACTATTAATTTTATAAGTCTCCTATACATACTTGATCAAATCATTCATTATAACTTTTAAATAGTTAAAAAATGAGGAGAGATAAATAATTATTGTGAAAGTTCTTTCTGTACTGATATCTCTAAGGAAGATTAGACACCTAAAAGTTTTTTTACCATATGATAGAATCTTATTGAGAAATATCATATTAAGAAGACCAGAATGGGTATTTTAGTAGAGTTTTAATTTTTCATATTGAGAATGGGTTCATAATATCAAGTATATATAATTGATTAAATAAGAACTAGGGAGATTATAATGAGTGTTTGAGAAGAGTTTAAGAAGTGAATATTGAGTAAGGGAGAATAATATCGACCTCATTGTATTGAGAGAATTATATCCAAAAAAACATGATCTATACTAATATTTTGAGGATAAAATTGAACAAAGTCTTATTCTTTTGTTTTGGTATAATTATTTTGTAGGAAACTTTGTAAATTGATGGGAGTTAGTATGATTTTTTCTATCAGAATATTGAAGGTGTCTAATGGGAGTTGGAATAAGTTGTATTCAATTCTTGATAATAGTAAATTTTCATGGACCCATGGGAGTGGCTGTGGCTAGTATGTAGCTTCTCATAATGAGGCCAAACCTTGTAAATATTGTGTGATTTACTTTCTTTCATATTTTTTCATTCATTAGTATATAAAAAAAATCTGATAATGAAATAAATAATAAAATATTGTAGGGGTTATGTTTTAAAAAGTATTGAAACTTATAGAAAGTGAAAAACTGATTCAACCCCCATCTCAGTTGTTATTCAATCCTTTGGAACTTCAATTAGATTTAGAGTGAGGTTCCCTTATTGAATCCTTATCTTGGATAATATGAATTCTATCAATAGTATAGGAATTTATACATTTGATGGAAAAATTATTATGGATAAAAAAATAGGATGATTCCTGATCTCCTATCTCTTGTCCTAGAATTTGTTGATATTACTACTATTGGTTTTACTTCTATTAAGAAAGATTCTCTTATGACATTTGATGATAGGAGAAATATAGAATTTGATGGAAATAATAGAAATTAAATCCTTACATCCTTATCAGAAAATGTTTATCAAAAGGTGATGGGTCTCAATACTTCAAAAAGTATGTGGGATAAACTGGAAAGTATTTTTGAAGGGAATAATAAAGTGAAGTAAGAAAAGATAAAAATATGGAATAATAAGTATGAATACATAATAACAAGAGATGAGGAAACAATTAATGAATTATTAACTAGATTAAATGAAACTATTTAAAACATCAAAGTATTCATAGATGTCTTGTAAGATTCTATAATTGTGAAGATACTTATGTGAAAATTTCTAGACAGGTTTGATTCTAAAATTTCCTTTTTAGAAGATAAGGATGATTTATCTATTGATGAATTGCATAACTCTCTTATTTCTTATGAAATGAGAAAATCTCTAATGTTTAAAAATAATATGAAAGATGAAATGGTTTTTTTAGTGAGTAGAAAGTTGAAAATTCAAGATGTTGGATTTTAAAGGTAAAGAGGATATTGAGTTGAATGATAAAATCATGTCTCTTATATCCAAGAACTATCGAAGAGGAAGAGTAAGGTATGGATTTAAACTTTTGGACAAAGGTTTTAAATGTAGTTGAATCAGAAACTTTGATACGGATTTCCCCAAGAATAAAGTTAGTGAATATCAAGACGATTTTGATGAAAAAACTCAGTGAAAGAAGTGAAACAAAAATTATAAAGAAGAAAACACATCCAAAAAATATAAGAAGATTTTTACTGGAAATAAGAGAATTATGATGAGTAAGATAGCTAAATCTGACTCGTCTAATTTTTTTTTCAGAAGATGAATGTCTAGAAAAGGTTAGAACATTCATTGCAAAATTTGAGAAAGTTAAGGACTCCTCAAATAGTAAAGAAGAAGGAGGTGAAAAATCATACAAAGAGTATCAGCTCAGAACAGAACTTCTTACATGTATTAAAAAAAATATCTCATGAAATAAATAATAATTATAAAAAAATATAGTGAATAAGTTTCTGAATAAAGAAAATATGTAATCAAATAGGAGGATGAATACATTCAGAATATCTAACTTATAAACTAAGAATTAATGAATACATAAATATGATTGAAGATCTCAGTATGAAGTTGGGAGCTAAGGAACAAGAAGTTAACAAGTTCTAATCAAAACTTATTGAGTATGAAAATACCTCGAGAAATATGAATTATAACTTCAACAAAGCATTTAGTGTAAAAACTGAGACTTCTAAAGTTGACGAGAAAAATCAAATTAAGAATCATGTGAAATTATCACAAAGCAAAAATAATGTTTCATTTACTTTTTTTAAAATTTTAGGTTTTATAAAAATTACAGGGAAATCTTGGGTGAAAAAAGAATGTGAGAAACCGATCACATATAAAAAATTTGAAAACTTACCCAGGAGGAATGATGGTCCACATCATGAGTATATTAGAGCTGATAAAAGTTACCAACCTCAAAAAAGTTTCTATAGAGAAATATCTTTCTTAAATTAAAAATAATTACTTGGTAGTTATTTTTGGTGTTTTAGAATCTATTGGAATATATCTTATAAATTTTGGCATAACTTATCTATACCTAGAAGAATATTTGTCCAAAGTGGAAGAAATATTGGAAGTACAATGAGTAACTTTCCTTACTTATAGAAAGTTGAAAAAGTGAATTCTCAAGATGTTAGAAACTTTTCAACAAGAAATCAATTTGAATCTATGGAATAATTCTATAGAGGATTTGATAAATCTGTTTATCATTCCAATTTTTTTTACACTCATTCCAAAATAAGTTTCTTATAATAGTAATGGAAAGGAACCCACAACGAAGAAAGTTAAAGAAATATCATTTTTTGTCGAGGGAGCTTTGAAAGAAAGTAAAAGGAAAAAACCATGGATACTTTATAGTGTTTTTTATTCACATATGATAAGTGATATAAAAATCTTGAAACATGTTGAAATTCACGATGGAGGAGTAGTTAATTTTTGGTAATGATAGTTCCTTAAAAATTAGAGGAATCAGAACGACTGAGATCGAAGCAGAATAGTTGAAATCTAAGGAAGTTTTATTTTTTATGGGATAAAAAATAACTTAATTAGTGTAAATTAACTTTATAATGATGGAAAATATATAATATTCATAAAAAATTCTTATATTATCGATAGTGTGCAAGATGGAAAAGTGATTACAAAAGGAGAAAGAACCAGTGTGAATATTTTCCAGATATTAGAATTTAACAACTCTTGTTACTTAAGTTGTAAAGATGAAAAAAAAATTGGGGCACCAAAGAATTGGAAATATTTGATAGAAAAACATGAACAAAATTTATAAAGTTGATGTTGTCAGGAACATGCCAAAATTGAAAATAATATAAGAATTTGTTTTTATTACTTTTTAGAAAGGGAAGACAACAAACAAAACTCATAATAGAGTTGAGATTTAGTCTACCAGACCTCTTGAACTTATCCATTCTGATTTATGTGGTCTGATGAGACATCAGTCAATAAAAGGGGATTTGTACTTTATCACTATTATTGATGATTTAACTCAGATTAAAAAAATCATGTTTATGATACACAAGTCAGAGGCTATGGAAATGTTGAATTTTTTAAGAAAATAAGTTGAGAAAGAAATAGAGGTTATATAAAGATATTGAGAGAAGATAATGGTACAAAATTTACTAAAATTTCTTTTAAAGATTATATGAGAAAATATGGTATCAAGATCAGTATAGTTCTCCCTATAATTCATAAAAAAAATAGAGTGGAATAAAGAAATAATAGTAGTTTTGTGGTAATGGGAAGATGTATATTAGAAGAATAATAACTTTCAATGTTTTATTGGAGAGAAGCTGTTAGTACTACTGTACATGTTAAAAATATATTCTTGCTGAGATTAGAAACCAACATGAATACTTATGAAATATTTTATAACAAAAAACATTCATTTAAGTACTTAAATTTTTTTGGAAGTACATGTTTACTTAAAATCAAAAATCAAGATTTGGGAAAGTTTGACGAGAATGACGAGGAAGAAAACTTTATGGGATATTCACCAAATGAAATAAGTTATAAACATTGGAACAAATGTTTACAAAATTTGGTGGACTCTTATGATTTGAAATTAATTGAAAATCAAAATTCTTTAATATTTTTTTTTTGAGAATGCTGAGTTGGTTAATCAGAGATTTCCAACAATAGTGAAAGTAAGTCAAAACATCCTTACCAAGATTCATAAAATTCATGTGATGAGGAAAGTTCAGTTAGGAAAAGAAAATTTGAAATTTATTACTTTAAAAAAACATATTGAGTCTAAAAACACTATTGGAAATCAGAAGGCTCTAGTTCAAACAATATGAAAGTTGAGATTATAAAATAAAACTTCACTTATCTCAAAAGTTAATCCGGAATCAGTTTCATAATCCATTCAATACAAAGAATGGGTGGATTCTATGAATAAATAATTGGATCAAATCGTGAATAATGAAACATGGGAACATGTAAGATGGACAAAAATGAAAATGTTATAATAAAACAAAGTGGTTTTATAGAAACAATCTGAAAAAACATGGATAATTTTAAAAAAACAAATCCAAGCTTGTTTGTAAAGGCTACACATTAGTTTAAGGTGTGGATTTTATAGAATGTTTTCCCTAGTTTCAATATTAGAAACTATTAGGTTGTTTCTATCAGTGGATGTATATTAGAATTACAATATTTATCAGATATATGTAAATTCATATTTATTAAATGGTGATATTGAGAAAGAATTTTACATTGAAAAACCTTGTGAGTTTCTACATGATGAATATGAAAAAAAAGTTTCTAAACCGATGAACGATTTTTATGGGCTGAAACAAGATCCACATGATTGGTATTCAAAAAATTAAAATAATTTTATAATGTTAAATTTTTATAAAGGAAATATTTATATCAAATTATATGGGAAAGATGTTGACTTCAGAACTCTAACTTTAATTATTTATGTGGATGATGTAATTTTTTGGGGATGAAGATAAAGATCATTAAGAATTTTCTTGAAGAAATGAAGAAGAATTTTAAAATTTCAATATTGAGAGAATTAAATTTATTCATTATATTAAAAGTTTAAAAATAAAAAAGAAAATTACATCTTCTTATCTAAAGAAAAGTATTCTAGGGATTTTTTAAAGAAGTTTGGGTTTGAAGAATACAAAGAAATTTCTACTCAAATTTTAGTGAGCACATAGTTGAGTAACGATGAATCTAGAAATATGTGAATCAGAAATATTTCAAAAGCTAATAAGAAGTCTACTTTACCTTAGAGCCTTATGTCCTGATATTGTTTATATTGTGTATTTTTGTGCCAAATATCAATGTAATCTGTAAGAAAAACATATGTTTGAATAAAAGAGGATTTTGAGATATTCCAAAGGAATAAATTAACATTGGTTTTTATAAAAAATTAATTGTGAGATGAATTTTCATGGTTATACTATTTCTAATTGGGATGAAGACTGTAATTTTATAAAATAAACCTCAGGAGGAAAATTTTTCTTGGGTGAATTTTGTGTGAGTTGGCATAGTAAGAAACAGAGTTTAGTAACTTTGATCACATCTAAATACGAATATGTTTCAGCTACTTAGGATTGTACTCAAATATTATGGATGAAATTTCATCTGGAAAAATTGAAAGTGAATGTTTCTAAACAATTGAAGATACTTTATGATAACCAGAGTGCCGTTCATATTTATAAAAATCCTATCCAATATTCCATATGAAAAATCATTGAAATAAATTTTCATTTTATGAAAGAGAAAGTTGAAGCTGGAGATATTTTACTGGAATAAATCCAAAAAAAGTATCAAATTGATGATATTTATACAAAATACATGTTGAAAGAAATATTTATGGAATTAAGGATCTAACTTCATGTTTAACCTCCTCCCATGACATCCTAAACCTCATAAGGAAAAACCCACACCATGCATTGGATTATGTTGAAAAATGGGGAGAGAAAGTAATAACTTTTTACTTTGTAATAAGTTTTTACTTATCTTTGTTAAATGAATCTGAACCTATGGTTATCATAAAATGCGGGAGAGAAGAAGAAAAGAGAGATAAAAATAAAAGTTAGGGAGAGTTTATCTTGAAAAGTTTGTAATATTTATCTACCACCAAAGGACGAAATCCCTTAAAAAACATTACTTTATCCAGTAGTGTGGTCTCAGGACACTCTCTTTTGAGAATGAACATGTTTTGATAAAAGTAAAAAAACTTGAGTTGTTTACAAAAGTGGAGTTTTGAAAAAAATTATGAGTTGGAAGATTTGTTAACAAGGGTTATCAACAAATCCAATGGGGGATATTGAAGAACCTTTGGGATAAATTGTTTTAACAATTTTTATTTATTTATTGATAACTAATTTTTTTTTGTATAAGAATGTTTTTGTTTTTTAGGAATCAGACCCAGTCCATTGTAATGAGTTCTATAACCAAGTTAAAAGATGATAAATGTTTAAAAGAAAACATAAAGGGGGAGAAAAGATTTTTTCTTTAAGAAAGGTTTTTCCTAGACATCAGTTTTTGGTCTCAGGTTTTTGGAATGAGAAGCACCAGATGGAAAAGTATTTAGAAAGAAGAGTTGTTGATCAGATACACCATCAGATTCAAATCATCAGATCAAAAATAATTGGATGGAAAATTATTGATTTCTAGATATTTACCTTTTCCATAATCATAGAAAGAATGAAGTTGATGAGTTAGAATGATAGAATTTGTTGAGTGAAGAAGTCATATTTTTGTTGAAGAGTTTTGAAATTTGTTTGTGAAGTCAAGAGTTAGAAAGATTTAATACTTTTGAATCTAAATGAAATTATTTTTTTCTTATCATGATATGACGCAAGCTGTGGCTCAACCTGCAACTACGCCAAGCCCACCTCCATAGGCCAGGGGTTGTGAAAAGTGTTGAAGGTATAACTAACTCAGGGATGACTTTTCTTAAATACCTGCACACACATACACCCATCCAACTCAATGAAAAGTACAGAGGGAAAGAAATAAGAGTTACAACACTTCTATAAAATTGACCAAGATTACATGAACCTCTAAACAATATAGAATTATGATAGTGGAAGCTAAAAGTAAAGGGAAAAAAATACATGCCCAACCAGAAATGTGTCCCAACCGTACAAAACTGGAAAATAAAAAATTGTTGAGAGAGCCCAGATCCTCTATCCCAAACTATAACCACCGTACATGGTCCAAGAACCCAAAATCTCTAAGCTCCTATGAATTCACGGTCGACCTATCTGTTGTCTACAAAAGACATGACATGTGTTGGAAAAAACCATGCAGGGGTGATTATATACATACCCAATAGAATGCCACTTTAGGGTGAAGGGGGTTTAGTAAGAGATACAACTGAAGATGAAGAACATATATAGAACAAGGTACAGTGAAAGAGTACATATCTACCCAACATGAGAGTGAAAGTATGCTCATCTAGGCACAAGGGGATAAACATGGTGAGTAGTTGAAATAACCGTTGTGCCTTATCCACATAAAGTAGTAGAGTAAACTCATCCAATGATGAGAAACTAGATACAGAAAGAACGTGGCATACCTTGTGCATTTTCACATCTCCTGGAAGGAGAGTAAACAAAACACAAGGAGTGAGTAATGAATAAGGGTATATTTATGATCAGTCAAAGAAACCCAAATGAGAGGGTAGGTGATATCCATTTCATATCTCTACCCAAGAAGAAGAGTAGACAATATTTCAATAGTAATTCCCTCTATGATGACCAAAATCTCACGTATCTGCCCTACAAACACAAGTATAATGGGTTCAATCACTACACCTTGATACTATCCACTTTGGGTAGTATTGACTCGCCCACGTGTTTTTTAAGTCGCATCACAAGAATGAATCTCAGTGGGGAAAGTGTCCCTATTTATTGTGAGTGTAAAGGTACGTAAAACCACATATTGTCACCATGCCACATATTCTATGGGACACACGTTCTAGGTTAGGATCCCATCCCCTGGTACGATAAAAGGGTCCTCTTCTGATAGTTACTTAGGAACTCCACTACCCATCTCAGATAGAGGGTTACACTCAGGAATGTCATCGGGGAACTCGAATTCCTATCCCTACTAGGGGTTATTACCATAAATTTTGTTAGGTAACTCTACTTTCCATCCTGACTAGAAGGTTACAACTAGAGGTTTTCACCGGAGAACTCCACTACCTATCCCTACTAGCGGGTACGTCCAGAATGTTGAGGAACTCCACTGCCCAGACCTGCTGAAGTGTAACTCATAAAGAACATTAGGAAAATACACTACCTCTCCCTACTGGAGGGTTATGCATGGTACTGTCATTGGGGAACTCCACTACCCATCTCTACTTGATGGTAATCCTAGAAATATATAGTGATTATTCATGAATTATATTTTCATTGCCTGTTAGATCAATACATTCCAAACAAGGAACATTTCACATGGTATCTCGAAAACTACTTCTGAGGGAACCGTAATGTTCTATGTGAAAAAACACTTAGGATATGCTACTTGGGGGCCAAAATTTGAGTTCAAATGAAGGAGATATGTATGTTAAAAGTTTTCTTAGAAGTTCCCAAGGGGTACATGACATGAGAGGGAACCCTTATGGTGTTTATTCCCTCTCTACAACCTTTAAATTTACTTGGATGGCACACAACTCTACACCATGTAGTAAAACACACCGTGTAAGTAGACTACATGTCGTGTCTCGACTATCAGTGATCGGGGCCGTGTCTTCTGTCCATGTCCATGTACTCGACAAATGGTGTGTGCCTAGATATATGATCTATCAAATGGATTACTTATACGCAATGGAGTTTCATGGTGTGTTAGGATTAGTACACACTATTTCATTATTTTGGGTTTTAAAAAACCCTAGAACTTCTAGTAGAAGGGATACATGTACTATATTATTCATTATACACAGCATTTAGTTAAGATTTTGATATAAAATCCAGATTTGATCCCCCAAACTAAATATTCTCCAACCGCCTTGGATTTCACCTCGATGCATCTTGAAAAATGTGGATCTACCCATATATTTCAGATCTCAGTTGTTTCTTATCATAAATCTGATTCGATCACTGATGAGGGTTTCATCAGGAATTCTACATGCACCTGAGGCTTAAACACTTGATGATATAGCTCAACATAATCTGATTGAATATCCTTTTATCATAAAAATTCTATATTTATAACCATTTCATCAATCCATGCTTGCTTTGTTGATTTTTTATGAATTCAGGAACATGATCGAGCTTGGGTTGTCTAGTAATTATCGAACCGAGAACCATGGGGATTTTTAAAGTGAAGAACATGAAGAATGGGGGATAAAAGTACAAGGAAAAATGGTTTATATGAACTTTTGACAAGTTTTCTTGGACAATTGATCAAGAATGGGCAATTCAGATTAAAAAAAACTCGTAAAGTAATGTTTAAATACTTAAGCTCATGAAAAGGTTTTCAACAGGGGTGCATATTGAATAAAAATGTTCAATTTGATCAAACATTTAATCAAAAGGGAATAAATATCAATTAAAGAGTCCTAACTCTATTTTTTGTTGATTGTTGGTGAATAATGCACTTGTGCAATGATCATAAGAATATGATGTGTTCACCATGCTTTGATTCGCCTTGATCCAGAGTTTTGAGGTTGTTTGATCTCGATTTGCCAAAGGAGGAGGGGAGGAGAGCTTCCCCGCCAATGGGAGAATTGTGGTCCAACCCCAGAGAAGTATCCCTATCAAAAAATTTATATAATTTTATTAGTTTAAATGAATTTAATTAATTAATTAATTAATTAATCCACTTAAATGTGTCTCTAAAGAGTAAGGGGTCCGAACATCCCGCACTGACTTATTTTATATCACACTTATGATAAACACCACATTTTAGAAAAAACCATGGTGTCAGATTTTTAATCCAATAAACTATTTAATATTTATCCTATTTTCTTTAATTAACCGTGTGTGTGCAATATAAAATATATTTAATATTTTTATAAAATTAATTCTAGGGACATCGGGCCACAGAATCACACGCCGTCTCAACGATTAGATCAGTAAATATATATAAAAATATTTTAAAGTATTATGAGAAAAAAACCATATCTTTACCTCATTCACTCCTTCAATATTCTTTTCCCCTAAAATAGAAACAATGAAAACACCTCAGGGTACTAACCCCACAACCGATTCTACTGCTCCTAGGAACACTCTTGCATGTTTCCATGCTGACACAACACCTGAACCAAAGGGATGGTCTTTCCATGAAAGGGCCACTCTTTTCAATCCTTGATCGCCACCGGGTGATCTATAAAGGTGGGTCCATCCTCGATGTCCATCTTGTCCCAGTCAATGAGGTGTATAAGATCATGCATGTATTTCATCTCTGCAACACATGGAAGATGTGGTGCACCTGCTGCAGTTGTGGGGGTTTGGTGAGGCTGTAGGAAATCAAGACAACCCTCTACATGATATTGAATGACCTAATGAACCTTCGAGATAGATTTCCTCCCAGGATGAACCTACACATTCCTCTTTGTGGGGAGACTTGTAAGAAAATATGGTCTCCCTAATTGAACTCAAATGGCCTATGATGACGTTATGTATAAGATTTATGTCTACTATGGGCTGTCTTAATTTTCTCACAGATGACCTGTACTTTATTCACTGTCACCAGGACTAACTTTAGGCCCACAAGAGATGAATCTCCAATCTCTATCCAGAACAAGGGTGAACTAAAGGGTCTCTTGTTTAAGATCCTAGGTTTTTCTTAAGGTACGAATCCTTTTTGTCCTGTTGAAATCTTTTTTGGATTAGACCCTAAGTCGGGCCATGGGATGGTTGGATTGTTCTTGTGAAGGAATAGGCTGGGGGTCTGTATTTTGGATCTAGGCTAATTACACGATGTCTAATTGGAATAAATGACGTGTAATTAGAATACATGGAATGTATTTAAATTACACAAAGTGTAATGGTCTGGACAAGACATTTCACGCCATGCAGGAGGATTTCCTAGGGAGGGAACCTGTGAGTTTCATGACATGTAAGGAATTTACATTTCATGTAAATGACTAAGTCCAGTTTTTAAAAATAGAGGTAGGGGGATCTAATTTTTGACAGAACCCTATACTCACCCCTCTATCACGTTCAAGAGCACCCCTAAGGAGCCTATGGTAGGATTTTCTCTCAGCTATATATCTAGACTATGTTTCCTTCACTGTCGGTATTGTTAGATCCATGCTGGTAAGATCCAATTTCATTTTTAGTAATTATTCATTCTTCTGGATATTGGATACGCTATTTGGATTTAGGCTCATATTCTATAATTTCTCTTTCTTCATCCATTCTTCAGATTTTTCCCAAACCGAGTATAATCAAGACTTGATACTGGATGATCACTCCACTACCGAGCTAAAGTAGGTGGTCTATACTTTTGTTTCAGTTTTCGTTTCTTTATAATGCTATTAGCTATTATTTCACCCACCATACTTTATAGAACAACACTAAAACTGAACTGGATAAATGAAATAAATGAAATATGGACCATGAAGGATTCCTATAGTTTCCTTGAGATGAATTGGTGGTTGTTTCAGCAACCTGAGGCCACCCATGTGGTGATCCATGCTTTTTACTTGGTTTTGAACTTTGATGAACCACCCAAGGGATGTCTTCTTGAGTTTTCCTAGTTAAAGGAACCTCAATTATAATTAAATGGAATTGAATTGCATTCTTAGGATATGTACTAACTCCTTACTCTCTGTTATTATATTATTCTATGGTTGAGTTTATTAAGTGACTAAAATGGAATTAAGTGAATGGGTGGGTAAACCCCTGGAATATGTTTAAATGTGAATGGTGATAAATGTATGGTTAAATCCATATGACATGTTTAAATGTGAGGTTGATATATGTTAGTGGTTTTAATCATTAAGTTCCATGCTTGTGAATTGTGATTAAGGGTGGGAATACCCATATGATGTGTTTAAAGGAAAATAGTAAAAAATGGGTGGGGATACCCATGTGAATTGATTAAATGGAAATGGAATACATGAGTAGGTATACTCATGAAATGTTTTTGGTTTGAAATAATTAAATGTGTGGGTATACTCATTGAATGGAGTTGAATGAAATTGATTATATAAGTGGGTAGAATCATATGGAATTGGATTGTTAAATTGTATAGATGGATGAATGATTTTATAGATTCCATAGATGGATCTCTATAGATATGGAATGCGGTAGTGGATACCTTGAGTAGTGATGATTCTTGGGTCTTGATTCATGGGATGCCTTGGGCTTGCTACCCCTTGGATCCAGCTTTCATGGACTCGTGTAGGACATGTTTGTACATATGCTCCTAGGACTCCAACTAGTTCATATTCAGAGTTTTCATCGAGATGATCATGGGACTCGATGAGGATGCCTTGTTCCTTGACACCTTGGATCTAAACCATCATGTTCTACAATTAATTATACTTTAAGTACATGTGGACATGATATGGATGGATATACGATGCGCCCATGTTTCTTATTTATTTTACTTGTAGCTGCCTTGGTAAGAGCTGACACTTGGTGTAGGGAGACTTGAGAGGCTATTTGGTATTACTTATTTGTAGTGGCTACATGCCTAGGAATTCAAACATACATTAATAATTTCTTACACTTTTTTAGCTTATTGCATTGTGCTTCTTAGAACAATATAGACTTTTGGGTGGTTACCTACTAGGATGTTATCTCATACCATATTTGGGCCTGATTGGGGACTCAAAAAGATTATATTGTTAGAGGTAATGGTGGGGAAAAGTGCCCAACAACATGTTGATAATTGTTTCTTTAGATCAAGAGAGCATGTGACTAAGATGAGACCTGTGATGCTTCTAGGACACCTTTTTGAACTTTTTTATTTTTGGACACTTTTACTGTACTATACTGTCATGTACTTGTTTTGGGTGTTTTATAGATTTATGTATCATCTGCATCATTATACATGAGTCACTTCTGGATTATTTATATATCCCTATCTTTTTTTATTTTCCATTTTTCTTCTTGTTTATATACTTCTTCTGTTGGATGTGATTGGCTTCCGGTAATAATGGCATAGTCTCACCAATGACTCACCTTGGCCCTCACTAATAGTTGGAAGCCTTTCGTGTTTTGGAAGTTGCGCTTGAGGCCGTGGGCCCCATAGGGTTCGGGGCATTATTGACTGGCTTCCGGATCTTATACATTAAAAAGTGGTATCATATGAGTCTTTTCTAGTTTTCCTTAATATTTATCGACAATAGAAAGGGATATGAAGTAAATAGAGTTTGGTAATAAGATGTGTTTAGGAGTAGCTACCCCACATACAAGGAAAATCAAAATTACCTCAAATGAAATTGCTATTTTCTAGTTTTTGACTATTAAAATTGATTTTATTTCACCATTGGGTGACACACTTGTGTTGTACTATTACTATTGATATGATTGTGGTTCTACTTATGTTGTAACTCGATGAGATGAGGGTATGCCATCTCATGCATCATATAGGAACCTTTCTAGAAATCACATTCTATGCATTATGTAATGACATTTAGGATGAATTACTTGACGCATGCTATCGTGATATGTGTTGTGATAGCTATATCTACTGTTGTAATAGATTTTGTGTAGTATATAGAAAAAGTGATTTCATATTTCAATTAATATGGTGCATGAGCCCTTATGGACTTGGAAACGATGCACCATTATACTATTTTTTTAAAGTGGACTAAATGAGATATGGAATGAGTTGTATACACATAAAAATTTGGTTTATGAGGTGTTATGGGTCCTTATGGATTGGAACGTGGTGAACCATCCATTAAATCGTTTGAAAAAATGAATGTTAAAAGAAATGGAAACTTGAAATAGGGACTTGACCAAGATCTAATTTTCAATTGGGAAAGAGGTAGAATCTATAGAGGCTTTTGGTGATTTATCCTTATACAGTATAGGATTTAGGACCAGGCTATGGGATGGCTTGGTTTTAGGAGGGTTTTGACCTTTCTAGTGATTTTGATCTACAATTTTGATATCCTTATTTTCTGAGGTGTGCGTTTGGAAATGTAGAGGTATTCCCCCATGAAGACCTCAGGCCATACATCATGAGGGAGGTGACGAACACACTCTAGAGGTAGTGGGCCATGGGCTACCAGTTGATCCTCCTTTAGGGCCAATTGTGGCACCAGAGGTCATTCTTGACATAGGTGATGAGGCATAGTTCTATGAGGGTTTATTTTTCTACATGAATAATTTTCAGGGAGCACCCCAACCTGATTTTTCTATGGCTGAGCTAACGTGGGTGTTTTAGCAGTATCATCCTCCCATATTTTTAGAGGATGGTGGTCCAAAGGCTGTGGAGCTGTGGATAGAAATGTTGTTGGAAATTTTTGAACATCTTTATATGCCTCCAAATAGAAGGGTCAAGTTCGTCACATATTTGATATATAGAGAAGAAAAACACTAGTGGGGAATTATGAACTAGGCTGATGGTCTACGATATATGGGTTAGACTGATTTCTAAACCTGCTTATACGACTAATTTTACCCTGAGACTCTGCGGGCAGAGCGGGCTAGTGAGTTTATGTATCTGGAGTTGGGCGTGATGACAGTTATGGAGTACTCAAAACACTTTACTGATTTATAGTGTTTTGTACCAATGTACCTTATTAATGAGCTATCTAGAGATAGACGCTTTGAGGATGGTCTCCAACATCCTAACGGATCTTTGGTCAATGTGTTCAGGTTAACCTCTATCATTGAGATTGTGAATCAGGTGCTTATTAGAGAGTGGTACCTGAGGGAAGCTAGGGGTGTAGAGTAAGAAAGTGATATTTCATGACTAAGTAGGTCTACATCTTCAAGAAGGAAGCACCATTTTGAGGCCTCCTATGAGATGGGTTCCAGTAAAGCTGTGAGTACTGGAAGCTCCATGTTTTTTTATTGGTGTAGAAGGTGAGGGATAATGAAGAGTCGGTGTGACCATGAACCAATTGAGTGCCAATATTGTGGTAGGATGGGCCACATGCAACGTTTTTACAGGACCTTACCTCCAATTATGAGTGGTTGGGGGTCAACTCCAACACCAGGTTCAAGAGAAGGTTCCAATACTACAAAATAGGTCTTTATTAGTGCTAGAATAGGACTTTATCATCACTAAAAAATCACAGATCATCTGAGCGTGATTAAAAGCCTGAAACTTTTATGAGTGCTAAAAAGTGCTATTAAATGCCCCCTTTAACACCACTAAAAAAATCACTGTTAAAAGTTTTCTTTTAATAGAAATTTTTTTAGCACTGTTAAAGGTCACTTTTAACAAAATTTTTAGTGCTTTTATCAGCACTTTTTAGCACCATTAAGGGGGGGCCTTTAACAACATTTTTTAGAACTGATAAAGGAAGCTCTATTAAAGGGGGTAAAATTATATATTTTTTGGACACCTATGAGCCCAACCCACTTTATCAGCACTTCCACGAACTTTAAGAGCATTCCACCCCCTTTATCATTGATTTTCACCCCACCATCGTTTATCTGTGCCTTTTGAATTTCCAGACTTATGCACGCCCACCTAGATTTGAACCCCACACATCTCCTTCAAAGTTGGAACACCTTTAGCACTACAACATGTTGTTTTTCTATCTATTTAATATTATTTTTGTTTATTTATATAAAAATTTACACATATTTATATAATTATTTTAAAATAAATTTATACAATATATTTTGTGTGTGTGATATATATATACTTATATTTATTTTTATATATTATATATTATCTTCATTTATATATATTAGAATATAATATAAATATATATATCTTCATCGACACACACACATGTATATGTTTATATAATTTAAAAATTGGTTTGATATTTTTTAAATACATTTTTAGAATACATATTTATTTACATATATTATAATATTCATTTTTACATAAATATATTGATATATGTATTTATATGAGTGGTTTATTATAAGTAAATATAAGAAAACATGCATATATTTAATTATAAATAAAATAAATTGCAAAAAATGATAAAATTTTAAAATCATTATATCAACATGAATGTAATTTATAGTAATAAATTCATCTCCCCCCCAAAAGGAAATAATACGCCCTTAAATGAGGTTGAAAATTCATTAAATTTTAAAAAATACGGATACCCCGACTAAAAACTCAGTTTTGGAGGCATTATGGGCCTATTTTGGTCAAAGAATTTGACAATGGTTTACCTATGTCGTTAGGGGCATATAAATGGTCACATGCTTCGATTTGATATGTGGTAGATCATAAACAGACACCCAGATTAAGAGTAATGATCGTTTGAAGTTTGAGTAAAATTTTGAAATTATTTTAGATCTTTTATTAATATTTGGATTTTTTATCTTAAAATTGATATTAAATGACTATTAATTGTTAATAATAAGAAAATTATTAATTAAAAATCACTTTTTTAATTATTTTATAAACCATTTTCACAAAATATCTTATATATTAAGTGTAAATACCTATTTACCTTGTCTAAAACATATTTTTAAAAAAAATATATTATATTTATATCAATATAAATTTATTTATATATTAATATATTATTCTTAATTAAATATATATTTTTTAAGTATACCTTTATCAGCACTACTAAAAAACTGCTAATAAAGGGGTGTCTTTATCAGCACTTCTAAAAAAGTGCTAATAAAGACCCCCTTTAACAGTGCTTTTTTACAAGTGTTATTAAAAGACCCCATTTATCAATGATTTTTTAAAAGCACTGATAAAGGGTAGGCCCTTATCACCAATTTTAAAAAAGGGATGATAAAGGCCCCCATTTAATATCATTTTTTATCACTGTTAAAGACTCCCTTAAACAATACTAAAAAAAGCATCGTTATAGACCCCCTTTAACAACACTTTTTTTAGCACTAACAAAGGAGTATTTAACATTGTTTTTATTTAGAAATATTAAATCCCTAGTGTTGGATAAACCTAGTTTTGTAGTATTATTCCTCAGATCCATGTCAGGCAGGGAGATGGAGTAGTGCTGGCCGATCAGGCCGAGGTAATGGAAATCAAGGTAGAGGTAGCCATACACCAGTTAAACTGAGACATCAGAGTGGTCCTACTCTGAGTAGTGAGGTTGTATCACAGGGTTTTGGTGCAGGATAGTTCTATTATGTATATCCTACCCTCAAGGAATAGGGTTCCATACTATCTATAGTGAGAAGCATGATCCTAGTAGCCTCTACTATTGCTTCTTCTCTTTTTAATATAGGTGCATTTCATAGTTTTATATATACAACAGTGGTGAAAAGAATTGGGCTTGTTGATTTGTATTCTCAGAGGGTTTTGATGCTAGACATTCCTTTAGGAAACAAAATTGAAGATGTTCTCTAGAGTAGGGAGTTCCTCCTTTAGATTGGTGGGTGTCACTTTGTCTGGGATCGTTATTACCTCGAGTTGACAGGGTTTGATGTCATACTCAGGATAGATTGAGTAGTAGCTTATCGATCATACATTGACTACTACCATCGGCGGGTGACTTTCACATCATAAGAGGGTGTATTGTATACTCAAAAGGGTGAATGGGATGTCTAGGTGATCCTAAATAGACCACATCATTATGGGTTGTGTATAATGACAACCCAAATTGCTAGTTTGTATCTAGATGATCATGGAGTCAGTTAGGGAGACTTTCCTCCATTGGTTGGCTGCTTCAGAGATGTCTTTCCAGATGAATTTTCTTTTTTAACTCCTGAGGGAGAGGTGGATTTATCCATCAAGTTAGTTCTAAGAGCTGTGATGATATCCATTCCTCTTTACAGGATGGATACGATGGAGTTCCAGGATCTCAAGAGGCAATTATAGGATTTGGATGCAAATGGGTTTATTAGACCCAATACTTCTCCATGGGGTTTGATGGTCCTTTTTGAAAAAACTTCAGATGATACACTTTAGATATACATTGATTATTGGAATTTTAATCAACTAACAGTTAAGAACTGACATCCCTTACCATGGATAGATGATCTATTTTATCGGCATCGAGGAGATCTAGTGTTCTCAAAAATTGATTTGAGATCCAGATATCACCATGTGTGTGTTCTACCTACAGACATATATCATACAGAATTTCATAGCAGGTATGATCTCTATGAGTATCTGATTATACCTTTTGGTCTCACGAATGAACCAACAGTTTTCATGTCACTGATGAACTGAGTGTTTCATCCTTACCAGGTTTCTTTTGTGGTGTTTTTTTGTGGATGATATCTTGGTGTATTTTCTCAATCGACACAACCATTCAAAATATCTTAAGATTTATTTGGATACACTGATAGAGCATAATTTATATGCTAAGTTCACAAAGTACCACTTCTGGATGGATCATATACACTTCCTAGATCACATCATCTCATAGATAGAAGTATCAGTTTACCCAAATAAGGTGAGAGTTGTAGTTTCCTATGAAAAATCCAAGAACATTTTTGACATATGGAGTTTCTTGGGGATAGCTGCTTATTACAATCATCTCATACTATACTTCTCATGATTAACAGAGCTATTGACGAGATTAACTAATAAGGTTATGAAGTTTGTGTGGTTAGATTATTGTGAGATAGCCTTTTAGGAGCTAAAAGGGATGTTGACATCCGCATTAGTCCTGATACTGTCAGATCATAGAAATAGATACACTGTGTATTATGTCACCTTAGGTATCACACTAGGATAAGTGCTTATTCAAGGGGATAGATTCATGTCATACGAGTCTTGGAAAATGAGGCCACATGAGAGGAATTACACAACACATGATCTTGAGTTAGCCACATTTTTTCATGCTTTGCATTGCTGAGATATTACTTATCAGGGGAGAGTTTTGTGTTGTATACAGATCCCAAAAGACTCAAGTATATATTTACACACCATGATTTGAATCTGAGGTAGTGAAGGTGGGTGGAGTACCTATAATATTTTGACTTTGAGTTTTCTTATATTCCTAGTAATGGAAATTCAGTGTCCAATGCACTGAGTAGGAGGAATCAGATATGGGCAGTGCAACAGACCAGTAGCAGGTGGAAGCTTATAGATTTACTATCTGAGATGCATTTGGACTTGAATGATAGTCATGGGAAGATATATCTATCATCCTTAGATGTGACCTCAACCCTACTGGAGAGATTGAGGATGAGGAAGCTATTAGATTCTAGGGGTTTAGTCTTACGAAAAAGTGTGGCCAGAGAGGAACCAACTCCTGGTTAGTCCATATGCGAGGATGAGATCCTACATATCCATGAACATTTTTGGATTATAATGGAAATACATGAGGAGTTAACGTGGGAGTTCCATGCTTTAGCGTGGGAAGTGCATCCTAGAGTCACCAAGATGTACCATGACATGTGCCGTCAGTACTGGTGGCCGGGTATGAAAATTGAGGTAGCTGGTTTCATTATGAGATGTTCCACCTATCAGTAGGTGAAGGTAGAACATCATAGACCAAACGAGATTTTACGGTCGTTATATATTCCCAAGTGTAAATGGGATGATGTTGTGATGGATTTCATGAATGGTTTATTGAGTTCACCTTGAGGTAATGACTTAGTTTGGGTCATTGTTGATAGGATCATGATGTTTTCCCATTTCTTGCCGATTAAGGAGACCTTCAGTGGTGGTGAGATTGGGAGGCGGTATATCTATGAGATATTAATACTCCATGGGGTCCCTCATTCTATCATTTCATATGAGGATTCCAGATTTACATCTCATTTCTGTAAGAGTTTTAAGAGGTAACTGGGTAAACATATGATTCTAAGAACAACATACCACCCTCAGACTAATGGACAGTCAAAGCGTATTATATAGGTTCTTGAGCACATGCTACGAGCATGCATCCGAGATTTTGGGGGATCTTGGGAGAAGAATATACCCTTGGTTGAGTTCACCTACAATAATAGTTATCAGATGATGATACATATGACACCTTATGAGGCTTTGTACTGTAGTCCATACCGAATGCTCTTATACTGGTTAGAGGCAGGTGAGGTAGATTTACTGGGATTGCATCTCATACAGGAGAATTATGAGTTGGTCCAGTTGATTCTAAAGTGGATGTCTACAAAACAGTATCAATAAAAATCTTACGCTAATCTCCACAGATGAACTTTATAGTTTAAGGTCAGGGATTAGGTTTTATTATGTGTTTCACTGAGGTTGGGATACATATGGATCAAGAGACATGGTAATATTTAACCATAATATATTGGGCCATTTCAGACTATAGAGAGTGTAGGGCCGATAGAATATTGGTTGTATTTACCTCATAGGTAATTATCCATGCACAACATCTTCCATGTATCTTAGCTATGCTACTATCATTTAGACCCATCTCATGATTTTCAGCCCAAGGAGGTTGAGCTTTTGGTATATGTGTCCATTGAGGAGCATTCTATTCATATCATTGACAGGAGAACAAAGGTTCTCCAAGGCCGATCAATTCCTCTAGTATGTGTTCTATGTAATAATGGCTATTTAGAGGATGATACTTAGGAGTGGGAGGATAATGTACATGATCAGTGGATAGAGTTGTTCATTGATGAATCTTGACCACCCTTTAGAGAGAATTTTTGGGACGAATTACTATGGGGGGGGGGGAGATTGTAAGATTCCATTTTTTCTTGCGGTATGGATCCTTTTTTTCTGGTTTAACTTGTATTTTTTTGGATTAAACCCAAATCCAGGTTATGGGCCAGTTGGGTAGTTCTTGAAAAGGAAGAGTCTGAAGGTCTGTACTTTGGCTGCAGACCAATTACATGATGTGTAATTGGAATACATGATGTGTATTTAAATTAAACTATGTGTAATGGTCTGGCCAGGACCTTTCACACCATGTAAGGGGATTTCTGGTGAAGGGAAACCATGAGTTACATGATGTGTAATTCATTTACACATCATGTAAATTCATAAGTCTTGTTTTTAAAAATAGAGGCCGGGGTGTCTAATTTTTGGTAGAACCCTCACCTCACCCCTCTCTCATGCGCAAGAGAACCCCCAGGGAGCCTATGGTAGGATTTGCTCTTGGTTATAGATCTGGACTTCGTTTCTTTCATTTTCACTCTCATTAGATCCACATTGGTATGATTCTATTTCATTTTTATCCGTTCCTTGTTTTTTTGGATATCAGATACGCTGTTTGGATTTATTATAATATACCCTAATTTATCATTCTTCATATGTTCTTCAGATTTTTGATAAACTAAGTTGAATATACAATTGATACTAGACGATCAACCCACTACTGAGCTAAGGTATGTGGTCTATACATTTATTTAGATTTTTTTTCTTTATGGAGATATCGAACATTATGCCACCCGCCAAAATTTCTGGTGCGACCTCGAAATTGAACTGGCTAATTGAAATAAATAAAATAGGGCCTATTAGGGATGACCATAGATTCCTTTAGATGAGTTAGTGGGTGTTTCCCCAACCTAAGGCCACCTATAGAATTCACTATGCTTTTGAATTGGTTTTGAATTTTGATAAACCACCCACGGGGTGTGTTCTTGAGTTTTTCTAGTTTAAGGAACCTCAATTGAAATTAAATGGAATTGAATTATATGATTAGGATATGTACTACCTCCATGCGGTATGTTATTATGTTATGCCATGCTTGAATTGATTAAGTTCCTCAAATGGAATTAAGTGAATGGGTGGGTAAACCCATGAGATCTGTTTAAATGTGAATGGTGATAAATCGATGGGTAAATCCATATGACATGTTTAAATGTGAGTTTGAGATAGATGGGTGGGAATAATCATTAAGTTCCATGCTTATGAATTATGATTAAGGGTGGGTATACTCATGTGATGTGTTTGATAGAAAATAGTGATAACTGGGTGGGGATACCCACATGACTTGATTAAATGGAAATGGAATGTATGAGTGGGTATAATCATGAAATGTTTTTATGTTTTAAATTATTAAATGTGTGGGTATACTCATTGAATGTAATTGAATGGAAATGATTATATGAGTGGGTATACTCATATAGAATTGTATTGTTAAATGGAAAAGAATAGTGAATGATTGTATACATGCCATGGATGACTCTTTAGGGATTTAGAATGTGGTAGTGGACACCTTGAGTAGGGATGGTTCTTAGGTCTTGATTATGTGGGATGCCTTAGGCCTTGCTACCCCTTGGACTTGGCTTACTTGGACTTGCATAAGACATATTGGTATACATGATCCTAGTAATCCAAACAGTGCCTATACCATGTTTCCATGAAGATGCTTCTGGGACTCGACAATGATTCCTTGGTATTTGACACATTGAATCTGGACCTTTATGGTCTAAACTTCATTATATAATAGGGCCATGTGGAAAATATATGAATGGGTGTACGAAGAGTCCATGTTGCCTATTTATATTTATTGTAGCTACCTCTTTTGGAGATGACACTTGTTATAGGGAGCCTTGAGATGCTATTAGGTATTACTTATTTGCAGTGGTTACATGCCTTGGGTATTCACACTTAAATTACTTCTTACTTACACTTGTTTATATTATTGCATTGTGTTTCTTAAAATTGCATTGAATTCTGGGTGGTTACCTATTGGGATGTTATCTCACACCCAATTTTGTCCTCCTTGGGGACCCAAATAGATTATATGGTTGCAAGTGATGGTAAGGGAAAACACCCTATCACAAGTTATTTATTCTTTCTTTGGAGTAAGAGATCACATGACCAAGCTGAGGCTTACTATGCTATTGGGATACCTTTTTCTTCTTTTGTATTTTCGGACCCTTGTATTGTATTGTACTTCCATGTAATTGTTTTGGACGTTTTCTAGATACATTTATCATAAGTGTCATTATATATGAGACACTTCTAGTTTGTTTATACATCCCTGTCTTGTTTACTTTACAGTTGTATATTTTTTTGTCTACTTATGCTATTGGATGTGATTGACTTCTGCTATGATATAATCTAGTAATGAGGGAATAGTCTCCCCAATGAACCACCTAGGCCCTCGATGCTATTCGACAAACTTTTGTGTTTGGGGAGATGTGCTTGAGGCCTTGTGACCCCCTGGGCTCAGGGAACTTTTGAGTGGATTCTAGGTCCGGTAAGTTACAACCATATAGGACCTAAAAAGGTACCATGCCGATGGTAGCATGGTATCTATTGTTGTACGTAAACTCTACCAAGGGTAGGTGATCCTCCCAACTCTGGACGAAGTCAAACACATAATCCCTTAGTATATCCTCCAACACCTAGATAGTGCACTCGGTTTGTCCATCAGTCTGGGGGTAAAATGCCATACTCATTCATATTTGGGTCCCGAATTCCACCTATAGGCTTCTTCAAAATCATGATGTAAACTGCATGTGACAATCAGAGTCAATAATCATGGGTACCCGTGAAGGAAAATGATCCCCCGTATGTATAACTGCCCTGAACTCTCCATAAAACTCTACTACATGATAGAAACGAAGTGTTCTGACTTCATGAGTCTGTTGAATATCACCTAGATCATGTCATGGACCTTCAATGTAAGAAAAAGCCCTATGATGAAGTCTATGGATATGATGTTCCATTTCCACTCTGGGATCTCAAGGGGCTACAAAATACCCATCGGAACTTGGTGCCCAACCTTCACCTACTGAAAGGTTAGGCATCGAGAGACAAAATCAGCTACACTTCATCTCACTCCGGACCACCAAAAATTACCTATAGATAACTTTAAATATTTCCTACACTGTGATGTACAACTAGGAGAGAGGTGTGGAAATCCCACATAACCTCCTCCTGCATCGGGACTAGAACCACTATTCGCCTCTAGAACATGATGTTATGATTCCATCGTTCAGAACATCCATATGGTGCATCACCTATGGATATATGACAACACAATACGTCACTATAGATTTAACCCAAATGATACTCTCTCACATGCTCAAGGAGTGAAGGAGTAAACACCATAAATTGAAAAAAAGTTATACCCTTCTGCTCCATCGGGTTCAGCTGTAGGAAAGATAAATATTACCAAGATTCCCACACTAGGAGATCCTAGGAATTAATTATAAGGGAATATGATATAACATTTCCCTTCACCAAATTATAGAATACCTCAAAGTCATAGTACTATAGGAACTTCAACCAGTACTGTGGCCTCAGGTTCTGGTCTCTCTGATTGAAAATGTACCTGAGACTCTGGTGGTCTGAGTAAACCAAAAAGTGCTCTCCCAAGAGGTAGTGCCTCCATATCATCAGTGAGAAGACTACCAATACTACATCTAGGTAGTGAATTTCATAGTTCTTCTCATGGGTTCTCAAATTATTTGACCCATTTGTGATAACTTCCTACTGCTGCATTAACACGCAATCAATCCCAGCTCTTGAGGCATCAAAATACACTAAAACTTCACTTTCTCATCTGGAAGTCTCAACACTGGAGCACTTGTAAGCCTCTACAAAAACTTCTCAGAGGACCTATGGAACTACTCATACTAGGTAAACAGCTTCCCTTTTCTTGTCAGGGTGGTTAAATGTGCTGTGATTCTGGAGAAGTGTGCCACAAATTTCTTGTAGTACACTATGAAGATAAGAAATCTTTGTAACTATGAGACATTCTTAGTTGGATCCCAATAAAGCATGAATTAAATATTCACTATATCTATGATTAATCCTTATTTAGAAATGACATTCCACAGAAAATTAACCTCATGTATCCATAACTATAACTTAAAGTGTTTTCTGTAAAACTGGTGCTCTCAAAGAAAATCAAGAACCATCCTAAAGTGCTCCACAAAATCATCCTCTGTTATAAAGTAGATGAGTATGTCATTGATGAAGACAAAAAAACTGGTCCAAGTATGGCTATAAGACCTAGTTTATTAAATCTATAAACATGGTAGGGGAATTTGTTACATTAAAGGACATACTTAGGAACTCATAATGTTCATAGAAACATCAGAATGCCAACTTTGGAATATCATCCTTGAAAACCTGCTACTGGTGGTAGCTAGAATTGAGATAAATCTTGGAGAACCATCTAGTGACTCACAACTAATCAGAGAGGTCATAAATCCTTTGAAATGAGTACTTGTTCTTTATTGTGGCCTAATTAAGGTGATTATAATCCACGCAAAGCTGCAAGATACTATCTACCTTTTTCTCAAACAACACTGGGGATTCCTAGGGGGAACACTGGGTCAGATGAAGCCTTTCTCATGAATTTCCTCCAATTGCAATCATAGATCCCATTGCTAGGTAAGTTCCATCAATATACCATAGAAGATATCTCGGAAATTCGAGGATGTAAGTCAATGCAAAACTCCATATCTTACATTAGTGGTAATTTTAGAACATACTTATGGAAATCTATTTATAATACTCAAAAAATAAAGGAACATAGATGCATGAAGAGGCTGCTACACCAAGAGTTAAACTTTCTAACCGATGGGTGATAGGGTTCAAACTCATTCACCCAACATCTTCCTATAATAAAATGATATCTCTCTCACTAGAAAAGGATAATCTCATCCCATCAGTGCGTAGGCATCTGACTTTCCTTTTGTAAAAATAAATCTAGCATCAAAACATGAAAATCTAATCCATACCCAAGATAATGTCATATGGTTCCATTATGATGACGAAAAGGTCCCATGTTAAACTCTCTACTCCAAGTGATAACTCTCACCACCGATAGATGAAAGACATAGAAGAAGCATTCTCTGTAGGAATCACAAGATGAAGTTTCTATTCCAGTGCCTCTGCTGGGATCTCTAGCTCCCACACCAGAAGTATCAAGATGAAAGAATGATTGGAAACTGTGTCTTCTAATTTTGAGGAAAGAGAATAGTAGTCACAGATTGTATCTAGGATCATCTTTTGTGCTTCTAGATCATAGACATACAAAGCCTACAACTGTTCATTATCCCAGATGCCATCTCCCTGAGCCTGACATGGGGCACTTTTTTATAGTGGTGGAAGGATTTCATAGCATCATCCTCTACCCACAACTCCTCCTACTCCTCTTCCAGCTCCACCTCCATGAGGACCACCTTGTCTATGCCTGGGAGATACCAGATCACGACACTCCCTCTACCGTGATGGTCCCTCAGCAATCTATTTGGGTTGTTCTTAATTACTAGTTGAATAGTCTCATTCCATGTGACCTCTCCCATAACAAGTAAAGAACCACCCCTCTATGAGATGCTCTGGTCCCCCATGCTGCCTCGACCCTATAGAAACGTGTGTCTGAGTAGGCTCACAAAAGAGTATCCTATTCCAAGATATCTATTTCCTTCTAGATTTTATATATAACTCAAATATATTACACCAATTTCTAGCTCCATCTATCTCGATTCCCTATGATAGAAATATTTCTATAAAAAATTATCACTCCAATACCCTGACATAGGTGGGGATGCACATTGGCACAACGCTGGATCAGATCTCTCTAAGAGTCCCTACTCAAACTTCTGTTCTCAGAAGTAGCCATCCTAGATCATGTTAAGGGATTATCGTGTAATTTATGTGAACCTCACATCATACTAATCCAATGGAATCCATCCCTACTAAATCTTTATAAGCTTCTAAATCCAGACTGATTTTAAGAAGGAGGGGTAGTACTCCTCATGAAATAGCTGTTGGAAGTCATCCCAAGAGAGAGTCGACTCATCATGCATTTGAGTAACCAAGATCCACCAATGCCCATCTACTCCACAGAAAAGGCTGGATTACAAAGAAATCATATGATATATTAGGGTCCAAATAATCCTAAATATATGGACCACCTAATCAATCCAATCCTCTGCCGTCGGGGGATCTAGATCGCCGAAGAAAGTCCGTGGTCTCTGACGCTGGAACTCATAGAGTGTGCTCTACCTATGAATATACTTAGGATTCTCCACTAGGATGATCCGATGCTGAATAGGTGGAGGTGTTTATAACCTCCCACCTAGAGTAAGGGGATCATGGGATGGAACCTGAACTGATTCCTTATCACTCATAGGGGCATCTTCATGAACCAGAGCTGGTATCCTAGATGGCTATCATCGTGGAGGCACCACGAAATTTATTAAGGAGTACCATGGTCAGATGAGAATATATATATATATATATATAATAGAGATATTACTCAAGAAGGATAGTCAAAGACTAAATACTATATGATTCATGTACCATTAATTCTCGTAACAAATGTATTGTCATGGAACATCGAAAATCAAGTAGTGAGGGTCCTGGGGAATGGATACGTCAGCCTACCATACCATCATTGGAATCCCTGGCCTAAGGGATGCACGTGAGACAATTTGAATCTATTTCCCTAAACCCAACCAGTCCTCTTAATGGAAAATGTTTGGACAACTTCCAAAGGAATGAACTTGCTCTGATACCAATCTTTCACAATCCAACCCAATCCAGGGCTTGATCCAAAACTACACCAAGCCCACCTCCATAGGCTAGGGGGTGGAGACAAGCACCGAAGGCATAAATAACTTGGGGAGGCCTTTTCTTATATACCAGTACACACACACACAATCAACTCAATGAAATATTTTAGAGGGAAAGAAACAAAAATTGAAACACTGCTATTAAATAGACCAAGCATGCATGAACCACTATACAGTACAAAAGTACTGCAATGTAAACTAAAAGTAAAGGGGAAAATACATGCATGACCAGAAATGTATCCTAACCAAACAAAATTGGAAGAGAAAATAAACAAGAGAGCTCAAATACTTTATCCTAAGCTTGGACCATCATATGAAATCCAAGAACAAAAAATTTATAAGCTCCTTTGAAGTCATGGTCAAACTATCTGTCGTCTGCAAAAGACACGACACATGTGAGAAAAGGCCATGCATGGGTCAGTATATACATACCCAATATAACTCCCTAAAAGGGTGAAGAGGATTCAATAATAGATACAACTGAAGAGGAAAATAATAGATTAAACAATGTATAGTGAAAGAGTACAACTCAATGCAACAAGAGAGTGAGAGTAAGATTTTCCAAGCATAAGGGGATAAACATGGTGGGTAGATAAAATAACCTTCAAGCCTCCTCCACCTATAATAGGAGAGTATAATCATTCAACCATGAGAATCTAAACATGGAAATCACATGGCATACCCCGCACATCTTCCCATCTCTTGCAAGGATATTAATCAAAACCCAAGGAGTGGGTACTAAATAAGGATATATATATATATATTCCCAGCTAAAGAAACTAAAATAATAGAGTAGGGGATATCCATATCACATATCATTCCAAGAAGAAGATTAGCCAATAGTTCAAAATTAAGTCCATCTACGATGCCCAACATCTCATGTGTCTATCCAGAACACACAATTCTAAGGGACTCAATCACCACTCCTTGATACTTTACACTTTGAGAAGCACTGAATCACCCACTTGGTTTTTAGGTCATGCTATAAGAATTAATCTCTATGGGGAAAGTGTCCCTCTTTATCATAAGTCCAAAGATACATCAAACCACATTTCATCACTGTGCCACACAATTGAGGGGTCAAATGTTTTAAGTAATTATACCATGCCTTGGTATGACAAAAGGGTCTTACTCTGATAGTCACCGAGTAACTCCACTACCTAGCCAGACTAAAGGGGGAACTCCACTGTCTAGCCCTGCTAAAAGGTTTCACCCAGAAAGATCGTTAGATAACTCCACTGCACAACCTGGATGGAGGGTTACACTTGGAAGTTGTCATCAGCGAACTCCACCGCCAATCCCTACTGGAGGGTAAGCTCAGAACATCATGGAACTCAATACCTAGCCTTGTTGGAGGGTAACTTTGAATAATCATTTAGGAACTCCACTTCCCAACCCTATTGTAGTGTTATTCCTAGTAGTGTCATTAGGTAACTCCATTTCGTTACTCCACTGGAGGGTAGTCCCAGAAATCACTGGTGATTCTACATTAATTCTTCCATTATCAGGTGTCACCTTAGTGTGTTCCAAACACAGAATATTTTTCATCATATCTCAAAAACTACTTCTGAGGGAGCCATCATGTTATACATGGAAAAAATTAGGATAGTCCACTCTTGGGCCAAAATAAAAGTTTAAATAAATGATAAGTGGACATTTGAAATTTGATCAGAAGGGACCATGGGGTACACGACATGTGAGGGGACCCACATGGCATGTGGTCCCTCTCCGTAGACTAAAAATGTCCATAGATAGCACACGACGCTACCCCATATAGTAGAACACACCTTGTTGGTGGAATACACATCGTGCCCTGACTATTTGGGACCAGGGATGTGTCTTCTGGCCATGTCCATGTATTCAACAAGTGGAATGTGCCCAGCCATGTGATATATCACATGAATCACTTATACATAAAGAATTTACATGGTCTTTCAGGAGTAGTACATGCCATTCCATCCTTATGGGTTTCAAAAACCATAACACCACCACTAAAAAAGGCTACACACCGTGTGCTCTTCATTATACATGGTGTGTAAACAAGATTTTGATAGAAACTCTAGATTCGACCCATTCTTGAAATATAATCTAACCACCTTAGATTATTCCACAATTTGTCCTAAAAAATGTATATACAACCTTATATTTCGAATCTCGATCATTGCTCACCATGAATCTTCCCCGATTAATAATGAGGGTTTCATCATGCGTTACACACCAGAGGCTTCAACACTTAATGATCCAGCACCAAATCACTAGATTGAACATCCTTTCATCATAATGATTCTATATCTATAACCATTTATTTTATGCATGATTGATTTGTTGTTTTAGTATGAATCCGGGCATCCAATCGATTTCTGGTTTCCTGCCAATTGTAGAACTGGAAACCACGAGGATTCTAATGATATATAATGCAAAGAAAAGGAGAGAAAACTACAAGAAAAAGGTTTATGTGATTTTTGGATAATCATTATTATAAAATCTATCAAAAAAATGGGCAATTTATATTTGAAAACAATTGGTAATGTAATATTTCAATACTTAGGTTCATGTAAAGGTTTGAAACTGGAGAGTAGATCAAAGAACAACGTCCGATATGATAGAAAAATTAATAAAAAGGGATAAAATTTCAATTAAAGACTCCTAATTCTATTTTGGATCGATCATTGGTGAGAAACACACTCATGCAATGATCTGAATAAGCTGATACATTCTTCATGCTTCGGTGCCCCTTTATCTAGAGGTTTGATGTCGTTCGATCTTGATTCGCTAAAGGAGGAGGAGAGGAGAGAATCAATGGTGGTGGGATAATTATGTGAAAACCCCATAGAATTCTCCCTAGTGAAACATTTATAGAATTTTATTAGGTTAAATGAATTTAGTTAATTAATTAATTAATTAATTGATCCACTTAATTGCACATCCAATGAGAGAGGGGTCCAACCGTCCCATGACAAATCATTTTATATCTCACTTAAGATAAACACCATGTTCTGGACACAATTGTGGTTTCAGATTTTTGATCCGATCAACCATTTATGAGTTATACCTTTTTATTTAATTAATAATTCATGTGCAATATAAAATATATTTAATATTTTTATAAAATTAATTTCGGGAACACTGGGCCTCAAAATCACACATTGTCTCAACGGATAGAATTGTAAATATATATAGAAATATTTTAATTCTTACAAGGAAAAAATCGTGTATCTACAATGCTGGTCATGAATTTCTAACAAATCATGAAAAATCTTATGATGAAATCTTTTGAATTAATGGTGGAAAAGTTTGATGAATTTCAAAGTTGAAGTATGGAGATTCCATCATAATGTTAATTCCATCATAATAGGAAATTATTTTGTAATGAGAATTACATAAAAAGGATAATTCCATCATAATGAGGATTCCATCATTAGGAAGAAATCTATCAAAGTCAGAATGTTTAATAAACTGAAAGAATTATGAATCTTGAAGTCTTTTAAAAGTTTCTATGAGGATACACTATCGTAATGAGAGTTCATCATAATGAGCTGATAAAGAAAGAAAGATCATAATGAGATGAGAAATAAAGGCATATCGTAATGAGATAAGAAAGAAAAATAGATCCTAATGATCTGAGAAATAAAGGAAAATCGTAATGAGATTATAATGAAAGGTAGATCATAATGAGATGTGAAGGAAAGGAAAATCATAATGAGATGATAAAGAAAGACATATCGCAATGATATGATAAAGAAAGGATTATCGTAATGAAATAAGAAATAAAGAAAGATCGTAATGATCTAATAAAGAAATCTAGATCATAATTATTTGAGAAAGAAATACAGATCACAATGAGATATGAAATAAAGTAAGATTGTAATGAGATGAAAAAGAAAGATATATCATAATGAGAAAAGAATGAAATCCAGAACGTAATGAGTTGAGAAAGAAAGGTATATCATAATAAGTTGAGAAAGAAAATCACATCGTAATGACCTAAGGAATATACATGGTATTGAAGCTAAGGAAGATGCATCACATTGAAGTTGAGGAAGACACATTGTATCGATGCTAAGGAAGGTACATCATACTAAACGAGGTTTGAAATTATGAGTAGGATGATTACAAAGAAGACTCAAAAATAATATTCTAAAAGTTTTATAAATATTTGAAGAGGTCAAACTTGAAATTAAATTTTGTGTAAATATCAGAGAAATCTAAGAAGGATTGAAGAAGTTAAATTTAAATTTTAAATGTGTGAGTTTTTTTCGTTTTGAAATTTGAGGAAGTGAGGAAATTTTTAAATTTTTCTACACTTTCTTTTATGAGTCACCAATAAATACTTTCCCTGATCATTCATTCATTGTAACATTCATACAAATGAAAAAGGTGAAGCATAGAAGAATTTAAGTGAAAGTTATTTCCAGACTGATATCTCTAAAGAAGATCGTACACCTGAAAGTTTTGTTTACTAGACAAGAGAATCGTATTGAGAGACATTGTATTGAGAATATATGAATGAGTATTTGTGAAGAGTTTGAGTTTTTCATATTTAGAATGGTTTCTTTATATTGATTCCATCGTATTGACTCAATCAGACTGAGGAATATCAGAATGAGTGTTTAAGAAGATATTAATAAGTAAATATTATGTAAGGGAGAATCATATTGACCTCATTAGATTGAGATAATCATATCCCAAAAAATAAAATCCAGACTAAGCTTTTGTTGAGATAATTGAACAAAGTCTTATTATTTTGTTTTTTATCAATTTATTTATAAGGAAATTTGTAAAAATATGGGAGTCAGTATAATCATTCCTATCAGGATATTAAAGGTATATAATGGAAGTTTTTGCAAGTTGTATTCACTTTTAATAATAGTGAAGTTACATAGACCCATGGGAGGGGATTTTCCAAGGATGTATGTTCTCACACAGAGGTTGATCCTTATAAATATTGCGTGCTTTACTTTATTTCATACTATTACATGCATGAGTATTTATAAAAAATATGATAAAGAAATAAATCTTAATAGATTTTAGGGATTAAGTTTTAAAAAGTATTGAAACTTACAAAAAGTGAACAATTGATTCAATCACCCCATTCTCAGTTTTTATTCAATCCTTTCAACTTCATATACTAGATTTAGGATTTTATGTGTTGTTGAATAGAGTCCATGCAATGAAACTGGGATTAGTATGGTCTTGTTGTGACTCAAGGGTGTGTTGGATCAATGGTGCATCAGTTATCAGGGGATATAATAGAGGAAATTTTGGTTTTTTGAGGATAAAACCGTGGAATTCAACCAATATTTTAGATTTATTTTTAGTATGGGTAATTGAACGATCATGGGATTCCTTTTATGATTTTTTTTATCAATATTAGGAATTTTGATATCACATTAGTGGGTGAATGTAATCATTTTTGAGAATAGTCATCCAAAGGAGGTCCAATCAGTGTTTTAATGTATGATTGGTTGTGGTGAGATTAAAACCTTAATGACTAGGTTATTGGACTATGGTGGAATTGTGTTTCGGTAGATGATTCCACTGTTGGGGAGCATTGTTGTTTGGAAATAGGCCTGTACAAGTATAAAATTATATTGGAAAGCACCATAATATTGGGTATGAATTTATTTAAGACACCATGGTGTCTTATGGTAAATGGTAACGTGTAAGCACTATCTTAGTGTTTCAATAATGTTGATGAGTTGTGGCTTAGGTTTTGACAAAAAGTGAAGCTTGTGTTTGGAGTATCATTATGGGAGCTTGTTCAACATTACAAGGGTAGAATATAATGAGTCGAATATGGAATAATGATTTAAATAGGTTGAGTGTATTTTTTGGATGGATTTTGAGGCTTCTCAAGGATGATAAGTTCTATGGTGTGGAGTTTATAAAGATCTATGGCCATATGAGTTGAGAAATCATGGTTGGGGGATTTGAATTTTTGATTTCTGGATCAAGGTTTGTATGTGACCTAGGGTTTAGATTGTGGTTTTTGTGTGTTCTAACATCTCAAGGAGATTTTTTTTGGATGTGGAACAAGGACTTTGTGGTGATTTGAGTGCTAGTGCAGATGTCAGGGAAAGGAAAAGTGAGAGTTTAGTGACTTCATCATGGACCTATCCAAAATGGGGAGCACAATTGAATATGAATTTAGAAGGTGGAGGGAGAAATTACTAGGACTAGGGTGTGGAGACCTTGTCTAGGTGTGGTGCATAGGAAGCCAACCACACCATAACACCCAAAAACTAGACATTTTTTTAGTCATGGTGGTGGCTTGAGGTGGGGAGAAATGAGGTCCAATTACACCATAGTCATTGTTCACATGGAATTCCAGCCGATAGATGCCGTGGTGGAAAATAGTGAGTAAGGAGGGGGATAGAGAATGGAACTAAGAATTTTGGTGGAAATGGTGAATTTCCAAAATAATGATCAAGGAGGATACATTGTCTTTGGGGTTATGTGTTTGATGATCTTGGGGGCTGATGGGTGGCACACCATGACATGGCATAAGCTTCCATGTATGCAATTTTTCCTCACATCATATTTTTAAAATGGGGGAAAACTCCATTTTTTCCTTTATTGATTTCTAATATCCCGATGCCATCCTTTATTCCTCTCTTATGAACAGTGAACCGGGGAGGGTATCTCTTATCCTCATTTATTTTCTTATGGTTATGGGTGGATTTTATTTGAGATTTCTTCTACTTTTTTAGGTTATTATCCCTCTATTTCTTTCATTATTGGTTCATTTAATTTTATCTTGATTTTAGTTTTGTTAATTTCAGGGTTTTGTGGATGATTACACCATACCATGGTTGAATCATCTATATATTATGGTTATTTTTCAAGTGATGGATAAAGGATGATGTAATATGATGATTACACATGGTTGAATCAAACAATTGGTCATGTTAAGGATACATTCCATAAAAATGTGTTTTGATCCCTTTGCAATGTAAAAGGGAATCATGATGTATCTTTTCAAAAGAAAATGAATGCATAGAATAACATTGACCTTGATAATGGAAGATGGGCATATGAGAGGGAACCTTTGAAGTAGATGACCTCCCCCTCGGTGATGAGGCCTGGTCATCAGGTTCCTGTTGGTATGGAAACTCAAGACAAGGACACAAAGGCACATACCAATGCTGTCTTGGATGTAAATATGGAGTTGAGTGCACCTGACCCTAATTTGGGTGGTGATAATAAGCAACAATATGTGACAGTTGTTGCCCTGTAGGATGAAGAATCTAATCAAATTGATGTTAAATTACAGGTTGACTATCAACAGATAACTCAAATCACTAATGATGAAGGGGTGAATACCAATACCTCACTAACAACATTAGGTATCACTCTTCATTCCTCTTTTAATGATGCAACTTTATTTATAAATAAAAGGTAATTGATAGTGAGGGTTTCACTACTCCCCCTTCAAGGTGAATGCCACAGAGAGACTATTCAAGTCTTCCATGACCTGTGTCTACTAGAGCCTCTTCAAAGAGGGTCAATGATATCCTCAAGATCTTCAATAAAGGTAAGTCTCAATTTGAGTGGGAAACATGTGATGATTTTTAATATGGGAATGCCGCGTCTTATTATGATCTTTAATTTTATTATCTTATGGATGAGGGAAAGTTTCCTTTGTTTTACCCCTCTTATCTCTTTGTTGTATGTTTTATTTTATTTTAATAAATGGTCAGAAGCTTTGCTTCTGGATGGACTTGTCTAGTAAATTAAATTGTTTATTTAATTTATCCCATTTTTTAGGGATTTTTCCTCTGATGGAATCAAGAGTACATTTTGGAAATTTTATGTGTGTTTGGTCTTAGTTTCATGTTATGAGGTTTTTTGGTGAGTCGTTTGGTGATTATGAAAAATATCTTTAAATATAAAATTAATTATATATTTTTTAATTAAATTAAATTTGATTAAAATTAATTAAATTGGATTTTTGGTGTGAGTTAGGGCCTTGTGGTGATGGATGATTTCCTGTTGGACAATGATGGGCTCAAGAGATGGTTTTCATGATGAGATTAAAAGGGGATAACCTTCAATTGAGGTAGGTGGTCCCTCATATATAACCCTTTGTATTGTGATTATTTTATATGGAATGTGATGTGTGTGGTCTCTCCACTTTGGGTGATTGGCCAATTTAAATTTAATAAATTATTTAATTAACAATTGAATGCCTATTCATGAGTTGAACAAAGTGCCAAGAACTACGACTGACTCTCATGCACTGGATTGATGTCCACAACCATTGATGGCTAATTTCTTGATTATAAATGCATGCCTTGTGACACATGGACCTTATGGGGTAATAATTAAATTAAATGAACATAATAGAGTAGCCCTAGTGTTTGATACTTAAAAACCTCCTTGTAGAGGAGAATATGGGTTTTGATGTTTGGCCCACATAAGCTATGTGAGAACTAAGTGATGTGTTAGAGTAATTAAGATAGTTGAATTAAGCATGAGGATAGTGTTTCTCCCCCATAGATATGTGATTACCACCATGGGTAGATCTTATTGAGATCAATGAATAGGTTGGATGCAAGGATCAATAAAGGGTGACTAGGAAAAGAGATGGGATTACGTCCATCTCCCTTGTGTGACTTACCATATGTGGCCAGTGAGGCTTTATTGTGATTATGATGATGTTTAGGGACACTATACACTCTGAGTGATAGGTGTTGGACTGATATATGATAATGATATAGAGGAACCCAAAAGGGGTGTCTATGTTTGATGAGACTTAGGGGACCTTAATGGGTTCCCCAATAACATATTGACCCATAATGAGAGGGTATATTTGGGGAATGGGTAGTGATGATTGAAAGTGTCACCTTAAAACTTGGATTGATTATGTTCACCTAAGGAGGATGTGGTAAATATGAAATGATATGTTATGGGTGAGATTCACTACCCACTGATATGTATTAAGATACATGGGATTCCTAGGAAATGCTTCTAGGATCCGATTTTTTATCCCAATACCGACACATGGTTCAAGATTACTTAAAACATTTCTCAGAACCATGTAGTGGGATTCACATTCCCTCAATAGATGATAGTTTGAGATGCTTTAAACTTTCTACTTAGATATTTATGGTTGTATTTATAGTACACTAGAATATGATAGTTTTGTTGGTTGGGACACGCTACTTAGATCCATATTCTAGGAAAAATTATCCACTAGATTATGATGGTTTAGGATTCCTTGGACACACTTCTTAGATCAGTATGGTGGTATATATTTTCCAATGAGATACAATAGTTTGGAATTCCTAAAACAAGTCCCTTGGATTCATATTGACTGATAGTTTATATTAACTTGGATTTGATCCTTATAATCAGGAGTAAGGTATTTGACCCTCCCATTTGGCCTATGGGAAAGAGTTTGGAATGCCTTGAACACTCTCCTCAGATTAAACTTGTGGTTATTATAGTTGTAATGGATGGTATATGCTCCTAGTATTTCGACATTGGTTAATATAACAACCTATAATTTTCATACATACATATTACATACAAATAGATGAATATTCAAATTATAACAAAACCATTCTAGAATCATATGAGTTTAGTGCCTTTGGAAACTTGGAAACATAAATGACTGATTCATAAAACATATACATTATCTCACACATATCCCTTAATAACTATAACCCTTTTGGACATTTCATACTCAATAATTTGCTTCATATCCTAGTAAAATTATTATAATAAAGGGGTGAACTCAAATTCTCATTATGGGTAAACAAGAGAGATATGAATCCTAGAATAAGGTCCTAATAACCTGAACATGACACTTGAAAATTATTCCCTGCATATTATAGATCATAATTATGGGTTATGTAATTAATTATAGAATTTCATAAGACATGAATAATAAGAAAATAACATTTGAATAAGACATGGAAATGTGTTGTACACATAAAATTATAATTATGTGAACATTTATAAATAGAAACATGTTCCCTTGTTAAGTTAAGGAAATAAAATCAATCCCTTTCATAAACTTATGAACATGAAAGATAGGTCCTTGCATAACATTGTGAACATTTAACCAGGTTCACACATAAAACCATGAAAATGTAATCAAGTTCAAAAATAATATTGTGAACATGTAATTAGGTTCACACATAAAATTGGTGAACATGTAATCTGGTTCATACATAACATTTGTGAACATGTAATTTGGTTCATGCATAAAATTTGTGAACATGTAATCGGGTTCATGCATAACATTTTTGAACATGTAATCTGGTTCATTCAAAATATTGTGAGCATGAGTTATCCATCATTAAAAAATTCATTTTAGGGAGATATTGGTCCCACCCATAAATAAAAATAATACATATGTGTTTCATAATAACATAAATAATTCATCACATTGGAGGTAAAGAAATGAGTTTCATAAACATTTTTTCCTAACATAACCCGTAGAAAAAATAAGACTCATAAACATCCTAAAATCATAAAAAGAAACCAACCATAAAAATAATGAGGATAATATCCTTGAATAATATCTCAGTGAAGAATAAGTAACATCAAATAATGTTATCTTAAATGGAAAGTAATTTTGAAAGATCACTTGAAATAATTATTTTAAAATAAAATTTCCATTTTAAAATAATTTCTATTTAAGGAGCCAAAAAATTATAAATAAAAACAATTTCATTGAAAATAATATTTTAATCCTATAAATGTGACATAAAATAATTAAATATTCATGATGGAGGTAAAATATTCTTATGCTGTATAAGTTAAAAAAAATTCCTTCCATATTTTTTTTGGAGAAGAACAACATTTAGAAAAAAATAAAAGAATCCCTTCAAAATGTTTTTGTAAAAAGTAAAACATGAGTTAAAATGAATTTAAAAAAATCATAAAATAATAGTAAAAATATTTTTGGAAACTATTATAGAAGACACTAACATGGGAGAAAAAGAGTGTTTTAAGGGAAACTTTAAATAATAAAATTTTAAAAGAAAATCCCTTATAAATATCATATCATTGAAGTGAGAATGATTAAAAATGATCAATTAATCATATTAAATTTAAATTAACTTAATAAAATTTGAAATGGAAAATAATATAATTAAAATTATTCCCACACATAATCATATCACGACATAATAAATGAAGTATAAGGCTAACCCAAAGAATGATAATTGGGTTAAGAATTCCCTATCTACTTTATAACCAATCGAATTGTATGCCCCATAAATGTAATAATTATCAAATGAAACTTTTAATTAGATTAAGATAATGATATTTATAAAATTATACATCAAAGGGAAGTATATATACACAAAAAACTGAAAATAAGTGATGAATAAGTCATATATCTTGAAAAAGTAAAAGTGAGATGAGAAACCCTTTCCTCACACTTCTATATAGTTTTGTGTACTTTAAACTAATTTACAATGGTTTAAATAATGTTATTAATTTATTAAATAAATATAAAAATATTAATAATTCCTTATATGATACTTTTATAACATCTTACCACCCACTAATTAATACTATTTACTGATTTTCATCGTTTTGGGTGCAATCATTTCTGGGTTTCATCATTGGTTCATTAGTGTAAAATTACAGACTTTCTTATCAAATGAAAATAAACTGAAGAAGTGAAGTGAAATGTTATTTATTTACTTCCATAATTTTAAATTTATTCATATAAAAATTTTCTTTTTGGTATGAAGATGATTAATTTGATAAAAAGTTAACGAAAACTGCTTGGTTTATTTTGGCAATTTTTACATGCTTCACGAACAAGTTTTATTTTATTTATTAATATGTATATATATTATTTATATAACATGAAAAAGGTTATAATATGACTATTAAAATATTATTTAACCATAATAATACCTTCATGACCATCCACAAAATCAGTAATGGAAAACTAAAAAAATCATTATTCACAAAGTTGATTAACCTTCAAAATTTGGACAATAGATTCGTTTCTTTGAATAAGAGGATATGAGAAATGAAATAGTATTGAGATATTACATTATAAAAATAAACTACAGTACATAAATTATTATTGAGTTATCATTACATTATGTATGAAGTATGAGATAATAAAGTGGAAGATGAAAAATAAAATAAGAGAGGAGTTTTGAGAAAATTGCCTCTTGAATTTTACCTCATTGAAGGACCCCTTGAGGACCTTGGATTTTATATTTTGGTGATACTAGAAGCACTTAGAAGTGGTATAATTAGGATGAGACGGTTTGGTATATATTTTATGAGTTTCAATTATTTTTAGGATAATGAATGTGGTGAGGGGTGGTATGTACACTTGAGGAGAGAAGATTTTAATTGATTAAATAATGATTATTTTATAACTAATGCAAACCACATTGATGTGACATTAATTTACATGATTTGTTTCTGATAATTAATTTTTTAATTTTTGGTTAGGGTATATAAATACCTCAAAAACCCATTAAATTTAGTATTTTTTAGGTATTTTAAGCCTTTACATTTTAACATTTAACAATTTCATTATTTTACCTATATCGCGATAATTATTTCTTTTTTACCGTGGTAAATTTTTTATGATTAAAAATGAAAATGATGTTAATAAATAGTTTTGTGATTATTATTACAAATATGGAATCCATATTACTAAATTTAATTCACATAATTTGTATAATTACTTATAAAATCAATCCTGCAGACGCAACGGGAAACTAGTTTTTAAAGTGAAAAAGTTAAATTTTTTTAAATGTTTTTATATAAAATTTCAATGAGAAATGTATTTAAATAACATAAATTGAATTTATTGATTTATAATTTAACTTATTATACTATACAACATATTTAAAATATAATTTAACTATATAAATAAATTACATGAAAAAGTGGTTTTCAATTAAAATTCATCATTTTACTTTATTCATCAAAAAATGAAACTTATCTGAAAATTAAAAAGAATCAACCTAAGATAATTTTGATATTTATATATTAATTTTTTTTTATTTTTTCAAATAAAATTTATAAAAGTTTCAAAATTCAGTTTTAAAATAGGTGCACCATTAAAATTCAACAAAATTCCCTTTTAGAATTTTTTTTCTTTTTATGCTTAAAATTAGATTTATTCTTATCTTAAGACTATAAAACTTTTTATAAAATTATTTTATTGAATATATAAAATAAAAATTTCATTAATATAATTAACTAATATTGATTAGTTTAATTTATTAAGATAAAATTTGGTTGTCTCCAAATAAATAGTTTTTTTATAAAAACACTCCCTTTACGTTCAATTTGTTTTTATTTTTGTTTCTAATTAATTAGTATCCAATGAATTAATTTTATAAAAATTTTTAAACTATATTTTTATAATTTATTTAATCTCATTCATTACCACCATTCCAATGGAAATGTGATAAATATCACAATTAAGTAATAATATTTTGAAGTTCGTTTAAGTTTGACATTTGTGAAAAGTAAGCTATCAAAGAGATTAAATTTATTTTAAAAATACATCATGTAAAATCATAGGATGTTACATTATACTTCCCTTAAAATGAATTTCACCTTAGATATTAATTATTTGGATATAAATAGATGAGGATAACTCTACCTCAAAACATTGTCAGGTTCTCTTATAGCTTCCTCAAATTAGCTGTTTCGATCCAAAATTTTAACTAGGTGAGTGGTATTGTTTTAAAGAACTTTATCACTATGATCCAGAATCTCTACTAGTTTCTCATAATAAGAAAGTTCTTATTCCAGTGGTATTACATCTGAGTTTTGTACCTTTGAAGGATAGGATATATACTTCCTCAAGAGAGATAAATAAAAAAATATCATGGACTTGAGAGAGATTTGGTTGAAGATATAATAAAAAAACTACCATCCTGATACAGTCAAGAATTTAAAGAAAATAAATTATGTATTCTCCAATTTGAAATTTCAATTGAAGATAAAAGTCAGATCTTTGAAACTTTCCTTTGTGTGAAACCCACATTGGAAATGGTGTCAATAAAAATTCCTCTAAATATGAAGTAAAGTAAAAGATAGAGATCACCCCATAACTTTGATTTTGATTAGGAGAACATTAGTGGAAAGTTATAACATGGAAATGAAAGTGAATTATAACTATCAAGTTATTATGATAGAGAACATGGTCATTAGATGGATAAAGACCAAAAATCCATAGATCAAATTGGTCTGAAAAAGGTCATCGATATCACCATAAATGATGATAATAGGATAAAATTTTATTTCAAAATCATTTGAGAAGATATTCTTACTTTATTTCATCTCATAAGTACAATCTACCTCTTGGTTATTCCTTGATCAACTTATACTTTATTTCTTACTCTAATTAATGAGGTTGAAATTTTAGTGCATGTAGAACCAGTTGATCATAAGATCCATAATGTGATGAGAAGTCACTTCTTCCATCTCTAGTTATCATCATAACAAAAATGTTTTTCAAAATTTACCCAATACTAATAAATATTCACATATTTAAGTAATACATTAATTAGTAAAATCTCATCCAAAGTTCAACATAAACAATTTCATTAATCATCACCCTTATGAACCATCCAAAGTTTAAATCCAAAATTTTCGAAAGAAGTTCTCTAAATTTTGAAAATAAAATTTTCATTAATCCCCCAATAAACTTGATGTAGCTTTTAATTGGCCCACATAAAACATGTGAATATCACTATCATATATTCTATTGAAACATGGTAATAACCTAAATTACCATAAAACCTTAGTGAAAACATGAATTATTTCAAAAATTAATTCTTTCCTCATAAAATAAATCCAAATATTATATAAACTTAATCTATAAACCACCTTGTTATCATATTAATAATCAGTTCCAAGGTCATCAAGACTATCCCATTTATTTTATCACAAACAAAACATCTCTTTATCTTATTATTATACCCTCATAATGATCATATTAAGGGTTATCTTTAATTTAATCATGTGTTTTGAAAAAATATCACCTCAATCACTTTTCATGGCTACCAGTACCATTCTTCAAATAATTTCAAAGACTTAATAAAAAACTAGAATGGAACAATCTGTAGATGTCTGATTATTCCATAATTCATGTAGAGGGAAGTAATCACATGAAATTTAAATAAAGGATGAATAATAATATTTTCATGGTTCTCACTCATGAAATTACCAAATGTGGATGATAAATTTTCCCTAATTAACAAAATTTAATTCATCCATTTTAATTGCACAAGATTTCCCTTTTTCCCTTTCCTTTAGATTTTTTATGGATTATCATCCATATTTTCCCTTGGATTGGGGAATTAATTATCATAATGCCTAAAATACTTGCATTTGAAACACTAGAGTGTGAGTGGTGGATTCTGTTGAGCTATATCTCCATTAATTTCATTCATTGGTCTCTATTCCTTACTTTGAAATTATTTGACTCGATGCCAACGAGCCCGTACCTGAGTGGTAAGGGCTCCTGCTTGGCATCCAAGAGACCCGGGTTCAAAACCAGGTGGAGGTGAATTTCCGGGTACTGTACCAGTCACTATAGCAGTCACTATTCAGTACTATAGCTGTCAGATCTATTCACCCAATTTGGGCCTTCAGGCTACTGGTTTGGGCCTATGGGTCTCTAGGGCCTTCAGGTCATCAAAGGCCTTCGGGCCACAGGGCCTTCAAGTCACGTGAATCATGGAGTAGCACAGTTCACACAGAAAAAGCCCCAGAAGAGGATCAGAGCAACAAGAGTAGAAGCCACCAGATGCAGAGCTAACTGGATTAGAAGAATGACAGGGTATGTCAGCCGCCATCAGGGCCAGGCACTGTGCAGCTTTGTACGGGGCAATGCTAGCCGATCTGCAATGCAAGGTGAGGAGATAAGAAGATCAATGATTCTAGATGCTGGGGAGGGGTAGTTCTAGTGGGCTGGGTCTATGGGTCATGTAATGGGCATGGTATTCCTTTGGGTCTTCAGGTAATGTATTGTGGGTCATGTCGGGCCTTGTGTCTTGGGCCTACGGGTAATGTATGAGTTCCCCTTCAACCCTTAAAATAGGGATTCTCTATAATAAAATAAAAAGAAGGCCTTCGGGCCATTCGGGAAAATTATTTTACTTGATGGGTAGGATTACCTCACTGGAAACATTTTTTTGATCCTTTTAGACATTCACTTGAGTCCTCCTTCCCACATTTTTTGCAAGTAGGAGGATACAAATTTTTACTCCCTCCATGTGGAAACCACTAGAGTTCCCATAAAGCTCTATCATCCTTTTATGATCACTAGAACATTGATAATTATTAGATTCCATTTCCACTTCCAATGTACACCAAACAACTTATTCATTACACCAAAAGTCCCTTATGGATAATTCCTTTTTAAGAAATTTTCAAGCCACTAAATAATTGATCAATTTTAATTTTAGTGCTAATAATTTTACTAGAGGCATACCTTGAAAGACTTGTAAAATTTTCCTTATATGCACTGATGGATTTATCATCCTTTTGATTATCTCTAGAAATTATTCTTCATATTTGTACATAGAATATGAGGTAAATATTTGATGTGGAATATCCCTTTAAACTCATACCATTCTAATTATTAAATTTATTCTTCTTGACTTATATTCTTGATAAGATTCCACTATTTATCTTCTTTTACTTCCTGACGATAGAAATCTTGGACAAATTTTTTATATCCTTAGAATTGAAGAAAAGAAAATATTTTATTAATGGTATTGATCCATTTCTCTTCCACTAGTCTATTAAAATATCCATTAAATGAAGGTGGATGTTGCTCAGGAGGAATATCACTGCATTGCTCATCATATTCAGTATTAACATAGTTCCTTTTTATTATATCCATTGATTAAAACCAAAAACGAGAGAGTGGGCATAAATAGTAATAGTGAGAAATAATATAAACAAGATAAATTTCTTATAAAATTTCTATCAATGACACCTTAGGTTTAGTTCTTGGTCCTTTATGATTCTTACCAAAATTATAGAATTGTAACCTAGACTTTTCCTTAGGGTTATTACTAAGGTTTTCTCTTCCTATATTTCAAAGGTTAACTAAAACTTTTTTTGATACCATATATTATAGACCATACTTTTCATACATAGATATTATAGATAAATATATTAATATTCATTTTACAAAAAAAAAACCATGCCTGAATCATATGAGTTTAGTGTCTTTAGAAACTTTTAAACATGAACAACTGGTTCATAAAACATTTACACTGTATCACACTTATCCCTTCATAACTAGAACCCTTTTTAACATGTCATAATCAATAAATTCTTTAAAATAATGAGAAAATAAACATAAAAAGGAGTGAGATCAGATACTTAGTAAGAGTAAAAAGGGATGTATCATTCATAACAAAAGGGCACAAGAAGATGAACACAACACTTGAAAATTATGCCCCACATATCATAGATCATAATCAGGACTCTTGGAATAAATCATAGTATTTCATAAGACATGAATGATAAGAAAATAAATTTGGAATAAAACCTTGAAATGTGTTGAAAAAATAAACTTATAACTTTCTGAACATGTATAAATAGAAACAGGTTCACTCGTTAAGTTAAGGACATGAAATCATGACCTTGCATAAACTTATGGACCTGGAAGATAAGTCCATTTATAACATTTAAAACATGTAATCTGGTTCCCACATAGAATTGTGAACATGTAATTTGGTTTATACATAACATTTTTGAACATTTAATCAGGTTCACACATAATATTTGTGAACATGTAATCAGGTTGATGCATAACATTTGTGAACATGTAATCATGTTTATGCATAACATTTGTGCTCTTGAGTTATCTATAATTACTCAATGCATTGGAGGGAGATATTGGTCCCACCCATCAATAAAAAATAATACATATGTGTTTCAAAAGAAAACAAATCATTCATGACATCAAAACCCATTTAATGAAATGAGTTTCATAAACATTTTATTATAACACAACTTATCGAAAAAAATAAGATTCCTAAAAACCATGGCATAATAAAAGTAAACCAACCATAAAATGAATTAGGATAATATCCTTGAATAATATCCTCAGTAAATAATACATAACCTAAAATAATGTTATCTTATATGGAAAGTAATTTTGAAAGACCACTTAAAATAATTCTTAAAAAATAAAATTTATATTTTAAAATCATTTATTTTTAAGGAGATGTGAAATTATAAATAATTTTTTTATTGGAAATAACCTTGTAATCTTGTAAAGGCGACATGAAGTCATTAAAGCATCATGGTAGTGGGAAAATATTCTCATGTCGTATAAGTTAAAAAAACATTCCTTCCACATTTTTATTGGAAAAGAACATCATTTAGAAAATGAAAGAATAATGATTTCAAACCATTTTCATAAAAGTAAAACACAAGTTTAAATGATTTTACAGGAAATCATAAAATAACAGTAATTTTTTTGGGAACAATTATAGAAAAAATGTACATGGAATAAAATGTGTGTTTTAAGGGAAACTTTAAAAATTATATTTTTAGAATAAAATCCCTTATAAATATCATATCATTGAAGTGAGTATTAATAAAACCAATCATTTATGTGTATTTTATATAAATCCACATAAAAAAGTAAAAATGAAACATAAGATAATAAAAATTCATCTCTCACATTATCATAGCACAACATAATCAATTATGTATAAGGTTAACCCAAATAATGGAAATTAGGTTAAGAATTCCCTTACCACTTCGTAATCAGTTAAATAATATGCTCTATAAAAGTAATAATTATAAAATGAAACATTTAATACCATTAAGAAAATGATATTCAGGATATTATATATAAAATATCTGTATATATACAGGCCACACAATGAAAATAAGTGGTTAATAATACATATATCTCACACAAGTAATAGTGAGACGAGAATACCTTACCTCCAAATTCCCATTAGTTTTGTATAATTTAACCTCCTATATAAAGGTTTAAATAATGTTTTTAATTCATTGAATAGCTATAAAAGTAATTATAATACCTTATATAGTAAATTTATAACATCTCACCATCTAGTAATTATTAATATTTCATATTTTTTATTATTTTGGGTGAGTTCATTTCATAGTTTCATCATTGGTTCATGGGTGTAAATTTATGGAATTTCTTGCAAAATGAAAATAAAACTCTAAAAGTGAAATTAAATGGTATTAATTAACTTATGTAGGTTTAAATTTCTTTATATACCATTTTTAGTTTTTGTATGAGGATTATTTATTTTATAAAATGTTAATGAAAACTCTTTAGTTTATTTTGGTAGTTTTTTCAACAATCACTAACTAGTTTTATTTTATTTATTAATATATATATTTATATATATTAGTTATATACCATGAAATATGTTATTATATTATTAATAAAATATTATTTAACCATTATAATACCTTTATTTCCATCCATGAATCCAATAATGGTAGACGAATGAAATCATTATTCACCATGGTGATTAACGGGCATATTTTGGACAATAGTTTTATTTCTTTGAATAAGAGGAGATAAAAAATGAATTTTTTTATGTTATATTACATTATAAACATAAAACTATAGTATATACTTGAATATATAGTTATCATGAATTTATGGATGAATTATTTTAGAATAATGTGGAAGAAGAAAAAGATAATAAGAGAGGAGTTTTACGAAAATAACCTCTTGAATATCACCTCCTTGAATAACCCCTTGAAGATATTGGGTTTTATATTTTGGTGATACGAGAAGAAATTTTATGTGGGGATAGTTATTAAGATATGGTTTTTAAGAGATTTTTGGAACTTCAATTCTTTTTAGGGGAAATTGGGTGGTGAGGGTTGGTATTTATCCTTGAGGAGGGGAGGTTTTGAGTGATTAAATAATGATTATTTTACAATTAAAGCCAACCAAATTGAGCTGGAATTAATTTCCAGGAATTTAGATGAAAAATGATGTCGTAATGGATGGTTAGATTCTATAAATACCTCAAAAAACCATTGATTTGTTGTATTTTTTTTTGTATTTTAAGCCTTTTCCATTTAACTTTAACCTGTTCCGTTATTTTACCTATACCATGGTAAATCTTTCTTTGAATCACGGTAACTTTTTTGTTCATAAAAATTATAATTACCTTATTAAATAATTTTTAACTTATTATTAAAAATATGGAATCCATTTTACTAAATTTAATTCACATAATTTATATAATTAGATTTAAAATCAATCCTTTAGACGCAACATGAAAGTGGGTATTTAAAGTGAAAAATTTCAAAGTTTTAAATGTTTTTAGGTCAAATTTCAATGTGAAATAGATTATAATGAATTAAATTAAATTTATTGTTGTATAATTGAACTAATTATACTTTAAAACCAATTTAAAGTGTTATTTAACTATATAAATAAATTATATGAAAAAGTAGGTTTCAATTAAAATTTTGTATTTTTCAATATTTATAAAAACAATATTCTCTTAAAAATATCAAAAATTCACCCTAAAATAATTTTTGTATTATAATTTCATATGATAAGGTTTTTTTTAGATAAATTTTATAAAAGTTTGAAAATTTAGTTTCAAAATAAGCATTCCATTAAAATCTTGCAAAACTTACTTCTAGAAAATTATTTCTTTTTATGATTAAAATTATATTTATTCTTATATTAATACTATAAAACTTGTTGAATTTTTTTATTGAATATATAACATATAAATATAATTAATTTATTTAACTCATAGTGATTAATTTAATTTATTAAAATAAAATTTCATTGTGGGAATAAAAATAGTTTTTTATAAAAACACTCCCTTTATGTTCAATTGGTTTTTATTTTAATTTCTAATCAATTCGTTACCAATGGATTTTTTTTATAAACACGTGTAAACTATATTTTTTTATAATTTTTTTAATCTCAGTCATTATCTCCATTCCAATGACAAGGTGATAAATATCACAATGAAATAATAATATTTTAAAGTTTATTTAAGATTGGAATTTTGTGAAAAGTAAGATATCGAAGATATTAATTTTATTTTAAAAAATAGCATAAAATATCAGGATGTTATAGATAATTATTTTATATTTACTTGGATGTGTTCTTAGGAATTAAAAATTGGAATGATACTAACAGATTTCGTTGTACTTTCTCCTATAATTTTTCCATGGGACTTATATTGGTTGGTTTGATTACAAGATGTGCTCAAAGACAATACAACACTAGATGAAGTAGGTTTGGGTCAATCTTGGGTATAATGTTAGAACATGGGGATCAAATGTGGTTTTTTATTTACTATTTTACAATTATTTCATTTTTTTGGAATATCGATTGTGTACAATGTATTTTTTGGTTATGTACATGACGACATTGGTGGTTCCCCGATGAGTTTTAATAATAACTTTCTCAGGTAGGCATGGAACTTTGGTGCCCGACCATCCTTTACTGATCACAAGTTCAAGTTAGATGGAGGCCTTGTGTAGTGTGATCAAGTAAGATAGTTTTTATGAGATTTAGAAATTGGATTAGGTATGGCTTAGGGATATAGTGGGGGCCCTCATTCATTTTATTTTTTTCTTTTAGTTTATTATGATCATCACAATAGGAAATAAGTCATTATATGATATCATGACCGTGAGTCAATATGATTGTATGCTAAATTTCTTTTGTTATAGAATGTTATGCATATTGATTCCATATATTATGATTGTTTATTTTGGATATTGTATGAATATTTCACTTTTGATTGTGCGCTCTAATTTGGGGTTATAGTCTTCCCATGGAAACAATTTAGATTCATACTACTAGTTAGTGGCCTTTGGTTGATGAGGAGTGGAACCTGAGGTCTCGGTGAAAAATCCTTCGGTTCGGGTACCTATCAATGTCCACAACCTAAGAGAAGTTGTTACACTACATGTGCCTTGGAAACTTGGGTTTCAACTGCTCTCATTCTAGAAAGTCTTGTGATAAGTCAACATCCAAATTCTTGAGAAGAAATCCCCAGTAATAACCAACACTGTCCCATTCCAAAATAGGCTTAGATACCACTTTTTCATTCTCTAGAATAGATCAAACAAATGACACCTATGTAGGGATGTGATGAGACTTGAGGTGTGCCACCTCATACACCAGATACCGTAGACTAATAGTGAAGGAATAATTTAGTCCTGAGTAAACTATTCACTCTAATATAAGACCTGAGTGTCATGTCTGATTCTACCAAAAATTAGGTATGGCTCATCTATATAACATACATTCCAAAAACTTTTAGAATTGAAACTGGGAGCCCACTAGGCCCCTAAAGTGTAGAATAAAAAGTAGTACACTAGTCTATATGATTCAATGAATGAATATAGAGTAGCATCAAATAAACATGTCATAACTGGAATTATATATATATAAGTCACATTGGATACTACAAATGTTGAATAATAACTAAAATAAAAAAGTCCTCTGGCACAACTCACATACCATCATACCATATCTGTCATGACCTGATCATTTATGAATAAAATTACCTTTATTTTATTGTTTATGGATATAGAAAAAACACGCAATTTTATTTATTTATTATTATTGGGCTTAAATGACAGTTATGTATCATTACTGTTGATAATATAGCCATCGAACAATGATAACAAAACTGATATAAATATAAGGTTTTAATTTTTTTTGACAAAGAAAAAATAGAGGATGACCTCATATAGTAGACTCAGGCCGTACAAAACTCATTTGTATGATTTCAGAAAGGAGGTAGAAACACTGGGCATCTCTCTTTACCAATCCCAAGTTGAGAATAAACATGTTTAGCTTGAACGACATCGCATATAGGAGAAGTTCAAGTTATTATAGATTACCACCCAGGTAATATTATCCGAGCCACCCCAGGAGTCTCTCACCATCGCACACCTTAACCTTAGGTCTTATGCAGATTCTATAAGGGTTTATATAAAAAGGTATTAGTTAATTATTATGTAATCCCTTTTTATAAATAAAAATCATATTCCATCAATTCCTTTATGAGAACAATCTTTCTTAAAAAAATGATGAATTTGATGAATTGATTTTTTTGGGTAAAAATGGTAATTTTATGAAATATATACATTATTATATTAAAATAAGTTTTTTAGTACTAATATTAAAAAAAATTCTTATAAATTATTATCATATCAGTTCTTTATTTGTAAATTATTAGTTAGTCAGTTTGATAAGAGTTATATTTTTTATACGATAAAACAAAAAGTGTATTTTTAAAGAAGTTTTTTAAGGAATTAATGAATTTTTTAAATAATTAATTTTTTAATAAAATATAATTATCAAATTAATTTTATGAATAATAAATTAGAATTTATTTTTATTAATTCAAATGAAATTTTAATTATGGTATGAAAACCGTTTTTGTCAAAACCTGTGAATTTTCAATAAAAGTCAATTTTCATTTTCAAAGTGAATATTCACATATTTAGAAAATTATTTAGATGAAATGAATATTATTTTCAGAATCATTATTTCAAAGTTATCCAATGGTGAATTGTTCATAATTTTCTGAGTGTCAAATTTTTGGGTAAAAATTAAATACCGTATAAACCAAATATGTGTTTTATGACATCCTAGTGAATAAAAAATGATGTAATAAATACTATAATGGGCATTATAGGACCAATATATGTTTTCCCATTAAAATATTGGTATTTTAGATTTTTTTTACTTATTTTATAAATCCTTAGTGAATCCTCCAAAATGTATAATATATTTTATTTTTGTAAGTTTATTTCTTTAATAACGTGACTCACCTCCACATAAGAAAGGATAATATGTTAATATGATCAGACATTGGTATTATAAAATAATTTTTTCCACTCCTCTTTGGAAAAAACCATGGTAAGAACCTTGTTAAGGTCTGTGGTTTTGAATATTTAATTATATAGATTTCAAAAACATTGTTTGTGAAATATTAAAAAATTACCCTCTCATTTTCTATATAAATCCACCCAAGATTACACTTCTCTTCACTAAAAATACTTGGATCACATCTCTACTCTATCAAACACTCTATATAATCCTTCCAAGGCTCCCCCAATCTCCTAATAAGCCTCTCCCAAGCCTTTGGGGTCATATATCCAAGTAAGGGATTTCTCTCCTCCTCTTTGAATTGAAGAACATTCTTGGAGAGAAGTTATTTTAATTTAGATTTCTTGCATTTAAATTAATTTATTATCGTTAAATTAATGTCCAATTTATTTTATTCCAATTAATCACCCCCATTTGGGCGCTTATCTAATCCTTTACTATGTTGAAATTTTTAAGGGATCTTCCACCCTCCTCTTTTATCAAGCATTCTTTTCATGTTATGTATTTTAATTTCTTTTATTAATATGTTGGGATATGTTATTAAATATCTCCATTACTACCCATTTTATTTATAAATTATGAGATCCCATTTAACTCTAATTTATCCCCCTTATGAACCCTTATGTACACCCGTTACAATGCCAAATTTCTGTAAGGGATCTTTACATTCCTTCCTTTCTCATTTTTATAAATGTTTATTTATATTGTTATACCTTTTTATTTTTAATTAAAAATGTTGGGGTATGATTTAGTATCTCCCCCATACCTCTCTCATTATTTTTTAATGATGAGATACTCCTTTATCTCTCATTAATGCCTTCTATGTACACCCGTTACCGTGCCGAAATTTTGTAAGGGATTTCTCACTTCTTATTTCCATTCGAGAATTTATTCTATATTAGGTATCTAAATTACATTTCATATGTTGTGATATTATGTTACATGATCCCATTAGAGTATATTTTATCTATAAATTATGAGATACCCATTTCTCTGTCATCAACCCAATTTATGAATTTCCATACGATGTCGTTATGCTGCCAAAATTGCACTGTGATTTTCCAAGCCAATATCATCATGTAGTGAATACCATACCAATTTATCGATCAAGGGTATTTAACTTTATGAACATATAAAAATTTAATGATACTTACATTTATTTATTCCACATTATTTTATTGTGTAATAAATGATGATGTTGAATGAATCAATGTTATTTGATCTATATTTCACACTTAAGCATGAGATTTAAATGATTATGGAGGGTGAACCCTGATAGTGATCTAATGAATTGGGTAATTTTTAGTATCAAGATATGTCATGTTAGGATATGGGTTTACCTGATTCCTTTTAGTATATTTTACCACCATTTTGGGACATGGGTTTACCTAATTCCTTTATGTTAATGATGTAGTGTTTTAAGTTGATGCCACATTACCATGTTATGATAATCATTTTATATCATGCCTTTATGTTCATGTTTCTCTTGTGCTCAATTGATATTCTTGTTGCCTAAAATTTATTGTATTCTTCATATTATGCCTTTTTTACTCCCTTATTGGGATTTATAACTCATCCTTTTCTTATGTATGTCCTCAGGTTATCCCATGAAATGCTACGTATGAAGGAATGTTGTGGTCATGTAAAAGAAGTTTTAAATAAAGATATTGTATTTTTATTTCTTAAGTTGTCACGAAATGTTCCTAATCCCCAAATACACTATAACTCTTGATCTTATGGGTTGTATTATGTGCATGTTTATGTAATAAATCATGTTTAAGTGTTTAATAAAGAGAAGGGTTGTTATAGTTGGTTTCAGAGGATAGGTTTAGTTATTTTGGGGATTAGGATTAGAAAAACCTAGTGAAATACTTAGGGATAAGACTAAGTATAAGAGAAGAATCCCTAAATTTTGGTGAGTATAGAGTAATTTATTTATTAATAAAATACATCCCTGTCTGGATATAAATAAGTAGAGGCGGCTCTGGCATAGATGTATCTAGGGGAAAAATCTGAAAACACCACTTTGAGATAGACTCAATTGACAAAAGGTGCACAACAACAGGCCTTGATTCACTCTTGGTTCGACACTTCTGGGAAATATGCTTTAGTAAATTCATAATCTTAGTACGACCCATTATTAATGGACCAAACAAATTCCCCTTAAAATATATTTTGGGAAGTAGATCATGGATAAATAAGATTGAAGCCTAGAAATTCATAATTTAAGGAGATAAATATAATTTATAAGTTATCTATTTTTTAATTAGATTCCCCTTTATTTGTTTAATAGTCTAAAATTCTTGCCTCTAACTTTTGTTTTATTCTAGATAATGTCCAGTAATTAGAGGACTTGGGCTAACAAACGATGCGAATATGAATGTCATAAATATTCTAATGAGATTTCTGATCCTATGGGAGTGGGAATCACAAAATTTATCATGATACTCTCCCAGTTAACTCGTGTTCTGAATAGAAACATGGTTCAAGAGGAACATACAACCCCCTAAGAAAGAACAAGTCACAATCTAGAGCTTCATGGGATAAAGGCCTCCTATTTTCAATGGATCAATCAATCCCTCAATCATCGAAAAACGGATCAACTCAATTGTGAAGATATTATCTATCCCTCAATGTTCGGAACAAGAGAATGTTCTTTTGGATTCTTATAATATATAGGGTGAATATGATCAATGGTGGAAATTGATAAAAAATACGAAGCCTGAGGAAGAAATAGAGGTGTTGAAATAGAAGGACTTATGAAAAATGTTTTTCGATAAATATTTTCCTCACAACCTCTAACTTAAGATGGAAAGGGACTTCCCTAAACTCAAGAAAAAATAAGATGAATCCATTAGAGAGTATGGGAAAAACTTAACAAGGCTTGTACGATACACCTCATGATTTTTCATTACCCCCAAATGGAAGGTTATCCACTTTGGTGGGAAAAAACCTAGCCTACAGATATCCCTAGTGATCCATGACTTCGATAGCTATGAGGAAATTGTCCAATGTGCCCTCAATGTCGAAATAGATATTGAAGAATCTCATGGGTATCATGGGTATAATAAGAATAATGTGGAATTTAATTATTAGAGTCTAATGGATAAATCCAATGGTGCTAAGAAATTCATGCACCCCACTTTCTAAAGGTGCAGAAAGAAACACCCTAGAAATTGGCTGAAGGGGATGAAGAAATGCTTTAAGTGTGGAAGAGAAGGGCACTTGGCCAATGATTGTCAACAAGAAAAACCCATTGCTAGGACAGAGTATAGGATCACTTTATTGAACCCTCAACCCATTTTTCATTTCTAAAACTCCAAATAACCAGGTCACTTTGCGAACCAGTGCCCTAAGCCAAGGGTTTTCAGAGGCAACCAAAAACCTCCAAGGCAGCATGGGAGAGCGTTTTCCATCACTACTACCGAAGAAAATCCTATAAATGAAGTGGTGAAGGGTATTATAGATATTCATTATAGAATAGATAACATAATTTTTTATTATGGTTCTATGTATTATTTTATATACCAAAATTTTAGTAGAACAATCCAAACACCCCCAAAAATCTTATAATTAGAGATTTCAGTGAGAATGGTAAATGGGGAAATTATTTCATCCCTTTAATATAACTTCTCCCCTATCACAATTTTTGTATTGAACTTACCGGTGAACCTCATCATACTCCCTCTGGTGTAATTTTATGTAATTCTTGGCATTGATTTACTATACCTATATAATGCCCACATAAATTGTCGCGAGAGGGAAATCACACTTTATATGGTGAATCGACCCCTGATTCTATACAAATGCAAGGAGGAGGTTGAATGTTATTTAGAACTATCATATAGAGAATAGATATTACTACCCTATGACCATGCGTATCTTTCTCTGATGATTGAGTTTAGCGAAGGAAACATCCTCGAAGACATGCCTATTGTGAGTGAATTCACTAATGTGTTTCCTAAGGAATTTCTTAGTCTTCTTCATAGAAAATATGTTGAATTCTGGATTGATCTTATTCCTAGGGAATTTACAATATCCAAGAATCTATTTAGAATAGTTATTTTGGAGCTTGAAGAGCAAAAAAAAAACAACTATAGGAGAATATGGATAAAGGGTTTACATGACCAAGTGCTTCACCATGGGGTGCACTAATCCTATTTTTCATTCAGAAGGATGGGTTAATGCGCCTTTTCATTGATTATTGTGAGCTCAAAAAAATCATGATAAAGAGAAAATATTCTTTTCCATGAATTTATGACTTATTTGATTAGATGTGTGGAACACAATACTTTGAAGGTGGATCTGCGGTCGGGATATTACCAAGTAAGCGTGAAGAATGAGGATATCCCCAAGACTGATTTTTATACAAGGTAGAAGCATTGTGAATTCATTGTAATGCCTTTAGGACTCACAAATTCTCCATAAATCTCCATGGAATTTATGAATAAAGTCTTTAGAGAATACCTCGACAAAGTTTTGGTAGTATTTATAGATGATATTCTAATATACTCCAAAACCAAGGAGGAGCATGAGGAGAATCTAAGTACTGTACTGGATGCCTTGTGAAATGAGAAGATAAATGAAATGTACAACAAGTTTGAGTTATGGTTGATGGAAGTCTCATTCTTGGGGCATATCATCATAAGCAATGAGATATTTGTGGACCCCTCTAAGAAAAATGCAATTGAGGGATGGCTGAATCCAACATCTGTGATAGATATTTATAGTTTCCTTGGGTTAGCTTATATTATCACCGATTTGTGACAAATTTATCATGTTTGTAAAACCCACTTATTAATATTGATCATAAGGGATTAAAGTTTTCATGGAATGATGAATACGAAGATAGATTCAAGGAGTTGAAAAGGAGGTTTATCACTGTGCCCGTGCTCACACTACCAAAAACTGGAGAACTTTTTGTGGTATTCATTGATTCTTTGAAAAAGGGTATGAGCTGTGTGATGATGCAAATTGAAAAAGTCATTGCCTATACTTCAAGGAAATTTAAATTTTATGAGCATTACTATCCAACACATGATATGGAGTTGGATATAGTGACCTTGGCTTTGAATATTTGGAAACATTACTTATTTGGGGAAAAGTGTGAAATATATATGGATCAAAAAAAGGCTCAAGTTTATATTCACATAGAAAGAGTTGAATATGAACCAACGAAGATGGTTAGAGTTGATCAACGACTATAACTACTCAATTCATTACCATCTAGGGATAGAAAATAAAGTAGTAAACTCTCTATGTAGAAATGATCCAATAAATATTTCATTGATGAGAATTGAAAAGGATACAATCTTCTTAGATTTTATGAATATGGACATGAGAATCATAAAGAAAGGAACATCATTAATCATTTCACAAATGATTTCTCAACTGCCTCTTTTGGAAAGGTAAAAGGACACTCAAAGGGATAGTGTGGGAATTTAGAAGAAAGTGGAAGCTATTAGAGAAGTGAAATCCTTGGAGTTCAATGTTAATGAAGATGGAATTGTGATATTTGGGTCAAGACTATGTGTTTCATCAAATCCAGAGTTAAAGAAAGAACTTTTGGATGATTCACAAAGTTCAAATTTATCCATTCACCTAGGAAATAGAAATATGTATCAAGATCTCTAAGGGAATTATTTTTGGGATAACATGAAGAAGGAGATCTCTTAATATACATCAAAGTGCCTGGTATTTCATCAAGTGAAGTCTAAGAGGTAGAAGTATAAGGGGATGATGAAACCATTACCCATACTCACATGAAAATGAGAAAACATCACCATGGACTTTTTCACCCAAATTATGAAGACATCCAAAGGAAAAAATACTATCTAGGTTGTTTTGGATCATCTTACAAAGACTAAACACTTCATTGAAATTCAGGTGAATTTCTCATTGGATAAATTGTCAAGGATATACATTGTATAAGTTCAAATGTCGCATGGTGTACCACTATAGATTGTATCTTATTGAGATCCAAGATTAACCTCTAAGTTTTGGAAGAGTCTCCAAAATTCTTTGAGTACTGAGCTGAAATTCCATACGGTTTATCATCCTCAAACTGATGTCCAATTTGAGTGGACTATCCAAAAACTTTAGGACATGTTGAGATCACTCTCAATGGACTTCAAAGGATTACGAGATCAACATCTTACTTTGGTTGAGTTGTCTTACAACCACAGTTTTCACTCAAGTATCTAAATGGAACCTTATAAATCCCTTTATGGGAAGAGGTGCAGAACACCTAAAGTTTGGATGAAGTTGGGGAGTGAAAACTTCTAGGTCCAGAAATGGTCGATGAAATGGTAGAGAAGCTTATGACCACCCAAAAGTACATTAAATATGCTTAGAGTAGACAACAGGGCTATGCTGAAAATCATCGAGGAGACCTATATTTTGATGTTGGAGACATTTTATTCCTCCAAATATCACTATGGAATAGAGTTATGATATTTTGGAAGAAGGGAAAGATTATTCCAAGGTACATCATCCCTTTTTAGATCCTTGATAGATTTAGAGTAGTGGCCTATAGACTAGAACTCCCACTGAACCTATCTCAAGTTCATGATATATTCCATGTATCACTCTTGAGGAAGTATATACCTGACCCATCGCATGTATTCAATCTAGAGGTGGTACCAATAGAGAACAAACACTCCTATGAAAAGAAGTCGGTGAAGATCTTAGATCTTAGAGAAATAGTTCTATAAAATAAGATGATGCCCCCTACAAATAAGTTGTGGAGAAACCAAAATTTTGAAGAAGAAATGTGGGAACCAGAGGATGTAATGAGACATAGTTACCCTCATCTACTTTAGTGTGGGAAAAGGAAATTTCGAGGGAGAAATTTATTAAGGGGTGTATGTTGTAATGACCTGATCATTTATGAATAAAATTCCTTTTCTTTTAATTTCTTGTGGATATAGAAAACACATGAAATTTTATTTATTTATTATCATTTCATTTAAATGAATGTTAAGTATCATTACTGATGATAATATAGCCGTTTAATAGTGATCACACAACTGATATAAATATAAGGTTTAAAAAAGAAATCCTTTCGACATAGAAAAAGGAGAGGATGGAATTATCCAGTAGACTCGGGCTATAGGAAGCTCATTTTTCGGAGCTTAGAAAGAAGGTAGAATCACTGGGATTTGATCCTGACCAAGCCCAAGTTGATCTTCAGGTTAAATTTAAATATAATTTCCCACAGGAGAAGTTCAAGTTAATAGATATTACCACCCGCGCGATGTTAACTGAGGCACCCCAAGAGTTTTTCCCCATTGCACACCTTACCCTTAGGTATTATGTGGGTGTTATAAGAGGTTATGAAATAAGGTATTAGTTACTTATTATGTAATCCATTTTTATAAATAAAAATAGTATTCTATCAATTCCTTTATGAGAATAGTCTTTCTAAAAAAATAATGATTTTGATAAATTGATTTTTCATGTATAAATGGAAATTTTGAGAAATATATACATTATTATATTAAATTAAGGTTTTTAGTAATAATATTATAAAAAAAATTCTTATAAATTATTATTATATCATTTCTTTATCTGTAAATTATCAGGTAGTCAGTTTGATAAGAGTTATATTTTTTATACAATAAAATAGAAAGTGTATTTTTTAAGAATTTATTTTAAGGAATTAATGAATTTTTGAAATAATTAATATTTTAATAAAATATTACCATCAAATTAATTTTACAAATAATAAATGAGTATTTAATATTTATGATGTCAAATATAATTTTTTATTAAGGTTTAAAAACTATTTTTGTGAAAACCCATGAATTTTCAATAAATGTATGTTTTCATTTTAAAGGTAAAAATTCATATATTTAGAATATTATTTAGATAAAATTAATATTATTTTCGGAATCAGGATGTCAAAATTATCCAATGGTGTATTTTGCATAATTTTCTGAGACAGTTGAATTTTTGGGTAAAAATTAAATACCTTATAAACAAAATATGTGTTTTATGACATTATAATGACCCCAAAATGATGTAATAAATACTATAATGTGTATTCTAGGCCCAATATATTTTTCTCATTAAAATAATGTGATTTTATATTTGTTTTACTTAATTTATAAAGCATAAGTGACTCCTACAAAATGTATGATATATTTTATGATTTTAAATTCATTTATTTAATAATGTGACTCACCTCTGCATAATAAAGGCTAATATTTTAATATTTTAGGAATTTGGACTTATAAAATAAATTTTTTCAATCATATTTTGAAAAAATATGGGAAAAAACCATGGGAAGGTTTGTGGTTTTGAATATTTAATTTTATAGATTCCAAAACATAAGTTTGTGAAATATTAAAGAATTCCCCTCTCATTTCCTATATAAAGCCACCCAATCTCCCAATTATATTCACTCAAAATAATAGTATCACATCCATACTAAATCCTACCATATTTATAATTCTACCAAGGCACCCCAATAACCCAATAATCTTCACCCAAGCCTTTGGGATCACACATCAAAGTAAGGGATTCCTCTCCTACTCTTTGAATTCAAGCACTTTCTTTGAGAGTTGTTTTTTTAATTTAAATAGAATTTATTGAAATAAATTTTTAATCATTAAATTACTATAAAATTTATGTTTTTTTTGTGATGGATTATTTATCCTCCCCCATTTTTACCCTTACCTAAGATGTTACTATGCCGAAATTCCTTAAGGGATCTTCCACCCTCTTCTTTTATCAAGCATTTTTTTCATGTTATGTCTTTTCATTTATTTTTTTACTATGTTGGAATATGTTATTAAATATACTCCTTAAATCCCATATTATTTATAATTGATTATATCCCCTTTCAATCTCATTTATACCTCTTATGAATCCTTATGTATTCCCGTTACTATGCCGAATTTCCGTAAGGGATCCTTACTTTCCTTCCTTTCTCATTTTTATCCAAGTTTATTTATGATGTTATACCCTTTTATTCTAAATGAAAACTTTTGGGGTATGATTTATCACCCCCCATACCTACCTAATTTTTTTAATGATGATACACCACTTTCCTCTCTCATTAATTCCTTCCGTGTACACCCGTTACCATGCTGAAATTCAGTTAGAGATTTCTCTCTTCTTATTTACATTCAAGGATTTGTTCTATATTATGTATCTAAATTCCATTTCATATGTTGAGATATTTTTTTAAATTACCCCCTTAATTTATATTTCATTTATAAATTATGATATACCCATTTTTCTCCCATAAACTCAATTTATAAATTTCCATATGATGCTATTATGCTGCCAAAATTACATTGCCATTTTCCAAGCCAAAATTATCGTGTAGTGAATACCATAACCATTTATCTATCAAGGGTATTCAACTTTATACACAAATACATATTTAATGGTACATAAATTTATGAATCCCATATTATTTTATCATGGAATAAATGATGACGTTGAATGAATCCATGTTATATGATCTATGTTTCAACCTTAAGCATGTGATTGAAATGATTATGAAGGGTGCGCCCTGATAGCACTCCAATGCATTAGGTAATGTTTATTATCATGATATGACATTTTGGGATAGGGGTTTACCTAATTCCTTTTATGAAAATTTTCCACCATGTTGGGACTTGGGTTTACCAGATTCCTTTATGTTAATGTTGTAGTGTTTTAAATTGTTGCCACATTACCATGTTATGATAATCACACAATATCAAGACTTTATGTTCATGTTTCTCTTGTAATACATTGATATGCCTATTCCCTAACATGAATTTCATTATTCATGTTATGCCTTGTTTACTCCCTTATTGGTATTTATAGCTCAGCCTTTTCTTATGTATATCCTCAAGTTATCCCAAGAAATTATAAGTACGAAGGAATGTTGTGGTTATGTAAAAGAAGTTTTTAATAAAGATGTTTTATTTTATGTCTTAAGTTGTCATGTAATGTTCCTAATCCCTAAAGAAACTAAAAATCTTGATATTCTAGGTTGTATTAAGTGCATGTTTATGTAATAAATCAGGTTTAAATGTGTAATAAAGAGCAGGGTTGTTATAATATCCATGGACCCCACGACCTAATAAATGGACCATGCATCCAAATATAGGGAGTACCAGTGTCTAGAGATAAAATAGGAATATCTAACCATGTAAATAAAAACTCCTTCTATGTATGTTTCTAGGAGGTGAGTCCAATAACCCTGTATAAATCCCTAGCGCATCAATAACACTGATTAATATTTTTATCAAGTGTATATGCATGAAATATAGAAATATAAAGTTCATTAATGATAATTTATGTCAGACACCTACAAACATAACACACAATTGACGTAAAATATAAATGTTAGGTCATCATGTATCAACCAGACCACTATAAAATCTTACCATAACTGCTTCTTCCATTGCTGAAGTGTCTCAATCATGTCACAAATCCATGAAAATTAATACCTAGACCATTTCCTATTTAGTGGTCTCATTATTAACAACCAATTTCTAGGATCACATCCTATTCATTCCAAATCACACCCAAATGCTACTTTGGAGGGATTCATCCCCTACCCCAATTCCAAGGAATACAACCAAGGTAATCCAAAACATGCCCGCATGCCCCATGGAAGAGTCACTTCCCCTTTCCTAATTTCAAGTGACTATTTCAAGGAATTATGAACTATTATTACATCTAAATCCAGGGATATCTTCTAAGGAATTCTAAAACACACCATTAGGACACATGGAAGGGTCAAATCCCTTTTCGTAATTCCAAGGAACTATTATAAAGAAATCCATACCAGTTTCACATTTGAATCCAAGAGGGATTACTCTAAGGGACTCCAAACCACTTCAAAAAATGTAGGATGGATATAAATAAAATTTCTAAGGCATCCATTATATTTAAATACATATTGATAAAAAATAATTCCCACATAAAATATATCACCTAACATAACTTGTCCGTGCCATCTATGTTGTCGGGACCCATCCCCTAGTGACCATGCCGTGACTACCCCAAGCCCGCCTTCCATAGGCCAGGGGTTGGAGATTAGCACCAGAAATGCATATCCCTGAAAGTGGGAAGGCATTTCCTTTAAACCTGCAAACACACAGACCAAGAACATGACAATATACAAACCATGTAGTAAAATTGCAGTAGTAAAGTGTGTACTGAATGTAAAGGGGATGGTATACAAGACCATCTGAAAAGATACAAATACAATTGAAAACAACTCCTGAGATCATCCACCAAAGATTCTACCTGAAGAATAGGTACGACTCATCTCCATAGAACTCCACATCAACCAGTCACCTCTATGTACCGCCTGGTCCTTGCTCCCTAAAGTCTCAACCAAGATTCTCGTCGTCTTCTCAAGACACAAAAAGGTACGGGCAGACCCATGCAGGGGTGAGTATAACAATACCCATTAGGGACCCTGAGACCCCTGAAGGTCTCTCAATATTACACAAAGGGAAAACCATAAAGTATGAAATCAATCACAAAGCACAAATCATAAGACAACTATGACAACCCTGCTTTTAATACAAACTTAAACATGATTTATTACATAAAATATTCACTTGATACAACATGGAATATCGAGAGGTCTAGTGTATTTGTGGATTAGGATCATTACATAAAAATTTAAAACATGAAATACAATATCTTTATTGAAAACTTCCTTTACATGACCACTATATTCCCTCGTACTTAACATTGCATGGGCTAACCTGAGGACATGCATAAGAAAATGGTGAGATATAAAGCCCAGTAAGGGAATAAACATGGAATACATGAGGAGTACAATTCATGTTAGAAAATAGTCATATAAATAGATCACAAGAGAAACATGAACATAAAGGCATGATAAATCATGATAATCATAACATGGAAATGTGGCAATAACACTTAACATGGAATTAGCATGAGACAAGGATCATTGCACATGGAGCATGAGTAAATCCTCATTGCACATGAAGCACGAGTAAACCCTCATTGCAATTGAATTAGCATGAGTCAATACTCATTGCAAATGAAGTATCATGATACTATACTTTACCCAATGCATTGGAGCATTATAAGGGCACACCCTTCTTAAACATTTCATTTCATGCATAAGTGTGCCACATGGATGATAAAACATGGATTCATAAAATATAATAATTTATTCCATGATAAAGGAATGTGGAATTCATAAATGAAACTTTATAATCAATAAGTAACTGTGCATAAAGGTGAATACCCTTGATGGAGAAATGGGCATGGTATTCACTACACAATGAAATTGGCATAGAAAATCGGTGCGATTTCGGCAGCGTAACGTCGTGACATAAGAATTCATAAAAATGGTTGATGAGAGAGAAAGGGGTTCCTCATAATATTTACATGTAATGTACAGTAATTTGGTAATATAGATACATTTCCCAACAATTTTAATGGAATTTATATTCATGATACAAAATTATTTCTTGAGTGTAAAAGAGGAGAGAGAAGTTCCTTTCAGAATTTTGGCATAGTAACGGGTGTACATGGGAGGCATTTAATGAGAGAGAAAGGGGTATCCCATCATTCCAACATAAATAGGGAAGTATGAGGGAGGTGTGAAACCATACCCCAACATTAATAATTGAAATTAAAAGGGAAAAACAACTTAAAGAAAATTGGACAAAAATGAGAAAGGAAGAAAAAAATCCTTACTTGGAAGTGTGCTTCCAAAGGCTTGAGAGAGGCTTGAGAGAGGATTCTTGGGATATTGGGGCACCTTGGGAGGATTATAGAGATAGTAGGTCAGAGTTTGGAGGAACTACAAAGGCTTTGAGTGAGGAGGAAGTGGGATCTTGGGTGGGTTTATATAGGAAAGGTGAGTGAATTCTTTATTATTTAGGTTTGGGACCCCTTACATTAAACTAATCCACACCACAAATAAGATCATGGTTTTTGCATATGGTTTTTGGAAAAGGGGATAGGAAAAAAATATTTTATAAGTCCAAAGTCCTAACTTCTTAAAATAATGGGGATGCTTATGTGGAGGCGAGTCACACTCCCATGGAAAATAATTTAAAAAGACAAGATGTTTAATAAGTCTTGAGGGGTCCATTAATGCTTTGTAAAATAAGTAAAACAAACCCAAAATCACATTATTTTAATGGTAAAACATATATTGGCCGAAATTAAATCTTATAGTATTTTATTACATCACTATTGGGTCATTATGATGTCATAAAACACATTATATATTTAAACTGTATTTAATTTTTACCTAAAAATTTGACAGTCTCAGAAAATTATGAAAAATTCACCATTGGATAATTTCAATGTCCTGATTCCATAAATAACATTTATTTCATCTAAATAGTTTTCTAAATATGTTAATTTTCATTTTTAAAATAAAAACTGACATTTATCGAAAATTCACGGGTTTTGACAAAAATAGCTTTCAAACCTTAATAAAAATTACAATTGCATTCATAAAATTATAAGATTATTTATTTTTAATAAAAATTAATTTAATAATAATAATAATATTTTGTTAAAATAATATTTAATTTAAAAATCTCATAATTTAATAAAATTGAATTCTTAATTAAATAATAACAAAAAACACTATTTGTACTTTAAAAACTATTTACAATGTATCAAAAATGACAAGAAAGTATATTCAGTATTATATACAAAAATAATGTACATGAACATAGTACTAGAGATTTGTTACATAACCCATTGAAATAGCCGCATAAGACCTAAGGGTAAGGTGTGCAATGGTGAAAAACTCTTGGGGTGGCTCAAATAACATCACTTGAGTGGTAATCTCTATCAACTTTCACTTTTCCCGTAGACGGTCTTGTTTGAGCTTGAAATGGTGAAGCTCAGCTTGGGCTTGGTCAAGAGTGAATCCCAAAGACGCCACCTCTTTTATGAGATCTGACAAATGGGATTCGTATGGAGCAATTCTACTGGATGAGGCCATCGCTTCTTTTGTCTGAGTAAATTTGGTTCGTTAAAGCCTTATATTTATACTAATCATGTGATCACTGTTCAACATCTATAAAAGTAACAGTCACAAATCTTAACATAAAACTAAAGAATTTGACATTTTATATAAACATTTTACATAAGGAGACATTTAATTAGATCAAGATGGATTTCTATTAATGAAACTTTGGGTCGTTACGACAACTCACACCAGGTATATAACTCAGAGATCAGGAATAAAGATGAATAGTCTTAATGTATATCATTTTATTCTTTTAGGAAGTTCCAAAAATAATACATGAATGAGTTGTTCCATTATCTATCCACACATGGTTGTATGTCACTGATCCATGATGGGCCTCTCTAAGGCTGGTCCTCGTCAGGTCGCGCACTGCAGATCCACACAGGGTCTCTAGAATGCTGATCCACACAAGGTCGCTATGATGCTGATCCACATTGGGTCGCTAGAATGATGATCCAAATAGGGTTTCTAGGATGATGATCCACATATGGTCTCTATGATGCTAATCCAAACAGGGTTTCTATGATGCTGATCCACACATGGTCACTATGAAGTTGATCTACATAGGGTCGCTATTCAAAAGACAACCGGCCACAAGATTCCCTACACCCAGTGCGGTTGAGTTCCGTAGTATCTTCTCCTCAATATATCGGTAATTCCTCTACTAACACAAATTTCCAAAAAGGAGTTACTCAAAGTACCTCCATGTTGTAAGGGTCCCAATGCGACAGACGACGCGTCAATCAGACAACCGGACTGTGAGTTATAGGCTTTTTTGTGCCGAGGGCCCTGTTGGATTCAGGTTCATTCCAACCCGGACATACTCTAACTTTATCCAAAACTCAGGTGGATTATCTCAAAAGGTCCATCTTATTTCAAGGATTCTAGCTCTATAGACGGTTTTTCAAACAAACATATGGTTTGTGAGATACGACCTTTTAAGCGTATTTGGGCCGAAAAGGGGTTTGGGTCTGGTCCGACCCAGTCAGACCAACTCGACCCGCCCTGACCTGGGCTGACCCGACCCAATATATGTCCGACCCGGCCCAGCCCAAACTGGATAGGCCAGCCCGAGTAGGCGGGGCCACGGGCACAGCCCGTTGGGACGCAGACCGGCCCACTCCGCCTTGGCCAGGTGCAGCCCGCCTTAGCCGGGCGCGGCCCCCCGGGTGACCTGACTTGGGGGTTGGTGCGGTCTACCAGCTGGGTGGCTGCCCACTGTCTTGAACGGCAAAGCCGTTCAGGTTTTTCAATCGGTGGGACCCGCGGGGTGTGGGTCCCCCTCCGCTGCGGCTTCAAAGCTGAAACCTCCATCCATAGCGTGTGGCAACATGCCACCCTACTGCCACCGCGACCAGCCAATGCTGGTGCCCCACTATGCACTGCGGCACCTTTGGGCATCGCCTCTCCTCCACTTTCGCACCGGTGCGGCACCGACAGGGCTTCCGTGAGCCACTGGGAGAGCTCCAGTGGTCTTTTTTCCCTTCCAAATGTGCCTACGGCCCTCTCAGGTTGCTTCTGTCACTGCTTGGCTCCCGAATTCGGGATTCTGTCGGGTTGAAAATCCTCCCCCAAATAACGTGACAAAAACCAAAGTGGCGGAGGGTTCAGGATTTGTTCATTTGGCCCACAACCACATCTTTAACATCATATCAAGCGATTAATAAACAATTCATAGCAAAGATAAAATTTAAACCCTTTCAAAACTCTCACAAAAACCACCAGAAATTTCATACGAATCGCGGATTAACTCGTTTTTGTTTGATCAACATTCATCATTCTTTTGAAGAAAGAGGAAATGAATCAAGAAATTAATTGAATTTAATAACAACCCCTACCTCGGATTTTGAGGAGACATCGTAGTTGTGGAAGAAGAATCCATGTTTGATGAATCCGTCGACGTTCCTCATTTCCGGATTGATTTCTCCAAAATTTTCGTCCAAGCCTTCATTCTTTTTTGGTGGAAGATGCCGCAATACTTCATTAGAGTTTCCAAACTTCCATGTCAAAAACCCAATCTTTAACTTCATTTAAATATAGGGGAAGTGAGATTAATTCATCATATGAATTAATGAGGTTCATTAATGGGTTTTAATTAATGAAAATATTAACTCTCAATAGTGTAGTTACAAAAAAGAAGAGTCAAGCCATTAAACGGATTGACAACCCAGAGGTCCCACCACTGCTTCTCAATAGATGGTAGAAAAATAAAATAACATTTTTATGTTATTTTTTTATTATTTCAAAAAGTCTGTAAAACTATTTTTTCTTCCGACCTACTTTGGTTGATGTTATGCCTCCCTTAATCAAATCCTAGTGTTGCGGATTCAACGGTGCCCTTAGATTTTTAATTCGAGCACCGATTCAAAAGATAGAAAACACTACTTGCATGTTTACTGAACATACCTTAAGAAACAAATTCTGTTCTGGGCATAGTGGGCCTCTGAATCAAGCACCATCATTTTTCATAGACTCTTAATAATCCAAAATAATTTAAAAAAAATTATATGGAACTTTAGGGTCTTTACATTCTCCCCACCATAGGGATTTTACTCCCCAAAAGCTACAACAAAACTAGGGGAACAAATGGGGGTACTGAGCACGTATCTGAGCCTCCCACTCCCATGTTCTCTCCTGGAGGTTCCCTTGCTGACCATGAACTCGCACCTGAGGAATTGACCACCCACAAAAGTCCCACTCCTGTTGATCCTCTATCTCTACCGGGAACTCTGCAAATGTCACCCCATGATCGATGTCGAGCTCTCCCCAGTCGATAACTTGTGATGGATCATGCACATACCTCCTCAGCTGCGACACATGGAAAACAATATGCCCCCGGTGCATCTATGGGAGAAGAGCTAGATGGTACGCCACCTCTCTTACGCTGATGAGGATCTGAAAAGTACGATGAACCTCAAAGATAACTTTCCACCCAAGACAAACCTTCATAATCCTTGTCGGGGTGAGACCCATAGGAATACAAGGTCTCCCACCTCAAACTCCAAGGGTCTCTGTCTCTTATCGACATAAGACTTCTGCCTACTCCATGCAGTCTTCATCCACTCTTAGATGATCTGCACCTTCTCAGTGGTAGCTCGTACTGACTCTGGACCCATTGGTGCTGACACCCATGGGTTTGTCCAGCATAGATTTGATCTGCATGGTCACCCATAAAGGGCCTCAAATAGATTCATGCTGATGGTAGAGTGATAACTATTGTTGTATACAAACTCCACCAGTGTTAGGTGGTCCTCCCAACTATGGCCAAAATTAAGGATACAAGCACAAAGAATTCCTTGAGTGTCTGTATGGTCTGCTATGTCTGACCATTTGTCAGAGGATGAAAGGCGGTACTCAAGCGTAGCTGTGTCCCGAACGCTTCTTGTAATCCCTTTCACAACCGGTATGTAAAAAAATCTTCACGATCTGATACGATCGTCGATGGAACCCTGTAAAGTCATACAATCTTATATACGTAGAGATGTTCTAAGTTCTCTACTTATATCTACTCTTAAATGGGTAGGAAGTAGGTTGAATTGGTGAGTCGGTCAATGATCACCTAGATGGAATCATGGAACCTAGACGAATGTGGTATCCCTATCATGATGTCCGTGGGGATACCATCCCATTTCTACTCCGATACCTCAAGTGGATGAGCTAAGCCTACTGGTACCCGATGCTTGGCCTTCACTTACGAACAAGTGAGGCATCGTGATACAAACTCCGCCACTACTTTCTTCATCCCTGACCACCAGTACTAATGTTGGAGGTCATGGTATATCTTCACTACTCCACGATGTACTACCAAAGGGGATGTGTGGAACTCCCTCAAAACCTCCTCTTATAGCGTCACTGGTACCATGATGCATCCTATGAAGAGGATGACGTGATCCCTACCTTTAGAAAGTCCATCAGGAGCCTATCTGGAGGATATCTAATAACATCAGGCCTCGTAGTCAATGTTCCCAAATTGTGCCTCCCTGACTCACTTAAGGAGCGTGGGAGTAACTGTCACAGATTGGTGGTAAGCTGTTCCATCACTATCCACAAAGGATAAAAGCATTGCGGCTAGCTACTCTGTCTCCTCACTCAGCAAATGTAGACCAGAAATCCCACTGAGTGTGTCTGCTACTATGTTCCCCTTCCTAGGATTGTGGACTATCTCAAAGCCGTAGTCCTAGAGGAACTCTATCTATCATTTGTATCTTAGGTTTAGGTCCTTCCATGAGAAGATATACCCGATACTCTTGTGATCAGAGTAGACTGTAAAATGTTCCCCCATCAAGTAGTGTCACCACGTCTTTAGTGTAAAGACCGTTGCTACTAACTCCAAGTCATGGGTAGCATAGTTTTTATCATGCTGTCTCAACTACCATGAGCCATAAGTGATCACTTCTCTCTCCTACATCAAGAAAAAACCTAGTCCGGTCCCTTATGCATCACAATAAACTATATACCCAACGCCCTATTCTAGTAGCATCAAGATGGGAGCACTCCTTAGTCTCTACCTCATCTCTTGAAAACTCTGCTGGAATCTATCCATCCACACAAAGGGATGTCCCTTCTTTATCAAATATGAAAAGGGTTCCACTACCCAGGAGAGGTTAGGTACGAATCTATGGTAGTATCCAGCCAATCCTAGAAAAATCCACACCTCGGTCAAACTCCTGGGTGGCTCCCATGCAAGCACTGCCTCTATCTTTTTCGAATCCACTTCAAATCCAGCCTTCTAGATAACGTGACCTAGTAACTGGACTTCCCATATCCAGAACTAGAACTTCGAGAGCTTACATAAAGATGGTTCTCTCGGAGCATATACAGAAATATTTGTAGGTGTGTGGTGTGCTCCTCCTCTGATGATGAATATATCAAGATGTCATAAATGAATACCACCACGAAGTGATTGAGGTAAGGCTAGAAGATCATGTTCATGTGTCCCATGAACACTGCTGGAGCGTTGGTCATGTCGAAGGGATTTAACCAAAAACTCATAATGGCCATACCAACATTTGAAGGCCATCTTCGGTACATCCTCATCTCATAATCTGTGTTGATGATAGACTAATCTGAGGTCTATCTTCAAAAACCATCGAGCTTCCTTTAGCTGGTCGAAGAGATCATCAATCCTCGGGAGTGGATACTTATTCTTCATAGTCACCTGGTTTAAGCACCGATAGTCCATGCAAAGCCTCATATTCCTATCTTCCTTCTTGGTAAACAAAATTGGGGATGAACATGGAGAAACACTAGGCCTTATGAACCCCTTCCTCTACAATTCCACCAATTGTACCCACAACTCACAAAGCTCCACAGGTTCCATCCGATATGCTGGTATAGATATCGGTGTCATCCTGGGGTACATGTTGATATAGAAGTCTACCAATATGTGGGGAGGAAGTCCCAAAAAACCATCAATAAAGACATCAACATACTGGTCTATCACTACAGGATAATTCAGACTCCTCACATCAACTGATTTGAGGGTAATGCTAGCCAACTTATGAGTGATTGCCTGCAACGTCCTCCGATAAAGTCCATCCTGTGCTGCAAAGGTTCCTTTATCGCTGATGAAGGAAACCCTAATCCCATCCCCGCAGAAACACCATACTTTGTGCCAAAAATAGTCAATCTGTGCATGAACTATCAATAACTAGTCCATACAGAAGATGACATCGTATGTCCTCAACACCGCTATTAGAAGATCCCAACCAAATCTCTCACCTCCTAGAGTAAGATCACACTACTGGAACCAGTGTGTGATCATCGAATCCTCTCCTGTAGGAGTCTCTAATCATAATGATCGAGACAATGGATCTATCAGAATCTCAGATCTTTGAATGAGATCCATGACCATGAAAGAGTGACTGAAACCTGTGTCTATAAGTACCGCAGCTTAGGTGGGGTAGACACTGATCGCACCTCAAATCATCTCTGGAGAACCATGGTCATAGGCCTTAACTTCTTGAAGCTAAGTTCATCCCTATTTTCCTTCCCCTGAGGTCAGGGTGAACCATCTAGAGGTTGTGGCAGTAGAACCTCAAATCGCCATGCACCGCCTGCTGCACAACCCGCACCCCTTCCATGTCTACCGCCCTACGGACCTCCTCGCTCAAATATTTTCCTCTAACTAGGAGGTCCCTCGAACATCTGTTGGTCATCGGTATGACATGTTGGGCATTCGTGATCCATGTGACCCTACCCACCTCACAAGAAGCACAATCTGCTCCTCTGCTAGCCTCCCCTCCCTTGTGATCTCTACACCACCATCCCTACATCCTAGGGTCATCCTCCAGTAGTTCTAGTCCACTTGGACCTCTGCATCATCTACCTACAGCCTATTACAGATGACTAGGCTACCTATCATCCAGTTGTGGCTCTTACCATCAGTGACTACTCATCTAAGAAGTTCCCCACCAATAAAGCTCACTCGAGTACTCCAACCTGCGTTGGGATATTGAGCAATATGATCGACACTCGGATCTCTCAGCAAAGACCTTGATCAAAGGTGTAGGCCCTAAAGAAAGGGACTCATACCATGTCAGTGGAATAGTGAGAGAGGTCAGTGAATCTCCCAGAGTACTGGGCTACTATCAGGCTGCCTACTGTAAGTGTAGAAGCGCCTGAATATACACAGAGCGTAGTATCACTGGAATGAACTCTTCCCTGAAGAGGCTCTCAAAGTCCGTCCAGGTGAGGGTCACCTCATCGTGTAACTGGAGTGTCAAGCTCCACCATCTCCCTACCGATCCCTAGAAAAGACAAGCATCTAGGATCACGATCTGCTCTGCTAGTATCTCAAATAGGTGGAAAACTCTAGCCACAACCTCTAGCTAGTCCTCAGCTACCTGTGGATCTGTATCACCTTGAAACCTTGGAGGCCTATGCTTTCGGAACTTTTAAAATGAACTAACTCGGCATGCATGGTCTTTTAGTGGGCCTGGTGGCAACTACTTACCAACGGGTGGTGGTGGTGGTGGTGCACCACCCGAAGGTGCTATCATTATAAGAGGTCCCTACACTGAAGCCTCATCACTCTGTGGGCTGTCACCATGAACTCTCTATGGAATCCTAGATGGCTGTCTATGTGGTGGAATCCTTAAAAGAAATAGGTGTGCCAAAGTCAAAAAGTTATACCTGGTGAGTTGACTCAAAATAGATCAAAAGTAAAAACATTTCCAAAACCCACGCAATTAGTGTTTTTGTGCACCGAGTCAGAAATTATAATTCAGGGTCCTAGTGTAGATATACATCAACTGCCATACCAACACTGGACTCCCCAAACTGAAAAACACACTCAAAACACTTAACATTGCTGCTCAATTGGAAAGACCAATGTCCTAGTTATTAGGTTGAACCATCCTCCCTCTCATACAACTTCGTCAAAACCCGTCCCCCCCGGGGTGTGTGTCATGACTCCCCTAAGCCCACCTTACATAGAACAGGGGTTGGAGACTAGCACTAGAAAAGAATATCCCTGAAAGTGGGAAGGCATTGTCTTTAAACCTGCAAACATGTTGTCCAAGAACACGACAAGATGAAAACAACATATCAAAACTGCAGTAGTAAAGTTTTTACTAAAAGTAAAGGGGCCGAAATATAATCCCAACTGAAAAGATACAACTACAACAAAAAATATCTTTTGAGATCGTCCACCAAGAATCCTACCTGAAGGGTAGGTACAGATTTTCTCTATAGCTCTCCACGTTAACCAGTCATCTCTGTGTAATGCCCGGTCCTAACTCTCTAATGTCTCATCCAAGCTGTTCATCATCTGCACATGACACAACAAGGTGCAGACGAATCCCATGCAGGGGTGAGTATAAAAATACCCAGTAGGGACACCAAAACCCACGAAGGTCTCCCAATATTCCACAAAGAAAAAAACACAAAGCATGTACTCAATCAGAAAGAAAAAATCACAAAGAATAAGACATCTCACACTAGGTATAAAACTCAGAGATTAGGAATAAAGATGATTAATCTTAAGCTATATCATTTTATTCCATTAGGAAGTTCCACAACTGAACCACGAAGGAGTTCTTCCATTATCAATCCGAACAGGGTAGTATTTTTCTGATCCATGATGGGATTCTCTAAGGATGGTCCTCGTCAAGTTTTGCACTACTGATCTACATAAGGTCGCTAGAATGATGATCCACAAAGGGTCACTATGATGCTGATCCACATGGGGTCGCTAGAATGCTAATCCACACAGGGTCTCTATGATGCTGATCCACACAAGGTATATATGATGCTGATTCACATAGGGTTTCTATTATGTTGATCCACACATGGTCACTATGATGTTGATCCACACATGGTCACTATTCAAAAGAAAACCATCCACAATATTCCCTGCACCCGGTGCACTTGAGTTCCGTAGTATCTTCTCCTCAAGATATCGGTCATGCCTGATCTCCCATGAAGTTCCAAAAAGGATTTAATCAAAGGGCCTCTATGTTTTAAGGGTATCAATGTGACAGACGGTGCGTCAATCAGACGCCCGGTCTGTGAGTTATAGGCCTTTAAGTGTCGGTGGCCCGGTTGGATTCAGGTTCGATCAAATCCAGCCGTACTCTAACTTTCTCCAAAACTTAGGTGGAGTATCTCAAAAGGGCCATCTCATTCCAAGGATTCCAGCGCCATAGACGGTTCATCAAACAGACGTCTTGTTTGTGTGATATGGCTTTTTAAGAATATCTGGGCCGAAAAGGGGTCTGGGTTCGGTTTGACCCGGTCGGACCGACCTGACCCGGTCAGTCCGATCCAACCCGCCCTAACTTGGGCTGACCCGACCCTTTCTAGTTCGACCTGGTCTGGTCTGACCCAAACCCACAGGGTCGTGGACCGGCCTAGCCCGCCTCGACTGGGTGTGGCTCGCTGGGTGACCCGACCTCGTAGCTGGCATGGTCTGCCTGCCTGGTGGCCACCCTCCTTCTTGAACGACAATGCCACTTGGGTTCTTCAACCAGTGGTGCCACGTGGCACCACCTTGCTGTCCGCGGGACCCACGGGTGCTGGTCTCACTCCTCCGCGGTGCACCACCCTACTACCATCACAGCCGGCCGACGCTGGCTGCCCCGCTGTCCAGCGCGACACCTCTCCTCTGCGGCTTCCGTCGCTAGTTTCTGGTATCGCTGCGCCATTTACACACCAAAGGGGATTATATGGGCCACTAGGTGAGCTCTGGTGGTATGATTTCCCTTTTTAACGTGCCTACGAACCTCCTAGGTTGCTGCTGTCACTGTGTGGCTCCTGGATTCGAAATTCCATCGGGTTGAAAATCGGCACCCAAAGAACGCAATAAAAATCAATGTTGCGGAGGGTCTGACACTTGTTCGTTTGTACCACGCCCTCTGTGTTATCATAATATCAAGCGATTAATAAACAATTCATCACAAAAATAAAATTTAAACCCGTTCAAAACTCCTGTAACAACCACCTAAAATTTTATACGAATCACAGATCAACTCAATTTTGTTGATTCATGTTCATCATGCTTTTCAAGAATGAGGAAATGAATTGAGAAATTATTGAATCTAATAACAATCCTACCTTGTATTCAGAGTAGACGTCGTGGTTGTTGAAGGAGAATGCACGTTTGTTGAAGCCATCAGTGTTCGTCGTTTCCGGATTGATTTCTCCAACGTTGTCATCCAAACCTCCATTTTTCATTATTGGAAGACACCATGGTACTTCGTCAGAGGTTCCTCACTTCCATGTCAAAAACCCAAGCCCAAACTTAATTTAAATAGAGGGGAAGGGAGATTAACACATCATAAGAATTAATGAGGTTTATTAATTAGTTTTTATTAGTGAACCACTTAACTCTCAATGGTGTGGTCACACAACATAGAAGTCAATATCTTAAATGGCATGACAACCCAGTGGTCCTTCCACCACCGCTCAACAGATAGTAGAAATATAAAATAACATTTTTATGTTATTTTATTGTTCTTTCAAAAAGTCTGTAAAACTATCTTTTTCTCTTAACCTACTACGGTCGAAGTTAAGCCTCCCTTAAGTGAATCCTAGTGCTGCAGATTCAATGGTTCCCTCATATTTTTAATCCGAGCACTGGTTCAAAAGATAGAAAATGCCACCCGCACGTTTATTGAACGTACCTTAAAAAAATTCCGTTCTGGGAACACCGGGCATCAGAATTAAGCGCCATCAATCTTTATAGACTCATAATAATCCCAAATAATTTTTTTAAAAAATTTATATGGAATTTATGGGTCTTTACATATGCACCTAATACCATCTCACATATTATAGATCAACCTCTCAAGTGAATGACCCATCACCATCACAACTATGACATGATCACAGATTATATTTGAGTCTTATGCTAGAACCCAGAATCACCTATACCCATATCTTGAACACACCCTCTCTAGGGTTAACATGGCACTGTGCATCCCATCAGGGTTCCCTATCCACATCATACATAAACACCCTACAAGAGTTCCTCGATCATATTTCCATCTATTGACCCCATCTTATCATTATAGTTATAACATCTCTCAATGACCCTAGGGTACCACCAGCCCGTCACTATCCTCTAAGGGTTCTATCACATCTAACTGGATCAACCCATGACTTTGATACCAAACAATGTTCTCATAGGTCTATACACACAACACGTATCATCATGTATCAACATTCATCATCATTTTCTACATGAAATCACAAATGGGAATCAAAAAAATTAAATCATAATTTAGAATGTGGGGTATCAACCATACAAGGTTAAATACAAAAAAACCATATCAATAAATAATTTTTTTATTATTTTATAGATGAAGTTGAATTCTAATTTTTAAACCATTTAAAAATTCATCACATCCATGTCACAACCCGACACACCGGGGCCTGCCTAATCGGTGACATGCCAAGTGTGACACCCCAAGTCTGCCTCCAAAAGGCTACAAGCTAGAGAAAATAATTGAGAAGGCATAATATGAAATTGTGGGCCTTACCCTTTAGTACATATATAAACACACCATACTATTTATATACAATAGTATAGAGTAATAATAAAGGAATGAAACATCTACAACATAACCATTCATGAAATAACTTATAAGGAAAACATTAAGGCATGAAAATATAAGACCAAAGAGCAAAGGAGAAAAATAAACACCAAAATATAAATTAAGTCCCAACCTAAAAGAAACTAAAAAAGGGGAAAGATAGAGATATCTTGAATCCTAATATCCAAGTCTAACCACTAAACATAGTAAATACACCCAAGTACCACTATGTCCTATTGAAGTGACCTCCATTCTTCCAATCATCTTCATATAACGTGAGAAATGTGGGAAAATACCATGGGGGGTGAATACATACATACCCATTATGATTCCCCTAAAACCAAATACGGAGAAATATAAAGATACAATAAAATTCAGCACAGTTCATATAAACAGGGAAACAAAAAACCCATAATATATGCTTATAAAGAAACCCAAGTGAGAGAGAAATGGGAACTCCATCTTCATATCCTAGATAAAGATGATGTGTCCTCTTACATCACCAAAGTACTATCTCTGATTCCAATAATCATGTTCAAACACATAAGAATCTATGTGGAGGACCCACACCTTACCATTGTGATCCATAGTCGAGGGAAACAATCTCCAATAAAGGACCCATGACCTAATTCATGAGGGGGTGAAACTTGATAGACATAGGGCCCCACCCCAAGTGCATAAAGTGGGTGACACTCAATAGAAATAGGAACCACACCCTCTATAGTATCATATGTGTACCACTAAACATGTGAAGAGAATATGGGGGACTTTTACCCTGGTGTGATAGGGGGTTGCCAAACCTTTTGTCTCTCTGATAACCCAAATCGATCCCTAACATCTACCAAGAATTGCTAGAGGTAGTTTAATACTCAAAACACTTAGTTTTGTCTCTATAATTCTAGAATAAAGGAAATCATCACTTTATATGTGAAAAAATACTCTAGATAGGATACCCAAGATCCAAAATATGAGTTTTGAAGAAAAAGATACGCAGGGTGGAAGGTCCCAAAGAATGTGCCTGACATATTCCTAGGGTTACACAACATGTGACTCAGCTTGTAAGCCTAGATATGTCCCCACATTCAACTGATATGGAAGGCCATGTGGGACTAAGTGGAGTGTATAGGTGATACATGACATGTCTTGGTAGCCCGAGGTCTGACCATGTTTATTCGGCCTATGCCCGTGTACTTCAGTCCATGCTTATATACACAGGCCATGTATGGGTACCCTAGCCATGTCTGAGTACACAATTATACCAATGCACTACAGCTTTTCCCATGTTCTTGGTCATGTTTGTACCCATGTACTCCTAGAGTACACATATATCCTCCATCACTAGGTCATATGGCATGTCTTGGCTGTACGAGGTTAGCCCGTGTCTATCCAACCCAAACTCATGTACTTTGTCCCATGCCCATGTACAATGGACATGCCTGGGTACCCTATCTATGTCCATGTACATGAAAGTACTCATGTAATCTAGTCATTCCCTTGTTCCTAATTGTTTCTATTATCGTGTACTCTCAGAGTACACACCTAGCTGCCAGCATTGGGCTACACAACATGTATGAACCATACATGATATGTGATATTTATCTTCACCCGAAACCCTATCCACTATAGATAGGAGAATAAATGGAATGTATTATTCTAGAATACATTCCATGTACTCAATTTTTTCATAGTTATTAATGTCTAGTCTTCACATGGTTTCCTGATTTTCCATTTTCACTACAAATCTCACCATTTGACTACCCAAAATTGAAGGGTTCATCACAAAATGTCAATCTACATCCTTTGATATCTAGAAATCATAAATCCAATCACATTTACAAAACCTTCATTCCTTTCATCACTGCTGTAGAACCTAAATTAATGAAACCATCCCTTGCATCCCACCTTGAACCTCGATCTGCCAACAATCCATCGATATATACAATATTTGTGCAACCTCCATTAATCTGAGGGTTTGACCACATTCGAACCCACCCTAACAATGTTGAACCACTACACCATGGTAAAACGATGAAGAACAGTGGGGGAATGGCACATGAATAAGGTGAATACTCTATTGGTGAATACAGTCTCAACCAATGGTCACATAAAATGCAACAAGGGTGAAGTCAGAGGTATAAAAATAATAAACCACGTTCAATAACACAATTTATGATCGGGATCCTATGAATAATGGGTAATCCCAGATCAATAAATTAGATAATAAAATTTTATGCTTATCTATTAATAAAGATGAGGAAAATAAAAAATAACTAGAATTATCTCAATGATGGTTCAATCATTAATGAAGGATATATTTTTTTGTAATGAAGAAGAGGATATCACTGTGTTCACTGTCTGCCTCACAATCTCATGATCGTTCTTCATCGATCCACATTAATGGTTACTAACGAATCTCTAATATTATTTATCTATAATCTCTCAAGTTTATACGACTAAACCTGAGTATTTTCTATAATATGGAATTTACAGAGAGAGAATTAAGTTTATACTTTTAAAATAAATAAATAAATAAATTTTTAATTTTACTAAATATACCTTCTAGGACTACCTTCCCTAAAATTTCTGATACCAGAGAACTTTTTTTTGCTTGTAGGTTAAAAAACATGTTTGGGATTAAACCATGGTTTCATATTTTCCATATGATGTCCCAAATAATAGGAAAATAATTTTCATTGAAATGATGTGTGCATGTGATTTAATATATATTATTATTTATAATATATTAATTTCAATGCCCTGAGATGCCCAAACACCCCACTGAATCCAAGGAAAGATCTATATATATTCATATAAATATATAAAGGAATAAAAAAAATAAAAGTCATTAAATTCTCCATTCCTTTATGTATTTTCAACCCAAAAGGTACAAGCTACACAAAAAGTGGGGTTAATGAGTCTACTTCTTACACTCATGATTCCATGAGATCTCTTGTATACTATTATGCTTCCAAAGTACACGAACTAGAGGAATGGTACATCCATGTTGGATCCTCTCTTGCTGATCCTCGATCTCCAGCAGGTAATCCATGAAGGTGGATCCATACTTGATGTCTAGATATCCCTAGTAAGTAACATTCATAGGGTTATACACATATCACCTCATCTGCGACAAATGGAAGACAACATGAACTTGATCTAGGTTGGGGGGGCAAAGTGGTATGAAGCCTCTCCAACCCTTTTTATGATCTAGAATGACCTAATGAATATCGAGGATATCTTGATTCCCCAGTCAAATATTTATAATGATCATCATGGGGAGAATTTCAAGAAAAAATAGTCTCCCTACTCAAACTATAAAGGCCTACAACTTCAATTTTCATAATATTTGTGTCTACTCTGTTTTTCTCTAATATGCTCATAGATCACCTGTACTTTCTCAATCGTCGCCTGCACTATATCTGGACCAACAAGAGATATATCACTAATCTCAGTCCAATATTAGGATGACATATAAGGTATCACATACAAAGACTCTAATAGTTTAATGTAAATAGCAGAGTTATGTATATTATTTTAAGAAAACATTTCCAATGGAAGGTGATCCACAAAACTTTGGCCAAAGTCTAACAAGCCGGTTCTCAACATATCCTCCAAAACCTGGATAACCCTCTCTCTATAGCCATCCTTCTAGGGGTGAATCACTATACCCATCCTCAACTGGGCCCTAAAGGACTCTTTCAAGACTCTCCACATCTTTGATATGAACCAACCATCACTATTAGAGATGATCATCATGGGTACACCATGAAGCTAGATAGTCTCTGAGATGTATAATTGCCCTAAACTCTCAACTAAAATATGCTCCCTGGTAGCAATTAAGTGCACCAACTTGGTAAGTTGGTCCAAAATCACCTAGATAGAATCATAGAATATAACATTCCATAGAATCCATATCATAAATTCCATCAATATTCCACCCCACTTACACTATGAGATCTCAATAGGCTATGTCAAACATACCAAAACCTAGTGTCCAGCCTTTACCTATTGATGTGTGAGACACTGAGAGACAAAATCTATGAATTTCCTCTTCTTACTAGCACACCAAAACTACCATTGAAATTCCTTGTACATATTTTCCACATAAATATGTACAACTAATGGGGAAGTTTGAAACTCCATCAACACCACCTCTCGCAATGTGACCAGAACCACCGTCCATCCCTGTAAAAGGACGACATGATCTCCTCCTTCAAAAAATCCATCTAGTGAATCTATTGAAGATATTTGGTTACATAGAGATTCACAGTCAATATCTACCCACTGGTCATTACTCACATGATGAATAATCAGTGAAGTCACCACCATCAACTGAAGAAAAACTACGCCCATATCCTCTACTAGGGTTATCTGCAACAAAGTGAACTACTTAGATGCCTCCTATACCAAGAGAGAAATTGAATACCTACTAGGGGAGTGTGCCACCATGTTTCCCTTCCCAGAATATTAGAGTATACTAAAGTCATAGTCCTATAGGAACTCCCACCAAGTCCCTCATATTAGGTTATGTTATATCTGAGAAAAAACGTACCTGAGACTCTGGTGGTCCGAGTAAACAAAAAATTCCCAACTAAAAGGTAGTGGCTACACATATTTAGTATGAAGACCACAAATACCAACTCTAGGTAATGATTCATGTAGTTTTTATTGTGTTTTCTAAAGTTCCTCAACCTATATGCTATCACCACCCACCTCTATATCCACATGTAACTGAGCCAAGTTCCAGAGACATCGTAAAACAGTATATACTCAATGACCACCTCTGGAAGTCTCAACATAGGAGCACCAATAAACCTCATCCTAAACTCCTCAAAGGATCTCTGATACTTATTAATCTAGGTTAAAAACTACCATTTCAATGTCAAGGTGTTCAAAGGGGATGAAATACTAGAGAAGTACACCATGAACCTCTAATAGTATCCCACCAAACCGAGGAAACTCTGCACCTCCATCACACTCTTGGGTGTCTCCCAAGTAGGTACCATATTAATTTTCACCGAGTCCACTAAAAAACCATGATCAGAGATGACTGGCCCTAAAAATTTAACCTCATAGATCCAAAATTTATTCTTTGATAGATTATCATAAATTTGGTTATCCTAGAGTATGTCTAGGACCATCCTCAAATACTCTACATGATCCTCCTCTAACACAAAGTAAATGAGAATTTCTTCAATGAATACCACCACAAATCAGTCCATGCATAGATGGAATATCTATTTTATAAGAGATATGAACATTTAAGGGGAATTTTTTACACTGAAATGAATCAAAAAGTACTCATAGTGTCTGTAGCGAAATCAGAATTCCATATTCAGAATATCATCCTTTTGAACACTCAAATTATGGTATCCAGTCCTGAGAGAGATATTTGAGAACCAAATTGATCCGATAAGATGGTTGAATAGGTCATTAATTCCCATAAAGGCATACCTTTTCTTTACCATTACTTAATTTGGGTGATTATAATCAACACAGAGCCTCAATATCTAGTCATCATTATTGAAAAATAAAACTAGAGATTCCCAGGGGGACATAACGGGTTTGATAAAACCCTTTTTAGAAGGTTATATAACTACAAACTCAGCTCTTGATTTTTGATAGGGAGAATCCAATATGAAAAAAATATATAGGTGTAGTCTCAAAGTGAAATTCAATGTATAACTCCATCTACCACCTCATAGATAGTCAAAAAACATCTTCACGGAAGATGTCCATGTATTCCTCCACCACTGAAGGAACCTATATACTTGAAGATCCCACTACGCAAAGTGCTAAAATTTCCAATTGATGAGTGATAGGATGAAACCTCATGCTCATAAATCTAACTTGCTTAGCCAAGATATATCTATTTCCCATAAATGAGAATCTCATCCCATTTCCCTGAAGGCATCTAACTCACCAAAGATGAAAATCAATTTAGGAAAACACTACAACCAACCTGTGAATACCCAAGATGACATCATAGGGTTTAATTGTGACAACCAAGGGGTCACATGAGAAAATATATCCACCAAAAACCGACTCGCACTACTAGTAGATTTGGGATATAAAATAATAATTCCCTATAGAAACCTATAACCATATCTTCTGGGATAAAATTTCAACTAAAATATTTATCTCTCTCAAAAGGGATAAGGAGATGAAGGAATGACTCACTTATGTATCTATAATTACTGGAGAAAGATTATAAAATTCATTGATTATACCTTTAATAATCTAATTATAAACTTGGTTATAGACCTCCAAAGACTAGAACTGACCACAGCCCCAAATGCTAGCTCCCTAATCTTGGAATAGTACACATAGTGGTGGCGGTGGTGGGAGTAGCTCGTAGTGTCATCCTCCATCAGTAGCTCCTCCATCTAGATCTCCACATGATCCTCTACTAGCACCTCATCCATAGAAGATTCCTTCACCATGCATAAGATATACCTAATCATGGTGTTGGGTCTTTCATACTTTTCCATCCATTACTTGGCTTCCCTACTCTGCACGTCGGGTTGGGTAATCATGATCCATGGGACCTCAACCATTATAATCCTAATTCCACCCCTATCTAGGATAACCTGATCCCCTATGAGATCCCTGAGTTATAGACTAATGTGCATAAGTTTTGGAATGGGGAGGTCTCTAACACTGAAACCCTAGTGACTAACGGCTGCTAGCTATTACAGATCACTCAACCCCATGATGTCCACTACCAAATCCATCCACTCAGTATCCATATTATATTTGGATCTTTATAACTAGAGACTATTCCAACAACCTATCATAAGTAGGAATGTGTAAGGAGACTACACTAGATCATATTTCTCTGCAAAGGACCTACTCAAACTTCTGCTCCTAGAAAAAACCATATCACACCATGTCGAGGGAGTAACACATGGGTTTACTAAACCTCATGGAATAATAAAAAATTAGCATTCCACCTTGTTGGATCTTGATAAGATTCTCAATCTGAATAGAGTGAAATATTTAGGGTTAATACCTATTGAGATATATATGGTGTAAGTATGACCATGTGAGTGTCACCTCATAATTTGTCTGGGTAATCAGACTCCTCCAACACCCTGCTACTCCATGAAGAAGGCTGGTCACAAGAACAACCATATGATTAGTCTGCTTTTGTACAATCCTAAAGACTTGGAATACTAACTAGAGCCAATCCTTCTCTACATGAGGATTTGTATCACTTGAAAACCTCAGTGGTCTCTATCCCTCAAACTCACATAGAATTATAATCCATCATTCATTTCCATCCAATATTTTTTGGATGATATATTGCCCAAAAAGTGGTTGAACTAATACCTAACTACTTGGAGAAAATACCTCATAATAAGGTCCCTGAACTGAGTCCTCATCCCTCAACAGATTGATATCATGATCCCATATCGACATCCTAGATGGATGTCTTTATAGAGGTATCCAAAATGTTTTAAAGACATACCATGGTTATATGTGTACATATGGGGAGATGAATCAAGAAGTAAAATTAAAAGAATCAATTCTATATGATGAATATACCTTTGATTTCTTGCAACTGATGTATCAATATACCGAGTCAACATATAGGTTGTTAGAGTCCTGGTGTATTGATATGTTGGTCGCTACCCCATCACTGGATTCCCTATCCTGAAATCCACACTCGAGACAATCCAACACTGTTAACCTAAGTTCCCAACCAATCCTCACCACAGGTCCCACTCTAATAATGAATCAAAGAAGAAGTACTCCTATACTAGTTTGTCACAACCTAACCCACTGGGGCTTGCCTCGCCGATTGAAATCCGAGTGTGAGACCCAAAGTATGCCTCTAAAAGGACAGAGGATAGTAAAAAGTTCCAAGAAATAATAATATGAAATGGTAGTCCTTAGACTTGAGTACCTATATGCTTATACAAAACTATATCTATGTGAAAGTGTAGAGGAATAATAAATTATTGCAACATCTAGAGTATAACCATGCATGCAATAACATCTAGGTAAACCATTAGGTTATGGAAAAATTAAACCATAGAGTAAAAGGGAAAAATAAACATCCAACCCAAAGTTATGTACAAACCTAAAAAAACTATAAAAAGGAGAAATATAGAGAGATCTCGACTCCTGATATGAAATTAGGACCACCAAACATGGTCAATGCACCCAAGTACAACTATGCTCTACTGAAGTCACCACCGATATACAAATCATCTTCATAAGACCTAACACATGTGGGAATATCCCATATAGGGGTGAGTATATACATATCTACTAAGATTACCTGAATTCCAAGGAGGAAAAAATACAAAGATACAATAGAATTCAATTCAACCCATAGTAAGAGGTAAATGGAAAACTCTTCACATCTTATCATAAATAAACCCAAGTGAGAGAGGTAGTGGATCTCCACCTCCATAACCCAGATAAAGATGAAGAGTGTACCTACAACCCCAAATGGTCTATATTCGATGCCTAAAATGACATGAAATCTCCCAATAATCGATGTGGAGGACCCACACCTTAGTACTATGCTCCAAAGTTGAGGGGGATTAATCTCCAATAGAGTAACCATGCCCTGGTGTGCTAGGGGGGTTCCAATTGATAGGAAAAGGACCTATTCCCTATCCCATTAAGGGGGTACCGACTGATAGATAGAGTAACCATCCCCTCTAAATCATGAGTGGGTACCTATCAACCTATTAAAGGAGTATGGGGGACTCAAACCATTGTGCGATTGGGGGTTTCTTACTAAGATGTCTCTCTAATAAACCAACTCGATCACTAACATTAGACAATGATAACTAAAAGAATAATCTTTCTCATAACACCTTGTTTCATTTAGTCAATTCGAAAATGAAGGTATCCAGGACATTCTACATAGAAAACTTCTTAATATAGGTTACTAATGAGAAAAAATCCATGTCCATAAGGGGGATATACACAAGTGGAAGTTCCTAAAGAGGGTACATGGCATGTACCCAGGATCACAAAAATTATGAACCCAACTAGACTCCTTATTGTGTCCTCTCATTTACTCATATTGGCTATCCATGTGTGACAAAATGTTATATCCAAGTAATACATGGTGTTTCCTTTCTGAACAACCCCTTCCCATGTTCATCCAGTCTATTCTCATGTACTTCGGTCTGTTCCCATGTATACTGGATGTGTCTGGGTACCCTATCTATGTTTGAGTACATAGCCATGCCTGTGCACTATATCTATTCCCATGTAACTGGATGTATCCATGCCTACTTCTTTATTATATGCTAAACCACCATCACTAGGTCACATGACATGTATTATCCACTTGAGGCCTACCCATTTTTATCTGGACCATTCTCATGTACTTTGTCCCATGTCTGTGTACACTAACCATGTCTACGTACCCTTTCCTTATACATGCACATGACCATGCCCATGTACTTTAGTCATTCCTATCTTCCTGGCTGTCTCTACACCCGTGTACTCTTGGAGTATACATTGAGCCTCCAACACTGGGTCACATGGAGTGTATGAACCGTATATGGTGTTTGGTATTTATATTCACTCAAAACCCTATCCTCGATATCTAGGGGACTACCTGTTGCCTTTTCTTCTAAAATATATTCCATGTAGTCATGTTTTTCACTGGTAGTAAATATTGGTCTTTACGTGGTTTCCCAATATTCCATTTCCATTACAAATATCACAGTTTAACCACCAGAAATCAAGGGGGTCATCATTTAATTTCAATATCCCACCTTCGACGTCAAAAAATAATAAATAAAATCACCAGTGAAAAATATGTCATGCCTCCCATTGCCACTCTAGATCCCAAATCCATGAGTCCATCACTCTCATCCCCCATCGAACCTCAATCCTTATACAAAACATTGATACGTATGTTGTTAAAATAACCACCATGAATCTAGGGGGTCTATTGTGATCAAACCTACCTTGACAATATGAAATTTAAACTATGTGGAAAAACATTGAATACCATGAAGAATTATGGGGGAAATTCATAAGAATGACGTGAATCCACCATTAGCCGATGTGGTCTCAAGCAACAATCACATAAAAAGAAATAAGGGTGATGTTAGAGGTGTAATGATAATAAACCTGGTTCAATAACAAAATTTATGATTTGAATAATGTAAATAATGGTTAATCATAAATCAATAAAGAAGATAATAAAAATACATGATTATCAATTAATACAATGTTGGAAAACCAAAAATAATAATCCTTACCTTGATGATGGATTAATTTTTAGTGAAAGATGCATTCACCAGTAATGAAGAAGAGGATCTTGCTGCAGTAATTGTCTACCTTACGATCCTGCAATCATTTGTCATCAATTCACACTACTAGTTTCCATCATAGATCTCCTCCTATTGTTCTACAATATACCATAGTTATAAGGGTAACCCTAGGGATTCTCCACAACATGGTTTTTGTGGAGAAAAAAATTACGTTTAGGATTTCTAAATAAAATAAATATATTTTTATTTTTTTTACTAAATGCACTACCAACAGCTACATTATGTGAAACATCTAATGCTGATGTACATTATTTCATGCATAGGATAAACCCCACAATCCACAATCCATTATTATATTTATTTTAAGAAGACACTTTTTGGGTAAGTGGGAACCATACAAAACCTCCAAAAACCACTAGTACTAACCCCATTTAGACTATCACCGACATACAAAGCTCAAATTTCAAATTCCACTACACAAAAACCCTAACCGAGTACCCCCAGTGTTTTAAACTTCCTCAAAACCCACCCATTTCAAAATTAAAAAACACACCTGAAAATTTTCAGATTTCAAACCAAAAAGTCACCCAAAAATCCATCACGAATCATGTTCAGTGATTTGACCAAGACGCCGCCCATCCATCACTTCATAGCCATCGTCACGACGCCGAACGAACACCGTCACCATCAACAGAAAGTCCGTTGGACTCTTCTTCGACGTCCACCACTTGCAACAAGCTGACTCCACCAAAACCGAACATCATCGTCGCCGAACCAAGCCGTCATCACCGCTGGTACCACGACGTGACACCGTTGCTCCACCTACGTCGATATCACAACATCTCGAGTCACCGTCTGGAGTTCACCGACTCCACTCCACCATCACCACCATCATCACTGTACAGAACCAGAATGACGAAACCCATAGACAGAAGCCACAAACATCCCACACCAGAAAGAGAGACGATTGGTGAAAATAAAGCCACAATTACAAAAGAAGGACCAAAAAGGGAATAAGAGACTGGGGAAGAACAATTAAGGAGACCAAGAAAGAAACCCTGAAGAGATCCATGGATGAAATCCTAAAAGAAACCTTGACAACCACAAAACTCAATCCCAAAACCCAGTGTATCCATCGCTCCAACACCGACCTCGATTGGAGTGGTGGAACTCTAGGTCATAGTGGGTTTGGGAGGCCGAGGATGAAGACCGAATCTGGTAGCGTCTTGAAACCCAACATCCACCAAACCACAATCCCAAAGCCTCATTGTTACCTTCATACCGTCCCCGACCTGGAGAAGCATGAAGAAACTTGAGGCCATAGTAGTTAAGGCAACATAGGCTGTCCAAAAACACATACCTTTGATGGGCAAACAAGAGAACTTCGGTGAATCCAAGAGCTGAGGGGTGGAGCCGAGAGCAAAGGGGATGAAACCCGAGATGAATAAAGAAGGTTAGCGTGAAGATTGCTCTCCACAAACACGTAGAGAGAACCCCACATTTCAGATTTAACCGTGGCATTATATTTTTTTATCTGAGGTCCCAAAAAACAGGAAAATCATTTATACCAAAACAATGTGCACACATGATTTTATATATATTAATATTTCTAATATAGAAATTTTGAGGTTCTATGGTGACCAAACATCATGCTTACTCTAAGGAAAAATCTAGATATATTCATATAAATATTCAAAGCAATAATCCAAAAAGACAAGAGTCATTACAATGCATCTTTACTCATGCTTGTCCCTTACCAAAATCAAATCAAAACATTCTTTTAAAAATTTCATTTTGATTTGGAAATATCATTTTATAATCCATTTTACAAATCCCTTAATTTCCTTCTAAATTATAATTTAAATCCATTTTATTTTTGAATCACATTTTAAAAATTAAATGATTTGTCTCCTTGAATTCCAACTCAGACCACCAAACAATCCATGAGGAGGGCCACCAATGCTTGTTCAACCAAGGCACCACTATCATACTAGTTAGTAAGTTATTTGGTCCATGTTGAATATTAGGCCAATGTGACCCCATTCCAACATTATGGGTGATATCACAATGGTTTTTCATCATGAAATTAGATAATATAATGATTGAACATGAACAAAAAATCACTAAATAACTAAGAGACATGGAAAATTCAATGCCACCTACCTCAAACAAGTCATTTTTCCTTTAAATAAGCTTGAAAAATTATAGTTGTTCCCATCCAAGCTATGTTAGACCATCTCCTATCATAAAGAGGCCTTATATAAAATCTCTACATCCCATCATTAATTATTTAAACCCATTTAACTATTTATAATTAATTTAAAAAAGTAATTCACTTAAGAATAAGGCCTAAATCTCATAGTGTGACCACATTACTTTGAAACCACAACTAACATATTATGTAAGGTATATAGAACACTTATAATACCATATTATCTTAAATAACTAACAAAAAATATTTGTTTAATAAGAAATATAATTTATTTTAAATGAAAAACTTATAAAATTTTACTAGGAAATATACCTCCAACAAAATGATGTGTGATGATATGTGATCATCCTCTTTGGGAACCCAATTGTAGATCCATTCTAAATCCTCATTAAATTGGGATGATTCTACTATGATTCAATAGAACCATATTTAAAATCCTTGCGGGTGAAATCTAAAATTAATAGTTAATCTATAGAAATAAGAATGATGGAAGAGGGGGAGGAAACCCACCCATATTTTCCATAAAAAACACACCACATTCCTCAAAAAATTATGTAATATTAAAGGATAAGGAGGGAGAAAATCCACTAGTTTAATCATGCTTGTGGGAGGAAAAGGTAAGGGGCCCAAACTCCAAATAACTAAAGGTGATATAAATATAAAACACAATCATTTTTACACCTGGGTACCCAAAAAAGGTTGCACCAAGCCATGGTACACACCTAAGAAGCGCTCGATATCTCCAAACATGGACAACACCATGACCATATCCTCACCATTTCACATAATTTTCGGTCCCATAACCATGGGAGACTCCATTTCATGGATCTCTCCATTGTCAGCTAAAATACCCAGATAAAGGGGACCACACTATGGGAGAGGGAATATTGAGCCTCTTGGTTCACTATGATCCTTAAAAGCCTCTTGAAACTACTTCAGGACTGCCTTTAACACTCAAAACACCCCCTAGGGTTGTTCTATATTGAAATAACATCTCATTGAGATATAAAAACACAAAAAACATTGATCTGAACCACATCTCTCATCTGAAATAAACTATGAAAACCAGAATTTAAAATTACCCTAGAGTTTCAAAACCCAAAAAAGGTATGGGGTTTTAAAATAAAAAACTCTCACCTCAAAAACTTGAGACTCAAATCAAAATGTCACATCACCTAAAGTGAACTCCTTGATTATCAGAGGATGAAAAACAATGTTGATGGATAAAGTAAATTGATGGGAATGATTTTACCTTAATATACATAAACCAAAATTATGACAATACATGTATATTTACAACTATTTTATTAAAACCATCAAATTAAAAATGGAAACAATAATAGGTTTACAAAACCATCCACAAGAGAATCAACCAAGTGTCTATGAAAACTCAAATAAATAAAAGTGAATTAATTCCATTCCACAAACTCCACTTATGATATCTATAACATAGAGCTATGAGTATCTATTAAAAAAATATGAAACCTTATATTTCCCTTTTCCATGACCAAATATGTCTACATTCCCACTAAAGTGCACATATAGGGGGTGAGTATAAACTCAAAAATATTTCCCAATGACCCTGACAATTATCCATGTAGCAGTATTACCAAAATATAATCTCAAAAAATAATGATAAATAAAATATAATATAAACCAAAATATTGATTTATCCCAACCATTATAAAATTTAGATATTAAATATAAAAATATCTAATTTTATTTTAAAATACAACATTTTTTAGAAACACCATTCCAATGTCTATGTTTCAAACTATTTTTTATATATCACATTTTTTTCAACCAAATGGCCCAAAATACACCCTTTGTGGGTAAGGGGGTGTATTAAGGTGCGATATTTTCTTTTTGTATTCAAATAGATATTATTCTCATTTTGGAAAGAATGATATAAAATTGTTACAAACATTGACACACCCAAAAGATCTAAATATGAAAATTCAATACATGATCATAATGATTTTACTTGGTTCACCACTAAGGGCTACTCCAAGGAGTATACATTGATAGTGTATTAATGTACCATAAGAGTCACTACTCATTTTCGTGATTACATGATTTTTGAAAATGATCATTGTCGATCCATGATTTACTCTATCAACATATGTCTCCTCAAACTACTTTATGATATGGTATATAATAAATGTAAAAATAAAGGTTACTTACCATGTTAATACTATGAGTATTCAACAATATGTAGTGATGGTGTTTTTCTTATGCTCTAATATTTATAAGCAAAACTATATCTTCAAAATTGTTCTTAATAATGTATCCTATGAAAATTATTTATGATGTAATTTTTCTCTCTTGAATTGAATCTCCCAAAAATGTCTCATATTCCTTCCCCAAATATCATTAATTTGAACTTCCAAGTTCATACTCCTTAAATTTCCATGTTTCATCCCTTTAATAGACCTTAAATTCATCCATTAAATATGAATTAAAGCCACTATTGAAATCTATTTGATATCCAATATCATGATCAACCTGAATCTTCTATTTTTATAAAATTACTTTTCATCATAATGAAGAAATCTCTACCATAGAATGAACTTCCTTCAACCTATACCCTAACTTTGAGAACCATAGATATTAATTTAAAAAACTATTTTTTATTTTAGTTTTTCAAGAGACTTTGTATCTCAAACCAAAGCAATATGTTTCCCCAATAACATGACATTATTTTTATGATCCCATCTCTAGAGTAAACAACTCTCTCTATAAATTTCTCTATGATTATATTGATCAATTTCATACCAAAATAATCATAACCACAACTTATTTAATACTTAATGACCCATTTATATCAAATATCTATATATATATATCAATATTAACCATCTTACACTTGGACCATGGTCCAAAATCCGATTTTAAATAGGATTTTTTAAATGAACCATGATATATTCTATGACATAAGCTAAACTAGGATCCAAATTTAGTCGAAAATATTATACAATGACCAACCAACAATTCATTGTCAATTTGTGAGCCCTATTTCAAAATATTGGACATGAACCATGATTGAATATTTATAAGACACCACAGTCAATCACCATGAAGAATTACCCATTTCATCATACAATATAATGTTCCATGGAATAATTATAAATATCATGGACAATTGAATATTTTCCAGAACAAATGACTTCCTCCATGGCTGCAAACTCCTTCCATCAACATGTTCAACTCCACCATAGTTTGGTTAACACCACTATAATGTGGTGTGATATTTCTTCATAAAAAAAACTATAAAATAATTAAACTTATTCTATAATATTATTTAATACTCATACCAATTAAAATAACCATCCAAAATCTTAATTATCAAATTTTATTGAACAAAAAACACAATGTATCTTCCTCTTGGGTCCACAAAACCACTAATAAGATGTGATCATATGGAACTTAACAGAGAAGAAATATATAACTGGAAATAACCAAATCATAGTAAACCTTTGACTGTAATGTATCAGGAATGAGGAATACAAGTCACCCAAGACATGGACTTCAATTAACTAGAACGAACCATATTGGAAATTTCAAAATAAAAGGACAAAAGAAAAAATAGGAAAGATAAACACAAGTAATTTACATGGTTTTCACTAAGTCCCACTCCATGGTAGAATGCAACAATACCTTTATTAAAGAATAAAATATGACTATAATGGCTAAAAATTATAATTCCTGGAATAGAAGTTCCTAGATTACTAATTATAGTAGATCCTAGATGGTGAAACTAGTTTAACTACCCTATGATGTTACCATGCATCCAATCACTATATCTAACGAATCCAATAACTTAAATCCTCATTTCAAGGAATAGTTAATACTTTTGGAAACTCCATGAGTTTACTCTTATGTGACATTTTAAATAACCCTTATATTTCCCTCACGAATTTATAGAACACTTACATAACTTTAAAAGTGACCTTTATGTATCCTTAGAGTTTTCCCTTACAAAATTATTTTATATCTATGGAATTAAACCTCATAGAATCATTAGTTTCTTCTGCCTACACTTGCAATGACTTCATTTTTTTTGCAGTTTAACCCTTAGAATATTTTACTATATTTTTTAGTTGATTTGTGTTGCTAGAGTGATTTTGAGGGTGTTGTAGAGTTCTAATATTAATATATTTAAAAAAAAATTATTTTCCCCCCTAATGTGTTTAATTGAGAAGAATTATTTTTTCTCTTGAGTGGAGTCTTAGTTGGGAAAACTAAGATCATGGTTGAGTCTATAATGTATGATTTACCCCATAGAGGGTATACTATTTATCCTCTTCGATGATCTGAGGGTTCGAACACCCTTGGTAGATTATTTAATTAAAATGGTATTTTTAATTTAATTAAAGTGATTATTTGTGGTAATTAATCCTGTTAACCCTAATTAAACCCATATTTAAACCCACTTTTTATAATCCCAAAATTATCTACACAATCCTAGGATTTGAAGAGGATAAATCTTAGGACATAATTTGGAGAGTAATTGGAGGTCAATTATGGGATAGACATACAAACTTAACAGGAATCAAAAGTAACATAAATGTTGCTTAATTCTTCTCAAAAAATTAAACCACTGGCATGGTAAGGCTTTTCTTTGTTAGATTTTATTTACCTCATGTGATTTCTAATAATAGATTGATAATATTCATTTTTTTCTCGATATTTTCCTAGCCCTATAAATTTATTATTTATAATTGGGATAAATTAATTTATATCCTCTGTTTTAAATTGGTTCTTTAAATTTTCATGCCAATAAGTGTTGGCTAGGGACACAAAAACCATCAATTTTATCCACTTTATTTGTTTATTTGTTTTTATCCCAAAATTATTTACATATTCATCATCAAACTATGGTTAGTCTAGTGATTATTTTTTCTTGGATTTATTTGAAACAATATTGAATCCCTAATGCATGTATGATTGTGGGAGTTTTATGGTCGATGTAGTGGAAAGTGGAATGATCCATGCAAGATGGTGGTAGGCAAAGGAACGAAGGTGCAGTATTTCCCTATACAATGATTTAAAATGATGGGAGTCTCATGTGGATGTTGGTGGATCCTATTTCTAGTAATCAATAGATGAATATCAATGTATGATGATTTTATATTCATAATTGGATCCTTAGATAAAGAAACAATCATGATCATAGGTAGAATCATAAAATATGATGATATTTTTAGGAAAGAAGATGAATGTTGTTTCAAATACCCAAGTACACTATATTTTTTTGGGGAACACAAACCTTGTAACTAAATTGGTATGATGGATAGGGTTTTAGTATGAGTTATATATAACATTCCATGTTACTTAACCTACACATCATGTACCCCTAGATGACTAGTGTGGTGTGTAGAAGGAGTACATGATTGAGTGGCTATTTGGACTCACAAACTACATGGGCCAGGGCCACATGCTGTGTACCTATAAAACACAATAGAATTATCGTAGGTATATGTTGAGTACCCTACCAAGACTAAAACACCATGTAGTCTGTCTTACATGTTGTATAGGGGGTTGTTGGTCTCCTTGTAGTGTTCCTGTACACATACATACCATTGATTAGGGGAATCATTCCATGTACCCTATATCACATTCTATGTGCTCCTTCTAGACCTAGTGTTTAGTCATATATCTATGCATGGGATTCATATTTGGTTATGTTAATAGTACAATCTGAGTGTTTTTTAATGTAGAATGTGACAACTGAAATTTTTGAGATACCAGGGATGAGGTGAAAGTAGATACATGAAAATTACTCTAATTATCCTCAGGTGGGTTTTTATTTAACCCATTTATTTAAGGAAAATATTCCTAACCCAAAAATCATGTGGGGATAGTATTTCACCCATTCAATCGTATAGGGTCAAGATCCTATACTTTTTAATCAGATAGGGATGGTATTTCACCCACTCACATGGGGAAGAGATCCTCTATATGAAAAGTTGGTATTTCACCTATCTAAGATACCATATGAGACTAATATCCTACACTAGAGTTAGTATTCCTACCCAACTACTTTGGGAATTGGGATCCTCTATTATAGCTCTTGAGTGACTGCATGGGTTCCTAGATTTTTGGATAGTTAAGATTCATGGATATGTGTATGGATTTCACCTATGGTTGATTGTAAACAATGAGACCACTTTTGTTTTCTCAGGTTCTTCTCCTTTGAGAATATATGGGTTTTAAAATATCTATCTGTCATTTTTTATATTTATGAGATAACTAATATTTTGATATTTATTTTTGGTTTTTGATGCATCCTACTGGGTACGTGTATTCTCACCCCTACATGAGAATCTTTCCCCCAAATTTTGTGTCTTATAGATACAAAAATATGTTTTATGGAGAACTTTGTGGTACAGGTGTTTGCGAAGCTTAATGGTACTTGGTGGTGGTGATATCTAATGGTGTTTGTATTTGGAAGCATGAGTAGAGACATTCGTCCTATCAATTGATAGGATGAGTTTCCTTTTTTTACTTTTATTATTTGTGTATATGAACCCTTTAAATTATGATTTATATATTATTATTCACCTATGAATCCTAGAATTAGTCTCATGAATCCATCACATTTATCAGTTGGTTTAGTTATAAATTTATATTATTGTAGTATGTTTTGAGGTGCATGTTTTGTTAAAGTAATTTTGGATAAGGTCTCCCATTTTAGTAATATTCCAACCTGGTTCTAGTAAATAACCCCTGGATTATTAGAGTTTGGATTGGGGTGGTACTCTTTGGTTACCTCCACCTTGGAGGGGTCTTAGTGGGTCATGTTTTTTCATAGTGGTATCAGAGCGGGTTTTCCTAGGGTCATATTTTGGAGTTAGTAGTTGTGTGAGGCTTGGTTTGGGCATTTAGAACAATGGAATTAAGGTGTTTTGATTTTATTATTCATTCTAGTGAACCTAATGATTCTATGGTAGCTGATATATCTATTTACTATAAATATGATAACCTACCAGTCAACTCAATTTTTTGAGACACCAATTGTAGGGATACAAGGGTACATGCATCAAATAATAATTAGTAATTGATTTTTTTTATTTCTGAATCCATATCCCAAAATACTCTCTTTTGACCATGGTTTATCTTGTTAAATTATAGGATACCATCACATAATAACTGAAATATGATTCCAAAGAGAGGTCATGATGATGACTGATTGATCAATGAGTCTTCTATTTAGGGGAATGTTTATGAGGTGTTTCCTCGAGGAAATTAGAGAGTGGTGTTACTACCCCGTGAGTGATATATATACCCACATCCCATGGTTTAAGAATATATTTCTCTCTATGTTGAGTTGATTATTATTAAAATTGAAGTTCTATAAAATTTTATTAGTTTTAGAGGTAGTGTCCACCTAGGTTTTGAGGAACGCATATCCTACAGGAAGCTGATGATTTTCATCATTTGGTTGTTCGAGTGTTCCTTCAAATCCTAAACCCTATCTAAAACATGTAGGTTCTTGTAGCTAGTATTCTTTAGAGAATAGTGAGTCACTTGTGGTCCTTGATCACTAAGAATCATGATGAGGTGATGTTTCATTGGGATTAGTTTGAGTGTCTCTTCCATGAGGAGTATTACCCCATGAATCTGAGATCCACACATATTCAGGATAGTTTGGAGATAAAGTAGGGTAATATGATCCTTTTTGAGTATATTTTGAGATTCAAATATCTCATGTAATAGTCCTCTGATTTTATCTATTACAAATTCTTCCTTTTACAATGGTTTTATCAGGGGGATTTTCATGAATATCTGAGTAGGTTTAGTCCCTATATTCATTCCCATTTATGATAGGGTATTGGATAAGGCCCTAGTAGTAGATAAATTTCTGTTAGAAGAGAATAAGTTGGTGGGTGTGATATTCATCCACCTTAGAGCATAATATTTATTAGCAACTAGTCAATGTTGAGTTTTCTGGATGTGACACTTGAAGCATCAGCATGAGAAGACTTAGAATCAGGGTTTAGTAGTGTAGGTATCATGTAGAGGATCTAGTTAGAAAGGATATGGGAGTTTCTATGCATGTGGGGGGAAGGGTAACCTAGAATATTAATACCTAACCCGTTGTACTATAGAGGGTGTAATTTTAGATTATAGACCTATGTGTTAGAGATAATGACATAAACATGGACCTCATCGAGGTGGTTAGGGTGGCCTTCAAGAAAGCTGATTTAGAAGATGATCTGTTGGTGCTATAATTAGAGGATATAAAGGATAACAATTTTAGGATGCTGTTCCACCACCAGTACCCCTACGCATTCTATTCCTAGATAATAGGGTTGGCAGTTAGGGTCATAGTCAGATGCATGTGATATATAGATCTGAATAGGATGCACATGACATGAATCAAGTTATAATTTTTTATTTTCTACCCTAAATTAGGTTCACATTAACATAATAATCATACATTATTTTATTACTATATCCTTTTTGTTGGGGATATTTTTGAATATATGTCTCAATTATTCCTTTATTTCAGAAATCATAATATACTTCATATGAAAATTATCTGAATCAAGTTTCTATTTAAGTTGTGATGTTTATGAAGAATAAACTTCTAGTAAATGAAATATTATATCTATAAGGTATTTTATAGAAATTTGGTGATATTAAGATCTAATATAAGATTACTTATAATAGTTTTAGAAGCATTGTAGTGGTGATGAACCAACTAATCTGTAGATACAAAAAAGACATCAAGTCTAAAAAAAGTTAAAAAATAAGCTACTACCGATGATGTAACACCCTAAGTTTTTATGAATTTTTATTTTTTTCAAATAAATTAAATTTGGTTGATAGTCTTATCATATGAAACACCAAGTTAAGTCTATGCTATGCACACCACTAGCTTAGCTTGCATTACACATGACACTAAATTTTATCAAAACCACGATATATTCTTCATATTATTATTTACCATAGCCATTAAAATTAGTGGAGTGAATAGTAATAAATATTTTTTAATACTCTTTATAATGGTTTTATATAAAGAAAACATATTGATAAAAAAGTGCTTAATTTTTATTAAAATCTTCATATGTTTTGAAAAAGAAATTTTCTCAAAAAAATTATGTTTATTTACTTTTGTAAACATTTATAAAAATTGTTTTTAGAACTTTTAGAATGTTTTTTGATAGAATAAATTTAATTATTGAAGTAATAATGTTAAATTTTTCTTAGATATTTTTTTATGATTTATCTTAAAAGTTTCTTTTTTGATGAATAGTGAGAAATTCTAAATTTTAATTGAAAACTACCTTTAAATTTAATTTATTTATAGAGTAAAATTATATTTTAAATTGGGTTTAAAGAAAAATTAGTTCAATTATATACCTATTAATCACATTTTGGTCATGTGGATCAATTTTATAATGAATTTTGATATAAAAACTCTATAAACTTTTGAATCATTTCTCTTTAAAAAGTCCCTTTTTCATCACGTCTTCATGATTAATTTTAAATTAAATCTTTCCAATTATATGAATGGAAATTTTTCAAAATGGATTACATATTTGGAATCAATATAATTTTTATTATCTTGTAATTTCAACTTAATTTTGACAAAAATGAATAGTAAAAATAGTAAATATTATTTACCATGGTTAAGGTAAAAATGGTTTTACCGAGGGGTTACATTAAAAAGATATGTGTTAAAGATAACCAAAAACTTTTCCAATATCCATTTTATGGAAATATTTCAATTTTATCTCTTCTATTTTTGATAATGGTCCATTTTTGGATCCTTGTGTCATGAAAAAAATGTGTTTTGAATTGTTTCTTTCAAAAAAGTGTAAGTGCGACTCTCAACTCACTTATAAAAGGCCACCCCTATCCTCCATTCTTCACAACATAAAGAATTAGGATTTTGAAAATTCATACCCAAATCAATTCTCAATTTAATTAATCTCATCCTTTAAACCTTATTTTGGATATAAATAGAACCTAATAAGGCTTTGAGTGACAACATAAGGAGGAGACCCAAAGAAGAGGTAACGTTCATCAATGTGCATTTTTGTTTTATTTATTCATCCAACTAATTCATTTATTATTATACCATGATGATATAATAACCTTAGTATCTTTAAAATACTGAGATTTTTTTTAATTTTAATTTCATTATCTAAATCCATCTCCACTTCCATCTAATGGGTTATAAAATCATCATTCATCTGTACGGTGGACTACCGCCTAGTTCGATGTCATTTATTTTTCTGTTACCACCTCTCAAGGTTAAACATAATGATGTAATTACTGTTTATATATTATATTTATGATATTATTATTCTTATTTAAATATTATATCACATATAAATTCATGTTTTCCATTTCATGGGAACACGATAAGGTCACTCGTGTGCACGGTGGACTACCGCCTCACAAAACTATGTGATTCATTCACACTTTACATAGAATGTATTAAGGTTGGGTTTAATAAAAATATGTGATTTATCTGTCATTAAATTTATTCCTTAATGATACTATATATTATTTTATTTTTTTCTTTGAATATTATTATAAAATGGAAACCATGTTCATGCGTGCGTATGACCTACCACCTCCAGGAATGGTGTATTTCATTTTCGATAAATAGATTTAATGAATTTATATAAATAAATTTATAATTATTATATATTATATATATATCAATGTTAAACTTTTGGATTTATTGAAACAATGATCTAAGTTAGAGGACCAAAAATAAAAAGTCAAAACATACATGAAAAACAATACACTTATTGCCCAAAACTTGGCTTTAACATGGAATTGTTAATATTTATGTAATAAAAGGTAATAAGAAAATCATATATGGTATGATATATTTAAATAAATTTATTCAATCTATTTATAAAAAACTTATATTTGTTATAATTTAGGTTTGAATGAGTAAAACCGAAGTGAAGACTTAAGGTGATTAATTTTTGTCTCAATTTGACTTCTTTGAGGCGTATGTTATGTTATGAACCTATATTATTCTATGAGGTGTATATAAAGAACCTTTAACATGTAATGTCATGAATTTGTTTATACTCATGATATTTTTAGTTCAATTTATGTTATTTCTTCATGTTTATCGTGATTCAAAGTTTCCAAAGTGGTAAAGATTTTATATTATAATCTCATCATTTAGAAGGATTGTTTACGATCGTGTTTCAAATGAAAAAATATTTTGATTTATATCAGAATAAAGACATGAATTTTATTCTATTATGGTTATTCATGATGTTTTAGGCAATATTTTCATTTTTCCACTCTATGGTATTTAAAATATTTGATAAAATGTTTTTATGAAAATATCACGTTATTTATATCTTCGGTCGGAAATTTGTTTGCATCAAAAACCTTCTATAATTTTATTTTCAAAAATGTATTGTTATTTAAATATTATTAGAAAAAGAAATTTTAATCCACGTTTTACTTTTTATAAAAAGGTTTTTAAAATAATCTTCAATTCAGTTTCCAAATAACACTATTTGGATTTTACAGAAAAGTTTAATGGAATCATTGTTTTAACATGTACGACATGAAAGAAAATTCCAATAATGATGACCAATCAATGATTAAAAGATTAATTTATAAATTTTTTAATGTTATTTAAAAAAAGTATCTTAGAATTGTTTTATATTTTAAAGATTAATTTTTAAATAAAAAGGATATTTTTCTCAAGAAATGTTTTAAATGATCGATCAAAATCATTATCCATATAATATAAAATCCTTTGAGGTTACCAATTATTTAATAGGGATATGATTCAAGGATAAAATTATTATTATTTCTTTTAGTGTTTTTTGTTTATGATGACAAGGAGTTTATGAAACCTGTTTCTCTTCTACGAGTTACACCATGATAAAATGATTATGAAACCAGCTTGTTTTCACGAGTTATGCTATGATGAAATGATTATGGACCCTTTATATTTTTCATAGGTTATGATATATATAAATGTTTATGAAATCCATTTAAATTAGTAGGTTTTGATATGATTAATGTTTTATGATCTTCTGGCACACAAATGTATGATTTTTATTATGTGTTGGCTGGGATCTATAACTCTATAAAATGAATTGGGTAGAGATTTATATCTATTGATATAGATATAGTTGGAATGAGGAGTGAACCTGGTTTAATAAGGGACTTTGTGTGTTATGTTGGTATGGGGAGTGAAACTTCACTACTATGATAGTTTAGTGAGTGAGACCATTTTAATATGATATCCTTAGTAGTGATCCTTGACTTCAATCGAAATGATTTTCCATGTTTATTTGTATGCCAAAAATCTATGTCTTATGAAAATGTTATAATCTCATGGATAATGTTATTTGATTCAATTATGATTCAGGTATTATAAAATGACAATATTTATTCCATAACTCAATATTATGATCCTTAATATATAGAGTATGGTTTTCAAATTTTATGCTCATGTGTTTATGTTATACTTATGTATCTCCATTGGTTACCTTTACAAAGAATCTGATATCACATTTTCCTATGTCTTCATTACCTAGGTTATGAAGAAATATATTAGGTATGATATGTCTAAGAAGTGTTATTATTATGAATATCATATTGGGATATGATTTAGTTTACCTATGGACCAATTTTTTTTGTGTTTATATGTTTATAAATCCACTAAACTATTATGGTGCCTAGACATGTGTTTTTGTATTATAATAAATATTCATAAAAAATAATGATATATGTTTGTATGATAAGCCTAGGTTGCTATATTTAGTACCATGGGATCATTTTATTTAACCTTGGAAACTAGGATGAGAAAAGTTCTGTGACATATCTAAGGATAAGTCTAAGGATGAGTCAAAGTGTAGGAAAATGTTCTAGTATTTTGTTAAAGGATAGAGTGTTTGGTTTCTAATAAATTACATCCTTATTTGGATACTAAAGTTGGATTTGGATTTGGTACAAAGGTACATAGTGGTAATAACTCCTAAAATGGAACTTTGATCTAGACTCAATCATCACCTAGTGTATGAAAATGGGCCTTACTGCACACCTGGTTTTCCACTCCTGGGGGATATGATTTAGAAATGGACAAACAATTTATGAGCCATCATGAAGGATTTAAATATATAATAACTATGAATGACCTAGTATAATCCTAATGTGTCATAGATTAAAAAGAAGGTTCCATAATTTAGACATCCTATAAGTTATTTTTCATGATTATGTGGTTCCCCATTACGATTATTGTTTCTTAACCTATCTTTTTTTGGTTCAATAAATGGATATAACCTAAAATAACTTTGTTAATGATGAGTGTGATGAAAAATGAAATGATTTCTCTCCTAATAATACAAATGTTATGGGATCTAGAATGCAAAATATGTTTAATATTCTCAGAAAACTTTCTCAAGATACGAATAATTCTATACTTCTAAATGAACAAATTATGGAACATTATACTATTGAGTCCTTTATGAGGTATTTTACTCTTTATTTTAGTGGGTATTCTGATCCACTAGTTTTTGAACAACAGATCAACACCATGTAAATGTTATTTTCTAGTATCCAACATTTAGAACATGAAAAATTCATTTAAATGGATATATTTTGAAAGTGAAGTAGATCAATGGTGGAATATTATTATAAACACAAGGAAACATGATGAAATTAAATCCTTGGTTTGGTATGAGTTCAAGAACTTATTTTCTAATAAGTACTTTCCTCATATTCTCTGTATGAAGATGGATAAATAGTTAATTTAGCTAAAGAGAAAGGATTATGAATACTTTGGTATCCATGTGGTAAATTATATAATACTTTTGAGTTTTTCTTCTAGTATTATCATACAACTTGAAAGAAAGGTTGATCGATTATTTTGTGGCTTAAAAGAAGCTTCTATAGGGTGTTATCTATAAGAGACTTCAATAGCTATGAAGATAATTTTTGATATGTTATTGAGGTGGAAATTGATGTTGGAGTTACATATCAATCTAATGGTTTTGATAGGAAGAGAAAAATGTAATTTCGAGGAAAATCTATCAACCATGTTGAGAATAAAATGAAATTTAATTTATGATCAAAATTTTGGAAGAATAAAGTAGTAAATTTAATTAAGGGGACTAGTAAATGTTTTAAGTGTGTAAAGAAGGTTCATCAATAATTTATTTCTGTAGTGATGGGAAGAAGTTAGATAATTTTGTGAATAGAGAGAAAGCTACATAGAATGCACTGCCCACACTCCAGTGTTTCAAATTCATGGATTTTGGGCATTATGCTAAACAATGACCAAATACAAAGGTTAATGATGTTGATCAATGTCATAAATCTCTTAAGATAAGATATTTATAAAAACCTCATTCGATCACAATTTCTAATGAGTGGAGTAATAATTTCATGCAGAAATGTACACTTAACATCCACTCTAAAGATTATAATGTATTATTTGACTATGTATCTTACCATTATTTCATATATAATTTTTTAAGGGTATTAAGTTTAAAACCCAATGATTAGATGTCGTGTTAGTAGTGAAGACTCATAATGGTTTGATAATCACACCTCAAGTCTATGATTCCTCTTTTATTGAGGTTGATAGGAATGTTCTCCTTGAAAATCTTATCATTCTTCCTCAAGTTGAATTTGATGTTATCTTGGGCATAGATTTTATTTCTCTACATAAATCCCACATAAATTGTTGAGGAAGGGAAGTCACATTTGATATTAAAAACCAACATATGATCTTCTATGAATGTGATTATAAGTATGAACTTTTGATCGACATAAAATCAATTTTATGGGTCTTAATTCTAATTCTGAAGGGGTTTCTATCTCATATTATTGTGGAGAAACTTGAAATCGTTGATATGACTGTTATTTAGGAATTTTTTGAAGTGTTCTTGAAAGAGTTTCCTAAACTTCCACAAAAACATGAAGTAGAGTTCTCAATAGAACTCATACCTGGTGCCATAAAAATTTCAGACACTCCCAATATAATGGACCTGATTAAGTTGTAGGACCTGAAGAAGCAACTCCAAAAAAACTTTGACAAGGGATTCATTAAACCATGTGTGGAACCATAGGGTGAAACAATTTTTTTCAAAAGAAATAAGGATCAATAGGACTCCACATTGATTTTTAGAAGTTGAACAAGATCATAATCAATAGTAAGTATCCTCTACCCCAAATTGATGACATGTTTGATCTACTTATTAGAGCCTATTAATTTTCCAATATTGAACATCGTTCTAGATGTCATAAATTGAGGGTCAATAAGGAGGAGATACCTAAGATGAAATTATATATAGGGTATGTACACTCTGAATATATAGTAATGCCCCTTCTATATTCATAGATTTGATAAATAGTGTATTTAAAGATTACCTTGACCAGTTTGTGGTAGTCGTTATGGATGATATTATTTTTTATTAAAAGATAATGGAAAAACATTAAGTCCACTTGATAATTGTACTAAATACTCTAATGAATGAGAAACTATATTCTAAATTTACAAAGTTTTAATTTGGCTATAAAAAATTTAATTTTCAGTAATATAATATCAATAGAGGGTATATCGGTAGATCCATCAAAGACAAAGGATGTTGAATGTTGGTCTAGACCAACTATGGTAACTGAGATTTATAGTTTTCTTGGTTTATCTAGATATTATTGATGGTTTTTGGAGAGTTTATCTTAACTATCTAATCCTCTTAACAAGTTATCTCAGGAGGGAGCCAAGTTCCTATGGATAGTTGAATGTGAGGAAAATTTCAAGGAACAAAAGGGAATATTAGTAAGTAAACCTATGATTTCATTTCCTTATATTACAGAGAGTTGTTTAATCTATAGTGATGCATTGAAGAAGGTATTTGGATTTTTTATTATACAGAATGATATGGTTATATCTTATGGCTCAAGAAAATTTCCGATTCATAAGAAAAATTACCCAACTCATGACTTGGAGTTAGCTACGATAATTTTTGAATTAAAGATATTGAGGAATTATCTTTATAGAGAAATGTGTGATATATATACAGATCATGAAATTTTATGGTATATATTCACACAGAAGGAGTTAAATATCTTCTAAAGAAGATGATTAGAGATATTTAAAGATTATGATTGCTCAATACACTACCACCCCGAGAAAGAAAACAAGGTAGTCGATGATTTGAGTCAAAAGGATCAAGATAGCTTATCCATGAAGAGGATTACAAAAGATCTAATATTTATAGATGTTCAAAGTATGGATATGAAAATAATGATGTAAGGGAAAAATATTATCTTTCTCAATTGAATATTTAACCATATATATAAGTAATTATTATAGAGGAACATACGTTAGATGTAGAGAAATAAAAGAAGTTTAGAAATTTTTCTAAGTTTAACCTTGATCATGAAGGAATGATAAGGTTTAGGAACCATGTATGTGTTCTTTCCATACCATATTTGAAGTATTTTTCATAGGAAGCTCATAGTTATTAATTCTCTATTCATTCGAGAAATATAAATATGTATAGAGATATGAATGAGTTTTTCTGGTGGGATAACATAAAGAGAGATATCATAGATTTTGTATCTCGATGCTTGGTATGTCAGTAGGTTAGGTCTGAATGAAAATGTTCTAAGAGCATGTTACATCCATTACCCATACCATAATGGAAGTGGGAAAAAATCACCCCAGATTTTTTCATTGGACTCACCAAAATGTATAAAATGCAAAATTAAATATGGTTGTTGTTGATATACTTAATATGTTAGGACAATTCATCACTATCAAAGAAGACGTATCTGAGGATCATCTTGGTTGGATATATATTAAGGAATTGGTATGGTTTTATGGATGACCACATTACATTTTTTCTGATCAGGATCCGATTTTTACCTCAAAGTTCTGGAAAATTCATTAGTAATATCTTCATATGGAGATGAGTTTCAACACTACATATCATCCTTAGTTAGATGATAAGTTATTATTAAAATTAAAATCCTGTAGGATATTTTGAGATCTTTTTTTTGTATTTTAAAGGCGGTTGAGATCAATAACTTATTCTTGTTGATTTTTTTACAATAATCGCTTTGAATCCAACATTCATATGGCTCCTTATGAATCCCTATATGGAAATAAATATAGATCTCCAATATGCTGGATTAAAGTTGGGGAAGTAAAGCTATTTTAACCTAAGATAGACAAAGAAATGGAAAAGGAGGTTAAATCCATCCCGCAACACATCGAGGAATATTAGAGTCTCTAGAAAATTTGTGTTGATAATATCTTGTGTGATTTATAATTTTTAGTTGTTGATTTAGTATTTCTATGAATTTCCACATGGAAGAAGGTTCTGAGATTCAGGAAGAAAGGTAAACTGAGACCTTGGTATATCGGTCCCTTTGAAATTTTTGATCATATCAATATGGTAGCCTATAGGATATCACTTATACCAAACCTCTCTCAAGTCAATGTTGTGTTCCATGTATCTCTCCCGAGGAAGTAAATACCTGATCAATCATATACACTGAACTCAGAGTTCATACCACCAAAGAAAGATCTTTTTTATTAGGAACAACCAGTGGACATTCTGGATCATATAGAGAAATCTCTATGAAACAAGACCACTGAATAGTTCTATGTTTTGATGAAAAAACAATCAGTATTAAAAATCTACATGGGAACTTGAGGAAACGATGAGTTAGAAGTATTATCATTTGTTTATTTCTAAGAAATAAATGTCGAGGGTGAAATTCATTTTAATGGGGGTAGAATTTGACACCCCGTGTTTTAGGAATTATTATTATTTTAATAAATTAATTTTCTTTTATAGCTTGTGTTACATGAAAAACAAAGCTAATCTTGCACTAAACGCAACACCAGGTTAGCTTGTGTTACACAAGACACTGAGTTTTATGAAAACCCAAATACATTAACAATAGAATTATTAAAAAACAACCATCATAAAATATCCATTAAATATAGAGATATGAATAATAATAACTAATTTTTAGATATTATGAATAATATTTTTATATAAATAAAACATATTGATAAAAATTACTTTATTTTCATTAAAGTATTTATAGGTTTAGGAAATACTATTATATATATATATATATATATTTTGAAAATTAATAAAATTAATTTTTAAAAAATTTAGAAAATTAGTTTCATAAAATAAAATTCTTTTTTGAAATAAACATTTCAAAAATGTCTTAGGTTTAGTTTTTGTGATTTTTTGAAGGGTTTCTTTTTTTGATGAATAATAAAAAATAATGAATTTTAATTGCAAACTGAATTTTTGATTAATTTATTTATAAATTTAAATTATATTTTAAATTGGTTTTATAGTAACATTAATTAAATTATAAATCCATTAATCCTATTTATTTCATGGTAATTAATTTCACATTGAATTTTAATATAAAAACTTTATAAAATTTTGAATATTTTTTCTTTAAAAACCAGATTTCTCATCTCGTTTGTGGGATTAATTTTAAATTAAAAATTTTCACTCATGTGAATGGAATATAGAAAAATGGATTAAATATTTTTAATTAGAATAATTTATATTATCATGTATATTAAACTTAATTTTTGATCAAAATTACTAGTAAAAATAGTAAAAATTATTTACCACTGTTAAGGAAAAAATGGTTTTATCAGTGGTTAAAGTAAAATGATAAGAGTTAAAAATGACCCAAAACTTTTCCCATACCCGTTTTATATCCATATTTATATATTATCTATTATATTATCTAAAATTTTCAATTATATGATCCTTGTGACCAGAAGAAAACATGGGTGAAATTCTTTCTTTTGAAATATTATTAGTGTGCTACTCACCTCATGTACAAAAGGATACCCCTATCCTCCATTATTCACACCTTAAAAGAATTTTGGTTTATAAACATACTTCTAAAATCACTTCCCATACTCCCTAATCTAATCCTAGAAACCTTAGTTTGAATATAAATCCATCCTTGGAAGGCTTTTGGTGCTCATTTAAGGAGGAGACCTCAAGATGAGGTAACACTCATCAACAAGAGTTTTTTGTTTTATTTCTTCCTCAAAATACTTAAGTTAATATTATACCAAGATGATATAATAAAAAAATTATATTTAATGTAATTATATATTATTATGTTATGATAATTACTTGCAACCATCCCCACTTCCATCAACGGGGTTACAAAATCATTATTTGTGTGTACGGAGGACTACCGCATCCTGAGCCAATGTCAATCATTTTTCCATTAAAACCTATAAAAGACGGAAATAATGATTTATTTATTGTTTATATATGATATTTATGATATTATTATTCTTTTTTAATTATTATAACATAGAGAAATTCATTCTTTGATTCTTTGGGAATACGATAACATCGCTCGTGTGTACGACGAATTACCGCCTCACGAAATGATGTAATTCACTCAAAATTTACAGGAAATGTATTAAGTATGGATTTAATAAAAATATGTGTTATTTATGAAATAAAAATTATTTTTTATTTATAATTTATATCATTTTATTTTTTATATTTCAATATAACAAGAAAATGGAAATTGCGTTCACACATACATACCACCCACCTTCTCTATAAACGATGTATTTCATTTCCTATAACTAAATTTTATGAATCAATATAAGTAAGTATAATGAATATATATTATATTTATATCATTATTAAACTTTTATATATGATTAAACCATGATTTAAGTAATAGGACTAAAAATAACAAGTCATACATGAAAAATGAAGCAGTTATTTCCTGAAAAATGACTTTTACATGGAATTGTTAATAAATGGGTAATAGAAGGTTATAATAAAATCATATATGGTATGATATATATGTATATGGTTCTTTAATATATTTATAATAAACTTATATTTATTATACAGGTTTTATGAATGAGTACTATGGAAGTCTATTCTTAAGGTAATGGATTTTTGTCTCAATTTTCCTTCTTTGAAATGTATTTTATGTTATACAGGGATATTATTTCATAAGGTGTATATAAAGATTTTTTTTAATTTAATAAAATGGATTTATTTATTCTCATGATATTTTAAGTTCAATTTCATGTTATTACTTCATGGGACTTATGATCCAAAGTTACCAAAGTGGTAAAGGTTTTATATTACAATCTCATTGTTTATCAGGATTGTTTATGATTATGTTTCGAAGGATAAAATATTATTTATCCATATCTAAATAAACACATAAATTTTATTATCTTGTTATTATTCATGATTTTTTCAAGAAATAATATTTTTCCCAGTCTTTGGTACTTAGAGTAATTGAAAAAAATGTTTTTATGAAAATATAACTTTATTTCTCTCTTCAGTTCAAAATCCATTTTTTTCCAAAACATTTTCTCCGAAAATGTTTTCGAAAATGTCTTATTGTTCTACTATGATTTAAAAATAATCACCCATTTCTAACATTTTACAATTTTTTTGAAATTAATCTTCAAGTTATTTTCCAAACAATGGTTGTTACGATTTTACCAATAATTTGAAAAGAATATTTGTTTTAAAATGTATGATATGATAGAAACTCCCCATCATCATGAACAATAATTTCTTGGAGGCTTCCTATATATTTTTTCAAGGTTATTTTTAATGAAAATTATTTTCAATTTTTTTAATTTAAAAAATTATTTTTCATAGGAAATGATATTTGTTTCAAGAAATATTATAAATTATCAATCAAAATCATTATCCATATAGTATTATATCCTATAAGGTTACAAATGGTTTACTAGGGATATGATCCAAGGGCACCATTCTTATTATTTTTCTTAATGTTTTATATTTTTGATGAAAATATATTTATAAAAACCATTTCTCTTATATGGTTTATATCATGATAAAATGATTATGAAACCAATTCTTCTCATTGGTTATGGTATAATTAAATGATGAAATGATTATTAAACCTTCCAATTTTTTACAAGTTATAATATGATGAAATGTTTATTAAACCCATTTCAATTCATGGGTTATGAGATGATGAATGTTTTATGATATTGTGTCACAAATATTTATGATATTTATTATGTGATGGGTGGGACCTATATTTCCCTCCAATTAATTTGGTAAATAATTCTATCTCATGAGATAGGTAGGAATGAAAAGCTGACTTAACTCTATTTAGTAAAAGACTTTATCTAGTCTGATAGTATTGGGAGTGAATCTTAACTACTATAACGTTTTGGGGACTGAACTCATTAAAATATTATAGCCTTGGTAGTGAGCCTTGAATACTATGGAAATTATTTTCTATAATTACATGTATGCTAAAATTATATGTCTTTTGTAAATTTTATGCTCTCGTGGTTCATGGTATTTGATTCCCTTATGATTAATTCCTTATGAACTACAATTTTTTTCCATGATTCAAGATTATGATCTTTCATATGCAGGGTATGGTTATCAAATGTTATTCTCATGTCTTATGTTCATGTTATGCTTACATATCTCCCTTGTTTTCCCTTACTAAGGATCTAATTTCACCCTTTCCTATGTTTCCATTACCTAGGTGATAGAGAAATTTATTATATAAGACATGTCTAAGAAGGGTTCTAGAGATGGAGATCATAGTTGGATATGATATAGCTTACATATGGACCAATTGTTTATCCTTCAATGTTTTCAAAGACACTAAACTATTATTATCCTTGGGCACATGGTTTTGTAATGTAATTAATATTCATAAAAAATGGTGTAATATCTATGTATGATAAGTCTAGTTCATTGTTGACGCCATTGCAACTGATCCATAGTTTTTTGGAATTTGAAAATTGGATTTTGTTACAATATTTCCTATAAATAAAGTTTTATCTTGAGCATCATAAAAACATATACAAGAAATACCGAGCATTCTTAAAGTTATTTTTTTGTAGATTTGAAATTTCTAGTTGTTATGATTTCTTCCGATCAGTGTAATATTTTTATTTATGAGTGTTTCTACTAATATCGACCATTGTGTGTGGTTTTCCATGTAAATATATTAGTATTTCAGTTAGAATTATTTTAATCTAGATCTCGCATGATCGAGGAATTCCAAGGATATTATTAAAAAAATATGACCCTCTAATCAAGGGATTATGTGGATAGGAAGACCAGTATCAAGTACCTTAGGTTCTTTGAAATGAGCTGCTGGAAATAGTGACAGTTAAGGTTTTATGATGATAGGGGTATTTTTTCGTAGATATAAAAGTGGGGATATGTTAAGATAGGTTGAAAGTCATGGATACCTTATTCCATGTCTACAGATCTACTCTTCACTTTGAATTAAAAGTGTGATTAATATATTTTTAAAGAATTATTTGGTTTACTAAAAAATAATCAATGTTTTGTCTTAAAATTTACATTGTGTTAAAATTTTCATTTTTAATTTAAAATAACGATTTGTTTCTCTATACCATTCTAAATTATAGTTAAGTTTACTCCTGTATTAGTTTCTATAATACAACTAGTTTTAAGTTCCAAATATTTAACCTTTACATCAGTAATAAAAAATACTAATCATCTTATTTTTAATTTTCTAACTAAATTTCATATATTTTATATTTATTTGACTATGATATTTAAACTTCATTGATAATTCATAACAATGATCATCTTAATATTTGAAGAGGATGAAAAAATTATAAGTTCTTTTAAAACTAAAATATACCCTATCTTGTATTTTATTCTCCATCATACCTTGAAACAAAAATTGGTATCATAAGAGGTATTTACCTTGATTATGAGATTTTATAACTTTAGTTTTCATTTTCTTTTATTTTTCATAATTTCAACTCTGTTCCCTTATAGTGACCATGATTTTAGTGGAAAAGTTATTTTTGATGGCAGGAGTTCTTGTTGGAACTCTATAAAAACTTAAATAGTATAATACCATCTATTTTTGATGGATATGATTATGATTATTGGTGTGATAATATGAAATAAAATATCATCAATATCATATTAAATAGTTTTATCTTGTTTATAGGAAATTATAAATATTCAGAGAAGGATATTATTTAATTCCCTTATAAAGAAAAACATGAATATTTAGTAAACTAGAAAGTTCATAATACATTATTATATTCTATGACTAGGAACATCTATATAAATATATATTCTTATGAAATAAAAAATTAATTTTAGAATAAGTAGGAGATAACACATTTTGGAACATCTAAATTTCTAAAAAATCACTGCGCTATGTTTAGGGATAACTATCCAGCTTCTTGTTTTCTAAATGGAGAAAATCTAGCAAAAATGCATCAATATATTATGAAAATATTTAATAGTTTTCAATACTTAGGTGAAAAATAATTATTGGAAGATAAATTCATATAAAAGATTATATAAATTATTTCTATGGAATGGTAATCCAAGAGGACTATTATAGATGACAACAAAAATTTGATATTGTTAAGTCTGTATGAATTTATTGGAACACTAATATAGTATGAAATAAGACTAAAATGAGATGTTGAAAATTATAAAATGAAGAATGGGGTATTATTTTCTTCTACTTTAGGTAATGTTAATTTAATTACTTTTAATACCTATAATAACAATTATAAATCAATTATTTTAAGAGGAAATGTAAGTATTTAGAGTAAAGTGATTCGGAAGACTACAATAGTGAAATTTATCAAATATAAATATGAATGACAAATATTGTTAAAAATTAAAACTTCTAAAATTTTCATCAGAAATATAAGAAAGACAAGAAATATAGAAAAGACAAAAAATATTCTTCAAATGTTATATCTTTTGAATGTAAGAAGTAATGTCATATTAAACATGATTTTTCTAAAATGATGAAGAAAAAAAGAAAGTCAATAAGGTATTCTAAAATAAAAGGGGAGACAAGAATGGAAGATTTAGATATATAGAGAACTAGTGAAAGTGACACATCTTTAGAAATACCATCAGAAGAAAGGGAAACAGAAATCCAGAAAATGGTTTGTTTCTATTCAAATATAGTAATGAAGGAAAAATACTTCATGGAAAAGGTAACAGTAGAATCCCTCACAAATTTAAGTCTTAATTATTAACTTTCTTTAAAAACTAAATATGATTATTCAACTTTATTAAAAGATGAAAAAGATAAAGCATCGAAAGTTAAAAAATCCAATTCATCAAATAGTGATGTTTTTTACATACTGTAGATGAAATGTATAGATATTATATTCTTATGAGTTAATAAAATAACAAACTAAAAAAATACCATTGGGTTTTATAAAGTAAAAAATTGAATATAATAAAATAATTTCAAAATAATCCTAAGAAATATCAAAATATTTAACAGAATCAGATTCAAAAAATAATTATTATTGTTCGAATTTAGTTTATCAGAATTTGGTTTATTGGAATTTAATTAAATAGAAATTCAATAAAGACAATAATAATTTGATTTTTCAACTTAAATTCAATTTTTTTTGTTTTAATAAAATTTTGGGTAATTTTACTTTTGGTAGATAAATTTTGATAAAATATAAATAATAAGATCCTCCGGAACTATCAGTGGAATATGTTTTACTTCTAATAAACCTTACCTTTAATAAAACTATAATGTACCTTAAATTTCACCTTTTTATACTAAATTTAAAAGAGGAATTAGCTGGGTTAAATATTATTCCCTAATAAAAGGTCCTTTTTTTGGTTTTCATGAATACTTTATTTTAGGAAAACTAGAATCTATACAACATAAAAGGGTTTTTTAGACTTGGGTTCCTAAAATATTATCTTTCTAACGTAACTTCTTCAAATCATGTGTGGGTATTAAGAATATAATTTTTTAATTTTTTTTTGGAAAATGTGATGAGTACCACTAGTATAAACAAATAGTACATGGGTAGTGGTCATTTTCATTATATGATTGGAGGCAATTAAGACTTCAAAAACATATATAAGTTAAAATGAGGAAGAGTTAATTTTCGAGAAAATGCACAAGGTAAAATTATCAAAATCAATGATATTTACTTTCTTGAAAAAAAAACTATTATAGAATTTTTTTTGTATATTTTAGAATTTAAGAATAACCTTATCAGCATAAGTCAGTTATGTGGTGAAAGATATCCTGTGAGCTTTAGGAATGAAAAATTTAATTTTTAACGTTCATACGATTATCACACTTTATCTGCTGATATATATGAATCTTTACAAATTTGAATTAAAAAGAATTATATTATTGGAATTTTAATTATTTAAATGAATCCAAGGATTTATCTTGGTTATAGAATATGAGACTAGGACATTGTAATGTTTTGAATTTAACTAAATATTATAGAAAATGAAATTTTAGGGATCAACTAAAACTTATGATTAATTATAATAGATTCTATGATTCTTTTTATTTTGGTAAGGAAAATAATTCATGTTTTAATTATGAAATATTAGTCTTAACTAACGAATCTTTGGATTTAGTGCAAATGGATCTATTTGGTCCTACAAAAATTAGAATTATTATTGGAAACTACTATATATATATATATGCCTTTGTTGGTGATTAAAATAAATTTAACTAGGTCTAATTTATCACTGAAAAATCTAAGGATTTTAATTACATTAATTAATTTCATTATTATATTAAAAATGATAAAAACCTACCCTTTGTTACTATCTAGAGTGATCATGGTGGTGAATTTATCAATTCTAATTTTATAACTCTTTATAATAAACAAATTATTACTCATATTTTTTTTCACTAAGAATACTATATGAAAATGATGTTTCTTCAAGAAATTACTTAAACATTACTTAGTGAGTACTCTATTATAAGAATTTTTAGGTTTTTGGCCCTAATTAATTCTTTTTATACAATAAATTAAGTTTTACTTATAATGTTTTTTAATAAAAATTATTATGATTTTTGGACTGGAAGAACTCCCCAAATTTCATACTTCAGAGTTTTTTGATGTAAATTATTCATCATAGATAAAAAATATCTGTAATGTAAATTTAATCCAAAAATGTATAAAGTAATTTTTATGGATTATTCTACAACTAGTATGTCTAATTAAGTTTTCAATAAAATAACTATTGCTATTCAGGAAATTTTTCATGAATGTTTCATGAATATGATCCTTTTGTAGGTCCTCTATAATTAAGTTAATTTTAATTTGAATATTTGTAAGCTACCTCAATGGAATATGTACATTCAATAGTTTAAGATAATCCTACCACTTTTCCCAAAAATCATCCAATACTAAGGAATTATACTTATAATTATATTATTGGAGATGTAAGTGAAATGGTTAAAACAAGAGGTCCCATAAGAAATCATTTGAGCATCATGATTTAACATCATAATTTAAACTCAATATATTAGTTGATGCTCTATGTGATGAAAGTCAGATAAGGTCTATACATGGAGAGCTCAATCTATTTGAATAGAACGAAGTTTCTACCCCTGTTGAATGTCCTATATATTAACTTGTAATTAGGGTGAAATAATATTTTTATTTAAAAAAGTGATGAAAATGGAACCATTATTTGAAATAAAGAAAGGATTTTTTCTAAAGCTTATTTTTAAGGGGAATGAATAGATAATTATGAAAATGTTTCTTCATTTGCTAAACTAGAATCTACCACAATATTATTATCCTACAAAACTCATCATAATTTTAGTTTATGTAAAATGACTATGAAAAGTTCCTTCCTAAATAGTTATGTTCAAGACAAATTCTATTTTGATTGAACTCCTAGTTTTGAATATAATAAATATCATTAAAGAGTATTTGTACTTACTAAGTCAATTTATGGACTCAAAAAATCCCCTATAGCTTGGTATGATAGAATTTATAGATATTTAATTCAAAATATTTGTGTTAAAGGTTTTTCTAATCCAACACTTTTTATAAATTTTCTTTTCAAAAACAATAATTTTATTTAAATTTATATGGATATTTTTTTTAAACCTAAAATATCTGTATAATAGTTTTTTTGAAATTTTGAAATATGATTTATAAATGAGCATAATAGGAGACCTATAATTTTACCTTGGTTTTTAGATTTTTCAAAAACCAAAATGGAAATATTTTAACTCAATATTAATATATTACAGATTTATACAAATGTTTTTGTTTTTATAATGCATAAAATATTATCAGTCCTATAAAAAACTCTATTTAAATTTATCTTGATGAAAATGATAAATCAGTAGATCAAAAACTTGATATAAGTATGATAAAAATTTTACTATGTTGTACCAAAAATCGACCATACATAATGCTTTCAGTATGCTTATGTGAGACATTTCAAGATAATACCCTATAAAATCATCTAAAATTATTAAAATTTATTTCTAGATACCTTAAAAGTAATTTAGAACTTGAATTATGCTATTATTTTAGAAATATTTTTTTTTAAATGTTAATAAGATGCGGAATTTGGGGCTAGTAGTTGAGATAAAAAAATATAATTTCAATGAATGACATTTATGAAGATAATTTTTAGCTTTTTGGTCCATCAAGATACAATATTATATATCACTTTACACTATTGAAGCAGAATATATATTAGTTGGTAGTTATTATTCTCAAGTGTTGTGGATTCAACAAACACTCATGAGTTTTTTTTGAGTTTTACCCCAATACCAATTCTTTTTGATAATACTGGTTCCATATTTTTACCTAGAAACCCAAAAAAATCTATCAATCAAAAATAAAATTGATTTATGACACCATTTCCTTAGATATCACACACAAAAAGAATATATTATTCTTGACTTTATTGGAATACAAAATAAGTTTGTTGATATTTTCAAAATTTCTCTTAATTCAGATAGATTTGAATTCCTTAAATAGAAGTTGTGAATGATCAACCCTAAGTTATATTCAATCCACTTACTATTTAATCTATATAATTACATTAAAAATCCTCTATAAAAATATAGAAAATATTATTTTAAAACTTATTTTATTTACAAACTTATTTTTTTTCAAAATATATGTTTTACTACCTTCATGATGAGAAATTTACAGTGTAATCATTCCATTGAATTCATAGCTATATCATTATACCGTGATTTCCTAACCTGATATAGAGTTTTTGGCTATATTTATTAAAGGAATATGTTTTTTAGATATTCTATACTTTGGTAAAGGGAAACATGGTAGTAGATTCCCTTACCAGGAAGTACCATTTTCGGTTTTTGGAAGAGGCATTGGAGCAGTTTGCCTTGTTGGTAGACCTGAGGGGAGAGACTTACCTTCAATCAATGATAACTAAACATATTATTCTTTCTAATTTATGGGTTTCTTATCTTGAATACATAAATTTTGAGGTTTTTCATGATCATATATTCTTAGTTGAAGTGCCAGATGGATTATATAAAGGATGGGAGCATGTCATCCTCTTTCAAGGATGGATGATAGTCCTGGTCATGTAGTGAGGAGAGGTGATAATGTATTTTTACAACACCCTTGTATATACATCATGGAGTATTTAAGATGTACCAAGACCTTGAACATCATTTCTAGTGGTTAAGAATGAAGTACAGTGTTATCGAAATTGTTTCTCAATGCCTCACCTGATAGCAGGTGAAGGCGGGGCACCAACTCCCAATGGGTTTGGACCAACCCCTTGATGTTCTAGAGTATAAGTGGGATGGTATATAAATAAATATTTTGGTGGGACTTCCATAATAAGGAATAGGTCACAACATTATTTATTTGATTATCAATAACTTGACTAAGTCAACCCACTACATTTCTATTCGAGATAAGAGTTCAGTTGAGATCTTGGGATGCTTCTATATGGAGGAGATCCCTCATATTTTTATATGGTAACCATGTTGATTATATTAAACTGAGATTAATAATTTATATATTAGTAATATAGAGTCTTATAAGAGGTTTTTGAGAACCAATTCTATATAAGGGAACTATTCCATCCTTAGATGGATGACCATACCAATATATCCATTCAGGTTTCTAAGGACATGCTGGCGGTTTGAGTGTTAGACTTCGACCAAGGCTGTTAATACCATTTTCCATTGCCGGAATTTTCAAACAATAATAACCATCACTCAACTATAGGTATGGACCCATTTTAAGCCTTATACTGGAGGCCTTATAAGTTACCCTTATGAAAGATGGAGCTAGGTGAGTCATCACTCGTGGGGATATAGATGGTGTAAGAAAAGACAGAGAAGGTCTAGGTGATTTAAGAGTACATAAGGATAGATTAAAGTAACCAAAAGTCATATAAATACCATTTATGGAGTCCATTGGATTTTTAAGAAGGAGAACATATGTTTATGTAGGTCTCTCATTAGTATGGAATACATATATTTCATTGAGTTGTTAATGTCATGAACTAACCTAGTCAACTCCTATACTAGGAACCCGTGCTATCCTGTGACATGGAACGAATGATGTTCTTGATCCCTATAGTTTAGTAACAAGTTACATTGGATCAAAACATATACCATGAGAATGTTTTTCCTAATAGATAATAGTAAATATATAACCTTCCCTCAAAATTATGTCATGATCAAACATACACCATGAGAATGTGTTTCACTATGAATTGGTCACTGATGTACAAGGTACTCAAGGAATTAAAGATACTAAAATAAATAAGATCAAAATTGGATTGATATAGAGAAATGAGAAATATCCAAACAAAAATAAACCACATCCATCCATACTCATGTTCCAAGTGAAACATATTCTCTTATCATATCCAATCAACCCCAAAAACCCAATCATTATCCACCGATTTCATGTGGAATCAAAACTAATCCTAAAATATAATATGTGTGAGAAAAAAATCTTAGTATGTATCCAACCAACACCCCATGTATAATTATAAAAAATAAATCCATTATTTATTGTTTGAAATACAACTATTCATATAATATTTTTTGACATTTATTAAAAAGTTATAACATTCTATTTTCATTTTAAACAATTCCATTTAGAAACATGGAAAATATAAATTTTAAATAAAACAAACGTTTAAACTTTTATAAAAAGTTGAAGGATAATTTTTTTATGAGAATGGTCTTAAGATATTCATTTAAAATACTGAGGTATAGTGAAAATAAGGGAATAGTTCAAACATATCCTTAAAAAATTTCATTTTTTTAAAGAATATCCTCCTATTATTTTTAAAATATAAATATTAATGATGAAAGGAAGTAGAAATACTAATTTTTTCTATAATATTAATATAGGGAAATATAAAATATTATCTAGTCAATTAACACAATATAAGATAGGAAACACTACTGTCATTATAAGGATAAAAACTAACGATCATGGGTACACCTAGGAGGTTAGAGGTAAAATATAGAAAAAATACTAAAACAAAATCTATCCTCATGGAACACGTGATATAATCCAACCACCCTAATTCTCAATATTACCCTATATATCCTAACCAAGGTAAAAATCCCCGAAGTAGGAAGAAAACCAAAATAGGGTTCACTATTGGGAGTATAATCATAAACTGGTTAAATATTATTATCGAGGAATCCCAAAATCTAATATCATTTTCCCATGATATAGAAAATAAATGTGAATAGTTTATTAATCAAAAATAACAATATATAATAGATAATAACATTAAGAACACACACCCATAACCAAACATCCTTCCATGAAAAAAACTCTTTCCAAAAAGAATAATAATTTAATATACAAAAATATTATAATAGGAACAACTTCATTAATTTTAAACAATAACACAGTTGGTACATTCCAAGGGTATGTTTTCATCAATAATTTTTTCTTTATATAGTGACATTGAGCCTTTTAAATATTTATTTATAAACCATGTTATAATTTTTTTAGGAAACCAAATCATGTAAACAACAATAAAAAATATCGAACACTTAAGGGATATATATTGTTTATAAAAGGAACCAATCAAACCTAAAATTATAGAGGGTTTTAAAAATAAATTATAATATGAAATATCTCTTTTAATATTAATATTCCTTTATAAGTTCCATTTGATCATTTTAAAAATCACTGAATATGAATGGTTTCTTAGAAAAATATTTAAACATTATAATTTAATGAAGAACCCTTTTATGAAAGTGAAAATCAAATTCCTTTCATTAAAATTAGTGAAAATATTTAATTCTCTGAAAGGTCAATCAAGACATGAATTTAATGGGGAAAACAATCACGTTTTAAAGATTAATTGTTCATGCATGGGGAAACCAACCACAATAAGAGTGGATGATATAAATCCTTTGAATATAATGATAAAAGAACAAGGAATGATCTATGTGAACCAAAAAATTAAGATTCATAATGTTTTTATAATAATTTTACACTCAGGGTTCAACCAACATGCCCCCATGATAGATAAAGGAAGAAAAACCTGAGTAAATAAAGAGAGAATATAAGAAAATACTTAACTGTGAGGAAATATCCAAAAACCAAAGGAGGGATTTTGAAATCAAGGGGTATGTAGGGGTGGAACCTAGGGAACCCTTCATGCATCTTAAATAAATTTTGGAAAAGAGGGACACAAAAGGGGTAAAATTGAATAAGGTTATAATGGTAAAATCCAAAAAATTAAACACTGAGCCAGGTCACCTATTTGGAATGCCTTGTTTACTAAACTACCATAAAATTTCAAAAGATTCACTAGGAAAGAATGGTTATCTCACAAGGTTGGGAAAATTATGTGATAACCATGAAAAATATTCTTTTATAAAACTGTAGACCATTTCACTTGGTCATTGTGTAGTTTTCATTAACCGTGAGATAATAAATTTTCTTAAATCTTCCAAACATTTCAAAACTAAAAACTTTAAAATGAATAATAATATTAAAATTAAGTAAATAAACAATTTAGTGTAGGAAATAGAGGTCATAGTGTGAAATTCTCCCCACTATAATAATTTATACCCCAAAAGTCTTAGTAGAATGAGTTTGAAAAGGAGTGGATGGGGTTATCTTCCTTACAAGATTTTAAAAGTCTAAAAATTGAGGAGAACCCCAAAACCCACCAAGAAACATAGAAATAGAAGGATAATATAAAACACACAACAAAAATCAACCATATCACCCAAATAAACCTCAATGCTCGCAAACTAAAACTTGGAATTTTATTATCAACATGGATGTGGAGAATACTATAAGAACATAACCCCTTCACATCTGGGAACCATAAGGGAGATTTAATAATATTTTAAAATTTTTTTAGGTTAATTATGTCACAAGTTATCTTACAGAAAGTTTGGGTTAGAAAAACATAAAAATACACTAGAGATATTTTTGTCACTACCTACCCAAAGGAAAAAAGGAACTCTCAAGGATGTAAGATCAAATATGGATTCCCACCCTCCATGTTTAAATTTTCTCTAAAAGATAAATTCTTAAAATGATTGATCACTCCTAATAATTCAAATATAGAATAAAAGACTAAAAATTTGGGAGAAATTTTAAATGGGCACTATTAATTGGCTACTCGCATTACAAGAGCATTAATACATCCATGGGAAAAATGAAAGCTCCAATATAAGCACCAATGATTCAGAATTACCTTAATAAGACATCATCTAGAATAAGGGTCAACCCGAAATCTCAAACAAAGGTTAAAACACACAAATTTGATTTGGGATATAGTAGAGGAAAAATAAAAATCAAGATATAAATGAAATTATATTATTTAGGCCACATATATAAATCCATGGAAATCCCAATATAATAAATCATTGTAATTCTAGAAAAAGAGTACAAGATCTCATGGGATATGGTAAAAGTGACTGGGATCAATATTCAGTCTATTCCCTATACAAATCCTATACTAATTTGGTGTATCTTTAGAATATGAGTTCTATAAAATAACTCTGATGAATAATTACCTAAATAAAAATAATATAGGTCCTATATAGAATTTTGGATTAATATCATATACATTATCTCATTTAAAAATAACTTTCTTATCCAAATAACTTGATAGAATAAAATATACAAGAAATAAATGGCTAATGATCAATGGATTAGATAGGGGATGGTGAATCTCAGAGGATAATAGGTTATAATAGGATTATATACTTAATATGATATGAGGTTAAGTGAAAAGTGAAGGAATGAAGATGTAATAATAAAATAACATATCAAACAATATCTCTTAGGTTTCTAATTGAGTCTTGGATATTATAACTCAATTCACCAAACCCCTTAAGAGGACATGACTAACCACTGAAGTGATGGTTTTTATAACTCCAAAAAGAGATATTAGGATTCCCAAAAGGATATGGAGTGATCAACATAAGATAAAGGCTATTCCTACTTTATAAAGATGAAATAACCAATGAGGTATTTTCATCTACTACTCAACTCAGAGCCTGGGTATAGTAAATAATTAGAAACACCATTAATTAATTATAGAAGATGTAAATCTAAAAAAACTCCAAAAAATAACTATCTATGGTCCCTTAGGCTCTTATATAAGGAACAATTTTATTAACATAATAATATTAATATCCTATACACAATTTTATATAACTTAAATGAAACTTAATCTAATTTAAATCCAAACTCAAAAGAACATATCAAAAGAAAAAATCATAAGAACCAAAACAGATTATGAATTTCTTTTAAACCATTTAAAAATAACACTATTGATCTTTTAACCCTTATATTATCCACAATAAACCATTTAAAGACTATAAAAGTTCATTATTAAAATATTTTCAGGTTTTGAAAATATAAATTAATTTTAATTTCTTACCCAAGATCCTCTTATGTTTTTTCAAAAATTCACTTAAAAATCAATTTGAAATATCCATAATACCTCATTGAAATAAAATTTAAAATTATAAAGCACCACATTTATTTGAAATATTTTTATAATTCCAATTTTAATATCAAAATTTAACTTTTTCCCATTAATTTTTTTTTCACTTTAAAACACCAAAAAATTAAAATAAAAAAACATCAAAGTATCATTAAAATTATCTTCATTGAATTTAAAAATATATTAAACCAATTAAAGTTAAATAACTATTTATTTAGAAGAAACGCTTGCTAAAAATGACTTTCAAATTTTCAAAAATTTACCATCACCTTTAAAAAATAACCATATTTTATAAAATATCATTAAAATCAAATCAAATAATAACAACTAACTATAATAATATATTTTTTTATTTATATAAGATTTTAATTTCCTATAACCCAATGAAATTATAAATTCATATTGAGTCTGAAATAAAATTCCAAAGAGGCTAGTGGATGTGCACCATTTGGCGACACAGTATAGAAAACATGAAAAAATTGTGAAACTACCACTAGAAGGGAAAATGTAACCATTAATATAAGCTCCACATGATTTTCTAAGCTAGTTATAATAACCATGTTTCAATGTATCTTCTCAAAATTTTACCTCCAGAATATGTATAACCATTAAATTACCCATATAAAATCAATTAAATTCAAAAAAACATCAACTTAGATCGTAATATACAAGAAATTAATGAAGAAAATTAAAATTTCAAGACATAAAACCCATATTCCCATGGTAACTTGAGGGTATATGTAGAAAATATCTAGTTATAATCTCATAGAATTTACCTCTTGAGTTAATACAACCCTATATCTAATATAATATTACTATGAAATAAATATAGGGCAATCTGATACCATTTTTCATGAAATAATGTGGGATCTCCTAGTCTGAGCACCCGAGCCAACCCATGAACTTAAAAAAAGGGTGTTCTTGATCCCCATTGTTTGGAAAAAGTGCCAGGGAAAAAAAATATACACCTAGTGAATGGTTAAAAAAATTAAATATTGATAAGCATAATATTTCCCCTTATAAGTCTAACACAACCACCCTGCACATCAAATATCCACACATAGTGAAACAAATATTTTTATAAACAAATAGAACCAAACATGACATAAGCATGAAAATGTGTCTCATAATTAAAAAATTATACTAGTAAATAAATCCAACACAAGTAAAATGTACTCAAGGAATGAAAAAACTAAAATAAATAATATTCTAAGTGTCTCAATACATCAAAATGATAAATATCAAAATAAAAAACTATAACCATCCTTCTATATCCACCAAGTGAAATATATTTATTTACTCCCTGTCACTAACCTAGAAAAAACCAAATCATCCTTCGTTCAACTCATGTGAGATATGAACTAAACCTTCAATATGACATGCTTGAGAAAAAAATCCTAGTTAGTATTTTCCCCTAACCCGATTCCTAATATTTTGAAAAAATCCATTATTTTCAGTTTTAAATAAATAAATAAATAAAATAATTTTTAAATTTTAATTGAAAAAACTAACAAACTATTTTAATTTTAAACCTTTCCATTTAAAGACAAGTAAGGTATAAATTTTAAATAAAATTTCCATTTAAAAAATTTATAAAAATATTTAGAATCATTTTCTTTGGGAAACACTCGTAGAATTTTCCTTTAAAATACTAATGTATTGTGAAAAGAGAGAAATTTTTCGAAAATATTTGTAAAATATTTCATTTTGGTTAAATAATATCCATTTATTATTTTAAAAATTTAAAATTTAAAGATTATAGGAAGAAATGAAACAAATAATTGCAATAATAGTAAGAGAGGGAAATATAAAATATTCACTATACAAATAACACAAAATATGAAAGGAAACAAAACCATCACAACATAGATAAAAACCAATGATTAGGCAAATAAATAGGCGGATATAGGGAAATATAGATTAATTATAAAGAATAATCCACCATATCATTATTCCTAATGTAATACAAGCACCATAATTTTTTATCATACCTTATCTCACCTAACCATATGGAGAATTCTACAAGTCAGGCGAAAACCATACTAGGGTCTACTAGTGAGAGAATAATCATAAACTAGTGATTTATTTGTTTCCAAAAATCCCAATTACTACTCATCATTTACTATGATATAGAAAATTAAGGATTTGAGTTAATAAGTTACAAATAATAATATATAATAGTTAAGATCCATAAGTACACACACTTTCCTCTGAACACCCTTCATAAAAAAAAACCTTTCCAAAATTAATAATAATATAACACAAAAATGTACTATAATAGTGACAATTTCATCAACTTTAAAAAATAACACAAGGGTAACATTCCAAGGTTATGTTTTCATCAAGATATTTCTCTTTATAAAGTACAAATAGGTCCTTTGAAATATCTTTTTAGTAACTAAGTTATAAAACTCTTTTTAGGAAACTAAATCATATAAAAAACATACACATACCTAAAATAGTCATGGGATATAAAATAATTATAAAAAAACCAAATAATAAATTAAATTACATATATAATAAATTTAAAAATAAATTTCTAAGCTAAAACATTTCTTTTTAATTTTGAGATTTTTTTATAAGAGCTATACAACAATTGTGAAAGACACTATGTAGCATCCTGGGTTTTTATATAATCATAACTTTTCATATATATTAATATTTATGAATAAGATATTAATTTTGTGTTAAAGGGGACTCTTTTTCTGATAGTGTACTCGACATGAAACAATGGTTTTCTCTGAAATCTTACGTTGCACATAACTTTGAGTTATACTAAAAAGTAATAAAATAATAACATTATTTAAAACGTTATTTAATGCCTAGCCATTATATTTTCGGGAATAAAAAAACTAAAAATAATATCATTACAAACTTTATTTAAATGTTTTTAATTTTATCCAATAAATTTTAGAGTCTTAAAATAAGAATGAATCCAATTTTAAGCATAAAATACTCTAATATTTTTAAAAGGCCGTTTTACCGCCTTTTGACGAAGTACCCTTTTTGAAATATATATTTTGTCACTTTTATATGTTCTATTTTACAAAATAAGCTTTTTTTAGAAGTGGGATATTAATATTTACTTTGGTTGAAATTTTGTTATTTTTCAAAAAAATTCATATTTTAATGAATAGTGAAAAATACTGCTTTTTAATTCAAAACTTATTTTTATTATCATTTATTTATATTGTTATATTTTTCTTTTAATTGGTTTTAATATTTAATTGTATTATATTTTTATCATTTAATACAATTTTGGTCATTGGATGTAATTTCACATTGAAATTGGACATAAACACATGTCAATCTTTTTATAATTTTTACTTTTAAAAACATGCTTTTTAGTCTTGACAACGAGAATCAACTTTAAATAAATTTCTGAAAATTCTATGTTTTGAATTTGGAGAACTGGATTCCATATTTGGTATCAGATCATTCAAATTTTGTAAATATGTACCGTTTATTTTTGGACATTATGAATAGTAACTTCAGTAATTATTTTTATTTACCATGGTTAAATGGTAAATCTGGTTAATAAGGGTAAAAAGTAATATTATAATAATATTAAACTACCTTAAAACATGTAATAATCCTATTGGATGAGATTTTTACTACCATGGGAATACTTTGGTCAATTTTGGGACCCCATGAATCCACTTAGATGTGATAATGACATGTTGTAAGAATTAATTTAAAGTAAAGAGAAATATAAAATAAACTTGCAACTTTTACTAAAACAATTTTAATATAGGGTAATATAAGGGATATCTTTGTCTATAAATAGTAATTATAAATATAAAAATATTTCCTACATCATTTTATTATATTTAAAATTTTATATATTAAATAAATAAATTTATTAATGAAACAATGAGGATGAAATGATTACCTTATTAATGAAAGATTAAAATAAATGATATTATAAATATTAAAATAAATTTAATTTGACAATTTTTATGCCATACCCAAATTTTATGTATTATATTTACATATTATCTTTGATTTAATTCATTTTTCTAAGGAATCAAGTTTTTAAGACTTAAAATAAATCAATTACTAAATAGTGTCAAAATTAACAAAAATGAGTTTTTGAAACAAATGCTATTTTATTAAATGATATAATAGTCCTAAAAATCTAAAATTCAGAAAATATTGAATAAATAATGTTACAAAGGTCATTAGTGAACGACTTGTGGTTCTCTTGGCATTTTACAATAACTATAGTAACCATATATTATGAAAATACAAGAAGACATGGTAAGAGTTAAAGTTTTTAACTGTGGGTTAAAGCTAAAAGATAATGTTCATTTTGTGAACTAAACTTGTATAAGACCAATTAGTTGAGAGTATTTCTACCCATTATTTTCTTATCCTATAAATATGTCTCTTTGGAACTATTATAAACAGAAAATCAATTTATAATAAAATAATAGTTCAAGACTTTCCTAAAGTGCCCCTCCTACCTCTTATTAAAGGCCACAACATCTATACACTTAAACACACCTCTAAAGCCCCTTTGATCAACCAAATTTTTCTCAATTAATCTCCCAATATCCCTTCCTTTATCATAGAATTCTTACCTTGGGTAACAAGCAATTCAAGAAATCCTTTTGGCTAAAATCAAAAGAAGTTACCCGATTTAGAGGCAACATCTTATCTCAACTTCCTTTGATTTATTTTAATTCTACACTCCCTATGTTCTTATTAGTATATGAATGCATTAAAGAACCTGTATCCTCAATATACTTGGTTTTTTTTATGATAATTATTCTAACTACACTTACACACACCTCCATCTAATGGATACGAACATACTGTTTCTGTGTACGAAAAACTACTGCCTCATGAAACGATGATTGTTCAATTTTCTCCTACCACCTCTAATGTTGACCATTATGGTGGAACTCTATTTATATAAGATATATATTATATTTATATTGTCTCTGTTCTTCTGTAACTTTTATTTACAACATTCCTTTATGCTTTCCATATTGTGTAAATATGAAAATTTCATTTGAGGAAGTGAGAACTACCGCCCCCTCAAAGTGATATAAATCATTAATTCCAAAAATGGAACATATAAAGGATGGTGTTAATTAACTTATACTAAAATTATAACATACCTATGTATCATTTAGTTTTCATGCCTTTAAGATGAAAAATAAAAGAAAGTAGCGTTGATGCGTACGAACAACCTATCGTCTCTATGAATGGTGCATTTCATTTATTATCTCTAAATGTTGTGGATTGTTATAAATACATATATACTTGTTATATATGATATTTAAATCTTGAATATCATTCTAGAGATGATGGAAATATGAATACATGGAAAATTTACATCAAAAAACATTCATTCTCAACTCAAGTACAAAATATCGATAAAATGACCAGTATTAACTTAAATAATTATGTAATTATTATGAAATGGTAATAAGTGATATAAAATGAATAATAAATTTGAAAAATGTTATAAAAAAAGTAGAAATTAACTTAAATTTTTTATTCTGGAAGAATAAGTAACATACATGATGATTTGGAATAAAGGTAAGGGACATCATCTGAATCTCCTTTCATTGAGGCATATTTTTATGTATACACAACCTTCTTTTATACGGTGTGTAATAAACCATTTGACCTTTAATTTCATTCAAAAATAATATTTTTTTATGAATAAATTTTCTAAATGAAAAAAAGAATATTTTTAACGTATGCGGTGACAATGACCTCTCCACCACCATAATCATTATTTGATATTTGGATTCCTCTGTAAGACTTAATGTTTTTAAAAGGAAAAGAAATAACTTTTCCCATTGTTTGGGTGGTTCGGTATTGAAAATGGTTTTAAAAGTGGATTTACTATTTCAATGTCTTGAAATTATTTCTTGTGATTTCAAATGAAATTTTATGAGTGAATTTTTGATAATTGAAATCTTTTACTTGTTATATTTATATAATGGTACTTGAAAATTTGATAGGTGGTTACGTGATAAACCAATGATGTGTGGTTACGTGATAAACCAAATATAGATGGTTCCATGATAAACCAAATATGTGTGGTTTCATTATAAACCATGGATGGGTGTTTATGTTATAACCTTCTATGCATTGGGTATGGATGTCAACCATATGGCTATTCCATTTAGTGATTTGTGTGGAAGTCAACTGTATGGTTATTCCATTATGTATGCTTTTGTAAAAAGTTACCTATATATGTCATATATTTCTTTCTATGGGTTATGTTAATCTTTTGGTTACAAAATGGGTAAGCAATGAACTTATATTCAGTGAATTATATTTATTGGTTCTTAAAGGATAAAGGTATTACTTTATGATAAAGTATCCATGGTTTTCAGGTTTTCCCAGGACTAGAAGTTTTTCTTCTTTGTGTATCCCTTAATGATATTTTTATGCTCATCCCAAGTTTTGAAATGTTTTTCACTCGACTTAAAGAAGAATAGAGTCAAGGATGGGATCAAGGAAAAGTTTTTTTTTGTTAAAACATGGAACGATACCATGTTTATTTTCAAAGAGTTTTTGTTTTATGATAAAAATGGATAGTGAGTAGTAGTGTCTAATTATAATATTTAAGTTGTTATGTACAAGTTATGACCTAATGCTCAAAATCCCTAATCCTAAAAAGTTCCTTTGTGTGATTTAAAGTGAAATTAATAACTTATCTCAAGATTAAGTATTTTTTAAGGATTGGGCCTTATAGTTGGTATCATAGATCAGTTTAGATACATTTAGAAGTTATAATATTGTTAATAGAATATACATAAAATATTTTTACTTTATAGTAAAATTGAAATGATATAGTATTTGAAGATTACCACATTGTTTCATCTATGATAATTTTGTTCAGAATGATTTTCCATAGAGGAAACAAGGTATCTGTGTTGGGAAGGCATACAGAGGGGAATAACCATCCAGGTCAACATCCTAAGTTGGTTGGAATAAGAACTGAATAGTTTGTTGTAGTGGTGACTTAGTTGACTCAGGAAATAAATTACAGTGGTGTCCATGCACAATATTAACCAGACCAACCACATAGGTAGATGAAGATCATAGAGAATATCATGAGGCAACGTCCCCCATTATTCAGAGGATCATCTGACCCTGTGAAATATGAAGGGTGGATTATAGCATTGGAAAAGATTTTTGACATAGTGGGGTGTTCAGATAATCAAAAGGTTAGTCTTACTATTTATCATTTTGATGGTGAATCCGATTAGTGGTGGTAAATGATTGAAAATATCAGAGGAAGCGAAGAGATAGACACCATGGAATGAGATTAATTTAAGAATATATTCCTTGAGAAATATTTTCCTAAGGATATTTGACTCATGATAGAAAATAAATTCTTGTAATTGAGAAAAAAAGAGGAATATTTTATGTCTTTATATGAAGAAAATTTCACCTGTTTATCAAGGTACATCTCAAAATTTATCTGGGATATTGATAGTCAAATAAATTAGTTTTACTCTGGATTGAATCTGAAATATCGAAGGGATTTAGCTTCATTTGAGTTCAAAATATATGAGAAACATTTCTAATGTTCCAAGAATGTAGAAATGGAGTTTTCTTATAATCATGTGTTCCATGAGGGTAGACAAAAGAATCAATCCTGTTGGAAGGAATTGGTAAAGAATTCATCAAAGAAGTCTAGAGGAATGAAAACTAAATTTCCAACTTCTGAGAATTGTCGTAAAAATTATCCTGGAGAATGCCTCTCAAAGTTCAGGAAGTGATTCCGATGTGGTAAGACTGGTCATATTGACCGTAACTGTAAGGAAGATGGTCATGCAGGCAATGAAAAACCAACAATAGGATTATTTATTTGTAATGAGTTAGGAAATTATGCTAATGTGTGTCCAAAGTTGATTACTAAGGGTGTAAACTAAAAATAATGGAATCATAAGTTCCTAGAATAATCATTTTCTGCTACAACATTTGATGTGGGACCATTAAATGAAGTGTTGATAGGTATGTTATAGATTTTGTTTTTCAAAATGTGGTAATATTCTATTTGTCTCTGGATCATCACAATCATTAATTTCTAAGATCTTTGTAAGTAAATTGAAAATAGAACCTCAAGAATGTGATATATAAATTTTGGTAAAAAATTCAGGTAGAATTATTAAAGAAACCACAATTTAAAGGAATATTCCTATTATAATTAGTGGGATAGTCCTTCTGGCAGATCTTTTTGAACTTATTATAGTGGAATTTGGTATCATTTTGGGCATGGATTGGCTTTCAGTTTATCAAGATATAATAGATTGGAAATATAAGAAAGTTTTATTCAATGATTTCATACCTTTGATAACATACTAAGAAGCTGAAAGATTGATTAAATATGGATTTGAATATTATCTGTCTCATGTTGTTGAATAGAAAGAAAGAGTTTTGATTAGTGACATTTCAGTTGTTAATGAATTCATAAATGTTTTTCCTGATGAATTTCCTGGTACTGTTCCCAATTGGGAGGTTGAATTTACTATTGATTTAGTGCGTGATGAAAATCCTTTTTCTAAACTCCCTTATCGAATGACTCAAGTAGAACTGGTGGAACTGAAAAAATAGTTGTCAGAATTACTTGATAAAGGTTTCATTCAAACTAACACTTCACCATCGGGTGCTCCCATTTTATTTATGAAAAAATAAATATGGTTCTATGAGACTATGTATTTATTACAGATCCTTGAATAAAATCACTATTAAGAACTAGTATATGTTGCCTCATATCGATGATTTATTTTATCAGCTCCAAAGAGCTCTGTAATTTATGAAGATTGATTTGATATTTGGGTACCATCAACTGAAGGTGAAGGAGGATGAAATTCCAAAGACAGATTTATAAATTAGATACAGGAATTATGAGTTTGTAGTAATTCCCTTTGGGTTATCTAATGCACTTGTTATATTTATGAATCTCATGAATGGATACTTTCATCAGATTTTGGATCAGTTTGTAGTTGTGTTTATAGATGACATTTTGGTATATTCTAAAATACGGATGGAACCTGATAGTCTCTTAAAGACTATTATGAAAACCTTAAAGGAATATGAACTATATGGAAAGTTTATTAAGAGTGAATTTTGGTTGAAAAAAATTTCATTCTTTGGTCACATTATTTCTAAAGATGGAATAACTCTTGAACCTTCTAAAACAAAAGTTGTTCAGGAGTATCCAAAACCTACCAACATCATTGAGATTTGTATCTCTCTTGGATTATCAGGTTATTACTAAAGGTTTTTTGAAAACTTTTCTCAATTATGTATCCCACTAACTAAGCTAACACGTAAGGGAGTTAAGTTTATTCAGACAAAATAATGCGATGATTGTTTTCAGGAACTAAAAAGTAGTTTGGAAAATTCTCCTATTTTGTCCTTGCCTTCTAGGAATGATGAATTATTTATATACAATGATGCATCATTAAAATTACTTGGTTTTTTCCTAAGGCAGATGATCATATAATTTCTGATCCTTCACATCAGTTGAAACCTCATGAGTTAAATTACCCTTCACAAGATTTGGATTTAGATTCTATTGTTTTAGCACTAAAAATTTGAAGTCATCATATATATGACTTAAATATTGAAATATATACAGATCTCAAATATTTGAAGTATATATTCACTCAAAAATAATTAAATGTGACACAGATGAGATGGATAGAATTAATCATGTATTATTATTCCAATATTCTTTACCATCTGGGAAAGGAAAATAAAGTGGATTCCACTTTGAGTTTAAAGAGTAATGCTACATTAACTATACTACATTGGAATGAGATCATTCAGGTTTTTATTTGATTAATTTTGGATTAGTAGTTGTTGGTGTATCGAATTCCTCTATTTTTTAGGTGGTAGTGAAATCATATCTGTCAGATAGAATTAAGCATGCACAGAAAGAAGACAATGAGTTAGAGAAAAAGGTAGAATTGGTTCAGAAGGGTAAGTTACCTGAATTTAACATTGATAAAGATTATGTTTTGAGGATTGGAAAAAGGTTATATGTGCCCTATGATTCACAGTTAAAGAAAGAGTTGTTATGTGAAGCTCGTAGTTCCCCATTTTCAGGTCATCCTCGTAGTATTAAGATATACAAAGATGTTCGAGTTGATTTTCTGGTGGGATGGAATGAAAAGAGATATTGTTGACTTTATTATGAAGTGTTTGACTTTTCAATAGATTAAAGAAGGACATTAATTACCGAAAGGGTTTATTTATCCTTTTACAGTGCCATAGTGGAAATGGGAAAATATGTCCATAGGCTTTGAAGTGGGATTACCAAAGACTTCTCAAGGTAACAACGCAATCTGGGTTATTTTTGATCGATTGACTAAGTCTGCTATATTATTACTATTCAATATAATCTATCTCTAGATCAACTTTCTAAGTTGTATATTTAAGAGATAGTCAGGTTACATGGAGTTTCTATCTCCATTGTATCTGATAGTGATCCCAGGTTCACTTTTAACATTTGGAAGTCCTTCAGAAGTCATTGAGAACTGAATTAAATTTCAGTACCACTTTTCTTCCTCAATCAGATGGGCAGTCAGAACGAACAACTTAGAACTTAGAGGATATGATGCGTGCTTGTTCAATGGATTACCCGGGAAGTTGGGATCAACATATTTCTTTGGTTGAGTTTTCTTATAATAACATTTTTCATTCCAATATACAGATGGCACTATTTGAGGCATTATATGGAAACCGGTGTTGAACTCTAGCTTTTTGGGATGGAGTAGGTGAAATGATGTTTATGGGACCATAATTGGTAGAATAGATAACAAAAAATGTTCAGTTGATTCAGAAGAACATGAGGGAAACTTAGATTAGGAAGAAAAGTTATGCAGATAACCGAAGGAAGGATATTTCTTTCGAGGTAGGTGATTATGTCTTTCTCAAAGTTTCTCTATGGAAACATGTGATGCATTTTGTTAAGAAAGGAAAGATGAGTTCGAGGTTCATTAGACCCTATGAAATTCTAGGGAAAGTTAGATAAGTTGCCTATAGAGTGACTTTACCTCCATTTTTATTCCAAGTACACAATTTTTTTTCTTGTTTCAATGTTGAGAAAGTATATTCTAGATGTATCTCATGTTTTGAGTCTAGAGGTATCTCAGTTGGAAGATAATATTTCTTATGAGGAACATCCAGTACAAATTCTTGACGAAAAATAGAATTTTTTGAGGAATATGGTGATTCATCGGGTAATGGTTTTTTGGAAAAAACATATGGTTGCAGAGGCATCGTGGCAATCTGAAAATTCTATGAGGGATAAATACCCCCACTTATTTGATAAGTAAAAAAATGCCGGGATGCAATTTACAAAAGGGGTAATGATATAAAATCCTAAGTATTTATAGAATAATACATTTTTATATCTATTATTTTTTATGAATAAGATATTAATTTTATATTAAAGTGGACAGTTTTTCCAATATATTACTCAATACACATCAATGGTTTTCTCTGAAATCTTACATTGCACATAACTTTGAGCTATACCGAAAAATAATATAATAATAATATTATTGTTTTGAATTATAGATAACGCTAAGCCATTATATTGGAAGGAATGAACAAAACTAATAAAAATATTATTACACTTGTTTTTAAGTGTTTTTACATTTATAAAATAAATTTTAGAGGCTTAAAATATGAATGAATCCAATTTTAAGCATGAAATACACTTATATTTTTAAAAGTTCGTTTTACCACCTTTTGATAGAGAACCATTTTTAAATATATTTTCTGACACTTTTATATGTTATATTTGAAAAAATAAACTTCTTCTTTAGAAGAGGATCATCAATATTTACTTTGGTTGAAATTTTGGTATTTTTCTGGTAAAATTCATATTTTAATGAATAGTTAAAAATACTGCATTTTAATTTAAAACTGTGTTTTGGTCTCATTTATTTATATAGTTAGATTTTCAATTTAATTGGTTTTAATATGTAATTTAATCATGTTTTGGTCATTTAATCCAATTTCTATCATTGAAAGTAATTTTAACACTGAAACTGGACATAAACACATGTCAGTCTTTTGATTGTTTTTATTTCTTAAAAACCTGCGATTTGGTTTTTGCAATGGGAATTAATTTTAAATTAATTTCTGAAAAATATCTATTTTGAATTTTAAAAAATGGATTCTGTATTTGGAATAATAATTTAGAAATTGTGTAAATAGTTACCTTTTATTTTGGGACATTATGAATAATAACTTTAGAAATTATGTTTATTTACTATGATTTTAGGGTAAATCTATTAAATAAGGGTAAAAAAATTATATTATAATAATATTAAAATACCTTGATACATGTAATAATTCTATTTTTTGAGATATGTCCAACCATGGCCATCCTTTGGTCGATTTTGGGACCCCATAGAGTCACTTTGGTTTGATAATGACATTTTATAAGAATTAATTTAAAGTAAAGAGAAATATAACAAAAACATGTATCTTTTAATAAAACAATTTTAATACAAGGTTATATAACTTATCTATTTGAATATAAATATTCATTATAAATAAAAGAATATTTTCTACATCATGGTATTTTATTTATAAAATTTAGACATTAAATAAATAAATTTATTTATGACACAATGATGATGCATTGATTACCTTATTAATAAAAGATTCAAATAAATGATATTATAAATATTAAAATAAGTGTAATTTGAATACTTTTATTACATAAATGAATTATATGGATGATATTTACATATTATATTTTAGTGAATTCCTTTGGTTCGAAGGAATCAAGTTTTTATGACTTTAAAAAAATCAATTACTAAATATTGTTAAAATTGACATAAATGAGTTTTTAAAACAAATACTATTTTATTAAATGACATAATAGTATTAAAAAACTAATATTCATCCACAAAACCATATATAATGTTAAAATTTTCATTAGTGAAACACTTTTGGTTCTATTTTCATTTTAAAGTAACTATAGTATCCTTATATTATGAAAATACAAGAAGACATGATAAGAGTTAATGTTTTTAGCTAATGGTTAAAGCTAAAATATAATGTTAATTTTGTGACCTAAACATGTCTAAAACATATTGGTTAAGATTATTTATATCTATTATCATCTTATAATCTAAATATATCACTTTGGAACTATTATAAACTGAAAATAAATTTATAGTAAAATAATATTTCAAGACTTTCCTAAAGTGCCCCTCCTCCTGGTTATAAAAGGACACCACCTCTACCCACTTAATCACACATCTCAAGCCCCTTGTATTATCCAAATTACACTCAAATATGCACCCAACATCCATAACTTCCTATTATAAGCCTTTACTTGGGAATAAGTCAATTCAAGAAATCCTTTTGGCTCATATTAAAAGAAGTTACCCGATTTAGAGGTAACATCTTCTTTCAAGTTCCTTTCCTTTATTTTCCTTCTCCAGTCCATATGATATTATTATTATGTTATTAAATAAAAACACCAGTATAATAAATATACTAGGATATTTTTCAAACTACACTTACACAGGCCTCCATCTAATGGATACGAACACAATATTTCTGTGTATGGCGAACTACAGCCTCACGGAACGATGATTGTTCAATTTTCTCCTACCACCTCTCATAGTTTCCATTACGAGGAAACTGTATTTATATATGATAAATATTATATTTATATTGTCTTTTTTTCTTCTATAATTTTTATTTACAATATACCTTTATCCTTTCCATAATGTGTAATTATGATAATTTCATTTGAGGAAGTGAGGACTACCACCCCTCAAAGTGATATGAATCATTCATTCCATACAAGGAATGTATAAAGGATGTTTTTAATGAAATTATTATGGAATTATAACATACATATTCATCATTTAGTTATCATTCAGTTAACATTTCAAGGAAATGAAAGTATCTTTTAGGCGTACGAACAACCCACAATCTCCATGAACGATGAATTTTATTTATTATCTACAAATGTTGTGGACTATTATAAATACATATATACTGTATATATATATATGATACTTAAATCATGAATATGATTCTGGAGATGATGGAATTTTTACTACATGGACAATTAACATCAAAATAGGTTCATTCTTGACTCAAGTACTGAAAATCAAAAAATGACCAATATTAACGTAAATAATTATGTAATTGTTATAACATGGAAATAAGTGATATAAAAGGAATAATAAACTTTAAAAATGTTCCCAGTCAAGAAGAAATTAACTTAAGTTAATTATTTAGGGAGAACAAGGAACATATTTGATGATTTGGACTCAAGTTAAGGGACTTCGTCTCAATCTACTTTCATTGAGGCATATATTAATGTATACACAATGTTATTTTATAGGGTGTATAATCAACCCTTTTACCTTTAATTTTATTCTAAAGGTATCTTTTTTTTATGAATCATTTTACTAAATTACAAAAGTAATGTTTTTAATGTATGCGACGACAATGACCTCTCTGCCACCATAATCATTATTTGATATTTGGCTTCCTCTAGAATCCTTAATGTTTTTAAAAGAAAAAGAAATTCCTTATTCCATTTTTTTTGGTTTTTTAGTTTTGAAAATGGTTTTTAAACTGGATTTTATATTTCAATATCTTGGAATTATTTCTTGTTTTTTCAAATTAAATTTTATGAGTGAAATTTTGATAATTGAAATCTTTTATGTGTTATATTTATATATTAGTACTTTGACATTTGATGGGTGGCTATGTGATAAACCAATTACTAGTGGTTACATGATAATCTAAAGATGGATGGTTTCTTGATAAACAAAATATGATTGGTTTTGTGATAAACCATGGATGGGTGGTTACGTTATAACCTCCAATGCCTTGGGTATGGAGGTTATCTGTTTGGATTTTCCATTTAGTGATATGTGTGGAAGTCGGCTGTATGGTTATTCCATTTAAATATGTATATGTCCCAAGTTACCTATATATGTTATATATTTATTTATATGGTATTATGGTAATCTTTTGGTTACAAAATGGTAATCAATGAGCTTATATTTAGTGAAGTATATTTAGTACTTCTTAAAGATGAAATGTATTACATTATGATAAAGTATTCCTGATTTTCATGTTTTCCCAAGACTAACAGTTTTCCATATTTGTGTATCCCTTACTGAGATTTTTATGCTCATCCCAAGTTTTGAAATGTTTTTCATTGGATTTAAAGAAGAATATATTCAAGGATGGGATCAAGGAAAATTTATTCTGTTAAAACATGAAACAATACCATGTTTATTTTTAAAGAGTTTCTGATTTTTGAAAAAAATGGATAGTGAGTAGAAGTTTCTACTTGTAATATTTAAGTTGTTAGGTATGAGTAAGGAACTAATTCTCTAAATCTATAAACCTGAAAATATACTCGATGTGATTTAAATTCAAATTATTGAATTATCTCAAGATTAAGTAATGTTTTACTCTGAGGCCTTATACACTAATCTTGCATGATTTCTTATTAATATATTTAAAGATTATAAATCAAGTAAGAAACCATTGAAGTAGGTAAACACATATGAATAAATTGACTTTATTTGAGTAAAATAAGTATTAATACTTAATACTATCATATGAAATTTAAAACAGAAATTAAAATTGGCAAGAAATTGGGGTTCTAGGATTAAATATTATTGCACGGATCAAACATACCTCAATAAGCATAGATGAAATGAATCCTCTAAATATTAATAAATGATAACCTTTAAGGAATTAAACACACCCTAACATCAATATTCACAATGGATTTAGGAAAATCCCACACTTAGGGTTCAAACAACATGCCTACAAGATAAAAGAAGAAATAAAAACAAAAGGAAAAAATGTGTGAAGAGAAGAAGAAGTCCAAACTTTGAGTAAATATATATAACCCAATGTTTTTAATACTAAATAAAGGGGTAATTAAGTAGGAAGGAACCTAAGACCCCCCCTTCACACATCTTGAATAAATAGGGTAAAGGAGGGCCCCAAAGGGGTAAAATCAAAGATAAGCAAAAAGAAAAAATAAAAAAAATAAAAAACCTAATAAAGTTGCATGTTTTGGTTAGAAGGATTAAAAAATCATGCACCAACCATGTGAGAGTCACTGGTAAATCTAAGTATAGTAACATAGTTTGGTTGTATGGTTTATAAAACTATGTTCCAAACATGTGAATAAATCTTTTAAAAACTCTAGATCCTTTCCCATGGTTTTCACACAGCTTTCTCTATCTGTGAAACATCATAATTACCTAAATATTACAAAAAATTTCAAATGTGAAAGTCTAAAAATTGGAGAAAAATATTAAAAAGAAATAAATATGAAATTTAGTAAAGGAAAGTGGGGTTATTGAGTGATTTTTAAGCTATCCCTAAGATTCATCAATCCATTCCAGATCCGGCACGGGGTAGGTGAGGTAACATATCACTTGGTGTTTCCGCCACAGTTGGACCGGGTGAAAAAATTATTTCATGTGTCATTGATGGGGGAATATATACATAATTCATTGGATATAAATGAATAGGTAGAGATAAAAATCAAAGATGGATCCACCAATTTTGAGTATCCAGTGGAGATTCAGGATTAGCAGGAGAGCACCCTTCATGGATAAACTATTCCACTAGTGCATGTCCTATGGAAACATGGAAACCTCTAAGAGAGATTGTGGGAGAGATAGACCCCAAAACAGGATCAATACACTCACCTTTTTGATTATGTTGATCTTTTAGGGATGAAAATCCTTGAAGGCTAGGTGGGTGTAATGACTTCTATCTTTGCAATATAACCCTTATATCATTTTCATATATATTTATGATTTAAGTTACAAATATTAGTCATGTTTAAGGGAATCATGGAGTCCAAAAATAAATATATTTAAAATAATATATGAATTTATATTACAATTGAGCTAATTTTAGAATAATACTTTTTTATCCTTAGTAGAGTCTCATATAAAAAATGGAGATCTTAGTTAAGTATATAATATGGGTTTTACCCTAGGGATAATATAATATTTATCTACGTTAGGGACTCTAGGGTTTCACCATAATTGGAGGATTATTTAATTAAAAAGAAATTTTTAATTTAACTATACTGATTATATGTAAAAATTAATACATAAACCACTAATCAAACCCCCTATTTAAACCCAATTTCAATAATCCCTAGGGTGAACCATACAACCCACAGATCTTGAGAGTATTTTTCATGGGATAGACCCTGGAATGTGATCAAGGGAAAATCACATGATTGATTTAAAAAATCAGCAGGACTCATAAAAAACATCAGAACATATTTTTTTACTCCATAAATTGAACCACTAAGGAGGTTGGGATTGGTTATTGTTGGGTTTTACCTTGTCTCTTATGATTTATAGTAATTGATGGATAATATTCACTATATTATCAGTATTATCATGGTTATATAAATTTTGAATATATAATTGTATTTTATTAACTTTTTTGTATTTTTTTTGAATATTTTCTTAGATTTTTCATGTCTATGAATGATACTTAGATTCAAAAATGTAATCGATGTTTTTCAATTTATTTGTTTATTTGGTTTTATCCCATAATTCTTTGAGAATTCATCATCTACTCATGGTTAGGATGATGATTCGATGTTGTTGGTCCAACTAGAAGCATAATCAAATATCCGGACAATATATGATTGGTATATTTTTATGGTGATGGTGGTGAAAAGAAGAATGATCCTCAGATGATGGTGGAATAAAAAGGAATGGGATTTTAGTTTCTTCTAGTGTGATTAAGTACGATGAATATTGTCTTACATGGATGGTGGAAGATATTTTTCTAAAAAAGATGGCTAGATATTAACATATAGTGGAATTACATCCATTATTATAGACTTAGAAGAAGGAATATTCATGATTGGAGGTGGAAGTAGAGAAGAAAATGGTATTTTTTGGAAACAATATTAATATTGTTTAAAACATCTTACAACAAAACATTTTGTTTATAAGAACACATGCCTTGTAACTTGGTTGGTGTGGCAGATATGGTTTCAATACGAGTTAAATATCACATTTTTTGTTACTCAACCATCATAATGTGTACCCCGAGCCAACCATTATGGAATGTACAAAGAGTACATGTCTAGGTTACGTTTTTCCTTACACACTGTGAGGTCTAGGACCACATGATGTATACCTATGAAACATAATGAGAGTAGTATAGGTATATATTGATCGCCACACCTATACAGACATTCCATGTAGTCTATCCTAAATGCTGTGTAGGGGGTTCTAATCACTATACAGTGTGATAGTAGAAAATCATACTATTTCATAGGTCTTACATGAAATTTACCCTATATCACATGTCATGTACTCCTTCAAGACCCTATGAACAGTTGAATCTCTTAACTTATGGAATCAAATTATGGAAACTGAATATCCCATCCAAAGTTTTCCATGTAGAACACAATGGAGAATTTTCCTACTGTATTATGGATGAGAAAAATGATATACATGGGTTAATCTCACTATCCCTTAGTGGGGTTGGTATTTAATCTATTCATTTAGGTTAGGGTTCCCCTACCGACAAACCTGGTAGGGTCCATTTTTGAACCATTCACTTATGTGGGATAAGGATCCTCTACTTACTAATAAGGTAGAGTCTTTATTTCACAACTGATATAGGGAAGGGTTCATCTATCTATATAGTTGGTATTTTCACTATCTAAGAGGTTTGATTGGATTTAGGTCATCCTGTAAAGACCCAGAAATTATTTGTAATTTTTTTTATTTATATGGGAATTTTATGAGTCCGTGAAAATTGACGGCACATGATTCTGAGGCCCGGTGTACCTGGAATGAATTTATGAACTTTTTTTGAGTATGTTTAGTAAACGTGCGAGGGGGTTTTTGTAACTTTTGAACTGGTGCTCGGAATTGAAATCTGAGGACACAGTTGAGCTCACAGTTCCAGTATTTTCTTAAGGAGACCTTCACCTTGACCACATTTGGTCGATGGTGGAAGATAGTTTAAGTGTTTTTCATGGAAATAAAAATAAAATAAAGAATAACTTTTATTTTATTTTTATTAGAACCTCTCTACATGGGTTATGGAGGTGGGGATCACCTGAACTAAAAACCCCCAAATTGAAATCATGTACTGGGGACCACCCGAACCCTCTTTAATGGGAGGAAACTTTTCAACTCCCCATTTAATTAATTAAATGTTTCAATATTTGATTGAGCTAACTAAAATTAATTAAATGTGTAGAAATTTAATTGTGCCAACATAAATTAATCTGTTAAACTTATTTTAATTTATATTGGCACCTATTTACCTTTGAGTGGGTTGGGTTGGAAAAGGAGAAGGTGAGAACGTGGGATAATTGTGGAGGATTAGTCTCTCCAATGAAGAACACATCCCAATGATGATCATTATCCAACAAATAATGCACCATCTTCTCCAATAAAGAACACACCATCTCCAACAAGGGACCTCTTCAACGATGATGAACCATCTTCCTTCCTTCCCACCTCACCGAAATCAAAAAACATTCGAGTTAGGGGTGTGATTTTGGTTAATCATCTTTAATTTTATTTCATGTTGAATCTCTTTCCATGAGCTTCTTGCTACCTTTATCACGTAGAGGGTACATGAAAAACGAACATGGCTCGACCTCTCCACAAATATTTTTGGTTCTTGAGGTGTTCTTCACGATGGAGTAGGATGGAGACTGGCACCAATAGGGCTTTAGAATGGAGGCCATCACCACGACCGACAACGACGAAGGCGGCGGCGCGACCACGCTACTGGAGAGTGGTTGCGACCCATCGGCAGTGGCAGAGCAAGGGTGACGACCTGCGAAGGCCTATAACATGAAGGGGATGGCGGCATGCATCCATGCCACCCGGAAAGTAAGAGCCACGACCTTGTGTCGAGGTAGTGAAGGGAGGGAGGCTGGCCTAGCCAGCCACCGGCAAAGGCGCAGCGCGTGACGGCACCGCGTGGAGGAGGGGGCTGACCATTTGGCCAGTCGGGACGGGCCGCCACACCGTGGGCCACCCCGCACCGTGGGCCGTCGCACCGCAAGACCAACGGGCCACCGCACCAGGACCCCAGCGGGCCAGGCCAAACCCAGCGGGTCGGGTCAGGCTGGGTCGGTCTGAATGTGTCGGATTGGATCCGGACCAACTTTGACCCATTTTCGCTCCATCGGCTATATATTGAGCATCATGTGTCTATTTGAAAAACCTTCTACGGTGCTAGAAACCTTGGATCAAGACGGTATTTTTGTTATACCCCACTTGAGTTTTGTATAAAATTTAGGTACGATTGGGTTGGATCAAACACAAATCCAACCAATCCCCCAATACAAAAAGGCCAATAACTTACAAACCGAGCGTCTGATTGATGCACTGTGTGTTGCGTTGAGACCAATTTTACGTGGTGGTATATTGGGATACTTTTTTGTGGGAATTCATGGATGTTGGATTATCAACCCATGAATTGAGGAGTGGACCCTCCCAGAATCAAGCGATCTTAGTGCGGGAACCGTGTAGCTGGCTATAACATGAGAAAGGGATCCTATGTGGGTCTGTGCTTGTGATCCTTTGTGGGTCTGTGTTTGCAATTCTCACTTGGAACAACTCTAGGAATCCACGTGGTACTACTCTAGGATCCAACGTGGGTCTGTTGTACTGGGGTCCTATGTGGGTCTGATGCTGTACTAGGATCCTATGTGGGTCTGATGATGTTCTAGGATCTTATATGGGTCTGATGATTTAGGATCCTACGTGGGTATGTCTCTTAAGGGAGTAAGATTATTTAGTAGTTACATCTAATCATATTTACTACCGTACCTAATCTATACCTAGTGTGAGTTGAGTCTTTACCTTTGGGGTAATCTTCTGTGTGGCGTACCTTTGTGGTACTTACCTTCGTGGTGATACCTTTGAGGTATTCTTTTGTGTTGCGTACTTGTGTGGTACTTAACGTCGTGGGGATACCTTTGTGGTATTCTGCTGTGTGGTGTACCTATGTGGTACTTACCTTCATGGTGATACCTTTGTGGTATTCTTCTGTGTGGCGTACCTGTGTGGTAGTTACCTTCGTGGTAATCTTTCCTTTGTGGAATAGTTGTACTTTGGATAAGGAGTTGGGCCTTATGTTTCCTCATTAATGGGATGAGTAATATTTGATAACTTAGGTATATGTATGGGCATATACTTAAGTTGGGTTGTCACAGGTTTACGTGCTTTTTGGTTTATCCTTTGTGTATTTTGTGAGACCTTAAGCGTCTCGGGGTCCCTACTAAGTATCGTTATACTCACCCCTGCACGGGCTATGCCCGCACCTTGTTGTTTTTAATGTAGATGAAGAACACTGTTGACTGAGAACGAGGTTACCAAGATTGGAGGTAGCTCAAAGGTGGACCTTAGATGAGGCATACTGTAGAGACGACCGTTCGAGAGCTGTACCTACCCTTTAGGTGTGATCCTTGGCCGGTGTTCACCGGAGCTGTTCAGCTTACTTGTACTTTCCAGTTTTCTTTTAGTTTCTTGTTGGGCTTGTATTCCGGCCCCTTTTACTTACAATACACACTCTTTTTTCTAATTAGTTTACTCATGTATGTATCTTTTTGTGTGCTTGGTTTCATGAGTTTACAAGTTATAATGGAAATGCCTTCCCAGTTTTAGGGAATACTCCTTCGGTTCTAGTCTCCAGCCCCTATCCTATGGAAGGCGGGCTTGGGGTAGTCACGGAACGGGCCCCGGGGGTTGGGTCCTGAATAATTGGTATCAAAGGGTTCGGTTCTACTGTAGAACATTGCACTCTGATCTTTTAACAAAAATAGTGTTAAGTGTAGTGAGTGTGGTTATCAGTTTAGGGAATCCAGTGTTGGTGCAGCGGCCAACGTATCCATACACCATGACCCTGAATTCTGATTTCTGACTCAATGAATGAAAAAAAGATTGCACGTGTGTTTTGAAAAGTTTTCCTTGTGATCTTTTGATTCAGATCACTAGGAATAACTTATTGACCGTGGCACACCTGTTTCTTCAAGGATGCCTCCACGCAGATACCCATCTAGGGTTATGGGTAAAGTATTCGATGATAGCCCACTGAGCAACGGGGCCTCCGTGTAGGGCCCTTTTTCAGTAGAGGCACCAGCGGAGGCACCATTGGTACTATTACCCATTGGGCCACTGATTCCACCACCACCAACAACAAAGGGTGCATGATGCTTGAGTACATTTCATGAGTTCCAATGCCAGAGGACACTCAGGTTTAGGGGAGAGATGGACCCATAAGCGGGTGATGAGTGGTTGGAGGCCATGGTGAGAGTCTTCCGACTGGTAGGGACACTAGATGATCTCATGGTGATCATTGCCACCAGTCTTCTATAGGAAGTATCAAGCAGATAGTGGAGCTTGATGCTACAGGTTCACGATGAGGTGACACTTCTCTTGGCAGAATTTGAGAGCCTGTTTTGGGTAGAGTTCATTCCAGTGACCCTTTGCATAGTGCGCATTCATGAGCTTCTTCATCTGCAGCAGGGAAACATGTCTGTGGCTCATTAATCAACAAGGTTCACTGACCTCTCATGCTACTCCACTAATATGGTACATGACCCATTATTCAAGGCCCGAACCTTTGTGCTGGGAATAAGGTGGGAGATCAGGGCTTCGATGATTTGTCTCAGCATCCCGACACAGGAAGGGGTGTTAGAGCGAGCCCTATTAGTGGAGAGTTTTCTTGATGAGTAGTCGCCTGTAGTGAGACCCACCACCAGGCATCACGTAGAGGATTCTTCTATAGCTGGCAGTAGATAGATGTCACAGAGGTCCAAGAGGACCAGACCTATAGGTGGACGACTGCATGATTCGGGGTCGGTTGTGCGGGGTACCAGAGACCGAGCCAGTCATGTGAGGAGTAGGCAGTGTTACACAAGTGGTGGGAAAGGTCACATGGCTTGTGACTGCCCGAACCGCCATGCAGATGATCAGCAGACGGTCGAAGGACCGCCCTGGTTGAGATAGCGGTTTGACCGAGGAGGTCCGTAGGGAGTAGACAGACGTGGAAGAGGAGCTGGTGGTGAAACTGATGTTGGGTGTTGATTCGTGATGTTAATACCACCACCACCAAGTGGTCCAACCCGACCATTGGGAGCAGGTGGACAGGGGCGAGCTCATCTCCAGGAAGATAAGGCCTACGACCATGGCGCTCCGAAGATGATACGAGGTACGATCTGTGTCTACTCCACCGTAGCTGTAGGACTTATAGACACAAGTTCTAGTCATTCTTTTATTTCCACTGCCCTTGTTCGGAGCTCGGAGATTCTAAAGGATCCATTGGCTCGATCCTTATGACTAGAGACTCCTACAGGATAGTATTCAATGATTTCACACTGGTTTTGGCAGTGTGAGCTTACTCTAGGAGGCAAGAGCTTCAGCTGGGATCACCTAGTAGCGGCGTCGAGGCCTTACGACGTCATCTTGGGTATGGACTGGTTATCTTCTGTCCATGCCCAGATCTACTATTTTAGGCACAAAGTGTGGTGCGTCCACATTGATGGGAATAGGTTTACCTTCACCGGTGAGAAGGGAGCCTTTGTAGCACAGGATAGGATTACCCAGAGGAGAGTGCAGTCGATAACTAATCAGTTGGCTAGACCTACCCTCGGAGCGGTTGATGTGGAGAGTCCAAGCTATCCTGTAGTGGTGGACCAGTACATGAATGACTTCGCTAATGATGTTCCGGGTATAAATACTCACAGATAGGTGGAATTTTACATTGACTTGTACCCAGGGATGACACTGATATGTACACCAGCGTTTCGGATGGCTCCTGCGGAGCTTCGTGAGCTGCGGGTACAACTGGAGGACTTACAGGGGAAGTGATTCATCCAGCCCAGTGTTTCTCCATTGGGTTGCCCCGATTTTGTTCACCAAGAAGGTGGATGGGATTATGAGGCTTTGTGTTGACTATCATCTCCTGAACCAAGTGACCGTGAAGAACAAGTACCCACTTTTGAGGATTGACGACCTATTTGGTTAGTTGAAGGGAGAAGGGTGGTTCTCAAATATATACCTCAGATCAGGCTATCACTAGCTCAGAGTACTGGAAGAGTATGTGAAGAAGATGAATTTCAGATTTCGATTCCACCATTATGAGTTTTTGGTCATGCCTTTAGGCATGACCAATGCTCCAGCAGTTTTCATGGGACTCATGAACAAAATATTCTAGCCATACCTAGATCGCTTTGTAGTAGTCTTCATCGATGACATTCTAATCTACTTGGCTACTGAGGAGGAGCAGGCCCATCATTTGTAGATAGTTTTGGACACACTCCAAGAGCACTATATTTATGGTTAGCTCTCAATGTTCCATTTCTGGATCTAGGATGTTCACTATCTGGGACATGTCATCTCTGAGGCTAGAGTTGTGGTGGATGCAGTAGAGATTGAGGCAGTACTTGAAGATGTGGTGACATTACTTGACGGGAAAACGTTTTACGGTTTACCCTGATCACAATAGTCTCAGGTATATCTTCTCTCAGAAGGACCTAAATCTAAGGAAGAGATGTAGTCTTGAGTTCCTCCCGAACTATGACTTCGATATAGTGTATAGTCCTGGGAAGGGTAACGTGCTAACAGATGCACTCGGCAGGAGATCTGGTATACAACTGCTAGGTGATGCGACAGAGTAGTTGGAAACTTTGAAGATATCCTTTGTGGATCGATATGGATAACCTTTTCTTTAGTATCATATAGTCACTCCCCCACTTATTCAGCGAGTCATGGAGGCACAACGTGGGTACACTGACTGTGAGACTCAACATGTTTAGATACCCTCAGGGCATGCACCCGATTGATTTTTTGAAGGTGGGTAGCATGTCATCCTCCTCAGAGGACGTACCATGATACCTATGTCACATCGGGAGGAAGTGTTGGGGAGTTCCACACATCCCCTCTAGCGGTACATCCAGGAGTAGAAAAGATGTACCAGGACCTCCGACAGAAGCATTGGTGGCTGAGAATGAAGAAAGTAGTAGCAGAGTTTGTCTCCCGGTGCCTCACTTGCCAGCAAGTGAAGGCAGAGCATCAGGTATCAGCATGATTAGTTCATCCTTGAGAGGTCCCAGAGTGGAAGTGGGATGGGATATCCATGTAATTTATGATAGGACTTCCACGTACATCCATGGGTCATGATTATATCTGGGTGATCGTCGACCGACTCACCAAGTTGGCCCACTTCCTACCGATCAGAGAACATGGTTCAGTAGAGAAATTAGGACGCCTCTATTTGAAGGAGATTTTTCAACTACATGAAGTAACCTTGGCGATTGTATCCAATCATATTGCATGTTTTACTTCCCGACTCTGGATGGGGTTGCAGGAGGATTTCGGGATGAAACTTCATTTGAGCACTGCCTTCCATCCTCAAAAGGATGACCAGACTGAGCAGACCATTCAGACCCTCAAGGACATGCTTCATGCTTGGGTCATCGACTTCAGTCGCAGTTGGGAGGATCAATTTCCATTAGTAGAGTTTTCATACAAAAACAACTATCACTCCCCCATTGGGATGGAACCTTTCGAGGCATTTTACGTCCAACCCTGCAGATCGCCTCTATGGTGGACTGACTTAGGGGAGTCAGCACTCATGAGACCAGATATGGTACGGGCTACCACAGAGAAGGAGCAGATCATTTAGGAGTAGATGAAAACTATAGATAGTAGGAAGAAGTGTTATGCCGACAGGAGACAGAGACCTCTGGAGTTCGAGGATAGTGACCACATCTTCCAACGTGTCTCACCCCAATGAGGTTTGTAGAGATTTGGACGGGGTGAAAAGTTATCTCTGAAGTTCATTGGACTGTTCCAGGTCCTTGCCAGAGTTAGAGAGGTGGATTACCGCCTAGCACTTCCCCCTCAGTTGCACTAGGTGAACGATGTCTTCCACGTATTCTGGCTGAGGAGATACGTGCACGACCCATCTCACATCATCGACCATGGAGAGCTGGACATCGATGATGGGGTGAAGTTTACAGAGGTTCCGGTAAATATTGAGGATCTACATGAGAGATTCCTTTGTGGGTGATCAATACCTTTTGTGCATATACGTTGGCAGCATGATTACCTCTAGGAGAGCTCATGGGAGTGGAAGGCTCAGATACATGCTCAGTACCCCCACTTGTTCCCTTAGTTTGAGTTGTGGCTTACGAGGATGCAAAGCCTTGATGTGGGGAGATTGTGAAGACCCAAAAATTCCATGTAAAATTTTTATATGGGGATTTTATGAGTCTAAAAACGTTGACGACACGTGATTTCGAGGCCCGGTGTGCCCGGAATGAATTTCTGAACTTTTTTTTTCGGGTAAGTTCAGTAAACGTACAAGCGGGTATTTTGAACTATTGAACTAGTGCTTGGAATTGAAATCCAAGGCCACCGTTGAACTTGTAGTGTCGGTATTCTATTAAGTATACCTTCACCTTGACCGCGGTTGGTCGACCCGAACTAAAAATCCCAAAATTGAATTCAAGTGTTGGGGAACACCCAAACCCTCTTTAATGGGAGAAAACTTTTCAACTCCCCATTTAATTAATTCAACGTGGAAACATTTAATTGAGACAACTAAAATTAATTAAATGTGTCAACATTTAATTGTGCCAAAATAAATTAATTTGTTAAACTTATTTTAATTTATATTGGCACCTCTTTTCCTTTGAAAGGGTTGGGTTAGAAAAGGAGAAGGGGAGAATTTGGGATAATTGTGGAGGATCATTATCTCCAACGAAGAACACCTCCCAATGAAGATCATTTTCCAACGAAAAATGCGCCATATTCTCCAATGAAGAACGCGCCATCTCTAATGAGGGATGTCTTCAACGAAGATGAACAGACATTCGTCCTTCCCTCCTCACTGACCTCAACAAACCTTCGAGGTTGGGGTGTGATTTTGATTAATCATCATTAATTTTATTTCACATTGAATCTCCTTCCATGACCCCCTTTCTACTGTTGGAACGCGGAGGGCACAAGCCATACGAACATTGATCGACCTCTCTAAAAATATTTTTGGTTCTTTATGTGTTCTTCATGACAGAGGAGGACGGAGACCAACACCATTGGGGCTCGAGAACGGCGACCAGCACAACGACCGGCCAGGATGAAGGCGACAGCGAGACTATGCCACTGGAGAAGGGTCGCGGGCCATTAGCCGCGGTGGAGCTAGAGAGGAAACTGGCAGAGGCCGGATGCCTGAAGGGGATAGCAGTGCATGTCTGTGGCAACCAAAAATAAAGATACTTGGACCTCTTTCATTGCGGCGAAGGGAGGGCGGCCGGCCGAGCTGGCTTCTGGCAAAAGCACGTCGTGCGACCACGCCGCGTAGAGGAGTGGGATGGCTGTTCGGCCTACCACGATGGGCCACCCCACACCACAGGCCTCCACACCATGGGATGCCACACCACGAGCTCAGTTAGCCACTGTGCCATGGGCTGGGCCGGACCCAGCGGGCCGGGTCGGGCTGGGTCGGTCTGACTATGTTGGACCAGACCCAGACCAACTTCGACACATTTTCACTCTTTCGGCCATATCATGAGCTTCAGGCATCCATTTTACAAACTGTCTATGGAGACGGAAGCCTTTGATCGATACGGTACTTTTGGTATACCCCACTTGAGTTTTGGATGAAGTTGGGGTATGACCGTGTTGCATCGAACACAAATCCAACCGGGCCCTCAAGACAAAAGGCCAATAACTTACAGACTGAGCGTCTGATTGATGCACCGTCTGTTGCGTTTAGACCCATTTTACATGGATATAATTTTTGATAATTCTTTGTGGGACTTAATTTAATTTTGAGTATCAAACCATGAGTTGAGGATTGGACCCTCCCGGAATTAAGCGTGCTTAGTGCGGGAACCCTATAGCTGGTTGTAACATGAGAAAGGGATCCTATGTGGGTTTGTGCTTGGGATCCTTTGTGGGTCTATGTTTTAGAGTATCACTTGGATATGCTCTAGGAATCCATGTGGGACTAATATATGATCATATGTGGGTCTGCTGTACTTGTATCCTATGTGGGTCTGATGATATACTAGGATCCTATGTGGGTATGATGATGTACTAGGATCCTATGTGGGTCTGATTATTTAGGATCCTACGTGGTTCTGCCTCTTAACAGAGTAAGTTTATTTAGTAGTTACATATAATCATCTTTACTACCATACTTAAGATATACCTGATGTGAGATAAGTCTTTACCTTTGTAGTAATATTATGTATGGCATACCTTTGTGGCACTTACCTTTATAGTGATGCCTTTGAGGTATTATTCTGTGTGGCATACCTGTGTGGTACTTACCTTAATGGTGATACCCTTGTGGTATTATTATGTTTGGCATACCTATGTGGTACTAAACTTCATGGTGATACCTTTGTGGTATTCTTCTATGTGGAGTACCTGTGTGGTACTTACCTTCGTGGTAATATTTCCTTAGTGGAACAGTTGTACTTTGGCTAAGGAGTTGGGCCTTTTGTTTCCTCATGAATGAGATGGGTAATATTTGATAACTTAGGTATATGTATGGGAATATACCTAAGTAGGGTTGTCACTAGTTTACATGCTTTTTTTATCCTTTGTGGATTTTGTAAGAGCTTGAGGGTATTGGGGTCCCTACTGGGTATTGTTATGCTCACCCCTACATGTTCTATGCCTGCACCTTGTTGTGTTTGGTGCAGACGAAGGACAACACTGACTGAGAACAAGGGTACCAGGACTGGAGGTAGCTTAGAGGTGGAACTTAGATGAGGTGTACTGCAGAGACGACCGTTCGAGAGCTGTACCTACCCTTCAGGTAGGATCCTTGGGGGGTGTTCACCAGAGCTGTTCAGCTTACTTGTACTTTTCAGTTTTCTTGTACTTTCTAGTTGGGCTTGTATTCTGGACCCTTTTACTTACAGTACACAATATTTCTAATAATCATTTTACTCGTGTACGTATCTTGCTGTGTGCTTGGTTGTGTGAGTTTACAGGTTATAAAGGAAATGCCTTCATAGTTTTAGGGAATAAGCCTTCGATGCTAGTTGACAACCCCTGGCCTATGGAAAAAGGGTTTGGGGTAGTCATGGAATGGGCCCCAGGGGACGGGTCGTGACACATCCACCAAAGTTGTTATTATCACCCAATTACATTGGGAACTAGGATCCTCCATTATATATTTAAGAGGCAACATGGGTTTTTTTATTTTTTATATGTTTATTTATATGGAATTTTGTACAGATTTCACCCATGTATTTCTATTAATAATGATACCACTTCCACTATCTTGGGTTAATCTCCTTTGATCATATCCATATTTTATATTTTTCTTCTCTCACAATTTATGCTTATGAGATGAATGATCTTTTGATATATCTTTTTGGTTTTTGGGGAATCTTACTAGGTATGTATATACTCACCCTTAAGTTGGAATATTTTATACATGTGTCATCTCTTATGTGGATGAAAAATAGTTCAAAGAGGAACTTTGGTGGACCAGGTGTTGGTAGATCTTAGTGGTACTTCGTGACAGTGATAAATGATGATATATGGATTTAGAAGCATGACCAGAGACCTTACTCTTGTTATTTTTTGGGTTAGGTTTCATTTTTTTTATATCAGGAATGTATCTTTCCCCATGATATTATGAATTATGTAATATTATTCAGTTTTGGATCCTAGAGGTTGTTTCATGCATCTATCACATTTATAGATGGTTGAGTTATTACTTTTCCTTATTGTCATATGTTTATAGGTGTTAATTATGAATAGATACTTTAGGTTAAAGACTCACATTTGAGTGGTATTCCTACTTAGTTCCAGTCGCCAAATCCAATTCTATTTGAGGTGGGTTTGGGGTGGAACTATTAGCTTATTACCACCCAAAAGGGGTCCCAATGGGTCAATTCATGTTACCACTTCAATCGGTTTGTCTACTTCTAGACTTTTAAGAGTTGGTCACACTTCTCCACCGTCTTCATCCACTTTTATAAATTGGACTTCTAGAATCACACCTTTTAGAATTTATAATAATTTATCTAGAAAAATAATTTCACATGACTCTATGTAGCAATATTGTACTTTGTAATAATGTTTAGGTTTCATTATGAAGTTCTCTATCGTCATCCACAAATCCTCTTCCACTCTTAATATTCTTTTTTAGATGTATGGTTCCTCTATTATGTTTTCAGTTATACCTACCTAACTAAGGTAAAACTTCACCTCAATATATCCTAGACTACAACCTTGGTTAACATACCTTTTAGATATAAAATCCCATACATATTTTTTTTAATTAAACACTTAGTCCTCCAAAAAATTTCATATGAAGTTATACTTCAAATGAATATGATTTTTCTATAACGAAACATAATATTATTATCCAAGAAGATCAAACATTGTGAATTGAAGAACGATATCCTAACTTCTATCCTTTCTTCAAGATCTTCCATCAACCCCTTTAGTCAAATCAACTTCTTCTCATATTATATATGTGAAATGTACTTATAATTCATTATTGAAAGTGAAACTAATGATTGGTGATTTTAAATGAAACTCACAACTATGCCTATGAATGTGCGGTTCTCCTCTTATTGTCTAAATATCCTTGAAAATTTAGTTTATAAAACCATTGAAATGATTCATCTATTCTAAAATAGAGATTTTAAGAACTTTTTAGATATTAGAGGATCCATTTTATCACAACCTAGTGATCACTTTTGTGATTAGTTATGAACTTACTAACTACTCACACTAAATAATCAATGTTCAATTATGTACAAACCATGGAATACATTGATCTTATGACTGATGATGCCAAAGGAATGTTTTCCAATTACTCTACTTAAATTTCCATTCTTAGGGATTTGTAATTTCTTAACATGAAATGTTTATCTGGGGGAGTGGTAAATGATTTTTCCACACACATTTTATATAATTCAACAACCTTCTAGATATAGTTAGATCAATTCTAGAAAAATCTTCTAGAACTTATATTCCATATGATCCATACCCTGAAAATCCAGTTTATGGACCAATATCCTTCATATTAAAACTTATGAACAATTTATTCTTTAACTCATTAATAATTTTATCCGTTACTCCTATTGTAATCATGTTATACACATAGTCGAGTAATATTATGAAACTTCCATCATCGAATTCCTTTCAATAACATTGATTTTCTGCATTTCTCTAGATGATTTTTTTTCTCACCATAAAAGCATTGAACTTTGAGTTCCACTTCCATGGTTCTTATTTCAATTAAAAAAGGATCTATTTAATATTACACACATGATTATTATTCCATTTATCCATAAAACTACCAAATTCTCTATGTAAATATCTTCTTTTATATATTGATAAGAAATGATGTTTTCATATCCAACTAATCCAGATGTAACCCTTCCATAAAAGTTGTTCTGAGTACCATTTAGATAATCACATATTTAACTATTTGAGAAAGATTTATAAAAAATATATACCATTATTTGTTGAAATAACTTTATGTTAAGCCTTATCTTGTACCACATTGTACTATATTCTTTCACCTTCTGTAAATAAACACATTTTTTATAATTTACTCTCCTCCCAGTAGGTCATTATGTTAGATCTCATGTTTCGATCACATATATGGAATCTATTTCGTCCCCTATGGCTAAATAAAACTGACTCGAGTCCCTAAAAATTATAGGTTCTTCCTGTTTTTTAGGTTCTCCATCATACGTTAGAATAAAAATATTATAGGTCACTTACACATCTTTACACTTGGTTTTGAATCTTGGTAGACCACCAAACTGACTTTACAACTCAATTCCTTCTAGATCCATAACTTCTGGAAATCACCTTCAAGATCTATCCCCTAAGATTATATAATCCCTAATATTTTTGATACTTATGGTCTTGGAAAAACAATAAAAAACTTACTATCATCTATAACTCTTTCCATACAGTCTAGTGGTTTTAAAACTATTATATTACCTAAAATTTATAGAAATTTTGAGCTTATATTCAATTGAACCTAAACTTGTGATAATTATTTTACCTTATTTAATAATTTTTAATGTTTCTAATATTTCAACGAGATCACTTAATTGAAGATAACATTCCAACTTCTAACAACTATTCATAAGGTGTTATCCCAGACTCAAAATCCAAAGTCTTAATTACTATGACCTATAAAGAAACATGCATGGGACTTAACTTCTTGCCTATCCTTTTCCTTATAATCAACTTGGATGTAGAAAAGTAAATCGAATAATTAGAGATATGAATATTAAATATTTTTTTGGATCAATATTACTCCAAAAGTTCCTTCCCTAACAGAGAAGATAAATTTATATTAATCGATTAGGACAAAAAATTCACAAACTCCACCCAAAAATGATTGGGAAAACCAACATGAATTCTCATGATTCTTTCCTTCTTCACTTAATTCAAATTTATCCTCTCCATGAATCTATTTTGTTCTAAATTACCTTGAATGGTCTTCTCAAATAATATTCCTTTCCACCATCATATTTCCCATGAATACCTATTTTTTGTATTCCCATCCATTGTTAAATATCAAACAATTCAAATTTTTAGTATCCTTTTCCACAAGTATATCCTTCAGTTAAAGGTTTGAAAAAATTTATAATTATGCTTGATAAATAACAACAAAACCTTTAAAGTAACATTATTAATGAAAGAAAATTAATACAGTAAAATTATGTGATAATGGACTAGAGATTTACCATATACATTCGTATGAAACATGTCTGACTTTATTTAATCATGCATATTACATTTCATTTAGAATGAAACCTTATGTTACTTCCCAGGGATGCATAATTCACATTTTCCACACTCCTTTCTTCTGATATTCATTATTTCTTCCAGAGTTAGGATTTTATTACGTTTCTTACTCAATTGATCAAGATGTTAATTGTGAAAATTCATGAATTTTTTCCCAGCATGAGTTATATCTTATTAAACTCCCATCAGGTACAATGTTCCATATTTCAGTCCTTTAGCAACCACCATGGAATCATGCGTGACTTTCCATGCTCCATACACAAAATTTATATAGAAACTCATATCTTCCAACTATCCTACCAAAATCAAGTTCTTCCTTTACCCTGATATGTTCCACACAACTTGAATTTCTAGATTTTTTTCTTTGTTTGGATGACAAAATTACCTTATCCAGTAATCTTGAGAGATTTATCATCCATAAGATGAATTTTTTTGATCCTTTTAGAAGTATAGATTATAATACTATATCTCATAGATATAGAGTGAAAATAATATCTAGATTTTATAACATAAGTCTCAATAAAATAAGTAATACTTTTCAATAGACCTATTATACCTTTAAATGTAGGATTTACATATGAACTTTGTAAAGAATTTCTTTTAGAATTGAATATTCACTCACTGTAATATTTCATCTTGTACCCTTTATCATAATTTTCCAACACATGAAAACTCCACCCTCAACTAAGCTACTAGGTACCATGATCCTTCCTTTTTATTGTCCAGGACAGTTTTACATAGTTGAAAATATTTTACCTTCAATACTATTTCTGTTCCTGGTGTAAGGTTAGATCACCATATAATTAATCTTCTCATTCATAATCAGAATACTAATGTCTTCAAATTTGAATTCCATTTTACTGCTTGAATTACTAATAGTGGTAAACATTACACCCCATAATTCTAAAAGAAATGTAAGTAACAACAGTTCCTAGTCCAAATCCGTGAAATTAACCTTCACTAATTATAAAAAACTTCATATCAAGTTTATTTTTTTTGGAATAATCAAAAACCAAATTAAAATTTGAAATTATCAAATTGAATAGCCTCCATAATAGAAAAACTATTTCTATTACATTTTCATTCCCATAGAAATCAGTAGGATTATTCATAAGTTCAAAATATATTTTCCCCCTAATAGATTTTATGGGAAATGTTTTAGTCTAGTGATATCTAGTTCTATTAGAATTGACCATGAAAACCATTTTCCATCCAAAGGAATATATCTACTAATTTCATAAATTTTGGTCACCTAATTTCAAATGGTTTGGATGATGAAAGTAGAGTGATAATGACAAGGTCTGGGATTCCTAGTTGATGGATAAAGAAAATTTATCGCATAAAAGGTGAATAGAATGTGAAATCAAATAATAATAATGGAATGATATGAAAAAATTATAAAATTATAAGGTGTTTATTAAAATATACCATTGATCACTCATGAAAGAGATAGTGTAGGAAAAATGGGAAAGTGACATAGAATTAACTTTTTATATCTTCTAAACATACAAAATGGACTGACTAAAGAAGTTGAGGTGGTGGAGGTCCTTGAATGAATGGAGGTTTTGTCCATGGATATGGATCATGTGAACTTCATATAATAAATATCAGAAGGTGGTGACCACTAGAAGTACTGGATGTGTCCTTATATAAATATTAGGTTGAATAATTTGTTATTGGTATGCCTTGAGATGTTTAAATCCACTTTTTCTTAATTTATAAAAAGAATTAAAGATGTAGGTATAAACAAAATTATAAATTATTTGTTACTTTTACATAATTTATTTCTTTCATTGCGTTGTTATAGTCTTATAAATTTGTTTCCAGGATGTTATGAATTATGATGTTTTGATTTGGGTGAATTGTATTCCAAGTTACATGTATCATAGCACCAGATCATTACCAGTAATTATTTTCCACATTCAATAAGTTCTATTGGATATTTTCTATTTTATTTATTGAATGAAAACTATGAAACCTACAAGTGGTATCAGAGTGATGGTTAGAGTGTTCTGAATGTTCATACCCTGGTTAAGGTGTTTCAAATATTGGTTTAGTGGCATCGTTATATCATTTGTGTTGTAAAATATTATCCATAAATAGTTTTTTATATCTATATCATGTTGAATTAAATATAGTGGGAGTTCACAATTTATATTGGTATGGTGCTGGAATAGGGTATGTTTCTAGTGGATAAGTTTAATGATATAGATTTTTTGTTCAATAGAATGAATATTAAGGATTGTATACTATAAAAGGATCAATATCTTCTATTGATGGGTATAAATTTGGAAGTGATGAAGAAGGAATAATGGGATAGGACAGCTAAGATATCATTTGGTTTTAGGAAGATGTTATTTTTCCAAAACGTGTATCATAACATCCAAGGTGTGAAGACTACCTTGGAAATGAGGAAAATCATCACTGACATGTATGAAAAGACCACAATGATGAATAAAGTGTTTTTGTTAAGGAGACTTTTAAACATGTATATGATGGAAGAGAAGTTTAATTTTGGTCATACTAAGGACTTCATTATTATAATAAGTCAATTTGAGTCAGTGAAGGTGAACTTCAGAGATCCAAAATGTGAACTTATATTACACTCACTACTCCATGAATCTTGGGATGTGATGGTCACTACTATGAGTAACTAGAGCAGAAAGAATGAACTAGTGGTTAAAGATATCCAGAACCTGATCTTGAATAAAGATATTCATTTTAATGATATCCATGAATCTTCCTTTAATACTTATATTGAAGAAGGAAGAGTAAGAACCACAACATGAAAGGGTCATAAGAGATTTAAAGGCAGGAGAAGTCAAAGCAGGATTAATTCTATAATGTTAGTCCCATGTGATAACATTATGGGAATAAAGTTTACTTTAAGAAGGATCTCAATTAATGCATAGTTGACTCTCTAAGATATGCACCTGAAAGTAGATTTTTGAATCTTATTCTAGAATGTAAGAGTAACATACTCTTATGTTCCACTAGTTAACATTTTTATTTGAATTTAGAATCTAGAAAATCATTTTACCTGAAATTTGAGAAAGAAAGTTTGAAGAAATATATTTCTATAAGATTTGGTAGTGTATGCCTATTAGATGATAAGGTTCTTATGATATTTTTCATGTGAGACGTTTCCATCTAGACAAGGATTAGAAAATTTCTAAATTTTCAAGGAGTGTGGTAAATCAAATGGTTAAATAATAACTTAATTTACATTGGATAATTAGATTATGTAGGTTTCCATAAAATTTTTAAAGGAATATCTTGGAAGATTTTTCATGGATCCATGGTTCAAGTAAAAGGAGTGAAATATGGAAATTTGTACACAATGAGAGTATCTTAAGGCGTGATGCATGCCTAATAAGTAACTTCTATGAAGTTATGTAGTCATAGTCTAGGTCACATTAGTGATAAATGGATGAATGTTCTGGATGATAAAGGGATTCTGTGTTGAGTGGCTCCTTGAACCACTTTTTTTAATAATTGAAAATCATTATTTGTTTTATTTCCTTTAAAATTTTAATAATTTAAATTATTCATTAATTTAAGTATGCTTAATAATGATCATATAATAATAAATATTTACATAAAATCCCTTTTGTTTCTATGTTTTTTGTTCATAACTTGTTATATAAGTTTTTTAAACTTTTCCTAGGATAAATAATCCATTTTAGACCTTAAAATATCATTTTAAAAAATTTAGAACTAAAATTTGGAAAAGTATAAAAATTGAAAAATTTGGAAATTTATGGAGCCAACCATGAGAACCTATCATGAAACCAATCATGAGAACCAACCATGGAGAAAACTGTGAGAACATACCATGTAACTTACCATGAGTTTTGACCCTGGAATCAACTATGAGTAGTGACTGTAGAATCGACCATGAGTACTAAACATGAGTGGAAATATCTTTTGTGTGTTAACTATAACTTAGTCTAAAAAATTCAAAATTAAGTGTTTATTATTGAATTATAAATATAAAAAATCTATATACATTTAATTATAATAATTCAAAATCATAATTGATATCTAAAATTATAGAAATTAGACTTAAGTTACTACATGTTTTCAGTCTAAATTCTATATGTTATCCTAATAAATTTTTATTTTTTATTTTGATTCTAAAATTATATGTATAAGTCCAATTAAGGTTATTATTTATTATATAGAAACATAATGAAATTATCTAGATATAATTCAATTGGATAAAAAAGTTATTCATCCATTTTGAATGTCTCTTTCATGTTTTAAACTTTACAAGTTAAGTTGTCTTCCAATTTTAAGAATCTCCTACATGAAATAAGTTATGTGAATTTACTTTTTTAGATTTGGTTATGTTTATTATCCTCTATTAACTCTATAAAAACATTTTCTATGTGCAAACTATATTTTTATTTACATATATCGATTTGTGATTTTTTATAGGAGATTTTACAATATGGAAATATGATCCATTTTATGTTTCATTTCACTTTTCCATTTGTTACACATTTATTGTCGATATAATTAATGTTATATTTTCTATATTATTACTTGTTAATTTTTTTATAATCCATTTTAATATATTTTATTTTTTTATTAAATACTTATCATATGGTTTGAAGTTTAACATTGATTTAATAGGAAAAAATGAGTTCCAAATTAAATATGGTTAGAATGTAAAAAATTTTCCTTGCATGATTTATGGGAATTTTCTAAGGGGATTTAATGTTTATTATAATTATTTTTTGATACTAGATTAATTATTATTACATATTTCCCTATATAGTATGTTTTTAATCTTATAGATTACTGATGTAACCCACATGAATATGTTTTTCTTGTACATTTTACAAAGATATCATATACACCATTGGGAGTGAGAAACTAGAATGGGATTCATGTTTTTGAATCTTATATGAATATAATAACTCTATATTATGAGTTCAATAGATCCACATAAAGAATATAGAGATTGGGGATTTTTTTGAACTGTATAAGTGCTAATTTTTTTGGTGATAAACTACTACTCCTAGCTGAACTTAAATTGTTGAATCCTTAACAACGCCAAATTCTTTGTTCAGTGATGGTTTACTAAACCATTACTAAAAAAATTAAAATTATTAAAATAAGTTTTCTAAAAACTTCAACTAAATATTATCTATTTATTAAAAAAATAACTTCTCCCTTGAACCCCACCCTTATCCCTTGAGTCCCACCCTTCTCCCCTAAGCACCCCAACTTTGACCCCTCACGAACACCATGGTTCCCCCATATCTGATGCTCTGGTATCCCCTAATACCTTTGATCCTGATCCCCAGAAGCCCTAATTGGAACATCAATCATCCTTGATCCCCTCGAGCCATCAACCCCTCCCTCACCCTCACTAGATCCATCACCCTCACCTGAGCCCTCAGCTACCCCAAGCCGTCTCACTCACTCGAGCCCTTACTGATGCTGTGGTCACCCATGAACCCTCCGATCCATTTCCCTCTCCCTCTTCCATGAGACATCCCTACAAAAACCCCTTCCCCCCTTATCTTCTAACCCCCTAGTGGTAAGACCTCCCTTCTTTGTATTTATTTTCTACTCCCTTCTTTCCTTTCCCTCTCTCTCAATTTCTCTTACTCTTACTAACTACAACAAATTTCAGGGTATGGATACGGTTCTGGGAAGATCTAATGATGCTGATTTTGGTTGTCTAGGTATAGGAGGTACCTTGTTGGATCTATTTTGTAGTATCCTATTTGTATACATCCCCTGGGTTTCAAATTATAAGGGTAATCTTTATGCTTCAGTTTAGGTTCATGTATCATATTGAACATGTCATGTGGTTTAGGTTTGATTGGTTATTAGAGGCTGATAATTGATTAAATATACATTGTGAGTTAGGAAAGAAGATATTCTATATCATTATTTTCAATTATGATGAATATATTTTAGTTATTGTGAACCATGTTTTTTTATGCATTTGAGACTTCAGTATTTATTTTGGATTATTATTGTACTTGTCATAATCAATTCATCATTTAGTTAGTGTGAAGTGTGTTTTTTTAGTTGGTATGTTAATGATTGTATGATTTTTCATTATCTTCTATTTTATATAATACTATCCATGATTGATTTCCTTTTTTACGTTTACTTTTTTAGTACTTATATGACTCTTATTATAACTACTTGGGTTGTGTTTTTTTTCAATTCCATTTATCTCTTTTCCCACTTATTAATACTCATGTGTTTTAATTTTTTTAATAATGTGTTGGAACATTATGATATAAATATGGAAAAAATTTGGATCACATACTAAGGAACACTCCTCAGTATGATAAGGTTTTGGAGGAGTTTTTAGATTTTTCAATTTCCAATCGATCCGTTGATGGGGGGATAATATGTCCATGTCCCAAATGTAAATTTAGAATATGGTTGAAGAGAGATGAAGTTTATGAATAGTTTATACCAAATAATTTCCCTAATCAATATTTATTTTGGATTTGGAATGGACAATTGAACGTTATAGAAAGTTTTAGCACTAATTTTGATCAATATAATGAGCTCCCAAATTAATCAAAATGGAAAATGAAATGAAAAAAATTATAAAATATGCTTTTGGAATTTCAAGACAACAAAATAAACATAAAATATATATGAAAAACCAATTTTGGGAGATACAAATAGTAACTTGATAAGTGATGTTTTTGGGACTATAGGACAACCAGATCGATATTGTAACATATCATTGATTTATCCTCTTGATTCTTTGTAGAATAATGTAAGAGATAACCTCTCAGAGAAGAAAAATGTGTTTTATGTTTTAGTTGTTGGTGTAAATCAAGATATGTATGGTGGATGTTTGAAATATGAAAAACATTCTTTTTTTGGTAGTAGTGTTATATCAAATGCCTATGAATAATTAAAAATAAGGGGATGTACATGATATTTGAATTTTTGGGTGATTAATTCCCTAAATCTAAGACCTATAAGTAGTTTTAATATATTAAAAATGTTTTTAACAATATTTTCCTGAATTATACAAAAATACATTCTTGTCTTAATGATTTCATGCTTTATTAGGTATAGGTTTATAGTAGATAGGATTGAAAAATATGTTCTTATTCTAGAAGGAATTCAATGGTTGGTGTTGGAAGTATGAATCAACATACTACTTTGAATAAAAAGAAAAAGAACCCACCTGTAATGGTTTTTTGTTACTTACCCGTAAATCCTCAATTACAAAGAATATTCATGTCATCAAAAACCACTGAGCACATAAAGTGAAATCTATATATAATAAAAATTATGGGTAAATTCAAAATCCAAGAGATTCATAATCATGGAAATAATTTTATTCATTACATCCATATTTCCCATATGATCATAGGAATGTGTGATTTGGATTGGATATCGATGGATTCAACCCATTTGGGACTTTTATCACTAGTTATATCATTTGGATGGTTGTTTTTATCCATTACAATATGCCTCTATTGATGTGTATGAAAAAGTTATTTTATAATGTTGACGACTATTTATAGAAAGAAAATTTATGGAAATGATATTGATGTATACTTGCATCCACTAATTGAATAATCACATGCGTTATGGATCAAAGGTATTGAGAAATATGATGCATCCTCTAAAAAAATGTTCATAATGCATGCTTCTATAATGTGTAATGTTAGTGACTTCCCTAGATTTGAGAACTTATCTTTTTGGAACACTTACATGGGGTTGGCTTATCATATTTGTAACTTTTATTTTGAGCCCAAACGACTACCTTACAGTAAAAATGGTTTTTCTTATTTCATAAAATATTTCTCGATGCATCTCATAGATTTCAATTGAACAAGTAAAAATTAAATGGTTTTATTGATCCTAGAACACCTCCAATGTTATTAACAATTTCTTAAATATTGTTACAACTTTGAAATTTTGTAATAGAAATTTGGAAGGTGAACTATTTTAATGATAGTGATAAATAAGCTTAAATTGGATTGTCAAGTGAAATCGGAACACAATAATGGAAAAAAAACTATATTCTTAAAATTTATGTATTGGGAATTTTATTTTTTAAAGAATAATCATGATGTTATTCATATTGAGAATATTTTTTGTGAGAATTTAATATTTACATTACTTAATGAGCATTATTGAAGAACCATATTAATGCTCCTAAGGACTTACAAACAATGAACACAATGTGTGATCTCTGTCGAGATGAGAATGAAAAGTATGATTAGATTTTTTTTGCGATGAAAAATTGGTATAAAGATACATTCCATTGAATTTCTAAACATGTGAAGGTATTTGATCAGTATTCAAGTAACATGTCAAGGTTTGTTTGTCTTAATGAATCATTGGTTACATGGATTGAAAATTCATCACTACTAGAAAACCGGGCTATAGCCATGGACTTATAGCGACATTTTTTTTTAAAACCATGGCTATATGGTACATTTTTGAATGATATATCCACAATTCAATGAAACCATGGCTATTTAATTTTTCTTAGATAGATATAGAAATAGTTCTATAGAAAGTTGGCTATATAGTGTTTTTTGAGGACTATATGTTGGAGTTAGTGTCCTAGAACAAACTATTTGTACATTTATTAAATGAATATTTAATTTATTTAAATATTAAACATCTTATTACATATTTTTAATAGTTTTTCATGACTATAATGTAATAATGTAATAGATTATTGTTTTCATTAATTAGGTCATAGTAGTTCCCTACTGTGATGAGAACCTTGAAGTGCTATGAAAATATTCTTAAATATAGTTCTGAAGTTGGGTGAAATACTATTATGGGACACATAGTATATAGATCTTTAGGTGTGAGTACCCATAAGCATATGATAATTATTCTCATGATGTTTTCACTTGGTAATCTCCAATACGGGAGATTCTGAGAACAAACCCACTAGTAAGAATTCCATATATCTTGGTTTCATCAGATATTACTATCTATGAGTGTGTGTAATGGTTCATAGACTTTAATATTATCATTAATATGTGTCATGACTTGTGGAATTAGATTTACTGACAAAAACTGTCACACTATATGTTGGCGTGAAGTAGGGTACGTTGGGTGCATCATGAATGACATGTTATTAATGGATAATCCAAGGAAAGAGTTTTCCCTTCAAATTATGAAAGTTGATATCTTGGACCTTTTATTTAAGTAGAATCATTTCCCTAAATTCCATGGACATGGTGTAATGATGAGTTTATTTTCGGTAGTCAAAGAATGATGTATCAAGCATATAGGTTTATGACACTATCACGAATCCTTCTTGATGAGATATTATGACAAATGGATTATATTAAATAGTGAGTGTTCATATGTGGAGGTCATCGTTGCATCTTTATGTCCCTTCTATTAGGTGCCTTGACCCGTTTCTAGAGAGTAATCTGGGAATTTAAGCAAGCCTATATAATGCCAAGGAGAAATAATCCTAGAGGGTGACACACTAAGTGTTTTTGGGGGTCTCGATTAAATTCTATTTGATTTTTTTAGTTGAATATATATTTTTCTAAAGAATGATGAATAATTTTATTCATGTTAAAATGATCACATAAATTAAATAAATATTTATTCATTGGATTGTTAATAAAATATATTTATTTATTTTATTGAAATCTTAATAATTATTTATTTATTAGTTTGTAAATAAAAATATTTATTTAAGAGAATAAAATATTTTATTCAGATGTTCAATAAATGGAAGAGGAGTTTGAATGGACCAAAGCCATTTCTGTTGATAAATTAATTACTTACATGTCAGTAAATAATGTTTATCTATTTGGAGCAAGAAATAATAATAATACTGTCATCATTATGTGGAATGATATTTCATTTATGGTTCCATTTTGCACAAGTTGGTGCACCACAAATAATGGTGCAATTATTGTTATTATGTGTGGAATGAGTTTTCTCTAATGGTTATAATTTAATTTAATTATTGTTTCACAATTAAATATTGTAATTGAAAATACCTGTCAATTAATAGGTAGGTACGTTTATTATGCTAAACCCCAGTGAATTGAGAGTTGTTGAGCCAAATCTTTTCTTTCTCAACTCTTCTCATCTATCCCTCTCAAGAATAAGATAAGTTCTTCAAGATCAAAGAATGAGTGATCAAGAACGATCAACACAAGACATTCGCTTCACTCTTCTAGCTCTCAGAGAATGAGTGATGTTGTTCAGAGACCATTCAGGCACATGTGGATCACCACTAGAGGGATTCTAATTTGGATCCTCACGATCACAACAAAGGAAATACAGAAGGGTCATATCGAACTATCAACTATCATCAATAAAGAAAGTACCTAATACCCATGTATTTAATTTCTTCAAAAATTAATAAATTAATTATAATCATGGCTTAGCCGACTAATAACCATGTAAATTTAAGACAATAAGTCATGTGGCCCAATGGACACACTTTGTAATCCAAGATTTCTAAATCACGCCTCACACACTGAGTCCCTAGGTGTGTAATTAAGATAATATTGTAAAGGCAATACACACTATATAGTCGGAACTAAATGCTAGGTACTTTACCAAATAATGCAGAATTAAAACATTAATGTTTTTGTAGTGTTCATAATTGCACATCATGTAGATTCAAATGGGTGTTCACCATATTACCCCCAAGGTTATGGATGAGAATCTAAGGGAAATTTAGAAAAGGATTAAGATAAAATGATTCATTAATTTAAGATAATAATTAATTGACTCAAGCATGATTTATCTTATTATGAATGATTAAATGATTTAATGTAAGTTTTATTAAATCCGTAATTCATTGCATGTTTGTAGATGAACATGAGATAGAATAGACCTTTGTATGCGATTGGTTTCCTTTTAATTTATTTTAAATTAAATTTTTGGCCAGCGTGCCATATCTCTTCATTAATATTTAGGTCCTGCATGCCCAAGGTTATTTTATGTAACCCCCTTTTTACCCCTCACCTGCGTGTGAGTTAAAAAGCATATGAAAGGTATGAAGCTCCCAAGCTCGTAGAGGCTGTTCATGTAAGGAGCCACGGTGAAAATAATTCAATGAGATACAAAGGTGGATATGTGGAATGCTATAAACATGAAATATAAATGGTTTAAGGTGTTTCTCCCCTAGGTCAGTGGTTAGTTTATCAACCGCTAGATAAACTAACCATTGGAAGAGCTCATGATCACGCCCTTTACTTAATTTTATTTAGGTCATTTGCATGGTTTTTCATTATGGATGTGTTGTTGTGAATATATAATTAATGAATTAAAAATATTTCAAGATGGAACTAAAATACACTAGGATTACACATAAATATTATCAAGACATGGTTAATCACTTAAGTAAGTTCCACTAAATATTAACAAGATTTTGATACAGACAACAAGGTAATTTACATATAAGAGATAAAAATACCTCAATAAAATATTAATTTAGACTAGGACTTATGTTACTTGATTAAGGGAAAGACTCAATAAAACTATTTGTCAGACCAACCCTTGTTGGGAAACCTGCTTTTATACAGGAACATATCATGAATGTTTTGGGTTAACTTAACCATTTTACACCAAGAGGAGTATCCCCTGCTAGTCTTGGTGTAAATTTGGAGGCAAGTGTTGAGGAAATACAAGTCCGGATTTTAGGATTGAGGAGTCCACTCAACAGATCCAGGAGCTGAAAGACCGTAGTTGGAAAGGTCCTTCCTACCTAAATATATTTAAATAGATTTACCAACCCTTGTTGGGGTTATTGGAAGGGTAATATGGATCCTTTCCACTAGAATTTCGTAGTGACTAGATATTCCGAATTCAATGGTGAGGGCCATTGGGACTTGATAAAATAGTGGGAGACTTAATAAAATTAATTTATCATTTCTCATAAAATGTAATCAAGAAAGTACTAATTATCAACACTTTTTTATTGTAAAATAAAAATGAAAATCCTATCAACCACACTATCCCGACGATCCAAACTAGATAAAGACAAAATCTTCATCGATATTAACTTATTGGAATGGTTTATTTACCTTTGGATCATTCTATATGATGAATAGAAATATTACCTGTTAGAGTCCTCATTACCTTATCCACCTACCCCGGTGGTGAGTGATGAAGAGTTCCTGTTGTACGAGAAACAAAGGATTGATGCAGTCGACGTTAAATATTTAATTTTATCATCAATGTATTGTGAACTCATGAAGTATCAAAAAACATGGATGCCTATAACAGGCTTGATCACCTTCGTGTTCTTTACCAAGAGAGAGAAAAACATTAATGTTTTGAGATATCCAAGGCACTTTTTCAGACTAATCTTAGAGAGGGTGTCCCAAATGGGCCTCATGTAGTCAAGCTCATTAGCCACATTTAGCATCTATAGGTTCCAGGGTTTAAACTCCATGAAGAACTGGGTACTGATCTCATTTTCGCATCACTCCCTTAGAGCTTCTCCATTTTTTTTGAATTTCAATATGAAAACCATTGATAAGTCTCTACTAGATCTTCTTATCCTCCTTCACCAAGTGGAAGAAGATATAAAGTGCAAAAAGCCTTCTGTCCTTATGGTTAATAATAGGAAAAGGAATGCAAAGAGATTTAAGACCAAAGCTTCTTCAATATCTTCCAAGGAAAGGAAGATCAAGGTGGATTTAAGGGAACATGAAGCTGTTTGTTTCACATGTGGAAAGAAGGGCCACTGGAAGAAAAACTACACCCATCTAAAGATGAAAGTATAAGCTTTAGGTGCGTTTGTTATTGAGTTTAATTTATCTATTTCTAAAAATTGGGTATTAGATATAGATTGTGGTGCTCACATACATTTCAAAATATAGGAACCAAGTGGATTCAAGAAAATTGACTGAGGGAAGGTAGATCTACGAGCATCCAATGGAGCTAGACTTGTTGTTGTAGCTATCAGGGACTATCACCTCACATTTCCGATTGGGATGATCTTGGTATTTGAAGGTTGTTATTATGTTCCTTCTATAACCCAAAAACATCATTTATATCTCCATATTAGATACATATGGATTTATTTTCAAGTTTGGAATTGAATGTTTCTACTTTTATAAAGATAGAATTTATTTTGGTAAGACACATTTATATAAAAATATTTACATGTTGGATTACACAAACCAAGTAATGGTAATCGATAATGGAGTTACTTCACATGAATCACACCACAACCAACTTTGGAATCACCGGTTAGGTCATGTAAATGAGAAAAACTTGAAAAAGTTACATCAAGATGGATATTTATATTCATTAAAACTAAAACCACTTGGTGTATGTCCCACATGTTTACAAGGAAAAATGACCAAATCCCCATTGTGTGGTAATGGTGAAAGAGCCAAAGAGCTTCTTGAATTTCTTTATACCGATGTTTGTGGACCATTTCTAGTTGAAGCAAGGGGTAGGTACTCATACTTGATAACTTTTACAAAGGATTTTAGTAGATTTTTATATATATATTTAATGAGGTATAAGTCAAATTCTTTTGATAAGTTCATGGAATACAAGAATAATGTTGAGAACCATCTTGGTAAGAAGATTAAGAAACTCTGACCAGACCGAGGTGGAGAATATAAAGACTTTATTTATTACTTACAAGAGGTTGGGATCCTATACCAACTAAATCCTCCTTACACACCCCAGTGTAATGGTGTAAGAGAAAGGAGAAAAATCACGTTGTTGGACATGGTGAGATCAATGATGAGTCAAGAAAGTCTTCCATTATCCTTTTGGGGATATGAATTACAAATAGAAAAAGACATACTAAACCAAGTACCAACTAAATCAATAAATGGTATTCTATATGAGCTTTGGAGTGGAAGAAAATCCATGATATCAAATTTACACATGTGGGGAAGTGAATCATTTGTTAATGAATCTTTTGGAAACAAACTCGCCCCCTGGGGCACAAAGTGTACTTTATATGATACACCAAGTAAATAAGGGGATATTACCTATATGAACCCTATTATAAAAAGGTTATAGTGTTAAGACACAACATATTTCAGGAGAGGGAGAACATCTCTAAAAGAGATAGTGGGAGAGAGATATACTTTGATGAAGTCGAGGCTCAAGGTACACAAGATTTGGTATAGGGGAAGATTCTACAAAGCCCCATAGTTGAATAATTTTTTTAGAGACACAATATCTACGTTGGAGTATGAGAGAATTTAGATAACTGAAACAATATTATTTTCTGGTTACCGAGGATGGTGAATCATTATTGGCTGATAACAATGATCCTATAACCTAAAAGAATGCTGTAAGTGGCACATAATTTGAAAAGTGGCAAGAATCCATGAATTCTAAAATGGGTTTGATGTACCAAAACCAATTCTAGATTTTGGTATATCCTTCAGTAGATATAAATGATTTTGGTTGCAAATGGGTATTCAAAAAGAAACTAGACAAAAAAGGAAATGTTTGTACCTATAAGGGATGACTAGTTGAAAAAGTGTTTAAACAACATCAAGGAATTGACTACAATGAAACCTTTTCACCAGTGTCAATGTGGAAATATTTTATAATTATACTGGCCATTACCTCTTACCATGAATATGATATTTGAAAAATAGATATGAAAAACAACCTTCCTTAATGTGAACCATTAAGAATATTTCTACATGACACAAACTGAAGGGTTTGGGACTCCAAAGGATTCTAATAAGATATGAAAATTGAAAAATCCATTTAGGGATTAAAGAAAGAATCCAGATCATAGACCATTTGTTTTGATGAATCTACAACAAAATTTTGTTTTATAAAGAAAGAATCTGTGTCTGGTGTTGACAAACAGTTTAGTGGTAGTGAAGTCGTTTTCCTAATTGTATATGTTGATGGAATATTACTTATTGGAAATGAGATACCAGTATTATGGTCAGTTAAGGCATGGTTGAATAAATGCTTCTCAATGAAGGACTTGGGAGAAACAACACATATTCTTGGCGTCAAGATCCATCTAGATAGATCCCAGAGATTGCTGGGTCTAAGTCAAAGTATATTAATTGAAAAGATACTAAATAGATTCAGTATGGAACAATCCAAGAGGGGATTATTTATAGCATGGCATGGAATTCATATTTCCATGAAAATGTGTCCTTAGAGAGATATCAAGCTGATCCAGGTGATCACTGTTGGATGGTAGTCAAGACTATCCTAAAGTATATAAGGCATACTAAGGACAAGTTCCTGGTGTATAGAGTTGACGAGAAACTATTAATTTGAGGATATTAAGATGCTAGTCTCTAGACATATCAAGATGAAATGAATTTGCAAATGGGATACATACTCACTTTGAATGGAGGTGCTATGAGATGGAAGAGCTCAAAGAAAGGTGTTTTCGTAGATTATACAATATAGTTCATGTATATCATAGCTTCTATGATAGATAAAGAAGATGTTTTGATGTAGATCTTTGTCCAAGATCAATATGTGGTACCTAGGAGTAAATATCCCATTGCATTTTATTACGATAATACTGTATTGGAAGCTTTTACAAAAGATCCAAGGCCAGATCAGTGGACAAAGCACATACTAAGGGAGTATCATCTCTTGGGTGATTTTTCTCAGAGATGTGAAGTTACAGTAAGTAGTATTTCCACATAAGACAACATGGAATATCCCTTTACTAAATCCTTAACTTAGTAGAATCATGATCATCATGTTGGGTCCAACAAACTGAAAGTCTTATAAAATTGGATCTAGTCCAAGTGAGAGTTTGTTGGAGTTGGTTTATTAGAACCAACTATTTTTACCTTGATTACATGAATATTTAATGTATTTAAATATTAAATATCATATTATATATTTTTCATTGTTCTACTTGAGTATTATGTAATAATGTTCTAGTGTATTTGTCACATTAATAAGGTCATAATAGTTCCTCGCTATGATAAGAACCTAGAAGTGATATGACAATATTCTTAAATGTAGTTCTACGGTTGGATGAATTACTATGATGGGACACATATTATATAGACTGTCTGGTGTGAGTATTCATAAGCATATGAGACTTTTTCTCATGAAGTTCATACTTGGTAATCTCCGAGATGAATGATTATGAGAACAGACCCACCAGTAGGAATTATGCATGTTTTTGTATCCTCAGGTATTCCTATATTATAGCGTGTGTAATGGTCCTTAGACTTTAATATTATAATTAATATGTGTCATGACTTGTGCACATAGATTTGATGAAGAAAACTATCAAGACAACCCTTGGAAGGAAGTAGGGTATGTTGGGTGGGTCATTAATGACATGTTATTAATGGATAAGTCAAGGAAGGGTTTGTCCCTTCCATTTATGGAAGTTGATATCTCATCACTTTGATTGAAATAGAACGATCCCCCTAAATTCCATGGACATGGTATAACAAATAGTTTATTTTAGGTAGTCAATGAACGATGTATCACACATATAGGTTGATGATAGTATCATGAAACCTACTTGATGTTATATTGTAACAAAGGGATTATATTACACAGTGAGTGTTCATATGTGGATGTCGTCATTGTGACTTCAAGTTCTTTCTCTTGGGTTCCTTGACCCATTTCTAGATAGTAATCTTTTATTTTAATAAATCCTACCTAATGGAAATGAGAAATAATCCAAGAGGGTCACACCCTGAGTGTTTCTGCTAATTTTGATTAAATTCTATTTGAATTTAATTAATTGAATAAATATTATTCTCAAGACCAAGGAATAATTTTATTCAACTTAAAATGATCTCATAAATTAAAAAAATATTTATTCACTATATTGTGAATAAAATATATTTATTTATTTTATTGAACATTTAATAAATATTTATTTACTAGTTTGTAAATAAAAATATTTATTTAAGAGAATAAAATATTGTATTTAGATGTTCAACAAATAGAATAGGAGTTCGAATGGACCAAGACTGTGTCTATTGATAAATTAATTATTAACAAGTTGGTAAATAATTTTTATCCAGTTGGAATAATAAATAATAATAATACTTTTATCATTTTGCGGCATGAGATTTCATTTGTGGTTCCATTTTGAAAAATTTGGCGCACAAAAAATAATGGAGTTTTTATTTTCATTGTGTGGCATGGTTTTTCTCAAATAGTTATAATTGAATTTAATTTCTATTTAACAATTAAATATTATAGCTGAAACCCCATGTTGACTAATAGGCATGTATATCTATTATGCCAAACCCTGGTGAATTGAGAATTATTGAGACAAACATTTTCTCTCTGGACACCTCTCATATCTCCGTCTCAGGAGTGAGAGAAGTTATTCAAGACCAAATAATGAGTGATCAAGAAGAATCGACACAATACATTCGCTTCACTGCGCTATCACCTAGATAATGAGTGGCATTTTTCAGAGACCATTGGAGAATGTGGGGATCACCACTAGTGAGATTCTACTTTGGATACTCATGAGGACAATGAAGGAAATCTTGAAGGGTCATTACAAACGATCAATGATCATCAATGAAGAATGTACCAAAGACCTAAGTATTTAATTTCTTCTAAAATTAATAAATTATTTGTAAACATGATGTGTAAGATCCTCTTTCTCAGATCTAGAAAATTTATTCTCTTTATCTATATCATTGATTTTAATATGTGGGTACTGGTGTTCATTGTTGTATTAATCCTAGATCAGTAATCGATTATTGAAAAAGAAGATTTGGGCCCTGTGAACCACCAAACTTCCGTTGCATCCAGATCATACACTATATCCATAGTTTTTGTAAAACTGTGGCCAGAGAATCTTTTTTCCAAGGGAAGGGGACATAACCACAGTTTTTGTAAAACTATGGCTATAGTGTCTTTTTGCAAGGGCTATAACCATGGTTTTTTTAAAAATTTTGATATAATTTTTTTTGAGGGCTATTGTGATGGTTTTTCTAAATCGTGGCTATAGTTTATTTTTTTTCCAATTTCTATAGCCCCAATTTCTCCAAACTATGGCTATAGGTATCCCACCCTTGCATGGTAAAAAAATTAACCAGCAAAAAAATATATGGAAGGGTTATAACCGTAGTTAAATTGACATAACTGTGGTTTTTAAAAATATATATAACAATATATATATATACTCGAATCCATTTATGATGTAGTGTTCTGGCTGTTGGGGCACATAACAGAGGTACGAAGATCGAATCTGGATGGGACCATATTATTTTGGGCCTATAGAAAAAGTTTAATTCTACTATAGAAATAGTTTTCCACCATTGTAATAGCTTTATTTCCATGGTGGACAACTGTGGCTATATCCCAAATACAATGGTGGACAACTATGGGAGATATTTCCCTGGTTTGAAAACCCATGACAATAGTTTTGTTTCCATGGTGGACAACCATTGCAATATCCCAGAGAAATGCTGTTATATATTTTAGCTATAGCCACAACAACACATTCGATAGATAGCTGGAACCATGACTATTGCTAATATCCATGGTTTATACCCCTATATCCATGGTTTTAGGAAGGGGAGTTATGGAACATTTATACTTATTCATGATTTAAATATCTTGTTACATCAGTTACTACCATTTACATTTCGTACGTTATTTCCTAGAAATATTATTGGTGTTTTTATATGAATTTTCTAATTCTTTAGAAACTTATGTGAGAAAACTCTACAACTATTTAAACATGAAAACTTATAGGAGATACTTTTATTGACACTTTGAGAAATGGAGATGATCTTTCATCAGTAGTTTTTTACTATCATGATGCATTTATCACTGTATTTGGTCGACGAAACTAAATTAAAGGGGCCTCAAAAATATTCAACGGATGTATCCAATTGATAGGTACTTTAATTATATGTTTTTTATATTAGGTAAACAATTCTTTACACTTCCTTAAATACATATTTTTTTTTATTTTTTTTATTTCATAGGTATCTTAGTAATTTGAAATCATATGTGAAAAATAAAGATCATCCTAAAGGATCTATTTATGAAGGATATTTGAAATAGGAGTGTATTATATTTTGTTCTAGATACTTATATGATATTGAGAAAATATTCAATCTAGTTTTACATGTTGATGAAACATTGAATCAATCCCATCTACATGAGAAATCAGAAATATTTCCTGATATAGGCCAATCAGTTGGGAGGAGCTCAAATGTTACATTGAGAGAAATATAATTATTACAGGAACATAGATATGTGTTATTGAATAGTGATATTTTAGATTCTTTTATTTAAGATATCGGGATAAAAATAAATAGATTAATGAGAGGCCGGACAAAAAATGATAAAGATATAACAAAATATTTTAATAAATAACTTGTATAATGGTTTGCACATCATGTAAGTTCATAAATATTAAAATCAATATGGATATTAGGTTGGAACATATATTTTTGTAAATATAATAATGTATATTACTTTTTTGAGATCATGAATACTGATACTCAGGTTGAGTTGTCAGAATATTTGATGTTCCTAGATTGAGGTCCTCTAAAACTAGCTAAAACGTTTTATGCCTACAATGTGATGGATTTAAATTTCATATAGTAGATCCAGAAGGGGGTTTTAAAACATAAAATATTGGAATATTTATTTTTTAAAAAGTGGGATAATAGGGAAAGTTAACTTATATTATCAAATTAAACTACCACAAGCATTCCTCAATTATTTTATTCCAATGCAAGTGGGTTGATATTACCATGGAAATTAAAAGAGATTCCTTGCAATTTAGTTCTTTGAAATTTTCATACTTGATAGATGTCAGTGAACAGGAATAACATGATCCTTATATCTTATAGGTGCAGTTGAAAATTGTATATTTTATAGAAGATATTTTGGATAAAGGGTGTAGTTTAGTTGTTCATGTTAAACAAAGAGACTTGTATTATATGGGTGATGAATTGGAAGATTTGAGCCCTGATATTGAATCCAATCAACAGCAAGAAAATACATTTTTTACATGATGATATTGAAAATATTAGTCTTTCAAGGGTGGATAAACTATATGAAGTAATGATGGAGTAGGACGATAAAATGATTGAAGGAAAAAATTATTGTATGTACAATCATCCATTAATTTATTAACCACTTATTTTATATGTGCATCGTTCATTATCATAGCTATTTATATTTTATTTTTCAATATTGTACATATGTTATCTTTTAATTTTTTTTTCAAATTCTTTTTTAAATATATGTTAGGAAGTTAATTTTTTTTGATTAAATGATAGTAATTCCAAGGAAGAATAATTTTTATGATCCAAATAAACTCCTAGTCGATGTTCCATTAATCATAATGATAGATGATGATCCATTGGTGTCCCTATATACAACATTTGAGACACCCCCCATATACCCCCTTCACTACCTCTCACAACCTCTATTTTTCAATGTCTCTTATACCCTTCATCATCGTCCCATTAGTATATGATATAGTGCCTCCCCATTCAACAGGTTCAATAATGAGGGAGCAGGTTTTCACTCCTATTTGATAATGAGGATATTGTAGGGTGGTAGGTATAGGATTAAATTTTATTGTGAATAAAGTTATTTTAGATTTTTTTATAAGAATAACTTTTTTTCATAAAATATGCAAAAAATGTTACTAGAAAAAGAAATATGAATCTTTCAGATGTCTGGAATCAGAAAAATTGAAGATAGCTGTCCCATTCGATTGTTATGGGCTCACTATGGATGATGGAGCATGACTATTTGGCCATATTCTAGAAAATCTGGTAGTGGATCTTTTTACCCTTCAGATTACCTATGGTAATAGGATGAATGCGACTCAATATTGAAAACATGAAGTCTTTGATTCAAAGATAACGTAATTTTAATACGTTATAGAGTAATTGAATATCATTATGTTATTAAATTCTAATATTTTAAAAATTAATTTCTTTGTACAGATGTTATTCCACTTTACCATTACTAATCTTATGGGACAAAATGGGACATTGAAAATTTTGGGTAAGAAAATGAATGATTTTAAATAGAGATTATGGAATAAATTCAACGATTCTTCATTGATCACTCAACATCTGTATGATGAGATACCTCAAGGGTTAGCTAAAGAGTAATGGAAAGTTTTTGTTGATACTCATCACAATGCGAAACAAGTGGTATTGAAATATATATTATTATATTAATGTCATTTATCATATATACATGCATATGACACGGATATGAAATTTAATACATTAATATTAAATTACATGTTATTTATTTCATGTTGTTTCATGAAAAAAATACATCAAGTCGATGTAAAAAAATCATCCCTCACACTATCAGGTCAAAGAGTTTTTCCAGAAACAGATTGAATTTGCAAATATTTTCATTAGTTTAAATATTTATAAGATAAAATTATCTATTTCATATATTAAAATTTTGATTTATCTTTGTTTAATATAGTCAAATAATTTAGGGAACCATGTCTCATAAACAGAATAATGGTTGGATGTTCCTATAAAATCTGATGGGAGTTATGTTAATGAGCCTACTAAAGAAGTTGGGGTATGAATTCCTTTTTAATTTTAATAACTTATTTTAAGTTTTCACTATGTTAACATGTATTACTTAAAATATGAATGCTATTTTATTTATAGGGTAATATAAAATAACAATAGGATGCCAATCCTGTGTAGTCCTTCTCGGTTTCCGAAGATGATCCAGTCAGTCAAGTCATTTGGAAGGATCATCCTGGTCGAGTGCGTGGTATGGTTTTGGGACCACTACCATATGATGTATTTGGAATTCCACTGGGGATTGAAACAAAATATACAATTGAATTTAGTTTCTTCCTACCTATATATTCTTAGAGGGAGTTTGTTTCAATGAGAAGAACAATTCGGGAACAAATGACCCATATAAAGATGTAAGATGCAAAGTTCATCACTCTAAATATATGAGAAGATGAATGGATATTTCCTTGTTGATATTTCATTGATGGATTATAGTGATTAGGTAAATCACACAACTTAATAATCATTTATTACATGAAATTTTATTGGTTTTAAGTTTAAATTCAAATATAATGCACTGTTTAATTTTCAACATAATTCTCATGTGGGAGCCGGTAGAGGGAAGTAGAGAGAGATATGGAGAGGGTGTCTATAAAAGTTAATTGGGTAGTGATTAAGGTTCAATTTAGATTTAGAGATGAGTTTTAACTAAAATTATGATAGGGTGATGCAAATATGGTGATTCAAAAACCTTGTTGTAGTTTCTGGTAGGGGTATCTATATTTCCCTTACACTGCAAGAAAATCTATAAGCTTGGTTATTTTGGAGTATTTTTCTAGATGGGTAACGACATTTTTTGTTTATAGGGTATGGTTGAGTACATGGTAATATAAATTTATTTCAAAATGTTTAAATTATTTTACTAAAATATATTAATGGAATCTCTTCTAGAAAACTGAAGGAATTGGAACATCTATGTTTAGTGGGTTATTTCTATATCCCTTTTCTTATATTCTAATGTATTGTAGTAGTAACGAATTCTATGACTATTTATGATAGTTCATGGTCAATTTGTTTTTTATTTTTTTTACCTTAAATGTATCTCGGTGATAGGTTAGTGGAATGCATGAACATCAACGATTCAATGATTAAATCCCATACATGAACTTGGTTCGTATAGGCCAGGATGAGGTCATTGTTTTCTTTCATGTGGCTATCATTCCTAAATTGGTTTTACAGTTCTAAGGAGATATAGGGGTCAAATTATAATAGCCTCACAATTAGGTTTAACTTAATGGTGAGGATCCCTTGAAGGGTTGAAGGAGATTGCTTATATCACTTGTGTTTTCGGATCCAATTTTGGTTGATCCTTGTGTCATGATAGTTTCAACTAGTTTTTATGTTATGATATTGGGATGGTACATGGAGTAGTTAATTTTTAACACCAATAAATGTGGATTTTTTATGCTTCCTATACATTTTCACATATGTTAGTGATTTCTTAGGGCCTTTTCACCAGATTGTCCAAAATTATTTAGATACTTAATGTGATCAATGTTATTCATGAGAAACTCATTAATTTGGTGAATTTAATTGAAATAAAATAGGGGGGAGGATGTATGTATAAAATATTATGATTATTTCTATCTTTATGTGTTATAGTTTTCTAGTGTACTTATTGCCATAATATCTTATAGTGACATTATTTTTCCAATTGTAGGTTTTCTTGGTGACATATTATATGACCATATTTAGAGTACTATATGATCATCCATATCGGCCTCTAGTTTTATAATTTAAATTTCCATTTTATCCTATATTAGTTAATAAGGTACATTATATATTGTTTTCTTATTTCTTTAATTGGGAAACTATCACTAGAGTAAGGAAGGGTAGTTACCCTATAGTGTCAGTAGATTTCTATTGCATAATTGGTTGGGATCATGTTGATCATGAGTAAGATATCCATTCATGTTCTATAAGTGTTGCATATCTTGGTATGATTATTATAATTTTTGGTTATGTATTCATGTAACATTAGTTTGTCAATTTTAGTATCATTTTTGGGCCAATATGAAAATTCATAATGGGACACCATTATTCTACACTAGTAACCCTAGATTTTGATACACACCACCAACATCTAGCATTGTGATGAATAAATACATAATGTAAGGGAGAATGTGACACCATTGGTATGTATTTTTACCCTTTTTATTATATATTTTTATGTTATGAGTTTTATGGATGAATTTTGTGATTCTTCAGGAAGGTATGTGGTTAGATAGGGATGTTTTTGTCCAACCAGGCATTACTAAACCTTGGTGGTCACCATTGTGTAAATAATGGTTTACCTTGTGTTGATATTGTGGGTGTGGAATCTCATCATTGTGGTGATTTTTGTGTCATTATTGGTGAAATTTATGAGTATTCCATTGTGTATAATTTATTTCATAGGTAATCCCCTCTAGTTAAAACATGTTTTAATAGCATGTTATAGAATATTGGTGGAGTATAATTGGTATAAAGTGTTTTTTTCCTTAATGCGATAAACACTACACCCAGGCCCATGGGTGACTTATTGGGTGGGTTTCATTGCAAGGAACCCCAAAATTATTTGAGTATTGTGAAATATTAAGGTTTGACTATGGTATACTAGGATAATTTAATGTTGATATACTATCAGAAAGTTGGTTTTTTCATTTTGGTTTCCTCTTTGGATGGGTGAAACATAACTTGGTGTTAGTTTGTGGAGTGAGAGAATGAGTTATGGTGTGATTTATTTCCTAGAAATCATTGTCTGTAAAAGGAAATATATATTTTGGTGTAATTTATTGACATTGTTTTTTGTGGATTATAAGATTAATTTTACTTATGTTCTATTTCAAATTGAAAAGAGACAACCTTTTATTGTTGAAGTGGTGTGTGTCATTAGTATTGACGAGTTTCCATCTAGGTATATTTACACACCCCCTATATATTTTTCATGGGGTGTGTGGATTATTTAATCAATATAATGTGTTCAAGGTAGTAACTATTTTCCCTCTAGTGAAGTGGATTATTTATTTTTTTCTTAGGGATGGAACTGGGAGTGTGGAGGTATCAGACTTGTGGGGGATGGGAGAATGATGTGTTGGCACCCTTTCACTCCATTTTTTCTTATTATTATAGTACTATTTGTATTTTTTATTTGATAAGACTCTAACTACTATTGTAATTGATTTTATATACTGGAATTTGTTCATTATTTTATTCATTAATGACACACACACACATATCTATTTTTGTCTGGCTGCACTAGGGCTGTAGATTCTCAGATGTGTTTTTTTAAAAGAGATATATAGGGGAAGTTTAATCCACTTATATATATTCAAAATTATTTTCTATAGGTGGTCAAAACCACCTTTATTTAAGGTCAATATTTTTTTCCATAGTTTCCCCTCCAAAAAAATGGTTAGGGGTAACAACACTTTAAAATGCCATTATATCCTCTACAATTTTTGAGAGGGGAAACTGTCGCTAAAACAAAAAAAACCACCTCAAAACAAATATTTTATGAAGGTTCCTAGAAACAACCTCTAAATGGATGGAACCAATTCTAGTTGTATGCCAACACCAACTTTAGCATTAGTTTTTTTGAAAACCATCATATAACCATATAGAAGTAGTTTAAACCACCTACAATTAAAAAAACCACCTCTATCAGTAAATTTTGTTATTGTGATTTGTTGTTTGAGAATTGTTTTCCACATTAATAATCAAACCTTAAATCTTATATCAAGTTATGTGTCTTCACTTCCTCCAATTAATTTTTATATTTTCATAATATTAAAGGGTTATGTGCCCTATTAAAAGGTAATATTATGGGCTTCAACTCCCAAAAAAGGCAGTAATTGGGTTATGCCACCCAGGAAAAAACGTAGACTGTTTAGTTTGTTCATCCTTGTGGAAAAAATTATATCAGTGTGGGTTAATACTGAAGGGGGAAAAAGTATCTGTAATTGGTTCATAACTCTAAGTGGTAAAAAGTCATTATGGGATTCCTTTATATTGGTTATAGTAGATTTTATCACTCTTAGTTTGTGAGGGGTGAAAAGTGGAGTATGATCATTTTTATCTGAACCACTATAAAAATCTCTTATTTTATTTTTGCTTTTTCACTGCAATAATATTATAACTATGATATACCTTTTAAATACATTAACTCATTTTTATAAGGAAAATTCACCCCCTCTTGGATATTTTTCCATATTAAATTTGGATAAAAAATTGGTATCATATCCAGACCCTTAGATCAATATATATGTTCTTTATTCATGTTTATGATTTCCTAAAATAACCATTAAGGGAAAAAGAATTATTTAAGATGTTAGAAACCATCTCTAATGAGGGATGGATACCTCAAAACTGCCTCCTTTTGATGTTACTTCTTATAGATATTGGTTATCTCAGATGGAAACTTTATTTAAACAACTTAGTATTGATCATTGGAAAATTATGAAAAAGACATACAAGAATCCTAAAGGTGAACCTGAAACTTTATTCATAAATGATGTGTTAAGGTATGTTATGAATTATAAGATGATAAATATTTTATACTATGTAATAAATAAGAGTATTTATATTCATGTTTCTGCATGTAAAACTTATCATGACATCTGGAAAATTTTGTAAGTTACACATCTTGGTTTAAATAATCTTATTAGAACTGATTTTGGTCTTTTAGGTGTTGAATATCATTAATTTAAAATGTTATAAGTTGAAACAATTAATGAAATGCTTCATATATTTACAAGTATTGTAAATGGTATGAGTTCTTTAAGAGAGACTCTTGAAAATCCTATACTTGTTAAAATATTTCTTGGAGTACTTCATAAGAAGTGGCATGCTAAAATGGTAGATATAGTTGAATGTAATAATTTGTGGAATATAATCTTAATGAGATTATTTAATAACTTTTACAATATGAGTTTGAGCTTAAAAATATTAATGAAGAAGAAAATTCAAAGAAGACAATAATTTATTTTAAATCAAATGTATCTACTTACAATTTTATGTATGAGTTACAAAGTAGTGATAAGAAAGATACATCCTATGTTACAAAAGGTGGATATATAATGAATAAAGGATACTCAAGGAGATCTCTAAAAGACTACATAAATGATGATCATAAGGAGAAGAGGATAGTTAATTTTATTTCTAATGATTCTCAATATGTAATTTGTATTGAGTGTAGAAAAGGGGGAATATCAAACCCAATTACCCAAGAATAAATAAATACAAGAGTAATATAAAGAAATAAAAGAAATAAAATAAATAAATTACTTTTAGATGGAGTTATACTGAAGATTCAATTACTTCTAAATGGTTTTGAAAAAGATTTTACATACTTGTTTTTGATTGATTCTTTAAATCAAGTAAGTGACTCCTTATTATTACTCTTATAAATATAAATCTGAAAAATACACTATTGAGGAATTTCTTAAATAAGTTGATATAAATTAACATATAATTTTAAAAGTTACTGGTTATACAAGAACCTTAAGAGAGAACATAATAATGTTCTTAAGGAGAGTGAAAATATGAATAAATCTATCCAGGATGAAAAATATTATTCTCAAATAGACATAGTAAATGTTCAAGAAAATATAAAAAATTATATTGATGAAAATGAAAAATTAAATAGATAGTTTTATTTTATGTATAAGTTTCATGAAGTTGAAATAAGTATTTTTATTCAATTCGTCAGGATAATAAAAATATTAAAAATGAATTCAATGTTTTAAATACAAATCTATAAAATTTTATTAAGTGTTAAGAAATATTTGTTAAAATGATGATTATTTTAAAAGTAAATATAGGATAACTAGACATGGTTATGATAATTATTTACCTAAAATGTACAAAAATTTATTTTTTTTAAAATATCTAATGGAATAACATTTAATTCCACTAGTTTTGGATTCCATATGAAAGGTATTTATGCCAACAAGGGTTTGTTGAAATTTCCAAAATCCCTTGGACACACTATGGGTTTTATTTTTAAATAATTATCTTCAATATTTTATGTAAATAAGTGTTTCAAATATGTTTGGGTTCCAAAAAATTCACTTGTTAATCCCATTAGACCCAAATATGCATGGGGAACAAAAATATATTAAATATTTTTTTATAGGAACTGTATCTTTGGATCATAAAAAATGATTTTTAGAACATTAATAATGGATTATCAAGATAAATTATTGGGGAAATTTCCAATTATCTATCAGTCAATCAATATGATGGGTGTAATTTTTCTTTTGGTGATAATTCAAAAGGAAAGGTAATTGGTTTTGGTGAGGTTGGAATTTCTAATTCAGTTATTATTTCTAAAGACTTTTTTTTGAATATTTAAAATATAATTTAATAATAATTTGAATAATATTTTATAATGAAATGTTTAATGCACCAACTATCCAAGAAGAAAACTATTCTACAATTACTGATACTAAAAGAGGAAAAAACCCTTGTATGTGACTCTTGATTGAAAGGTAAACAATGAAAACATAGTTTCGGGTCAGTTAAGGAAGTAAAAATTATAATTCCTCTTGATCTCATTCATTCAGATTTATTTGTTCCTATGAAACCTACTAGTTTGGGAGCTAATATTTTTTTTTGTTATTATAGATGATTTGACAAGATACAGATGGGTTGACTTTCTTACTCATAAATATGAAACTTTATATATGTGTATTAATTTTTTTAAATTAGTTCAAAATGAGAAAAGTGACTTAATTAAATCAATTAAAATTTATTAGGGTGGTGAATTATAAAATCTATAATTTATCCACTTTTTTAAATGAAATGGTCATTTTCACATTTTTTACAGCCCCTAAAACACCACAAAAAAATGATATGGTGGGAGAAAAACAGAACACTTCATGAAATTGATATAACCATGTTAAAAGATTTTATCTTACCTAAATATTTCTATGTAGAGGTTTTGAATACTTCTTTTTAAGTTAAAAGTATAATTATTTTAAGTCCATTGTTGAAAAGGACTCCTTTTGAGTTTTGGAAGGGAAGAAAGCATTTTTTTATTATCTTTGGATATATTGTTTTTATTTTTAACAATATGGATTCTTTAGATAAATTTGATGATAATTTTAATGAATATATATTCATAATATATTCAAATAATAATAATACATATAGAGTATAGAATATAATAACCATGGTTGTTGAAGAATCGATTCATGTTATATTTGATGAAAATACTTTGAATAAAAAGGTGACGATAATGAACAACTTGAGGAAGAATTTAGAGACTTTAATTTTGAAGAGGAAGTACCTCAATATAAATATGAACATATTGAGGGGGAGAAAAGTTATTCACAGTTTGATCCTATTCATGAAATATCTTGTAAAACTAATAGGGATCATCCAATAGAAAATGTGATTGGTAATTTTGAATCAAATGTTCAAACTAAAAAATTTGTTATGAATTTTTGTGCTCATAATTCTTTTATTTATGATTTTGTACCAAAGAATATTGATGAGGATTTATATAGTGGTAATTGGTTATTTCCTTTGAAAGATGAATTAAACCAATTTACTAGGAATAGTGCGTGAACTTCATTTATTCCACCGAATGATTGTCATGTTATTAGAACAAGGTGAATCCTTAGAAATAAACTTCATGAATATATAAATATAGTTAATAATTTATCTAGAATAGTTTCTCAGGGATATTTTTAATAAGAATTCATTGATTTTTAATAATCCTTTGAATATGTTTCTATATTAAAAGTAATTAAGATATTATTTCCCTATATAACTTTTCATGGTTTTAAATTATTTCGATGGATGTCAAAAACACTTTTATAAATGGATATATTTCTAAAGAAGTGTATGTTATACAATTGAATGTTTTTGAAAATTAAAAGCATAATAATCATGTATTAATGTTTTATAACTCTTTATATAGATTGAAATAATATCCTCAAGCTTGGTGTGAAAGCTTTACTAACATTATTTTGAAAAACAATTTTGAGTACAAAATGGTTGACATTACATTGTTTATTAATAAAAATATTAATGATATTTTTATTTTTATTTTTTTTTGTTTACATTTTTTTGGATCTTTATATAAAAATATTTGTAATGAATTTTTATAATTGATGACTTATGAATTTGATTTAATAATGATGGGGGAGTTGAAATTTTTACTTTGTTTGAAAATTTATCCTAGAGATGATGGTATTTTTCTAAATGAATCTAAATATTCTAAAGAAATAGTAAATATATTTGGTTAATAATTTTATAAAAGTGTGAATACTCCCATGGGTAGTACCTGCAAGTTAGATTTATATAAATCTAGAAATTATATTAATTTTAAATCTATAAAGTAATGATTGGATGTTTATTATATTAAACTACTTCTAGGCTAAATTTAATATTTTTTAGTATGTGTTCTAGATATCAAAGTGATCCTAAGTAAATTCATATTAAATCGGTTAAGAGGATTATTGGATATGTTAAAATTTATTTGAATCTTGGTTTATTTTATCTTATAAAAGATAATTTTTATTTGTTATGTTATCCTGATTCAATTTTTTTTATGATGTAATATAGATAGAATGATCAATTTAGGTATGTTATATTTACTTGGTAAATATTTAGTTTTATGGGATTTAATGAAACAAAATTCTATTACTCTTTTAAATTCCAATTATAAATATACATTTTCCGCATCAAGTTATTACCAATTGTTATAGATTAAGAAGAATCTTTCTTATTTTGGTTTTTATTTTGAAAAGATTCCCATTTTCTATGATAATAATCATACTATTTATATCTCTAAAAATCCCTTACAACACTATAGGACTAAGTTCATTAATGTTAAATTTCATTTTTAAATATTATATACAAAAAGAAGATATAAGTCTGAGGATTATTTCTACATAAAACCAGCTTTATGATATATTTAATAATCCTCTAAACTTGACTACTTTTGATAAAATAAAGTTTAAAATTGGCATTATGGATACTTAATTTTAGTTGTCTTGAATTTATTGGGATTTTGGGTGTGTTTATGTGTTGAAAGTTTCATATTTACATGAAATGTATAAATTTTGGAATATTATTTTCATATTACTATTATTTAATTTATATAAATATTTTTTTTATTTTATTTTTTTGAGACTTCTCATACATACTTGATAATGTTAACTCCTTTCTAAACTTTTAGTTAGCATAAAAGGGTAGTTTATGAAGTATTTTCATTAAATTTTACGGATAAATTTTAAACTTTTTCTCATTAAATAGTGCCTTCTTGATACAAGTTTTGAAAATAGAAGAAATTTTTGGGGCTCCTTGATATATGTTTTTAAATATGAATATTTAATAAAGTTATATAATATAATGTGTTTTTATGCACGTTTTCATTTAAATGGAATAGTTTTTAAATATTAATTTCAAAGAGAGAATTATTCTATTGATACTTTTTGATAATTCAAAAAGGGGGAGATGTTATTGGAAATTATAATTTTTTTTAATTATCAAAAAGGGGTATAATTTTGAGTGGATCCTTAAACCACTTTATGTTTTTATAATTACAAATCTATATTTGTTTTATTTCCTTTTAATGTTTTAATAATTTGAATTATGTATTAATTTAAGTATTATTAATCATGATCATATCATAATATATATTTTCTCAAAATATATTTAATTTTTTATGTTTTTTTTTGTTTAGAACATTTTCTACAAGTTTCATGAAGTGTTTCTAGGCTAATTAAGTTATTTGGGATCATAAAATGTCATTTAACATGCTCTGGAACTAAAATTTTACAATGTATTGAAATTAAAAATTTTAGAGAAGTATGGAACCAAGAGTGAGAACCGAAAATGATAATTGACCATGTATCCAACCATAATAATCAACCATGGAACCGAATATGATAACTAACCATGGAACTGAACATGAGTAATGACCGTTGAACCGACCATGAGCACTGACCATGGAACAGACCTTGAGTACAAACCATGAGTGAAATTATCTTCTATATTTTGACTATAACTAGGTACAAAGAACTAAAAATTAATTGATTATTATTTAATTGGAAATATGTAAAAATTATATACATTTAATTATAATAAATAAATCACTAAATAGATATTTATAACTATAAAAATTAGATTTAAATCACTATATGTCTTCAGTATAAATTATGTTGTTTTCCATAATATTTTTCTATTTTTTTGATGATAACATTAACTATAAAAGTAATATTAAGTTTATTATTGATTATATGGAATGTTAATGTGATTATATAAATATAATACAACTAGAGATAAATCGAATTCTATCATTTTGACAGTATGTTTTATCTCTGAAACTTTATAAGTTAAGTCATCTAAAATTTTAAAGAATATCTTATGTGAAATTAGGAATTTAAATTTCCTTACATAGATTTTCCTACATAGATTCACCAAATTTAATTCCATAAATAAATCTAATATGTGAAATCCATATGTGGATTTTCCTTAATGGATATGTGATTTTCTATAGGATGTGGTAAAATTTGGAAATATGCTATGTTTTACCTAACATTTCACTTTTCAATTTAGTGCACATTTATTTTGGATATAATTTTTGTTTTATTTGTTATACAATTACTTATTAATTATTTATAATACATATTAATATATTTTAATTTTTGTGAAATTATTATCAATAGGTTGAAGTTTAACATTGATTTCTAGGGAAAACATGACTTCCAAATTAAATACGGTTGGAATGTGAACAATTTTTATTTCATTATTTACAGTAATTTTCTAATTGAATTTAATTATTTTTTGATAATATATTAATTATTATATATTTTTATCCTTTATGGCATGTTTTTAATATTACATATTATCAAAGTAACCCTTGTGAATATGTTTTTTATATGAATTTTATAAACATATCACATACTGCATTGGGAAAGAAGAACTACAATGATATTTATGTTTTTGAATCATTTATGCATAGAAGAACTATATATTAATTGTTATACATAATCAAATAAAAAATATTGAGGTTGATTATTTTATTGAACTTTATAAGTCCTACATTTTTTTGGTGATCGACTGTTATTACCAGCTGAAATAAAATCATTTGATTCTTTACTGTTGTAGAACTATTTTCTACCTCGATACCCAAACATAGATTTCTTTCATTAGGTTATATGGATTCAATTATTTATATTCATATTTATTATGTTCATAACTGTAAGGGGTTATACTACCCATTAAAAGGTAGGATTGTGAGTTGTGACTCCCAAAAACAAATCAGTAATTGGGTAGTGCCTCTATAGGAAAAAGGATGGATATTCAGGTTGTGTCTCTAGGTAGAAAAAGGCATGACAACTTGAGTTTAATCCAATAGGGGGAAAATTATTTGTTATTGGGATATGAATCAGGGTGGAAAAAATATCATTATAAGATTACATTACAATGGATATAGTGGGTTCCATCACTCTTAGTTCATGAGAGGGGTGAAGAGTATAGTAGGATCTTTTAGATCCAAACAACTATAAAAATATCTTATATTATTTGATTAGACAAATTTGTATACACATTTTTATGTTATTTAATTGTATATTTTAATTTATTTACTTGATAATTCAGGTGGTATATGTTCATTTTTAAGGAATAAATATTCATGGGATTCAAAGGAAGAAATGAAGAAAAGAGCAGAAATTTCCCAGTACACGTCATGTACCTTCTATACACATCATGTGTTAGTGGTTCACAGTATGGCCAAGTCATCAATCCAGGCCATGAACAAGCCATGCGACCAACAAGGAGATATCCACTACAAGTCCTGTACGCCTCGGACATGATATGATGCTAGTCAAAATCATAGGTGATAAATCCTTGAGGAATCTTCACAAAAGGAAAACTGGAGGCCTATACACATTGGGAGCATCTAGTTAATGATGTGTATTCAGTCAAACCACATAAATATACAACAGATACACATGCCTTTCCAGAGTTACCAAAATTTGTGGAATTCTACACAAATTGAAGGTACACATCGTGTACCTCCAGTACACTTCATTGCGATATTTGCCTATGAATACAACAGAGCGATATAGAATTTGGATATTTTTGGAGGGGTTTCTTCTTTGTTTTCATTCCTCTATGAGTTCCCTATGGTAAAGCATTTGGAGTGTTGCATTTTTAGGAAGACGCAATGCCATTTCTGTAAATAACTCTGGTTTTAAGACTTAGGATTACCTTTCCCTCACTCTATTTCTTTCTTTTCTTTTCAAATGATCTTATGTTCTCTTTTCCACCAGTGTATGTACCAAGTTCCCTTGACTCATTCAAGGAACATTGAGATAAAAGAAGATTTGTAATTCGATCCTGATATCAAAAGGTACATATTTTCACATCACCGGTCCGTAATGACCAATCAACATAACCACATCAGACACAACCTACCAAACCCCCATTAAATCATTCCGTGAAAACACCCTATGCACCTTTAAAATACCATCATGGATTATAGCTTTCCATTGATCCATGTTATGACACCAAGAATCGTTATTCCCTTATACAAGTCTATACCTTTTAAATCAAGCATGGACTCATTCATATGATCCAAAACATGGGACAATTCAATGGTTTTCAAGGAAAATATCCCAATGAACACATTTCCAACTTCATGGAAGATTGAGACACATTTTTCAATTAGGAAGTTTCCTCAGATGCTATAAGACTCCACATCTTTCCATTCTAATTAAGAGATAGAGCCATGGATTGGATCAAAAGTATCTCTCTCGAGTCAATAAAGACTAGGGATGATCTTGAAAAAATGTTTTGAGATAAGTATTTTCCATCCATACAGACTTGGAAGATATGGAATGATATGCAGAACTTTTCTCAAGAAAATAGAGAATCTACATGGGAAGCGTGGGATTGATTTAAGGAACTCTTGAGGAAGTGTCCCCACCATGGACTCGACAATTGGATTCAGTTTTTAACTTTTACCAAGGAATCTATCCAGTGTAATGAACAATTGTCAATGCTACCACTGATGTATGTTTTAGGTTAAAGACACCCAAAGCTGGATGAGTAATCTTAGATGAATTCTCACACAATTACAGTCTATGATATAGTGATCATGGATCACCTTGATGTGGCATCCACCAGGTAGAAAAGTACACCTGATTAGCAGTGTAAGTGGAGGCACTCACAAAGAAAGTTAAATCATTTCAAATGCGTGCTAAAAAAACATAACAACAACTCCCTCATTCCCTCATCATGGAAGTTTAGTCACGTGAGACGTTTGGTGGCCCACACCTATATCAGGACTATTAGAAAAGATACAAAGATCAGAAAGATTTTAATTATGTCAATTATAATAAAAAAAACCTACCATTTCAGCAACAACAAAACAATTATCTTTAGAGGACTGCTCTGTAGTTGCCTCCAAATAATCAAAGTTATTTTCAACCATGAAGTGGTAAGGCCTAGTTCCATAACCAAGGAACACTAGGGTATCCCCTAATGAACCTTGGGTTATGACCTCAAGAACCAATGCAACAATAACTATTCCAAACAAGATGCCAATAACAACAATTTGAACCCACCCATCCAAGGTTTACTCTGCAACCACCTCCATGTGACTTGTAAAATCTCCTATCAACGTTTTTCCAAAAGTATGATAAAATAATGACAACCCAAGATACAAAAATGAAAAAGAAAAGATCTTCATTTAGGAATCTAGAGATTCAAATGGGTCAACTCTCAAATACCTTATCTGATAGATTAATAGGTACTCTACCCAGTTAAACTGAAACATACCCTAGATTGGAAGACCAGATAGTAGTGTTGAGAAGTAGGAATGTTTTTAATTTCAATAGATAAAATAAGTAAGGTAATAAGAAGATCCAAAGAATAAATTAGATGAAGAAATTGATGAATCTATTCTCACCACACCTCATCATGTTGTGCCAGCTAAATAGAACAAAATCACTGAGAAGAAAAAGGAACTTGTTTTTGTTTTCCCACCTCTATAAAGGCCACCTCTTCCTTTTCTAGGGAGATCAAGGAAAGGTAGGAGGGAGGGGAAATACAAGAGGTTTCTAGAGATGTTCAAGAAACCACCCATCAATATACCTTTTAAAGAAGCCATTGCAAAGACGTTGATTTATGATAAATTTCTCAAGGATATACTATCAAATAGGAAGAAAATCGAATATCTTGGAGTCATATCTCTAAATGATGAATTATATACTATTGTGAAGTAGAAAATTCCCCAAAAAATGAGATATCTTGAAAGTTTCTTGATTCCTTGTTCTATATGAGAGTGCAATTTTGGAAGAGCACTATGTGATCTTGGAACCAGCATTAACGTGATGTCGATGTGTGTTTTCCACAAACTCAAAATCCATGAAATCAGGGAAATAAGAGTAGAATTGTAGCTAGCTGATGAATCAGTGATGTACCCAAGAGGTATTCTCAAAGATGTTCTAGTCAAGGTCATAAAATTCATCTTTCCAAGAGAATTTATCATGATAGACATTGAAGAAGAAGGCGATGTCCCTATCAGTTTTGGAAGACCATTCCTAAACACAAGAAAGTCTTTGATTGATGTTAATCAATGACGTATAACCCTTATAGTTGGAGAGAAACAAGTAGTGTTCATCCTGATTAAGGCCACCCAACACTCAGATGATATGATGGATTGCAACACCATCTTTCTCACTCAAAAAGTAGATGAGTACATCTACATTGAGGAAGAAAGTGAATATTTATCCTTAAAAAAGGAGGAGAATTATGATTTTGAATAAGTAAGATTTATTGAGCCACTTACAAGAGACACCATTCCACATTTTATTCTCCCTATAATTCAGCCACCCCAGTTAGAATTGAGACCTATACCCAGTACACCAAAGAACTCATACTTAAGAAATTTATCCTCTTTTACAGTCATCATCAACTCAGAACTATCTCAGGAATAAAAAGAAAAATTAGTTTACGTTTTGAAAAATCACAATCAATCAATTTCCTAGGGATTGGAAGATATAAAAGGGATCAGTCCCATCGAATGCACTCATAGAAACTTACTTGATGGGAATAAAAGGCCCAAACGAAAACCTTTGAGGTGGATCACACAACTGATGAAAGTGGTCATCAAGAAAGAAGTCCTAATGCTCATGGATAGATGAATAATTTTTCTAATCTTAGATTGTGAATGGGTGATCCCTCTCCAAGTTATTCCAAATAAATGAGGACTCACAATAGAAATAATAGATGACAATGAATTTATTTCGACATGCACAATCACTAGATGGAGAGTTTTTGTGGACTATAGATGCTTAAATTCAGAAACAAGAAAATATAATTTTCCCTTACATTTTATGGATCAGTTTCTATAGAGACTTGTGGGGCATGATTTCCACTGTTTCCTAGATAGATATTTAGGATACAATCAAATTGCTGTTGACCCTGATGATTTCCTAAAGGCCACCTTTACATTTCTATTTGGTACATTTTCTTATAGAAGAATGTTATTCAGAATGATCCATGCTCCAAAAACATTTTAGGGATGCGTGACACACATTTTTTATGATACGACTAAATATTTACTCAAAATATTCATGGATGGTTTCTCAACTTATGGGAGATCATTTGATGTTTGCTTTAGAATTCTGGAGTTAGCATTCCATTGTTGTGAGAAGAGATTACTGGTACTAAATTAGGAAAAATTCCTTTTTATGGTACTAGTAGGAATAGTGCTTGGTCACAAAATTTCCAAGGATGTCCTTGAAGATGATCCATCCAAGAGAAAATTAATCAATGATCTTCCTGAACCCTCAAATGCTAAAGGGATTAGAAGGTTTCCTGAATATAGAGGATTCTACAGACATTTTGGGAAGGATTTTTCTAAACTCTCATATCCATTAACACACTAATTGTCCAAAGATGTTTTCTTTGAATTCAATGAGTACTGTCTGTAATGACCCAAACTTTTATGAATGAAAATCCCTCTTGATCTAATTAAATGTCTTATTTTGTAAAATGGTTATATAAAATATAAAATAATATGATTTTATGTTTTGGGATTTTAAAATACCGTTAAGAATTGTTACCGTTGAAAATATAGTTTTTGAATAGTGAGCACGTTATTAGTATAAATATAGGGCATTAACAAATCCAATTTACTCAAAAAAAGAAGCAATGACCTCATCCAGTATATTTTCTCCATATAGAGCCCATTTTTTAGTGATCATAAAGGAGGTAGCGTCCCTGGGCTTTGATCTTGACTAAGACCAATATAAGATTCAACACATTAAGATTCAACGGAACGACCTATGAGAGAAGTGGAAGTTAGTAGAGATTACCACCTGAGCAATGTTATCCGAGCCGCCCCAAAAGTCTGTCATCATCACACACCTTACCCTTCGGTCATATGTGGGTGTTATATGGGGTTATATAACAAGACCCTAGCACTATTATTATGTGAATTATTTTTTTATATAATAAATAATATACATTCATTTTATTATTGTTACTTTATAAATAGTTTTTAATGCATAATTAGTATTTTTAAGTTAATATTCAATTAAGAAATCTATTTTGATTAATTAATGGATTTTTGAATTAAATAATATTTTTATAAAATATTATTACTAAAATAATTTTTATTAAATATAAATGATCATATAATTTTTATGAATAAAATTATAATTTTTATTATGGTTTGAAAGCAGTTTTTTTCATAACCCATCAATTTTCGATAAATGTCAGTTTTTATTTTAAAATTAAAAATTCACATATTTAGAAAATTATTTAGATAAAATGAATATTTTTTTTGATCCAGGGTGTTGAAATTATCCAACGGTGAATGTTTCAAAATTTTTTAAGTCAATCAAATTTTTGGGTAAAAATTAGATACCATTTAAATATATAATGTGTTTTATGACATCATAATGACCTAATAGTGATGTAATAAAATACTATAAAAGGGGTTTTCATCGAATATATGTTTTACCATTAAAAAAATGTTTTTTATATTTTTTTGATTTATTTTACTAAGACATAGTGGACCCTCCAAGACTTATAAAACATTTTAACATGATTTCCTTGAGAGTGTGACTCACCTCCACATAATAAAGAATTCCCTCTCCACTCCTATATAAACTCACTCAATCTCCCATTCATATTCACTAAAAACATTCGAATCTCAACCAACCCATGACCTCCTTTATCAATAATCCTACCAAGGTTCCCCAAGCTCCCAAGAAGCCTCTCTCAAGCCACTCCCAAGCCTTTGGGATCACACTTCCAAGTAAGGGATTTCTTCATTTCTCATTTTGTCCAAATTTCTTTATGTTTTTATACCATTTTATTTTCAATTAAAAATGTCTGGGTATGATTTATAACCTTCCCCATACTTCCCTACTTATGTTTTAATGATTATAGACCAATTTTTCTCATTAATTCCTCCCATGTACACCCATTACCATGCCGAAATTCCATAAGGGATTAATCTCTCCTCATTTACATTCAAGAAATTCTTTTTTATTATGAATATAAATTCCATTAAATATATAGGGACATGTATCTATATGACCCCCTTACTTTTCCATTTCATGTAAATTTTATGAGACACTCTTTCTCTCTCATCAACCATTTTTATTAATTCTAATGTCCCATCGTTATGCTGCCAAAATTGCACTTCGATTTGACAAACCAAAGTCACTGTGTAGTGAATACCATGCCAATTTCTCTATCAAGGGTATTCTACATTATGAAAATTTACTTATTTATTATAGAGTTTAATGTATTAATTCCACATTCCTTTATCTTGGAATAAATTATGATGTTTAATGAATCCATGTTTTATGATCCATGTGGAACAGTTTTGTATGAAATTAAATGATTAAGAAGGGTGTGCCCTGATAGCACTCCAATGCCTTGGGTAAAGATTAGTATCATGATATGTCAAATGAAATGAGGGTTACTCATTCTAATTCAAGTTAAATGAGGGTTTATTCATGCTCTATGTGCAATGATCCTTGGCTCATGATCATACCATGTTAAATGTTGATTCCACATTTCCATGTTATGATAATCATGCTATATCATGCCTTTATGATCATTTTTCTCTTATGATCCATTGATATTCCTATTGACTAACATGTACTTCATTATTCATGTTATTCCTTGTTTACTCCCTTACTGGTCTTTATAGCTCACCCTTTTTTTATATATGTCCCCAGTTTATCCCATGCAATGGTAAGTAGAAAAGATTGTGTGTGGTCATGTAAAATAAGTTTTCAATAAAGATGTGTATTTCATGTTTTAAGTTGTTATGTAGTATTACTAAGCCCCAAAGGCACTAGACCTCTTGATATTATATGTTGTATCAATTGAATATTTTATGTAATAAATTATGTTTAATTGTGAAATAAAGAGCATAAATGTTATAGTAGGTATCTGAGGATAGGTTTAGTTATTTTTTGGATTAGGATTAGAAAGCCCTACTGAAATCCATAGGGATATGACTAACTATAATGAAAAAATCCCTAAATTTTGGTGAGTATTGATTAAGTGGTTTTTCAATCAAATATATCCCTGTCAGGATATGATTTGGTAGAGGTGGCTCGGGCACATATGTATCTAGGTGTAAAACCTAAAAATACCACTTTGGGCTAGACTCGAATGAGAACTGGCGCATGAAAACGGGACTTGATGCACTCTTGGTTATGACACTCATGGGGGATATGATTTGGTAAATTCATAATATTAATAAGAACCATTATTAAGGGAATTAAAAAAATTACCCTAAGAATATATGTTGGTAAGTAGATCATGGATAACACAGATTAATGCCTATAAATTCATAATTTAGGGAAATAAATTTAATTTTATGTTTTCCTTTTTTTTCATTAGATTCCCATTTATGTGTTACCCCTAAATTTCCTTTTATTCCAGCCAATAGTTAGAAATAGGAGGACTCAGGCTAACAATTGATTCGAAGATCAATGTGAAGATTGTTCTAATGAGATTCCCAATCTGAGGGGAGCAGGAATTGAAAAACGTTTCATGATACTCTGTTAGTTAACTCATGTTTTGAATAGAAACCTGGGTCAAGAGTAACATTCAACCCCCACCCCCCCCCCCAAATAAATAATAAGGCAAAATCAAGAGCTTCATGAGACATAGGTATCCTATTTTTAATAGATAATATGATCCCACAATAGTTGAACAATGGATCAACTACATTGAAAACATCTTCTCCACCATTCAGTGTTACGAACAAGAGAAGGTTCTTCTGGATACTTATCATATGGAGGGTGAAGCTGATCAATGGTGGACATTGATAAAAAATATGAAGCCTGAGGAAGAGATCGAGGCATTGGAATGGAAGGATTTCTAGAAAATGTTTTCGATAAATATTTTACCCATAACCTCCGACTTATGATGGAAAGGGACTTTCTTTACCTCTAGAAAAAAGATGATGAATACATCAGAGCATATGAGGAAAACATCACAAGGCTTGAAGGATACGCCTGTGGCTTTGTCATTACCCCTGAATGCAAGTTTGACTGATTTTTTGGTGAGCTAAAACATATCCGATGGAAATCCATAGGGACCTGTGACTTCGATAGCTATGAGGAAATTGTCCATTGTTCCATCAAAGTCTAAATGAAGATCAATGAATATCAGGGGTATCATGGGGATTAGAAATAGAAAGTGGTCTTTAATTATGATAGTCTGATTGATAAATCCAATGGTGCTAAGAAATTGTAGCACCCCACTTTCCAAAGGTGTAGAAGGAAACACCATGGAAATTTCCTAAAGGGGACGGGGAAATGCTATAGCTGTGGAAGAGAAGGGAACCTGGACAGTAAATGTTGAAAAGAAAAACCTACTACTATGATAGGGGAAAGAAACACTCCATTTTACCCTCAATGCTTTGTTCAAATCTTCAACTGCAATGAACCAAGGAACTTTTCAAACCAGTTCCCTAATCCAAGTGTTTTTTGATGCAACCAACAACCTTCAAGGCATCGAGGATGATATTTTTCCATCACTACCACTGAAGTGAACCCCGAAAACTAAGTGGTGACATGTATGCTAGTTATTAATTCAATAATAGTTAATTTAATTTTTGATTCTAGTTCTATGAATTATTTTATATCTAAAAATTTTAGTAGAACAATCCCAACACTACCAAAAATCCTAGAAGTAAAGATGTCGGTGAGAATGGAAAATGGGGAAATCATTTCATTGCATCAATATAACTACTCCCCTGTCATAATTTGTGGATTTAACTTCTCAAAAAACCTCTTCAAACTCCCAATGGTGTAATTTTATACAATTCTTATCATAGATTGACTTCCATATATAGAGATAACATAAATTCCCGTGAGAGCAAAATCACTCTCCATATGGCGAATCAACCCCTTATTATGTACAAGTTCAAGGAGGAGGAAAAATATTCTTTAGATCCATCATTTCAATTGTGGATATTAATTCCCTATGATCACACATATCTTTCTCAAATGATTGAGTCTAAAGAAGAAACCATCCTTGAAGACATGCCAATTGTGAGGGAATTCACTGAAGTGTTTCCTGAGGAATTGCCTAGTCCTCCTCCCAAAAGAGTTTTTGAATTTTCAATTAATCTTATACCTATGGTGTTTCCAATATCCAGGAATATATATAGAATAGATGTTGTTGAGCTTGAGGATATTAAGAAACAACTACAGGAGAATCTGGATAAAGGGTTTATACGACCAAGTGATTCACTATTGGTTTCACCAGTCCTCTTAGTCAATAAGAAGTATGGGTAAATGAACCTTTGAATTGATTATTGTGAGATCAAAAAAATCAAAACAAAGAAAAATTATCCTCTTCCATGAATTGATGACTTGTTTGATAAGCTACTGGGAGCACAATATTTCTCCATGGTGGATCTACAGTCAAGATATTATCAAGTAAGGGTGAAGAAGGCGGATATCCCCAAGTATGATTTTCATGCAAGATAAGGGCACTATGAATTTATATTAATGCCTTTAGGACTCACTAATTTTCTATCAATCTTCATGGACTTCATGAATATATTCTTTAGATATTATCTCGATAAATTCGTGGTAGTCTTTATAGATGATATTCTAATATAATCCAAAACCAAGTAGGAGAATGAGGAGAATCCAAGCACTATACTAGAGACCTTGAGAAAGGATAAGCTCTATGAAAAGTACAACAAGTTTGAATTTTGGTTGAAGGAGGTATCATTATTGGGTCATATGATCACAAGAAATGATATTTCTGTGGATCCCCCCAAAAAAACTACAATTGAGGGATGACCGAGGCCAACATTAGTGACAGATATCTGTAGCTTCCTGGGGTTAGCCGGATATTATCACCGATTTGTGATAAATTTTTCATGAATGTCAAACCTTCTTACCAAGCTAACCCAGAAGGGAGTCAAGTTTTCATGGACTGATGATGAAAATATCTTCCAAGTGTTTAAAGGGAGGGTTATCACTACACCTGTGCTCACACTATACATAAGTGGAGAACTTTTTTGTGGTATTCAGTGATGTATTGAAGAATGGACTGGGATATGTGTTGATGAAAAATGAAAAATTCATTTCCTATGATTCATGGAAATTTAAAGTTCATGAGAAAAACAATCCAACACATGATCTGGAGTTGGCTACAGTAATCTTCTATTTAAAATTTGGTGGAATTACCTCTTTGGGGAGAAGTGTGAAATATATATGAATAAAAAAAGCTCAAGTATATATTCACACAAAAATAGTTGAACATGCGCCAATGAATATGGTTAGAGCTGATCAAAGACTATGACTGATCAATCCGTTACCACCCTGGGAAAGTGAACAAGGTGGAAGATGCTCTAAGTGGAAAGGACCCGATGATTCTATCATTAAAGAGAATTGAAAAGGATCCAATCTTCTTAGATTTGATGAAGATGGACATAAGAATCATAAAGAAGGGAACATAATCAATCCTTTCACAAATGGTTTCTCAATTGTCTCTTTTTGAATGGCTAAAGGATGATCAAAAGGATGATGTCAGACTTTAGAAGAAAGTAGAAACTATCAGACAAGGGAAATCCTCATAGTTCAATGTTAATGAAGAATAAATTGTGAGATTTATGATAAGACTATGTGTTCCATAAAATATGGAGTTAAAGAATGAACTTTTGGATGATGCACATAGTTTGAATTTCTCCATTCACCCAAAAAACACAACGATGTATTAAGATCTATGAGATCAATATTGGTGGGATAACATGAAGAAGGAGATCACTGAGTATATATCAAAGTGCCTGGTATTTCAGAAAGTGAATGATGAGAGGCAGAAGTATAAGGAGATGATGTAACCATTACCCATACCAACATGGAAATGGGAGAACATCCCCATGAACATTGTCACCAGAATCCCAAAGACATCTAAAGGAAACAATGCTATCTGGGTTGTTGTGGATTATCTTAAAAAGACTGCACACTTCATTGAAATTTGAGAGGATTTATCATTGGATCAACTGGCACAGATATATATTTGAGGAGTGGTAAGGCTACATGGGGTACCACTATCTATTGTATCTGATCGAGGTCCAAGATTCCCCTCTATATTCTAGAAGAGTCTTCAACATGCTCTGAATACAGAGTTGAACTTATGTAAAACATATCCTCCTCAAACTGATGGCCAATCTGAGCGGACTATCCAAACACTTGAGGAAATAATGAGAGCATGCTCAATGGACTTCAATGGAGGATGGGATCAACATCTACCTCTACTTGAATTCTCTTACAATAACAGTTTCCACTCAAGCATCCAAATTGTCCTTATAAAGCCCTTTATGGGAAGAGGTGGGGAACACATGCATGTTAGGATGATGTTGGGGAGAGAAAACTCCTAAGTCCAGAAATGGTCGAAGAAATTTTGGAGAAGGTTAAGACCATACAACAACACATTAAAGCTACTCAGAGTAGACAAAATATCTATACAGAAAATCATCGACGACACCTAAAATTTGATGTCGGAGACATGGTATTCCTCCACATATCACATGGTATTCCTCCACATATCACACATCCAAGTAAGATATTTCTTCCTTTCACATTTTTTTCAGTTTTTTTTATGTTTTTATACACTTTTATTTTCAACTAAAAATGTTGGGGTATGATTTTTCACCACCACCATACTTCTCTAATTATTTTTTAGTGACGGTAGACCCCTTTCTCTCCCATTAATGCCTCCCATGTACACCCATTACCATGCTGAAATTCAGTAATGGATTTCTCTCTCCTCATTTACATTAAAGCAATTCTTTTGTATTATAAATATAATTTCCATTACATATGTTGGTACATGTATCTATATGACCCCCTTACAGTCCATTTAATATACGTATTATGAGACACACCTTTCTCTCTCATAAACCATTTTTATGAATTCTTATGTCATGCCGTTATACTACCTAAATTGCACCACGATTTTCCAAGCCAATGTCATTGTGTAGTGAATACCATGTCAATTTCTCTATCAAGCGTATTCACGTTTATGAACATTTACTTATTGATTATATAGTTTCATGTATGAATTATACATTATTTTATTGTGGAATAAATGATTATGTTTAATGAATCCATGTTACATGATCCAGGGGCACACTTACGCATGATATGAAATGATTTAGAAGAGTACGCCCTGATAGCACTCCAATGCTTTGGGTAAAGATTAGTGTCATGATACATCAAGTGAAATGAGGGTTTAGTCATGATAATTTATATGTAATGAGGTTTTACTCTTGATCCATGTGCAATGAGCCTTGGCTCATGATAATATCATGTTAAATGTTGATGTCACATTTCTGTGTTATGATAATCATGCTATATAATGCCTTTATGTTCATGTTTCTCTTATGCTCCATTGATATTCCTATTTCCTAACATGTACTGTATTCTTCATGTTATGAGTTTTTTACTCTCTTACTAGGCTTTATAGATCACCATTTTCTTATGAATGTCCTTAGGTTAACCCATGCAATGCTAAGTACGAAGGAATGTGCGTGTTCATGTAAAAAAAGTTTTCAATAATGATGTGCATTTCATGTTTTATGTTGTTATGTAATGTTCCTAAGATCCAAAGACACTAGACCTATCGATATTCTATATGGCATCAAGTTAATATTTTATATATTAAATTATGTATAAGTGTGAAAGAAAGAGGAGGTTTGTTATACTATCAACAATCCTTGAATACACTGAACAATTTTCTAATTGCATCACCAATCTTTGTGGCACCAAATTGGGAGAAAGAAGTCGAATTAATGTGTGATTCCAACTACCTATCTCTAGGAGCTATCTTAAGACAACGCATTGAAAACACCTTCTTTCCAATTTATTATGTGATAAAAATGTTGTGTGAAGATGAGGTAAATTACATGACTAGAGAGAATGAAATCGTAGCTGTTGTACATGCCTTCGAGAAGTTTCATTCTTAACTTGTCCTGTACAAAGACATTTTTCATGCTGATCACGCTGAACTCATGTACATAATGAACAAGAAGGATTCTAAACTGGGGTTAATATGTTGGATCCTCCTTCTACAGGAATTTGAAATCCTGATAAAAGATATAAAAGGGATAGAGAATGTAATTGAATACCATCTCTCCATACTCCATCCTTCTATCATTAAAGAAGACAATGAGGATGATATCAAAGTAGATTTTCTAGATGAGACCTTATTCACTATTGAATCCCAACCATGGTTTTTTGATATGGATTATTTTCCCTCCATTGGATTCCTTCACCAAGACCTATCATATCAATAGAGAAATAATTTTTTTTTCAGATTCCATGCACTTTTATTGGGATGAGCCTCTATTATTCAAGAGTTGTGCTGATGGAATTTTGAGACGCTGCATCCTTAAAGAAGATACAAATAAATAAATTAGGATGTGTCATACATCACCAACTGGAGGAAACCATGGAACCGAGTGTACAATGGAAAAGATTATGTAAAGAGTATTTTTATGACATATACTACATTAAGAGGCAAGGGGATTTTGAAAAAGATGAGACAGATTTTAGCGGATGAGAAATATTAGAAAAAGGAACGAGATGCCATGAAAGCCCATTATTGATGTTGATTTTTTTTATATTTGTGGAATCTGCTTAATGGGACCATTCCTTACATGACAAGGAAGAAAATACATTCTATTCATAGTTGATTATGTCTCCAAGTGGGTTGAAGCCTGTAGGGTCCTGAAAATTCTACCAATGGAGGAAAATTCTCCAATGATCACTTTGTAGAAGGAAGCAGGCTTTCCAACAATCCTAGAAAGGAAATTGTACTTAAATTGATATAAAAAATTCGGATTAAAATTGATAGAATTAAAGTTTTCAAAATATTTTAAGTGACCCATGTACCATCACTAGGATGGGTTTGCAGACAGCATGAACCATGAACCACCAGTACGCGAAATGACTTGCGAGGTACTGGCCTATGGAGTGATGGCCAACAAACACAGTTGATCATGAACCACATTGCTGATGGAATGATGTGCAAAAGGCTGTACTCATACTATCTCATAAACTCAGTAGTTCGGGGATGAATCAAACATGCAGGGGTCCATGAACCATGATCATATACCGCAATCTCCCCAATCCCTGGTTGACTGAATCTTCTGTCAGACTAGATATCGCTTCATGGGATTCTGCAAATGGTGTCGCATGCCCATATATTAGATTTTCCCAATGCTCTATAAAAGGATCACATAAGGAATTGAGAGGGGACAGAATAAGAAAGATCAAAGGGGTACCCAGAGGATGGAAGAAAGAACTCAGAGAATATTTCTACTTTAGTACTTAATCATCGGTGAAACCCTAATTGCAAACCATGCTCTCCGTAGGTACAAATATTCGTGAACCATAAAATGGGGGAACTTAATAATAATAATATAATCTAAAACCTAATTGGTGAAAGAAAAATCAACATATTTATCGCTAATGAACTCCCCTGAACAATAGTCCCTCATACCCTCCATCAATATAATAGTCCACGTAGTGTATCGCTACATAGATTTAAATCGATGATGCATGCCGCATCAGTACATGGATAGAACCCAAAGTGGTGTGATGGACCACATCTTGGACCGTGTACCACTATGGTGTGTGGTGGTCCATACCCATGACCACGTACCACTTCAGTATGCAGATGAACCCTCTTCCTTCTTACCACTATAGTATGCAGAGCTTCCCCCATACCGCATAAGAAAATAGTACGTGTAATGGGGTATTATGAGGTATTGTTTCCTCCGATTCTAGTCTTGACCCTCCATTACCATCCATTCATCCATAGTCCCTTTATGAAACTATCCCCGAAATTAGGCCAAAGCCTCCTCCAAAGCCACCATAACTGTATGATCAGATCATTAGGTGCATCAGTGCGCCCCCTTGAGTCTACATACCCATTGTAAGAGGCGTGAAAAAGATTCTCCCCAAAACGGTTCGGACTCCGGGTATGTATCAAATTATACATTTCCATGGTAACTCAGAGTCCAAACTTGGGATTTCGATTTAAAGCTCCATGTTATAGGGATTAAGGTTGATCCCCTGCTTTTCCATTCAATGAGGAATGGTGATCAGTCAAAGGGGTTTTATTTTCTTCCCCATATGATGAGGAAGACAATAATCCTCTTACCAAAATGCATTTTGTGATGCTCACACTAAGGTAATTCCCCAATACTCTGAAGGATGAACTGTATGACCTTTAATGTCATTTCACATTGAAAGGTTCATCGTTCCGCACCCTCAAGCACCATCGCCCCAACCTCTTCCATCGTAGGCTTGCACTCTCCCATCAGTAAGAGAGGAGGCCAGTAGCTGGTTAGATCTCTCACGTCCTCTTGTTTGTCACACCGAGCATGACTCACGTGGGCTTAGAGGTTTGTAGAAATTAAAAAATCCACAAAATTCTAAACTATGGGAACTCTGATTCGTGAGAAAACTAGGAAATGTAGGATGCCTGATTGAAGGCCCAATCTCAAAAGGGTGCCCTTCCAAAAGGTGTTCACCCTATCATTTCCCCTCAAATGAGAAGCTTCTATGCGTAAGAGCCAGATTATAACTATCAGAACACTGATTCCTAATCAAACCAAGATACATAGAATTCCTGCTTGAAGGCCTGATCTCAAAAGGTTTCCCTTGCAAAAGGGGTTCACCGAATAATCTCCCCTCAAAATGGGAAACTTCTATGCATATGCCCCAAAAATTATGAACTTCGAGAACTATGATTCCTGATCAAACCAGGATTCGTGGGATGCTTTCTTGAAGTCCTGATCTCAAAAGGGTTCCCTACCAAAATGGGTTCACCCAATCAAGTCACCTCAAATGGGAAGCTTCTAAAAATAAGCCCCCATAATTCTTTACTACCAGAACTCCGATTCCTGATCAAACTAAGATATGTAGGATGCCTTCTTGAAGGAATGAGCTCAAAAGGGTGCCCTTACAAAAGGGATCAGCCGATAATGTTCGCCCAAATGGGCAACTTCTATGCGTAATCCCCATCTCATCTAAACTACATGGGTTATGATTCCTCTCCCAAGGATACATATGGAACCTATCTTATGGGTCCAATCCCAACCTCAAGTTAGCTTCCATCCCCCCTGGAAGATGATAAACTCCAGAGTGGCTTATTGTATGGCTCATTTCAGTATTACCTCCTTAATATGCCTATGATGATCCTATAAACCAGGGGTAACCTGTGGAAAAACTCTTCGAGAATGAACCAATGATTCACAAACATATGAACACAACTTAAATTTGTAAGAGAGTCCTAGAATAGGCAATAATCCCCCCCCCAAAAGGGCAGCGGTGAGCCCGACTTACCAACCACTTAAACAATGGAGTCCTTAGGTGTCGTTGGACAAATCGTTGTCCAATGAGTGCCGACATTTGGAAAGAAGGTCCATGAATCATGGATACCAGGACCGTTGGATGTTTCTGGCTCCACAAAACAACCCATTGGAGACCATCCATGTAACACCCCAAGCTTCCATGGTAAGTTTCCCTTTGAATAATACAATATCTTGTGTTGTAAGCAACTTGGAGTTTAACACACCACAACCAATCAAACTAGCTGTTATTAATTGTAATACCCAATTTTTGAAATTTTAGAATTTCATTTTTCAAAATGAACTTCATTTTTCAATTCGGTATATCGAAATTATCTTAGGATGATGTTTTGGTCTTTTCGAAAAAATTTCAATTTTTGATGAATAGTGAATAACGTTGCGTTACTTTTTAAAACTGACTTTTTATTTAAATAATTACTTTTTTTTATATAAATTTATTTTAGGTAAAAGTAGTTACATAATACTTTTATATGTTCAATTTAATTCATTAGAGTCATTTTAAAATAATATTAGATATATAAAATTTTATTAAACAATTTACCATCTTTTACCCACCTTTTAGGCACATTTTTAAATTTGCATAAATAATAATTTTACCACTTATGTGAATTGAATTTCAATAATCCAAGAGACATAGTTGACATCAATAAGTAAAATGTGGTTCAATAAGATGAAAATAATTTTTTGTGAACAATAACTTTTGACTTTTATTTACCATAGTTAAAAGTAAATAGGGTAATTAAAGGTAAGGAATGATATTATAATTACCCTAACACATTTTATAATTCTATTGGATAAGTTTATTTCAACCCAAATAAACCTTAGCAATAAAATATGATCCTTTGGGTCCACTTGGATTAGATTAATACATTTATTATTATTTTAATTAAAGAAGAGTTAAAAGTGTTAAATTCAAATTTTCATAACTAAAACATTTTTTATATAGCATTATCCATAGGATAAATTCGACTATAAATATTCATTAGAAATATAAAAATATTTCATGCAAAATGGTATTTTATTTATAATTTTTAGATGTTAAATGCTTAAAATTATTTATGACACAACAACGATGAAGTAATTACCTTATTAATGAAAGATTAAAATAATTGATATTATAAATATCCAAATAAATGTAAATTGGGACTTCTTATGAATTCCACTAATTTTATAGATTAATATTTCATGTAAGGGTTGATTCAATGAATTTTTTTTGAAGTAATCATGCTGTTATGATTTCCACTGAAATCAATTAATAATTAGTGTCAAAATTGACATAAATGAGTTTTTAAAGAAAATAATATATTATTAAATGATATAATAGTCCTAAAAATATAATTTTCGGAAAAAATAATTATATAATAATATAAATCATTAATGAACCACTTGGGGTTCGTTGTCATTTTATAGTAATATTATTAACCATATAATATAATAATACAAGAATACATGGTAAAAGATAAACTATTTAACTAAGAGTTAAATCTATAAGATAAGGTTAATATGGTAACCTAAACCTATCTAAAAACTATTGGTTGAGAGGTTTTCGACCCATCCCCATTTTCCTTATAATAAATCATTTTTGTGCCATTATAAATAAAAAATTATTGTATAATAAAATAATATTTCATGCTTTTCCTAAAGTGACCACCACCTCTCTTATAAAAAGGTACTTCCCTTCTCTCAAAATCACACCATCAAAGCCATTTGGATCGGCCAAACCCTGATCAAATATATTCTGAACAACCCTACCTTAAACCTTGAGGCCTTTCTTTGATAATAAATCCAACCTAAGGATCCCTTTTGTTCAAATCAAAAGAAAACAGCTGAAGTAGAGGTAATAATTTCACCACCTCTTTCAAAGTTCTTTTATTCTTCCACTTCCTCTTTCTTTGTTGTTTTCATAAAAAAATAATAAATCCACTACCTTATAAATACTTTGATGTTATTATAAATATTTTATAGCAATATTCATTATTCTATCCATCCTATGAATGAAAAATCATCAAATGTGCGTATGCACGACTTACCGTCTCCACGTCGTGGTGTAGTTTGTTATTCAAGAACTCCATTATTTGGATGGGCATAATAATGAGTATAACTAATGTAAATAATATATATAAAATTTTAAGGATTATTTATATATAATATAACATCCAATTACATATGATTTTACCATCAATAGAATGGTATTGTCGCTCATGTGTACGTACGGATTACTGTGTTCACGAACGTGATGAGATTCATTCACCAGCATAACCATTCAAGAATAAATTTCATTTTATGATAGAAAAATAATGTTTAAGAACTTAATATCATTCTTGATATGTATCAAATACATCTTATCCATAACAAACATGGCTTACGTAACCAAGTATTTAAAGGAAGATGAATCAGTTAACACCTAAAAAAATGATACTACCAAAATATTATTAACAAAGAAATATTAGAAGACCATATATGATATCATATTTATGTATGTGGTTCTAGTATAATTTAATAAAAATGGTTTTACTATTATACAGGAGTTTAACATACCCTCGACCAAGGAAAAGTACAAGGTAAGGGTTAATTCTACAATCTCTTCATTATCCGCGGTTGTTTATACATGAATATCTACCGGGACCTCTTTATCATCCACATCCGTGTTTCTTAAAAATTTATTTCAAATTTTTTTTACTATTTACTAGACTATGGGCTAAATTCATTTATACCCTTGTTTTAATTTTTATATAATTCTTATAATGGAATCTTTCCATCGTTTTCCAAAATTTGTTCCTTTATGAAGTTTTCGACAAAATTAATGAAAGAATGTGTTTTTAACTTAAAAAGAGAGTGTGGATATTTTATGTCATTATAACAACTTTTAAGATTCTCTTAGAATCCTATAAAAAATTTTCAAAATAATTTTTTTCTTTTATAATTATGTGACTTTTAAATGATTTCAAAATAGAAAGAGTTATATCTCTCAAATAGTTTTGATTTCATCTATGTCAACATCCTTTAATGGATTTTACACTTGTTGAAGTTGATTTATTATGATAAAATATTCCATATTATATTAAAGGTTTTGTGATATGTTTGACTATGGATGTGTTATTTTTATACCATTCATGGTTTATGGTTAAAGTATTAACATTTTGTATGCCAGTTTTAATACGAATGTTTATGTTATGTTTCGACCTTTTCATATGAGGAATGCATTGGACATAGTAAGTGACAAGTGGGGCCTGCTATAACTCTTTGATACATCAGTAGGTATCATGAGACAAACTAGTTTCTTGGCATAATTCCTTGAATAAATCTTATTTGTAGTCTTGGCACGAGGCCTTGACTATGTGGTTATGAAATCTGGAAATATGAATTCCATCATTATGAAATTGGCTATTGATATTAAGTGTGATTATATGACTTTTAGAATATCCATGTGAATAACTAAATGGAATTATTTGATTTATCATTACCATATTATGCTGAATTTTATGTTTAAAAGGCTTTTGTTTTAGTCTTATACATTGCCTAAAATTTTTATTCTTATTTATGAAAGTTTACGCTATATTGTTATCCTTATAGAGCACCTAAGCTCACCCCTTTCTATGTTTTATTTTTCCCAGGATGCGAAGAAGTTTATTAAGATTGACCTATAGGGATATTCTAAGGGAGATGAATGTGTTAAAAGGAGACACAATGTAGTTTTTTTTCATTTCATAATGTAATGTAAAACTTATGTTTGTATTTAGTACTTCCAAGGATACTAAACTGACTAGTATTTTGGTATTTGATCCCTTGTGATCATGACAATGTTATGTAATAATGAACCAACTCTCTGTAACTAGGGTCGAGGTGTTACAGTTGGTATTAGAGGAAGTTTAGTACAGACCTTGGAAGATTGATTTTGAAAAACTCTGATTAGAGAACATTATCATATGATAAAATTTTATAATTAGTATAGAAGAAATTCCTAGAATTTTGGTGATGTATAGATTTTGTGATATTTCCAAGAAATAAATCCCGGTCTGGATACGAGAAGGTAGAGGTGGATCTGGCACAAATGTACCTCAGAGTGAAAACTCCGACAAGGAGTTTTGAGATTCACCCGAGGTATCCTGGTACACGATAATGGGCCTTACTGAACTCTTGGTTACGACATTCCTAGGGGATATGCTTATAATAATACACATTTTATTTACAAACCATTATGAAGGATTTATTAGTATATAACTCCTCAAAGAAAACATTTTTATCAATATGGATTATATCCATAAACAGTTCAATTTATGTTAAGTGTTTTACAAGTCTGGAATTATGTATTACGATTCATAAACTAATCTAGTGTATGCCATTTTTTAGAAATTGCACCTAGAGGAAGGAATGGAAATCATATCAATGCATGTAATCCATATAGGGGTTTCGCTCCTACTCAAGATAGTTATGGCGGGGCTGGTGATGCAACTGGTGTTGATTATATTATCACCATACTTGGACAACTCACTCAGGTTATGAATAATAACCTTACCTGTATGAAGCTCCCTGATCCACAACGCGGAGGATCAATGTTAGACCGCTTCATGAGGAAACAACCACTAAAATTCAATGAGACTAAAAATAAATTTTTATCTGAGCAATGAATAAGTTTCTTAGAGAAAATATTTCATGATTTAGGGAGTAGAGAAAGGGAAAAGTTTTCATGTCAGTTTATTGCCTAACGGGGGATGAAAATAAATGGTGGCCATTAATTCAAAACACAAAGGATAATGAAGAATATAAAATATATAATGGAGGGAGTTTAAAGATATTTTCTTAGAAAAATACTTTCCTTGTGACCATCGAGATGATGTGGAAAGGAAATTTCTAAGTCTGATGCAAAAGGAGGATGAGAATGTCGCAAATTATGATGCTAACATTACAAGGTTAGCAAGACATGTAACAGATTATATACAAAACCTAAGGAGTAGGATTGATCGAATCTTTGATGGGTTAAAACCATTTATCCATCGACCATTATTCTCAAAATACTTCTCATCATATGAAGATATAGACTCTTGTGCTATACAGATATAAAAGGAATTCGCTAAGTCTTATGACTTTAAAGAAAAGCAAGAGAAGAAGAGATCTGCTGAACACTCTAGAAATGGAAATAAGGGGAATAATGGGAAAGTTGAATATCTATCATATGGTAAGTGTGGGAAGAACCACCCCAGTACTTGCCTGAAGGGAATGTGAGTCTGTTACATGTGTGGTAAAAAAGGCCACCAAGCTCATTATTACAATTGAAAGAAATAGGTTGTCAATGTTAAATGCTACAATTGTAGAAAAAAATGGGCATTATGAAAATTAATTTCCTAAAAACCATGGAAAAATACCTCAAAAAAGGAAAAGCGAGAAAATAAAAGCTTATGCGATCACTACTACTGATGTTGAAGCTTCAAAAGACGTGGTGCTAGGTAATTTAATGGTTTCCTCAAGTTTATCCAATGGTTTATTTGATTCTGGATCATCATATTATTTCATATCTTCCATGTTTTCTAAGAAAATTAGATATTTCCAATTTTATTTAACAAGGGTGTTGTCTGTCAAAACTCCTAAGGAAAGTATCATTGCAACAATGTTTTGGGAATCAGATCCAATTAGGGCATATAAATGTTATTTATCTAATGATCTCATCATCACACCGATGATTGAATTTGATATAATCATCGAAATGGATTGTCTTTCAGACCATTATGTGAAAATTTATTGTAAGAAGAAGGAGGTTACAATTTTCAATGATGATATGAAGTACCTTATTTTTAGAGCAGAAATGTCATCACCTGATTCTTATCTTGATCCACCCCCAGTAGCTCTACTAAATTCAATTATTGGGGAGAAAGAGAATGAAATAACTATGGATGAGGAAAGAAATGTTCAAAGGGAGGATGTACCTATTGTACAAGAATATATTCATTTATTTCCAGAGGATTTACCTGGACATCCTCAAGAATGAGAAATTGAGTTTTCCATTGATTTAATTCCTGGTTCATGGCCCACACCGAAGACCCCTTATAGATTGGACATTATGGAATTAGTGGAACTAAAGAAAAAACTAGAGGAATTGGGTAATAAGGGATTTATTCACCCATGTGTTTCTCCACGGGGAGCCCCTATTCTTTTTGTTAAGAATAAATATGGATATATGAGGATGTGAATTGAATATAGGGAGATCAATGCTATAAAAATGAAGAACAAGTATCCCCTACCTCGCATTGTTGATTTATTCAACCAACTTCAGGAAGCTCAATATTTTTCAAAGATTGACCTTCGATCTGAATATCATCAATTGTGTGTGAAGAAGGAATACATTCTGAAAACAAAATTTTTAACTAGGTAAGAGCATTATGAGTTTAGAGTAATGCCTTTTGGACCGACTAATGCACCCTATGTTTTCCGGGATCTAATGAATAGAGTTTTCAAGGAATATCTTAATGAATTTGTAGTGGTATTTATTGATGATGTCTTGGTTTAATTAAAAAGCTATGAATATCAAGAAAATCACTTGCGCACTATTATGAAAACTCTATGAAGAAATGAATTATGTGGGAATTTTAGAAAGTGTGAATTCTAGCTTTATGAGATTTCTTTTCTTGGCCATATTATCTCTGAGGATGGAATCTCTTTTGATCCTTCAAATACCAAGAAAATCCATGAATGGACAACACCGACTAGTATAACTGAGGTACATAGTTTTATTGGTTTAGCAGGTTATTAACAGCACTTCAACCATAATTTTTCTCGATTGGCTAACCCATTAACTAAGATCACACGTAAAGGGGTTATTTTTTTTGGAAAAAAGAGTGTGAAGAATGTTTTGAAGAACTGAAGATAAGATTAGTCAATAATTCTATATTGACTCTACCATCGGGAAATGATGGGTCTGTTATTTATTGTGATGCTTCAAATAAAGGACTTGGTTGGGTCTTTATACAGAATGATAGAGTTATTGACTATGTATCACCACAGCTTAAAATTCATGAGAAAAAATGTCCCACTCATGATCTTGGGTTATCAGCTGTAATATTTTCTTTGAATATTTGGAGACACTATCTCTATGGTGAAAAATATGAGATATATACTGATAAAAAGATCTTGAAGTATATTTTCTCACAAAAAGAACTCAACATGAGGAAAAGAAGATGTCTCGAACTACTCAAGGTTTATTATTGCACTATATAATACCACCCAGGGATGGAAAATAAAGTGGAAGACGCTTTCAGAAGAAAGAATCAAGGAATTTTCAACCAGATAAGAGTTCAAAGGGATCTTATTTTCATGGATCTAGTAAATATGGATATAGTAATAACCATGGAATGTGAAACATCAATACGTTTTCAAATCGTGGCCAAACCATCTTTACTAGAAATGATAAAAAGTTCTCATACTGATGATGAGGAGTTGAAAAATAAAATCATTGTTATGAATGATGGGAGATTGGTAGACTTCATATATGAAGATGGGATTTTGAAATTTGGGAAGAGAATTTGTGTTCATGACATATCTAATCTAAAAAGTGACTTTTTGGATGATGCTCATAGCTCCAATTTCTCTATACACCCTAGTGGCACTAAGATGTATAGAGATTTGAAGGAACATTTTTGGTGGGGCAAAATGAAAAGGGGTATTGCTGATTACGTGTCAAAATGTATGGTTTGTTAATAGGTAAAGGCTTGATGAAAACATCCAAGAGGAGTCATGCAACCTCTTCCCATACCTGAGTGGAAATGGGATGATATTACGATGTATTTTTTCATGGGGATACTAAATAATCATTTATGGAATGAGGCAATATGGGTCATGTTTGATCATCTTACTAAGTTAGCACATTTTCTTATTATAAGAGAAGATTTTACACTAGAACGTTTAACAAGACTACATATTAATAAAGTTGTAAGACTTAATTGAGAACCCCTATAGATTGTTTTTGATCGTGATCCTCATTTTACATCAAGATTCTTGAAAAGTATTTAGAAGGCCAAAGATACTAATCTTCGTTTGAGCACTACTTACCACCCTCAAACTAATAGACAATCAGAACATACTATTCAAACCTTATAAGGCATCTTGAGATATTTCTCACTTGACTTTCAAGGTATGTGGGATCAATATTTACCTCTGCTAGAATTTTCCTATAACAATAGCTTTCATTCAAGTATTCAGATGGCACCATATGAAGAATTATATGGAAAGATATGTCACACACCAACTTGTTGGGATGATGTTGGTGGAAGAAAACTCATAGGCCCAGAAATTATTGAGGAAATAATGGAAAAGGTGAAGTTTATCCAAACTCACATCAAAGCATTTCAATGTAGGCAAAAGAGCTATGCTGATAACTGAAGGAAGGATTTGGAATTTCAAGTAGAAGATCATTTTTTATTAAAGGTATCTCCATGGAAGGGTGTTATACATTTTGGTAAGAAGGGTAAATTGAGTCCCATGTACCTCTGAACATTGGAAATTCTAGAACAAATTTGTGTTCTAGCTTATCATTTGGAAATTCCGCCAAGTCTCTCCAAAGTTCATGATGTGTTCCACGTATCAATATTGAGAAAATACATGCCTCACCAAACACATGTAATCACCTATGATAAAATAGAATGGGAACCCAACCTATTTTATTGCGAAGAGACTGTCATAATTCTTGATACCAGAGAACAAGTGTTGAGAAACCAGACAACTCATCTGGTGAATGTTCTATGGAGAAACCTTAAGATGGAAGAGGCAACTTGGGAACTCGAGGAACTTATGATGAATAACCACCTGAATCTTTTTTTATAGTAGTATTCTAGAAATTTTTAGGACAAAATTATTTGAAGGGGGGAATAATGTAACACCCCAAACTTTCGCGGTACGTTTCCCTTTGAATAATACAATAGCTTGTATTGTACGCAACTCGACGTTTTAACACACCACGACCAATCAAACTAGCTATTATGAATAGTAATACCCACTTTTTGAAATTTTTGTAATTTTATTTTAAAAAATGGACTTCATTTTTGAATTTGGAATATTGAAATTAGCTGAGGGTGAATTTTTGGTATTTTTCTGAAAACTTTCAATTTTTGATAAATAGTGAAAAACACTGCGTTATTGTTTTAAACAAACTTTTTATTTAAATAATTAATCATTTTATTTAAATTTATTTTAGGTAAAAATTTATACATAATACCTATATATTTTTAATATAATTTATTGGAGTCATTTTATAATAATTTTAGATATATAAAATTTTATGGAACTTTTTACCGTCCTTTACTGACCATCTAGATGCATTTGCAAATTTGCATAAAACATAATTTTAAAACTTCTATGTATTGAATTTAGAAAATTCAACATAAAAAAGTTGACATTATAAAGTAAAATGTGGTTCAATAAGATGAAAATAATTTTTGTTGAATAGTAACTTTTGACTTTTATTTACCACAGTTAAAAGTAAATAGGGTAATTAAAGGAAAAAAATGATATTATAATTTCCCTTACACATGTCTTAATTCTATTTGAGAAGTGTATTTTGACCAAAAAAAACCTTAGGAATAAAATATGATCCTTTGGGTCCACTTGGTTTAGATTAGGAGATTTATTATTATTTTATTTAAAGAAGAGTTTAAAATGTTAAATTCAAATTTTCATAACTAAAACATTTTTAATATAGGTTTATATATAAGATAAATTAGCCTATAAATATTCATTAGAAATCTAAAAATATTTCATACATAATTATATTTTATTTATAATTTTTAGGCATTATTAATTATATTTATTTGTGACACAATGACGATGCAGTAATTACCAAATTAATGAAAGATTAAAATAACTGATATTATTAATATATAAGTAAATGTAAATTGAGACTTTTGATGAATTAAAATAATTTTATATATTAATATGACATGTTATAGTTGATTAAACGAATTATTTTCTAAGTAATCATGCTATTATGACCTCCAAAAAAATCAATTACTAAATAGTGTGAAAATTGACATAAATGAGTTTTTAAAACAAATACTATATTATTAAATGATATAATAGTCCAAAAAATATAAGGTTAGGCGAAAGGAATTATGTAATAATATATATATCATTAATGAAACACTTGGGGTTCTCTTGGAATTTTATAGTAAGATTATTAACCATATAATATAATAATACAAGAATTCTGGGTAAAAGTTAAACTATTTAACTAAGAGTTAAATCTAAATGATAAGGTTAATATGGTGACATAAACCTTTCTAAAACCTATTGGTTGAGAGTTTTTAGACCCATACCAACATTATTATTGAAATAAATCATTTTTAATCCATTATAAACCGAATATTATTGTATAATAAAATAATATTTATTGCTTTTCCTAAAGTGACCCTCACCTCTCTTAAAAAAGGTACTTCCCTTCTCCTACAATAACACCTCAAAAGCCATTCAGCTCAGCAAAAACCTAATCCAATGTCCTCCCAACTACCCTACCTTATACCTAGAGTCCTTAATTTGATCATAAAGCCAATTTAAGGAGCGCTTTTGGTCAAATCAAAAGGAAACACTAGAAGAAGAGGTAATAATTTCACCACCACTTTCAAAGTTCTTCTCTTCTTCCACATCCTCTTTATTTGTTGTTTCCATAACAAAATAATAAATCCAGTACCTTATAAATACTGTTATGTTATTATAAATATCGTACAACCATATTCATTAGTCTATCCATCCTATGAATGAAAAATCATCATACATGCGTATGTACGGCTTACCGTCTCCACGTCGTGGTTTAGTTTGTTATTCAAACACTTCATTATTTGAATGGGTTTAATAATTAGTATAACTGATGTAAATAATAAATATTAAATTTTAAGGATTCTTTATATATGATATAACATCCAATTATATATGAATTCACCATCAATATAATGGTATTGTCGCTCATGCGTACATACAGATTACTGTCTCCACGAACGTGATGAGATTCATTCCAGATCATAACCATTCAAGAATGTATATAATTTTATGATTAAAAAATAATTTTTAATAACTTAATATCATTTTTTATTTGAATCAAATAAATCTTATCCATAACTAACAAGGCTTATGTAACCAATCATATAAAGGAAAACGAATCAGTTAACACCTGAAACAATGATACTACCGAAATATTATTAACAAAGCAATGTTACAAGATCATATATGATATCATATTTATGTAAGTGGTTCTTGTATAATTTAATAACAATGGTTTAACTATTATATATGAGGTTAACATACCCTCATCCAAGGAAAAGTACAAGGTAAGGGTTAATTATACAATCTATTCATTATCCGAGTTTGTTTATACGTGAGTATCTACTGGGAGATCTTTATCATCCACATCCGTGTTTCTTAAAAATGTATTTCAAAATATTTTTAATATTTCCCAGAATATGGTTTAAAGTCATCTATACCCTTGTTTTACTTTTTATAGAATGTTTATAAATTAATCTTTCGGTTGTTCTCCAAACAAGGTCCTTTATAACCTTTTCAACAAAATTAAGGAAAAAATATTTTTTAACTTATATGGTGAGTACAGATATTTTCCACCATTATAAAATCTTTAAAGATTCCCTTACAATATTATAATAATATTTTCAAAATAAATTTTTTCTTTTATAATTATGTGACTTTTAAATTATTTTAATAGAGAAAGAGATATTTCTCTCAGATATTTTTGATTTGATCTATGTCGACATCCTTTGATGAATTTTACACTTATTGAAGTTGATTTATTATGATAAAATCTTCCATATTGTATTAAAGGTTTTGTGATATGTTTGACTATGGATGTGTTATTTTTATACCTTTTGTGGTTTAGAGTTAAAGTATTAACATTTGGTTTACTAGTTTTAATACAAATGTTTATATTATGTTTCAACCTTTTCATATGAGGAATTCATTGGAATTATTAAGCGATGGGTGGAGCCCATTATGGATCATCGATGCTTCGGTAGGTCTCATGAGATAATCTAGTGTCTTGATACAAGGCCTTAAAAAAATATTATTTGTAGTCTTGGCACGAGGCATTGACTATGTGGTTATGAAGTCTGACATTATTCATTTCATCATTATGAAATTAGTTTTTGATATTACGTGTGATTATTTGACTAGTTGAATATCCATGTGAATAAGTAAATGGAATTATTTGATATTTCATTTCCATATTATTCTGAATTTTATGTTTAAAGGGCCAGTGTTTTATTCTTATACATTTCCTTAAATGTTTATGCTTATTTATGAAAGTTTCTGCTATATTTTTATCCTTAATGAGCACCTTATCTCACCTCTTTCTATGTTTTATTTTTTCTAGGAGGCATAGAAGTATATTAAGACTGACCTGCATGGATAGTCTAAGGGAGATGAATGTGTTATAAGGAGATACAATGTTATTGTTTTTCATTTAATAATGTAATTTAAAAATTATGTTTATGTATAATAATTCCAAGGATACTAAACTGAATGGTATTTTGGGATTTGATCCCTGGGATCATGCCAATGTTATGTAATAATGCACAAACTTTGGGTAACTAGGTTCGGGATGTTTTAATCCTAGGAAGTTATATCATAGGAGGACCGATTGCACAAGTACATGACCCCATTCAATCACCCACTGGGATCATCCGATTGTGGAATCTCCTTTGCAATAAATAAGTGGAAAATTAACCAGTCTCTACGGGGTTAATATAACATTCCCTTAAAGGATAGTGAAGAAAAATGGGTCAAAAAAAAAAAGAAATGGTGAATTTGACAAGAAAAAATCTATAGAAAAAGAGATGGTTAATGATTCTCGATGGACCATTTCATCATCTCCCTGGAACATGCCACCCCGGGCCAAAACAAAAATGGTGAACCCAATGTGAATCCTTAACCAAGGTGGCAGTTTTACCCCACTCAAACCACTTCACCTCACAAAAAAAAAACAAAAAGAGGGGGGTGGAGGCCAAACTGAATCATCAAATATGTATATGTTTTAAAAAATTCTTCTTTGACGGGGTTTTGTGGTGTGTATTTAATATATGTGTATTGTAGGTTCCCGTAGAGAAACCTTCGATCCAAATGACATCCCGATGACTAATGTAGATACATGAATCAAAGATCCCACAGGAGAGCGAGGCCCCAATGAAGAGTAGGACCCCCTTTCCTATGCAGAGTCTTCAACACAGGGCATACAAAAAGATGATTAGAGAGTATGACCAAAATGGTACTCTCCCCACTATGGAGGCTGTGAGACAAAATCTCCAGTATGCGTAGGTTTTGCAGTCACCTCTTTAGCTGCGGCTATTTCCCCAGTACTAGGAGGCCCTGATGGTCATATCAAACCGTTTCGGAAGACTGTCCGTAGAACATGGCAATGGGTACCTCCATTATCTTTGGTAGGCATATGAAGTTAATACCAAAAACCTCATCTCAACTGCACATGGGTCCTACTCATAGGCCCCTTATAGAGAGAATCACCACCGACACCAGACAACCTGGCCTCCTCACACTAAAGAGGACCTTATACCGAGGGCACCTTCTGAAGTCCAGGAGACCTAGGTCCCTCAGGCTATCCAACAAGGGAAGAAAATACATAATTAGGAACACTCTATTACCCTGGTTTCTGAAGAGAAAATCTTCCGTACAAACGTGATTCCATTCAACGATAAGATATACAACTCTTCCCCCTCTAATCAAGCCCACCATAGAAATAGGGTGGCATAATACCAACACGTGCACGTTCCTTCTAGTACCCGATGGTCCCACCATGCAGACAGAGTGGAAAACTACAAGCAGATGCATATATATGTGGATACGAAACAAGCCTGTCATCCAAATAGGATGAAAAACAGATATACACAGGCACCAATACCTGCTGACGCATATCAAGACCACCACATAAATAGGACGACACAATACGATCACGTACACGTTCCTTCTAGTTCTTTTCATTCACTCTATGTAGAAAGAGTGGAAAACTACAGACATATGAAGATATATGTTGATGTGCAACAAACCTGTCATCCAAATAGGATGAAAACTAGCTATACACAGGCACCAATACCTGCTGATGCATATCAATCCCACCGTAGAAATAGGGTGGAACATTCGAGCACCTTCATATTCCTGCTAGTGCTTGCAGGTGCTGCCGTACAGACAGAGCGAAAAATTACATTAAGATGTAGATATCTGCTATTGCGCAACATGCCCATTATCCAAATAGGATGAAAACCAACTATTTTAAGGCACCAATACCTGATAACACATATCATTCCTGCCACCCAAATAGGATGGAAAGAAAATATGATAAGGGTCAAATTCTTGTGGATTCATATGAAGCCCATCAGACAAATACAACAGTAAACAAGTAGATGAAAATCCCCACTCATGAAGACGAATCCCAACAGTAAAATATGGTGGCAAATGGAGAAGTTAATCTGTGGCAGGCTCATTCTTCTATCCCAGTATAGGAGAACTACTAGTATCTACTATCAACCCATGGAGGACCAAAGCAAGCACAAACTCTTGCTCCGATAATGGAATGGGCCTTCATACCCGTTCTAGTGAAATATGTATCTTAGAACATACTAGAAATGATGGAATATCATATGTTAGTCCCAGACCGTATCATCCAAACATTCCAATGCATTGTTGCATCGACGGAAAAAGGCGAAAAACTGGGCGCACAACCCAGTTTCGTGAAACGTAATGACTTACTGACAAAATGGGTCAGTACCTTTAGAGTAGTTATGCATCCCTAACTCAGTCCAGGAGGGTCAACAATAATATCCCATGATACAAAAACTACTGGATTGGGAATAAATACACATTCCATTTTGGGGAAACCAGTTCTATGGTGTGGCCACTCCAAAAAAGGAAAATATCCTTACCAAAACTCAAGATGTCTGTCGGTGTATCCCGACGACATCATGGGACCCAAAAAGATAGGGATTCATATATTATGTCCATTAACAATAGAAGGCATCCCCAGTTACCCCCAAGAGAGTGCACAAAAATAATATGCGCCAACGGGAACACGAAAATAAAGAGCGCATACATAATCTTGCACATCTAGAAGCTGGGGTTTTTGACGCCCTAAAAAATATATCAATAAAGGCATAAGACCCTATAAATACATTACCAAATTATGGAATTGGAAAAAGCAACTTTGAAGGTTGTCCCCACAATATCACTACCAGTAGCTTTGAAGGTCCTCCCTAGAGCACCCGCAGGGGGCTCACTCTGTGTGCCAGGAATGATCGATCACATGAGACTATCTCCAGATGCACATCATGGTACCCCTCCCTTTCACCTGAAGATTAGATAACAAATAAGTTCCCCCTAATGGTCCCCCCTTGGGTACACAATGTAGATATGCTTCTCCCTATAGTCAGACATCTAGTCACGATGGTAGTCCTTGTCATAATGATAGTCATTGCAAAGTCCCTCCCCACAATGGAAGTTGTTGTGAAGGCCATCCCCATAGTAACATCAAGAAATAAGATGGTCCTCAACTCATTGTAGTACATCCTGAAGCCCCTCTCTAGGATATAAACTGTAGGAATTCTCCCTGTAGCTAGGTATCAAGCTTTGATAGTAATCCTTAACATCATAGCAGTTATCAAGAAGTTCCTCCCCTTAGTGACATAAAGTAGTGAGAAGTTCCTCCCCTCGTTAAAACCTATTCTTAAGCTCCTTCCTAGGGTATATACCATATAGAATTTCCTTATATTTGTAAATCAAGTTGCAGTGGTATCCCACACCTTTGCGGCACTGATTGTGGAGGTCCTCCCCACAATCAAAAGTTATACTGGCAAGTAGGTCCTCCCCTTGCCCAAAAAAATGTGAGGAAGCCCTCCTATGCTGAGGTGCTAAAAAAGATGGAGTCAAACATATGAGGCACTCCGTCTATGACAAGTGACATCCTTTCTCATCTAGAGGACAGTCCGGGGCCACGATCATCTTCTAAGCCACCCTCGCGCCGTCTGCATATCAATGAGGCTCCCACCATCCTGACTTCTTGGAACAAAATTATCAAGAAGAAGTCAAGCTAGGAATATCCAGCAGAGGAGCCCCGGGAAGAACAACACTGGGATTTTTTCATCTGAGAAGGCCGCTATCTAGGGATAATATACCAATGTTTTTTTGTCCTATATCCACTTCTCATTTCTACATACCATAGGAGTTTTTTGGAGAATGTATTCATGAAATTCAACTCAATATATGGATGGATCTTCGTTAGCAGAAAGAAAAGTTCCTGCCCTATGAAGGGTATGTAGACCATTTCAATATATTAGGGGAGATTCATAATCTAATTGACCTGGAATCCCTCCCATCCGCAAGGCAACCATGATCAAAAAGGAAAAAGAAAAACCTTGAACTGGCTTGCCTCCATGCACTGTACAAGTTGTGTCACCTCATTGATGACCCCCCTGACTGGAGTTCATATTCGGGGATGGGGAGAACATGGATCTCTACACTTCACCCTATGTCATAACTAGAAAACATCATTGGAAATGACATTATGAAACATCATTACACAAAGACAATAATCAAATGAAATCCCTGCTCAGGAAATATGGGATACCCATCAAAAACTATCATAGTGTAAATCTCAAAAGCATCAGGACCACAGAGATCAAGCCATTAAAGGATTTTGAGTCAGGCAACCGTGAACATCCACCAAGATTCCCACTTACGGGAAGCCAACCAGAAAGAGGTTCTCATGTCTTCAAAATCCCATTGACTCCATGCTGGTATAACTCTTTACTCATCTCACACCCTCATAGAAGTACTTAAAATCGAAAAGGTCTAAATAGCAGTTGATACCGTTGCAACGCAGGAAAAACCCCATCCCACAGGAGTTGGGGAATTTTTAAAACCATATTCCCCCATAAGACCACAAAATCTGGGCCGTAGTGCATCAATTGAAGAGCAGGAACAACCCCAACCCATAGTGATGGGGGAATTTTTACCTCAAGTTCATGCAGAGTGGATGTTTTTCTTGACCCTTATAAGGAGAATGATGAGAAGAGGAGTCACCCGCTCCACCCCCTCTTGTGGTTCACACCCTACAAGACAAAACTAAATTACGAGGTCAGATAAGGTCTCCCTTCAGGTCAATATTCTATAAGCAACCCGAAGAATACCACGTAATGGAAGGAGAAGATCCAATAAAGGACACAAAAATACTTTTTACTATTCGGAATTAGGTACACCACCCCAAATGCGGTATGAATCAGTAAACATGGTAGAAGTCAACCCCATGGATCTCATAGGAAATGAAATATAGGGAGAGGACTCAAGGGAAAATGGTTCCCTCATAGAGGAATCCCTCAATGAGCCTGATGGTGTGCACACCGGAAACCAAAGATTGGTACTAAATTTGGCTTCCCCCTCATTTAATCCATCACTACCTACCTCGAAAAACCCCAACAAGGAGAATAATAAATCCAAGGTCATCTACACCTTGCCTCATCCTCCCCCTAAGTATGTGACCCTCACTCTCGATGAAAGATTTTCCAATCAGGAGGAAGAAATGAAAGAGCCCAAGAGAAATAATGCTGAGCTGCGTCGAGGTAGCTACCTTTCCGGATCTATTCCCCCTATGGAACATTAGTAGGTGTTCCCAGAAGAGGTTCCCTTTCCACATAAAATCATCCCAGTGAATGAAGTTAAGATAGGGGGCACGTACGATCTGGCACCGGGACTGTAGACCTACTTAAAACCGACCTTGTAAGGACATCCATACTTCCCCCCACTGGGAAGGCACCCATAATATATTTATGTAAACCCACAAAGGATACCCCTGGCTGGGTATCCACCCCAAATTCCAACAGCACCGAGACACCCAAATTTCGTCACTATCATACTAGCATAAGCCCATGCTCGGCAGGATTTGCATGAAGGTATCTTAAACACCATCGAGCAACTAATAGCTAAACTAGAAGCAATGGAGGGACGACATTCTCGGATTCAACCAGAATTAAAACCCAACCCTGATTGGGTGAGAAATGGTCCACCACCACAAAACTTTGAAAACCATGTATTCCCAGTATTTAATGGACCAGGGGACCCAGAGTAGCATTTAATGCAGTACTCCTATTACTGTGACCCCATGATGAGAAATACAGAGCAAAAAAAAGCAGTAAAAATCAGGTGCTTTGTGCGAAACCTGCAGGGCTTAGGCTTTGTATGGTATACTAGCTTGCCCGCTAAATCAGTCACGGGTTGGGAGGACCTCGGGTGATAGTTTCTCTTCCAGCTCAGTTCAATGCTACCTAAGACAATGGTCAGTGAACTCATAAGATACTTGTAACAAGAGAATGAAAGAGTCTCTATCTTTATTTCCAGATGGAAATGCCTAACTTATTCCCTAAACTGACTGCTTCCCCAGGATGAAATGATCGCTATGTGCATCGACAATATTCGTGATGAATTACGAACACTACTCATCCTGATGGATTACACAAGTGGGTTCCAATATTTCTATACCATTTCCCAATGAATAGAATACTTCTTGAAACAGACCAATGCCAAGTCCCAAGTGGCCCCATTAGCCATAGGGAAAAGGGTGGAAAAAGTTGAAGCGGCTTCCGTCACACTTAAGACACCCACACCACCATTCCCAGTTGTGAGGCCTCCACCAAAATGTGCAGGACCCCCTGGACACCAATAGCCACCCCCACCTTAGCAAGATGAGCGACATGGTGCTAAAATAAATCAGTTCAAATAACAAAGAAATAAATTTTAGTCGTTTTAAGATGACCAGGTATGCAGCTACTTCATAACTGCCATGAATTGTAACTTGCTCCAGCTACCAGAGCCAAAGAGAGTCGATGAAGCGGGTATTGACGATCATCCAAATTATTGTATCTATCACAGGATACTGGGGCACACCATCCAGAAATTCTTTGTCTTCAAGGATCTCCTACAATAAATGGTGGATTCTAGGCAAGTTAAGTTGGGTCTGCCACCAGCACAAGTGGCGTATGTTTCCACCTCAGACTCAAGAGAGGAAGAGGAATGGAAAACAATTGCCAGTAAGGATAATTGTTTTTGACAATTTGATGACCTAGAAAATAGTAAACTGATTTCACCATATCCTCTAGGCATAGTTTAAACATATCAATCATGCCCCCATAAGATCCTTATGAAACACGACCATCATCCTCAGCCCTATAGTCCCATAAGGTCCAGAGGGGTAGAAAGTAAGAGCAATAAGTGGGGATGACCCCAAATCCAAAATTCGTATTGACACTTTCAGACTTCATACCAACAGACTTGGTACAACGGGCATTTCCCTACCAAAAAGAGCCATCAGAAGGAGTCAGTCAGATAGAAACAGTGTGAGATCAAGAACTGATCTTGAGCTCCATTAATTTAATTCACTTGATGGACCCATTTTCTAATGGAGACTAGGGACATGAACCCTAATTCTCCACGCCCAATCGAATATCTGAAGGATGAGGCTGCAGAGGGTGAAGGTTTCTTAGAAGGGATGACCATGGTAGAATCCAAATTTCTAGCCATGCCATAACTCAAACCGTTAACATTGCAGAAACTCGCAGAATGACCATCCAGTAGACACAACGGGAATTGGAATGATCCTTCACCCCCAATGGAGGAAATCCAATCCCAATTATCTTGGAGTATCTTTAAGAGAAAGAACAAATACCAAATCACCCAATGCATAAGGGTGAACCAGTTTGGCCAAACCCAGAAAGGACCGCATCGCCGCTAACTCGTATCACAGAGATAGAACCATCTATGTCCAAAGCCCAAAGCCCAAAAGTGTCTATGATAGAGAGACCCTGATCCAGGAAGCACTGAACTTTAGAGCAGAAATATGATAATCTAAAGTAGCTTAATTCAGTACTAGTAAAGATGTCAGTCCTGGATACATTAATTCTATCCAAAGATCTTAGGGAGGCACTCATTGAAGCCTTACTAAGTCCCTAGGAATTCATGGACAAAGTAACAGCTGATGAAGTCTTTCAGATAGAGACAAATCCTGAAGAATGTCACACCAACATATCCTTCATATATAGTGATGAAGATGATATCTTTAAAGGGAGCATAAAACCATTATATGTGTCTTAAAAGATAAATGGAATTGATGTTTGGATGATTTTCATTGACAACAGCCCTAGAGTCAACCTCCTCCCACTGTGTACGCTTTGTCAGTTGGGCTATGATGAAGGCAATTTGACACCCTACACCACAACTCTGATGGGATATGACAAAAGCTAACAGAATCCGTTGGGATGAATCAAGCTTAAAACTTGTCTTGGAGACCTCATATAAGATTCTGAGTTCTTGGTAGTGTGGAAAAGTACGGTATTTAACATCCTATTAGGTAGGCCTTGGTTGTATCATCACACTTCTATTCTTTCATCACACATTAGTGCATCAAATATTTCACTGATGGGAAAAACAACACATTACACACCGATAAATCCCCATTTGAGTCCTGTGAGTCAGATTATATTGACACAAGGTTATATTAATTAGAAGAGAAGTAGTCTCCGGATGACAACATTTATTGGACTACTGCCCCGAATGGATTGGAAATGGATCCTGCAAACACCCTCCAATAACTTGGGGAATAGTATATATTACCCATCTACCAAGTTGAATTCATAAGTGCAATTCCAATTATATACTCCATTGTCTGCATGATATCTGTTATGACCACAAATTTCAAATATACAGAAGAATGGGATGAATCCAATAATGATAGGAAAATCCCTGCCAGAGATGCTTCCAACCCATCATCAGGACCCCAAACAACCCTCACCTTACTCACTAATGCAAATGATGATTTCTCTCTCAACATTGTAGAGTTCATCTCAAGAATCCTCTCTCTATTAGAAGAAGAAGATGATGATGAATAATATGAAGAATATGATAATGAAGAACAAGAAAAAGAATAATACCTCAAAGATGACCCTTCTGTATTCGAAGAAGGTGTGTCCACCACAATCGATGAACATAGGAAGATAAACCTAGGCACCCAAGATAAGCCATGACCCACCCTAATCAGTGTGGCTATTCCTGTAGAGGAGCAAGATTCATATACATACTTACTATAGATGAATCGATATGTGTTTTCTTAGAACTACATTGAAATTTTAGGCCTCGATCCTGAGGTCTTCACTCATCATTTGGGTTTACCAGAAGATCACTGGGGCTATAAAAAGATAACCAAAAGACCCACCTGAGGCATGCTTCCAAAATAGAGTATGAAGTTGACAATATAATTAGAGCCAACTTCAAACAAGAAGTGTAGTATTAAATCTAGTGGGAAAACATAGTCCCTATCAAAAATATGAATGGAAAGATTAGAATCTGCATTGACTTCATGGAACTTATTCTTCATTTCCCAAAAGATGATTTACCGGTCCCAACCACAGAATTGTTGATCAATGAAACTGCCAGATATGAGACCCTATTTTTCATGGATGGATATTCTGGATATAACCAGATCCATATGGCCCAGTGAGATGAAGAAGCAACTACTTTTAGGGCCCCTCGGGGAGTGTTTTGTTATAAAGTGATTCCCTTTTGTCTAAAAAATGTCGAATCCACATATCAACGCGCCATGAAGAAAATTTACAAGACCTTCTTGGGAAAATTCATGGAGTATTAAATCAAAGATCTGGTAGATAAATCACGATAGATCTCAAACCACATATCCAATATTGAAACTATCTTTAAGAAACCAAGACATCACAGTTTAAAGATAAATCCCCTAAAGTGAACCTTTGGAGTTACCTATATGAAATTCCTTAGCATCTTAATATTCCATCATGACCTAGAAGTCGAACCTAAGAAGATAAAATCTATCCTTGGAATGTCCCCACCTCATAACCTCACCGAGTTGAGAGGTCTCTAGGGGCACCTATCCTATATCTAGTGCTTCATAGCCAACCTGGCGGGTAAAGTTTAACCTTTCACCAGGTTAATAAAGAAAGGCGTTACATATGAGTGGGATGATGATTTACAAGAAGTGTTTGATTATATCAAAAGTTATCTCCTAACCCCACTAGTTTTAATGCCTCCAGTTTAGCTGAGACCACTCATTTTGTACGTAACTTCCTTGGAGCGGTCATTAGGTGCCTTCCTCGCACAGAAGAATGAAACCGAAAGCGAGAAAAACCTATATTACCTCAACTGAAAAATGATTGATACGAAAACTCGATATTCAAAATTGAAAATAACTACATAGACCTAATATTCACGGTTTAGACACTCAGGAATTACCTACAGCACCATGAGGTCTACCTGGTCTCCTTCTGCAACCCACTCAAATATATCCTCAATCGCACCATGCTAACTGGATGCCTATCACGATGGTTGGTCATCCTACAACAGTTTGACATACGGTATGTACCCTAGAAGGCTATCAAAGTCTAGGAATTAGAAAAATTCCCTGAAGATAACCCCTTGGAAGAAACAACACCGTTGGATACCGAAATTTTTGATAAATAAGTTTTTTCCATCCAAGAGGACCCATAGGTATGGGAGATGTACTTCAATGGTGCTTACAGTAGCTCGAAAGGTAAAAGGATTGGAATATCCCAATCTAAACAAAGTAAGGTTGGGAGTTATACTCTTATCCTTTGTAAAGGTAGTCTTGGGTAACTCTTTCCTACTTTCAAATGGGTGTACAAATAGTGAAGCAGAATATCAAGCCCTCATTGTAGGGTTAGAGTTGTCACCCCATTCACAAGCTAAACACATTAAGATAAAAGGTGATTCAGAAGTAGTCATCAAATAGGTCAATGGTGACTATTCCATTGAGAAAGAAGTATTGGCCCCCTTGATGATCCATGTTCAAGAATTGATGGTAGAATTCCCATAAGAACCAACACTGACCTACGTCCCTTGATCTCAAAATTCTCAAGACTATGCTTTGGAAAATGTTGCCATAGCCTTGGATTATCCAGTCTGGGATAAAACAATCATTAGCATTTCCAATCGTCAGATGGTCTTGCCATTTATCCAGAACAATACGGAGGAGATTGAAGAAATTAGACCCATTTATGATCCTTACGGTCACACCACTGGCTAGATGATGCCAATTAGAAATACAATTCAGAAGGGGGAACTCCCACCAAATAGGTATAAAAGGAAAGAATTATGAAGATGGGCAGCCAACCCTATCATGTACAATGGAGTAAACCGAGAAAAGGTTTTCTATAAATGAGGTCTTGATAGAGTCTTTCTCGGGTCCATTGATAGAGAAGACACTGCTGCCTTCATGAAAGAAGTACACACTAGAGCTTGTGTAGTGAACCAATCATCAACCAAGATCTCTCATAAAATCTTAAGGCTTATGTATTACTGCCCCACTTTGATACCGGATTGTGACATTTCACTAAGAAGTTCCATTCCTACCATGTTCTTTCCAATCTTATTCACTGACCCCCAAATTTACTCCATACAACAAAGTACTTCTATCCATTTGCTACATGGGGGATGGATGTTGTGAGATGTTACCCCCTCCATGGCTGGACAATTCAAGTTCTTATTCACAATAACTGACCTTTTTTTTTCAAATGGGATGAACCCATACCCATTAAACAATTCAGGGGGGAAAAGAATCATTAGCTTTGTTAAGGACAACATAATTACCTGATTTGGTATCCCTAATACAATACTGATGGACAATGGCACCAACTTCTGCTTTGCTGAGTTGGACAAGTTATACCAGGTGTATAAAATCAAAGCAATCCATTCATCCCACTACCATGCAGTGGCCAATGGGTATATAGAGGCTTTCAACAAGAATTTTTCCAACATATACCAAAATATGGTATATAAGGATAATAAATCATGGCCAGACAAGCTCCTTCATGCTTTGTGGGCTCACACGACTACAAACCACACTAACACTGAGGAAACCCGTACTCACTAGTATATGGGGCATAAGCAGTTTTTCCGATCAAAATTCAAGGCACACCACTTCGTGTGGCCATTTACGACCAACAATACATGGACGAGAAATCCCAAAGATAGTTTGATGAGTTTGAGAAGCTATAAGAGAAAAATATTCACACATTACACCATTTTGAAATCTACCAAAATCGGATTGGAGGAGCCTTAAATGAAAAGGTTTTCCTTATATAATTCCTCAAAGGGGAGATGGTGTTGATCCTCATAACCTCAATGATACTTGGGAAGAATCCCCCAAATCTTGAACCATAGTGGGAGGGACCATATGTCATACATAGGGTCTATTCCAACGGAGTATACACCCTGATATCAATAGAAAAACAACTCATCCCAGCTCCCACAAATGAAAAGTTTCTAAAGAAGTATTTCATATAATATCAACATCCATGTTATGGTCCAAGATATATGACCCTAAAATATGAGTTATAGAACTGTGATATTGTGGTCCAAACTCCATGACCCTAAACTATGAGTTCTAGTACCGGGATGTCATGGTCCAAACTCTATGACCCTAAAATTTGAGTTATAGCGACTGCGATGTCATGGTAAAAATTCCATGACCCTAATCTAAGAGTTATAATGACTGTGATTTAATGGTCCATACTTTATGACCCTAAACTATGAGTTATAGTGACTACGATTTCATGGTCTAAAGGCTATGACCCTAAACTATGAGTTGTAGTACTGTGATGTCATGGTAAAAAATCTATAAACCTATACTAAGAGAAATAGTCCTATCCACATGACATTAAATGGTAAGGAACACATCCCGAAAACATGAAATTAAACTATGACTCATGTACTCACTACATGATGCTAAACTAGAAAACATTGCTACCAAACTACAACATGTTAAACTACATGGCACAAGGCGCCCTAATCGCATGATGTTAAACTGCACAGTATCTTTGGGAACTACATATGGCTTGATTCCTGCCCTTACAGGATATGTAGCGACACCTTGATCCTTGATCTTTGAACACCACCCAATATGAAAAAATTCCTCTATAAAATCCTCTATCTCACCACATTTATGAGGGAAACCCTTGTCACTCCTAGTTTTTCACATTGAGTATAACTCTAGTGATATTAGGATCCATGGTATGGATTACCTTACACAAAAAATTATATAGAAATATGGTAGAAATGATACCCATAGTGGATGAAAAAAATGATACTACCCCTATGTCCAAGCTAGATCTATATAGGGAATTTTCAGAACTACGTGCGGCTTGATGCCCACCAATGCAGGATACATAGTGACGCCTAGATTTGACATCATACTCTAGCCACTGAAAAAAATAATTTCCCTTGAATTTACTTATGCATGGACCAAATATTTGTAGGGAACATTTAGATCTATGTACGACCTAATTCCTGCCCTTGTAGGATACACAGTGACTCTTGGGTCTAGTATCTAAGCCTGTCCACCTTAAAAAAAAACTTCCCCTTCCCCTCGTGCGTAATCTAGACTTGTGATTGGAGTCCATGAAAGGTCCCAACCACATGACAGTAAACAGTGAGATCCTTTCCAGAGTCACGTACAAACCGATTCTCAATGTTATGAGATCCCTCACTTACCCCCCACCCATATGAAGTAAAAAGACCCTGCTTACCCATATAAATATGAGTTAAATCTATATAGAAGGTCCTTTAGTTCATGATTAATCACAGTCTGGGTATTTATTCCGTTCCCAAACATATATTTTCTATTTTTGAAACTCCATAATTTTAGAAAACATGGATACCCATAAATATTCATGGCCATCTAAGATAGAATTGTAGTGTCCTAGAGACACCTTTTTTGGCTATACACATCATGCCCTAGTGGATCTGCATATGTCGCCTATAAAACAGCCGTAAATCAAAGGAAAATTCATCCATAGGATAGTTCTTTCCTATCTTGGTATACCTAATGGATTCCAAGCACCATGTCATCCCTACTGATTCAAGTTACACCCCGAGACTATGGTTTACACCTTCTATCATCACTCACGTCTAAGGAATTCTAGAACACCCTGATCATGATCAACTCAAAGCTATTAATAATCTTTGTGACAAAATAATGACATCACCACACAAAATTAAATTGCGTAACTGAAATTGTCTTTGTTGTACGATGTTAAACTTCATATCATTAGTTTAAAGATAAAGTGCTCTCTGATGTTGATTTTTCTATTCTTAAGTGTTGACCCAGAATCCTTGTAATCTCTTGTTTCTCAAACCAATCCTAGATCATATGAGGTTAAAGATCATAGCGAGAGATCTACTGTGACATTTTGGAAAAAAAGTTTGAGATATTGGGCATAACAGCATGACCCTAAATGGTAAGTCACAGTTCCCTTACCCATAAGGAATTACACAACTTGGCCATACTACGTTAAATGATAGGGTACACCAAAGATGGAACGAATGCCACAACCAACGTGTGATTCAGATCTACATAAGGGATAACTGATTCCATGAGTAAATAACAACCCAAATGTCTCTAATATATTTGGATGCACTCTCACAATACTTAAAACTCTGTGCTTTGAGTGATCTTGAATCCGCATAATCATCCAGGTCCATCTGAGGTGGAAGGCCAGTGTCCTGCGGACACCTTTGTTTGGCTATTCAAATCATGACCCGGTGGCTCTGTATATGTCACCTACAGAACAACCATAAATAAAAAGGAAAATTATTCCCTATGAGATTCCTCTCTTATATTATTACACTTAATGGATTCCATGCCTTGTAACATCCCTCTTGATTCAGGGGCCCTCAAATCCAAGGTTTACATTCTCCTTCCTACCTAGGTCCTAGATGTATCAGAACATTCATGCTCTAATCATCTCTAGTCTCTTTTTAGGTTTTTGTAAAATAAAGATACCCCATCCATATGTGTGAAGTTGATCCTCATACAAAAGAAAGAGGCCCCTGCTGGTTTTTGAGTTTCCCGAAGATGTTCAGTTAAAATAAATGTACCTTTTCGTGTTCAGGTGAACCCTTTGTCAAAGATCATATACCATGTTCAGAAAGGTCCCATCTCCATAAACCCTCATAGCCATCAGAGATGAAAGGCCAATTTCATGTGTACACCATTTTCTAACTATGCACATCATACCCTGGAGGCTCTACATATACCACCTACAAAATAACTATCAATCAAAGGAAAATTCATTCTTAGGAGAGTCCATTCAAATTTACATATGCTCAGATGACATTAATGTCCTGTCCCACCCCCGGATTTGGAAACTCCCTAGATAACGGCTTACATACCTTTCTCTTTCAAAATTCCCCTGACATAAAAAATATTTGTAACTGAATTGACCATTCACCAGCTCTCCCTTATGCAAGTAAGAATAGTGAGGGAATAGTTGCCCGCTCAAAGCCGATATTAATGTCCCTAATATTTTTGGACACCATCACTCAGACCGGACACCCACTGTGGCTCCCAACATAAAAATAAATTCAAAGTGTTGAAAATTATACTAGGACATCAGGGACGAAAGGCCTATGTCCTTTAGACACCTTCGTTTGACTATGCACATCATTCCCTAGTGGATCTGCAAATGTCTCCTACAAAACAGACATCAATCAAGGGGCAATTTTTCCTCAAGAGAGTCCTCTCCTACCTCTGTATGCCTAAAACCACTCCTGAGCCTCATTTATGTGAAAAATTTAAAATTTTAGGGTCAAGAAAAATCCCTAATCCATGTATAAAGGATATTAGAACATTCCATGCTCAAGAATCCCGAATTGGTCCCATGCCCCATTAAGTTTGGTCAAAGCTGTTTAACCTAAAACATCAGTAATAAGTTTGATTGATAGGACTGTGAAATAAAAAAAAGACGCCATACTTTCCAGAGTGAAAATCCAAAAAGGGAACCTCTAGATGAAATTTGAGTATTAGTTCATCAAACTTACACCATGCATGATTTAAAAAAATGTTTTTGAGATATTAAAAGAGACATGAAACTTGTTAGGTCAAAAAGACGCAATTAGTGGCCTAATAAAAATCTAAATTATAGCCACTAATCCTATTTCAAGCAATCTTAGAAAAAATTTAGGGTAATAATGAAAAAGGCACAAAAGTTCAGGAGTTTTTCCATACAACCTCAGAAATAGTCGATCTATGCTTGCTGAGTCTCACGACTCAGGAAAAAACTTGAGCCCAATTAGATTATTTCAATTTACTATTTTTAAATCATTTTTTAAAATTAATACCTGATCGAAATGATATTTATATTATTGATTGTGATAAATTGATATGATAGGAAAAAATAAGAATTATTTGAAGGAAAAGCAGTTTCATTGAGTTCAACCAAAATAGACGAACTTCCTTAATTCAGAGTCTCTCCAAAGTATCAAAAAGGAAAAGAGTACATATCATGATTAAGAGAGAGTTATAATAAATACCGACTCGATCTTTCTAGAAAAATATAATGTTACTGCTGTGGTCTATCTAGAGTTTTATCCAAATAATCTCTCTCATCCGCTTCATCCTTGACCATTGGATGCACACATTATATAATGACTTTAAGGAGATTGAGTTCCCCTAAAACATATCGGAAGGTCATCACCTGATGATGAGAAGAATTGAAGTAGGAAAGCTTATTCTCAGAAGAAGAAAGGTCTTCCCATGATATGACAATTTGGTTTATAAGGAGGTGTAAGTGATGATGATCAAATCCACCAGAACCCAGTTCAGTGAATAACCACCAAAAGTTGTCAGTCTTGTCAACAAAATTAGCCATAGGTGTCTCTATGACAAGGGAACATAATTGATGCCATGCCTATTTTTGCACATCATGATGCCTCCCCGCAACACTAGTATATTGATCCTCCCCTGCCGTATTGGGTCTATAAGTTGGAATTGTCATTACAGGAGTGGGAAGGGACCTATGATAGGTTACCCAAGATAGGGGGATTTCTTTTCCCTCAGATGGTTCGACCACTGGAGCCAAACATGGAGGACTACCCGTAGATTTCGAGGTGTCTAGTGATACTCTGCTGGGGCCAGCCTCATTAGGGTCATGGTCAATATCTAAAGGAGGGGAGTAGTTTGAATCACTACCCACTGAGATAGGTTGTACCAATGAAGCCCCTTCCAGATGCTTTAGGTGGTGAATCGAGCATCTTCTTACCACAAGGGAAAACATCAGAGGCATATCCATTATGGCTACTATAGGGATAGTAATAGAAGTCCTAACTATCATGATCATCATAGAAGAAGAAATGTATGGCATGGTTGTCGGGGTGAGTAGGGGGAGTGGAGAATTGTTAGAGGCTTCTGCACCCGCTGAACTGGTTCTCTCATCACCCTATCTGGGTAATAGTCCATCCATAGTTGGGCATATTCTTGTGATAAAAAAGTGGATTCCATTGTCTTGGGGATGATTACTTCCATAGCGGCACCTCCCCACATCAACATAAGCTATAACTAGCGAAGAATTAAAGGATGAGACTCTCCCCTTAACTGAACAGAAAGAAGAAGTATAGCTTGTTGAAGGCACCCAAATTTCCTGGTAAACCAGTAAGGGATGTATGACTCAAAAATAACCACTGATCTATATGAGTAGTGAGCATCCCATCCTGAAGCGCAATGATGTATGGGCATTATTCGAAAGAACCTCCCCTGTCATTTCTCAATAACCCTTGATGGGTATGATGTAGTGAAAAAGGGTAGCAAGAAGCATTATTCATTAGCACAACTACATCAATAATTATTAAATTCTTTGGATGAACAATGGAAATGTTGAGAAGGGTGGGTTGAAAGTTAAGAAAAAAAACCTTTGTAGTGTGCCAAAATTCATAAAAGGGGAAGTTTTCTTCCATCCACCCATATTGGAATTGAAATAGTCTGTTGAGATGATGTGGGGGGATAAATTTCTGTATTTGTCCCAAGAACTCATAAAGTCGGGAAAAAGTAGTAGCGGTAGGATTGATGGGTCGAACCTCTGCCAATGCAGCTGAAATCATCAATGTATAGGATTGAACCCTGATATATACATCACGAGATGGGAAAATTCATCACCTAAAAAACATGGATAGGAAACCTTCTAATGTAAGCACAGGTAATACGTCTGGTTGGATTTTTTATCCCTAGGTGGTAAATCTTCGTGCTTCAAGGGTACTGTAATATGACCTTGGAGTTTGGCAAGATTGATGGGATAGATGAGTTTGACTATGGAGAACCCTCGGCTAAGGTCCATTTTCCTTCAATAATAACCCTTTCCAAACCTCAAATGGGATAAGAGATCGAGCTTGGAGGGGATGATCAAGTTATCTTTCTTTCATAACCATTAGATTCCTTCTCAAAGGGGACACATGATCAGTGTTTGTAAAACATCTCTCCAAGGATGGGGATTCTTCCAAGCTGGTGGATACCCAAAAAGTTTATTCCCACCTCCCTATGCAATAAATTGATGGTGTTGGTGCCTGAACTTCAGTGGCTAAGAAGATCAGAAGGATTTAGCCTGGTGAGAAGGCTACGAACTGAGATTCCCAGGCTTCTTGATATATGTTCACTACCTTCTATTGGTCTGGGGACTCCAAATAGTATTGATGTTCCCAGAATTCCCATGCCCATTCCTTGGAGAAAAATCCTCCACCCACAAATCCCACTTGGTGCTCCACTTTCCATTAGTTTTTTCTTGGAAAATTTTGATAATGGATGGGTACTATTGGGTGACTAGTTTTAGGACAATATTGCAACCCCTACTATTTCCCTGAGTCCATACCGAGCCTCTAGTATGAAGAAATTTTCTTAAATTAGAGTATCTATGAATTATACGGCTAGGGAAGTGTTGTCTCTATCATGTCTTTGCGGTGCATCTAATAGAATGGAAGGGGTATCAAGGTCATCCAACGATAGAGGAATGACATCAGGAAGACCAAATCTATAAAGTAGAAACTGTACAGACAATGGGTAAGGTAGGATCTCTAGAGTTATGAGATCTTTTAAGAAGCTATCATGATGAATAATGTGTGATCGGATATGGTACTCACTACCCCCCATCATGGTCTCCCTCACATTCGTCGATTTTATCACAGCCTGTGAAAGAGACATTGTAGCCGACACTGGATGATCCAAAAGCCAACAAAAATTTAGTCCAATGAATGTTGTTGGTTAAAAGCAACAAAAAAAGGGATAAAAGACTTAAAATTATGTCTGCATAGGGCTCCACATACTCTTCTGAAAAACGGTACGTGGTAGGCATATCCCGTGTAGTACATGATGTGTAGAAGAAACCACCGCTTACTTATACTGTATGCGGAAGCATTACACTGTGTATATCCATGGAATGCATAGAATCCATGAGACTTTGGCCCATGAAGTGTTGGTCTGCGAATAGAAGGGTTCGTGGAAGGTGGATGGCACAAACCAAGGCCTCAACAAGTCCATTTTCAAAAATTACAGTTTAAAAGCACAAAAATTCAAATTAGTAAGGTTTAGAGTTTGGTTTTCTGGTTCAATCTTGGTATGTAGACACATAAGAAACATAGCATTCTTCTACGTGGAATCTAGATTTTAGTTTTAAAATTACAAAATTCTTTTCACAAAATCCAAAATTTGGTTCACTGGCAGATAAATGGTGAAAAGTTTGATTTACGGCACGTACGAAGCGGTTCATGGAAAAGGTTATTTCAGAAGAAATGGTGCGTGAAGGTAGAGGATGCCGAGGGAGAGTCAAGAGTACTTTTCTCTATAAAAACAGTAAAAGACAAATTATATGTACCCCTATATATAAGTGTTTCCCCTTCTACCATACCTTTCTGTTCTACCACAAACCCCTTCAGTTCATAACCACCTCAACATCAAAATAGTCTCATCTTCATTCTGAACGGACCCCATTCCAATAGGGGGAATTTGTAGGGTCATGAAAATTCGTCCAAGGGAATAAAATGCTCCCATGATCACTTTGTAGAAGGAATCAAGCATTCCTACAAGACTAGAAAAGAAAATCAACCTAAATTGAGCTACAAACTTTGGAATAAACTTGAAGGAATTAAAGTTTTCAATGGAATTTAAGTGACCCGCATACCATCACTGGGAAGGGTTTGCAGACAGCATGAGCTGCGAACCACTAGTATGCAGAATGACCCATGAGGCGCTGGCCCATAGAGCATGGCCAGAAAACCCAGTCAATCATGAACCGCATCCAAGAAGGAATTATTTTCACAAGGTCCTTATGTATAATATATCTCAAACTCAGCAGTTCATGGATGAAGTAGTTCACAGATGAAGCAAATATGCAAGGTTCTGTTAACCGTGATTGCAAACCGCAGCCTATGCAAACCCCGGTTGAATGAGTCTTCCTCAGGTCAATATATCTCTTCATGGGCTTCCACAAATGGTTCTGTATGCCCATAGATTAGATTTTCCCAATTCTCTATAAAAGGATCACAAAAGGAATTCATAGGTGACAGATGAAGAAAGACTAAAGGGGACCCCCAAGGATGGAAGAAAGAACTCGGATAAGATTCTGGATTTAGTCTTGAATCATCGGTAAAGCCCGAATTGCAAACCATGCTATCTGTAGGTACAAACTATCATGAAACATAAAATGGGGGAACATAATAATAATAATAGAACCTTGAACCTAATTAGTGAAACTGAAAACCACATATTTATCCCGAATGAAATCCCCATGAACAATATTCCCCCAATCCATACATTAATATGATGTTCTACGTAGTGTATTTGCACACAAATTTAACTTGGCTGCGCATACTGCATCGGTACACTGATGGAACCCAAAGCGGTGTGATGAACCACATACAAGATCGCATACCACTGTGGTTCATGGTGGTCCATACCCATGCCCACATACCACTTTGGTACTTAGAAGACCCCTCTACCCGCATACCAGTATTGTATACAAAGCTTCCCCCATCCCGCATAAGAAAACAGTACCCAGAATGGGGTGTTTTCAGGTAATGTTTCCTCTGGTTCGAATCTCACCCCTCTGTCACCGTCTAGTCCTCCATAGTCCCTTTTTGGACCTATCCTCAGTATCAGGGAAAAACCTCCTCCAAATCCACCATACCCGTATGATCATACCATCGGGCGAATCATTGTTCCCCCTTGAGTCTACATACCAATGGTAAGTGGAGTCCCGAAGGCTCTCCCCACAACAGTTCAGACTCCAGGGAAGTCTATAAGTCTACATTCTCATGGTAACCCAGAGTCCAACCTTGGGATTCCTATGTGAACCTCCCAATTCTAGGGATTAAGGGTGATCACCTTCTTTTCCATTCAACGAGGAATGGTGATCAGTCAAAGGGGTTATGTTTGCTTCCCCTTGGGACGAGGACTTAGAGGTTGGATGAATCACATGGGATTAGAGTTTTGTGGTGAATAAAACATCCAAACAATTACAAACTATGAGAACTCAAATTCTTGATCAAACCAGGATATGTAGGATGCCTTCTTGAATTCCAGAGCTCAAAAGGGTGCCCTTCCAAAAAGGTTTCACCCAATCATTTCTCCTTAAATGTGTATGCTCTATGCGTAGGACCCAGCAATTATGAAAAATGAGAACTCTGATTCTTGATCAAAATAGGATATATAGGATGCTTTCTTAAAGTCTCGATCTCAAAAGGGTGCCCTTCCAAAAGGGGTTTTCCCAATCATGTCCCCTAAAATGGGAAGATTCTATGCGTAAGCCCCATCAATTACGAACTACGAGAACTCTGATTCCTAATCAAACCAGGATACATAAGATGCCCAATTGAAGGATTGATCTCAAAAGGGTGCCCTTCCAAAAAGACTCACCCAACAATGTCCCCCCAAATGGGAAGCTTCTATACATAAGCCCCATCTCATCTAAACTATGTGGGTTCTGATTCTCCTCCAGAGGATACGTAAGAAACCCATATTATGGATCCAATATAAACCTCAAGTTAGCTTCCACCCCCCTTGGATGAAGATAAAGTTTAGAGTGCCTTATTGTGTGGCTCAAGACATCATTACCTCTGTAACATCAAATCCATGTATGACTACGACGATCCTACAAATAAAGGGTAACACGTGGAAACACACTTTGGGAATGAACTAAGGATTCACGAACATATGAACATGACCTAAATCTATAAGAGAGTCCCAAAATAGGCAATAATAACACCCCCAAAGGGGTGCGGTAAGCCCGACATCCCATCCTATCGACCAAAGGAGTCCTTAAGGGTCATTGGAAAAATCATTTTCCAACGAGCACCTGCCTTTGGAAAGTAAGTTCATGAATCATGGATAACAGGACCATTGGGTGTTTCTAGCTCTATGAATAAACCCATTGGAGACAATATGATGAAGTTATATCCTAGGAGGACTGATTTCACAAGTACTTGACCCCAAGAAATTTCTCACTGGGATCATTTGAATATGGAATCTTCTTCGTAATATAGAATCTATAAATTACCTAGTCCTCACTGGGTTAATTCAACCTTCCTTTAATGGATAATGATTCACAATAGGTCGAAACAAAAGAAATGGTAAATATTATAATAAACCATCTCTAGAAAAAGCGATGAGTGATGAATCTAGATGGGCCATTTCTTCATAACCCCAAAACGCACCACCTTGGGATGAAACAAAGTTGAATCCATGACTCATGACAAAACAAAAGTTGTCATGAAATTTCTTAGAAAAATGTGTTTGCATGCTTTGGATTTCTTAGGTTACTCATCATTTATCGTGAAACACACTTGACCAACCACCCTATGAGAAAAATTCTAGAAATATATGGACTTAGATATAACACTGGAACTGACTACCTCCCACACAGAAGTGGGTGGGTCAATTTTTCAAATAGGGAGGTGAAGAAAATTTCAAATAAAAATGTGAACACAAGTAGGAGTGATTGGAACCTCAAGCTGGATGTTGAAATATGGGAATATAGAACTTATTCAAAAACACCCATGGACACTAACTCATTTTTGATTAGTTTATGGAAAACCATGTCATCGTTTGGTGGAGTAGGAGCATCATTTATTCTGGGCAATCAAGAAAATGAATTTGGATTCATAAAAGGCTGGATAAGCACAATTTTTGAATTTAACTACATTAGAGGAAATAAGGAGAGATGAATATGAAAATTTTAGTATTTATATGGAGAGAATGAAGAAATGGAATGAACAAAAAATTGTAAGGTGCACCTTTGTCATTGGGAATAAAGTACTTTTGTTTAATTCAATGCTGAAGCTATTTATGGGTAAAATGAAGATATGATGTTTAGGTCCTTTTGAAGTCATTCAAGTCTATCCATATGGTACTGTAAAAATTCAAAGAGAAAGGGGACCAGAATTTAAACTAAATAATAAAAGGCTAAATATTTTTGAGGAACTATTTCGTGAAGGTTGGGTCATCAGCCTCAAGTTCAGTTAAGGTTAAATGAAGTGAAGCTCTCGACTTTAAAGAAAGCATTGACTAGGAGGAAACCCATGTTAAGAGATCTTATACTAGGTTAGAATTAGGTCATCTTAGATGATTATTAGATTAGCGGGAGGTGTAGGTAAGTAAGGAGAACCAAAAGAAAAAATAATAATTCAGTACACGTTGTGTACTAAGGGTTCATGTCGTATACCATTTTTTCCACAATTTGTTTTTTATTCTCCCCGTACATGACATGACCTAACCGTACATGTCATATACATGGTTAGATTCATTTTTAAAAAATGAAGGTTGTGAAACAGAAGGTTCTGACCAGCTACACTTCCATCACTCCCCGACCCTTTATACCCCATGGCCACTCCTCCTACCCAACCCGTGACCTCGCTTCTCCCCCCTCTCCCTCCACTCTCTCACCCTCCCTACCATACCCTCACACCCTCCATTTTACATGGCTCATACCAAAAGGTCCCATTCCTCCTCCTCCTACTCCTCCTCACAGTCCTCATCCTCAACTTACGATAAACAACTGGCCTCTATGTGCCCTCGTACCTTACCGGCTCCTCAGGACGACCCAACCTCCACATCCTGTGATGAAAACATGGACCTACACCCTAATATTTTCTTTACCAACCTAAAAAATCTGATCAATCCCTTAAATCTACAGGAAAAGACTATATGTTCCAACAAGACATTAGAAATGGACATTCTCTCCAGGTTAAATATTTCTTACACTGCTGAGACTCCCCGAGACACTGCATATCAATATCATTATCGATGTCTATGGGGAGACCTTTTGGGAATTATTCCTAGAGTTTGTGGCCACTTTTGATCTCACCGTCAACTGCCTACGTTTTCACTTGGGTGGAAGACCCCATGAGCTTGATTTCTCATAATTTGGGGTTAGGTCGGGCATCTATTCTGAGGAGTTCATCATTTCAGATGTCTACCCCACACTACAGTAACATCTATCTAGGGAGGCTGCACCAGATTTTTGGCCATTGATAGCTTACGACCTCTAGTCTCACCATGATATTTGAATAATGAAGTCTACATGGATGTGGGGTTCAACATTGAATATCCTCTATTGATCCATGGAACACATATGGTTTTCTAGGGGCAAGGCACATGGAAACATCTTCTAGGTCGATGTTGTGGATACTTGGAGCTTCCATGGGTGGTCCACCCATCAACATGGCTGCCCACTTTTCTCATTACATAAAGTTTTAGTGGTAGAGTAAATGTCAGACACTGTTGGGAAGTTCTTTTATCACACACTTTACCAGATACCTTGGCGTATTCAATGACTCACAACCCCTCACCTCCTTTTGATCCATTGAGCTCATTGATCTTGTGAAGGTTCACAAGATGAAAATCCTAGTGAGGGAGGATGATGCATATTTTTGGGCACCAAGAGTGCTAGAGGCCACATCGTAGGAGCTAGTAGTAGACCCACCTATCTAGATACATGCCACCACCACACCTCCTCCATCCATTCCTAACACCACCTCATCCACCGCACCATCTACCATCCCGAAATCTTTCAATCCCACCCCGAACGAGCTATGGGATAGTCACCAGTTCATCTTGGAGAATCTATGCCAAATTTGTAACCTTTTCCATATCAACTTCATCGATCATACCATATTCACCCCACCCACATTAAATAACCTATCCGGTCCATTATCTTCCTCCATTCCACCACCCCCTTTCAGTCCACTACGACCTACCTCCAGACCTCAATGACCCTACTACTTAATAAGAGTTTTTAGGAGAGCATGCTTGTAAGGGCAAGAAGGAAGCCATTGAGTCCACCCCTAAAATACCATCTATCGATCCCAACACTAGAATCATGGAATCTATATGGATCAGTACCTCACCACCACCCACCAAAACACATCAAACCACCACCACCACACCACCATCCACTATAGCCGCCACCCCACAGACTACTACGACTGATAATGTAGATGCTGATATCGATGGCCAGCTGGTCTCACCTCTTAGTCTCGGGATGACACTGGAGTATATTTTTGTCCTTGAAACCTAATCTATATTTGTCTTTGTTTTGGGGATTTTGGGACTTTTTTTTTGATTAGGATGGCTATTCATTTTTGTCATTATTTCTTCCCATCTCTGTACTCACATATGGTATTTATTTTTATGGAATTTTATTTTCATGTTCTTTTTGTACTGATTGTAATGTCTTTCCTTTTTGTTCATAGGTATGTCTATCTCCTCCAACTCATCCTCAATTCTTGATGGTCCAGATCCACCAGTTATTTTGGAAAAAATAGTACTCTAACAATTCATTGATATTATAGAACAACTTCACGACCTTGCTCTCGAGATCCACAAGTAGCAGTGGCCGCCTAGGACCATAATTACATTCCTTCCTAATCACATACATGATAAAGTGGCTGCACCTAAAGTAATAAAATCACCAAAGAGACCATGGGAAGTTGAAGATACAACCTTTATCATTTGTAAAAGATGAAGGGGTGACTGAGTTAGTGGAACCACTGAAGAAAATTTTGGTCCACCCGTCTGGATGACTACATCTAGTTAGCACTTTATGTGAGGAAACCCATAGTTTGTTTTGTATTTATATTGAATAATCATTGTTCTTGTGTCCTTTTCATTTTAATTTGGAGTCTATCATGGAACTGCATTGTAAAAATTTAATCAATAAAATGATTATCTCTGTTTCTTACTACGTGCACCTAACATTTTACTCTAATATGACTATATTTAGACCTATAAACTAACATTTTATTATGTGTAGTAATTCCTTTATAACGAATTTCATAGGTGAATTAGACTCAGTGTTTTGACAACTCAAATTCCCCCATGGCATACCACTTTCTCCAAGGATCTCTCGATTCCCCCCTTTTCAATTATGTCAACTTTTCCATTTCGCTTTCTTTTAAAATTTCACTGGTCCACCACTCCCACACGCATATCATGGAAAATGATGATACTATCTCTTTCTAAGTGTGTGTGTGTGGGGGGGGGGTGGTTTCTCATGATTTCACTTGTGATACAATTGAATTATAGTATTTTCTCACTTTTCTAAGAGACATTTTTCAAAATTATAAGCATTATTTAACCATGAATATCATTACACCGATGTGAATTAAAGACAAATTTAAGTGTAAAATTGGTAAGAACCATGTTTTACTCCCATTTAGAAATTTTTAGAATTATTTTTGAGTTTATAAAATTGATAAGAATTCAAAATCATTAAAATTATGATTAATTAACACATTACGTATAATTTATTCCCCTTTTAATTTCCTGTTTTATTGTATTATCATTACCCAAGAGGGATCTGAGCCTTAATTTTCATATTCTTGTTTGAGAATATTTATTGAGAGATAACTCGGGCATGTCAACCTACCAAAACATGCATTGATATCTTATCAAAGTGATGAATGAACAAATATAAATTTAAAATGATGGAGGAACTCTTTGATATCCATTTTTCCTGAAACCCAATTTACATCTATCTTTAATTTAGCCTATAGTTGACATGAATGACCTTGAAGGATAAAGTTATTCCAATTCCATTTCCATTTATTCCCTACTCCTTATATAATGTACAAGGATACTTTTGAACAAGTGTAGGAGAGGAATTCAGATAGCATGTGATGTTTCCATTTTCAGAGATGTACGACGTGCTTAATAGACTACTTGGTTGTGATATATATCTATTTTCTTGAATTTCATTATTATTCTGTTCTTTTAAAAAATTCAAAAAAGAAAAGAAAAATAGATATCAGATGTGTAATAGGAATTTTTAAAATCACCATTTTCCAGACCAATGAATCCCACGAAGGATCATATGTGGTTAGGTGATGGATATGAGATCTATCCAAGGCATAAATTTTGAAAAATTAAAACAAAAATCGTCATTGTTTAAATACTTGACATATATGGATCCAACCTAAGCTACTAGAGTGTGGATTTTACTACCTAGAGGGAGGAATAATTATTATGATTTTCTTGAAACCTATGCATTATAATTCAGAGTTTACCCTCCTTTTGTACCTAATTTTCACTTTTTACCTACCTACCCATAGCCTGAGAGTCACTAGAACCCTATGGTTGAAGCCCTCATTATTAATTGTATCCCTGTCTGTATACAGTAGGGATAATAGAACCAATGAAATTCTATGGTTAGGAACATGTACTTTGGATATGAGCATACCACTTCCTTCATTTTACCCTGAGTGATGAGACAAAATAATGGGGAGGTAAATTAAAAATGAGTGTATAACATATAGAATCGTTTAAGTATTGTAATTAAAAGACTAGAATTTGTTTTGAAAATATGGACTAGGAGGCATGACTAGGTTTCTATTTAGGGTTAATCTGAGAAGCTGAACCTTTTCTTCTTACACATAATTTAAATTACATGAACATAATGAATATTCTTGTTTTAGAAATTTCTAATCCTTTTTTGGAATCATTGTTGAGACGTTCTTGTTTGATGTCAATAAATCATTCATGTATTGGGGGATTTGAGAATCCAAATTTGTATATATATTTTCTATAATTTAATTATATATTTTCATTTATTTAATTGATAATGAACAAGGTATATTTTTATTTTTTGGAATAAAGGATCATGGGATTCAAAGGAAAAAAGGCCAAAAAGTGTAGAAATTTCCTAGTACATACCGTGTACCATCTATACACGTAGTGTACTGAAGATTCATTGCATGAACAAGTCATGATGCCCAGTCATGAGAAATCCTCACAGCCAACAAAGAGATAGCCACTAAATGTCATGTACTCCCCGGACATGACATGACGCCAATAAAAACCATAGGCGATAAATCCATAAAGAGTCAACGCAAAAGAACCAATGGAGGCCTATACAGGTCGTAAATGCCCAGTACACAATGTGTATTCAGTCAAACATCATAAATCTACAAGAGATACACATGCCACAATGAAGATCCTATAATTCACATAAATATATGAGGATTGAAGGTACACATAGTGTACCTCCAGTGCATGTTGTGACAATATTTTCCTATCAATAAAGTGGAGCGGCAAAGCATTTGGAGAGTTCCAGAAGTGTTTTATTTCTTGTTTTTGTTCCCCTGTGAGTTACATCACCCATTTTTCCTCTAATATCTAATTTTCTTCATGTTTTACATTTCAAAATAAATCTAATAGATGTGGATCTATTGTTATTCATCGCTTTTCATTTTCCAGGCATTCTTAAATTATTGATGTGTGGTAAAATCATTCCCATTTATTATTTCAAGTATGAAAGTTATTTGAAGTTGTTATTCATTGTTTTTATGTTTTAGTACCTTCACCAATCACAAACCCCCTTCATGATTTTAATTCAATTAAGTTCAATCAACATGTTAGGAATGATTTATTTAATTTATCTTGTTTCATCTCACCTCACTATGAGCAGCTAAACTGTTTAGGGGTAGGTATCAAGGATAGATATATCTACATACATAAAAAACATTTAATTCTAAACTGGTCCACCCAAATTGGATTAGTAATTAGGATAATTCCAAATAGTATATACCATTTGGGAGAACATTAACCAACTACAGGATATTCAAGAAAATGAACCTATCCTGATTGGTGAATACTAGGCTAAGATAACTAGACTAGGAAACTTTCTACTCTACAAGCCAAAGTCAATATACCTAGGATTTTACTATGTCCCAATCACAGAAAAATCACTCCCTAGGTAGAACTAGGTGACTTGATCAAAGTTAACTAGTGACCTCCATTTTCTTTGAACACTGAGACTTAAGACTCTACCAAGATTAGAATTAGAGACCATACTTTACCTAGATACTCTAACTTGATCCCAACCCCTCATTCATTATTTGAAATCACCCCAACTAGAAAGAAGTCAGTCCCAAATGTTTATATTGCTTGAAATGACTCCTATTAGGGTCAAAAAACAAGGACCCCCTTTGAAATAGAGTTCTCCTTATGGGTTCAACCTCGCACCCCCACTACACTACGCCCTTGTAGTTAGTAAAGTTTGGGAAACATAAATTCTAACTCGATCGCCACCCATGAGAAACCAAGGACCACTGTGGGATGTGTCATTATTTTTTCTTCTAAATTAACATTTTAACTCTAATACATCATTTAAATTCATTAACTAATTTTTTAATGGTCAATTGACCCCCCTATTGAATTTTTTTTATGATCACTTCAAACCAACAAGATGAAAGACAGAAGCATGAAGTATGAAACATAAGAGGAATTAATTCTAGGGAAGTAGTGAAAGGTTTCCATCTAGAATAGAGTTATAATTTTAAATAACCAAAAGTTAGAGTCGATGAAAACAAAGTTAGATGTACCATATTTGTTTCATTCTCATATAGATTCACTATACTACATAACTTTCATTGATGATTCAATACACAAATTGTGGGTTTTCTTTCTCAATAAAAAGTCAAAGTTATTAAGAATTTTAATCTGAGAGAGATACATAGTGGAAATGGAAATGAGATACAAGATTAAGTGATTGTGGTAGAATATTATTTGGGAGTATGGAAGTCTAAAAATTAGAAGTTTTTTCTAGTAGAATGAAAAATGATTTTGATAGGACATACTAGGAACTCAATAACATAATGGAGTCTTAAATAGGATTAAGCAAACACTAGTTGAAATTTAAATGAGTATGAGAATTCACAATATATTCCCTATGGTGTTTTTAATGGAATCAAGGAAATATTTGGCATATATAATCAATAATTTTCTTCTAAATTTTTGTGTGAACTTTCTAAAGTCAAGTATTTTGGAAGTAATTTATACTTCACCCATCTCAAAATATTTGATGAACTGAACTATATGATTGTTATTTCATAGGAAATGAATAATATTGAAGTTAAGTGCCACAAATTTTATTTTATGGGATATGGTGATGAATATATTTCTCAACTCTAGGAAAAAAACATCAAATGGTGGTTATTGTAACACCCCAAGATTTTATGGCATGTATCTTCTTAAAGTTAATCCCTTCGATAACTTATGTTTCTTACAACACCTAACTATAAAGAACAATGAAATATTATTATAATATAGCCATTAAATTGGTGGGATTAAAAAATATTAAACACATTTTGAAATTTATATATAATATTTTCAATATAATGTTTGACATTAATATTATTTTTTCTCTAGACTTGATATAAAAATAATTCCACATTTATGCATTAGAATCTATATTTTTATAAAAGAATTTTTTCAGCCTTTGGATGGAACACTTGTTTTAAATTTAGTTTTTACACTTTTATAAATTATATTTGACAAAATAAAATTCTTATTTGAAAGAGGAATATAGAAATTACTTTGGTTGAATTTTTGGTATTTTTTTGATAAGTTTAATGTTTTGAAGAATAGTGTAAAGTACTTGTTTTTAATTGATAAAAACTTTTTTTAACTTAATTGGTTTAATGTATAATTAGATGAAATTTATATAATTTAATCCAAATTAGTTCATTTATATCAATTTCATGTTGTATTTGGAAATGAAAACATTTCAATCTTTTTAATCTTTTAAAATTTATTACTTGTTCTCTCACCTCACCAAAGAGATTAATTTTAAATTAATTTTAGTCAATTATGTGTTTTGAATTTTAAAAAATAGATTCAATATTTTAAATTATAAGGTATAAATTTATTAAATAATCCCCTTTTATTTTTGGACAAAATAAATAGTAACTTTAGCAATTTTATTATTACGGGTAAGAGTAAATTGTGTAATAAAGGGTAAAAATAATATTATAAGTTTTATAAAATTAAACTAAAACATATCCTAATTTTATTATATGAGTGTTTATCAACCCAAATCATTATTGGTATAGTTTTATGAGCTATTCGAGCCACATGGATTAATTTAATACATTTATTTTATTTTATTTTTAAGAAAAGTGAAAGATGTCAAGCTTTTGTTTTTAACAAGTTAAATATTTTAATATGGGGTTACCTTGGGGGTATATTTTACTATAAATAGTATTTGGAAAGATAAAATTCTTATATTAATCATGGTAGTTTATTAGTAATTTTTATTAATTAAATAATTAAATTGAAAGCCTGCACCATGATGATGCTGTAATTGTTTAATTAATGGAAATATCAATTAAATGATATTAAAAATATTGAAATAAATATTATTTGAGATCATTAGTGTCATCCATGAATTTTATATATTTATTTCATATATTGGGGATATTTTAAAGGAGTTTTTTCTATGATATCTTTTTTTATGTTATTGTTTTAAAATCCAAGATTTGAATAGTGTCAAAATTGATATTAATGATATTTTAAAATAAATAATATTTCATAAATGACATAAAGTTAATAAAAATATAAAATATAAAAAACAGAATGGTATAGAGTTAAAAATTTCATACATGATTTATATATTATTCGTTTTTTATTTTATAGTAACTATATTAACATTTAAAAAGTAAAAACACATGTTGTCACAGTATGAGTTAAAAAGTTTAAATAAGGGTTAAAACCCAAAGATAAAGGTATAAACATAACCTAATATTGTTAAAAAAATAAATTTATTGATTCGATTCGACGATTACCATCTTGATATCTAATTGTAGTTGTTTAATGGGCACTTTTACTTGAGACTAACTTATATATTATTTTAAATTTTTATAAATTATATTGTTACCTTAAATTCTTCTGCAATGCTATTAAAATATTTATTTAGTTAATAGTAGAATAAAATAATTGTTTTCAAAGTGTTACTTTTCATATATTTGGGATGAGTTAATGTTTATAATTAATTTTATAGATCTATAGTATATATTTTTTTATTTTTTAAAACATTATATTTTAATTCCCACTTTTTTGTGATGTATTTGTAGTCAAACTAAATGAATTGTATCAAATTTCACAATAGCGATATTTTATTGAATCAATATATTATTAAATTATTTAAAAATAAAAAAATTATAAATAATCACAAAGGGGATAATATATGGTCTAAAATTTCTTACAATACTCATTAATAGTCTATTTGGATGTCTTTGGTTTTATAATAGCCTTATTATATTCTAATATTTTGATGATTTTTAAAAGTACCCCTCACCTTAGTTATAAAAGGGAACCTCGTCCCTCACTTCCTCACACCGATATGAGCCATATATCTTGACAAAAACATGACCATTTATCTTACCAAAAACTTTTTACATGTTTTAGAGGACTTGGTATTCAAAAAAGACCCACCCTAGATCTATTGCAAAGAGATCTAAAGGAATTCCTCCAATGAAGAGGTAATCGTTTTTTCTAACTCATTCAAGTTCATTTCTTATTCTACATCCTCTTTAAGTGTTGTTTCCATGATATTGTAAAAACTATAGTATTATATATATTATGATGTTTTATTATTATTATGGGAAACCATATTACATCTTTTATATATCCTATTAAAAACAAAAGCACCGCACATACGTATATAAGACTTTTCATCTCCACGTCGTGGTGTAATATTTTTTTCATCACCAGTTTACATGGATGGGTAAAATGATGGAATATATATATATATATATATATGATAATAATTAAATTATATTTATTCTTAAAATAATTAATATACCATCATCTTCCTTAGACCTTCAACAATAAGGGAATGATATCATCGCTCGTGCATACATTTGTCTTACCATCTTCATGACACAATGCGATTCCTTTTCCATGTTCAACCTTCAAGAATGATTATAAAAATTTATATATTGAATAAATATTACATCTATTACCTTAATATAATTTTTCCTATGATGTAATTATATCCTATTCCTAAGAACCAGGACATAATGAAGAAATATGCATAGAAAATTGTAGCTGTTAACACCCGAAACTAGGGAAATAACGAAATATTATTTAAAAACAGATGATGAAATAATATAAGAGGATCATATTTGATTTAATAAATATCAGAACAGTTATGGTATAAATTATTATCATGATTTAAACAATTATATATTACTTTAAATAATGTTTAACTAAAGGTAAGTACAAGGTAAATGTTTCTCATCTTACTTTTTACTTCTATGAGATATATGCCTTATTCACCACTTATTACTTGTGTATAGTGTAGGTACTTCAATTATATATATAATATCATTAGTATAATTAAAATAATTTAATTAAGTGTTTAATTTTATAATTATTACTATTATGGGGTCTATGATTCGACTGATTACAAGTGGTAAGAGTTTTATTAACTCATTTTCCATTTATTGGGCTAAACGTATACTTCGTTGATTATAAAATTAAAATATTACATGTTGAATACACTATTTATTTATTTATGTTACATTACAACTTCTATTAGTGTGTATATAATATTTTTACATGTAATCACCCCATTGATAAATTCTCACATCAATGATACATAGTTTGTAAGGGGATTTCTAGTCTCACTTTTATTTTTGTGAGACTTATGCCATATTCACCACTTATTTTTGTTTTGTGGTTTATATACTACCCATTAATGTATTTTAATTTACATATACCTAAATTTATGGATATTTACATATAAATTTTATTATCTATATTTAATGGGGTTTAGGGTTTTGAATATACCAGAGCGGTAATGGATTTTTGTCACAATTTTCCTTTTTTGTGAAATTTGTTATGTTATACTTATATCCTATTTTACAAGGTGTGAATACTACTAATTTGAAATTTTATATCATGAATCTACTTATTATAATGATATTATATGTTTTATTTAATTTTATTACTTCATGTGTCTTATGATTAGAATATTTCAAAGTTGTATGATATACTATGGAATGTTTAAAGATTATTTTACTCAAGAATTTTTCAATGGTATCATTTAAATAATTTTCATCTAAGTAAAAATATTTTTTTAATCTTAAAATTCAATTAGATTTATATAATATGATACCATCCACCAAATTTTATTAAATGGTTTTTGATTATCTTGACTAGGGATGTATAATTTTGATACCATTCATGATATTTCTATTATTGGTTTGTGATGAAAGTTATTTACATTTTGTATGAAAGTTTAAATACAAATATATATATTTATTATATTTCAACACTTTTATATGAGGAATTTATTGGTCTTAGTATGTGATGGGTATATATTTCTATTGCTACTTGATGTATTGGTTGGTCTCATGAGACAAACCAGATTGATATTTGGATGAGGGCTTACCAGTTTAGTTTCAGATGTATTGGTCAAGGGATCGAAAATATGTTTCAAATGTCCAACATTATGCATTCCATAATTTTGAGATTATTTATTGAGACTTCATGTGATTATTAAATTTGTATAATATTCATGGTGAAGTTTCATTCTTATGTGAATAATTATATATCATTTATTCTTTCCATATTATGCTCAAGATTATGTTAAAATGGAATATGTTTTAGTTATTTACCTTTCTAAATTGTTTATATCATATTTAATCAAAACTTATACTATTTTATTACACTTAATGTACAGGTTTTACCACCCATTTCATATGTTTTATTTTCCTCCATGATTATAAGAAATATATTATGATTGATATGATGGGTTACATAATGGGGGAATAATGGAAAAGTCAATGAAATTATATGTGTATTTTATAAAATTTATGGTGAATTTCAAGTATTAATATAGTTTACTAATACTAAAACACTATTAAATTCTTTGGGATTCTATTACTTGTATCTTATGCGGATGTAATAATGTATGGCATCAGATATGGGATACTATGTTTGGGGTATTTATAGTTATAATTTCCAATAAGATATTCATGAATAAATTCTATGAAAGGATATGAACTTAGTGGAGAATTATAATGTGATAAAACTGTAATAAATATTTAATTCTCAACTATATATATATGTCCAAAAATTACACATGTTTCAAATAATTCAGAAAGAATGTTTTTACTTGAAACACCAGAATATCTAGAGCAGGATTTTCAAGGTAGTTCAAGTACCATTAGAGTTGTTTGTGGTTTTCATTTGTTATTCACATTTTTTTACAATAATTGAAAACTTTTTAGGTAGTGTTTGAAGGTGTAAATAATTTTTTTAAGAAGTTTTGAGATACTTTTTGGTTTATTAAAGAGGTTCTATGAGATTTTGTAATGTTTAAGAAATACTTTGCTAGAAGTTGAATATTTGGATGAGTAATTTATTCTATGAGCCAGATGTAATATATTCTTATACCATGTAATTGAATTTATAAATTTTTATGATATTGTTGACACTCCAATGAAATTTTAACTACAATTTGGTGATTTGTGCCACACATATGTGAATTGATCTATGTGTTCTAAATTTGGTCACTATTTAGAAGATTTATTCTATGTGTAAGTGAATTTAGAAACATGTATAACATTTAGTAACCAATGTAGGAGATTTGAGACTTATAGATAAATTGGTCCATGCATTTGGAGTTTTCCCAGATGATATTTTCCTTTATGGAAAATCATGTCTCTAGAATTACAATATTTTAAAGAATGGAAACCCAATGATTTTTGAACCAATATTAATTATCATAAAAAATACATTAAATGTGTGATCAAAGATTATTTATATGATTATTTGAAAAGGATGATCAGTGACCACATATTCATGATGTTTTGAATGGTGTTCAAATAGATGTTGAGAGAAGAGTATCAAAGAAGAGTTTACTCATGAGTAATCTCTAGATATTTTTTATTGATGGTTAATGGGATGATGTTATGCTACTATTTAGTTCTTTAAAAAGTAGGGAAATATTTTAGTGATCCAAACTAGGTTTATTTTGAAAAACTCTATTATTTTAAACTGGTATTTAATTCATAGAGAAGTGAAAAGTTATATCTATTGATATTTTTGATGTTTGAATGTGTTTTTGTTATTTATAATATATTCTTTGAAGTTTTAAGTTAATGGTTTGAGAATATAAAATCAAAAATGGTAAATTAATAACTCATGTGGATAAACTATTCATAATGAAGATATTTTAAAACAATGTATAGAAAAGTGAGGTTTCCCAAATTACTTTTTTTATAATGACCCATTAAGATGGAAAAATAAATTTTCTCTTAATTTTCTTTTTAAGGATACCAATTATAATGGGAGAAATTTAATAATATTAAACGTTGTGCTTTTGGTAAAATCAAATCTGGGGAGAATTTGATTGAAAAAAATATCACTACCACTATACAAAATATATAGACATATAACTAACGTGGGGAGATAAAATTTCTATTATTGAGTATAGAAGAAAAATAGAGAATTAAAACATTGAGATAAGAAGAGAGCTTTAAGACTAAACTTAGAATATATAATCAATATTAGTTTTAGTGAAAGATATTTGTGAATCGAATATGAGATTGATTTTTGAGAATAATATCATCATTTGATTCTATATTTTGTGGATATTCTTAAAGGCTCAAATAGGAATATGTTCAACTATTTCTACTAGAGAAACTGAACCTTCAAAGTCAGCTTACTCATTTTAGTTCTATTACATTATATTTTTAGTGTAATGTTGGATATTCCAGGGTGACTCTAGAAAGGGATAGTGAGATATTATGACCATAGATGAAACATGAATTCACTTTTTATTATATTTAATAATCCATGGTTTGGGAGACTGACCAACCATAGAAATGGGTATTAAATATTGAAAGAATCAAAACATTGGAAAATAATTTTGTTCTTTAATATAATATTTTCTTCAAGTGAATGTGAGGTTGAGAATTCATGATTGAGTGGATCAAACATCAACCAATTTTAGAGGTTAATTTAAAAATAATAATAATAAAAAATTCCACTGATTCACCCATTCTTATTATATTAATATGATCACAAGGAACTTCAACTATCATCATATAAAGGTTCCCCTTGTCTAATATATTCTGGTGATTATGATGGAAAATTTGAATTCTTTTAATTTTAGTGTTGTTCCTATATTTTAGGGAGAAAATTATCATATTTTTAAGATTGAGATATTTATATATCTTATATCCCATGTATTGGAGGTTAAATACACTACATTTGTTAGTTTTAAACCTATTTAAAGGAATATTCCAATGAACTTTGATGATAAAAGAAATATAGTGGTTGATAGAAATACATAAAATGTTATTCAGATGTTTTTTTTTCTATAAAGTTCCATACAAAAGTGATGGTACTAAAATTTGATAAAGAAATCTAGGATAATTTATAAAGCATCTATTAATGAAATTTGAATGTTAATGAGGCTAAATTAAATTTAAAGAATCAGTTTTGAAGACTCTAAGAAAGCTAAATAAGAAAACATTCATGATTATTTTACAAGGGTTAATGAATTTTTTTGAAATATCTGATGCTTTAGGAACATTGTTTAATATTATACCATTTTGAAAAATCTTATGAGATACTTTCTTTATTGATTTAACCCTAATATCTCAACTCCTAATGATATAGAAGTCCTGTCAATTGATTAAAAACATAATGTTCTTATAACCTATGAGATAAGAAAACTTGTATCCTTTAACAACAAGGTTATATATGAAATGGACTCCAAGGACATGAGATAGTTCAAAATAAAAGAATATGACAATGATATAAGTTTAAATGATTATGATAATTAATTGGATGATAGATACATTCAAAGATTTATTTATCTTATTTCAAAGAGGATTCAAATGGAAAAAAGTAATAATAAATGAAAATATTCACTTAGATTCTAAAAATGTAATGGAATTTTCAATTTTTCTATTAAACATTCTAAAAATAATAAAGAATTTATTGAATATGAATAATATGAGAAAAATTAAAAAAATAAGTGGGATTAATTTTCCTAAGATTCATTCAAAGTTTAAATATGGAAGAAGATATTTTATAGAAGTAGGAGAAGAAATATTTTGAGAAATGGAGAAGGAGATGATCACTTATCTAGTAGTGAGTCTAAAATTAAATATGATTAAAAATTTAACAATTTTGTTGATCATGTTGAAAATGTATTTGACACTTTAAGTGATTAAGTAAATGATAAATATCCCACTAAGGTGGAATATGTGTTGAAGAATGATCTTGAAGCATATCTTGAGAAGAATACCATGCACAAGAAAGAAAATAAAAAGTTGGTCAAAAAAGTAGGAAACTGACTAAAGTGAGTTTTGAGTTTGAAAAGGAGGAATTATTATTTCTTTATTTGATAAAAAAATCAAGTGGAATGCTTCTGAACATGATATGATGGAAAAATATCTTGATGAAATATTTTCTTAGAAATACAAATAATTATCAAAGTTACTATTAATGTTTCTTAAGGTAGGAAATGAAGTAAATAAATTGAAGTATTTTTTCATCAATTTGGTCAAATTCATGTTTGAATCCTATATTTAATTTGGGGGAAATTTCATAAAGGATAAAGTTAAAATTGTACATGAATAATCAGCTTGTAATTATATATTTTACTAATAACACATATTAAAACTTATAATTTGATTAAGCATGGACTAAAAAACGTGGAGAAAATTTTAACTTTGACTATAGAATAAATGAAGATATATAGAAGCCCTGTGACTCCTATATATAATAAATTTTATAACTAACTATTTTAGTATGAACAAAAAATCATGATAATTCATCAGGAAGATTTTTTTATCCTAGAAAATATATATTTCAGGGTTACTACTAGTGCTGTGAAGTGTTTAGAAATAAAGTCAATATATTTTAGTGAAATATATCACCAACTAAAACGAGGCTTGATTTCATAGAGAGTTATTAAGAATATATGAACTTCATCCCTCAGATAATATAGGATATGAAGAAAAATACAATAATTTTTGGAACATAAATATATATTTTTATTTTCCTGAGAAAGTTCATGGAATGTGTGATTATAAGGGACATAGTGTAGTAAAGTTTATGAAAGTATTTCAAATAAAGGTTACCTATGATAATAATGGAAATATTATTTAGAATCCTAAGCAATAAAAAACATTTTTTTGCGAAATTACATAGGAAACTAATAGAAGAACTAAGTCATGGGTTGTAGAAATTTGGTTATATTCCCACATAAAAAGTGATCTAGATATTTTGTAAACTTTTGAGAAACCTGATGGGGGATAATTTACCTTTGGTAATTATTTATCTTTTAAAAATAAACGGTATTTTCTTGACTAAAATTGAAACTCAAAATATTAAATTAGATGATATTTTTCATATGTAAGGGTAGAAACACAATTATTTTAGTTTCGATACGCTCTTTATTGATGGGATAAATGTTTTTTTTCAAAAATGAATCATGTTTTATCAAAATATTAAAGGATAGAAGGATAATTGCACATGGGAATTTAATGAATAATAAAATATTTTTAATTAGTGATCCAACCAATATTTTTTATATGGGTGGAGAAGAGGATATTATGCTATGGCATAGAAGTCCTGTTCATCTTAGCCAAAGAAGCCTAAGTAAAATTAAAAAACAATATTTTTTTGAGGTATATCCCAATTTGATAACAAAATGTTATTTTTTTTAAAAAGATTTCATAAAGGTAATATGACTCATAAACCTCACAAGAAACTTTAAAATCCTCCTACTAAACTAAAAAACCTAATTTAGACTGATATATGTTGATATATGTCGAAATATTCTAAAAGAGGTGATTTATATTTCATCACATTCACTGTTGATTATACTCAAATGACTAATGTAATGTTCATCAAGATTAATTACAAATCCATTGAGAGATTTAAATTTTCTATGAGTCATACTGAAAAATAATTGTGTTTATTTATCAAGAAATTGAGAAATGATATTTGAAAAGAATATACATGTGATGTCAATATACAAAAATACATCTACGTTATTAATATAACACTTAATTTATACAAAATTTTTTATTATGGTAATATAGAAATAATTTTACATTTCATAATAAAATTATAGATCATATGATGATTTGTAATAATACAAAAAGTAATAGTAGAGGGATATAAACATGGAAAAAACAATGCAATCACTATAAAAAACTAAATTTCCTTAAAATATCTCCAAAAGAACCTACCAGAATGTTTTTAAAATGAAAGATAAGTGTTTGTAAAATAATTGATGTTATCGAAGGATTTGTATGAACCTTTGTAAAAAGTATAGTGTGTGACAAATTTAGAAAGATGGTTTATTTATAGGAAAATAAGATCATTAGGCACACGGAACGTTAGAAAATATGGTTTATGGTATTTATGACCATTAATCGATAATACAGTTGGTCATTATTATTGTTATTTTTGTAATAGAGTGAATTTTGGGATTCTTTTATAGTAGTGTTTCTGGAAGCTATATAAATATTTTAATTTCCATTTAAAATATATTTTATGATAAATTTATAATTTTAAAATAAATTTATTTTTCATTAAATTACCTTATGAAACACTTTTTATTGATTATACGAATTATAGAATTTTTAAATAATTTTTAGAATCGTATGTTAGTTTACTATATCATTAAAGATGTTAATTTTATTTAAATAGTGATTTCATTTAAAATATAGAATTCCCATATTTTAAGTATTAATTTGATAAAATAAATTTCATTTTTGGATTCAATGAATCAAAATTATCTTATGATAAATTTATGACGATTTTCTAAAAAAATGATTTTTGGGGAAAAAAGTTAAAATTCTATTTTTATGAAACACCATGAATCTTATTAAAAAATAATTATATTATCATGACTTCAAATTTATTAGAATTTATTTTTAATCAAAATGTATTTATTTAATGAAATATTACATTAGGTTTTACACTTAGAAACTCAATCCTAGAGTTTTGAAAACCACTATTTTACCTTTAATAAAAAACTGTTTATGTGTTATACGCATGTCACATTAGAATTAATTTTTACCAATTTTATAAATTTTATAAAGTAAAATGTATTTTATATTTTTAATTAGATGTTCTAAAATAGGTAATAATTTCATTTTAATTTTTAGTCAAAAAACCTTACCATAGTAAAACAATATTTACTATTGTATTGGTAAAATAATGTAGCAGATTAAAGATAGATTGTAAAATCATTAAATAACTAAAAATTAAAACATCAAATGGGTATTAGATGTATTTAATGATCTTATATATCCATTAAAACATTAAATTTCGTCCAAAAAATTTAGAATCAATGCCACCCAATATTGGTTATCCTTAAATACAAAATAATCATTATTTGATCACTTAAACCTACCCATCCTCAAGTATAAATACCACTATTACCTCCTCGATTTACACAAAATATCCTTCTATAAATATTTATCTACAAATTACCCTCTCAATTTCTCTACAAGGTTGTTCCAAGGTATTATGGAGTCCTTCTATAGATTTAATAAGAATCCTCCCATGGCAAGGGACCTCTCTCTCTTCTTTTCCATTTAAGCACCTTCATTGCATTTAACTATTTGAATCTCAATTGGTTATATTGTCATGAATTTATAAATTCACCTTAGATATACAATTTAGGTTATTATAATGATATATCATTTATCTCCTCTCATTATATCCTTTACTTAAGTCATTACTATATTAAAATTTTGTAAGGCATCCTCTCCTTCTCCTCTTTATTCAAGAACCTCCTTTATTTTATGAATTATTTTCCATCTATTAATGTTGGATTATGATATCACATATATATATATTACTAACCTTTTGATTTTATAATTTTTAGATACCAATTTCACTCTCATTATTCCCACCCCTTAACCTTTATGTACCCCCGATATGATGCTGAAATTGTCTTTCCAATTTACATCACAGAAAATTGTGAAGTGAATACCCATAAACATTTCAAATCAAGTTTATTATCCTATATGAACCTAAAATTATTTGATTTGGGAAATCCCTGTATATATAACACACTCCTAAATTGTTGGGTTAATTTGTGAAATATATTCTTATGTTATATGATATATATTGCACACTTATGCATTCACATTATATGATTATGACAGGTGTACCCAGAAAGAAATCCAATGGATAATGTTTTAATTTCATGTGAAGAAATGTATAGTAAATATGAGGTTATCCTCAGAAGACATTGTTTTTATTTATTATATTTTAAACTTTAATTATTCTTATCATGTCAGGTTTTAAATATATTTCCACATTTCCACATTCCCATGATTCCTTTTTGTTATCTTGTTATATCATGCCTCATCGTATAAAATTATTGTTATCATCCTATTTTATATATCATTGATAAGAATATGGACTAACATGTTATACTTATATCATGTTATTCTTGTTATTCACTTAATGGGTTTTATGTCTCATCCTTTTATTGTTTATGTCCCTATGTTATCCAGTTTTGTTTAAAACAAATGGTGAAAATTTAAGAGTATGTTAAAAAAAAAATAGTAATTTTTCCATGTTTTATGATGTTATAATATGTACTAAATATTCTTAATACATTAGGAATAAATATTTTCTTGGTTGTGTTAAGTGTAACTTTATGAAATAAATCATGAATCAATGTGTCATAAAGTTATGGGTTGTCATTTGTGATTCATTTGAAATATTTATTTACAAACATGGAATCAAGCATATATTCATCCCATTATATACTCTCCAAAATAAATTGTCTTATGGTGTGGGAGAATATGATAATTTTTGAGATGGTTGAAGAAATGCTAGATGAAACTAATGTCTCAAAGTATATTTAAAGGGAACCTATATATACTATTATACACATACTATACTGGATGCCTTGTGAGACCTGAAATACATTTAATACCTTGTGAGATATTGTATAAGAAGAATCTAATAATTAATTAGTTTAATGTATTTAGTAGTCTGTGGCTCCTAAAGATCAAATTAAATAATCAAGGTATATATTAAGTGGAAGTTGAAGTAGGGGTCTCTATGGCATACCTATCACGTGGAAATGGGTACATGTTCTATAACAAGAATCTACATAATATTGTTGAATGTTATAATCATAAAATTAAAAAAATAGTATAAACCTATGGTATTTTATAAGGCATAAAGTAATGAAACATTAGAAGGAAACATGTAGAAATATGAAGAACTGATATTAGAGTAAATAGAATTTGAGTAGAGTGTTGTTGATTTTGATTTGTATTAGACTTATAATGATTATAGTATTGTTTACAAGGGTTCGATAAACTAAAACATTCAAAATCATATTGATATAAAAAACATAATATTCATTTATGAGGAAGCATCCCAAATGATAAGTATATTAAAAAGTGAAAACCTTATAGCTCATATATCACAGGTTAAACCAAGAACTAAAGATGAAGATAATGGACATGAAGAATGGGGTCAAACCATGAATCATGAACTAAGAAAATTTAAAATAACTCCAATTTGGAGTTAGTTCCAAGTCATAAATAAAAAAATCTGATTGGTAAAAGTGTGTGTTTAGAAACAAAATTAATAAGAAAAGTTAGGTGATAGAGAACATGTCTAAGTATATATACAATATATACACACAAATGGAAGACATGGACTTTGAATAAACCTTTTACACAATGGAAATACTTGAAACAATGTATATTTTTTGGTAGTGGATACCCAAAAACATTATAAGGTTTATCAAATGGCGGTGAAGCCAATTTTTTTTATTGATTATATTTAAGAAGAATAATTCATTGAAGAATCAGATGATTTTATTAATGTTGTTTATGGAAATATGGTATGTAAACATGGAAAGGAATCATATATATTTAAAAATTATTATCAGGTTTGGAACTAAAAACATTATGTAATCTAGAGTAAAATTGGGTTTTTCAAAAGGGAAAGTTGAAAATAATCTGTATATAACATTGTTGTCTATAGGTACAATACTTATCATCATGTATATTAATGATATAAATTTTTCCCCTGAAAGTTTATATCATTATGATTATTTTGAGGAACAGATGAAAAATAGTCTGGGATTTATTTATTTGGGAGATTGACATACTTTCAAAGGTTATAGTTTGATAATAAATGTTATTAAATATTTTTATCTCTAGAAAAGTGTTTTGGAGAGCCATTAAAAATATTTGGGATGTAATAGTGAAGAGAATATTCAAATCGAATTTTAGTTTGAAAAAACTATGTAAGGATGAGATGGGAAGAAAGGTTGATAAAAATTGTTTAGAAGAGTCGTTGAAAGGAAATTATATTTGATAGATTTAAGACCCGACATAGACAATGTAGTGACACATTGTGTAAGATTTTAAAGTTAAACAGGGTAGTCACACGTGATTTCAAAAAAGTGATTTTTCAGGAATTTCAAGGAAATAATAAATATTATAATGATATATATATGTAGGAAAAATATAAAGTTTCATGGATTCTCTGATATATCTTAGAGATTCATTATATAGATATAGGATTTACTTTAGGAGGGAATTTATTCATTAGTGAGGTTCATTTGAGCTGGTATAGTAAGACGAACAATTTAGTGTCATTTATCATAATAGAATTAGAGTATGCCGATTCTACTCATTCATGCACATAGGTTTTATGGATGTGTGTTTTGTTAGCTAATTTAAAGACCGACACTGAGTGGCCATTGCAGATACTATCTAAAAATTAGAGTGTAGTAAATATTTTAATAAACCATTTTTAACATTATCAATCCAAACAAAAAGGTATTAAGTATCATTTCTTGAAGTAAAGAGTGTTCAATGGACATATTAGGATTGAATACATTTATACCAAGAATTATATTGATGATATCTTTACAAAATCTCTTCTAAGATAAATGAAATATTATTTTAGGATGAAACTTCATGATCAACCCTCTCCTCTCACATGAACATGTGTAGAAAGTATCACCCTACAAGGCTTTTTAATTGCGTAGAAAAGGGGGAGAAATAATTATAGAATTATTTATCCCAAAGGGATGAAATTCCTGATAAAATGAGAGTGTTCACTACTGTGTATATTTTATGTTGTGGAAGAAAATTGATGGTGGAAATTTTTGAATGTGAGTGATGGATGTGATATATGGTTTCATGTATTGAGTTTGAGTTCATTTAAGTTACTTGGAAACATTTTATGATCACTGAGGGATAGAATTATCTAAAAAATAAATTTATTCTAAGTGTGGTGCAATATAATTATTATATAAGGAATAATATGATTATATTATTCTTAGGATATTTGAAAATTTATTAAATAGATTTGAGTTTACATGAAAGAGTGGAATGATTTTTCCAAAAATCCATAATGGGGAGATTTAATCACCATTGGAGTTTTTTATTGTTTGGATTTTTTTTAATCATTGTTGAAAATAATTAGAAACTAATGAGGTAGTGTTTGAATATTTGAGGAATGTTTTTGAAAAGTTATGATACGATCTGAGTTTGATTCAAGATATTCTATAAGTGTTTTACATGTTCTATAATTACTATGCTAAACATTGATCATTTAGATAGGTAATTTATCCTATGAGCCTCATATATGATATTCTGTCACCATGTAAGTGAATTAATCAATGTGTATGACATTTGGTGACTCGTATAGGATATTTGAGCCACATGTATGATATTTCTTCTATGCGTAAGTGAATTGATCGACTCATGTTAAATGTTTTCACCATTTATGAGATTCATGTTATGTGTAAGTGTATTGAACTATGTTTATAACATTTAGTGACTCATATAGAAAATTTGAGCAATGTTGGTAAATTGAGCTATATGTATGAAGTTTTCCTATATAATATTGTATGATCAGAAATCTTTGTGGAAGTACGTCCTTATTTAAAATTTTTAACACCCTTTTTTGGATAATATGGTGATTCTTGGGTTTATGGAATGTTTTTGGTGGAGTCCTGGGGGTTCAAGAACCAAAAGAGAGAAAAAATGAGGCTAAATAGTGTTCATAGTATGGTCATTGCAAGGTTAGTACAAACAGTGCTCTGAGTTGTGGGAATACATGCGGTCAAGCCCTTTCTCATACAGAGGTTGTAACATAGGCTTCTCATGGTTTTCCAAAGCATTTAGGTGCTTCTAGGAGACTTTGTGGCTTATCCCCTCTTGGATAGTGCGAGACACTTTATTATCACATTATTTGGATAACCATGTGAAAAAACATTGCCGCCCTTAAAAAGTGGGAAATTCCCATTTTTCTTCATGATCTGATTTCTTTATCCCATGAATTTCTCCCCCATTGGACCCCTACAACTAAGGTGAAGAATCAATAGCCCCTCATCCTCTATGGGTGTTTCTTCTTCAATTATTGGGTGTTTGGAGTGATTTTTTGTGTGAATTGAAGATCAGAGTAAGTATTCAACTTAGTTTCCTACCATTTTATGGAAGAGGCTTGGTGGGTGGTTTACTTTCCATTTGAAACTATAAAAACCTCAATTTTCTAGAAAATTATAGGATGGGTATTTAATGGGTGTTTGAGTCTGAATCATGGTTGGAGGTTGAGTAAATATTTTTCAATAGATATGAGGTAGGCGGTCTCAGAGATTTTTCCCATAGTCCTGACGTATTATATTTGTATGTGGTGGTGTTAATTCATTACCTTATTGTGTTTTGGTCGATGTGGTTAAGGAAATTAATTTTGGCCTTTGATTGAGGTGTGAGACCCTACACAAACCCCATTGGGTTTGTTGATGATGCGAGTCTAAACCTAGGGCTACCCATGGTGTATATCAAACCCTTTAAAATGGTGAAATAAATTAGCGAACATTGAGATAGGGGAATTGTGAGAGTGAATGGTTTTTAAATTGTAATAATGTGTTTAGTCTTGGTTAAAGGGGAAATTAAATTTATTTTATATCAGATTTTTTGAAATAACTAATGGGATTTTGAAGTGGTTAAAAAATTAGTTTTGGATTTTGATCTAGTTATTGTTGTTAAAAGAAGAATTTTGACAATTTTTTAAAAGGATATGTTGGCCTCAGAGTGATTTAGAAAGTGGTTTACACAATATATTTGAAATGGTGATTTGAAATGGTGATTTTAAATGAGGGTGTGGTTTCATTATTTTGTAAAATTACTTAATGATTATTTAAAATGGGTTGAAATCAAAATGAAATCCCTGGGTCATGTTTTAGATTTCAAATACAAAGGCTTGTTTCTAAAAGGAATGGATTTAAAATTATTTTAAATGGGTATTTTGATTTGTGTGTTACAAAGGATGTTGAAATGATTTTGATATTAATTATCATCTAGTTTTCAATAGGAATAAAGTTGTGTTTGGTATAATGGTATGTGTGTTTATTGAGTTTTCATTTTTAAATGGTATATGTGTTGAAATGAGGTATGTCATGTAAATGGTAAATTTGTTGAATCATGTGAACATGGATTGGGGGTTTGTGTGATATTTAAATGATGTTACATGCCCATGGGTTTGGTTGGATTGAGGCTTTAAACCCCACACTTATAATTCATGGTCTAGGTAGTCGGACTGAGGCACTATGACCCAAATGGGTTCATTTGATGAGATGACTTGGACCAAGGCTCTAAGGTAAGAGTTATGTAATGTGTGGTTGCAATGTTAGAATGTGGATCTATGATTTGCAACGTATGGACATGGAGTGGTTTGGGATGTTGGATTGAGGATATATGCTTCCCAAACACATGGACATAGCCTGGTTACCAAACTGAAGCTTTTGGGTATGTTGATAAATTTTGATTAGTGAATAACCTTGTGATTTAAAATGGAAAACCCCATATGATATGGAATAGGCTCCCTATGTGACCAGTTCTAGTTTAGTTGGTTGGTTGACCGTAGATAACTTGATGTAAAAAATGGTTAATTAGTAATTATTAAATGTGAAATCCATTTACTGATAAAATATGGTTAAATGGGAAACTGTTAAATGTGAAACATGTTTCTTTCTTTTCCATATTTATTTATTGCACTGGTTTCCATTCATACATTGTTATATAGACTCTCTATTTCTTTAGACACTGTTTGTGGTTTCCTATAAGGTTGTAATCACACACTAATTGAGCCACCATGTCACTAGGTTACCCGAGAAGAAGCTACTTGTTTCTGTTACAGGTTTAGGACAGGGACCTATTTATTGGTTTATGCAAGTAATATTGGGTTATGGGATTGGATGTTTGGACCGGGTTGGGACTTGTGACTATGGTCGAGATCTTTTATTGTTTTGGTACTAGAAATTTTATCTATATGACTTCCTAAATTGTGTTGTATTCATCATTTTGTTATATAATTTATTATTATTTATTTCTAGCACTGGTCATATACTGTACATTCATTTTCTTGTTGGATATTTTATTGATTTATATTACTTATGTTGTGTCTTTACTCTGATTATTAGGTATAATCTCCCATGTTTTCCTCCAGACCTTCACTACTAGTTGACAACCTCTAGAGTATTGGGAGGTGTTCCTATAGTCATTTGATGAACCGACATGGGTTACCAAATATAATGATTACCAGGTCAGGGATGTTATATATATTTCCTTTTGTAAATAATCATGCCTCTAGAAATATGATAATATAAATAATAGAAACCTAATGATTCTTAACTGATATTCACTATATTGAAAATCACATAAAATATTTTATTGAAGATAACCAATTTGTGTAATGAAAAAGGATGATAAATATGAATATCTATGTAAATTTTCAAATAATGTTCAATTCAAAACTAAGAAGACTATAAAACCTGAGTTCATTCATGAATAATCTCCAGATATTATTTCTCAAATATTAACGGGATGATGATATGTTGATCTACAGTTTTGGAAATCACAAGGAAATGTTTCAGTGATTCATGGTATGTTATTATTGAAATACTGGGAAATATGAAGATGAGTTTTGAGAATACATAAGTGAAAATTGATTATGGTGATATTTTTGAATTTTGAGTGAGTTTTATCATTGTTGATAACTTCTGTGAAGTTAATTGTTTTTGGTTTGATAAGATGAAGTTTATAGGGTTAAATTGGTAAGTCACATGCATACACTATCCACCATCGAGTTATTTTGATTACAGTTTATAGAAAATTGAGGTTTCCCAAATTATTATTTTTATAATGACTCATTATGCTTGAAGAAAAAAAGGATTCATCATTTTCTAGTTGATGATGGTGATTGTTGTGGGATAAAATTAATGATCTCAAATAATATTCTTTTGTCAAAATAAAATCTTGGTTTATTGAGATATTAGAAGAAATAAAAGATAAATGATGATGTACATTGTAGATACACACATTAACAGTGATAAGGTAGAGGGTGGGAAGAAGTGAGTAAATCAGAAAAATTGGGCATCGAAATATTGAGGGCATAATAGAACTTAAAGCCAATAGTTTATAAGATATAAACTATATTTATTTGATCTCAATCTGTTATTGAATCAAATATAAGATTGAGTATCAACTATTATATCATCATCTGATTCTTTATTGAGTGTGAAAGGAATTCATGAACATTCTTGAAGGATTCATGAGAAATATCTTCATCTTTTATTATTGATGAAACCTGGAATTTAAAGTAATCATACTCATTTTGATTCTATTACATTTAAACCACAATGTGAAGATTCATCTCCAAGTCTGAATTTGGGAATCGATTGTGTGCTTCTATTCAAATAAATGTATCATGAATTTACTTGTGGTTATAGTGATGAATCCATGGTTAGGGAGATTAACCAACTATTGAAAGAAGTGTGCCTTTGGAGAAAGACATGATCCTTGAAAAAATACTTTCGTTCATTGTTCTAATTTTTTTTGATTGTACACATGTAGTTGAATGTTCATATTTTATTTGATCAAGCTTTAACAGGTTATATGTTTTGATTTTAAAGGAGTAATAAATTTGTAAAAAATAGTCTCCACTTATTCACCCCTACTTAGTTTAGTAATTTGATTTTGGGGAAACTTCAATAGTTAAATTTCAATGGTGTTTCTATGTCCTCAATACTAAAGATCTTATGGACTACTAATTCTTCAGTAATCCTTCAAAAGATATAACTTTGGAAGTTATAGTAACATAAGGTGAAAAACCACCAATGGAGTTCCAAAAAACTACTAGAGTGAGAGACAAAGTGTATATGAATGAATGTGGTCCGCACTATTTGATTCTAATTGATGATGTAGATCCTGAGAGCCTATAATATTCTATAAATTTGAAATATTTAAATAAGTGGGAGTTATAATGGGGGATGAGATAAATTCCCTCCAAGTGTATGGAACAAGTGAGTTGATGGTGAGACCCACTAAGAAGAAATCCCTTAAAACTAAATTGGTGTATTAGCTAAAAGAGTAAGTGGATGGTAGGAAGAGGTACAAAGATAATTTTTTCATAAAAGGATTTTAATAAAAGGAAAGTGTGCAATTATTGAGGATATTTTCACCTCTATTTAAAAATATGACTATTTAGATGTTGTAGAGCATGGTTTCCATGAAAGGTCATCAACTAGAGATGTTGTATATGAAGAAGAAATTCCTTCATGGGGAAATAGACGATGAGATATACATGGATCAACATTCCAGTTTTGTGGAGTATTGGAACTATGATATTGTATGAAAACTCAACTAGGGCCTTTATGATTTGAAGCAGGCACCTATGAATTGGGATCATATACACAATGACTTTATAATGGAGAATAAGGTCTTTTAACAAAATTATGACCATTTTTGTTAATAGAATGTGTTGAATTTTAATAGTTTTATCATATTAACTCTTTATATAGATAATATAATGGTGGCAGTTCGGTAAAGATGATGGATATCAGTTTGATAAAATGGTTTCTAGGGATACAGACAATATAATAAATTCACTATCTAATTGATATTTTAAAAAAATAATTAAATGTTATTTTTTATATAATTACACAGATCTTTAGTGTCAGTTTTCAAAATAATTGGTAATATATTAATATAAAAATGGGTTTTTTAAATCATCCCACTTCTATTCAAAAAAAAAAAGAAACCCATGTCCCCCTATCCTTGGACCAAAACCCCTTGTCTCCACCCATTCTCTCAAACCCCACATCCTTTCACACCATTTCCCTTAACTCTAAACACCCAATTCTGATCCATTACTTCTATATCCCTTGAACTCCACCCCCTAACCTCTACATGCGAGCCCCTACTATTTGCCTAGTAATCGACCCCCAACTCCTATTCACAAGCTCCCCTACCATCACCTTTTCCCTTTCAAGACTTGGATTTTTAAGATAAATATTTTTGAATTTATTGTGAATTTATCTTCATTTTATGTTGTATATTCTCCTCATAAGTTCATGGTCATTTTTTTCAGTTTTGTTGAGTTTATCTAATGTACTGATAGTATATGATATTTTATAAGGAATTAAAAATTTCTTGTTTGTTCACAAGGGGTTCATCATCTATTTCTTTATCTTCCTTAATATTATATTTATTGAAGAAACTCTATAGGCAAGGGATGTAAAATCCCTATTTTTTATCAATATTAATGTGGAATTATTATTATTTTGTTTATTTAGATAAAAAATTTAATTGTCCTAAAGAATATAATGAATTAGATTAAAGAAATTAAAAAGGGAGGTTAATCATATGTGTTTAAATTATTTAATCATTGTATTTATTTATTTGTTTTTATTATCATTCAACTATGAGTTTTTTATTTAATAAATGACATATTTTCTCAGAATTGGGAAAGTAATACAATGATAGTAATAGAACAACGAAATAAAATTTGTAATGGTTTGTTTATTTGTTAATGTTAAAAATGAATTGATAATTAAATAGGGACGAATGATGTCAAAAATTGTTTGTTTACTACTATGAGATTATTTTTTATTTTAAATGATAGTGGTGTTAATAGCATGGTTGTATTTTTTATGTATAAATGTATGATGATATGTCTTATAATGGTGGTAGTTTGATATAGTGGGTGTGAGAAAATTTGGTTTTTTTCATGGATGTGGTAGAGATGCTGCATGTTGTGAAATATTAGAAATTTCTTTTGATATATTGTTGTGATGGTGTGGTTTTGGGTAGTTTGTGGTGGTTTCTTTGGGATTTTTATGTAATAAAATATTGAAATAATGAAAAGTAAAAAAGAGTAGAATATGTGGATACAATATTTTAAAAACTTAAATAAGGTAGTAAAGTGATATAATAATTAAAATATAAATTTTGTGAAGTGATAGTGAAATCGAAAAGTGTCAGTAATATATTCCTTGGATATGTGTTTATAAAAAAAATACCACATTAAATTTAAATTTAAAATATTTATTTCATAATTTTTTATTCTAAAAATAATGTTTGTCTTAAGTTTTAAATAAAATTTATTATTTTATTCATATATGTTTATATAACTATATTTTTTATTTGAATGTTTATGCAACTTATTACATATAGATAAAAGTTTTATTATAATACCTCATAATTGATCTCATTATGTTTAGAATTTGGAGATGTTTTTCTATTTTTCAATTTTAAATTGATCTATGGCTAGGAGAATACGATGTCCTTGTCCTAAATGAAAATTTAAATGATGGTTAAGGTGAGTTGAATTATTTTGACAATTTATATTGAAATAATTTACTAATAAATTTGTGTGGTGGAATTGGCATGGATAGTCAAACATTATATTTTTTTAGAACTTATGTCTAATATTAGAGAGAATATTTTAATCCCCTGATGGTGGACCATTAAATTTAGAACATGGTAAATGATGATTTTTTTATAGAAGTGATACAATATATATAGTATAACACATGTTGATCCATTAATTAATGTTGAAAATATTAATGATGAATCCAAAAATGTTGGAAAACATGTTCAAAATAATAAAATATTACTAAGTAATTATTTGGAGTATAATATAATGTAAAACATAACCAAGAAAATAAATTGATTTTCAGAATTCATCAAAGATGAAAATAAAGAATTATATGAAGGACGTGCAAAGCAATAAAAAAAGTAATTTTCCAAATGTTATACCAAATAAATTTCCAATGTGATATTAAAAATAATTAAAAGTTTATTATATTATAATTTTGAATGATTCATTTTCTAAATCTATGCGCTCAACATCATTTTATGAGATGAAGAAGACTATTAGAAATCTTAGACATAGTTATATGAAGACACATGAATGTCCAAATGATTATATTCATTGTTATAAAGAAAATTAAAATATAGAAGAGTGAACAAGTTGTTACAATTAGTGATAAATCTCAACAAATATTGACCCCTTTTTGAATCTATGTACTATAGAAAAGAAACAAAAATATAAAAACATTTTGAAGTTTTTATGCCACTTCCTATCAAAAACACATTTGAGAAGGCTATTTATGTCTTTAAAAACCAATGATCGTATAAATTATCATGATTTTGATTATAAAAATGATGAATTTATGAGATATACAATTGATTAAAAATCATGGAATTACTATGATTAATTTTATTCACATTTCTCTTCAAATACATGAAATGTGTTCTTGGGATTAGAAGATGATGGATTCAACCATTTTACAACTTTAAGTAGAAGTTCATGTATATAGAAATTTATTTTGATATCTTAAATATATCTCCATTTATGTGTTAACAACAAACATCATTCATCATATAAATGATTATTCCTAGAAATAAAGTACATAGAAATGACATTGATTTATTTCTTTAGCCTTGTTTATGAGAATTATAGGATTTTTGGATAGATGGTGTAGAAACATATGACCCCGATCCATTTTTTTATTTTCTAAAATACACTTTTAGATTAATCCGAACCATACATTCAAGGACAAAAATAACAATAGAGAATAAAAATTCAAAATTCAATCAATTGAATCAACCGTATATTAACACAATCATGAAATGGAAAAAAGACTTTGGAAATTAGTTTCAAATGAATGAACATTGGAAATGATTTTTAACATCATCATATATGATTTTGAGACAAAAATTTAATAAAAATAGCATATTTTTCAATCTTCAAATTAGGTATTTAATTTGTTACACCATAATCTATACGTTATTCATATTAAGAATAATTTTTAAGATAAAATGTTTTTAGATTTATAAATGAATAACTAAGATAAAAATATTATTTAAATTCTCATAAATAGTTAGAGACAATGAATATCAAATATTATTAATGGGAGAATGGGAATATGAAGTATCCAAAAATAATTTTTAAAATAAAAAATCATTAAAAAGATATTTGCATCTAATATTAAAAAAATTTAAAAGTGCTTGATAGATATTTAAGAAATATTTCAATATTTTTTTATTTGATTTTTTAAGAAATAAATTCACTGAAAATTCATGACATGAATATTGTAACATCCTGATATTTTATGGCATAATTCATTTTAAATAAGTTGAATTTTTTTGATTGCTTACGATACACGCAACCGTAGGTCTAAATGAACTGTAATATAGTATGTAATCATAACCTAGCCATTACATTAGTAGGTTTAAATAAGAATAACTAAAGTTTTCAGGTTATAGGGTTTTCACATGTATAAAATATTTTCATTGGTAATAAAAATAAAAATCATTTGAAAGTAAAAGAAGTGTTTTTCAGAAATGTTTTTTTATGCGCACAATGTGTTTTTATATTAGTGACATAAATTAATCACAACTAGTGAATGATTTTAATAATATATATATATATTATATTCAAGTAAATTTTATAACATTTATCCATTAGTTTTTTCTAGGCATGATATAAAGATAAATCTAGTTTTATGATTAAGATATTTAGAAAAAAGAGATTTCATCATGTATTTTACACTTATTTTAAAATTAATTTAGTGTTATAATATAAATCGAATATAATAAAATGGATTATATATTTAGAATCAGCATGTTCAAATTTGATGAATAGGTCCATTTTATTTTTGTTCAATATGAATATTAACCTTAGTAAAAATTATTAACTTAGTAAAGGGTAAATATGGCTAAACTAATATAAAACTTAATGTTAAGATCATAATTTTTCATATAAATTTTTATTTAATGAAGGTAATTATATCCTCATTACCTTATTCTTGAAATGTTATAGTTTAAGAGACCATTTTCTCTGAAAATGACCTATATAATATTTAAATCAAAGAAATTTACAAAGTGTAACTTTCTTTGTTTTAAATTTACCTTTTATTCCAACATAGTGACAAAAGCAAGTGATGAATGAATCAAAATATTTATATTAATCAAAATGAAAATTAATTTTATGATGGATATTTATTTATAATTTTTAATAAATATATAACTACCTAAAATTCTTATCCAATGCTCACATAGTATTTCTTCAACTAATAGAAAAATAAAATCAATGATTTAAAAAATATTAAAAGTAATATAATTTGAATGAGTTATAGTGTTACAAAAAAATTATAAATTAATATGAAATATCATTATTGTTTTAATGTATTTTATTTTAATTAAAACTATTTATTCATATCTTTTGAGTGAAATTAAATAAATAGTGTCAAAATTGACATTAATGATATTTTATCATAATAATACTTTATGAAATTAATTAAAAATCATAAAAAACAAGAAAGAAGAAAAAGTTAGGAATATATGGTCAAAAATTCACCCCATATCCGTTTATGAGTAAAATTTGACCTTATACGTAAAATCGTAACACTTTAAGAGCGGAAAAGATGTTACTATGGCTAAAGTTAAAAAATGTTAACTAAGGCATTAAACCAAAAGACAAGGTTTAAAACAAAACTTAAACTGATACAAATATTATTGGTTGAATGGATATAATCCCCATATTATCTAATATTTTATTCTATATAAATTTTGTGTTATTTTTTCTCAAGTATTACTTTATTATATTTTAATCATTAAAAAAATTCCAAGATTTACCCTCCCCTCAATTATAAAAGTGCATCCCTCCTTTCTATCATTTGCACCAATTTTTTCCATATAGATCATTGATAACATTCGAAAACGCCATATAAAAGTAATTATAAATATTATAGAGGTTATTTTATACCCATAAAACAATCCTTATGATCCTTAAGGTGGCATCTAAAGTAGTTCTTTCAAAGAAGAGGTAATTGACTAAATTGACTGGTTTCCTTCTTTTAATTGTTCTTTACCTCCCATAAATTTATGTAATTATAATAAAATATAAAATTAAGTATCCAAAATTTGATAAAATGTAATTATGATTATTAAATCACTATTATACACCCTTTTACCAAAAAATGGGCAGTGAAAGTATCAATCGTAAATACGTACGACTTTCCATCTCCACATAGCGACACAATTCTTTTTCACACCACCATATTTCATAGACGATTATTACGATATGTTTAATTATTATATATAATAATTATGAAATAATTATTATTCTTAAATTATTATATCACATATATTTTCTTACCTTCTAGTCCATTGGAACACAATAATGTCAGTCGTGCGTACATGTGGACTACCACCACTACAGAGCAGTGGGATTGCTTTTTATTTCTATTTTAATTGGATGAAAAAATAATAGACTCAATTAATATAAATTATTTATATGATATAGTAATGACTATTTTAATTTTAATTATCATTTACACTTATTTTTTTCTATCCGTCAAAAAATGAAAACAATATTCATGCATATGTACAACCTACGTCTCCATGAACGTTGTAATTTATTCTTATATCTATAACTTTTATGAATGAATATAAATTTTCATAAATTAATATATATTATATTTATATTATTATTAACATTATTTATATTCTTTTATTATGATAAAATTACATGGATGAAAACTACCGAAAAAAATATTCATGAAAGCAAAGCAGTTATTACCTAGAGCAGTGATTTTAACCAAAAATTGCTAATAAATAGAAGATAAAATATTATAAGTAAATCATACATGGTATTATATATAGGAGTATTAATATTAAATATTTATATATATATACATTTACATAAAATATATATTATACACGATATTCTTATATATAAAAATAATGTCAAACCTATAGTAAGGGTTATTTCAAAATCTCATCATTAATAGAGATTTTTTATTTTAATGTCTATACTTGGGATATTATTCAATATGTATATATTAAATGCAATATATTTTATTTTAACATGTTTATTTATGAAAATTATATGTTTTACCCATATTTTATTTCCTATAAAAATGTATCAAAGGAATCTTCATTTCATCCATAGAATGAGGTACTTTTGAATTTTTAAAAAAGTGTGAAAGGAATGTTTTATTTTAACTAGTAAAAAATGAATGAATTTTAATTCAATCATGACTGCTCAAAGATTTCAACATTCATTTAAAGTTTTCCATGTTTCATTTTGAATAATATTTTTCTTTAAATTTTGTAAATTTCAATATTTTGAATAAGTGATTTAAAAAAGAAAAGGGTATTTTTGATAAGAAATATTCCAATGATGTTTTTAAATTATTTTGTATAAATTTCACATTATTTGGTGAATATTATTATTTATTGTGTATATACTCTTTTTATTCCATTAACCATATTAATTTATATGGATTATGATTATTTTATACATATTTATTTGGAAATGTGTAAACATTTCATATTCTATTTTTTGAATATGAATGTTTATATTGATTATGTTCACCCCATTTATATGATTAACGCATTGGAATTAGTTTTTTATGGAAGCGGCCTGATATAGACCCTTTTTGAATCAGTAGATCTCATTAGATTTTTTTTGGGTATTTGGCGGAGACCTTACCCATTTATGTATGATTTTTTTGCATGAGTCCTTGACAAAAAGTTTTTTATGTCTATCATTATACATTCATTCATTATAAAACTAGTTTTTATTATCCATGTGTTTATTTATGTTTCAAATTTATCCATTGATTTAGTTCCCACTTTATGGTATTATTTATATGTAATATTTTATTATTTATTATCCTAGATATATTATCAATGTTCTATTGAATTTGAGTAAGATTCCATTGTGTGCATACATTTTATGAGCATTTGAGATCACCTCTTTATTATGTTTATCTTCCCCAAGAAACCATGAAGTGTACTATGATTTATATATATGGATACACAAAAGTGGATAATGGTGTTCTCAATGAAAATATTAGTATTTATTTTATGTTTTTAAATGTAATGTAATTCAAGCACGTAACTAGTTTTCCAAGACTACTATTTGATTCAATATTTTAGGATACAATTTGTTGTATCTAATACCAAGGTAACAAAATAACCACCTATTATGGGGTACTAGAGTTAGTGTCCTTAAAGTTGGCGTCATAGTAAGTTTTTTATAAACCATGTGAACTCGATTTAGGAAAACAAAGATTATTTAATTTAACCCAAAGATGGAGTTTGATAATATTACCAAATAAACTACGACTATGATTTTGATATTAGTTATACATAATGTTTTATTTTATGTTAAGTGTTTCACTGGTCTTGAAATTATAAATTATGATTTATAATGTTTTGATCTAATTTAGTGTATGCCATTTTATATAAATGGGTCATAGTAGAAGGAATTAAAACTATACCAATGCACATAACCCATGTTGGGATTAGCCTATTGGGAAAGATAATGAAGTTGGAGCTAAATATGCTGCTGGAGTTGATGTGATTATAACTGTTTTGGGGTAGTTGAATCAGGTTATCACTAATAAACTTTCCCATATGGAGTATCCTACTAATAAAAAATGAGGTGTAACAATTTTATATTGTTTTATGCATTAGAAACCTCCATAATTTAATGGGACTCCAAATACATTTTTATCTGGGAAATGGATAAGTTTCTTGGAAAAGATATTTATCACCCTTAGAAGTAGTGAATGAGGGAAGGTTTTCATGAGATTTTATCATCTCTCAAGCGATTAATAGTAATAATGGTTATTGATTTAAAAAACTAATAATTATGAGGGAATTGGAATTATTGAATGGAGTTATTTTAATGAAATTTTATTTGAAAAATATCTTTCTCGCAGACAATGAGTGGATAGGGAGTGAAAATTATTTATTCTTAGAAAAAAGGAATATGAAAATGTTTCTAAGTATGAAGATAATTTTACAAGCTTATCTAGGGAGTCTATGGACTACATATGTAATCTAAAGTGTTATATTGGTCATTTATTTTCATGGGTAAATCTAATCATTTAAATGGAACTAGTATTCCAAACATTATCATCATAAGAGGACATAATATCATGTGCAATAAAGACATAGAATCAATTGTTTATAGCTTGTGACTTTAAAGTAATGAAAGATAATAAAAGGGTGGATGAGAAATTTGGAGAAGTAAATATGGAAAAGTGGGAAGAAGTGACGATTGGAATTTTTAACTTGTAATAAATGTGGGAGGAAACATCATAGAACATACTTGATGGGAATGGGATTTTATTTCAAATTTGGAGAGAAAAGTCATCCGACTTGTGATTTAAAGGGAAAGAATGAAGCTTATAATATTCAATGTTTCAACCATATGGAGATTAGGAACTATTCAAGTTATTATCCTTGTCATCGAGGGATTATTACCTAGAAAAGTCCATGATTTTTCCATCACAAAAGTTGAGGTTGAATTTCCTAAAGATGTGGTTTTCACGACCCAACCCATCAAGGTTCGACCCATGAATACCCGAAGCCCACCTCCAAATGGCTAGGGGACAAAAGTAGTATCGAGTATGAATATCCAACAAATGGGAGGCATTATTACAAATTACCTTTACACACATAGACATATCTAAGCCCCCGTAATGATAAAATGTAAAAAAACTAAAATAATGCATGCATACATCTAAGATACCACAACAGAGTGTAATAATAAAAGTACTGAAAAAGAATAAGGGAAAACATAAATGATAAAAAAAATCTAATATTACATCCTTCTATATGGGTGAGGGCTAAGTCAAATTCAAGATCTTGATAAAACACCTCGGTCAATCAAATTCCAACTACGCTCTACCCTCTCCCTATCCTCCCGATACACAGTCAAAAGGACCATCATCTGCATAAGAGACGACATGTGTGGGAAAATCAAATGCAGGGGTGAGTATAACAACACTCGCTAGGACATATTAAAAACAATAAACATGAAGTAACATGTATATAATATATAAAAATAATTTCATGATATAAAAACCCTGATATACTTAGGAAATTTACCCCACCACCAGGTAGTCATAACCAACTGCAAACCAAAGGATTCTGCTTGGAGTGACAATCATTCTGGGAGAATCCACTCCATGAGCCATGATATCATTAGGGAAACTCAATGAATAGTTATATATCATTGATCCACACCCAATGAAATCTAACTCTTCTAAAAAGACACTAATACACAGATAGGGGGTCATGCCTAAGACCATTAGGGGACACCGTGAACTCAATCTGGATCAAACAGTTATGTAGAGGATATTATAGAAATGATACCGGAAACCCTAAAAATATGGTTTTCTAGACAGAGGATCAACAACCTACTCTGGTAGGCTATACCAATTCAAAAAAACTCCACCTAGGGAATAAAGGATGATAGATGATCTCACTCCAGTGTCATGGAGGGAAACCACAACACTATCTGAGACTCACTCTCTAGAGGGGATTAAAATCTAGTGATATGGATGTAATGTCACATAGTACCCTCATGGGAAAGGACCAAGGTGGAAAAACTCAACTTATACTAGTCCAAACTAAAAAATGAAGAGGAACAAGATTTCTTAAATGTTGTACATGATTTGTACCATGGGGTACATGGTATGCCCAACTATCCCCATGCTTTCCCATGTAAAAATCCTACCACAGAATGTAGCCTCCATATACATGGTGTATAGAAGTACACAAAATGTAGATACACATGGTGTCTTACCCATGTCAAAGGGTTGTGTTTGTGTACCTAGGTCATGTTTATGTACCGGACTGTGTATGCTAATCTAGGTATGTAAACAAGTACAAGACATGGCATCTAGCCGTGTACTATTACCTGTATCCATGTACTCTCTAACGTATACTCTAAGACACATGGAAGGGGTCACATGCCATGTGATAGGGGTCACACACCCTGTGATCCTTAACTCCTGTTGAAACCCTAACACTAAAGCCAGTGGCCCCACATGACATATAACCCGCAGTACATGTCGTGTTGCTCAAAATTTTCTATATCTATCAGGGTCTCTTATGTGTCATATTACGTGTCTCCAGAGTGTCCCCTCAATATAGATTCTAGATTAGGGTTCTTCTGGTCCTTTCAAACACTGATTGATGGAAAACCAGACTCAAATCTAATAAGAAATCAGACTATATCTCCGTTCATCCTCATGCATCAAAACCTTGAGAAATATAACCCGAAAATCTAATGTAATGAACCTATGATCATCCTCTATTATCTTCATACCATAATCACACCACTGTTCATAAAGTGTACCAGCTGTATCGATCCGTTGAACAAAATAGAGGTCACACAATGATTGAATACCGAGTAATCATCGAACAGTGGGCTAAAATAAGTCACCCAAAATAAATGTGTGTTGAATGGTGCGAGACAACCAAAAGACATAAAATTTGAGGAATGTGCTACGACTATTTTTTGTTTGGCCTCTATTCATTATCATAGAAAAGGATGATTGAGGAGTGATAAATCAAATAACAAATAAAATTATTCCACCAAATTAATTATTCTTATGAAGCATGTATCAATTCTATTCATGGAATTGATCGGTGTTCATCTGGGATTAAAGAAGGTGATGTAAATACCAAAACAAAACATCCTACCTATAGTTTCCATCAATTTTTAATGAAGACTGGTTTCATTTTTATAGTAGAAAAAATCTTCCAACTTGGTTGGCATGAAGATCCATGATCTGAACTCCGATCCGTCATCGTTCTCCAAAAAAGTTCTCCAATGGCTGTCTGAATGTCTAGGGTTTGAGTGGATGACCCTGAGAAAATTGTATAGCTATGAATTTAAAGATTAAATATTCACTATGTTTAAAAGTAACCAAAATAAATTAATTATTTCATTTAATTACACCCGCGATGAACCTTTTCCAAATGGATCACTTTGAAAAAGGTTATGTCAGGCTGAGGGTAAAACCCAAATTCTAAAGTCAACATTTCTCTTAGATTTCTGATATGGGCCTCTATTCAGGATTCATTCCAGTTTTTAGGGAAAGCAATGCATATATGATATTTAAAATATTTAATATATTTAAAACATTTATTTTGGGAACACTAGGCCTCAAAATCACAGACAATATTATCCATTTTGTCATAAATAATCCATATAATATCCAAATATAATTCATAGAAAATATAAGACATTAAATTCTTCCCAATATAGGGATTTACATCCCAAAAATAAAAAACAAGGGCTACACAAAGTTTTGGGGGTACTAAGAACACATATGATCCACTCCATCCCATGTTCTCTCATGAAGATTCATGTGTTGCCACAGGACATGCATAAGGGGAATCGATCTCCCATGAAGGATCCTCTCATGCCAATCCTTAATATCCACTAGGTACATTGAAAATGTAGATCCATCCTCAGATTCCATCTCACCCCAATCGATAACTGATGATAGGTCATGAACATACCTCCTCAGATGTGACATGTGGAAGAAATCATGTACCCGGTCCAAATACAGTGGTAGAGCTAAGCAGTATTCCATCTAGAAAACTCAATGCAGTATCTAGAAGTGACCATTGAATTTCATAGATAAATTGAGAACACGTTCAAATATCATCAATCAATTTTGAGGTGAGACTCTTAAGAACACATGGTATCCCTTATGAAACTCTACAGGTCTTTTTCCATGGTCCGAATAAGACTTTTGATAGATCTATATAGTCTTCATTAACTATTGAATGATCTACTCCTTATCTGTTATAGCTCACACCGTATTTGGGACCATGTTTACCGACTCTCATGGACCTGTTCAATAATGTGGTGACACAGTGGGTCACCCATAAGAAGCCTTGAATGGTTTTATCCCAATGGTGGATTGATATAGATGCTTTTGTTTGAAAACTCCACCAAGGGTAGGTGATCCTCCCAACTATGTCCAAGGTCGAACATGCAAGACCACATCATGTCCCCCAAGTCTTGAATGGTACTCTTTATCGGGCCATCAGTATGGGGGTGAAACGCTCCGTTCATGTGAAACTCTATCCCAAAAGCATAATTTAATCTCATCTGTAACCTATTTGTGAATCTTGAATCATGGTCAAAGAAAAATGTCAAGATAATTCCATAGAGTCAAAATATCTCTTTCATAGAGAGGAATCCAATACTCTATACTAAACTCGTCTCTCAAATTTCTATGACGTGGGTTGACTTGGTGAGTTATTCTATGACCACCCAAATAGAATCATGTACCTTGGAGGTACATGGTCATCCCATCATGAAGTCTAAGGATATATCATCCCAGTTCCACTCTATCAACTTAAGGGGTTGTGCTAAACCCACCGAAACCAAGTACTCAACCTTCACCTACTGGAAAGTGAGGTATAGAGAGAAAAAAACTTCAAATCCTTTCTTCAGACATGGACAACAAAACTAACATCAAAGGTGTTCATAAATATTTTCCACACCTAGATGTACTTCCAATGGGGATACATGAAATCCCCACAAATACTCCTCATGTAACATCAATGGTACCATTATCTATCCTCTAGGAAGGATAACGTGCTCCCCACCATCAGAATATGCATCAGGAGCATGTACAATGGATATTTGAGTATGAAATGACTCACAGTTTATATCTATTTGCTTATCATTCCTAACCCAAGGTAAAAGTTGTAGGGTAACCACAATTTAATGAATATATGAAGCACTATCCTTTTCCATGTAGGAAATTTTCAATGAGGCAAACTTCTCTAACGCCTCGACCAATAACTGAGAACAAGATCTCCTACTGAGAGCATATTCCACAACATTCCCCTTCACAGGATTATATACAGTATTGAATTCATAGTTCTGGTGGAACTCTAACCATCATCTATGAATCAATTTAAGATCCTTTTTAGAGAATATATAATTGAGAGTCTTATAGATAGAGTAAATGATAAATCACTCGTCTATCAGGGAGTGTCACCACATATTTATAGCGAAGACTACTACTACTAACTCAAGATCATGGGTCATGTATTTCTACTAATGTGGTATCAATATTCATGAAAAATAGGCAATAAAAATCTACCTATTCATTAACACACATCCATGTTCAGTCCTTGATTCATCGTAGAACACTTTGTACTCGACACCCTCATCTGGAAATCAAAAGATGGGAGGGCCTGTCAAGCATTGTCTTAACTTACGAAATAACTTATATCACATTTATATCCACATGAACGACTTCCCATTCTGAGTAAAAGATATCCAAGTTGATGAAACTCTAGAGAAGTCAAGTAGAAACCTATGATAGTACCCTCCCAACCCGTGGAAACTCTGCACCTCACTAACACTCTTAAGGGATCCCAAGTAAGTACTACCTCTTCCTTCATTGGGTCCACTACTACTCCATCCTATAAGATAAAATTTCATAGAAAGTGGGTCTGCTGAATCCAAATCTGACACCTTAAGATAATTCCTTAAATCTGGTGCTCTTTGAGTGTGTATAGAACCATCCCCAAGTGTCTCACGTGCTCTTCCTTAGATTCCAAATACACTAGGATTTCACTAATGAAGAATACCACAGAACAGTTTAATAAAAAATAAAATATCCAATTCATGAGTCCAATAAACACTTCTAGTGCGTTTGTTATGTTGAACGACATCACCAAGTACTCATAGGTACTGTACCAACAATAGAATGTTGTCTTCGGTATATCCTTATCTTGTACTTCCAGTTGGTGATAGTCTGACCTTAGGTCAATATTTGAGAACCATAATTCACATATCGACTAATAAAATAGTCCTTAGACCCTTGGTAGTGGATACTTATTCTTCACATTCACCTGAATCTATCACTGGTAATCCAAATATAACCTCAATCTCCACTCTGCCTTCTTGGAAAACCACACTAGGGCTAACTTGGGGGAAATGCTATGTGCCAAAAACACCATATCATGTATGTCCTATAACTACATCTAATGTTCTTGAAGCTCTACTTGATCCATCTAATATGTTGGTGAATATGTCATTTCCATATTAGGATTTAAGTAGCTTTAGAATTATATTTCTCATCAGGGAGGTAAATTTGGAACATCCATAGGAAGGATATCCTCAAACTCTCCCACTACAGTAGTTAATTGATATCCCAAATAATCCACTAATACAAGAGTCATGGTATCAAACTAGTGTGTAATGAACTACACTCTCCTATTCCCAATATTGTCCTTCTCTACCAAGTTCCATTTTCACCCATAAAGAAAAACCTCATTCTATCAGAGCAGACACACCACATCCTATGGATAAATCAATCATTATGGGAAAAAATTGGGGATAGTTAGTACCTTACTAGGATGATGATATAAGGCTTCATTAATACCAAAAAATAGATCCCATACAAAAAATTCATCTACATGTGTTTGATCTCTCTATCAACACAAGTGCGCAATCATCGAGTCACCACCGATCAGAGTCTATAACTACAAGGGTAAAGTTAATAGCTCGACCAGAATCACTAAGTCTCAAACTATTGAAGTGTAAATGAAGGATTGACCAGAACCTAAGTCTATCAATACTACAACTAAGTTATAAAATAAATAGATCGTACCATGTATCGTACTTGGAGGCATGGGGTCATTGGCCTATATAGTCTGCAGTTGGCCTCGACCGTACCCACCACCCCCTAGGCCTCACATATACCCCACAGAGGTGGTGGGGGTAACATAATGATCCCTCAACCACCTCCTAATACCCTAACAGCTCCACTGCCACATATGCCACCATACAGGCCACCCTGTTTATGTATATATATCTATTTCAACATTCCCTCGATCGTATCAAGATCGACCATGTGACATGTTAGGAAATATTGATCCAGATGTCCCTGACCGTCACAGGTGTAATGCCGCATCTCACTCGGATGACTCGACCCATCTTGATAGCCTTGTACCACATTCCCTAAGTCATGGGATTGCAAACAAATGCATCTGACATGCTTGGATCCCTATGACTATCTTCAGCCACCATGTACCAAGGCCTCCACTACTCGGTTCCCACTGCTTTCTCCCACTGCCAGTGTCTACTATTCTAGAAATATCTCTGACACCAAGGATTTCAAAAGAACCCAATCATAGGTCGGAATGAAAAGGGATACTACTAAAACTTTGATGTCCTGAAACAAACCATTCTCAAAGGTACAATATTTGAAGAACTAGTCCTACACCATATCTAAGGAGTAATGTTAGTGATTAGTAAAACTCACTGAGTAAGCCTTCATGATCATACTAACATCCTATAGATGCAGAAGCTCTTGTATGAGTACTGATAGCTACATGGATGGATATGAATCTACAATTAAGTGATTCTCAATGTTTGTCTATGAGATATCATATATTGTTATGTGACTGATTCATGAAACTCCACCATATCCCAACAGATCCCTAAATAATGCTCACCACAAGGCCATCCATTTGGTCTGTGGGCTTCCTCATAGGGCAGAAAATGCGAGTTATTCCCTCTAGCTAGTCCTAAACCACCTAGGGGTATGGATCACCTAGAAATATGGTAGGTCATTGATTCTAAATGTCATGAAATGAACTGAACCTACGTACAACCTCAGCTGGTACTGCCGGCTCGAGATGCTTCTCAATGGGTTGTGGTCTTGCTGGTAAACCACCCAAAGGTGATATCTCTTGTATAGTCCCATGTACCGATTCTTTGTAACTAGGAAGATCATCCTCATGATCACATAGTGGAATCTCGGATTCTATCCCCATGGAGGCATCCTTATATTAAAATAAGATTTAATATGGTCGAAAGAGTATATCTAGGGAGATAACTCAAGAACGACATGGAATACACAACCATTATTATATGATTAATGTACCAAAAATTTCCCAGCAACCAATGTACAAATATTCCCAGTCGATAGGTAGGTGCTCAAAGTCCTAGAGTATGGATACATCAGCTATCAAACAAGCACTGCAGTCCCTAGCCTGAAAGATGAACTCAAAACACTAAACATTGTTTCCCCAAACCAAACTCACCGGATCAAGTCCTAAGGTAGAACTGACTACTCTGGTACCACTATGTCACAACCCGACCCACTGAGGTCTAACCCGTGACTAAACCAAGACCGCCTCTTATAGGTTAGGGGATAGATACCAGCACTGAAAAGGCATATCCCACAAATGAGGGACATTAGCCTAAAGTACCCCCCACACACATATGCAAGCCCACATAATGCTTACATGTAAAATAACTGAAATAATGCACGCATACATCTGAAATCCCAAAATATAGTGCGACATTAAAAGTATTGAAATTGGAAAATGGTAAAAATATAAGCCTAATTGAAAACTTTAAAATTATAGCCTACTCTAAGGGAAATGACTAAGTCAAATTCAAGATCCTCGTAAAACACCTCCGATTTTCATGATCCAGCTAGACTTGACCTACCCCCTATCCTCCCAGTACATCGTCAAAAGGGTCATATACTATATACGACAAAAAACATTCAGAAAAATACCTTGTAGAGGTGAGTATAACAATACATTGTAGAAAAACCCTAAAAAAATAAAAAACCCCACCAAGTATAGTTAGCTCAATACAAGATATAACAATCATTGTATAACATAAACACCCAGATATACTCTGGAAAGATGCCATGCCACCAGGAGGTCATAATCAATTACTATCTCTGAGATTCTACTTGAAGAAACAATTGTTTTGGGAGATCCACTCAAAAATACATGTTATCATCAAAGACACTCGATGAAGAGGTCTAGTTCATTGGGCCCCACCTTATGAAATCTCACTTATATAAGAATATGTTGAAACACTTATAGGGGTTAAAAACAAATTCGCTAGGGGACACCATGAAATCAATCTAGAACAGCCCATTATATATGGGTTCTTATGTCAATGATGCCACAAAACCTTCCGACATCTACTACTAGATGGAGGATCAACAGACTACTCAGGGAGGCCACACCGATTCCACAAACTCCACCTAGGGAACAAAGGATGATAGAAGAACACAATAGACTCTCATGGAGGGACACCACAACTCTATCTAATACTTGAACACTGGATGGGATCATATTCTAGTGATATGTATGTAATGTATAACTATACCCTTGAGGGAAAGGACCAATGGAAGAAAACAAATCCTATATTCATCCAAAATATGAAAATGAAGTGGCAGAAGCACTCTTGAAGGGTGTACATAGATTATACCTGGGGGTGAAGAAATGTTTTTAGCTATCCCCATGCCTTACCATGTGGGAAAACATCACATGACATGTAGTCTCCATATACACTATTTTTATAATGAGTACATGGCATATAGACACACATGGTATCCAGCCCGTGTCACCAGGCCGTGTCCATGTACCATGGCCATGTATGTGTAACAACTTGTGTACACCAAGCCATATCCATGTACAGGTGCCTAGCATGAAAGATGGGCATGTACAATTACCCACGTCCATGTAATCTTTGAAGTACACACTGAGTCACAAGGAAGGGGTCACATGTCGTGTTATCCTTAACTCTGTCCAAAACCCAAGTGCCGCAACCAGGGGGCCCAACATAATGTGTAACCCAAAGTACACATTGTGTTTCTTGGAATTTTATAGATCTATCCGGATATATTCTGTATCATTATATGAATTGCTAATTCTTCCTCCCTAGTAGAGACTAGTAGATTCGGGTTTGTTCATAACTTACCAACACTGATCGATGGAAAACCGAACTCGAATCTACTCAGAAATCAAACTATTGTTCCATTCATCCTCATGTGTGAAAACCAGGAGAAACGGAACCCGAACATCAAATCAAATCACCCACCAATGATCCATTGATAATATCTCACCCAGACCACACCATCGATCAAAAAAGAAACCCACAATATCTATAAATTTTATCGAATATCGGTCATGAAATGATCGCATATCGAGTATTCCTCAAACTGCTGGCTCAAAGAAATCACCAACAATGATCATGTGAAGAAGTGAGGGAGAAAAATACAAGACATAAAATATGAGGAGAAACTTTCCTCCATTATTCATTTTTACTTCAGTATTTATCATAGAAAAGGATGAAAGGAGTGGTATAAATCAATAAACAAATAAAATTATTCCGTTAAATTAATTCTACCGATGATGCGTGCATCAATTCTGTTCATCAAATTGATCTGAATTCATCCAAGATTAAATAAGTGGATGGAAATAAAAAAGCATTCTACCAAGAGTTTGGATTGAATGTTGATAGATAATGGTTGTATTTCCGTCATTAATAAGATCCTAGGACTCTATTTATGTGACAATCCATGATCCTAACTTCGATTCATCTTCATCCACCAGAAAAACTCTCCAACTGTTGTCTGAATCTCCAGGGTCTGAGAGGCCAACCTCGAGGAAATTATATAATCGTGCATTTAATGGAGAAATATTAAATGTATTAGAAACTAAAAAAAATAAATTAATAATTTAATTTATTTCATTTAATTACGCCTATAATGAACTTTTCAGAAACAAATCGCGTCGACAAAGATTATGCCGTATCTTGGGTAATACCCATGTTTGAAACTTAGTGGTTCCCTTATATTTTTGATCCATGCCTCCGTTCCAGAGTTATTACACTTTTTCTGGAAACCTATGCATGAGTGATATTTAAAATATTTAATATATTTCAAACATTTATTCTAGGTGCATCGGGCCTCGAAATCACACATTGTCTTAGCACATGGTCTTGAAAACCATCCATTTAATATCCAAAAATAATTCAATGAAAATATATGATGTTATAGTGGTGGAATATACCTTACTTCCTAAAAATTACCTAATTAATTATTTGATTATGGATATTTGAACTCTTATATATTCTATGTTTTCCAAGAAAATTATATATTTTACTAGCACTTTAAGAAGGGAGTTTTAATGCAATACTCCATGTGTAAGCCTCACCATAATAAGGATATGCTAGTCAGTTCCCCTTATGTCACATAAAAATTCCCTATTTTATGACTTTATTATTATACCTGTGGTATATTTTGAAACAATCCTCATGTTGCAATGGATTTCAAACTATGTTGTAAAAATTTATTTAAAAGTACAGTAAATTATTATTCTAGATAAAGATGTGGAATTATTCATATTTATAGGGGAGGAATAATCATCTGAGTCATGTCTAGATCCACCCATAGTATCTCTTTTGAATTATATCCTTGGGTAGGAAGATTGGACACAACATGTATATGGAAATGGTAATTTTTAAGTTTAGGATATATTAATTATATAAGAATACATTGATTTCTTTCTTGGGGAATTACCTTTAATTCTACCAGAGCATGAATTTGAGTTTTATGTATACTTAATCCTTTATTCAAAATCTATATCAAAGCCTCCCTATAGAATGGGAAATGTCAGATTCAAAAAAAAAATAGACGAGTTGATTACTAAGTGATTCATATGATTGAGTGTTTCACCATAGGGAGACCCAATTATTTCCGCTAAGAAAAATATGGATCTATGAGTCGTTTTATTGATTATAAAGAAATCAATGGTATTACAATAAATAAAAAGTATCATATACCTCACATTGATGACTTATTTTATCATCAACCAAGAGATCATTTTTTGCTAGGATTGAACCTTGTTTTGGGTATTATCAATTGTTATTAAAGAATAAAGATATTATAAAGATGGTATTTTAAATGACTTATAGTCTTTAGGAATTTATATAAATTCCATTTTCATTGAGTAATGAACCCTCTATTTTTATTTATATAATGAATAGAGTATTCAAGGAATTTCATGATTATTTCATTGTGGAATCTGATGATATATTAGTGTATTCTAAAGTCTATGAGGACCATGAGAATCCCTTATGAATGATTGTTGAATCTACTTAAAAAAATGTGTGTTGTGATGATTTTAACATGTGTGAATTATGTCTTGAGAAAGTTTCTTTTCTTGGCCATATTGTCCTCAAGGATGGATTCTTAGTTGATCCTGTGAAGACAAATGTAGTTCAACAATTTCCTACACCAATGAAGATATCAAAGGTACATAGTTTTATTGGTTTGGAATGTTACTATCACTGATTTGTAAATTTGTTTCTTTGTTGTATAACCCATTTACTAAGCTTACTACTAAAAGGGATTTATTTCATTTGGATAATGGAATGTAAATAATGTTCTCAGGATTTGAAGAAGTGATTGGTGAATTCCCCAATATTTACCCTACCATTAAGAAATAATTGATTAATTATATATAGTAATCTATATAGGAAGGTAATTGGTTGTGTATTTATTTATAATGATAACTTTATCAACTATTCTTCAATATAGTTAATGAATCAAGAGAAAAACTATCCAACTCATGATCTTGAGTTGGAAGCTTCAATATTTACTCTGAAGATATGGAGAAATTATCTTTATGGTGAAAATATAAAGATATACACAAATAATAAAATCTTGGAATATATATTTTAATAGAAAGAGATCAATAGTAAGGAACATCATTGTATCAAGATACTTAAGCATTACGATTTTTCTATACACTACCATCCAGGAAAGAAACATATGTTAATATATGTACTGAGTAGGAAAGATCATGGAATTATATCCAAAATGAGCATTTATAGGGATCCAACTTTCATATATTTAGTATATATGGATCTAGAAATTATTATTATTGAGAAATATCACCCATTTTTCAAATTATTGAAAAACCATATTTATTATAAAAGATAAAAAATTCTTAGTCTGATGATGAGAATTTTCAAATGAAAATTAAATATATGAATGATGGGAAATTAATATACTTCATATATGAAGATGGAATTATGAAATTTGGAATGATTATGTATTTTCTATCCATACCTAATCTAAAAATGGAATTATTATATAATGCACATAATTGGAATTTCACCATATATCCTTGTAGTACCATGATGTATTGAGATTTGAAGGATCATTTTATGTGGGATAATATAAAGATGGAAATATCTTATTTTGTGTCAAGATGCTTGATTTTTTAATAGGTGATGGTTTAGAGACAACAACCTAGAGGAATTACGTAACCTCTTTCTATTCCCATGTGGAAATGGGATGAAATTACTATGTAATCTCTCACTGAATTACCAAAGAATCCTTGAAAGAATGATACACTATGTGTTTTTTGTTGTTTGGATTATCAAATATGCACATTTCATCAATATAAGAGAAGATTTATCTTAGTATTTCCCTGAAATAATCTATATTAACTATGTTTCAAGCCTTCATGGTGCACCTATTTAAATTGTGTCTGATTGTGCTCTTCGATTTAGATCAAAATTCTAGAAAAGTATTTAAAAGGATCTTGATACCGAGATTCTTTTTAGAACCTATTACCATCATCAATCTGATGGGTAGTTATAAAGGATTATCCAAACTTTATAATACTTGCTGAGGGTGTACTCACTTGACATTCAAGGTACATGGGATCATTATATTCCTTTGAGAGAGTTTGTTTATAGAAATTTCTTCCATTCAAGTATTCAAATGGGAACAGATAAAGATTTATATGGGAAGATATTTTGTAGTAAAACTTGTTAGGATGAATTTTTTAGAAGAAAATTGTAGACCAATACCTTGTAGAGGATAATATAACATAGGTAAATACTGTTTAGACTCATATCCGAGTAGCTCAAAGAAGTCAAAAGTCTTATACTTATATTTGAAGAAAATATTTGAATTTTCAAGTGGGAGGTCACATTTTCTAGGAAGTATATCCAGGTAAGGGTGTTATAAGGTTTTATAAAAAAGGTAATATGAGAATCAATAACATCATACCTTTTAAATTTTTTGAAATAATTTGTATTTTTTTCATACTGTTTGATAATTCCACCTGGCCTCTCTAAAGTACACGATGTGTTCAATATATATTTATTAAGGAAATAAATTCTAGACCTAATTACTATCCCCAACTATAAATAAAAATTATGGGAACCTAATTTATCTTAATGTGTAGAGTGTATCTAGATTCTAGATACCAGATAACAAGTGTAGAGGAATTGTATGACTCACCTAGAAACTATAGTATAGAGTAATCTGAAGATGTAAGATGTGATGGAAGAAACTAAAGAAATTATTTTGAAGGGATATAGAAATATATTCATGAGTTGAAATTATGGAAATTTTAAGGGATATTTTTTTGGAAGGAAGAATGTAACACCATGATATTTTATGGTATATTTCATTTTAAATAAATTTAATCTTTTTGATAGCTTTCGATACATTTAGCTCCGAGTCAAAATGAACTTTAATATAGTTTACCATTATAACATAGATATTAAATTAGTGGGAATGAATATGAATAAATAAATTTCTAATATCTTGTGGTTTACACATGTGTAAAACAAATTCACTATTAATAGAGAGAAAAATCACTTGAATGTGAATGAAGAGTTTCTGAAAAAAATTGTTTTTATGTGTGTAGTGTGTTTTAATTTTAATAAATAAAATTAATCAATATTATTGAATTATTTTAGTGAAATTAATATAGTATATATTCAACTTAAAGTCTTAAAATTCATTGAATATATTTTATAGGCATGAGATAAGGATAAATCCAGTTTTATGTTAAAAAATTATACTTTTAAAAAAAGTAGTTTCATTGTGTTTTTCACGCATCTTTTAAAATTAATTTCTACCATGTATATAAATTGAATTTAATAAAATATATTATATATTAAGAATTATTAGGTTCATATTTGGTTAATATGAATAGTAATGTTAGTAAAATTTATCACCCCAGTAAGGGGTGAATTGCGATAAAATAGGTTAAAAAAATGTTAAGGTCGTTATTTTTAATAAAAAATTTTATTTAATAAATAAATTAGACCCTTATAACCTTATTCTCCGAATTTAATTTTTTAGGAGTCACTTGTCCCTTAAAATAAATAATATAATATTTAATGAAAATAAAGTTACAAAGTGTCACTCTCTTAGTGTTAAATATATCTTATAGGTCCACTTAGGGAAAAAAGAAAGTTATGAAAGAATATAAATGATAATTTTGATAACAATGAAACTATTTTTATGATGGATATTTATTTATAAATTTTAACAATAATATAATTACCTTAAATTCTTACAAAATGCTGATATAGTATTTCTTTAATTAATTGAAAAATATAACAAATGATTTTTAAAATGTTAAATATTAAATAATTATAATAAGTTATAATTTTCCATTAATTATAAAGAAATATATATATTATTAGTTTGGTTTTAAAGTATCATATTTTAAATAATTTTTTTATTTATAAATAGTGTTAAAATTGGCATTATTGATATTTTTCAAAATAATATTTTATTTAATTATTTCAAAATCAATAATACATTTAAGGATAAATAAATGGATAATATATGGTCCATATTTTCACTAATTATCCATTCATGAGTCAATTTTCATCTTATATGTAAAATTATAACCCTTGAAGAGTGGAAAAGATGTTGGTACGGTTAAGGTTAAAATAGGTTAACAAAAGAGTTTAACCAAATGATAAGATTTAAATATCCTGGTAAACCTATAAAAAGTTTATTTTTTACGGGACATAATCACCATAGAATATTAATTCCAAATAACTTACTTTTTGGAGGCATTTGGCCGATAATAAAACTTTATTATATTTTAATATCTTAAGAAATTCCAAGAGTTCCCCTCTCCTGAATTATAAAAGGGCACCCTCCTTTCTCTTATTTACACCACTTTGAGACACATATCTTGACCATATCCTACTAAAATTCCATATAATATTTTTTACACATTATATAGGGTATTATTTTCTTAAAATACCAACCCTTGTGTTCTTAAGAGGAGGACTAAAGGTATTATTTCAAAGAATAGGTAATAACTTTAACCGATCACTTTATTATTTTTTACTTATTCTTTAACACCTCTAAATTTACAGTATTTATCATAAAATAATAAATTAGGTATCATAAATATAATAAAATTTTATAATGATTATTAAATAACCATTATCAACCCTTTTACCATCAAATGTGAAGTGGATTTATAGATCGTGTGTACGTATGATTTACCATCACCATTTAGTGATACAATTTATTTTACACCACAATAGTTCATAGATAGTTGTTTTAGTGGTTTAAATTTTTATATATGATAATTATGAAATAATTATACTTATTAACTTATAATATCAAATCTAAATTCTTACCTTCCAATCAGTTGGAAAGTAAAAATGTTGCTCATGCGTACGTGTAGACTACCTCTATGAAGTGTTGGGATTTATTTTTCATTTCCATTGTACTTAGATAGTAATAGAAATTGATTTATTTAATATACATTATTTGAGAGATATAATAATTTTTATGGATTGGTGAATTATTTTTTACCATTATTTTTTTCCATCCATCAAAAAATTAAAACCACGTTCATTCATACACACCACCTACAATCTCCATGAATGGTGTAATTCATTTTTCTTTTTATAAATTTTATGGAATAATATAAATATATATACAATGAATATGTATTATATTTATATCATGATTAATTTTTTTTATATGATGGAACCATGATATAAGTATAAATACTGAAACTACCTAACCAAAACATACATGAAAAATAAAGTAGTTATTACCCAAAATAATGATTTTAATGAAGAATTGTTAATAAATGGTTGATACAAGGTTATAAAAAAATATGGAATGATATGTATGGTTATGGTTTGGAATATATATATATATAATAAATTAATATTATATAGGAGGTTTAGATTCATATGAAGTAATTTAAAACTAAGGTACGAGTTTATTTCACAATCTCATCACTATTTGGGATTATTTATGTTTATGTATCCACTGGGAAAATTATTTTATAATTATATTTTAAAGAAAATATATATTATTATTCTATATTTATTTCTAAAAATTATAAGTTTTACACAAGTTTTTTTCATATAATAATGTTTCAAAATAACCATATTGTCATTTTTTGAACGAGGTACTATTTGACATTTTACTAAAGTTTGAAAGAAGGCTATCTCATAACTAATATTTCATAAATAGAATTCCACATTTTCATGACCAATCTATTAATTTAATTTTCCTCATTACTTTTTATTTCTTGTGGTTATGTTATACTTATTTATTGGGGGGAAATTATTAACATTGTGTATGGTTGTTGTTCGATACAAATGTTTATGTTGATTAAGTTCAACCTTTTAATATGATGAATGAATTGAACTTAGTAAGCGATGGATTGTTCCCACTATTACCCTGAGATGAATCAATATGTCTCGTGATATAAACTAGTGTTGTTATTTGATAGATACCATAACCATTTATGTATGATGTCATGGCATGACCCCTTGATGACAAGTTTATGATGTCTGAAATTATACATTCATATATTATGAATCTAGTTACTATTGTCTGTCTGATTATTTATGTTTTTAAATTATTTATGGATTTAGTCCCTTATTTATGGTATTTTTTATATATCATATTTTATTATTTTTTATCTTTTCCATATTATTCATTTTTTATTTACTTTGAGTTTGCATCGATTGTACACATACACATACTAAGCATCTAAGCTAACCTAATTCTTTTGTTTCATTTTCCCAAAAATATAGGAAGTATGTTATCATTAATATGTAGGGATATGATAAAAAAATAATGGTTTTTAATGAAAATACTATGTTGGTTTTCAATTTTTAAATTTTATTGTAATATAAGTATGTATCTTTTTTTCCAAGACTACTAAAATTTTCAATCCTTTGGGATGAAATTTTTTGTATATTGTATAAATGTAATAAAATAACCACTGATTCTGAGCAATTGGAGTAATGTTCCTTTAAAATATGTTTTTGGAGTAGTTTATACCTCTATCAATTCATAATTTTTTACCTAAAATATAACTACATTTAAAATTTACATTTACATATTCTTCTAGGAACATTTTGAGAATCTATTCAACTTGATTAAATTGGGTAAAATTTAGGAATAAATTATATGGAGGTCATTTCATTTTTATGTGATCATTACCCCAAAAGTTTTCACTATGATGATTTATCTAACTATGCATTTTTTCAAAGATGATTCGATACATTATTTTTGGACATGTCTTATATAGAGATATTTATTTTAACATTATTCTCATTGATGAAATTTAATTTTCCTAGTTTATACTTATAATATTTCTGGTTGAATTTTTTATTTTTTTTCATTATGAATCAAGGTCATTTAAAATCTCATACAAAGAATAAATCTCAATTAGAATGTTCTATATTAGAAGGAAACCTTGATGAAGTGTTATTAGTCTTGTGATCAATATATTTAGTTTTAATAAATATAATATATGATTGAATAGGATATTTTGATGATAATCCAAGTTGTTCTTAGAAAAATAATAAATTTCAAATGTTTTCAAATTTAGTTCAAGAAGTTTCAAAAGGTTCCTCATTTTTATTGAAATTTTTTTGGATAAGACCATCATGAAGATATGTACTACTCAATATTTATATTCTTGATCTATAAATTATAAAATTAAAGAAAAAACAAAAATAAAACTTATGCATCAAAATTTAAATGAGTTAGAAATAAAAAAAGTTGGTAGAAAATAAATTGTTGGTTTGTATTAACGTTGTTTAAGATCAAAACATAATACATTATTTAAATATAATGATAATTATCTAATTTAAGTAAAAATATTTTATATAAAATTTTATGGGTAATGTATAATTATGATTTTTATAAACTATCTGAATATTTGATGTATTTATCCTGATTTCCTTTAATTCATTCTAGGTAATATGAAGGTTATAATGTTACTCGATTAAAGTTTCTTACTCTTGATCATGGGGATAGTTTGAAATAATAAAATAGTATATTAATAGTTTCATATCTAGGTTACTAAGAAATTTTGGTTGATATTATCAAGTTAAATTATCTTGGAAATTTTAAAGTTGTGTTATTTAAATTCAAGTGGATCTATATTAATAAGGGTATAAGAAAATTTTCATTACAACTTACATATTTCAAATTCATTTAGTTGAATGATACTAGGGAATGTGAAGAAAATATTCCTTATATTTTAAATTCCTGAGAAAAAATGTTACATTAGGTTGATGATATAATAGATAAATAGTGGAGTTCTATTGACTATATGAAACCAATAGACATGTAAGATATAAGAGAAAAAGGTGATGTTATTTATGATAGTTAATATCACCAATAAAAATATATTGAATTATTTTTCCTTAATGATATTGATAATTTCAATATTTTGAGAGAGGATGAAGTAGAAGAATAAGAATATGGATAATATAAAAAGAACAAGTAATTTTAACAATGGATTCTTACAGTAATATGATCAACCAATAATGGGATTTAAAATTTCATTTTTTAATATCAGTAAATGTAAAGTATATTATTTATTTTTAGTTTAATTTATTAAATAAAAATATACTATTATGTAAGTAAATTCTAGGTTTAATCAAGATAAATATTTTTTGATAATTTTAATAGGAATGTTGCACTTAAATTGGTTTTTAGGCATGACTCCCTCTTCATCAAATGACTCCCATTCAATCCCTACAACACCAGCTACACTTCATTAAATATCTGGTATAATTTTTTTGGTATACTTGTTCAGATACCTTAAACATAATTATTTATCAAATAATTGCATATTTTTATGAGTTAGTTGTTTTTTTGATATTTTTTGCAGGTATTCCATTCTCAGATAGTTTTAGAGACATGAGGCACTCTATATCAAATGATTCCTATACTACCCATGTTCCACCAGATATTCTTCACCACATAACTCTCATACATGTTAGTACCAATTCAAATTGTCCTCTTATGATTTCATTTGTAGATATCCCTTATATAGATCAAATTGGGGCATCAAGGTGATCACCTATGATGAATCTACCTCATAGTCATACTGGAATCGAGTTACCATAAAGAGGTCATAGGTGGGTCATGTTCCCCAGTTTGTATTTTTATGTGATAACTTTAATTTTTTAGATATTAATACCAATTTCTGAATCCACATGTTAAAGATAATAATAATAATAAAATAAAAAGAAGCATCAATTATCATGATATTTGGAACTTAACTATCTTAAATTTAGTTTTCCTTTTTTTGACAATGAGATATATGCTAATTATGAAGTAAGAATTTATTGGTAGAACCTAATCCATTTAGCTTATAAGGCAGCATCCCTACTCATTCATTATTCATACCAGAGGCATATTCTGTTGTACTAGAAGAAAGAGTTGTTTAATACTTAGATAAAGTTATTATCCTAATTATGTATTCATATATGATTAAATTAAAATTTACTCCTTAATATAATATTAATATATGGTCTTTTATGTATTTTATTTGTAAATTTTATTTAATTTTGACATGCCCAATGAAATTTGGCCTTATGTAAATTAACACCATATTAATGAGATGTGATGTTTTTAATTATATATTGCGGCATAAATTTCATGAAACATATTTTTCAGTGTCACAAATGTATGATAAGGTCCTCGAGGGTAGTTTTAAAGACCCATAGAAGGTATTAGTTAAACATTATCCATCTATATCACATAAAATATTTAAATATATGTCAATATATTAATAGAACCATATTAATGAAATTTAAATTTTAATGATATGTAATATAATCAAGTGTTTTATATAAGAAATTATACCCTTTTAGAGAAGAAATTAAGTCCCCACTCTTATAGGTAGACGATTTTTTCGAAGAAATTAAATGAAATGGTACCTTTAAATTAATTACAATATATATCTATAAAAAATCCTTTAATTTAGGTTTTCCAATTGTTTGTTATGAAATATTTTGATCCAATTGATCGAGGTGGGTATTTCTTTTGGATGGACCGAGTTGTGCTTTGATGTCCAAAAAAGGGATTGAATCTTTGTGAGTGTACCTATAAAGAAATTGTGGTAAAAAAAATTTATTAATAAGTTAATATTGCTAATTTACTATACAGTTTATTGTTATTCAATTACAGCACAAACTCAAAAAAGCATGAAGAGACAACCCTACCCTTTTATATTTAGTGTACTTATAACATATTATAAATCATGTTTAGTAAAAGTGAACTATGATCGAGTGAGAGGGATAGGTTGTGGACCATCACTGTCACTGGTCTTCGACATGTCACATACATCTACTGAACTGCTGTCATCTATAGGGGTTTACCACTTTTGGGGATCTTAAATCACAAAAATAAACCATTATTAAAACACAAAATGATTTATTATAATATTTAGAGAGTTCATTGATATCCATGTTTTATTGGATGACCTGAAGTATTCTAAAAGAAATAGGGACGATCATAGGAGTTCCAAAATTGGAAAGTTCAATAAATTTATTGTTATATTTTGTATTTTACATTTATATTTATATTTTTTTCTATTCATTATAAATGAAATCCAAAAATAAAATTCTATAAATTATGTATTGGGTAAATTATCTCCATGAAGGACATAGGTGATTTACTAAATTGTGTCTCTAATACCCAATTTTACTTGCATGTGTGCCGCTTTCATGGTTGTACCCAATTTTTTTATAAGTTATCAGTATTCTAATAGCCACATGTTTAGTAAATTGTCGAAATGTTTCTTAATAATCAATTAATTATTCTTGTGTAGAACCTTGAGATGACATTATAGCTATCTAGTATATGATAACAACACTTAATTTTTTATTTCATATATTTTTCCATTACTAATGTGTAGTTAATTATGTTATATGTAGGAAATAGAGGTCTGGAGCATTCTTGAATTTGATGAGAAGTGTGATATAACATTGGAGAGAAAAGGGGATGCATCTGAGTGAGATGTTATGCGTCTATTGACATTTTACGAACCTGTTTGACATATTGTATATTGTAATGTTGTCAATTTATTTTTTATAAAGTGATATATTTCCTTTCAATGTTTGAAATCATTGTTGTTATGTTGTATTAACTGAATAGTTCTTGTTTATATTTGATTGGTATTTATTTTTTATGGGTTGGAATGAAATTTGGATTGATTATTGACTTGGTAATCCATGGATAATGGTAGTTTTAGCTACCTCTAAGTATTTAATGCTGGTTTTGACCATCGTTAATAATTCAAAGGCGGATTTCACCACACACACACACACGCATATATATATATATATACGGTAAAATACAAAATATTAGCAATGGTTTCAACATAACTAATAATAAAATAGTTACTAACAGTTTTAGAAACCATCTCTAAATTAAAAAATCGTTACAAAATTAAGAAATAAATATAGTTAGGGCATGTATTAATGGTCATTTATGAACCAACACTAATAAATAATTATGATTTATGAAACTGTTATGAATATAGTAAATCACCAATAAATAATTATTCATAAAATTTTAAATTAATAGTTTCTAATAAATTTAACAACAACTAAATTAATAAAAACAAAAAATTTAGTGGTTATTTAAAAAACCATCATGATAAAATTTAGTGGTGATTTTGACCACTACTAAACCATAAAAAACTACATGAATAACCTGCTATTTCTATAGTATGATTGAGAGAGACTTATTCTTTGGTACATTATACCTGAGCCAACTAGATTTCTTATGGATGGCTATGGAGTGCTTTAGAATGGCTGATGTGAAACCTATAACCACACCCATAGATAAACATTTCAATATATTTAATGAGATTGAACTGAGAATATAATCTAGGGTTAAGTACATTCAAAATATTCCAAAAGCATCAGTGGTAAGAATCATGATATACGCCTTGTTTTTTACTCATCCATACATTATGTGAGTAGAGGGAATTATCAGTAGGTACATTTCAAATACTAAAAGAGAAAATTAAGAAGATGTGTAGAGGATTATTTGGCCCCTAAAGGTTTATAGAAACATGAAACATTTATTTGAATGGAAAAGTCATTTTAAGGCTTTGATAAATCTAACTTTAGTGGATAAAGAGACACCTATAAGAGGACTACCATACATGTGTTTGTTTTTAGGGGAATAAAAAGTAGTTGGTTATTGAAACTTTATTTGGTAGTTTTACTGCTGGAAAAAAAATTAGTGAACATCACATTTAACAAATCATGAAATGATTTGATCTGGTTAAAGGGGCTAGAAAAAGATATTAGAAAAAAACAAGATTGTGAGATTCACATTTTTGATTCAAAAAGTGCGATTCATTTAGTTAAAAAACAAAAATTTCATTAAAATATTACGTACATCTAGCTAAAGTATCACTTTATGTACAAGTTGTCGGAGGATGGAGTTATAGATTAATGAAATATAAAAGCGTCTCATAGTCTAGTGGAAATGTTGAAACAATCATAGTCTAGAAAGTGTGTATGTTGTGTTGTGACTTATTTGGGATGGTATAACAAGAAGAATGGTGGGGAAACCATGAAATTTTTTGTAAAAGATTCAAGAGAAGAAAGAATTTTGTGGAAACCATGGGACGACATAGTGGTGTAGCATGAGAATGATTCTCAAGTGGAATAATATTTGGTTCATATGTGAAAACCAATTTCTATCCAAAGTAATTAGGCTATCATAATGATGAATTTTTAGAACCTAATTTCTGATGGTTTGGATAATGGTGGGGGAGTGGTCGTGAAAAGTGTTTCAGATTCCTAGATGATGGGAAACCAAAAGTTATCACATAATGGATGGTAATATGGTGAAATAAGATGATGTCGATCAAAAGATATGAAGATATGGAATAACTTCAATGTGTTTTTTTTGAAGTTACCATTGATCACTTAGGTTGAACATAGTGTAAAAAGGAAAAGTAATGTAGATGTTATTTATTGAGATCTTCATAATATACACAATATACTAGAAAAATGAGTTGAGGTGATAGATTCCATTTACTGAGTGAAGGGTCCTTCCATTGAAATTAGATAAGTTGGACATTATCCCATATATATTAGGAGGTAAGGACCACTATAAGCACCAATTATATCATTCAATAAATAATATAGTGGATAAATTGTGCCCAACATAACTTGATCAATTGTAATATATGTTCATTTACTTGAATAAAACAATCGAAGTATTCCCCTTATAAAATAGGATGAAAGTCTAAACCACAGTAAATGCGTGCTTTTATTTATCCCTTGATTAATTTCATTGATTATATTCTGATAGTCTTTCCTGTAAGTGTCTGGGTAGTTCTGCATTGCGTTGAAGTGATTTGGTCATTTAGTCTTCCATATTCCAGATTCCATAGCATGGGTTTTTACTAGTAAATTGTTTAATCATTTATTATGTTATGGTGGATGTCATCTGATTTATTTCTTGAATGTTATCCATGATACCTATACAATTAACCCCTATAATTTATTATACATACCTTTTCATTATTCCTTCGTCATCAATTTTGGATAGGTACATCTTAATAAAAGACCAGGATTCTTTTTAGGTAGAAAATTATATATATATATATCTTCTAGAATTTGAAATCCTTATCATCGAACATATCTACATGGACCTTTCTTATATAAAAAACAATTTCATATAGAATTAATGAACTTCCACTAAAATTCAAAACACAAAATAGGGAATAATAATGTATTAACACCATTATTATATAAGTATGAGGGTAAAATGATAATACTAAAATAATCTCTAAAACTCCCTGTCCAGGGTTTGGTCATTTAAAACTCTTCAACCAAACTCTAACACCACTTATTGTCTCTTGGTAACCATCAACCAAAATTTATCATTTATATCATAAAATATTATAAATAGAAGAACTATAACTATCCAAATTAGAATGGACCCATGTACATGATGTATCCAAAAAATAGATAAATTATACAATGATGACATGTACCATAATGCACACAAAATGTAAAAATAAAAACTTCTAGAAGGAAATTATTCAAAGAAACAAAGAAAAAAAACACAAGGCTTTTATAAGGGGTGGAGTAAGTCTTACTCTATTGTGAGAATGTTTAAATGATTTTAATAAGAAATATAGGATGATTTCAACATTTAACAGTTGTAAGTCCAAGAAAAATATTCCCAACCTATTACATAAATATGATTCCAATCGACACAACCAGTTTTACAACCTTTTAATATTCTTGATCATTCCTATATTGATTCATAGGCACCAATTAGATTAACTCCCCTTTCTGGTGAACAATATCCACTTTTAGAAACTCCAAAATTTTTCACTTATATAAAATTTTAAAAACCATTATATACCCCTCCTGATTTCTAATAACCCTTATATAACTTCAGAAGTTACCTTTACGTATACATAGAATTGAGCCTCACTCAAGTCCTTTGCATATACACACTTCCTCTTTATAGGATTTTTAGTTGATTATGATTTCCTTTTTCGAACTACACTGATTTGATTATTTCTTCATTTAGAGTTCTAGAAATCGGTCATGCTACTACACCCCCTTCATCCAGTTATGAAATTAGACTTCTGGAATCCCTCTATATATATGCTACCACAATCCATACAAAAAATGGGTTAACATGGAAGAACCTAACAATTTCAACATATACAATACCAATTCTAACTTATGAGTCACTTTCAGAACTGGGATCCAACAGAAAATAACAAAAATAAGCCTGGTTTTATCAATTTTCTATTTCCAAAAACATAATTTTAGAAAACTCTCCATTTTGCAAAGTTTCGATTAAAACTTCCAGTTTCTATAAAATCATTAGAATCCCAAAAATATCCTAAAATTCCATTTAAAAAATCCTATTGTCTAAGAAATACACTCTTGGTATAAAATATATCAATCATTATCCTGTCAAGTAAAATAAATTCTAGATAATTTCCCAATACGAGTCATCACTCTCCTAACCAAAATAAAATATTTATTTACCTCATCCTATTGTGTAAATTGAATGTCCACATGTTTAGACATTAAACCTCCAAATCTTCTGTTTATCATGAAACTAAGCGAGCTTTCACTATTATGGTTTTTTTAATTCAAACCATTTATCTCCTTAATGTACACTCTCTATATCTCAATTTAATATTGACGAATTATAGTGTTAAAAATTAGTTCTTGCAAAACAATTAGTCTTCATGTGTGGCATACCCTAAAAGAATATCACATTTAAATTAAATTAAAAAATAACTCATAGTAAGTGGATTCACAAAGAAATATATGTTTTCTTCAATTTTATATATTTTAAATAAAATCATTAGGTCTCACTAAACTCAAATGATAAAAATCATTTTATAGATCATAATAAATCAATAAATAATAATTTTATTATCCAATCATATAGATTTTATATATTCTTCCTACCAAGACATTCTTTCTTAGAGTCTCTATAAATCCCTAAATTGATTATCCTTTAAATATAAACTAAAAAAGTATTATTACTAAAATCCTCCATAAATCAAAATCCATAAAATAATAAGAGATAAAATATTAGAAGATAGAATTATAGAATGTGGAACAACCCTCATTCAAGTTGGAATGACCCCTTGAAAAAATATAATAAAAACAAATTTATCACATCAAGCATGAGGAAATAAAAATTAATAGTTTTTATATATTGTAACGTAAATATTGACTCAAAATAATTTATATAAAATAAATAGAATAAAATATTAAACACAACTTAATTATCTTATATAAATCTTTTTCCATAAATCAAATTCTACAAACACTTGCACCACCACAAATGGAAAATATGAAGATATCTTAAAGTGGAGAATATGAAAAGACACACATCTATTTAAAAACAATTATTTAAAAAATATCACAAATACATTATATTAAACTTACTGATTAATGATTTAGTTATTTAAGTCTTTCTTTATTTCCTCCCCCTCTCATCCACACTATTCTATGGTCAATTCTCTGTCACCTCTAAAATAAAATATTACTAGAGAAAAAGATATAACCATGGGTAAAAACTGTGGTTATATGACTACAAACCATGGAAATAGTCTATTACCACGGTCCATTATCCCTTGGGTGCTATTGGAATGGAAGTATCCCATAGTTATAGTCTTGGGAATGACTTTTGGTTATAGACCATATGATAGTAGCCCCAGATATAGACACAGGCATGCTAATTAAATAAACTATATTACATTAGTGAAGTCCATAGCCATGGGACATTCCTATAGTGATAGAGATATTCTCTAAACCATCACATATATGATATATATGGTATATATCCTATTTTATGATAATATCTTGTTGTATAAAAGGACATAAATTAAAAACCTAGGTATATTGTATTCTTTGTTCATGGGATATCTTAAGGATTTCCACTAACTTGACATGGATGTGGAATGTTAAAGTTCAAAATTTGAATATAATTACATTTAATTTCATGAGATAGACATTTTATAAGATGAAACACATTGGGGGGTAGGTGCATTCATTTGATGAATGCATAAAATTTAAAAATCATTAACATAATAATTATGAATGTATATATTAATTCATGAGGAGATCAATAATGGAACGATGATTATATAAGATGGAAAACACTAAAAATATGGTTTTATCCTTCTTTAATTGTCTCTAGGATGATTCTCCCTTCATCATTAAGCTCTCTTGTTATTCCTTATTTACTATGATTGGCACTAGCATGTCACAGAGTGAGGAAGAATACTGTCCATTTGCTGGATGATTCATTTAATCCTCTTTATATAACATAGAGGTAGTATTCTTTAGGTTACTCCTTACAGACCTTCATTAACCATATATGATAAAGAAAAAAGAGTAGTGGTTATAGAATTTGTGGTTCAAGGTATGCAATATAACATTTTCTATCTTTTTATGTTTATCGTGATTTCAGTTTCCATATGTAGGGGATCTTGACTTTTATGGTTTCATAGTGTTTTACTATATTAAAGAAGTGTTGTTTGATCATAATAATCCTATTTTTGGTATCAGAGATTTACCATATGATTTTATTCATTAAATAATGTTTAAATGAAGAAATATGGTATTTTATTGGTTATCATATTCTTGATCCCTGAGAATGACTGATAAATTGAACTATGGATAGAATTTTCTTATATAATAATTTAGTTTGTTTTTGGGGTTGTGTCATATGATATAAGATATTTTAGGTTGTGACACAACATAATCCCATGGTTTCTAAATTATTGTAGGATTTGATATATTGACTTTTGTTGGATGATGGTGATGATTCATGGTTGAAAGCATAACACCACACCTTTAATATGATATACGTGATATCATAAATTTTTTTTCTAGTATGAATTTAATATTACACACCATCATATCATTGGGTGATATCATTGGGGTGCAATATTACTCATAAAGAAAATCCCCCACGCTAGATTTAATACAACACATGCTATCAAAATAATATGTTAAAACTAAAAACATAACAAGAATTTTCCAGGAACACCATATTAATCCTATATAGTCTACATGTCATATGATGTAATAGTTTGGAACTTGGGATTTCTCTTACGTAGACCCTAGCGCACTGAGTTAATGTTACACGGGCCATATCATAAGCCACACTATAGAATAATCTCAAATAAGTCCCTATAATCTTGGGATTCTTATGAGAGCCACCAAATATCTATCATAATGTATGATAGATACATTCTTATTTCCCATTCACACATGTGTGGTCATACCAAATGACCTAGACATATCATTAATTATGATATACATAGGAAAACTGTTATATTTCTGTATTTTGATTATGAGTTGACTTAAATGGTTTATGAATTATCTATTAATCGTATTAAAAGGTGTTTTGGGATATTTATTAATTTATAATTGTTTTTATAAATAATTTATTTATAAATTGTTGATAATCAATTAATTAATGGTTTATGAAATATTTATTAAATAAATATTTCATAATACTATTTTTTAATATTAAATATTTTTTTAAAAATTATATAACATGATTTATGGTTTAGATATTACTTTTTATATTAAAATAATAAGTTTAATTTATAATTTTTTTATAAAATACAATAAGGCATAAATATAAAATTCTTTATATTTAAAATTATAAACTATTCATAATTATAAAATTTTAATTGTTCAAATTAGGGGTCTTATTTAAAAAATTATTTAAACTACATCAAAATGTGTTTTTGAAAATTAATATGATAAAGGTTTAAAAAATATTATATATATAATAATTATATTATGTAATTTTGTTACATAATATAACTGAAAATATAAAATGTTTATATTTCATATAATATAAAATATTTAATTTAAAATTCCATATAAGTAGAAATATGAAACTATTTATAAAAGAAGTAAATATAATGTGATTATATTTATTTAATTATAGAATTTAAATAATTTATGAATAAATTATATACTATTTATAATTTCTTATTTATGAATTGTTCATAAATTTCTTATCTCATGTTTAAATAAATAATTGCCCATTTATTTATTTATTCCCTTGTTTATTATTTATAGCTAAATGTTGTTTTCATTATGATTATGTGTGTTCCTTAGTTTAATGTGTTGAAACACTTCAATATATTACCATACATGAATTTAAGGAGCCACATGCTTGGTATGATAATTAATATTGTCTACTTTACCCATAACTTTGGATTGTCTATGAGTTTTGTAAGGAGTTACACATAATTATGGTTTAAGCATATTTAATTGATGGAAAAAATAAGAATCCAAACTAAATAACTAGATATATGAATATAAATGGAATACATTAGATATAATGGTAATATTATATCCAATAAAAAATACTAAGTGTTATATTTTCTCCAAGGAGAACACTTTTCTAGACGTGGACTATCCGATAGGGTAGGTCATGCCATAACTCGATGCCCCTGGATTATCTTGTTTCATGAAATTAAGTAGTGGGGGGACCTAATAGGTTCAATTTACTATTATTTTTTCTTTTTTGGGTTACAATTATATGGGATACCCTTATAGGAATAGGTTACTAGAGGAATATAGTTTAGTTTACCTATTAAATGGATTGGATAATGTATTATCCACTCAATAATTCAAGAGTCTTATATGATATGATTGGATGAATCACCCCAAAATTTTTTAGGTGATGATATAAATTCAAAAGAAACTATAAACTTTGTGAAATAAGGATTATGTACCATTAAGAGTTTTGATGATTTTTATAAAGGATTTTTTTAGTGGTAATGGATTTAATAAAAGTCAATATTCAATTTTTATAAAGAATATTACTCAACTAATAAAATTTTTAATTATAGTTGTAAGATATAATCATAATCCAAATTGTCTTTAAGATTAATATTTGAAAAAATAATATTAATATAAAAAACTTCGTATGGATGGTAACTTAAGAAAGGTTCATAAGTATATAAATTCTATGTGAACCAAATGTTCCCAATCGAAATAAAAGTATCATTGATTCACCCCATCTCCCTCTCAGTGACACAACTATCATGACTAGGCACTTTCAACTGGTATTAAAGTGTTGGTTCTCTTATCTTTTTGTTTGTAGATGGAGAATTTGAATTCTGTGAATAGTAAAGGTATTTCTGTTTCCTATTGAATGAATTATCATATCTAAAAAATAGAATATTTTTTATTTTATATCTTTTTGATATGATTTTCTTGAAGCTACAATAGACGGTTTTCCACCTATTGATTTTAAAACTCCTCTTAAATATATTGATAATAAGAATTTGGAGAATTATGGTAGGTCCAAGAATGTTTTATTATCATCACTTTTTGACAATTAATTCTTAAGAGTGGAATGAGTGGCCACAACCAAAGGTATATTGAATAAATTGAAAAACATATAAAATGGAAATAAAAAAGTAAAGAAGGAAAAGTTACAAATATAGAGAATGAAATATGAAGATTTTAAGATGGGAGATCATGAATCATTTGGGGACTTCTTTTATAGGGTAAATGACATTGTGAGTACTATCAGATGTCTTGGTTAAAAGTGGGATGATTATATTGTTGTTGAAAAGATCTTGGGAATCCTTTGTGATAAGTTTGTTGAAAAATTTTATTCACAAGAAGATAGAGATCCTTAAACATTATCTCTTGATGATTTACATAGCACTCTCATAACTTATGAAATAATAAGGGATAAATATATGAAATGGGAAAAAAGTTTAAAGATAAATTTCTTTAAAGGGTATAAAAAATAAAATTAAAAGATGTTTCATATTGAAGGTGAAGCTGGTGAATTTGATTATTATGATAAGCTATGTAAAATATAGATGATATTTTATCTTTGTTTTCTAAAAATTTGAAAATAGGTACAAATAAATACAATGGAAAACTTCCATTGAAAGGTTTCAAATATGGAATCATTGAGAACATTTTTGCCAATTATCTTAGAAGAAAGAAAGGAGATGATAGAGAAGAAGAAGAAAGAAAGCCAAGTAGATAATGGAAGAAATATGATGAAAAAGGAAAATTTTATTCCATAGGGAATGATATTAAATTCTTTAATTCTAAAAGAAAAATATTCTTTTCTAAAGATAAAGATGAATAAATAAGTGATGTTTGATCCAAAAAATATATTGAGTTTGGTTTTGAAAATACTTTCATTACAATAGTTAATGATGAAGAGTTCATAAGTAGTAGTTCTGAAGTGGAAGAAACTCAACTTGAATATCATTTGAAAGAAGAGATGAAAGAATGTGAGAGAAATCTTAAAATACAAAAAAAAAACGATATTTTCTGAAGATGAATGATCTTGAACAAGGAATAAATAATATTTTGATGATGAGAAAGAAAATATGGAGGAAGATATTTATGATATGAATAAATATATTGAGTAAGAAATGAATCGTAATGAGCAATTGAAAGTGAAGTTTAAGGAAAAAAAAGAAGAGTTATAACTTATCCAAAAAAAATTTCCAAATATGAAAAAATAATTAAAAGTTTCAGAAACAAAATTTATGAAGTTGTCTAAAGTTCTTAATAGGAGAAAATTGTGGAAGATAAAGAAAATATACCTTCAAAGGTGTAACGTCCCGGTTCTGGAAGCCACCCAGAGGCGCCCCATACCTGGTTGGTCACATGGACTCAAGCGCATTTCCCCGAATGACAGAGGATGCTGACTAGTAGCGAGGTCCTTGGGTGTGATAGTGGGGAAACTATGCCCTCATTGGCAGAGTACACAACGGAAGTAAAAAACATATAAAATAGAAGAAGTAGTAATATCCAACAACAGTAAACAATGGAAAACTAAATAATAAAGAATTGGAGCACACACATATATATGAAATGATGCATGATACATATGTATAGTAAAGCATTCAAACAAGTCACAATGCTAAATACAATACTAATCCAAAGTACAAAAGAAAAAAATAAAAGAAAATCCTCAGCATCGCAAGCCTCAGCTTGGCCCCATTCTCTCCTGATCCAATGCATGTAAAGTACCTGAAGTCGAAGGGAGCTTGCACTTGTCTATAACTACAACTATATAATCTGTTTGGGCCCAAAAACATGACCCAAATAGGTTTCAAGACTAAATAATATTAGGAAACCACCCAAAGATCCATTCCAAAAAGTCAGTGATCATATGGCAGGTAATAGTACAATAAGCAGTTAATAGTAAACAGTAAACATGATGATACACAACAGTAAACAATCCACAGATCAATAAGCAACAGTGAAGTAAGAAGCTAACCCCAATAGGAATCCCCCTAGGAAGTAATCACAGCCATCCCCTCTAGTCCTATCCAAGAAGTACCAACAACCCTCTGGGCTGTACACTCATCCTAACCCCTCTGGTTTGGTCATTCAAAATTATAAGACTCTCTGAGTAAGCACGCTCAGTCAATTCCCGTTATAGTCTAAGGTAGTCAGGGACTCTCTGAGGAAGATCATGTGGTGAAATCCCCTTATATCACCATGGTCTAGAGACTCTCTGAGGAATCTCACTTGGTCAATTCCTCTTATAACCTCAGGTCCATCACAAACTCTCTGAGGAAGCTCACTCGATCAATTCGTTTTATAGCCTGGAATGGTTTAAGGAAATTTAAACAAAAAAAGACTCTCCGAGGAAGCTCACTCGGTCTACCCCCATAAAGTCAATAAAGCTCCAGACTCTTTGAGGAGCTCACTCAGTCTATCCTCCTATAGTCTATAATATCCAAGACTCTCTGGGAATCTCACTCGGTCTATCCCCTATAGTCTATAATGTCCAAGACTCTCTAAGGAAGCTCACTTGGTCTATCCCCTTATAGTCTATAGCACCAGGTTCTCATGGATCCTTTGCAGTTACTTCATAATAATGCTGTAAGGCCAATGTAAACCGACAGAGCTACTTGGCTGACCAGTCTATAGCATAACAATCATGTCAGGGAACAACACTCCATCCTACGGTCTCAAGGCAAGGAAAATAGGTACAACGACCAACGGCTGAACATGACCAAAAGGTCGTAAATAGAACAAGGCATGGAAAAACATCCTAGCATATAAATTATATTCATACCTAACCAAATTAACTCTTCACAAGAATAAAAGAAAGGTAGTAAAACAACAGGGGTAAAACAGTAAACACGCAATACCCTGTTCAATGTTATTGGTGTAATTTGCACATAATACTCAAAGACATTGAACTGAAAGGCACAAAACACCTACCATAATTCTAGGAGATCAATATACTCGATCGAAGGGGATTGAATCTCCTTAGAACATCCTATATCTTTGAAAATTCGAAAAACATTCAACCGATGATAACTTGAAAAAGAAGAGGAATTGGAAAACGATGCTCTAGAATAAGGAAGAGATTACCGCTGCGGTTCCGACTCAATTGACGGAGGTCGATTTGGAGAATGGATAGAGGCTCAGGGCTCAGAGGAGATTCGTGGCCGTATAGGACACTCTCGGTCAAAGAAGTTGGAGAAGAAGCGTGTTCTGGAGATTAGAAGCGACCCAGTCCGTTTAATGAAAAAAAGAAAGTACACAGCGTGTACTTTTGGAGTACACAGAGTGTACTAGGCTTTTATGTACTCATCTTTAAGTGGCCTCCACATCACCCCACATGACCATGTGTGTGGCCCGGACACGGCCAACACATGGCCTCACACGGCATTGAAGTATACATCATGTACTTTAAAAATTTTGATGAACTATTATTTTCTAAAAAACTCCAAAAAAGGAAAAAAACATGAAAAAAAGGTTTGGGTTCTTACAAACTTCCCACCTTAATGAAATTCATCCTCAAATTTCCCTAACAAGGCGTAGAAGAAGAAACTCAGAATAGCTTCGGCCACTACAATCGTACATCGGCCTCCCTCTCCCAAGTCTCATCCTACACTCTCCCGTGCTGCCATAGCACCCATACGAGTGGAAGGGACCGACCACGGAGAACCTTCTAACTGTGATCAACAATATGGATATGATGCTCCTCAAATGATGCATCCATCTCAAGCTCAACCTCCTAAGGTTGAAAGACATGAGATGGGTCTGAAAAGTAATGTCAGAGCTGAGAAACGTGGAAGAAGTCATGCATATCCCGATACCTCTGAGATAACTGCAACCGATAGGAAACCGTCCCAACTTTCTCCAATACCTCAAATGGACCGACGTAACTTAGTGAAATCTTACCCTTTATCTGAATCATCTTGTGTCCCAACCTCGGTGCGACACGTAGGAAATCCTGATCACCGACCTTGAATTCCAGAGGTCGTCTCCACCAATAAGCATAAGACTTCTGTCGAGACTGTGCTATAACTGTCCTCTTCTGAATCAACTCTATCTACTCTATGGTCTCCTGAACAAGATAAGTTCTAGAAAAGTTGCCTCTTCCGCCTCCAGCCAGCATAAAGGTGATTAGCATGGCCTACCATACAAATCCTCGTAAGGTGTCATCTAAATAGTCGCCTGAAAACTATTTTCATAGGTGAAATCCACAAGAGGTATATGATTCTCCCAAGAACCTCCAAATTTTAGAATGAAATCTTGGAGAATATCCTCAAGAACCTAAATCGTATGCTCAGACTGGCCATCTGTCTGGGAATGGTATGCAATACTCAAAAGTACCTGAGTACCAAAAGACTTTTGAAGCCCCTGCCAGAACCAAGAAGTAAAACACACATCTTTGTTTGAAACAATGGAGTCTGGAAGCCTTTGTAGATGGTCAATCTCTTGGATATAAAACCGCCCAGCTCATCAATGCTGAAGGTCTCCTTGATCGGAAAAAAGTTACCAACCTTCGTAAGCCTCTCGATGACAACCCAAACAACATCATTCCCTCGAGGTGACCTCGACAATCCGATCATGAAGTCCATCATGAAATCATTCCACTTCCACTCCGGTATGCGTAATTACTACAAAAGAACTTTTGGTCATTGAGGCACTGCATTCTCCTGCGGACAAGTGGAACACCTCATGAAAAAACCAGTAACATCACTCTTCATACCTAGCCACCAGTACTGGCGGTGTAGATCACGATACATCTTGGTGACTCCAGGATGAACTGCCCAAACTGAGGAATGAAAGTCCCGCATCTGCTCCTCGCGTATGTCTGTTGGCACCCATACATGTCCCTGGAAACACAAGATCTCATCCTCGCCTACTGTCCATCTAGGAAGAGGGTCCTCTCCTAACACACTCTCTCACAGGACTAGGCCTTTTGAGTATGATTGCTGCCTTATTCGTACCCGATCAAGAAGAGTAGAGGTAATAGCTATAGAAGATAGAAAAGTCTACCCCTGTCTGTCATGCACCTCCAAATGCATCTCATAGAATAGTTCCATAAGCTACAAATCACTGCTGGCCTCTTGAACTACATGTATATGAGATCTCCTGCTCATCGCATCAGCCACTACGTTTCCCTTCCCAGGTGTATAGGCAATCTCAAAGTCAAAGGACTGAAGATACTCGACCCACCTACACTGTCTCAGATTCACATCAAGTTGACTGAATATGTACTTGAGACTTTTGTGGTCGGTGAAGACCACAAAATGATCTCCCAAAATATAATGTCTCCAACAGCATAAGGCATGAACAAATGCTGCCAGCTCGAGATCATGCATCGGGTAATTATTCTCGTGTGGCCTCAACTGTTGAGACCCGTACACAATGACTCCATCTCCCTACATAAGAGCAACTCCTAGCCCAATACCCGAACCATCACAGTAAACAGTATAGCTTTTTCCCAGCTCTAGCAAGACTAGTATTGGTCCTGAGGTCAACCTCTCCTTCCGCTCCTGAAAGGCTGAATCACATGAATCTAACCATAAAAAATTTGCCCCTTTCTTGGTCAGACCTATTAGTGGTACTGCTAGACATGAAAATTCATGTATAAATCATCTTTAGTATCCATACAGCCCTAGGAAACTCCGCACATCAAAGATTTTCTTCAGCTGCTTCCAAGAAACTACTGCCGTCACAATATCTAGGTTTACTAATTCTCCTGTCTCTGAGATAACATGACCCAAGAAGTGAATCTGGTCCATCCAAAAGTGGAATTTTGAGAGCTTAACATATAATGGATGCTCTCTCAGTATACTCAAAATGATCTCAAGATGGGTAGCATGGACGTGTCGAGTATGAGAGTCCACCAAGATGTCATCCATGAAAACCACCATGGAATAATCCAAGTATGGATGGAACACTCGATTCATTAGTGCCATGAAAACTGTAGGCGCGTTCGTGAGACCGAATGGCATAACCATATACTTGTATAGACCATACCTGCTCCGGAAAGCGGAAAGAGGTATATCAGATGGTCAAAAGTGAAACTGATGATAATCGGAACTCAAGTCAATCTTTGAGAACACTTGGTCTCCTCTAAGATGATAAAAGAGATAATCGATCCTCGGAAAAGTATATCTATTCTTGAACATCAACTGGTTTAGCTTCTGATAATCCACACAAAGTTTGAGGGTTCTGTCTACATTTTTCTCAAACAGGATAGACGAACCCCAAGGAGAAGTACAGGGTCGGATGAAACCCTTTGCCTACAACTCATCCAACTGCTTCTTGAGCTCCTGAAACTCAGGTGTAGCCAGCCTATAAGTATGAATGGGCACCGGGGCCACTCCTAGCATGGGCTCAATAGAGAAGTCTACCACACGCTCCAGAGGAAAACCTGAAAAGTCCTCTAAAAAGAAATCTATAAAACTATCCACCACTGGAGGAAAATATAACCGTGAAGTCCCCTAGTCATCCAGATAAAGACTGGCAATCTGGGATGTACCTCCTCCCAACCCATGATGCTCTAGTCCCGCTCGACTCGCCTGAACATCCCACTCACCTCTATGAAGAATGGATCCACCCTCTAGTGATACGAAACTCACCTTGCGGTAATAGCAATTAACGACTCCCTGGAAGGGGACTAACCAGTCCATTCCGAGAATGACATCATAGCTCATCATGTCTAGGACATAGATGTCCCATAAAAAGTGACACCCTACAACCTCAAGAGGGCACTATCGGCATTGACGTACACTAACCGCACTAGTCCCCAACAGTGTGTCTAGAGTCAATGTATCAGTAGAGGAAAAGATGCAGAGCCCAAGGCTCTCCACAACAGCAACAAAGATAAAGATATGCGTATCACCAGTATCAAAAAGAGCTGAAGATAAAACCGAGGCTACTAAGATAGTACCTTGAACCGTAGAAGGTCCGGGATCCTGCTCCTGATGGGTCTGTTCCACTACAAAAGTCTGGCCTATACCGTGGCCCTGGGACCCTAGATGACCACTCTGAGCTGATCCACTCTCCTGTCGCTAGTAACCGGGTGACTGACCACCACGGTCGCGGCCTCCACCTTGGCCCGAATGGTCAGAAGAACTCTAGTTCCCAGACTGGTGAGAAACTTGCGATGCATCCCCTAAACGCGGGGTCATAGAAGAACCCCTAGCACCAGCTGTAGGTGAGAATATCTGACAAAAACACTGATGATGGCTCATCTTGCCGCAAGATCAGCACTCCATCAGGTCTCTCTGGTACTAAGGACTAGTATTCTTGCTCCTCCCATGTTGGTATCATACTACCTGGATAACCAAAGATACATTCCTCCTACTCTAATCTCCTTGAGAAGACTCCTTACAGCGCTTCCTACTGTCAGTAGGAGGAACAATGACTCTGGATGTCAAACCGCCATGGCTCACTGCTCCAGAATCCCTTAGATTTCACTCAGTGATCAACGCCTGGTTGATTATAGATGATATCAAAGTCAACCTAAAGATATTCACCTAGGAATGGATCTCCTACCTGAGACCATCCTCAAACTTCCTAGTCAGGAATAAATCATCACCTGCTGAAATCCGCGCGAAACGCTACATCTCGGTAAAGAGAGACTAGTACTCCATTACAGAAAGAGTACCCTACTCCAGACTCATAAACTCAAAGGTTCGATCATCCCTCAAGGTCTCCATGTAGAATAAATCGTAGAAGATGCGCGGAAGCTCATCCAAAGTCATAATTTGCTGGCGTCCTGACTGTGAGATCACCTCCCACCACCTCTTGGTGGAGTCTCGAAGCATATAGGTAGCGAGCTTCAACCTCTTCTCTGGAGGTATCTCCAGATGCTTGAAAATTTTCAGCATGGCCAATATCCACAACTCTGCAACCTAAGGTCCTCCATCCCCTGAGAGATTAATAGGATGTTTCTACTGGAAAACCCACGCCAACTCTGCCATTGACGGGGAAGGAGGAAGTGCTCCCTAGAAGGTCTAAATCATCCTCTGAAAATCTTCCCTTAACTACCTATCAATGCCGGCAACTGGTATATCTGCTCGTGCCAAGACTGGAACAATAGGAGGATCTTAAAGAGGCCCCTGATCGACTGTATTCTGTGTCTGATCAATGTCTGGCAGCTGATGTACAACCGAAGGACAACTCGGTGGCACAACTCTGAAAGGTCAAAATCACACTTTAGATTAGGATTATCAAAGACTGAGAACAAAATATTACAAGATGGTAATAGGATAATGAAAAATTCAGGTTTTACAAAACACGACTACACGGCATGTATAAAAACTACACGACATGTTATTTTAATCCATTCACATAGGCGTTTACTTCTGCCAAAATAGGCCGTGTAACACCCCAACCACACGGTGTGTTGTCCCCACACATGACGTGTACTTGAACTCTATTCCCCTTCTTGAGTCTCCTTACATGGATAAACCACACGGTCCTATTAATCCTAGGATACACGATGGGTTCACTACGGACACAACGTTTACTAGACAAGGTTTCAAGGACCCGTGTTGTTAGTTACACAGCCGACTACACGGTTCAATCTTACACGACATGCTCCCTGAGAACACAAAGTGTATTTTAAGGTTTTTTCCGACCTGTGTTGTTCTTGACATGACTGTGTACTTCGGTTATGTGGCACGACCTATGATAATAGGACACGACGTGTAAATTAATAGTTTCATCCATTCGTGTCGTTAGCCACACGGGTAGACACACGATCACTACAACACGGCATGTACGTACCATACACAGCGTGTTTCTAAAGATTTTTCACAACCCCATGTTTCTGCACACATAGTCAGTGACATGATTTAAAAACTACATGACATTTATTAATAAAGTGCACGCCGTGTATTCAAGGTTTTTTCTGGCATTAGCTCAAAAACTTCTCTGTAGCCTAGAAAACACATAAAACAAGTTTTGAGGTGCCAAATTCCAATCTGTGAGGGCCCATACTCCCCGCGAATCAAAGATTGACATCTTTTACAATTTATAAAGAGGCAACTAGGCAATGATCCAACAACTTCAGGTCTATGAGGGACCATAACACCTCAATAACCAATGTTTGGAATCAATTTAAGCAAAGTACTATAAAAAAAATTCCATATCAAATAGGAGAGATTCTATCAAAGAATCTATCACAACAATATGCATAATCTACAAAATGTCTATCACAACAACATTCAATTGCTGATTCATTCTAGATGGCATGGTAAGAATGCATGGAATGTGATTTCTAAAAAGGGACAATATGATCCATGAGATGCCAAACCCTCATCTCATCGGGTTGTGGCAGAAATAGAACCACAATAACAAGAATAGTAATAACACAAATCATGTAAATCACCCAATGGTGAAATCAAATCAACTGTAAAAGTGAAAAACTAGTAAAACTGCAATAAATGAGGTAGTATGGATTTTCTGTTTACACGGGTTAGCTACACCTGGTCATAACTTATTTCCAAGTACCTATTCTATCCTATCCCTGGCTATAAGCTCTAAATAGTAAGGCAAGAGAAAAGAATTCCTTTAATACCACTTTTTCACATCTCGGTTATGGAACCACCCAGAGGCGCCTCGTACCCGGTTGGTCGCATGGCCTCAAGTGAATTTCCCCGAACTCCAGAGGCTGCTGACTAGCAGCGAGGGCCTTTGGTGTGATAGTGGGGAATCTATTCCCTCATTGGAAAAGTGCAGAGTGGAAGTAAACAATATATATAATAACGGAAGCAGTAATATCCAACAACAGTAAACAATGGAAAACTAAACAATAAACAAATAGAGAACACACATATATATGAAATGATGCATGATACATATGTCTAGGAAAGAAACTATACAATCACAATGCTGAATACAATAATAATCCAAAGTAAAAAAGAAAAAAAAGATAAGAAACTCCACAGAATCACAAGCCTCTGCTTGGTCCCATGCTCTCCTGCTCCAATGCATGTCAAGTACCTAAAGTCGAAGGGTGCTTTACCTTGTCTATACCTGCTGCAATATAATATGTTTGGGCCCAAAAGCACGACCCAAATAGGGTGTGGGACTAAATCCCTGTAGGAAACCACCTGAAGATCTGTTCCTAATATTTAGTAACCATATGTCAGGTAATAGTATAGTAAGAAGTAAACAATAAGCAGTAAACAGGATGATACACAATAGTAAACAATCCACAGATCAACAAGCAGTAATGAAGAAAACAGCTAACCACAACAGGAATCCCTCTCGGAAGTACTCACAACCATCCCTTCTGGTCCTATCCAAGAAGTACCAACAACCATCTGGGACGTACACTCAGCCTAACCCCTCTGGTTTGGTCATACGAAATTATAAGACTCTCTAAGGAAGCACACTCAATAAATTCACCTTATAGTCTAAGGTAGTCTGGGAATCTCTGAGGAAGATCACGCGGTCAAATCCATTTATATCCCCAAGGTCTAAAGACTCTATGAGGAATATCACTTGGCCATTTCTTCTTATAGCCTCAGGTTGATCACATACTCTCTGAGGAATCTCACTCGGTCAATTCCTCCTATAGCCTGCAATGGTTTAAAGAAATTCAAACAAACAAAGACTCTCTAAGGAAGCTCACTCGGTCTACCCCCATAATGTCTATAAAACTCAAGAATCTCTGAGGATCTCAATCAGTCTATCCTACTATAGTCTATAATATCTAAGACTCTCTGGGAATCTCACTTGGTCTATCCCCTATAGTCTCTAATGTGCAAGACTCTCTAAAGAAGATCACTTGGTCTATCCCCTTATAGTCTATAGCACCAGGTTCTCACAGCCTTATGCCTATCAGTGCATAATAATGATATAAGGGCAAATTAAACCTACCTAGCTACTTGGCTAACCAGTCTATTGAATAACAAGCATGTCAGGGAACAACACTCCATCCTACGGTCACAGGGTATGGAAAACAGGTAAAACAGCCAAAGGCTGAACAAGACCAAAACGTCATGAACAGAAAAAGGCATGAAAAAACATCCAATCATAGCAATTATCCTTATACATAACCAAATTACCAATACACAATCATACAATCAAGTAAAGAAAAAAATAGGGGAAAATAGTAAACATGCAATACCCCGTTCAAGGGTATTGGTGGAATTTGCACATAATACTCAAAGACTTTGAACAAAAAGGAACAAACCACCTACCATGATTCTAGGAGATCAATATACCTAAAATATGATGCTTGAATCTCCTTATAACATCGTATATATATAAAAACGCACAAAAAGTTCAACCAACGATAACTTGAAAAAGAGGAGGAATGGTAAATGATTATCTAGAATAAGGAAGTGCTTACCACTGCGGTTCCAACACAATTGATGGCGGTCGATTTGGAGAACAGATGGAGGCTTGGGGCTTTGAGGAGATTCACGGTTGTATGGGACGCTCTTGGTCGAAGAAGTTGGAGAAAAACTGTGTTCTGGCGATTAGACGCGACCTCAGTCTGTTTAATGAAAAAAAGAAAGTAAACGGCGTGTACTTTTGGAGTACATGGAATGTACTAGGATTTTATATACTCTACTTTAAGTTTCCTCCACATCACCCCACACGACCATGTGTATGGCTCAGACACGACCATCACACAGCCTCGCATGACATTGAAGTACACGACGTGTACTTCAAAAATTTCTAGAAACTACTCTTTTCTCAAAAACTCTATAAAAAGGAAAAACATACCTAAAAAGAAGGTCCAGGTTCTCACAAAAGGTTCAATGGAATGATGGAATTGTTTATGAAAATAATAAAGGTAGCAAGGTTATGTATGTGTCCAATATAAAAAAAGTTGGGAATTTATAAGCCTCAAAGAACCCTGAGTTAGAAAATTTATTGAAACAATATGAATCTAAAAAAGTTTCAAATAATTCTAGTTATGATAAAGAAGAAAATAAAAGGAAGACTCAAATTAAAATATAATTTTTGGAGGTTTATAAAATATTGATAAGAAAATTGCCAAGAAACATTTTCACAATTCCGGTTTGTATGGATGTTTTAGTGGGAACTACTTTTTCTATAGATATTTATAGTTTTTTGGGGGATTTGGACACATTGAAAATATGTGTTGGTTCAACCAAAACAATTTCTGTTATCCCAATAGTTTTGGAAGGAAAATATTAAAGTGAAGTCAATCTCCTCAAGTAAATAATTCTGAGAAGGTTCTTTTGAAGAAACCTAAAAAGGTTAGAGTAAAGATTCAAAATAGATTCCAACCACTGTAAACTATTTGTGAAATATGTGAGGAGCCTAGAAATATTAAAAAAGTACATCTTGTTTTATTACTAGAACATAAGAGATACTTAACAATTATCAAAATCTGAAGGGGATGAATGTAAAGGAAGAACAAAAATCTCTTGTTATTTGAACTGTATTGAAGGATACAAAAGGATAATGACCCTGGATTCTTGATAGAGGGTCTTCCTATCAAATGATAGGAGATTTTAGATTCTTGAAAATTGTGAAATATTTTAAAGAAGGCACACTGATATTTCATAATATTGAATCCATTAGAATCAAAGGTGTTGGATCAACCTTCATTGGAAAAGAAACGTTGAAATCCAGGAAAGATTTTTATGTTTATGAGATGAAACAAAATTTGATAATTATTTCAAAATTTTTGGATTAGGGTAACAAATTTATCTTAAGAAAAAATGGATTTTATTGAAAGGTGAAGAAGATGGAAATATTTGTAAAAGGGGCCAAACTACAAAAGGAAATTTGTTTGTAGTTGGTGAAATACCTGAATTTTGTTACATAAGTTTTGTGGAAGAGAATAAATTAGGGAATAAAAGGATGTGACACATGTGTCAAAGAAACAAGAGAAACTTATGTAAAATAGATATTGCCTGAGATATTTTTGACTTTCTATGAAAAATATATTGGTGTTGCACTATTTTTGAGAAATGAAAGATTACAAATGGTGCATGTAAAAAAGTTGATATTTGTTCAAGACAACCACTGGAGCTGATTCGTTCCGATATTTGTCGGCCATTGATAAAAGAATCAATAAATAGAGATAATTGATTCATCACTTTAATTGATGACTTTACTCAAATTAATTGTGTTATGTGTATGAACTATAAATCAGATGCTTTGAAAATGAATTAAGTTTCAGAAGGAAAGATGATAAGGAATGTGAGTCTTTGGTGAAGAAGTTGAGAACAGATAATGGAGGTGAATAAAAAAGTGAATAATTATAAAGTTATCTTGATTATAATGGAATTAATTATGATTATAGTTCCCCAAACATTCCCAAAAAATGGGGGTTCTGAAAGAAAAATAGAATTTTGGTGGAAATAGGAAGAACCATGTCACTTGAACATGGTCTTTCTCCTTAATTTTGGAGGCAATACATGAGTACTGATGTTTATATCTAGAAACAATTTTTCAATAGGACCCAATATCGAATGACTCTATATGAATTGTTTTATGGAAAAAATAGATGTTTGAAACACTTAAGAGTTTTCAGTAGTCCATGTATTATAAAGAAGAAAGTTGGAAACTATGGAAAGTTTGAGAATAAAGGAGAAGATGGAATCTTTCTTGGATATGCTCCAGAAGGAAGAGGATATATATGTCTCAATAAATAAATAAAAATTATTATTATTCAATATATCTGAATTTAATTGAAAAATTATGGAATTAAAAACATGATTATGCAAACAAGTAAGTTTAGAAAGATGAAGAAAATAATTCTGGTAAGGATACATACAATTGTATTCCTAATCAAGAAGAAGAAACTGACTCAGGTATATCCAGTGACGAGGAAGATATTATAAAATCACATCCAATGATGAGGAATCCAGTGGAAGATCATAATATAATTGGTTACCAACATTATAAAGTTCAAACAAGAAGAAAAATAAATACCATTACAAATAATTCTTTATATTAAAAACTGGAGCTAAATGATGTGAATGATGATTTTGAGAATCTAACATGGGTCTCAGCTATTAATAAAGAGTTGGATCAAATTGAAAAGAATGTTACATAAGAACTCATACCTAGGCCATAAAACAAAAACATTATTGGCACAAAGTGGGTTTTCTAGAATGAGATGAATGAAGAAGGTAAAGTGATAATAAACAATTCAAGACTGTTATTCAAATTGTATTGAAAAATTGAATGTATTGATTTTGATGAAAACTTTGATCATGTGGAATGGTTAGAAAAAAAATCAGAATCTTGCTTTCTATTGTTCCCCAAAGAGGTTACAATATCTTTCAGATGGATGTTAATTCCACATTCTTAAATGGTGATCTTTGATGAGGAAGTTTACATTGAACAACATTTTGTATTTGTTTTTGGTAAAGATGAAATTTATGTAGGCATATTGGAGATGGCCTTGTATGAGGTAAAAAAAGCCCCAAGGGCATGATACTCCAAATTAGATACATGATTAAGGAAGTTGATTTTCATGAAATGAATAATGGATAACAATATTTACATCAGGTAAAGTCGATATTATTCCCTCATTTTAATTGTTTATGTTGATGAAATTATATTTTCTAAGAATGACGATAGAACTCGAAAATGGTTTTCTATAGAAATGAAAAAAGTATTTTAAATTTCCATGCTGGGGAAATGAAATAATTTCTTGGGTTAACAATACAAATTAGTATAAAATACATTTTTGTTTATCAATAAAGTTATTCTAAGTAACTTCTTATGATATTTTTCTTGGAAAAATGATAACCTTTTTGCACACCAATATCAATGGGAAAAAAGTTATCTAAAGATGTAGAATGGAAATAAGTTGATGAAAAAGAATTTTGATAGTTGATTAGAAGTTTTTTGTATTTTAATACCTCAAGACCCAACATTGTTTATATGGTTACCTTATGTGTAAGATTTCAGAGTGCTCTAAAATAATCACATTTACTTTTTAGAAAAATAATTCTTCGAAACATCAAATGAACAATAGAATTTGGAATTAGGTACAGAAAATCTAATAGTATTGAATTTTTTCTGTATTCGAAAACTGATTGGGAAGAAAATGCTAGTGATAGAAGATACAAATCTATTGAAGTATTCAATATGGGAAAGAATTTTATTAGTTTTCATTAAATGAAATATAATTTAGTAACTCTCAGTATAGTTAAAGCTGAGTGTGTTTCTTCCACCCGTTCCACTACTAAAATTATATGGATAAAACTCAATTGGAAGATTTAATTATTGATGTGATGTTACCCTTGATATTGGTTTGTGATAATTAAAGTACACTCAATATCACTAGGAATATAGATTAAAATTATCATTAAAAACATATTGATATCAAAAATCATTTTGTAAAACAACATGTGGAGAAATATGAATTGAATGTGGAATATGTCCCGACATCAGAACAAGTGGATGAAATCTTCACAAAACACTTACTGAAGGAATATTTTTCAAAACTGAGGTTGATCGTGGGAATATATAATTTTTCTCATCATGTTTGAGGTATGTGCTCCTGTCCCCTCTCTCATTTAACATTTGTATTATATTTTGAATGGGGAGAATAATTTCATTGTTTCATAAATCTATCCTTTTGTATGGATTGAAAAGGGGGGAGTTGTGGGTAAGCAGTGAATTCAGTAATGTATTGTGTGTGAACAATTCTAACTATTTTTTGGAGTGGCTGTAGGAAAGAATTTGTTTTTTATTATAGGAAATTTTAAGTTGAGGAAGATGAAGTATGTTTTCATAATCACTATATTTGGACAATATGGGTTTTCGGTCAATGATTCTTATTTCCAAAAATGAGTTATCTCACATAGGCTTAGAATTGTTGATATGTAATCCATTTATTGAGGATACAATGTTTAGGGATTTATGAAACTTGGTTGAAAAAAAATACAAAGTGGGAGAATTATAGGAGAAAGTTGATGATGAAGTTGATTGTATTGAAGCGTGGTCTTTTATTATCAAAGAATTTTACGAAGAAAGGGAAAATCACATCACTTTGTTGAAAGTTCCCATTTGGGATAATTGTATCACTGAGAGTGGGAGGGTTGGATCGGTGATAGTTTTAATTTTTCTGTTTCCTTGAAATTAATAAAACATTTGTTCCTATTAAAATTATATTCCCTACTGAAAACAATTCAAACACACATCCACAAGAATAAAATTATTTACAAGGTTCACTATATAATAATAAAATATACATCCTTGGTATGGTATGAAAATGATCTAATACCATAAAATATATAAGAAAGAAATACTTGGATTACAATGAGTATGATATACCCTTTAACTTGTATACCAATTCGAAGATAATCCAAAAGAGCGTGTGCACCCTCTTAGCACAAACAGGGTAAAACAATGTTTGTGTAAAAACTCATGTTACATGTGATTATATTTCAATTCCACAAATATATTATTTTGAAAACAATTATTCAATTTTTTACCCATAACGCGGTAAGAACTTCAATGACTTTGATATAGAATTCAATTTAATTAGATAGTCCAATTTTCAAATCCGATCACCCAATCCGATCAACCCACTCTGATATTAAAATCTGATTTATAAATCCGATAAAAATAACTCTATCTGAAAATAGTTTAAATAATTCATAAAACCTTCCTCAATCTTGAAATCCCAATACATAAATCCTTGTTCCGATTATCCATCTTGATCTGTTGACCAACCGAATACGATGATAAGATGAATATAGTGGACAACTGAATAAGATGATAACTGAATTTGATGATTACTTGAACACAATGTTGCAATATTGTCTCTTCTCCTTTTACTTATCCATCGAAACAACATCAACAACAAAAAAATACAGAAAACTTCTTTATCTCATTAGAAATCCATAACTTATCTCTCTTTAGTGAATAGTACCTCCATATGATAATGTGCAAAGTACCTTTTACCTTTTATAGGTGACCCATGTGAGGTTTTGGTGGGAAATCATTAAACATTTATCGCTCACCCAAATTTCCTTATTTTTCATGTTTCCTAAATTTTAGGGTGAATATTTACCTCATCAACTCTTCTTAAAACTTATTGAACCTTCTCGAATCTTTATTCAGCATCATCACTTCCTTAAACTTTCTTTTCAAATGCTATTATGGATTCAATTTCTAAATATGATTTTCTCAATCCATTTTTTTCTCCATTCTGATTGCTAAATCCAATGATCTATACTAATTGAAAGTATTCTTTATGTTTTGAGCTACCACAAGATAAAAAATTCCAAAATATTCTTCAAAAATTCTCTTGACCCAGTTGAATAATTTTTTAAAATTATAAAAAGTAATTAAACCCCTAAATGGTTGACTACATTTTTGACCACATTCTATTATTTTCCAAACAATTCTTTCTCTGAATGTGATGGAATTATGAATCCAATCTTTAGATTATTTCTCTTTTGAATATGATTACACTTGAGAAAATTATTTCTCTTTTCTCATCAACTTCATTATTTCAGAAATATCATCTTTTATCATGACTTATTTCATGAATTTGAACATATCGAGAACATATTTAGCATAGTCATACTTTCCAAATAAATTATTGTAACATTCCTTTATTTCATCAACAACTATTTTACAAATTTATCCTAGACATGATGGTCATGAAGCCAATCGTTCTGAATATTATTTGAGATGAATAAGATCTCCAACACCCTTTTTTTCATTTTCTTTCCAGATCCAATCATTCTAGATATGATTAAAAGTATCACTTTTTATATTTCCTTCATCATGATTTCATAATAATTTTCACAACTTTACTTATGATTTATGATAACTACGAGATCCGTATAGAATAATGAAATTTGACTTATCATTCTCACTAAGACTCTGATTCTTCATAAAATGAAATTAGTGTGAATTCGATGAAGATTTACTTCCAGTAAGATTATTCCTCAATATGACTAATATTCTCATTAAAAATTTAATGTGAACCTGATGGGACTATTCTTTCAGCCAACATTACTTGAATACGATTGACCTTATTAGGAATTGTGAGTCTGATTCTTTAAATTAGATGGTCAGTCCAAATTTCCTCAAATACAAAGTGAGATGATTTTTCTTTATTATTAAAATTCATTGATAACAAAAGAAAACAATTTAATACAATCACATTCATTATCAACTTGGTTATAAAAATCTCCCCCTTTGGATTTTATTGTTAACAAAGATTCTTAAATCACTAAAATTTTATCCTCAAGTAATGGATTAAATGTCAATAATTCTAATCCAAGGTGAGATGAGTCATTATAGAAAACACGAATCACAAATAGAAAAAATGTGGGGTCCAAAAGTAGTGATTATGACAACCTTATTCATCTCCATCTACTTCAAAATCTCTAGAATAAAAAAATTCTTTCCTACAGCCACTCCAACAAACAATGGGGGTGACTTAGTGATACATTTAGTTTCTATGTTTGCTTGAATTTGAAACAACCTTCTACTCCTATTAAAGATTCTATTACCTACTGAAAACAATTCAAACACACATCCACAAGAACACAATTATTTACAAGGTTCACTATTCAATATGAATAGCTATGTCCTTGGTAGGATATGTAAATGATCTAGTACCAAAAACTCTTCTAGAAAACAATCATTAGATTATAATGAGTAGGATACACCCTTTGACTTGTGTATCACTTTCAAGAAAATCCAAAATTCCATGTGCACCTTACTAGCATAAATAGGATAAATCAATGTTTTTGTACAAACTCATGTTACTTGTGCTTATTTTTAAATTCCAAAAATGTATTCTTATTAAATAAAATCTTTTATTTATTACCTAGAAGATGATAATAACTTCAAGGACATTGATATAAAATTCAATCCAATTTCCATGTCTGATTTTCAAAACCGATCGCCTAATCCAATCAGCCCACTCTGATCTTCAAATATGATTTCTTAATCCAATAGAAATAACTCTGTCTGAATATGTTAAAAAAAATTAGAAAATCTTCCTCATTCCAGAAATCCCAATAAAAAAATCCATGATCTGACTATCCAGCCAGATCTGATGACCAGCCGAATGCGAGGACAAGATGAATATAGAAGACAACTGAATATTATGACCAACTGAATACCACATTGTGATCTTGTCTCTTCTAATTTCACATCTCTATCAAATCTTCTTCAAAAAAAAAAACAGAATAAGAAAAACATATTTATCTCACAATAAATTTGGTGCTTTTGTCTCTTCAGTGAACAATATATTGGTCAGATAAAGTACAAAGAACATTTCACCTTTTATATGTGACCCATGATGGGTTTTGGTGTGAATCCCTAAAACATTACCACACAACCAAATTTACTGAATTTGTATCGACCTCATCAAATCTTCTCAAATATTCTCGACCCTTCTCAAATATTCTACCAACTTCAGCGCTTCATTACAATTTCATTTCAAATGCTATACCAAATCTGATTTTATCCATCCAACTTTCTTTCACCAGTTTGATTACTGAACCCAATGCTTTTTACCAATTAAAAACATTCTTTAATTTTCAATCTCATCCTTGAAAACACATTTGGAAATATTATCCAAAAATTTAATTGACCCAGTTGAAACATTCTTGAAAATTAAAAAAAGTAATTTAACCCCTAAATGATTGAAACACTATTGATCACATTCTATTCTTTTCCAAAAAATTCCTTTTCTGAATATGATGGAATTCTAAATATGATCAACAGATTCTTTATCTTTTGAATATGATGCAACATGAGAATATTATTTCACTTCCCTCATCAACTTCACTTTTTAACAAAATTTATCTTGTATCATGACTTCTTTAATGAATTTGAACATATTGAGAACAAATTCATCATCGTCATACATTCCAAGGAAATTACTGTAAATTCCATTTCTTTCATCAACACTTACCTTTAACAATTCATCCTTGATATGATTTTATTGAATACAATTGGTTTGACTACAATCTTGGTCAAATACAATCCCCAAAACCTTTTTTACTTTTCTATATAGATATGATCATTCCGAATATGATTTATAGCATCTCATTTTCTCTTTCCTTCATCATGCTTTTATCATATATTTCAAAACTTTACTTATGATTTATGATAACGCTAAGATCAAAAAATAATCATCCCATTTTATTTATTATAGTCATGAATACTCGGATCATGTACATTATGATTCTTCATCAATAGGATTTAGAGTGAATTAAATGGCCATTTACTTCAATCATGAATCTTCATCAACAAGATCAATCTTCTCATTTCGGATTTAATGTGAATATAAGGAGACTATTCTTACAAAAATCTTTACCTAAATATGATGGACCATATTTGGCATTATGAGTCTGATTATTTCAATCTTATGTTTAGTCCAAATTTCATCAAATAAAAAGTGACTAGATTTTCCATTTCTTCTTAAAATTATTAGGCAACAAAAGACAACACTTGAATACAGTCACCTTCATCATCAGCTTGGTACTAACATGAACAACCCCTTACTTTGTAACCATATATTTAATTAGTTAAATAAGTGGATATAAATGTTTTTGGTAATGAATAGAAAAATTCACTAAAGGTTTTCTAATTGATTATTCTAGCTATGGATTTTTTTTTCATTATTTGAAATGTTCTTACAATGCGTGAGTTTAAGAAAATTTTACTTAATATTATGAAAATGTTTAGAATAGATGAAATTTTCATGTGATGTCCATGATCCATTTTTATATTGACTATGGAAGTCATTAAATTCTCAAGTTGAAAAAAGAAAACCTAGTTGGGAAGTCCAATGATTTTTCTTCAAATAGATAGCCTTGGTAATTAAAAAAACAAACTAGAGGAGTAACAATTCTTTAAGATCTAATTGGATGAAATACCTGATGGACTTTGAAAAAATCCAATTTAATTATATATAACATATATGTTTTATAGAAATTATTTATCTTATTTTGAAGAGTATATGATATCAAATCTATTATTCAATTTTTTTTTAAGTATACATGAGTTCAAAATCAAGGGAAGAGTTAGTTAAACAAAGAGTTTATATACAAAGGATTATGAAAATGGCTGATGAATAAAAGATTTTAATATAAATGAATTTATCAAGCTGAAATGGATATAAATAAAGGATATGTGTTTTAATCTTTTATCATTTATATTATAAGAGACTTTTTTAAAAACAATGTTTTTTGTGAACCATATGAGATGATAGATCCAATAAACGTTGTTTATGATTCATTGACTTGTATAATAAGTTTGAAAATAAGATAAGAATATTGATTTCTTAACTAGGATAAAGTCATTTATCTGGATGTTTACTAAAACATGAGGAAATGATATTCCACTTCCATTAGTATAATACTTCAAATAATAAATCATTTATTTCTTATAAGCATCCCAAACACATATAATACAACTTATGATTTGTAAATGATATTTTTTTGTCAAATATTCCCATTAATGGAAATAAGAGTTATTTTTTAATTTTTTTATCTTATCATGATACTATGAAGGAAATATATAATATTAGAAGTTAGTGGTTGTATTTTTAATCCAAGATATGTAAAATCTTAATAAAAAATTATTCCATTAAAAATAGACAATGAATGTCACTTTATCCTTAAGGGGATTAGGATGTGTTGGTAAAGAGTTACATGAAATATTTCCAAGAATTTCTTGGGATAGAATCAAATCCAAAAAATGATGATGATATTAATCATTAAATGTTTTAATTAGTCAATGGAAGTTATTTACAATGTAACATTTAATGGTGTGGAGTTAAAAAGTTTTAACATCTTTTTTATAGAGTTGAACATTAGGAATATGATTTCTATATCCCATCATTATTCAAAATTTCATTCTATATTGATGTTACTCACTAAATAATTTAGTTTGAGTGTTTTATCAGATAGTCACATAGTGATGTAAAATGAATTATATATAGAAATAGTGAGTTTATCAAAATCATAAAATTATAGTAAACAAAAGGATGATCTAGTAGTCTATCATTTGTGATATTTAATGTACCAGATTTTTCCATGAGTTATTTATAAATATTATATGGAATTAATTCTTTTCTAGGTGCTAGGATGACATGTGATTATGAGGGCCAATGTTCCTAGAATAAATGTTTGAAATATATTAAATAAATTAAATAGCACCCATGAGTGGATTTCCTAAAAAAGATAAATAACATCAAAATGGGTGCTCAGATCAGAAATCTATGGAAACCATTGGGTTCAAAGAAGTGACTTTACATTAGGTGAGGCCTAAAATCGACCGAATTTGGCCAACTATGAAATTATATTTTTCGATGTTTTGAAGAATAAAATAAATTTAAGATTTACTTTATTTAAATTATACATAGAGACAAATTTTTTGTTTTTAAATTAGCTGCTCAGCAGTGGACCCAAGGTTAGAATTCATAATCTAGGAGACATCCTTAGGAGCTATAAATAGGATCCTTGGAGAAATATCATGACAGAAGATGATGAGACGGTGGGTCAAGATCGTTCTCGATGGATCTCCATTAAAAATTAATCCTAGAGAGTGAATGATCCAAATAATAACTAGGGAATTGTGATTTTAATTTCTTCTTTCCCATTCATAGAATCAAGGATGAATGCATATCAACCCACAAATAGGTTGACCTGCGATTTGATCATTATTGTGGGATGGGTTTATTGTGGTATTTATTGTGGGATGATTATGAATATTTTCTTGATTTAGATTTTTGATCATTCTTACAGAAATGGATCAAGACTGAAACAAACAACGATTGAGGTATATTTCCTCAGGTTTGTTCTTTGGGAATTTCTCCCCCTTTTTCTTGTGTCTTCTTTGTTCTTTGCGGGATATGAATGGATGAAAATTTCACCCTTGATTCATGGTGAAATGATCCAAGATTGCAGACCTGGTATCAAGATGACCTAGTGAAGGTGCAACGATGTTGGCGAAAAATAGGTCATAGTATTTTAGGAGATTTCATTCTCCAAGCATTCTTCATATGGGTGATCAGAATCTGATTTTGGAGTCGATCAAAGTCCTGAAACTCCCCGATTATTCACTATGATGATGATTTGACCTTTTATCTACAATTTTGGAATGAAGGTACCAATGGATCAAACACCAGTGGGTTGGATGAGGCACATAGGATAAAAATTTTGATTCTGGAATATCATGAAGAACACGGTGTGTATTCCATTATACATGCTATGTGGGCCCCGCAGAGTGGCGTCTAGGGTTTTAGGAAGCCATAATGTGTCACAAGGAATGTAACATATGTCAAAACACCTGTGGGACCTTCCCTAGGATTTGGAATTTATTTCCGGTGATACACAGACATGAGGCGGAGTACAAAACATGTACTCCACCACACACCCAGACTCAGATCGGCAACATGGGAGACCCCATGTATTGTTACACGGGAAGTAAGACTCAAGTTGACGCTATGTATGAGCTCAAAACTAGGGAACAAAGGCAGACTCTGGATATATGAACATGATTTATAAGACTTTATACACGCCATGTATACCTTTTTTACACAACATGTTTTCCTGACACATGTTGTTGTACATGGGTAGTACCCATGGTCAAGGGATACACGCTGTTTAGCCCTTTCTACATGTCTTAGATCCCTTGTCCACCATATCATGGACAAGTTTCATTAGGGTTCATGCCCTTTATCGTTTCCTTGAAGGTTGTTGAGTATTGTTTCCTACACATCAAATTGTGATCCCTTTAGTAGGAATTACTGGATAGAGTTATTGGAATCCCCAAGAGGTCTGGTTAGGGATCCTCTATTTATTCTTCATTCCCTAGGTAGAGTTTTGGGTATAGATGGGAACAACTTTATCTGGCGTCTATACTATACTTAGTGGGCTATTCCAAATGGAGTTGTTGGTACCACCCCATGGACCTGGCTGTGATCCTCATCTGATGTATCATATATGTCTTTAGATCATCCAGTGTATCTCTCCCTCATGATGGTTCCCAATGTATAGTACTTCTTCAGTGGATTCCATCAGTGCTATCAGACTCAGGAGTGTGTTATCTCAGATAAGTCCTCTATAGAATCTTCAAACTGAATCCCTAGTGATGGTATTCGGTATTTGTGACTTACCTTTAGACTACGAGTCTATGTTTTAGCATATCTGGATATCCCTGTAATATGTTATATACATATGCTTGTGTATATCTGACTATATCTTTCCTTTTTTTATAGATTTGTGGTTTTAGGGGGTCTTATTGAGTATTGATATACTCACCCCTGCACAATATCTGCCCTCACTTGTTGTGTCTTATGTGGAAGAGTGGCCTTGACTAAGTCCAGGGTGGACTAGGACTAGATAGGGATTTGTGATTTCAGGTAGGATGAGGTGTTCCTACGACTTTGAGCATTAGTAAAAGTACATATTTGTTTAAAGGATGGACTTTTTTGTTTACAGACTCTTTTAGTGGGCTTTTATTCTAGGCTGGTTTACTTTACTACTTTACATATGTCATACTATGTTGGATGGGATAGTGGTATAAATGCATTTAATTTCTTAGTGGTTTTTACATTTCAGCATTATGGGATTTGATTTTTGTGTGTGTATATGGGTACTTAGGCAATGCCTCCCATTTTAGTGATATGACTTCTTGGTTCTAGTCATCGGCCCTTGGTCTATTGGAGGTGATCTTGGGGAGTTTCATAATGGTCCCCCCAGGGATGGGTTACGACAGAGTGGTATTGGAGGGGTCAATTCTACTTTAGGATTGGGAGTCTCTGAGATTGGTTTAGGGAAATAGTGTTAAGTGTTTTGAGTTCGACTTTGAGGACCAGGGACTCCAGTGTTGGATCGAAGACTGACCTATACATACACGATGACTTTGATTACCTTATTTTCAACTCAGTACATGAGAATAATGGTTGCAGGAAAAAAACAATGGTTGACGCATAATATAAGAATGGGTTGTGGTTTCCTTGTCCTTGTTGATTTAGATATCTAGATATACTCATTCACCGTGGTACATATTGTTTTCTAATAGGATGCCTCTGTGACATAAACCAGCTGGGATTCATCAGGTCAATCATGAGGATGACACCCTGAGTGACTAGTATTCAGCACATGGACTAGTTTCCCAGATGTTACCACCATGTGGTTCACCAACTATAACACCACATTTGGGGATACCCGTGGCACCTTCAATACCAGTAGATGAGGAGCACAGGTTGACCATGCTTTATGAGTTCTAGAGGCAGATACCCCTCATGTTCTGTGGTTAGCCTAACCCTTAGGTGAATGAGGAATGGCTTGAGGTGGTGACTTGAGCTTCTTGACTAGTTTGGATACCAACTGATTAGATGGTGATCCTATCGGTAAGCCTTCTACGGGATCAACCGAGCGATGGTTGAGTTTTTCTATCCAGACTCATGGAGAGGAAAATATCTCGTGGATAGAGTTCGAGTTCCTCTTAAAAGAATATATTTATCTTGTTACACTAAGATCTAAGAATATACAAAATCTTTTTCAGTTCCATTTGGGTAGTATGGCAGTAGGTGATAATTCATCAAGGTTCATCAACCTTTCCATGTATTCAATGGATATGGAAAGTGATCAATACTTTTGGGATTAGACCATGAAACGAGGTATACCTAGAGACATGAAATCCAATATTATCCCAATGAGTATTATTTGTTATTATGGGGTGCTAAAGCATGATTTTGTGGCTAAGAGTTTCTTGGCTGAGTAGAGACAACCGACGATAGTCAATAGTGGAAAAGCAGGTGTAGAGACCTTAACAACAGGGAGCTAACATCCGAATTAGGGGTCCAGATGTGGGATATGTTTTAGGAGGTTTTCCCAGGAGATAGGATCTACTGTTTAGGGTTCATAGGGTGGATTGATTTAGCCTCAAGAGATGTGGTACTACTCATGTGACTGAAGGAGACATCTCGCTCGAGATTGTCCGACCCACCATGCTGCTGATAGGGAGACAGTGCATGGACCACCCCGATAGAGGCAGAGATATGAGTAGGCAGATCTGTAGGGTGTCAGACATGGTATAGAATATGTGAGATCTACAAGAGGTGTTCTATTTTTTGACTAGTTTCCACCACCACCCCCATGAGGTCTTCACCAGGATTAGTGAGTTAGAGGAAAGGGGTGAGGACAACTGCATGTGGTCGTTTCATATTACATAGGGGCTCCCAAAATGATTTTAGGTAAGATATTTTTCTTTTCTACTCAAGAAATTGTAGTAATATACATAGGTTCTGGTCATTCCTTTCTCACCATGTATCTTGCATGATACTTTTAGATTTCAGTATAGCCACCGACTGAACCCTTATGCTTGGAGAGAGCTATGAGATGATCCTTGATGATCCCACATCTTTGCTGATAGTGTGGACTCAACCTTAAAGGTTAGAGTTTTGGTTAGAAACTCTTGGTGGTATCATCGAGTCCTTACGATATCATCCTGGGTTTGAATTTGTTATCTTTAATCAATTCCCAGATTGACTATTTTAGGCGAAAGGTGTCGTGTTTCCGCAGTAAAGGGACAAGGTTTTTGGTTGTTGGTGAAAGAGAAAACCAAGCATCACATGATGGGATCATGCACAAGAGGGTGCAACTGATCACTTATCACTTTTCTAGATTGACCCTCTATGAAGAAAATGTTCTGAATTTCCAGTTCCTAGTAGTACTGGTGGAATACAAGGACATCTTTACCGAAGACTCCCTAGGATTTCCTCCTCACCAGGAGATACACTTATGCATTGAATTACACTACCAGACTACTCTAATATCTCCAAAAACATATCGGATAGCTCCAGAATAGTTTCAAAAGTTGAGGACATAGTTTGGGGACTTTAAGAGGAAGGGCTTCATGATACCCATTGTTTCCCCCAGGCAACCATAGTTTTATTTTCCAAAAATCCATAAGAGAGCGTGAAGTTATGTGGGGTCTACCGATTCCTGAATCGGGTTATGGTGACAAAAAAGTATACGATTTAGAGGATCTATCCCCTCTTAGATCTATTGATAGGGTCGTTATGGTTCTCGAAGGTTGACCTCAGATCAGGCTATCACCAGCTATGATTACGAGAGAAGGATATACCGAAGAGGGCTATTATATACCACTACAGTCATTATCAGTACTTGGTGATACCCTTTTATGTTTCTAAATCCCCATAATGATTCATGGGACTCATGAAAGAATACTTAGACATGTTTTTTGTGGTCTTCATAAATGATATCCTTGTATACCCGATGTTCAAGGAGGAGCACGTGAGACACATATGGATGGTTCTGGACATAATTCGAAAGCACTAGCATTATGGGAAGCTCTCAAAGTTCTAGTTACGGATTCAGGTGGTCTAGTTTCTTGGATATGTTATCATAGTAGATGGAGTGATAGTGTAACCGACCAAGGTGGATGCAGTTTTAGTGTCAGAACCACCTAGGAGCATGACAGAGGTGAAGACCTTCCAAGGGCAGCGAGGCTATTACCAGAGATTCATACCTGATTTATCTAGGATATCATCATTTATGAAAGCTTTGAATCGAAAGGGGTAACCTTTTGTATGGAAATATGAATTCCACTAGTATTTTTAGCAGTTAAGGCAGAGTTTGACAAGCACTATGTTCTTGAGATTATCAAAGGAGGGTGCCGGGCATGCAATGTTCTATGATGCATCAGTCACAGGAGCTGGTTGTGTCCTGATGTAGAGAAAATAAGTGATTTCCTATGGTTTGCAGCAATTAAGACCACATGAGTAGAAAGACATGAACCTTTATCTTGAGTTTGCAGTGGTATTCTTCACATTGAAGATGTTGCGACACTACCTAATGGGAAAGTGGTTTATCGTCTACTCCGACCACATGAGTCTCAAGTATAACTTCTCTAAGAAGTACATGAACTTCAGATAGAGGAGATGGCTAGAGTTCCTCCAGGATTATGACTTTTAGATTGTATATACTCATAGGAAGGGGAATATTTTGTAATATTCTCTTAGTATGATATCTACTTTGTAGTTGCTGAATGAGGTGTTAGAGTAGTTAAACTGGTTATAGTTATCCTTCATGGATGGAGATGATGTGTCTTAAATTCAGTCAATGGTTGTCAACCCTCCATTCCTATAGTGATTCTAGGATTAAAAACTATAGGATACCTATTTCAAGAATTTATGAGCTTCCATATGCATAGGAAATGTTGTATATGGCTATTTGAAAGGGGGGAGCACATCGTTCTTTTCAGAGGACACACAGTCATACCAGTGGCAATGTATGAGGAGGTTCTTTGGGAGTTTCATACATCCCCATTATAAGTATAACAAGGTATGATGAAGATGAATTGGGACCTCCGACATTAGTTATGGTGGCCTAGAATGAAGAATAGTTTTGCAGAGTTTTTTCTCAATACCTTGCTTGTCAACAAATGATGGCTGAGAACCAAGTTCTAATGGTTTTGACTCAACCCCTAGAGGTTTCATAATATTAGTGGGATGTGATATTGATGGACTATGTGATGGGTTTACCACATATGTCCTGGGAAAACTATGCAATCTGGGTAATAATTGACCGACTCACCAAGTCGGCCAACTTACTAGCTATTCGAGAGTAGAGTTTAGTAGAGAGATTGGTGAGCCTCTATTTTCAGAAGATAGTTTGACTCCATGGAGTCTCATCAATGATAGTTTCTGATCATGATGCTCATTATACATCATTGTTATGGAAGGTATTGAAGGAGTCACCCAGTTATGCATGAGCACAACATTTCACCCGTAGAAAAATAACCAGACAGAGCAAACCATTTTGGTCCTAGAGGACATGTCATGGGCTTGCATGTTATACTTCATCCGGGGTTGGGATGATCACTGACCTATGGTGGAGTTTGTTTACAACAACTTATATCATTCTTCCATTGGTAAAACACCATTCCAGGAATTATACGGGTGACTTCGTCGGTCACCACTATATAGGGCTGACCTAGGAGAGTCATCACTCATGGGCCTAGAGTTAGTATGAGCTACTATTAAGATAATGAAGAGCTTCTTGGAGTGGATGAAGACTGTACAGAGCTGATATAAATCTTATGCTGATAGATGGAAGAGACCTTTTGAGTTTGAGTAAGGAGACCATGTATTCCTTTGGGCCTAACCCTGATGAGGGTAACAAAGTTTTTTAAATGGTGGAAAGTTATCTCTGAAATTCATTGATGCTTTTCAGATACTATGTATATTTGGTGTGGTGGTGTACCACATATATATTCCCCCGCAAGTGCATCTGGTACATGATGTCTTCCATGTGTCATAGTTGAGGAGGTACATGCATGATCCATCGCATGTCATTGACTGGGGAATTATGGACATCGAGGATGGAGTGACATTTGTTGAGCACCCAATTGGGATCAAGGATTGATAAGAGAGTATCCTTTTTGGGAGAGTGACTCCCTTAGTTCATGTCTAGGGTGATCACATGAATCTCCAGGAAAGACCATGGGAGTGAAAGGCTCAGATTTTTGTGTATTACCCACATCTTTTTTAGTATCCTTTTGTTTTGACTTTTTGGTGATGTAAATACCTAAGATGGGGAGAATGTAATGTCCCAGAATTTTCCATACATTATTTTTAAATATTATATGGAATTAATTCAAGACCATGCAATGATATGAAATGTGATTCTGAGGCCTGAGGTGCCTGGAATAAATTTCAGAAATATATTAAATATATTAAATAACACACATGTGTGGTTTTCCTAAAAAAGTGCAATAACATCAAAAATATTTCCTAGATGAGAAATCCAAGGGAAATGTTGTGTTTAGAGAGGAAAATTTACCTTAGGAGAGGTCTAGAATCAGATGACATGGGTTGACTGTGAAAGTTAGTTTTTGGAAAATTTAAAGAATAAAATAAATTTAGTATATATTTAATTTTAACGATACAAATCGACGCGTTTTATGTTTTTGAATAAGAAATTCAGTAAGCGACCTAGGGTTGTAATTCATAACCCTAGATAAATACCTAATATATCTAGAGAGGAACCTTGGAGAAATCTCTCAACAGAAGACGATGAGATGGTGGATAGAAATTTTTCTCGATGGATCACCATTGGAAAATAATCCTCGAAAATGAATGTTCCAAATCCTAGGTATGGCATTGTGATTTTAATTCATTCATTCCTATTATTTTCATAAATGATGAACACAGATCAACCCATGAAGAGGTTGAACCACAATTTGATTGTTCTTGCGGTATGGGATGATTGTGGGATAGATTTGGGGAAGATTTTGATTATTGTTTTGATTTAGCTTATTGATCATTATTATAGGAACAGATTGTGGCCGTAATGAACAAATAATGAAGTTTATTATTCTATTTTTTCATATATGATTTTATTTCTCTTTTTCAGGCATGTTCTTCATTATTTGTAAGATACGAACTAATGAACATTGCGCCTTAAATTCATGGAAGAATGATCCATGATTGTAGATATGATATCAGGATGACCTAGCAGATGTGCAAAGACAATGATAATGAACAGATCAAAGTATTTTAGGATATTTAATTCTTCAAGAGTTCTTCTTATATGTGATTGGAATCGGATTTTGGAGCTGATCAAAGGCTCAAAACACACTAATTCAGTGCTATGACGATGAGGTAGCCCTAGATTTCAGTTTCAGGAAGTCGTAAAGTGTCACATAGTGTGGGAAATCTATCACAAAACATGTTGTACCTTCCCCAGGACTCGCTGTGTATTTTAGGGCTACAAGCACATAGGGTGGAGTACACAACATGTAATCCACCATGTTTCCAGAACCAGATCGGCTACATGGGCTACCCCAGGTACTGGTATATGGTCAGGAAGACACGGGTTAACATTGTGAACCATCACATGGCCGGGTAACCTAAGAAGACTTCATATGGATGGACATAGAATGTAATCCATTCTAAATGCTATGTATACCATTTCTACACGACATGTTTTCCAAACACGATCCATTGTACATAGAAAGTACCCAAGGTCAAGTGATATTGTGTGTGATCCTAGTACATATCATGTATCCCTTTCTACAAGGCTTATATCCATTTTCCATCTTATATTGCACATGTTTTTTAGGGTTTATGGGTTTGATCATTTCCTTGAAGGTTGGTGTGTATCATTTCCTACACAACGGAGTATGATCCCTTTAGTAGGGCTTCCTAGATAGAGTTGTTGGATCCCCCATGAGGCCCAATGTGGGATCCTATATTCATTATTCATTCCCTAGGTAGAGTTTTGGATATCGATGTGACCAAATTTAGTAGGCGTTGATCCTATAATTTGTGGGTTTTTTAGATGGAGTTGTTGGTATCACCACACGACCCTTGTTGGGATCCTAATAGGACGTATCATATATCTCTTTTGATAATTCATTGTATCTCTCTCCCATGATGGTTCCTGATGGAAAATACTTCTTTGGAATACATCATTAGTGCTATCAAACTCCGGAGTGTGTTCTCTTGGATGAGTGATTTGTGGAATCTTCGGACTGAATCCCTAGTGATGGTTTGCGGTAGTTATGATTTACCTCTAGACTATGGGTTTGGGATTGAGTATATCTATAAATACCTATTATATGCTGTAGAAATATAATTGTGTATAAATGACTATATATTTCATTTTTTTATTGATTTATGCATTCAGGGTGTTCTACTAAGTATTATTATACTCACCCCCACACGGGCTCTGCCTTCACATGTCGTGTCTTGTGAAAACGACTGATATTTTGATGGATTCCAGGGCTGACTAGGACTTGATGGATCTTTGTGAGTTCACACAAGCCCAGGTGTTCATATGGATTCTTGAAACTATCATAGTACCTACTTGTTTCTAGGTTTGATTCTGTAGTTTATATAACCTTTTGGTGGGATTGTATTCTAGCCTGATTTAATTTACAACTTTCATTAATTCTGTCATACTACGTTTGTTGGTATAGTGGTATACATGTATTTACTTTCATAGTGGTTTTTAAATTTCAGTATTTTGGGTTAGGAGTTTTGTGCCTGTGTATAGGTACTTAGGAAATTCCTCCCATGTCAGTGATATTCCGACTTGGTGATAGTCACCAGCCCCTGGCCTATTCAAGGAGGGCTTGGGGGTCGTGACACGGGCCCCACTGGGAGGGTTCGTGACATGATATAATAATATAAAAACAAATTTATATTTTTAATGTTTTTATAATATCTTAAGAATATAAATTATATCATGCTATACAAATGGTATTCTGCACTTTATCATTCTTTCACATTAGCTGTATATATATATATATATCATGAAGTGAAATAATAAATTACCTCTCAAAGTACTACTTTGAGTTATCCCTACTCAATTTTTATAAATGAGTATTATAGGTCGAGTTAAAATTTTAATAATAGCATGATTTATACTCTTGTATAGAGAGACATAATATGCACATGAGGTACACAATACTTTTTATGGTTTGGATGACCCACTAAGTTTATACTTCATGACGTATTATACATTAGGTATTTCCTAATCATCCCATCAGGTAAATCATTACCAAGATGACAATTTTCATCCCCTATGATGATTATGACATATATTCCCTCGACCTAGATTGGTTGAAAAAGTGTATGGTGATACCAAGATAGTACAAATGATTTACTTATCTATCTGTGCAAGGTGTCTGTGATGTGATTATCCTCTTGAGATGAATAATGATATGTGATTTATTAATTAACATGTTCAGTTTATATATAGATAATTTAGAACATATGTGTTTATTATATGGTATTATCATACTTCACATTCCATGGACACTCTATATCTTATTAAATGGTATCACATTAAAATTCATGCTTGAATATGATCATGCTAGTGGACACATGTATAATGTTACATGTGTTTGTTATAGATCACAACAGATCCCAGTATAGATTATATAACTTTGGAGATTTTCTATAGTATTGTACTTGATTAAATTTATTGATTTAATAATTCATATTTATAATCACTGATATAAAGAAACATGGGGCCACAACTTGTGTTTTACTAAAATGGATTGAGTTTTACTAGAGAGGTTCACAAAAAATGTTTTATAGTTTGTCCAAAATATGTTTTGGATAAGAATCCACAAGGTATTTCATAAGATGTGATACATAATGAAACTAAATATATTTTTAAAAAAGTGTTTTTTAAAGATCCAAATGTAGTTTTGGGTATGGTTTCTTAAGTTATTCTATTTGATACCATATAAGTTGAAATGGTTATAAGTCTATGAGGCTTTATTACAAGTGGGTGATTGAGGGAGATTGGCCCTACACCCGTATACATGTAACATATGTGGACCATATCATATTTTATGATTTGATCATACCATATAGAATTGCATGCATTAAAAACTGTGGTATATTGAATGTATTGTTTATAGGATATCATAAGGACTTCCACTACCACATCCTAACAGGGGAACATTATAGGTTATCGTTCTAATCTTGTAATATTTGTTACATTAATTTATACTTTTCATAATATAAAACACATTGGGGTAATTTTATTTATATTATTAATACATATAACAAAATAATAATTAACACATATGTTTTGAACATATTTGTTAATACACCATGGGATCAAGTATGTATGAAGGCCTCTATAAGAAGGAAAAGATCATCAAGATTTTATATTATTTATTTCCCTATCTATTGGGTTATTCTACATTTATCCTAAGATCACTTATTTTAAATTTTTTCCCTATGAGGCACAAGAAAATGGTGGAGTGGAGAAGTGTCTCCCCATATGAAGAGAAATTCACATAATCTAGTGGATACACCAAGGAGAGAGGAATCCTTTGATTTATTTTTAATGACATTCATTTTCCACATATACTGAATATTTAGGAGTAATGGTTATGGAATCCATGTTTCTGGGTATGAATGACCATAATATCTTGATTTTATGTTTAATATGGTTTTAGTTTTACTACAGGGTGGATCATCGGTTATAATTTATATAGTTTCTAATGAATTAATGACAAGTTGATTGATTTTAAGATAATTATCACATGGTTATTGGTATTTTTCCATGGGAATTGACCATGAAAATAAGATCTAGCAAAAAAATGGTATTTGAGTTAGGGTTTTAATTTCATTTATTTAATAATTAATGTTAAAACCCCTATCTTGGTGATTTTTATCATCACTTAATATACAATCGATGTCAAAAACCACTATGATAGGGGTTTTAACATCAATTAATATTTAATTGATGTCAAAACCCACCACAAAATGTGTTTTAACATTAATTCAACGAATAAATGATATTAAAACCCATGATTTTAATAACAATTTTTCTTATAATGGATTTCAAAACCCATGGTTTAGTGAGTTTTAACATCAGTTATATATTAAGGAATGTTAAAAGTAAAATTACACATCATGTTCCAGTGATGTTTATTTTTTTTATTATGCGCCCTTTCAATTTTTAACTTTCCCCATAAAATCTATTATGCCATGGGTATACCATTTCGAGTACCATCAATAAAATTTCATTTTCTCCTTTTCTACAATTCTGATCTACCCCTCCTTTTATCCAAATCTTCTCCATTCCATATTTTTTCATTTATGCTATCTTTATTTAGTTTTATTATGTTGTTTTTTCATAGATCTTTTTTTCAATATCTTTTATAATGAATATGAATTATTCTAATAATGTAAAAAATATAAAGCTTCCACATGAGATTTATAGAAAAAAGTTTGAAATACCTTATTATCCATAGTGTTTAATTCCAATTGAGTTCTTTATTTAGAAAAAAAGAATATCAACAAACAATATTTAAATTTGAGGGGCATAACTATAATTAAGTTAAAGAAGTTGAAGAGTTAAGTCACTTTTTCATATTTCATTTGATTTATTCAATTTTATAGTTATTATGTTCAATTTTTTATTTTTAAGGAGTTATTTTCATTGTAGTATTTTAAAAAAATTAGACACATTACAAGTCAATTTTTTTTAATTGAAAAAATAAACTAATAAAATAAGTCTGTTTGATAATCGATGTTATAGGTGACTTTAAATGTAGTTAATCAAAATATAAAACATTAAAATTCATAATAGTTAAGCTTTTTATTTTAGTTTTTTTGATAACCGACATCAAAAAATCTACTTTCGTGAATTTCAACATCAATTATTTGGATCACCAATGTTGAAAGTGACTTATAACATGAGTTACAAAATTTATCAACGTTCTCAGTTTCTTTCAATGCCAGTTATTAAAATAGAAAATGTTAAAAGTCTTGATTTTTTTCCAAATAAAAATTTAATTCCAGTTTATAAAAGTGATGTTAAAAGAATACATAAAAAATCTGCTACAAAAATACACATTAAAACGCCAAAAATCAATGTTAAAGGTATTTTTTACTAGTGATTCCTTTTAATATTTTAATAAATATCATCATCGAGATCACATATGAGAATATATTTTTTATACTACAAATACATCTACAATTGGACTATACAATTTTTGTATATATATATATATATATCATTATATATATATATATATAAATTACATATATAATTTAATATTTATTGAATAATCTATGACCACGGAATAGGTTTCTCATTGAACCCCCCCCCACAGAACCTATTGCCATGAGAATGCTAAACCAGGGTGGAAGGGGGTCTTCGAGGTACCTATTGCCCCAAGAAAGGATTCCCATATTGGTAGGGTTCAACCAAATGTCCTATAAAATGTATTTTTATAATGAGGATCTATCATAAATATCATGTTATGGACAATCACATCGTAATTACATTTATTTACAACATATCATCACAATTAATATGAGGGACATGCTATTTTAGAGAGAAATATTTATCCGTCATAAATAATATTTATGATCGATTATGATGTTTGTCACAAATAATTTCACACTAACTTATTTGTGATGGATTATAAATTTTGTAACAATTAATCTGAGGACTATACTATTTATGATGAAATTATTTATGGATTAAAAATAATATTTTTTTATAGATTATAACATTCATCGCAAATAATTTCTTACGATCTTAAATTCAGTGAATTTGACATACCATCACAAATAGTATTGGCGATGACATTAAATTTCCATGGTAAATATTATTTATTATATTATATTATATCCAAAAAAATAGCTCAAAATAAAGTATTAATATTTAAAATTATCAAAAAAATTAAAATTTTATAAAAAACATTCATTATAAAAATATAAAACATAAAAGTTTAAAAAAAATTATAAAAAGGATTGTAATAATAATTTCACTAAGTGGGTGGGTGATTAGATCCATAAAGAAGATGGAAATCTATCCCAAAACCACATACTAGTGGAATATCGTCCATCATCTACTCTTATTGATGCTTCTATTACTAACACTGCTACTCCTTCTATTTTCCCTAATACTTGTACTCGATGGTAAATCTCTTTATAGTCTCATACGGAGCTAGTATCCTTACCCCATACTCTATAATAATAAAGGATGGTAATCACATATAATCTCTCTTTGATATAAATTATGAAATTTATCTTTTACCAAAGTATATTTCTGATAATGATCATAAACCAATACCGATCACCCAAACTTTCTCAATACCACTCACTAGCACTCACACTGAATTCAACTCATCAAAATGTGTGTTAGACAAAGATTCCTCATTTGTACCATCCATATTAGCAAAGATCTCCCTCAAATGAGAAATATTTTTCCCATATATCTTCTATAAATATATAAATAGAAATTATAAATGTGAAAAAATATGTTTTATTAATTTTAAAAACTAAAAATTAAATACTAATAGAATTACTTCACTATCTCTCACTCGTAGTCTACTCAGTAATACTATCCGCACACATCGTGTTGTAAACATAAAACTATACAATAATAGGATCAATCAAAAAGTAAATAAATTTATCATATACATTTAGTTATATATATATATTACTAAATAATATTCCTTATCAATTATTGATATGGTTTTCTAAAATTACAACCTCCATCTCTCTGTGGGACCCCTATCTTCCTTGATTAAGTCAGCCAAAAGATGATATCATCCTAAAATTATCCCATATAAAATAAGTACAAAATACCCTCATGGTTGGGAAGGGATATAATAGGGTTTATGTGGAACATTTGTGTCTCAAAAGATAGTTGTCGACTCTCTCTCAATATCACTCTTATAAAGGTTATATAAAAAATTTCTGAAACATACATGCATGAAGTCTCCCCATTCCTAAAAAATAGTGCTTTTCATATTATCATCAATATCGTACCATAATTCCTAAAAATATTTAGTAATATAGTAAAATATAAATTATATAAATTTAAAATAAAATAAATTCTTTCTTTATATACATTCAAGTTCTTGAACATGTGATGAAACACATCACTAGGAACCTGATCCCATAGAATACACAAATTAGAAAAATAGTTACTTAAAATATCTCTAGCTTAGATAATTACTAGATGTTAAAGAATATTAAAATAATAATAATTTGTAACATAATTTAAAAATTAAATAAATTAAATGAAAATTAAATAAATTCATATTTAAAATTACTTCCTCCAATAATGATCCAAATCATGTGATGGATTCTGCTAAAAAATAGGACTTAGAATAATTAATCATGTAGGTCATTGACCCCTCATATTTTTAGGTGCTATATCAACACTAAAGGTTGATGAAACATCATGTTTATTATAATGACCATGACTCCAGTAAACAAAAGCTAGTGTTTAATTTATTAAAATGGCATAAGATACATGTGATTTCATCCTAAAGGAGAAAATAGTTTAGCAGTTTTGGAGAATTATATACATACATGATACCCATTATACATTGGGAGTAAAATAAAAAAATATTCATGGAAAACATATGGAATCCTTGAACTCATTCTAATAATTATTCTCATATATCAGGGGAAGTAAACCAAGTAAGACTGAGCTGAAATACTCAGTAAAAATTACATACATCAGAATGCATCATGATTAAATAAAGAATACTATATATTGAATCATAAATAATATATCACAAATTCCAGTTAATAAATAACTTGACTATCATAATAAGATAATTCATAATACATATGAAAAAGTAAATAAAGGAAAACACATGCCATTTAATCAATATACTAAAAATGAAATGAATCCAGAGATAATATAATTGTTAAAATACCAGGGATTAGAATAATTAATGAATTCTTGAGGAAGTAAATTATTAATTATTAGAGTTTAGGATATTAGGAATAATAATACCTATACTTATAAGAAATTTCACAAGATAGTTTAAAACTATGTGTAAACACCCACTTATTTGGCAAATTGATTTGCCTCATGAGACCAGTTGATATATCAATGGGTCACCTGTAATCGAGGTCAACTCATTTATATATATCAAAATAATTCCTTATATATCTAATAATCAATTTAATTCATGAATCAATGTGCCTTATCATAAAATATCAATATCGAGTAAATAATATTGATTTATCAGTATTACTTGAGATTATAAAATGACTTTCAAGGAAAACACTATATATAAAAATTGTATATGGTTTAAGAAATAAAATTACACATAATAAAATAATAAATATATTTGATAGAAATTTAGTTTAAAATGAAACATTATCACAAAAAAGTGATTATATCAAAGGAAAGTAAACAATCAATAAAGATAGTGAGATTGTAGAACAATTTTTTTACATATTTGGTAACTTTTAAATTGAACCCCTTGAGAAATAAAATTTTAAGTAATAATTAATCATGATGAAGAAAATTTTATTTGTCTTTAATATATAAAATTTTCATTTATACACCCCATAAAAGTGAATATGTCCATATTAACAAATATATCTCAATGAAATGGAAATTGAGACAAAAATCCATTACCTCATGCTTTCCTTTATTTTAAAGTTATTTAAAATCCTATATAAAGGTATTAATCATGTTTTTAATTTATAAATTAACCATGATAATATTTATAATATCATATATGATCTGATTTTAACATCTTACCAACCATTTGTTAATAATATTTCATTATTTTTATTATTTTGGGTGTTAATTGCCTTTTTTCTCCCATGCATGTTTTCTCATGAAGGTTCTGGTTATTGTATATTGTATATTAATATATCATATTAAAAATGATAATAATTTTATAAATATCATATTTAATCAGTAGTTACATTATTATAATTTTTTTTAAAAGTTGGTCATGGAAAACGAATCGCATCGCTTCAAGGAGATGATAGGATTTACATACTCATGAGCATCGATATAATTCCCTTGACGGGTGAAAGGGTAAGTAGGTGTATGATATATTAATTTTACATTATTTATATCATGTCATATATATATATTATATATTCAATAAATATATCCTCATCACCTTTTATGTAAAGTGTAAGTGAAAAAAGGAATCTCATTGCTTCCTGAGCTGGTAGTCCACTGTACACATGAGCAATATTGTTGTTTTTGAAATGGAATGGAACCTAAAAAAGTACATGTGATATTAAAAATAAATAATAATCATAATATCCTAAATATAATATATATTTTTAAAATTCATCATTATATCAATCTTATAATGGTGGTGATGGAAAACGAATAACCTCGATTCGTGAGGTGGTAACTACCGTACACAAGATTGACGGTTTCGTTTCCTGTTTGATGGAAGAGGATATAGATATTGGTAATTAACATAAAATAATAAAATATAAGTATATTCCAGGAGCTTATGATATTATATAATCATGTTTTAATAATATTTTAAGGATTTTTCAGAATAAATAAAATAAAAATCATCGTTTAAGAATGTTATCTCTTCTCCGGATAATTACTTTAAGTTTGCAACAAAAGCCATACTTGGTCTAGTTTATTGTAAAAAAAATCTATCTAGGATGTATTTATGGGATTGAAGAATTTATTTTTTTATGTATTTTTTGAACAAAATATCTTTTTAAGAGTCAATAAAGGAGGATAACGAGTGAACTTTTATAAGTGGGGGAGTGGACACACATGGTATTTTTGAAAAGAAGTAGCTACATCAAATTTTTTATTAAAAACATCCCTAGAAAATGGTTTATTATTGAACATTAAAAATTATATGGTCGAAATATGTCCCTAAAATGGGTGTTGGAAATGTTTTTAGTTAATTTTATGCCTTATATTTTTAGCTCAAACCCCGATAAATCAGTTTTTATCTTAACTGCGGTAATTAATTTTTACTACTTTTAATATTCAAAATGGTATGAAATTAAGATAAAATTATTAATTAATATAATTTATTATGATTCCAAATATATAATAATGTTATAAAAATTAAATTCTAATATGTGGTAAAATCCAATTTAAATTTATCCTCGTAGACATGATGAAAAAGAAGGTTTCCATAGATAATTTTCTCATAATTATACAAGGTTTTAATTTCAAAATTCAATATAAAATAGATTACAATGAACAATATTTTATTTATTATAATATAATTGAACTAATTTTACTTTAAAAAATTTATAATATAATTAAAATTTGTAAACTATTTAATCAAAAAGACAGTTTTCAATAAAAAATAGTAATTTTCACTATTCATAAAAAATGAAACATTTTAGAAAAATATCAGACATTCACGCTCAGTTAATTTTGATATGATAATTTCAAAATTGAATTTAATTTTATAAATTTTTTTTGTAGGTGTTCAATATTAATTTGGATATATATGCGCTAAGGGGGATTATGTCACCTTTTAGAAAAAATACAAATTTTCAAAAAACATTACTTTTTTCTATTCAAATGATTCTTATTATATTTATAATCAATATATAATAAAAAATTTTACAATTTAGTTAGACATATGCATACCTTATAACATAATGACTAGGTTATAATGGTCTTATTTAATTTATACATTAATATATTATTTTCATTTAAACCCAGTGTTGCATGCATCACAAGCTATGTAAGAGATTGTATTTATTAAAAAGTAAATATATCATAGTATCAAGGTGTTACATTCTTCCATCCTAAAAAAAATATTCCTATAAATTTCATGGATATTACCTTCTAAATATACGTGGGTAGTTTTTCTTCATAATATCCTCTTTCTCCCACATTTCTTCATCCATTTTTTCATTTATCCAAAGTACCTTTACTTGTCATGTCAAACAATTACTCAATATTTTATCTCCATTATAAATAATATTTAAGGGATAATCATAATAAGTTGGTTTAGGTTCCAATTTGTTTTCATTCGAGGTGATCACATGTTTTGGATATAGATTATACTTCCATAATAATGATATATGGAACACGTCATGTACTTTGGAGACATTTGGTGGAATTTTCAAATGGAAAACAAAAAATCCAATTATTTTAAGGGTTTTAAAGTGTTTTATGTACCTTGGTCTCAGTTTCCCTTTCTTACTGAACCTTGTGGTATCCTTTAATAGAAATACCCTTAAGAAAACATGCTCCACCTTCTGAAATTACAAATCCTTTCTCCAATTTTAATCATATATCCTTTTACTAATATGATATGCTTTAATAGGTTCCTAAATAAACTTAACATGTGTTATAGTCTCTTCAAAGAGTTGTTGTCATCCATGTTTTCTCACCAACTTCATCCTAACAAGATGAAGCATGACATCTCTTGCAGTATAATTATTTATATGACACTACTTGAATTCATGAATGTAAACTATTATTAGAACAAAACACTACCAAAATATAAATAATAATTCCACATACATTTAAAGTCATGTGAGGCTAACCTCAAAATTAATTGCATTTTTTAATTATCCTTTCGAACTATCCATCAGTTTAAGGATGATTGGAACTGCTCAATTGAAGCTCAACATCAAGAGGCTTCTGAACAATCTTCCAAAATTTCGATGTAAAATGGTAATCATGATTAGAAATGATCGAAATTGGTGGACCATAAAGTCATAAAAATCCATTAATATAGATCCTTTGGAACATATCAAGAGGTAAATATTTTATTATAGATAGGAAATTTGAAGATTCTGTTAGGTGGTCAATAGTAACCCATATTACATCATTCAATCTAGGAGTCTTTGTTAGTCCTATATAAAATTCCAACATATTATCATTCCATTTCCCATTGGAATATTATTATGTTTCATTCCTGCTCTAGGATGTTGTCTCTCAGTTTACACTTTCTTAAAAAGAAAACATTTGGGAACATAGTCTATAATTTCCAACTTCATTTTATCGCACCCAAAATGTTCCCTGAAATCCCTATATATTTTGGTGCTACCAGGGTTTATAGAGAAATTAGAGGTATGGTCATCATAAAATAATTATTTTTTATCTTATATTTATATGAAACAAATAATATCATTCCAAATTCTAGAACACCATCTTCAGAAATTATGTCACTAATTTCCCTTCATTCATAGAATTAATTTTATTCTGAAATTTCTCATCCTCATATTGATCGATTTTTATATTTTATAATAAAGTTGGTTTAATTTTTTTTTGAAAAAGGATTGATGTATATAATTTCTTAATAATTAACATATCTATCTTTAATGGATCCATGAATATATGATCCGTTTCAATCCACATTTGGGTTTGAAATTGGCGACCTTTCCTACTCAATGCATCTTTTATCTTATTATCTTTTACTAGGTGGTAGTGTATTAACCATTAATAATCCTTGGGTAGCTAGATCCATAACCTTTTTTTTCATATTGATATATTTATGTGAAAAAATATATTTTATGATTTTATGATCCATTTATATCTCATATAGTTCACCATAGAGATAATGTATCTACATATTCAAAGAAAATATTAGATTTTCTATCACTTTTTCATGGGTTTGATAGTTCTGTTCTTACATCTTCTATTACCATGAATCATATGAAATGAATTTATAATTTTCATTAGTAAACAACTGAGTCCCTTCATCAATGCATCACTATATATCACAAACTCATCATTTCTATATGGTTGATACAAAATTGGTGCATTGAACAATAACAACTTTAGTTCATCAAAAAATTCCTCACATTACCTTATCCAAATTGACAATACCCTTTGGTTAATGGGTTAGTAAATCAGAGAAATTCTAAACAAATCACCGATAATAACCATAAAAACCATTGAAACTACATACCTCAATTATGTTTGTTGGTTTAGGAAATTCTCTAACTACCGTTGTCTTCACATGATCAACTAAGATTACATACTTGGAGAAAATATGGAAATTAAAAATATTATTGAATTTAGCAATCATAGTACTAAATTTAGTGTATAAATATTTTCTTTTATGTGTACCAAGAATAATCCTAAAGTGATTCTCATAGACCTTATAACAATTTTAATACACAAAAAAATCATCAATGAATACCAAAAAAAAATTATCAATATATTACTTTAATACTCTTTTTTAGATCCATAAAAATTGGGGGTGCATTAGTCAATCCAAATAGAATTTCTATTAACTAATAATGTCCTTAACTCATTTGGAAATATGTATTCAAAATATCTTCTTTACTCACAATTTATTATACCCAAAATGAAGGTAAATATTTGAAAATTTTTAAGATCCATGAAATTGACCGATTAAATCTTCAGTAAGAGGTAAATGATATTTATTCTTTATTAAAATATCATTAATTTACCTATAATCAATTCAACAACTCATAGATCCAAATTTATTCTAAATGTATAGAATATGGACCCCCATGGTTAAATACTTGGGTGACCCCTTTAGTTATTTCATGAAATCCACTAATTCCAAAGTGTCTATTATATAGGGATTATTTGATAGTGTTCTTTTATTATGGATTAAATCAAAAGAAAAATAAACTTCACTCTCTAGAAGATGTTCATTTAATTACTCATGAAATACGTCTATGCATTCCTATACAATAGGTACATAATTAATTTAAAATTTCCTCTCTCCATCCCTAGACTAGGTCTACTCTTATTCCCCAAGAATATAATTTTGTAGATATACTAGCGGTGGATCTAGACATGTCTCAAATGATGATGCATAAACTCTAATTATACGTGATTATAAATCTTCATCATGAATCATAATTTGCTTCTTCTTACAATAAAATTTCCCATCATATTTTTAGATATATTCCATACCAAGGATTATATCTAATTGAATCAAATGTATGATAATAAGGTTAGAAAATAAATCATGTTTATGTGTTAGAATGAGGACTTAATGACACATCCATGTTGTAGTGATAATTCACTAAGAGTTTTTACTGACAACTCCCTTCATAAATTTATATGATAATATCTAATTTTCTTGGAAAACATGGAAGATAGAAAATACTATGATGAAAAATAATCAAATAAATAATTATCTAAATTTGTCGTTATCATTAGAGTACCTTCCACAAAGTCATTAGGTATTTACACCTTAGCTATAGTAATCACATAATTTTGGCCTTCTCCCCCTGTCTTCTTCTATGGTAGATTCCCTTGATTCTTTAGGAATACATTTTCACAGTTCCCCATCTCCCTATAGTTGAATCTCTTAATAGTGGTGTTTTATTTTTTCTATTTGAATTATTTAGCATAACAAACCTTATATCCATAATTATAAGAAACTGGCAATCCCTGAAATAATTTCCTTGGATGATTCTTTCCATTTTTATCACAAGATGGAAATTTCTTCATTCTCTTATTATTAATTTTCACAACACCTATTTTCTGATCATTTTAAGTTTTATTTTCTTGATTTACTATAAAAACATGGCCTTAAACAATGCCTAATGTAGTAAATTAAACTATAATACACTAATTAAATCCCAATATATAATTTTAGTTTAGAGTTTTAGAGAATTAGGTCATAATTCATACATAGAAACCCAAAAGAATAAAAAGTGGACACAGATGAAAAAGTGTCCATAATACAAAAGTTTTTTATAATTCACGAATTATTTTCATGAAAATTCTTCACAACATTCATTTTGGATTCTTATTTTCTCTTACCAGACATTAAAATAAGTGAAAAAACATTTTAAAACTTGAGATGATCAAAAAAATATTGGAAATGAACATAAAAATAAGAAAAGAAAAATTTAGTCCATGAATAATTATAAACATATGAAATCATTTTCAAAAGATAAACCTCCCACCCTTAAAGCATCATATACTTTGTGAAAATACAAGATTTCCATAAAACATAGAAAACATAAATAACACCGTAAAGGCAACATGGGGAATTACTTACTAAATATTGTAACCCTCATAGATTCCATTTGATTTTTAATCATTATGAATATCTTAAAATGTAACCCCCACAGATACCTTATGATTTAACACCCATGGTAACCTTATGGTGTAACCACCACAGTTTGTAGAAACATGAATTTTCCCAATGGTATGAAACATTAGTTTTTCAGTTTAAAAACCTTAAATGGACCTAATTATGATTATTAATCAAGTTAGAGTTGTCATAGGAGCATCTAGGGATCATTTGGATTATGGAGTTTTTGAAATGGAAGAAATAACAAGGCCGCACATTTTAGCTAAACTATGTGGCTGTGGAAAAGGGCACCCATAACTCTGTATGGTTTTTAACAACCATGTGAGCCTAGGTTCATGGAAATGTGTCCTACTGAAGATGTTGGAAATATCTTCATTACATAGTTTTTACATGGATTGAAAACCATGAAGGCCCACATTTTTGGGTAAAAAGACCATTTTCCCCTAGTAAAATTTTAGTCCTTAATTCTTCTTGCCCCATATTTTCTTGTGGTTAGGTTCTACTTCCTTCTCCCATAGGTCTCAAAATCACCGAATCTTCGATCACCTACTTCCCCTCCTTTTGAAAATTGATATTTGATCTAGAAGAAGAATGAGATAGCCCAAGGTAAGGGTAACCTCACACAATCTTCTTTCCAATGTAAATCTCGATATCTATTGAACTATTTAGATGTAGACTCGTTCATCATATTTTTTTGTCCATTGGATTTAAACTGATATCTCCTTCAACCTAATTAAAATATGTGGTCTATATCAAGCGAGGAATCATCTATGGCCTAAAGGTTGGTGTTCACATAGATCTCCATTTGTGTTTTGGCCATTTCATATTTATTCTGTGGTGTTATAAGTCATCCTTTTCCAAGATTCTAAATTATGCTGGTTCCTTCATGCATAAATGACCCTAGTCCCATGATATAGGTGAATTGGATATTTTTAAGGGTTTCCACATCTCTCGTACTCTTTATGGATACCCATAGGTGTTCCACCATGAACATAAAAAACCCAATTTAGCTTCTAGCGTGGATTTTTAATGAAATTTTCTTTGAGAATCTGGTAATTAATTTATTTTAAGGTGCCTCTAAAGTTTTTAGTTCTCTTTGACTTGTAATTTCCAAAATGGGCAATTGGGTTTATTTATTCCTTACTCTTGACCACTATCCCCATTTATGGAAATTTTTATGTCTATAGAAATCTAATGCTTTGGCTTGAATAAAAAGACTAGGGTAAGATCATTACAATATTTATAATGAATTAGATTTGATGGAATGATTTTGAGGGATGTCAGGGAATTTCCCTTTATATTTTTTTATTATAAAGGAACACTTCCAAATGAATTGATTTATTATTTGAAAATGAACTTGATATATAGATCGTGAAACAATTCCTTTGTACATGCCTTGTGAAAATTGATAAATGTTAAATGGGATTCCTTGATTGAATTGATCTTGCTAATATCATGTGAATTTTTTTTATAAATTTGTATGTCTGGATAGTATTTTTCCCATGCCAGATATATATGGTGGAATGATCATAAGGCCCTCAGTCGGGCATGGCGACCCAAGCTACCCTTACATCTGCACCAGACTTACTACCCTATGAATAGTGCCTATTATCTCATAGACAGGTGTTGGATGCCTACTTGTTACATCCTGGTCCAATCCAGTAATATATATACCTGTAGGGATTACTATCCCATGAGTAGAGTTTTCTAGTTCATAGACTGGTGTTGGACGCCTGTGCGTTACGTCCCAGCCCAGCCCAACAATATATATACATATATACATATATGATGACTCGATCTGACATACCATCTATAATATGAAGTATGTAGACTTACCAGGTGTCCTTTAGGAACCTGATCAAGAGGTTAAATATTTATTATGCACTGATTTACTTTCCAGCTTATTACTCCATAGTAAATACTTATGAGAGCCTACTTGGATTACACATCGACATTGTTGGTGGTGTCCTGTTGAGATTTTGTCTCACACCCTAGTCGGGCCACCTTTAGCACCCAAAAAGACTATTTTCATCAAAATATGGATAAGGTAAATCACCATTCAACATGTTATTGATTATTATTTTTTATATGGAGATTAAGAGAAGATGATCGACCATATGCTCAAGATTCTCGTGAAGCTATTTTTTTCCTTTTGTTTTATTTTGGACTATTATATAACTTGCTTCTATCTCCTTATTCATTTTTATATTATTATCATGATATGAATCCATATATGTGTTAGGTACTACCTCTGAGACTCTTGGTTATGTTATTCAGTTATTTACTTCTTTCATTACTAGGTTATTTAGTTTCTTGTTATGCATCCACTTTTTATTGTATATTCCTGTTTTATTATGATTCTTCTACAGTTCAGTTTTTGTTGTATCTATTGTGTTACTCTGACAGAGGGTATATGTAGCTACCTAATAGTTTACAAATAAATTTAATATAGAATACATGAAACAATGAGACTCAATGAAAAAACACTTTGTTATAACTTAGCCAATGAACACAATTTTTCTACTTATGTGATTTAAATTTTGAAATATAGACATACACAGTTTTGATCGGTAAGATATTTAGAGTTTGATAGGATCAAGTTACATTTTTGGTGAATAGTTACTTGACCCTTATGAATACTATTGTACACTTATAAATTTTAATATGATACTTATGAAGAGTAACCTCACCCAGGGAAATAGAAATAATATTTAGACACCTTATTAATGAGAGTGAATATTTTAAAAATTTATAATTGAGTGTTGATATTTTTACGATTATTAGATATTTAATTAAAATTTTAAATTAATAAATTTACTTAAAATAAAATTAATTTCCATAAAATTTATTCAGAAATAAATATTTTGTTTTTTTATGATTTTAGGATAATTTTTTGAGACCACAGTAAAATTTTGAAAGTATTTTAAAATTCAATTTAAATTTAAAATGTGTATTTTTCAAGTAAATAATTATTTTATTTAAAAATTCAATTACTATTAATTAGGAAACTATTTTGATAAAATGGAGTTCATTTTCAAATTCTATATGTCAAAAAAAATTTATGGTTAATTTTTTGGATTTTTTAGAAATACATGAATTTTTAATGTATAGTAAAATACAGTAATTTATGGTGTAAATATATTCTAAGATAAATTCCCTATTCCTTGAGTCATTTATGATGCAATAACACTTATTTCAAAATCAAATGCACTTATTACTATTTTTGGTCACATGAATCAACACTATTGCTTTTATTGAAAAATAATAATAAAATAATGAATAAGATATTGAAAAATTACCCCATCCTCCACTATAAAACCCACCCCCACTCCCTCTTATCCTCACTCCTCTAAGACTTTAAGCTTATCAAAGTTCTCCCAAAATACTCTTCCCTAGTCCATCCACACTTCCATGAGCTCTTGGGGTTTCAAAAAGACCAGAACCACTTCCCTTATGGAGGTTATGAAGGCGGATATTTCAAGAGGTAAATCCTCTTCCCTTTTCTTTTAATTTCATTTCTATTTATTTTATTTTCTTTGTCACTCACTAAGCTAATATTTCCAAATGATCATGATAACTGTAGTATCATCTATATACTAGAACTATATCATGTTAATGGAATATCCATAAAAAATTTATGTACTATCTATCTTTTATTTTATAAATGAAATCATCGTCTGGGAGGATCCAATTTATAACCTTTGTGGGTGACGAAGTTTCGTTCTTCAAATTATTCTTCAAATATATTCATAAAATTTTTTAATTATTAATACATATTTAATATTTATAATTTTACCCTTTTTATGTAATGGATGTAACATATTTATATAATATTAAACAGTAAATCAAAATAAGTTTGTTATGATCAATAGATTCTGTAATAATCTAAAATATTTTTACTAAATGTATTATCTAATGATTTATCCTCAAAATAATTAACCAAATGATATATATAACCATTTAAACTTCTAGATTATAATTAAAAACATTTAATTCTAATTCAGGATATTTATAACCATTTACATGAACTTCATTATTTATAATCAAGCAAACCAACCATAAATTAAATTTGATTATCTAGGATGTTAAGGTTAAATGTAGAACATATTCGAATATAAGGTTTGGGTTTTCTACCTAAACTACTATTTTCTTTCGTGTTACTCTTATTATTTACTTACCCCAATGAAATTATTTTTTATTCTTATTTACTTCTCATAAATTCTCTTTGAATTTTCTATATATGTTTACCAATAATAATCCTTCTTTCTTCTATGGAGAGTTATTTGTTTGGAAAGGATCTTTCAAAAATTCTTCCTGAAAAACAAGTCTGTTTCCACGGAACATCTCAAATTATTACCTCTTTTAAAATTCACTCTATATTATATTTTTATACACCATTATTTTTAGAAAATAACTAATTTTATTATGAAAAAATATTCATTAATTCACTTATATATTTATAAAAATATTTTTCCCAATGAAATCTTCTTTTCAAAGTAAAATATTATTTATCTTAAGAATTACTCGATTATTTTATACAATTATATTTATCTATTTAAAAAATATTATTGATTCTTATTTTTAATAGGTAATACTATTATACGATATCATTTACCATATTTTATTTATTTTTTTATATTTAGTCTGACTGTGGATGTGATATCTTAATACCATTCACCATAATACTCTGAATGGTTAGTGTTTATATTTAATGATTGGGGAAAGTTATTTACATTTGATATGTCAGTTAAATATGAATTTATATGTATTGGACTTATTAAATGATGGTTTGGGTCCACTCTAGCCCCTAGATGCATCAGTAGGTCTCATGAGACAATGTAATTTGGGTTTTAAAGCATTTATGTAAGGTATTGCTATGAGGCCTTGATAGAGTGATTATGATGTCCAACATTATGAATTAAATAATTATAAAATTAGAGATTGATAGTCCATGTAATTATTCAACTATTACAATATGCATGGTTATGTTTTATAGAATTATTTAATCAATTTTTATTCCTTCCATATTATGATCAAGTTTCTTTTTAAAGATATGTGTTTTTAGTTATTCATCTTGCCCAATGTTTATATTTATAATTAATTACACTATTATTTACCCTTAATGGAAATCTGAGCTCACCCCTTTGTTATGTTTTATGTTTCCCAGGTTATGATGAAGTATTTTATGAATGGCTTGATGGGATAATCATGTAGTTTATGTGTGATTCAAAATACATTGATATGTTTTATTTCCTTTCAAGTTGTAATGTTTAACTTATGTATGTATCTTGTTTTTAGAAGTTACAAATCTATTAGTTTATTCGGGATATAACATGATTATTTGTTTGAGAATGTAATAAAATAAGGCACCAGATCCGGGAAACTGGGGTTGGGTTCTTACAATTGGTATCAGAGGATGATTAGAGGAAAACATTGAAACTATATTTAGAAAATGTAGAATAGGAAACAATCCCTAAGATAAACTATGATCATAAAGACAAAAGTAAATCCTATAATTTTTGTAAGGAAGAGATTATGTGTATATTCCAAAGAAATGCATCCTTGTATGGATACTACACGCGGGAGTCGTTCTAGCATAGATATGCCTTGGAGTGATAACTCTGAAAAAGTGTTTCAGGCTTGACCTGGGGTAACCTAGTACACGACAATGAGCCATACTATGCACCTATTCTGAAACTCCTGGGGGGATATGCTTAGGATAATTCACATATTCTTTCAATCCATTATGAAGGATTTAAAAGTAAATTTTTCTTCAAGGAAACCATGTTTTCGATTATGGGATTAGCTTTGCATAGGATTTCTATTTATATTAAGTATTCTTCTAGTTGATATTATGCAATATGATTCATAACTTAATCTAGTGTATGACCTCATTTATAAATGGATCCTAGTTTATGTAATGGAAACCACATGAATGTGCCTATACCCTGTAGGGATTACCCTCATATGAAAAACAATAATATCAATTCAAGAGATTCCATTAGTGCTGAGAAACTTATAACTGTGTTGGGACATATGAACCAGGTTATAAAAAATAACCATACCCATATGGAGCATCCTGAAACAAAATGTGGAGGATAAATGTTAGAACTCTTTATGCAATAATGAACACCATCATTTAATGGGACTACAAACCCATTCGTAGTATATTAGTGGATACATTCATTACAAAAGATATTTATCACTTTGGGAAGTAACGAAAGGGAGAAGGTTGTCATGGTAGTTTATCATTTATTGAGAGATACTGATCAACGGTGGCCACTAATTCAATACACAAATAAGGAGGAAGATATTAAAAATATGGAATTGCGGGATCTTAAAGAAGTTATCTTATAAAATTATTGTACTTATTTCATCCCGCCTTTTTATAACATAAATTTTCATTACATTTTACAAAACTGAGGATCTTTAAGGTTTAGTGTCTTGGAAACCAAGAACTTAAAACATGAAAACATAAAACATTCCTTGAAATGATTCTCCTTATGTTCATCCTAGGTTCATTACTTCATCTCATAACCTGGGGATATACATCAAAATTAGGGGTGAGCAGAAGGCCCAGTAAGGGAAATAAGGGGAAACATTTAACATGTGAACTTGCGATACATCAATAAAGTCATGAAAAAGAACTTCAAGGAATGAGAATGAGATCATGAGTCATATCATAATAAAAATAACATGTTTCATAACTTTAAGATGTGGCAACAACATTTAACATAGACAATAATTTCCATTTCACCAATGTCCATCCCCAAGGTGTCATTAAAAAAATTAACATGGTTATTCACCAAGGTATCGTTTAAATGGTCATCTCTAGAGATTAAGTCTTTACCCAATGCATTGGAGCACTATTAGGGTGCACCCTTAAATTTTACTTTATTATCATATGAGCCACATATATAATCATAAAAAATTTAATAAATAACCCATATGGAATAAAAGAAATGGGTTTCATTTCATAATCATAACGTTTTAAAAACTCATTTAAAGACATGATATTTATGTCACTTTAAACCCATGAAAAAGGAAAGCGGGTTTCATGTGTGTAAATCCAAGAATTGAAATAGAGAATTTATATATATATGTGAATACCCATATAGAATAGATATCTTTTATTATTCAATTAATAAAATAAAAGAATCATAGAAAAAGGGAGAGAGACATTTTGAGACGAAAGTTCTACAGCATAACAGCTATGTTATAGGGTTTTAGAAAATATTGAAAAGAGAGGGTACATGGGTCACCCACTCATAAATGATCCATAAAACTGTATAGGGACAGAATATAAAGGATATATGAACATGGTAATGAAATTTGAAAGATATACCATATGAAATGAAAAACATGTAAGGAAGACAAAAATAAGATTTCCCATATGAAAATTCGACAGTCTAACGGCTTAACATAAAACTTCAAAAAATGAATTGATGAGATCAAATAGGGTCCCTCATCATATGAACATAAAACAATAGTATTATGGATATATAGATCATACCCCAACATAATAAAAAGAAACTTGAACTACTTGACATGAAAATAGAAATTGAAAATGAGAAGGGTGAAAGAGTCCCTTAAAAATTTGGAAGCCTAACGACGCCACTTAAACATTCTTAAAACGAATTGATGAGAGAAATAGGGGGTCTCTCATAATATTAACATGAAACGTACAGTATGATAGATATATAAGATCATAACCCAACATATGACAAGTAACTTGGAAGAAATGACATGAAAATAGAACTTAAAAAATGAAAAGGGTGGAAGAATCCCTTATAAAAATTCAGCAGCCTAACAACGCCACTTAAAAATTATTTAAATGAATTGATGAGATAAAATAGGGTCTCTCATAATATTAACATAAAAAAGTACAATAGGATTAATATAAAAGAACACCCACAACATAATAACATGGGGATTAAAAGAAATGACATAAACGAGAGTACTTGAAAAGAAAGAGAGAGGTAGGATCTCTTACCTTGAAGAGTAACTTCTAAATCTTGATGTTTGGGACCTTGGGAGGCTTGAGGAAACCTTGGGAGGACTATTTGGGAGGTAAGGAGACCATAAATTCTTTGAGGAGGATTTTGGAATGGAATGGATTAGAGAATGTCTTGGTATTTATAGGGAAAGTGAAGGGACAAGACATTAATTGCAAGGGACACCGCATCGTTGGTATTCGCAAAACCATGGGCTTGGCCATGGTATTTTCCCATGGTATTGGACACTTGGGAAACCTCATACCTTATATTACTATTCATAAGTCGACCATATTTATTATATACTTAATACATCATTTAGTGATGTCATTAAACACCCTTAACTTAAAAACTGTATTTTCACTATTCACCGAAAATTCAACTTTCTCAGAAAAATCCCAAATTTTTTACCTTAACCAAATATCGATGCTCTGATTTCAAAAATTAACTCCATTTTTTATAACAATAATTTTCTAAATATTTTTAATGTAATTTTTAAATAGATACACTATTCATCCAAAATTCATTTTTTTAGAAAAAATCCCCAAAAATTACCTTAACATAATATCGATGCTCTGAGTTCAAAAATGAACACCATTTTATAAAAATAATTTTCTAAATATTTTTAATTTATTTTTTAATTAAAAAATCACTATTAACCTGAAAAAACTATGACATGACTAATAATTTAGGAAACCGTTTTTTACTTATTTTATTGAATGACATTACTTAATCAAGGTGCCGAGATTATATTAATACTTTCTTTAAGTGAGATTACTAATCCATTTGGTCATATTACTAATCCTAAGTGTAAAATCACTATTCATAAATTACTATTCACCAAAAATTATGTTGATCATATTAGACTCTAAATTTCTTACTGAACACATTTGTAGAAGACCATTTTTTTTAAAATCTTTACACATCATTAATCATTTAAGGTTTACATAAATATTTTAAAATATCCTTTTTCCATAATTCATCAATAATATACAACCTAAATTTTTCCGGACATTTGAAAATTCACAAACTTCACCATAAAAAGAAATCACAATTTTTTTATCAAAGAATTACATAAGGCAGTTACAGTCTTGTTACATAAACCCTTATAACACCAGCATAGGACCTAAGAGTATGGTTTGCTAGGGTGATAGAATCTTGGGGCAGCTCGGCCAACATTGCCCGAGTAGTGATTTCTATTCTCTTGAACTTCTCATGAAGGTGATTCCTTCCCAGCTTCACACAATGAAGTTCGGCTTGGGTTTGGTCCAGAGCAAAGCCCAAAGGCACTACCTCCTTCCTGAGTTCTTTCATATGGGCTTAGATCAGCCCGGGACTACTGGATGAGGCCATCTAATCTTCTTTATATATTAATTAATCAAGATCACTTGAATTTACAGACAATAATCGCAACATTTATTTTCCAAGGGTTTTATTTTAATTATACTCATTTTATTAAAAGATATATTTTTGTTGAGTATAAAATAAAATAACTCACAATGTTAGGAAACAAATATTATTCAAAATTTTGGGTCGTTACAATCTTCCCCCCTTAAGAAATTGCATCCTCAAAATTTAAAAAAATGGTCTTGGAAATTTCATTGAATGTCCCACATCGGAAAAGATTCATTAAAACTATTACTTTAAAAGAAGGAAAGGGAAGTACAATGGTCACCTGAGTTAACCCATACTAGGATTCCATGTAAGAAAACATGGACATAAAAGAGAAAAAATTGTCATGTTCTAAGGGAGAGTGATAGAAAACATGATTAGGAGAATATTAACCACATGAAGATCCCAAAATTAAGATGTGTTAAATGGTCATTGATTACCCAGTAGGAAAAATAAACCAACAACATTTTTATTTTACATTCCTTTTCATAATTTTGATGAATTCATTTACTACATGGAAAAAAACATAAGGGAATATATTTACCTTCAATTAGAGTTTCATCCCATAATAAGTTTCCCCCAAGAAAAATATTTTCTCTAAATAATGAGCCCTCATAAAGACTTAGTCTCATCAAAACCACAGTAATAAACTTCTATAGAATCACATAATCCACAAAAGAATAACTATATTTTTCCCTTTTCTTTAGTCATCAACTACAACTAAAAGGGTTGGTACGATATCATATAATCCCGAAAAAGGAAAATCCTATATAAAAATAAATATGACTATTAATCTCCAAAATTCAACAAAAGTACCCAATGTTATAGAAATACCATTCAATACACAACCATCCTTAAAACTCTTCAGAATAATCCAAACTAAGATTGGAATCCAAAACTCAGAAAGATTTAATCACATAGTCTTCCCCAATAAATCTTAACATTTATCACCAAATAACATCGACTACTATTAAAGTCTCATACTAAAGTGTAATTAACCTATTCACATATTCTCTATTCTAGGTTTATCATTTTATAGAAATAACCCAAATCACCATCTGTCCATAATAAATACATAAATTCCTGGAAAAAAAATTCAACCATTCCTCCTCAAATTAAATCCTATAGTATTTTATTTCTCTGAGGCATATAGTACTCCAAAAGAGAAAACATCTTCCAAAATAACCTTTATCATTTAATCACCAAATCATTTTTCAATACAACGGATATCCATTTAATAAAACATAAGTTTCCAAAAATCAACTTATTCTTGATCCATAAAAATAACTGATGCCTTAGTCAGTCCGAAGTATAAAACAACAAAATCATAATTCCCATATCTTTATTGGAAGGAATTTTTTGGATTATCATCATTATTCACCCTCAATTGATGATAACCAGAATGAAGATCAATCTTAGAGAAGAATTGAGTCCCATGAAGTTGGCCAAAGAAGTCATCAATTCTTGGAAGAGAGTATTTGTTCTTCATTGTGATCCCATTCAGTTATCTATAATCAATGCATAGCTACATCGATCCATCCTTATTCTTCACAAAGAGAAATGGTTCTCCCCAAGGAGACACACTTGGTCCGATAAACCAATTCTCCAAAAGATATTAGAGTTGTTTCTTTAATTCCACTAGCTCCACATTTTCCATTCTATAAGGGGTCTTTGACATCGGATGAGATCCAGGTACGAGTTCAATGGAGAACTCTACCTCTATTTCTGGGGGAGGTCTGGGTAACTACTCAGGAAATACATCAACGTATTCTTAAATTATGGGGACATTTTCTAAAATAATAAATCCTTCGTGAGAAACTTATTTCATTTACGAATATTTTAACAAAAAAGGATTTTATGTCTTAAAACATCATGCTTATACAATTAATTTTTTCTTTAATTCCTTCATAATGATTCATAAAAATATTGCGATTAACCAAACATATCCCTCGAAAGTGTTGTAACCAAGAGTGTATCAAGTCCTATTGTCGTTTACCAGTTCCCATTCGAGTCTAGCTCAAAGTGGTGTTTTCGGGTTTTACCTCTATGTACTTCTATGCTAGATCCACCTCTACCTACTCGTATCCAGACATGGATGTTTTTTCTTGATAAACCACTTACTCAATACTCACCAAAATACCAGGAATATTTACAATATTTAAATTTTCTATAGGGTTCTTCCTAAAGTATTCATATCCTAATTTCCATAAATAAATAAACCATTCTTTGATACCAACTATAGAATCCCGCGTTTTTATAACTTAACTTTTTATTACATTTTACAAAACTAACGATCTTTAAGGTTTAGTGTCTTGGAAACCAGGAACTTAAAACATGAAAACATAAAACATTCTTCTTAAACACTTGAAAGGATTCTATTTATTTTCATACTAGGTTCATTACTGCATCTCATTACCTGGGTACATTCATCAAAATAAAGGTTGAGCAGAAGGTTATGTAAAGGAAACAAGGGGAAACATTTAACCTATGAACTTGAGATACATCAATAAAGTCATGAAAAAGAACTTCAAGGCACGAGAAAGAGATCATGATGAATATCATAATAAAAGTATCATGTTTACTAACTTGAAGATGTGTATAAAACATTTAACATAGACAATCATTTCCATTTCACCAAGGTCTATCCCTAAGGTGTCGTTAATAAAATTACCAAGGTTATTCACCAAGGTATCGTTAAAATGGTCATCTCTAGAGATTAAGTCTTTACCCAATGCATTGGAGCACTATCAGGGTAAACCTTTAAATTTTCATTTATTATCATGTGATCCACATATATCATCATCAAACATTTCATAAATAACCCATATAGCATAAAATAAATGGGTTTCATTTCATAATCAAAACGTTTTAAAAACTTCTTTAAAGACATGATCTTTATGTCACTTTAAACCCACGAAAAAGGAAAGCGGGTTTCATGTGTGTAAATACAAGAATTAAAATATAACATTAATATATATATATGTGAATACCCATATAGAAGAAATATCTTTCAGTATTCACTTAATAAAATAATAGAATTTGAGATAAAGAGTGAGAGACATTTTGAGACGAAAATTCTGCAGCATAACAACTATGTTATAGGGTTTTAGAAAATATTGAAAAGAGATGGGACATGGGTCATCCACTAATAAATGATCCATAAAATAGTACAGTGACAAAATATAAAGGATATCTAAACATGTTAATGAAAATTGAAATACATACCACCTGAAATGAAAAAGATGGAAGGAAGACAAAAATAAGATTTCTCTTATGAAAATTCACCAGCCTAACGGCTTCACTTAAAACTTAAAAAAACGAATTGATGAGATCAAATAGAGTCTATAATCATATGAACATAAAAGAAAACTATGATGGATATAGAGATCATACCACAACATAATAAAAAGGAACTTGAAAGTCTTGACATTAAAATAGAACTTGAAAATGAGATGGGTGAAAGAATCCCTTAAAAATTCGGCAGCCTAACGACGCCACTTAAAAATTATTAAAAAGAATTGATGAGAGAAATAGGGGGTCTCTCATAATATGAAAATTAAAAGGAAATTATTATAGATATATAATATCATACCCCAACATAAGAAAAGTAACTTGAAATAAATGACATGAAATAAGAACTTGAAAAATGAGAAGGGTGGAAGAATCCCTTATAAAAATTCAGCATCCTAACGTTGCCACATTATTATTTTTTAAATTAATTGATGAGATCAAATAGGGTCTCTTATAATATGAACATGAAAAGTAATGTATGATGAATATAAAATAACAACCCCATCATAAGAACATGGGGATTAAAAGAAATGACATAAATGAGAGTACTTGAAAAGGAAAAGGGAGGTAGGATCCCTTACCTTGAAAAGTATCTTTGAAATCTTGATGTTTAGGACCGTGGGTGGCTTGATGGAACCTTGGGAGGACTCTATGGGAGGTAAGGAGACCAGAACTTCGTTTAGGTGGATTTTTTAATGTAAAGGATGATAGAATGGCTTGGTATTTATAGGGAAAGTGAGGGGACAAGGCATTAATTGCCAAGGGACACCTCATCAGTGGTATTGGAAAAACCATGGGCTTTCCCATGGTATTTGCCCATGGTATTGGCCACTTGGGACACATAATACCTTATCTTACTATTCATAAGTCGACTATATTGATTAAATACTTAATACATCATTTAATGATGTTGTTAAACACCAGTAACTTAAAAACTGTATTTTCACTATTCACCGAAAATTCAACTTTCTCTGAGAAATCCCAAAATTTCACCTTAAACAAATATCGATGCTATGATTTAAAAAATTAACTCCATATTTTATAAAAATAATTTTCTAAATATTTTTAATTTAATTTTTAAATAAATACACTACTCACCAAAAATTCATTTTTTTTAGAAAAAATGCCCAAAAATTACCTTAACATAATATTGATGCTATGAGTTCAAAAATGAACTCCATTTTATAAAAATAATTTTCTAAATATTTTTAATTAATTTTTTAATTAAAAACACTATTCACATGAAAAAACTAAAACTTAACTAATAAATTCTGAAACAGTTATTTACCTATTTTATTGAATACCATTACTTAATAGAGATGCCTAAATTATATTGATACTTTCATTAAGTGAGACTACAAATCCATTTGGTCACATTACTAATCCTAAGTGTAAAATCACTATTCATAAATAAATATTCACCAAAAATTAAGTTGATCTTATTATACTCTAAATTTCTTACTGAACACATTTGTAGAAGACCATTTTTTGAAAATCATTACACATCATTAATTATTTAAGGTTTTGATAAATATTTTGAAATAACCTTTTTCCAAAATTCATCAATAATATACATCCTAAATTTATCGGGACATTTGAAAATTCACAAACTTCTCCATAAGAAGAAATCACAATTTTTATTTATCAAAGGATTACATAAGACAGTGACGGTCTTGTTACCTAACCCCTTATAACACCAGTAGAGGACCTAAGACTAAGGTGTGCTAGGGTGATAGAATCTTAGGGCGGCTTGGACAATATTGCCCGAGTAGTGATTTCTATCATCTTGAACTTATCACGAAGGCGATTCCATTCTAGCTTCACACAATGATGTTCAACTTGGGTTTGGTCCAGAGTAAAGCCCAAAGGTGCTACATCCTTTCTGAGTTCTGTCAGATGGGCTTTGATCGGCCCGAGACTACTGGATGGGGCCATCTAATCTTATTTCTATATAAATTAATCAAGATCACTTGTATTTATCGACAATAATCGCAACATTTAGTTTCCAACAGTCTTATTTTAGTTATAATCATTTTATTAAATGATATAGTTTTGTTGAGTATAAAATAAGATAACACACAAAGTTAGGAAACAAAATTTATTCAAAATTTCGGTTCATTACAGTACTCATGAATTTCAAGTGGATATAGAAAGGAAGTTTCTGAATCTGAGTCAAAAATATAATGGGAATGTTTCAAAGTATGAAGCTAACTTTACAAGGTTAGCAAGGCATGCCATAGACAAAATATACAATCCATGGAAGAATATTGATTGATTCTTTGATGGTATAAAACCATTATTCTAATGGGAACTAGTCTCGAAAAGTTTCTCTTCATATAATGATATAGTATTATGTACTATAAAGAGATATAAATAGTTTACTATGTCTTAATACATTAAGAGAATAAAATAGAGGAATGGGGTTGCTAAAAAGTCTAGAAAAAGAAAAAAGGAAAAGGGGAAGAAGGGAAGTCTTGATTTTATATCTTGAGGTAATTGTGGGAAGAAACACCCCAAAAATTTCTTGAGGGGTATGGGTTTTTGTTATAGGTTTGGAGGAAAAGGAAACCAATCCCGTGATTGTATGGTAGAGAAAGAAGCCAACAATGTTCAATGCTACAATTACAAATAGATGGGACATTATGAAAATAATTGACCTAATTGGAAAAGAAACATTCCTCAAATAAGGATATGGGAGTAAGGCCAAGATTAGGTGATCAAAGATGCTAAGGTTGGTGTTCTAAATGATATTGTGGTTAGTAATTTAACCACTTACTCAAACATTGCTAGTGATTTATTTGATTTTGGATCATCTCATTATTTGATATCTTCCCTTTTTTTTGAAGAAAATTAGACATTTCCAATTTGATTTAAAAAGGTTTTGTCAATAAAAACACCCAAGGGAAGTAAAATTTCAACCAAGATGTGTCAATCAGCCCCCATTATGAAAGAAAACATTCTTTAGTTGCTGAACTAATCATCATACCCATGATTTACTTTGATGCAATCCTTGGTATGGATTGGATTTCAAATTATGATGAAAAAATATATTGCAAGAATGAGGTTAAATTTTTTTAGAATGATGTAGAATCCCTTATATTTATAGTAGAATCATCATCATCATCATCATCTTATCTATATCCACCCATAGTTACTCTAGTGAATGAAATTCTTTGGGTAAATGAGAATGAAATATATAATGGTGAAGAAAGAAATATTTAAATTGAGGATGTACCTATTGTGTAAGAATACATTGATTTATTTCTAGAGGATTTCCCTAGACATTCTACAGATTAGGAAGTTTACTTCAATATTGATTTAATTCATAGTTCATGACCTATATCAAAGACTCCTTATAGAATAGATGCTATAAAGTTGAAAGAACTGAAGAAAAAACAAGAGTTATTGAGAGATAATGGATTTATTAACTCTAGTGTTTCTCTATTGGGATCCCATATTCTCTTTTTCAAGAAGAAAGATAGATCCATGAGGTTGTGCGTTGACTACAGAAAAATAAATACAATTAGAATAAAGTAAAAGTATTCCATGCCTCACATTGATGATTTATTTGATCAACTTCACAGATTCGAATGTTTTTTTGAAAACTGACCTTCGATATGGATATCATCAGTAGTGTTTGATTATGGAAGGTATTCTAAAGACAACATTTAAAATGAGGTATGAACATTATGATTTTATATTGATGCCTTTTGGACTCACTAATACACCCCCTTTTTTCATGGATCTAATGAATAGAGTTTTCTAAGAGTATATTGATGACTTTGTTGTGGTATATATTGATGATATACTAGTATAATTCAAAACAAATTAAGATCATGTGAATCAGTTGAGTATTATTCTAAAGTCTCTTAGAAGAAATGAATTATATGGGAAGTTTAAAATGTGTGAATTTTAGCTCAAATCAGTTACATTTCTTGGCCATATTTTCTCTAAGGATGGAATCATGGTTGATACTACACATATAAAGGCATTTTAGGAATATAATAATCCAATGATCATAACTGAAGTATATATTTTTATTGGTTTAACAGGTTATTATTGGAGTTTCATTCAGAACATTGCCCGTTCAGTTAACCCATTGACCAAGATTATCCATAAAGGCATTACGTCTGTATGGATAAAAGAATTTGAATAATGTTTGGAAGAATAGAGGAGGAGACTAATGAATGCTCCGATACTGACTCTACTTGTGGGAGATGGTGGATTTCTAATCTATTATGATGCATCAAATAAAGGAATTGGCTATGTCATTATGCTGAATGGTAGATTTATTTCCTGTGCGTCAAGGAAATTAAAAATTTATGAACAGAATTGTCCAACTCATGATCTTGAGTTAGTAGCTGTAATAATTATTTTAAAGATATTTTTACACTATCTCTATGGTGAAAGGTGTGATATATATACGAATACCATGAGTTTAAAATATATCTTCTCACAGAAAGAACACAACATGAGTCACAACCAATGGATTGAGACACTGAAGGATTACGATTGTTCCATACACCACCACCTATGAAAGGAAAATTAGGTAGAAGATGCGTTGAGCAGGAATAATCATTTAGTTTTAAATAAAATTAGGATTTTTGGGGATCCATTATTCATGGATCTAGTAATGATGGTTGTGGTAATTATCAAAGATCTTAAAACATCATTACTTTTTCTATTGGTTTCGCAACCATAGTTATTGGAAAGAATTAAAACTTCTTAGTCTGATGATGATAATATTCAATAGAAAATTAGAGCCGTGAATGATGGGAAGTTGGATGACTTCGTGTGTGAGGATGGGATTCTTAAATTTGAAAAGTGGATATTTATTCCCTCTATACATAAGATGAAAAGGGAGTTATTGGATGATTCCCATATTTGGAATTTATCTATACACCCTGGGAGCACAAAAATGTATAGAGATTTGGGTGAACATTTCTGGTGCGTCAACATGAAGTGGGAAATTGCGGATTATGTATCAAGATGTCTAGTCTGTTAACAATTCAAGGTTATACGATAATATCCTAGAGGAATCATGAAACCTCTGCCAATTATTAAATGGAAATGGGATGACATCATCCTGGATTTTGTCACCGGATTACCCAAAAATCTAATAAAGAATGATGAAATATGGGTAATTTTTGATCGACTTATGAAATCTTCACATTTCCTTGCTATAAGGGAGAATTTTCCACAGGAGAGCCTTGCACGACTCTATTTCAATGAAGTTGTGAGGAATCATGGAGCACATATCTCAATTGTGTCTAATTGTGATCCGTGATTCAGGTCAAAATTCAGGAAAATTATTTAAAAATATTTGGATACTAAGATTCGATTGAGAACTGCTTATCACCCTCAAACTGATGGGAAATCCAGAAGGATGATCCAAACTATAGAATACATGTTGAGACCATGATAAATCGACTTTCATGGTATCTACTATTAGTATTTACACTTGGTGGAGTTTTCTAACCACAATAGTTTCCATTATAGTATTCAAAGGGAATGATATGAAGCATTATACAGAAATAGATGTTATAAAAAACATGTTGGGATAAGGTTGGTGGAAGGATGCCTGTGGTCCCTGAGTTTGTGGAGGAAATAATAGTAAAGGTAAAGACTATTAAAACCCATATCAAAAAATCTCAAATTAGGAAAATTTTCTATAATGATAATCCAAGGAAGGATTTGTAATTTCAGGAGGGGGATCACATTTTATTGAAAGTATCTCCATGGAAGGGGTTAAAAGATTTATGAAGAAAGGGAAATTGAGACCTAGGTACATTGGAACTTTTTAAATTATGGAGAATATTGGATTGTGGCTTATCATTTAGTAATTATTCCAAGAATTTATAAAGTGCACAGTGTGTTCAATGTCTCATTATTGAGAAAGTACATGCAAGACCCAACACCTTTCCTCACTTTTGAGGGTATAGAATTGGAACCTGACTTATCTTACTATGAAGTGCCTATCTGGATTTTGGACACTAAAGAAGAGGTGTTGAGGAATCAGGCGAATCGACTAGAAAAGGTACTTTGGGAAAATCATAAAATTGAAGAGGAAACAAGGGATCCTGTGGAACTTGTGATGAATAACTACCTAAATATGTTTATAAGGTTACATTCAGGTAATTTCTAAGACAAAATATTTTTAAAGGGGAAAGAATTTAGCACCCATTGAATTTGAAAATAAATTTAATATTGAATGCACGAAATAATGAGAATCTTGGAAAAACCCTTTGTTATAACCTAACCAATGAACATAATTTTTACACCTCAATGATTTTAATTTCAATAAATAGAGATACACAATTGTGATTAGTTAGAATTTTAGAGTATGATAGGATCAACATACATTTTTGGTGAATAGTAACATGACCCTTATGAATAGTAATGTACCCTTATGAATTTTAATATGACCCTTATAAAGATCAACCTCACCCATGTAAGTAGAAATAATATTTAGGTACCTTATAAATGAGAGCGAATATTTAAAATTTTATTAATTAAGTGTTTATATTTTTGTGAATAATAAATATTTAATTATTATTTTAAATTAATAAACTTATTTATAATAAAATTAATTTTCCTAAAATTTATTGCTAAATAATTTTTTTGTCCTATGATTCTTGTATAATTTAATGAGACCTCAGTTATATTTTGAAAGTGTTGTAAAATCAGCTTTAAATTTAAAATCTGTATTTCTCAAGTAAATACAGATTTTATTTGAAAATTAAATTTCTCTTATTTAGAAAATTATTTTGATAAGATGGAGTTAAATTTTTTAGTTCTGCATGACAAAAATGGTTAGGGTACATTGTTTGAATTTTTCTGAAATACTTGAATTTTCAGTGAATAGTAAAATACTATAATTTAGGGTCTAAATACATTATAAGCTAAATACACTATTCATTGAGTCATCAATGATGTAAGAAGACTTGGTTCAGACTAAAAATAACTTATTACTATTTTTTTATATTAATAAAAACTATTTCTTATCTTGAGAAATATAATTAAATAATGAATAAGATATTAAAAAATTACCCCTCTCCTCCACTATAAAACCCACCACTCCCTCCCTCTTCTCTTCATCTCTATAATCCTAGAATCTTGTCAATGTTCTACCCAAATAATTTTCCCTAGTACTTACCCTAGTCCAAGAGATCTTGGTATTTCCAAAATACCAAAACCCCTTCCCTTAAATAGGTTCTCAAGGTGGATATGTGATGAGGAAAATCCTCCTCTATTTCTTTTAATTTCATTTTTATTTATTTTCTTTTATTAGTTTCTCACTCACATTCTATGTACAAATGATCATTATAACTCTAGTATCATCTATATACATGAATTATATCATTTTAATGGAACATTCATCCTAAATTTCATTACTCTCTCTCTCTCTCTCTTTTATTTAATTAACCAAATCATCATTCGGGAGGTGTCAATTTACAACATTCATAGAGGATGATGTTTTGTTCTTCAAATTATTATTCAAATTTGTTCATGAAACCATTTTAATCGTTGATATAGTTTTTAAAATTTAAAATATTACCATTTTTATGTTTTCTAATTAATATATTTACGTAATACTAAACAATAATACAAAATGAGTTCTCTATGATCAATAATAGTCGTAATAATCTAAATGATTGTCACTAAATATATTATCTAATGATTCATTCTCATAATATGTAAAAGAATGTTATATATAACCATTTAGACTTATATATTCTCATTAAAAACATTCAATTTCAATTCTTTTCAATTATACCCATTTACATGAACCTCCTTACTTATAATCTAGCGAACCGATCATGAAATCAAGGAAACGAACACTCCAGAACGACAATATTCAATCATATAACTTATCAACCAGGACATAAATTAATTTAATAAAATAATAATGAATCAAATACATATAGATAAGTTTCCGAATTAATTAATTAATTAATTAATTTGTTTATCCAGGATGTTAAGGTAACATTTAGAACACATTTAGACATAAGGTAATGGGTTTTTACCCGAACCTCCATTTTCTTTTGGGTTACTCTTATTATATACATAACCCAATTAACTTATTAATTATTACTATATAATCCTAATATTTTATGTTTTAATTTTCTATATAGGTGTATCAATTATAATAAATCCTTCTTCTATGGGGATTTATATGTTATAAAATGTTATTTCAAAAATTATTCCTAATAAACAAGTCAGTTTCAAAAGAACTTCTTGAATTCTTACCAATTTTAGAATGAAATCTATATTCAATTTTTATCAACCATTATATTTATAAAATAAATCATTTTATTGTTAAAAAGATTCATTAATTCACTTTTGGTTTTATGAAAATATTTTTTCCAAAATAACTCTTGTTTTCAAAGTAAAAGAGTATTTATCTTAAGACTTACTTAATGATTTTATATGAGTATTTTAATCTATTTCAACACTATTGTTGATTCATATGTTTAATTGAGATTAATAATCTATGATATCATCTACCATCTTTTACTAAATTTTGTATTATTATTTTTACTATTAACGTGCTATCTTGATACCATTCACCATATTACTTTGAATGGTTAGTGTTTACTTTTAATGATTGGGAATGTTATTTACATTTCATATATTAGTTCAATATGAATGTATATGTTGTTTTTGTTTTTATTTGTTCATATGAGGAATGAATTATACTTATTAAATTATGGTTTGGGACCTCTATATCCCCTCAATTCATTTGTAGGTCTCATGAGACAAACTAGTTGGGGGTTTTACCTATTTATATACGATCTTGGCATGATGCCTGGACCGAATGATTGTGATGTATAACATTATGAATTCCCTCATTAGGAAACAAGATATTGATATTCCAGGAAATTATTAATCTAGTAGAATACCCATGGTTATGTTTTGGGGAATTTTTTAATATGCTTTTATTCCTTCCATATTATGTTAAAATTTATTTTTAATGACATGTGTTTTTAGTTAATCATCATGACTAGAGTTTATGTTTATGATTACAACCACTGTATTATTTACCCTTAGAGTGAATCTGAGCTCACCCCATTCTTATGTTTTATTTTCCCCAGGTTTGAAAAATTATATTAGGAAGGACTTGTTAGGATTATCTAGGAGTTTATGTGTGATTCAAAAGAAGTCGATATGTTATATTTCTTTTCAAGTTATAATGTTGAACTAATGTATGTATCTTGTTTTCCAAAGCTAATAAAATATTCATTTATTTGTGTTACAAATTCCTTGATTATATTCCAATGTATTAAAATAAGGTACCGACTCTAGGAAACTAGGGTTGGATACTTAAAGTATATTCTCCCCACTGTACTACCATATACACCCCTGATGCTAGTCAGAAACCCCTTGCATATGGGGAGATTAACTAGGGGTAATGTGTCTAATAAGGCTCAGAGAATGGATTAAGTGGAATATAGGTTTGGGACATCACAAAGTGGTATCAGAGGGGTTCATTTCTTGACTTATTATTTAGAGACAATGTAATGAAGATCAGGAATGCTTTGGACTTAGTCACAAGTTGTTCTTGGGTTTCACAAACCGATGTATGGGGTAAAGAACAAGTTTCCTTAATTATTATTCTTATTGATTATACAATTTACTATTGATACAATTTCTACATTGGGTGATAAACATAACATCTGATGTTAATGATATTAAGGTCATTGAAATTTTAATTTATTTACTATTTCTCGATGAGATGTGGGATCTATATTGGATCTTTCATCACAATAGGCACAATATGAATATGACCTCGATCTTTGTAATGTAATATTTAAATTTTAGTGATCATTTCATTTTCATAGTTATCATGCCTTGGTATATATATAAAATTCTATGGATACTTCATGCAGGATTTGGATCATACTATGGTGTGAGTTTAGTGGGGTTCCACTCTTTGATTTATAAGGTGTATGTGCATTTATGGATTGGAAAGTTTCATTCTAGAGATCTCTAGAATTGAAAAATAGTTTAATTACATTTTAAGAAGAATTTAAATGAAAATGACATCCAGTTGAGTTCCATGTTCTAGTTCATAAGGTGTATGGGCCCTTATGTTATGAAAAAATGGTATATCATTAGATTAAGTCGATTCAAACATTTTAAATGTTTAACTATGTACATTTTAAAATAAGAGATGATTAATAAATTTATAATAACCATATATAACATTCCTAACATAGAATCATGACCTGAACCTTGCCTTAGTAATGGGTAGTGGGTGTTTTTTTAATTCTTATGGCCGGTTATGGTTTCTTCTACTATTTAGGCCTTGCTTTTGGAACATGAAGAGAGGAATATTCATTATTATAGGAAGGATTTTGTACCTATCCTAGTTACACGAATGAAATCCTGTGAATCTATTTAATCTATTATAAGACATTCATCTCAAATTTTAGCATTTTGAATCCACATCTTCCTTGTGGCGTAGGCCCTGATGGAAGTGGAGATCATGTTTATGAGGTGGTGGGCCATGAGCCGAAAATTGTTCCTTATATGGAGCCACCTGTGGTTCCTCTTCCTATAAATAATATGGGTGTTGACACCCAATTTTGTGAGTGTTTCCTGAATATGTTTCAGAACATTAATGGAGGATTTTGACCTGTCTCAAGTATGGTAGAGTTGACTTGTGGGTTTCTATATTAATATCCTAATACTTTCTTGGTGGATGAAAGACCACTGAATGGAGAGTTTTGGATCGAAAGATCCAGTTTATATTCGAGCATCTAGAGATATCTCTAGAGATGAGGGTCAAGCTAAATGCTTACATGCTATACGATTCAGTGAATAGATGGTGGGAAGTCCTCACCCAAGAAGGAAAACATAGGGAAATGGTCTGGGATGAAAATATGGACATTTTATATTATTACATATTTCACTAGACATTGAGGGATGAGAGAACTAGAGAATTCATAAATTTTCATTAGGGGAATATGTCTGTTATGGAATACTCAACTAATTTCACTGAGTTGAAGTGTTTTTTCTTTTTCTATACCTTCTGATGATCTGTTGACAGTTAGGATATTAGAAGATGGGCTAGGTTACACCATTTGATCAGAGGTCAATATCCTTAGGTTAACAACCATTACCAAAATTGTCAACCATGCCCTAATTACAAAATGAAATATGGGATAGGTGGATGGTGCATTCTTGGGTGGTTCAAAACCTAAGGCTTCAAGAAAATATTCTTTCAGGTGAAAAAGATGATTCGAGAAATCTGACAGTAGTAGTAGTGGTTAGGCTCCTTTAGCAGGTAGTTATCTTAGCTATCACTAGTGAAAAGTGTCATGGAATGTCAAAAATTAGTATCCAAAAAATGCGGTTGAGTGCAGAGGCTATGGTAAGATGGGTTATTTGTACTGTTTCAATAGGACATTCCCTCCAGTTTCAAGGAAGAGTGTATCTAAACCTACTAATTGATCAGGAGTAGGGTCTGAAGGATCATGACAGTTGGGTTATCGGAATACCACCGATCGAGGCCGAGGTGGAAGTAGAGGTAGATGAAACCAGACATATGATTCTGAATTCCAGTAGAGGAGGCTTCGTCAGGGCATTCAGGTAATGATGTAGGGCCATCGTATAGGCTAGTTATATGCATTACAATATACACAGCAAGAACAGAGTGTTGAACCATATACTATACAAGGTACAATCCTAATAGCCTTAACTTTTGTTTTTTTGTTAAAATAGGCACATCCCACTCATTTATATCTGATACAATCACTGAGAGTTTTTGCCTCTACGTCGAGTACTGTTTTGGTGTTACGATGCTAGATACACCCTTAGGGTTCCCTTGAGTGGGTGTTCACTACTATCAGGATTGTCACCTTGAGATAGGTGGTTAACTATTCCTATGGAACCTGTATATTCTTGACATGATAGGTTTTGATGTATTCATTGGTATGGAATTATTAGTTCCCTATTGATATTGAATGGAATTCAATTTTTTGATTGTGACGTTTATATTTCCAGAGGGAGTTACACATGTTCAAAATGAAGAATGGAATGTTTAAGCTTCACGATCCTAACCCTAGAAGAAGAGGACGGGTAATGTGACTATGCATGTTTTAAGTCTTTATCTTGGTGACCAAGGGTTAAAACCCGCTGTCTTTCCTCCTATATTGGAAAATTCCAGAGACAGTTTTCGTGATGAATTCTTTGGTGTACCTCCAATGCGAGAGGTAGATTGCACCACTGATCTTGTGTGAATAAAAACACATGTAAACATTCTTCCTTATAAGATTATACATAAAGAGCTTCTGGAACTCAAGAATCAGTTGGGGGATATAAAGGTGAAAGGATTTATACACCCCATCACTTTTATTTTGGGTCACCTATTATAAGGCCCCATCCTTATACATTACAAAATATTTAGTTAAATCAATAACTCACATTGATGTTATATTTTAGGTTTAGAGTTTTATAGAATTAATCCATAACTATTACATAAAAAAACTACATAAATACAAATTTTACACTTCCAACATCATCCATTTCTTCCACAAAAAAGAATCTTTTAAAATGAAACATAGTTTCTTTTCATGTTTAATCATAAAAAGTTTTCCTTGATCCAATCCTTGACTCTATTATTTTTTAAATCCTATGAAAAAATTTTCAAAACATGGGGTGAGAATAAAAATATCAGTAAGGGATACACAAATAAGGGAAACTATTAGCCTTTTAAAAACATGTAGACTATGAATAATTTATCATAAATTAATACCTTTCACCTTCACGAAGTAGTAAATACTCTTCACTGAATATAAGCTCATCACTTACACTTTTTTAACTAAAATATTACTATAAAACCCATTGAAAGTAACATATAATATATAAAGGTAAATTGATACATAATTATACTTAAATTGAATAACCACACAGTCGACTTCCACACATATAACTAAATTGAAAAACCATAAAACCAACTTCCATACCCAATGTATTGGTGGTTATAACATAACCAACCATCTTTGGTTTGTCCCGGAACCACCATTCCCAGGTTTATCACATTACCAACCATCTTTTGTTTATCACATAACCACCCGTCAAATGTCCAAGTACCATTAAATATTCATAACACATATAATATTGCAATTATAAACATTTCAATCATAGAATTTCATTTTCAATCACGAGAAATAATTTCAAGATATTTAAGTAGTCAATACGTTTCCAAAACCATTTTCAGTAGAAATTTTTTTAAAATGAGAATAATGGATTTATTTTTCCTTTAAAAAAATATTATGGCAAATAAAGTAAGTAAAATATAATATAATAATTATAGTGGTGGAGAAGTCATTTTCACCACATACTTTAAAAACATTTTTTTTTCATTTAGTGAAACGATTAATGTAAAAATATTCCTTTTGAAAACATTGAATGAAATTAGAAATAGAAGTAAAATGTCTTGTATAATCCTTTTAAATCTATCTAAATAAATATGTAATTTAATTTCATGAAGAAAAAAGATTTGATAATTAAAAAATTTAAACGTTCTAGGTGTCCCACACCACATTGAACATTTAAATCATAATATCCATGAATTAATACAAATAATAAAATGATAAATTAAATTATTTTAGATAAAAATATTGAAATGAAATTTCATAGAAGCTGTATACACACCTTATAAAATAATAAAGGTTCTTATTACCAAGAAATGGTCACTGAAAGGATATTGAGATGAAATCCCTTACCTTAAGTTCAATTTGTCATGTATAGTACTTGTTATTCATAAATAATAAACTTAGGTTAACCTCAACTTTATTGAGATTCCTTTTCAAGTTTATTATTTATTTTACGTCACTCATTATCAAGTTATAAAAATTAAATAATTGTTTATGTTCATACCATACGGTTTATCGATATTTGGTACTTGAGTCGAAAATGAACACAGTTTGATGTCACTAGTCCATGTGGTCATAAGTACATAATCTCAAGAATAATATTGAAGAATTTTTTTAATACATAATTTTTACCTTTAAATAAAACCATGAAGTGTGGTTATGAAAAATGAATAACGTTATATTCATGGAGACGGTAAGACGTATGTACGCATGAGTACATTTCCATTTTTCATTATTCATTATCGAAATTAGGTAATTATTATTTTATCTTTAAAGAATTATCATAATATAATGAAAATAATAATAATAATTTAAATATACTTTTATTTATATCATAAAAATGATGTGGTGAATAAAAATGAATCACATCACTTTGTGGAAAATATAGTTCACACGTACACCCGAACGACATTATCATTTTTATGTGCATGTAAAGTAAGAAAATAATTGAAATATTAATAATTTAAAATGATAAATATGTCATAAATATAATATGTAATCATTTATATCATCATTATAACCAGTCTTGATTAATGGTAATGAAAAATGAACTATATCTGTTTATGATGTGGTATTCCATCGTACACACAAACAAAACATTAATTTCCCATTTGGTGAAATTGGACATTGATTTAGGTGATGATATTAAAATAATAAAATATAAGTATATTTAGGATACTGGAGTTATTATCTCATAATGTTTGGAGGATATTTTAAGGAAGTGTAAGAAGAAATAAAATAGAAATATTTAAAGAAAATGATACCTCTTTTTCAGTTGATCAACTTTGAAGAACACCTTAAAACCTCTAAAAAGGTTGTTATGACTAAAATAATGTCTCAAGAACGTAGGTAGGAAGTATACAAAGATTTTGGGGAAGATATTGGCTGAAAAAAGGAGTTAGAGGTGTTATTATTAGATTAGAGTGGGTACCTTTTTATAACAGAGGTGAGGGACACCCTTGAAAAATCATAAAATATTAAATTAATAGAAATTAAATTTCAATTCCAAATGGTCCCAGACTAATTTATTTAGAATATAATATTATTATGGTTCTAGTAACCTTAATATAAATAAGATTATACATGTTATGAAAATTTCTAAATCCTTATCTTTCTATTTTAACACTTATTTTACCCTTTTTAACCTTACTGTGATATCATGTTATTTACACTTTCTAGGTTGATGAAATTACCATACCATATAAAAGGAGAAAAAAAATTTCATCTATGAAATGTTAGGACTTATCCGAACCATTTATCTGAATATATGATTTTAATTAATTTTACAGCATTGAACAAACAATTTTATATTTTAAAATACCAATAGTGTCCATTCTGAGACTATTCATTAGTTGAATCTTAAAAAATATCATAACCCAAAGATAAGTTAGAAAAATATTTTAAAAAATAAAAAACATGTCAAATATATCAATAAAATTACTGGATTTCATAAATTATGTGAAATAATATTTATTTTAATATTTATAAAATCATTTATTTGATTCATTAATTATTTAATAAATTACTACCTCATCCTTGTGTCATAATTAAATTAAGTTCTTTAATTTATAAAAATTGTAAATAATTTATCCTGATTTAGGTAATATTTTTATCTTTCCAATGACTACTTATAGTCAAAGAGATCCCCTATATCACTCAATATCAAAATACTGTACCTTTTAAAAATAAAAGTGTAACAAAAATAACTATTCATTGAATATAATATTATTAATTCATTAAAGTCATCAAAGTGGTCCTAAAATAGATACAAGGATGATAATGGTTGGTATACACTCATAAAAAACAATTATGATATTTTTTGGGTAGTTTTATGTCATTATAATATTATTTGTACCTTTAATTACACGATTTATCTTTAACCGTGGTCATAAAAATACTTAATAAAGTCATTATTCATAATGTACAAAAATAAATGGGGATGATTTAAAAAATTTGGAACTTATGATTCCAAATATTGAATCCATTTTTCTAAATTAAAAATGCATAATTGATAGAAATTAATCCACACTATCAAAATGAGGAAACGCATTTTTTTAAAAGTAAAAACCGTCAAAAAATTGACATGTGTTTTTATTAAATTTCAATGTTAAATTAATTACAATGAGAAAAATTAGATTAAATGATAAAAAGTTGATGTAATTATATATTAAAACTAATAAAAAATATAATCCAAAACATAAATAATTTAGATGGAAAGGCAGTTCTAAATTAAAATGTAGTATTTTTTACTATTCATTAAAATTGGAATTTTATCAGAAAAATACCAAAACATCCACCAAAGTAAATTTTTTATGTACCAATTCCAAATAATAAGTTTATTTTTTCATAGATAACTTATAAAAGATTCAAAAATATTTAAAATGAGTTCTCTATCAAAAGGTGGTAAAACCAAATTTCCAGAATAACACTCAATTTATCTATAATTTTATTTTGTTCTTATATAATTTCTATGAAACATATAAGTGTAAGGGTTGGTGACCTCAGAACCAACTATTTTGTACTTTGATTACATGAATGTTTACTTAATATTGATCATTGTTCTGCATGACTATAATATAATAATGTCCTGGAATATTTGTTGCATTAATAAGGTCATAGCAGATCCCCAATATGATGAGAACCTTGAAATGCTATAACAATATTCTTAAATAAAGTTTTGTGGTTGGATGACATACTATGATAGGAAACATAGTATACAGACCTTCATGTTCGAGTACTCATAAGAAGACGAGACTCTCTCTCTTGGAGTTCTCACTTGGTAATCTCCAAGATGGGAGATTATGAGAACATACCCGCCAGTAGTAATTCCGCATGTCTTGGTGTCATCAGATATTGCTATCTGTGAGTGTGTGTAATGGTCCTTAGACTGCAAGATTATCATTAACTCATGTCATGACTCACGCACTTAGATTTACTGACAAAAACTGTCACGCAGACAGTTGGCGGGAAGTAGGGTACGTTGGGTGCGTCACGAGTGACATGTTGTTAATGGATAAGTCGAGGAAGGATTTGTCCCTTCCATTTATGGAAGTTGATATCTCGGCCCTTTGATTGAAATAGAACTATCGCATTAAATTCCATGGCCATGGTGTAAACTACGAGTTTATTTCAGGTAGTCAAAGAATGATAGATCAAGCATATAGGTTTATGACACTACCATAAAACCTGCTTGATGAGATATCAAGACAAAGGGATTAAATTACACAGTAACCATTGGTATGAGGTGATACGTCAATGCGGCATCAACTTCTCTCTCTTGGGGGCCTTGACCCATTTCTAGACAGTAATCTTGGACTTTGGGCAAGCCTGCCTAATGCCAACGAGAAAGAGCCCTAGAGGGTCACACACTAAGTGTATCCAAGTATCTCAAGTTGAATAAAGATTATTCCCGTACAGGGTTTAATAATTACTCAAGGAAGCCTAAGTTGTTTTAAATGATGGAGGAAAAATAAAATAAAACAAGTACATGCCATGTATTATTAAATGTATATGCCGTGTAGTTTTATTTTGGAAAGGAAATGAATAAATGAAAACAAGATATACACGTCATGTACATTTAATGTACATGCCGTGTAGTTTTCAATGAAAAACAAGTACACGCCGTGTATTTATTATTACACGCCGTGTAGTTTTTCTAGTCGGGATTTTGAGGATATAATATCATTTTATTAAATGATATTTATTATAATCAGTGTGAGCGCATGTGAAGGAATTAATAATTCTACATGCGGTTTTCAATAAGAGTTAATGAAATAAATGAAATGCGTAACGCATTTATTTATTGTCATAACTCTACAACCTCAAACTCGATTATAAATATCCTCACAACCCCAACTCTTTTACTACACAAGAGAATCGTTGTGCACAACATCTCTGGAGAATTCTTTCAAGGTCGAAAGAACCTCTTCCACCAAGAATGCTCTCAAGACCGAGAGAGATCCTCTTCCATCGGATCAAGACGATCTAAGGCGGACAACGCAAGCAAAGGCTTCTCCACGCTAGCACCAGGAGAATCCTTTGACGACGTCCAGAGATACGAGGTTCACGTGTGGATCACCACTAGAGGTAGTCTACACTTGGATTCTGGGATGTAAAGACGGATCATATCGACAACTTGATCGAGAACATCAATGAAGAAAGAACACCCAAAAGGAATTTCTTTATAATTAATTAAATTAATTATAATCAACCTGTAACGATCCTTGTTTTTGGTTCCGGGAAAAACCATTTTCTTTGTCTTTTTCGGTGATTCGATCCGTGGAGACTGGCGTTTATCGTCGTATTGATCCTGGATTGATCATTGCTAATGACAAAAAGACAAGTGGGCACATCCACCCACGCGCTTCCGCTGCGCCCGGAACCTACAAATGGTATCAAAGGGAGGTTACAACGTTGATGATAGTTATTTAATTTTCGTTGATAATTTACGCATTCATATTTGATTCAATTCGAAATAAATCGTCCTATAAATCTGAATTAACATGATCTATTCTTCCTCATTCGTTTCTCGATTCATATCACAGAAACGACCTATTAATTTTAATTTTTGATTAAAATAAAAACTAGGAACTCATCCAGAGGAGCCGCTCTTTCTGTCTGTACAACACGGGATTACACGGCGTGTAATTAAAACTACACATCATGTACATAGGTTCAATGAACCGGCCCTGGTCCGCCAAACCACGCCGTGTGAATTGATTATGCCTATGTTTTAATCACTCCATGTTGACCAGAATTGAACGGCATGTGGAAACTGGAATGCACGGCATGTATGTTGGAGAAACACGCCGTGTAGTCCGTTCCGACCCAGGTGAAACCGTGTACAAAGATAAGCCGCGTACCGCGTACACGGGATCACCATGCCGGTTACCGTGTAACAAGGAAGTACCCGCCGTGTATGATTCATCTACATGCCGTGTACTCTAAAATTTAAAAATTACAAAAAACATGCCAAAGCCCCGACGTGTACTTTGGATAAAGGGTGAAAAGAAAAATACACGCCGTGTAATTATAAACTACACACTGTGTACTTTCCAAAAATGAAATTTCACCAGGTTTCCTCCAATGTACAAAGACCCGTACATGGAATATGGATGAGAAGAATCTCAAGGAAATTCAGAAAGGAATTTAAGATAATGAATTGATTAATTATAAGATTATAATTAATTGAATTCGAGCGCATCTTATCTTAAATAAAAGAACGATTAAAATAATTTGAATTATAAATATGCGTAAATGTCGGTGCATACTATGGATGATCATGATCTAGACCAAATACCCTTTGTATATGTATGGTTTCATTTAAATTTCTTTAATTTAATATTGTTGGCATGCGAGCCTTCTTTCAATAAAATGTAGGGCCTGTGTGCCCATGGTTTCTTTAATGTAATCCCATGTAATGGAGGATCTCCCAAGCTAGAGGAGACGGTTCAAATCCCGAAGCTGAGGAGAAACCGACGTAAGAAGATACAAAGCAGGACATGTGGGAGCTGCAAAACACGAACCATCAGGTTCAAGGTGTTTTCCCTAGGTGAGGGTTAGCTTATCAAAACCGCTAGATAAGCTAACCAAATAGAAGCTCATGATCATGCCATCTTATTTTATTTCTGTCTGATTACATGGTTTATTTATTATGTATGTGTTGTCATGATCACATAATTAATAAAATGAACAAGCATGAAAATATGGAATAAAATAAAAACCATACTATGAGTAAACATTATCGGAACATGGTTAATCACTTAAGCAAGCATCACTTTATATTAACAAGCATGTGATAATGCAAAAAATACACATAAATAATAAAATCCCTCAAATACCATATGAAGTCATACCAAGCCTTTCGTTACTTGATTAAGGGAAAGACTCAATAAAACTATGTGTTTGACCAACCCTTTTTGGGACACTTACTTTTATAAAGGAAGCCCTTATGAAAGATTTCGGGTTGACTTAACCATATTACATTAAGAGAAGTATCCCCTGCTAGACTTGATGTAATATTGGAGGCAAGAGTTGAGGAAATCCAAGTCAGGATTTCAGGATTGGGGAGTCCACTCAACAGATCAAGGAATTGTAAGCTCACAGTTGGCAAAGACCTGCCTACCTAAATACCTTCAAATAGCTTGACCAACCCTTGTTGGGGTTATGAAAAGGGAAATATGGATCCTTGCCACTAGAATGTCAAAGAAACTGAACATTCTTAGTTCAATGGTGAGGGCCATTTGGACTTGATAAAATAGTGGGAGAATTAAATTTTTATTATTTCTCATAAAAATGTAATCAAGAAAGTACTAATAAATCTGCTCTTTTAAATTGTAGAATCAAGATGACAAACTCGTCAACCAATTTTTCTCTGCGATCAATTCTGGATAAAGACAACATCCTCACCAGTAGTAACTTTCAGTAATGTTTTAGGTTCCTTCGAGTTATCCAACGCCATGAATGAAAGTTTTACGTGCTGGAGTCCTCACTTACTAATTCCCCTGCGCCAGGGGCGAGTGATGAAGATTTCCTGGTCTATGATCAACATTTGAACGACGCTCTCAACGTTCAATGTTTGATGCTGTCATCTATGTCTCGTGAGCTCATGAAGTCTCATGAAGACATGGATACCTACAGCATGCTCGAGCACCTCTGTGGTCTATACCAGGAGAGAGAAAGACAGGAAAGGTTTGAGATCTCCAAGGCTCTATTTCAGAGCAATCTTGTAGAGGGTGCTCCATCCGGGCCTCATGTAGTCAAGCTCATTGGCTACATTGAGCTCTTGGAGGTTCTAGGGTTCAAACTCTCCAAAGAACTGGTTACTGATCTCATTCTTGCATCACTCCCCCATAGCTTGTCAAACTTTGTTGTGAACTTCAATAAGAACAACATTGAGAAGTCTTTGTCTGATCTTCTCATCCTCATTCGCCATGTGGACACTGACATGAAGCGTGAAAAGCCTTCTATCCTCATAGTGAATAAAAGGAAAGGGAAGGCAAAGAGCATTAAGCCCAAGGATTCTTAATGGCATTCCAAGAAAAGTAAGATCAATGGGGAGGCAAAGGAACATGATGCTGCTTGTTTTGCATGTGGCAAGAAGGGACACTGGAAGAAAAACTGCACCTAGCCAAGGAAGCAAGGCGAAGCTTTAGGTGCATTTGTTATTGAATGAAATCTATCTGTTTCTACTAATTGGGTATTAGATACTGCTTGTGGTTCTCACATCTATATCAAAATACAGGAACCAAGTAGATTCAGGAAGATTGATCGAGGGGAGGTAGATCTACGAGCAGCCAACGAAGCCAGACTCACTGTTGTAGTTGTCAGAAACTACCACCTCACATTGCCTACTGGGATGGTCTTGGTTTTGAAAGGTTGTTATTATGTGCCTTATGTTACTAAAAACATTATTTCAGTATCCAGATTAGATACTTATGGATTCATATTCAATTTTGGAAATGAATGTTTCTACTTTTATAAAGATAGCATTTGTTTTGGTAGGGCACATTTATATAATGACCATTATGTGTTAGACTACACAAACCAAGTAATGACAATAGATAACAAAGTTAATTAATATGACTCATACCACACCCAACTTTGGAATCACCGGCTATGTCATGTCAAAGAGAAAAATTTGACAAAATTACATCAAGAAGTGTATTTAGATTCTTTCGAACTAAAACCACATGGTGTATGTCATGCGTGTCTACAAGGAAAAATGACTAAATCCCCATTTAGTGGGAAAGGTGAAAGAGCTAAAGAGATTCTAGAATTAGTTCACACAGATGTGTTTGGACCATTTTCAGTTGAAGCAAGGGGTGGGTTCTCGTACTTCATAACTTTTACTGATGATTTTAGTAGATATGGATATATCTATTTAATGAGGTATAAGTCAGATTCTTTTGATCGGTTCAAAGAATACAAGAATGAAGTTGAGAACCAGATTGGTAAGAAGATTAAGAAACTCCACTCAGACAGAGGAGGAGAATATCTTAATCAGGACTTCATTTATTTCTTATGGGAGTTTGGGATTCTATCTCAACTCAATCCTCCTTACACACCGCAGTGGAATGGTGTATGTGAAAGGAGAAACCGCACCCTGTTGGACATGGTGAGATCAATGATGAGTCATGCGAGTCTTCCATTATCCTTTTGGGGATATTCATTACAAACAGTAGCGCACATACTAAACCAAGTACCAACTAAATCGATAAATGGTATTCCATACGAGATATGGAGTGGACGCAAAGCCATGTTATCGAATTTACATGTGTGGGGTAGCAAAGCATTTTTTTAAGGCCTCTTCAGGTAAGAAACTCGTGCCCCGAGGCACAAAGTGTATCTTTATAGGATATCCCAAGGAAACAAGGGGATATTACTTATACAACCCTATAAACAAAAAGGTTACAGTGGCAAGACATACCATATTCCTTGAGAGGGAGCACATCTCCAAAAGAGATAGTGGGAGGGAGATAGACTTTGATGAAGTCGAGGCTCAAGATACACATGAGTTGGTACAAGAACAGATTCCACAAATCCCCGTGGAAGAAAAATATATTCCAGAGACACAAGAACTGTGTAGGAGCACGAGAGAGGTGAGAGAACCAGAATGATGTGGTTTTCTTATCACCGAGGATGGTGACTCATTATTGGTTGACAATAATGATCCTCTTACCTACAAAGAAGCAGTTGAAGGCACAGACGTTGCCAAGTGGAATGAAGCCATGAATTCTGAAATGGATTCCATGTACCAAAACCAAGTCTTGATTTTGATAGATCCTCCAGTCGATGTAAATCCTATTGGTAATAAATGGGTATTCAAGAAGAAACTGGACATGGAGGGGAAAGTCAGCACCTATAAGGCACAACTGGTTGCAAAAGGTTTTAGACAATGTCAAGGAATTGACTATGATGAATCCTTTTCACTGGTTGCGATAATGAAATCCATCAGAATCCTATTGACCATTTCTGCTTACCATGACCATGAAATTTGGAAAATGGATGTCAAAATAGCTTTCCTTTACGGGAACCTCCAGGAAGATGTCTACATGACACAACCTGAAGGGTTTGTGACTCCAAAGGATGCCAACAAGGTATGCAAGTTGCAGAGATATATTTATAGATTAAAGCAAGCATCAAGGTCCTGGAACATTTGTTTTGATTAAGCTGTTACAAAATTTGGATTTGTTAAGAATGAATGTGAGACTTGTGTCTACAAAAGGATTAGTGGAAGTGCAGTCGTTTTCCTAATAGTATATGTTGATGACATATTGCTAATTGGAAACGAAGTGCCTGTCTTACAGTCAGTTAAGGCATGGTTTCGTAAATTCTTCTCCATGAAAGACTTGGGCGAGGCGGCATATATTCTTGGGATCAAGATCCATCATGATAGATCCAAGAGAATGTTGGGCCTGAGTCAAAGTATATATATTTACAAGATACTGAAGAGATTCAGTATGGAACAATCTAAGAGAGGATTGTTTCCAGTGTCACATGGCATTCATATTTCCAAGAAAATGTGTCCTCAGACACATGAGGAAAGAAAGAGGATGGAAAGGATCCCTTATGCATCCGCGATGGGGTCAGTCATGTATGCTATGCTATGTACGAGGCTAAATGTTGCTTACGCATTAAGTGCGGTAGGCAGATATCAAGCTGATCCAGGAGACTGCCATTGGATGGCAGTCAAGAGTATCCTCAAGTATCTGAGGCATACTAAGGATATGTTCCTGGTTTATGGAGGAGATGAGGAATGAGTCATAAGAGGACTTGTAGATGCTAGTTTCCAGACTGATCAAGATGACATGAAGTCACAGACTGGATACATCTTCAGTTTGAATGGAGGTGCAGTGAGCTGGAAGAGCTCAAAAGAATGTGTGGTGGCAGATTCTACAGCGGAGTCCAAGTATATCATAGCTTCTGAGGCAGCTAAAGAAGCAGTATGGATGCGAAGCTTCGTCCAAGATCTGGATGTTGTATCGAGCAGTAAAGATCCTATCACACTCTATTGTGATAGTACTATAGCGGTGTCACTTGCAAAAGAGCCAAGGTCACATCAGCGGACAAAGCACATACTTCGGAAGTATCATCTCTTGAGGTATTTTTCTCAGAGATGTGAAGTTGCAGTGAGCAGTATTTCCACAGAAGACAACATGGCAGACCCATTGACTAAATCCTTGACTCAGCAAAAACATGATCATCATGTGAGGTCTAGCGGACTAAAAGTCGTAGGCAGTTGTCTCTTGTCCAAGTTGGAGTTTATAAGGGTTGGTGTCCTCAGAACCAACTGTTTTGTACTTTGATTACATGAATGTTCACTTATTATTGATCATTATTCTGCATGACTATAATATAATAATGTCTTGGAATATTTGTTGCATTAATAAGGTCATAGAATATCCCCGCTATGATGAGAACCATGAAATGCTATAAAAATATTCTTAAATAAAGTTCTGCGGTTGAATGGCATACTATGATATAACACATAGTATACAGACCGTCATGTGCGAGTACTTGTAAGAAGACAAGACTCTCTCTCATGGAGTTCACACTTGGTAATCTCCAAGATGGGAGATTATGAGAACAGACCCGCCAGTAGTAATTCCGCATGTCTTGGTGTCATCAGATATTGCTATTTGCGAGCATGTGTAATGGTCCTTAGACAGGAAGATTATCATTAACTCATGTCATGACTCACAGACTTAGATTTACTGACGAAAACCGTCACGCAGACAGTTGGCAGGAAGTAGGGTACGTTGGGTGTGTCACGAGTGACATGTTGTTAACGGATAAGTCGAGGAAGGATTTGTCCCTTCCATTTTTGGAAGTTGATATCGCGACCCTTTGATTGAAATAGAACTGTCACATTAAATTCCATGGACATGGTGTAAACGACGAGTTTATTTTAGGTAGTCAAAGAACTACAAATAAAGTATATAGGTTTATGACACTTCCATGAAACCTTCTTGATGAGATATCGAGAAAAAGGGATTAAATTAAACAGTAAGCATTCGTATGAGGTGATACATCAATGCGGCATCAAATTCTTTCTCTTGGGTGCCTTGACCTGTTTCTAAACAGTAATCTTGGACTTTGGGAAAGCCTGCCTAATGCCAAAGAGAAAGAGGCCTGGAGGGCCACACACTAAGTGTATCCAAGTATCTCAAGTTGAATAAAGATTATTCCCATACGTGGTTTAATAATTATTCAAGGAAGCCTAAGTTGTTTTAAATGATGGAGGAAAAATCAAATAAGACAAGTACACGCCATGTATTATTAAATGTACACGCCGTGTAGTTTTATTTTGGAAAAGAAATGAATAAATGAAAACAGTATATACACGTCATGTACATTTAATGTACACGCCGTGTAGTTTTCAATGTAAAAAAAGTACACCCCGTGTATTTATTATTACACGCCATGTAGTTTTTATAGTCATGATTTTGAGGATATAATATCATTTTATTAAATGATATTTATTATAATCATCGTGAGCGCATGTCAAGGAATTAATTATTCGACATGGTGTTTTCAATAAGAGTTAATGAAATAAATGAAACGTGTAACGCGTTTATTTATTGTCATAACTCTACAACCTCAAACTCGATTATAAATATCCTCACAACCCCAACTCTTTTCCTACAGAAGAGAATCGTTGTGCACAACATCTCTGGAGAATTATTTCAAGGTCGAAAGAAGCTCTTCCTCCAAGAACGCTTTCAAGACTGAGAGAGATCCTCTTCTATCGGATCAAGATGGTCTAAGGCGGACAACGCAAGAAAAGGCTTCTCCACGCTAGCACCTGGAGAATCCTTTGGAGACGTCCAGAGATACGAGGTTCACGTGTGCATCACTGCTAGAGGGAGTCTACACTTGGCTTCTGCGACGCAACGATGGATCACATAAACAATGTGATCGAGAACATCATTGAAGAAAGAACACACAAAAGGTATTTCTTTATAATTAATGAAATTAATTATAATCAACCTGTAACGATCCTTGTTTGTGGTTCTGGGAAAAACCATTTTCTTTTTCTTTTTCTGTGATTCGATCCGTGGAGACTGGCTTTTATCGTCGTATTGATCCCAGATTGATCATTGCTAATGAAAAAAAAGCCAAGTGGTCACATCCACCCACGCGCTTCCGCTGCGCCCGGAACCTGCAATAAGATGAATTTTAAAAATAAAAATTAATTTATATTTCATTATTATAATAAAAAAATGTGATTTTTTATTATATATATATAATTATTCACACTTAAATAGTTTTTTTAAAAAACATATCCTTTATAATCAATTAGTTTTTATTTTCTAACCTATGAATCATTATATAAACACGTGTAAACCCTATTTTCATAATTTAGTTAATACAGTACATTCTCACCATTCTTTCAGATATTCTATAACTACGATATAAAATAATAAGATTAATAGTGTATTATTTTTTAGAATGACTTAGTCTTGTGTGCAACGTAAGATTTTGGAGAAAACTATTGTTGGGTGTTGGGTACACTTTCAAACATAGAATACTTTTTAAATTAGAATTAATGCCTAATTCATTAACATCAATAAATTTGAAGAATAATTATTATATAATTAAATGGTATGTTAAATCCTTCACCCCTTTTTAAAAGTGTGTCCTCGAAATTTTAAATTTGGGATCAGTAATGAAGGTTTCTCTTTTCAATTTTACTTCACTGAAATACCACATAGGAAAAAGAGTCAATAAAACCTCCACTTTAAAATAATTTATGTTATGTATAAAGGTCAACTGAGATAACACATACTAGGATTCCAGGTGTAAAAACATGCATATGGAAGAAAAACTAACCTTCATGTTCTGATGGAGAGAGTTTGAAGACATGATGAGGAGAAAGTTAACAATCAGAAAACCACAAACTTGTGATGGGTTAAACAATATTTGATTTTTTATTAGGAAAAGTAAACATAAAAACTTTTTTATTTAAGGTTCTTATAATAATGTTGATGAATTAATTAATTACTTATAATAAGAACATAAGAAAATATACTTACTTGAAAAGTAGAGTTTCATCTTTTAGTCAATTTCCAACATAAAATCACATTTCCCTCCAATTGGTGAGTATTTAAGATGAATTTTTTCATGCCTGGAGAACTATTATCAGCCACTAAAAACTCAAATCATCGAAAAAAGGTTAACTGTACTTAAAATTACTTTAAAAAATAAAAATAATATTGAAACCCAAAATTTAGAAGGATTTGATAACATATTCTTCCTAGATAAATTTTAACATTTATATCAAAATATCATTAACCACTCTTAATGTCTTATACCAAAATTACTTATTCACTAAGATATGTTAATCATTTATTTAAATAACCCAAATATCTATAAGTCCAAAATAAAATAATTCAACCATATTTTCTTAAATAATATTTCGTAGTATTCTATTTACCTTAGTCATATAAATATCCCAAAATATTGAATGTCTTCCAAAAGAAAATTTATCACTTAATCCCCAAATTATTTTCCAATTCCATGGTTATCTATTTGATAAAATGTATAACTCCTAAATAACATTATTCTAAATATATAAAATATTTTAAATAAAAATAATAATTCATACTAATCAGGGACTTCACGTAGGCCAGTGGTAGGAAAAAAATCCATGCCATACTACAGTTGTAGGTTTGATTCCCACACTCTTCTGATGTGACAGGTTGTCACATGGTTTCCATGTTATCCTTTTTTCAAAACCTATATAATTCTATAACATTTCAAAAAATGAGGTAAAATCCTCAAAAATAACCATAATATATTTTGACCTCAAATTTTATCTCATTCTTTTCATTTTGAATCCCAAAAAGTAATAACCCATAATAACATCAAAAATAGATGTCTCCAAAAATACTATTAATCACCTTAAAATTTTGGAACATAAATCATCAAAAGGGATATCTAATAAATTAAAATTTTAATAAACCACAGAATTATAAACTCCTATGATACCACTATCTCTTATGAATACATCTTAATCTTCAATGTTGTCTAAACCACCCGATGATACCATCTATAAACCCCCATATTTAAACATTAATATTGAGTTAAATCAAGAATTCACATTGAGGGTCATTTCATCTTTAGAGTTTTTAGATAATCATTCCATAACCATTAAATAACAAAACCATATAAATTCCAAGTGTACACATCCAATAGTATCCATATCTTCCATAAAATAGAAACTTTTAAAATGAAACGTGGTTTCTTTTCATGTTTAATCATCATAAATTTTCCTTGATCCCATACTTGAATCTATTATTTATTTAATACCATAAAAAACATTTCAAAACATGGTATAAGCATAAAATGATCAGTATGTGATATAAAAATAAGGAAAAATTTTATCCTTGTGAAAATAAGTAAACTATGTATAATTTATCATAAAGTAACACTTTTCAACTTTATGAAGTAGTAAATAATCTTCAATGAATATAAGCTCATTTCATACCCTTTTTATAACAAACATACTACCATAAAACCTATATAAGGTTAGATATAAAATATAAATATAACATGGGGAATAATTGTACATAAATGGAATGACCATACAGTCGACATCCACACATATCACTAAATAGAATAACCATACGACCGACTTCCATAGACAATACATTGGAGGTTATAACATAACCAACCATCATTGGTTTATCCTGGAAGAATCATTATTTGGTTCATCACATAACCAACCATATTTGGTTTATCATGTAACCACCCTTCAAATGTCCAAGTACCATTAAATAATCATAACACATAAAATATTTCAGTTAGAAATATTTCGATCAAAAACATTTATTTGAGATCACATGGAATCATTTCAAGATATGAAGTAGTCAATCCATTTTTAAAACCATTTTCAATACCAAAATACTCCATAAGGGAGAAAGTGATTTCTTTTTTCCTGTAAAAAAATATTAAGGCTTATAGAAGAATCCTAATATCAAATAACGGTTACGATAGTGGGGAAGTCGTTGTCGCCACATAAGTTAAAAAAAATTTCTTTTTTCATTTAGTGAAATGATCTGTATAAAAATATTTCTTTTGAAAACATTGAATCAAATTCAAAATAGACATTAAATGTCATGTATAATACTTTTATATCCATATAAATAATCATTTAAATTAATATCATTAAGAAAAAAGAATTACAATTAAATCATTAAAGGTTTAAGATGTCACATACCACTATAGACATTTAAATCATAATCTAAATGAATTAATACATTTACTAAAACAATAAATTAAATTTTTATAGATAAAATTATGGATATTAAATTTCATAGTGGGTGGATATACACATTATGAAATAATAAAGGTGCATATTATCAAACAATTCCGCAATGAAAGGAGATTGAGAGTAAATCCGTTTCATTAAGTTCGATTCGTTATATATGTTCCTTATTATTCCAAATAATAAATCTGGTTAATCTATACGTTCTTGAGATTTTTTTTAAATTTTATTATTTTTTATATCAATTTTTATCATGTTAAAAAAATTACATAATTATTTAAGTTCATATCATACATTTTGTCGATATTTGTTGCTTGAGTCGAAAATAAACATGGGTTGATGTCACTAGTCAATGTGGTCATATCTACATCATATTTAGAAAAATACTCAGGAAATTATTATAATTTTTATAAATAAATTATACCTTTAAATAAAACCATGAATTATGGTTATGAAAAATGAATAATGTTATATTAATGGAGATGGTAAGACATACGTACACATGAGTAACATTTCCATTGTTCATTGATCATTATAGAAATAAGATAATAATTAGTTTATATTTCCAGAGTGATCATAATATAATTAAAATTATAATAATCATCTAAAAATACTTTTATATATCATTCAAGTGATGTGGTGAATAAAAATGAATCACCTCACTTTGTGGAGGTGATAGTTCACACGTCTTCATGAACAACATTATCATTTTTATGTGCATGGAACGTAATAACATAATTGAAATATTATTCTTTCAAAATGATAAATGTTTCATTAATATAATATATAAACAATTATTCCATCATTATAGCCAACCTTGAGAAATTGTAATTGAAAAATGAACTATATCGGCTCGCGAGGGGTTAGTCCACCGTACACATGAACAAAATGTTTATTTCCAATTTTATGAAATTGGTGATGGATTTAGGAGATGATATTAAAACATAACATATTTTTTTATTGAGGATAATCTAGTTTTTATCAAATCATTTTTAGTGGATATTTTATGAATGTGGAAGAATATATAAAATAGAAATATTTAAAGAAAACGACACGTCTTCTTCAGTTGATCACCTTTGAGGAACACCTTAACACCTCTAAGAAGTGTGTTCTATCTAAAATAATGCCTCATGATGTCAGGAATTATATTAATGGTATTGGGAAGATCTTGGCCAAACTAAAAGTCTTTATAAGTGTGATTATTATTGAAGAGTGTGTACCTTTTTATATGAGAGGGGAGGGGCACCCTTGGAAACTCTTAAAATATTAAATTAAAATAAATTCATTTTCGATTCCTAATGGTCCCAAACTAATTTATTTTAAAGATAAGATGATTTTTAGTTGAACAAAAATAATCCAATTAAAATTAGACATATTTTGAATATTTTTTATTCCTTTTCTTTTTATTTTAACCCTTATTTTACCCTTTTTAATCATAACATGATTTTAGGTTTCTTTCACTTTGTGGGTTAATTTAATTATCATAACATGTGAGAAGACCATAAAAAATGTAATTTAGGATATATCATCACTTATCCTAATAGTTTTACTTAATCATAGATTTTTATGAATTCTATAAAATTTAATAAACTATTTTATATATTAAAATACCTATAGTATTAATTCTGACACTATTCACGAGTCGACTTTTACAAAAAAAATCATAATAGCAAGATAAGTTCAAACCAACCCATTTAAATCATCAAAAAAATTTAAAATATATCTAAAACAAATCATGGATGATATAAATTATTTAAAATAATATTTATTTTAATATTTATAAAATCATTTAATTTATTCTTTCATTAATTAATAAATTACTACAATATCTTTATGTCCTAATTAAATTAAATTATTTAATTTATAAATTTTTTAAATAATTTATCACGATTTAGGAATATTTTTATCTTTCAAATTACTATTTATAGTCAAATAGATCCACTGTATAACTCCATATTAAAATAATTTACTTTTTAAAAACAAAAGTGGAACAAAAATGACTATTCATTGAATATAATATTATAAATGAATTAAAGTCATCCAAGGGGATCCAAGTGGTACTAAAATAGACCCAAAGATAAACATGGTCAGGATACATGCATACAATTAAAGTAGGACATGGTTTAGGTTAGTTTTATATTATTATAATCTTATTTCTACTTTTAATTACTTGATATACCTTTAACCGTGGTCATAAAAATAACTATTAAAGTTACTATTCATAATGTCCAAAATAAAAGGGACATATTTAAATTATTTGGATATTTGGATTTCAGATATGTAAACCAATTTTTCAAATTCAAAATATAGTATTGGAAGAAATTAATTTAAAATTAATCCACGTTGTTAAAAAGATAAAACAGTTTTATAAAAGTAAAAACAAACAAAAGATTGACATGCGTTTTTTTATCAAATTTCAACATAAAATTACATTCAATGACCATAATTAGATTAAATTATAAAAGATTAAACAAATTATACTTTAAAATAAATTAAAAATATAATCTAACAATATATATAATTATGACGAAAAAGCATTTTTGAATTAAAATGCAGTATTTTTCACTTTTTTTAAAGTATGAATTTTATAAGAAAAATACCAAAAATTCAAAAAAAAAGTAATTTTTTATCTCTTACATATAAATAAGAAGTTTATTTTTTTAAAATATAAATTAAAAAACTTTCTAAAAACTATATTTAAAATGGGTTCTCCGTCAAAAGGAGTTAAAAATACATTTTTAGAAAAAAACTCATTTTATCTATAAAATTGTATTTATTATTATATACGGTCTAGAAAACATATAATTTGAATTTTAAAAGTCATATTTAATTTATATTTAATTAATATAATCCAACTGGAGTGATTTTATTATTTTATGAACATAATTATTCAAACATAAAAAGTTTTTCATAAAACACTTCCTTTATATTCATTTGGTTTTTATTTTCTAACCAATGAATCATTATATAAACATTTGTAAACCCTATTTTCATAATTTTGATAATATAGCACATTCCCCCCATTATAATATCTATGCGGTAACTCCAAATTCAAATAATAATAATAATAATAATAATAATATATTATTTTTTGGCATAACCTAGTCTTGTGTGCATCATAAGATTTCAGGGAACCATATTATTGCATGTTGGGTATGTTATTAGACATAACATCCCTTTTAAAGTAAAATTTCTATCTAATTCATAAATATTAATAAATATGAAACATTTTATTGTATAATTACTTAGGATATTATGAAGACATATGGTACGACATAAGAAGGCGGGTGGTACCCTTAGGCTTTGTGAAGATTACTATCAGTTGAATAAGATGACTATCAAGAACCAATATCCATTTCCTAGAATAGAAGACCTCGTCAAAAATATTTAAGTAGTGAATGTGTTTTAAAAAATAGATTTGAAGTTGGGATACTATCTGGTGCATGTAAAGACTGAATACATACCTCACATAGATTTTAGATGTAGGTATGGTCTCTATGAGTACCTAGTTATGACATTCAGACTCATGAAACCACCTTTAGTCTTCATGGCTATTATGAATTGGGTCTTCCAACCGTTATTGGATTCATTTGTGGTAGTCATTTTGGAAGATATCTTGGTGTATTTATACTCCCGAAACACCCATGAAAACCACTTTGAGATCATTTTTAATACACTAAGAGAGAAAACACTCTATGATAAGATCTGTAAATGAATCTTCTTGATCTAAAAAGTCCACTTCTTGGGTTATATCATCTTGGAGTCAGGAGTTTCAGTTGATCCAGAGAAAGTGAGGGCTATAGTTTCTTGGGAGTATCCTCACAACGTCTTTGATATTCATGGTTTATTGGGGATTTACAGATACTATGAATGCTTCATCCAGTATTTATTATGAATTTCAACACTATTTATATGCTTGACAAAGAAGGGTGTGATATCAAATGGTTTGATTCTTGTGAAGAATCCTTTTTAGTAAATTTAAGGAAGATTGACTACATAACAGATTCTGATTATTTCGGATCTAGAAAGGGCCTATACAGTCTATGTGATGCATTAGCTGTCAGACTTGGAGCTGTTCTCATATAGGAAAAGCGAGTCATTGCATATAGTTCTCGTCAATTGAGTCCTCACGAGAATAATTACCCGACACACGACCTCGAGATTATTGTTTCTATTCATACCTTACTCTATTAGAGACACTATTTATGGGGGGAGTGTTTTGTGGTATTTACAGACCACAAAAGCTTCAAATTAATCTTCTCATAATGATATTTGTATCTCAAACATCGTAAGTGGATTATGTACCTGAAATTGTTTGATTTTGAGATTGACTACACTCTACAGATTCAGAATTCAGCAGCAGATGCTTTGGGTATGAAGACTCAGACATAGGTGGTTCAATAATCTAGTGATTAATGGAAGCTTATGGCCTTATTCTTGGAGATGCATATTGACTTTTTTAAGGAACGTAGTCAAAAAATTCTCTCAACCTCAACAGTGACATCTAGTATTCTGAAATGAGTAAAGTCGAGAGAATTATATGATCCTAATGAAATTTTTCTACAAAAAATTGTCTCCAATGATTATACTAATTCTGGTTGTATAGTTGACGGGGATGATACTCTATTGTTCCATGGGCATGTATGGGTCTCAAAAGACATCAAATAGGAGTTTATGATGGATTTCAACACCTTATCTTGGTCAGTTCACCTAAGTGTCACCAAAATAAATCAAGATCTATGACACCAATATTGGTGTCCTAGCATGAAATGTGAGATAGTCGGTTTAATCACCTGATGTTTCACCTCTTAGTAGGTGAAGGTGAAATATCAGCATCCTATTGGGCTTCTTCCGACGTTTTCCATTCTTGAGTAGAAATGGTATGATGATTCGATGGAATTCATGACTGGGCTACCCAGATCACCTCATGGAAACGAAGTAGTGTGAGTTTTCATTGATTGTATGGTGAAGTTAACCCATTTATTAATTGCGTGGGATACCTTCTTGGTTGATGATCTAGGAATATTGTATGTCAAATAGGTGGTACATTATCTTGGAGCTACCATTTCTCTATAATTTTAGATATAGATTCTCGTTTCAAATCATAGTTCTTGAATGGGTTATAGAATGCCTTGGGTACTCATGTAATTATGAGCACAAACTATCCCTTATAGACTGATGGATAGATATACTAGACAATTCAGTTGCTAGAGGACATGCTCTATGCATGAATTCTCGACGTGGTAGGTTCTTGAGAAAAACACATTCCTTTGGTGGAATTTTCTTATAACAACAGCTTCCAGGATACCATTAATATGACTACATATGTGTCCTTATAAGGTAGTACTCACTTCTTGCCTCAATACTGGCTATAGGTAGAGGAAGCATCTATTCTTGGGCCTCATCTCTTGTGGGATACTACAAAGAAGGTATGTATAGTCAGGAGGAATATCTTGACAGCTCATTGCAAATAGTAGTCTTATACCAATAGAGATAACAGTTTGTTCATGATGTCCTTCATATATCACAGCTTCACTGATTTTATCTAGATCTGACCCATATCATTCATCCTAATAAGGTAAAATTGTATATGGATGTTTCTTTCAAGGAGTATTCAATGATTATAGTTGATCGGTGCGTGAATACACTTTGAGGAAGTATTGTTCCTATCATACGAGATCCATGGTAGCACAAACAATTAAAAGATGAGACATGGGAGTGAGAATATGATATATGATTTCAGTGTCTGAAAATCTTTGATGATAGTACATCTAAACCTTCATATGGTTAACTCGGGGATGTACTACTATAAATAGTCGAGGTTTTAACAAATTAAAATTTTAAAAAGGTACGGATCAATATTTTTTCAATTCAAATACCTTAAATGGCCCTGATTATGAGTCTTAATCAAGTCACTAAGGTCATGAGATCATTTGGGGCTCATTCGGAGCCCTGGGGTTTTGAGATGGAAAAAATAACTAGGCCACACGGTTTACCTAGACCATATGTCACAGACCACATGATCTAACCAAACATTTATACTACTGCCAGGGGCACCTAAAAGTCATCACGGTTTGTCTACAACTGTGAGGTCCCCAGCCCATGGACATGCGACATACTCTAGATGTTGGACAGAGCCATACCACATTGTTTTGAAATAGTTTTTCTAAACCATAGAGCCCCTAATTTTTGGGTAAAAAGTCCATTTTCCACTCTTAAAATTTTAAACCTTATATCTCCTCCCCACTTTTTTTCCAACGGCTGGGTCCTCCATCCTTCTCCTATAGGTCTAAAAATCCCAACATCTTCAATCACCTATATATACACTATTCAAAAACCAATCATCCATCCGAAGGAAACATTAGATAGCCCAAGGTATGTTTAACTTCACGCACTCATCTTTCCTTGGTAAATATTTCCATTCATTACACTATTTAGATGTAGGGCCATTCACCCTATTTTTAGGGCATTGGGCTGAAACTCAGATCTCTTCCATCTTGCTATAAATATGAGGATGATATTAAGAGATGAATCATCTAAGGCCCTAATTTATGTGGACACATAGTTTTCCATTTGGGTTTTGGATGTTTGGTATTTATTACACCATTCCATAAGCCGACCTTTGTTGAGATTCTAAATTTTGTTGGTTCCTTCATGTCTAAATGACCATAGTTCCTTGATATAGGTGAATTGTATATTTTTAGGGGGTTTAACATCACTCTTACTCTTTTTGGACACCCATAGGCATTCCACCTTAAAATTTCCATTTTTTCAAATGGTCCAAAATACATGGAACCCAATTTAGCTTTTGATGTTGATTTTTAAGGAATTTTTAGTTGATACTTATCTTGTTAATGTATTCTCAGGTTCCTCTATGGTGTTTTTTCCATTTTACATGGAATTTCCCAAATGGGAAATTGGGTTGTTGTATACCATACTCTTGACCCTTATCCCCCTTTTATGTAATTTTCCATGTCTAGGATAATTATATTATTTTGATTGAATAGGATAGATAAGGTAAGAAGGTTGAAATATTTATAATGTATTACATTGGATGGAATGATTTTGAGGGATATAATGGACATTCCCTTGATCTTATTTTATTTAAAAGGCACTCTTCTAAATGAATTTCTTTTTTTAACTGAAAATAAACTTCATATATGGATGATGAACCCACACCTTTGTACATGCTCTGTCTAAATTTATAAATGTTAAATAATATGACTTGGGTGAATTGAGATTACTAATATCATATAAATGATTTATATAAAGGTGTATGGGTGTGACGTACTAACCCCATTCTGGATATGTCACGACCCGTCCTCGGGACCCGTGCTGTGACTACCCCAATCCCGCCTTCCATAGGCTAGGGGTTGGCGACTAGCACCAAAGGCGTAAATCCCGATATAAGGGAAGATATTGCCTTTATGTAAGAAAAAAAACACCACAGAGTATGCAAGAAGAAGTAAACACTAAGTAAAATGAGTACAGTAGTAAGTGCTAGAAAGTAAATGGGCCAGTATACAAACCCAACTGAAAGTAAAGTACAACTGAAAAGAGAGTACAACAACAGAAAAGTGAAGAAGCAACACCAAGCCATCCTCTAGGAAATCCCACCTGAAGGGTGGGTACAAATAGTCTCCTCCGCTCCTCAGATCCAGCTGTCCGCTTCGTGTACGTCTCATCCATTGATCCACCTCCTGGTACCGTCTAGATCCATGAGCTCCTACCTCGATCAACACTATCCGTCATCTGCATCCAACACAACGTAGTGCGGGCATAGCCCGTGCAAGGCTGATTATACGCTACTCAGTAGAGACCCCGAGACCCCTGAAGGTCTCCCAGAATCCACGAAGGATAAACCACAAAGGAAAGTTACAATTTAGAAGTAACAACCAAATCTAATTAGATATATGTCTATACATATACCGAATTCATCAATTCTAGTTCGGCTCCAACATCCGAGACCCAAGTTCGATGTAGTCCACACAGGATAGTACAACCCAATCCACACAGGAAAGCACAACCCAAGCCACACAGGAAAAAAATTCAATCATATCGAAGATAATGATTGAAATTCAAGACTCATCTCACACAGGTATACTTCTTCGTAAGACGATAGAGATGATTGGATGTAGCCACTAATTCATCTATGCTGTCGGACCCACATAGGATACAAGACCAGCTAAGCTGTCAGACCCACAAAAGATACAAGATGAGCTACTCTGTCGGACCCACAAAAGATACAAGACTAGCTACTCTGCCGGAACCACATAGGATACAAGAATAGTAGTCATCACCGTCGAACCCACGGAGGATCCCAGTATGGTTGTCGTCGTGGCCGAACCCACGGAGGATCCCAGTACAATCGTCGTCGTCGTCGCAGTCGCAGCCAACTCTAGGGTTCCCGCACACAGTATGCTCGATTCAGGGAGGGTCCGCTCCACGAGCCAAGGGGGTCGATACATCAACTAACACGAAGTCCGAAGTTGATGCATCTCAAAGTTTTGTCTCGTCAATAGGAACTCAACGCGACAGACGACGCGTCAATCGGATGCCCGGTCTGAGAGTTATTGGCTTTTTCGTCCCAGGGGCCCGGTTGGTTTTTAAGTCAAAACCAACCTGACCATACTCCAACTACGTCCAAACCTCGAGCTGAGTAAGCCAAAAGAACCGTCTCACTAAGAAGAATCCAACAAAGTCAACGGAACGTCAATAATACATCCGAAGCTCAAGTTATAAGCTTTTCTGCTCCGAGGTTCCGATTGGTTTCGTGTTCGAACAGAACCGGATGTACCCAAAGTTCTCCAAAACATTTAGTGTAATATACCAAAATTACCGTATCAATTCAAGGATCATTACACAACTGACGGTGAGTCGATCGGAGGTCCATATCCCATTTTATGGGCGTTTGAACAGATCTGTCCGGAAAACAGGGGGTTCGGGCCCGGTCCGACCCGTCCCGATACCACGGGGTCGGCCCGAACCGGGTCGACCCGACCTGGGTCTGGGTTCGGCCCGGATGGCGCGGACCGGACCCGCCGGTGCGGCCCGGCCCAGCGCAGGGGTCCGGCCCAGCACGGGCGGCCAGGCCCAGCGCGGGCGGTCCGGCCTGGTGCAGGCGGTCCGGCCCGGCGCGGCCGGTTTGGACTTGTGTGGGCGCCCGCGCGCTGAGCGGACGCTGAAAGGGGGGGGGGGGGGAGGCTGCCTCCCCTTGTTTTGAAACGACATCCCCCACATGGAGGGAGCCCCACCCCTGTCTGCTACAGGGGGTTACACCCCCGGACTTCCTGAACGGTCGGCTATGTTAGCCAGCCATTGTGCCACCGCGGGACCCCATAGGTCCCGCCTTCCTGGAGCGTCGGTGGTCGGTGGATCTGGCCGCCCTCCTCAGCACCGTCGTGGCCCTTGTACGACCAGCGCGGCGCAACGGCGCTGCGCCCCTCCGCCGCGGCCTGCCCCGACCGTGGCCTCTTTCGGCCTCAACGACGCGGCGTGACGACGCCACGCTCCTTCGCCGCGGCCCGCCGTTGCCGCGGTTCCCTCATTCCAACGCGGTGCCATTGCATCACGCCACCTCCATACCAAACCACAATGAATTCCAACAACACAAAGGGGAGGAGGTTTGGCCGTGTTCGTTCGGTCCGACCTCCTCTATTATAATGATAACAGACGACCAAAATTAATGATGAACGTCGAAATAATCATGAATGGGAAAACAACGCCTACCTCAAAGAGATTCGCGGAAGCTAGCATTGTGGAAAATGGTTTCATGGGGGTGATTCGATGATGGCATTGGTGAGCGTCCAATAAGAGGATAATGTCTCACACCGGATACAGAGAAGGGAATGAACGACACATCGTCTATCCTTGGTGCTCCGGTGTTCTACGCGTTCTTCAACGAGGAAGATGAAGTTCTTCAGACTTAGAGTTTTCTTTTCCCAATCCCATTACACCACAATCCAACCTAATAAAATAAGGTCCCTCTAAATTTATTATCTTGAGTCATGCCTTTCAAAATTACAAATTTCAAAATACATAACTCACTTAATTAAATTAAAGAGTTGGCATTGAATAAATGTGGGGAGAGGGAAGGTCACAAATTAATGGGATGTTTTAAGTGTTACAAAATTATGAGAGAGATTAGAGGAGTTAGGGAATATGAGAAGATTGGGGCTCGTGTGGGCCTCACCTCCCTCATAACCACACATGGGAAGTTGGGTGGTTGTGGGCCCCACCAACAACTTTCCATGGGATAATTAAACTACCATGGATAAAATAAATTTGCACACAATTTATTTTACCTAACATTTAATTCCCTAATTTTTAACAACTCCTCCCGAGAAAACGCCACTCCAGTAGAGGTCTTATTAAGCAATTACTGGCACTGCGGTTTCATTGGTGCCCTCGTATTTTGATTCCGAACACTGGTTCAAAAGTTAGAAAAACACGCTCATTCGTTCACTGAATGTACCCAAGCTAATCTTCGGAAAATTGATTCTAGGCACACCGGGCCTCGGAATTAGGTTCTATCAGAAACTGCATACTCGTAAAATCCCAAAGAAATTAAGAAATAATTTTCCTTGAAATTTACGGGTCTTTACATTACTCCCATATTAGGGATTTACATCCCTGTAAAGATACATCACAAACTAGGAAAACAAATGAGGGTCTTGTGCATGCATATGAGCCTCCCGCTCCCATGTGCTCTCCTGGAGGTTCCCATGCTGCCATCAGATGCGCACTAGAAGAATCGACCGTCCAAGTAGGACCCGCTCTTATCAATCCTCTATCTCCACCGGAACCTCTGCAAAAGTCACCCCGTCATCAATGTCTAGCTCCCCATGGTCGATGATATGCGTCGGGTCGTGCACGTATCTCCTCAACTGAGATACATGGAAGACGTCGTGCACCCGGTGCAACAGAGGTGGTAGAGCTAGGCGATAAGACACCTCACCTATCCTGCTGAGAACCTGGAATGGTCCTATGAAGCATAGAGATAACTTTCCGCCCTGAACAAATCTCCATAACCCACGTCGAGGTGAGACCCGTAAGAAAACGTGGTCACCATCCTCAAACTCTAGTGGTCTCCGCCTCCTGTCCGCATAAGACTACTGTCAGCTCTGAGCTGTCCTCATCTGCTCCTGGATGACCTGGACCTTCTCTGTCGTGGACTGGACCATCTATGGTCCCACAAGTGTTGACTACCTAGGTTCTGTCCAGCACATGGGTGATCCACAAGGTCGGCCGTACACTGCCTCGTATGGTGCCATCCCGATGGTGGAGTGGTAGCTGTTATTGTACGCAAACTCCACAAAGGTTGGGAGATCCTCCTAGATACGACCAAAGTCGAGGACACATGCACGGAGCATGTCCTCGAGAGTCTGAATGGTCCTCTCCGTCTGTCCATCCGTCTGAGGTTGAAAGGTGGTGCTCAGGCGTAACTACGCCCCAAATTCCTCCTATAAACCCTTCCAAAGCCGGGAAGTAAAGCATGCATCTCGATCAAATATGATAGATGATGGTACACCATGAAGTCGTATGATCTCCTAAACATAGAGGCGTCCCAAGATCTCCTCTAAGCCCTGCTCTCTGATGGGTAGGAAGTGGGAAAACTTGGTGAGTCGGTTGACAATCACCCAAATGGAGTCGTTTCCTTTGGAAGTACGTGGAAGACCAGTCACAAAATCCATAGATATCCCATCCCACTTCCACTCTGGGACCTCCAAGGGCTGTACCAAGCCTGCTGGTACCTGGTTCTCCGCCTTCACCTGTTGGCAGGTGAGTCATCAAGAAACGAACTCTACCATAGACTTCTTCATACCCGGCCACCAGTGCTGTCGTCTGATATCTTGGTACATATTCGCTACTCCTGGATGTACCGCTAAAGGGGAAGTGTCAAACTCTCTCATAACCTCCTCCTGTAATTAAGCTGGTACCATGGTACACCCTCTGAAAAGGACGACATGCTCTCCTCCTATAAGGAATCCATCAGGTGCCTGTCCTGTGGAAATCTATGCACGCCGCATCTCATAGTCAACATCCCCGCACTGTGCCTCTCTGACCTACTGAAGCTGTGTAGGTGTGACTGTGAGCGGCTGTAGAATGGCTTCCCCATCTCTATCCATGAAAGATATCTGCAACGCACCAAACTGCTCTGTCGCCTCTCCAAGAAGCTGAATGCCCATCCTCCTGCTGAGAGCATCGAATACTACTTTCCCCTTTCTAGGAGTATAGACTATCTCAAAGTCATAGTCCTAGAGGAACTCAAGCCATCACCGCTATCTCAGGTTCAGGTCCTTCTGCGAGAAGATGTACCTGAGACTCTGGTGGTCAGAATAGACTGTAAAGTGCTCGCCCATCAGATAGTGCCGCCACATCTTCAGAGTGAAGACCACTACTTCTAACTCCAGGTCATGGGTAGCAATGTTCTGCTCATGCTGCCTCAACTATCGTGATCCATAGGTGATCACTACTCTCTCTTGCATCAGGACACACCTGAGTCCGGTCCCAGATGCATCACAGTAGACTACATACCCTACTCCCTCCTCTAGTATCCTCAAGATGGGAGCATTGGTCAATCTCTGTCTCAGCTCCTGAAAGCTCTGCTAACATTTATCTGACCACACGAAGGGTTTCCCCTTCTTTTTCAAAGATGAAAGCGGTGCTGAAACTCTGGAGAAGTCTGGCACAAATCTCCAGTAGTACCCAGCCAAACCTAGGAAACTCCGCACCTCTGTCACGATCCTGGGTGGCTCCCAAGCTAGCACTGCCTCGATCTTTGCAAGATCCACCACAAATCCCACCTCAGAGATTACGTGTCCTAATAAGTGGACCTCACATATCCAGAAATGACACTTTGAGAGCTTACCATAAAGCTGGAGCTCTCGGAGTGTGTCCAGTACAACCCGCAAGTGGTAGGCGTGCTCCTCCTCAGTAGTCGAGTATATCAATATGTCGTTCATGAAGACTACGATAAATCGATCGAGATAAGGATGGAAGATCCTGTTCATGAGACTCATGAACATTTCTGGAGTGTTGGTTATGCTGAAAGGCATAACCAAGAACTCATAGTGGCCATACTGACACCTGAAAGCCGTCTTCTGCACATCCTCGTCCCAAACTCTGAGCTGATGATAGCCTAACCTGAGGTCTATCTTCGAAAACCATCATGATACCTTGAGATGATCGAAGAGGTCTTAAATCCTCGGAAGTGGATACTTGTTCTTCATAGTCACTTGATTCAGGCAATGATAATTGACACACAACCGCAGGCTCCCATCCGACTTCTTGGCGAAAAAAATCGGGGAAGCCCAGGGTGAAACACTGGGTCGAATGAATCCCTTTCCCTACAAGTCCTCCAGATGTACCCGTAGCTCCCAAAGCTCAGAGTGAGCCATACGATATGTTGGAGTAGATATCAGGGCTGTCCCAGGGTATAGGTCAACATATAAGTCTACCTCTCTGCGAGGAGGTAGTCCTGGAATGTCGTTAGGAAAAATTCCCGCATACTGATCCACCACTACAGGAAAACTCGGACTACACACGTCAAATTCTCCTAGGATGAGGCTAGACAACTTATGAGTGACTGGTTGTCCTATCCTCTGTGTGAGTCCATCCTGTGCTGTAAAGGCTACCTTCTCACTGGTGAAGGTGAACCTGCTCCCATCGGTGCGAACACACCGCACCTTGCACCTAATACAGTCGATCTGAGCATGGACTGTAGATAACCAATCCATGCCCAAGATGACGTCATAAGGCCTCGATGCTACTACAAGAAGATCCCAGCCGAAGCTCTCGCCTATTAGGGTAATCTCACACTGCCGGCACCAGTGCGTAATCGTCAAGTCTGCTCCCGTAGGAGTCTCTAGAAATAAGGATCGAGCCAATAGCTCCGTCGAAATATCCGAGCTCTGAACAAGGGCAGTGGAAATGAAAGAATCACATGCTCCAGTGTCTATAAGAACTTCCACAAGGGTGGAGTAGACAAAGATAGTACCTAAAATCATCTCTGGTGCACCTTGGTCGTAGGCCTCTGCTACCTGAAGTTGAGCCTGCCTCTGTCCGCCAGCTCCCTGTGGTTGGGGTGGACCTCTTGGTGGTGGTGGTAGCGCCTCAAAGAGTCTCCCACCACCTGCTGCTCGGCCAACTCCTTTACCTCATCCTTCTGCTCCCTGCGGACTGCCACGGTCTAACCTCTACCTCTACCTGGGTGGTCCCTCAACTGTCTGATGCTCCCTTGCATGGAGAGTTGGGCAGTCATGAGCCATGTGGCCTTGCCCGCAGCATACACAACACTGTCTGCTCCTCGTAAGGCTGGCTCTACGCCATTTGACCCACACATTTGAGCCTGTATCCTGAGGTCGTCCGCTTGATGTTCTGGTCCTCTTGGACCCCTATGTCATCCGTCGATTGCTAGCTGCAGAAGACTCCACCACATGCCGCCCTGCGGTAGGTCTCGCTGCTGGTGTAGGCTCAGCAAGAAAGCTCTCTACAAGAAGGGCTCGTTCTAGTACTCCTACCTGCATCGGAATGTTGAGGGAGATCATCGATGCCCTGATCTCATGACTCAGCCCATGCTCTAAGGTCTAGGCCCATAAGAAGGAGTCCCGTATCATGTCCATGGAATAAAATGATAGATCGGTAAATGTCATCAAGTACTGGGCTACCATCATGCAGCCCTGCCGCAGCCGTAGCAGCTCCTGAATGCGCACCACACGGAGGGTGGCCGGAACGAACTCAGAGCAGAAGAGGCTCTCAAAGTCCGACCAAAGGAGAGATTCCTCAACGTGCACCTGGAGCATCAGGCTCCACCATCTACCTGCTTCCACATGCAGGAGACTCACTGCATGGATCACCATGAGGTAAGCTGGTGTCCTCACTAACCTGAAAACTCATACAACAGCCTCCAGCCAATCCTTGGATGGCTGAGGGTCTGTCTCCCAACGGAACCTGGGTTGTCTCTGACACTAAAACTCATGCAGTGCACTAAGGCGACGTGCACTCTCAACTGCTGGGGCTGGTGGCATCGGTGGCTCAGCATGTAGAGGTACTGCCGGTGGCTCCGCTGTAATAGGGCCCTGCATCGAGGCCTCGTCGCTCGGTGGGTTGTCGTCTCGCACAAATATCAGAACCCTAGATGGCTACCGTTGTGGGCCCATCCTGAAAAAAGACAAGTCTGCCATAGTCAATATAGTATACCTGGTGAGCTGACACAAAGTAATCACGTAGAAAACATTTGAAACACACATGCAATCAATGTTTTCATGCACTGAGTCAGAAATGAGATGCCAGGGTCCTGGTATATGGATACGTCGGCCGCCGCACCAACACTGGTCTCCCTAGACTGATAACCACACCCAATACCCATAACCCTATTGCTTCACATAGAAGAAAGATCAGAGTGGTGAGTTCTGTGGTAGAACTGAAATCCTCTGATACCAATTTGTCACGACCCGCCCTCGGGACCCATGCCGTGACTACCCAAGACCACCTTCCGTAGGCAAGGGGTTGGCGACTAGCACCAAAGGAGTAAATCCTGATATAAGTGAAGTCATTTCCTTTATATAAGAAAACAAACACCACAGAGTATGCAAGAAGAAGTAAACACTGAGTAAACTGAGTACAACAGTAAGTGATGGAAAGTAAATGGGCCAGTATACAAACCCAACTGAATGTAAAGTACAACTGAAAAGAGAGTACAAAAGCAGAAAAGTGAAGAAGCAACACCGAGCCGTCCACTGGTAAATCCCACATGAAGGGTGGGTACAGATAGTCTCCTCCGCTCCTCAGCTCTACTCGTCTGTTTCGTGTACGTCTCATCCAGTGATCCACCTCCTAGTACCGTCCAGCTCCACGAGCTCCTACCTTGATCAGCACTATCCGTCGTCTACATCTAACACAACGTAGTACGGTCATAGCCCGTGCAGGGGTGAGTATATGCTACTCAGTAGGGACACCGAGACCCCTGAAGGTCTCCCAGAATCCACGTAGGATAAACCACAAAGGAAAGTTAAAATCACGAAGTAACAACCAACTCTACTTAGGTATATGCCCATACATATACCTAAGTCATCAATTCCAGTTCGGCTTCAACATCTGAGCCCCAAGTTCGATCTAGTCCACACAGTATAGTACAACCTAATCCACACAGGAAAGCACAACCCAATCCACACAGGAAAGCAAGTCAATCATATCGAAGATAATGATTGAAAGTTAAGACTCAGCTCACACAGGTATACTTCTTCGTAAGATGATAGGGATGATCAGATGTAGCCACTAATTCATCTGAGCTGTCGGACCCACATAGGATACAAGACCAGCTAAGCTATCAGACCCACAGAGGATACAATACCAGCTACTCTCCTGGACCCACATAGGATACATGTACAGAGTCAAATACTACCTGAACCACATAGGATACAGGAATAGTAGTGAAGTACTACCAGACCCACACATGATATAAGAATAGTAGTCATCGCTGTCGAACCCATGGAGGATTCCAGTACGGTCGTCGTCGATGTTGAACCCTCGGAGGATCCCAGTACAGTCGTCGTTGACGTCGTAGTCGCAACTAGCTCTAGGGTTCCCGCACACAACATGCTCGATTCTGAGATGGTCTGCTCCATGATCCAGGGGGGTCGATAAATCAACTGACATGAAGTCTAGAGTTGATGTATCCCAAAGTTCTATCTCGTCAATAGGAACTCTACGCGATAGATGGCGCGTCAATCGGACGCCCGGTCTGAGAGTTATTGGTTTTTTCATCCCAGGGGCCCAGTTGGTTTTTAAGTCAAACCCATCCTCACTGTACTCTAACTACATCTAAACCTCAAGAAGAGTAATCCAAAAGAACTGTCTCACTAAGGGAAATTCAACAAAGTCGACGGCACGTTAATCGGACGTTCAGAGCTCATGTTATAAGTGTTTCCACTCCGAGGGCCTGGTTGGTTTCATGTTCGAATGAACCTGGCCACACCCAAAGTTCTCCAAAACCATGAGTGTAATATACCAAAACGACCGTCTCGATCCAAGGATCTATACGATACTAATGGTGCATATATTGGAGGTTTGTAGCCCATGTTATGGGCATTTGAACGGATCTTTCCGGAAAATAGGGGGTTCGGGCCCGGTCTGACCCCGCCCGATACCCCGGGGTCGGCCCGTTGGGGAGCGGCCCAGCCCGGATGGCGCGGCCTAGCCCAGCCCGTGCGGCCTAGCCTAGTGTGGGGGTCTGGCCCAGCACGGGCGGCCCAACCCGACATGGGCAGTCCGGCCCGGTGCGGGTGGTCCGGCCCGACACGGCCGGTTCGACCCGGTGCGGGTGCCCGTGTGCTGAGCGGATGCGGAAGGGGGGGGGGGCAACCCCCCCTCATTTTTAAATGGCGTCCCCTGTGTAGATGGGGGACCGCCCCTATCTTCCGCCGGGGGTTACACCCCCGGACTTCCCGAACGGCCGACCATGTTGGTCGGCCAGTGTGCCGCCGCGGGACCCCACGGGTCCAGCCTTCCGGTAGCGCCGGTGGCCGGTGGATCCAGCCGCCCACCTCTGCACTGCCGCGACCCTTGTATGATAGGCACAGTGTGACAGTGTCGCGCCCCTCTGCCGCAACCCGAATCCTGCCACGACCTCTTTCGGCCTCAACGGCGCGGCGCAACGGCGCCACGCTCCTTCACCACGTCCCGCACCAACTGCGGTTCCCTCGGCCCCGCGCGGTGCTGTTGCACCGCGCCGCCTCCGTACCAAACCACAAAGAAGTCCAACAATAAAAAGGGGAGGAGTTTCGGCCGTGTTCATGTGGTCCGACCTCCTTCATTATAATGATAACAGATCGCAAAAATTAATGATGAACGTCGAAATCATCATGAATGTGAAAAAACCCCCTACCTCAAAGAGATTCACGAAAACTAGCGTCGTGGAAAATGACGTCATGGGGTTGATTCGATGACGATGTTGGTGATAATCCAAGAAGAGGATAACGTCTCACACTGGCTACGGATAAGGGAATGAACGACACATCGTCTCTCCTTGGTGCTCCGGCGTTCTTCGTGTTCTTCAATGAGGAAGATGAAGTTCTTCAGATTTAGAGTTTCCTTCTCCCAATCCCCTTACACCACAAGCCATCCTTATAAAAATAAGACCCCTCATATTTTATTATCTTAACTCATGCCTTTCAAAATTACAAATTTCAAAATTCATAACTCACATAATTAAATTAAAGTGTTGGAATTGAATAAATGCGGGGAGAGGGAAGGTCACAAATTAATGGGAAGTTTTAAGTGTTACACAATTATGAGAGAGATTAGAAGAGTTAGGGAATATGAGAAGATTGGGGATCGTGTGGGCCCCACCTCCCTCATAACCTCACATGGGATGTTGGGTGGTGGTGGGCCCCACCAAAAACTTCCCATGGGATAATTAAACTACCATGGATAAAATAAATTTGCACACAATTTATTTTACCTAACATTTAATTCCCTAATTTTTAACAACTCCTCCCGAGAAAATGCCACTCCAGTAAAGGTCTTATTAAGAAATTACCGGCGCTGCAGTTTCATCGGTGCCCTCATATTTCGATTCCGAACACTGGTTCAAAAGTTAGAAAAACCCGCTTGTTCATTCATTGAACATACCCGAGCTAAACTACGGAAAATTGATTCCGGACACACCGGGCCTCAGAATCAGGTGCCGTCAGAAACTACGTACTCGTAAAATCCCAAAGAAATTAAGAAAAAATTTTCCTTGAAATTTACAGGTCTTTAAAAGATATATATGGTGTAATGATGATAAGGTTGTCAACAGGGCATGGCGACCCAAGCTCTCCTTACATCAGCATCTGCTATACTACCGCATGAGTAGTGCTTGTTTTCTTGTATACTGGTATTGGACACCTTCATGTTACATCCATGTCCAAATCAATAATATATAAACAGATCAGGATTAATACTCCATGAGTAGATATTGTTAGCTCATAAACCGGTGTTGGAGTCCTACATGTTACATCCCAGTCCAACCTAGCAATATATATATATATATATATATATATCTACCCACTCACATATATGTTGAATTGATCTAACATACCAACTATATGTTGAAGTAGGTAGACCTCCCATGTATCCTTTAGGAACATAACTTTGTGGATAAATAATTATTCTGCACTATTTTACTTTCCTACTTATTATTTCACAATGAATACTCAGGAGTGGATACTCGAATTACATACAGACACCATTTGTGGTTGCCTATTGAGATTTTATCTCACACCCTACTCGGGATGCCTTTGCCACCCGAAAATAATATTTGACTATACGTATATATAGAGGTAATAGCCCTTCCACAGACTGCTGATTCTTATTTCTTTGATGGAGCATAAGAGAAGATGATTAGGCATAGGCTCGAGAAGCTCATGGATATTTTTTTTTCCTTTTTTCCCTTTGGGGATGTTTTATAGAATGCATGTATCATCATATTCATTTCTATATAATTATATTTCTATACATCCATATATGTGTCATATAATACTTTTGAGGCTCATAGTTATGTTATTCAATTATATAATTCTTCCACAGTTTGGTTATTTTGTTGATTGTTTTTCTTTTGTTGTTTACTGTATTTGTCTATTTTGTTAAGCTTCAGGTACAATTTATTTTTTGTTGTATACACTATGGTAACTTGAGATAGGGGTGTAGTCCCCCAACTGTACTACCATATACACCCCACTTCTAGTCAAAATCTCATAGAATATGGGGAGATGGGCCAAGGGTCTTCTGGCCAACTGGGCTTGGGGTACAAATTAAGTGGAATCTGAGTCTGGGATGTCACATAGTTACTCTTCGAATAACCATTTCATTCAAATTACTACATAAATATACCCAATGAATTGGAGAGAGATATAGGTACCACCATTGATCATAAAAAATTCCCAAAAACCATAAAATATTTATAAAACTAGAATAATTTTATCATAAAGACATTCCTTTTGAATTTTTTAAAAATTGAAAATAAAAAGAGGATTTTAAATAAAAATTCCCTTACCTCGGGTTCATCTTTCTGTAAACATGTTCAAACCTATAGTAAATTGGTTTAAAGAGTTTTATTAATATATTTCAGAATAATAGTCATATCTATAATAACTTATTTTATCTTTTATTGACAACTTTCCACCCATTTATTCATAATATTTTATTATTTATGTTGTTTGGGTGTGTTCTTTTCATGAGTTAAATGCTTGGTTCCTTTAATATTTTATTTTCCAATAGAACCGAGAATCCATATGTAAAAACTGGGCCCCACCCACTAGTTTCCCCTCAGACACGTGGTCCCCACCACGGGGCCCACCCATGTTCCCAAACAGGTCATCTGACTAATAACTATCCCCACATGCCAACAAATGTCCTTTCTAGTGTGCTTTGTCCTCACTCACACACAACCTGGGAAACTTTCCAGAAGGTCACCCATCTTGATCACTACTCTAGGCTAAGAATGCTTAACCATGGAGTTCTAATCAGACAGGCTCCTGAAAAGGAAGTTTCACCTTGTTGACATGAGTCATATCATTTAGTCATTTAACCCTTTATCATTCTGGGGTGTTACAATCACCCCCATTTAGAGCACAACTTCTTCGTTGTAGTCCCTATATCTAAACCCAGGTAGTGCACCTCACTTAAGTCTAGGAACCTCCCTTTGATACCAAATGTAACAACTGGGCCCCACCCACCATTTTCCCCTCAGACACGTGGTCCTCACCACGGGGCCCACCCACGTGCCCGAATGGGTTATCTGACTAATGACTGTACCCACAGGCCAACACATGTCCTTTCCAGTGTGCTTTGTCCTCACTTGTACACACACTAGGAAACTTCCCAGAAGGTCACCCATCATGATCACTACTCCAGATGTAACAACTGGGCCCCACCCCCAGTTTCCCCTCAGACACGTGGTCCCCACCCCGGGACCCACCCACGTGCCCAAACGGGTCATCTGACTAATTACTGTCCCCACAGGCCAACACATGTCCTTTCCAGTGTACTTTTTCCTCACTCGCACACACCCTGGGAAACTTCCCAGAAGTTCACCCTTCCTGATCAATACTCCAGGCTAAGCATGCTTAACTATGGAGTTCTAATCAGACAGGATCTCAAAAAAGAAGGTGCACCTTGTTGACATGAGTCGTATATCATTTGTCCATTTAACCCTTTATCATTCTGTGGTGTTACACCATAAGAGGAATAAAATTGTAAAAAAAATCACAAAACTTAAATGATAACATAAATTATTTTTTTAGATATGAGGATGATTCATTAGAGGAAACATTAATGGAAATCATTTAATTTATTTTCGTTGTTTTTAAGATCACCATTGACTTATATCAACTCATTTAATATCATGTTTAGATATTGGATAAAGAACATTATATAATTATAATATTCGTTATAAAATATTATTTAACCATAATAATGGTTTTATGACCAGCCTTGAAGGTGTTAGGGAACTTGAAAACACAAATTTGTGATGATGATAAATTGACACATCGTGAATGATGTTTTCATTTTTTTTAAATAAGAGGAGAAGATCGGAGGTTTGATGATGATATTACATTAACCAAATATATTTCCATTATTTGTAAGATACTGGAGTTATAATGTTATTTTTATGAGGGGATATGAGGAGAGAATAAGAAAAGAAAATAAATTGAAAAGAAAAAAAAGAAAATGAAAGAGGATTTTATATCTTGAATTTTTTTCTTGGAGAACCTCTTTCAAGCATGTGGTTTTTACCATTTAGTGACACCAACAAGTATTGGACATGGGGAATAATATTATGAATTGAATTCGGAAGAAATTGAACAATCTAAAATTCTTTGATTTGTGTGTAGAAGAGGTGGCGATGGATGATATTTATAGTCGAGGAGATTGATGTTTTCTAATTATTTGTTAATTAGTTTATTATTATGCATTAATATTATGAATAGTTGGAGAATTGTCACTAAAAATATCAAAATAATAAATAGGATTTAGATATTATGGTGATTAAATCCGCAATGAGTCAAGCAATAGTGTATTTAACATAAAATGTATATGTACTGTAAATTACCATATTTTACTATTCACCAAAAATTCAATTATTTTATCAAAATCCCAAAAATTTACCCTAACCAATTTTAGACGTGTATAATTAAAAATAGAACTCCATTTTATGAAAATAATTTTTCAAATACGAGAAATGTAATATTTAAATAAAATTAACATTTATTAAAAAAATATCGATTTTTAAATTATAAATGATTTTATGACACGTTGAAAAATTAATTAAGGTATCATAAAATTATCTTATAATCATAAAAAATATTAATTTATGAATATATTTTATGAAAATATATTTTATTTTAAATCATTTTATTAATTATAAAATTGTAGTTAAATATTTATAACATTAAAAAATGCGAACACATAATTTATTATTTTAAAAACATTTATTTACTTCAAAAATAATACAAATCTATCATATTTTCATTCATCAAAAACTGTGTACCTGTGATAAACATGATGGAAAGGATACTCGGCAGGCAACTAGTGAAACTTTATTGAGGATTTAAAAAGGAATAATAAACCATGGAATCAATTTTCCCTTCTTAACAAAACAAATCATACTTTTCCATGAAGAAACATTAAGAAATACATGATCACATACTTCGAAAGAAATATCCTTCATCAGGTTATCTACATAACATTACTACTTGATATAAACTATCTTTATATGCTTTTGGATAATATTTATTTTCTAAGACACTTCCTCTACTAATTCTGGTCCCATAAAACTCCTTTCACTGAAATCATCCCAAAATGATGGAGTTTGACAATGATCTCTATATAATGCTTCAAAAGGTTCCATCTATATAGTATAATGAAAACTGTTTTATAACAAAAATAAAATAAAGAAATATTTTGATCCCAAATTCCCCAGTAATCAATAGAAAAAGAAAATTAAATGTCTTATAATGTCTTAATAGACCACTCCGAGTGTTACTCAGATTTAACTTCATGGGCTATGCTGAAATTTAATTCTATTCCAAATGACTTATGAAGGATATTCTAAAAGTTATAAGGGAACCTTGGATCATGGAATGATACAATGAAGATAGGAACTCCATTTAACCTGAATATATCTTTGAGGTACAACTGAGATATTTTATCTAATGTTTGAGTATCTCAAATAAGATGAAAATATTCATATTTAGTTAGTTGATAAACAATTTCCCAAATGGAATTGTTACCTCAAGATGACTTTTGTAGTCCCACTTGAATTCCATTGATATATTTTCCCTTTTGAACATTGGAATTAGAAAAGGTTGAAGCATCCCACTTTGGTAGTTTTATCTCTACTTTAAAATATTGACAAGTAAAGTATTCAATGTTAAAATATGAAATATTAATTTTAATTCCATCCCACCAGTAATACTTCTGATGGGATTTGTAAATATTAATATTTCTAGGATGAACTGATAACAGTTAACTATCATATTCACTAAACAATTATTTCATAAAATGGGAATCAAAAGAAACACATAATCTATTCCCAAATCTCAAAACACAATCTTATTTAATTTAAAATTCTTTTAACATACCTTTTTAACTAATTATAATTTTTTTATATAATTCGCAGTCTTCCTTATAAAATTTTTAATTCGGTCTAAGAGAAACAAGTACACTTACACCTAAAACAAAATAGAGTAATTTCCTACACAAACATCTTCCAATCCATAATTCATAAAATCATTAACCAAGGGATCATATTCAAAACGTAACATGGTTAATGTAGTATTATGTTTTCCACTCAAGGCGTGTTACACTTCATTTTCTTTACCATGATGTTAGTTGATTGTACAATCATAATCATTTAATAGTTCCATCCATATTCTCTGCCTTGTTTTTAATTACTTCTCAGTGAATATATACTTCAAACTTTTATAGTTAGAATATATTTCACATTTGGGTCCATATAAATTATTTTTCCAAGTTTATGAAGTGAAAATCAAAAAATTTAATTTCACATCATGTACGGTATAATTTAAATCAGGAGGCATCATTTTTCTTAATGCCTATGAAATTACAAGATCATTCTGTATCAGGATGCAACTGAGTCCCCTAAATGATGCATCATTATTGGAGAAGAAATCACCATTTCTAGAAGGGAAGGTAAAAACTAGATAACTCATTGATCTTATTTTTTTTCCTGAAAACAAACATCACCATATTCTATAAAAATAAATTTAACTCATTTTCATGTTAACTTAGTCATCGACTAAGACTACCAGGAAATATTTTTAACAAATCATCAGTAATATCCTGTTAATCCAAGAAAAAGACAAATGTCAAAAATATTTTTAGGTATTTTTCATTTAACTACCACTTTTGTTTTGGATGGATCAATTGTTCTTCCTTTATTATTTATAATGTTCCCATGAATAGAAATATATTGAAAAAAAAATCAGATTTTCTATTTTTTTCATATAAATTATTTTCATTAGGTTTTTGTATAAAAATCCATATATGTTTTTCATAATCCTCATAGCAGTTTGAATAAACCAAAATATAATTATTTTAAACAAAAATAAACATATCTATAAATTCATGGAAGATTCTACTCATAAGATCCATAAATACAGTAGGGAATTTCTCAAATTAAAGGGAATAACAAAAAACTCATAATACCTATATCTAGTACCGAACACTGTTTTTGGAATTCCATTCTCCTTCAACTATAACTAATGGCACATGGATCTCTAGTCAATCGTGCAAAAATACTGAGCTCCCTGGAACTAATTAAACAAGTAATTTTTATGAGGCAATCAATACTTATTCTTAAGAGTAATGTTTTTTGAAGTTATAAAATCAATGAAACGCTTCATGTAAACATCTTTCTTTAAAAAAAAATAAGATCACCACATAGTGAAGTTCTAGGATGAATGAAGAATTTATCAAGAAACACCAAAAAATATTTTTTTAATTCTATAAGTTCCACTTGAGACATTTGACAAGTGTGTTTTGAAATTGTATTTGCCTCACATAATAATTCAATAGTAAATTAAACCTCATGATTAAGTATAACACTATGAAACTCATCTGAAAAAACATACATGTATTCATTTACCACTGTCACATCATTAATCTAAATAGTTCCCTTGTTTTGAACAATATGTTCAAGGTAACTTTCATTTACATCTTTTAACATTTTCTCAGCTTCTTAAAACGTAATCAATGGTAGGGGTTTATTTTTGTTTACAAACAAAAACTTTTTCTAAAAAACAACTTATTTAACTCTACAATCAATTTTACCATCATAAAAAGAAATACAATACACGTATAGAATAACATAAAACTCTACTACGGGAAAAAATAATGTTTATAGGTAACGTATTTACATTACTAGAAATGAATGGTATACTAACGGTTGAAAACTGCTGGTATATGGTCAAGAACCGTTGGTATAAATTTTACCAACGGTTTTAGAAACCGTAGCCCAGTAAGCTGTGGAAATAGACATATACCAACAGTTTGAGATAAACCGTTGGTATATGTAAAGAAATATACTCTATACCAACGGTTTTTTATAAAACATTGGTATAGAGTTCTTATACAACACATATTCCAATGGTTTCAAAACCGTTAGCATACCTTTTTTTCCAACGGTTCTATAGGAACCATTGGTAAGTAGTCTTCCATTCACCCCTATACCAACGGTTTAAACCGTTTGTAAAGGATTTTTACCAATGGTCCATTCAAAAAAATACATAGAGAACCTATACCAATGGTTTGAAACTGTTGGTATAGGCTTTGTTGTACAATTCAAACAATAGCCTGCTCTATGTGCTACTATGTGAATTGTACAACAGTAAATGCAGAATACAATTCAATACATTATAAGGATACATAATTAAGAACTGATAATTATAAGGATACATAATTTAATAATCAATTATGAATACAATATGTTAAAGACTGAATACGTAATTATATGTGATACAGAATTTAGAATACATACAAAATTGCATTTTTTATAACACATACATGATTGAATTTAGAAATTAGAAGCTAATAACCCAAAATAAGGAAATAAATAAATGAAATCAACCAAACACAAATATAATGTCCCATTGTTTGGGGAGGGTGTCTTTGAACTTAGTGATGATGATAATGGGTGTGTATCAATGGGCTTGTGTGACTTAGGGAATATAGTTGTCCTTGTAGTATTAAATGTCATGTGTTTTAGAATAGGGGTAGGAGTTCCTCACATGAGAAGTGGACTGTGTGAGGATAGACCATGGATTGTTGTGCTAAATTATCAAGAAAATATGAATATGTTTGGTCAGTTTTCTGTCTTCCAATTGTTTTTACTTAAAATGATGTCCATTTCAAACACAAGAGAGACAGTTAGAGTGATACCAGCCACACCGTGCCTAGTATTGCATTGGGGTTGACTCGTAAACATCACATATGACCCATGGATCATTTTCCTAAAGTATAAATACAATCTGAATGCGTTTGGTTGGTTTTCCATATTCTAGTTGATGTTTTCACTTAAAATGTTTTCCATTACCAACAAAAGTGAGACACTTTGATTGGTACTGGCCACACTGAGTCTCAGATTGAGGCTAAGTTGACTCATACACATCATAAATAACCCATGGATTTCTATGCTAAAGTATCAACACAATCCAAATATGTTTGGTCAATTATCCATATGTCATTTATTTTTACGTAAAACAAAGTCCATTTTAAACAAAAGGGAGACACTTAGACATCTACCAGCCACACCGTGCCTCAGATTGAGGCGGGGTTGACTCGTACATGTCAAAAATGACCAATGGATTGTTGTCCTAATGTATCAACACAATCCGAACGCGTTTTGTTTTTTTCCCGTATGTGAGTTGTTGTTTTCATTTAAAATGTTGATCATTTTAAATAAAGGTGAGGCACTTTGACAGGTACCAGCCACATCGAACCTCATATTGAGGTGGGGTTGACTCGTAAACTTCAAAAATGACTCATGGACCGTTTTCCTAAAGTATCTATTGAATCTGAATACGTTTGGTCAATTTTTCATATGCCAATTGTTTTTAATTAAAATTATATCCATTTTAAACAAAATAGAGACATTTAGAGTGGTACCATACCATGGCTCAGATTGATGCGAGACTAACTTGTACACATAAAAAATTTCCCATGGATCATTGTACTAAAGTATCAACACAATCCGAATGCGTTTGGTTTGGTTTCCCATATGCCAGTTGTTGTTTTCACTTAAAATGATGTCCATTTCAAATAAAAGTGAGACAATTTTGTTGTACCCCACTCTCTTGGATTTTAATGATCACAATCACTCTCATAGTGATCTAATGTTGTTTCAAGTGTTCTTGTTAATAGGCATGATTTCAGGAGCAAGAAGTGGCAAAAAAAAAGAGGAAAAGTGGACTTTTTTCAAGTCCACCGGCCAGCCGGTGTAGGACCACCGGCCAGCCGGTAAGGGCACCGGTCAGCCGGTGTCTGGCCACCGGCCAACCGGTGGACCCAGACAGAATGGGATGCATTCTGTCCAGACCACCGGTCAGCCGGTGGCTCTGCCACCGGCCAGCCGGTGGCATCAGGGCTCAACAGTGAGACCTACTGTCTCACCACCGGCCAGCCGGTGGCCTTCCCACCGGCCAGCCGGTGGCTCCTGGACAGAAGCTCTCTCCACCTTCCAAGGCACCGGCCAGCCGGTCGACAAGCACCGGTCAGCCGGTGAGCAAAGTCAAACTAGCCGTTGGAGCTTGACCAGACTTGTCTACTTGATCCCCAACGGCTCCGAAAGCCCTCCAACGGCCATATTGAAGTATTTGGGAGTATTTATCCTATAAATAGACGTCCATGGATGCCGGGAAGACTACCGATCATATACCAAAGCATACCAAAGCTATTTTGATCATTTGAGGCTCCTACGACAATTCTCAAAGGCCACTTGGGATCCAATTGCCACCCTTGAAGCTTGGGCTGCCTCTACATCAACTACACTCACTTCTTGGCGCTCAAGGCTTCCTCTAGTTTGTTCTAACTTATTTACTTCAATTGTTTAGTTCTTAATTGGGTTTGTATTAAAACAAACCACCCGTTTTCTTTCTTCTTTCAATTTGGGTTTCTTGCTACAACCAATATAAAAAAGCAAGCTGTAAGAGGGTGATCTAGCCTACCTTAAAACGGCTAGTGGGTTTCTTGCTATAACCATTAAAAAGCAAGCGGTCGTATAAATCTCCCAACGGTTGAGTTGGGAGCGGAGACGTAGGCTTGAGTTTAAAGCCGAACTCCGTTATCAATTGTGTCTTGCCATTTTACTTTCCGCTGCATTTAAATTTGTTTTAAATTGTTAATTATTTTTAAAAAGGCAATTCACCCCCCCTCTTGCCATCACCTCCGACCCAACATTTGGTATCAGAGGGAGCGTTTGTGTAATACCTTAACCGGTTACAAACGAAAAATCCATAGTGATGGCTTCTTCCTCACAAGCTCCCGAAGGGTATTCCATGACTCGGGCTCCATACTTCGATGGAACCGATTACACATATTGGAAAACACGAATGATTACTTTTCTTAGGAGTATTGGCTATCCTATATATAGAATTGTTATGCAAGGCTACACTCTTTCTAGTAAGGATGAATCTAATTGGACCCCCGAAGACATTGCCAATTTTGAGCTTGATGGCAAAGCCATGAATGCTCTTCATTGTGGGTTAGACCGTAATGAGTTTAATCGTATTTCTACTTGCACTACCTCACACGAAATTTGGAAACTTTTGGAAGTGACCCATGAGGGCACTAACAAAGTCAAAGACACTAGGTTAGATATGTATCGTCAAGACTTTGAGAGTTTCACAATGCACCCACACGAGTCAATCACCGAAATGTTTACTCGTTTTACTGATGTTTGCAATGGGAGAAAGTCCCTTGGTGATGATGTTTCAGCAGAAACAATGGTGAAGAAAATTCTTTGGGTCCTACCAAGCTCTTGGGCACCAAAGGTGACGGCAATCCAAGAAGCGAAAGATGTGAAGAAGATGCCGGTTGAAGAACTCATAGGGTCACTCATGACTTATGAGATTACCATGAAAAGACAAGCCGATAAAGAAGGAAAGATCTTCAAGGAGAAAAAGAACATTGCTTTCAAGGCAAAGGAAGAAAGCTCCTCCGATGATAGTGAATCCGAGATGGCTCAACTAGCAAGGAAAATGAGCAAGTTCATGAAGAAAAAGAAGAAATTTCAAAAGGCACGAAAGGAAGAGCCAAAGGCGGAGAAAGAAATCACTTGCTTTGAATGTGGAAAGAAAGGCCACATCAAACCGGAGTGCCCCATTTTCAAGAAAAGGTTAAAAGAAAAGAAAAACAAGAAGGCCTTCAAAGCATCAACATGGAGTGCAAGTGATGACTCCATGTCTTCAAGCGACTCAAGCGATGAAGATGGAAAATGCCTAATGGCATTTGATGAGGTATCCTCTTCTCACTCTTCTTCTCACTCTTCTTCCTCATCTTCTTCTTTTGATAATAATATGTCTTATGAAGAACTCCAAAATGCAAGAGATCAATTAGAGGAAGGTTTTCACGAACTTACCTCTAAATTTTTGACCTTGAAAAAGAAATACAAAACTCTTATTTCCGAAAAAGACAAACTTCTCAAAGAGAATGAGGAGCTTGCCCTTAAAGTCAAAAATATTCCAAATGTAGATTCTTTAAATTCTACCATTAAGGATTTGAAGGAATCTCTTGCCAAGTTCACCCAAGGTGAACAAAACTTAACTAAATTACTAGGTTCTCAGCGTTCGGCTAGAACCACACATGGACTTGGCTATAACAAGCAATCCACTTTTACTAGGGCACCCACTACTTTTGTAAGGGGGAGCTCTCAATACAAATTTTGTAATTATTGTAAAAAGACCGGTCACATGATTTATGAATGTGATTGTAAAAATGCTAGGTATGGAAGACCCAAATCCATTACCTACTCGGATGAGTATCATAGAAGGAATCCCTCTAGAACATTATGGGTTCAAAAGTCTCTTTTTGCTAATCTTTCCGGACCCAAACTTATATGGGTACCAAAATCTCTTCTTTCTTGATTTTGTAGGATAAACGCCAAAAGAGTAGGACCTCTAAAGGCTCATGGTATCTTGACAGCGGTTGCTCAAGGCACATGTGTGGCGACCCCTCCGAGTTCAACTCACTTGAAGAATTCGATGGAGGATATGTCACCTTTGGTGATAACTCAAAAGGCAAGATCGTCGGAATAGGTACCATTGGTTTTGGTAGCTCCTCTTTTATTAAAGATGTTTTATTAGTTAAAGGTTTAAAGCATAATTTAATTAGTATTAGTCAACTTTGTGATAGTGGTTTTTCAGTCAATTTTCAAAATGATTTATGCAATGTGTTAGATTTTCAAAACAAGTTGATATTTTCTGCTTCCCGTTTTCAAAATGTTTACATTATTGATTTAAAATCTCTAGCTAGCCAAAATGTTAAATGTTTAAGTGCTCTTGACAATGAGTCTTGGCTTTGGCATAGAAGATTGGGGCATTGTAGCTCTCATTCACTTCTAAAGCTTAATAAGAACAAGCTCATTCGTGACCTTCCTAAACTTAAATTTAAGAAAGATTTGATTTGTGAGCCATGCCAACTTGGTAAGCAACACAAGTCTTCTTTCAAATCTAAGAAGGAAGTGTCCACCTCAAAATCTCTTGAACTCCTTCATCTTGATCTTTTTGGTCCTACTCCCGTAGCAAGCTTAGGTGGAAAATCCTATACCTTAGTTATTGTTGATGACTTTTCTCGTTTTACTTGGGTTTTCTTTTTAGCCCATAAGAATGATGCTTGTAAAACCTTTTTGAAATTCTCTAGGAAAGTAGAAAACGAAAAAGGATATAAAATCATATCTCTTCGTAGTGATCATGGTGGTGAATTCGAGAACAAAGAATTCGATGAATTGTGTTCCTCTCAAGGATACAATCACACCTTCTCAGCCCCTAGGACTCCTCAACAAAATGGAGTGGTTGAAAGGAGAAACCGAACTCTCCAAGAAATCGCTCGAACCCTCCTTAGTGAATTCGACCTCCCTCAATATTTTTGGGCCGAGGCGGTAAACACTGCTTGTTATACTATTAATAGAGTCCTTGTAAGACCCCTTCTTAAGAAGACCCCCTATGAACTTTGGAAAGGCAAATTGCCCAAAGTTGGTTATTTTAAAGTGTTTGGGTGTAAATGTTTTATCCTTAACACAAAAGATAACCTAGGGAAATTTGATGCCAAATCCGATGAAGGTATTTTTCTTGGGTACTCCAACTCAAGCAAAGCCTATCGTGTCTTCAATAAACGTTCTAAAACCATCGAAGAATCATCTCACGTCAAATTTGATGAAACTCTTCCAAAACCTCACCCGGTCATTGAGGATGTTGAAGATAAGCTTGATAAGCTTCATTTGGATGATTCCTCTTCTCCTCCCAAGGAGGATGACCATCAAGAACCCTCTTCACCTACTTCGCCTTCCACCTTGCCTAAGGTTTGGAAACCTTCTAGAGACCATCCTTTAGAAAATGTCATAGGTCACCTTCAAGCCGGTACTCGAACTAGAAGATCTATCCTCAATGAAGTTGAACATCAAGCCTTCATTTCTCACCTAGAACCTCAAACCGTTAATGATGCTATTAATGATGAGAATTTGGTTCTTGCAATGCAAGAGGAACTAAATCAATTCTCTAGAAATGATGTTTGGACTCTTGTTGAAAGACCCAATGATCATCCAATTATTGGCACTAAATGGGTTTTTAGGAACAAACTTGATGATCAAGGAAACATTACCCGGAACAAGGCTCGCCTAGTAGCTAAGGGCTATAATCAAGAAGAAGGAATCGATTATGGTGAAACCTTTGCCCCCGTTGCTAGGTTAGAATCCATTAGGATCTTGTTGGCATTCGCCGCCCACTTAAATTTTAAGCTTTTTCAAATGGATGTTAAAAGTGCTTTTTTAAATGGTTTTATTTCTGAAAAAATCTTTGTTGAACAACCTCCCGGTTTTGAAGATCCAAAATTTCCAAATCATGTTTTTAAGTTAACCAAGGCTCTTTATGGCTTAAAGCAAGCCCCTCGGGCTTGGTATGAGCGGTTAACAAAATTTCTTTTAGAAAATGATTTTAAAATGGGTCAAGCCGATTGTACCCTCTTTTTAAAACGCACTTCAAAAGATCTTTTAATAGTCCAAATTTATGTTGATGATGTTATCTTTGGTTCTACCAAAGAATCTCTTTGTACTGATTTTTCAGATTTAATGAGAAAAGAATTTGAAATGAGTTTTATGGGAGAATTGAAATTTTTTCTTGGTTTTCAAATCTTTCAAAATTCAAAAGGTATTTCTCTAAGCCAAAGCAAATACACAAACGAGCTTCTAAGTCGTTTTGGTATGGATCAAGTAAAGGAAATTAGTACACCCATGAGTACTTCATGTAAGCTTACATTAGACGAAGCCGGGAAACCGGTGGATAACAAGCTTTATAGGAGTATGATCGGGAGTCTACTTTACCTAACTGCGACCCGTCCAGACATCATGTTTAGTGTTTGCCTTTGTGCTCGTTTTCAAGCCAATCCTAAAGAATCCCATCTTAAATCGGTCAAAAGAATTTTTAAGTATTTAAAAGGATCCAAAAATCTTGGTTTATTTTATCCCTCAAATACTTCTTTTGAACTATCTTCTTATTCGGATGCTGATTTTGGCGGATGTCAATTAGATCGTAAGAGTACTAGTGGAACCTGTCATCTGCTAGGCAAGTCCCTTGTTTCGTGGAGTAGCAAGAAGCAAAATTGTGTTGCTCTTTCTACTGCCGAGGCCGAGTATGTAGCCGCTGGCAATTGTTGTGCCCAAATTATTTGGATGCAACACACTCTCTTGGATTATGGTCTTTCCTATGATCATGTCCCTATTCGGTGTGACAACACTAGTGCCATTAGTATCTCTAAGAATCCAATACAACATTCTAGGACAAAGCACATAGACTTAAGGCATCATTTCCTTCGTGACCATTTTCAAAAAGGAGATATCACTTTGGACTTCATTTCCACTGATTTCCAATTAGCTGATATTTTTACCAAACCGCTCCCAGTTGACCGTTTTGATTTTATTAAAGGGGAGTTAGGAATGATTCGTCAATGAGCACTAATAAATATTTGAATTTTTTGGCTTGCCTATATTTTATTTTTATTTGAATTTTTTTTTTTTTTTTTTAATTCTGTTTTTCTTTATATTTTTTATGACTTTTAGCACCACCGGTCAACCGGTGGTACAGCACCGGTTAACCGGTGGTGTCGGGTTTTGCTTTTTGGGCCGACCCGAGGAAGGGTTAAAATCAATTTTAAAACCCTTCCTCCCTCATTTCTCTCCTCTCTCTCGGGCAGCTCCTCCCAAAACCGAAGCTCCTCCAAACCCTAGCCTCCTTTCTTGATTTTTGACCTCTCAAACCTCATTTCTTCTCTCAATCTCTCTCTTTTTCTTTCTTTTGCCATCATGGGTCCTCGCTCTACACGTAAAGGGAAGGGAATCGCTCAAGAAGCTCCTCCTCCTCCTTCAATCCCTCAACTCCCGGACATTTGGCATGACAAAGTCATTTTGCCGGGTAGAGTAATTGATTATCCTTGGCTGTCTACTGCTCGTCTTGAGCTTTTCTCGATTATTGAGTATCAACATTGGCATTCTTTTTTTGAGCCACCCGAAAAGGATGTCATTTATCCTCTTCTTGTCAAAGAGTTCTATGCTCATTTGACGTGGTCCGTTTCTGATGACATTGATACCATCTCCTCCACTGCTCTTGGGCAACCCATCACTATCACTTCGTTGGAGATTGCCCGGATGCTCGGGGTTCCTCATGTTGGACCCCATGCTTTTGCTCAGGGGGAGTTTCCACGGGACCGTGAGTTTGATGTAGCTGAAGCCCTTGAGCATCTCACAGGGCAGCCTACAAATCCTATTGTCAAGCTCTCCCAGCTTTCTCCTAATCATCGTATTGTTGAGCGCCTCATTCAAACTTCTCTTGCGCCCCGAATCGGGGATCATGATAATGTCAAATTCATTGACATTTATCTTCTCTCATTTATCACCCGAGGCATACACTTCAATTTGGTCCGGTTTCTGTTCCGGGCCATGACTTATGTGGCTGAGCACCCGCGCCGGTCCAAAACTCTACCCTACGGACGCTTCTTGACTAAAATCTTTTCATTTCTTGATGTGCCTCTTCATGCCACTTCCTTCGAGCAGCCAACGAAGGATAGCATAGTGAATTTTATGATGGTGCAACGAATGCACATCCGTTGGCACCCTTGGCGTCAGGAATGGATTGTGGACAAGGACGGTCTTCTCAAGGCCTACTCTCCTCAAACTCATTCCCATCCTCCTGCCAATGCCATGCCTCCTGCTATCGCCGCTGCCTATCCCCTTTCAGACAGTGAGGATAGTGATGATGATGAAGAGGAAGGCAGTGGTGACAGCGAAGATGAGGCTGATGCTGCTGCTGATGAGGAGGCTGGAGAGGGTGATGATGCACCTGAGCCTGCTGAGGCTGTGCCCCCTCCTACTGATGCTGGTGGCTTGCCGGTGACGGCTGACCAGTTCCTACGCTTCCAGGATCAGATTGAGAACCGGCTGGACTTACAGTTCTCCTACATCAGCTCTCAGTTTGATCAGCTTCACTCACGGATTGACTCTCTAGATCGTCGCTTTGAGGCGGTCCAGGCTCCTCCGGCTCCTCCGACCTCCAGGCGCCGCCGTCCCTCTCGGCCCTCTAGGAGTGATTAGAGCCGTTCATGTTTTTTGGCTTGTCTTTGTATTTGTTTTTTGAATTTTCTATGTAACGGTTCGTCTTTTATAAAATTCAAGTTATCATATCTTTCATCTTTTTTGCCATTGCTTATTAGTGTTTTTCTAATTTTTTCTTTCGTACTTTTCCTCCTATTTTGATAATCCCAAAGGGGGAGAAAACCTCTCTATTACATAGCTTTTTATTAAAATGCTCTTTTTACAAGTTCCATTTTAAGTTTTTGATGTCATCCAAATCTGTTTTAAATAGTTAAGTTATTATTTTTAATTGATTTCTTTAAAAAATGGCTTTTGGTTGCAATTTCAAAAAAAGGTCCTTTCTCAGTATTTCAATGCTTTCAAGATCATTATATTTGGCACGTCTCTAAGTTTTCCAAGTTCAAATTGTTTATTTAAAGTTTTCAATTGACATACTTTTTTTTTAAAAGCTTTCATACCCTTTTTAAAGTTTTCTTTTTTGTGATTGTGATCATCAAAATAGGGGGAGATTGTTGTACCCCACTCTCTTGGATTTTAATGATCACAATCACTCTCATAGTGATCTAATGTTGTTTCAAGTGTTCTTGTTAATAGGCATGATTTCAGGAGCAAGAAGTGGCAAAAAAAAAAGAGGAAAAGTGGACTTTTTTCAAGTCCACCGGCCAGCCGGTGTAGGACCACCGGCCAGCCGGTAAGGGCACCGGTCAGCCGGTGTCTGGCCACCGGCCAACCGGTGGACCCAGACAGAATGGGATGCATTCTGTCCAGACCACCGGTCAGCCGGTGGCTCTGCCACCGGCCAGCCGGTGGCATCAGGGCTCAACAGTGAGACCTACTGTCTCACCACCGGCCAGCCGGTGGCCTTCCCACCGGCCAGCCGGTGGCCTTCCCACCGGCCAGCCGGTGGCTCCTGGACAGAAGCTCTCTCCACCTTCCAAGGCACCGGCCAGCCGGTGGACAAGCACCGGTCAGCCGGTGAGCAAAGTCAAACTAGCCGTTGGAGCTTGACCAGACTTGTCTACTTGATCCCCAACGGCTCCGAAAGCCCTCCAACGGCCATATTGAAGTATTTGGGAGTATTTATCCTATAAATAGACGTCCATGGATGCCGGGAAGACTACCGATCATATACCAAAGCATACCAAAGCTATTTTGATCATTTGAGGCTCCTACGACAATTCTCAAAGGCCACTTGGGATCCAATTGCCACCCTTGAAGCTTGGGCTGCCTCTACATCAACTACACTCACTTCTTGGCGCTCAAGGCTTCCTCTAGTTTGTTCTAACTTATTTACTTCAATTGTTTAGTTCTTAATTGGGTTTGTATTAAAACAAACCACCCGTTTTCTTTCTTCTTTCAATTTGGGTTTCTTGCTACAACCAATATAAAAAAGCAAGCTGTAAGAGGGTGATCTAGCCTACCTTAAAACGGCTAGTGGGTTTCTTGCTATAACCATTAAAAAGCAAGCGGTCGTATAAATCTCCCAACGGTTGAGTTGGGAGCGGAGACGTAGGCTTGAGTTTAAAGCCGAACTCCGTTATCAATTGTGTCTTGCCATTTTACTTTCCGCTGCATTTAAATTTGTTTTAAATTGTTAATTATTTTTAAAAAGGCAATTCACCCCCCCTCTTGCCATCACCTCCGACCCAACAAATTTGAGTGGTACCAGCCATACCGCACCTTGTATTGATGAAGGGTTGAGTCGTACACGTCAAATATGACCAATGGATCGTTTTCCAATAGTATCAACACGATCCTAATATGTTTGGCTTCCGTATTCTAGTTGTTTTTACTTAAAACAGTGTCCATTTTAATCAAAAGAATGACACTTTGAGTGATACCTATAACACCCCAAGCTTCTACGGTACATTTCCCTTTTAATAATGTAATAGCGTGTGTTGTAGGCAACATCGAGTTCTAACACACACCACAACCGATCAAACTAGCCGTTATGAATAGTAATACCTACTTTTTGAAATTATATATATTTTATATTTGAAAATGGATTTCATTTTTGGATTCAGAATGTCGAAATTATCCTAAGTTCAATTTTTGGTATTTTTCTGAGAACTTCCAATTTTTATGAATAGTGAAAAATACTTAAAAACAAATTTTTTAATCAAAATAATTTATAATGATAAATTATATTATTTAGTGGTTTTAAAGTATAATTAGAATATATTTTTACCATTTTATCCAATGGTATTCATTATAATTAATTTCACTTTGAAATTGTACATAAACAATTGTCAATATTTTGATATATATCGTTTCTTAAACACACACTATTTGTTGTAATAGTGTAATTTATTATAAAATTAATTAATGAAACTTATATGTTTGGAATTTTTTAAAATAGACATCATTTTTGAATTCGGAATATCAATTATAGCTTAGGGTTAAATTTTGGCATTATTCTGAAAAACTTCAGTTTTTGATGAATAGTGAAACCACTAAGTGGTAGTTAAAAAACTGAATTTTTCATAAAACATAATTTTACCACTTCTGTGAGTGTAATTTCGAAAATCCGAGAGACACAGTTAATATCAATTAGTAAAATGTGGTTCAATGAGATGAAAATAATTTTTGGTGAATAGTAACTTTTTATTTTTATTTACCACTGTTAAAAGTAAATAGGGTTATTAAGGATAAAAATGATATAAATATTACACTAAAACAAGTCCTAATTATATTGGAAAAGTGTATCTCGACCAAAAACAACCTTAGGAACAAAATATTATCATTTAGGTCCACATGGATTAGATTAGGACATTTATTATTATTTAATTCAAAGAGGAGTTAAGAGAGTTAAAATCAATGTTTATTTACTAAATTTTTTTTAATATAGGGTTATAAATAAGAATAATTCTATTTTAAATATTCATTAGAAATATAAAAATATTTCCTACATAATTATATTTTATTTATAATTTTTAGATATTATATAGGTTAATTTATTTATGAAACAATGATGATGCAGTAATTACTAAATTAATGAAAAATTAGAATAATTGATATTATAAATACCCAAATAAATATAATTTTAGACTTTTTATGAATTACACTAATTTTCTAGGAGACTTATGACATGTTAGGATTGATTTAATTAACTTTGTTTTAAGTAATAATTATGTTATGATTTTTACAAAAATCAATTATTGAATAGTGTCAAAATTGACATAAAAGAGTTTTTAAAACTAATATTATATTATTAATTGATATTAAATTCCTAAAAATCTAAGGTTTGGCCAAGAGACTTATATAATGATAGGTGTATCATTAATGGACCATTTGGGGGTCTATTTGAGGTATATTTTAAGTTTATTAACCATATAATATCAAAATACAAAGTGACATGGTAAGTGTCAAACTAATTAACTAAGAGTTAAAACTAAAAGATAAGGTTAATATAATGATCCAAACCTCTCTAAATTCTATTGGTTGAGTGGTTTTCGACCTATAACCACCTTATCCTTTAAATAGTCCACTTTTGAGCCATTATAAATCGAATATGAATTTATTATAAAATAATATTTCTAGCATTTCCAAAGGTGCCCCTCACCCCTCTTATAAAAGGGAACTCCCCCTTCTCATTAACTCACACTTTCAAAGCCTTTTGGTTCGGCCAAAATCTGCCCAAATAATCTCTCAAATTCCCTCAATTCATCCTATAGGCCTTCCTTTAGTCATAAATCCAACATAAGGAGCCCTTTTGATCAAATCAAAAGGAAGAACCCAAAGAAGAGGTAATGATTTCACCACCCTTTTCCAAGTTCCTTTCTTCTTCCACTTATTCTTTATTTGTTATTACCATTATAAAATAATAAATCCAGTATTTTATATATACTGTGATGTCATTATAAATATGGTACCATCATATTCAGTATTCTATCCATCCTTTGAATAACAAGTCACCATACGTGCGTACGTACGGCTTACCGTCTCCACGTCGTGGTGTAATTGTTATTCAAAAAATTATTATTTGGATGGGTATAATAATGATGTTTAATTCATGTAAATAATAAATGTAACATGATAATGATTTTTTATATATGATATACCATCCAATTATATATTATTTTAATATCAAAAGAATGATATTGTCGCTCGTGCGTACGTATGGACTACCGTCTCCACGAACACGATGAGATTTATTCTCCATCGTATCCATTCAAGTATAATTCTCATTTGATGATTAATAAGAGTATCTAAGGACTTGATATAATTCTGGATATGATTATGATACAACCTATCCATGAAAAACACATCTTATGTAACAAAACATATAAAAGAAAACGAGTAAGTTAACTCCCGAAACAACGATAATACTAAGATATTATTAACAAATCAATGTTAAAAGAAAATATATGATATCATATTAATGTATATGATTATTTTATAATTTAATAACAATTATTTCACCATTATACAGGAGGTTAACCTACCCCAACCAAGGAAATGTACAAGGTAAGGGGTTTTAATCCCACTCCTTATTCCCGTGAGATTCATGCTATATTTCCACCATGACCTTTGTGTGGTGTATGTACTGCCCATAATTATATTCTTTGTGTAATACACTTAAATTTATGTGTATTTAAATATTCATTGTATGATACCTCTTTCATGGGTTGTATTTTTCGTAAGTTACCAAATTGGTAAGGGTTTATTTCGCAATCTCTTCATCATCCGAGGTTGTTTATACGTAATAATCTACTGGGATTTCTTTATCATCCACATCCATGTTTCATAAAAATGTATTTCAATTTTTTTTACTTTTTACTAGAATACGGGTTAATGTCATTTATACCATTGTTGACTTTTATAAGTGGTTTATAAAGGAATCTTTCCGTTATTTTCCAAGCAAGGTCCTTTTTAAACTTTTCGACAAAATGAAGGTAAGAATGTTTTTTTAACTTATATGGCGGGTGCAACTATTTTCCGTCGAAGCATCCCTTACAAGCTTATAATAATATTTTCAAAGAAAATGTTTTATTTTATAAGTATATGATTCTTAAATGATTTCAAAATAGAATGAGATATTTCTCTAAAAAGTGTATTGATTTCATCTATGTCAACATCATTTGATGGATTTTACGCTTATTTGAAGTTGATTTATTATGATACAAAACTTTTATATTGTATTGAAGGTTTTGTGATATGTTTGATTGTGGATGTGTTATTTTTATACCATTCATGGTTTATGGATGATGTATTTACATTTCGTATGCTATTTTTAATACGAATGTTTATGTTATGTTTAAATATTTTCATATGGGAATGCATTGGACTTAATGTGTGATGGGTGGAGCCCGCTATAGCTCCTCGATGCATCGGTAGGTCCCATGAGACAAACTAGTGTCTTGGCACAAGGCCTTGGCAAAATATTATTTTTAGTCTTGGCACGAGGCCTTGGCTATGTGGTTATGATAGTCTGGCATTATGCATTCCATCATTATGAAAGTGGTTATTGATATTGCATGTGATTATTCGATTAGTAGAATATCCATGTGAATAAGTAAATGGCATTATTTAATTTTATTTTCTTATATACTATGTTGATGTTAAAGTTTAAAAGGATTTTGTTTTAGTTATACATTTCCTTAAATGTTTATTCTTATTTATGGAAGTTTCCGCTATATTGTTATCCTTACTGGGCATTTGAGCTCACCCCTTTTCTATGTTTTATTTTTCCCAGTATGTGAAGAAGTAAATTATGAATGACCTGCAGTGATAGTATGAGGGGATAAGAGTGTGGACTATGGAGACTATGTTTTTGTAGTTTTCATTTTATAATGTAATGTAAACCTTATGAATATATCTAGTGTTTCCAAATCTACTAAACCAATCAGTATTTCGAGATTTGATCTTTCTTGTGATCATGCCAATGTTATGTAATAATGCACCGACTCTGGGTAACTATGGTCGGGGAATTAAAGTTGGTATCAGAGGAAGTTTAGTACAACCCTTGGAAGCTAGATTTAGATAAACTCTGGTTAGAGCACATAGACCTAAGATGGACTTTGAGGATTAGTATAGAAGAACTTCCTAGAATTTTGGTATTGTAGAGATTTTGTGAGTTTTCCGAGCAATACATCCCTGTCTGGATACGAGCAGGTAGACACGGCTCTGGCACAGATGTACCTAGGGGTAAAACCCGAAAACACCGGTTTGAGCTAGACTCGAACGGGAACTGGTGCACGACAATAGGCCTTGCTGCACTCTTGGTTACGACACTCCCGAGGGATATGCTTAGGATAACTCTCATTTTCTTTACAAATCATTACGAAGGGTTTATGAGTATATACTTCCTCAATGAAAACATTTTTATGATTATGGATTATATCCATAAATAGTTTAATTTATGTTAAGTGTTTTATAAGTATGGGATTATGTATTTTGATTCATAACTGATCTAGTTTATGACATTCTTTAGAAATGGCGCCTAGTGGAAGAAATGGAAACCGTATCAATGCACGCACTCCATGTATGGATTTCCCTCCTGCTCAAGATAATTATAGTGGAGCTGGTGATGCAACTAGTTACGATTAGCTAATAACCATACAGGGACAACTCACTCAGGTTATGAATAATAACCTTACCCGTATGGAGCACCCTAATCTACAGAGTGGAGGATCAATGTTAGATCGCATCCTGAGGAAACAACCACCAACATTCAATGGGAGTACAAATCCCTTAGTAGCTGAGCAATGGATAAATTCCCTAGAGAAAATATTTCAGGCTTTGGGGAGTAGTGAAAGGAAAAAAGTTATCATGGAAATTTACCGCCTCACTGGAGATGCTCATCAATAGTGGTCATTGACTCAAAACACGAAGGAAGATGATGAAGTATCAAATATGGAATGGAGGGAGTTCAAAGATCTGTTTTTAGACAAATACTTTCCTCGCGACCATCGAGCAGATATAGAAAGGCAATTTCTGAGTCCGAGACAAAATGAGGATGAGAATGTCACAAAGTATGAGGCTATCTTTACAAGGATAGCACGGTATGCTGGAGATTATATACGTAACCCAAGAAGTAAGATTGATAATTTCTTTGATGGTTTAAAACCATTTCTCCATCGAGAATTAGTCTGAAAATCCTTCTCATCGTATGAAGACATTGTCTCATGTGCTATTAAGAACAAAAAGGAATTCTCTATGTCTAATGACTTTAAAGAAAAGAAAGAGAAGAAGAGATCTGCTGATCAACCTGGGAATGGAAATCAGGTGAAGAAGGGAAAGGTTGAATATCCATCATGTGGTAAATGTGGGAAGAAACACCCCGGTACTTTCTTGAAGGGAAAGGGTGTCTGTTACAAGTGTGGTGAAAAAGGACACCAAGATCGTGATTGCAAAGGGAAGAAGGAAGATACCAATGTTCAATATTAAAATTGCAGGGAGATGGGACATTATGCAAATGAATGTCCTAATCGGTAGGGGAACTTACCTTAGAAAAGGCCAATGGACCAAGGCCATGCTTTTGCTATGACTACTGCTGAGGTAGAAGATCCAAAAGACGTGGTGGCAGGTAATTTAATGGTTTCCTCAAGTTTAGAAAATGTATTATTTTATTCTGGATCATCGCATTGTTTCATATCATCCCAGATTCTAAGAAAATTAGATATTTCCAATTCTATTTAGCAAGGGATTTGTCAGTTAAAACTCCTAAGGGAAGTATCATTGCAACAATGTTTTGTGAATCAGTCCCCATTAGACCACATAAATGTTCTTTATCTGCTGATCTCATTGTCATACCTACGATTGAGTTCGATATAATCCTCGGTATGGATTGGCTTTCGGACTATGATGTGAAGATTTATTGTAAGAAGAAGGAGGTTACGATTTTTGATGATGATGATAAAGAACACCTTATCTTTAGAGCAGAATCGTCGCCACCTAATTCTTATCTAGATCCACCCCAGTAGCTCAACTAAATTCAATTATTGGGGAGGAAGAGAATTAAATGACTACGGGTGAGGAAATGAATGTTCAAATAGAGGATGTACCAGTTGTAAAAGAATATGTTGATGTATTTTCGGAATATTTTCCTAGACATCCTCCAGAACGAGAAGTTGAGTTTTCCATTGATTTAATTTCTGGATCAAGGCCTATATCAGGGACCCCTTATAGAATGGCCACTGTAGAATTAGTTGAACTAAATAAACAACTAGAGGAATTGAGTAATAAGGTATTTATTCGCCCTAGTGTTTCTCTGTGGGGAGCCCCTGTTCTTTTTGTTAAAAAGAAAGATGGATCTATGATTTTATGCATCGACTACAGGGAGATCAATGCTATAACAATAAAGAACAAGTATCCCCTACCTCACATTGATGATTTATTTGAACAAATGCATGGAGCTCAATACTTTTCAAAGATTTACCTTCGATATGGATACCATCAGTTGTGTGTGAAGAAGGAAGACATTCAAAAGACAGCATTTCGAACCAGGTACGGGCATGATGAGTTTACTGTAATGCCTTTTGGATTGACTAATGCACCCTATGTATTCATGGATATGATGAATAGAGTTTTCAAGGAATATCTCGATGAATTTGTGGTGGTATTTATTGATGATATCTTGGTATACTCCAAAAGCTACGAAGATCATGAAAATCACTTGTGCGTTATCCTGAAGACTCTGAGAAGACATGAATTATATGGAAAGTTTAGAAGGTGTGAATTATGGATTCATGAGATTTATTTTCTAGGCCATATTGTCTCTAAAGATGGAATCTATGTTGATCCTTCTAAGACCAAGGCAATCCAAGAATGGCCAGCACCTACGAGTACAACTGAGGTACGCAGTTTTATTGGTTTGGCAGGTTATTATCGACGTTTCATCCAGAATTTTGCCCGATTGGCTAACCCATTAACGAAGCTCAGACGTAAAGGGGTTAAATTTGTTTGGAAAAAAGAGTGTGAAGAATGTTTCGAAGAACTGAATAGAAGATTAGTCAATGATCCTATATTGACTCTACCATCGGGGAATGATGGGTTCGTTATTTATAGTGATGCATCGAAGAAAGGACTTGGTTGTGTCCATTTGCAGAATGATAGAGTTATTGCCCATGCATCATGACAGTTGAAAATTCATGAGAAAAACTATCCTACACATGATCTCGAGTTAGCAGCTGTGATCTTTGCTTTGAAGATATGGAGGCACTACCTCTATGGTGAAAAATGTGAGATTTATACTGATCACAAGAGTTTGAATTATATTTTCTCACAAAAAGAACACAACATGAGGAAAAGGAGATGGATTGATTTACTCAAGGATTATGATTGCATGATACACTACCACCCGGGGAAGGAAAACAAGGTGGCTGATGCTTTGAGCAGAAAAGATCATGGAGTTTTGAACAAAATGATAATTGAAAGGGATCCAATTTTCATGGATCTAGTGAAGATGGACATGGGAATAACCAGGGAAGGGGAAACATCAATGATTTTTCAAATGGTTGCCAAACCATATTTACTAGAAATGATTAAGAGTTCTCAGACTGATGATGAAGAATTTCAAAAGAATATTAAAGCTGTGAATGATGGGAGATTGAAAGACTTTTTGTATAAATAAGGAATTTTGAAATTCGGGAAGAGACTTTGTGTTCCCGATATACCTGATCTAAAAAGAGAATTGCTAGATGATGCTCATAGTTCCAATTTATCTATACACCATGGGAGCACCAAAATGTATAGAGATTTGAAGGAACATTTTTGGCGGGACAACATGAAGTGGGAGATTGCTGATTTTGTGTCAAGATGTATGGTTTGTCAAAAAGTGAAAGTTGTAAGGCAACAGCCTGGAGGAGTAATGCAACCTATTCCCATACCGGAGTGGAAATGGGACAAAATTACGATGGACATTGTCATGGGGCTACCAAAGACTCCTAGAAGGAACGATGAAATATGGGTTATTGTTGATCGTCTTACCAAGTCAGCACATTTTATTTCTATAAGAGAAGATCTACCACTGGAATGTCTAGAAAGACTATATATTAATGAAGTTGTGAGACTTCATGGAGTACCCCTATCGATTGTTTCTGTTTGTGATCCCCGTTTTACTTCAAGATTATGGAAAAGTATTCAGAAATCCCTGGATACTGAACTTCATTTAAGCACTGCCAACCACCCTCAAACGGATGGACAATCAGAATGAACTATTCAAACCATAGAAAACATGTTGAGATCCTGCTCACGTGACTTTCAGGGTATGTGGGATCAATATTTACCTCTGGTAGAATTTTCCTATAACAATAGATTCCATTCAAGTATTCAGATGGCACCATATGAAGCGTTATACGGAAAGAGATGTCGTACACTAACATGTTGGGATGAAGTTGGTGAAAGTAAACTTGTAGGCCCAGAACTGGTGGAGGAAACTATGGAAAAGGTGAAGGTAATCCAAAATCACATCAAAGCATCTCAAAGTAGGCAGAAGAGATATGCCGATAATAGAAGGACGGATTTGGAATTTCAAGTCGGTGATCATGTTTTCCTGAAGGTATCTCCATGGAAGGGAGTCACTCGTTTGTGTAAGAAAGGTAAATTGAGTCCTAGGTATATTGGACCTTTCGAATTTCTAGAACGAATTGGGGCTGTAGCTTACCGATTGGCAATGCCGCCAAGTCTCTCCAAAGTTCATGATGTGTTCCACATATCTCTATTGAGGAAATACATGTCGGACCCAATACATGTACTCACCTATGAAGAATTAGAACTGGAACCCGATCTATCTTATTGCGAAGAGCCCGTTAGGATTCTTGATACGAGAGAACAAGTTCTGAGAAATCGGACACTGCGTCTGGTAAAAGTTTTGTGAAAAAACCATAAGATGGAAGAGGCAACGTGGGAACCCGATGGACTTATGATGAAGAACCACCCGAGTCTTTTCATGCGGTAGTATTCTAGAAATTTCGAGGACGAAATTATTTGAAGGAGGGGAGAATGTAACACCCCAAGCTTCTACGATACGTTTCCCTTTGAATAATGTAATAGTGTGTGTTGTATGCAACATCGAGTTCTAACACACACCATAGCCGATCAAACTAGCCGTTATGAATAGTCATACCTACTTTTTGAAATTATATATATTTTATATTTAAAAACGGATTTCATTTTTGGATTCAGAAAATCGAAATTATCCTAAGTTGATTTTTTGTTATTTTTCTGAGAACTTCCAATTTTTATGAATAGTGAAAAATACTTAAAAACAACTTTTTAATCAAAATAATTTATAGTGATAAATTATATTATTTAGTGGTTTTAATTTATAATTAGAATATATTTTTACCATTTTATCCAATGATTTTCATTAGAATTAATTTCACTTTGAAATTGGACATAAACAATTGTCAATATTTTGATATATATTGTTTCTTAAAAACACGCTATTGTTGTAACAATGGGAATTAATTATAAAATTAATTAATGCAACTTATATGTTAGTAATTTTGTAAAATAGACATCATTTTTGAATTCGGAATATCAATTATAGCTTAGTGTTAAATTTTGACATTATTCTGAAAAACATCAATTTTTGATGAATAGTGAAACCACTAAGTGGTTGTTAAAAAACTGATTTTTTCATAAAACATAATTTTACCACTTCTGTGAGTGGAGTTTCTAAAATCCAAGAGACACAGTTAATATCAATTAGTAAAATGTGGTTCAATTGGATGAAAATGATTTTTGGTGAATAGTAACTTTTTTACTTTTATTTACCACTGTTAAAAGTAAATAAGGTAATTAAGGGTAAAAATGATATTAATATTACACTAACACATGTCCTAATTATATTGGAAAAGTGTATCTTGACCAAAAACAACCTTAGTAATAAAATATTATCATTTAGGTCCACATGGATTAGATTAGGACATTTATTATTATTTAATTCAAAGAAGAGTTAAGAGAGTTAAAATCAAAGTTTATTTACTAAAACATTTTTAATATATTGTTATACATAAGATAAATTCTATTGTAAATATTAATTAGAAAGATAAAAAGAGTTCCTACATAAGTATATTTTATTTATAATTTTTAGACATTATATAGGTTAATTTATTTATGAAACAATGATGATGCAGTAATTACTAAATTAATGAAAAATTAGTATAATTGATATTATAAATACCCAAATAAATATAATTTCAGACTTTTTATGATTTACACTAATTTTCTAGGATAATATAACATGTTAGTATTGATTTAATTAACTATTTTTGAATTAATCATTATGTTATGATTTTTACAAAAATAAATTATTGAATAGTGTCAAAATTGACATAAAAGAGTTTTTAAAACTAATATTATATTATTAATTGATATTAAATTCCTAAAAATCTAAGGTTCAGCCAGGATACTTATATAATGATAGGTGCATCATTAAGGGACCACTTGGGGGTCTATTAGAGGTATATAGTAAGTTTATTAACCATATAATATAAAAATAAAAAGTGACATGGTATGTTTCAAACTAATTAACTAAGAGTTAAAACTAAAAGATAAGGTTAATATAATGACCCAAACCTGTCTAAATTATATTGGTTGAGTGGTTTGCTACCTATCCCATCATTATAATTTAAATAATACACTTTTGAGCCATTAGAAACCGAATATGAATTTATTATAAAATAATATTTCTAGCATTTCCAAAGGTGCCCCTCACCCCTCTTATAAAAGGGCACTCCCCCTTCTCATTAACTCACACCTTCAAAGAATTTTGGTTCGGCCAACCTCTTCCCAAATACTCTCTCAACTTCCCTCATTTCATCCTAGAGGCCTTCCTTTAGTCAGAAAGCCAACTTAAGGAGCCCTTTTGGTCAAATCAAAAGGAAGAACCCGAAGAGGAGGTAATGATTTCACCACCCTTTTCCAAGTTCCTTTCTTCTTCCACTTCTTCCTTCTTTGTTATTACCATTCTAATATAATAACTTCAGTATCATATATATACTGTGATGTTATTATAAATATGGTAAAATCATATTCATTTTTCTATCCATCCTTTGAATAACATGTCACCATACGTGCGTACGTACGGCTTACCGTCTCCACGTCGTGGTGTAATTGTTATTCAATAAATTATTATTTAGATGGGTATAATAATGATGTTTAATTCATTTAAATAATAAATGTAACATGATAATGATTCTGTATATATGATATAACATTCAATTATATATTATTTTAATATCAAAAGAATGATATTGTCGCTCGTGCGTACGTACGGACTACCGTCTTCATGAACGCGATGAGATTCAATCTCCATCGTATCCATTCAAGTATAATTCTCATTTGATGATTAATAATAGTATCTAAGGACTTTATATCATTTTGGATATGATTAAGATACAACCTATCCCTGACAAACACATCTTACGTAACAAAACATATAAAAGAAAACGACTAAGTTAACACCCGAAACAACGATAATACTAAGATATTATTAAAAAATCAATGTTAAAAGATAATATATGATATAATATTAATTTATATTATTATTGTATAATTTAATAACAATTATTTCACCATTATACAGGAGGTTAACCTACCCCAACCAAGGAAAAGTACAAGGTAAGGGGTTTTCAACTAGATTACACTAATTAATTCCAAAAGATCTATTCAGTTTATAGTTTTAGAGAATTAGGTCATAATTTGTACATGAAAAAACACAAGAATACTATGTGGATCCTACTAAAATTGTGTCTATAATACCAAATTTTTTAATATGACCTCAATTCTTTTCAGGAAAATTCTTACCCAGATTCATCTTGGCTTATTCGTTTCTCTTATGAATCCTCAAACTCTATTATTTTTTTAAAACTAGGGATGAGCAAAAAATATTAGTATAGATCATTAAAATAAGGTAAGTAAAATCTAATCCAGGAATACTTATAAAAATATGGAATCATTTTTATAAGATAAACCTCTCACCCTTATAGTATCATATACTTTGTGAAAACCAGAAATTTCCATTAAACATTGAAAGTATAAATCTTACCATAAAGGTAAATTAGGTAATTAATTAAATACTTTTATAATATACAATGATACCATATGATTTTTTACCCTCATAGATACCTTATAGTGTAACCCTAATGACGACCTTATGATATACCACTCACAACTACCTTATGGTGTAACCATCATAGTTACACTTAGAATAACCATTTCATTAAACATTAAATGTAAATATACCCAATGAATTTAAGGGAGATATAGGTATCAACCTTTATCATAAATGATTCATAGTAACTTGAACATAATCATAAAAACATAATACTTTCATTATAAAAATACTGTTTCTGAATTTTGTAATAATAGAACTTTAAAATAGGATTTTAAAAGAAATGTCCCTTACCTTAGGTTCATCTTACTAAAAAATTATTCAAAACTAATTTATAAAGGTTTAAATAGTTTTATTAATATATAAAAAAATTATATACATATCTATAATACCTTATGTGATCTTTTAATAGAAAACTTTCACCGATTTGTTCATAATATTTTTTATTTTCATTATTTCATGTGCATTCTCTTCTGGGTTTCTAAGGTTGGTTCATTTAGGATTTTATTTTCAAATTGAAGTGTGACCCTAGAAGTGGAATTAAATGGAATTATAATATTCACATAATATTAAATAATACCATACATCATTTTTTTGATATATGGATGATTCATTAAACAAACCATCAGTGAAAAAGATTAACTTATATCACCTAATTTAGTAGCTTGTTTATATATTTGATCCAGAATATATAAAACTTTTAAAATTTATTATAAAATATTATATAACCATAATAATGGTTTAATGACCAACGTTGAAGGTGGTAAAGGAAAATGAAAACACATCATCCATAATGATGAAAAATAGACACATCACGAATGATGTTTTCATTTTTATAGAATAATAGAAGAAGATGAGAGGTATGATGATGAAATTCCATTAACACAATATCATTAAATTATATTTAAGACATTGGAGTTATCATTTCACTTGGATGAGGTTATATGAGTAGAAAATATGAAAACAAATGAAATTTGAAAAAAATAAATGAAAATGAAAGAGGATTTTACCTCTTGAATTCTCCTCCTTGATAAAAATTATTTAAGGCACTTGCTTTTGGATTTTTGGGGAGACCAGAAGGTCTTGATCGCGGGGATGAGGATTGGGATGAGAATTAGATAGAAATTAAACAATATAAAATTCTTTTAGGATTGAGGAGAAGAGTTAGTGATGTGTGGTCTTCACAATAGAGGAGAAGGGTGTTTTCTCATTATTTTATTCATTAGTTTATTATTTTGGATCAAGACTATGAATAGTTTGAGAATCATCACTATATATATTAATATAATGAAGGTGAGTTTTAGATTATAGTGATTTAAGAATAAATTTCTCAATGGATACTGTATTTAAGTTATAATTTATATATATCATAAATTACTATATTTCAATATTTACAAAAAAATCAATTACTTCAAAAAAATCCAAAAATCCACCATGACCATTTTTTTCTGTTTAGAATTAAAAAATTAAATAAATTTTAGAAAATAATGTTTCTAAACATGAGATATTTAATTTTTAATTGAAAATATCATTTTTATGAAAAAACATATATTAGAATTATAACTGATTTTATGACACTTTGGAAAAATAATTTAGGTCTAATAAAATTATCTTATAATCAGCAGAAAAAATTTAAAATTTATGATTCTATTTTATGAAAATATATCTTCCTTTAAATCATCATATTAATTGGAAAATCTTAATTTAATATTTATGACTGGAAAAAAATCAACACTTAATTTATTATTTATAAAACATTTATTTACTTATACCATGATATAAATATAAAAAATTTTCATTCATAAGATACCAAAATTTTATTTATAATTTAATAAGGGAGGTTTCTATTCTATTAGTATATATTATTTAATTTATATAAATACCACTTATTTCATTATGCATTGTATACAAAATTTATCTACATAATTCCAAAATGAGAACAACTAATTTTATAAGTACCTGAGTTGTTACATTTCCCTTGAACATTTAGAATCTAGGTATTCCCATCCTCGTTTTGATGGAACATAAAATAATTTCATTATATGCTGAAAAATGTGACAGACTAGTTCCCTTTGGGGGCTTGGCTTAAGACCTTCAAAGAAATGGTCAATATTGCACTTTATGTTGTGTTTGTAATCTATAGAATACCTATCCAACACTCTAAATGTATACACATAATTAAAAAAATTTCTTCTATCTTTTTCTTTAAGATGAGGAACTTCATATTCAATTCAGTTTTTTTTCTCTCAAGAGAAATGTTTTTCAAAGAATATCCCCCTAAAATAATTCCATTTTATGAGCTCTATTTGTTCCTAATCCTAGGTATTTTAGATCAATAATTACTATTAATTAACAAAACCTTTGAGAAAATACAATACAATGGTAATTATTTCCTCTTCATAACATCCCAATACCATAAATATATTCTAAAGAGACTTACTTCGTTGATTAGGTATAATTGGGTTAGTATCCCCTTTAATAATGGTGGATTATGTGACATGATTTAATCCAAAATAATAGAATCACACTATGGAATAGATTACTCCATCCAAGAAAGTTTATTTTTAATAACCTGAATATAATGTCCAAATATATCCATGATATTCTTAGTTCCAATACCATTTGTATTGGCTTTCTTTTCAGGGAAATATCTACATTATCCATGATTATTGTTACACTTCTTCATTCTAAGAGGCATTTCCAAACAATGATATATTCTAGATTAGCTCATTAAATGAAAACATTTAAATCAAAAACAATAAAACTAAATATAGTGTAACAAATAATTATTTTTCCATTGTTAGTCATAGAATAATAAATTTGTTTTCCTTGGGGAAATACTTATTTCCAAATACTATATAATGGGTATTAAAGAATATTTAAATTATCCTAGGAATATCCTCAGGTGTATCAAACTAGGAACATAATAAATCTTGTTTCTATGCACTTGGTTATGATCAGTTCAAGCCCAATGCACCCTTTTTAGAGTTGTTACCCTTAGGTATATCAGTGCCAAAATCATGTTCAACTGTTGTATCTGGATAAGGATTTATTGCTATGGAAAACCACATAATCACTTATTTACCAAAACACCATGATATTCTTCTATACTTATCCTCAAAGTATATCATAGTTTTATGTTCCCTAATCTATGATCTACTAAATCTATTTCCCTAGGCTTCTTCTAAACTTCCCCTAATAAAAACTGTAATGACCCTGAATCTAGTAACCCAGAGCCGATGTCTACTTTATTACATTTACATTAGATACACACAATCCTATCCCCAAGGGATGAACATTTTATTAGTTTTTGAGAACCATATACATACATGACACCCATTATACATTGGGATAAAATAAAAAATAATAAAAATGGGGATAATTTGTCATCCATGAACTCATTTGAAAAATTATTCTTCATATCGCGGGAAAAATAAACAATGTAATGGTGAGATAAAATGATCATTAAGGGTTACATACATCAGAAGATATCATGATTCAATAAAGTGAATTAAATATGAAAATTTAAATAACATATAACACATTCCACATAATAAATAGATTTACTATTATAATTTGATAATGCATAATCAATATTGAATGGTAAAAAATTGAGAATAAATTCCATTTAATTATAAAAGTGAGAATGAAACGCATCCAGAGATAATATATTTGTGAAAATATCAGGGATATTAATAGAAACTAAATTCTCAATTAACTAAATTCTTAATTATTGGACTACTTTTTCTCAGGAATTATGATATCTATACTATTAATACCTTTTACAAGATAGTTTAAAACCATGGGTAAAAAACCACAGATTTGGCCAACTAATTTGTCTCTTGAGACCCATCAATTTATCAATGGGATATCTATAATTACCCCCCATGTATACATATCCAAATAATTCCTCATATATTTAATAATCTATAAAATTCATGAATCAATATGCATTATCATGAAATATTCATATTGGGTAAATAATATGGATTTATCAATATTTCCTCTTTTAATAAAATAAATTTTATGGTAAATAAATTATATTCCAATGGTATACGATTTAGTAAATAATATTATTCATCATTTGGGAATATTTATGTTTTTCTAAATTTAGTTCCCAGTGAAAAATTATCACAAGAAATTGATTGTTTCCGGAAAATGTAAAAAATCACTAAGAAAAATGAATTGTACAATAATTGTTTTACCTATTTGGTAGATTTAAAATTGTATCCACTTGAAAAAGAAAATTTTAACAAAAATTTAATCCCCGTGAATAAATAAGTTAATAATTTCCATAAATAACCCAAATCTCTGTATGTCTACAATAAAAAATTTCAACCTCAGTTCATTAAATAAAATTTTATAGTATTCTATTTACCTTGTTCATATAAAGTTCCCAAAATATAGAACCTCTTCCAAAATAACATTTATCACTTAATCCCCAAATAATTTTTCAATCCCAAGCATCTCTATTCGATAAAATATATGACTCCTAAATAAAATTATTCTTAATCCATAAAATAATTTAACTAAAAAAGAATAATTCATACTAATTGGGGACATCACATAGGCCAGTGGTAGGCGATAAAGCCCTACCACACTTTGGTTATGGGTTTCGTTCCCATAAGATTGTTCGACATGATATGTTGTCACACAGTTTGTGTGTTGTCCATTTTTCAAAAACTATATAATTTTATAACATTTCAAAAAAAGAGATAAAATCCTCAAAAATAACCATAACATATTTTAACCTCAAATTTTATCTAATTCCGTTCATTTTTTGTCCCAAAAAGTAATAACCAATATTTAACTCAAAAATAGATGTCTCCAAAAATATTGTTAATCACCTTATAATTTTGGAATATAAAGTATCAAAAGGAATTTCTAATAAATTGAACATTTAATAAACCTTAAAATTATAAACTCATATGATATCACTATCTCTTAGGAAGACATCCTAGTCTCCAAAGTTGTCTAAACCACCCTATGACCCCATCTATAAATCCCCAGCATTAAACATTACATAATCTTGAGTTAAATAAATAATTCATATTTAGGATCATTTCAAATTTATAGTTTTAGAGAATTAGGCCATAAACATTACATATCAAACCATATAAATTCAAAGTGTACACTTCAATGAGTATCAATTTTTCCATAAAACAGAAAGATTTAAAATGAAACGTGGTTTAGTTACATGTTTAATCCCCATAAATTTTCCTTGATCCTATATTTTACTCTATTCTTCTTTACATACTGTTAAAAAATATTCAAAATTTGGGATGAGCATAAAAATATCAATATAGGATATACAATGAAGGAAAACTGATCCTTGTGAATAGATTTAATCTATGAATAATTAATCAGTGTAATAATTTTCACCTTTATGAAGTAGTAAATAATATTCGCTAAATATAATATCATTGCTTACCCTTTTTATAACCATAATATTACTATAAAACCTTTATAAAGATACATATAACATATGAAGGTAACTTGGGACATAATAATACTTAAATGGAATAACCATATGGTCGACTTCTACACATATCACTAAATGAAATAATCATACGGCCGACTTCCATGCCTAATGAATTGGAGGTTATAACCTAGCCAGCCATCCTTGTTTTATCCCAGAATCCTCCTTTGAGATGATATTCACTTTCCTTCATTGATTCAAATAAGAGAAAGTTGTGATGGGAGTATATCGTTTTACTGGGGTATATGATCAATGGTGGAAACAAATCAAGAACACGATGTCCAAGGGGGAAATTGACTCCATGGAATGGGAAGATTTCATGATAATATTTTTCAATCAATACTTTCCCCAAACTTTTCATCTTAAGATGGAAGGGAGTTCCTCGAGCTGAAGAAAAAGGAATATGAGTCTATCGGGATGTATGGGAAAAAATTTACTTGGCTTTCAAGAAATTCCTATGGATTTTTCATGAAAACTGAAAGACAGGTTGATCACATATTTAGTAGACTAATATCGAGTCTATAAAAATCATTGGTGATTCGTGGATTTAATAGATTGAGGAGACTCTCTGTTGTTCTATTAAGGTTTAAATAGAGATCAGAGACTCTCAATGGTGTTACGTGTACATAGATAAAAATATAAAAATTGAGTTTAATATGGGAGGATCAACATATTAATCCCATTATGGAATGAAAATCCATCAAGCCACATGTAAAAATTGTGGGAAGAAGAAACCTATTAACTGCCTAAATGGAACCAAGAGATGCTTTAAATGTGGAAGAATGGCGCACTTGGATATCAAATGTCAAATGGGTAAGGCGAATTCCATTAATTTAGAAGAATAAAGGAATGTTTAGATAATAAATCAGTATAAAGTGATGTGTTTCAACTATAAGGTACATGGGAGTTATGTGATACATTTTTATAATCCAAGGTTTGTTGGAGGAAATCAAAAACAAAAACCTCTAAGGTAGTAAGAAAGAGAATATGCTATTACTACTGCTAAGGTGGTGCCCAACATTGTTGGGGTGACATATACACTAGTTACTCATTCACAATAGAAAACATACTATTTGATTATGTCTCAACACATCATTTCATATCTTTCATGTTTATTAGAACTATTCAAACACCACAACAAAATCTAAAGGATGAGTTATCTATGAGAATTAGAGATGGGGAAATTATTTCATCCAAAGTATATAACTCCTCCTCATTTAATGTATGTGGAATTAACCTACTAGAAAATATTGTCTTACATCATTTTGTGGATTTTGATTCTATTTTGGGAATGGATTTGATATCTCTATACAAATCCAGCATTAACTTTACAGAAAGGGAGATCACTCTTCACAGCCCAAGGTATCCTTCAATCGTGTACAAGTGTAAAGGGGAGGATGAATCTCTATCAGAATCATTGTATCATTTGGGGATATTATTTCCATATGATCAAGAATATATACTTTAAATGATATATACAAAGTAGAGGATCGTACTTGAATATATTCCCATTGTGAGGGACTATATTGATGTGTTCCCTAAAGAATTGACCGGTCTTCCTCCTGAATGAGACGTTGAGTTCTCAATTGAACTTATTCCTGGATCTCTTCCAATATCAAATAAACCTTATAGAATGACAACCATCGGGTTAGAAGTACTGAATAAGCTATTAAGGGGTAATCTGGAGAGGGGTTTTATATGCCTGACTGATTCACTCTGGGGTGAACCCGTCCTCTTTGTCAAGAATAATGATGCATAAATGATCCTCTATATTGATTACAATGAGCTAAAAAATCATGATAAATAGAAATTATATCCTACCATGATCATATGACTTGTTTTATCAACTATGTAGGGAAAATTATTTTTCTTAGGTAGACCTTTGATCGAGATATATCCAATTTAAGGTGAGTAATGAATATATTCCCAAGAATACCTTTTGATAGAGGCATGGACACCATGAGTTCATAGCGATACCCTTCAGAATCATTAATTATCCATCAATTTTCATGAGCTTAATGAATAGAGTCTTTATATATTAAATTGAAATTTTTTTGATAGTATTTATTGATTATATTCTAATATACTATATGTAAAAAGAGGAAAATAAAGAGAATTTGAACACCACGCTATAGACCTAATGAAGGGAGAAAAAATATGAAATGTATAGTAAATTTGAGTTATGGATTGAGGGAGTTTCTTTTTTGGGGCATGTTTTCCACAATAGAGTATCTGTTGAACCTTCCAAGACAAAGGCAATTGAGAAGTGACATAGGCTGACATCTGTAATAGAGATATATAGTTTCCTTTTCCTAGATTGGTATTACCAATGATTTTTGAAGAACATAACATGAGTTTCAAACCTAGTAACCAAGATGACTTGTATGGGATTGATGTTTTTCTGGACTAGTGAATGTGAATACTATTTCAAAGAGTTGAAAAATAGGCCGATCACTGCCCAAGATCTTACACCACTGACAAGTGGAGAACTTTTTTTTGCGTACAGTGATGATTCATAGAAGGAATTATGTTGTGTACTGATGAAAAACTATAAATTGATAGCCTAGGCCTCAAGGTAGTTGAAAATTTAGGGAAAAAACTATCCCACACAAGATTTGGAATTATCAGTTGTGATATTCATGTTGAAAATCTTGCAACATTATCTCTATGAGGAGAAGTGTGACATTTATACTGATCATAGGTACCTAAAATATATAACAACTCATAAGAATCAAAATATGTGAGAGTAAATATGGTAAGTTATCATTATGAATTACGACCATTCAATTACCTTCCATCCTAGTAAATAAAATTATGTTGAATATGATTTATAGAGAAAGGATCCTCCATCTTTGTTAATGATGATTATTGAGAAGGATATAATATTCTTAGACCTGAGAAGGATAAAAATTTGAATAATTATTCAATGAACATCATCAATCCTTTCTAAAATTATTTCTTAACCATACTTTTTCTAGAAAATAAAGGATGCCCAATGAAATTATTAGGAAATTCAAAAAAAGGTTGAAGATATTAGAAATGTGAAATCCTCAGAGTTCAAAATGGATGAGGAAGGAGTCATATGATTTGGGTCACGATTATGTGTACCAAACATTCCATAGATAAAGAAATAGATACTAAAAGATTCACATTGATCAAACTTATCTATTCACCCAGGGAGAAAAATGATGTTTCAAGATATCTGATAGAACTATTGGAGGGACAATATGAATATAAATATCACTGAGTACCCATCGAAGTGTTTGGTATGACGAAAAGTTAAGACGTAAATGAAAACTTCTACGAGGATGATAAAACCATTACCCACATCAACAAGGAAGTTCAAAAACCTCATTGTTGAATTTTCCACTCGACTTCCAAAGACATCTAGAGGAAACAATTCTATATCAGTTATTGTGGATCATATTACAAAAATATGTTACTTTATCACAAATTAGGAGGACTTCTCACTAGATCAATTTGAAGGTATATACATTAGAGAAGTGGTAAGGATGCATGGAGTACCACTATCAATTGCATCTGAAGAGATCTAAGATTTACCTCTATGTTTTGGAAAAGTCTCCAACAAACTATAGACAATTATCTAGACTTCAGTATAACCTATTATCCTAAAACTGATTGCCAATCTATGCAGAAAATTCATATGTTTGAATACATTTTGAGAGAATTTTATTTTTTACTTCAAGGGAGGATTGGACCAATTCCTACCTCTAGTCGAGTTTTCTTACAATAATATCTTCCATTGAAGAATCCAAATGGCTCCATAAGAACCCCTTAATTGGAAAATATGTATAAATTCATTATAATGGAATTAAGTTAATGGACATAAGCTTCTAGCGCCTAGAATGATTGAAGAAATGGTTGAAAATGTGAAAACCATTCAACATCATATCTAGATAGAAAAAATTTGATAGAAGTGCTATGCATACGATCGTCGATGAGACCTCAAGTTTGAAGTACGAGACATGGCTTTCCTCCCCATATCTCCATGGAATAGGATGATGATTTTTGGGAAGAAAGGGAAGCTAAGTCCCAAGTACATCAGACCCTTAGAGATCCTTGATCATGTCAGCATTGTGCCCAATTGACTAGAACATCCGCATACCATGTCTCAAGTATATGATGTATTCCTTGTATCCCTCCTGTGGAAGTTCATACATGATCCCTCACATGTAATGAACATATATGTGGTAATTTTGGAAAATTACCTCTCTTATGAGGATCATCTAGTAATAATCTTGGACCATAGAGATAAAGTTATATGCAACAAGACTACTCACCCAGTCAATATACTATAGCAGAACCATAAGCACAAATAAGAAACAAGGGAATCAGACAAATAAACTAAGGATAAGTACCCTCACAAGTTTTTCCCTTAGTTTATAAAATGAAATTTTCAGGGATAAATTTATTGAGGGGATAAAATGTAATGACCCCTAATACTTTCAAGTAAATTTTCCATCTTATAATTATGTCATGATGTATAAATCACATAAAAATCACATAGATAGTAGAATTTAGAATTTATTTATAAATAATGAATGAAATAAGAGGTATATATAGAAATTAAGGACCCTATATAGATGGATTAATAACTTGAAATTTTGAATAGTAATGTGACCATTAAGAACAGTAACCGACACAATAGAATATTAACTTCACCAATGAAAGTATAATTAAAGTTTGTGGATTTTATAAATGAAAATATGATATATTTTTATTGTGGAACAATTAAATAAATGTTTTACAAATGATGAATTAAATATTGGTATTTTTGTGAATCATACATGTTTATTTACAATATTATAATTAATATAATGATTTAAAATAAACTTTATTTTTATAAAATAGATTCAGAAATTAATTTTTTGTTTTCTAGTGATAATAATATTATTTTTTGAGACCTTAATTAATTTTTCAAACTGTTAAAAAATATATTATAAATTTAAAATTGGTATTTTTTGAAGAAATGATGATTTTTTTAAAAATTAAATCTGTTATTTATGGATAATTACTTTCATAAAATGGACTCAATTTTTTATATTCTAAATTTTGAAAAAAATGTTGGGTTATGTTTTTGTTATTTTTCAAAAATAGTTGAATTTCTAGTGAATAGTGAAATACGGTAATTTATAGTATAAGCTAAAACATGAATTATTGAGTCATGGTTGATGCATGGAATATGTAAGAAACATTGGTTCAAACTCAATGTAACACATTACTGTATTTATTCACAACATGATCCAATATTAATAGTCTTGATCCAAAATAATAATCAAAGGATAATACCATAAAAAATACACCTCTCCTCCACTTTAAATATCACTTCTTACCACCTCTTATCCTCACTCCTCAAAATCCTTTAATCCTGTAAAAAATACTACCCAATCCTCTTCTAATTTATCTCCCCAAATTATAAGATCCTTTGGTCTCAATAAAAGACCAAAATCAAGTGCCTCAAAGAGGTTCTCAAGGAGAAGAATTTAAGAGGTAAAAACCTCTTTCTTTTTCTTTTAATTTCCTTTTAATTTATTTTCTTTTATTTTCATATCCTCACATAAGATTATATGAGATACATGATAACAATAGTATATTTTATATAATGTAAATTTATTTTTTTAATAGAACAACCCATCCTCATTTTTCTACCCCCCCTTTTTTTTCAAAAAATGAAAACATCATCTCTGAAGTGTTAAATTAACACATTCAAGGACGATGGGGTTTCAATTTCCATTACCGCCTTGTTGTATAGTAATAGATCCATTTTTAAGATTAAACCAGATTTGAATATATGTATTATAACTTATTAAAATTTTTGTTACAAGTGTATATTCATAATATTAATCGATGAAATAGAACTAGCTTGTGATCATAAAAAATGCTAAAATAATCTAAATGGTTATCAATAATATTTTATATAATGAATAATCATCATATCCAAAAAATGATATATAAGACAATTTAAACTTATGTAATTTGATTAATATCATCTAACTTCAAATATGGAAAACAATTATCATTACACATGATATTCCATAAATGTATACGAGTGAACCGATCATGAAAACCAAGGGAAAAAACACTCTTGAAAGATGAAATTGTATCTTATAAATCATCAAAAAGTAAATTATAATAAATTAAATACATTTAAGAAAGGTTTGGAATTAAATAATTAATGGATTTAATTTGATTATCTAGGATATTAATATGACGTTCAGGGTAGTTTCAGAAAGAATGTATGGGATTCTTTGTGAACCTCCATTTTTTTGGGTTACACTTTCTCTCTCTTTAACCCAATGTAAGAACTATTTATTATTATATAATTCTTATACATTCTATTTTAATTTTAATTTTTTTATCCATCCCAATTCTTATTTCATTGATGGGGAAATACATATTTTAAAAATGTTCCATTATCAATTATTCCTGATAAGGAAGCCCGATTAAATAGGACTTCCAAACTTCTTACCCATTTCCAAGTACCATCCATAATCTATTTTAATCCCCCATTATTTTCATAAAATTAATCAGTTTATCATGAAAACTAATCTTAGTTCATTTATGGTTTTATATAAAATATTACCCATTTTCTTATTTAAATTCTCTTTGATATTTTCCTTTCATCTTTACATCCCTTAGCATGATATTTGACTATGTTTCCTTATGAATTTCCTTGTATTATTTAATTCCATTATTTTGTAGGAACCGTTATGATATTCCCTTTTGTTATGACTTTTGACCTGATTATGATACCCAATTCCATCCTTGGGTAACCCATATGTTCATGTTTGATTATTTATGTATGATTCTTCATGTGGAACACATATTATGAACATGTCGTGATGGGTTACCTTATATATATATTTTAAATACAATGGCTAAGACATCTGTAACTGTGTTTTCTTCACGATAAACATTTGTGATGATATAGTTGAGGTCGATAAGAATTCAGGTGCATTCCATACAACATGTTGTAATCAGCCAAGACCGATGTGTCACGATATTCCAAATTTCTTGCACAACAGTCATTGCATCAAATTAAATTTATAGGTTCTTCCTACAAAAGTGCTTGGCGAAGGCAATAGAGTGTATTGAGCTCATCATACCAGCTTCAAGGGAGGTGTTCATGCAACATCTACCCATGAAACAACTGAGGATCTGACCCAGGTGAATCCTAAAGATAGAAAAACACCCCATAGGGCTTGAATTTCCTTTGGAAGAACCATAAATCTTAATTTTGGTCCAAATAGTAATAGGAGATCTCCATAAAACCTCTAGCGTTCAGTGAGGTTGACAAAAATTTCCATTAATCTGTAGTCATCGTAGGATGCCAAAATCACATACAGTATTGGTACAATGTCCCTTTTTCATCAAAGAAGCTTCATGTGTGGCAATAAGGATCCACATCCGACCTTAATTTTGATTGGGTGAGTAATTGTTATGAATAATGGAATTCCGATCATACCAGATCACATGGTGTGGCTCAACAACTGCAGCTAGGAAAAGGATTTTGATATGCTAAAAAACTCCCATTTCTACAAATTTGTATTTTTGAGTTTTTATGGAGTCAAGATTCAACCATATACAGTAAAAAATGTCAAGAATATAGTTCCAAAGAGTAGAATCATTAGAAAAATAAATAAATAGGTGGTTTGTATCTTCTCTGTTTTGATGAAAAATTCTACACTTAGAGAAAATCTGGATTCCAAAGGACTGAAGGAAAATATCCATGGTAACTTTGTTGTGAGTAAGAAGATATCTTATATTTAATCTTTAGGGCTTAATCCAAGGCTTTTTAAAATGTTTTATCCAAATAAAATCACTTTCATAGTTACAGAAATAATTATTGTAAATTTTTTTTGAGTTAAGAATCCCATTTTTAACAGGTTCCCAAATTAAGAAATCATTATTTTATGTAAAATAATAGTTTTCAATTACATTTAGAATAGTATCAAGGAGGTGATTATGATGGGAGTTTATAATTTCTCTAATCCAGATATTAAAATTATCAAGGATTTGATGAGGAGAAATCTTATAAAAATGAGGAGTTCTAGTCTAGTTATCAAACCCAAATTTCATGGAGGATTCTCTGGAGACCATCTATCTGGAATTATTCATCATATTGGAGAAATATTGTTTGATTGATGTCCTTATGGAAGAGTTAATGAAATTCTACTTTCTAATCTTATGTTTTTCAAGAAATCTATTTTTGAAGAAGGTAATAGCATTAGAAGAATTGTGAAAAAGGTGTTAAGTCTATCTTGAAGGGCTTCATTAAAGTAATTTATATTTTTAAATTCAATACCACCTTTCTCTATAGTCTTGAAAAATGTTGACCAGGGAACACTCACAAGTTTCCTATGTTCCATATACTATGATTCCGTATGTTTACTCATGTTACATGAATTTTTATTTCATCATGTTATGCCTTTTGACTCGTGTTCCTTGATTTATTCAATTTTTTTTCCTTTACTAGGTTTTTAGCTCATTCCTCTATTCACGAATTCCCCATGTTATGGTACACAGGATTTTGGGGTAAAAAGAAGTTAGGATGTCATTATGAATATTAAATAAAATATTTTTTTTTCAATTTTATTCCATTTTTTTAGTTTTAGGTACCCAATCATCCAAATACTATAGAATTTATAATAATTGGTTTGTATTTGAAGGATATTTATTCTTAAAATTATGTAATAATTTTTTTAAAGGATAGGGCCTCTATATATAGATATATGAATAAAAAATTCTAGTGGGATATCATAAAGAGGTTGATTTCAAAATTTTTAGGTTCATTATAAGTATGACAACAAGTAAATAATAAATCATATTATTATAAGGGTATGATACAACTAATTTCTGTACCAGTATTGAAATGATAATACATAACCATGGATTTATTCAAAGGAATACCCTGAAAATATAAGGGTAATAACACAATCTGGGTGGTAGTCGATCACCAAAAAAAGTGGGTGTAATTCATTGTTATCAATATATATTTCTATCTTGAACATCTCTTTATGATATACATAAGGGAAGTGTTAAGACTACATGAAGTACCAATATCTATTTTATCTTAAAAATATGTAAATTTTACTTCAAGGTTATGTGGAAGCCTTCAGTAGGAACTGGATATAGAGTTATGTTCCATTAATAGATATCACCATCAAAAGAATGGTTAGTGTAAGATAAATATTCAAACTCTTAAGGAAATGGTGAGATATTTTAACAATGGATTAATCAGGATGATTGGATCAGAACCTTCCCCTAGTAGAGTTCATATATAACAGTATTTTATTTTCGAGATATAAAATTGAACATTATTTGGCTTTTTATGGGAAGAGGTGTCACAATCCAACATGTTGGGATGAAGTTAGAGAGTGAAAGATTATTGAACATTATATTATCTAATATATGATAGAGAAGATTAAAATCATTCAACATAATATAAAATCTATATAGTTTCAATATAACGTATTTACAAACAATCATTGATGAGACCTAGTGTTTGATGTTAGAGATAAGGTGTTCCATTATATATCACCATGGAAGAAAGTCGTGAGATTTGGGAAGAAGGTAAATATTAGTCTATGATACATAGTCCCCTTTGAGATTATTGATCACATCATTGTTCTAGACTATCGAATATAACTCCCACCTTACCTATTATAATTTCATGACACGTTCAATATATTCCTCTTAAGGAAGTTCATACCAGACCACTCGCATGTTCTGAATCCACAGGTTTCACACATGGAGAATGATCTTTAATATGAGGAGAATCCAGTGAAGATCATAGATTGTAGAGGCAATTTCCTATGAAATAGGACAACCCTCCAAGTCAAAGTTTTGTGGTAAACCACATGATTGAAGAGTTAATATGGGAACCATATGTGGTAATGAAATAGAAGTACACTCATCCATTTTAGAGTATAATATTAAATTTCAAGGGTGAAATTTTTGAAGGGGGAAGAAAGTAACGAACTAAACTTTGATAAAGGAAACCCCTTATTTCAATTGGATATACGCTTTATTATATGATATAGTTATATGAAACACAGACACTAATTTATTTATTTTACTATAATTATAATATATAATCAATCTAATTTAAAAATTCATTACACATCTTGACCATTGATATTATAGTTTTTTATGGTGACAATTAGGATTAGTATATAGAAGGGGTTATGATAAAGTCCAATTAACACAAATAGAAGAAGTGATTACCTTGACCATTTGGATCATACCCGATGAATTCTATTTATTATAGCTTTTATGGGATATGGAATCATTGGGCTTTACCCTTGACCAACAAAAATATGAGATTCAATAATTGAAACTAGTGTGAAACCATCTACGAGAGTATTTCAATATTATCAAGATCACAACTGAAACAATGTTCCACAAACAACCCCAATAAATCACAACCACTACACACCTTACCCTTATGGAATGTACTATTGTATTAAGGGGTTATGTATCTTGACCCTAGTAATATGAATTTATGTATTTTATTTTTCAATGAAATAATGATTATATTTATACATCTTTATTATTACTTGATTGATGATTATAGAACGAGTTAGAAAAAAAATATATTTTGAAATGAAGAAACCAGAATTGTATTTTTGGGAAATATATACTGTAAATTATGACAATCCATTTAAAAAGTCAATGATTTTTGAAATAAATGTTATTTTAATAAAATATTCTTATTATATTATATTTTTTTAAATATAAATGTTAATATAATTTAATGAAGTCCAATGTAATTTTTATAAGGTTGAAAAATTCATTCGCATCTTATAGACTAGTATTTTTCATTTAATAAGGGTTTTTATTTAAAAATAAAAATTATAATATATAAAAAATTATTTTGAAAAAATAATTATTGTTTTTGAAATCATCATATCAATATTAACCAATGGAAATTTACCCAAATTTTATATGATAGTCAAATTTCGGGGAAAAATCAATTCAATATAGATATATGTTATATATTATGACATCATTATAGACCAAAATTGATGAAATAATTTCTATAAAAGACATCCATGACAAAATATTTATTCCCCCTTTAAAATAAAATGTCTTTCAAATTATTTTTTAAATTTTATGACCGTTTATTGAATATAAGAAACCCTATATTACATTTAATCATTTTAAAATAAATTATTTATAAAAATGACTCCCTTCCACATCACCAATGGTATTATTTTAAAATGTTTGATTAATGGACTTATAAAATATTGGAAACCAATTCTATGTGGGAGAAACCATGGGAAATAACCATTGTAAGGATTGTGGTTTTGATTATTGTATCATATAGTGTTTAAAATATATGTTATTATGTTAATAAATAATTACCCTCTTTGACTATAAAAACCTCCCAAAATCCCACTAATATTCACTAAAAACCCATTGAGAACAAATTTGTCTCTTTCTCACTCTCTATAATCTACCCAATGTGACCCCAATATCTTATAAAGCATCTACCAGGATTTTAGAAGCTCTATATCATGGTAAGGGATTCTCTCCTCTACCTATTTATTAAAGACATTTCATAGATTTATGGATTTTTATTTATAATTTTTCATATTAGAATATATTATTAAACATCCATTTTATTATAATTTTGATTTTAGTGTAATGAGTGACCAATTAAATCTCATTAAATACATCAATGAATCTTTATGTGTACTCGTTATGCTGGAAAAATTATTCTTCAATTTTCCATGCCAAACATTTATGTACTGAATCACCATACCCATTTAAATGTAAGGGAATTCACCTAGATTTATCTATAATTAATTATTTCAAATTTAAAAGTATATAAACCAAACTCATTAATCATGGGATTGAAAGTGAAGAAAGTCATCCTTATGTTTTATGTTCTATATGGAACCCAAATTCATATATATAATTTGAATGTGATGGGTGGGACTAGAATTATATAGCCCTATAATTCATAGAGTAATGTTTTTATCTTTTGAGTTACCATTTATGGTTCATGAGGTTTTATCATAAGCACAATTTGTTATGAAGTATCGATAGTTAACGTTGACTTATGATTATGATGTCATATTTTATGTTGTTTCTACATTTCAATATTTCCATGATGTTATTTTATAATATAGTGATTTTATGTTCGTTTTTATTATTATCACACCTTTTATGTCACCTTGAAAAAAATATTTAATAACATAATTACTATAATTATTTTATTCTTTATGTATTATCTTACTAGGATTTATAACTCATTACACTGTAATGTACATCCCTAGGTTATCTCGTGCAATTTTAGAAAAATGGTGGGATTTTAAGAGCAAGTAAAGATGTTTTAAATTTTTTTTGTTACACCCTTATTTCGTGTTATTATATTATGTATCCAATTACCTAAATAAAAACTTCCCTTCTATATTTTGGGATTGTATTAGTTTTTTCCCTATACAATAAATCTTGAATTTAGGTGTATTAAATATATGGGTTGTCATAAAACACTTGATCATTATCAAACCAATGAAATCTAAATATTATTAGGAAATTATCATCCAGATAACATAACTCAAATTGATTATCTAGAATTCCAAAAAAGTAAACTTCACTTTCGTTTTTTTGTGTTTACTTGAAATAAACTCCACTGTTTATTGATTTTTTGATTCACTGTATGTGTTTCTAGGAAATAGAAAATTATTAAGGACATACACATTATAATATTTAATCAATTTAGATGGAAAGTTGTTAAAAATAGTCAAATTTAAATTTTATTTATATATTTTGTTACTTGGAAAATAAAAAAATAATTTACAAAAAATAAAATAACAAATTTATTTGATATTGTCAAGAATAAAAAATTTAGCATACTAGTTTTAAAAATAGTAGGTCAATTAATGTTGCTGCTATTCTTTAAGGGTGATTTAGAAATTGTTTCAGAAATATTTTTTGATATGATCATTATATAATCTGTAAAATTATTAATAAATATTAAATTTTAAAAGATATCAAAAATAGGAAAAATTAGCACCTTCTATATATTTTATGTTATTTCATTATAATTGAGAAGAACATATGTATGAGATATTTTTAGTTCATCCCCAGAAATCCATAATTAATGATCACCACAAAAACAATGATGCTCAGGTGAATTAAATACAGATAACTTATAGTTCATGAAATAAGCCACATTTTCCTCATTTTGACCCATTTAATTATGTTTTTAAGGTTAGTCAAAATGGGAAAAGTTACAACATAATTTTATAATTCCTCTAATAATTACACTTATATAACTGACCTTTAAATAGATTCTATTTGGTAGACATTATTCTTCATTTTTATAGACATATGTCATATCATTAAATCCATTAGAACAATATCGACCCAATACATTTTCCCTTCCCATGACATATGTAATCTTAAATTTTACCATTGAATCGAAGAAGGATGAAGAAAATATATATTTTAGAATTAATATAAAATTAATACACCATCATTCTACATAGTATTCGGTGTATCATAGTTTTTTTCAACCAATAAAATGTCTTATAAAAAATATTATAATTTGGTGAACACATCATAAATAAAATAATTCAACAAATATATAAGATCATAAAGTGGTAATATTTCCATTATTACACGCAAATCAAGAATTTTAACCCGATAATATGACCATTTATAAGAAAGAAAAACTAGACACATATACATTAGGTAACATGAAATATAAAACTCACATAAAAAATAATATTTTTTTTGAAAATTTAATTAGATACTTTTATGTTCATTAAATTTTGTGATGTTAGCTTAAAATAAACAAAGATTGTGAAACCTATAAATTCTGGAAAGATTTAACCATGTGTTTACAATATATTTAGTAATTATAGGTGTGTCTAACATGGATTAAAATAATTTTTCAAAATATTTCATCTCAACATGAATTACATATAAAACATAAAAAAATAAACTACCAGAATAATATAAAATTCCCCAAAATATACTCCAATTTATCTAATTGTGATACCTCCTAGGAACACCTTTTTTGTTTTATAATTCCACTAAAAGTAACAAGAATTAATGAATGGTGATATGTTTTAACTAAATACTTGATAGAATTTCTGGAGGTCCATCTATTTCCACTATACCATTTATATAATTATATATATTCATTCAAAAATGAAGATATAAAGGATGAAATATCCAATGTGAGTTGTAAAAACATGGTTTTCATCTTTTGAAAAGGATACAAATGTTGATATAACTCATGTAGTACATAAAAGATTTTATACCATATGTACTCCATCCATATAACATAACACACACAAAAAATTCATTGAATTTTCATTTTAATGAAGCATTTAGTGTAAAATTATACCATGAAACTTCATCATATATCCTTACACCACCACTCCATAATAAAATTACCTTACCCATATTTGATTTCGATTAAACATTGATATTATTCATTGGATGTCTTGGAATTAAAATTTTAAAATACATTTAGTTTTTACTTTATCAACATATAAGTAGGTAAACATTATAGAGTTATGAAAATAAGACAATATAAATATTGACTATAATAATCACTAAATGGATAAAATGACTATAGAAAGACCTAACTGTACTATACAAGGTTTTTAAGTAAAAGAAAGATAAACCTGATCAAATTTAATCCTTGATTCACCATTATAAGAATGTTCTAATCTTTTACTAATAGAAATATTGGATCTTCTCGAGATTATCAACACAACTATTTTGTGAGAAATAAATAGACACATTATTCAAGGTGTAATCATAAAATACCTTGATAATTTAACAAGAAAAATACGTGCTTTCTTTATTGCACATCTTAATATCTTAATTACCCATATATTGGACAAAAAAATTATAACCCATATTTTCCATAATATAAGATGTAATAATTCACACATGAATTGATCTTGGGATTAATAAGGCCCAAATTATGAAAAAACATTAGTATTTCATATAAAATTATAAAAAGTTTATTTATCTTTGGAAAAAATATTTTAAAAAATAAAATATTTTATATTCCAATATCTAATTTAACATGCAATTTTTTTTAACAACTTCAAATTTTCCTATCTTTCATCCAAGATATAAGGCATATTTAACAAATTTAATCAAATAGAAAAATTTAGATAGTTAAAATTTTGGATTTGTGTTTCCAATATAATTTTTTGTTTGATAAAAAATCGGTCAACAACCTCATGTACTAAATTTTGAAATGGTAACGGATATTATACCTAAAAAGTTTATGTTTTCTTGTAAATTACACTCTTAATGTTGAAACCAAAAAATGTAATATTTTCAAAAACAAAAACATAATAGGAGAACCCCAATATTATAAAAATATTCAAATCTAATATGATTATATTTTCTACATATACAATTAATTATCCCTTCTATTATATATTTCTAATTTCATAATGAAAATGATATATGTGACGCCCTGAAAATCTAATGTAGGAACCTTGCATTCGATAACATGTATGACACATGACAATAAGAACATAAGGTAATTAATATTCAGATAAACTATAATATATTTACTATTTAAAATAGATTCTATATAATTCAATTCATGAAACATTGATTTATAATTCTTTAGACACAAGAGAAACCTTCCTCGATGGATTACATTACATTCAAGACCGAGTTTTAGTATAAAATAATATATTATTAAAATGTAATGAGATATAAAATGGACGTTAAATTAGTATTTATGAATATTAATAACTAAATGATGAAAATTAAGGTTTATAAGTATACATAATTAATTAATTAGTTACAAATTAATTATAAATTAATATTAAAAGAAATTGAATATAAAGTGAATATTTTTATCGAAAACTATTTTTATGGTCAAAAAGCTATTTTACGATAAGAGATTAAATTAATTACAATTAATGAGTAATATTATTGTAATATATATATATATATTATATTAAATAAAATATTTTTGATATTCATCTACTAGGTTTGATAGACACAAGATAAAAACAAACTCTATTTTACACAGAAAGCTTTATTTGTAAAAAGGTAATTTACCGCCTTTTAATGGAGAGCCCATTTTAAATATGTATTTTGAAACTTTAATTGATTTAATATGTAAATATAAACTTTATATTTTAAATATATTAATAATATTTATGTTAGGAAGTTTTTTTAAAATTTTGCTGAAACATTTCATTTTTTATTGAATAGTTAAAAACACTGAATTTTAATTCTAAAATGATATTTCATATAATTTATTTATAAGGATAAATTATATCTTTAATTAGTTTTAAAATTTAATTAGATAATATTTATATAAATTAATATAATTCATGTCATTGTAATAAATTTCACTACGAAATCGATTATAAAAATATAGTAAACTTTTAAACATTTTTACTTTAAAAACCCACATTGTCATTTCGCATGGAGGAGTAAATTTAAATCGATTTCTTATACTTATATGATTGGAATTTTGAAAAACGGATTACATATTTTTCTTTGTAATAATTTATAATATATAATAAGTGCAAAATTGATTGACCAAAATGATTTGTGAATGTAAATAAAATTAATTATAACTATTAATGCAAAATTAAGATTAATAAAGGACTAAACCTTTGAATTCGAGGCCCAAATGAATGATTCACTTGTCCAAAACCCATTTATGTCCATAATCAGATTATTCACCTTAAATTTTGAGTTTCTTTGGTTTTTAAGACATTTTTGTAGTAAAAAAATGGGTACACCTAACTATTTTTCAAAAATACGAATTGAGTACTTTTCCTCACTTATAAAAGGCCACCACCTCTCCCCATTCCTCACACCTATCAAAACACTTAGTTTTAGAAACTAACTGTCCATATAGTTTCCCAAAATCCCTATAATATACCTTGATTCCTCAATTTGTTCAGAAATCCTTCCAAGGATTCATTTTGGTACAAACCAATAAGAAGTTACCCGATTAAGAGGTAACATATCCTCTCAAGGTCTCTTGTTTCATTTCCATTATTAACCCCCTAAAATATATTTATTTCAATCATATAAAACAAAACCAGTATCCTAAATATACTAGGATGTTTTGGTGTTAAGGGTTCTACCTAAACTTACACTCACCTGCATCTAATGGGTAACAAATATACTTTTTGAATGTACGATGATCTATTGACTCACGAAATGATGATTGTTCATTTTTTCCTTTACCTATCATGGTCTCCATTATGATGAAAAATATATTTATATTTGATATATATGATATTTATTATGTATTTATACTTCATGAATCATTTTATAGAACTTAACTTTAATACGTCCCAGTTTGAGTTAATAAGATAACATCGTTTTAGGATGTGTTGACTACTACCCTGTCAAAGAGATGTGATTCGTTCACACGTACATGTAATGTATAAAAGTTGATTATAATTAAAAATATAAGACATAAAAAACATATATAAGATATTCCTGAAATAATTACCTTTTTGGATATATATATATATATATATATATATAACATTTTCTTTATTAACCTTTCACACTCTTAAAAAAGAGATAGTGTCATTCGTGGACGTGTGGACTACTGCCTCCTCAACATGATGTGTTTTATTTTACATAAAAATATTTTTTTTCATATAAGTATATATGATTAAATAATATGGTATTTATTATATAATGATCATTATAGAAATATATAATTCAACTTACCTTCTTTCTCTAATGACCATTGAAATGTAATAACATTACTCTTGCATACATATGGATGACTGTCTACATGATTGTAACGTTGATTCATTTTTCATAACCATATTTGATGATTGTTTATAAAAGTATAATTTTTGTTTAAATATGATAATTGTTTCATTATTATTATTCGGTATATGGTATATAGTGATACCTTTGACCATATTTGACCTACCGATGTTGTTTTTTCACACATAAACTGAATTTGGTCAGACCACTCGATGTAAACATAATTGACTAAGTAGTTGTATATAAAATATTAATAAGCGAAATAAATTTAATGATAAACCTGGAAAATGTTATAAATATAGTAGATAATTAACATAATTTTATTATACATGATTTTAATCATAGGTCACCGGAAAGGAAACTCAAGGTAAGGGATTCTCATCTCACCTTTTTAAATCTATGAGATAAATTTATTGTTCACCACTCACATATTTTGTGCGGTGTTTCTAATGACCATTTTGTTATATTATATAATTAATCTGTTTATGTTCATGTCATTTTAATATTTCATTTAATTTCATTCCTTTTTGAGGATTATGATTTAAAAAATTTCAAAGTTGTATAGGACACTTTGGAATGAATAAAGATTATTTCTTCAATGATAACTTTAATGAAATTTCAAGGGTATTTCCATTCAAGGAAATTGTGTACATTGTTCAATAAAACATTTAATTTTACTCTCATATGTTTATTAATTACTATTCTCAATTTTTAGTATCATTTCCAGTCTTTTATACTCAAAATGGTTTAGAAAATGTTTTTACGCAAACTCGACATTAATTCTATCTTTAGTTAGAGAACATGTTTTCTTCTAGAAAACATGTTTCATTAAATTAATCTCAAAAATGTTTTTAAAATGATTTGGTAAATACCTTTTTTCCATTTTTTCATTTTACCAATGATTATAAATGAATCTTATTGACACTTTCTCGACAAGGCATTTTTCAAACCTTTTTATCATGAAAATGAATTTTCTTTCACCTCGTACCGTAAGTACTGATTTAATCATCATAATTTCTTTGAAAGCTCAATTTTCATGTATACAAGGTTACTTTTTGAATAAAATGTTTTCAAATTTTATTTTCCAACGAAATATTTTTCAGAATTGTTTTCTAAACAAATTGATATTTTCCTCAATAATGTTTTCAAATTTTTTTATAATGTTTTTATTCCACAATGGAAAAACCTTTTTTTAATCTACATGGGATTTTTTGTATTAATATCAACCTTATTCTCCTCTGTAAGTTTAATTATTAATTTGGATAGGGATAGAACATTCACTTCCTTGATTCTTTTTCATTCCCGTTGAAATATACAATCTCTTATGGTAGTTTAAGATTGAAATTCCCCTAAATTATCCATTTCATTTATCATGGATATTATTATATCCTAAACCATATAACATATTACCTTTGGTGTATACATTGATGGTTATTTTATTATTTGTAGAAATATTGATAATTTTGTATCTTTATTCAATTCAAATATTTGATAATAAACATTACTTATTTTGATTATTTGATATCAGGAATGATTTCGACTGGAAATGAAGTGTGGATCCCAAAAATTATATGGCTCCTTGATCCACTGATAGGTTATCATGGGATAAATAAGTTTCAAAAATTAAATGGGTCTCTATATGTAGTTTTAAACTGGCTTGTGAATGCTCTTGAATGTATATGTTTTCAGGTTCCCTAGACATGTCATCCATTAAGAAAGCATTTCCCTCATATTAGTTTCAATTTTTATTTATCCATGGGATTTTTCATCGACATATCTATGGTTACATTCCATTTTTAGTTATTTATATGTCATGTGTTTGAGTATCTTATCTTGGAATTTTTATTTTTCCATATCTAGTTATTTAAATGGCTTATGTTTCAATTATTACCTTTCCATATTGTTTACACACTTCCATTCTGTTTATTGATTATATAACATGTGTGTTTTTATTTCCTAACTTTCCATATTTATTTTTCCTTATGTAGTTATTTGAATGGATTGTGTTTTCAATTATTACCTTTCTATATTTTCACACACTTCTACTTAGTTTATTGATTAAATGGCATGTGTGTTCAGTTAATTAGCTTCCCATATTACCTACTTTAATTGATTCATTATTTCTGTCACTATATTTTTACTATTCTAAGAATTTATGTTTGCACTTATTTTGTTTTTTCCCAGGAATCCAAGAATCCTCCTATGAATGATATGAAGGGATTTACTTGTTGGATTATATTTATCCTCAAATTTATTCATTTAGAAGGGAAACATATGTTTTAATTAGTGTACTCTTTTGTAATAAAAGTATTTTGTGCGTATATGGTTTACCAAGACTACTAAACTCTCATTACTTAAAGATTTGAATCCTTGTAATCATGCCAATGTAATAGTTACAGGCACCAGCTTTGGTCCTTTTTGGGTCGGGTCGCTATAGTTGGTATTAAATGTAGTTTAACAGCTACTTGGGTAGCTATATTTTGGAAAACAAATGTTTTAAAAGATAACCATAATGTAGAAATTCAGGATAAGTATAGATGAACATCCTGGAATTTTGGTAAAGTAGAGGTCATGACAGTGTACTTAGAAATAAATCCTTGTCTGTATACTATGAGTGAGCGAGGTTAAGGAAAAGAAGAACCTTGGGGTTATAACTACGACAAGGTGTTATGAGCCTGACTTAGGGAAACCTAGTACATAAAAATTGGCCTTACTATGCACCTGGTTTGACAATCCTAGGGGATTTTCTTCAGATAATCATTTATGGGGATAGTCTAATAATTCCATGAATATTAATTCATTTGAAGAGGATATTTTGTTCTTCAGAGATTTACATCCCAAAGAGACGAGGGAAATTTTTCTTTAAAAACATTTGTAAGAATTTTTTAGTAAAAAGTGCATTGAATGATCAGTTTGAACTGGATTAATCCACTAGGATTTATCGCCTTAATGATCAGGGAAAGGAAAATGATAATTCGATTATTGGTAGGGATCATACTTTAAATTAATCTTGGATAATACTAATGAAATTGATTTGATTAGCTTCCAAGAAATTTATTATAAGGAGCCTATAAATCCATTAGGAGTTAGGGACCTTTTTGTATTGATTATATTAACATCCTACCCTATTTCATCTTCATCAGGAAGATATTACTACAAGATTTTATCCTAAATTTTAGTAGACTATATGATATTCATTAGGAATTTCAATCATAACTATTATGTCAGATCTGTTCAATTTCTTGTCAAGGTGATTAATCATTTGTTGGTCTAACCCAATAACTCCTTGAATATTAATTCATTAGAGGATTACATTTTTATCTTTATATATTTTAATCCCTAAATGGTGATGGAGATTTTTTAACACATTTTAAATTAATTTTTAGGGAAATCAACAAATAATGATACATTGGAAGTGGAAAAATCTATTACGATTACTCACCTAGGGGATTAGGGAAGGGAAAATGGTAGTTGTGACATTGGGGAGGGATCTTCCTTTAAATTAATCTAGGATATAATTAATTAAATAGATTTTATTATCTTCTTATTAGTTGAGTATATGGATCACAAAAATACATCAGAGCCTGAGGAAATTTAAGGATTAAGGCTATTAACTTTCTCCTTGATTTCCTCTCCATCCGGTAGAGATTCCCACAAGTGGTTATATTGGAATTCAGCAGACCATAGGATATTCTTAAATAACTAGTCATTATATTTCTCCAAAGAGTACCCCTCTCTAAAAAAATAATTTTACACTCTGATAATATTATTGGAAAAGAAACCACATGGGGTCTAATAGCATTGAAATCACTTGAATGATATATTTTCTCAGGGTTCATATTCATTTTTACAATGAATTATTTCTATTTAATGAAATTATGAAATTATGTTGTGTTTTTTATAAATCTAATGCAACCAATTTGATTTATATATCTCTCTAGCTACATGTTATACATTCAATAGTTCCTCTTTTAGGAGTCTATGATTATGATATTAGAGATAAAATGTTTCATTACCCCAATTATCTTATAGATGGTTGTCAAGATGATTAATCTCTTCTTGAATCCCCATAGTACTGTGGTCTGGGGTGGGTTGATTGTTATTACATGTTATAATATAATCATCTTAAGTTTGTTCTAAAGGAGAATACAATTATTTCCCTATTTGGGTGTATTCTAGTATCGTTGGACTATATCCTTGAATCTACATTCATTCATCCATCGACTAGAATATAGAAATATTTGATCAATATCCATGGAAGCATGAATTTGTAGAAGAAAAAGTTAATGGTTAGATATAGATTATGTATATGATTAATAGATAAACATGGGAATTTAGAAATAACATGAATGTTTTTTGGCATATATCTACCATACTTCAGATTCTATAACTTCCCCTCTTGTTATTACAATAGGGGAAATTTTCCCCTATTAAACCCAAGTCATTTAGTTTATTATGGGTTATGAAATATCAAAATTTATCCATTACTTTATGTGAGTAGATACCCCCTCCTTTATTTTCAGAATTATCCAAAACAAAGTGTTGAAACAACCCATATAAACAATGTTATAGATCTTATATAGAAGGAGGAAAGAGATTTCCATAAAAATTATCCCTCTGAAGGTTCTCATTTTGGAATAAATGACAGACATAAATGAAGATATTTTGTTTCACTGACCATAATTGTAATCTGATGAGTGGATAAATCAATATGATCCACTAGGATATGAGCCTCCAAGAAGATACATATATGAGAGTTGGATGGTTATCTATATATGATATTAGACATTTGAAGATTAGAAGAAAATTATAATATGATATGATCCTTGTTCTTAGGTTCTAGTATTACAAAGACATAAATTTGTTTATTTTTGACCATATTGAAGATAAAATAAATATTTTATGAGGATATAATCCACTAGAATTCCATAAAATGTATGAAATCATGTTTAGGATGAGAAGAATTCAAGAGGGCCTTGGAAATTTGGGTTTTATGAGAGAAACACTAGATTTGGAAAGTCACATTCAGCAGTCAATATAACTATTAAGAAATAACAATTAAAAAATACCAATAAAATGAATCTTTGATCACAACTAATAGATCTATAATCTAAAAAACATTCCTTGAGGAGAAGAAAGAAATTGATAAAGTAGTTTTTTGAATATAATAAGGGGGATGGGGATAGGTAAAAATAAGAATGAGGGAGGGGATAAGGTCATGTGTATGACTGGGAGGGGTGGGGTGGGTTATGATGTATTTATAATAATTTTTTTTTGATGGATGAGTCGATAAAAAAAATTTTGTTTGAACTATTTGAAATGGAAACATTTTTTAACAATGATATTTTGTGATGGATTCCCACTTTATCACAAAATGTTTCAACATAAATACCTTTCCTGATTATCTAAAAAGTATTTTTTATATAATCTATATATCAAAAAATAAACCTCTACAGTACTATTTTCAAAAAACTATCAATTATGTCACAAAAATCCACCTATTATTACAAAACATATATTTTGTGAGAAATATTTTTGTGTAAATAAACTATTAGAGTTGGTGTCCTAGAAAAAACTGTTTGTACTTAGATTACATGAATATTTAATGTATTTAAATATTAAATATCTTATAGAACATCGTTTAATGTTATGCATGACTATAATGTAATAACGTCCAAGAGTAGGGAACCTTGAAGTACTATGACAATATTGTTTAATATAGTTTTTTATTCGGATGACATACTATGATGGGACACATAGTATACTGACTGTCAGGTGAGAGTACTCATAAGTGGATGTGATTTATTCTCATCAAGTTCACACTTGGTAATCATTAATATGGGATATTATGAGAATATACCCACTAGTAGGAATTCTGCATGTTTTGGTGTCATTGAATATTCCTATCTACAAGCATGTGTAAATATCATTAGACTATAATATTATCATTAATACCTATCACAACTCATGCACTATGATTTACTAATGAAAATGATCACATAATATATTGGTGAGAAGTAGGGTATGTTCGGTGTGTCATGCATGACATGTTATTAATGGATAAGTCGATGAAGGATTTGTACATTCCATTTATTGAACTTGATATCTGATCCCTTTCATTGAAATAGAACCTTCACCCTAAATTCTCTATCCATGGTGTAATGGAGAGTCTGTTTTAGGTATTCAAATAATGACGTATCAAAAATACATGTTGATGAAACTATCATGAATCCTTCGTGATGAGATATTGTGACAAATGGATTATATAACACAGTGAGTTCTCATATGCCGATTCTCTTCATTATGCTTGCGATGATCCCAAGTAGAATCCCATTAGTGGTGATCCACAAGTGCTACAATGGTATCTGAACAATAGAACTCATTCTCCAGGCGCTAGTGTGGTGAAGCAAATGTCTTGAGTTGATCGTTCTTGATCAGTAGTTCTTTGGTCTTGAATAACTTCTCTCATTCCAGAGAGGGAGATATGAGAGGAGTTGCGAGAGAAAATCTTTGGCTCAACAATTCTCAATTCATTAAGGTTTGTAATAATAAAAGTATCTACCAATTAATTGACTTGGGGTTTCTGTTATAATATTTAATTTCAAAACAGTGATTAAATAAAATTATAACTATTAGAGAAAACCCATGCCACATAATAACTATAACAACACCATTATTTTTGATGCACCAAGTTATAAAAAACTGAACCATCAAAGGAGTCCCGTGACACTTAATGATAATAGTATAGTTATTATTTCTTGCACCTACGAGATAAATATTATTTATCGACTTGTAAATAATTAATTTATCAACAAAAATAGTTTTGGTCTGTTCAAACTCCTCTTCCATTTATTGAATACTAAAATAAAATATTTTATTTTTTTAAAAAAAATATTATTATTTACTAACTTGTAAATAAATATTTATTAAATGGTTAATAAAATAAATAAATATTTTTTTCACAATCTAGTGAATAAATATTTATTTAATTTATGTGATCATTTTAAATGAATAAAATTATTCCTCGGTCTTGAGAATAAGATTTATTCCATCAATTAAATTCAAATAGAATTTAATAGAGACCACCATAAACACTTAGTATGTAACCCTCTAGGGTCCTTTCTCGTTGACATTAGGTGGGCTTTCCTAAAGACCATAATTATTGTCTAGAAACATGTTAAGGAACCTAAAAGAAAGAGATTATGAATATTATATTATTTCCAATTTCTCATAGATCTAACAGAGACAAATAACTTTTCGATTAAAATTAAATCATGGATATCAACCGGTGGTGCCAACGATTCTGTCTAGGTAACATGAAAATACATGCTATGTATTTAGAATTATAGTTGTGTAATCTTCCATACATGTTGTGTAATATGGATTACACACCATGTAGTTTTGTTTAGTGCATCTGGAGTAATTTAGAAGTTACTCAAGTAGTGTCAATTTATTACACATGGCGTAGTTAAATCAAAACACCGTGTGTTGATTAGGACAGATAGGCACACGATTACCGGATTACATGTTGTGTGTCCCACTGGACACATAGTGTAGTCCCTTCGGGTCAAGGGCCAAACTGTGTATCCCATATACCACGAAGCTAATCGGTGACCTTATAACTCGGAGACAAAAGGCTGTGTGGCCCCTGGAAACACCATGTACTCTGATGTTTCTAAAGTATCCCTCACACACTGATTCCCTAGGTGGGTACATTGAGTAAGATAGTGAAGTAAGTACACACTGTGTAGTCATAACTACATGCTGTGTAATTTACCCAATTACACATAATTGAAATTTTAATGATTTTATATTGTTCAGATATATATATCATGTTGATTCGAATGGGTGTTCACCATGTAACCTCAAAGGTTATGGATGAGAATCTTAAGGAAATTATGAAAATGATTAAGATAAAAGGATTGATTAATTAAAGATAATAATTAATTTGTTTTAGTGAAATTTATGTTAATGAATATTTATTAAAGAATTGAATGTTGGTTTTATTAAATGTGAAATTTGTTACATGTAGGTGGACGATCACAAGCTAAAATAGGCCTTTATATGTGATTGGTTTCCTATTTAATTTATGTTAAATTCAATTATTGGCCTATGTTCCATCTCTCCTCATTAATATGCAGGTCCTGTGTGCCCATGTTTTTTTAGGTAAAGTAACTTTTTACCCTTTACCTACATGTGAGTTAAAAATATTATTTAATGGATGGAGATTCCAATCTTGTAGATGAAATTCCAGTAAGGAGTCACGACAAAACCAATCCAAGGAGATACAAATCTAAAAAGGTGGAAATCTGTAGAGATGAACAATAAATGGGTCATGTTGTTTCTCCCCTTGGTGAGAAGTTAGTTTTTCAACCATTAGATAAAGTAACCATTAGAAGAGTTCATGATCATGATCTTTAATTTATTTAATTTTTATCTGTTTCATGGATTTTTATTAAATTTGTGTTATCATGAATACATAATTAATCAACTAAGTAGAATGAAATATGGAACTAAAATAAACCATTCTAATGAATTAATATTATTAATATATAGTTAATCACTTAATTAAGTTCCACTTAATTTTAAAGAGCATGTGATAAATATAATTTGGTAATTTACACATAAGAGAAAAAAATACCTCAATAAAATATTAATCCAGACTAGACCATCCATTACTTGATTAAGGGAAAGGCTTAATAAAGATATGTTTTTGAACAAACCTTAGTGGGACTATTAAAATTATACAGGATTCTCTTATGAAATGTTTTGTTTGATTAAAAATTTTACATCAAGAGGAGTAGTCACTGCTAGAATTGGTGTAAAATATGAGGCAAGTGTTGAGAAAATTCAAGTTAGTATTTAAATATTTGGGAGTCCACTCAATAGGTCAAGGATCTTCAAGCCTGTAGCTGGCAAAGAACTTCCTACCTAAATACCTTAAAATATCATGACCCACCCTTGTTGGGATTATACTAAGGGGAATATAGTACTTTCAACTAGATTGTTCTTGAATCTAGACATTCCTAGTTCAATGGTTAGGGCTATTGGGACTTGATAAAATAGTGAGAGACTTAACAAAATTAAATTAATATTTATCGCAAAATTATATCCATGTAAGTTTTAATAATATTATTCTTCAAATGTAGAATTAAAAATGAAAAACTCATTGTCCACCCTATCCCTGTGATCAATACTGGCTAAAGACAATATCCTTATTCACTGTGACTTCCAGGAATGGTTTAGACTCTTTCAGATTATTCTATGCCATGAATTGAAATATTATGTTCTAGAGTCCTCATTTCCTAATCTTCCAACCCAAGAGGCAAGTGTTGAAGAGTACATACTCTATGAGAAACATATTAATGACGCGATTGATGTCCAATGTTTGATGCATTAATCAATGATCAGTGTACTCATGAAGTCTCATGAAAACTTGGATTCCTATAGCATGATTTTGAACCTCCATGGTGTATACCAGGAGATAGATTGAGAGGAATGGTTTGATATCCCCAAGGCACTATTTCTGAGAATGCTTAGAGAGGGTTCCCCCGATGGGCCTCACGTAGTCAAGCTCATTGGCTACATTGAGTGCTTAGAGGTTATATGGTTTAAAATACCTGAAGAACTAGGTACCAATCTCATTCTCACCTCACTCCCTAAGAGCTTCCCTAGTTTTTTTGTGAATTTCAATGTGAACAACATTGAGAAGTCTCTACTAAATATTCTTATCCTCATTTTCCAAGTGGATAAAGACATGAAGAAAAAAATACTTATATCTGTATGGTGAATATGAGGAATAGGAAGGTAAAGATCAATTAGACCAAATATTCTTCACTCCCTACCAAGAAAAGGAATATAAAGGGGTAGGGAAGGGAACACAAAGATGTTTGTTTCTCATGTGGCAAGAAGGTCCACTGGAATAAAAACTACACCAAACTAAAGATGTAAGGGGAGGCTTTAGGTGTGTTTATTATCAAGTTCCATTTATCTATTTTTAAAAATTGGGTATTAGATACATTTTGTGGTTCTCACATATGTATCCAAATACAGGAACCAAGTAAATTCAATAAAGTTGATAAAGATGCGGTAGATCTATGAGCAAAAAATGGAGCAAGACTTGCTGTTGTAGCTGTCAGGGACTACCACCTCATGTTGTTAATTGGGACGATATTGGTTTTAAAAGGTTTTTATTATGTGCCTTTTGTTACAAAAAACCTTATTTATTTATCTAGACTAGATACATATTTATTTATTTTTAAGTTCTGAAATGAATGTTTCTTATTTTAGAAAGATAAAATTGGTTTTGTTAAGGTATATTTATATAATGATATTTAAATGTTGTATTACAAATCCAAGTAATGGAAATTAACAATGAAGCTACTTCACATGACTCATACCACACCCATATTTTGCATCACTATCTAGGTCATGTAAATGAGAAATTCTTGACCAAGTAACATCAAGATAGAGATATAGATTCATTCGAACTAAAACCACTTGGTGTATGTCACACATGTTTAAAAGGAAAAAATACTAAATCCCCATTTATTGGGAAATGTAAAAGGGACAAAGAGCTTCTTGAATTGATTCATACCGATGTGTGTGGACCATTTCTAGGTGAAGAAAGGGGTGGGTACTCATACTTAAAATCTTTTAACATTTATTTTAATAGATATGGATTTATCTACATAAATAGGTATAAGTTGTATTCATTTTATAAGTTCAAGGATTAGAAGATGTAATTTTAGAACCATATTGGAAAGATGATTAAGAAACTACGCTCAGACTAAGGTGGAGAATATCTAAATCAATACTTCATTGATTACTTATAGGAGTTTGGAATCATATCCCAACTCACTCCTCCTTACACACAACAGTGGAATGGTCTAAGAAAAGAGAGGAACCACACCTTTTTGGACATGTTGAGATAAATGAAGATTTATGAAAGCCTTCCATTAACCTTTTAGGGTTATGCGTTATAAATAGTGTAACACATACTAAACCAAGTACCAACTATATAGATAACTGGTATTCTATACGAGCATTGGAGTTGAAGAAAATTCAGGTTATTGAATTTACTTGTTTGGGGAAGGGAAGCATTTGTTAAGGCCTCTCCAAGTAAGAAATTCTCACCCCTAGGCACAAAGTGTACCTTTATAGGATAACATAAGGAAATAAAGGGATATTACCTATACGACCCCTAAGAGAAAAATGTTGTAGTGGAAAGGCACACCATATTCCATTAGAGGGATAACATCTCCAAAATAGATAATGGGAGAGAGATAGGATTTAATGAAGTTGAGGCTCAAGGCATACAAGAGTTGGTACAATATAATATTCCGGAAAGGTCCATTGGAGAAAAATCTACTCTAGAGACATAAGTACTACATAGGAGTACAAGAGAGGTTAGAGAACTGGAATGGTACTGTTTTTTAGTTACTGAGGATGGTGATGCATTATTGGTTGATAATAATGATCATTTAACCTAAAAGAAAGTAGTACTTGGAATAGATGTTTCTATGTGGCCATAATCCATGAATTCTGATATGGATTCCATGTACCAAAACCATGTTTGGATTTTGGTAGATCCTTCAATATATGTAATGAATGTTGGTTTAGAATGGGTAGTCTAGGAGAAGACTGTCATGTAAGGACATGTGAGTGCCTATAAGGCATGAATGGTTTCAAAATGGTTTAAACAATATCAAGGAACTGATTATAACAGAACCTTTTAACCAGTTGATATTCTGAAATCAATCATAAATATACTGACCATTACCGCTTACCATGACTATGATATTCAGAAAATGGATTTAAAAATTACCTTCCTTAACTGGAACCTTCACGAAGATGTCCATATGGCAAAAACTGAAGCGTTTGTGACTCTAAAGGATTCCAATAAGATATTCAATTTTCAAAAATCCATTTATGGATAAAATTAAGCATGAAGGTCATGGAACATTTATTTTGAGGAATCCATAATGGAATTTGGTTTTATAAAGAACGAATTCTAGACTTATGTCTACAAATAGTTTATAGGGAATGAAATCATTTTACTAATATTATATGTTGATTAGGTATTACTCATTTTAAAAGAAATACCTTTCTTACTGCCTGTTAAGTTACAGTTGAATAATTGCTTCACCTTGAGGGACATAGACGAGGCCGTATATATTCTTTGGATCAATATCCCCTGTGATAGATCCAAGAGATTGTTGGGCCTTTTCCAAAGTACATACATTGACAATAAACTGAAAAGATTCATTATGGAATAATCGAAGAAGAGATTTTCAATAGTGTCACATAGAGTTCATCTTTCCAAGAAAATGTGTCCCTAGACATATGAGGAAAGAAAGAGAATGGAAACAATTCTATTTGCATCAGCGATTGGGCTTGTCATGTATTGTATGATATGTACTAGGCTAGATGTTAACTATTCATTATGTGTGGTAGGAAGATATCAAGCTTCCCCAGAAGACCACCACTGGATGGCAGTCAAGACTATCCTTAAGTTTCTGAGGAATACTAAGAATATGTTCTTGATTTATAGAGGATATAAAGAACTATTCATCATTGGATATTAAAATTCTAGTTTCCGTACTGATCAAGATGACATGAAGACACAAATGGGATACATCATCACTTTGAATAGAGGTACTGTAAGTTGGAAGAGCTCAAAGAAGAGAGTGGTCATAGATTCTAGAGAAGAGTCCAAGTATTCCACAGCTTCTTGGATACTAAATAATCAGTTTTGATACAGATTTTCATCCATGTGCTGGATATCAAACCAATATGTAAAGTTCCCGTCACACTCTATTATGATAATACTGCAATGGTGGCTCTCATAAAAGCACCATGGTAACATCAGTAGATGATGAACATACTTCAGAAGTATCATCTCTTGAGGTATTTTTCTCATAGAGGTGATGTTACTATCAGAATTACTTCCACAAAAGACAAAATGGTAGTCCCCTTGACTAAAGCCTTAACTTCGCTGAAACATGATTATCATGTGAGTTCTATTAGATTGAAATGCGTAGGTAGTTGGATCTAGCCCATGCGGGAGTTTTTTTGGAGTTGGCGTCCTAGACTATACTGTTTGTCCTTTTATTACCTGAATATTTATTGTATTTAAATATTAAACATCTTATTACATATTTTTCATTGTTCTTTATGACTTTAATATAATAATGTCCTAGATTTTTTGTCACATTAATAAGGTCATTTCAATTCCCCACTATGGTGAGAACCTTGAAGTGCTATGACAATATTCATAAATATTTTTCTATAGTTGGATTACATAATATGATGGGACACATAGTATTCAAACCATCAGGTGTGAGTACTTTTAAGTGGATGATACCTCTTCTCCTCAAGTTCTCACTTGGTAATCTCTAAGATGGATGATTATGAGAATAGACCCCCTAGTAAAAATTCCATATGTTTTGGTGTCATCAGATATTCCTATATGAAAGTGAGTGTAATTATCCTTAGACTTTAATATTATCATTAATATGTGTTACGAATTAGGCACTTTGATTTATTGATGAACACAATCACAACATATGATGGTGGAAATTAGGGTACGTTGGGTATGTCGCGAATGGAATGTTATTAATGGTGAAGTCATGGGATTATTTTTCCCTTCCATTTATGGAAGTTGTTATCTCATCCCTTTGATTAAAAAAGATCTGTCAACCTATATTCCATGTCCATGGTGTAAAAAATAATTTAATTCTGGTATTCAAAGAAGTACATATCAACAATATAGGTTTATGACACTATCATGAAACCTGCTTTATGAGATGTTGTGACAAAGTGATTATATTACATAGTGAGTGTTTGTATGTGTATTTCATCGTCGTGAATTTATATTCTTTCTCTTGGGTGCCTTAACCCTTTCCAAATAGTAATCTAGGACTTCTGGCAAACCCGTCTAATTCTAACAGGAAATAATCCTAGAGGGTTATACACTAAGTGTTTCTGGTGGTCTCAAAAAAATTCTATTTTAATTTAATTAATGGAATAAATATTACTCTTAAGAATGAGGAATAATTTTATTCAAGTTAAAATGATAACATAAATTAAATAAATATTTATTCCCTGGATTTTGAGTAAAATATATTAAATTATTTATTTGAACATTAAATAAATATTTATTTACTAGCTGGTAAATAAAAATATTTATTTAAGAGAACAAAACATTTTATTTGGTTGTTCAATAAATGGAAGAGGCATATGAACGAACCAAGACCATTTCCGTTGATAAATTAATTATTTAAATGTTAGTAAATAATATTTATCTAGTTGGAAAATGAAATAATAATAATACTATTATAATTATGTGGAATGATATTTTATTTATGGTTCCTTTTTGAGAAAGTTAGTAGACCACAAATAATGGTGATGTTATTGTTATTATGTGGCTTGAGTTCTCTCTAATAGTTATAGTTGAATTTAATCACTGTTTCATAATTAAATATTGTAACAAAAACCCAATGTACATGAAAATCCAATACACATATTCTACCAAACCCCGATGAATGAGTGGAGTTTTTTGGAGACCATTGGAGCACATGTGGATCACCTCTAGAAGGATTTTACATTGGATCCTCGTGAGCACAATGAAGGCAATCTAGAAGGGTCATTCCGGAAAATCAATGATCATCAACAAAGAAAGTACCAATGATCGAGGTGTTTAATTTCTTCAAAAATTAATAACTTAATAATAAAATTTTTGTGCAAGATCCTCTTTCTCTGATCCAACACTTTTATTCTGTTTTCATAAATCTTTGACTTTAATTTGTGTATAATGTCATTCATTATTGTATTGATCCAAGATTGGTCATCTATTGGAGAAAAAGTTATGTTGGGCCCACCCAACAACCATGCTTCCACAGCATCTGGATCATTCGAAAACTACTTATGATTGAATCAACTTTCCATTGCAAATAAGTATTTCATGGTAAGGTTATTTCTGAGAGATAATATATTTCTCCATAAGTAGTTTCATCACATATATCTATTTAAAAAAGAATTTATATTCCATCATAAATATTTCCATCATTAAAGTACCTATTTAGGATGGAGCGTACATTTAGACACATATAATTGTTTTCCATAATTTGTTTTTAGAATTGAATGAATTTTCCATCAAAAATTGTTCTTTTTTACTAAAGATATGTTTCGTGGAAATATATAATTTTTCAGAAATAAGTCTTCGATGAAACTATATATGCATTTTTTCTAAAACTACAAGCGACCAATTTTTGGTATTTCATAAATCTCCATCACTAAAAATATTATTTGTGACAAAAAAACAGTCAATCATAAAATCCTTATCATAAAAGATGGAATTTTCTATGTTATTTCTATTAGAAATCCACCCAATGGAACTAGGGGTCTCTTGAAGGACCTATTACAATTAAAAAGTTTACCCTTCATGGCGGGGTGTCCCCCACATGCCCTATTTCCTAATTAAATCCACAATGGATTTAGGGATTCCCTCAAAGGACCTATTTATAAGGACCTGCTAACCCATGGTGGTTTGGGGCCCCTTGTTTCTATGAGTAAGGCGACCTATGGTAGAAGGTCCTTCCATTACCTTCACACATTATTAATTATACAACTACAAACAACCTTTCAAATGGTCGAACACTATCCTAAATCCAAGGGAAACTATTTTATTTTCCCATATATTGACCTTTTACAATATTCTATAGACCACATCTATAGAATCATGGTTTCCAGGTATGTCTCTAGTAGTGAATATTATAATACCATAATTCCATTGAGTATGAAATTAATATTGGGTGTGTGTGACTCATTTTCTATCATAGAAGATTAAGACCACCAGAATTATGAAATATCTGGTAGACCTACTTCAAATGACTGGATGGGTGGTGGAGTGACAATAAATTGTGTAAGTTAACTAATGGATTATACAGATTCATTGGGATTCATATCTATTTATATCATAAAAATGTAAGGCTTATCCGTGAAAGTCAACTGAAGTGGTCGAATACTCAAGAAGTTAGATTGGTGATAGTGAATGAAATCACAGGCTCGATTAATCTATTTGTGTAGAGTGCGATCACATTGATCAGTGGAGTTAATAGTATAATTATCTTAACTTCCTCGAATAAATTAATATATAATTCCCATATGGATTAGGGTATTGTATTGAATGATATAACCCTTTTTTGTGGTTTTTTATAATCATTTTATCTATTGGATATTTTTTTCTTTTTATAATTTTAAATGTTTGTTTTGATGTATTGGGAATGGTTTTATTCGAAGTTATATATGTCATAACGTGGGTTTCATTATGAATATTTAATATACCAGAATATTTAATTTATTATATTCTAATCATTTACCATAATATATCCTCAGGACCCACAAGTGGAATCAGATCTCGAGGTTGAAGTGATTGAAATGGATCAAGACATGGTAATGGTGTTTTATATGTTGTTTAATAGCATAATTCTACACTTTAACTTTTAGAAGAATAATTTTTTTTAAATTCTTGTCCAGTAATATTATATTTACTTCAAGTAATGGTAGTTCATGAGTTTTGGAGGGATGAAATTGTTTTATAGTATGATTTGGGTTGAGAAGTTAAGAAAAATTTATCTTGGGTTCTAGAAGATACACACAAAGGATTTATTTCTACAGAAGAAAATAAATCTTCCTTTAAATGAATATAAGGCAAATAAAGTTAAACTATAAGGATGTCAAAGGATATAAAATAAATCAATCATAATAATGTGAATTTAACTAACCTAGAATATGCATTATAACATCTAGAAAGTGAAAAAATCATCAAATATAAGGAAAAACCATGGTGAAAATATGCGAATACAATGATAATGGACAATTTTCTATTACTATATAGATGATTGAGTATGTGAATGTTAAATGTTAATTCATCCTAAGATCATATAAATGAATTTAACATCATTCAAAGTCTATTAGATTTTGTGAAGATAACCTTTCAAGACCCAGTTTGGGAATTTTTCTTACTCTCTTCATTTCTAGAGTGTTTGGAAGGGACGGTGACTAATGTGAGTAGCTTTAGTTGAAGTGTATACTTTATGTTCAATGATTTTCATTAACTGATCATGAATGATGATATTTAGAAAAAGGAAATTTATGAATCTATAGATAAAAATAACAAAATTGAGTGAAGCGGAAATTCATTTTTATGTTAAAGTCACAAGAAAGGAAAATGAAGGAGGATCCGAAGAAAGAGAAACTCATCAGACAGTCCTACCCTATATTGGAATTATGGGTGGAATGGATGAATCTAAAAATATTTTAGGGAATATAGAGAAAACTATTGAATACTGAACTCCACTAATAGATATTTTAATCCTATAATATAAAATAGAAGTCAATTTCTACTAAGCACCAAAAGTATGTTGGAAGCTTAGGAGATCCATTATAGAGCTTCATTATAGATTATATGTAGGAGGTGAAGCATGAAGAACTATAACTCTAGTAGTTTCGGGAAGTTTCATCTCAATGATTGAAGTGATCTTAAGATAGTGGGTAAAGTTTATGTTTTTACCTAGATAAGGAATGGAAGAATGGTGGAGTTGAAGGATGAGTGGAATATTCTATGTCTCTAAAAGAATCTAATTTATAAAGGGAAACTAGATAATGTGGAAATATATACCAAGTTTGTAGATTTTGTATGAAATATTTTACAAGGATCCATTATCATAAAATGTGTGGTTAAGGATGAGAAACTCTACCTCATGGGTTCACTAGAATGAGCGATTCATGCTGGAGAGTTAGATTCAATTATGTTATTGTATCACATCAATGACCACGTTAGTGGGATGGGGATAAAAATACTTACTAGAAAAGGTTTTATAAAGGATTGAAGAACAATGTTTAAAATATTTTATTATTATATACTTGGAAATAAATGAAAAGTTTTGTTTTTGAATATAAGTAAATTTGCCAAAAAATATAATATTGGTTCTAGTACACATGGATTCTTAGGGATAAGCACTAGTAGGTTCTCACCTCGTGTCACTATTCTATGTGAAATTCAAAAATGATTCCACTATAAAATGTGCATGTAATTTCTATGGAACAATTATAAGGTGTGAGATACTTTATTTATATGAAGTCTATGGTGGAGAATGATACTAGAATGAAGTTAAAGTGACTACAACAAGATTATAGTAGAGAGTATGGTAACAGGGTATTCAAAAGATTATGTTTGTGGAAGGTGATTTATTTTGATAAAACTATTCTAGGGACAATGAAACACAATAGATTTTTAGAATGGTTTGAAATAATTTTTTTGGGGAATTCAAGGAGTTCAAAAATTCAAAAGAGTATCACCAATGTGTTTTTGGTAAAATTTGGAAATTGTGTTGTATATTTAATCAACCAGAGTCCATCATCTCCTATCAAATGTAAGCTAATGGAGATCTATTAGTTAGGAAGAAATGATGAATTAAACCACCTAAAAGTATTCATATAACTTTACATTGATCATATTGACTCTAATGAATGAGAAAATACTAAAGGTAAGTCTTGATTTTGTTACTTTTTTGGATTTGGTGTTGAATATTATGAATATCAGCTATGGGATAATGGGTCTTAAAAAGTTATCAAATTTTAAAATGTTATCATCAAGTAATAAATATGATGAAATTATTGAAAATATGTGGGAAATTATAATCAATTAAAAGATTCATTATAATTTTATGATCAACTATATAGAAATGTTTCAAAGAATCCAGCAACCAAATTAAGACCAGAAGCACCCAACCATCGAGTGGAGTTATTGGAAAAAAGTGGTCAAATTATGACAGTGTTTCCTTAGGTAGTTATACCATAGTGTTCAAGGACTATTGATGGTTTGGAATTAGAATTTCATACTAGGAATATATATTACCTGAAGGAGCACAACTATAGAGATACTTATAGATTTCCACCTGGGAGAGATTCCTAATGAAATGGTATTTTGAAAAGTTTTATTATATTATTTAAAAAATAGGGTTCCTGAGATCCTAAATGAGGTAAAAAGTTAATATTACTTTGAATTGTTTTATTTTTCCATGAGGTATGATCTTGATTCCCTCTATTTTTCGGGAACATGATAGTTGATTGAAAGAATCAATGGGAAGAAGGTTCATTAAAAAAACAGTTTTATTAACTAAAAAATGAAGTAAATTTTATAATAAGGCACAATTCCAATATTTTTGTGATGGAATTTTTAAATAAATAAAATGTTTCTATTTCGTATAATTTATTCCCATTAGTTATGAACATTTGTATTGAAATTATGTTGAGTATGGTTTCCTCAGAACAAATTCTTCTCCAGAAGATGGATGTGAAGAAAACATTTATTCTCATAGAGTAAAATAAAGAAATATTTTGGGAAAATATAAGGTTTCAAAACTCACTAGAAATATGTAATTTTCTGTAGTATCAAACATAGATTTTATGATTTTAATCAAGTACCAATGTGTTGTAATGGAAAGTTTAATGAATTCTTGAAGGATGAAAGTTCATATAGATCAATTCCTATCATTTCTATTAATGAACTGAATTTAGTGATGAGAGTTTTGTGATGCCACTTCTCTACATTTATGAATTATTTATTTTAAATTCAGTAAGGGAAATAATTTATGATCTAAAGAGTTTATAGTTCAAATGTTTTTTGATGAAGGGACGTGGTCAAACGAACTAGATTTTGGGGATGGGGATCATGAGGAACCTCAGATTTAGTATACCCTTCCTGATTTAGGAAGATTACATCCAATTCATATTAGTGTTCTTTAGGAATATATAGGAAAATCTAGTGTCAATACACACGGATTTACAATTCAATATCAGTTAGGAAAAGTCACCATGGACCAACACAAAAGTCAAGTTTGTGTAAATATTTATTTATATAGAAACTATCCAATGTATGATACACACCATGTTATTACTCATCCATAAATTTGTCAAGTAGTGAGAGTCCTTAGTCAGTTTAATTTGAAATTTGTAAGAGATCATATAGTTGTTGTGAAGGATATTCCTTTGTATTTTAGGGTCATAGAATCGTGACACGTTATTTCAAAAAATATAAGTCTTTACCCGATTTTTTGGGATTTATAATTTTTTGGAGATTCAAATACATGAAGGAGAATAGTTGGTTATGTGGTTACTTTTAGAAGAATATTAGTAAGTCAAATTTTTGGGTTTTAGCCAATGGTTGAACTCTCTACAATAGAAGTAGAGTATGTCACTTTGATAAAATTTGGGAAGGATTCATTGTGGTTGAATGTTTGACGAGAGGATCTTGGAAGAGAGTTATATTTTGAGATATTGTTTTGTGATTCATAAATCATGATTCACGTAAGGATAAATTTTATGTTTCATTATCAGATAAAGTACATTCAATTGAAGTTCCTCTTTATCTGGAAGTTATTGAAATAGAGGGAGAGTTAAACATATAAAAGATAGATGTAATTTATAATCCTGAAGGCATGTAGAAAAAGGTTGTTTCTAAGGAATTTTTTGGGAAATGATGTAACTCAATTGGACTTGGGTGACTAGTCACTTTTGTTTAGGAACCATGCAATGAACATTCAAAATTTAAGGAATTCATTTTTTTGATATAGGTGGTGGAATTATTCACAGTGAAGCCATAAAATAAATTTCAAGTTGGAGATTTTTAATGGTTTCAGATTTATTTTCATATAATGGATATTAAAACCCCCATAGAATGTGAAAATATTGGGGACTTATTTTTAATGACTAGATGGTTGGTGGAAGGAAAATTGCTGGTGTTAGTTTACTAGATGTTTATATGGATGAAAGTTGGAGGGTGAAATAGTTACGAACACCAATTTTTTTTCCGGTATGCCGGACTTCATATATAGATATATCATCACAAGGGGAATAGTGCTCCAACATAGCTAGTTATGGTGGTGGGGGTACTTGAATACATATTGGCCCATATATCATAGTTGTCTAAGGTGGATGGTATCCTGATAATATTGGTCGGTAGTGGTGATCAGAAGCACCAAATAGATTACAATATTTTATTATATTTTTATTACATTGATCATTGGATACATAATTGTAGTAATCCTTGATTATTTTAATATAGAAATGTAATATCCCTTCATGGATTAGGGTGTAGGATTGAATCGTCTAATCCTTGTTGACCTCATGCTTTGTTTTCTTTTCAATCATTTCGTATGTTGGTTCTTGTTTGCATAATCCCAAAGTTTAACATTATGATATGGTGGATTGTGTGTTTTCTACCTTATTTCAGATGTCATAGCTCAGGGTTTATTCAAGATATTTCTCTTCCACATGTGATGTTATGATGTAGTATATTGTAGTTGTCAAGTTGGAGGTTTCCAAAGACCCAATGCTTTATTCACCGAGTCAATTATCTTTATAATCCTTTAATTCCTTGTGATTAACTTCTAGAAATTTCAAGTCAACATTTCAATGGTAAATCTTAAATTAAAACCCTAAATCTCATTATAATAAAATAATTCCCCATAAAACAGGACAACTAAATATCCTATAATTAAATAAAAAATAATTATTAAAATCCTTACATATTATTTACTACCACAAATTCCATGTCAATAATTTCAAATAAAACAAACTAAATTTATTCCCCTTATCTCATTAATACTCAATATTATATTAATAAAACAATCATTTCATAATTAAGTTATAAAAATTAACCACATTTGAATTATATGAATACTTTAATAAATAAAATGAATCCGTTATCCACAAAATAAAATAAACTCCAAAACCCATGTGTTAAAATTCTTATCATAATAAGACTTCCTCTACTAAAATTCACCTAGTTAATTCATCATTTAAAATATATGAGCACTTCTATCACACAAAATTATTATTTCACCGTTATCAGCTTAAATAATTCAGTTTTTTTCATATTACCCTCCCCAAAAGAACACTCTGTCCTCTAACAATCTTGTCCCCCTAAAATTAAAATTTAATTATTATTTCCATAAAATATATATTAGATTCAATCTTTATCATTTCCAAATTAAAAACATGAGTATCGATAGGTAAATACTTCATAAATTAAGAAATGTGGAAAACATTATGAATTGTAATGTAGAATTGTGTAAATAGAATCCAGTTGTAACACCCCAAGCTTCCCCGATACGTTTACCTTTGAATAATGAAATTTCTTGCATTGTACACAACTTTGAGATTTTCCAACGAGCATGTAACCTAGTGGTACAGGCTCCTGCTTGGCATCCAAACACACCACAACCAATCAAACTAGCTGTTATGAACAATAATACTTTCTTTTTGAATTTTTTTTTAAATTTTATCTTTCAAAATTGACTTCATTTTTGGATTCGTAATATCGAAATTAGATTAAGGTGAATTTCTGGTGTTTTTCTGAAAACATTCAATTTTTGATGAATAGTGAAAAAAGATTGGGTTATTGGTTAAAACTGAATTTTTATTTAAATAATTAGTTATTTTATTTTGATTTATTTTCAGAAAAGATAGATACATAATATATATATGTTCAACATAATTCATTGGATTCATTTTATAATAAGTTTGGATATATAAAATTTTATTGAACTACTTACCATATTTTACCCACCTCTTAGCTGCATTTGCAAATTTGTATAAAAATAAATTTTACCGCTTCTGTAAGTTGAATTTCAAAAAATCTGAGAGGCATGGTTAATATTAGTAAGTAAAATGTGGTTCAATACGTTTAAAATAATTTTTTTGAATAGTAACTTTTTACTTTTATTTACCACCGTTAAAAATAAATAGTGTAATTAAGGGTAAAAATGATATCGTAATTACCCTAACACATATCCTAATTCTATTAGATAACTGTAATTCTATAAAAAATAACCCTATGAATAAAATATGATCCCATTTGGTCCACTTGAATTACATTTGGAAATTTATTATTATTTTATTTAAAGAAGAGTTCAAAGAGTTAAAATCAAAATTAAATAACAAACCCATTTTTAATATAGGGTTATACAAAAGATAAGTTCGTCTATAAATATTAATTATAAATATAAAATATTTCCTACATAATGGTATTTTATTTATAATTTTTATACATTAAATAATTATATGTATTTATGACAAAATGATAATGCAATAATTACCTTATTAATGAAGTATTAAAATAATTGATATTATAAATATCCAAATAAATTTAATTTGAGACTTTTAATGAATTACACTAATTTTATAGGTTATTATGACATGTTATTGTTGATTAAATTAATTTTTGTTGAATTATTAATGTAGTTATGAATTAAAAAAAAACCAAAAACCAAATAGTGTCAAAATTGACATAAAATTGTTTTATTAAAAAATATTATATTATTAATTGGTATTATATTCATAAAATTATAAGGCTTGTCCAGAGGGATTAAATAATATTATATATGTCATTAATTAACCACTTTAGGTTCTCTGGGATGTTTATAGTATGTTTATTAACAATATACTATAAAATACAAAGAGACATGGTAAATGTCAAACTATTTAACTAAGAGTTATATATAAAAGATAAGGTTAATATAATGACCTAAACCTACCTTAAACCTATTGGTTGAAAGGTTTTAGACCCATCTCCACCATAGAATTTAAAAAATTCATTTTTGATCCATGAGAAACTGAAAATGATTTTATTATAAAATAGTATTTCAAGCTTTTCCTAAAGTGACTCTCACCTATCTTATAAAAGGGCACCTCCCCTTCTCTCAAATTCACACCTTGAAAGACATTTGGCTCAGACAAACCCGGCCGAAATATCCTATAAAATATTCTATTTTCCTCATAGAGACCTTACTTTAGTCATAAAGCCAACCTAGTGAGCCCTTTTGTTCAAATAAAAAAGGAGCAACCCGAAGAAGAGATAAATATTTTATCACCTCTTTCAAGTTATTTTCTTCTTCCACTTCCACTTTCTTTTTTGTTTCCATTATAAAATAATAAATCCAATATCTTCTATATACTGTGATGTTATTATAAAAATATTAAAAACATATTCATTATTCTATCCATCCTATAAATTACAAAGTCACCATAGATGTGTACGTACAGAGTACCGTCTCCACGTCGTGGTGTAGTTTGGTATTCAAACACTTCATCATTTGGATGGTTATAATAATGAGTTTAAATGATGTAAATAATAAATCTAAAATGATAATTATTATGTATATATTATATACCATCCAATTATATATGATTTTAAAATCAAAATAATTATATTGTTGCTCGTGTGTACGTCCATATTACCGTCTCCACGAACGCGATGAGATTCATTCCCCATCGTAATAATTCAAGAATAATTTTCATTTTATGACTAAAAATAATGTTTATGAACATAATATAATTTTGTATATGAATAAAATAAGTCATATCCAAAACAAACATGCCTTACATAACAAAAAATATAAATTAAAACAAATCAGTTAACACCCGAAACGATGATACTACAGAAATATCATTAACAAAGAAATATTAAAAGATCATATATGATATCATATCAGTGTATATGGTTCTCGTATAATTTAATAACAATTAATTCACCATTATACATGAGTTTAACTTACGATTGACTAAGGAAATTTACCAGGTATGGGTTAATTTCACAATCTCTTTATTATCCAGTGTGGTTTTTATGTAAGTATCAACGAGGACCTCTTTATCATCCACATTCATGTTTCTTAAAAATGTATTCCAATTTTTTTTACTATTTATTATACTATGGGGTAAATTCATTCATACCCTTGTTTGAATTTTTATAAAATGGTTTGAAATGAGTTATTTCTGGCATTTTCCAAACAAGTTACCTTATGACCTTTTCGAAACAATTAAGGTAAGAATGTATTTTTAAATTATACGATGGATGAGGCTATTTTCCGCCGTTATAACATCGTCGAAGTTTCACTTAAAATATTATAAGAATAATTTATAAATAAATGTTTTATTTTATAATTATATGTCTTTTAAATGATTTAAAAATAGAAATAGATATTTCTCCTAAAAAAGTTTTGATTTTATCTATGTCAATATCATTTTATGGATTTTGAGCTTATTTGAAGTTGATTTATTTTGATACAAAACTTCCCTATTGTATTGAAGGTTTTGTGATATATTTGACTGTGGATGTGTTATTTGTATACCATTAATGGTTTATGTATAAAGTATTGATATTTCCTATGCTAGTTTTAATATGAATACTTATGTTATGTTTAAACCATTTAAAATGAGGAATGCATTGGACTTAGTAAGTGACGGGTGGATCCCTCTATAGCTCCTTGATGCAACGGTATGTCTCATTCAAAAAATTAGTTTATTGGCCCAAGTCCTTGAAAAAATCTTATTTGTAGTCTTAGAACAAGGCCTTGACTACTTGGTTATGATGATTAGCATTATTCATTCCATCGTTATGAATGTGGCTATTGATATTTCATGTGATTATTAGACTAGTAGAATATCAATTAGAATAAGTAAATGGAATTATATAGTTTTATATTTTCCATATTATGTAGATGTTCAAGTTTAAAAGGATTTTGTTTTAGTCTTATATTGCCTTAAATATTTATGCTTATTTATGAAAGTTTCTGCTATATTGTTATCCTTACATAGCATCTGAGCTCACCCCTTTCTATGTTTTATTTTTCCAAGGATACGAAGAAGTATATTATGATTGAACTACAAGGATAGTGTAAGGGATATAATTGTGGCCTAGGAAGACAATGTTGTTTTAGTTTTTCATTTTATAATGTAATGTAAAACTTATGAATGTATCTAGTATTTCTAAGGATAATAAACTAATCTGTCTTTCAAGGATTGATATTTTGCGATCATGCAAATGTTATGTAATATTGAACCAACTCTGGGTAACTAGGGTCAGGGCATTACAGTTGGTATCAGATGAAGTTTAGTACAATCCTTGGAAACTAGATTTAGAAAAACTCTAATTAGAGAACATTACCCTAAAATAGACATTGAGTATTAGAATATAAGAACTTCCTAGAATTTTAGTACTGTAGAGATTTTTTGAGTTTTTCAAGATATACATCCCTGTCTGGATACAAGTAGGTAGAGGTGGCTTTGGCACAAATGTACCTAGGGGTAAAACCCGAAAACACCGCGTTGAGATTGAATCGAATAGGAATTGGTTCTCGACAATGAGCCTTTCTTTACTATTGGTTACGACACTCCCATGGGATATGTTTAGGATAATTCTCATTTTATTTACCAACCATTATGAATATTTTATGAGTATATAATTTGTCAAAGAATTTTTTTTATGATTATGGATTATATCCATAAACTGTTCAATTTATGTTAAGAGTTTTACAAGTGTGTTGAAAAATTCCACCAAGCTCATGATTTCTAGGTGAATAAAGAGGTTGTTTAGTGGTAGAATTGTAGTGAAAAGGGGCATTATGAAAATGAATGTCCTAAGATCCAAGGGAAATTACCTCAGAAAATGACAAGGGAGAAAAGAAAAGCTTATGCTATCACTACTGTTGAGGTTGAATCACCAGAAGACGTGGTGGTAGGTAATTTAATGGTTTCATCATTTTTAGAAAATGATTTATTTGATTCTAGATCCCCACATTGTTTCATATCTTCCTAGTTTTCTATGAAAATTAGATATTTTTAATTTGACTTAATAAGGGAGTTTTCTGTCAAAACACCTAAGGGAAGTATCATCGCAACAATATTTTGTGAATCAGTTCCCATTAGGGAATATACATGTTCTTTATCAGCTGATCACGTTGTCACAACCATGATTGGATTTGATATAATCCTCGGTATGGATTGGATTTCATATCATGATGCAAAAATTTATTGTAAGAATAAGGAGGTTACTATTTTCAATGATGATAAGGAGTACCTTATCATTAGAGCTGAAACGTAACTACCTGATTATTTTCTAGATCTACCCCCAGTAGCTCTATGAAATTCAACTATTGGGGAGGATGAGAATGAAATAATTATAGGAGAGGAAAAGAATACTTGAATAGAGGACGTACCTATTGTGAAAGAATATGTTGATGTGTTTCTAGAGGATTTACCCGGACATACTCTGGAAAGAGAAATTGAGTTTTCTGTTGATTTAATTCCCGGTTCAAGGCCCATATAAAAGAACCCTTATTGAATGTCCCTTGTGAAATTAGTAGATCAAAAGAAACAACTATAAGAATTGAGTAATATGGGATTTATTCACCCTAGTGTTTCTCCATGGGGAGCCCCTGTCCTTTTTGTTAAGAAGGAAGGCAGATCTATGAGGTTGTGCATTAATTACAGGGAGATCAATGCTATAACAATAAAGAACAAGTATCACCTAACTCACATTGATGATTTATTCATCCAAATTCATAGAGATAAATATTTTCCAAATATATCCCTTCGATCTGGATATCATTAGTTGTGTTTGAAGAAGTAATACATTCCAAAAACAACATTTTGAACTAGGTACGGGCGTTATGAGTTTACAGTAATGCCTTTTGGGATGACTAATGCACACAATGTTTTCATGGATCTAATGAACAGAGTCTTCAAGTAATATCTTGATGAATTTTTATTGGTATTTATTGATGATATCCTAGTATACTTGAAAAGCTATGAAGATCATGAAAATCCCTTGCGCACCATTCTGAAAACCCTCAGAAGAAATAAATTATACGAGAAGTTTAGAAAGTGTGATTTCTAGCTTCAAGAGATTTCTTTTCTTGGCTATACTATCTCTAAGGATGGAATATCTATTTATCCTTCAATGACCAAGGCAATCCAAGAATGGCTAGCACAGATGAGTATAACTGAGGTACACAATTTTATTGGTTTAGCAGGTTATTATCAATGTTTTGTCCAGAATATTGCACAATTGGCTAACCCATTAACCAATCTCACACATAAAATGGTTAAATTTGTTTGAAAAAAAGTGTGTGAAGAATTTTTTGAAGAAATGAAGAATATATTAGTCAATTATCCTATCTTGACTCTACAATCAGGTAATGATGGGTTTGTTATTTATAGTGATGCTTCAAAGAAAGGACGTGGTTGTTTCCTTATGCAGAATGATAGAGTTATTTCCTATGCATCATGAGAGGTAAAAATTAATGAGAAAAACTATCATACTCATGATCTTGTCTTAGAATCTATAATCTTTACTCTGATAATATGGAGACACTATCTCAATGGTGAAAAATGTAATATTTATACTAATCACAAGAGTTTGAAGTATAATTTTTCACAATAAGAACTCAACATGAGGCAAAAGAGATGGCTTGAACTACTCAATGATTACGATTGCACAATTCACTACCTCCTGAGGACATAAAATAAGGTGGAAAATGATTGGATCAAAAAGGATCATGGATTTTTGTAAAAGATGAGAGTTAAAAGGGATCATATATTCATGGATCTAGTGAAAATGGATATGAGAATATTCATGGAAGGTGAATCATCAATACTTTTTCCAATGGTTGTCAAATCATCTTTACAAGAAAGGGAAAAAAGTTCTCAGTATGATGATAAAGAGTTTCAAAAGAAGATTAAAGCTGTGAATGATGGGAGATTGAGTGACTTCATATATGAAGATGGGATTTTGAAATTTGGGAACAGACTTTGTGTTCCTGATATACTAGATCTAAAAAGGTAATTTTTTGATGATGCTCATAGCTCCGATTTCTCTATACACCCTGGTAGCACCAAGATGTATGGAGATTTGAAGGAACATTTTTAGTGGGATAACATGAAGAGGGAGATTGCGGATTTTGTGTCAACATGTATGGTTTGTCTATAAGTGAAAGATGAAAGGCAACAACCTGGAGGAGTCATGAAACTTCTTCCCATACCTAAGTGGAAATGGGAGAATATTATGATGAAATTTTTCATGGGGATACCAAAGACTCCTAGAAGGAATGATGAAATATGGGTCATTGTTGATCGTCTTACCAAGTCAGCACATTTTCTGGATATAAGAGAAGATTTACCACTTGAACATATAGAAAGACTATATATTAATGAAGTTGTAAGACTTCATGGTGCACCCTTTTCAATTTTTTTTATCATGATCCCCATTTTACATCATGATTCTTGAAAAGTCTTCTGAAAGCCCTGGATACTGAACTTAATTTAAGCACTTCTTACCACCCTCAAACTAATGGACAATCAGAATGGTCTATTCTAACCTTAGAAGACATGTTTTGATCTTGCCCAATATATTTTAATGGTGTGTGGGATTAATGTTTACCTCTTAGAATTTTCCTATAACAATATCTTCCATTCAAGTATTCATATGGCACCATATGAAGCATTATATGGAAAGAGATGTCGCACACCAACTTTTGGGGATGATGTTGGTGAAATAAAAATCATAGGCCCAGAACATGTTGATGAAATAATGGAAAAGGTGATGGTTATCCAAACCCACATCAAAGCAGCCTAAAGTAGGCAAAAGAGCTATGCCAATAACCGAAGGAAGGATTTAGAATTTCAAGAATGAGAACATGTTTTCTTAAAGGTATCTAAATGGAAGGGTGTTATACATTTCAGTAAGAATGGTAAATTGGGTCCCAGGTACATCGAACCTTTCAAAATTCTAGAACAAATTGGAGTTGAAGCTTATAATTTGGAAATGCCTCCAAGTCTCTCCAAAGTTCATGATGTGTTCCACATATCACTGTTGAGAAAATACATTCTGGACCCAACGCATGTACTCATCAATGAGGAAATTAAACTGGAACCTGATCTATCTTATTGTGAATAGCCTATCAAAATTCTTGGTACAAGAGAACAAGTGCTGAGAAACCAGAAGACTCGTCCGATAAAAGTTCTATGGAGAAACCATAAGATGGAAGAGGCAACATGGGAGCCATAGGAACTTATGATGAAGAACGACCCGAATATTTTTGTGCGGTAGTATTATATAAATTTTGATGATGAAATTATTTGAATGAGGGAATAATTTAACACCCCATGCTTCTACAATATGTTTCACTTTGAATAATGCAATAGATTTCATTGTACACAACATCGAGATTCTAACACACCGCGACCAATCAAACTAGCCGTTATGAATAGTAATACCCACTTTTTGAAATTTTATAAATTTTATCTTTCAAAATGGACTTCATTTTTGGATTCAGAATATCAAAATTATCTTAGGGTGATTTTTTGGTATTTTTCTGAAACGATTCAATTTTTGATGAATTGTGAAAAAACACTTTGTTGTATGTTAAAACCAAATTTTTATTTAAATAAATAGTTATTTTATTTTAATTTATTTTAGGTCAAAATAGATACATTATATATATATATATATGTTAAACATAATTCAAAGGATTCATTTTATAATAAGTTTATATATATAAATTTTTATCAAACTATTTATCATCTTTTACCCACCTCCTTTGAGCATTTGAAAATTTGATTAGAACCTAATTTTACCGAATCTGTGAGTTTAATTTTCAAAATCTGAGAGACACGGTTAATATCAGTTAGTAATATGTGGTTCAATAATATGAAAATAATTTTTTTTGAATAGTAACTTTTTACTTTTATTTACCACGGTTAGAAGTAAATAGGGTAATTAAGTGTACAAATGATATCATAATTACCCTAACACATGTCCTAATTCTATTGGATAAGTGTAATTCGACCAAAAACAACCTTAGGAATAAAATATGATCCCCTTTGGTCCACTTGGATTATATTAGGGAATTTATTATTATTTTATTTAAAGAATATTTAAAAGAGATAAAATCAAAATTTAACAACTAAACCATTTTTAAGATAGGGTAATACATAAGATAAATTTGACTATAAATATTCATTATAAATCCGAAAACATTTCCTACATAATAGTATTTTATTTGTAATTTTTAAACATTATATAAGTAAATTTATTTATGACACAATGATAATGCAGTAATTACCTTATTAGTGAAAGATAAAAATAATTTATATTATAAATATCCAAATAAATCTAATTTGAGACTTTTAATGAATTCCACTAATTTTATTGGTTAATAGGACATGATAGGGTAGATTAAATGAATTGTTTTTAAGTAATAATGTTTTTATGAATTAAAAAAAACAAAATACCAAATAGTGTCAAAATTGACATAAAAGAGTTTTTAAAACAAATATTATATTATTAATTGGTATTCTATTCCATAAAATCTAAGGTTCAGCCAAAGGGCTTAAATAATTTTTAATATGTCAATAATGAACCACTTGAGGTTCTCTTGGAAGTTTATAGTAGGTTTCTTAACCATACAATATAAAAATACATAGAGACATGATAAATGTAAAACTATTTAACTAATAGTTAAATCTAAATGATAAGGTTAATATGATGACCTAAACCAATCTAAAACCTAATGGTTGAGAGGTTTTAGACCCATACCCACCTTACCCTTCAAATAATTCCTTTTGAACCCATTTGAAAACGAAAATGATTTTTGTTGGTCGGAGTGGATACTCAAGAGGGGGTGAATTGAGTTCCAATCAAAATTTCTGTTAAAATATTTTCTATTAAAATCCCCCAATTTATAAAACATGTTAAACTGTAGTGAATTTGTAAAATTGTAATGGTTCAATTAGATTCTCAAAATATTGATTAGTTCTCAGTTAATCTAATCAGTAGATTAAATTAGCTTTTGAAACTAACCTAATGATTTACAATAGATACAAACACTTGCTAGATTAACTATCAAAGTAACATTAAAATAGATTTGTACTTCAAATTAATAATCAGAGGAATATAAATTAGATACTATATATTTTGAACGTCAACTAAAAATGCAGAGTAGATATAACCAAGAGGTTTAGTCTCAAGCCGAGACTTAGTCCTCTCAAATATATATATATATATATAATTTATCCACACCCTGGATCGGGGTTAACAACAGTACTAGACTGTCCAGGCCACACAGGGTCCTCTACCATTGTTCTTCATGGGAAACAAAAATAAAGACCAGGACACACAAGGACATCATCCACAGTTGTCATGGGTAAACAATAGTAAGGAGTTTTGGTGTGAGGATTGTGATATCCTCCAGTTCATCACAAGATAAAATGTGTGTGTAAAATTAACAGGATACACACACTTCTTGAAAGTAAATAATAATTCACTTAGAGAAAGTATATGGAAGTTTATAAAGCTGTAGTTATTGGCAGTGCAGCTCTGGACTTGTTGGATTCAGCAGAAATGCTTCTGAGTCCTTCTCTAGTTTTTCTGTTGAACAACAGTGTCGTGGTTCAGCTTTTGTTCTTCCAGGAGAGAAGATGTTCACTTGAATCCAGAGTACATCGTGTGTTCTTCAGTAATTTAGGATTTCATGTATGGAACTTCTTTGAGGATCATGCAATGTGTTATTCATAGTTTTGCTCAGGACTATTCTTCGGTTCAGTATAGAGCTCACGTGTATTATAGTATGTGAGTCGAGACGTGTCAAGCGCGAGAGTGTCCTATACTGTAGCTCAATCTTCTTTATATTCCATGAGCTCCATCAATAAGAATTATTTCATTTCCATAGGTATGAGGTACGGTTTCCTAACATGAAAAAACTATCATTAAATAACATTAATTTCATTAAAAACATCAAATATGACCGTTAGCAATATTTAAATAATATTGACAAAAAGGTTAAGAAATGGCGTCATAGTAGTTGTGCAAACAGTGTCTCTTTGAACCGGTGTCTCCTTCATGGTATGTGCTTAACGGTTTGTACATGTCACGATGTCAAGCTCATAGTGTCTGACTCATGGTGGGTCATTCACGGTGTCTAGGTCACGGTGTGTCCTTCACAGTGTCTGGGTCACGATGTGTCCTTCACGGTGTCTGCGACTTAGACTTCACGGTGTCTGTGTCTTGTACATAGTCTGTCTTACTGTGTCAAACTTCACGGTGTCTTGATACATAGACAAATAACTATATTCAAACATAAACAGTAATATGCATAATGTGAATTAAGCTTCACCATTATAAGGTAAGATAACATGAAACAAAAATATAGAGGTTTGATAAGATATGTAAGATTTGTGATCATGAATAATATTTGGACAGAATAATGAGATTAATTAACAGTAATAAGATTTGTGATCATTAAAACATGATTAATACATTAGGATTACAACAATCTCACCCTTTTTGATGATCAAAAATCATGTATAGTTAAAATATAAATGAAATGCAACGTTAGATAAAATAACATATATAATAAGAAAATAACATATATAATAAGAAGAGATAAAAGACTAAGAGATAACTCTTATCATTTTTTCTCCCCCATTTGGGATTATCAAAAAGTAGAGTGAATGGAGTGAAACACTACATTTTTCATTAAGAAGGTTCAGAAAAAGACATACAGGAGAAATAAAAATAGGAAACAATAAAAGACATCCCATGAAAAATTATGAAACATTGGTTGGCATCACAGATTGGATTTCTCTTTGCCTTTATCAGCAGGAGATGAAGCAAATGTAGAAGAAGGCATGGAGGTAGTAGACAAAGATGGTAAAGGTATACCTTCAAATATGGAGTGAGACAAAGTATGAGCTGTAGAAGATCTAGTCTGTGGTTGATCAAGAATGACTGGTCTGATCTGAGAAAGGGCTTGGCTGACTGACATAGTAGTTGAGGCTAGGGAAGGTAGACCAGGTCTAAGGGGTGCAGCAGCTGGAGCAATGATAGTAGTACTCTGCACATGAAGATATAGTTTTAAAATATTTATGAAATCAGTAATGATTTCTCCACCATATTTCATAGCCTTTTAAAAATCATCCTTATTCCCGATGAATTTTTCCAACAATCTGGTGAACTCTGTAAACTTCTGAACATGAGCTTTAAAATCTTGAGTCACTAGATGGATTTTCAAATTCTCTACAAGATACTTAAAGTGAATGGACATATCAATTTTGGAGAAAATCTGGTTTAGATAAACATCTATCTTCGTGGTGATCTCATATTGAGCATCATTGGAAATCTTAGATTGAATTCTGACCAGGTCTAAAGCTCGATCACTATTCTTAACAACTTCTGAAAAAGGAGACAGATCTAAACCACTAAGGGAATTATGAATTTATTCCATGATTATGGATCTCAGTAGAGAATCATCCAAAGAGGGAACAAAAGACTGACCAGAGGGAGGAGAAGCCTTTACAGAAATAGTGAGAACTTTGAGCTGTTTCAAACCTTTTGAAGACAACCAGTGTACTCACCTGTGAGCTTATTCAGATTTTCTACAAGGTCCATCGTGTTTTGCAGCATCTTGGTGTGTCTTACACCAATATTCTCATCAAACGACAGAAAATATGGATGAACTTGAGATACACTCTCTCTAGAAATGTTGGAAACATTTGGTTCAGGAGAAGTAAAAACAGGTGAAGGAGCAGAAATAGGAGCAGCCTTGGATCTCAAAGTCAGTTCTTTCTGCATGTCTGCTACCATACTTTTCAATGTTTCAACATCAGGACTTAGCAGCTTATTTTCAACTCTGACTTCTTTAATTTCACAGATCATCCTTGGTTTAATATACAGAATGATGTTTTCCAAAAGAATCGAGGCATTTTCCTGACTTAGTTGAGTCACAGGACGAGGTTTAGAGGATATAATATTCTCAACTCTAGTTAAGATAGTCTCTCCAAAGACATTCAAATCATCTTTAGTTACAAAAGGCTGTTGGTCAGGTAAGAGAGTAGGTGAAGGTAGTGGTACTGGTTCTGGTTGAGATTCTTCTTGAGGTTCTCGGATAGAAGAAGGTTCAAGTTGAGGCTCTGGGATAGTATGAGCGACTGAATTCAAATGAAATAGAGAAGATAGGTCAATTCCAGTTGTAGTCACTTGCTGTGATTCACTCACATCATAAAAACTTCGAAACTCATACCGACTGTACATCGAATCTGTGAAAGTTGGTTGAGAGGTTTCAGCAGATCTAGCTTCATCAATATCAAGGTTTTGATGTTCCTCCCCCTCAAAAGGTGCTTCCATTTCAGATTCATTAGGCTCTGGAATTGGGTTAAGATCCACAGGATCAACTCTAATCTCTTCAGAAAATTCTTGCCTTACTAACTGAAAGGAAATTTCCATCCTCTCTTCAGCAGACGGTATGTACTCAGGAACAGATTGTTCCTCAGGTAGTGCTTCCGGACATTCTTCCTTTTCGACATGGAGATACTCTAGATTAACATTTTACCTAATAGGGATTTCTCCTAGATCAGCTTCTTCCATGACAGGGAGGTCTTCTGCACCACCATACTCTTCCATGTCTTGCTGTTCTAAAATAAGGATAATCAAATCACTTGAAGCCTCAGGTTGAATTTCCTAATCAACATCATCTCTAGAAGCAGGAGATTCTTCTCTAAAAACAACAGAAACTTACACTCTAGAAGGTATTTCAGTAGGAACACTAGCAGGGACACCAATCCTTTCTTTCTCAACAAGAGTTGCTTCCTCTTGAGGTATTTCAGCCTCTTCTTCTTCTTTCTTCCTCTTCTGGGTACTCATCCACTTCATTTGGTTCCAAACTAGGTTCAATTACATTCTTTGGACTTCTTGGATAATTAACAGGATTATACTTCTTATAAAGATGATCATTATCCTCAACCCATTGCTTCTTCGAGGGGTTCCAATTAATTTTCATCATTCTGATGATAATATTTGATAAACAGAAATCAAAATCCTCTAGCTTTTCTTCTTTCTGTCCAACTACCCCCTTGGAAACTAACATGGTCGGAATAATCCTTGAGTAAAACATGGAGGTGGATTTGGAAGTGACTTTAATCAGCTCACAATTGTGGTGAATGACATATTTGCAAAGATTAATCTTATGGTTATTCTTCAACAGGTGAATCAGGAAGACATCCTGATACTTCATCACAGCTAAATCTCATTTTCTTGGACTAATCAAATTCTAAACAAATTTGGACAGTAGTCTTGTCTTTCCATCCAATTTAGCTGCTATGGCCCTTCGCTTGGTGCCATTTCCAGTCAGGATCTCTAGTGTATTTTCCAGATCAAATATGTCAGTTGTTGGCGGAGGGTCTCTCTGGTAATAATCACAAATCCCTTCATGATGAATTCTTAGGAATACATCCCATAACCTTGAAGATAATGAACACTTTTGTCCATTGATCCAGCTTGTCACCATAAAACTTTATCCAGCATCAAAGGAAAACTTTACATACTGGTAAAATAGAGATACCATCCTCAGGTATATAGGACTATCTTTTATAGAAAACCATTTGATCCATCCTTGTTCTCTTAAGACTTTTAGAACCAAATACTTACTAGATAATAGCCACTCAGGGAAAATCTATTTTTCAGGTACTACAGTACGACTTACTTGGTTAGGATTTATAGGTCCATCGGGTGAAATCTTCGGTGCCCTTTCCTGTTTCTTCGTGCGATGCTTCTCAGATGAGGGTGATGATGGATGCTTCATCCTGGGAACTCAATGAAGGTTCTGGAAAGAGAGAAGGAGATAAGTTTTGTAAGATTGAGAAGGTTCAACAGAGAGTTCGGGTGAGGATTCGAGTGAAAACTTTATGTTTTATGATTTGGGAATGTCAAGCATCACAAAAATAAAAACGTAGGAAATCAAATAGCGATGAAATAAAAATTACCGCGATACGGGTTAAAATAAAAGTTTAAATAGTATTCACGGTGGGACCATGAGTAGGCATTATGGTGAGATGAACAGAAGTCATTACGGTGAGATAGTTGGTGGTCGTCACGGTGAGACAATGACCATTCTGTGCAGTCACGGTGAGATAATTAGTGAACTGTTCTATCATAGTGAGACAGTTAAGTGACAGACTGTGAACAGACGATGTTAACTGTGAGACCGTAAGCATTAAATAGTAACTGAGAAATAGTGAACATGAAACCGTAATGTAAAATATAGTAAAAATAGTAAACAATAAGATCTGTAAAATGTTTATTTATGATTTATCAAACCATGATCATGTATGATGTAATCTAATCTCTCAGAATTTAATGTTTTAGTGAATATTTCATCAAGTTGATATTCAGTACCAATGAATTCTAAAGTGATATCACCCTTTTGATAATGATCCCTCAAAAAGTGATGTCTTACATCAACATGTTTTGTCCTAGAATGTAAAATAGGATTCTTTGAAATGTTAATAGCACTTGTGTTATCACAATTTATTGGTACATGTCTGAATTGATATCCATAGTCTAGTATTGTGTGTTTCATCCACAAAATTTGTGCACAACAAATTCCAGCAGATATGTATTCAGCTTCTGCAGTAGACAATGCAAAAATTTTTTGTCTCTTACTACACCATGATACTAGTGACTTTCCTAAAAGGTGGCATGTTCCAGAGGCGCTTTTTCTATCTAACTTATATCCAACAAAATCAGCATCAGAATAACAAACTAGTTCAAATGATTGTCCTTTTGGATAGTACAGTACTAAATTGGAAGTATGGTTGGGGTATTTGAAAATTCTCTTTATATCATTTAAATGTGTCTCTTTAGGGTTTGAATGAAAACAGGCACACATACACACACTAAATATAATATCAGGATGACTAGGAGTCATTTAGGGTAGACTCCCAATCATTCCTCTATAAGTGGTTTGATCAACAGATTTTCCATCTTCATCAAGATCCAACTTACAGGTGGTACTCATGGGAGTGTCACTACCTTTTGTTTTATCCAATCCAAAACTTTTTAAGAAATCTCTAGTATATTTACTTTGAGTTAAAATAATTCCATTTTTATTTTGAAAAAATTGAAATCCAAGAAAGAATTTACGTTCACCCATTAAACTCATCTCAGACTCATTTTGCATCATTTTAGAAAAATGAGTACATAAAGAAGTTTTTGAAGATCCAAAAATAATATCATATACATAAATTTGTACAACTAAAACATCTTTAGAAATTCACTTTTTAAAAAGAGTAGGATCAACTATACCTTTAGTAAAACCTTTAGAAATTAGAAAAGTACTTAATCTGTCATACCATGCTCTTGGAGCTTTCTTTAAACCATATAAAGCTATTGATAATTTGAAAATATGATTTGGAAAATGAGGTTTTTTAAATCCAGGTGGTTGTTCAACAAAAACATCTTCAACAATATATTTATTTAAGAAATCACTCTTGACATCCATTTGATATAGTTTGAAATTTAGATGTGCATCATAAGAAAGTAGAATTCTAATGGATTCTAGTCTTTCTACTGAAGAAAAATTCTCCTCATATCAATACCTTCCTCTTGAATATAACCTTGTGCAACTAATCTAGCCTTGTTTCTAACTATGTTTCCAGAATAATATACTTTATTTCTAAACACCCATTTTGTGCCTATGGTGAAAGTGTCCTTAGGTCTTTCTATTAGTTTCCAAACATTATTTCTTTCAAACTGATTAAGTTCTTATTTCATAGAAATTACACAACATTCATCATTAATAGCAACATCATTGTTTTTAGGTTCAAGTTGTGACAAGAAGGCTTGATGTTCAACCTGATTTCTAAGAGAAGCTCTAATCTGTGTCCCTCTATCAAGATTTCCTACAAAAGCATCTAAAGGATGATTTTTAGAATCATAGTTGATCTAGTAGAGTTAGGTCTAGAAATTTCATGTTCTTCTCTAGGTTTGGGTTCATTAGGAGCAGATTCTGAAATATTTCCAGAACTGGTTGTCTTTACAGCAGGTTCATTGATTTTATCATTAAGGTTCAGAATAGATAATTCTTCTTCCATATTTTCAAGAGATGTTTTAGGTTCATGTGGATCAGTTTCATCAAATTTTACATGAAAATATTCTTCCACACACTTGGTTCTCTTATTGAAAACTCTATATCCTTTTCTAGTTATAGAATATCCTAAAAAGATTCCTTCATCACTCTTAGAATAAAACTTATCCAGATTATCCTTGGTATTGAGAATAAAGACTTTTCAACCAAAGACTCTAAAGTAATTAAATTTAGGTTTACTATTTTTACCCAAATCATAATGGGTCTTTTTGAGAACAGGTCTAATTAAGACTCTATTGATAATATAACAAGCTATATTTACAGCTTCATCCCAATATTAAATTGGCAGGTCATAATCATTTAACATGGTTCTGGCAATTTTTTGCAGGGTTATATTCCTTCTTTCTAGTACACCATTCTGCTGAGGTGTCCAAGGAGAATAAAAGTTATGAATGTAGCAATTTAGTGAGAAGTAAGATTCAAAATCTTTATTTTCAAACTCACGACCATGATCACTTCTCAGGGTTTTAATCTTAAGTCCACTATGTTTATCTACAGACTTGGAGTATTTAACAAAATAAGTACAATCTTAACATTTGTGAGCTAATAAATATAACCAAGTATATCTAGAAAATTCATCTATTAAGACATAGAAATAATGCTTCCCATTTATGCTAGAAACTCTATATGGTCCAAAAAAGTCCATGTGAACCAACTCAAGAGGTTGAGAAGTTGAAACTTCTTTCATTGATTTGAAAGAGATTTTGTGTGGTTTTTCCTTTTGACAGGGATTACAAACTTTGTCATTTTGAAAATCAGGTTTGGGTAAGTCTCTAACTAAGTTCTTACTAGTCAATTTTCTAAGTGAATGGATGTTGTAGGGTCCTAATCTCTTATGCCAAATCCAAGACTCTTTATGAAAAGCATTTAAACAAGTAACCTTTTGCTTAGCTAAATAATTTAAATCAACAGCATAAACATTTTCATTTCTTAAAGCAGAAAATATTAAAACATTTTTAGAATTAAAAACATTACAAGAATAATTTTCAAATTTAACATTCAAGCCGTCATCACATAATTGAGATATACTTAACATGTTATATTTCAATCAATCAACAAATAAAACTTTAGAAATTAAAACTATGTCAGTGTTACCAATTTGGCCTAGGCTGATGATTTTTCCTTTAGAATTATCACCAAAGGTGAAATAGCCTCCATCAACCTTTATTAATCTCATGAAGGATGAATAATCCCCAGACATATGTCTTGAACATCCACTGTCCAAATACCATGTCTTATTATGGGAACTCTTCAAAAAGGTTTCCTACAAAACAGTTTTAAATAGATAATTATTTTGGAACCCAGAATCTCTTGGGTCCAGACAGGTTAGAAAGAAAAGGTTTAGGTACCCAAATTTGTCTTATGGGTCTCATATAATCAATAGATTCAACAGATTTTGAAAGATAAACTCTATTTGATCTATAATTATGTGTATAACTAGTTGAAGCATATGAATTTCCAGAACTAGAACTAGCATAATTTTGTCCAGATTTAGGAATAAATCTAGTTTTAGTGAACTATCTTTTTCCGGGTTGGTAGGCTATTCCAGTAGTGTATTTTGGTGCAACTTTATTTCCTAGAATTTGAGTTAGAGTATCCTTTCCATTTGTGATCTTTTCTAAGTCCTTTCTAAGTTACTCATTAGTCATTTTTAGTAGTGTATTTTCCTTTAACAGTTGAGAATTATTTTCTTTTTATATATCAAGGGAGGATTTAACATTTTTAGTGAGAGCATGCTATTTCTTTAATGAATTATATTTTTCCTTAAGTTCAATGCATGTTTCTTCCATCATGTTATAGTATTTAGATAATTCCGCTTTATTCAAGTATTCAGAATCAGAATTAGATTCAGCATCAACTCTAGAATAATAGAAATTTAAAACATGAGTGTCTAAGGTTACCTTGGATGTGTTTGTCATGAAACACATGTTGCCATGATTCTTTTTAGAATCAGTAGCTTCTGATTCACTTGTGCTGTCTTTTGAAGCAGTCCAAGTAGCTTTCATGGATTTCGTGTACTTATTGTCCTTGTAGTCATATTTCTTTTTGAACTACAATTTTGGAAAATCATTCTTTACACGTCCTTTCCTTTTGCACTGACAACAGACTATTTCATCACTTTTATCTGGCTTTTTCCAATCCTTTTTCCAGTGACCTTTGTTGTCATATTTACCTTTGTAGTTTGTTTTTCTGAATAATTTCTTCTTCCTATAGAATTTCTTAAACCTCTTAGCTATTTATGCCATTTCAGCATCACTGTCAGAGTCTGAATCATCAATTCTAGAACTTTCAGTTTGTATTTGAACTTTGTCTTTTTCCTTGATCTTTGATGTAGTAGAATTAAATTCCACAGATTTTCTCTTGGGTTCATCATCTTCCTCCTTATTCACTTTGAGTTCTTCCTCATACATCATAAGCTTACCAATATGTTCTTTGATAGGTAGAGCTCCAATGTCACATGATTCTATGATTGAAATAGAAGTGCCTTTCCAATGGTCTGGTAGACATATTAAGATTATCCTGATTTGTTCCTTTGCTGGAACAACCTTACCAAGTGAACTCATAGTGTTGACAATATCATTAAACCTGAGATACATATCAGAAATAGGATCACCAGTCTTCATTTTAAAATTATCATATTTAATAGTATAAGTATTTAATCTCATTTCTTTAAAATTGGTTGTTCCTTCATGAGAAACTACCAAAGTATCCCAAATTTCATAGGTAGTTTTGCTAGAAGATATTCTGTTAAACTCTTCATCTCCTAAAGCACAGTACATTCCATTCATATCTTTACAATTGTTATTGTAAACAGTTTTTGTAGGTTCATCCCACGTTTTTCTTTCAGTTTATGAAATTTTATATTGAGACTCTATTGCCTTCCAGATATCAAACCCCATACTTTCCAAATGAATTTTCATCTTAGGTTTCCACTAGGCATAGTTTGTACCATTAAAGAAAGGTGTCCAGTTAGCATCATCACTTTCTAGTATATTATCCATAACTAGATTTAAGAAAATAAATTTAAAGAGGTAAAATTCAGAACTAACAGAAATTTAAGATCTTTAAAGATGCAACTAAAATCATAGTTGAAAAACAGAATGTTTTGAAAACTTGTATAAAAACAACCTCTGATACCAAATGTTGCTCGGAGTGGATACTCAAGAGGGGGGGGGGGGTGAATTGTGTTCCAATCAAAATTTTTGTTAAAATATTTTATTTTAAAATCCCCCAATTTAGAAAACAAGTTAAACTATAGTGAATTTTTAAAACTGTAAAGGTTCAATTAGATTCTCAAAAGTTTGATTAGTTCTCAGTTAATCTAATAATAATATTAAATTAGATTTTGAAACTAACCTAATGATTTACAATAGATACAAACACTTTCTAGATTAACTATCAATGAAACTTTAAAACAAATTTGTATTTCCAAGTAATAAGAAGTGGAATTTAAATTAGATACTGTATATTTTGAACTTAAACTAAAAATGCACAGCAGATATAACCAAGAGGTTCGGTATCAAGCTGAGACATAGTCCTCTCAAATTTATATATATAATTGATCCACACCCTGGATCATGGTTAACAAGAGTATAAGACTATTCGAGCCACATAGGGACCTCTACCACTATTCTTCGTGGGAAACAAAAATAAAGACCAGGCCACACAAGGACGTCTTCCACAGTTTTCATGGGTAAACAAGAGTAAGGAGTTTTGCTGTGAGGATTGTGATATCCTCTATTTCAGTACAGGAGGCAGTGTGTTTATAAAATAAATAGGATACACACACTGCTCGAAATTAAATAAAAAATCACCTAGAGATAGTATATGGAAGTTTAGATAGCTCTAGTGATTCGCAATGCAGCTCTGGACTCGTTGGATTCAGCAAAAATGCTTCTAAGTCCTTCTCTAGTTTTTCTATTGAAAAACAGAGTGTCGTGGTTCAACATTTGTTCCTCCAGGAGAGAAGATGTTCTCTTGACTCCAGAGTACTTCGTGTGTTCTTCGGTAATGTAGGATTTCATGTATGGATAGTTTTTGTGGATCGTGCAATGTGTTCTTCACAGTTGTTCTCAGGATTGTTCTTTGGTTCAGTACAGTGCTCGCGTGTATTGTAGTATGTGTTTCGAGATGTGTCAAGCGTGAGGGTATCCTCTAATTCAGATCAATCGTCTTTATATTCCATGAGCTCCGGCAATAGGAATAATTTCCTTTCCATAGGTACGTGGTACGGTATCCTGAGATGCAACAATTATCATTAAATGACATTAATTGCATTAAAAACATCAAATATGACTGTTAGCAATATTTAAATAATACTGAAAAAATGGTTAAGAAACAGTGTCACAAGAGTTTTGAAAATGGTGTCTATTTGAACCAGTGTCTTCTTCACGGAATGTGATTCACGGTGTGACCATGTCACTGTGTCTAGCTCACGGTGTAAGACTCATGGTGTGTCATTCACGGTGTCTGGGTCACGGTGTGTCCTTTACGGTGTCTAGGTCATGGTGTGTCCTTCATGGTGTTTGCGACTTAGGCTTCACGGTGTCTGTGTCTTGCACACATTCTGTCTTACAGTGTCGAACTTCATGGTGTCTTGATACTTAGAAAAATAATTGTATTCAAACTTAAACAGTAATATGCATAATGTGAATTAAGCTTCACCATTATAAGGTAAGAGAACTTGAAATATAAATACATAGGTTTTATAACATAAGTAATATTTGTGATTATGCATAATATTTGCACAGAATAATCAGATTGATTAACAGTAATAATATTTTTGATGATTAAAACATGATTAATACACGAGGAGTCCAATAATTTTATTATAAAATAATATTTCAATCTTTTCCTAAAGTGACCCTCGCCTCTCTAATAAAAGGGCACCTCCCATTCTATCAAATTCACACATTGAAAGCCATTTGGATAAGCCAAAACCTGGCCAAATATCCTCTGAACTGGCCTCCCTTCATCTTATAGGCCCTCCTTCAGTTAGAAAGACATCCCATGGATCCCTTTTGATCAAATCCAAAGGAAGAACCCGAAGAAGAGGTAAATATTTCATCACCACTTTCATGTTCTTTTCTTCTTCCACTTCCTTTTTCATTGTTGTTTCCATAATAAAATAATAACTCCAGTATATTATATATACTATGATGTTATTATAAAATTTTTACAACCATATTAATTGTTATATCCATCCTATAAATGACAAAGTCACCATACATGCTCACGTACGGATTACCATCTCCAAGTCGTGGTGTAGTTTGTTATTCAAACACTTCATCATTTGGATTGATATAATAATGAGTATAAATTATTTAAATAATAAATATAACATGATAATGATGCTGTATATATGATACAACATTCAGTTATATATGATTTTAATGTCAAAATAATGATATTGGTGCTCGTGGGTACGTCTCGATTACCGTCTCCACGAATGTGATGAGATTCATTCCCCATCGTAATAATTCAAGAATAATTTTAATTTTATTATTAAAAAAATGTTCATGAACATAATAAAATTCTGTATATGAATCAAATACATCCTATCCATAACAAACATGGCATACGTATTTAAGCATATAAAGGAAAACGAATCAGTTAACACCCAAAACGATAATACTAATGAAATATCATTAACAATGAAATATTATAAGATCATATATGAAATCATATTAATGTATATGGTTCTTTTATAATTTAATAAAAATTATTTCACCATTATATAGGAGGTTAACCTTCCCTTGACCAAGGAAAAGTTCAACGTGAGGGTTAATTTCAAAATCTCTTTAATGTCCGAGGTTTTTTTTACGTAAGTATCTACTTGGACCTCTTTATCATCCACATCCATGTTTCTTAAAAATGTATTCCAATACATTTTTACTATTTACTAGACTATGTCTTAAAATCATTTATACCCATTTTTAAATTTTTATATTTTTTTGAAAGGAATGTTTCCGTCGTTTTCCAAACAAGGTACCTTATGACCTTTTCGACAAAATTAAGGTAAGAATGTTTTTTAACTTATAGAGAGGGTGCAGATATTTTCCACCGTTATAACAACATCAAAGTTTCCCTTACAAGATTATAAGTATATTTTAAAAATAAATGTTTTATTTTATAATTATATGAATTTTAAATGATTTCAAAATAGAAAGGGATATTTCTTTAAAAAAAGTTTTAATTTCATCTATGTAAACATCCTTTGATGGATTGTGAGCTTATTTGAAGTTGATTTATTATGATACAAAACTTCCATGTTGTATTGAAGGTTTTGTGATATGTTTGACTATGGATGTATTATTTTTATACCATTCAAGATTTATGGATAAAGTATTCACATTTCATATGCTAGTTTTAAAATGAATGTTTATGTTATTTTTAAACCTTTTTATATAAGCAGTGCATTGGACTTAGTAGGTGACAGGTGGAGCTTGTTATAGATCCTCGATGCATCGGTAGGTCTCATGATACAAAATAGTGTCTTGGAACAAGGCCTTGATGAAATCTCATTTGTAGTCTTGGTACAAGGCCATGACTATGCGGATATAAAGTATGGCACTATGCATTCCTTCATTATGAAAGTGGCTATTGATATTTCATGTGATTATTAGACTATTATAATATGCATGTGAAGAAGTATATGGAATTATTTTATTTTACCTTTTCCATATTATTTTTAAGTTCACGTTTAAGAGGCTTTTTTTAGTCTTACATTGCCTTAAATGTTTATACTTATTTATAAAAGTTTCCACTATATTATTATCCTTACTGTGCATCTGAGCTCACCCCTTTATATTTTTTATTTTTCCCAGGATGAGAATAAGTATATTATAACTGAATTTCTGGGACAGTATAAGGTATATGAGTGTGGAATATAGAGACTATGTAGTTTTAGTTTTCCATTTTAAAAGGTAAGGTAAAACTTATTAATGTATCTATTATTTCCAAGGCTACTAAACTAATCAGTATTTTGAGACTTGATATTTTGTGATCATGTCAATGCTATGTAATAATGCACCGAATCGAGGTAACAAGGGTTGGGGCGTTACAACCATAATACAATTCACTAATCTATTCCACATTCTGAAAAGAAACACATACCATTATATCAATTTTTATTACTTTACCAGTATTTGGTTCCCCAACCACGGACACACTTTCTAAAAACCATGATCCCTAACATTAATTCAGAAGGGTAATTATTGATTATCGATATATGTTTTATACTAATTTTGATACGAAAAATGTATTTATTAATTAATTTAACTCAACTTTTTCATCTCTTACACCAAACTTGGTACCATGAATGTCCTTACACTCATCTCAATCCAATATAATGGTAAGAAAACTGGTCTACCACATAATTCTTTAAAAGGACCCATAAATATTAAGGTCTAATTTTTTCCTTTAAAAAAAATCACCACTGGTAAATGACCATCCCAATACTTTCCAAAGTGAATCACACATGCTCAGACCATCACTACAAGAAAAATAGTTTTTAGTGATGTTTTTAAAAAAAATCACTAAATACTTTTTTTTGAAAACCTTTCTTTAAAAACCATCATAAAATATATTATATTAATTTTATTTAATTATTAGTTAATATTTAATATTTTAATTGTTTTTTAATTATAATTTTTTTTTTAAAATTTTAAATGTTAAATATTAGTTATTAAATATGAAAAACTAAATGTTAAATATTTATTATTGATCAATACTAATTACTTATCAATTAAAAAACATTATTCTTATTTAACTGTGAATTAAAAATTAAAAATCAATAATTACTAATTACTATTTATTATTTATTATTTTATACTTATTAATGAAATATATTTAATAGTTAATTATCAATTACCAATTATTTATAATTATTAATTATAATGAATTTTAATTACTTTTAATTATTACTTACTCATTATTATTTATTCAATAATTATTAATAATTATTAGTTATTATTTATTATTTAAAATTGTAATTAATTATTAATTATTTTCAAATTATTATGTAAAATGATCAAGATCCATGCAAGCCAGGTCCTAAAATTTATTAAGAGAAATAACAACATGAAATCCAGGAAGCGAAATAGTTTTTACAAATTCGGTAATGATACACACATCTCATATCCATGTCAACCAATGGGAAGAAATTTTTAGGAATCTGAAATGATCACATTGATGTCATCTCCATAATTTCCTTATTTGATAGTGTATCTGACACTTGATTGGATTATCTATAATCATGTGAAACCATAAGGTTGAGATGCCTAGTTTCTTAAATACATTTATCCCTTATGAGAGTACTTTCCATGGAATATCCCTTATTCTTGTCCTCAATGCTTCAACAGTAAGAGTCAAGTACAAATCAATCCATATTTAATCCCAGAAATGGTAATCAACATGTTTGAAATCTTGTATAATGGAACATTGTTTTTCCTCATAAGTGGTACTATTTCTAACACAGTGGAAGAAGCAACCTTTGATGATGACAAGAAACTTATGAAAAAAACTCGACACCATGAGGGGCCTGGTGTACCAGAATACACCCCATAATTATTTGATTTTACCCGTTAGAGGAAACGTGGTACCCATTAGATGCACTTCAACATTAGTGGTTTAATTTTGCTACCCTGCACACCACATAACCTGAGTGTGTTAAGATTAGATATGGTGTTGTTCATGGAGCATGTTTGGATTCTAGATAGAGAAAACACATCCTACTATATGGAAATGATAAATCCATGACTAGAGGGAGGCTGTTGGTTGAAGATCAGCTCATTAATAGCACACCGTGTGTATGAAATTATAGATGAGGGATCCACAATTTACTAGTTTCATATTTACTCATAAAATTAGAAACACTAATAAAAAAAAACTGGTTTCCAATATATTTATTCCTCCAAAGATTAATGCCAAAAATACTCAGCGCATAGTGAAATAATTTTGAGATGAACTTGCATATGATAAATAGGTGATGGGTACATTCTACATCCTCCATACATCTAAGACAGACTATATAAAGTTGAAGACCAGTACAATGAATTTGATCCTAGGTGGGCAGCAGACATTTGAATATTTTCCATAGTATAAAATACACTAAAGTCTGGATGAAAGGAACTCTGAGTTTGGATATCCTAGAAAAAGTGAAATCATTACCTTTTTAATTGATTATCTTCAATTCCATGGTGCTAAAGAGACCATTCCGTTTTCTAATTTTTAATTATTAATTTTTAATCAATAATTATAAATCACCAATCATAAATAATTAATAATTAATAATTAATAATTAATTATTAATTATTAATTATGAAACATGGAATATGAATTGTTAGTTATGGATTTGGAATTCTGAATTATCAATTATCTATAAATTTTAATTATATGTTATTTAAAATTAATCACTTTTTAATTATCAATTATTATTTATTTAATAATTTATAATTACTATTTATTATTGATTGTATTACTACCCACCATGTATGGGTGAAATTCAAATAAAATATACACACTCATAGGGATGCTCGAACTCCAGACCTCCACCACCAATATAGAGACACAAAAACATTAACACATTATGAATTTGTAAATTTATTCATTAGTTATATATATTATGTTTTTAATTATTCAAATAATTCAAATAACATTTATTGACATATTATTATAATTATATTCAGTTAGTGAAGTGGTAAGTACTTTGAGAGTTAAGCGAGAATGAGTAGGAATTGTGTAAGTATGAGTGATCTTTGAGAAAGTTATCATGCCATGTAAAAAAATATTTAAAAAATTAGTTAAATAAAATTTATTGAAATATTTATATAGTTAATAATATTGGTGGAGTGGTTAGTAATTATAGTTCTAAATAATAATCAGTGTGAGTAGCGTAAAGATGAGTAACCTTTTAGGATGTTATTATTCCATGTATAAAAAAATATTGAAAAAAGTAGAAATTAAATATTCAAAAACATTTTATCCTGAAGATTGGAAAATTTTTTCATTTCCATTTTCATTAATAAAATATTATAATGATATAGTGGTATTTTGGGAAACATAATTGTCATGACCCATCCCCCAGGGCTCTTTCCGTGACTACTCCTAGCCCGTTTTCCATAGGCCAAGAGCTGGCGACTAGCACCAAAGTTTAAAAATCCTTAAACTGTGAAGGAATTACCTTTAGAAATAGTAAACACACACAATCAGAGTACAAACTGGAAGTAAACACTATGTAAAAACTTTATACAAAATAGTACTGAAAAGTAATGGGGCTATAAAAACACGCCCAACTATAAAGTACAAGTACAACTGAAAAGGGACTGAACTGCTGAAAGGTGAAGAGCAACTCTTGGTATGTCCACCATGGATCCTACCTGAAGGGTAGGTATAGATAGCCTCCTCAGCACTCCTCATCTGTCAGTCTCCTCCGGGTACCGACTCGTCGTGTGCTCCACACTCGGGTACCGTCTAGGCCTCGTACACTCAGCCTTGCTCAGCGTTGTCTGTCGTCTTCATCCAACACAACAAGGTGCAGGTATATCCCATGTTGGGATGAGTATAAAAATACTCAATAGGGAACTCGAGTCCCTCATGGTCTCCCCAAATCCAACAGGGATAAACCAAAATGTATGAAATAAACGATTATCCATTACATTTTTATATGTCCATACATATACCTAAGTTAACAATTAACCCATCTCAATCAAGAGGAAAAAAAACAGAACTCACTGACTCAGATCACATAGCTATAGAACTTATGTAGAGAGATAGAGATGATATGATATAGCCACTGAATCATCCGAGCTATTGGAATAACACTTAATCCAAGACCAGATATTCTGTCAGACCAACAAATGATCCAGGAACAGAAGTCAGAATTGTCAGACCAACACATGATCCCAGAACAGTCATCAGAGCTGTCGGACCAACACATGATCCATGACCAGCTATTCTATTGGACCAACACGTGATCCAGGAACATAAGTCAGGACTGTCAGACCAACACATGATCTAGGAATAGTCATCAGAGCTGCCAGACAAACACACGATCCAGGACTAGCTATTCTGTCGGACCAACATAGGATCCAGGAACAGAAGTCAGTGTACAGCCAGCCACAGGGTTTCCACAAAGCTCGCTTGATTCCGGGAGGGTCCGCTCCTCAATCCAAGTTTCGACATGTCATATGCCACCAATTTCCATGTAGAAGTATCTCAAAGGTCTCCCTTGTCATAGGGGTCTCAATTCAATAGACGACACGTCGATCGGATGCCCAATCTGCGAGTTATTAGCCTTTTAGTCCTGGGGGTCTGGTTGGATTCATGTACGATATAACTTGACCATATCTCAAAAAAATATACCCCGAACACTAGTGGGCTAATATAAAAGGAATCATCGCATTCTAAGAATACTAGGGCCGCTGACGGTTCGTCAAACGGACGTCCTGTGCCAAAGATATGGCCAAAAGAAAGTAACGGGGTCGGTAATGGGCCTGGGCTCGGTCCGACCCAGTCAGACTGACTCGGCCCAACCCATATAGGGCCGACCCGGTCTGGGTCGGCCCGGTCAGACCCGTTGGGTATGATCCGGCCCGTTGGGTGGGTCAGCCCGCTAGGTTCGGCCCGATCCGCTGGGCCCGACCCATCAGACTGTGGGGGCGGTTCATCCCTGAGGTCACCGCGTAGGCGGCTCAGCCTAGAGGTCGGGGCCGGTTCGGTTAGCACCACATGGGGTGTGGCTCAGGTGGATCAGTCCAGAAAGCCGAGCTGGTTCAGCCAGCGACGCTGCGAAGGACGCCATTGGCCGAATCGGGTGGCTGGCGCGGCTCGACCCGTTCGGCAGGAAGCCAGGGCGCGGACAGGCCGCGCGGGGGGTGGGCAGCGTGGGGGAAAGCCGTCGACACACCAGGCAGCGTGCGGGGAGCCGTGTAGCACGCTGGGTAGGCCTCCAGGTGCCGGTAGGGCATGCAAGCAACGCGCGGGCATGCCGTGGGGCACCCGGGGAGGCCAGCGGGTCACCAGGCAGCACCCGGGTGCCGGTAGGGCACGAGCATGCTGCAGGGAGGGAAGGCAATGCGCGAAGGGGCCGGCGGAATGCGGGCAGCGCACGGGGAGGCCTGATTGGGGTGCGGGCAGGACGGCGGGGCGCGCCGGGCGGCCGCGAGCAGGCGGGCTGGCAGCCGGCAATGGCTGGGCAGGCCAGTTCGGCGTGGCTCGGGCTGGCGTGGGCCGGCAGTGTTTGGTTGGGAACACCAGTATGCCATGGGGGTGACGCGATTCGCGGTGGCCGTGGGAAGCACAACCTTTGTCTTTTTCAACTTCGTCGCCTCGTTTCCACTTCGAATATCACCAAAAGGAAGAAAATCGATGGAAGGTGTTAGGCCAGGTTAGGTTGGCCCGCACCCTACGCATTTTGGGAGGTATCATTTGCCTCATCAAGAAATGTAGATGATCAATAACACATCCTCAGCAATCCCTTTTTATCCGATGAGGAAGATGAAGAATATGTTTAATGCTATCAAGTAATAAACCCCCTACCATGCTTGTAGTATGTTGATGTTGGTGCAAGAAGGCAGGCATCAATTTGTTGCGGACGAGGACGTCTCACGTCAGAATGAGTTCTGAGGAAGATGGTCGATGTCAAGGTCGAGGTTGACATTCTTCATCGGTGGAGCGTTCTTCGTTGGAGAGCATAATCATCAATGTGTTGGTCATCACGTCACTTTACTAGCTCTTTGTCGCTTGGTGAAGCCATCATAAATCCTCCTCCCAAACTCCCTATATATAGGAGAGGGTTAGAGGTATGTAACCATCATGGAATTTATGATGGTTCATTTATTAGGAACCATCCTAAATTCCAACGATGCATTTACTTAATTTAAAAATGGGTGTCAAGCGAATTAAATAGCATTGAAACAAATATTGGGTGGATTCCAAGAGGCTTCCTCCACATAGCCTACATCAAAACAATTGATAGGATTTAATTTTATGTTGTCACATAAAATTAATTGATAGCATTTAATTTTTATGTTGACACATAAAATTAAATTGAAAGAATTTAATTTTATGTTGACACATAAAATTAATTGAGTGAGTTGAGAGGTTCTCCTCTCCTCCCATTAATAGGTGGTTAAGACTCATGTGGGCCCCACATCATAACCTCTCACAACAGGTTATGCTCGGGTGGGCCCCACCACCATAACCTCCTAAGGGAGGTTAAGGTGTGGAGGTCCCACCTCTAACTCCCATGAGGAGGTTTTAACCACCCAACCTCCACATTGCAGTTAAAAATAAAATAAAGTGAGCTTACTTTATTTTATTACTTCACATGAAAACCCAAAACTAACTTTTATCCTCAACTCACTGCCATCGAAGAGAAATTCTCCTTAAGTGAATACCAGCACTGTAAGTTCAACGGTGCTACCGGATTTCAATTTCGAGCACCTGTTAAAAAGTTATAAAAATCCTCTCGTACATCCACGGAACGTATAAAAAAAACATAAAAAATTTATTCCAGGCACAATGGGCCTCATAATCAAGAACTGTAAACTTTTAGGGACTCATGAAAATCCCATATATTAAAAAAAAAATCCACAGGATTTCCGGGTCTTTACATTCTCCCCACCTCAGGGATTTACATCCCTGTATGCTATAACTCAAACTAAGGGAACAAATGGGGGTATTGAGCACACATCTGAGCCTCCCGCTCCCATGTGCTCTCCTTGAGGTTCCCGTACTACCAGAGAATGAAAACAAGAGGTATCGACAATTCACGTAGGACCTGCTGTTGTCTATCCTCAATCTCTAATGGAACTTCTGTTAAGATTCACCCCTTCATCGTTGTCCAGCTCTCCTTGGTCGATGATGTGGGAAGGGTCGTACACGTATCTACTCAACTAAGATACGTGGAAGACGTCGTGCACCCGGAGAAAATGAGGTGGAAGAGCCAGGCGGTAATCCACCTTGCCTACTCTGCTGAGGACCTGAAAAGGTCCAATGAATATCGGAGATAACATGCCGCCTCGGCCAAATCTCTGTAGACCTCGTCGAGGTGAGACCCATAGGAAGACATGGTCGCCATCTTTGAACTCTAGAGGCCTCCATCTCATATCAGCATATGACTTCTATCTACTCTGTGTAGTCTTCATCCTCTCCTAGATGATCTGCGCCTTCTCCGTGGTAGCTCATACCATCTCTGGTCCCTCTAGTGCTAACTGCCCTGGGTCAGTTCAGCACAACGGTGATCTACAAGGTCACCCGTATAATGCCTCAAAAGGTGCCATCCCTATGGTGGAGTGATAACTATTGTTGTAGAAAAAATCCACCAAAGTTAAGTGATTCTCCCAACTGCGACCAAAGTCGAGGAAAAATGCACATAGCATGTCCTCGAGAGTCTGAAGGGTCCGCTCAGTCTGACCATTTTTTTGAGGATAGAAGGCGGTGCTCAGAAAAAGTTACGTCCCAAAAGCCTCTTAGAACCCCTCCCATAGTTGGGAAGTAAAATGTGCATCATGATCAGAGAGAATAGATGAAGGTACTCCATATAGCCGCACAATCTCCTTCACATAGAGGCATCCCAGGAACTCTACTAAACCCTATTATCTGATCGGTAGAAATTGGGCTGACATGGTGAGTCTTTCAACGATCACCCAAATCGAGTCGTGGCCCTTGGATATACGTGGAAGACCCGTCACAAAGTCCATAAATATCCCATACCACTTCCACTATTGGACCTCTAAAGGATGAACCATGACTGCTAGTACTTCGTGCTCTGCCTTCACTTGTTGAAAAGTGAGGCATCACGAGACAAACTCTTCTACCGCCTTCTTCATACCTATCCACTAGTGCTATCATCTGAGGACCTGATACATCTTCACCACACCTGGATGTACCACAAGAGGGGATGTGGGGAACTACCTCAAAACTTCCTCTTGAAGTGACACTGGTACCATAGTACGTCCTCTGAAGAGGGTGACATGCTCCCCACCTTTAGAAAGTCCATCAGGTGTCTGCCCTATGGATATCTAAGCTCGCCGTGTCTCGCAGTAAGTGTCTCAACGCTGCATCTGCCTAACTTCCTGAAGAAGTGGAGTAGTGACTGTAAGAGACTATAGAAAGTCTGCCCCATCTCTATCCACAAAGGATATCTGTAAAGTCGCCAGTTTCTCTATTGCCTCTCCTAGCAGCTGTATACCAGTTTTCCTGCTGAGTGCATCTGCAACAACATTCCCCTTCCTAGGAGTATAGACTATCTCGAAATCATAGTCCTGGAGGAACTCAAGGCAACGTGGATGTATCAGGATCAGGTACTTCTGAGAGAATATATAACTGAGACTCTTGAGATTAGAGTACACAATAAAATGTTCACCCATAAGATAGTGTCACCAAATCTTCAAGGTGAAGACCACTGCTGCTAACTCCAGGTCAGGGGTAGCGTAGTTCTTCTCATGTTGTCTCAACTATCAAGAACCATATGCGATCATTGATCACTCCTCCATCAGGACACACCTGAGTCTGGTCCCTTATGCGTTTTAGTAGACTACATACCCTATGAATTCCTCTAGAAGCCTCAAGATGGGGGAACTAGTCAGCCTCTGCCTCAGCTTTTGAAAGCTCCGCTAGAATTTCTCTGACCACATGAAAGGTTTTCCCTTCTTTATCAAGGCTAATAGTGGTGATGCAACTCGGGAGAAGTCTGTAACAAACCTCCAGTAGTATCCATCCAAAGCAGATGTCCCTCCCCCTTTGGGGGTAATCCTGGAAACATTTTTTGAAAATATGTCCCCATGTTCTTTCACTCCAGTTTGGAACTGAAAACTGAAAACTCCTGCTGCCATGAGGGTAAGGCTGGTTGACTCAAGAGTGATCAGCTGCACCCTCCAATGATGGGGTTTAACCTACGCTACCTGGGTTTCCTTTTTTTCCCAACTAAGTAAAACCTCATCCCAACATTGAAGATAAACCACAAAATTTTTTCCTAAAAAATCAATCTGTGTATGAACTGGGGTTTCCCATTCCATACCCAAACTAATGTCATAAGGCCTCAACACTACCAACAAGAGGTTCTAACCGAAACTCTCACCTCAAGGGTCAGATCACTCTGTCAGCGTAAGTGTGATTATTGAGTCTCCTCCCAAAGTTATCTAAAGATGTGAGGGTCAAGTCAATGGTTTAACCAAAAACTCTAGGTCTGGGACAAGATTCATGGAAGGAAGGAATGATTGGTACATATTTCTATTGATATGGAAGCTATTTGTAGATGCAGACCGTACCTCGAATCATTCCTAGGGACCTTGGGTCACACTCCTTTTACTCATGGAGCTACTCTCTTCCCCTTCCCTCCAACTCCCTGAGCCTGGTAGGGACTACAATGGCGGGTGGTTGTAACATGTCAAAATGTACACCACCTCATGCTTCTATCTTATCTCTGCTTTCACGTTTGATACCCTGCAAATTCATCTGTCCTTAACACTTCCTCTTCTAGAAACTTTTTTACTTTCTCAAGTCTCTAAGAATTGCACCAGTTTCATGCTTTCCCATTGATAACATTCACTGGCTGTTTCCGCTCAGCCAAAGAACCTTCAACCACCAAGGTTCTCTCTATCACCCTAGCATAAGTAGGAATGCATAGAGGAAATGTGTTGGCTCATATGTCCTTTAAACACACCTCTCTCGGAAGTTCAAGCCCTAAAGCACTGATCGTATCGTATTCATCAAGTACCAGGAAAGACCAGTACAACTCTATGAATACTAAACTACTGACATGTCATCCTGATGAAGCTATACAAGCTCTATAGAACTCTCATCCACCACCTCAAGCCCGTCCTTAGCCACATGTGAGTCGGGATCGCCTCAAAACATGAGGGGTGTCTGATGCGGAAATACATGTAGGGAACTAAGCCTATAAGTTTCCTCTACTGGTACTTCTGGTCGTAACTACTGACCAATGAGAAATGATATAGCTGGAACACTACCCCAAGGTACAATCTCAGGCATCAGTCTACGTACCGAAGTCTCATAATTATACAGACCAACCTCATGGTCACTCATGGGAAAAACATTAGTAGCTAAGATCACTATCAACTCTACGGGTGTCTCAACTAGGTGTATAAATCTAGAAATCACCTCCATCCAGTCCTCTACTACTAGGAAATCTGTCTCACCTCATAACATTAGAGGCCTCTACTGCTAGAACTCGTGCAATGCGCTCAGTTGTCTTGCACCATTCGCCAGTGCGGCTAGTGGCATCTGCTGCCCAATGGGTGGTGGTGCTTCTAGTACACCACCCAAAGGAGTCAACATATTAAGAGGACCCTACACGGGAGCCTCATCGCTCGGTGGGCCATCATCGGGTTCTCTCTTGGAAACCCTAGCTGGTTGTCTATGCAGTGACATCCTGATAAGGAACAGGTGCACCATGGCCAATATGTTATACCTGGGGAGCTAACTCAAAGAGATCACAAAGAAAACTCTTAAAACACACATGAAATAAGTGTTTTTGTGCACTGAGTGGGAAATCGGATGTCAGGGTCCTAGTGTATGGATATGTTAGCCGCCTCAACAAAACTGGACTCCCAGGACTAAAAACCACACTTAGTACTCTTAACACAATTTCTTCATAGAAAAGAAAGATCAGACTTCTAATTTATGCAGTAGAACTGACTCCTTTGATACCAATTTGTCATGACCCGTCCCCCGGGGCCCGTTCCGTGACTACCCCAAGCCCGCCTTCCATAGGCCAGGGGCTGGCGACTACTAACAAAGGCGTAAAATTCATAAACTGGGAAGTCATTGCCTTTATAAACTGTAAACACACACAATTAGAGTACAAACTAGAGGAAAAAAATAAGTAAAAACTATATACAAAAGAGTGCTGAAAAGTAAAGGGGCTATAAATACAAGCCCAACTGTAAAGTAAAAGTACAACTGAAAAGAGACTAAACCATTGAAAGGTGAAGAGAAGCTGCTGGTACTTCCACCACAGATCCTACATGAAGGGTAGGTACAGATAGCCTGCTCGGCACTCCTCATCCATTAGTCTCCTCCAAGTACCGACTCATCGTGTGGACCACCCTTGGGTAATATCTAGCCCTCGTACACTCATCCTCGGTCAGCGCTGTCCTTCATCTGCATCCAACACAACAAGGTGCGGGCGTATCCCTAGAAGGGGTGAGTATAACAATACTCAGTAGGTACCCTGAGACCCTCATGATATCAGCAATTACAACAAGGATAAACCACAGTGTATGAAATCAATGGATAGCCATTACATAGGAATATTCCCATACATATACCTATGTTATCAAGTAACCCATCTCAATAAAGAGGAAAAACACAGAAGTCACTGACTCAGCTCACTTAGGTATACAACTTATGTATAGAGATAAAGATGATAAGATATAGCAATTGAATCATCAGAGCTATCGGACCAACACATGATCTAGGACTAGTTATTCTGTTGGACCAACACATGATCCCAGAAGAGAAGTCAGAATTGTCAGACCAAGACATGATCCAGGAACAGTCATCTGAGTTGTCGACCAACACATGATCCAGGACCAGCTATTCTGTTGGACCAACACAAGATCCAGGAACAGAATTCAGGACTTTCAGACAAACACATGATCCACGAACAGTCATCAGAGCTATCAGACCAACACATGATCCATGCCCATATATTCTATTAGACCAACACATGATCCAAGAATAGAAGTCAGTGCACAACTAGCCAGAGGGTTTTCACAAAGCTCGCTGGATTCCGGGAGGGTCTTCTCCTTAGGTGAAGTTTCGACACGTCAACTTCCACCATGTCCCACGTAGAAGTATCAAAAAGGTCAGCCTTGTCATAGGGGTCTCAACGCAATAGATGGCACATCGATCAGATGCCCGGTCTGTGATTTATTAGCCTTTTAGTCCTGGGGGCCTGGTTGGATTCGTGTACGATCCAACCTGACCTTATCTCAGAAAAATATACCTTGAACTCAAGTGGGGTAATCTCAAAGGGACCGTCGCGTTCCAAGAATACCTGCACTGATGACGGTTCATCAAATGGACATCCAGGGCCAAATATATGACCAAAAGAACGTAACGGGGTTGGTAATGGGCCTGGGCCCGGTCCGACCCAGTCTGACAGACTCAGCCAAACCCAGACCGATCCAACCCAGTCTGGGTCGGCCTGGTCAAACCCGCTGGTTCTAACCTGGCCCGTTGGGTGGGTCATCCCACTAGGTTCAGCCCGGTCCGCTGGGCCCGACATAATGAACTGTGGGGGCGGTTAGTCCCGGAGGTCACCGCGTAGGCGTCTCGACCTGGAGGTCGGTTCCAGTTCGGGCGGCACCACGTGGGGCGCGTCTTGGGTGGATCGGCCCAAAAATTCAAGCTGTTTCGGCTAGAGACGTCGCGAAGGACGTTGTGGGAGGGATCAGGTGGCTGCCATGACTCAGCTGGTTCGGCCGGAAGCTGGGGTGCGGGCAGGCCTGTGGGGCGCCAGGCAGCGCGCGGGCAGGCTGCTGGGCATGAGCAGGCTAGCGGGGCACATGTGCTGCACGCGGGCAGGCCACGGGGCATGCAGGCAGCATGCTTGAGGCTGGTGGGGCACGGGCAGGCCGTCGGGGTACCGGGAAGCAAGCGGGCAGGCCGCCGAGCGCACACAGGGTGCAGGTAGGCTGGTGGATTGTGCGGGCATCGCGCTGTCAGGCCGTGGGGTGTGCGGGCAGCACGTGGGTAAGCCCGCGGGGTGCGGGCAGTGCGAGGGTGGGCTGGCGAGGGGTGAGGGCAGGCCAGCGGGGCACAAGGGCAGGTCGACGGGGCGCGAGCAGCATGTAGGAAGGCTGGCGTGCAGGCTGCGGGCAGGCGGGCTGGTGGCCGGTTGTGGCCGAGCAGGCCGGTTCCATGCGGCTTGGACTGGTACGGGCCGATGGTGTTCGTCTGAGAACACTGGTATGCCGTTGAGGCCACGTGTAGCATGACCTTTGTCATTTCCACCTTCATTTCCTTGTTGTCATTTTGAAGATCATGATAAGGAAGAAAATCAATGGAGTGTGTTGGGCCATGTTAGGTTGTCCCGCACCCTCCGCGTTTACGGAGGTATCATATGGCTAATCAATAAAAGTAGATGATCAATAACACATCCTCAATAATCCATTTTTATCCGATGAGGAAGATAAGAAAAGGGTACAATGTTATCAAGTAATAAACCCCCTAACTTTCTTGTTTTTGGTTGACATTGGTGCAAGGAGGCGGACGTTGATTCATTACGGATGAGGAAATCTCAGATTGGAAGTAGTTCTGAGGAAGATGGTCGAAGTAGAGGTTGAGGTTGATGTTCTTCGTCGGTGGATCATTCTTCGTTGGAGAGCGTAATCCTCCATGTGTTGGGCGTCATGTCACTTTACCAGTGCTTCATCGCTTGGTGAAGCCATCCCAAATCCTCCTCCCAAGCTACCAATATATAGGATAGGGGGAGAGTTATGTAACCATTGTAGAATTTATGATGGTTCATTTATTATTAACCATCCTAAATTGCAATGATGCGGTTAGTTAATTTAAAAAGTTGGGTCAAGCGAATTAAATAGAATTTGTGAAAATATTTGAAGGATTCCAAGAGGCTTACTCCACATAGCCTACATCAAAATAATTGATAGGATTTAATTTTATATTGACACAGAAAGTTAATTGATTCCATTTAATTTTTATGTTGACACAAAAAATTAAATTGAAAGCATTTAATTTTACGTTGATACATAAAATTAATTGAGGGAGTTGAGAGGTTTTACTCTCCTCCCATTAATAGGGGGTCAAGCCTCATGTGGCCCCCACATCATAACCTCTCATGGGAGGTTATGATCAGCTGGGCCCCACCAACATAACCTCCCAAGGTTGGTTATGGTGTGGTGGTCCCAACTCTGACTCCCTTGAGGGAGTTTTAACTACCCAACCTCCACATGGCGGTTAAAAATAAAATAAAGTGAGTTTAATTTATTTTAGTACATCACATGAAAACAAAAAAACTAACTTTTATCCTCGACTCACTGCCACCGAAGTGAAAGTCTCCTTAAGTGAATACCGGCACTGCAAGTTCAACGGTGCTCTCAGATTTCAATTCTGAATACCGGTTCAAATGTTATAAAAACCCCTTGTACGTTTACTGAACACACCCGAACAAAACTTCAAAAATTGATTCCGAGCACACCAGGCCTTAGAATAGAGTACTGTAAACTTTTATAGTCTTGTAAAAATCACAAGTATTAAAAACAATTCCATAGGAATTTCGGGTCTTAACAATAATAATATCCAATCCTAAGTCCATTACACAAATAAAAGTAGAACAATTCAATACCATCATTAACAAACATGCCCCAATCAAATTGAGATGTCTGCCTTGAAATTGCACTCATCCACCTTGAGAAAGAGGATACCATTTCCAATCCACAAAACAAAAATAACTTCATCAAATACAACATCCCTATCCCCTCATATTTCACTCTAAATAATAAATAATTCCCTTATTATTACCAATCTCTCTTTAAGATTAGATTTCATTAGATAGAACATTGAATAAATCGGCCTTTTAACTTTCATTTTTAGGTGTATGTGGGATATTGGTAGATCCTATTTAAATATTCCTTGTTAAGAGAGTGTAATCCTTACAGTTCCTCCTCTTTGATGGGATTTTTGTGAAGCCTTCACTGTTGAAAACTTACTTCTTCCCTATTGATAAATCCTCATTAAAATTGGTTCCCTAACCACCAATATTATCACCCTTAGAGGGAACATTCCTTACATCATCTAAACCAGTTATATCATCCCAATTTCTAGTTATTCTATCAGAATGAAACTTTGAAACACTTTGTAAATCCCCCTATAAATTTTCTTGATCTTATTGACCCTTAATAGGAAAAGATGAGTGATACTATCCAGAGACCCTTATATTAAAAAGACATAAATTAATAAAATTATTTCTAATAAAAAAATATATTATTTTTTAATATAATATTAAAGAAAATCCAAAAATCATTTAGCGATGGTTTAAATCATAATGAAAAAAACCACTTATATATATTTTTTATTATAGTTCATATACTTCATAATCAGTTTGAATTTCTCAATCAATACCTATGTTTGGGGTGGTAAGACTTAATCTTACTTAACTAAAACACCATAGAATTATATATTTCCTTATATAATATAGATATAAATGATAGATTCCTATTTTAGAAAATGGATTTCATAAATCAATGAAATATAACTAATTCCATTAATAAATTCCTATAGAGGTCATCATCTAAGAATGTTTCTTGAATATACAAGAGATGCATTGATTTTTGGAGTCAATCAACCACTAATTTCATGATTACATAATTATTTCAACTAACTAATAACAATATCAATGGAAATATCTTCCCACTTCTACATAAAAATGGGTAATGTCTACAATAACCCTATCAATCATTGATGTTCTACACTTACCTCTTGAAAAACCAAACACTGATAAAAAATAATAAGATCTCAATTAATTTCTAACCATTAGAATTTAAGTCTAATTGTTTGATGAACCAGAGTATATTAAGGATATACCATCAATGTCAAATGGATTTTTTTCAAAATTTAATTATTTTGTTCCACATAAACCACCATTCATCCTTTAAAATAATGCACAAAATCTAGTGTAATAGTCCAAGAAAAGGTAGTCCTCCAACCATTTAAGACATCATACATCCTCTTTAGACCCATAATCAGATAACCGTTTCTCTTTTACATAATACATAAAAATATTTATCACAGTAATACTAATGTGTAATAAACCACCCATTTCTTCCTTAACCCTCAAGTGAAAGGTAATGGATAAATCCATTAATTTACACTACTCCCCACCTTCCTTCAGTGTTTGCGCAATATTTTTTCAACTTGACATTACCACCACTACATTACCTTTCTCTGGTGTATATATATATATATATGAAAAATTAAAATTTTAAACATACTTTAGCCACATGTGAAATCTAAGGTTGAGATATCCCAATGAGAAAATGAGTTTCAATATATTATGATCTGCATTAAAAAACCTCATATGAAAATGGTAGTTCTTTAAAATCCTTAAATCATAAATAATAAAAGTAATTATAGATCACGTGTAGGGTAATTATTCTTATGATGCCTCAAATTTTGACCAATATTAGATATCCTCGCCTCGAATTAGAATACATCCAAAACACAATCCAAATCCTTCATGATTCATGTTGTAAATATATCCCATGTTATGAATAATTATAACAAGGACTATAGAAATAAAATAATTTAATTACTTTAATTATTTATTTTACTATACACTCTAATAAACATTTCATCCCTTCTACGTCTGGCATATCATTGAGGAATAATATATCAAAAAACCATCGGATTAATCAATAATAACAACCCACTAATCCACAAAAACATAATTTTTAAATCATATTATTAGGTTTTTACTAAGACTAAACAAGTTTTTTAATCCCAGTATATACTATATTTTTTTTGAAACATTATGTCTAGGAAATTGCACTTCTTGAATCAAGAAGTCAAATGTGAAAATATTGCATACATATTATTCACATGTTAAATTTCCAAAATAATGTCCTTGTGATTATCATGATCTACCCTCATTTTTATGTATGTCAAGATATAATCTATAAACACCACCAAGAAGGTGAATTTTTTTTGATGATCAAACTCATAAATTCTATTAACACACTCAGTGTTCTTGTAACTTCTAAAATTATTATAAAAAATAATATTATATATATCAAAAATAAAATTCTATTTAACGAATATCCTCTTTAATTACACTTAATTGATGATTTCAATACTAATGGTCAATTTTTTAAAACCATCAAGGTCCCTTTATCTAGTAAAATAAATCATCAATTCAATGTAATAGACATTTTTTATTTACCATTAGAGGGTTAAAAGTTTATAGTTAATGTTAGAAATAATGATACTATCAAATTTATTAACATACTAGTAGTGGATATTTATATATGTATTACTTTTATTCAAAAACTATCCCTACTAACTAATAAGATATTGACACATCATCACTCACTATTGGACCCTCAATACTCACATTAATATACCGCTATCCCTTGAATGCATGGAATTCCAATTGTGATCTTTGAAGTGAACTCTAAAGCTAAAAAAGTTTATTGATCCTTTTGTTTAGTAAACTAGTCTATCCCAAAAATGAATTCATATATTTTCATCTCAAGAATTATGATGTCGCATGATATTTCCATGTAACTTATTATAATTGAGAAGTATGGAAACTTAAGACCTTACTAATTCCTTCACCTAGTTGGATATGAATTTTCATTATGTGTGACCTAAAATGCACTAAAACCCCAAGTAATCATCCAAAAATAAAAGTAAAAATGAATGAAATCATTCAGTAATAAAAAATGTTGACATAATCATAGAATATATCTTAATGTAGACTCATGTTATAAAAGGCCCCACACTTGGCTTTTAACTATAAAATGAATTCTTAGATTCAATGAGTTTTCTTTATCTCATTTGAGACACTTATATTTTCTTTTTATGGGCGTTTCATGATCTTTAACTTTCCCAAACGTAATCTAATTTTTCATATCACCCTCTATCTTTGATCAATGTAATTTTTTGGATATTAAATTGTTACTAATTAGTGAGAATGTCTGACAATAATTCTTAAGATAACCACTATTTACACAATAAAATATTTTATGTGTAGAGTTCATGAATTTTTCAATTGAATGTATCACTCTAATACACTATAAAAAAATTATGGGACTTCTCCATCGATATATGGGAGAAGTAGAACATATTTGTTTTTCTCATATGTCCCTATTTTTTTCTCTTTTATCCACCTAATTAATTCATCCTCTATCTTTTGATGAGGAAGAAAAGTGTTCAGACACCATTTTTACAATATATCTTTTACTTTAATAGCATCCCTTCTATCCCACTGATCATACGTTAATAACTTCTACAAGATAAACATTGATCACATCCCTGATCACAACTGCATCTAAAACCTTCTACCCTTAAATTTATCATTTTCCGCAAACTCTAGAGTATAACATAAAAGCATATAAAATTTGATATATAATTCATCCATAAAATATTTCTTTATGAAAATTATAAAAAATTTCTAGTTTTTAATAATTTCTACTCCTCAAGACCATATTAATCACTATAAACATTATAAAAACCCTTCCATTAAAGATATGAATTCATTGTCAATTATATCAAATCTGACCACCATTTTTTGAGGCAATAGTTCCCAAAAATAAGTAAAAAACTCAAAATTCACAGTATCTCAAATATATAAAAACAAAAATATACATTTTATCTTCTCTATTAAATTTTACTCCTTCTCAGGTGTGAGATCACATATAAATTATAACAAATTTTTCTTCAGAAATTATGAGGCCCAATATACCTCTCTTTTCCAATATTCATTATATTATCTACTTATAAATTGTATATACTATATTATCATCCTTATAAGCTATGGATCTTCAAGATAAACTTACAATACTTATCATATATTTTCATCATGAAACTTTTGGGGAAACATAGATCTATAACAAAAAATTTGATTCATTTAAAATCCCATAAAATCATTTTAAAAAATTATAATATATGATATACTATGTGGAATTATATCTTTTATTTCTATTTAATTCCATTTCTAATATATTTTTCATACAAATTCAGATAGGATTTAAAAAATACATTTGTAATTCCATTACTCAACTATTTGTTAGTAAAAATTCAAATTGGTTTTAATAACTCTTTTTTTAAAAATCATTTTTAAAATAAAGAAAAATTAACAATTAATTGAAAATCATTTTTAATAAAAAAAATAATTTCCTTAAAATAACATTCATGTACATAAATTCCTTAACATTTTTATCATGATACATGGACTCCATCTAATCGAAACCCATTCTAGGTTAACTTAACATAAATAATGATATACTTCAAGGTTATCGCCAAATGTTTATTTATATGAGAATATTTGTAACATAATATTTTTGAGAAATAAGTTTGGTAGTCATATTTAGAGATATATTTAGAGATCTATAATCAAAATATAAATGTAGTTCCAAAATATATAAATATTTCATAAGTTTTAATGATAAAAAATCCACATTTTTTCTATTATACTCATATTAAGTGTTTTAATGAATTTATTATTTACATTAAGTAATATTTCTTTATTAAATATTTTGGTTAAATATTTGTTTTTCATTACATAATTATTTTTATTTTTAAATTATCATAGGATATGATAAATTATCATTCAAGGTGATAATTTAACATACGAGATATTTTTTATCAAACATGTAACACCCTAACTCCTCTAGACTGGAGTCGGTGCATTACTTGTGATATTGGCATGGTTAGAAGGAATGAAAATTCCAATGGAAGGACAAGTTTAGTAGTCTTGATGAAACTAGGATACATAAGTGTTACTAAAATTACATTGTAAAATTTTACAAAATACAATACATAACGAAACTAAAAACTGCATCCACAAGTACTCAATAAACGATTTCCTCTTTGTCACCTGTTGAAAGAAAATAATGAAACATGTGAGATCAAATGATAAGTAAGGGTTAAAAATAGTAGAATCATGAGTACAATAATAAGTGAATCATAATCAATCTGACATAATCAATATTTTTTAGTGAATAAATAAATAACTAATGCCATTAATAAACTGATAATGAAACTGCAGCCATAGATTTTGTCATAGTGAAAACCTAATGGATAATAATAATAAAATATAATGAATAAATCGAATGCTTATTAATTGGACATCATGTATCTGGAACATGAAACCATAATACCATAAAAACGTCTTAGTTCTATGGGTAGAAACCCGTCTTATTTTTTGGAAACAAACTCGAAGGGTTTGTCACCAAACTGATTTGTCTCATGAGACCTACCGATGCATCAAGGGGATGTAACGGGCCCCACCGCCACTTCATATCCAAATAATTATTTATTCATTTAATCAATACAATAGAAATATTCCTTTTCAATATCTTTATAGAGTAGAGAATATAGATTCATCAATATTTCCATAATTAAAATAACTTTCCAAATAAACACCGTATGTAAAATGATATACGGGTTAGAAAAAAAACATATCCATGATATGAGATTATGGATACATAATATAAATATAATTTCAATTGAAAATTGATCTCAAGTGGGGATTAGGTACACCACATAAGGATTATTAGGTGCACCAAACAAAGTTATTCACAACCAAATAGAAGTTGAGACAAAGTCTCTTATCACAATGTAATCAGTCGAATCATATGACCAGAACATAATGAACATCAAATGAATCATTTAATAACATGAATATAAATAGAATCATGTAATTTTTATATAAAATGGAACTAAACTTATACCAAATATTTGAAATAAGGGGCGAACAATGAAAATCTCACAGAAATGAATGCGAGATGAGAAACCCCTTACATTTTGCTCGAGTGTGTTATTCGTTTGTTTTAATGATCTGAATAATCCAATTTAGATTCATTAATTAATAACTACAGAACCTCATATACATGAAATTTATTTAGTATAACCATATTAGGTTCAACCATTTCCCTTTTAATGGGTTTAAGAGGTTCAATTTTATTGTTTTGGAAGCATTTTCTTCCTTGGTTTTCCTGATTTCTTTACTTGCTCTCATGAATGGAAGTTCATTTTGAGATGTGGATAAGTATCTATATTTGTTAATATATCTTATTAGTGACATTAAATATATATAAGTGATCTTATATTTATTATAGGTTATATACATGATGATGAATCATTAGTTAAATGTTTTTGATAAATGCTTGGATTTAGCTTGGTGGTTTTGTATACAATGAACTCGTTTTGTATTATTATTCTGTATTATTAATGTGTAAAGATTACAGAAAATTAATTAGATTAATTACTTCTATTATTATTTTTTTCAACCATTAAAATGTTCTCATGACCAGTAATGATGAAGAAAGTGAAGAATGAAACTCTGTTGTCCATAATGGTTATAAATTGGAACCTCATGGACGTTGATTTCGTTGATAAAAATAAAAAGGTATGGAGAAATGATACTGGCGATAGTTATTACATTAAAATGATATAATTACATTATATAGATGATACTGGATTTTATCATGGTCATTTGGACATAGGATATGAGGAGAGAAAAATAAAAGGGATGAAATTGAAAATAAAAGAAAAGTTGAGAGATCCCTTATGAAAATTCGCCAGCCTAATAGCGTCGCCTAAAGTTTCATAAAATCAAATTATGAGAAAAAAAGGGTATATCATCATATTTAAATCAAAATTACAGTAATAAGAATAAATAAAATCAATCCCCAACATATGAAAAAGTAATTTCAAATAGCTAACATAAAAGAAGTGTCGACTTAAAGAAGGGAATGAAGGATTCCCTTACTATGTAAAATAACTCCTAGATCCTGAAGGATGAGACCTTGAGGGATTAGGTACACCTTGGGAGGACTCTTAGAGAGGTAAAAACATCATAGATTCTAGGATGAGGTATTTTTAATGAAATAAAATCAATGGATGAGTTGGTATTTATAGAAAAAGAGAGGTAATTTTTTAATAATTTCAAAGGGACACCTCATTTGTGGTTTTTGCCAAACTATGGGCTTGCCCATGGTTTTTGCCACTTGGGACACCAAATGTCATAAGGTACTGAACAAAATTCCACCATACTTTTATATTTAATTATTACATTATTATGATGTCATTAAACTACTGAAAACTCAATACTGTATTTTTACTATTCATGAAAAATTCATGTATTTTAGAAAAATCAGAAAAATTTATCCCAACCATTTTTCGATGTGTAGAATTAAAAAATGAACTCCATTTTTTGAAAATACATTTCTATGTATTATTAATTTAATTTTTAAATAAAGTCATAGTTAATTGGAAAAATAACAATCATAAAGGTGCAATATGTTTTATTTCTCATTGAAAAAATAATTATGAACTCATTATCTTATTACCTTAATAAAATTAAATAATAATATTATTTAATATTCATTAGGGTGATATTAATTTTCATAATTGTATGTTACTATTCAAAAAAAATAATATTTTTTCTAAAAGACTCCAAATGACTTACTGATCATAACTCTAGATGACCATTTTTTGAAATTCAAAACATTGAAGTGGAAAATTTATATTTAATGGACAAGTTTTTACAATCTCCTAAATAACCTAGTGTTGTTTAAAAGGAACGTAGTGCTGAATAGAATGTACTTAATAGAATCATACCATAAAGTGTTTGGGGTGTTATATTATTCCCTCCTTCAGAAATTTCATCCTTGAAATTTTAGGTATAAAGCCCACCAAAAAGATGTGGGTGGTTCTTCTTCATGAAATACTATGGTTCCCATGTTGCTTCCTCCATATTCTAGTTTCTCTAAAGTACCTTTACTAGATGAGTTGTTCGATTTATTAGTACCTGCACCCTTGTGTGAGGAATCCTGAAAGGATTTTCACAGTATGAAAAATCAGGTTCCAGTTCTATTTATTCATATGTGAGTACATGTGTTGGGTCTGGCATGTACTTCTTCAACAATCATACGTGGAACATATCATGAAATCTGGAGAGATTTAGTGGCATCACTAAATAGTAATCTACAACTCTGATTCTTCACAAAATTTCAAATCTTCCGATGTACTTGGGGCTCAGGTTCCCTTTCTTACCGAACATTAAGATTCCCTTCCGTGGAGATACTTTCAGAAATACATGATCTCACACTTGAAATTCCATGTCCTTTCTCTGGTTGTCAGCATAACTTTTCTGCCTACTTTCAGTTGCACTAATATGGGCTTGTATTTTCTTCACCTTTTTCATGGTCTCTTCAATATGTTCTGGGCCTATAGGTTTCCTCTCACCAACTTCATCCCAACAAGTTGGAGTTTGACATCTCCTTCCATATAATACTTCATATGGAGCCATTTGAATACTAGAATAGAAACTGTTATTGTATGAAAATTCCACCAAAGGAAGGTATTGATCCCACATACCTTGGAATTCAAGAGAACATTACCTCAGTATATCTTCTAGAGTTTTTATATTCCTTTCAGATTTCCCATCGGTTTAGGGGTGATATGTGGTACTCATATGAAGCTCAGTATTCAAATCCTTATGGGGACTTTTCCAGAATTTTGACATAAACCGGGGATCTCGATTAGAGAAAATTGATAGAGGTGCACCATAAACTCACAAAACTTCATTAATTTAAAGTCTTGTAAGGATCTCAAGTGGTAAATCCTCTCTTATTGGAAATAAATGTTCTATTTTAGTGAGACAATCAACAATTACCCATGTGCATCATTCCTTTTAGGTTTCCTCAGTTGTCTGGTGACACAATCCATCATAATGTTATCCCACTTCCACATAGGAATAGGTAGGGGTTGCATCACTCCTTTGGGATGTTGTATCCCCACCTTCACTTTTTAAAAAACTAGACACCTTGACATGTAGATAGTAATTTCTCGCTTCATATTATCCCACTATAAATATTCCTTCAGATCTCTAAACATCTTGGTGCTACCCGAGAGTATATTGAAATTTGAGCTATGAGAATCATATAATAGCTCCATTTTTAGCATAGGTAATGATGGAACACATAAACTCTTCCCAAACATTAGAACACCTTCTTCATAGACGAAGTCAGCCAGTCTCCCTTCCTTAATTGCATTAATTTTCTTGTAAAGATTCTCATCATCAGATTGAGAAATTTTTATCTTCTCTAGTAAATATAGTTTAGCAGTCATTTAAAAGAGGAGTGATGTTTCCCCATTGTTAACAATTCTCATATCCATCTTCAGTAGATCCATGAACATAGGATCTCTTTCAATCCTAATTTGAGTCAGAAGGCCATGATCTTTCCGGCATAATGCATCTGCCACCTTATTCACCTTTCCTAGGTGGTAGTGTATTGAACAATCTTAATATTTTAGCAACTCGATCCATATTTTTTGCCTCATGTTGATTTATTTTTGTGGGAAAATATATTTCAAACTCTTGTGGTCAGTTTAAATCTCACATCTCTCTCTATAGAGATAATTCCTCTATATTTTTAGAGCAATGATTACAACTGCTTACTCAAGATCATGAGTTGGATAATTTTTCTCAAGATTCTTCAATTGTCTTGATGCATAAGAAATAACATTATCATTTTGCATAAGGATGCAACCTAGTCTATTATTTGATGCATTGCTATATATTACAAATTCATCATTTCTAGATGGAAGAGTAAAAATTAGAGCATTGGCCAATATTCTTTTCAATTCATCAAATCATTCTTTACATTTTTCTGTCCACACATACTTAACTCCTTTATCTGTGATCTTCGTTAGTGGATTTTCCAGTCGGGAAAAATTCTGAACGAAAAGTCAATAATAACCTGCTAATAAAATAAAACAGTGTACCTCAGTTATGTTTTTTGGTGTGGGCCAATCTTGGATTGACTTTTTCGTCACATGATCAACTAGGATTCCATCCTTAGAGACAATATGGCCCAAAAAAGAAACTGATTGACGCCAGAATTCACACTTGCTATACTTTCCATATAATTTATTACTTCTAAGAGTTCTAAGAATAACTCACAAGTGATTCTCATAGACTTCATAGCATTTTGAGTATACGAGGATATCATTTATTAATAACCCCACAAAGTTATCAAGATATTCCTTGAAAACTCTTTTCATTAAATCCATGAAAACAGATGGTGCATTCGTCAGTCCAAAAGGCATCACTGTAAACTCGTAATGCCCATACCTAGTTCGAAATACTGTCTTCAGAATATCTTTCTTCCTCACACTCAGTTGAAGATATCCAGATCGAAGGTCAATCTTTGAAAAGTATTGAGCTCCATGAAGTTGGTCAAATAAATAATCAATATAGGGTAGATGATACTTATTCATTATTGTAAAAGAAATTATTTCTCTGTAATCAATGCGTAGCCTCATGGATCCATCTTTCTTCTTTACAAACATGACCGGGGCTCCCAATGGAGAAACACTAGGTTGAATAAATCCTTTGTCACTTAACTCTTCTAGTTATTTTTTCAGATCCACTAAATCCATAGTGACCATACTATATGGGGTCTTCGATATAGGTCTTTCACCAGGAATTTAGTCAATGGAAAACTAAATTTCCCACTTTGGAGGATGTCTAGGTAAATCCTCTGGAAGCACATAAATGTATTCATTCATTATATGCACATATTAAATTTGAATATTTCTTTCCTCACCCATAGATATTGGGATCTCTTAATCTCCAAGAATTTCATTCAATAGAGCTACTGGGGGTGGGTCTAGATAAGAATTAGATGGTTAAGTCTCTGCTCTAAAGATAAGATATTCTACACCATTTTCAAAAATTATAACTTCCTTTTTCATGCAAGAAATCCTCGTATCATAACTTGACAACCAATCCATACGGAGAATTATATCAAATTCATTCATGGGTATAATGATAACGTTAGAAACTAAAGCATGTTTTGGTGTTTAGACGGGGACTAGTTGACATGCCTTTGTTGCAATGATACATCCCATGGGAGTTTTGACTGACTACTCCTTTATTAAATCAGTTTGTACATATCTAATTTTCTTGGAAAACTGAGAGGATATAAATGAATGCAATGATTCAGAATCAAATAATGTGTTGGCAATGTTTGAGGAAACAATTAATGTACCTTCCACCACATCATTAAGAACTTCAACCTCCATGGTTGTAATTGATAATGCTCTCCCTTTCTCTCTTGGCCTTTTCTGAGTCGAGTTTCCTTGACGCTTAGGACACTAATTTACATAGTGTCCCATCTCTCTGCAATTTTAGCATTGAATATCACTGAATTGTTTCTTCCCCTTGCATTCACCAGATCGATGACCCTTTTCTACACAGTTATAGCAGACTCCCATGCCTTTCAAGAATTTCCTGAGATGATTATTTCCACATTTATCACATTATGGGAAACTATTTGTTCCCTTGATCTTCATTCGTGATTCTCCTTTTCCTTTGTTATCAGGGGACCAATTCTTATCTTGGTTTCCTTTTAAAAGATTTGATCTAGAAAACTCCCTCTCTGCTTTTATGGAACTTGCTACAATTTCATCATATGTTGAAAATGATTGAGAAGCTAGTGCCCTTCAAAGACTTGGCTTAAGAACTTTAAAGAAATAATCAATCTTGTCCACCGAGTCATGTATGTAATCCATGACGTACCTGGCTAGCCTTGTGAAGGCAGCCTCATACTCTGCAAAACTGTCTTCTTCCCTTTGTTTCAAGCCAAGGAATTTCCTATTCATTTCAGTTTTTTGCTCACAAGAGAATTATTTTTCGAAGAATATTTCCTTAAAAGTACTACATTCAATATCTTCCATTTCTTCTTCCACCGTGGTATTTTGAATCCTGGACCACCATTGATCAGTGTTTCCCTTGAGACAATATACCTCTAGTACTACCTTTTCATTTTCATTGCGTCTTAACACCATGAATATCTTTTCAAGGGACTTGATCCATTGCTCAGCTACCATTGGATTACTAGTCCCGCAAAAATATGGGGACTTCTGCCTCATGAAACGATCCCTCACAGGTGTGGAATGGTTGTTCGTTACAACTTGAGTGTGTTGTCCCAATATGGTCATGATATGATTTTCTCCAATGTTGACTTTGGTGACTTGCTCAGTTGGGAGATTCCTACCTTTCCCATGAGTATTAATTCCCCTTCTTCTATTAGATGTCATTTCTAAATAATGGAATACACTATATTAGTTTATGTATCTAAAATAGAAAAGCACTCAACATAGAATGAAATTCTATGCATAGATAATCTAATAAAAATGGTTCCTATAAAGAAAAATTTACATTAAACTCCATCATAATGGATTGTAAAGAAAATATGGATTATCCTAAGAATATACCCTGGGAGTTTCATAACCAAGAGTGCAGCAAGGCCTATTTTCATGCACCAGTTCCGGTTCGAGTCTAGCTCAAAGCACTGTTTTTAGGTTTTACCCCTAGATACCTTTGTGCCAGTTCCGCCTCTTCTTGATCGTATCCAGACATGGATGTATTTCTTAAAATATCTACATAATCTATTCCTTACCAAAATACCAGGACATTTTTTTATATTTATCTTCAAATAATTTCTTAGGGCTTTGTTCCCTACTATACATTCCCTACTCTAGTTTCCAAGTTTTCTACTAATCTTCCTCTAATACCAACTGTAACACCCCGACCCTCTAGACTGGAGCTGGTGCATTACTTGTGATATTGGAATAGTTATAAGGAATGAAAATCCCGATGAAACGATCAGTTTTGTAGTCTTGAAGAAATTAGATACATATATGTTAAAGTTTACAAAATAAAATACATAACAAAACTAACATCTGCATCCACTAGTACTCAATAAACGATCTCCTATATGTCACATGTTGAAAGTATACAATGAAAGGGGTGAGCTAAAATGCTTAGTAAGGGTTACAAATAACAGAATCATGAGAACAATAATAAGTTAATCACAATTAATCTATCATAATCAATATGGCATAATGAATAAATGAATAACTAATTCCATTAATAAAATTATAATGAAACTGCATCAATTGAATTTATTATAGTGAAAACCTCATGGATAATAATAATAACTAATAATGAATAAAGATAATTATTATTTATTGGATGTCATGCATCTGGCACATGAAAACATAATACTATAAAAATGGTTTAGTTCTGTGGGTAGAAACCCGTCTGATTTTTTGGAAACAAACTCGAAGGATTTGTCACCAAACTGATTTGCCTCATGAGACCTACCGATGCATAGAGGGGCTATAGAGGGCCCCAACCACCACTTCATATCCAAATCATTATTTATACCATGATTAAATACAATATATATATGCCTTTTCAATATCCGTATAGAGTAGATTACACAGATTCATCAATATTTCCATAATTAAAATAACATTGCCAATAAACACCCTACTTAAAATGGTATACGGTTTAGACAAAAAACAAATCCATGATATGAGATTATGGACACATAATTTAAATATAATTTCAAATAAAAATTGATCTCAATTGGGTAGTAGGTACACCACATAAGGATAATTAGGTGCACCATACAAAGTTAGTCACAACCAAATAGAAATTGAGACAAAGTCACTTATCACAATGTAATCAGTCGAATCATATGACCAGAACATAATGAACATCAAATGAATAATTTAATAACATGAATATAAATAGAATCATGTTATTTTTATATCAAATGGAAGTAACCTTATACCGAAAATATTAAATAATTGGCAAACAATGAAAATATCAAGGAAATGAAAGTGAGATGAGAAAACCCTTACCATTTGCTGAAGTGTGTTCTTAGTTTGTTTTAATGACCTGAATAATAAAATTTATATTAATTAATTAATAATTATAGAACCTCCTATAAATTTAATTTATTTATTATAACCTTATTAGGTTCATTCATGTCCCTTTTAATGGGTTTAAGAGGTTTAATTTTATTGTTTTGGAAGCATTTTCTTCCTTGGTTTTCATGATTTGTTTACTTGCTCTCATGAATGGAAGTTCATTTTGAAACGTGGATAAATATATAGATTTTTTCATATATATTATTCGTTATATTAAAGAGATATAAATGATCTTATATTGATTATAGGTTATATAAATGAGGATGAATCATTAGATAAATGTTTTGGATAAATGCTTGGATTTAGCTTGGCTGTTTTGTATACAATGAACTCGTTTTGTATTATTATTCCATATTAGAAGTGTGTAAAGATTCCAGAACATTAATGAAATGAAATAATTCTATTCTTATCTTTTTCAACATTTAAAATAGTCTCATGACTTGTAATGATGAATAAAGTGTAGAACGAAACTCCGTTGTCCACAAAGGTTATAAATTGGAACCTGACGGATGTTGATTTCGTTTATAAAAATAAAAATGGAGGGAGAAAAGATATTGATGATATTTATTACATTCACATGATATAATTATATTATATAGATTATTTTGGAGTTTATCATGGTCATTTGGACAGAGGATATGAGGAGAGAAAAATAAAAGGGATGAACATGAAAATAAAAGAAAAGTTGAGAGATCCCTTAGGAAAATTCAGCAGCCTAACGGCGTCACCTAAAATTTCATAAAATCATATTATGAGAACAAAATGGTATCTCATCGTATTGAATTCATAAGGATAGTAAGAAGAATAAATAAAATCAAACCCCAACATAAGAAAATGGAATTTCAAATAGCTAACATAAAAGAAGTGTCGACTTAAAGAAGAGAATGTTAACTGGTAGAATAACTTATAGATCTTGAAGGATGAGACCTTGGGTGATTTGAGACACCTTGTGAGGACTTTTAGGGAGGCAAAAAACACCAAATATTCAAGGATGAGGGATTTATAATGAACGAAAATGAATGTATGATTGGGTATTTCTAGAAAAAGAGAGGTAATTTTTTAATAATTTCAAAGGGACATCTCATTAGTTGTTTTTGCCAAACCATGGGATTTCCCATGGTATTTTCCCAAGGTATTAGCCACCTGGGACACCTCATGTCATAGGTTAATATACACAAGTCAACAATATTTTTATATCTAATTATTACATCCTTTTGATTTCATTAAACTACTGAATACTCAAAACTGTATTTTTACAATTCATGAAAAATTCATGTATTTAAGAAAAATCCAAAATTTTTACCCTAACCATTTATCGATGAGTATAATTAAAAAATGAACTCCATTTTTTAAAAATAATTTTCATAGTATTATTAATTTAATTTTTAAATAAATTCATAGTTAATTCGGAAAATGACAGCCTCAAAGGTGCAATTAGTTTTACTTCTCATTGAAAAACTAATTAAGATCTCATTATCTTATTTCCATAAGAAAATAAAATATTATTATTATTTACTATTCATTAGGGTCATGATAATATTCATATTACTATTCATAAGTGTATGTTAATATTCACCAAAAAATTGGTTTGTTCTAAGAGACTCCAAATGACTTACTGATCAGAACTCTAGATGACCATTTTTCGAAATTCAAAACATAGAAGTGGAAAATTTATATATAATGGGCAGGTTTTTAGTGTCTCCTAAATAACCTAGTTTTGTTTCAAAATAACATAGTGATGATTAGAATGTATTTAATAGAAGAATACTATAAAATGTTTGGGGTGTTATAAAATACAACCATGAAATCTATTTTCTGTCAAGGGAAGTTGCCACCCAAATAGACTGATGTCTTTGTATTGTATTTTATATTACATGAAAATTAAATTATCCTATGAATGTTTTATATATTATTATTATCATACAAGTTGGAGAAATGTCTTACGGGATGCGGTTATCGAAAATTCTTTTATTATAAGAATATAAAATTAGCATACAACGTTCTAATTTGTCCAATGATCTTATAAATTTAGCATGATGATATTTAGAAAAGGGAAATTTCATATAAAGTGAAAAATTATTCATGAAGATGAAAATAATCAAACAATGTTAATAAATTTCTTATGGATCAATGTTTTGAATTCATCTGTATTATGATAATAGAATTATTGTTTTAAATGATGAAATATAACATGAAAACAAATTATTTATGAAGTTGAATTTTTTTTCAAAGATTAAATATTCTTTAATGTTTCAATTTAAGTGTTTTTCTAAGTTATAAAAAATTATATAGTCAGAAATAAAATATTAGGAAGATAATTCCCTTTGAATTTGTAGGCATTTGAAGTAATTGTTTTAAGTCTATTTATTCACTATTTTATGAAACTTATTTCCTATGTAGGAACTCAAATGAAGTCTTTGAACACTTTTAATTTTTTATATATTATAGTGGCAAGATAAATAATGATGAGTTAAATAATAAGACTATTTTGGATAATTTTTATTGGTTAAATGAATAATGTAGTTACAGTAAAAAATGATCTATGTGATTTCTATTTACAGAATCAAAGTTCACAAGTGATAACAACGATTGTATTTTAGGATTATTCTATCAACTTGAGAATATAGGTGTATATATTTAGTTTTAAATTAAAAATAATATAATAGATAAATAAATACCACTCATGAAATAGAATATTCTTGGAATAAAAAAAATGATCCTCTAATTTATTTTAAATTCAAAAATATTCTTTTTTTAATGAAGTATTGGAACATTATGTTAATTTTTTTAATTAACACATCAACTATTGTTAAGTGATATTATAAATCCTTGAACTATATCATTATTAATTTTTGGAAGAACCTAATTTCATTAAGTTGAATCATGCAGTTATCAGTTGGATATATATCAATATTCTATATCTTTAAAGTCCATAAATTTAACACTCCTTGTTATAAGTGTGTGAAGGTCTTGTATAGGGGTTGTGAAATGGGAGAGCTATGTGAAAACTCCTTGGAATTTTTTTAGCAAGTTCTTTTTTCACTCAACTATTTATGTCCCTTGGAAAAGGACTTGTATAGTGAAATTACCAATGCCTAAAAAGATAACATTGGTGGGGTGGACTATGGGATTCATCTTCCTTGAATCTCAATAAATCCATTGATTAATTTTATTTCATTTTTTTTCTTTATTTTCATTTTCAATTAAATAAAATTTCTAAAAACCCTTTTAGGGATTATTTTAATTAGAGTAAAAAAATTGTGAAATAAATCCACCCCCCTTGAGTGATTGTTTTACTCTCTCTAGATCACAAATTAGTATCAATGGGTAAGAATACAATGTTCTCAGCTCTAAAATATTGAAATTAGGAATATAATTTTAAAATGGTTATAGTGGAAGAAAATTAAGAAGGTATAACTATAGTCTGATCTCCCAATTTCAATAGAGAAAACTATGGATAATGGAAAGCTCAGATGATCATATATATGAAAAATCACAGTATACTGTTTTTTGATTTTAATCCTTACATAATACTAAAAGGTGTATGAAATAATAGGAATGATACCTTGATATATAAATATGACTTAAAATTCAAGGCTATGAATTATAATATAAGTGAATTAGGTATTTATGCATTAAACCGAGTTTCAAAATGTAATCCTACCCATATAATATGGATAGTAGTGTATGTATCTTATAATAGTATTATAAATGTATGTAAACTCAAATAAAAAAATAAAAAATTAATGTTTGACACATTCATAATGATTTATATTGAGATAATCTCTCACATTCATGAAAGGATTATTGAAAGAATAAATAATATGGTTGCCTTAGGAGCACCTATTCTTCAACCCAATTAATCTCATAAAGTTATTAGAGTTATACCATCAAAATTAATAGTAATTTCATCTTCTATTAGAAAATATATTACAATGAAAAATTTCAAAATAGAATATATTATTAGATCAATCATGAAGTATGAATCTATAGTAGAATAATTTGTAGGAGAACATTGGATGATAGAATCAGAGACTTATGGTTTAAATGCATATACATTAATATATGAGAGTATAAAAAAGTGAAAAAATGTTATCTCTGAAATAATATTGGAATATAAATCGTTATTTCCCCCGAATTAAGGTGAATAAAATTTATGAAAATATTTATAAAAAGAAATATAATTATAAGATGGAGAATAAAGCTATAAAGTAATATGGAGTGAGTCATAGGTTCCAATGACCACCCATGTTCTGATTCTAATGCTGGAATATCTAATAAAAATAAAAATATATTCATCATGGAATATACTTATGAGGTACATTATTATTATTATTATTATGAAAATAAAAATGAAAAATACAGTACTGATAAATTTAATGAGTATTTTTTTTATTATAATACCACTATGAATCCATGATGAAAAATGAAAAGTTTCTTATGAAATCATATGTTACTATTGTGAATGAAAATTTAGTTTTAAATAAATAATTTTTTTTAACTAATATTTATTCTAGCTGAGTTAGATTCTAACTATGTTGTCTCTAATAGAAAAATAAAATAATTTGCTGGTAAAATTAAAAATCTAAGGGATTCTGCTACTATTTTTACTAAGTGTAAACAATTAAAATCAAATATACTTTGAAAGAAAAATAAACATAAAGAATAATATTTTTTATGAAGTAAAGGGGAAAACCCAATACGTGTAAAGAATAATTTATACCTAATTCCATAAATCAAAATATTCCAAATATTACTTATTTTTAATGTCTCACAAAATGTCATTTTCCAAATGATTTTTTCCAAATATATCCTCAAATATGTGGAATAATGTAGATGTTTATTTCTAAAGAATTATATAATTGTAGTCCTAATTTTTTGGAATATAAAAAGCTGACTTGGTTGTCTAAAACTTTTATTGATAACATTGTTGGACCCTAGAGAATATTTCTACGAAAACATCTTTTTCCATATTTTTTTATTGAACAAGCCACACGAACAAAAATTAAACCTTTTTGTGTGGATAATGGTTTTTATTTATATATGAGTAGAGATTTATCCTAATTTTACACAATATATAAAATTATTGTACAACATTTAACATTTTTGACAATTCCAAAGGAAAAATTGTTTTCATTTTATTTGTTAGATATACCTATTTAATACTAATGATACAAGTAATTTATATTGAATTATTAAAGCACAACCATAAAATTATTTCTTAAATTTGTGGTTATAGATTTTATATTTTTATCCGATAATTGATATTATTTTTTAAATAGAAATATTCTTAAATTTAGTATACCAAAAAATGAAAATTATTACACACTGGATTTTCATTTTTTGTATACAAATATGTTAATAGACTAAGGTATCAAATTAATGATTCTTGTATTTGGTATAAGTGACCTTAATAGTGTAACATTTATTCACATAATAAATTTTATATGAAAAACTTAATTTCAAATTTTCCCTAGTCAAATTGGTTTGAAATAATTCATGTGATGCAAATGAAATGTTAAAGAAACAAAAAAAATCTTCTAAAACATTAAAGAAGATGCTTTATGAAAACCTCTTGAACTAATTTATAAGGGTTTATTTGGACCTTCTAAAACTATAACCCTAGATAGTAAATCATTTCATTATGTTCATGTTGATTATTTATCCATTTTTACTTGGTTATATTTCTTGAGACTCAAAATTGAATACAACACCGTTTTCATTAATGATTGTAAGCTTGTTGAAAATGAAAAAGGATTGAAAATTATTTCCTTCAGAATTGGTCACATGGGAAAATTTGAGGATCATGAATTTATTTAATTTTTCACTAAACATGGAATTAAATATACCTTCTATTCCCCTATAACACCTTAAAAAAGGTGTGGTTGAAAGAATAAATTCAACCTTTAAGAAAATTCTATAATAATGTTGTTTGAATATAGAAAACCTAATCTTTTTTGGGATTAATATATTTAAACAACATTCAAGGTCATCAATAGAGTTCTAATATGGAATATATTGAATAATACACCCTATGATCTTGGGAATATTAAAAATCCCAAGGTTTGATAAATTAATGTTTTTGGATGAAAAGTTTGTATCTTGAACACCAAGGAAAATATTTGTAAGTTCAATATATATACTGATAAAGGAATATACAAAGGTTATTATGTTACTTTTAAATCCTATAGAGTTTGGAATTATATATCAAGGATTTTTAATGAAACTATTCGTGTAAAATTTGACGGAAGTGAAGCATTTGATCAAAAAACTATGGCCATAACCCATTTTATAATGATATATAATGGAAATAATATTTGTTCTTAGTTAATTAATGTATAAAAACTCTATTAGTATTTGTAATTTCTTGTTCTTCATTCAAATAATGAATTTTCCTTTTTTTAATAACATCTAGGGCTTTACTATCCACTATATTAAATTTCCAAAACATCCTTGATACAAAGTTAAATATGCATAATTTTTCATCTATTTAATGAAAAAATTATATTTAATAAATCACCCAAGATTCAACAGATGTGTATAAACATAGTAACAATTAATTTCCATTTTCATTAATCTAATAGAATTTGAGGTTCTGGAAGTAGATGGTCTTCCAACGTTCTCCTTATGACTCTTTAAATCCTTCTTGATATGGTATTTCCTGCCAAATTTCCTGTGTATGTGATCAACAATGGCTATTTTATCCAACTTATTTTTTGTTACCTATCTTTTACTAGAATATATTTAATTTTTATAGGCTTATTTCTTCCTTCTGTATGTACTAAGTGTACTACACATGAGCATTATCCCGATTGGTGAGGAATCTTTAATTGCATCCATGAGACCGAAGATAAAATCTAGGTAGAGGTTTTTTTCCAGGGTACTGTAGTAGTACTGTAGTAGGTACTATAGAAGCTCTTATAAAAGATATTGTTTGGTACTGTAGCATCCAAGACTATTCACTTGTTTGTGACATTTGGCCACTAGTTTGGTCCTTAGGTCATTCAAGGCCTTAGGGCCACCCAAGTCCTTCATGCCAGTAAGGTTTTTCAGTCCAAATAATGGCCTTCGATCAAATAAAATTCCTTTGGACCACCTCAAGTCCATTGGGCTACATGAATTATAGATGTAAGAGACTGAATTACCAGGAATAAATCCCCGATGAGAATTCAGAGTAGGCGTATTCAACAGAGTAGAGATAATTAGTCGTGGATGAATGAGAGGGTATTACTTTTCCATATATTCCTAGCCTATGCACACTTTCATAGAATAGCTAGAAGACTGGTCATGCATAGGTGGATGTCTGATCATAATGCAGACACTAGGGAGGGGCAATTTCAAGTAGTCATTATCTAGGATGAATTCCTTTAAGGCCTTCTGGTCCAGTAATGTCATGAAGCCTACGAGCTATGTATGAGTTTCCCTCCAACCCTTAAAAGGGGGATTATAAAAAATGAATAAAAAATGAAGTCCATAAGGACATTCATGATATGTATTAAGTGCACTAACAAATTGTGACTAAAATTCCCACCACTAGAGGTCCCCATTAAAGATCAAATTCTAGATATTATCAAACAATAAATCTATTTTTACATTAGAGTTACTAACCATAGTAACAATAACATGTAACTTTTTGAAAGAGAAAGTAATAATAGTAACTCCAATATATCATCCAAAAATGAAACCTTCACTAATTTGAGCTTCCCATGAATCATATTGAATTCGTTCACATGATCTTCCTTCTAAAAACATTAAGCTAAAAAACCATCAAAAAATGATTTTTTAAGGATTGTCTATTTTTTTATAGATATCAAAAAAGTATTTATAAAACCCAATGTATTTTTATTCTCTTAAATCATAAAATTAACATTTCATTCCAATAAAATTCTTACTAGTGACAAGGAATTCTAACCATATTTTCCCATTAAACTTCTCTATTATTTTAAAATTAACATAGTTCAATGATACTTCTAGATCATTCTGAGATGCGATAATTTTTTATCATAATCCTCTATAAGAAAAAAAACATTTTATTGAATTTATGGATACGATTCATTCCTTGATATGAAAAAATAACTATGGTATTATAAATGTTATTACTAAGGACTAAACAACTTCTTTGATTCCACTTATTGGAAAAGGAAGAGTGATCACATGATCTTCTGATAGAACCACTAGAATTTCAAATCGTCAATCCATCCGAAATTCATTCACATTATTATAAAAGAATACGAAAACTAAATAAGTTCAGTTTTATTTGACCATGTTTACTAAAATTATGATGTAAAGGCACCTTACCCACCGCACAAACTCTAACCTAGACACAACTTATAAAACATTCAAAAAAAAATCAAAAAAATTGAAATTCATGATACAGAAGATCATAAATCAAGAAATGAAAATAAGATATTAACCTGCTTTAGAAATGTTTTCCAAAATGAATGATAAAAAAACATTGGATTTATTTTCATTTTCTACAAGTATGAGGATTACATTTAACTAAAAAATAGTTATTAAGATTTTTTATAAATGATATACACTCTATAAACCTCTAATATACTAATTTATACATTGCATTGGTACACTATGTATATACTAGAATGTCTCCATGATCTAATCAGTCCCCAATCCATTTTATAGGAAACGAATATGATTTTATAGGTCACACCACCAGCCCAAATTCATGGATATACTCCATATTAAATGTTATTATTGATTTTAAGTTGCATTTTTTACTTTAATCGCTTCATTGATTAACTTTTAGAGTCCTAATTTAATAGATTAACTTATAGATATTTTTATGAACATTATAGATACCCCTTGATTTCATTAGTAGATAAAAACTTATAATTCTACTTCTTTAAATGATCACATAAACTATCATAGTTAGCAGACCTAGTCCAGCCTCCTCTATAGACCATGTGTTCTGTAACTGTAAATCCAATGTATGAATGTATGATAATTTAAAACCTTGATACAGATACCAAAAACCACCTTATAAAACTCTTCCACTACACTCTTTATCAAGTAATATATTTTGTGTATGATATTATTATTAACGATGAGACCAAGGAATCATATTCCCAATGCTCAACTCCTAGAAAATATATTCAAACTATTTAAATTCACAACATTAAATATTTTCAATAATATATATTTTCTACTTAAAACACATTATATGTGCATCATCTTCATTTTGGATCCATTTTTATCAAAGTTTTCCTTGAAATTGATTCTTGAATAATTCAACTACTTATATTATTATTTTCTAACCCGTCCTGAACTCCTTTAGAATAATGTGACATTCACTTTCTTACTAAAGCTAATTTTACTCTTTAAATTTCTATTTACCAACAAATATCCTAAATTATTTAGAATATTAATAGAAAAAAACATTAATTTTAGGTTTTTATATTCTTTGATTTATTAAATTAAAAAAATTTATGTATAAAAATACTCCCACTATACTCTTAAAACAATATTATTTTTAGAATATCCTATTGCGAAACACAAAATACATTATGTTAGCAAATAAGTATTATTTTCTTTAAACAAGAATAATTAACAAATAGACTATAATTTCCACATCATATATTTCAATATATGTGTTTTAAGTATTGTATCACTGAAATAAAGACATTTTTTCAAAATATAATTTCGATTGGTAGCAGGTACACCTTCTTGTGTATTTCAATAAATATATGTGTAAAACCTTAATATCAAATAAAACCATTTCACCCATTTATCTTTTTCAAACATTTTATAGAATATGGTGAGTCATAAAATATTATATTCATATTATATATTTTTTAGCATATCTTTTTTAATGAACAAATTATATTATCATATTGGATAAAAGAAATTGAGATACACATCATTTGAATAGATTAATTTGAGATTGCTTTAGCAATTCGCATTCATATCCTTGATGTATTTACTTTTTTTCTTTATCACCAAAATGTAAACCACAGTATATCTCATTAATTACTTTATTTTAAACAACTATATAATCACATCACAAGTAAAATATATACATGGAATGAAATGCCCGTAAAAACCAACGAATAAAGTTCTACAAAATTGATACCTATCAGAGATAGTCAATTAAGTTTACAAACAACCTTTAGATATGTCAATCACTCCATCCTATAGAATCATTAATCCTCCTATCAGATAACACGTTAGTTTTTATGACCTTTACTAAACATCAAAAGAATATATTTATTTCCCTATTATTAATGTTTTCCTCTTCTTATATTTTGAACATTTACCAAATTTTATTTTATATATAGTCCAATAATATTGACTTAAATTCATAGTTTATTTATTATATACACTTGAGAATATCAAGAAATTTTTTCTTAACTATATTCGTCTTTTTAGATCATTTATATAGTTGAAAACATGATGAATTCTCTTTCCAGAAAAAGCCTCATAGAAAAATCTCAATCTCAAGAAGTTTAAAACATATTCGATCATATTGAATATATGAGTATGGAAAAAAATTCCTTTCATTATATTGAATATAATTCTTTTGAAAAATTTATTAAACCATCATATACTTCACATAAACATCTAAATTCACTGATTTAATTACCATAATATTTTGACAACCTAGAATGGGTTTTCTCTAACACATAATTTTTTTTAACTTTTTTTAACTTTCTAAAATTAGGTTTTTCTTTCATTAATCTTATCCATATCAAGGATTTATCTTATAGTTATGTTTAATTATTATGATAATATTTATCTACAATAAATGACCTTATCAAATGAGTATTAGGTTTTAAATCTTTTCATCAAGTACTTTTAGTAAAAGTACTCTGACTAAAATGATAACCCATACTTTATAAAAATTTTGAGATATAAAATCTATATTCATAGATTTATGAGTTGATATATATATTTATCAAATCCCATTATATAAATTCACTAAAATTTATTCTTATTTAATCCTTAATATTAGGATTTCCTAGCTAGTGTAACCCAATAAAAACATAAAAAACAAGGCACCTAACCAATTCAGCCATCCTACAAGATAATTCATGGTCACCTAAAAATCAGGATCATCAGTACTGAATGATAGAGGTATTGATAAGTTCCTCTTTATATTGAATCTCACACTTAGTTTTATAAGGGTTTTCTTAAAAATCTCTCCAATTTAATATTCATAATATGCATATTAAGTTAATAACTATTGCATTTTATGAAATATTTATCTTCTTTTGAATTTTTATTTCTTTTTTAATGAATCAATCTTGTGATTTGTTTTCAAGATCCATATCACATCCACAATATTAATGTGTTCACACCACATTAACCTGTTACTATTTACAAAACCCACTGGTTTCATTACACACTCAAAAACATATTCCGTCTATACTCATATATATTTAAATACATTTTATGCATATGGTATATAATTTTTTTTAAATAAATGCATAGTTTTATATAATATTGACCAAAATTATAGGTGTAAGCTCTGAGCAACAAATACCCAACTCCTCAACTTTTCAGAACAAGGCATAAACCACTTGCCTGCTAGGTAGATTGACCCCAAGCCTTTCTCCCAATACAGACTTTATTAAACCGATAATTTAATTTATAATATCTATAATAAATAATATTAATAGACTATATTTAAAACCTTTAAAAAATTTTACAACTTTAAAAACTAATTAAGGTCGAAATAGATGAAATCTAAATCTTATGGAGTCACCCATAACATGTAATATATGTTTCTTGCTCCTAAAATAAATTTATTAAATAAATTAAAAATGAACACTTAATATATTTAGATATGTGATAAATATTTATGAAAAAATTATAATCAAAATATGACTAATGTTTTATACAGCATCTAGTGGGAGAAGAGGTGGTTCCATATTCTCCTGGGGAGGAAACCATCAATGGGTTCTTATGATCTTTATAGGGGTAAGTAATATTTCCCCTTTGATCAATTTATTAGGTTGGCCTTACCTGGTTAGTCCTCATAATGCATTTTAGAGTCAACTTAATTTATGGTTCTCGTTTCCACATCATCCAGTTTCCAGCTCTAGATTGTTTGATCTACTTTAATCACTAGATCTATCCTACTTCCCTCATCATGTGATATCCTAAAGTCTAGGATCTATCGTCTCATGGTGATGACTTCAACAGCACTATTTGATGATGTATGTGGGGTTCTGTATATCTGGGTAGTATTATCGACTTCTTCAGTCACAAGATTTGGGGAGAAGTGTAATGATGGGTCATCACCAGATTGATATCTGGATTGATTTAAGTTTTAATGTTCCAAACTAAATGAATAGAAGTGTGATCTAACTAGTTTATGACTGGGTTTCATTTTTTCATTCGATGGTGGAGCTATTGGATTTTTGGAAATCAACTGTAGTTAAGATGTGGTGGCCATCAGACACCATCACCTCGATGTGTAAATTGCTACCTGTGCATGATCACCTGGACACATCGATGATTGGTGGTATAGTGCTGGTTTAGGGATGGATATTTTGTGTGGGAATTGGTTTCAATTAGTTTTATGGTGTTTACAGAAGTGATGAATAGCTTCAAATTTAATGGATTTAGGGTTTTTTTGTTTTTCAGAAAAGTTTATATTATATTATTCTTTATTTCATGGGACTGTTGGATTTATGGGTAGATGTTGGATTTGTGAGAATTTGATCTTGTCTTGTTGAATTTGGTACAATATAGCTTCTTACAAGTTTCACTAGGTGGGTGACCATTACAGAGGGATGGGTGTGATGACACCCGTCATCATCCATATATCCTCCTTCTTAATGGATAGATGGGAACTCTTCCATTTATATTTTTCATAGAGTTTTCAGTCTTGTTTTGTGTTTATTAACATCAATATAGTGGTGGTATCCTATATTATTTATTGGTTGGAAGGATCAAGAAATTATAGGTGTTCTTGAAACTATCATTTATCCATCCACCCACTTTTCAGTGTGGGTTGGAGAGGTTATCTGCCAGTTTTTAGTGACCAGCATGACATAACCTCTTTGTGGGGTGGGGGGAATCATCTTTGAATGATTCCTCTATTTCATTATCAGCAGGATGAGGGATGGATTTTTTTATTCTTTCCTTTATTTTTTATTTCCTTAAATTTTTAGGACAATGTGAGGGCCATTGGGTCATGTTTTATAAAGGAAATTTCAGCTTTGTGTATTGTTTGGATTCACACTTTACCTACTAATCAAAAGGGGTTTCATTTTTTAATTTTAATGAATAGGTATTTCCTTAATTCTATTTAAAAATTTATAAATTTTCTAGTAATTATGTACATTCCATGATATTGAATATAAACATTTTATATTCATCTTATAATATGTAATCCTTCATATTATACATGTAATTTTATTTAAGTGTATGATATTTTCCTAAATTATAAAAATTTTATAATCTAATTTATATAATATTAACATTTTACATAATCTATATATCATATTCTTAACATTACTTAAACCATAATAACATCGGTCACCAAAACACTTTTGAAGTGATTTAAATATTTTCCCAACCAAGTCCCTTAAATAGAACATTTTAAATTAAGTATTGTGAACAATTAATAATCATAAAATACAAAAAAAAATTATAATTTGGTATTAATTTTGTAAATTTTTAACCCTTTATAAATCACACTTACAATTTCAATAAATATTTAAATTGTAGGTTATTCTATAGGTGTTTCACTAATATAAAAGATATCATATTCATATTAAATCTATAACAATGGAATCTTAGAAAATCTTCTATTGTCTCATGTATTAATCTTTTATTTGTGTTTAACAATCTATAAATATTCAATTATCTCTTAAACCATCCCAAATACGAAAATTATTTAAAAACAATTACAGACACAAATATTTTCAAAGAATAAGAAAATATAAACATTTTTACCATGATAATTAAATAATAATTTTAATATTTAACATAGACCTAATAAATTTATTTTATTAAACCCAACACTTATCATTTAAACATGATTTCTAAAATACTATACCAATTTAAATTAATAAATAAATAAATAAAAACATTATTTATTATTCCTAAAATAATGATAGCCTTTAGCTAGACTACCCTATCAGCCAACCATCACCTCAACATCAATCTAGATTAATGGAAGGGTTGATGAGAGTAGTAAAGTTCATGATCACATTTTAGTACATTTACATGGAGTGTGGAAGGTGATAGGGAAAATCCATGGTGCATGGAAGTATTGGGGACCAATTATATGGGACAATACTAATGAATTTCAATGAAAAAACCTAGCGTATCAAGGGTAATGAACATCTTCCCTCGAAAGTGAAGTCATATGTCAGATGTGTTTGGTAGGCCATAATTCATCCTTGAACGCACTTTATGAAATTTTCACACTTGGAATGCAAGATGTAATGTCATTACACACTCGAAACACATTCACGACCTCTTTATATCTTTCCTATACCATCCTAAAGTCCGTTGACACACAACTATACTTCAAGAAGAAAAAAATGATGCTTTTTTTTTCCACAACATGCAATGTAATCATAATTATCAAATAACATTTCTTCTCTTCCCACACCAGTTCATATTAAAAACATAAGTTAATTTCCCTATGAGTGTATGATTATCTAACATTACATTATCAAATAATGTGTATCCAAACAAATAACAATGCATGTAACATGGTCATCATTTAACATTGATATAAACATATTTATTTTTCAAATATTTTGGCCCTGATGAAATTTATGTGTATTAAGTGATCATCCTATGATACTTTTCAGTGGATTAAAAACTATAACAAAACCCAATATATCCTTAAAAGTATAAAATTTACATTAATAATTAATAATACACAAAATAACAAGCCGATAATTCTTTTCTAGTGACCTCCATCTTCTTTTTCAATGGAGTATGGTTTGATAGTGATTATTGGAGAAATTTTTTTTTCTATCCAAATAGATAATCCACTGGTCATAGGATCTATGATTATATTTTATGGATTTTTGTATTTTGAGAGGGGTCCTTGAGATTTCGTTATATATGATTAATAAATCTATGAAAGGAATGTTTATTTATAATGTTCTATATAAAGCTTATGATCATTCACATCAACACCACAAACAATTGAATGGAATTCATTTACTATTATATAGGTTGTGTACAAATATATACATAGAATTAAGATCATTCATAGTAACTCCATCCATTACTACATGTTAACATTCATTTAAATTCATTAATGAATATACCATGCCTTAAGTAATCTACCTCAACTATTAAAACTAAAGGATAATCATGTAGGTAATATCTAATAGAAAATATATGCACTGAGCCTCCATTATATTGGGTGCAACGTACTGTCGGGTTTCATAAGAGACACATGATACTACATTGATACTAATGTAAGGTTGGGATCCTTCTTACAGATATGTTGGACACAATGTATCCATAATACTAGTTTGAATAACCAACATATTTTAGTGCATATATAGGTTTTTTAAAATAAACTATTGATTCAGATCATTATAATAATTTATAAATGACATTATATAAACCGTAAAACCTAAAATTATATTTAAAAGAATTTGGGTTGACCTATGAAAATATTCCATAACCCCCATGATCATGTGATTAATGAAGTAGATATACCCTAAACTAATACAATTAATTACAAGGATTTTTCTATATCATAATATATTTCATAAGAATGTCATAATATACAACATGAATGGAGAATATAAAACCCACATAGATTTTAACTATATTTCTTATTAATTACATGAATTTAATAAGTATGATGTCGATATGTGTTGAAGTAGAATATCTTATTAAGAGTTCAGAGCACCCATGAATTTATATATGAAGAAGGATATAATTATTACGGACATTATTAAAATGTGTTGAGTTTTGAATTAAAAATTAGGATTGATGAAACACCATATAACTTGGATGTTTGTTTCTACCATTATTCAAACAATAATAAATGTTATACCATTGTAAATTTGAAAAAATTGTGATTAACCATAAAATACATAAATGTGGCCCTATAATAAATCATAATTTTTCTAAGATGAAAATATATAAGGTGTTTCTAGTAGATTGATTGAGGTAGTGAAAAAACATTGAATAATTAAAGAATATTTATTATAAACTGAAAAATTATTTGTATATTTTTCCCTTAAGGGTATTAGGTGATATATATAATGAGACATGTTTTAAGGGTGGGGTGAATCTGGCCATTGAAGTCATTTTAAATTTAAACACATTCCCATTTAAACCCTTTCCCTAATGACTATGACCTATTACATTGAAGGGTTTCCTCATTTATTCTCTTTAATTAGATGATCCTTTTCCCTCTTCACTTGAACAACCTTTCAATAGTTATTATCTTGGGTTACTTTACTATTTTTTCATATTGTGTTTGTGTAGAATTTCTCCAAGAATGAAAAATAGAAAAAATGATATTTATGTGGTTAACCACTATAAGATTGTATAAGGATCATACAATCAACAATGTGTTAATGACCGGAAACACTATAAGGTCACTAATTTGGGATCAGTTAGGTCATTCCTTCCTGGGGTCACAACAATTACAAAGGTTTTGGGTTAGTTTATAGCCAACCAAGTGTTACTTCCTCTCACAAACTTCCTTTTGATCAATGCTCTAGGAAATGGATTACAATTTGGAACAATGGTAAAAAAATAACATGACCATGTTTTTGATGATTTACCTATATATAGATGAGTGCCTTTAAATATCCACTTTCTGATTGATAGGATTACTATGAATGTCACCTACAAAAACATCATCATTTTCCATGCGATTTCATGGAATCACCGAATCATTATTCTTTGGAATGATATTCAATAAGTTCCACAATTTTTTCTTTTTTATTTTGTACCCATATTCAATTATGTCCTTTCCTTTTCTAAAAATCTAATCTCCCTATATACAAACTTTTATGATATTGTCTTTCTAATAACTACTAAGGGTTGTTTTGTAGATATTTTTCATCTTTCCTTTCAATTTAATGGAAGTTATTGAATATCAATTATCAATGATTATTTTAGGTGTTCCATGTATTAAATGAGATTGTAATATTCAATGAAATATGAATTAATCATCTAGGTATTTAAGTTATAAATCATATTTTAGATACTTACCAATTTTCACACCTGGACAAAAACCCCTTGACTAATGCGAGGTCTATGAATTCATAGAATTATTTTATCCTTTTCTACCTTCACCATGGTGTAGACCATTTACTATGTTATAGAAATAATCTAAATAATGTATTAGGGGAGTGGAAATGTTCTCTAAGAGATGGATTACTTTTTGAACATATCCAAAAAACACATGTAATAACTATTACATCACTATCCCATAATCTCTAGTATAATCTCCTCTAACTCATTGAATCACTGAACTAGTTGTGGCATAGTCACTTCTACTAGCGAATGAACTTCTAAAAGATAGGAAAAAATAATTCATATTTAGTTTTAATATAACACTCTCTGTGTTACAATGCCTTTCTAAATTAGGGATTTCTATAGTATCTAAGATCACCAATAAATGTTTTTATTGAACAACACCCTCCACATTATGGGAAACCTTGAAACTCTAATGAAATGGTAGTTTAGTTGATCAAGTCCCACAATGTGGCCAATTCTTTACTATAGCCTCCCATGCTGAACTGTGCATGAGAGCCTAAGCACCATTTTAACTATAGCACTGATATGTGATCCTACATGCCTTAACATGAACCTAGTCCTACTTGAACGAGCTCTCTCCTACAATGTAGCTATAACGACCTAAGCCTGAGCTTCAGAACACAACACATTATAAATTCTAAAATCCCTATCAACAAAGAAACACATTATAAATTATTTTCAAAAAACAATTAAAATCCCTTATGATTAATGATGAAAGTAATAAGTAGATAAATGTTTGATTTGAAAATAACAAAAAAATAATCGTTTGGATAAATTGTTCAAATAAATTACTTAATTTGAACAATAAAATTTAACCCCTTAGAAAATAAATATGAAATTTCCAAAACCCATCTTGTTTTATAACACCCACTTTGAATATTTATCACATCAATCAATTTTTAAATAGAAAAGATAAGAAAAATATCCCCATACCTGAAAACAAAATGAACAAGAAACAATTCTGTGGTAAAGGACACACTAGAAGACAAACAAAAAATTAAAGAAGACACCAGCTCTCAAAAAAGTGAGAAAAGGTGCGCAGAAGGCACTGTAGAAATATAGACAGAACATTTGTAGAATGATACTACTAATTATGACATCTAATAGTCTCAATTTAGAGATCTTGTTGTGCAATATGTGAATTAAGATATATCCAACTAAGGTAGAAAAATAATAGTAGTGAAAAGGAAGAATAAAATAAAATAACTGTAACAACCAAAATTGTCATGTCTGAAAATCATTTATCCATAGAACAAAGAAAAATCAATGTAAAATCGATGCAATAAGGATAGGTGATTAAACAACTATAGAACAAAACAAAACACTTTCTGTTCATAATCACAAAACCAAAATAGTACATAGATGTAAAAGGGCCTCAACCCAGTTGGTGATGACTCAACACTACAACAAAGAGACCTGAGTTCAAAACTAGGTGAAAAAATATTTCTGGGTATTGTAGTAGTTCTATTGCAGTACTGTAGCACACACAGGTCAGTACTGTAGTACACACTATTCGATACTGTAGCATCCGAATCTATTCATATATTTGGGCTTTTGGGCCACAGGTTTGGGCCTCAGGTCCATTAATGACTTCGAACCACCAAAGGCCTTCAAAAAAATAATGATTTCAGGCCACCTCAAGTCCTTCGGGACACCTGAAGGCCTTCCAGCAACCTCAAGGCCTTCAGGCCCCATGAAATTGTGCATAAATGATTAAACAGACTCTATAAGGAGCATACTCCAGATTGGTATTAAAAGTAGGGGAATTCACCAGAGTAGAATCTAAGAGGATTTTTCTTTAAGATAGGGTATGTAATTTCCATAGGGACCCACCTTTGCTTGCACGAGAAGCCAAGCCGAACATCCATGCGAAGGTGGAGAGCTGATATAAGGATGATGAATTTGGGAGGAGGAGTTCCATGAATAGTTTGAATATTTCCTAAGACCAACGAGTCATTTAATCTCTGGTACTATGGGCCTTGTAAGGGTTCCCCATCATCCCTTGAATGGGGGGATATAAAAAATCATTAAATAGAAGGCCTTCCGACCATTTGTGCTAAAATAGTAAACAGATCATCATCAGTTTAACCAAATGTCAAAAAATAGAAACAATTTCAATTAATCTGAATAAAAATGGACTGAATGATGTAAACTAAAATAATAAAAATGAATAAATATTAAAAAATACCACCATGATAAAAAAGAACCTAGATTCGATACATAGAATTGAAAATAAATAACCTACCACACAGATTCAAGAAGAACACACCCCTTCGAAACCTAATTGTATACGATCCACATCGATTCCATTAATATCCTCAAATTACATCAGTCATCATTCATGAAGACACAGATCCTCTAAATCCTTCTTCTTTGATAGTTTTTCATCCTCGACATGCTCACTAAGAACCCTCCATTGTGTCTCGACTCTGGCGACTCAAACCCCCAGCGATGCCACTCCCTGTAGGCAAACACACCCCATGAATACCCATGGCCAATTCCTCCCATAGATACCCTATGAGTGGAGAACCTTTTTTTCCATTAAATTATTTTTTTTCAATATTATTTTTAATTTTTTTATATAAATATATATCAAATCTATTTCTAACTTTAAAATAAAACATATAAAAAAATAATTTTATATAAAAATAATTTAATCATTATCTATAATTCAAAACTAATATATATATATATATATATATTCATCATTAATGTTTATAAAACCGAAATTATTATATTTATTTAATGTCTTTAAAATAATTAATATTATCATAATTTATAAATTCTCAAAATTTTATACAACAAATTTTAATCTAATTCATATATGAATATTTCCAATACTTTATAGTAATATTATAATTTTTTAAACAAAAATGTTAATAAAAATATCATCTATAATTGTTTTTTTATTTAAATAATTTATTAGAAAATATCATTTAATTTTACTATATTTCATAAAAGTATAATTAATAAATGTCGTCCTGTAAAAAATTTCATTTTGTAATTATTATATATTAAATTAACAAAATTTAATTTCTTTAAAATGAATCTGAATGGTTTTATTAAAATATTTCATAATATTAATTATTTAAATTATAATTCATTAATAAATATTTTATTGAAACATGGCGTGTTACATTATCCCTCCATTAAAAAGTCTTTCATCCTCACAATTTGTTCATCGAACAAAAAAATAATTCTAAATTTCCATCTTCAAAATTAAGAAATTCTAGGACCACTAATCTTCTGAACTCTAACGCAACATCTAATCTCCAAATTTAACATGACTATTGCTATGAAACCAACTATAATGACTCGAGACCAAGAAACCAGACTAATCACATTATAAATGTTGAAATCCATCTCAACAGAGCAACTCCCAATAAACTTTTTGATAAAGCAATTATAATCCTTTAAAGTAAATGATGAAAGTAACAAGTTGTTAGACGTTTAACTTGAAAATAAAAAAATAATTTTCTGAATAATTTTTTTAAATACGTAACATAATTTGGAATATAAAATGTAAATCCTTACTAAATTAATATGATATTTCCAAAACCTATCCAGTTTTTTAACACACACATTAAATATTTGTTTCATTAATAAATCCATAAATAGAAATCTTAAGAAAATATCCCCTTACCTAAAAAATGGACTAGCTACACATCATTGGTAAAGGACGCACTAGAAAATAGAATGAAAATTGAAAAAGACAACAGTTATAAAAGATGTGTATAAAGGTGTGCATGAGGTTGTGTAGAAAAATAGACAGAACATATGTTGAATGATACTACTATTTATAACCTAAAATGGTCTCATTTCATAGATCTTGCAGTGCAAGCTGTAAATAAAGATAAAACTAATAAAGAATAAAGAAAGACATAGTGAAAAGGTCAAACAAAATTTAGTAACTACGATAAAAAACTGTCACAGAACAAAATAATTCATCTATAAAACAAAGATGGATCAATATAAAATATCTGAAATATGGATAGGTGATTCAATATACGTGGAAAAAAATAAAATATTCACTGTTCATAATCCCAAAACCAAAATAGTATACAGATCACCATCAGTTGAACAAAAGATCAAAAAAATGACAACAGTTCAATTACTATGAATCGAAATGGATGGACGAATGTAAACAAAAACAATTAAAATTAAGAAACATGAAAAAATACCACCATGTCCAAAAAAAACCTAGATTCAATACGAAGAATGGAAAACAAGGAACCTACCACACAGATATGAGAATAACTCACCCCTTCGAACCATAACTGCATATTATCCACATCGATGCTACTCAGATCATCGAAGGCCCTCTACCATCACTCGCACAAGAATGACTCTTTTGAAGCCATCATCTTCGAGATCTACTCGGCTTTGATGCACTCATCAGTAATCCTCCATCATGGCTCGACTCTGGAGACTCAAACCCTCGGCTGTGACACTCCCCAAACACTAACACACCCCATGAAAGCCCATGATCGATGCCTCCCTTTGAAACCTATGTGTGGATCCATTTTCCACCTGTGATTTCTTTTTTTAAATATTATAAATACTTTTTATTATATATACATATATATTAAATATATTTTGAAGTATAAAACAAAACATTTAAAAAGTAATAATTTTATATAAAAAAATTTAATCATTATATATAATTAATAAATAATATATATATATATCATTAAATTTTATATAACCAACCTTATTATATTTATTTAATGTATTTAATATAATTTAAATTTTTATATTCTATAAATTTTGACAATTTTATAAAAAAATTATAATCTTATTCATATATGTATATTGCCAAAACATTATAGATAAATTATAATTTTATTAAGAAAACATAATAATAATAATATTACCTTTAATTATATTGATTTATTAATAAATTTATTAGAAAATATCATTTAATGTTAAAAAATTTCATAAAAGTATAATTAATTTATGCCATCCTGTAAAAAAAAATGTCATTTTGAAATTAATATAAATTTATGTAACAAAATTGCATTTCATTTTAATGAAACTACATAGTTCTATTAAAATATATCATAATATTATTTGTGCTGTATCATCAACATTTGGGTGGTTGGCTGCTTAAATGGCCCCATCAAGTGGTCTAACATATTATGTCCTTCTCCAAAAATTATCGTAGTGAAACTAGTTTCTTTATGACATGGATAATTCTAATATTATGGAGGAAAACTCCAAAAATACTTCTACTATGGTGAGATTTTAATATCTATGATGTGTTTTATTATTTCAATTAGGTTGGACAATGTTTATTGTGGTTATATAGAATAGATTCTATCCCTCAGACATAAATATCTCTAGAATCCATAAGTAGCCTACTTTTTCCACACATTATGGGTTTAGTGAATCTGTAACAAACCTCTATGAATCTTCATCCCTCCTTCAAAACATATGGACTTAGTGGTTCTATAAGAATTATTAAAGAATCCATTATTCCAACTTCAAGATTTACCTCACAAACATTTCAGGATCCTAAAATTATACATGTTTTGTGCAAACAAATCCATCACATGTCTTGTCAAAAAACCTGACTTTTAAAAAAAATACAACACATTCCATTAAGGTTACAATAATATCGCTATTTTTGTTTTTTAGAAAATATGGTGAATAACTCTATTTCTCCCCCCAAATATTAATGAAATAAAATTCATGGCCTTTAGAAATCCTTTATCTCCCCATTCTTCTAATGAATTTGATAGGGTATTCTTCCAAAAAAATAGTTACCTTCCTTTATCACTTAGTTATCATGGGAGTCAATCCAATTGAGTATAATGCCAAAGAGAGAGTACACGACCAAGAGACACACAGTGTCAATCCCAAATGGGATATAATAGATTATAAAACAAGACAAATCATTATCCAAGTCTCTATGTGACCATTTATCACCACAAATATATGTTAATATAAATGTGATTATGACCAAGAGAATTTGGTGAACTACATGATCTACTTCCCTTTTAATTATCTCTAAATAAAAAAATTATTGTAAATAATTTCTAAAATATAAAAATAATATAAATAACCCATTTATAATTTATAGAAGAATTTTATATTCAAATAAACTAGAAATATGTCAATTTCATGTGAGAAATAAATGGAAACATAAGAAAAAGCATCCAAGGATGTGTTATAAGATAAATAGGTGACAAACAAAACATAGATTTCCCCTTCATGTATAAAACCAATCATTGATGAAAAAGCACAAGAGTTTCATGCTATCCTATGGGAATACATACTCATTGGTACAAATGAACACTAATCTAGACCTGACATGAATATAATCAATATAAATTACTCTAAAATTTTGTTGATATCAGACCTCTAGAAGTATTATACACACTAATGTAAAATATTAACATTTTTGATTGAACTCAAGGTTCCCATTGTTTTATGTTTACCAAAAAAAATTCAAAAAAACAGATCAATTTTTTTAAAACATTTTCATACAAAATCATTAACAGTTAAATACATGAAAATCCCTTTTTGAAATAATTCTATAAATTAAATATTTTATCAAACACTTAGTGTTCACAAATCCATTTTGAGGAAAAGTATCTTAAAACATACAGTTCTAGAAGAAAACCTTTATTGATTTTAAATAAACCATTAACATTAAAAACAAAGTAATTATATCATAACATTATGTAATTAAGGAATTTAAACCTTTGAATAGAATCCCCTACATCAATAATGGAATAAAACAAGTAGCATTATAAAGAAGATACTAGAAACAAGTATATTGGGTCCTCACAAGCCAAGATCCACAAAAATCAACATCAAATATCTATAAAACACATGTAATCTAAAACCCAGTTATCAATCAGGTTTTCATAAGAAAAGGGAAGACGAGATCTAGTAAGGATCAAAGAAGAGGGAATAAAACTAGAAAAAATGGATCAAAACACAAATATATCCATCAATAACAAAGGAAAACTACCAAAAAACTAAGGATAAAATCCTATAGAGTGCTTTAAAATGTTTAGTTTTATCCGAATAAGGATTTGGAGGTGACTATATATAAAAATAAAAAATAGAAAAGAGGTAAATTATATACTTTTCAAGGATTATATCAGGGAACATAGTTAGGTCACATGGTTAGACGGACCATGTTCCTACCATGTGTGGCTACTATACTTTGAAATTTTGAAGCACAAAACTACTTTGATTTATCCAAACCAGTTTTATAAAATTATTCTCATGTTGTGTGACAGTTATGGACAACTATAAATACACCCATATAGTTTCCTTATAATGCCACATATTTTTAATAACCATACTCAAACAATGAAAAACTCCACTGGAACCTCAAAGATCTATAATACAATATTACCACATGGTTTGACTAACCATGTGCCTGACATGTTTTCTCCAAAAAACCTTGTTTTATATCCACAACAATAAGAAAACTATAGAATGACCCCAAGGATAAACCAATTTCTAACTAATGTTTACCTATGACATGAGGGGTGTAACAATTCTCACCACCATGAAATATTTATGACCCCAAAAAGTGTACAAGATTTTGAACTCCCCAAAAATAGAAGGTCAATAAAACCTCATTAATAATTCCTAATCCCACTTATAGAGGATATCTCATCAACTCTACCATAGTACATGGAATATGGGAATTATTTTACCACCTAGTATCTTGTATTAGTGATCCAGAATATGAACTGCTTGCTCAAACATAGTGGTGTCAACCTCAATATCAACGTTTTCCCATTTGATCCCATGTGAAGGGTCCTATTGACACATCCTCATCTGGGAAGCATCAAATATTTCATGAATAAATGTCAACTGAGATAGAATGATCAATTGATAAACCACCTTTCTGGGTCATTCAATGATCTCAAAATAGAAAAAACCTCTATAACAACTTATCCTAGTCTCCCAATCAATTGTTTCCCAGGCAACGTGGCAATATGAGAAAGAACAGATTACCAAAATTAAACTCTACTGGGTAATGATGATGTTCCATATATATTTTTGGAGGATTTTTAAGTTGTCAGTGACATCGTATGAACCACCTTTACATTCTTATTGTCTCTTGAAAAAGTATCAGTCCAAACCAAGGAGAACTTTCCAAAATCCTCTTAGAAAAAGGGAGATCTACATGTCCTCAAACACAATTATTTTAATGGAATCATTTTAATTAAAGATTAATAAATATTTTTTCTGAAAATACTAATAGAGGAATAATATTTTACTAGGAACCACTAAAATCAATAACACATGCAGGGAGCATATCCTTAATACTTTTAATGTCGCTCTACATCTTCCCATTCATTTGTAGATGACATTCCAGTCATAATTTCAACTGGGATCCCATCACCTCTTGAAAAACTTTTCCAAAACTAGATGTAAACTATGGGTCTCTATCCTAAACAATTATATTGTTAATATAATGAATATTTGTAACCTATCATATGTACTAGTGCCCGGGATACTCCACATTCACTGTATCCATGGTAGAAAGGAGAATATTTCATAAATCAGTTAATGATCACTATATTAGAATCCTTCATACAAAGTGTCCATGTAAAACAATAGACGTATTCCATAGAGACTTCATATAACTTCAATAATTGAATAGAAAAGGGTTATAATATATGAGAAGGTCTCTGATGCTTTACTTTGGCTCTCTAAGAAGTAAAGCACTAGGACAGTAGGTCTACAATTGATTGCCTCGTACCCAAAAAATAATAATAACATATCAAATCATGATACATCTTGTTATTCCCCGGGGGTACAAACCAATGATACTATAATATATTCTCCATAAACTCCATTCTTATAGATATAGGGACAATCAACCTAGGGTAGAAACACAAAGCCTTGATGGGAGGCCTCAACCAACAACTCAAGTTCTCCCCATCATCTAGGATTTTAATAAAGCACTATACATTTGGGTATGATAACTACTTGATACATGATTTCTCATAAAATGATGAGTCTGGAATTACATAGGCTAATAAAACCTAGCCACCAGCCTCTTTCACTCCCAAACCAATCTCAACAAACAATATCATTAAAGACAACTCCTTTATGGATTCCTCTAAGGATTTTTTGGTAATTTCCTACTCAACACATTAACGAAAAAATTCTCTTTCCCAGGATTATATAAATATCAAGGTATAATGTCCTAAAATAATAATCCTATGATCTCCATCAAAAGTTTATACCCATCTAAAAAATATACTTTAGTCATTTATGATCAGAATATACCATGTATCACTCCCCTAAGTGATAGTAACACCAACTTTTGAGAACCCTTATAATAGAATCCAACACAAGATCATGGGTAGTATAGTTCTTCCCATGAGGGAATAACAGGTGATATCCATATTCCACCACCTATTTTACATTCACCTAGACACAGCACAATCCCGTCCTCAATGCATCATAGAAAATATCATAAGCAAAACTTGGTTTAGGAAGAATCAGAATGGGAGTCAATGTAAATCGATTCTTTTGTTCCTCAAAAGATCTCAGAAATTTTTAATTATATTGAAACCTAGCACCCTTACGTGTCGAATAAATTATTGAAGAAGAAAAATTGGATATGTCTTTAATGAGAAAACTATAATAACCATAAAAACCATGGAATATCATAACCTCAAAAACATTTTTTCATACTCCCAAAAATAACCGCGTGAATATATTAGGTATATAATAAGATACCACTCTATGATATGACATTCCCCAGAAACATCACTTCTTGGATCCAAAGTTCATACATAAAAATCATACCATATAAGATATGTTCTTTAATGATTCTTAAGATGATATCTAAATAATACATGTATTTCTTCTCTTACTTGGAGTATTCTGAAATACTATAGTTGAACATAATGACGAAAGAGTCCAAGAATCAATGAAACATTTGGTCCATTAACACCATAAATACTACCCAATAATTAGTGAGTTTGAAAGGTATAACCGATAACTAAAAATTCCCTTAATAGCTCCTAATCACTACCTTTGGTATATCTAGTTCCCAAACTCAAAATTGATGGTACATCGAACAAATATCAATAATTGAAAACCAAATAGCTCCACTGAGTTGATCAAGTTGATATTTAATTCATTGAATGGTATACTAGATCTTAATGGTTATCATGTTTAAATTTTGATAATGAGTTCAAGGTCTGAGGATTCCATCTACCTAACTATAAAAAAGGAAAGGTGAAGACCAAGGTGACATGATAGGATGAATAAATACAAAGGACTCAAGATATCTAATCTGAACATTAAGATCCTCTAACTAAAAAGGTTATATGAAATAATGCAACATTGAAATGAGCATCATACTATGGAGTAGGTAAATATTTAACTAATCCTCTCTATGTGGAGAAAACTTAGAAAAACCATGAGGAAATATCATGGGGTACACACTCACAACTGTAGAAAGTTGAAAACTAAAATGAGAGTAAACAATATAGATTTACATCTCTAACTAGTATAAAGAGTTCATTCCAATATAAGAAATAACATTCCTTATGGTCCCAAATCTAGAATCACACTCACACTGAAAGACTTGAGTGACTCCATAGGAAGATAAGAACAGAACTCGATAATGATAAAAGTCTATCTAATCCTTAACACTGATCATATAATATATTCCAATAATAATTTATATGGTATAAATTTTGAGAATAAGGAAGTCCCACACCACATTAGAGTCAGCTACCATTACTCAATGTGTGGGGTATATGAATCCTTGTTTGGACCTCCTATACAAAATGTCTGGAAATATCCAAAAAGATTGGAATAATATATGAATTTAAGAAAAAGAAATTAATTGAAATTAATAATAAAAAATAATGATTTCCATTTCATAAAACAAAGAGATTGCTATAGAGGATGAAATAAACATTGTACCTCTAAAAGTAGGCCTTCTAGCATTATATTCTTTAGATAAATACTCTTCTATATAAAGATGTATGGTCTTATCTCCTTCTTGAGATTTTATAAATTCATGAACATACATTTTGTAATTAGGATTAAACCCACCAATCCTTTAAGCATCATAACTAATATGATAACCCTTGGTGGCAGTGTATGCACCCTTACAACCATGGGACATCCTTCTGAAAAATCACATGAGATGGCCCGATTGTCCATAACAATGAAAAATTTGGGGCTCTTATTTGAAACTAGTTTTTGTGTGACCAGGACTTCCAAACTAATATCAAATAACCTAATGTTGTCTTAATTAATCCCTTAGAATGAGTCATGATGAAAATGATCTCCCCTTATGGTTCCTTTTCTGTCTAGAAGACAAACCATGTTTAACCATTGTAGAAACTGAAGCTTCACTTAAATTCATTTTCCTAGATATTTCTTCCTCCACCAAATATATTTTATCAACTACCTCCACAATGGTCCAATGTTATAATAGAATCGATATTGATCAAATATCGTCCCTTGGACCCATATCGAACCCTCGAATTTTAAGTTAATATTTAATTATAAGATAAGTTGATAGGTTCACAAACTCATAAAAATGGGTTTAATGATCCAAAGGAATACACTCGCCTTGATATAAGGTCATCAATTCTTCATTATTATCCCCTCATAATATTTTTAGAAAAATTTTTCTCATTGATTATTTTCTAGAAATATTTTCTGTTAAGTTTCTAGTGTAACATAGCTTGCCTGATCGAATCCCACCATTTTATTTATTGTCCATCAAGAACATATTAGGAAAAAATCCACCATAGGGTCCTCTAGTGTTTTTATAAAATAAAATATCCTTTCAATTTGATCAATACACTCTTCATGTTCTTGGTATCTCTTATCACTATAGAAAATAGGTGGATTGTACTTTTAAAATTCCATTTTCTGATACAACGTTATTCCCTAGTTCCAAAAACTATCTTATCCTAGAGTTTAAATAGTTTAGATTACATATTCTTCGAAATAAGGGTTTACAAGAGTATTTTCTTATGGAACTTTTCTAATATCTTCCTCTCATGGATTCAGAAGAGATCTTCTAGGTGGAATTGTTTAATAAAAACAAGAAAATTACCAATCAATTTAATAGAAAATTCCAAATAACTAGAACGAAAGAAAAAAACATATTAATGACATTAAATGAAAAAAAATTTAAAATAATAATGGATTCTAGAAGAAAATATGAATCTAAAAAATAAATAGGTCATCTAAATAAAATCTAAACCAATTCATCTAAATAACCACAACCAACAAGTATCAAATATAGTGAAAATTACTAACTATCCATGATAACATGATTTAATTAAAAAAATTGATCTATTTAGGAATCTTGCCTCACTTACTACCAACATCCCAATGGTCTTAACTCATATCTACTGAGGACACTAAATCAATCCCACATTGTGTCATAACACTTCAGCTTGGGTATTCCCCTCTAATACCATTTTGTAATGAACAAACCCAGCTCAACATGAAATGTCTCATGAGAAGTTCGTCCATAATGTGGTTGAGCAGATAAAAAATCCTAAAAGTATCAATTACAACTAAAAGGAGTCAAATCATAGAGTATAAAGTGAAAAAGATAGTTCAAAACCACGAGACACATAATATCAAGCCAAAATGGAAGAATAGAAAGTAATATAATACAATCCAAAAGCCGAGTCTCAATGTGACGTTCTGTCACCACCAATCTATGACACTATGAAAGAAACGAAGACCAGGAGAATCTAGTGAACTACATGATTCCTTTCCCTTTACCTGTGTCTTGCAATACCACATAAAAATTTACCAAAGGAAAATTAATATGTGAGACCAAATCCACATGGGATTTGAACGTAGAAAATATAAAAATCATAATACCATAAAAAAATTATCACTAGATTTAAAATAAATCCATTTAAAAAAAATTATGAATGATAATGAAACCTGAGTAAATCTAGCATGTCACCCTAGAAGGTTCTCCATAAATTAGTTGATGAGATTAAAAAGAATAAAATTCTCATGTATATATGAATGGAGTAAAAAAAATAGAGTATAAGGTTTAAGAAAGAGTACATAACCATGATACACACAATTTCAAGCCTGAGGTGGATAAAACATAATGTAAAATAAGACGAGCCGTAAATTGAGTCTCTACATGGCCATTCATCACCATCAATCCTGGGAAATATAAAGGTTATAATGACTAAGAGAATATGATGAAATATATGATGCTCTTACCTTTACATGATCTAGAAAAACCACATATATAAATGCCTAAAAGAAAAATTATTATGTGATCACAAATCCTAGTATAATTATAAAATAGAATTTATACAAGGCCTAATATCATTAAAAAAATAGTTATAGAATTAAAATAAAATTTGGTTGTAATTAATTTCTTAATGTTAAAAAAATAAAGAAACCTTTGTATTTTTATAAAATCAATTCATATCCCCATCAACAAGGAATATGAAAAGAACATGTGAGAAAATAATTAGTGCATTATAAAAACCATCTGAGGATGTGTTATAAGATAAAATTATGAGCAACCAGACATTTAATTCACCATAATGTATAAAACCAATAATTAAAGAAAAACTACCACAGTCATGATCTAGACTATGTGAATATTTACTCAGACATATAATGGGGCACTTAGAATGGAATAATGTAAATCCAACCAATATCTTTTCCTACTATCGTCTACTGATATAGAACCTCTAGTGGAATTGACAACAATAAATTGATATATGCCAATTTAATGATGCTCCTAGGGTTAACATTGTTATATATTTATCAAAAACCATTTTAAAAGAAGTATATATATTTATAAAACATTTTAACATTATATAATTACTAATTATTTAATTGACAATACATTTTTGAAACAATTATATAAATTATATATTTAATCAAACTATTAGTGTGAGTAAATATATTTTTATGGAAAACCACATTAAAAGAATACTGTTCATGAAGAATGTCAAACTTGATACCAAGTCCCACATTTTAATAAATAAAACAAAATTTATTATACAATTACATCATGTAATTATTGAATTATAAACATTTTATATACACACCAACATCACAAACAAAGGAAAACTAGTCACCTTTGAAAATAGAGACTGGAAACAAGTAGATAGGGTCATCATGATCCTAAATAAAAAATAATAAACATAAAATCCATATAAAACCCATTAAATCGATTATCCACATCCAAAACATGTTCCAATGATACATGGAGAGAATATATCTAGTTAGGATCTTATAAGAGATAATAAAATAAAATTATTAGTGGAAAATACCACAATTATATACACATAAAATAATGTAAAAATACCAATAACCCAAGTGGATAAGCCTCTAGAGAACCGTGAAGGGGTTTTTTGATAAGTGTGCATTATAAAGTGATTATATATAAACACAAACAACGGAGAACATGTAAATTTAAACCATTTAAGGATTCAGATTAGAGTGCACAATAAGACAAATTATATGCAAACCGTGCATGACCTCAGTCCTCTGAAAAGCAGAGGTTCATGGAGAATTAGGATGAGCCACATGGTGTGAGAAGACCATGGTGAATCCATGTGAAACCCTTGGATAAACACCAAGGAACCAATATGGTTTCCTTGGTATTCTACAGAGTTTGACTATCCATCCTCAAATCCTGAAATAATCTATAGGAACATCGTAGATCTATACTACATGGTTATCATATGGTTATACCCAATCGTGTGTCCAATCTATGATCCATGCCTATTTCCTAAAAAAAAATACATGTTTTTAACCCCAACACCTTAAAACATCTAGAATGATGAAAAGGATAAACCAAGGTAAAACTAAAGCATACTAATGAACAAGAATGTGTCATAATAAATTCCTCCTTTTGGGGTCATATTTACTCTTTGATATACACCTTTATCCATAGTATATTTACTCTATTTATGACATCATTTGAACATATTTCCTTATTGGAATTTATAATTTTAAAATATATCCTAGGAAACACTTCCATGATAGCTATAAAAACTAAAGACATAAATGAGTGAATTTAAGACATAACCATTGGGTTGTCAACACATCCTCTAGGACCTATGAATTGGGGTTTGGTGAAGTAAAATATGATCTAATTAAATACAAATTCATGTTTTCCATGTCACTAATGAATACCTAAAGTATCAAAAAATCTTTGGAACTTTCTACATTCCAAAAAAACACACAAAGTGTGATTTCATATTCACTTGATCAATTAGGGTATGAACATTAAATAAAGTATTGTGATATATACCACTTGAAGCATCAGTTGATACCTATTAAAAACACCAAGAATTTATAGGTTCCTTTATTCAAAAATGAGGTTTATAATCCTTTGAAATATTGTCACAATGTTCCATAAATATTTATATCTTAACTTTTATTGTTGAAATACGTTATTGCTTTGGGATATCACTTTTTTATGGGGGAAACCATTTCTGAGATAAAAACATTTATTATAGTGAAAAATGTAAAAAGATGAATCCAATAGTTAAAATATAAATTAAATAGACATGATAATTATTCATGTAACTTCTCCTAAAACAAATTTATCCTATCTATATTATTGATCTAAATATGTTGATTACATGGATTAAATGCAATTATAACACATCATATTCATATTTATAAAAATTATGATATATCATATTTAGCCAAACACTAATGATTTTTATTTTTAATATTTTCTCATGAAATTTTTAGCATTTGAAATCTCTATAGAATGAAACTTCATCCTTGATACCAATCACAAAGTTAAAAAGATCATATTAAACTTCTTATATGAACAAACATCTCAGAACAAATTTTTTTTCACCTCATACTCATATTCTTCTTGATTAAGTTTACCCCATTTATTTTATCTCCCCTTGAATAATTCACCTCTTCAAACATGTTATAAATATTTAAAGTGTTTGTAAAGAGGGATAAAATCAATTTTCCCAATGTTGAGAAGGTAGGAGACTCATTATATACCCCCATTTTCTATTTTTCCCTTCATATTGATTTCAATATTTAGTTTTTAATGAAATTAAATGGAATATAATCTTTTCTACACTTCTTTGGGATTATTATCATATTTTTAACCCAGTAAAAAACCTATTTTTCATTGGATACCATTACTAAATTTTTTTTCATCTCCACTATAGTTTGAATTCATATTTTAAAAACCTTATTGTAATTAAATATTTCCCTACATGAAATCTTATAGTTTTCAACATATACCTTTTCATTCGACATTACGTTCTAATGAACCTTCCAATTTTGGAAAAACATGAACTATTATCATGGTTTTAAATTATTTTCTCATATAAAAAAGAAGTTTACACTATATAAAATACTATGGATACTTTTATCCTTACCATAGACATGTATATATTCCTCATACAACCCCTACAATCTATTTCTCAAAATTTCTAATTTTTTATTTTATGTATGAATACTTTATCCCTTATTCCTACAAAAATTTCCTCTAAAATTTACAATTGAGGAATGGTTATAATAATAAGTATTATTGAAATGATATCCAAAACATCCATTCTATTTTTGGGAACTATATTTTATAAAAATATCATAATCATCGTGGAATTTAATGTATTCCCCCGCCTCGAAGCAACAAAATAGAAAAGTTTCCATCCATCTAAAAAAGTATCACATGTTTTTGAACCTTTTCTGAGTGCTCATCCAGTTTTTATTTTCTATTGTTAATGCTCTATTAGTTTTTTCAATAATCACATAGGTTTTCCCTTTTCATGGGATTCTCGTTGATTTTATAATTCATCAATCTCTGAGAAGTACCATTATATAAAAAAACACATTTTCCAAAGTTCTGTGGCCTTTTGTAATTCAAAATATTTCCATGTTTTTCCTCAGATGAGGAGTATTTTTCTTTAAATTCATCATCACATGATAAAGGATATTAAAATAATAAATTAAAATATCATTTAACTTTTTGATTACCCTTAGCATCTAACTACATATTTTGATTAACTAAACTCATCAATTAATTGATAAATCAACATGATTTAAAATCTAAGGCATTTAGATATTTCTTTACCACTTTCCAACTAGACGTCTCATATTCTATGGAAAGGATTATTTTTCCTTGAATATATATTTTATCATTTAATATTTTTTCATTTGTGAAATATAGTCATTATGGAAATAATTTTAATGTTATTTGTATTTTTTCTCCCCAAAACCCTTTTTCAGACGAGTGGTGATTTAATCTCTTTTTTAAATCCATTTTTTAACATATTTGAGGTGATATTATTTCCCTTGAAATTTGTTTTTTGTTTTTTAACACTAGAGGAAATTATATTCAGTTATTTATATTTAGAATGATTAATATCCCTTATATAATTGAATTATTCCAAATAACGTTTATTTAGGATTTCCAACGTGTCACATTTATTGCCAACATACAGATCCTGATATATTGAGAATAATTTTTTTTTTCTTTTGAAGGGTGATGTAAATACTCTAATAAGTAGAAATATTTTAATTTTAGATTCCTTGAAACGTACACATCATCAATATTTCCAAATTCAATTATCTTATTATCCTCCTCATCTATTCCTTCAAAATATTTTTACTCATAAACCTGGTAAAATTATGAACAATTCATACGTTCTTTCTAAAATATATCATATTACTTTAATGAAATATCAATTTTTCTATAAAAAACGTGACAATGTGAAATTCCACTATATTTTTATTTATGATTATTTTTTTCTTATAATATAAGTCAATTTTTATTCCACTTATATTCTTTTCAAAATGAATATACTGGTAACGTCCATATATCCTTTGAGAACATGTAGTGAGAAATATTATAAACAATTATCTTGTAAGGAATTCTTTAACACCTTATTTAATCAAGAAAAAACCTCAAAATTTCTTTTATATGTCTAAAAAATTATTCTATATATTCATAACTTGTTTATTACATCAAATAGAACTTAAACAGGAATTACAAATTATTTTTCCAAGTATGTAATGAAATCCCTCTTCAATATATTTTAAATATTTACCTAAAATAATATAGTAATCATATATATATATATATTATCCTTCTAAATGCATAGATAATGTCATAAAAAATTTAACATAAAATAAACATTCATTTTTTTATCATTGTTATGTGCCTCAAGTGGTGTTGGTGACATATACCTTGAAAAGGGTGGGGTGAATCAGGGTATGAATATTATTTCTAATATAGACACTTTTCTTTATAAACCATCATTACCCAAATGATCTTGAACTCTTACATAGAAGGTTCACCTCTTTTTGTCTTCATTATTAGATGATTTGATTGTCTTTTCACATGACCATCTTTTCAAAAGATATTATCTAGGGATTCTTTTCCCTTTTTATAATGTGTTTGTGTAAAATATTAATAAGTAATCATAATGGACTCACTAATTTTTACATGGTTCACTATTATGAGATAGTCTAAGGATTATGTAAACTATAAATCATTTGTGCACAAAAAAAATCTAATTTCACTACTTGGGGTTTTCTCTGTCAATCCTGCATGAGCTCACAACCCTTAAAAATGATTTTTTTCGGTTCAATACCACCAAAGGATCCCTTACTTTCACTTCCTAATTTTGGACCACTTATTTAAGAAAAAAACATTAAATTTTTAATAAAGGGAAATAAACGTTATCATATTATTGTACATGATTTCACAATTTATGATGGAGTGAACGTGAATATCATATTCCTCCATAACAAGCCTTCTATGAATGTCAACTTAGACAACATAATATTTTTTCCATGAGATTTCATGGATTCACCTTGTACTTCTTATTTTTAATGATGTTGAATAAGTTCTACACTCCTTTCATTATTCTTTTATATAAATAAGTTGTGCCTTTCCTTCATTACTAAAAATTAGAACTCTAAATATGCACACTATATAATGATTATATTTTTTATAATATCTAAGGGTTTTTATAGAGATATTTAATCTTTCCTTTCATTCCAAGTGATAAAATTAAACCTCTTTAATTTTTAATTATAATATGTGTCCCAAAAATTAAGTGGGATCATAAGTATAAAATAATAACCCAGAAATACGATTCATATCTCCTCTTTCAGTTACATATCAGTTCTCTCATTTTGAATGAAACACCTTGACCATGTCGTGGTCTTTGATAGCACGACATAGTCATCTCATTTTTTTCATTCACCATGGTGTAACCCACTTAATATGGCATAGAATGGGGGATAAATCAAATTTTTGTGTGCATGAATTGGTTCTCTGCAACATTCCATCCTGTGGACCAGATCTACAAAACACCCACAATAACATCTCCATTACCCTCGCATGATCTCCAACATAATATCACTTTCCAACTTGGATGACCAATTTAGTTTTGGAATAGTCACTTCCACTACATTGTGAACTTTTATTGGATAAAAAATAAAAATTCATCCCTATTACCAATATCACATGCTCTATATAAAAATTCATTTATGTTGTTTGTCTTCAAATAGGGTCTAAGATCACCAAAACTTCCATTTATATTAAAAAATCAATCTCAATGGTGTTTGTGGCCTTGAAATTCCAGTTACATGAATGTTTAGCTAATCAAAACCAATGGATTGAAAATTTTCACTATAGATAAGTGTTTCATACAACTCACACTTACTCCATCTACATTTTATAAGATGGCCATTATTATATGCACTAAACTAATTAAGCCTTATAACACATTAGATTTACACAATAATTCCCTCTCCTAATATAGATTGATGCCTCTCCACGATTCATTCATGTTTAAATGGATCCTGTTATCACCAACAACATCCTATGTCAACCTATGTCTTAGAGGATAAGTACCAATTATCCCCAGAATTGTCCTGTGATCGTGTGTTCCTTCAAACACACATGTCCGTGCCTTCACATGCGTTCAACTACACTACCAAAAAACACAAGGGATATATTTTAGTTCATTAAATTTCCACAGGGGGATATCAAATCTTATATAAGTATACAACAATTGAACAAATTATTTTTCTCCTAAAACCTTTATTACAGTTAAACTAATCTCATAAGGTGTGTAAAATTCACATAATCTAGAGAAAAAAATAAAACTTCACTTTTAATATGATGTAATTATTAGAGATAAACCATGGTTTATTCCATTAAAAAATTATCATACAATTGAATGTGGTACTATAGGGTATATGCTTTCCTTTATACATATTTTTCTCAATAACCAACAAACACCTTTCTTATTTACACTTTAAGTATATAGTGAAATCGTAACAATCCTCTATGCATATTTACCCCCTATTTCGAACAGAATAGACTTAATTGATTACAAAAACCCACAAATAATCCCTTATATGAGCTTTTATACTTCTAAAACATACCATTAGGGTTCCAACAATTTCAAATGACTCTTTTGTTAAAAAATACAACACATGTATTGTTAAGAATAATTTCTTTTGAAAAATGTCTACAGAAACCTTTCGGGTTACAAAATAATTGAGATTGAATAGATTAAAAAAATATTTTGAAAAAATATAAAGGAATTTTAGTTGTTTTTTGTTGTTTTGGATTGGGTGTAGAATCCCTAAGAATGGTCTAAATCTATTTTAATCCTATGAGAAAAAGTTATATAATTCATAAGTGTTGATGAAGTTCAGATAATTCTCAAGCACCATAGTGATACATAAAGGCCAATGGTTCAATACATAAAGGTCATCTCTATTTTAATATTAAAATTAAAAATTAACTTTAATATTACTCTAGATACATAAATGTAGTTTTCATTTGAATAATAGAATAACTGGGAATGGAATTTCATTTGTAAAAGTAACTATGAAGAATAATATAAGAAATATAGAAAAGTAATGAGGCTCTCTATGATGTATAAAGGTATCTGCACTAATGCATAAAGATAACCCATTCAAAAAATGAAAAAGGTAGAGTCCAGCCTATGAGACATATGTGTTAACCTCACTATTATAAATACCCTAAATATTGGGGATTGAATCAGGGAATGGAAGACTAAAAACTTTCCACTTTTGAGATTCTTTCATCATTAATAATTATAATCCTCTCAAATATTCACATAAACATATATAATATTAAATGAAATCATGTAAAAGTTAAAATAATTTGACTTGGTTTTCCCCAAATGATCTTATATAGTAAGTATAATATGGAAAATGTATTAGAATCACTTAAGCACACTATTGTTTTGGTATTTTTGCAAAGAACTCATCATCCCTCCTAGTTTACAACCATTCAAAATTTAGGACAAACTACTCTATCTTCTAGATAAAACATACTACTACTCCATAAGATTATTCTATTGATCTCTATTAACTCTACGTTTTTTCACATTGAAATGGGTGTTACATGAGGATATACATTTATTTAAGAGATGAAATCGACATTACCACATAGAATTTCCTTCATGGAACACACTTTCGTTGATTATTCTTCTTCATGAAAAACTGACCATGCGTTGAACATGTAGAACCTACATACATCATTGGAAGTAAACCGATATACCCACACATACTCAGTGGAATAAACTCCACGAGCTCTCTCGTTCCTGAAATTTCAAAGAAGAGTAATTCAGCGTGCTATCTCATGGGATTAGCTTCACAAGCAGTCTCTATTCACTATAATGTAGACCGATTTCCTCTAAGAAAATTTGGTAGGAATTGTCCATGTACACTACTCATGAAACCGACTTAAATGTAAGACATCCTTCCATATTTTTGAAAAACAAAAATGTTGATTCTCTAAGATAATATTCACTCTATATAATTAAATGATTTGTGAGGACTTATATAGGACAAGAAACCTAGTATACCAGCTAGTCACAGAATTAATATTCACTATATTTAAAAACTCCTTAAATGTACTTATCTCATTTGTAACACCATACTCCACCCAGACCATTCACATTCTACCTACACATACCATATTTCAAATGGAAACTTCCTTCACAAGACTTCATCCATGAACTCCATTGGTAGATTCAACTGCCACATGACTCCTTCAGGATCATTCCATTGCTAAATAGTATGATAAAATGGAATGTAACTATCATGTGGATCGACATTGTCACCATGAAGTGCATATGTATCCTTCTATAAATTACTCCATTTTACAAGAAAACAACTATGTTATTCTTATAAAATTTGTATCCCAAAAAAATGGTAAACACTGTGAATATTTGCTACATTACATATGAAATTTTTGAACACTTCCAATAAAAAATATTTTTCATTAGACATAACACCACTATTTTAACTTTTGGCCTTAGCCACGATTGATTGGTACTCTCTGTTGGCTTCTATATATAAGTTACCTGGCTTTATATATTGTCTTATATTTAGTGGGATATATGATATAGATAGTGGAACACGTAATTATATAAAAATTCAATGATGTAATAGGGTGACACAAGAGTGATGTATGAAGGGGTTAAAAGCCATGTATTAGGCTTCAAGAAACAATAAGTTTGGTCCAATAAATGTAACTATTTTTCTATGGAGTGGGTAAACCCTAACAGTGGGTTTCACCTATCCTTGGGGTCCTAGGTGTGTGTGTGTGTTTTAATTTAACTATAACCTCTTGGAACTATGTCAACTGATGTTATAAACGAACACAATAACCCCAAAACTCTAAAATATCACATTGAGGGATTTTCCCTAATAATCTCCACCTTTTGGTTTATTGATTTTCCTTTCAAAAAGCACAAGACATTCTCTTAACAAACATTACACACTCACAACATTAACTATTATGTAACATCATATAGCGATCAAAGACTTACATAAACTATACACTAAGACCACATGAGTGAAGCTTGACACGAGAAACAAAAGTTTCATGTTATTTTCACTAATGAATCACTTAATTCTTGATACAAGATTATTAATTTTTCTCTATATAACATAGGACTCCAAAAACCACACTTTGTAACTGCTTTCATCATATACCCAGAGGTCACCCCATTCCTAATTTCTATTAATTTATATGATAAAAATAGTTTCTCTATATTTTAAATCCCCCCCCTATATCCTTTATCCCACTAATAACTTCACTCTCCACCTTAATATGTTTGATCAATATCTCCTTCTTTCAAGAGGACTTTTTTCCACCATTTTCAATGAATACAATAGACAATACATAGTGGTTTGTAATAGATAATAGAATAGTTCTCTACATGCGTGGAGATTTATCACATACCACTTGGAGTGGAGGTTCTATAGATATACTATGTATGTTTGGGGGTCGACTATACCTAGAGATCAATTTGACGCTAATTAAGTGCTTCTTTTGGTAATACAATTCTCATTATTTATAGGACACGATGTTCTATAGGCAGATAATCTAAATTCCCCAACCCATGATCCACTTTCTTTATAAAAATTTATTCTTGATTTTAGTGTTCGTTGTCATTGATTAATGGATTGGATTTTTGATAAGATTAATATCACTTGAATTCTCACAGTTGATTCAGACTAGAGATTCCACTTCAACTCCCTTGTCTTTAAGATATTTTTTTATCAATAATAATTGTTTCCAATATTGATTTTCTATAATATATTCTTCTTTCGCTAAACTCTGTGACATGTAGTATTATTTCTTTTTAGGATATGAAATGCATAATAATCAAATATAGAATAAACTTCATGATATTGATTTTCTATCATCTATTAAATTGACACATTTTATGTCTATATATCTGAATAGATATTTTATTTTTTCTCTATATAAAACATTAAATTTCTTTATTACATTGATATAACATTGTAATATCTTCCCAATAAAAAATAGGATTTTATTGGGATTACTGTGGAAAAAAACACATGGAAAAAATAGTAGGTCATGTCATTGTTTAGTACAACATACTCCAAATGATCTATCAATATTATTTGATATTGACCATTTTCCACCATAATATCTTGAAAACCTCATCTAGGTACAAAATAAGGTTGACATATCCTTGGAATTAACCATTAAAAATATTATTAAAACCACTATACGATATTTAAAATATGATATTAAGGTACATTGTTTACCTTCTCACACCTACTGTCTATGTAAAAATATCAATTCACCAATCATAAATATTTCAAAAAAGTAATTAAATTATATAGAAAACTATTTACATTTGTCGTTTCTTGATCCACTATGGATTATATCATTTAAATATACAGGAACCATCATCCTTTGATCACTCTCATTATTGATATGGATACTGTAATAAACTCCACAACATTGAAAACCATGATTCTTTAAATACTAATCAAGTCATGAATACCAAGAAATTTGAGAGTAACATTTTCAAAAATTCAATTCTTTGTTTGAAATATTATTTCGATATTCACTGTGATTTTTATGAAAAATCCAATAGTTTCCCATGAAGTTCTTGTATAACAGCCTTGAAATAATCTCCCAAGTATGATTCATCTCAATTTTTTTCAAGTGAATCATTCATAACCTATAACATATTCTCATCCATTGAAACATGTTAAAAAATAAATTGTCACTAGTTAAGTCTATTCAATAATGATATTTTTCTCATCAATTTATGATTTTTGTTTCAATTTTTCTGTAGAAGAAAGCCTAAATTCATATTTCTCTCCATCAGATTCTTATTTTGAATTTTCCTTAATTCCTTGTACTCCCCATGAGGAACTCTACTATTTATAGCTATATTCCTGAATATGATCATTGTATTTTTTAATATTATAAAAATTCTACATTATAGTGTAATAATTGTTTTCAAAATAATTTCCTAGCCACATATTAAATAATTTCTATGATTTTCACATTCTTTAGTACATGAGGAGTATTTCTTTCATCTCCATGACTAAAAATATTAAAGTGTTTCCCCATATTTTGAATGAAACACTTACTTTTGATGATTTATAAGTAATGTAGTGTTGGATACTTTCTATACAACAAATTTTATTGAATATTTTCTTTCCCCAGACACAATAATGTTTTGTTAAAAATAAAGAACAATTTTATTAATTATTATATCAAAATATTATTTGGTATGTATATATTGATAATAATCATTATGTATATTATAATATGGTTTATTATCTCATCCACACTATTTTTTTTGGGGATTTTTCATTTCTAAAAATTGATTTCTTATTCCATGCTTCTTGAGATAATCCCCTGCTTAGAAATTTTAAACTTCATTCCATTATCAATATATAACTTCAAAATTTTCTATTAAATCATCCCTCCATCCTCCCTTCGATACTGTAAAATTAAAATAAACACCTCAAACTTATGATTGATGACCACAATCCATTTTATCATATTATAATCATCAATAAGAAGAACATAATATCTCTTCCTAGTAATAGATCTTGGTTAAATGGGGTTTTAAACATTAATAAGAAGTATTTAAAGAACCCAAATTGACTTATGTCATTTTTTATAATTATTTCATGCAATTTTTCCCTTTAAAAGCAACGGACATGTATGAGCATGATCACATGATAGTTTTTTAGAGATATTAAGCACTATCATTTTTAACCAGATATTCCAAGGATTTTTAGATAAAATAACTGATCTCTTTGAGTGACAATCTATTTTCATATTACTTAGATAGAAATAAAACATATTCTTATCCACTAAAAATTTATATATTACCTTTCCCGTTCTTCCCCTATATAAAAAATTCAGTTTCTTTTCCCTTTATGATATATGTATTTTAGGTGAAGTTTATTATATTCCCCTATTCATAACTCTTACTAAAACTTATACAATTATGATTAAGACATTCAAAAACTAATAAATCTACATGTATCATATATTTTCTCCCTAATTTTCTTCTTTAGAGATGATAATCTTAAAAAATTTATCTATTTTAAATCCAACAGCACCTTATTTTTCATTCATGATTATGGTGAAAAAATCCTTTTTCCTATAATATGAGAAGTGTATATACTATCAAGGATACATACACAAGAACTATGTAATGCGTTTGGGGAAATCTATGTGACCACTACTTACTCAACTCTTTTCGTATTTAACAATGTTTATAGCTTCAACCATAGTTTTGATTAAAATTATTTATCTTCTTTTGAATATGATGAACCTAATTCAACTTTAAAAACTATAAATCAATTTTTTTATCCCATATTATAATTCCATGAGCTACTTTGTATGACCATTTTAGGACCTTATAGGAACATTAATCTATATTTTTGACATTAAATACTTCACCGCATATCTAAATCCACAAAAATAGACTTAGTAAACATAAAAATCATGCATAGAATATTGAAATTCTCTCGGATAAATTTCATTCTCTTATTTATATAAATTCCATTTGGATATGGAATAATGTTTTTTAGATTGTCCCATATTTAAAATTTTTAACAAAATATATGAGATAATTTTTTTATATATATCTATAATAAAACAATTCATCACTTGGGTTCTTTGAGTATTCTGCCTTTGAGTCATACCCTAATTTACATTCATCATTAGAGTAGATCTTTTGACCTATAATCTATCATCACTGACTTTTTTTGTGATCAATATTCATACACTATTTATTATTATCATGTGTCATATAATTTTTTAACACATATTTTCTTTCTTTATTCTAGATCTCTGTGCTCCACTATCAAAAGTTGTCTCTTCTATATGATATGATTTCCTTATGTTATACTAAGTGTCAAGAGTCTCTATTGATATTTAAAATTTTATCATACATTGAAAACCACCTCTTCGTTTAGTTTGAGACATTTGACTTGGTATATTACTATGTTGGTCAAGCCATCGATCATCCCATACTATACATCACATTTGATCTTGTACTCAATAACACTCTCCGAGTATTCTGTCTTTTAAAATTTAATCTTTTCAATATCTATATTCAACATAGAATTATCCACTACTTGATTTTATATATATTGTTTTGAAACATTAAGCACTACATTGGATTTATTTATTTTGACTCTTTAAACATATATATCTTTTATAACATTATTGTTTCCTTCTGAAATACATTTCTCTAACGAATGTAGGTTATTTTATTGAATATTGTTTTCTAATCCTCCCTTTATTCACGTTGGATTGATATTTTAAAAAGAAACCACATTATTTTAGTAATTATATTGAATATTATAGGGAAATGTTTTATCAAGGTGACCAACATTTCATCTTCTGAATAATGTAATTGGAATTTTCTCTTTAAACATTACTTTCCCCATTAAAAATTTGAGGAAAGGAGTGGCCAAACATTAACCACCTTATCTTCATCCCTTACATCCTCGAAGATGATCTTGTTCATGGACTTAAATGATTCATAATTTTATTTCCTATTTTCCACAACTGTTTATCATGATTTATTATCATAGAAGTGACTAGAGTACTGTGAAGAAAATATAACTTCATCTCTTTTGGATCTTTGTCCTTAATCGTAAGGACTTTCAGTTTGACCCTCGGTGGAAATCTTCATAGAGTGAACTTGATGACCCTCACACTAATAATATTCCTATAATACCATTAATTCCTTCTATAATAACATTTATCTAATAAATAATGAGTTGAAATATTAATTTAAGAGCATCTTTAATTACTTATTCTTATTCCACAAAACCTAAAATTTTGATTCTTAAAATCTTGAATTGCCTTTAGAGATATTTATCAGACTTTACCAGATCAAATATGATGACTTATAGAAACTAAAATTAATATATATTTTTTGACAAAATAATTCTAAATAAGTGATTCTTATGTAATCAAAATCCATTTATTTATGATATATTTGTGATAAAACCTTACTTTAAATATTGACTGAATTTTATGCACAAAAGTTGTATACACAACCATACTTATATATTTTAATTAGTGTTTCATATGTTTCTTCTATAACAAAAAGATAATAACCCCTAGGATTAAAATTCCGTTGTCATTATCTATTACCATTTCCATAACAAAGTGAAAATTCCTATAACATTAACCTATAGCTATGATACCAATTGTTTTCCCAATTAGTTCACATATCTTCAAAAGTGAATCAAGGTATGGTAGATTACAACACCTTACACATTTGATATTTTTTCATCATTAAAAAATATCTCATCTCTATTTTATTGTAAAAAAACAAATAAAATAAAATGAAATCATTCATTAGACACATCAATTTTACATGGTTCACCCAAAATCAGATTATTCAATGAGTATAAAAAATAAATGTTCCAATTAATTTGAATCACTAAATTGAAATTATATTTTACAGTGTCTGGAGTGGATTAATTTTCCGTCATGATTTACAACCATTCATAAATTATAATGCATTTATCTCTATTATAGAAACAAATAAATACTCATATATAAGATTCATGTATTTATTTGTATCAATAATGAATTTTTTCACACTGAAATGGGTGTGATATAAAGTTATACTTTCTTCCATGAGAAAAAATCCACATTAACACATAGCATTGGCTTCATGGAACACTTTTTATTTATGTATGTATCTCTATGAACAACGCACCACACATTGAATATAAAGACACAACACATGTCCTTGGTGGTGTAAAACTCTCCATGGACATACTAAGAAGAATAATCGTTCTGATATAGTATCCTTTACAATGCTCTATCATGACTACTTCTACATGCTATCATTAAAAATATCCTTTATAATCCATCTTCATGGACTACCCGAATTGTATACTTCTTCTATAAACTACCAATATAGATCATCTACATAAGTATTCTCTATGAACTACCCACACAACCCATTTAATTATTTTACATCATTCCAACATTAAGGAAAACACCAGTGATGATAAACCGAGATAATTTTCAAACAATATTATGAGGTTATTGGGGATCCTTATATAGCTAAAGAAACTAAAAAATCATAATAATCATAAAATTAATTTTCACACCATTTTGGAACTACTTCAATGTAAACCTATTATAAATGACACCATGAAACTTGCATACCCTTCAAGGATCAATTACTATTAAAATCTTCAAATCATGAACTTCCATTGAGAGTCTTGAGCCATGCACTACGTTCACATCTTCAACTTCCAAGTGAAAACTCCATGATCAGGCACCCAGTAAGTAGTAATGTAAAATTATTTTTACCTAATATGTGTATTCTCATTTCCATCATATGTAACACATTTATTATGTTCAAACAAACATCCCTTTCCATGAAAAAAAAACTTTTATATTATTTTTAAATTTCACACCAAAAAATTGGGAAACACTTTTTATCAATTCCAATTTCGATGTGAAATTTACAAACACATCCATTATACATTCATTTTTATAAAACACACTAGAACTATGTTAACTTATTTTTTAAAATAATACAATAACATAGAAACTCTATAATATCAAATTGATGTATTTTTTCACAAAAGGGTCACCCTAAGTATACTACTAAAATAATAATGAATTAAACCAATATATAAAGGGAATTTTTTAATATATAAAAGAAAAAATGATATATAATATGGTAAAGTATATGAATACATTAATATATCTTTTAATATGACGAAATTATGGGATTGGTATTTTAGTAACACCAATTGAGAAAAATAAGTAGTGGATTCTAATAAGGTGGGTTGAAATTCAAAACAAATATATTGAATAATTAAAAATATAAATGATGATTGAGAGTAAATTAGGAGAACAAAGAATGAAATTCAAGGAGTTTTATAGACCTTTCTCATATATTTAAATATGGAATATAAATTCAAATGATCCTGAGTATAAAATATAATGGAAGTAAGATATAAGGATAGAGTTGTAGAACCGATATTGTATTCCATTAAGAAAATAAATAGTATCTTATAGAGATAACCAATAATATTATTATCCTATATATTATATGTGCTAAAGAAATGAATAATGAAACACTACTATTAGGGTTGAACTTGTTAATTGAATAAAAAATTGAGAAGAATAATGAGGCACTGATTCCATTACAAATGATCATCCTGATCATCAATGAAAATTGAGAATCCCATACTATGATGTTATTATATCATAAAAAAGGAAAATTATGATTCCTTATATCTGAAGGGAAGATTGATAGGTCTATAAAAATATATTTTTATATCATTCAATATTGATATATTCACTCTATCCCTTAATATCAAAGTATACTGATGATGAATATTAATTTTTTAAATAAGTGAGTTACGCATTTTGAATAATCATTATTCAAGAATCATTCTAAAACTATTTATTTTATAAAGGAATTATTTTTTTGGTTCCAGATCCAAAAAATAGTGAGTTGACACTTTTATCTACCCTCGTTGGTTTTAGGATTATGAGTCCAAGGACATAGAATTTCTCAAGCTTTATCTTGATAATAAGAGTGATTTTTATTGAACATGGGATATCAAACTTTGTAAAATAGGGTTGTATTCCCCCATCATAGAGGATATACTAATTTAGAAATCATGGTGTTCCCTATAGTGTTTATTTTTTCATTTATGATTTATTCCTTGAAACCAAATTTAAGTGTACAAAAATTAGAGATAAATCGATTCACCAAATAATTAGAGAGTTGAGAGGGAATAATAAGGTTTTAATTATTATTAACTCACAAAAAATGATTCCCCCTATCAGTGTATTTCAAATTAAATTAAATCCTATCAATTGGTATATGATCTAGGTTCCACCTCTGATTCGATTAAAAAAAGTATGGAGATTAAATGTTATTTTTTGGAGTTTCTTTACCACATTATTTATGATGTGAAAATTTGAGGAATTTTTTGGTTACCGATCAATGAAACCATTAAAGATAAATATAATAATACATTGAAGAGAATGATTAAATTAAAACCAACTAAATTAAGAAATTCCTCCTAAAATAATGAGGATAATAATGGATCTCTACTAATTTTAGGAAATTAAAGTAGTTTTCATCCTATTTTATATTTCGGTAACTTTTTTTTGATGAAATTTATGATGAGAAGTAATCCATTTTATGAAAGGTGGAAGAGATAGTAGTTTCCCCATGATTTAATTCTGATGAATATTGATATTGAATAGAATATTAAAATTAAATGGTTGAATATACATTCATTGAGAATGAAAACATTTCAACCTAAAATGTGTTTAAATAATAACATGATCAAGATGTAACTAAAATTTATTTTAAAATTTATTCTCTAAGTGATCCAAACACAAGTGGGGAGGATCAAATTTATAATTATTTATAAGATGAATAAATATGTTATTTAAATAAATTCCTTATAATCATCCAGAAAAATATCCACTTTTATTTGTGGATCATTTAAAAATCATGAAGTAGGAGATTTCTCAGTTGGAGGAAGAATAAAAATAGTCTAGAGAAGTCACTGGAAAAATGGATGTTGATGCATGTAAAGTTCTATAAATTGGGAGGATCCTAAAATTCCATAAATATGGAGATTTAAGAAAGGTGATTTTTCTATGATAATAAGTGGATTAATATAATCAACGAGAGAGAGTAATCAAATAAAATTCTTGGAGGAAAGATCCATTAATTAGAAGAAGTAAATTCAATCAAGGACACTCATATTGGATTAGGAATATTCTTATTTCCTTGAAAGAGATGAATGAGATGTATGAATATGATATTGAGAAATTATGAATGTATTTTAAGGTAAGGGTGATATCATATTAATATGTGAAAAATATTTCAACATGAAATTTATACATATGAAAGTTAAATCTACTAATTAGTTAGTGACACAAGATGATTCCTCGTATATTTTAGAGAAAGGGTTTTCTAAAATTCTAATTCATAAAGAGGATATTTAGGATAATATTACTCTAAAAACATGAAATGTGTTTCCAAAATAACTCTATTATAAACCCATTATAGGAACAATGAAGGATGTTCCACCCATTCTTAAAAATAATTATAGTAGAAAATCTCTTTTTATGCGCAGTGCAAGTTTCACATCAAAATCAATAGAAATATGGATAAATTAATTCTTTTCGATACCCAAATCCATATATATAGTGTTTGTGAGTATGTTCTGTATACTATTTAGTTCAATGTAACCCCAAATGAATAATTAGACATCAGAAAATAACATGAAATTAATTTTAAACAATATGCAGTTTATTAAGAAAATAAGGTTTGTTGGATATTATTTGTGTTAAAAAAGACTTTTTCACAAGGATCTTGATTATTGGTATAATGTGACAAACCATGAAAAAATATATCCAATATTAAAAGGGATAAATTATGAGATAAATTAAATAACATAAAATTTTGGGATTAATTTATTTTTCTCAAACTAATAAGGAATTATAGAGAGGCTATGTGGTATTTTCAGTCAAGGTTGTCATAGCGAGGATGAATGTTTTTCAAAATAAACCAAAAACTTGTGGACAGAAAATGAGGTAGAAAAAATAAATTATGTGTAGTTAAAAATAAGGATAGGTGATTCAACCTAGGGTCATTGAAATAAGAAACCAATTGAGAGAAGTATACCAATGAAGTTTGAGAAGGATGTAACACTCAAAAAGGAAAAAAAGTGGTTTCTTTTGTGATATAAGATGAAACACCATATATCATTGAAAATATTCAATGTACATGGGTTTATATGTAGGTAATATAAATTAATATAGATTATGATAAATACATGAATTAAATAATAGGATTATTTAGGTGAACAACTTACATGAATCATTATTAAATAACATTAACATTTACCCAATGTTGGAAAATTAAATATTCACGAGAAACTGTAACAGCCTAAGATTTTATGAGATATATTATTTTTAATTTCTTTGATGTCTTCTATTATACACAACACCAAGATTAGATTTTACTATAAGAAACACCGTACTAGCTTGCAGTATACACAACACTATTCTTGGCTCGTGTCACACACAATTTCAAGTTCGTTTTGTCGAAATTATTCTACGCAACATTAATTATAGATTTTGTTTAACGTATAAATGAAACAAGTTTTGATTATGTTATAAGAAACACCAAACGGAGCTTTCACTACATGCAGTCCTGACATGGCTTGCATTACACACAATCAAGACCTTCCTTGATAGCGTGTGTATTACGCAATACCGAGTTTCACTAAACGAGATATTATCATAATATTATTATAAACTAGCCGTTTTGAATAGTAATACCCACTTTTTGAAATTTTATAAATTTTATCTATCAAAATGGACTTCATTTTTGGATTCAGAATATCAAAATTAGCCTCGGGTGTATCTTTGTTATTTTTCTGAAAACATTCAATTTTTGATGAATAATGATAACACTGGGTAACTATTTAAAAACCAACTTTTTATTTAAATAATTATTTATTTAATTTACATTTATATTAGGTCAAAATTGATACTTAATACCTATATCAGTTCAATGTAACTAATTGGAGTCATTTTATATTAATTTTATATATATAAAAATTTTATTGAACTTTTCACCGTCTTTTATCGACCTCCTAGGAGCATTTGAAATTATACATAAAACTTAATTTTTCTGCTTCTGTGAGTTGAATTTCGAAAATCAGAGAGAAATGGTTAATATCAAGGAGTAAAATGTGGTTTAATAGGATAATAATAATTTTTGGTGAATGGTAACTTTTTACTTTTATTTACCATAGTTAAAAGTAAATAGGGAAATTAGGTGTAAAAATAATAATATTATTACACTAACACATGTCCTAATTCTATTAGATAAGTTTAATTCGACCAAAAACAACCTTATGAATAAAATATGACCATTTAGGTCCACATGTATTAGATTAGGACACTTGTTATTGTTTTATATAAAGAAGAGTTAAAATAGTTAAAATCAAAGTTTAATAACTAAAACATTTTAAATATAGGGTTATACAGAAGATAAATTCAACTATAAATATTCCTTATAAAGAAAAAAAGATTTACAAAAAAATGGTATTTTATTTATAATTTTTAGACATTAAATAATTTAATTTATTTATGACACAATGATGATGTAGTAATTACCTTATTAATGAAATATTAACAGAATTGATAATATAAATATGAAAATAAATATAATTTGAGACTTTTTATGAATTACTCTAATTTTCTAGGTTATTATTACATGTTAGTATTGATTCAATTAACTTTTTTAGAACTAATCATGTTATGGTTTTCAAAAAAATCAATTACCAATTAGTTTCAAAATTGACATAAAATAGTTTTTAAAACAAATATTATATTATTAATTGTTATTATATTCCTAAAAATATATGGTTCAGAAAAATGACTTAGATAAAGTTATATATATTAATAATGAACCACTTGGGGTTCCTTTGTCTTGTTATAGAAAGTTTATTAACTATATTGTGTAAGAAGACAAGAAGACACGGTAAATGATAATTTATTTAACTTAGAGTTAAATCTAAATGATAAGGTTAAAATAGTAACCTAAACATGTCTAAATCGTATTGGTTGAGATGATTTCGACCCATACCCACTTCAGCTTCGAAATAAATCAATTTGGAGCTATTATAAACTGAATATCTCTTTATTATAAAATAATATTTTATGTTTTTCCAAAGGTTCCCCTCTCCTCCCTTATAAAAAGGGAACCCCTTCCCTCTTCTCTTAACACCCTTTTGAGCCTTGAAGCACGGAAAAACCATTCCCATTTCCCTTCTAATATTCCCTAGAAAAATTATAGTGGTTCTGGTCTCCTCAAAGGAGCAACCCTAGTGCCTTAAGAGGTGGTTAAGAAGAGGCGCGTCAAAGAAGAGGTAATATCCTTTACCGATTATTTCCAATTTATTTCTTCTTCTACTTATTATTATTTATTTGTTTCATCATAAATTAATAAAATCAGTATCACTAATATACTGAAATGTTATTATAAATATGAAACAACACAGTTTCATCTTCTATCCATCCTATAAAGAATGAAATCACAACGCGTGTGTACGTACGGAATACCGTCTCCACGTCGTGGTGTAATCTGTTTTCTTCCACCACCTTACTTGGATGGGTATAATGGTGTAAATAAATAACTATATATGATTATTTTAAAGTAATATTGATTCTGAAATTTTATACGTACACTTCAATACAATTCCATGATCATGGGAATGATATCATCGCTCGTGCGTAATTACAGACTACCGTCTCCACGAACGTGATGAGATTCATTTTCCATGATTAACCATTCAAGTATGATTATAAAGTATATATAATAAATAATCATGAAAGATATTACATAGTAATGATATTGGATTTATGTACATATATGCTTCATTTACTTAATTACATTTAATTCAATAAGGAAACGAAAACAGCGTTCATGCGTATGTATGACCTACCGTCTCCATGTATAAGTAATAATATCAAGAACAACATGTCGAAACACGTACGATAAATGAAACGATTTTTCCCAAAACGCTGCTTTAACATGGAATTTACAAAAGAACAGGTAATATAAAGTTATTAGTGAACCATATATGATATCATAACAATGAATATGATTCGGTAATAAGTCAATGACATTATTTAAATAATTATACAGGAGTTTCGGATATGTAGAAAGCATATCGGACATAAGGTAAGGGATAACTTTTCGAATCTCGTTTTTATCCGATATTGTTTATTCGTAAGTATTTATCGGGGTTAAATTTATCATCCATTTCACTATTTTCTAAAAATGGCTTCATGTATGTTTAAAGTCCTTTTTACCCATTTTTGACTTTTACTACATGGTATGTAAGGAATCTTTCATTTTTTTACGTCACGAGGTACTTTTTTGGCTTTTCCGACAAAAGTATGAGGAGAATATTTTTTAACTTATTTGGAATGAATGGATTTTTATGGTTTCATAACGCCTTATTTTCAAGAATATTACTCTATAAGATTTCATAGTTATTTTCAACAAAATACTTTTCTTTTAAAATTTCATGGAATTTTTTGAAAAGAAAATGATTTTGAAAAAGAAAGGATATTTTCCTCAAGAATTCATTTCAAGTGTTTTCTCAAAACCATTTTCCATCTAAGATGAAATTATTTCATATGTGTAGTCTTGAAATATAATATCTCTATGATTTACATGGTTTCACTTTTCTTATTATGAAATGAAATCCATTTTTTTATATAGATTATGTTATGATGGGATGATGTTTATAAACCCCATTTTATTATTTGGGTTATGATGAATTCTTTATGTTTATTTTGTGGCACAAGTAAGAATGATTTCATTAAGAGATGGGTGGGACCTATATCCCCCTCCAATAAATTGGGTAAAGATTTACATCTCATGAGATAAACATGGCTTGGATGGTATGTTAATCCGGTTCAGTGTTACAGGACTGAAACGAGGAGTGAAATCGCTTCAGAAAGGGACTTTGTCCACTAAGATGGTCTTGGCAGTAATGTCATGGCTACTATGGAAATCATAACAAGTTATTAATGGTTTCCACAATTACATGCTTTATTCTCATGCTATTTTATCAGGATTAATGTTTCTTTATGATCTATGATTTACATACTGCAATGTTTTATGTCATTGCTCAAGATATTGATGTTTAAACATTATGTTCATGTATTTAAGATCAAATGTATATGAGTTTTTTTATTTTCTCCATGCTTACCCATACTGAGCATTTGAGCTCACCCTTTTATATATTTTCTTTTCCCTAGGATTTAAAGAAATGTTTTAGTTAAGAAAACAAAAAGGGGAAGATCTTTATTGGAGTTTTTGAAGATCTTTCACCATGATTAGAAGATTGTGTTCCGAGTCTCCAAAGACACTAAACTATTACGGTCATTGAGTGTTGGTTCTTGTTATGTATTAAGTATTTCGAAAAAGTAATGTAATGTCCATGTATGTCAGGTTTGGGGTCTCTACAGTTGGTATTAGAGGAAAGGCTTAGTTAACCTTTGGAAACTAGGATGCCAAAACTTTAGTGAGATCCCTAGAGATATTTCTAAGGTATGTCTACAGATGTCTATATGGTTAAGTATAAGTATAGGTTATAGTCCTATAATTATGGTAACGATCATAGAATTAAACCTAAGATGTTAGATATTGATGGTACTACCCCTTTATTATGTTGTTTTCCTAGCATGAGTTTTGCCTCTCACACTTTTCTTTTTGGGTTTTAGATGATGGATGGAACCCAAAGGAACCGTGTGGATCAATGTAATGGACAATGTAATAATTGTCCTCCCGAGAAACCAATTGTAATGGGAGATGGAGTGAAAAATCTTATTACTATACTTACACAAGCTATGAATCATTCTGGATTTCCAAATGATCAGAGAAGGGAACAATATTCTATTGAGTCCTTCACGAGGCAACGTCCACCTTCTTTCAATGGGTCTTATGATCCACTTGTTGCTGAAAAATGGATCAGTACCATTGAAAAGATATTTTTCATAATTCGTTGTTTGGAACATGATAAAGTCATTCTAGCTGTTTACCGTTTAGAAGGTGAAGCAGACCAGTGGTGGACTCTAATTAAAAATACAAGGCCCCAAGATGAAATTGAATCCATGGAATGGGACTAGTTCAAGAACTTGTTTTTCAGTAAGTACATCTCTCGTATTCTTCGAACAAATATGGAAAAGGAGTTCCTTGAGAATAAGCAAAAAGATGATGAATCTGTTGGTATATACGAAGAGAATTTTACAAGATTTGCAAGGTATGCATCTAGCTTTATCATCCAACCTGAAAGTAAAGTTGATCGATTTTTCAGTGGCATAAAACCAAGTCTTTGAAGGGAATTATCTATAAGAGACTTCAGTAGCTGTGAAGAAATTGTGTGTTGTGCTATCAATGTAGAACTGGAAGTTGGTGTAACATATCCATCTCATGGTTTTGACAAGAAACAAAATATGGAGTTCAAGGAAAAACCTTAGAAAAATGGGGAAAAGAAGGTGAATGTTTCTTTATTATAAAATCCTGGAACGAAGCATGGTGGAGATTGTCTAAAAGGTACTAGAAATTGTTTCATGTGTGAAAAAGAAGGGCATCAAGTAGCTGAGTGCCGAAGTAATGGGAAAAGAGTTTCTAATGACGCAAATAGAGAAAAGACTATAGAGAATGCTCCACCAACACTTCATTGCTTTTAAGTGCAAGGAAATGGGGCATTATGTTAACCAATTCCCTAATCCAAGGGTTAATGATGATCGACATCGACAAACTCTTAAGGCAAAGGACAAAGGGAAGTCACATGCGATCACTATTGGGGATGTTGAATATGACAATGATGTGGTGGAATGATTAAGTGTTTATGTAAAGGAATTCCAAAATAATGTTGTATATAGTATCATGGAATATTGGAATATTTATGTATTGGTCTATTGTGATTTTCAATAAATTTATGGTACTAGTAACCATGAAATGTTATTTTGGAAAGCAGATATGATAAGGAGAAAATGAAATGATTAATAGTATTCATGAGCTAATGACTGATATAAGGACTAAGTGATATCATGGTTTGAGTATATAGAATTTCTGTGATTTTGGTATGTGGAAAGACTTAACTTTTGACAGTACTCATGTTTTCACTAAGGTTCTATGGTAATTTATGTTTTAAGAGAATACAAGATTAAGGTATTCACCTGTTCGAAATGTGACCAACAAGATGTATTGTATAATAAATGATGGTATTCACATGCTTGGTAGATGACCTTTCTAGTAGTAATTTTCTTTATACTATGAGATGGGACAGAAGTATTTCTGATAAGCCTAAAGGTTGGAATGCATTAAGTTGGACATCAGATAGTATTGTTTAAGGCAAGAAATTTATGATATTATTTTTGGAATGGTATAATAGTATAGTTTTATAAAAAGTAAAACCTGCAGTATGGGCGACAACCCGTCACGTCGGACAAGGATGCGGGAATCGAACCCACAACTGAAGTGCGACAAGCCTTTATAGCCTACCACTGGCCTACAGGAAGTCCCTAGTTAGTAGAAATTAGTTTTAATTTATTAAGTGGCATGATATATAGGAACCATATACGATTAATCTCACTATAGATGCACTTATGTATATTTAGTAACTTTTGTTCACATTTTTTTTGAAACATATGGAATGACCCATCATTCTATCGCATGATCTGCTAACACTTTACTAATGAAAAATTAAACTTCATTTCATTAAGAGTTGAAGTGGAAATTTTTCAAGGCACGAACAATAATGAGATTATATCGAAAAAAAGTAAGTATTTCTTCTAATTCAAATTATTCAACTTTAGGGAAATGATCTTGAAATCCAAAAATGTTATCCTTGTGCCCTTATATCCGATGAATCATATGGTACCTTAGATCATCACAAATTTATGTCTTTGTGATTGTTGGTTTTTTCATATCCATGTTCTCAACCACTCCCCATCATAACTTGATGGTTAGATTTTCTTCCATATCAATATTTTCACTTATGTTCTCCTATGTGGAAACCTAGTGATTAGTTAATTTGGGTAACCATTATGTTTCATACTTTATTTTGTAAAGATAAGTTTTGTTATTCCTTTTTACGATTTGGGTTTCTATTAAAGAAACTTTCAAGTAGTAAACCATTTACAACCCCGATGAATTTCAAGGGCAAAATTCATTTTAAGGGGGGTAGAATGTAACACCTCGAGATTTTATGAGATATATTATTTTTAATTTCTTTGATGTCTTCTATTATACACAACACCAAGATTAGCTTCTACTATACACAACACCATATTAGCTTGCAGTATACATAACACTATTCTTGGATCGTGTTACACACAATTTCAAGTTCGTTTTGTCGAAATTATTCTACATAACATTAAGTATAGATTTTGTTTAATGTATAAATGAAATAAGTTTTGATTATTTTATACCAACACCAAATGGAGCTTTCACTACACACAACCCTGACTTGGCTTGCATTATATGCAATCAAGACATTCCTCGATAGCGTGTGTAGTACGCAATACCGAGTTTCACTAAATGAGATATTATTATAATATTATTATGAACTAGCTGTTATGAATAGTAATACACAACTTTTGAAATTTTATAAATTTTATCTTTCAGAATTGACTTCATTTTTGGATTTGTAATATCAAAATTATCCTAGGGTGAATTTTTGGTATTTTTCGGAATGCTTTTAATTTTTGATGAATAGTGAAAAACACTCGGTTACTATTTAAAAGCTAAATTTTTATTTAAATAATTATTTATTTTATTTAAATTTATTTTAGGTCAAAATTGATACTTAATACCTATATAAGTTCAATTTAATTAATTGGAGTCTTTTTATAATAATTTTAGATATATAAAAATTTTATTGAACTTTTCACCATCTTTTACCCACCTCCTAGGAGCATTTGAAATTATACATAAAACTTAATTTTCCCGCTTCTGTGAGTTGAATTTCAAAAATATAAAAGACACGGTAAATATCATGGAGTAAAATGTGGTTCAATAAGATAATAATAATTTTCGGTGAATAGTAACTTTTTAGTTTTATTTACTGCTGTTAAAAGTAAATAGGGTAATTAAGGGTAAAAATGATATTATTATTAACCTAACACATGTCGTAATTCTATTGGATAAGTTTAATTTGACCAAAAACAACCTTATGAATAATATATGACAATTTAGGTCCACTTGGATTAGATTAGGACACTTATTATTATTTTATATAAAGAAGAGTTAAAATAGTTAAAATCAAAGTTTAATAACTAAAACATTTTTAATATAGGGTTATAAATAAGATAAATTCGACTATAAATATTCATTATAAAGATAAAAATATTTCCTACATAATGGTATTTTATTTATAATTTTTAGACATTAAATAATTTAATTTATTTATGACACAATGATGATGCAGTAATTACCTTATTAATGAAATATTAACATAATTGATATTATAAATATAAAAATAAATGTAATTTGAGACATTTTATGAATTAAACTAATTTTAGAGGTTTATTTGACATTTTTTTATTGATTCAATTATATTTTTTAAAAATAATCATGTTTTTATGATTTTCACAAAAATGAATTTAAAAATAGTGTCAAAATTAACATAAAATAGTTTTTAAAACAAATTTTATATTATTAATTGTTATTATATTCCTAAAAATATAAGGTTCTGCCAAATGACTTAGATACAATTATATATATTAATAATGAACCACTTGGGGTTCGTTTGGCCTGTTATAGTAAGTTTATTAACCATATAGTGTAAGAAAACAAGAAGACACAGTAAAAGTTAAATTATTTAACATAGAGTTGAATCTAAATTATAGGGTTAAAATAGTAACCTAAACTTTTATAAATCCTATTGGTTGAGATTATTTCGACCTATCCCAACTTTATCTTCGAAAAAAATCTATTTGGAGCTATTATAAACTGAATATGACTTTATTATAAAATAATATTTTAAGCTTTTCCAAAGGTGCCTTTCTCCTCCCTTATAAAAAGGGAACCCATTCCCTCTTCTCTCCACACCCTTTTGTGCCTTGAAGCTCGGACAACCCATGCCCATTTCCATTCTAATATTCCCTAGAATCATTATAGTGGTTCTAGTCTCCTCAAAAGACCAACCCTAGTGCCTTAAGCTGGGGTTAAGAAGAGGCGCATCAAAGAAGAGGTAATATCCTTTACCGATTATTTCCAATTTATTTCTTCAACTACTTATTCTTTATTTTTTTCATCATAAATTAATAACATCAGTATCAATAATATACTGATATGTTATTATAAATACGAAACAACCCAATTTCATCTTCTATCTATCCTACAGAAAATGAAATCACCGTGGGTGCGTATGTACGGAATACTCTCTCCATGCCGTGGTGTAATCTATTTTCCACCACCACCTTACTTGGATGGGTATAATGGTGTAAATAAATAACTATATATTATTATTTTAAAGTTATATTGATTCTGAAATATTATACATACACTTCAATACAATTCCACGATCATGGGAATGATATCATCGCTCGTGCGTATGTACGGACTACAGTCTCCAAGAACGCGATGAGATTCATTTTCAATGATTAACCATTCAAGTATGATTATAAAGTATATATAATAAATAATCATGAAAGATATTACATAATAATGATACTCGATTTATATACATATATGTTTCATCTTCTTAATTCCATTTAATTCAATAAGGAAAAGAAAACAGCGTTCATGCGTACGTACGACCTACCGTCTCCATGAACGGTGTATTTCATTCCATTTATATACTGAATATTTATTATATATAAATCATGTTTTACATTCTGGAATTAAGTAAATCAGGATATATGTAATAATATCACGAACAACATGTCGAAACACATACGAAAAATGAAACAATTTTACCCAAAACGCTGCTTTAATTTGGAATTTACAAAAGAACGGGTAATATAAAGTCATAAGTGAACCATATATGATATCATAACAATGAATATGATTCTGTAATAAGTCAATGAAATTATTTAAATCATTATATAGGAGTTTTAGATACCTACGAAGCATATCAGACCTAAGGTAAGGGATAACTTTTCTAATCTCGTTTTTATCCGAGATTATTTATTTGTAAGTATTTACTGGGGTTATATTTATCCTCCATTTCCCTGTTTTCTAAAAATGGTTTCATGTATTTTTAAAATCCCTTTTACCCATTTTTGACTTTTACTACATGGTATGTAAGGAATTTTTTTTTTGATTATGTTACGAGGTACTTTTTTGACTTTTCCGTCAAAAGTACGCGGAGAATGTTTTTTTAACTTATAAGGCACAAACGGATTTTTACAGTTTCATAACGCCTTATTTTAAAGAAGATTACTCTACAATATTTCATAATTATTTTCAACAAAATCCTTTTATTTTAATATTTCATTGCATTTTTTGAAGAGAAAATGATTTTGAAAAAGAATGGATTTTTTCCTCACGAATTCATTTCAAGTGTTTTCTGAAAACCATTTTCCATATAAGATGACTTTATTTCATATGTGTATGAATGCGGTATAATGTCTCTATGATTTACATGGTTTCACTTTTCTTATGATGAAATGATATCCATTTGTTTAATATGGATTATGATATGATGGGATGATGTTTATGAAAGCCATTTTATTCTTTGGGTTATGATGAATGCTTTATGTTTATTTTGTGCCACAAGTAAGAATGATTTCATTAAGAGATGGGTGGGACCTATATCTCCCTCCAATTCATTGGGTAAAGATTTATATCTAATAAGATAGACGTGGTTGGAATGGTATGTTAATCCGGTTCAGTGTTACAGGACTGAAACAAGGAGTGAACTCGCTTCCGAAAGGGACTTTTTCCACTAAGATGGTCTTGGAAGCAATGCCATGGCTTCTATGGAAAACATAAAATGTGATTAATGGTTTCCACAATTACAAGTTTTATTCTCATTCTATTTTATCAGGATTAATTTTTCTTAATGATCTATGCCTTACGTACTGCCTTGTTTTATGTGATTGCTCAAGATCTTGATGTTTAAACATTTTGTTCTTGTATTTAAGTTTAAATGTATATGATTTGTTTTATTTTAACCATGATTACCCTTACTGAGTATTTGATCTCACCCTTTTATATTTTTTCTTTTCCCCAGGATTTAAAGAAAGGTTTTAGGTAAGAAAGAAAAAAGGGGAATATCTTTCACCACAATTAGAAAATTGTGTTCGGAGTTTCCAAAGACACTAAAATATTATGGTCCTTGAGTGTTGGTTCTTGTTATGTATTAAGTATTCCGGAAAAGTAATTTAATGTCCATTTACGTTACGTTTGGGGTCTCTACAGAAACCATGTGGAAGAATCAAGAAATTTGATCCTGTCCCAAAATAATTAATTAATATTTTTATATATTAAATAGATATTGAAGGAATGATGGATAGAGAAAAAGTGATATATTTTTTAAATAGAAAGATGTTATTCCACATAAAGAAATCTAATTTTATCAGAAGTTTTTAAAAATTGATAAGTTATGTGATTATGAGAATATATGTGGAAGGTGAAAGAAATATGGGAATATCTCAAGGGTTTTTAATCCTCCTTTTATATTATTAAAATATTTTTAAAATGAATAATATTGCACAAAAAAACATTTTTCTAGCTATCCAATGAAATGAAATTAATTCTGTACAAAGTAGGTGTTGGGAAAAGTAAGCTAACCATACTTATCAAATAGAATAACGCCATTAAAATTAGGGAAATAAAGAAATAATGGTTCTCCCAAATATGGTTTTAAATGGAATGGAGTTTCATGGTTGATAAGAAACTCAAAACCATATTTCTCTAAATAAGGATCAATAGATGTCCAACATATTCCCATTTATAGTGAATTTATTATTTTTTTCAAGGGATTAAAGGTTTTTCATAATCAGGGTGAACATAAATTGAGTAAGTTAGAATAACTATTATTGACATGATAAACATTATAAACATGGATGTGATCCAATAGTTGATATCATAAATTTACTTTTATGAAAAAGATCTTCATTAATGAAGTATAGATAGCGTTTATCCCTTGAAGGCGAGAAGTTTGAGATGTTTCTAAATGAAAATTTCTTATGAAAATATGTAATTCTAGTTAACTATTAAATATATTTCATTTAAAATTTATGTATGTATATTATCTTAGTCTAATTATTAAATAATATGTTCTCATGTTATTGTGGTGAAGTTGATTTGATCAATGACATGAAAATAAAGAGGGGTTATTTCTAAAATTAAATCAGAAAGTTATTTGAATGTTTCTAATCTTTGTTAAAGATGACTGTAAGGATTACGGTTAAAAAAATTACGATAATATATTTATTAATTTTTATAAACCTATTAATCTTTTTAATTGACCCTAATGTTTTTGATTTATTATCATATTATTTTAGTTTAGGAAGAACTTTATTACCTAAATTAGTAAATATTTCTTAAACAATGAGCTTGGATCAAGTAGAATTAGAATGAAATAATTGAGGAAATACTAAATTAAGTGAATTTATACCACCAAATATTAAGTTTTGTTTTATTTTCAATAAGTTATAGAGAGAAAAAATATAAAGATAAAAATATTGATAGTCATTCTCTATATTAATATTGATAGAAAATATAAAGGGGAGATTTTTGAACCCACATGATTTTTCATTGCATTTATTTTCCGTAATCATGAAGTCAATAAGAATTATATCAATATCTGTTAAATGAGATCATCATGGAAGGAGTTTGGAGTACCTAAGTATGTTCATGAGTTGAATGATGTAGTTCCCAAGTAGGGTACCAATATGCTTTGAGTTCTTAATAATGATTAAGGATTAAAGTATAAACTTATATATTTGATGTTAGATTCTATCATTACTCATATGAAAAATGAATTTATACCATTGGATATTTTTAGATATATATTCAAATGAAAATATTTTATGAAGTGTTTGATTTCCAACCAACAATAATATTTCATGGACAATACTCATTTGAAAAATCTATTTATAGATGAATGTTTCAAATATATGTTATTTGGAAGTTAGATGAGTTATAAATTTGAAATGGCCATGAGTTACTCCTAAACACCCAAATATGAACTAGTAGGTAAATATAGATGTTATTAAATAAAATATGCATGAAGTGTATCTAAAAGACTCATTTATGTAGTAGAGATATTTTGAAGAAATCCAGAAGAATGTTTATATTCTACTAAAAGATTGGTAAATGAGTTTGATGATATTTGAAAATATTCTAATATAATATAAATCAATTTAACTTTTTTTAGATTTTTTGAAATGGTTGAAGAATCCTTGAAATTTTTTTAATAAGTTATGAACCTTTTAAATGTTTTTTAATTTAGAAGTGGTGATAAAATTTGACAACGTGTCAAGAAACATTGTGATCCACAGTGGTCAGTGGTTCACTATATAATTTTCTTCTTAGTATGAAAGGAAATATTTAAAATTGAATACGATATTACTTTGGACACACTAATATAATTATGAGTTGATGAATAAAAGAATTGTAACATTATTTCCATACTTAAATGTAGCCTTGGAGTATAATAGATGATAATTTCCAAAGGAATGTGGCACACTATGATTTATAAAGTTAAATTTTTTGATATGAAAGGGTTTCTCATTCATGAAATGGAAATGGAGGATTCCAACCAATGATACACGAGGGTTTCCTTGAGAAGGATACTGAGGAAACATAAATGTCCACCAATACATTTGAAATATTTTTTTTAATACATAATGTTATCATTGAAAAATAATTTAGAAAATTATAAGAATAAATTGTATTGTTGGTAGGTTAATATTTGATATGTAAAAGTTATTTAAATATAATATTTTCAAAAGTGTGAGTCTATATTGAGAAATTTAATGGCCATTCCCTTGGAAAATATAAATGAGGTTTTCCAAGATTAATAAGGAGGCTTGTAATTTCATGTTCTAGAAGAAGAAACTATATATGATGATGTTTTATAAATATGTAGTGACTAATGTACCATGATTCTAATGTTTTTTTGCTTTGATTCAATCATATAATGATGAAGATGAGAATTTAAGAAGAATTTATTTTATAATAATAGGGTTTCTAAGACATTAAGAATAAGTTCACACTGTGTGTAATTTTAACAGATAAATACTATTCAAATGTTTTCCTATTAATTAGTATAAAGAAACACCATAAAAAACATCCCATCCTATGTATATAACTCCAATGCCTTGGATAAAAGGGTCACACTATGAAGATATGTATTACACCATGAACACTTCTATATGACATCATGATGATGTGAATATTGAACGCTTGTGAATTTCTTTAATGTTTTAAAGGGGTATTATCTCAATTATTTTGGAAGATTAAAATATAATTTCTCTGGATTAAATGAGAAGATAGGTATTTATGTAATAATAGTTGAGAAAGTGAAGAATAAGATTCTTATAATGTGTGTAGAAAGCCAATATAGAGTTTTTATTAATTAAAATGATAATTTAAGGTAGATTGTAAATAAAGATATCATATTACTTCAATTCAAGGAGATTTTCCAAGTTCAATTATGAAAAATACAATAACATGATCCTGATTATATATGGTATTGGTGAAAATATAGATTTGGGGAGTTGGAGAAATAATAATATATTCCCAGAAGAAGTTCAAAATAATGAAAGAGATATAATCAATGCTATGATATTCCTATATATTCGGTGTGTCAAAGAATTGAAAGAACCAATGTTGTTGTTAGTGTTGTTCTTGTGTGTTTAAGAACACGAATATGACATGATTCATAATTTAATTCAACTGCAACTGATCATACCATTCATTAGAGAAATTTTTTAAACCCACCCCATAATATGTTTATATAATAATGATAGATGAGTAAAATTATTTCATGCATAAGGGATGATTTAGAGGACTATTTTAAGATATTATTTTATCATTATTCTTGAAGAATATTGATTTAATCATAGATATATCTATAAAATGTTGAAGAAAATAAAATATTAGCCTTTTAAAAAGTGACTGATGGTTGAACATTCATCACTATTCAAGGAAAATGATGATCCCTACATTTTTAGAGGAAGGAATGGTTGGTGTTGAATCTTAAAAATAGTGATTTAGTTCTTTTATTGTACTTGGTTGGTGTTGGCATTATGGGTTTAAGGATATACCCTTGAAAAATATTTTTCTAGATAATAAAAATGTAGTCATGTTCACATGGGAAAAACACTCTATACAGGGGATGTAGTCATCGATATTGGAGGAGAACCTCATTACAAAATCATAGTGTTCCATGTAGTATTTATTTATAGTTTTTTTCTAAAACATGAAAACTAAATGTAAATAGAGAAAAACTGAGAGTGATATCCATTAGTCAAATTGAATAAGAGGAAAGACAGTGGGAAAATGTTTTAATTGGTAATAAGCCACATACATTGATTCACCCTCCTCTTTGTGTTGTCCATGTACAAATGGATCATATGAAAATATAGAGAAATGTTTTTAATACAATATATGGATATGTTATTTTTAATGACTCAACCCATCAGGGCTCACCTGGCTAGTGGAAGGTCAGGTCGCCACAACCCCAAGCCCACCTTCATAGGCTATGGGCTAGAAACAATCACTAACAAGTCATAACATAAATGAGAGACCTTTTCATTGGTCACCTGTACACATGAACCCAACAATCTCTATGAAACTGTGAAAAGGATTATAAATAAAAGACTATAATATCTAGAGATAAACTATGCATGAATGAACTCTAGGGAATATATAAGAGTCTGACAGAATACAAACATTGTTTAAAGGGGAAAATAGACACCCAAGAAAAAATGATTTCCAAACCTGAGAACACTGGAATAAAGTAAATCTAAGAGACCCCAACCCTCAACCTCCATGACTAACCACCATACATAGTAAATGCAACATGATTTCACTATGCTATGCTGCAATCACCACCGATCATTTTTTATCTTTATAAGAGACGACATGTGAGGTTAAATGCCATGCAGGGGTGAGTATATACATACCTAATAGAAGGCCACAAAAACTGATGAGATTGATATAGAGATACAATAATATTCCTCTAGACTCAAAGTAAGATTGAAACAAAACCGAGCATCATATACATTTGATCAAAAAAAACCTAGGAAAGATAAAAAGGAGATCTCCATCTCATAGACCAACCCAGGTCGACGAGTCTACCCAAAACACCATATAGGGTCCATATCTTATTCCCATAATCTTCTGAATCTATCAAGGTAACTTTTTGAAGGACCCACACCTCTCCACTATTTTTCATATTATAAGGGGAATAAGCTATGATATAGGACCCACAACCTTGTGCATCAAGGGGTTCCACTTAGTAAATAATGGAACCACACGAAGTGCATCAAGGGGTTTCAGCTTGGAAGATAGAGGACCCATGGCCTAGTGAGTCATGGGGTCCACTTTGTCGAAATAGGACAGACGACTTATTCCTCTAGGGGGCTCCACTCAGTAGATATAGGACACACACCCTAGTTTATTAGGGGGTGGGTGTTACTCTATAGATAGAGGACCCACACCATTGTCTATCAGGGGGTTCACTCAGTAGGTATAGAACCCACAACCTAGTGAAATAGGGGGTTCCAGTCAATATGAAGAGAAACCACAACCTAGTGAGTAAGGGGGGAAGGTCCACTAAAACATTTTCATCGAGTCTGGGCAACCCACATCCTATTTGGATAGGGGGTTCTAATTCCACCCACTCTCTGATGACCATCCCTAATCACAGCCTTCATCAAGCATCAACTTAAGAATCGTCACACTTGGGTCATTACACATTATCTCTAAAACCACTATGAAGGCTACCATTTAGTTCTATATAGAAAAATACTCAAGATAGGCTAGTCGCGGCCCAAAATATGACCAAATATGAATAAGAGATACAAGGTCGAAGTTTCTCATAGGGGAATCTTATGTGTATGGGGTCCACATAGCATGTGGCCCCACTAAAATTAATATCCATTTCAACTAATAGACATGTATTGGAATCCATGTAACCTTACATAGCATGGAAGGTTCCCAAATGGTGTGTCTGAGCCACCCGGTGCATGCCTGTGGTCATCAGGCTATACCTCGTACCTATCCCTGCTTGGGTACCAGTTCATGCCTATATACTCCAAGAGTGAACGACGTGTCCTTTTACATGGGATCTTGTCTATGTGTATCTTGAACACAACTTAGCCACCTCTAGAGGGTTGCATGGAATATGGGATTATCCACATGGTGTGTGATCGTTATCTTCCCTAAAACCCTATCCATCATAGCTGGTTGGGGTTATGTAGTGCATATTCTTGGTCTAAACACCATGTAGTCTCCATTTTCATATAAATTATATCTATTCAAGAAGATACCAATATTCCACTTTTTCTGTGATTTAGACCATAATCACCACCATTTAAACACCCAAAACAAGTGTGATTTTCTTCCTGCCATCAATTTCATCCCTCTAATGGCCATAAATTGGAAAATGATCATTCACATGAATCCTACATGCCGCCCGACATCTATGTCACTAAATCCCATCACATCTCTGAATACCAAATCCATGGAGAATCAACCTCAACCTCAATTCATTCTGATCCATACACTATTATTCAATCCACTCATCACATGAACAACTATCATGAATCTAGGGGTTTGATCATGCTCAAACCTAGCCTGAAAATGTCAAAATCTGACCTTGTAGGCCAATGTTTAATAAGGCAAAGAAGTGAGGAGGATGAATCACATATGAAATGTGAATTTATCATTTTCCAAGAGTTCTTTGACAATGATAATAAATAAGGGATTACTGAGAGTGATAACATGTGCAACATGTGAAGAATTTTATAGGATCAATATAATCAATAAATTTTAGGGATTATGTGCAAAACACTTATCTAAGATCAAAATTAGGTGAAACAAATGATCTATATTTTAATAAATAGGGGAATAAACCAAAATTTACAAGACCTGCCTTAAAAAAAGATGAATCATTAGTGATTATTTCATTTTATAGTGAAGGAGAATACCCATGTCCTTCATTGACTCTCTATACACCTCAATATAATCATCATTCATCATTCAATTCAAATTCACCAATGAGGAATGAACTTATCCTACTCTTATATATTGTAAGGGATATGTGGATAAACATTAGAATATAATCATAAGGGGTTATTTATAGAGGATTTTCAATTATCTTATTTAAAACAAAATAAATAAATTCACTAATTTATTTTAATTAAATACACCAACAATAGATACCATATCCAAACTTATTGTGATGACCAATGATATGTTGATCATAGGGTAAAACCACATTTCTGATTGAAATGTTTCCTCAAATTTATTATAAAAAAGATTTGATATATATATCATATTTTTTATGAAATAATGCATGTGTTTTATATTAATAAAATTTATATTTTTATAATATCAATTCTGAGTTCATCAGGCCTTATAATATTGCTTTTTCTCAATTCACAGGCCCAAAATTATTTCTTAAAATATTTCAAACTATTAAAATGAAAAAATAGGTCCCAAAATTATTTCCCCCGTTCATGGTTGTTTTACCATAAAATAAACATTCTAAAAAAGGATGGGATAATAATCCCACATATGACTCCCATTCTCCTAGGAGATCTTCTGCTTTCTCTTGTTCTACAATAGCACATGATCCAAGGGAGTAGTCCATCCAGGCACAATCCTATCATACTAATCCTTGATCACAACTGGATACTCAATGAAGGAGGCTCTATCCTCGATTTCTATCTCACCCCAGAAAATGATGTGGACAACATCATACACATATCTACACAACTGTGACACATGGAAGATGTTATTAAATGATTCTAACCATGGGGTTAAATATATGAAGTCGGTAACCTCACCAAACCTCTATTGGGTCTCAAATGTATCAATGATACATGAATATAGCTTACCTCATGGATGATCCATAATTATCCTAAATATGGGGAGACTTAGGAAAACATGTTCTCCAAATTCAAACTTTGAGGGAATACGACATCAATATGAATAATATTTATATCCACTCTATTCTGTCCTCATTCGCTTGTAGATCACACGAACTTTTTCCATTATCCACTTCACTATTTCTATCCCAACAAGAGATGTCTCTCAAATCACATTCAAACATAAGGGTGACCTACATGGTCTCCCATAAAAGTCCTAGAAATGATCCATGATGACCATGTAGTGATAAATGCAATAATAAATGAACTATACCAATGGAAAGTGATCCTCCTATCTATAGATGATGTCTAATACACATACTCTAATTATGTCATCAAACACTTGGATAATGTACTTGGTCTACCGATCCATATGGAAGTGAAAAAATATACTCTTCCTCAAATAGGTCTCGATGCCTTCTACAAGCATTTCCTCAACAATGAAATAAATCATGCATCATGATCGAAGACAATCCTCAAGGGTACCCCATGGTGTGATATGATCACCCACACACAAAACATTCCTAAAACCTCCACCGAACTCTGCTCCCTGATGGAAAGTAAGTGCACCATATTCATGTGTCAGTCAACAGTTTCATAGATGGCATCATAACCTTTTTATATCTCTAGAATCCTTGTGAAATATTACATGGATATTTTATCCCACTTAAACTCCAGGATCTCAAGGGGTTGGTTCAAATCTAATAGAACTGGGTGCTCACCTTTAACCTAATTGTCTGTGAGACACCGAGAGATTAAATCAATGACACTCTACCTTATTCCAGCCCACCAAAACTACCTCTAAAGGTCCCTATACATATTTCCTACGTTGTAGTTTACAGAAAAGGAGAATTTTTAAACTCTCTCATCACCTCCTCTGGCATTGTGACCATGAAAACTGTCTGAACCATGAAAAGGGTGATGTGTTCCCTGTGTTTAATAAACCCATCTGGTGAATCTCCTAAGGAATTATGGTCATGAGGGAACTCATATTAAATGTCTCTCAATTGATCCTCCATCACACACTGAGGAAGAAAAGTGGTCAATACCGCCGACTAAATATAATTTTCAGATCTATCCTATACTAATCTCAGATGCAAAGAAGTTTACTATTTAGATTCCTCCCCCACTAGATGTGAATGCGACTTCCTATTAATGGAATCTTCCAAAAAATTTCCCCTCTCGTGAGTATAAAATATCTCAAAATCATATTCCTTTAAGAAATCCGAAAAAATCATCAATATTATATTCATATATCTCTACATAAAGATTTACCTGTGCCTCTAATGGTTCGACTGAATAAAAATGTAATATATTAAAAGTTAGTGCCTCTATATCTTCAAAATGAAGACTACCACTACCAACTCTAGGTTGGAAGTCTTGTAGTTCTATTCATGGGGACACAATTACCTTAAAAAATATGTGATCTCTACATTCCTCTTGTTCAACATGTATCTAAAACAAGCTCTAGAGGCATCACAATACACTACGTACTCCACATCCTCCTCTATGAGTCTTAACCTTGGAGCACTAGACAACATAAGCCTAAACTAAATGAAGGATATCGGATGTTGTTGTATTTAGGTAAATGAGTGACCTTTCCAAATAAGGATGGTCAAAGGGTATGCAATCCTAAATAAATATATCATGAAAATTTTGTAGTACCATACTAAACCATGGATGCACTACACCTCTAAAATTAGCTTAGCTGTCTCCAAAGAAAGAAAGACATCAATCTTCACCAGGTCCAAAAATAATCCATGATCAAATATGACATGCCCTAGAAAGTGAACCTCACAGATCCAAAAATAAAACTCCATGAGCTTAACATAAATGTAGTTCTCTCAAAGTATATCTTAGACCATCCTCTGGAGCTCTACGTGCACCTTCTCCCACACGGAGTAGATGAGTATTCCATCGATGAACGAATCCACAAATCGGTCCAAGAATGGATAGAAGATCCAGAACATCAATGTTATAAACACATCATAGTAAATGATAAAAGAAAAAGAAATCACTAGGAACTCATAGTGTCTTTAGGGAAACAATAATTCTTTCTTCCTAACATCAGGCTAATGAATAATGAACTGATTATAGAAGGACCTAAGATCAATCTTTGAGAATTAACTCACCACTCGTAACTGATAAAATGTGTCTTTAATCCTCAGTAATGGGAACTTGTTCATTATCATTTCCCATCTTAGGTGTTGATTATCTAAAAAATCCTCAAGCTCCCATCCACCTTTTTAACAAGAAAACCTAGAACAACCAAGTGGCACACACTAGGTCTGATAATCCCATTCTCTTAAAGTTCATCCAACCAAACCTACAAATACCAGAGTTTGATAGGGACTAGTCAATCTTCTATAAGAGATATCATTGTGGTTCCAAGGTGTAATTGGATGTAGAGGTCCCACTCCCACCTCCTAGGTAGTCCCAAAATTTCTTTAGGGAAGACATCCATAATTTTCTCCACTACTGAAAAATCCAAACGCCTAATGAGCCTATTGCACTAAGGGGTAAACTCACTAACTAATGGGCGATGGGTGGTAGGGTCCTCGTCTCATGAACCACTAACTGGACCATGAGACATCTCTCACCCATAAAGGAAAATATCATCTCATCTCTCTAAAGGCACCTGACCCACCTGCGATGAATGTTGATATAGGTTCAAGCCCCGGACAACAAATCCATAACCAATATGAGGGATAAGGTTCTATCATGTTGACCAATATATCCAACATGAATCTATCTCATAAAAATAATATCTCACACAACTTTAAGATATGTAATATCATAGAATCACATCCAGTCAAAACCACCAATAAAATTTGAGTTATTATGGTCTCAATGGGGAGATATATCTCTCAGAAGAGGGTTATAGAAATGAAGGAATGATACAAAAAGGTTTCTAAAAGTATAGAATAATGTGTAAAATAAACATAGATCAAATCTCTTGTCATATCATGAGTTTCTAGGTTATAATCCTCCATGGCTTACAGATGCCCACTGCCCCATCTGCCGGATCCCTGAGACTCATGTGGGCCGCATGGTGATGGTGGTGTAAGTAGCTAATCTCATTTCCATCCACTAGTATCTCATCATCCTCAAGCCCTACCTTTTCATCTTCCATCTATTCTTCCATGGTGGCCACATCAGCTATGCTAGGGTGAACCTTGATCATGAAACTATCATTTTCATGGTGATCCATCCAATTCCTACCTTCCCTCCTTGGCACATCAGGTCGGGAAATCACGTGCCATGTGACCTTGCATGGAACATGCATAGAATCTCCCCTCTATGGGTTAACTTGATCACATTTGAGGTACCAGTGCTACATGTCCCCATTACTCAGACCAGCCATGAGAAGATCTCCAACATCGAGATCCTACTCATTAGCACATGCTATGCACTGCAGACGACTCAACCCCATGACGCCAACTACTAGCTCTAGCAACCTGGCCACCCTTACAAAAAAATACACGACTTCGTAACATGATTTTAATAGTGTTTGAATTTATTTATTATAAAAAAATTGTTGATAAAGGGTACATTTTATCTGGGATAAGAAAACATTTATAATATGTACTTTTTATCCATGAATTTTTTCATGCTAATAAAGGTCATGATCATCGGGTGAATCCCACATCAAAATAGTGTATGAGGGGGAACTCATTTATATATCATTTCATGTTATCCATTTCTCAGAGGTTTATTATCAAGATGGTCTCCTGTATACAATGCACACACCTTAATGGGTTATCCACGAGCACACACGGGCCTTGGTCCACCATATACTTTTCCCAACCCTCCAACCACCTTCATATTCAGCTCCTAAAGACCCTACCAGATGCAAATTCAAATAAATAAATAAAAACAAACCAATAAAAAATAATAGTATTAAAAATAATAAAAATTGAAATAATTAAATAATTAATAATTAAAAATGAATATATTTAAGAAATATTAAAAATATCTTAATTAAATAATTATTCAGAAATTAAATATATGTATATATATATTGTAAATATTGATAAATAGAATATATTATATATATATATATATATAAAGAAATAATTAAAAAAATAAAAATAAAAAATGAGTAAATTAAATATATATATATATATATTAATTTTTTATTAATCATATAATTATTGATAGAAATGATTAAATTTATTATACATATATATAAATTACAAATAAAAATGAATAGTTTATTGTAAATATAGATATATCAAACTTATAGAATGAAATAATAAAAAAATTATAATTGTGTAAATAAATAAAAATATTAAACATTTTATTAATTAAAAAATGATTGATAAAATGAATAAATTTAATAGACGTATATTTCGATTATAAATATTAGTAAATAGAGTAAAATTAATATAGATATATAATATGAATAAATTGTAATAATTAAAAAAATAAAATACAAATAAAATATGAAATTTTAATAAAAATATTAATGAAACAATTATTAACAAAAATGAATAAGTTTAGTATATATTTATGAATATTAATTATAAATAGTGATAAATAATATATATTTAATATAAATAATTAAAATGAATAAAATTAAATAATTTAAAACACATTAATGACTTATTCCTTTTTATGGACTTTATACATAATAATTCATTATTACATTTAATGTACAAATATATTCATATATATTACTATATATATATAAATATATATATTATTTTCTATGATATTATTTATATAATACAAAATATTTATGTTTAAATTAAAGAAATCATATATTTTGTTAGTAATGGTTTACAATAAATAAATAATATTAATTAAAAATACTGACTAATTTCATCGAGTAATGGACTTTAATCAAATTTAGTCTTATTTTTCAATTTAAAATATTGGAAAATTGGGTTACATTGATTTCACACAAATTTATATTTTATTAATACATTTATAGGTACTACATGCACACAAAATATTTACCTAATAAATGATATATTATATTGAATGACATACCACTAATATTTATGTAATTTATTCAAATTTTAGTATTCATTTTTGAATTTAATTTAGTCACATGATGTATTTAATATATTAGTTTTTAATCAATAAATTTTATTTAGTTACTTTTAGTATTATTACATTTAGGTATTATTTAACCATTTTTAATATTTTTTTTTCAATTTAATCATTTTCTAATCTTTATTTATATTTATTTATTTACTATGTTTTAATATTTTTTTAAAATAATTTAGCTTTATTGAAATATATATCCACGTTTTTTCAATAATTTATATTTAATTAAAATAATATATCCATTTTTTCAATATTTTTTTAAGTGTACTCATTTGTAATTATTCAATTTCACTCATTTTTAACATGAATACATATAAGATTATCTATTCATTAATAATTTTAAAAATTTATATATGTAAATAAATATTTATAAAAAAAAATATTCATAAATTTATATTTACTATATTTAATATATTTATATTTTTATAATTATAAATAAATAAATATAATTTTTTATAAAAATATTTATATAATTATAAATAAATAATTATATACATGTCTAAATAATTATAAATTATAATAAATTTATTCAAATAATGAATATATTTACTATATTTATATTTATATTTATATTTATATTTTTTTATTTAATATACGTATGATTATCTAAATATATATAATGATATAAATATACAAATACATTTTAAGATATATTTATATAATTATAAATATATATATATTAAAAAAAATAAAAAATAAAAATATATATAAATAATTAATATGTTTATGATATTTATATTTATATTTAAATATATTTAATGTATATATATAATCATATAAATATATATAATGATACAAATATTTTTATAATTATAAAATTATGATAAATAATTTTAAATAATGAATATATTTTCTATATTTACTATATACATTTATTTATTACTAAAATGGCTCGATCGTGGATTTAGCAACCAAATCTATGACACCAAATTTTTTCAAAAAATAAACAATACAAAGAAAGGGACAAATTAAATAAGGAATTGTGTGCCCATATAAAAAAGAAACAGAAGACAGATAGTCACCCCTACCAGTCCCTCTTGATCCTAGGTTTCTTGGATGTTTTCCGATACCTTTTTGAATGTAGTCATCTCCTCCATGTCTTTGACTCCTGTTGAAGTCCATATTCTTTATCTGTTGATGACTCAATGGATTTCCCTGAAGTGGATCAAATACTGAATTTCCCCGATAAATCTCGAAAGTCCACTATAGGATTTACATTAAATCAGTCTCCAATGTTAATTTATAATAACTTTTGAACTTTTATATAGTCATTAAAACTAATGATGCGTTGCTCCATAAATGAGTAGATGACTTCAAGCTATGAGAAAAACCATTTTCTTACTTCTTTACTAATTCCTTCCACATTCCTTTTTCCTTCTAGATCATCAAGAGCTACAATGATAGAGTTCATTTATTGAGAAATATCCTAATCTTCATCTACGGATTTACCAAAAGAGATATATTCCTTTTTCATTAGGCCATTTAAGTGAGAAGGGAAACATTCCACATTCTCACCATCCTTTGAAGGAGAAAATTATGGGTAAGAAGTATTAGATTTACTACTAGAGGAATCATCCTTTCCGGATTGATTAGGTTGGGAGCGAGGACACTATTATTTGTATTTCTGAGGTATGAAAAATTTAAATCTCTCAACATCAACATGAAATTTATTACCATTGAATGTCTTTTACAAAACCTGTCTCTCCTTCATTGGATGCTGATCCACAGAGTCTTGAACATCATCATCATCAATGTATTGGCCATCGATTGATGTCCCATCATATCCTACCTCCATCACCCTATGATCACCCAAAGACATCCCTCTAGTGTTCTTAAAATCATTTTATCTACCTTTATTTATACTATCTCTTATGTGGTGTGGACCCAACCCCAAGATCATTGCCTACAGAGAAGGATAATTTGTCAATAATGCCACTCAATGGTCTTATTTATCCACATGATAGACATATATATCAGTGTTCATGTGATTAATAGGCATAAAAAATTCTAGATTACCCATGGATGTAAGGTTTTGAACATGATCTACATTATGGCCATCCCTTCCCGAAATTTCAATCCTATCAGCATTCTTTCGCACCATATAACATCACATTTTACCATTGTAGATGTTTCATCTTTCCCTCCACGACTTCCTTTACTAGAATATCTTTTGGAAGCACTCTGGTGCGAAAATCATCATCTTCAATCACAATATCAGCACATGATCTTCCTACTTGGATCTGAGAGGAATATCCCTTATCCATTTTCTCCTATTCTATAATCAGAACCTTGTGTGGAACATCAGCATGTTCGCCTATATCTATATCTGAAACATTACCTTACATCCGCCCAAGGGCTTCAACTCCAGCAGGTGCGTTGACTCCCTAATAAACACTATCTACAATAGTGAGTTTGAATTTATATTGTTCAAGTGTGTGGCGAAATGTCCTGAAGTAGGCAGACCTTAATCCTTTACAGAAATCAGAAAAAATGTCCAATATTGCTATATATAATATAAAAATCAATAAAATTTTCCAATTTAATATGAAGATAAAATATATGTGCACCATCAACCAAAACAAATTTATAAGTGAGAGTGGAAATTATGTCAATCAAAACAAGCATCTGAGAAGAATTTCAAAACCTAGCACGTTCTATTTCCTTGTCAAATTTTACAGGAACCCCAATAAAATATTCATGCCAGGGGTACCATTTGAGATCAATTAATCAAACCCACACTTGAGTGTTCGAGTTTCCAATCATTTGTGGGATAAAGATATGGTCCCAGTATTGAATTCTAAGAATTTTTGGAATGAGAGGCATAATTTCCATACCATATGATTTCACTTTGAAATAATATTAAGGAAAAAATATATAAAAAACTCTTACCGGGAGATTAAATCTTCCATCCACCAAAACTCCAATGTTGTAGAAGGTGACGTTGAAGAGTCTGAAAATTCCCCAGAGTATGTTTTCCCACCAGGTGGGTGATAATTGAGTTCTTTCATTTGTCTATACACTGATAGAAAATCGAGTGATTCATTTTGATAAGAGCCAAAGAGTCTTTTTTTATCCTCCTAGGTGTCCTTGACCCGAACTAGTCTTCATAAAAAAACCTAATTATCATGTTGTGACACTACTTCAGATTACTTGACTTGAAATAGAGGTCGAACGAATCCATGGATCCTTAAAAGATATATCTCGATCATCATAATTCTCAAGAGATGTGAAGTGGAATTGATAACATTAGGAATTAAATCCATCGATCCCAAACTCCTCGAATCCCCATTAGAATCGCCGCATGGGTCTTTCCGAAAACCCATCATCTCTAATATTAGTATTCTTTATATATATTTATTAAATATATATATATAATTTCATAATTATATATAATGATATAAATATACTTAAAATTATAAATAACTAATTATAAACGTCTTTACAAATATTTTTATAAATTTATTTTACTATATTTATAAAATCATATATTAATAATTATAAATAAAGAAATATATTTTAGAAAAAAATTATTTATATAATTATAAATAAATAATTATACATTTGAATAATTATTAAAGTAGAATAAATATATTTAAATAATTAATATATTTAATATATACATAATTATATAATTATATATAATGATATAAATAAATTTATAATCATATAAAATATTTATAAATCTTTTTAGAAATATATTTTTTAAATTATAATTAAAAATCACTAATCAATGCTAAAACTTTATCTCTAATAAACATTCCATTTATAATTACTTATTTAGTTCTCATAAATACATACCTTTTATCAATGATAAAGATGTACTAATAAAAGGTATCTTTATTACCATTTTTTGGAAACGTTGATAAAACCCTATGCAGTCTATTTAAAAGAACTATAACCACAAAGATTTCTATTGATATTCTCAATATTTCATCAAATTAATCTATTTTTGGAACTCCTCCTCAACTTTTTCTAGAATAATAAATCATCAAATCCATGTTATATTTTTATTTTATTCTCATCTCTCGTTGATTTCTTATTGGGGTTCTACGATTTGCATTATTACGTTGTTTTCTTGAATCCTATCCTCTATTCTCTCCCATTCTCATTCAAACCTCCATGAATCCATAATAGGGTTTCCACATCCTTCTTGTTTGATTATGTGTCTCCTCACATTATTTTCCAGTGTTTTCAAACATAAATACCCTCTTTCTTCCTTACGATTTAGGTGTATCCTATCTCCTTTCAGAGTTTTTAAGGTATATTTTTCTCTTCTAATACTTCGTATTATAAATCATGGAATAATTGTGTATTTTTAAATTAATTTTTATTTAAATCATGTCTATTTATAATGTTGATAACAGATTAAGAAAACATTTTGGTAGAATTCCATGCATGGTATAATGGATTTTTCGTATATTTTGAATGAATTGATTTTAATTAAATGTTTTTCATTCTATGTGTTTGATCATATTATTATGATGAATTTAAAGTTTATTTTTATGAAAAATTAAGGGATTATGGCATATTTTATTTGTAAAAGAGGAAAGAAAAATATAAATAAATATTTGAGATATAAAAAGGATGTGTTTCTAAATATTTCTTTTATGTATTAAATTTGTTTAATTTGAAAAAAATAAAAATTACTTGGAGGTCTATGTTATGTTTTGTTTAATAGCCTGTTTGGAACTTTAAAATGGGTTTATAGATCGATAAACCCCCATTTATCAACCATTTTATTTGGTGTGCTTGTTATTGGATGTTTATCAATTTGTAATGGATACAGGATGTGAAACGGTTTATTCTAAGAATAGGAGTTAGAGGGGAGGTTTCAGATATTGGTTTTATTACCATGTGTTTGTATTTCCATTTCATTCTCACCTTCTCAATTTCTTCCTTAATCATTGGAATTCTATGTAACAAAATGGTTTCATGGATGAGTCAAAATTATAATCTAGAGCACGACTAAGTTATTGAGTGGGACTAGGTTATTTAGTAATTAATTTTTTAGATTATTTTCGAAATTAAAAAAGCTATTAATACTTAATAAGTTATCATAAAAAATTGTTACTTCCCACTTAATCAACCCATCCATTATTACATCACTGAGGTAATCCCTAAATCATGTTTAATTATTGTTCATCGGCTTATAATTCATTTTGGTTATTTTCAAAGGATATGAATTTATCTATAATACAATATTTGGTCTAAAATGGAATAATTAAAAAAGTATATTCATACTTTTTAGACACATTATTTAAAACTAAATGCATTTATACTAAAATTACTCAAGATATTTGAACATAAATATATTCCAACTATTAATTTCCTTTCCTAAATAGAGTTTTAATACATGTGAATATTTAGGTTACCTTATCAAAATAAAGCAAGGTAACATAAACCAGACGTTTGATATCTACATTTCTTTAAGTGTCTTAAAATGATTTGGAGCTTATATAATTTATAAGAATGAACATATATAAACGAAAGAATGAAAATAATTAAAGAACAAAAGCCAAAACCTTAATTTCATAGTACAAATAATTTTAAAACAAGTAAACATGTTTAATATACTTTACACAATATACCAAGAATAAATAAATAATTTGAATAATACGTGTGATGTGGTTTCCATCCCTCCACACCCAATGATATGAAAAAAATTTATTCCGCACTCTGGATAAATTTCCACTAAAAATGCTTGGTTTTACCTATAGATGCACTATCTGAGAGATGTTTCACAATTCTTAACCAACCCATATCATCCAATGATTTTCTAAACACCCCCAAAAATAGTCCCTTGATTGAATTTTGAATAAATCCCATATGAAACTTCATATTTATGATGTTAGTATAGGAAAATCAAGTTAGGATTTTAATTGTTGATTTACTCCTTCTTTTTGAATTTTATTTTTTCATGTCTGTTTTATAAAATATTTATGAAATATTTAACAATAACAGTTTTCTTTAGACTGATTGGTGGACAACATAGAATATTTATGGTCATGCCTCATTCAAATTTATGTTCTTAATGAGTAAATGTGGTTTTAAATGTTAAATTGGGTTCTAAAATTAAAAAATATGGTTTTAATTAATATAAACTAAAATGGATTTTGTTTTTTGAAACCCATGAATTGATTTCAATGTGAACATAAAAATATCTAGAAATTTAAAATTGTACGTATTTCAATGGAAATGGTTTTTTTAAAAAAAATTTGTAGATGTTTTTTTAAAATAATTTTAATTTTTTTTCGTTTATGCTAATGGTTTTTATATAAAATGGGGTTTGCATCCCATTAAGTGTTTTGAAAAAAATTGGTTGATTTTTATGTTTAAATTAAAAAGTAGATTCCAAGAAAGGATTTAAAAATTAATAAGCATCTTTTTGAATTTTTAAAGTGTTTTGAGATGATATTTGTAATTTTAAATTTATATTTAGCAATTTAATAAGATTTGGTGTCTTTAATTTTTTTTGTAAAGTAGTTGGTTTCAAATCTTTTTTTTGGAAAATGTTTGTAGTCATGAAATAATTAATTTCATATACATTAATATCTTTTATATACCAATTGTTGAAGTCATGTACTTATTCTTTCATTCATTCAATGGAATATAATTTTTATGTTTTATTCATTTTATAAAAACTAGGATCCTCATCATAGTTTTTGAAATAAGCAGTATTAGGATTTCATTGATCTGTTTCCACTAAGAGAAAACATTGTACTTTTGGTGAAATAATTTGTTTATTCATGGTATATCGGTTCATGTATACTCTATCCAAGGTGATGATGTATCTCAACCAATTGAGAATAGAGAAAGCAGTTTCAAAATTTTATGGACACCATAAACATGTATTTTATGACCAACTAATCTATTAAAAAATTATGTTTTAGAGAATGTTTTCAAATTTAGGAAAGAATCTAGGAAAATTTTTCTGGTTCTTCACCAACTCCAATCATGGGAACATTTAGAGATTGAATGGAATAAATTACAATGGAAATTGAAGAGGAACATCATGATTTTCCAAATCTGTTTGAGAATTTAAATAATTTTCCTTATATAAAATTCTATAATTGTTTTACTTATACCCAACACTGTTAGCTATATTGAAGTTATATAATTTGAAAGATGGTAGAAGATGGAGTGACACCAGCTTTACATAACTACTTATTTTCAAGAATTATATGCTTCTTGATGAAAATAAACATCCATGATGAAAATATGACTCTAAATTAATTCTATGTTCAATGAGTATGATATCTAAAAAAATAGATACTTGTGAAAATGATAACAAATTGTTTCACAAAGTCAATGATTCAATAAAAAATTCCCTAAGTGTGACATGAATCACTAAATAAAAAAGAATCATGTCCTTTGAAATATATATGCTACATTCATGTCGTTATATAGTTTAGAAGACTATATGGATGTTAGGATGCTGCGATAAAATTTACAAGGCATGTAGATACAAAATTAAATATGGGAACTGATGCCACCGAGATTATTATCCTCAGTGCAAGAAAACTTATTATGAGTATCCTGAATTTGAAAATTATTTAAGAAATAATCATCATTTTTAATCTAAAGATAGAGTAAATAATTTTAGTGTATAGATTAATACTCATCATACATGGACTATTATGTAGGTAAATTATAAATTTCCACTATTGTTATGCATAGAAAATAAATACTTTATGTTGTACCTACTTATATCTATACTAAAGAAACCTAGTAATGATATTGATGGCTATTCAGATCCATTGATCAAAGATATTAAATTGATGTGGGATATAGGTTTTAAAATGTATGATTCTAAAAATGGTGATGAAATCAAATTGAGGGCCATGTTGTATATGATGATAAATGACATTCCTACTTATGGAAAATTTTTAGGAAATATCATTAAAGGAATTTTGGGGTGTCCAATTTCTAAAAAATTAGAAAAATCAGTTTGAATGAAAAATTCCTTAATGAATATGTTTTTAGGAAATTGGAAGTTTTTTCCTTAATAACATAAATATCGATCTTCAATGACATCATATGATAGGAATTCCAAACAAGGTACAACACCACCTCCACTAATGGGTGATTAACTATTCGATAAAATAAAATATATTGAATCATTTTTGGTAAAATATTTCAAAAAGACCATAGAAAATAAGGATTCTAAAAAGATCAATTTTCTTCAAATTACTATATTAGAATTTTATTAATGTCAAAGCTTTTCCTGATCACATGTATCTAGGAAAAAATTATTTGATTGTGTTATTAGAACATTACTAAACGTTTCTAGAAAAAATAAAACGACATCAAGGATATGTCTGAAATTATTGACATAAGGATAAGTTAATATTTTTCACCAGTGAAAGACTGATGGTGGAATTATTTTTTCTAGTGGTTTAAACTCTATCCAAATAGTTGAAGTTAAATGTTTTCATTTTTTAATGGTGTAAAAGTTCTAGAGAGGTATTCATAAAATATCAAGAATTTCATGTAATTGAATAATTTGAATTCATAGGGAAAAAATCACATAAATATCATGTTTTTATGCAAGAACTGATTAAAATTAGCTTATGTTAAATTCTACCTAAAAATTTATGAAATACATTAACCAGAATCGAAATATATTTCCAGGCCATTGGCAGTAAATTTATAGACCTGGTGAAGCTTCCAAACATGAATAAGGAGGTTTTTGTAATATTATGTCAATTAAAGATGTTCTTCCCAACAATATTTCATTATATAGTGGTCCACTTAATGATTCACTTGGTTTGAGAGGTTCTACTATGTGGTCATGTCCATTACAGATGGATGTACTCTATTGAATGGAATATGAAGGTCTTGAACATGTATGTTAAGAATCAATTTCATACAGAAGGTTGTATTGTAGAATGATATATTTTTTAAGAAACTATTGATTTCTATATTGATTACCTATCATATGTTGAAAACATTGTTCTCACAAAGTCTCATCACTAGGAAAACCGATTTCCAAAAAATACATTGTTAAAATTTACATCACAAAGAGTGAGAAACCGAACCATTACATTTTATTTAATAGTGAAGATGTTAATTCATTCATTAAATACAAAAAAACAATTATTCAATATTTGAATCCCTCATGGGATAATGGATGGATATCAAATACCTACATTAAATTGATTATAGGATGGTTCTAAGATCATATTTATAAATATTTATCTAAAAATATAAATTTAATTATCGAATTACTTCAATGGCTAGCTAGGGGAATAAATGAAAATGTTATATTATACACGGGTATCATAATTTATGGTTATGGGTTCTATAAAAAATAAAATTATTACTATGGTATAATGATAAAAAGTTTAGTTATTATTTTGGTGGAGGTGATGAACATATCTAATTCAAAGAATAAAAATACATTTTATTAGAATAAGTATTATTTTGTCACTATTGAACAGATATAAGAGTCATATTATATAGTTTTTCAGGTGTCTATTTTCTATCTAAACTGGATTGACAATAGGAGTGTAGTGAATGTTGATTAAATGGGTTTCATGAAGGTGAATTTTAGAGTGGTGGTGAAAATGGATGAGCCATTTGTAATGGTATCACAAGGAGTGAAAATATTTTTTTGTCTTAGATACAACAATTAAGAAATGGGTAATTTTATTACTGATGACTAAAATAATTTTAGGCTTAGATGAAAATTTAATCAAGGAAGACCCTTTCATTAGGAGCACACAATCAGTTCATGGAAGTCCCAATATTGCTAATGTTTTATATATTTTTTGGGGACCACAAAGATGGAATTTATATTCTCAATAGAGGATTCAGATCCCTTCAAACTTTATAATAATAAATATAGTTCAATAATAAAGTTAATTTTTTTTAATAGACTATTATTTACTTAATAATTTTATATGTTCTCTAATACATTAACATAAACTAAATTAAATGTTTGGCAACTCTGGTATACAATTTCTTATGTAGATGATGATGATACAAATCCCAAAGAAGAACAAATTGTTGACACTGAAACTGTAAAATTATTATGGGATAAGAAAAATTTGGATGGAAAATAATAATTATGAATCATCATAGTGGTGAATAAAATTATCAAGGAAAGTTGTAAGTGTGTAAAATATGAGGTTGGTTGGAATCAACGTGACTGACCTATAAATCCCAACAAGCCAATGCCTGTTAGCTATATTGGGGTCACAATGAAGATGATTGTGCTGATTGACATAGATTCACTGTGACACATCCAACATATAGTGAATAATTCTAATTGGGAATATATAAAGGTATTATTCAATTAAAATTTCTTAATTTTGTCAAAAAATTATATAATGAAATGTATACTCAATTTTCGTTATCACTTAATAGAGTCCATTTATTTTATAACATTTCCCTAATTAATATGTCTTAGTGGACACTTTAAAAAGAAAAAATTGGATTTTGTACTCTTCATTCCAAGTTACATCTTAGGCATGATGAGGGGAAATTAAATCCCCACCCACCAGTAAGTTATGTACACATTATAAAGTAGAAAACATAGAATCCTTTCATCATTTTTTGTGTTTAGAAATCATTTTAGGTGCATTGTATTCAATATTATGTTATTGGACAATAAATATTTTATCCAATTTTATTCAAAACTGTTAATTTTTAATACAACAAAAGAGTGTAAAAAATAAATTACATGAATCGATATTAAAGTACCTGTATCACAAAGAAAGGATGGGGTAAAATTCAATAGTGAAGAAATTGTTATGTATTTTAAATAAAAAATAAAAAAAAAATTATATGAAAAACATATGATCCTTTGTTTATATGCATATTTATGAATCAAAATCTGAAGCCACTTCCATCCCATTGCATATATTATGGATGGAAGCTCACATAAATAAGATGCATAAACTAGTTGGTGAAAACAAAAAACAGGTATTGGAAACATGTGTAAGTATGACATAATAGTAAAGCATTATGATTTATAACAGTATTACATGAAAATATCTATTTATTTTAATAAATTTTTATGTTTTCGACATAACAATACCGATAAACTGTACCAGATGGAAAACTACATTAAATAGATTTAAAGTAGCCTAAACAATATGGAAATCTTAGAGGACTAGGTTTTGGAGTGTCTTCTAGAACATATTTTTCAAAAAAAAACAAAATGAAGAAACATATAATATGATGATATGAATTTAGGAACAAATATATTCTTTATAAGATATTATTGTTTATTCAAGTTTGGTAGACCAATATATGAGATAGGATCAATGTGAGTGAGTGGTGGAACAAATATCCACACATGAAGAAGCAAATAACCCCACTAGATTTGAGGATTTTCATTCCTATCAGCCTCATACCTTACCAAAGGTAATCAATTTTTTCTTTACTCTTTCTCCAAAATGTGAATCGAATAACTTATGAAAACATTATATTACTAAAATTATGCATGGTAAAGTTGTATGTGATTTCTATCTATGAACACCCATAAAACAACTTTTTGTAAGGCGTATGATATATAATATCCTGAGAGATAATAAAAGCAATAAATAACTCCCAAAATATCATATGAGAGTGGGGATTGAGGTATATCCAGCACCGAATGTTGAGTTTCCTATTAAATACAAGTATATAAACTGGGAAATTGAATTTTGGATCAAGACAGTCTAGTGAATTGACTAAGAAATCAAAAGGAACATCCAAGAGTGCTATCTCTCGGCCAGTTCCCCAACTACATTTATTATCATTAAAAATTAATACAGAGACCAAATTTAAGGAAGTAAATATTTCTTACATTCTATATGAATAATAAATATATGGATGTTTAAATAAAAATGTATTTAGTCTATAGAGTATAAATCAGATTCTCATGTTTTAATGATTTGGAGTCTAAGTTGTAATACCCTTATAGGTTATATTTTCATTATACCTCTATCCAAAAAATGATATAATATATTCTTTAAATTAAATAAATATGTATTATTTATATAGGTGTTTATATTATTACTCTGTAAAGGGAAATTTGTGTGAATTAGTATCTGTATTTCTAAATCCCAATGTCACTACTATGCAAGAAACATATTTGGAGAAGGCAAAAATTGATAAAAAAAATATCTAAACACTAAATTTGAGAAAACAATAACAGATGATACACTTTTTTTGATTCCTACAATGTAGGGAAAAAGCTCTATAATATAATTAAACAAAATATATTTTTAATTTTTATTAATATTTTGTTTTTGTTTTTCAAGAATAACTAGATGTTGGTCACACTCAATCTCAATACCCCAAATATTTATTTTTTTGGATTCAATGTATGTATATCCAAAATACCGACCATAGATGATGTGTATTGCAAATTTGTAATATAGTGGAATCTATATTTTAAAGATAAATTTGGAATTTTATGTTTTAGATTTTTTCTTAACAATAATTTTGTTATGATAATGGGATCTCTAAATATATCCTAAATCATGGCATGTGGTTGGTGACTGAACATAAAAATCTAATTGATTAATTCAAATGGAAAAAATGAAGGTATATATAAAACCATTTAACAATAAAAATTAATTTCTAAATAATTTACTTATTTTGGTGAATGTTTCTTCAATTTAAAAATTAAGATAATGACAATGATTGTGTATATTATGTATGAAAATATATGAAATAGATCCTAAACCATGAAATGACTAACATCCCCAAATAGTAAATTTTCAAAGGTAATTACAATTTCATTAATTTTTTTAATCATTTGTTTTTCTATATTTTCTCAGTACTACCAAATCTTTTGATAACCTTTTTACTAAAAAGAAGGAGAAAATTTGTTTAGAGATGAGTGGAAAACATATATGGGTTCAGAATGTTTTCCATCAACATGTTTAGGTGATTACCCGCTATGTTTACGATCTAGTATGAGATATGACATTAGAAATATATTTGGGGTGTGAATCATTAGTATCAGAATAATTTAATGTATTATTGATATATTTATCAAGAATTATCATGATATAGGAAATCAATTTGTTTAGAAATGTTTAGAAAATACGGTGTTAGAATGTACATAGGGGTCATGAAGTGGTGACTTCCTTATAACTTATTATTTAATTTTCTCTTAATTTTATTAGTTTTTTAGTGAATTCCCTTATAATTATTGGAATAAAATTATACAAATTTCATCTCTGGGGTTTCATAATGGGTGGTGGTAAATTATAGAAGAAATGAACATTGTAGTGGTTTCACTTTTTTGTGTGGTAAAATTATTCGGTATATTCGATCATCCATTAGATACATAGTATAATATCACAAATACTTGTGAAATCTATGAAAGTAACACATCAAGTGTACATTAGTGAAGTGGATTAACTAAAACATATTGTTTTTAATTCACATTGTGGGAAATTAAATCATACAACCATTATATCACATAGAATATGACAATCATTACATGAGTAGATGTATTTTACCTATCCTTATTATGCACATAGATAATTTTTTATCATCTCACCATTAAAAATTGTTTCCAATCATTCATCTCTAATATGCATGTTCATATTCATTATGTGAAATGATCCATGTTCAAAAGATAATTAATTTAAAAGTAATCATCATTTTCAATAAAAAATACATGAGAATATGGATGTTCACATTTTGGTGAAAAAATAATGATGATGTTATGTTTGAGTTTATCATCACCCATAATATTGAAAAGGATACACTAATCTATATCATAATCCCAGAATACTTATTGGATGTACTATATTTTAGTGTCATATGGATTATATGAAGGTCTATTTTTATTTTTAATACCGTCAAAAGGTGTACAGAAATTATAATGGAGTGTAGTGACTTTAAAAAATTCATAATGGGTCACACTACTTTTTTTTACATTAAAGATGGTAGATTTCTTATCATGGAGTTTTTACTCTCTATAATGGTGAAAGGGATAGAGAGATTTCATTTTTCCCCTAAGAAATCAAATGTAAATATTTATATTAGCTCAGTAATTGAATGAAAATAGGTTTACACTAATGGAAGATGTTCTCTAGAAATAAATAATAGGATACACTATTGTTTAGTAAAACCCAATAATATATAATATCTTAAGGTAGTTTTTTTGTAGATAAGAAGGAAGATGTCTATATATGTATTTTACACCAACACAAAAGGATAAAAGTTTCTATGTAAATCTTGTGTAATACATGAATTTAAGGTTATTGGGATTGGGATATTTCATGTTGTTGGGATTGATATTATAAAATATATCACATGTATCCACATTGGCTGAATCAAAAATTTTATTTTTTGGAGTCATAGTTTAACATAATGGGAATGGGAATGCCAATTGAATTTAAAAAATGTGTGTTATAATTTTAAGATGTGATAAATGTAAATAATATTTTAATGTATGAAATGTAGTGAGAAACAAAAATCATTTATGATGATATTTATTTTTTTATCCACATTAATAAAGAAATATAATATAGACATTCATCATCTATGTAGGATGGTATTTCATAAAGTTTAAGGTCATGTGATAAGGACCACTAGAGGAATTTTAACTTAATATTATGTAGTCCAATATATTTTCTTTTATGGTCATGTAAGATTGAATAAATTCATTGTATTTTAGTTTTATATAATTAACAACAATTATATTATATTTTAATTAAATACAACTAGAACCAATATCTTTATAGTTTATTTTGTAACGTTTTTATATATTTTTAGTTAATTTACTCATCATTTTTATCTAGTACTTATTATGTTAATTTTTGGAGAGATCATGAAGAAATTATTTTTTCAACAATGGTTATTTAATCATGTATTATGATCATGCCCTCAAAAAGGATGATGCACCCAGGATGATGCAAATTTTTATTCTATAATTAATTAAACATTCTTGGTTATCAAACTACAATATTTTTAGATGACCCAACATATTTCACGAAATATTCGATAAAAATATTTGGTGAGATCAACCGTACCTAAAAATGATACATAGTATACCCTGTATGACTCAAATGGTATAGTTTCAATTGAAAATTTATATTTTATTAATGTATTGTTTCATATTTATGTTTGATTTATTTGATTATAGTTTTATTAACAAAAGAATTATTTTCATATATAGGTGGATTATTTTTATCATGTTTTGGTGGTGTTTTCGATGCTTCTCGAACTTGTGAGAGATTGGTCTTTGAGGCTACAACTCAGATAATGGAAATAAGGAAATGGATCAAGAATGTATACATACATCATGAAATTCTTAATTTATAATATTTATAAAGTTAAATTTTAAACATTTTATGTTCTATTTTTAATTTAACTAACAGATAATTTTTATCTTTTATTTTTTTAGTTTTTTGATAGATCTTTTAGGATGTCATATTTTTTCATTAATTTTCTTCTGTAAGTAAGAAAAGAGAGAACATGTTGCTTTTGAATGAGTCATTTTTTTCCTGATGGGGTTTTCTCTTCCATCAAAATTTTAATATTTATTTCTTTTCTAGATTAATGTAGATAGTTTAAATAAAAACACACATCATATACTCAATCATCCATTACTCAATCTGATACATAGTGTGTTCCAATATTACTCAAACTATATTTTTTAATTTAGAATTTACATTTTACTTCAAAGCACACATCACAAAATCAAAACTGAGGCAACACATTCATATTTATTTGTTAATTTATGAAAATGATCCATAACTCATTTTTTAGGTGTAAGAATATTCCACACCTCAATATGACACACAGTGTCACTGGTATGACTCCAAGTGTGTAGTTTTATTTACAATACACATTAATTATAATAAAATAGAAAAGTGAAATACTCAAAATCAAGAAAAAACATTAGAATTGTTTTGATACTATAGGAAAATTATTCGAATATTATTTTTTATGTTTATGAGTTAGACACACCTCAATCTAATACATGGTGCACCCCATATGGCTCCAAGTGTCAATTTTAATTTAAAATTTGCATTAATTTTAGTTAAAGTGACAAGTGACATACTCAAATATGATCAAACACCTTCATATTGTTTTGATACTCTAGAAAAACCATTTATATGCCATTTTGGACAAGAATTTATCAACTGCACATCAATATAAAGCAAGGAATTCTCCTTATAACTCAATTTGTCCACTATTAGTTTAAAATTTACATTTTAGTTAAAAAAGTACATCACACAATAAAAAATGATAAAAAATGATTGTATTTCCTCAATAATTTATGAAACTTCTGATATGTCATTTTTGATGTATAGGAATTAGTCTCACATTAAACTGACACACAATGTAATTGAAATGACTCAAATTGCGTGTTTCTCATTTAAAATGACATTTTAATATAAAGAAAAGTGATATAATCAAAACCCATAAAATGAATTCAAATTTTTATTGTATTTTATGAAATTTATTGATAAGTCATTTTATACAAGTAGGAATCAAATGTACCTTAATCTAACGCACAATGTGACTGATACGACTCCATGTATGTCTCTTTATTTATAATTGACATTAATATTAATAAAAACGACAAGTGAAATAATCAAAACAAATAAAACCCATTTGTATCAAGTGTGTATTTTTATTTAAAATTGTCGCTAATTTTAGTAAAAGACACAAGTAATATATCAAAAACAAGAAAAACAATTTAGATAGTTTTTGTACATTAGTTAAATTGTCCATAATTCATTTTTGATTTCTATTAATAATCATCAGCTTAATATGACACACGATGTTCCCAAAAGCACTACAAGTTTGTATTTTTATTTAAAATTGACATTATTTTTAGTAAAAAACCCATGTGATATACTCAATGTTGAGAAAAACATTTTTTTTGATACTATATTAAAATGACCCACAATTAATTTTTGGCATGTAAGAATCTAGATCACGTCAATCTGATGCACAATGAGCCCAGTATAACCGAAAGTTTATTTTATTAGTTTTAAAATTGATATTTTAGTTCAAAAAGTGTGTCACACACTAAAAACTAAAAAAATACACTTGGATTGTCTTTATAATTTTTTGAAATGATTAAAAATTCATTTTTTATTTATTGGAATCATTTTCATAATAAATTTCCACACGATGTGACTAGTGTGAATCAAAGTGTGTATTTCTTGTTTAAGATGAAATTTAAGTAAAAATGACAAGTCACATACTCAAAACTTTGTAAGCACATAAATATTATATTGATACATTATTAAAATGATCGATATGTCATTTGTGACATGTATGAATCATCTGTGCCTAAATCAAACAGATGGTGTCACTGGTATGCTTCCAAGTGTGTCTCTTTGTTTAAAATTGACAACAGTTTTAGAAAAAAAAAAGAAAATTAACATACTAAAAATTGAAAAAAAAAGATTTTTTTAATACATTATAAAAATGATCCATATGTGATTTTTTTAATATTTGGAATCATCTACACCTCAATAAGATACATTACATTCCTGGTATGACTGAAAGTGCCCATTATAAGTTTAAAATTGACTTTATAGTTCAAACCCATGTAACTCATTAAAATCCTGGAAAACATACTCTGAGTGTCTTTATGATTATGTAAAATGATGCATATGTCATTTAGAATGTGTAGGAATCATTATTACATAAAAATTGTCGCACTATGTGACCAATATCACTCAAAGTGTTTATTTGCAGTTTAAAACAACATTTTTGTTAAACGATAATGACATACTCAAAATAGCACAAGAACATATGGATTTTTTTGATACATTATTAAAAAATATATATGTAATTTTGGACATGTAAGAATCAATAGAACCTCTATCTAATTCAGGTTATGATCAGCACGACTATAATTGTGCCTTTTTATTTAAAATTCACATTATTTTTGGTAAAAAAGAAAATTGTCATACTCAAACCCTTGAAAATGAGTTCATATTATTTTGATAAATTATAAAAATGATCCATGATTAATTTTTTATATGTAGAAACCATCCTCACCCTAATAAAATACACTATGTGCCCAATATGACTAAAAAATTCCATTATTAGTTCAATATTGACATTTTAGTTCAAAAAGCAGCACTCACTAAAAACTAAGAGAACAAGATCAGATTGTCTTGATAATGTAGAAAAATTATTCATATGTAATTTTGGATGTTTAGGAATCAATATCACATTAAACTGAAACATGATGTGACTGACATTACTCAATGTGCATGATTCTAGTTTAAAATGGAATTTTAGTAAAAAACACATGTGGAAAACTCGAAACTGATAAAACACACTCCTATTGTTTTGATACATTATAAAATTTAACAATAAGTTATTTTTTCCATATTTAAATTTATTTAATGTAAATATAACACATGATTTAGTCGCTGTAACTAAAATTTCATGTCTTCAATATATAAGTTCCATTTTAGTTTAAAACTCTCATCACATCACCAAAACCAATAAAACAGGCTCAGATTGTTTTCTCATCATTGTATATGATATTATTAAATTAATTTACCCATCATTTTTATCTTAAAATTATTTATTTAACTTTCAAATAGATAATTCTTGAATATGAACAAGAAATGGTGTGATGTGCAAGAATCAACGACAACTAAATCTGACACCAGGTGTTCCTAAAATGACTAAATTTTAGGTTATAATTAAAAATTCATATTGAATTTATTTCTATAAATTATTACTAACCTAAAATATATTTTTATTATACCGGATCATTTCTTGGTCGAGCTGGTTTGGTTTGTTTGACAATAGCATCAGTGGTGGTCGGGGCCAAAGAAAATGGAACAATGATGTTTTTAAACGGCTATGATAATATTTATGGACTCATTTAATAGTAAAAATCAATGTTATAAATTTATATAATATAGAGTTTTTTCTTGAATTTGTGTTGTAAATTTTATTTCATTTAAAATATGTATTTTGAACCGTTTTTTGCTGTATTAGTTTACTGTAAATTTAACAGAACACTATAGTATTCCTTCTTTATCAGTGCTACTAAAGGAATTTATAAAAGTATTCTTTATCAGTTATTTTCTAGAACTGATAAAATCCTAGAGATTATAATCATTCTATGGTAGTCAATTCTTTTCTAGCATTGATAATGTCCAATTTTAGTGCTATTAAAGGCCTTCTACATAGTAGTGATATATCTATCAACATTTCCATCTCTAAAACTCTAGAATATGTGGTAATGAATAGGGGAACCAATCTAAAATGAATGTATTTGTAGATACCCTAATCAAACTTCCACAGTCAGAAGTGACTATCTCAATCCATGTCGAGAGAGTATTGTGTAAAATCAACAAAAATCTTGTCATACTCAGTGACTGACATACTACGCTATTGTAACTCCAAAATCTACCAAATCCAAATAGAGCACAAGAAAAAGGTGCGGTACTCCTCATCAAACAACTTCTGAAGGTAGTTCAATGAGAGTTTCTACTCATCATGCATCTAGGTGACTAGACTCCACTAGTGCTCAACTACTCCATGGAAAAGATTGGATACTATCATAACCATCTGATCTATCATGGTCTGTGTGTTCTTGATGACATGGATCACTGAATGAATACAATCCTCCACTGCCTTGGGATTTTTCTCACCTTGGAACCTCGATGGGATCTAGCACTAGAACTCACATTGTGCGCTATGTATGAACACATCCTCAGCTTTCCCATAAAGTAAAATATGATGCTCTATAGGTGTGGGAAATGAAACTTTCCGCACCGAGGAAAGATCTCACGAGAGGGCCCTATGAATGAGGACTTATCACTCAGTGGATTGTCATCATGATCAAAATTGATATCCAAGATGGTTGTATTTGTGAAGTAATACTTAAAATGGTCAAGGTGTACGATTGTATGAGGAGTGTGTATAAATATGGGGGAGGGGGATGAATCAAGGAGAACTATCATGAACTAAGCCGATTCGTTATCCATGTCAGTTCCGGACCCAGTCTATGGCATAGATCGAAGGGAATTCCCTATCCCCAAGGAATGGAACATGTTACTGGATATCATAAATAAATATTAGGGCCTATTTACCTGAATTTTTAAGAATTAACCATCCAACATAATTCAATAAACTGAAAATGAAAATTCAAACAATAAAAACAATAATTAAATTTTATAATTTAGTTAGGAGGATTAATTCATAACCAAATAAGGCTATAACAAAAGGGAACCACAAGTCTATCAAAAAAACAACCACATGGCATGGGGAACAACCCTCAAGACATCTCCATAACACCATCCCAAGAATAACCTTTAGAAACCCGAACCACCATATCCAAAGGCCTTTCCCTTAACTAGGTCAAACATTGCCAAGTCTACTTAATCCCAAATGTGTAAGTAGGGTGTGATCCAAAGACCTGTAGGATTTCATCCAATACAATATTACTTGATATAAACATTATAATAAAAATATATTGTCAATTTTTATAAAAAGTAAGCTCCAACAACAATGTTAATGAAATCAAATTTGAATGAGAAACAAATTTAAAGATAGAATATTTAAAGAAAACACACTTACCTTTTAAATTACCAAGAAAAAATATAGTATTACAATAGTTAGTGAGATATAGCCAAATAGAACTAGTAAATGGAAATACCCCTTGGTGCTAACAAGATATTTGAACCTAGGAGCCTCATATCTTAGTGAAATGTTGTATATAAACCATGACTAACAACTTTCTTGTGCACAATCTACTAGAGAGGAGAATCATAACAAATTCTCGTGGTCTCAAATTATAATCCATGTTTAGTTAGTGTGGTCATCATCAATCCCACTAAGTTAAATGGGGACATATCCACTTCGAAATCACTGGCATAGTAGTTGTAATCTATACACCTAGATACCCAAGTTACCCTTTTATGCTCAATCAAGTTTCACATGTCATAAAACACCACATGTACATTTCATCAACCAAAAAAGAAATTACATTTCACATTCCATCACTTGAACACCAAAATTCTATTATAAAATCATACACTCACCATAAAAATTTCCAAATATGATTTTTAACTTTTACAAAAATTAATAAATCATTTAAACCATTAATAAAACTATTTTAAGAAACACTATAAGGCTTTTACACCAAAAATGCATCCAAACCCCCATTTTTTAATCAGTCTCACACCAATGACATATCGAAACATGATTCCCAATACTTATATAATTTAATAAATAGATTTCACTATTTATAAAACCCAATCAAGTGACACCATAAGGTTTAACATAAGGAACACACCTAATTTCACAATGAAATTTCATTTTTAAATAAAATTCATATATAATCCTATCAAAAACTACTTTCTCACCACCAAAAATAATAATGGAACCTTATAAATTACCCAAGAAGAAAAATAAATTCACTAAATAATGTTTATACATGTAACCACATTCCTTTGGGGTCAAAATGCCCAAGAATCGGTGAAAATATCCAACCACACCTCAACTGCACCACAAGCAAGAAAAATTAGCCCCAATCATGAAGGTCGAACCCAAAACCCAATATTAATACCTAGGGATGAATCCAATGATTCTGGAAAAATAGAATCCTAATAAAGAGGGAATAAACACAAAAAATAAGGAAGAAACAAGAGATAAATCTAATTTATAATTTTTTTTATGTTTCCCTTATAAATGACCATAAAAATGGGAATCTAAGGGAGATTAAGGGAGCATAAAGGGCATATATGGATTAAAATTCGGAGTGAGAAAGAATATGGGTGGAATAGGTTTTAAATTCGGAATGGAAAAAATGGTAAAATTTATATTTTTAATGAGGTCGAAAAAATGCATGGTTAGTACACATAGTATAATAAACCATGCGGAAACTGGGAGAACACTCTGTCCAGAGTGCATGGTTACCTAGGACAAGGTGTATGGCTGTGTAATAGTTGTGTGATATGTTGTTCCTTCTAAAAAATAGTTACCTTGGTTGGGCGCACAGTTTACACTAATAATGTTCCAATCGTGCTCCTGGGTCTGTCCACCCAAAATATCCATTTTTTTCCAAAATTCAAAAGGAGTCATAGGGAGATAAGATTAACAAAAATGAAAATTAATTATACCTGAAAAATAATATGTATGTGACAATTCTCCCAACCATGAAATTATTCCACCCTTATAATTTCAACTTGATGTTGGTTCAGAAAATAAAAATAGATATTCTTGCTCAACCCACAACATCCACTCTCAAGTTCAAGGACCTAATTAAATGCCACGAAAGTACTCAAACTAATGAAACAAAATTCCCCTGAAGAAATTTCTCTTCGGAATCCACTATATGCACTATTCATTCGAAAATTGATAAATCAAGATCAATCTCCAACTCTTCCCAATTCAACAGATAGGACAGATCCAGATTATATATCATTTATTGGGAGAAATGAAATATGTCGTTAATTGAAGTCAACTAAAAATGAAAAGATAGCATGTATTCCACCTTTACAATCTTATCAGTAATTTCAAAAGGTCCAACATACATCAGTGTCAGCTTTCCATACTTTCCCAAATGATGGTTACCCAAGCGATGAGCCACTTTCATGAACACCCAATCACCCATGGAAAGCTCAAGATCTCAACTCCTCTAATCATAATAGTATTTTTAGTGACTCTGGGCTTTCAATAACCACTTAATTATTAACATGAATTTCTTTGACGTCTCTTGAACAAGGGTTGATCCCAAAAGTGAGGTCTCTCCAGCCTCTTCCCAAAATAAAGGAGACAACCATGGATGACTATAAAGTTCCTCAAATAGATCAATTACAATTTAGGATTAGTAAATGTTGTTGTTAAAAATTATACCAACCCCAAGTGGTTATCACACGATCCTTAGAAATCTAAAAAACTAGCACAAATCATGTCTTCCAGAATCTGGTTTTCCCAATCCAACAGACCAAAGTTGGTATGGGTAATGGATGAATAAAAACAGAGGGCCTATCATGCTCTTCATTTACCTGCTGACATGTATATCACATCAATATGAAATCAGTTATGTATCGTACCATCCCCAACCACCAAAACTACTGAAAAAAATCATAATACATTTTAGTAGCCTTGGGATGAATGTTCCATTGAGATTGGTGGCTATCCTGCATCACCACCTTACATAGAGAAAATGACACCACAGAAGGACCCTTAAATCACCAGGTTCCCTAAAGAGTGGGAGAAAAATCAGCATTTTTATCCCCACCACGAAGAAACTACATAGACTACTAACTAAAATCAACCCCAGGTTTCTCTCAATGAATCAAAACAAAATGAAAAGGAGTCAATTGAACACTGTACCATAACACACTTCCACTGTTATCCTTGGTCTCTATGTGAATATAGGAAAAGAGCCCCATCAAGGCTTACTCATCACCAATCATCCTCAAAGCCCACACTATAAATTTTATTCTCAAGGTGTCAACGACCAAATTACCATTTATTGGGATATAGATGATATTAAAATTGAACCCATATATATATTTGATCCAACGTCACTTCCTCAAATTGAGACCTTTTTGGGAGAAGATTTAGGCAAATATTTTATGGTCAGAATAGACCACAAAATTACCCCCAAAAAGATAATGGTGACTTGTATTTATGGAATTCATCACTGCTTCTAATTCTAAGTCATGGTTTGGGTAATTTTTTTCATTTGGTATGAGTAAAAAAACCATATAAAACTACATGATCATATTGCATGGGAACACACCCGAGGCCCATACACAAATAATCTCAATAAACCACGTAGCCCTTCCCAGATTATGAAATGACCAACATCGATGCAGTAGTCAACCACTAGCTTAACTCCTCAAAGGATGTCTGACACTCTAGAATCCATTCAAACATCACCCCTTTCCAGGTTTGTATAATAATAGATGAGGCTAGACAAGAGATATCTCAAAAAAACCATCTGTAATAACATTTCAATCCAAGAAAACTTATAATCTCAAATTTATTCTTCAAATTCTCCCATGACATAACTATACTGATCTTATCAGGGTCCACTGAAAGCCACAAAACTGAAGTCACATGACCCAAAAATATCAAATCCATAATACATATGGTTCACTTTGAAAAATTTTCATAAAGGTGATGATCCCATAGAGTTCCCAAAATGAAGCACATGTGATGTTCATCCCCCTTTTCAGATCCATAGAGAACTGGATGTCAACAATGAATACCACAATGAAGGAGTTTAGATACTAGTGAAACAACCTATTCATGAGTTCTATAGTAACCATTAGAGAATTGGTCAATCGTAAAGGAAAGAATAAATACTCAATGCATCCTTACTAGCATTGGAAATCCTTCTTTGGGATGCCCGCCTCTCTCACCCGGACTTGGTTGTTTCCCAAACACAATTATATTTTGGAAAACCACATTGACCCCTTAAATTGGTTAAAAAAGTCTTCAATTCGGGGAAAATGATGCTTATTCTTGGTGTTTACCTAATTCATCATTTGTTCATCGATATAAAACCGGAGTGGTGCAACAATCTTCTAGGAAAACAAGAATTGGGTGGCCCAAAGAGTGAAGCTCGAGTGAATGAACCCCTTGGATTCCAAAACATCCTAATATATATGTAATTCCCTCATCTCAATGGGTGACAAACGATATGAGGGATGAGACATATTCTATGTTCTTGGTGCTAAATCAATCAATAACTCCACATATCTCTATTGGTATAATACCAAAAAAATCATGTGTAAATACCTTTGGTAATTCAACCACTATGAGAGGTAATCCACCCCAGGAGAACTGCCATCATCCTCTAGCATGAGTGATGTAACTAAAAGAAATGATTTGCCAACTCTAGAAGTGGAGGATTCACATGACCTGACTAAGGATCCCATTCCCTAAGAAATACCTAGGGAATCCAATCAGGTTCCATGAAACTCATCCATCTCCAATACCAATCGATATGCGCTTGGAAGCACACTAGACAATATATGATGTGGGTTACATTTAAAAGGTAGATATCCAAGACCAGAAAATCCCACTCAATCTCGAACGCTGACACAGAGTGTGTACAAAGCATACACTGAAAACCCTCCTCATTACTCTTACCCAATGAAATTTCGAACTCAGTTGGAAAATATATTAGCTCAGTTGGAAAGATCAAAATATTCACAAGAAAGACATAGATAAGAGGGAATGGTTCCCTAGTATCAAAAAAAATATATACTATAGAAGATGAAATCTGAATTGTACATAAAAATGTTGAGGGCCCTGCATCCTGTCCCACTCGTGCCTGATCCACAATATGAAGATGCATTTTATCTACCTTAGAGTGGCCGCTCTCTTGCAGCTGAACTCTAAACTAGATCTACCCTAAATACGACTCAATATTTCTCCCCCAACAACCAAACCAAGGATCCAATCTTCTTGAATGGCCCTAACTGAACTGATAATCCCATGGATGCCACAAATCCTACCCCACTCTGGTATGGGTGGGTCAACCATAAAAGACGCATTAATTTCCCCATAACCCTACATTGATAACAAGGCCTCATAGGATATGTAAATGTAGGTAATATGTAACCTTTCCTCCCACACTAATGGCACATGACAAGCCCTATATCAAAAGTCGCATATGATGATTTCTTGGAAGGTTATCTAGAACTACCAACTCTATTATTCCCCAACCCATCCCGCTTTCTATTCATCTCAGATAAACTTCCACTGGCCATCACCGACATTGCACGAGAGAAACCAAACCTATGATTGAGGTCAACCTCCATCATACTAGATCGATCAACTACCTCTACATATGTCTTCTGCTTAATTAGGAATACCTAATAATTTATATTCAGACTCATACACCTTTTGAACTTATTAGCCTTCATCTTGTAATTGGAGACTATTTTTGGTTCATATCGAACTAGTTCAGAAAAGAGTTTTGAATAATCCATCACTAAATAGTTTCCTTGAATAAGATCCATTAACTATGAAGATCTGGAATAAGACAAGACTACATGGTAGAAATAGTCGTTGAAGATAAACATGAAGTCCTTCCAAATAATCATCTCATACATCTCAGCCTGAAGCACTGATTCCCACCCCCATCGACTGGGATCCTCTAGTGAGAACAAGGACCATTTCACAGGGGCCTCATCAGGGTTGTCTAGAAATATAGACATCCAATCAATATTCTCAATCCCCTCCTATATATCCTAAGGCTTCGTGCTACCTCGTATTGTATGATGTTTTTTATTGTAAAACTCTTAGTATTTGTACTTATTAGAAACAAATAAATCCTCACTAACTAGAGAAGGAAAAGGACCCACTCCTTATCCCAGAGCCTAAATATCCCAGAACACACCTTACACCATCATAGGATCAAGAAGTACCTGATAAATATCTCATTCTTCCTCTCATGGTTGTAAGTTATATATCAAGGGAGACATGTCACTACAAAAAAAAGAAATAGTCACAAGGTAAAACATCAATACAACAGTTATGAAAAATTTCATCAATAACATCAAATAAAAATAAATCCAAATAATAAAAATAAGGAAGTGACCAAACCAATTCACCCCACACAATTTCCATGTAAAGTATAAACCCTTCACATTCCACCAGGAAGAGAAGTCAAACAAAAACCCCAATATCCCATGGGGACTTGAGGTCTGTCATGATGTGTGATGTCTAGGTACCCTACTAAAAAATAAAAATCTGGGCCCCGATAGTCCAATCTCTTATCTAACCGAACATATCACAAATGAAATTACAAAAAAGATATAAACCTTATTTGATACCATTTTTTCAAAAACCAATCTAGTTTGTCATCCATTCTGACGTCCAACCCAGTATATGGCATGGATCTAAGGTCATTACACATCTTCATGGGTTTACACTAGTTACTAGGTGTTATAAATAAATAGTGGGAATGATTTACCCAAGTTTATATTAATTAAACATCCAACAATAATCAACAAACCAAATTCTAAAAATTCAAACCCAACAATCCATATACAATTTTCAGAGTTGAGTTATCAGGTTTATGTCACAACCCAATATGGCTACAACAAAAGGGAACCACATATCTATCACAAAAACCACCACATGGAAAGGGGTGACACCCTTAAGCAATCTCCACAACATCACAACGAGAGGAACCTCTAAGAACCAGAACCATCATCTCCAAAGGATTTTCCATTACCTGTGTCAATAATTTCCAAATCTACTTACACCCAAATCTGTAAATAAGATGTGAGGCTAAACCTGGTTGGATTCCACTCAATACAATATTCCATGCTATACACATTATGAGACAACTACCTTGAATGTTTTTATAAAAATGAAATGCTAGTAAAAATTTAACGAAAAAAATTTTAATGGGAAACAACTTTATAGAAATAAAAATTTATTAAAACACACTTACCTTTGAAATTACCAACCAAACATACCATATGAGGACAGTAATTGTGATTATACAAAGAGAAACAATCATGGGAAATACCAATAGTCACTAGTTATAAATGGGACCCTAGGTACCTCATATATAGGTTAAATGTTATATAGAAACCATGACCAATAGCTTTCTCATTAACAATCCACAAGAGAAGAAAAAAAATACAAAATTAAAGTGGTCTGAAATCATCATCCATGTTAATTTAGTGTTTTCATCATCAATCTCTCTAACCGAAATAAGGTTGTTGCAACTTCTGAAGCATTCATACTAGTCCTAGACCACCGACCTAAATACCTAGGCTTCCCTTTTATGTTCAATCAAGTTTAACATATCAAAAAACCCAACTTTTACATTTCATCAACTAAAATAAGAATTACATATCACATGCCACCACACGTAAACCAGAATTCCATTCTAAAATCATACTCACACCAAAATTTTTTTGAAATATTTTAGCCAACTATTACATAATTTCATTAATCATTTAACCATTTAGAAACTAATTTCAAGAAACTAAACAAGGATTTTACACAAAAAATTCCCCCAAATCCATATTTTAAGATCAACCACACACCAAATCCATATCAAAACCTGATTCAAAAAACTTATAAAACATAATAAACCAATTTCACAATTTCTAAAACCCATCCAAGCAACAAAAAAGGATTTACATAAGGAACACACCAAATTTCACATAGAAATTTCATTTTAAATACAAATTCATATTTAATCCTATTAAAAACCAGTTTTTCACCACCTATAATAATCAAGTAACATTCTAAATTACTCATGAATTCAAAATAAATTCACCAACTAATATTTATACATGGAACCACCCTACCTTTAGTGTCAAAATTCCCAAAAATCAGTGAGAATTTCCAACAGCACCTGAAACGCACCACAATAATGAAAAAAATGAAAAATAGTCATGAATATTGAAACAAAAAACACAAAATTAAACCCCAGGGATGGAACACATGCTACTTGAAAAATGGAACACTAAGAAATAGTGAAGAAACCATAAAAAATAAGCATGAGAAAGGATAGAAATCCACTTACTTGAATAGTTTTGAAGTATCCCCACTAAATATCCTTAAAAAAAATTGGGTGTCTAAGGGAGGTTGATGGTGCATGGATGACTTCTATGAATTAAAATACTGAGTGTGGAAGAATATGGGTGAAATAAGATTTAAATATGGAAAGGGGGAACCGGTAAAATTTAAATTTTTAATGAGATGTATGTTGCGTACGATCAGTCCGAATGGTTTAATAAATCATGCAGAACCTGTGCACACACTCTGTATAGTCTGCATAATTACCTAGGCCAAGGTGCATGACCGTGAATTAGTTGTGTGATAGGTTCTGCCTACTACTGCACGATTACCTGGGTTTCACACATGGTTTACACTAACTGTGCGCAACCATGCACCGAGGTCTATCCACCCAAAATTCTCATTTTTTCTTAAAAATTCCAAATGAAAGCTAGGGGAACAAGATAGAATAGAATGAAATGGAATAATACCCGAAAAAAAGACATGGATGTGAAAGAAGACATTAAAATGACTCAATATTATATATCGTATGTACAATTCTTCCCTGCATCTAGTGTCTCACTATTGTAGTTCAATAATTAAGTAGTCACATTTTTGGTGTATAGATATGTTGGTTGTTAAACCAATACTGGGTTACTAACAATAAAAGCCAGACTCTTGAAACTTTGACATCATTTTCCCAAAGTTACCTACCAAATCCTCACTATGGGTCTAGATCCAACTCCTACCTGAGGTTGAACCACTTCTAATACCACTATGTAATGGCTAGACCCATAAGTAATTTACTATTCAGTAGATGTTTAGGGCCCTATAACCCAATGATCAACTCCATTTTCTAGGTGTTGGTGACAAGCGCCGAGATAACATAACATAAATGGGATCCCTTTTCCCAGTAAACCTATATAAAAAAACAATTGTATCCATGATATATTATAGAGGAATACATAAAAAATACTATAACATCTAGAGATAACACTTGCATGCCACAAACTATATGTATTACATCAATGTATGAAACAACAAGGCCTAATTATAAAAGAGAAAAATACACACCCTACCAAAAAGAATGTTGTAACCTAAAAGAAACTTGAATAATGTAAACCTGAGTGATATTAGCTCCTGATCTCTATGACCAAAAATCATACATGATCAATGCACCCTGATATCAATATGCCTCACCATAATGAAATACAATTTTTCTATCAATTGTATAAGAAACAAAAAGTGTGGGAAAGTCCTTTTTAGGGGTTAGTATATACCAACCCAATAGGACACCCCAAAAAACAAATGGAGAAATTGAGAAATGAAATAATAGGTATCTTAACCAAAAGAAAGAGGGAACCAATAGCAAACACCATATGCATATACTCTTAAAAGAAACCCATATAAGAGAGAAAGGTGATATCCATCTCACACCCCACTCCACATTGATGAGTCTACAAAATTATTCAAAAAGTGGATATCTCTAATTCCTAGCGTCTCATGTATCCATTGAGTAAATTGTGTGGAGGACCCACACATCTCTATTGTGTAATATAGTTGATAATTCATAATCTATAATAATATACGAACACAATATTGCATTAGTGGGGACCTCAGTAGATTGAGGAACCATGACCTATTGCATTAAAGGGGTTCCAATAACTATATAAAGTACCCACATCCTAGTGTATTCTTAGGGTTCCACTATATATATGGAAGACCCATGCCCTTGTCTATTAGGGTGTTTCTAATAAGTAGAAATATTACTCATGCCCTAGTGTGTCAGTGGGGGGAGGGGTGAGGTTTCACTCTACAGACAGAGGACCCACACCCTATTCCATTAGGAGGGAGCCTCTAAGTAGGTAGACGAACCAAGACCTAGTGTGTCCGGGGGTATCACTCAGTAGTAGAGTATCCAAGACCTAATACAATTGGGGGTTCCATTGAAAAAGTTGAAAGGATTATTGGATACCCACACCCTTGGATGACATGAGGGTGTTGACCCCGACCTATCTATAATGATATGCATGATCACTACAATTGTCAAGTATCAACTAAAGATATGTCACACTCATAAAATTCCATGACCTTGATCTAAATACACTATGAAGTCTACCATCATGTTCTATATAGAAAACTACCCTATCTAGGCTACTTGAGATCCAAGATCCAAGCCCAAATGAATGAGATGCCCAATTTAGAAGTTTATCATAGGGTTAGATGGAATGAATGGGGTAAAAAAGACATCTTTTTCCACTCCATTTCCTAAATGTGTACTCATTTGGATATATATATAAGGAGATGACCCCTTACATGACATGTAAGAGTCTCACACTATGTGTCTCAACCACTAAGGGTTTTACCGTGTGCTCATGGTTGTGATCATGTTTTTCTGGACATGTCGTGTACCTGGCTTCAAACCTAGCCATACCTAGGTACCAGATTTTGAAAATATACATCTAGAGTATATGACGTGTCCTCCGGCATGGGGTCCTTGGTGTGTCTATATAGATAACAACTTAGACTCATGGGGATGGTCATAAGATGTATGGTAACAACCATATGGTGCTTAATCCTTATCTTGCATGAAACACATGCTACCACAGCTGGGTGGGGATACACAATATGTGTTCATAGACTACACACTATGTAGTAGGATTATTCCAAGAATGTATTGTTCTTAATGTGGATCCTAGATCTCCAGTTCCAATGAGATTTCTACTATTTTTCAACCTAAAACAAGTGGTATATTCCTCTATCCATATATTCTAGCCCTATGGTGGTTGAAAATATGAAATATATCATTTATATGACTCCCATATGCTTCCTAACACTACTTCATATAGATTCAATCGTTTCTCTAGATCCCAAATCTTAGGAACATCATCGGCAACCCTTGAGATGTCCTGATCCAATCTCGATTTACCAATCCAATCATCACTTTCATAACTGCCACGAATCAAGGGGTTTGATCATAATTAAACTCACCTTAGTGATGTCAATCCTCGACCCCATAGGAAAAAAATGATGAATGTAAATAACAGTGGAGAATTTTTCACATAATCAAAGTGAATATATCATTAAAAAAGGGTTATTGTCCAATTATCAAAATTCAGGGATTAATAGGGGTGATAATATATGAAACATGGGAATGATTATACTGGATCAATATAATCAATAAATTATTGGTTCTCAAAATGAAAAATTATCACATGTCAAAAGTAAAAAAAAGACATGATGAATATTTTAATCAAAAGGGGAATAAACAACAATTCATGACACCAACCTCAAAAAGGATTCTTTATTTAGTGAGGAAATCATAATCCAATGAAGGAGAAGACCTGTTGTGTCTTCCATATCTTGATGTAACTTGATTCAATGGTCTTTCATCGTCTGATTCAAATTCATTGATGTGGAACAATTTAAACATCCTCTCAGATCTCTCGAGGGTTATGCAGCTTAGACTTGGAAAATTTTCATAAGAGGTTGTTTGTAGAAGATTTTTGTTTAGTTCATTTAAAATAAAATGAATATATTCAGTTGTTTATTTTAATTAAAATAACTACAAACGATATCATTATCTGAATATCCGGTGCTGAACAACTTTAGTTCACACCTAGGGTAAATCTCATGTTCTGAATTCAGTTATGGTGTCATATTTATTATTCCAAGATCCTCTCAAGACATATACCATTATTTTGAAAAAACTATGTGAATGAAATATTATTATATTAATTTTTTTTGTAATATCAATTTTGGGATCATCAGGATTTGGAATCTTGGACCATCTAAGCACATAGTTCTAAAAATATTACTTAGAAAATTTTAAACTCATACATGGTAAAAACAAGGTCACTACAATTTTATTTCTATTTGAGGTAGTTTTATTGTATGAATTGATTACATCCTATGAATCATTTGGAGCCCAAATGACAATAATTATCATTCAGTTCATATTCTACATGGGATATCAGTTACTATTGAATTTCATTATGTTATAATATTGAGAGGATGAATAATAAATTCATGTATTGGACGCATGAATGACTAAATCCATAACCATGAATTTTGTAATGCATTAGTAAATGATATATTTATTTGGGAATTCATTGAGGGATATATTATGATTCTTATTACCTATATATGTGATGAAACCATTGTGTAATAATATAGAAAAATTTCCCTCTCCCTATAAAGTTATATTCTTGATTTTATTTACGCATGGTTTATATTTTAAGAACTTTATATATTAGGATTTCAGTTTATTATTGTTTCAATTGTACTAATTTAGTGTTAATTTATTGATATAATCGCATTCTTGGTATTAGATCAATACTCTATTGTTTGATTATGAAAACCATGGTTTAAAAAGAAGAAATCATATATCTCATGAATGTCATATTTCCAATAATTAAAACTGATAAGGAATTTGTGATGTCGTACACTAGATGACATGGTATATCATATACCAATATAATTCCATTCCATATAATATCTGATATTATAGGTGGTGATACAATGTGTTCCTTGTGTTTTTTACTACATTATATCATATGACATAAGAACTCATAAAGAACGATAACAATGTGATGTGTTTTGAAAAACAAACCATCATGTCATTTATACAAAATAAGCATTATCAAAATCTATGAAACCCCACACACTAAAGGTTATATCAACAATATAGAATATATTTTTTTAAAATACAATGGATAAACCATTCAACATTCTCCTTATGATATTGTATGTATCGTAGAATAAGATATGATTAGAAAATTTTATTTTCCTGTATTTAAATTATTATTTGAATTAAATAATTTTTTGGATATTTATAAATCATAAGAAAGGTAATTTAAGATATTTATCAAATTATAAATTATTTATAAACATATATGTTATAAATTATTTATAACAAATTATTAAGTGTTTTTGATGCATTAAATAAATAAATAGTCCTAAAAATTCATATTTAATATTAAATACCTTTTGATTTTTTATGAAATGACTTATAATTTGGATATAAATTTTTTATATTGAAATTATATGTGTAATGTATAATGTTTTTATAAATTAAAAAATAAGGATAAATATAATAGTGTTTGTATTTAAAATTATGAATTGTTCATAATTATTATTTTTTGAATTGTTCATATTAAAAAAGGTTATCATTTGAGTTTTTATTTAAACCATGTCAAAAATGTTTTCAAATTTAATATGATAGGGTTCTAATGTTATTAAATATGTAATATTATAAATATTATAAAAATATATATGACTAATTCATATATTTAATGTTTATATTCCAGATATTAAATAATTAAGTAAAATCCATATAACTAATAATAAAAAAATTTATACTGGAAATAAATTTAATGTTTCTTGTAATTATGGGATATCCATATTGAATGACTTAATTATAAAATTTTTATAATTGATTTATTAATGAAATGTTTATAAATATTATATCTCATGTCTATATTTATGAATTTTTATATTATTTAGGTTATTACCCCATTTATTATTCATAAATATAAACTTTATATTATAAATATTTGTATTTTTTATTTTAAATGTCAATGTGCTTCTATAAATCATTATCCACGCATATAAGTAGTTACACACTATGAGTGACAATTTATATAGCTTTCTTCTACCTTAACTTTTGATTGTGCTTGGTAATGATAATGAATTAAGAAATTGATTTTGACTTTTACATATTAGGTGTTAGAATTATGATGGAATTGAGATATCTCTTGAGTAAAGTATCCTTGGCTTGAGAGACATTATGTTATAATTCTATCTAGCCTGGTATATTATGCAATGTTTAGAAAAGTGGTGGTGGGGGGTATAGGAAAAGAACCATTTAGATGTGGGTTTCAAGACTTCAATTAAATGATTTTTTTAATTTTATCAACTATTGTTGAAAACAGTCTCAAAATGGTGATGGCTTTTAAAAAAATACAACCAAATTAGTTGGGGTTTTTTATTTAACTGCAGATTTTATTTAAAAATTTTATGATTTTTTTATATTTTTCTATTTTTTATTACTTGGCTCGCCTAACCTTCCCAACCTACTGATTTTATTATAAATAATAATAATAATTAATAAATAATTTATTTTTAATATTTAATATTTAATATTTTTAAATTACATTATTATGATTATTTTTAATTATAATTAGTCATTATAAACTATAAAATATATCTTATTAATTAGTAAATACATATTACTAAAAATAATTAATAATTAGAAGTTAATAATATTGTAATTACTTTTTAATAGTTAGTATTAATATTATGTAGTATATTATTAATATATAAATCTACAAATATTTAAATATAATAATATAATGATATAATAATATATAAATATTTGAAAATATAAATATGTAAATATATAAATATTAAAAAATTAATAAATAATAAATCCATAAATAAATGAATATATATAAATAGATATAAATATAAAAATATATATAAATAACCAAAAAAATACTTTTAGATATAATTATATATGTGATTGTATAAATTCATAAATGTGTACATATATGTATATAAATTTAGATATATATATATATATATATTGATATATAAAATTTTATAATTTTATAATTATATAAATTGTATATATGTAATTATATATTTAAATATATTTAAATAGGATTATAAATATATAAATATACGTCAATATATAATTACATATAAGTATGTCTATTTTTAGGTAATAAAAAATAATTTCATATAATAAGCTTATTTATATATATTTCTAATAATTATATTTATTTGTATATATTTGTATATATTTATGAAAATTTATATTTATTTATAATTATATTTGTGATATATACATTAATAGATATTTTTGTATTTAAGTATCAATTTATAGATATTTTTATACATTTATGTATGTATATAAATATACAAACACATATATTTACATATACGTACATGCTTACATACATAGATAAAAATATACATCACGATATATATATATATATATACATACCTACATGAATACACATAGACATACAAACATACATACGTACGTAGGTATGTACATACGTACGTATATATATATATGTGTGTGTGTGTGTGTGTTTGTGTGTTTTTGTGTGTGTGTGTTTTTATCTTTGTATAAATATATATATTTATATATATTTATGTTTTTTTGTTTATATTTATATATATTTATAACTATAAGTAAGAATATACATTTATTTACATATATTTTAGTGTAGATATATATATTTATATATAAGAATATTTAAATTGACTTGATTAGGATATTGAAGACTTGTTGAAGTGGTGAAGAGTTTAAAGAATAACCAAGAGCTAAGAGGGTGAAATCCTATCACAATCATATTTATAATGAATTTTTTAGGGTGTGTCGATGCGGGTTGGGTAGGTATTTTTTTTAAAAATACTTTAAGAAAGTGTGATGATAAAAAAAGCATTGTAATATAAAAATATACTATGAAAAGTCACCACTAATTTATTTGTGACATGAGTAACTATGAAAGTTTCTAGATACCATCACAAATCATTTAATGATATATTGAACTATTCATAAATGCTGAATTTTTTTTCTAGTTGGAGTTTATGATATATTGGGAGAGGGGGACTATCTGTCACTCCAAGCATAATTTTGTGGGCATTTCTGATTTCATATAATTCAAAAACTATAAATGAGAAGGTTTAATGTACCTTGTGTATGAGATTCCTTCGAATGTGTAAAAATGCAAGGGCCCAAACCCTTAGAGACCTGTTCATTACATGTTTCAATGGTATGAGATTCATATAGAATTATCGGGGTAGGTCAGGTGGATATTGGGAGCCTAAATATAAAATCATGTGGAATTTATAGTATGAAGAGTTATTCATGGTGTGAGAAACTTATTCATTGTCCAAATTATGATTCATGAAATGAAAATGGTTTTTAGGGTGTGATTTCACATGTAGACTATTAGTTCATGATGTGACAGGGTGAAGGATAAGATTCAATGAATCTATCCCAAATAATCATTACGTGAACATATATATTAGTGTGTTAATTAATGCATTATTATTGGACTACGAATATGTGTTTTTCAGTGAGTCTTAAAACATTATCCATTCATGATGTGAATGAACCATTCTTGTTATGAAATTCAATCTAAAAGAATTACCATAATGTTTTTATCATCCTCAAATACATCAAAGATCATTTATTTTTCTCCCAAATCTAGGAGGAAATAGGATCAATTCTTGGGAATTTTTCATTCCGTTCATTTAGGTTTGATATTCAACTTCTTATATTAAAAATTTGGTGATCTGAGTGGAGTTTCCTCTCTTTCTCTTATGGTTTCTTCTCTATTTGATCTTGTGCCCTCCCTTTCCACCTTTCCATGATATGATGGTTGATCTCCCTTTTTATTATCGAGTTATTTTTTTGTTTTTTGTGTAGTTATGGAACAAAATCTTTAGAGGGATAAAGATCCTATTCAAGAGTGGGGATTGGAGATCAATTTTATTGTTTAATTATCGTTTCGATAACATTGATTTACGTATGTTAAGGGATTAATTTCTTCTACTATTTTATATTTAATCGTAAATTTGTAATGATTTATGTCTTTCAGTAATGGTGGAATTAACCTTATTAAAGATTAATCAAAAATTAGGAAGAAATTATTTAGGTTGTTTATGATCACATGTGTTTGTACCGTGATAACATTTTCCTCTTTATTTTCTAGTTAGTGTGTTATATATGTATATGCTATGGATTATAATGTTTTTCATGTTTAAATGGAAAAAGAATAATTTTTTTGAAATTATTATTAGATAAATATCAATGATACATGGTTAATTTTATATAATCCATTATTAAAATTTGATGTAAATCAATGGGATTTAAAAATAATGTTTAATTTAATTTGTTCTCCTATATATTTTTATGGAAAACGAAGTTATGTTTGGAAGAATGTTTAAATATCTCATAGTTATTGATACTTAATACCCTAGTTTGATTGTTTTTGTAACATGTGATAAATAAATTTGTAAATTCAAGAAGTTAAGAAATTGATTATTTTAAAAAGATAATTATTTCCGGATGAGTGTGTCCATTTGTTTTTTAAGGTATGATACCTTTGTTTTAGTGCCTATAATCCTGACTAACAATTGTTGTTTTCTTGCTACCTTATCTGTTTTCTCTGGCTGTGAGCCCGGGATGGATGATTGTTTGGTGAGAATAGTTGGGGTGACAAGATTTTTGGTAGGTGTTTAAACATGAGATGGTAGGTTGTATGGTGATATTCAATGTGGTTTAACGGATTACAATGGGTCTCATAGAGCAGTTTGAATTGGGTCTTGATCGCTGTAGTTATACTGAAATATGTGATTCTTACTTACTGATGAATCCATTTTAAAGTCTATATATGTAAATTTGTTGTTTTTTCATTCCATTCCCCTCTGCATGACATATTTCGTAGCACATGGTTTATGTATCTTTTTTGGTATATTAGGATGAGTCCCAGTGCACCAAGATTTATGTAATGATTATGATAATTATTATCAAATGTTTTAACCCATTGGGTTTGTTCTTGAATAGATTTGTAAATGATGATAACACAAGAAGAAACTTGAAAGTGGTTGGTTTATTCCTAGAGGTCAGGTAAAGTGGGTTAGTAATTATTGAAACTTATATATATTAAAAAGATAATATTATTGAAAGTTTCAAGAACATCCTGTGTATATAATGGATATCCAATTCTTAGTGATGGAGGACATGTATATGAGAGATGATACTTATAGTTGAGTCATAGGCTAGGTTGTTTCCCATAAGGTGGTTATGATCTATTTGTATGTGTTCTTATGTTATGTAACTTTCATACACTACCCCACCCATGTTGGTTGGTTGATAGATACCAATGGATTATGTACTGTGTTTTCCTCAATATCCATGTTGGACAGGAACAAATGGATGATCACCCCCTCTTTTCGACACTATTCTACAGGTATAACTATGTGATGGTATGCATGGCAGTTAACTTTACCTTATAGATGTATGTAGAGGTCTTTAATGGTTTTGATTATTTTACACACTTGTATATTTTGGACATATAATCTAATGGATTATTATAGGTCTATTTTTTATGGGTTGTGATGGATTGAGGTATAATACCTAACAAACTAGCTATGGTGGCTTTGAGGAACAACTGAATTACTATATAAAAATGTAGATTCTAATGAAGAGATGATGTGATTCTCGAGGTGCATGGTTGTTATAATTGTGATGTGATGCATAGTATGCATGATATGTTGTCGTTTCCTAGGTGTCTTCGGACAACATCTTATTTGGAGAGAGATGACTCAGGATGTGTGACATTGGGGCTGAGTGGAAAACCATTGGGGATGTGGTATCAAGGCACCTTATTTTGATATATGTTTTATATTATATTATTACTTGTATGTGATACTTTGATAGTTAACTATGGCGAGAATGGGAGCATGAGAAACTAGTTTAGGTGATGATCTAGATTCACTTGTTTCTTCATTGGGATTTAATATGAATTAATTTTCTTTTGTATGAGAGGATTTAGATAGGATTATATTAAGTATACTTATATAATTTTTTCCTAGGTCTGCATGAGTTTTACTGAGATTGAGGTTAAAATTACTAGCTCATGGTGCTATTCTAATGTTTTTTGGGATTCAAGGTCACTTCCAAGGATTCATCCTTTGGTACATGTAGTTACTTTTTTATTTTTTTAGTTGGATGAAATTACATGAATTTTTGGGATCTATTTAATTAAGTTATTAACATGTGTTTTCATGTGGCTTTATCTTATCTCTCATTTTCCATGTCCCCTTAGATGGAAATGCCTCCCACTCATGTGTATGATTAACCCTTAGGGTGTTTCCCTAACACATGGCTTATTAGAGGTGGGATTTGTGTGGTATTATCTCCCTTCTATCATTTTCGTCCCAGGAGGCATACATGGGGGGGGGAAGGGGTTGATATCGTGGGGTATCAAAGGTACACGTTAAGGGACAAGATAATGTTTGGTGGTAGGCACTGGGGAGGAAAACATGGGTTGGAATAAAAACACTATCTTCATTGCCAAGTATTATATGTAAATAAGGGATATGAGAAGGACACCAATATTTAGGCCCCCTATGATCTAATTCAAGGGAATGTTTAATTAATCATACTAAATTATTTGATTATGGTTATGGGGTAGAGACTTAGGAAAGGATATTGCATCATACTTATTTGAACCTGTGTTTCAAATTGCTATAACATGGGATTAGGTTAAACCTTAAAATATAAACATGAAATAATTAATCTTAAATATTCTATATTGTGGTTTTATGTTTCCAAAACTATTTTTGATTTTGTATTTATAGGTCCAGGTTTATTTCCTCATCATGTTTGTGATAATTATGTTTAGAAGGATTTCCCAAAATATTGTCACAGAGTTGAGGCTGATGATGAAGACAGTTGAAGGATTACCCTACAGTAGTTTTGTCTACATAGTCCGAAGGATTGTTATGGATCCATTTTAGTCCTAGTCAAATGGTAATTAATTTATTATGTGGAGATAAAATTCAATTTTATTTGTTCTCAGATGGTGAATTGGATTTCATTGGATGTCACGATACTACATTGTGCAACCTATAAGATCTTGTTATTATTCCTTAGAGACCAAGAGAAGTTTAATTTCTAATGTGAGAAGCTTTGGTACTAGTTCTGAGGAAACTTTATATCTTAAATTGTGAAAGTGGAGAGTCTATATGAGCTTCTAACACTTCGATAGGATAGTTCCAATGTGTAGGGGTTTAGGATCGGTTTCAAGACCCTTCTCTAATATAATTCTGACCTGTTTCCCAATGTGGTGGACATGATTAAAAATTTCTAGGAGGTTTTTTTCTAGATATTCAGTTCAAGGTCACCCCATGTATACTACTAACATATAAAGAGGTGATGATGGGGGAGTATGTTGTTAAGAGGATGCGGGCCTGGTCCAAAATGACATGATAGAAATGTTTTCAAGATTCTCTAGAGAGAATAACTATTGTATGGGGTTCCCAATTTCTTCAAAAGAAGAGTTTTTAGGAGTCACGTTGTAGGTTCCAGCCATCATTTTCAGATTTATCTATGGTAGACGCTCTCAAACCCCTAATAATGGATAATGCATAAATGTTTCTAATGGAGATTGGATTATTAGCTGCAAGAGTGTCTGAACTTTTTGAGTAACCAGCATATAGTTGGTTTTCTACTTTAGGATCCACCATTGGGGTAGTTTTAGCAGTTGTAGTAGTATTAGTAGGTTTCTCTAGCTTTTGATAAGTAGAGGGGAATGGGAAGGTAGAGGATAACCCCATGATGCTCCTCTTACTGAGGGATAAGAGTGAAACCTTGGAGGTGGACATTATCAGGGTTAGAGATACCATAGAGCAGGTCATGGAAACCTATATTCTCTAGAGTTTATATCACCAAGATAGCTAGACATCATTTTAGAAACCCAATTCCTTTTTTAAAATTGGTTACTTGCTTTCTTTTATTCAGAAGATGCACACTATTTTATATCTCCTACTGTAATCCTGGCTTTATGACTTGATGTGGAGAGGCTTCTATTCCCCTTTGTGTTTACTATGCCAGTAATTGGTTGAGATTATCTATATGAAGTATATAGAGATCGTGACCTAGTGACGGGGAAGTACCACTCTTTGAGAGACTTCCTATGTTTGAAAATATAGGCATAAGAAATCATCATTGGAATAGAATTTCTATATTATGTTTCGGATATCATGGATTTATTCAAGTGGAAGATAGAATTCTATGATACTGATAGAGAAACTTCCATGTTCATTAGAGATTGACACTCACGGGTGGGCCCGAGGCATTTTTCATCGTTGTCTTCCTTGATGTATGATTTGATAATGAGTTATTTAGATGTATAAAAAGTGGTGTTCTGTATGGTAGTGGAATAGCTACCTAATCTATTACTAAATAGGTTGTGGCACTACCCACTAGATGGGAAATTGTGTTTAGTATACATACTCAACTGGGTGATTATCTGATATAGTTATCTAAGAGGTTTAGTCGATGGTGTCACCCAAGGTTGTTGAAGAGTACCCTGATGTCTTTCTTGAAGAAGTTTTGGAATTACCCCTTAATAGAAAATTGAGTTTAATCTAAACCTATACTCAGGGGGTTTTCTGATATTGATATCATAGAGGTTCAATTGAAACATTTTTCTAGTGTTATGGGAGAGTACCCTAATGTATTTCTTACCGAGGTTGTGGTGTTATCCCATCAATGGGAAATAAAGTTTAGGATAAATCTAAAGAAGGGTTCCTCTATGATCTCTATATATTTTTATAGTATGGTTCCTTCAAAGTCAGAGGAATTGTAGATTCAAATCCATTATACGTTATTGATATATTTTGTTTGGATGATCATTTCATCTTAGGGTACTCAAAATGTTCTTGCAAAGAAAGATGATAGAAATAAAAATATATGTATTAGTTAATTTTTTTCTGAATTAGGGGAAAATGATGAATCACTAAACACTTCCATATATTGCTGATTAATTTGAAAATTTTTAGGGAGATATTTGTTTTACAAATATCTTTCTATAATTAGGATACAATCAGATGTTGGAGAAGGATGAGGATATATCAAAGAATGATCTTTGATGTCATTATGGGTATTAGGAGTTCACTGTAATTATTTTTGGACAAATGAATGATCCATATGTTTTCACATGATTGCAGATGTAGTTTTTCAAGAGTTTATAAATAGGTTCCTTTTAGTTCTCATTAATGAAATCCTTGTTTACTCACATAAGAGGAGAATCCTGAAAAGACTATTTGGGTTCTTTTTGGAAATTTATCCTTATAAATAGAATTTTGGAAGCCTTAGAAGTGTGATTTTTTGTATTCTGTTGTTTTTTTCATGTGGAATATCATGTCCCTATGTGGTATAGTTATGGATACTTTTGTGATTGAGGCAGTTGTTTCTTAGGATACCCCAAGAATGTTTCAGTGGTGTGGAGTTTCCTTGGACTTAAAGGATTCTATAATAGGTTCATACCTACAGTCTATTGGATTTTGACTCCAATTAAATCCTTGAATGGAATGTCTAATTCATTCTTTTGGAATGAATTATATCATACTTCTTTCGAGTATATGATGTATAATATGGCTAGTACTATAGATCTTTATCTTGAATAGAGAGTTCAGTTTGTGGTTTCCTATAATATTTACCTTATTTTGTCGGGTAGCATCTTGATGAAGTAGAGAGAGGTTGTTTCTTTTGGGTCTTGAAATTTATGTCCCCAAAAACATAACTATACCACCCATGGTCTCATGTTTGAAGCATACATGATTTCATTAATGTTGTGGTGACAATACCTCATCAAAAAATAGTTTGTGGGTTTCACCAATCATTGAAAACTAAGGTATGTATTATCCCACCATTACATAAACTTATTTTAGTTATGGTGGATGGAATTATTATAGGATTACAAATTAAATATTTCATATACACTAGGAAATGGTAATTTTGTAGATAATATACTAATATAGAAGTCACACGGTGATGTAGTGTGTGAGTATAGATATTTGTCTTGAGTAATGGAAGAGATCATCATAATGAACCTTGATATGGGATATTTTTAGGGAATATGATGCCTTTTGATGATGGTGTTGTCTTATTTTGTGTAGCAGGTGGATGATTCCCAGCTAGGGGATCCCAAGGTCGAGGTTGGGAATGATTTATTTTTCTATCATGATGCCCATGTTGGATGGTTTGAGGCTGATAAACCTTGAGTGTTGTTCTAGGGGAGTATTTTTTCTCTTTTGGTGATACATATGGTGGTTATCTATGAGTTTCATGACCCACCCCAGTGGTATACCCTAGCATGACAATGATGTACCATGTTATGAGTGGTTAGGTTTAGTGGTTTGGGTGATTTGTTCTATCATGGTGTTACTTCCCTAATGTTTATTCTTCTACAAGGTGAATGTTGGACAAATTGTTCTCTTTTGTTTACTGTAGATAATATATTATCCTTATTGAAAGTGTTATGACATTTCAATAGACTTGGTAATCAATTTTCAACAATCTTTGGGAGGATTTCATTCTTAACAGTGATAGCGTACCATTTGAAAAATTCATCCTTTCCCCTAGAAACATGGATTCATTAATAATGGAGGTTTTTAGGACATATTTAGAGAAGGTTGTTGGACTCCATTGAGTCCCTTGGAGAATATTATATAATCATGAGACCCATTTTACCTCCAAGGTGTGGATAGGTCTTCACCAAGATTTTGGATCTCATTGGTGACTTAGTGCTCTATCCATCCATACATACAACCAGACAATGTAGACCATCCAAAAATTTGAATACAAGATTCATGATTGAGATGTATATTTTTGAGGTACATGGATGACATGGCTATATTTGGTAATTTTTTCTTACATTAAGAGTTTTTATTCCACTATTGTTATGAAAATTTTGGAATCATTATATATCTGACATTATTGTTCTTTATTGGGTTGAAATTCGGATGGCGAGTCATTAAATTTAATGTTGAAACTAGTGGATGAATGAAATATATCTTTTAGGTGATCCATAAGATGACAAAGGAATCATAATATGGCCAGTATTCTATTTGAAACTATAGGAGGAGACCTCTTTAGTGTGACATTTAGAGATATTGAGTTCTTAGAGGGGACTCCTCATTATAGGAAGTAGATGTTTGGTCATGGGAGTAATCTCTCTCTATATATCATTGGAACATTCATAGAGTGGGATCTTGTTATAGGTATTCTGTATCATATAGAACATCCCCCCATAGATGATCCATATTAATGATGTCTTTCATGTTCCATAGATTCATTGTTATCTTTGGTAAAGTTATAATGTAATCGATTGGTGTGAGATTTACATTGATGATGATGAGACCTTTAAGGAGTATCTTGTTTAGATCTAGGACATCCTAGAGAACTTATTTCATGGGAATTATATTACCTTGACTTGTATCCATTGGTTGAATGATGACATAGAGAAGATAATCTGGAAACTTGGGTCATAGATGCATAATCATTGACCTGATTTTCATGATTCTTATCTCCTCTTATTTTGATTCTTTTTCAGATGATAACATTTTATCTCACTTATGGGATGGTTTTATCTTACTGATGACTTTTTTGGCCTTTCTCCGATTTTAGAGGTATCTCCCTCATGATATTTCTTGGATCTAGTATTTATTGTTTCAGTGTTTTGTGGCTTTTTCCTCAAAGTGAGGTGTTTCAGATCCAGTGATGGTGATTTTTTTGAGAGTCATATCACGAGCTATCAATTTTCATAAAAAATTATATTTTATTCTTTCTAGTGTTGGTTTTAAATTCTCAATGATGATAATTGATTGATATATATTTTATGTTAGTGGAAAAATCCTTCTATGGTTTTCCATTATGTGTTTCTGAGGTCTGAGGTACATGGAGAAATATTGAAGAAGGACCAGATAAGTTGGGGAGCTAAAACTGATGAGTAAAAGTAATTTAGGACATGAACAATTATTCATGACCTCAGAGAATCATTTTCTACCAAATAGATGACTCCCAATTTAAGAATGAGGGGTTTATAGGATGTGATTCAGGATATGAATCATTTGTTCATGAAGTGAAAGGGTGAAGGATTAAATTCAATGAATATATCACACAAAATTCACTAAGTCTACAAGAATTTCATGATTTTAATTGATCTAGTTTTAATACATATCAATGCTACATTTTTTATTATGTCGTAAAACATGAGTAGTTCACGACATGAATGACCCATTCATTCCATGAAAGTCTATTAGGAAGAATTATGATAAGTTTTATTAGAAAATTGTATTATTCTAAGACCCCCTATTTTTCTCCTAACTCTAGGCATCCAAAGGATATATTATTATGTGTTTTTAATCCCTTTCACTTGGATTTGATCCCCAGATTCCCTTTTTTTATCCATGGTTTACCAAGGTAATTTTACTCCCTTCCCATTTTGGTTTCTCCTCCATTCAATATACTATCCTCTCATTAAAAATTACCATGATATGTTGGTTTATATCCTTCATTATTATAGAGTTATATTTATGTTTTTTGGTGCCATTTTGGATTGGTATAATTATAGGGTTGTTTATCCCTTGTGGTAGATGTGATAAAAGATCCTTTTTTTTGGTTTCCCACTCATTTAAGGAATATTAAAATCATAGAAGTTGGGAATTTTTTATTTCTCATATATTTTTGTAAAATCGTAAATTTATCATTCTTTATATCTTTTTAGTAATAATTGAATTTACCATAATGAATATTAAATTAAAATAAATTAGAATTGGATTTTGTTGTTAGTGATAGGATGTGTTTATACTATGAATCAATTTACATCTTGATTTTATAGTTAGTGTGATATCTATGACTGCAATATGGATTTACATCTTTTTTATGATGAATTTGGTAAAGAACATAAATATATTAAATATTCTGGGATAAATAATAAATATTCATGTTTAATTTTTTATCACATATTCTTATAATTTGATAGAAATCAAAGTTATTCTGGAGACAGGTTTAATTTAATTTATTCTTCACTATAGGTCAATGGAAAAGGGATCTATACTTTGAAGAATATTTAAATTTCTCATAGCATTGATATTAGATGGATATAGTTGTAACCTATGATAAATGAATTGGTTAATTCAAAACGATAAACAATTGGTTGTTTCAAAAAGATAATTGTTTTTGGGAAAATTGAGAATGTTTTTGTGTGAATGATGGATTTCTTGGTTTTAGGGCCTATATTACCAATTGAAGGTTTTTGTTTTCTTCTTACCTTGTGTGGTTTCTCTGTATGTGAGGCTTGAGAAATGATTTTATGTGGGCCTAGGATGTATGATGGTTACGAAGGAATGGATGGGGATTTATATATTTGTAGTACTAGTAGATGCATGTGATGGTTGGAAGCTTGGTAATATGTATAGTGGTGTTAGGGATGGAACTATGGTTGATGGAGTGGGTTGAAGATGAGATTTCATGATATTGTTGTTTTTAAGGTTGGGATTATGTCTTGCTGATGAATATATTTTAAAGGTCGGATGTCTTGGTTGATATTTTATGAATTCATTTCCCTAGTACTTTATGGAGCTGACTGTTCATGGTTTATGCATAATTTTATGGTAGCTTAGGATGATTCCTTGACTAGAAATAATTATTTAATGATTATATTAATTAATGATAAATGTTTAAACTTATGGGGTTGGTTCTTGGATGGAATTCCAAATAATGAAAACTTTTTATGAACCTTGGAAGAGGTTTGTTTATGTCTCCTGGGAATGAAAATTCCAAGGGTAATTAGTGTACCTTTTAAATGTTTAAAACAATATAATTAATGGAAGTATATAAAAATTACTATGTTCATATAGGATACCAATCCCTTAGTGGTTTTAGCTGGGTTTCTAGGAGTTAAAAACTGTAGTTGAGTGTAAGGTTAGTTTGAAGACTATATTATGGTGGTGACCTATATTTATATCTTCTTATATTATATGATATTCATGCACTACCCCACCCATATTGGTAGGGTGACTAAAAATATAACGCCCTGACCCTAGTTATTGAGAGTCGGTGCATTATTTTAATACATTGGCATAATTGCATGAAATCATGTCCTGAAGGAACAATCAGTTTAGAAGTCTTGGAAAATAGATTACATACAAGAATGTTACATTAAACTTTGTAACATACAAAACAAAAAAAGAATAATCCTTTATGAATGCCATTATTCCCTTGTATTAACCGTGCATATTAATTACAATACACTTCTTGGAATCCTGGGAAAAATAAAATATATAAAGGGGTGAGCTCAGATGCTCAGTAAGGATAAAAATACAGTGGAAACATTCATAAATAAGAATAAACATTTAAGGAAATGTATAACTAAAATAAAATCCTTTTAGACTTTAACTTCAACAAAATATGGAAAAAAATGAAGTAATTCCATTTACTTATTCACATGGATTTTCTACTAGTCGAATAATCACATGCAATATCACTAACCACTTTCATAATGATGGAATGCATAATGCGAGACTATCAAAACCAAATAGTCAAGGCCTCATGCCATGATTACAAATAATATTTTTTCAAGTCTTTGTGCCGAGACACTAGTTTGTCTCATGAGACCTACCGATACATCGAGGAGCTATAGTGGGCTCCACCCATCACTTACTAAGTCCAATGCATTCCTCATATGAAAAGGTTTAAACGTAACATAAACATTCATATTATAACTATCATACAGAATGTCGATTATTTATCCATAAACCATGAATGGTGTAAATATAACACATCCACAGTCAAACATATCACAAAACCGTTTATAAACTATGGATGTTTTGTATCATAATAAATCAAATTCAAATTAGCTTAAATCCTTCAATGGATGTTGACATGGATGAAAATATTTTGTAAAACTCTTTGAGAGAAATATCCCATTTTCATGAAAACATTTAAAAGTTACACAATTTAGAAAGGAAGGCATTTAAAGACATTTTTGAATCAAAGTGTCCCATACCACATTGAAACTTTTTAAAGGAATTAACATTTTTAAAACATTCATGTCAATATAAATAAATCCTTAAACACCATTTTGAAAACATCTACATTAATGAAAATAATTTAGATGAATAAATATTTAAAACTTTTAAAATGATGTTATATTTAAAAGTCCCTTAAAAAATCCCTCTGAAAACACTTTTATGATACATGGACGAGGATAATAAATATGTCCCAGTAGATACGTATGTAAAAACAACCTCAGATAATAAAGAGATTGTGAAATTAACCCTTACCAATTTGGTAACTTACGAAAAATACACCCCCTGAAAGAGGTATCATACAATGAATATGTAAATACACATAAATTAAAGTGTATTACACAAAGAGTACAATTAGGGGTAGTACATACACACCACAAAAGTTAATAGTGGCAATATGCCATGAATCTCACGGGAATAAGGAGTGAGATGAAACCTCTTACCTTGCACTTTCCTTTAGTCGAGGATACATTTAACCTCCTATATGAAGACTATAATATGTTATTTAATTATACCATAACCAAATTAATATTTATAATATCATATATTATTCATTTATTACTTTATACTACCCATTTAATAATAATTTTTAGGTTATATTTATATTTCGGGTAATAATCACTTTCTTTATCGTACGTGTTTTAACTTGTTACTCTTGATTGTATCACTAAGATCATGATTAAAATACTTCCAGAATATAAAAACATGATCTATATATCATATATATTTAGAATATAAATATGTATAATATACATATATATAAAATGGAAAACACCATTTAAGGAGACGGTACTCTGTAGGTACGCATAAACGCTATTTCCGTTTTTATTATGTATTGAACGGAAGTAAGTGAATGAGATATATGTAAGTAGATAAATACTAATATATATAAATACATATATATCCAGTAGCATTATTATTTCATATATTACATATTAGTAATATATATTTTTATAATCGTCGATGAATGGTGAACATGGAAATGAATCTCATCGCGTCGTGGAGATGGTAATCCATACGTACGCATGATCGAAAATATCAATATTTTGATATTAAAATAATATATAATTGGATGTTATATCATAAATACAGAATCCTTATCATGTTATATTTATTATTTACATCAAATACACATCATTATTATATCCTTCCAAATAATACTGTATTTAATAACAATTACACCACGACGTGGAGACGGTAAGCCGTATGTATGCTTGTATGGTGACATGTCATTCAAAGGGTGGATAGAATAATTAATTAGGTTGTAACATAATTATAATAAAATAAAAGTATATAGAAGATACTGGAGTTATTATTTTAGAATGGAAACTATAAAGACCCGTAAAATTAAAGGGAAATATTTTTTCTTAATTTTCTTTGGGATTTTACAAGAACGCAGTTTCTGACGGCACCTGATTCCGAGGCCCGGTGTGCCCGAAATCATTTTTCGAAGTTTAGCTCGGGTACATTCAGTGAACGAACGAGCGGGTTTTCCTAACTTTTGAACCGGTGCTCGGAATTGAAATCCGAGGACACCAATGGAATCGCAACACCGATAATTTCTTAGGAACACCTTTTCTGGATTTGCGTTTGCTCGGGTGTGGTTATTAAATTTTTGGGTTAAGTAAAATAATAAAATAAAATGGTGCAACCAATTTTATTTTATTTAATGTAGTTTAACCTAAGATAAGTGGTTGGAGTGGGACCCACTATATCCTACTCCACTAGGTAGGATATTTGTGGGGTGGGGCCCACACGAGCCCCACCTTTTTAACTTCTTCAAACCCCTTCCTTTAATTAGGTAACGCACCCACACCCCCTTTAAATGAATGTCAACTCTTGCGTTTAGCATAATATTAAACGCCACTTTAATTAGGCGGTTTAAACTTTTCAATTAATTCAATTAATTGAATGATTTAATTTTGAATTTTAAAAACGTTTGGCATGAGTAATAAAATAAGGGAACGCTTATTTTATTAGGGTTGTGCGAGAGGATCTTGGAGAGAATTTTCTCTATGTCTTGAAGTTCTCCTTCCTCGGTGAAGAACGCGAAGAATGCCGAGCCTTCGACGAAGAACTCCGTCACCGCAAAGGGGAGTTTGTCGTACCGTCTTCTTCCCTCTCCGCATCCGGTGAGAGATTCCATCCTTAGAGATCGATGACGCGACGCCGACGAATCTTTTCTCCGCGACACCGATGATCCTTCTTCCGCGACGAACCCCCGTTCAACTTTTTCTTCGAGGTAGGGGGTTATTTTATTTTTGTTTTTGTTCGTGATTACTTTCATCACCGATTATCGTCTTTATTTTAGCCGCCTGATATCACAATAACAAGAGGAGGTCGGACCGCACGAACACGGCCGACCCTCCTCCCCCCTTGTTTGCTTGATTTGTTTGAGGCACGAGCAAGGCAGCGCAGTACCGATGCACTGTGCGGAAAATGATAAAGAATTGGGCGGAGAAGCGGGGCGCCGTCGTGCCGCGCCGTTAAAGATGAAAAAAGATGTGGCACCGTCGTGCCGCGCCGGAGAACCTCGAAGAGGCCGCAGCCGGAGCGGGGCCACGGTGGAGTTGGAAGCGGCGGCCAGCTTCCGGCCGCCGGCGCTGGAGCAGGAGGGCGGGACCCCGGTGGTCCCGCAACAACAGAAACCAGCCTGCCCGACCGGGCCGGCTCGCTTCCGAGAAGGCCGAGGGTCGTAACCCCTGGCTGGCCGAAGGAGCCCCCCCCCCCCCCACATGGGGGTCGCAGTTTCACAACAAGGGGCAGCGAGCCCCCTTCCGCTCGGCCGTTACAGCCGAGCCGCCTGGCCATGCTGGCCAGGCCGAGCATGCCAGGCTGGGCCACCTCCATCGGGCTGGGCTGTGCCCTATTGGTCTGGACCCAGACCCAGGTTGGGTCGACCCGGTTCGGGCCTACCCAGGGGGTACCGTGCCGGGTTGGACTGGGCCCAGACCCCTATTTCCGGACCTCTTTCGGTCTTTTGCCCATAACTTGGGCTGCGGACCTCCGATCGACGCACCGTCAGCTGCGATGAAATCCTTGGATCAAGACGTTCGTTTCAGTATATTAAACTCAAGGTTCAGAGAACTTGGGGTTTGGCCGGGTTGGTTCATACACGAAACCAATCGGGCCCTCGGAGCGGAAACGCTTGTAACCTGAGCTTTGGACGTCCGATTGACGTGCCGTCGACTTTGTTGGATTCCTCGTAGTGAGAAAGACCTTTTGGATTACTCCTCCAGAGGCTTAGACGCAGCTGGAGTATCGTCGGGTTGGTTTTGAATTAAAAACCAATGGGCCCCCTGGACTGAAAAAGCCAATAACTCTCAGACCGGGCGTCCGATTGACGCGCCGTCTATCACGTTGAGTTCCTGTTAACGATACAGAACTTTGGGATACATAAAATCCAGACTTTTCTTCAGTTGATGTATCAGCCCCTCGGCTCGTGGAGTGGACCCTCCCAAAATGAGCTTGCTGTGTACAGAAACCCTAGAGATGGCTGCAACTGTGACGACGATGAAGACTATACAAAAATCCTCCGTGGATTCGTCGGTGACGACTACAGAACTCAGCGATCCTGTGTCGATCAGTGCTACCGTTCCTGTGTGGGTCAGATCCTGTGTGGGTCAGTGCTCAGCGGTCCTGTGTGGACCAGTGCATACCGATCCTGTGTGGGTCAGATCCTGTGTGGGTCATTGCAGGGTTTAGTACCAATCGATCCTTTGTGGGTCCGACGGCTTAGATGAATCAGTGGCAACATCTTATCATATTTATCGTCTTACGAAGAAGTATACCTGTATGAGCCGAGTCTTGACATTCAATCATTATCTTCAATATGATTGACTTTCTTTCCGATGTGGATTTTGTTGCGCTATCCTGTGTGGACGTGTTTGAACTTGGGCTCGTATGCTGGAGTCGAACTGGAATTGATGACTTAGTTATATGTATGAGAATATACCTAAGTAGTGTCGAATGTTACTTCGTGATTGTATCTTTCCTTTTTGGATTATCCTTTGTGGATGCTGGGATTCCTTCGGGGGTCTAGGGGTCCCTACTAAGTTGCTTATACTCACCCCTTCACGGGCTTTTCCCGCACTATGTTGTGTTGGATGCAGACGATGGACATCGCTGATTGTTGTAGAGGCTTGTGGAGCAAGTTGGTACCTGGAGGTGGACCACAGGGTGGGACGTATACGGGGCAGACGACTGGACCTGAGGAGCTGAGGTGGCTATCTATACCCACCTTTCAGGTAGGACTACTAGTGGATGGCCCGACATTGCAGCTTTACCTTTCAGTTGATGTACAATCTTTCTAGTTGTACTTTTTCTTTCAATTTGGGTTTGTATTCTGGCCCACTTACTTTTCCGCACTTACTTTTGTAACCAGTTTTACTTAGTGTTTACTTCTCCTTGCTTACTCTATGGTGTTTGTTTACATTACAAAGGAAATTCCTTCCCTTATTTTATCGGGAATTACGCTTTGGTGCTAGTCGCCAGCCCCTGGCCTATGGAAGGTGGGCTTGGGGTAGTCACGGCACGGGCCCCGATATCGGGTCATGACAAATTGGTATCAGAGGAGTTCGGTTCTACCGAATAACTCTAGACTCTGATTTTTATTCTTCTATATGAAGAAATAGTGTTAAGGGTATTGAGTGTGGTTAATCAGTCCAGGGAGTCCAGTGTTGGTGCGGCTGCCGACATATCCGTAAACCAGGACCCTAACTTCTAATTTCCAACCCAATGCATGAAAACATTGATTGCATGTGTGTTTTAAAAGTTTTCTTTGTGATTAATCTGGGTCAGCTCAGCAGGTATACTGTTTGACCGTGCCACGCCTGTTTCTTTTCAAGATGGCCCCACGATGGCAGCCAGCTAGGGTTCCGAGCATTGTGCGAGACGACAGCCCACCGAGCGACGAGGCCTCGGTGTAGGTCCCTTTGACAGTAGAGGCACCGGAAGTACCTCTCCCCGCCAAGCCACCGATGCTACCAGCCCCAGCCGCTGATAGTGCACGTCGCCTTAGCACGCTGCACGAGTTTCAGCGTCAAAGACCACCCAGGTTCCACAGGGAGACGGACGTTCAGGCATCCGAGGATTGGATGGAGGCGGTTGTACGGGTTTTTAGGTTAGTATGGACGCCAACATACCTCATGGTGATCCTTGCATCGAGTCTCCTGCACGCGGCAGCAGGCAGATGGTGGAGCTTGATGCTCCAGGTGCACGACGAGGCATCTCTCCTCTGGACGGACTTCGAGAGCCTCTTCCGCTCAGAGTTCCTCCCAACCACCCTCCGTGTGGTGTGCATCTAGGAGCTTCTACAGCTACGGCATGGCATCATTACGGTCACCCAGTACTCGGTGAGATTTACTGATCTCTCGTGCTATTCAACGGACATGGTACGAGACCCATTCTTTCGGGCCCAGACCTCGAGCAGTGATTGAGGCATGAGATCAGGGAATCACTGATCTCCCTTAGTGTTCTGACACAGGCAGGGGTACTGGAGCGAGCCCTTCTGATCGAGATCATTCTTGCCGAGCCTACGCCAGCAGCGAGACCTACTGTACGATGGCACGTAGCAGAGTCGTCTGCAGCTAGGAGTTGACGGATGTCACAGGGGTCCAGGAGGACCAGACCATGAAGAAGACGACCTCAGGACACTGGCTCAGAGGTGCGGGGAACTCAGCGCAGAGCTAGTCATTTGGGAGGTAGACAGTGCTACGCATGCGGCAGGCAGGGCCACATGGATCGTGACTGCCCGACCCGTCGTGCAAAGGAGCAGCAGACGGTTGAGGGACCAACCAGGCTGAGGTAGAGGGTCGACCGTGGCGGTCCGCAGGGAGAAGGCAGATGAGGCAGAGGAGCTGACCGAGCAATAGGTGGTGGGAGATGCTTTGAGGCTCCACCACCACCACCACCACTAGGAGGTCCACCCAGACCACAGGGAGCTGGCGGGCAGAGACATGCACGACTTCAGGTAGCGGAGGCCTACGACCACGGTGCACCTGAGATGATTCGAGGTACTATCTGTGTCTATTACACCCTTGATGCAGTTCTTATAGACACAAGAGTGAGTCATTATTTCATTTCCGCTTCCCTTGTTCGGAGCTCGAAGATTCCGACGGAGCCGTTGGCTCGATTCTTACAGCTAGAGACTCCTACGGGAGCAGACTCGATGATTACGCACTGGTGCCAGCAGTGTGAGATTACTCTAGGAGGCGAGAGTTTCGTCTGGGATCTTCTTGTAGCAGTGTTAAGTCCTTACGATGTCATCTTGGGCATGGATTGGTTATCTATAATCCATGCCCAGATTGGATGCATTAGGCCCAAGGTGCGATGTGTTCGCACCGATGGGAGCAGGTTCACCTTCACCGGCGAGAAGAGAGCCTTTGCAGTGCTGGATGGACACACGTAGAGGAGAGTAAAACCCATCACTCATCAGTTGGCTAGCCTCATCCTAGGAGCAGTTGACGTGCGGAGTCCTGGTTTTCCTGCAGTGGTGGATCAGTATGCAGACGTTTTCCCCGATGATGTTCTAGGACTACCTCCTCGTAGAGAGGTAGACTTTTATATTGACCTGTACCCTGGGAAAGCCCCGATATCCACCCCAGAATATCGAATGGATCCCACCGAGATTCGAGAGATATGGTTACAGCTGGAAGACTTGCAGGGAAAGGGATTCATCCGACCCAGTGTTTCACCCTGGGCTTCCCCGATATTGTTCGCCAAGAAGGCGGACGAGAGCTTGCGACTGTGTGTCGACTATCGTCGCCTGAACCAGGTGACTGTGATGAACAAGTATCTGCTACCGAGGATTGACGACCTCTTTGATCAGCTCAAGGGATCACGGTGGTTCTCAAATATAGAACTTAGATCAGGCTATCATCATCTCAGAGTTCGAGACGAGGACGTGCAGAAGATAGCCTTCAGATCTCGGTATGGCCATTATGAGTTCTTGGTTATGCCATTTGGAATAACCAATTCTCTAGCAGTGTTCTTGGGCCTCATGGATAGGATCATTCAGCCATACCTCGATCGACTTGTTGTGGTCTTCATTGACGACGTTTTGATATACTCGACCACTGAGGAGGAGCACGCCTACCACTTGCGGGTTGTACTAGACACCCCCCAAGAGCACCAGCTTTATGGAAAGCTCTCGAAGTGTCAGTTCTGGATACGTGAGGTCCAATTATTGGGAGACGTAATCTATGTGGCGAGAGTTGCGGTGGATCCTGCGAAGATCGAGACAGTGCTAGCTTGGGAGACACCCAGGAGCGTGACGGAGGTCCGGAGTTTCTTGGGGAAAGCTGGGTACTACCGGAGATTGGTGCCAGACTTATCCAGAGTTGAGGCACCACTCTCAGCTTTGACGAAGAAGGGAAACCCTTTGTGTGGTCAGACAAATGTCAGCAGAGCTTCCAGGAGCTGAGACAGAGATTGACCAGCGCGCGTATCTTGAGGCTACCAGAGGAGGGAGTATGGTACGTAGTCTACTAAGATGCATCAGGGACCAGACTCAGATGTGTCCTAATGCAGGAGAGGGCCGTGATCGCTTATGGATCACGTCAGTTGAGGAAACATGAGTAGAACTACGCTACCCATGACCTGGAGTTAGCAGCAGTGGTCTTCGCTCTGAAGATGTGGTGACACTAACTGATCGGCGAGTGATTTACTGTCTATTCTGACCATCAGAGTCTCAGGTACATCTTCTCAAAGAAGGACCTAAACCTGAGACAGTGGCGATGGCTCGAGTTCCTCCTGGAGCATGACTTTGAGATAGTCTATACTCCTGGAAAGGGGAACGTAGTAGTCGATGCTCTCAGCAGGAGGATGGGCATTCAGCTACTTGGGGAGGCGACAAAGCAGCTAGCCGCTTTGCAGATATCCTTCGTGGATAGCGATGGGGAAGCCTTTCTACAGTCACTCAAAGTCACTCCTCCACTTCTATAGTGGGTCAAAGAGGCACAACGTGGGGACAATGACTGTGAGACGTGGTGTGCACAGTTATCCTCAGGATATCAACCTAATGGATTCTCTGTGGGAGGAGAGAACGCCATCCTTTTTAAAGGACGTACCATGGTACCAACATCTTTACAGGAGGAGGTGATAAGGGAGTTTCAAACTTCCCCTTTAGCGGTACATCCAGGAGTGGCGAATATGTACCAGGACCTCAGATGACAACACTGGTTGCCGGGCATGAAGAAGGTAGTGGTATAGTTCATTTCTCGATGCCTCACCTGTCAGCAGGTGAAGGAAGAGCACCAGGTTCTAGCAGGCTTGGTACATCCCTTGGAGGTCCCGGAGTGGAAGTGGGACGGGATATCTATGGATTTCCTGACTATACTACCATGCACTTCGAGAGGACATGACTCCATTTGGGTGATTGTCGACCGACTCACCAAGTCGACTCACTTCTTACCATCAGGGAGTAGGGATCTGTGGAGATCTTGGGATGCCTCTACGTTAAGGATATTGTATGGCTCCAGGGTGTTGAATCATCTATCGTCTCCGATCGAGATTCTCGCTTTACTTCCCAGCTTTGGAAGAGGTTGTAAGAGGCATTCGGGACGCAGCTACGTCTGAGCACCGCCTTCCACCCTCAGACGGTTTGTCAGACGGAGAGGACCATTCAGACTCTCGAGGACATGCTCCGTGCATGTGTCCTTGACTTTGGCCATAGCTGGGAGGACCACATGCCCTTGGTGGAGTTCGCGTACAAAAATAGCTACCACTCCACCATTGGGATGGCAACATACGAGGCGTTGTACGGATGACCTTGCAGATCACCGCTGTGCTGGACAGACCCTGGGGAGTCAGCACTTGTGGGACCGGATATGGTCAAGGCCATGACAGAGAAGGTCCCAGTCAACCAGGAGCTGATGAGGAAAAATTAGAGCCGACAAAAGTCTTATGCTGACAGGAGGCGGAGGCCACTAGAGTTCAAGGATGGTGATCACATCTTCTTGTGGGTCTCACCTCGATGTGGATTAGGGAGATTTGGCCGGGCAGACAAGTTATCTACAGACTTCATTGGACCATTCCAGGTCCTCAGTAGGATAGGCGAGGTGGCTTATCGCTTGGCTCTACCACCTCAGTTGCACCGGGTGCACGACGTCTTCCACGTATCTCAGCTGAGGAGATACGTGCATGACCCAACACATATCATTGACCATGGGGAGCTGGAAATTGATGATGAGGCGACTTTTGCGGAGGTCCTAGTGGAGATTGAGGATCGCCAGGAGTGGGTCCTGCGTGGACAGTCGATTCCTCTAGTGTGCATCAGATGGAAGCACGGAAACCTCCAGGAGATCACTTGGGAGCGGGAGGCTCAGATGCATGCTCAGAACCCACACTTGTTTCCCTAGTTTATGACGTATCTTTATGGGGACGTAAAGCCCTAAGGTGGGAGTAATGTCAAGACCAGTAAAATTCAATGGAATTTTTTTTTCTTAATTTTCTTTGGGATTTTAAAAGAACGCGGTTTTTGACGGCACCTGATTGTGAGTCCCGGTGTTCCCGGAATCATTTTCCGAAGTTTAGCTCAGGTACGTTCAGTGAACGAACGAGCGGGTTTTCCTAACTATTGAACCGTCGCTCGAAATCGAAATCCGAGGACACCAATGGAATCAAAGCACCAGTAATTTCTCAGGAACACCTTTTCCGGAGTTGCGTTTTCTCGGGTGTGGTTATTAAATTTTTGGTTTAAGTAGAAGAATAAAATAAAATGGTGCAACCAATTTTATTTTATTTTAAGTAGTTTAACCTAAGCTAAGTGGTTGGAGTTGGACCCACTATATCCGACTCCACTAGGTAGGATATTTGTGGGGTGGGGCCCACATGATCACCACCTTTTTAACTTCCTCAAACCCCCTCCTTTAATTAGGTATGGCACCCACACCCCCTTTAAATGAAAGTCAACTCTTGCGTTTAACTTAGTATTAAACGCCACATTAATTGGGTGGTTTAAACTTCTCAATTAATTCAATTAATTGAATGATTCAATTTTGAATTTTAAAAACGTTTGGCATGAGTAATAAAATAAGGAAAATCTTATTTTATTAGTGTTGTGCGAGAGGAACTTGGAGAGAATTTTCTCTATGTCTTGAAGTTCTCCTTCCTCAGCAAAGAACGCGAAGAACACCAAGCCTTCGACGAAGAACGCCGTCACCGCAAAGGGGAGTTTGTCATACCGTCTTCTTCCCTCTCCACAGCTGGTGAGAGACGCCATCCTCGGAGATCGACGATGCGACACCAACGAATCTTTTCTCCGCGACGCCGATGATCCTTCTTCCACGACGAACCCTCATTCAACTTTTTCTTCGAGGTAGGGGTTATTTTGTTTTTGTTAGTGATTAATTTCATCACCGATTATTGTCTTTATTTTAGCCACTTGATATCTCAATAACGAGAGGAGGTCGGACAACATGAACACAGCCGACCCTCCTCCCCCCCTTGTTTCCTTGATTTGTTTGCGGCACGAGAAAGGCAGCGCGGTGCTGATGCACCGCGCAGAAAATAATAAGTAATTGGGAGGAGAAGCGTGGAACCATTACACCGCGCCGTTAAAGATGAACAAAGTCGCAGCGCCGTCGCGCCGTGCTGGTCGGACCAAGGCCGCGACCTTTGGCCGCGGCGGAGCAGGAAGCGGAGGACGACTTCTAGCCACCGACACCGGAGTAGGAGGGCGGGACCCCGACGGCCCCGCGGCAGCAGAAACTAGCCGGCTGGACCGGGAAGGCCGGCTTCCGAGAAAGCCGGGGGTCGTAACCCCCCGGCTGGCCGAAGGAGTGGCCCCCCACATGGGGGCTACGGTTTCACAACAGGGGGTAGCGAGCCCCCTTCTGCACGACCGTTACGACTGAGCCGCCTGGCCACACTGGCCAGGACGAGCGCGCCAGGCCGGGCTGCCAGGCAGGGACGCGCCCAGGCCGGGCCGTGGCCTATTGGGATGGAATCGGAACCGGGTCGGGTCGACCCCGTTCTGGCCGACCCAGTGGGTACTGGGCCGGGTCGGACCGGGCTCGAACCCCTATTTCCGGAACTCTTTTGGTCTTTTGAACATAACATGGACTTCGGACCTCCGATCGACACACCGTCAGCTGTTATGCGATCCTTAGATCGAGACAGTCATTTCGGTATATTAAAATCAAGTTTCAGAGAACTTGGGGTTTTGCCGGGTTGGTTCGTACACGAAACCAACTGGGCCCAGGGAGCGGAAACACTTATAACATGAGCTCCGGATGTCCAATTGACGTGCCGTCGACTTTGTTGGATTCCTCTTAGTGAGACAGACCTTTTGGCTTACTCCGGTCGAGGTTTTGACACAGTTGGAGTATGGTCGGGTTGGTTTTAACTTAAAATCAAACCGGGCCCCTAGGACGAAAAGGCCAATAACTCTCAGACCGGGCGTCCGGTTGACGCGCCTTCTGTCACGTTGATTTTTTGTTGACAATATAGAACATTGGGATGCATCAACTCCGGACTTTATGTTAGTTGATGTATCAGACCCTCGGATCGTGGAGCGGACCCTCCCGAAACGAGTTTCCTGTGTGCAGAAACCTTAGAGCTGGCTACAAATACGACGACGATAAAGACTGTACAGAAATCCAACGTGGATTCGACGGCGACGACTACAACACTCAGCGATCATCCGTGGATCAGTTCTACCGATCCTCTGTGGGTCAGATCCTGTGTGGGTCAGCACTCAGCGGTCCTGTGTGGGCCAGTGCATACCGATCCTATGTGGGTCAGATCCTGTGTGGGTCATTACGGTGGTTAGTACCTATCGATCCTTTGTGGGTCCGATAGATTAGATGAATCTGTGGCTACATCTGATAATCTTTATTTTCTTATGAAGAAGTATACCTATATGAGCTCAGTCTTGAAATTCAATCACTATCTTCAATATGATTGACTTGCTTTCCTATGTGGATTGTGTTGCGATATCCTGTGTGGATGTGTTTGAACTTTGGATCAGATGCTGGAGCTGAATTGGAATTGATGACTTAGGTATATGTATGGGCATATACCTAAGTAGTGTCTGATGTTACTTCGTGATTGTATCTTTCCTTTTTGGATTATCCTTTCTGGATTCTGGGATACCTTTGGGGGTCTCGGGGTCCCTACTGAGTAGCTTATACTCACCCATACACGGGATTTTCCCGCACTATGTTGTGTTGGATGCAGACGAAGAACAACGCTGATCGTGTGGAGGCTTGTGGAGCAAGTCAGTACCTAGAGGTGGACCACTGGGCGGGATGTATACGTGGCTGACGACTGGACCCGAGGAGCTGAGGTGGCTATCTGTACCCACCCTTCAGGTGGGACTACCAGTGGAAGACTCGACATTGCGGCTTTACCTTTCAGTTGCTTTACTTTCATTCTAGTTGTACTTTACTTTCAGTTTGGGTTTGTATTCTTGCCCACTTACTTTTCCGCACATACTTTTGTACCCAGTTTTACTTAGTGTTTACTTCCGCTTGCTTACTCTGTGGTGTTTGTTTACTTTACAAAGGCAATTCCTTCCCTTCGTTTATCGGGAATTACGCCTTGGTTCTATTTGCCAGCCCCTAGCCAATGGAAGGCAGGCTTGGGGTAGTCACGGAAGGAGCCCTGAGGTCGGGTCATGACAGAAACAACAAAGGAAAAGGATGTGGAAGAAGAAAGGAACATGAAATAGGGTGGTGAAATCATTACCTCTTCTTTGGGTTCTTCCATTTGATTTGATCAAAAGGGCTCCATAGGTTGGCTTTCGGATCAAACTAAGGCCTTTAGGTTGAAGTTAGGGAATTTGGGAGGATATATGGGTAGGGGTTGGCCGAACCAAAAGGCTTTTAAGGTATGAATAATTGGTTAGAAGTGATGTCCTTTTATAAGGGGGAGGAGGGGCTCTTTAGGAAAAACTTAAACTATTATTTTATAATAATTTTAATTCTCTTAATAATGGCTTCAAATGAATTTATTTCTAGACTTAGGTGGTTATGGGTCGAAATATTCTCAACCAATATATTTTTGACAAGTTTAGGTTACTATTTTAACGTTATCTTTTAGATTTAACTATTAGTTAAATAGTTTATCTTTTACTGTGTCTTCTTGTATTCTTACTAGACATGGTTAATAAACTAACAGTAAACTTCCAAAAGAACTTCTTGTGGATCATTAATGAAATATATAATATTTTTTAATCTCTTTGGCTGAACCTTAATTTTTTAGGAATATTATATCAACCAATAATATAGTATTTTTTTTAAATATTAATTTCTGTCAATTTTGAAACTATTTGGTATTTTATTTATGTGAAAGTCATCACCACTTTATTACTTCAAACAAGATACATTGAATCATAACTAAAATGTAATATTCACCAATAAAATTAGTGGATGTCATAAAAACTTTGAAATTATATTTATTTTAATATTTATAATACTAATTATTTGATTCTTTCATTAATAAGGTAATTACTGTATCATCATTGTATCATTAATAAATTTAATTATGTAATCACTAAAAATTATAAATAAAATATAATTATGTAGTAAATATTTTTATCTTTCTAATGAATATTTATTGTCAAATTTATCTTATGTGTAATCCTATATTAAAAATATTTTAGTTATTGAAGTTTGAATTTAACACTTTTAACTCTTCTTTGAATTAAATAATAATAAATGTCCTAATCTAATTCAAGTGGACCAAATAGGTACATATTATATTCTAAGGTTTTTTTTGGTCGAATTACACTTAACCGATAGAATTAAGACATGTGTTAGGGTAATAATGACATCATTTTTACCGTTAATTACCCTATTTACTTTTAACCGTGGTAAATAAAAGTAAAAAGTTACTATTCACCCAAAAAAATTTCATCTTATTGAAAAAAATTTTACTCCTTGATATTAACCATGTCTCTAAGATTTTCGAAATTCCAGTCACAGAAGCGGTAAAATTATGTTTTATATGAATTTGAAAATTCTTCTAGGTGATGAGTAAAAGACGGTGAAAAGTTCAATAAACTGTTTATATATATATAATTAATATAAAATGTCTCCAATGAATTGAAATGAACTTATATAGGTATTATGTATCAATTTTGACCTAAAATATATTTAAATAAAATAAATAATTATTTAAATAAAAATTCGGTTTCAATCAATAACTCAGTGTTTTTCACTATTCATCAAAAATGGAAAGTTTTCCAAAAAATGCCGAAAATTCACCCTAAGCTAATTTTGATATTCCAAATTCAAAAATGAAGTCTATTTTACCAAATTAAAACCATATTGGTTGAATTTATTAATTTAAAATTAATTCCCGCTGTCAAAACCAAAAGGCGTATTTTTATGAAATAATAACTATCAAAAGTTTGACACTTGTTTTTGTCCAATTTCAAATTTAAATTACATAAAATGACCATAATTGGATTAAATGGTTAAAATATAATCTATTTATACTTCCAAACCATTAAAATTTAAAATTTAACACTATAAAATATTATGATTAAAAAAGCTGTTTTTAGTTAAAATATAGTATTTTTACTATTCACCCAAATATAAAAGTTATCAGAAAAACACCAAAAATTAATTGAAACTAAATTATTATATTCATATTATAATGAAGAAGTTTATTTTTTCCAATTTAATATATAAAATATTAAAATATTTGATTTAAAAAGGGTTCTCCATTAAAAGGCCGTAAAATTGTATTTTTTGAAAAATGCTTCTTTTATCTGAAATAATGTATTTCTTATTATATTATATTTAAAAAACTCATAATATAGATTCTAGAATTATAAAGATTATATAAAGATCAAAATTTTGTTCATACTATTCATAACATCTTTTGAACGACAAGTTTTGTAAGTTGTGGTGCGCTTGAACTCATTGTTGCGTGTAGTGCAAGTTATTGAATTACTTTGAAAATATAACATACTATGAAATCTTGGGGTTTTACATTCTTCCCTCCTTCAATAAATTGCATCTTCGAAATTTGAAATTGTTCTTCAAAAATTAATGGTTGAAAATAGAAAATACCTTTATGGGAAAACCCACATCAGAAATTGGGTTAATAAAATTTCGTCTTAATAAGAAGAAATTTTTTATATATATATATGTATACTTGATAAGTAGAGTTTCATCTTTCAAGTAATTCCTACCACAAAATCATATTTCACTCCAAATGATTTCAAAATAAACAGAATTCTATTTATCCATATGGTTTAAGTTTCCAAAAATAATGAATTTATAATTAATTTGTTAGACTATTTAAAAAAACTAAATTATAAAGACCAGTACATCACGTAGTCCAGTCGTCGGTGATGCACCTTTGTCACACTTCAGTTGCAGGTTCGAGTCTCACGGCCTTGTCGGACGTGACTAGTTGTCACCCGACCTCTGGGTTTTCCATTTTTAACAATCCAAAAATAAACTTAACAAATAGTATCCAATTTCAAACATAATCCATTCCATCCTTTAGACTTATCCATAAAACTTTTATACAAACTCTCAGTCGAAACTTTATAAGGAAGTTAAACACAATGAAGATCGTTTTATCCAGGTAATAACATGTGAACGCCTTCATCATGTATTTTTTGAAAACACCGCAACATCCTATATTACCATAAAACCTTATTGATTTCATTCATGCTCCCTTATTCCTTATAGAATACTAGATATACTCCTTCTATCCAAAAATGTTGTAAACTCCAAAAATGACGGAATATACATTTCATTAATCAGTTTTAAGGAAGTCAAGAATTTTCAATATAATTTATCAAAATCAACTATCTCTTATTCCAAAATCACTACCACATTATCAGGACCATATTAAGGATTACCTTTCCTTCAACCTTATGTTTTCCAAAAAGTGTAGCTTTCTATTAAGTCAGTTTTCTTAGAACCATATAATCTAAAATCCTCAATAAAATAGTACTGTAGTATAATCCTTATTTATCTCCATAATTCATGTAACCAGTATAATATTGATACAACACTCAAATGAAATAATTCTATAATAACAAAATAAGAACACTAGTCATTCCTCTTCATATGAGGTTATATCATAACATGATTATTATCCAATAGAATCATTTGAGGTATACTCTAATGACTGATTCGTTGATTGACGTAGTGTCCCAATGCCTTGCAGATGAAGAATTGTACATTTGAAATTTTTTTCTTAACCTTTCAATCACGTACTTGGTGTCCTTTTTCTCCACACTTATAACAAAATCCCATTCCCTTCATGAAAGTTCTAGGGTGTTTCTTCAAATAGTTATCACATATGGGAAAATTATTCTTTTCCCTCTTCCCTTTATCCATATTTCTCTCTTCCATCCCCTTCTTCTCTTGCTTCCCTTCAAAGCCATATGACTCATTGAATTCTAAAATTATCTTATTAACAAATGATAATAATTCTTCATATGTTGAGAATACATGGGAGACTATTTCCCTTCTTAATGTTGGCTTAATTAAGTGAAAGATATGATCCTTCTTACTCTTTGGATCATACATATTACTGGAGGTCATATTTCTTCTATTGGGTGCCATTTCTATACAGTGGTATACACTAGGTTAGTTTATGAATCACAATTAATAATTCCAAAACATGTAAAATACCTCATGTGAATTGAACAGTTTATGGATATAATCCATAATCACAAAAATGTTTTCATTGAGGAGGTATATACTCATAAACTCTTCGTAGTGGTTTGTAAAGAAAATGAAAATTATCCTAATCATATCCCCCCTGGGGTGTCGTAACTAAGAGTGCAGAAAGGACCATTGTCGTGCACCAGTTCCCGTTCGAGTCTAGCTCAAAACAGTGTTTTCAGGTTTACTCCTAGGTACATCTGTGCCAAAGCCGCCTCTACCTGCCCATATCCAGAAGGGATGTATTTTCTTGTAAAACTCACAAAATTTTTACATTACCAAAATTTTAGGAAGTTCTTCTATACTAATCTTCAAAATATATCTTACGATAATGTGCTCTAATTAGAGTTTATCTAAATCTAGTTTCCAAGGTTATTGCTAAACTTCCTCTAATACCAACTATAATGTCCCAACCCCAGTTACCCAGAGTCAGTGCATTATTTTAATACATTGGCATGATTACACGAAATCATGTCCCGAAGGATCGATCGGTTTAGCAGTCTTGGAAAATAGATTACATACAAGAATGTTACATTACACTTTATAACATACAAAACAACATAAATAATCCTTTATTAACGCAATTATTCCCTTGGATTAACCCTACATATCAATCACAATACACTTCTTGGAATCCTGGGAAAAATAAAACATAGAAAGGGGTGAGCTCAGATGCTTAGTAAGGATAACAATACAGTAGAAGCATTCATAAATAAGCATAAATATTTACGACAATATATAACTAAAAAAAGCATTTTCAACTTGAACTTCAACATAATATGGAAAAAAATAAAAAGAAGTATTTCCATTTACTTATTCACATGGATATTCTAGTAGTCGAATAATCACATGAAATATCACTAACCACTTTCATAATGATGGAATGCATAATTCCAGACTATCATAACCACATATTCAAGGCCTCATGCCAAGACTACAAATAAGATTTTGTCAAGGCCTTGTGACAAGACACTAGTTTGTCTCATGAGACCTACCGATGCATCGAGGAGCTATAGTGGGCTCCACCTATCACTTAATAAGTCCAATGCATTCCTCATATGAAAAGGTTTAAACATAACATAAACATTCGTATTAAAACTATCATACGAAATGTAGATACTTTATCCATAAAGCCTGAATGGTGTAATGATAACACATCCACAATCAAAAATATCACAAAACCCTCAATAAAATAAGGAAGTTTTTTATCATAATAAACCAACTCAAATAAGCTTAAATCCATCAAAGGATGTTGACATAGATTAAAATGATTTGTAAAACTCTTTGAGAGAAATAACCCTTTTTCATGAAATCATTTAATGGATAATTCTGAGTTATATTCTAAAAAAATATTCATGAATATGGTTGAATTGAAAATCATTAGTTTTACTTATACACAAATGTAATTTATTTTCTTTATGTGTGTTTTCAATTTCAATCATAGTAGATATTGGAATTTCGATTATTGTTTCCAATAAACTGATAAGTGTTGATCAATACTTATAATCCAATTATCTCAACTCATGCTAAATTAGCATGACCATCTGGAAATTGAATATATTAGACTAATACCTCCATTGAATGACATTAATCATATAAAACATGTAATAACCCTCATTGAACTTACAAATTTTTGGTTATAAAAGAATAATGGATAAAGGATGAAATTAAATATTTCAGAAAAACCCTTATAACAATTGGAATGAACCTCGTACCAGTTGTCACAATCTCGTGATAAATTTAATAAATCCTAAATTATTTCCATAATCTAAGGAAATCAAAATTTATAATTTCAAGGAATTTTCACAACACTATACACTCTTAATAATTCATATAAAATATAATGAATAAAATATTTTACGTATCATAATAATCAAAATGAAATTTTACTTTTAATAACCTTCTAACAACACATCCACCATGATCATTTAAAAATATAGAGAAATATCATAGATATATATATATATGATAATTTATTAATTTATCTATATTTTTTTTATTAATTGCATAAAAAACTCACAATGTGAAACTTCTATATTAATGTGTTAATAATTTCACCCATTCAATAACCATATTTCTTACCTCCCTATCTCTTCCATAATTCAATGGTCAAATATCCATCTCCTCTAAAATCCAATATGGGATATCCAAATTTCATTTAAAACTAATATTTTCTCATAATGAATACTATTTGGAGTCCATTAATTATATATTACCGACATTCATAAACAACATGTGAATATGTCAATTGAAAATCTAAAATTAATATTCTAAATATGGTAATAATAAAATAATCCCCCACATTATAGGATAATTCATTTCCCCTCTATTAAGTTATGATATAATTATATAGATAATTTCATATAATTAACTGCAATAGATTCTAATTCAACAATGAAAACTTAAAACCTCAAAATTAATTCCCCATGTCTCATTAATTATAAATCTCTAATCATTATATTGTAAAAAAATAAAATAAAAAAATAAAATAAAAAAATTAAATCATATATACATGTCAATAATGCATCATTAAATAAAATGAAATCATTATACACCTTATAAAATAAACTAAAAAACACTGGTGTAATATAATCAAACTGGGGAGTACCCAACCACATTAAAAATATATAGGAATCATATCCCATTTTAAATGAGATTTATTTGGGGAGTACATAAGCCTATATGTATACCCAAGTGAAAAATTGTGCAAATAAATACTGTTGACTGAGTGATATTTTCATTCAAATAAAAATCTAAATATTCTAGACTACAAAAAAGTTATTATTAAAATAAATAGAATCCAACAAAAATAAAACACTAAACCATTATAAAAAACATTAATTAGGAGAGATAATATGATGATAATATATATCATCATCCTCTGTGCAAGATACCACGTCATATTTTCATTATCACCATCATATCAAAGAATTGTATTGTGATATTATGATATATGATACTCGACTAATGAGTAGGCCATCCTTTTATCAGTATCAGTGTATTGTGATATTTCACTCACTAGTTTATCTTTTACTATCAATTAGATTAGTCAATTGAACATGATGTATATATATGTCATTTTAAATCCATTTATCAAATCGTGGTATATAAATAAAAATTTGATAACTTTCACTTAGTATAATCTATGGTACATATAGTTTTTACTACTTATATAATCTTTTAAGGAAGATATTATTATCAAATCACCAACAACCACATCATATCACACTTTGGATCTTCAATCATCACATAGAATCATATTTTCTAATTGATCAATTCTTAATGATAAGTTATAAATTAATTAATCTAAATGATGGTTTATAGCTCAATAAACTAGCTATGGATACATTATTAATCTTTGTTTAAATAATTTCATTAATATTGTATACATTTATGAATCAATGATAAAAAATTAGACTAATTATATCAATGATCATGGATACCAATAAAATATTCTAATGTATTTCTCGAATGGACTGATGGCCTTATTTTTATTTTATTATGGATAATCCCCCTTTGAAGGGTTTAAGGGGAACCCATACATGACCCATAGGCCCAAGGTACAAGGCCCGACTAACCTCAAATACATGACCCAATGTCCGAGAGGCATACCATGCCCGATACATGACCCGTAGGCCTAGCCCACTTGAACTACCCCTCCTTAGATTGCACGTCATTGATCACCTACTTCTCCACCTTGTATTGCTAATCGGCTAGAATTTCCCCATACAAAGCTGCATGGTGCCTGGTCCTAATAGAGGTTGACATACACTCCCATTCTACAAATCTGGTTAGGTTTGCTTCTGGTGGATGCTTCTCTTGTTGCTCTAATCCTATTTTGGGGAATGTTCTGTGTGAACTAGGCTACTCCATGGTCTATGTGACCGGAAGGTCCTGTGTCCCGAAGTCCTCTGATGACCCGAAGGCCCTTGAGACGCGTAGGCCCAAACCAGTGGCTCGAAGGCCCAAGTCGGGTGAATAGTTCTGGCTGATACAGCACCAAACATTAATTGATACATTATCTGATACAGTGCTCCTATAGTACTGCTATAGTGACCTGGAAATTCGGCTCCACCTGGTTTTGAACCTTGGTCCCTTGGATGCCAAGAAGGAGCCCTTACCACTCGGGTACGAGCTCGTTGGCCCTAATATATTTCATTTATCAAAATTCCTACTAAACTACCCATGTTCACATCCATTTATTAATTTTATTTTTATAAATTACAAATCCATAAGCGCTTCAAATAAACATATAAAGGAAACTAATTGGTATTAATATTGAAGATAAGTAAAATTGTATTATAGAAATTCTCCTATGATGATTTTCCATCAATGTCGATGCCTAATTATATAAAATGTCAAAAATTCAATTTAAATAATCTCAAATTACATTCAATGGATCACTATTGTGAAATACCTCAAAAAATGAGTAACATCATCTATTTTTTGTTAATAATGAGAGGATCTAATATATTATATTTGGTAAAGAGATAAATTTGTTTCTTATTGAAGGTAGGGATTAGACTACATGGAATGTTATGGTAGGGGGGCTACTATTTTGGTTATGCAGTACAGTTGTGATCTATGGCCTATTAGAGAATCACTATGGGCCATTCTAATTGGATCGGTTCCCTTATAGAACCATTCTTATAATCTAGTAACCATCTATAATAACGAACATTAATGATCAAGAAAGATCATGTTGACTAACGCCATTGGGGAGCAATTATATTAGAAGGTATTTTTTTAATGACCACACCAGCTAGCCACCCCATAATATATGAGGGGAGACTTAATATATTTTTAAAAATACACACACTCACATACTAATAAATTTATTATATCATTTTAATTCACCACACTCCAGTGGAACCTTCTATATCATTCTCTAATATCCTCAATTAATACCAAATACAAATATTAATAGCCTATTTTATCACCCTCACACTCAATCCCCTACCTTGGTGAATCAGAATTATTTTACCTTTTCATTTTTAATCTATCTCCATTATTATGGAGACCTCCCATAAATATGACCTCCCAATCAATCCCCTAACTCTCACATAGGGTCATCTAACATCGATAAAACCACAACATCAAGATTGTGAATGATCAATAATTTCTAATTTATAAGGGTTAAACAGAAGCAATATATAATTGAAATGCTACCCTCATGTGGACTGAAAAGTTGTTCTCTTAAAAATAAACATATAAATAAACTATAATTGAACATGAACTATTTATTAAAATCAATATACAATGGCCAACATGGAAGAGAAAATTCAGTAGTGGAACCCACAAATCTATATATATAGATTAATCAATATCCTCTTCAATTCTATTGATCCTCATATTGTTAAAGATAAAATACATCTACTATCCAGATGGAGGGAGCATCACTATTTATAGACATATTGACCAATGATAGGCCCATAACATGTCTAGATACCATATATAAATTGTGTTATCAATAAATGAAACCCTATATCTCAAATAATATTATAGTTTCATATTTTCAATCCAATTAAAATTTTAAAAGATGATTTCTTTATCACTATAGGGGCAATTTTTATTTAATTCAATAATATATATGTTTTCTTCAAAATTAACATGAGACTAAACTAAAAAATAAATAATTTAATAAATAATGGCACAAATGTATCCATTGGAATTGAAACGAGAGTAAAATTTTGATCACAAACTAAGTTATTCTCATGTCAAAACCGTTTTACAACATTTTAACCACCATAAAACGTCTTTTACATGGAAAGAAAAATAGTAATATGAGTATAGGATATTGACATCATTTCCTTGTCTATCACAACTTAGTAATAAACTAAATAACATGAAAACAATTGTTTCAAATTATACTCCCATGATCATATAATGTTTGTATATTCATACAAAATCCCTTTTTCTAAAACATACAACAGATTCCAGACATCTATTTATTAAAAATAATGATAATTTGGGGTAATTAAAATAATTCAATATACTCAGAAAATAAATCATCCACTAATCCATGAGTATTGTTCGTATCCAGAATTAAGGTTCATAAATATACAATACGTTTAAATTTCTAGGTTATCCTAGTTTTATAAAAAAATATAGGCAATTTCATCACCTATTTGTGAGATGTTATCTCATATAATCTATCCAATCATTTATCAGAGTATAGATTATCCCCTTGAAACATTAATCAACACCCTTTTATATTATCAACAACTCTTTTTTCATTATCGTAATATTTGGTCACGCCACCAAATTGGTTGTGAGAAACTTTCTCAACACTTTTCTTTTACAGATTGACAAACATTATCATGCAGTTCTTGGGGAGTAATTCATTCTCCCCACCTGTAATGTGAAACATTGAATAATTCACATGATAATATCCTATCACAAATAAACTCATCATTGTTTTTCAGTTGAATTCACTAGATTCAATGAATAAGCATGAGACTCACCATCATAAAGTTCAAAGTATCAATACATCCACCATTTCTCTTGAACAAACGATTATTTTATAAATATTTAATTATTCAATTTTTGAAAACCATTTATAGAAGGAAGATTTTTTATCTTCTATTTCTTACATCACATGAAGGGGAAAATTATTACTTCTCATACACCCCACTGATTGAATCATAATAGAAGAAAAATTTTATAGCTGTCTTAAAACATTAGATGAAATTTCTTGTGGTCAACAATCATTTTAAAAATAATATAGTTAAATAAATAAATTTCACCACATAATAGAAATATAGCATACTTTTTATTTTGAAAAAATCATCCATGATCACTAATTAATGGGTTTGTATCTACAATTCTAATTTCTCATCATGGAGAAAGGAAAAATACCTTTAGTTTTGTCATTTTTCATCTTAATAATGATTATAAAACTTTTTCTCACCTATATATAATTTACTAGAAACCTATGGGATGTCAAAATTAATAATTTATTAACCGAAATTAGTGGTTCTTTTATTAATTGTATAATATTTATAACAAATTGGTCATTATCTATCATTCTACAAAAGTGATTTTCAAAGAGGACTCACAATTTATAAGAAAAACATCCATTATTTTAGAAAACCTATAATTTCTCTAACCACCATACTAAAATATTAATCATATTTTTATGGACCCTTACCAACATGTTTGAAGTGGATAGTCCTGATCATAATAAGAAAGCCCCAATATTTTTACATCAAACCCTTGGATAAAACCTATCATGTCAGGTGACTCTAAATGTAACAGAAGTTATTAACATATTTCATTTACATCAAACAAAATAAAACAATAAATACTATTTTTAATGAGAAAAAACATTAGTAAGAATAATTTCATTGATGATTATTTATTATCACTTTAGTTCATTACCAAAAAAACAGGTATGTTACCAATGAAGAAAAAGAGAATGTCCCTATTGTGGAGAACAGAAAATGTTCATTTAAACAAGCCTAAATCGAAAAATATTGCAGTATTTCATAACATATATATAGCATCTTACCAACTCTCCATATTTAAATCATTATCAATGTAAAAACTCTATATATCACCAAAAGTTATCTATGTTGAAATTTATGTCACTCTAAGTGTTATTTTTGCACAAATAATATAATTTTATATACTCAATCAACAATAATATTCTCATGATCCACCCAATGTAGGATGATTTTACCAGCCTATCTCAATTTCAACTACTCCTACTGAGATTGAGTTATAGTAGAACCTGAGGTCTCACTCAAAAAAAAACCTTCCAAAAATACCACTATAGATTAATACTTCACTATGATATATTCAATATAGATATCACGTGATAAATAAAAAAAGGTAGGAGTTGATTTCCTTACCGTATCCACTATAGGTCAAGAAACACACCCCATGAATAAAAAAATATATTTCCCAACTACAAATCATAATTATTAAAACAATATTTTCATAAAATTTGTATCAAATATACATAAGTTCTCAATATATGGAAACATCAAAGAATATATTAAATCCTAGGATTCATATTAGGATATCAATATCACCCAGATACACTTGTATTGTTATGATCTAAAACTCAAATAGTATATCATTAGTACGTGTCATATCATTATTCATAGTGAGTCAAATAATCAATGTACTTGAAGGTACTCGTTTTTTATACTTGAGCCCAAGTAAAATCATTACATCTTCATTATGATATAATAGGGGTGAAAATCCATTATGTGAATACCTGATTGTTCTCTTTCTTGAACTTAACATTGAAGTTTTCATTCAAAAATACATTCAATTTATATAAAATTTCAAATTCACGATTGATTTACAACTAAAGTAAAAGCTAATTTAATAATGTTTGATTATAAGTTATCATCCTTCCATCTTTAAATAATTCTTATATTACAAGAAAAAATGCCCACTGATGATGACATAACTATGATATATTGCAAGTACTAATGAGTCAATAACCCAAAAGAACTTCTCTAAGAACACTTTTTAGTTAAAAAAATGATTAAATACCATATATAGTAATGTGTTGGATATTATAACCAATATATGGATTCCTATCATTGCAAAATTAACTCAAATACCTCTATCTATCTTTCCCTAGTTTCCAGAACCAAAACCTAATTTCTTCCTAACTTGAAACTTCTTCTTAGATACCAACCTACTCTGATACCACATTAACAAAATATTACTCTCTAATAACCTTCATAGGTTAGTGACAAGGATTAGTTCACATCCCAAATCCCACATTCAATAGTATTTGGGTTAGTAACTAGCACTAAGAGAGTGCACACATAAAGTGGTATGCATTCTCCCAAGATGCATAAGTTATATTAAAATATATATAATAAAATGACCTAGACATGGTATTAAAATGATTGTAAATTAAAAACCAAATGAAAACATCCACGAAAAGATATTATTTTCTTTATAAATACTCCACCGAAGATAAAAATATTATATGAATATTAAATCATAATGTAGAGCTACAAACACACAACTCAATACCACCCAATTGTAATGTATTTAAAAAACATCTAAGAGACAAAAAAATCTAGAAGTATAATATGATAATGTAAATATGTCCTCATCCCTCCATAAGTTGGAATATCATTGATGGAATTTATATCTCATTAGAGTGTCCGGTTCTCAATCTCACATGAAGAATCATGCCCAAAATAATAACTGTTGCTATGATATATACAATAAAATAAGGTCCAAAACTGGTCATTCCCTTATCTAACATGAATATTTATTATCTCATATCATTATTATAATATTTATAGGATTAAATAAATGGTGGAGGACTTACTCCCTACTAATGGTGTCCATTGGTTAAGAGAGAACATGATTCCCATGAAGGGGGACACACGCCCTATCCTGAAATTATAACAGATTAGGGGAGTATATAAACATGTTTCTTGTATGGGGGACCATCAGATGTTAAGGATAACGTTTGATAGAGGGTCACCAATGCCAATATCATTTATAAAAGGCCCATTCATGTTTGGTGATAGTATCAATCATGATAGTATGTAACTCCATACCTAATTTAGAAGTCCCATTCCATATCACGAGAGCGAATGATCAAGGGAGTAATTAACCACATTTATCTTACAAAGTCCTATATCAAGGCCACTAGGACACCCATCATGGTGTTATGTTTACATTTAGAATAATTTTCTTGTGATAATACAATGAAACTGTGACAACCCATGTAATTTTAACAAGATACCACCGTTATGGTTTATTGGTATTCATGATTATGAATATATATATATATATATGATTTAAATATGTATATATCTTATATCAGGTATATAATTATATTATATAATCAATTATATAAAAATTAATCATTTAAAATTACTATGTTTACTTTATGATAAAAGTGACAATTTATTTAAAGGATAACTACATTTTTTTAAATAGTTTCTTGTTAGGATCTATTTAAAGAATTATTTAATTATTGGATATTTTATAAAAGGATAACCAGGTTAATTATATAAATTAATGATGATATTTATTATTATTATAATATTAGAAATAATTTTATTACTTTATAGATTTAGAATATGATTTTTCATAGGAACATGATATAGTTTGTAATTTAAATAAATTATATTTTCATGTTTATTATGGATTTATATAAAAGTAAAATTAATAAGTTATTGAAATTTAATTTGATAAAAAAGTTTTAAATTTTTGTTTCAATATGTATAAAATTTCTTTAGTTTCATTTATTTTTTAGAGAAATATGTTTTTGGAGGAATTGTTAAAAATACATGTTATTCTAATAATATTGTATATTTTATGATATTCCAATAATAATAAAAATGGATGATTTTTTTAAAATTATGTAAATATTAATACATTAAAATATACTAAAAAACATACAATGATTATTCAATTAATATAAATTAAATTTTATGTTATGAAAAGTATGAAAAATATTCATCAATGCTAATGTAGTGCATGCACTACAATGAAATTTTTTTTTATATAAGATTAGATTTAAATGAAATAAATTAAAATATCGAAGTTAAAGAAATATTTTATGGTTAAAAAATTATATTTATGATTATTTGTGGATTTTAAATATATATAGCAAGATAAATAAGCAAATATTTACCCAACACTTGTGTAATATAACAATAGTCAACATTATAATCTTAAAAATGATATCATGGGTTAATTTAGAAGAAATAATTTTATATATAGTATTACATGAGGATATTAGAAAAATATTTATTTAATTTATTTATTTTTAATATTATAAAATAGGATAATTATCCAAAAAACATACTCATCACTGATGCATTAATTTTCCAAAGGAGTGAAAAGTCAAGGTTAATATATTTAAAAAATTAAAAGTGATATTTTTTGGATGGATAAAGAAATTTCATGATATTTAGTGATAAAATTTATATCAAATTAATTATTATAATATTTAATTTCAAATTCCATTTTTATTTTTATATTTTTAAAATTTAAATTATAATAATAACAATGGATATGAATTTAATGGGTATTTATTGTAAACAATGATTTATAAAATAGATTGAAAAAATTGTAAAATGTTAACATGTCTTAATTGAGATGGGTAGAAGTCTATAATTTCATTAATTTTAAAATTATGAGCCATTTTTCATTTTTAAATTACATTTTTACCCTAAAAGATTGAGTATTTCTAAAAATGCCATCAGATTTTTTCCTGTAAAAGGGGGATCATTCTAACTTTCCTAACCACCCCTTAAGTTCATTTTTCTTACCATTTTATACGAAAATGTATCTAGAAAATTCATCTCACATATTAACAATGATATATACTTTCAAAAATTTATTTCTCCAAAGGATATCGAATCATTCGTAAGCTGGTTGTTTGAGGAGCATTGTAAGGGTTTACAATAATACTTATTCTCTCTTATTGGAAATTATTTATTCAAAAAATAATTTAAAACTCCACTAGTTATGATTTGAGGATTTTATTTACATGGTATTATCAAATTTATTTATTTTTAAATGATTAAATATATTATCATTCTTCCCACCTAACAACTGTTCACACATCGTTACTATGTTTAAATATAAGAATTTCAAAAACTATATCTTTTCATTTTAATTATTTCATTTCTGTTTAAAAAAATATTTAATATTTAAATGTTGAATAAATATTGTAGTTTAAATTAAATATATTTTATAAAAAAATTTCCAATTTATATTGGTTTTTCTTACTTCTAAATTATTTTGAAAAACAATGCACACTTGTGTGGTTTTGTGCTACCTATGTTAATAGTGATGTTTTCTTTAAATTTTTCCTTTCATGTATATTTCTAAAAAAGTATATTCTGATTATATATAACATTAATATTTAATTAATTTGATGATAATTATTATAGTATGGTGAATTGTACATTATAACAAAGGTTTTAATAGTGAAAAATATTGGATATTTTTAGTCATTAAAAATGCTCTTATAAAAGAATATTATCAGAATGGTTACTATTTAATGACCTAATGAACTAATTTTCTTATGAAATTATATAGAAAATAAAAGTTTAATCTTATAGTTTTTACAGAACTATAGTTAATGGACCTTTGACAACAATGACAACATCAAAATGACTAACATAAACAATATCAATATTGTAAATGAATGAAACTCAAAAATAATTTATTTTAAAGTAAACCTAAAAAGGAATTGAATATTAAAAAGGTTCTTAATAAAAGAAATAATTAATAAAATTTCTTTATTCAGGAGATTATAGGATGTACAAGGTGATTTGAGTCTCTATGCAAGGGGTTTTCTTTAATCCATGCCTTGAATGTTTTAAAGTTTTTCTCTCAATAATTTTTATTCCATATTCATATTCTTTATGGTATTTTATGAATATTAAAAAAATATAAATCTATCCTTTCTTATGTCCTTTTACTATTATCTTTTAATTTCATTATAAATAATTAAAAGGAATATTTTTTTTTTGTTTTTGTGATGGTCTATTTTTTTCGTTCTTTATAAACAGGTGAAAAGAATATATTTTTTTAATATTTTTCAAATTTTAATATTTAATTTATATTACCAAAACCATTCTTAAAAAATATACCTATTCATGTTTTATAAGGTTCCATTGTAATTTATATTTCCATTTTGTTTAAAATACCAATTTTTATGGTTACCAAATGAAAGGGGTTATTTTTTTTATTTTACAAAGAAATGTTTTAATTATTTTATTATATTATTGGGTTTTATTTCATTATACCGTCAATATTTAATTTCTTATCCCATTTTTAAAATAATCATATTACTATGGGTTAAATTAAGAGTTTGTGATAAATTTTTGAAAATAATATTTTTGAGAATTAATGAAAAATGGATGGTTTCGTGTGTATTATTCATGTGATGGTTCTTATAAATTATTGATGATGTCAATTCAGCCTGCGATATAACCCTCTAATGAAATACGTAATTATTTATTCTTAATAGATGATATATTAGAATTAAATAATTCAATTATTCTATTTTGATTTTATGAACTTGGAAATAACATGTTAATATATTCTATTTTGAATCGTGTTGCAATTAACTACTCCAGTTCTTCTATTTAAAGTGTGATATAGGTATGATGTAACAAGTAACGATTATTATATACTTTTTATTATTTCTTATGAGATTGTTTGATGGATACCTTTATAAAAATAATTTTGTTTGAAATTTTAAATTAAGGTTATTTTCTATTTTAATTTGGATGTTTTTATCAAGAACGAATTATTTTATAAGAGTTTTCAACTATTGTGATGGCCTAATGTGTTTTAAATTTTTTATACCCCTTATTTTATTTTATTTTCATCCCATGTAATCAATATGTTTTTCCATTTCATAAGGATGAGTAGAAATGATTATCAATTCTAGCTCTGAATGTTATATATTGGCATTGAATAAACCAATTCTATAATTTAAAGAGTTTATTATAGTGTAAAAATGTCCAAATATATAAAAATTTTGGGTTTTGAAATATAAGAGATTTCCTAATTCTATAAATTTGTCACTTTAAAAGGTTATTGGAATGTAAGTAGTGAAATATTTTCAACCAAGCTAATAATTTTTTAGTGTAAAAGTATAACTTGTTACAATTATTATCATTTAATGGTTTATTTAACTCTATAAATTTGGATATTACCTTTTAAGGATAATTTAAGATGTTTATAAAATTATTTTGGCTATTATTTTTATTATTAATCATATTTAAAGGTGATAAAACATATTTTGGGCATTTATGAGATTAAAATTTTGAGCTGATTGAATACATTTTACAGGATATTATTTTATGTTTTAATAAGAATGCATGACTGAGGTATATATAACCCTATGGGTTAACTTGTAATTTTTTATGATGGTTATTTAAGAAGAATGATATTATATATTTTTTGATATAATTTTAAATTTATCAATATTATTTAGGAATAATATAATTTTTATGTTGAGGAAATTATGTTTAATTGAGATAAAGTGTAATTTGATTTTGGGAAATAGGTTGAGCTTCATAAATGAACTTGGGCATTGAAAACTTATTTGGAGAAAAGATAAGTGAAGTTGTTTTTTTGGGAATTTTTTGACATATTTTTGATAGAATTTTATTATTATGGTATATTAATATATAGTATGTGATTTTATGTCAAAGTGATTGATATTCAATAAAGGATACAATTTAATTAATTTTTGTAAGAGTATATTATTTTATTGTGGATTTATATTATAGTTATTTGGGTTGTTTATGAGAAAATATTACTATTTGTTAGGAGAATATTTGATTAAGGTATATACTTATTTAGTATTTCACATTGTGAGTGTATTTATGTTATATTTTTTATATTTATAATTTGATTTTATAAGAATATGTCATCATTTCTTGTGGTTTCAAATTTTTTCATGCATGAGTTAAAGAGTTTTAGTGTTTAGTTATTTATTTGATGATTTATGTTAAAGTTAGACTATAATTTTTTATATCAAGGTTTTGGATATTAAATTATTAATTCATCACATGATGGTTTATTCATATTTCCATGAGTATTATATTTATGCATGTAAACTACTTTGGTATTTTGAAATTGGATATAAACAACATGGATTTTTTTTATAAAAAAATAATTTAAAAAACGAGGAACATTTTTTAAATGGTTTACTTTATTTCAGAACATTATATACCCTTTCTAATTAGAATGATGATAAAATTATGAAGATGAAAATTCTTTGGTTGTGGGAATGTGAAAAACCATTTATTTTTATTAAGAATCACTTTGTTTGTTTATTAATATTCATGATTATGAATTTATATATATAATTTCAACATTTATATATGTTAATATGATGTCTCAATTGATATTATATAATCTATTATATAAAAATTATACATTTAAAATTATTATGATTATTTTTTAAAAGAAAATTTGTTTTAGTTATAAGGTTAAATATATATTTTTTAAAAAATTATTTGATATTTTTAATTCGGAAAATTAATATTAGTATTTCTTATTATGATAATTATATATATACTTTTATTATGGTATATAATAAGAATATGATTTTTCTTTTGAAAAAAATATAATTTTTTATTTTTAACAAATTTCCATTTCATATATGATATGGTTTTATAGAAAAGTTAAATATATGAAATTTAAACTTTTAATTAGTTATTAATCAATACAATTTTGGTTTTATAATTTAATAAAACAAACATGGATTATATTTATATATTTTTCAATGAAATTTGTTTTTGTTAAATATTTAAGAATATTTATTTAAGAATAATATATATTTTATGATATCATCTGGGAAAAAATATGACTTAAATATTTATAGATATTATAAAAATACCTTAACCTAATAATATAATAAAAATAAAATGAATATATTATACAATTCATATAAATTAAATTTTATTCCCATAAAAAATGAAAAAACATTATCAGTGCTCTCAAAGTGCTTGCGCAGCACCAGAAATGTCAAAATTGGTATGGTTAAGATAATATTTAATATATGATAAGGCTAATATTGATATAAAATAAAATTTTGATGAATAACCACTTATTTCGATGAATATGGAAGTATTTTAAATTTATATATCATGATATATTTCAAAATGTTTACCCATTGCTTGGATATGGTTAGAAAATTGAAAATTCTAATCTAAAAAAATGCCATCATGGTGTAGATATGAATAAATAATTTTTTGAATGGGTTTATATGATTTTATTAATAATAAAATAAATTCTATATATATTGTTAAAAAATATTAACATGAAACAATAGGGTAATTATCCAAATATTCTTAGGTATTACCGATGCAGTGTTCGTGCTAACTGGTGCAAAGTTAAATTAAATAGATTTGTAATTTTTTTAAAGTGATATTTTTTGATGAATTAGTGTATTTAAGGATATTTACTTGTTAAAATGGTAGGTAACTAATTTTTCAAAAATTAAAATTCAATTTTTATTTTATCATCTGATTTTAAAATTAAAATAATAAAAATTACCCAAAAAATAACTTTAATAATTATTTAATGTAAATAATGTTTTATAAATTGATTAAAAATTATAATATATTATTTTGACTCAAGAGGGATGGGTAATGGTTGATATTTTTATCCCTTATAAATTTAATTATTAACTTTTAATTTTAATATTACAATTTTCACCATTAACTATTCTGTATTTTTGAGAATTGAATCAGATTATGCCTATAAAAGGGGACCTGTTTTACCATTTTCAAACCACCTATGAGGTTCCGTTTTCTATACTGATTCTCCCAAAATTAACCTTTAAAAATAATTTCTCACATTAAAAAACATATATAATGTCAAAAAATTATTTTTATAAATTTGTTGAAATCAATCCAAATGTGGTCGTTTAAGGATTAAGGTAAGGGTTTCAAAGCTTACTTCTTATTTCTAATTAGTGACTTTTTGCTGTGAAATTCTAAAAAACTCCAATTATTATGCTTTTATGATACTTTTTAACGGTATTGGAATGTTTTAGGTCTATAAAGAATGAATGATCCTCATATACCTATCAATGAACTCTTATTATAAGGACCTTTGTATCTCAAAATATTGGTTCTTCTAAATATGTGTCTTTTTCATTTCAATTATCTTCAAAGTATTTTTTGAAACATATGTAATAATTGAAATTGGGCTAGAAATTATTTTTTAATTTTAATCTAATGATATTATAAATTTATAATATATATTATTCATTCTTCATTTAAAGTCTTCTGAAAAACATCGCTCTCCATGGTGGTTTTAGGCTTCCAAAGTAAACATTGATGTTTTTATAGACTAACTCCTTTCATGTATTTTTTTAGAAATGATTTTATTATTTAATATAAAATTAGTATTAAAGTAATTTTTTGATATAGTTATTTTAAAATATATAATATAATAATATAATTAAAAGTATAAAATTATAGATATTTCTCGTCATTAAAAACATTCTTATCGAGGAAGATTCTATGAATTATAACTATTTCAAGGCATATTTAACTTATATAATTATATAATGATATGAGGACAATGACTTGACAATTATTGAGTCTTTAGGACCACTTGAAAGTGAAATTTAATATTTTTAAATATATATAAGAAATTTTTGGTGATTATGAACTGAGTGACCTCAAAATGACTAACATGATCAATACAAATATAGTAAATTAATGAAAAAATGATAACAAATGATTTTAAGTGTACGATTATATGTAATTTAATAGGAAAAATGTTCCTAATCAAATATATAACTAATATTGTTTTATTATTAAGGAGGTTTTAATATGTATGAGGAGAGAGATGACTCGAGGTAAGGGGTTTTATTTCAAACCTTACATTAAATGTTTAGAAATTTTATTTTGAAGTGTTTTTTAATAAACATGCATATTATTTATAATATTTAAATAATTTTATTCTAAAAAACTACATGATTAATTTAGATCATTTTATGTTATATTTTTATTTATTTACGAATAATTATAGGATATATTTTTAACATTTTTTACATGAGTGATTTTTTCTTTACAGACATGTGAATGTAATTTATTTTAATAGTTTTTTATGAATGAGTTTTCATGATTTTATAACCATTATTAATAATAAATATTCCTCTTTAGGTTTTTTTATGATTAAAAATTAATTTATATTTCCATTTTTGTGAATTTTTCAATTTTTTACTTATCAATAAAAAGTGGTTGGGACTTCTTATTTTAAAAACATATATTCTAATACTATTATAATGTTCTATGTTTTTATTTAATTTTCCTCTCAATAGGGAATTGTTTTTTATGGTTTTTAAAGAATCATATTTTAATGGGTCAATATAAGGGTTTATGATTATGGGTTAAGAAGTAATTTTTTCATGAGTTTTGTGAAATAATGGAATATTATATTTTTTATTCATGTTAAGGTTCTTGGAAATTATAGATAATGACAAGTGGGATCGATATATAACCCTCTAGTTAATTTTTTAATGTTTTATTCTCTTGATATATGATGTTTTAATTCAATAGTTATGTTATTATAATAATATTTTATGATGTTGGAATTAATTTGTAAATTTATTCCTTTATGAATGATGCCTGAATTAACTGGTTATCTTATTCCATTTAAAGGGTGATATGAATATGATTTTACAAGTATTATTCATGATTATTATTTTGTTTTATCTTTAATTATTAAATTATTTTATTGATATCTTAATGAAAATAAAAGTATTAATTTTTTTAAATTATGTTTATTTTATTTTATAATTTCAAAGTTATATCCTTAAATAAATTACATTTAAAGGGTTTTCAAGTATTATGATTGTATAATGTGTTTTACCACTATTTTATGACACTTAATATGTTGTTTAATCATACCATATTTACAAATTGTTTCTTATTGTTATTATGGATGTGTATGAATGATTATCAACTCTGTATCTGAATATGAGATGTTCGTCTAGAATGAATTAGGTGAATCATTTAAATATTTTATATAGTAGATAATTATTCTATATATTATAAAATAACGTGAATTTTTATATAAGGTGTTTCTTAATTCACTAAAACTAGAAATCAAAAGGGTCATGGGAATGTAAGTAATGCATTATGTTTATACGTCTTTTTATTATGGTATTTTTATGTTTGGGTAGTTACAACAACAATATCCATTAAATAACAATAATAATTTAGAAATCCCACACTATAACACCCCACGATCTTATGATATATTTATGATTACAGAAATCTAATGTGCTTGACCACTTACTTTGATAAAATGTGATTTTTAAATAAAATTAATTAATAAATATTGATGAATAATTTTAATGGAATTTATAAATTATATATTAAATGATTTTTTCACATTCATTAAATGTTTTTTAGTATGCATGTAATGAAAATAATTTTGGTTTTATTCTTAAAAATTCATTAACAAATTATTTGTGTTGTCTTTTGCATGATTAAGTTTAATCACTTTATTACCCTTATAGAAATTAAATTAAATTAAATGGTTAAAATATTTATAATTATAATTTTATAATTTGGGAGCTTTTTATATTTTATTTATTTTCATAATATATAATATAAAAATTAAAAAAATTATTATCATGGTTAGGTTTAAGACAGGTTTAATAGGGATGGTTAAACTAAGAGATAAGGGTAAAAATGTCATTTTAACTGGAATAAATGTTATTATTTAAAGATATTTTGATCTTATAATATGTTAGCTTAAAATAAATTGAAATTTGGTTCCAATTTCCCTAGAAAGGTACATTATATTAAATAAATATTTTAAGTAATTCCATTTTTGTCCCCCCTAACTTATAAAAGGGAACCTCTTCTCCTACCTTATTCATGAAAAATGATCACTCTAGAATAGAAAATATATAACCAATAAAATTACTGTATTATTTAAATTTATTAGTTAGATTTTATTCTTAACCAATAATGTTCCTAATAATTCTTAAGGTATGGGATAACAGAGGTCTCTCAAAGAAGTTGTAATCGTTTAACCTGAAACTTTGGAAGTTTATTTATTCTTATAAATCCTATAATTATTCTGTATCTATACTAACATAAGGAATATATTATCAGAAATTTACTAATATGTTATTATGATAATAAGGAATCCCTTTTTCAACACCTTTCTCACTCAATGGGTAATAAAATCCTTACTTGTGCCTCAAAATGAACCACCATCTCCACAAAGCATTGTATTAAATTTACCATAAACACCTTTATTTTTTTGTCATTATTATTCATTTAATTTTTATCTATTGGATTTATGACCTAATTAAATGTTTTTTAATTATAAATTCCCATATGAATTCCTAATTTACCATCCGTTGGAAATAAATAACATCGCTCGTATGTACTTGTGTACTACTAGCCCCATGAAGTAATGTGAGGTTTTTTATTTTTTCCATTAATAGAGAGTAAAAAAGGATAGATTTATTAAATAGTTATGATAATTTTGATATTATAATGAATGTTTAAGGATAATTATTATTTAATATTCTTTCATTCCATCTATAGAAAAGTTGAAACATCACTTTTACATACATACATACTATTATCACAATGAAGTAATGTGATTCATTTTCCCTAAAATTTTTATTAATTGTCATAAAAGTGTAAAAAATTAATAAATAAGATATTTATGGAATGCTTAATATTTCTGAGATATTGAAAACCTGATCAAGTTATAGGAACCATTTTCATCAATACCAAAACATGCAGGGAAAACAGACCCTTTATCAGCCAAATAATGATTTCAGTGAATAATTTTATATAAAGGTATAATTTGAATTTTTAAGGGAATGATATATAACTATAACTATATATTTATTATATATATATTATTTATATATTTATTTTTTTCATATAATATGTATGAGTATGTACAAAGTAGGGAGAGTCTTTTAGTATCAGTTCTTTTCAAAGATTATCTATGTAAAATTTCAATTGAGGGAAATTATATGATATTTTTCTTTTGATACCCATATATTTTCGTATCATATAGATATTTATATTATTTTCATGATCACCATTCATTTTAATATCTTTGTTACATGAATGTTTTGATAAATATATTATTTAAAAAAAGTTTTATTTATTTTATTTTATTCAATGAACATTTTCCTTTATGTTCATTTTCTTCATAAAAATTCAATAATTTTCTTTTATATGTTAAAATGGTGGTTTAAAATCACTTAATACCATATTTTAATTTATTTTCAATGATTTTAAATATATTTTTTACAAATTTTTTCCGAAATTATGATTTATGAATTATTTAGAAGAAGAGTGAATAGGATTCTATGTTGTAACGTTTGTCAAATGAACATATTTTTCACAGAAATAAAATTAATTTTATTTTAATATTAATTTAAAATTTCACATGTATATTTTGAAATAAATTAATTTTCTCAATATTTTATAAATCATTTATTTTAATGATATATAAGTATACATATAGTTTCCTTTATTTTAAAAAAAATTAAATAAAATTTTAAAGGTATTCTTCATTTATGTCAAAATACTTTTATGTTTCTTATGCTTCAATATGGTTATGATATAATAACGCCATCTATTTTCTTTCTATGAATGGATTTTGATTATTTGTTGATGCGATGTTTTTTAATCCCATTTCCTTTCAATGGGTTATGCAACAATGAGATGATAATTGTTTTACAATCTTAAGGAATACATATATATGATTTTTATTATGCAATGTATGGGTACTTTAAATACCTCCAATAAATAGGGTAATGTGATATATATATATATATATCATTAAATGATAATTATTTTTATAGAAATGATTGTAAAAAGAAATTTTCACATTGGTATTCATGAGTATGATTACTTGTAGAAATAGTCACCTAATTATTCATGGATATTATTGTGAATATCTATGCTACCAAGATTATGATTTCTAAGCATTAGGACTCATATTTATATACAATTAATCTTCAATGTTCATTTATAATTTAACCACCTTATTAATCATGTGTCTAGATATGACATGATTTTGGGAGTTTATTGTCTATGATTATTTAGTATGAATATTTTATGTTGAGAACATGGACTCGAAGATGTTATCATATCCTTAAGTTTATATTATGATCAATTATGATTGATATCTCCCTTGTTTCCCCTTAGTATGACGTAAGGAACACTATTTGTTATGTTTTCCTTCCTAATGTTTAGATGAATGATTCTAAGTAGGATATTTATAGGATTTTACTAATATGAAGAACATTATGGGATATATGAAGCTAGTTAATTATGGATGTAGTCACCGAAGAAACTAAACCTTTAGTGTCCTTAGGCTTGTATAATTGTTATAGTTATTGGATATTACACTATATTTATGCAATATTTATATATGTCCAGTCGTGGTATCCTCCGTTGGTATTAGAAGAGGGTTTAATTATTTTTTAGTGATTAGGATTAGAGAAATTCCATGAATATACTAGGGATAAGTCAGAGTATAGGATAACATCATGATGTTTTGGTAATGTAGATATTGTGTGGTTTTCTCGCAACTATATTTCTATCTAAATACTAGAAAGTGGATATATATGTTGCATAGATACACCTTGGAGAGAAAACCGTAAAACGGTGGGTTGATTAAAAATTTGATCTTATCCTGATACACAATGAGTATACATAATATAGTACTCCTAGATGGAAACTCTCAGTGGGTATGGAATGGATAATTTACATTCTCTTAAAGGACCATTATAATGAATGAAAAGATAGATTTTACAATGGATTATGATAATACATAGTGATATGAGATGAATATAAAGTTTCCAGTTTTGAAATAATGTGTCAAAATTTATTACGTCATAATAATAATTTTTATAATAATATGATTTCCAACTATGATTTTTTATGTCTAATAATCACACTAGTTTTTTTGGTTTTGGTTAATGGGTTGAACCAAGAGTAATCCTGTGAATTACGAATTAGATTGGTAATCGATAGACTATCTTCATGAGACTCCAAATGAAATGGGGGATAGAATATTAAACCTTATTATTATGGATAATCAAATATCCTGATTTATGTTTATTAATTTGAAAATAGGGTAATTTTTTATTGCACTAGATAAGAGATTAATTAAATTTTTGGAAAGCTTAAAAGATAAATATCTTCGAGGAATGAAGATTATGCTTCCTACATGTCAATAATGAGATAATAATCAAAATTTAAAATATATAATGGAATGATAATATGTTTTATGTGTGTAAAATTAGGTTATAAATCAATTAATTACTGAGGAAAGATGAATTGTTCGATATAGAAAAATAAATCATATACTAAAGTACATTTATAGTTCAATGTTTTATATGTGGTGAACATGAGAATTATCAGAGTCAAATCCAAAATCTAAAGGAAAAATCAATGACCAAGAAAGGAGAAATGCTATGTGGGTCATTGAAGTGAATCATGATAATTAAGGTATAAATTTCCTCCACTATATGGTTTGGGATCTCATGATAATGTTTGAAAAATTTTATTTATGTAAATATTATTATTAATTATTTAATAGAATTACATGTGATTTTAATTTTTGATAAAATATCTACAAAGAGATCCAATTCAAATTATTATAATACGAAAAATCACATTTTATATTATGAATCAACCTGTAATAATATTTTTCCGAGATGTTGAACATGAACATAGAGTAGAAATTAATTTCATTATACGGGTCTTACTATATATTCATAAGTGATATTTATCTCAAATAGTTGGGGAGAAAATAAAAAAATTAATATATGCCTAATAGTTGGGAATATAGAGATTTATTTCCAAGACTTATATAGTCTTCCCCTGAATCATGAAGATTATTTTTCCCTAAAACTCAAACTTTTTTCTAGACCCATTTCATAGTCTCTCTATATAATATCCCCAGTTGAGTTGAAAGAATTGATTGATCCACTCTAAGTGAATATATAAAAGCGATTTATATGCTTGTGTAAATCAATGTCGGGTGCATCAGTTGTTTTTTTTACAAATAAATATGGTTCAATGTATCTTCATATTCAGAAAAAGTCAGGAATCGGTGGAAGCCGGCCTTAAGAAAAATAAAATAAAAGTAGAAGAATTAGGCGTACAAGGGGTTATTACAAAATCGAGAGTACATCACCCCGCAGCTATCAGCCATCACAAGTGGGGCACAAAAATCAGGTGCTGTGAAGGACCACGCTCCACCAGAATCAGTGAGTGTCCGCTTTTCCAGAGCATCTGCCACCCGGTTGGCCTCCCGATAGACGTGAGAGACCTCCAGATGCATTTGTGATACCGCATTCAGACAATCAGCCCATTGCGGCAGCATGTACCAAGGAACATTGCGTGTCTTGGACTTCAATGAATCAACCGCAGACTGGGAGTCAGATTCCATCCATATGTTTTGCCAATTAAACCGGACAACATACCTGACAGCATATATAATGGCCCAAAGTTCAGCTTCAAAAGCAGTGCCAATTCCAATGGCATGGTGGAAGCACCCTTTGACAAACCCTCGGCAGGTTTGGATCACTCCCCCACACCCCGACATACCCGGTGCTCCCAATGCAGCCCCATCAACGTTCACCTTGATGCAAGATGTAATGGGTGGGATCCATCGAATATGTTTCAACATACGGGGCTTGCGCGATCGACCCGAAAAACCAATCTTTCTTAAAGTTTGGAGATCATCTATTGTGTTATACATTGCGCCCTCCTGGACCGCGGAGGCCACTTGCACCTCCCTATGGATCGCCATCATCCCCTGCTGTATCGTGGCGTGACCACCCTCAAATAGCATGCAATTCCGTGCGCCCCAACAGTTTGCAAGTACGGCCGCCGCTGCCACTAAGATCAGATTTTTTATTTGATCACTACATGTAACCTGCACCAACCCAGCCAGCAGGTATGTATCTTCATATTGATTATATAGAACATAACAAGATCAATATAAAGAACTAGTATCCTTTACCCTATATTGATGACTTTCTTGATCAACTGTGTAGAGAAAAATAATTTTCAAATATTCAACTACATTCTATAAATTATAAATTGAGTGTTAATAAGGTGGATATATTGAATAAAACCATCCATATGAGGTAATTTATAGTAATAATTTTTATAATTACCAATTACAATCATTTCTTCGTTAATATAATGAATAGAGTCTTTAGATATTACCTTGGTTAATTTATGGGCGTCTTTATTGATAATATTCTTATATATTCATATGGAATAGAAGCCAGAATATTATTTAAAGATTGTATTTAAAGAAATGTGGAAGGAGAATCTATATGAAAAATATCCAAGTGTGAATTTTTTCTGCATAAAGTTTCATTATTGGGTCATATAATCTCAAAAGTGTGTAAACTAGTGGAATGGTCAAAAATTTATGTAGTTGAGTAGTGGTCCCGACCGAAAATTATAGCCAAGATCTATAGTTTTATTTGTTTGGATGGATATTAATTGTTTATAGATTTATCATAGATATCTAATTACATAACAATGTTGACATGGAAGGGATAAAAATTCTTATAGACAAATGGATGTGATGAAAATTTCAATGATCTCAAAATATGTTTTTTTTAATGAACCTATACTAAAAATAACATACAGTTTAGATGGGGTTTGTGTCTCTATTGATGAATTTATAAAATGAATAATATGTTATATTTGTACTAATTATATTTTTATATATTATGCCTCTCACCAATTAAAAATCCATGTAAGAAAAATTACATGACCCACGATTTTGAGAGGGGAATGAAAAAATTTTCATTTAAAATAAAGATGAATTATTTTTATGGTGATAGGTGTGATATATATGCATATAAAAAAATATTTATGTATATATTCACACAAAAATTATTGAATATGCACCAAATTATATGGTTGTAATTGATTAAATAATATACCTTCCCAATACATTACCAACCTGGAATGTGAACAAGGTTGATGATGCTCTGAGTTAGAGAGATCATAATATATTTTCCATGATATGGATTGGAATAGAACCAATACATAGGTATTTATATAATACATATCTTGAAATCAGGAGGAAATGGGACTTATCATATCATTCTCATATGAATGTTCAACTATCCATCAATGTGAGTAATAAAGAGGAACAAAAAGAGGATATGGAACATAAAAAGAAGACGAGGAAGGTTCTTAAGTTAAATAATGATTATGATAAATTGATATGGTTCAAGAACCATGTATTTGTACCCCTAATACCAAACATGATGAATGAGATACTGGAAGAATCTCATAGTTCACCATTCATTATTTATCCCACAAGTAAGAATGTGTATAGACATATGAAACATCATTTCTAGAGGGAAAACATGAACTTGTATATTGAAAAGTATATATGTAAAATTATAGTATGTCAGAAATTTATGTTGAGATGTAAATTTATTAAGGGTTCTTATACCCATTAGCTATACTATAATGAAAATATAAAAACATCCCTTTAGATTTCATCATCATACTCCGAAATAAATCTAAATTCCAATAGTCTATCTGGGTTATAGTAAATCACCTTATATATTAAGAACATTTCATTATATTCAAGGAATATTTAAGTATTTATTATCTTTATAGGATATACATTAAGGAATTGGTAAGGTTCCATAGAGTACAAAATTTTATTATAGATGAATGCGATCTTAATCATATCTAAAAATTTTGGAGATTTTTCAATAAGACTCGATTACGGAGTTGAAAATTTTCATTTTATATCATCTTTATATAGAATGTTAGTCTAAGAGGACTATTCAAACATAAGAATATATTTTGAAAGTACATTCTAGGGATTTTAGAGGTGGTTGGGATCAACACATTCCTTTGGTAGAATATTCCTACAAATACATCTTTCACCCAAGCTTTCATATGTCCCCTTATGACTCCCTCAATGATATAATGTTTAGAACTGCAATGTTTTGGGAAGAAATTAGAGAAACAAATATTTTAGGACATATTATACCTAATGAAATAAGAGGGAAAGTTAGAGATACTCAAAAGCACATCAATACATCATGAGGTCAATGAAGATTTTATATTGAAAATCATCATTGGGATCTAGAATTTGATGTTTCTAAAATTTTTTTATTATAATTTTGTCCTTATAATAGTGTTATAAGATTTTTATGGAAGGTTAATTTGATCCTTAGATATATTGTTCCCTATGAGAATCTTGGTCATATCAGGATGGTTTGTTATCGATTAGTTTTTATACTAAATCTCTATTAAATACATCATTTGTTCCATATATGTATATTCTAGGTAAGTACATACTTGATCCATTAAATTAATTTAACTTATATATCTTATAACTAGAGCATGATCTCTCTTAGTGGGATCTAATTGGGATTTTTCTTGGATTAACTAGGAGGATCATGAATTAAGTTGAGGTATATTTTTGGCTATTTTTTAGTTAGTTCCTTCTCTTATAGATCATATCTTGGATTATTAATGAAGGGATGAGTTGTGAAATAATAATACCATGTTTCAAAATGTTGGGTAGGTTTGTAGTTACTAGTCATTGTATCCTAATAGTGTTACTTGATTCAAAGTCTGCTATGTGGTTCTGTCGTCTCTTGGGAATGAAATGACGTAAGAATACCATCCATCTCTATGGGTTCTCCAGCCAAGAGAAACAAATGTGTCTATGAGGATCAACATTAGTTTTTGTGTTCGATTATGAGGTGGGATATAGTTAACTTTATATCTCAATGTTACTGTTGTCATTAGGTTAAGGAAAAACACTAATAACACTTAGGTTTTCTTACAGTTTACCCTATTCCTACATATAAGTGGAATGAGGTATCCATGGAAATCTTTATCAGGTTACCCTATACACCCTATGGAATGAGTTTTATATTTTTGTTTGTTTATGATCGTACTAAGTCCACACACTTCATTTATATTAGGGAACCTACTCAAGTGGATGAGTCTGGAATGTTGTTTGTTCATGAGAACTTGAGGCTATACAGTGTGTGACCCTATTTTGTGTCTAAAATGGACCCAAATTTTGCCTATAATTTTTTTGTATTTACACTAGAAATTGTTGGCATTATAGGTCAATGTTTTCATGATGTTTCATCCACAAACTAATGGTAAAATAGAGCAGGTGAACGAAATTATGGAATACATAACTCATGCCTGAATGCTATACATTGGTTTCTCTTGGGAAAACCTTCTTGGATTCATGGAGCTTTCTTACAATAACTATTACCAATCATCGATTATAATGGATCCTATTAAAGCATTGCATGGTCGAACATGTTAGTCTACTATATAAAGGATTGAGGTAAGTGATAATTCCTTGATAAGACCATGGATTGTGAAAGAGATGACCAATACGATCTATAAGACCAAACAATGGGTTTTGATTGAAAAAATACATTACATATCATATGATAGTCTATGAAAATGAACTGTAGAGTTCTAAATGGGTGACTGGGTGTTTATGGAAGTAGGACCTTTCTTATATTATTGTTATACTAGTAAAAATGATCATATTACACTGATTTATGTCAGAAAATTTGATATTATTGATTGGATTAGTAAGGTGGAATACCAATGGGAATTTACATCTCTTCTGATATACACTTAAAACATTTTCCATGTATTTTAGTTGAAAAAGTATAACCAGTACATATCTCATTTGTTGAGCTGGGACCCAATCTTTTAATGATAGATTGACCAATTAGGATTATGGATTCCAAGATGAATGTTCTATGGGAGAAATATATTTTGATATTTTTGGTCTTATGGAAACATGGTAATGATGATCATGAGGTGTGGGAGTGGAAGTCTTGGGTCGAGGAGCTATACCCTCACTTATTATCTGGTCAAACAATGGATTGATTTTTTGATTATGGAAAGTGATATGATAGGGTGAAAAAATTGTCACCCTTGTGGTGTTATTTTTAGGTATTTTAAATTTATATTTTTTCAATATATTGTTATAATATTTTCCCTAAGTGATTTAAATAAGAATGATAGTTTTTGGGCATAGATAGAGCGAGGTTCATGGTTAGTAGGAACTGTATTCCAACCCTTTGTAAATAGTGTGACCCATACATTGGGACTATCAAGGCCACACATATAGGAACAAAACCATACTCCATCCCCCAAAATCAATGTGGACTCCCCTCCCCTTTGGATAGATGTGCCTCACTGTTCATGAATAATCTAAAAGGACAAGTTTCTAAACTATGCAGCCAACCCATATATTTAATAATGTTGAATTTCCAATTTTCCCTATCTCGTTCTATCCCAATTCACCCTCATTTACCTTTATTTGACCCACACATCCCAATTAAAACCACCCCTTCCTTCTCCTCTCCTCCTGGTTTCAATAATGGGTGAATTTCATCTTTGTTCTTAATAATTTCTCCCAGTAAGTTCGTTTTCCCTTTTTCCATTGGCCAATTCTTACCTTCTTCTTGGGTCTTCTTCACACACATGGTTGTGTCGACCTAGTGTGGTTTAAATAATAAATTTTTGTCTTGGATACTATGTTTGGTGATGTTTTATTGATTTTAATGTAAATTCATTGAATATATAGTGGGATACATTTGGGAATGTGAGATAACACTATAAATATATCCCATGCATAAATGTAGATCATGTTTTTCGATTCATCTAAATGTAAGGCATGTTGTGGGAGTGGAAACTAGTGAACCTGATAATGGCGTCTTCTTTTGGTCAGTGTTGTTTATGGAAACATGTCGATTGTTGGCCCTCATTCCATGAAGTGTCTTTTGGTTCTTGGTTTCTTCCTTACTTATTTTTGGTTTTGTTGGTTATAAATTTAAATTAAACATTGTTTTCAGGTATAAAAGTATTAGATATATTTGTTGTGATGCTCATTTACATGTTGTATTGTTGTTGATTAAGTTGGTGTGTTATGTTATGTTTGTTTTATTTCGAGTATTGTTCATTTGAAAATTAGTCCCACATAGTTATTTTATTTTCATGTAATAGTTTCTATCCTATAGGTATTGGGAATTCCCATCCGGCCATGTCATGGGTTGGGTTTGGTGTTTTGTTGAATGGTAGACCAAATCGGTTCTTGAAATAAGTAGAGTTTTATAGACATGGATAACCATTTCAATTATCTTAGTAGAAGGTATACTTGATTATGAAAACTTTAAAATTTGTGATATTTTTTTGGGAAGTCTCTATTTGAGGATTTAAGTTCCCCTTCTCAACCCATTTGACAGATCCTCCCTCTAAGAATCTTCTTGATTTCCATATCTTATTCCATTCTTTCTCCATGGTATTTGCCTAATTTAAAATACATATCATCAATATTTGTGGATAAAATATCTTCCTAAATTATATTTCCACTACGTTTTTCTACTTCCATTTCCTGTTTCCAATTGGGCGGGGTAAATAGGGTTTCACTCAAGTTGTTTCTAAAATGGGGTTTTTTAGTTCAGGTTTGAAATGAAAAGTTAAGTGATACTTTTTTTGTATATTTATACATTCACACCATTTTCATTATTTCTAGCTTGTTTCTCAACAATTTTCCATTTAAATATTGAATAATTACAGATAGAAATTTTTTTCAATTGAAATTAATTATAATATTTAGGATATGGATATAAATTTTTTTAATATAAGTTTTTTATCATTTAAGACTATTTTCATTCCCAAAATTTAAATAATCTATTTTCAGTAAAAGAACTCATTTATTGTGTTCAATTAAATTATAATATTATTTTTCCTGATTTAATTTTGCACCCTTAACATAATGATTTTTCTCAATTATATATTGAATTAATGAAATGTGTTTAACTCGGTTTTCAAGGATTAAGAAAATATTTGGATTTCTTTGAAGATAAATTTCTGTTGTTGAATATCATTCAAAATATGAATTTTTTTCACAAAAAAATGTTTTAGTTGAATCTTAATGTAATATTTTATTTCCTTCATCATGTTTTCATATTTATAAACCATGTTGGATATGTTCTTGATGATGGTTTTATATATTTTATTCTTGGGCCCTATAATATATTCTTCATGAAATTATTATCACAATAATGTTAAATACAAGGTGATGTTGATGAATATTTTTGGATTATGTATAATATTTTAATATTGACTTGTCTCCGAAATATGATACTCTATGAAGGGTGTTTATAGGTGTGGTTGTGGTCATTTTTAAGATGTTTTTTAATTATCATTATTATTGTATTCATATGTGGTAAATTATATTTTTCACCTCCACTTACATGTCATGGAATTTTTTTAGTAATTAGGTAAAATATCTATGGTTGAGTCCTACACTAGTGTTTGGTCACGATCTGGTGGATGTCCCAATGTGTAGATTTCACTCTATTTAAAGGATTTTTCTTCTTGGTTGGGATTGTAAGGGTTAAATTTATTATTTAAGAGGATAGATAACGTCAAGAATAAAAATCAGACGGTTTATATTATTTTGTTTTCCTAAATTATCTCTAGGTAATCTAGGTGTTCCCATTATGGTTGTTTTTATTTCTATTGTGGTTACTTTTGGGAATTATAATAACTATCCTCGATTTTACTAGTATTGTTTTTTTAAATGAGGTTTTATATAAAAGATTAATATGTTTTATTTATACTAAATATAATCCTAAATAAATAAATTAAAAATTGTGGTTTGGTTTTCATTAATTGAATTAATCACTTCCTAGTAAGCTTATTAGATTTGATAACCCCATGTTATATGTTTTATAAAATTTAAAAATGGTAATTTATTTATTATATATTAATATGGCATAATATGTTTTTATTTTTAATAGATATTCATAGAGAACATGATAGGATCCTACATTGAATGTTATGATTACACCCTATATACATTCTTATTGGGTAATTATACTTTATGGTTTGTGATGTAGTTTTTGGGGGAAGCATTGGTTGAATATAATTTATAATAATATGACTGTTTCATCTGTTATGGAGGTGAGTGGTGAATCTCTGTCACTTTCCACTGGTATTTTGGTTATTCAGTGTTCTTTTTTTTTATATTTGCGAAAACATTTTTTTTATCATCCTATATAGAACAACCTCAACCTCTCTATCAATTTGTTTCTTTTTTGGTTAAATGTTTTTCTTTATATGAATGTTTGTTTTATATGATCTTATATATTTTTTTTTGATTATGTTTGGTTGAGTTCTATTTATATTCTTTGGGTTTCTTGGGTTAGTTTTTATTTTAATGGATATTTGTTTTATTGATAAGATTCTCGGGCATATGAGATGGTCATGTTGAACATTCAGGTAGATGTTCTTATTTAACTATTGATTTGTTTAGAAACATCATTCCCAATTGATAATGCTTTGATGCCCCATCATTAGTTTCTATCGCATGGTGATTTAGAATATTTCTCATTCCTTATATTGGGTCGAATCAGTTATATGATTGTTGGTATATTTCGTTATTTCATTATAAAATTTTATCATAGGAATATTTTTTATGCTATTTGGGAAGGCGAGGTATACATAAGATGCGATTTCTCAGATCCTACGAGGTATGTTACAAAATAGTGTTTGATTAAACCATATTGTGAAAGGACATATGTTTACACAAGAATTCATAGATGTTTTATTTGGATTTTATGATTTATTTTTAATCAATTTTTTTACATTTCCCCTTGAAAAGAAATCTAGAAGGAAAACCTAATATTTTCATGGGAAATATGCATGGGTAGAAGACTATGAATATAGGGCATGCATCATGAAGATGTGTTTCCTTGTTGAGTTTTCGTAATTCAAGCACTGTAATGAATTATCTTAACATTTAGTCCTTATATTATTTAAATTGAACAATTTTTTAGTGGTAATAATATTTTATAGTTGATTTATTGAGCTTTGATTATTTATAGTTGTTTTCTTAAATGTTAGTCTTTTGACTCTAAAATGTTTTGATAAATGTTTTTGAATTACATTGTAAGGTTTTTATTTTTGAATTATTTTTAATGATGGGAATACATTATTTTGAATTCTAAAAATTTGTTTTAATTGTATTTATGGTAATTTTATAAGGGAATTTTATAATCCAATTGATTAAAAAGTTTTATTTTAAAAATCGTTGATCTATATATTACTAAGCATGTTTAAAATTTTTTATAATTATTTATAGAAATAATTTGATGGTTTTCTCCACAAAATATTTTGATAAGATTTTTTTTACATATTTGGTATGATTTGTGATTTTGTGGTCCCATTAGGTTATATATTATTTATATGAAAATGGTGGATATTACCATTTTATAAAATATATCTTCATGTAGTTTTGAAATGATTTAATTTTTTAATTCTGTTTTTTGTAATTTTGAATTTTGAGGTGTCTGTTTATTTTATTTTATTCCTTGTATTATATTTTTTAGTACATACCCTAAATGTATCTATGTATTCTCAATAGGGAGTATCATGATATTACCTACAAATTAATTCCCTAGTTAATAGTAGTTAGTATGGATTAATAATCCATTATTCTTCAGTTGTAGTGTATAGTGTGTCTCTGGGCCTATCCTGACATAGAGACTAGATTATAGGATTTTATGAAATGATTATTATTTTATTATGAGGGTATTATGTTTCACATGAAGAGTATGATAACTATATATTATTTATAGGGACTTTAATATTATAGAAATTCTCAATTCCCTAAGGCTCATGTTTACCACGTTCAGTCTCGTGAGTCCAAGATGGAAGTAGTGGAAGTCCATTATTCAGAATAAGGAAAAGTTATTACATTCATGGGAAGGTTTAAACGTACTTTTAATATAAATATACTTCCTAAGATAGTAAAAGTGATGGAGGAAATTGAACTGTATTTTATTGAGAATAATGTTGAGTTATTAATAGAATACACTCATCTCTTTAAAGAGTTTGTACAATGTTTACTCTATTTTGTGTCAAATGATAAACTTAAATATAAATGTTTCAAAAGAGGGTTGTAGATTAATATTTAATATATGGTAACATAGTTTGGATTAATATATCATTTGAAGATCCTAATGATTTTGGTTAATGTTTTATAAATTACGGAAAGTGTGCCTGATTTGGGTGATGTTTTCTCTATACCAATGAGTGATGAAGGAAATTCAAGTGGTCAGAAGAGGAAATAGGTTGCATTGGGTACAATGACATTTAATATAAAGATATAATAATTTTTTTATCTCTTATATATATCCCAATATTAGTTCTTTATCATTCAATAAAGGTTTTAATCTTAATTGTAATGGTCCATAGTGTTTCGAAACTCTAAAATCCAACTGTAGTTGTGTCTAGTTGGTTCATCTATAAATGTTCAATCGAGGATCCTCATATAGAAAAGTTGGATATTTTTCTCTAGAATTAAAAAATCATCATGTTCAACCTAAAGTAACATATGAATTGGTGAAAAGGGAAAATCATATTAATCATAAATCCAATATATCAGTAACTCATGGTATTCCATTCATTTTATAGTGTTTATGTATCATTATATTTTTCTTGTTTATTATTTAATTTTTTTTCAAGCAGTTTTATACATAATGTTATGTATGTTATTATAAGATACCAATTTATTTGAAACAATAGAATTATCACCATCCCATATCAGTGTCGGTGGTTTTTTTCATTAATGTGTGTTTCTTATTTATTTGAAAAAGAAATTGTGCAATTTTTCCATTTTAGGCATGAAAAATCAATTTTTATGATTACATATATACTATATTTTGAATATATATATTAATAATATCAAGTGGGAATGTAATTGTTGACTAAATGTTTAGTTGTTTTTATTCCAGTTATTAAAACATGTTTCTTCCCCAATACATCCCTACCTATAAGAGAATAGAATGGTTAGTTAACTATAATAATACGGTTTTTAATATTTTTTAGTGGTATATTTCATCATTAAAAATATGGGTTTGAATCATTTAATATCATCCATGATTGAGTGAGTAATGGTATCATGAAATCAATATCCATATGTATAAATTCTATCTATTTTCAATTCCTGATGACTAAATATCGACTAGGGATGTTAGTCAGATGTGATCATAATGTGTCACTCAAAAATTGATGTTCACTCATAAATTGAATTTTATTAATGTGTATATGCACCCAATTTATTTGTTTCTATAAAAAAATATCTAGAGAAATGATGAGCTGAAAATTTTATTCATAGGAGATTCTTGATGCTTAGGATTTTTCATTAATAAAAAATTCTTATATTAATTTTGTGGGTCCCTTGTGTGTTTGAGTTGTGTCCTAAAAGAGGAATACAATCCTAATCCCTTCTTTTCCCAACCACATTCATAGATATTTCTTAGGGGGAATAGATTTTATAGAGATAATTGTTACATCTATAATGTAATTTTCAGGATTTTAATTTTCTATTCACTAGTAATGAATTTAGTTTGTGATTTGTGTAAAAAAAGATGTTTTAGAGGTGTTTTTATTGTATAAATGCATATGGTTCATATGAATGCATGACCCCATATATTGGAGAATTCAAGCAAGGAGCTTTAAACTTATGGGAAATGATTTTCATGGGATATGTTTATGTGATCCTTATGTATATTCAATTTGTGCAGAACTTTTTAAAAGTGTGATATTTTGGATTTTTGAAATATAGATTTTAGGATTTAAGCTCCCTTTCCCCGAATATTAGAGATTTCGTCCCTCCTGGAGTAAACCCAATGTTTTATTCATTCATAATTACCATATAAATAGAATTATACCTCATTTGGATGATATATCTTCAAGTTAAGTGGATGAAATCACCTCTTATCTTCTCCCCTTACATTATTCTCCCCTCTTTCTTCATGTTTAAGGTTCACCAAGGTCATGGTAGACGTGGTTACACCTATCATAATTTAAACTATTAGGTTTCCTTGACTTAGGGTTTATTGTGACTTTTTAAGTGATTCACTTACTTTTGTATAGAAGATTAAAACTTTCACACACCCTTTACATTATTTATGGTGGCATATCAGTGTGTTTTTTAAATATTAAACCATGACTGATTGAATGTTTTTATTTTTTATTTTTTAATTGTAAGAAATGATATAACATTTTTTATTGTTTCGTCTATGAATATTTAAATGTTTATATCATTTTTTCATCATGATTTTTTTAAATATCACTAAATTACTAAGATATATTTTTATAGGAAACATACATATAAGGTGTTTGATTAAATTCCAACCATAGGTTTTCACAATTTAATTGGGTTTGATTTAAAAAATGTATGTTTTTATATAATTTAAAATTAATTAATGGAATGTGTTTAACAAGGTTTCCAAGGAATACAATCATTTTATTATCATTCCTATCACTTTTAGGATATGTAAAATCAATTAGAAATGTGATTTTTTTTCATAAACAGATATGTTTAATTTAGATATTACTGTAACGTTTAATTTATTTCATAATTTTTTCAAATGTATATAGCCTATTTGGTATGATTCTCAATATTTATTGTTACATTTTATTCTTTTTCCATTAAATACAAAACCCATCAAAGTTTTAGCATTCTAATCGTAATATAAGTCGATTTTCATGGTTATTCATGGATTAAGAATATAATTTTTATATGGATATGTCAATTAAAGGGTCTTATATTGAAGGTGTATTTAGTGGAGAGGATTATTTTATTTTTGATGAACTATTTTAATAAATATTCTTATTTTATTGAGATTCATTATTTTATATTTTTCACCTATACTATGATTTCTTGAGAGTATTGGTTTTCTAGTTGGGGGATCTTGGGACAAATAATACACTAGTGTATGATCTAGAAATTGATAGTGGATGTATGTTAGGAATTTTTCTCCTTAAGGGATTTCCACTCTTGAATAGAACATGCAGGGTAAAATTGAGTGTTTTGGTTCTATATTCCTTGAGTACGAAAATAAGGTGGATTCAGTTCTTGTATGGTCCTATATTATATCCATATATCCGAGGTGTCCGCATAATAGTTGTTTGTCATTAATGTTATTGTTAATTTTTTCACCATTATTATTTCTATTACTACTGGGTTTGTGGAAGTTTATTGAAGTTTATATTATATGGTGAACCAATTTTTTCTATTGTGATGTTTTAGAGAGTTTACACTAATGGTTTCTCAATCATATTGTACTTCTCTGAGAAATTTTTTACCAGATACATGAGAACATAGATTCATCTGACTATGGATTTCTATAGTTAGTATTTAGTGATCAAACATTGATAATTGAATGCAGCTATCATGGTTAGTGTTCACTAGGAGTGGAAACTCGATGCATGGGTTTTTGATGAAAAGTTATTTGTGATAGAAATGAAAGATGAAATTATGTATTGATGGGTTCTCAAGTCAATGGAATGTGGAATGTAAATCTTAGTGTTTTGTGAATTTTTTTTACCTAAAGGAGACCACTAAATAGAGGAATTATGTCCCAAATCTAATGATACAACTGAGTGTTTTAATAATGAATGTTTTTGATTAAATTTTATGATAAAAAAGAATCAATAGGAAGTGAGTAAGAGTTTTTTAATCTAATTTTATCTTCCCCAATGAAATATAGTTGTAGTTTTCTCCTTTGGATGTAGGATACTGTGTGAACCCCAAGATTTTTGTTTCATTTTTATATTGCATTTGGGGGATGTGTGATCTTATTTTTTGTGGTGACTAGGTTGATTCCTCACAGTTACAATTAAAAAATAGATCTATTGTGGTTATCAGAAAAACTCTCTATTTGACAACATTGTAAATATTTTTTATGCATAGGTTGATGTAATCAGATAAAAATATCTATCTAGTGATTATTGTCTCACTCGATCCATCCATATGATTGAATGTATGGATTTTTTCTTCACAAGGGGTTCTCCTCCCTTAAAGTTGTATCTGTGGTATGGTTGGTTCGACACCAATCACAACTTTTTGGTGAATTTGTGACATTATCTTGAAAGTTTTTTATTTTAGTTACTTTACTGTTATCATAATAATGATTTTAGATGTATGAGACGTCCTTATTCATATGTTTCATGGAATATAAATTTTATTTTGGAGAGTTGAGATGGATGATATTTTTAATAAAAAATATGATGAACTCCCGTTATTAGATAAACATCATGAAACAGTGGAAAAATAAGAAAGGGAGTAGTTGTAAAAGAAAGAATTTTCCTTGTTATGGAGGTTAATTTTATGGAATGTTAGGTTATTCATTCGAGAGAATAAAACTATTGTAGAGGTTATCTATGATTTAGTTTAAATGTATGAGAATCCGAATACTCTTATCAATGTTTTCATGGTGTGAATGTTGTTCAACATATGGTTATCGGAATAATGGACTCCATCCAATCATGATAATGACATCAATATGGTACAAGGGAAGTTAAAATATATAAAGGTAACATTAAGAGATTAATTTTAGGCTTTTGTTCTTCTTTGATCAATTCCAGAGAGTTGGGATTCCGAAGAGATATTATTGAGAAACTCCAGTGGGAAGGATTGTCTTGTCTTTGAAGAAATTTGAATCATGATATTGAGTGGGGAATTGAGGAAGGATAATGACTAGAATCTATTTATAAGTGCCTTAAATACTACCAAACAATGATTGGCAGTTCATCAGATAGACATTTAGAAGGATAAATATTTAGAGGATAAGTCACATATAAGAAGATAAAGTAAACAGACTAGTCTAGGTACTATGTAACAACCTAGGTCCAAAAAGATTTATATTCATTATATAATTAAAATTTAAAATTCATTATAAATGTGTAATGACATTAGTGGTACTTAAATAAATTAGGGAATTTATACGAATGGAATATTAAATTAGCCAGAGGAATAGTAACATGACCATTAGGAATAATAATCTTGACAACAAAATAGTAGCCTCACCTAATAATGTATAAATAAAATTCTTCCATCCTATAAGTCAAAATATGATATATTTATATCACTGAACAGGGAAAAAAAATTTTAAAATTAAAAATTAAGTGTTGGATTTTTGGTAAGTAATAAATATTTAATTAAAATTTTATATTAATATAATGATTTAAAAGAAAATATATTTTCATAAAAAATATTCATAGATAATTATTTTTCTCTTATACTATAATATAATTTTATGAGAATATAATTATTTTTTCAATGTTTTATAAAATCAGTTATAGTTTTTAAATTGTTATACTTTGAATAAATTAATGTTTTATTAAAAAATTTAAATCATCATATTTAGAAAATTATTTTCTAAAATAGAATTAATTTTTAAATTATAAACTTCAAAAAATCATTGTTGAGGATTTTTGGGATTATTATGAAATACTTAAATCATTATTGAATAGTGAAATATGCACAATTTACAGTGTATATATATATATATTATATGTTTAATACACTGTTAATAACAACATGAATGATTTAAGAACCATAATATAGATTATACCTTTAATTTTGTAATATATTTTAAGATAATTATAAAAATATTCCTAGTCATAAGACAAATTAATAAACTAATTAAAATAATAATAAAAAAACACTCCTCATTACCACTATAAATACCACTTTGCAGCCCTATACTTCTCACACCTCTCAAGAATTGATAGTTTTCCAAATTTTGCCCAATTTTTTTTCCAATCATCTTCTCCATGTACAATAAATATTTGTATCACCAAAATTATATTATCAATGGCCTTTAGGAGGTTCTTAAGGAGGATAATTCAAGAGGTAAAAAATCATCTTTCGTTTTCTTTTATTTTCTTTTCAATTACTCCTAATTTCTTATACTATCATAACCAACAATTATACAAGAGGAAATAAAACTCCATTTTATTATATATATTATAATTTTATCATGTTTATGAAAAAAATCATCCTTAAGGTTATTATCTTCTCCGATTTATTCTAAAAATAAAAACATCATCCGTGATATATGGGATTACCAATATCGTGGACGATGTGTTTTCAATTTCCATTAAAACCTTCATGGATGGCAATAAAACCAATTTAATGGTCGAAATAGTTTGTTAATTTTATAATATTACATATTTTATGTTCTTTAATTATCCTATATACATAATATTAAATTATATAACAAAAGTAGTTTGTGATTATTGAACAACAACAAAAAGGATTTAAACAAATATCATTATCTTTTTTTCAAATTATTCATCATCATATCTGAAAGGAAAATAATTAATTGTATAATTTAATATTATAGAAACATATAAATAACATATTTTTCCACTTCTATGGTTTATCTTCCATTCTATAGGAAAGTCCATTACGAACTGACCAAGAAAACGAGTTAAAGAACACACCAGAAACAATGGAAATATCAAAATATTATTAATAAAATGGTGAGATGATGTTATAAAATGATCATATAAGGTGTTATAAAAATTAATAAGTTTCTTTAAAATGTTAATAACACTATTTTAACCGTTATACATTTGGTTTATACCCATTTGATGTTAAACGAGCCCAAGGTAATAGAATTGTTAACCCAACTTCAATTCATTGGGTTAGTCTCATACTTTATTAATTATGTGGTATTAAGATAATTTCGGAAATGAATATTTTTTATATTTTGTTTTACTATGGGGATTTAAAGTTTATACACATTTTACTTTCATTTTATTAATTCTAACTTCAATTATTTGTTATTTGTAATAGTCTTTTATTTTAAAATATTCTTTTAATGTTCTATTTTTATAAAAGTCTAAAGTGATGTTTTTATTAAAGTATTCTTCTTATAGGATTATTCTATGGTTATTGGGAATTTTTAATTATGAATGGTGGGTCCTATATCTCCCTCCAATTCATTAGGTTTTTTTAAGCTGGAGGTTGGTCGTATGGCTACACTTTGTGTAACTATGATGGTTGCACCATAAGGTAGCTGTGAGGGTTACATTATAAGGTAGCTATGAAGGTTACAAAACATAAGGTATCCATGAGGTTTATACTAATATGTATGTAATTCACCAATTATCCAATATTTTTTATTTCTTTTTATATGTTTTACAGAAATCTCTTATTTCAAAATGTAAGTACATGGTACACAATGGTTGTGAAGTATGTCTTTGTGAAAATGATTTCATATGTTTATAAGTATTCATTGAATAATGGTTTCAATCATTATTTTTATATCCATTACTACTATGGTTTTCTCATACAATGTTTTAAAACGTTTTTCACACGGTTTAAGGATGGGTAAGATAAACGAAGAAGTTAAGTAGAAAGTGGTGAATACTTTTTATAAAAATATTTCATGTTTTTATTTTATACATATGAATTAAAAAAAGGATATAGATTTTTTAGTACCCACTTTTTATTCTTTTGGGTTGATATGTATGAATAATTTCCTAATTTTCAAAAACTATAAACTGAGAAGTTCTTTGGGAATGTAAAAAACTGAATTCTAAAGGAATTTACAAGATTATGTAATGTTTATGGTCGGGACCTTATATTTGGTATCATAGCATGATTTAGATAAACTTTTTGATTTTTATGATGTCAATATAATAACATAAAAGATTTGTTTTCTTATTTTTCTTCTGAAATGATATAGTATTTAATGATTATTGTGTTTCATCATCTAAGATATGTCTATTTAGAATGGTTTTCTACAAAACAAACAAGGAAGATGATATTATAAGGAACTAAGAGGTTTATATATTTCTGAATCCACAAACTATAATGGTATGGGATTGAACCAAGAAGTTTGTGATAGTAATGGTGAAGCTAACATAGGTACTAAATGGTGATGGAATCCATACAAGAGAAAAACCAAAACTATTACAATTGAACATGATGATAATGGAAAATTTTATAAGTCAACACCCTACTACATTCAGTGGATATTTTTTACCTAGTTTTGAATGATGGGTGGATGAAATCCCATTAAAAGATATTAAATGTGATGGGATGTTCAAATAATCAAAATAATTGTCCCTCCATTTATCATTTGAATGAGAATCTGAAAAATGGTGGTCAATGGTCCAAAATATCAGGGATAGTGATGATATTGATTCCTTGTAAAGGGATGAATTTAAAAAAAATTTCCTTGAAATATATTTTCCAAAGGTTTTCCGACATAGGATGGAAAAGAAATTCTTTGAATTGAAACAAAATTAGGAGGATTCAGTGGCCATTCATGAAGACAATATTACTGGATTATATAGGTACGCTCCGAATCTTATTTGGTATCTTGATAGAAAAATCAATATTTTTTACTCAGGAATGAAGCTAAGATAACAAAGGGAATTAAGTTCTTGTGAATTAAAAAGTTATGAGAAAAATGTTATGATTTTATTAGATTTTATAAGTGGTGTATTGAAATGATCATGTGTACTTTTAAAGAAAGTATAAGAAGGGGTCTAAATAGCAAGATATGGGTAATAATCTATCCAAGAAATAAAAATGTAAGAAAGTACATTTTATAGTTTGTGGAAAGTGTGGTAAAACAAACTATGGGGAATTCCATAACCAAACTAAGAGTTATTTTTGATGTGGTATTGTCGGTTATATGGTCCTAGATTGTAATGAAAATGAACATAAGATCAATTTAGATAAGATAACTGTAAGGTGTATCAAATGTGGCGAGATAGGTCATTTTCAAAATACATGCCGAAAGAAAGATCTAAATCATGGAAAGTAGTTTAATTATATGAAGAAAGGTGAAATGAGATATTTTTCAACTATTTAAGTAGATTTCGGGCTATCCATTGAAGTTTTATCAAGTACTTTTCATTGTTTCCTCAGGTATCTCAAATGTGTTTTTTGATATAAGGTCTATAAATTCCTTTATTTCTAGTAAATTTTAAATTTCCCCTTAAGAAATTAGTCCAAAACATATAGTTAAAACACCAGGGGAAAATATTACAAAAAAAAGTCATTAGAAGAATCTTCTTATTGTTTTATGTGGAAATAAGTTACTATAAAACCCTGTTGGTTCACCTTTATTAGAGTTTGATATCATTATGCGTATGAATTGGATATCTATTTATCATTCCAGGATTGATTATACAGCTAATGAAATTAAGTTTCAGAAAAAGTAATAGTTTTTATAGAAGAATGAACCCATAAAATTGATAACATATTACAAAGATGAGAAACTATTAAAAGATATAAAGTAATGTTATCTTTATCATATTGTTGAAAATAAGGGAACTATTCAGATTAATTTTGTGCTAGTGGTAAAAGAATTCCTAGGTGTTTTTTCAAAGGAGTTGTCCAGTGTTATACCTGATTATGAAGATGTAATTACTATTAACATGCATTATGATTCTAAGTAAATTTCAAAACATCATTATCGAATTTTTTTTGTTAAAAGGAATTAGGTTCTATGAGGATTTATATTGATTATAGATATTTGAATAACATTATTGTAAAGACTAAATATCCTTTTCCTCATATCTATGACTTTTTTGTTCAGATATTTTTAGATTAGTATTTTTCCAAGATTGACTTGAGATCCATCTACAATCAGCTAAAGGTAAAGGAGGATTACATCCCAAAAATAGATTCTCATACTAGATATGGGAATTATATCTTTGTTTTTATTCCCTTTAGTTTGGAAAATTACTCTTATATATTCATTTATTTTATAAATAGGATATTCCATGAATGTTTGGATAAGTTTATTTTTGTTTTTATTGATTATATTTTAGCCTTTTCCAAATCTTATGAGGATTATAAAAAACATTTTAATGATTTTATTACAAACTCTCAAAGAAAATAATTTATTTAAAGAATTTTTCAAATGTTATTTTTGGTTATAACAGATTTCTAATATTGGTCTCATTTTAAATAAGGATGTAATAACAGTTTATTCTTACAAAAAAGTGGTTGATGAATAGAAAAGACCTATAATGTTATATAGATGAATAGTTCTCTTATATTAGCAGGTTATTTCCAATGGTTTGTTAAAAATATTTCATAGTTATATATCCCTCTAACAAAGTTTACCCAAAAATTGGTAAAATCTATTTGGGAAAAAGAATATGATTTTTGTTTTCTGGAAATGATGAATAGATTGGAGAATACTCTGGTTTTTCCCTGTATTCAAAAAATAGTAACTTTTTCATTTACAATGATGCTTCATTAAATGGGGTTTGTTGTGTTGTGAAACAAAATGACTAGGTAATTGCTTATGCTTTAATAAAATTAAAACCTCATGAGTTAAACTATCCCACACATGATTTGGAACTAAAAGTTCTGATTTTTCATTAAAAATTTGGAGGAAAAATTTATATGGAGCTAAATGTGAAATATATACCCACCATAAAACACTAAAATATATATTCACTTATTAATAATTAAACCCGAGGTAGGGGAGATGGGTCCTCTGGATGCCCCCCAGATCAGGTCTGAAACTCAACGTTGATGGTGCCATAGGCTATGGTAGCATGCACAGAGGTAGTGTGGTCCGTGACACAGTGGAATTAGTGATTTTCACCTTCAGTGCCTTCTTTGGACTAGGGAGTTCTCTTAAGGCGGAGGTGGTGGTGCTACTTAGCAACCTCTCTCTTTGCCAATCCAAAAACCTTTCCCTGTCCTCTATTGAGACATACTCCATTATTGTGTGGTGTTCTCTCTCCAGCACCTCCTCCTCTCCCTGGAATATCACTTACTTGATCAGTAAGTTCATGAATCTCCTCTCTGGAGACATGGATATTCTCCATATGTGGTGTGAGGGAAATCGGGTTGATGACTTCTTCACCCCCTTTGCTTCCATAGAATGACCCCTTTTGGAGTTTTGTTCCCTTGGATCCCTCCCCCTTGTGGGGTGGCCTATGTTATCAGTGATTCCCTCAGCCTTCACTTCTTTAGGCCGCCTGGATTTTTACTACTCTTGATTCCCTTTATAAAATAAAATAAAATTTATTTGTGGTAGGATTATGATTTCATGATCAATTCCCATTCTATAAAAGAAAACTATGTGGGGGAGGCGTTGAGTTGAAATAATCTTGCATCATTAACCATGTAGCATTTGGAACAAGACCCATTGACTAATGATTTGAATAATTTTGGATTGGAATTGATTAGTATATGGAATTACACTATTTTGTTTTAGGTTTTAGTGTTGTCATCCCAATCAAAATAAATTATGCAAGCATAGAAAGAAGACAATGAGTTACAGAAATGGTAGATTTGACGAACAAGGTAAAGTGGCAAGAATTTAATTTTGATAAAGATTGTGTTATTAGATTTGAAAATAGAATATGTGTGCCTTGTGATTCCCAAATGAAGAAATAATTGTTTTGTAAAGATCATAGTTCTCAACACTCAGTTCATACGAGAAGTACTTCGATGTATATAGACCATCGAAAGTATTACTGGTTAGATGAAATGAAAATAGATATTGAATATTTTACAATGAAATGATTGACTTCTCCAAATGTTAATATAGAGGGACATGTTAAAAAATAGATCCTTTAGCTATTTCTAGTTCCAGAGTGGAAATTGGAAAATATATCTATGGACTTCATGGTAGGACTACCAAAAAATCTTGAGGTAAGAATGTGATTTAAATTATTGTGAACTAATTGACTAAAAAATTAAATTTTAATCCAATTCGAGGTACAATATATTTGGATTAGCTTTATCAAATGCACCGTAAAGAGATATTAAGGTTAAATTGATCTCCTCTTTCCATTTATCTAACTGTGATCCATGGTTCACTTATAGATTTTGAAAAGGACTTTAAAATTGGTTGGGTACAAAATTAATTTTTGGCAAAACATTTCATCTTAAATTTGAGGAGAGGCTGAGAAAATAATTCATGCATTAGAAGAAATAATTCGAGCTTGTTTAATAGATTACTAGGGAAGTTGGGATCATCATATTTTTTGTCGAATTTTCATATAATAATTTTTTTATTCTATTTTGTAGATTGATAATTTTTAGGAATTATATGGAAAGTGGCTTTGAACTCCAGATTTTTGGGATGAAGTCAAGGTAAGGATGTCGATGAGACATGAATTAGTATAGGAAGTATTTGAGAAAGTAGAGAGGATCTAGCAACACATGAGGATAGCTAAGAGAAGGAAGAAAATTTATATAGATAATTGGAAGAAAGACATTACTTTTCAGGTATGTGATCATATTTCCCCTAAAATATCTCCTTGTAAAAGTGTTATGCTTCTTGGTAAGAAATGAAAGCTAATTCCATGGTTCATTAGACCTTATAAAATCATGGTGAAAGTTGAACCAGTCGCCTACTAAGTAGCTTTGCCTCCGATCTCATCTCAGGATTATAATATTTTTAATGTGTTGATGTTTATAAAGTATGTTCAAGATCCATCTCAGGTTTTGATCCCAAAACTAGTTCAGTTGACAAAGAACCTTTGTTATAAAGTGAAACCTTTCCATAATATTGATTATAGAGAGCAATTATTTTTAGATTTGTTTTCATTATTTAATTAAATTGTAACATTTTTATAAATGTGTAATTAAATAAGTAATATTTTTAGAAATTATAGAATTTATACAGATGTAATAGTAATTTGACCTTAGGAATAGAAAGATACCTAATAGGAATAGTAGTCTAGCCCATCGAATAATAACTTCACCTAGTAAAGTATATATTAAATTTATCCATCATATAAGTGAAAATATGAAATAATTATATCATTGAATAAGTAGAATTTTTTTTTGAAAATTATAATTTAAGTGTTAGAATTTTTTGTATGTAATAAATATTTTAAAAAAAATTATAATTAATATAATGATTTAAAAAATATCATATTTTCATAATATCGATTCATAGATTATTATTTTTGTTGTCTATTGATTATAGGATACTTTTTTAAGAATTTAGTTAATTTTAAAAGTATTATAATACCAGTTATAGTTTTAATATTGTTATTTTTCAAATAAATTGTGAATTTATTTATAAATTAAATTTCTTATATATAGAAAATTATTTTTATAAAATAAAGTTCATTTTTTGAATTATAAATGTTGAAAAAGGGTTAGGGTGAATATTTTGGGATTTTTCAGAAATACATGAATTTTTTGTGAATACATTACAATTTAAATAGAGTTAATTTTTCACAAATAGTTTAATTTTTTCGAAAATACTTGAATATTTTGATAAAATATAGGTCAATTTTGTGAATTTTTGTGATTTTATGTTTTATATAAAATAAAAGTTCAATACATTATTCTTAATATCATGAATGATGTAAGCACCATTATAATGAACATACGTTAATTATTTTAATACATTTTATGATTAAACTCAAACTATTCATATTCATTATTCAAATTAATAAACTAATGAATAATATAATAAAAAACCATCCTCTCCTCCACAATAAATACCACCCCTCAGACCCTCTTATCCTCACACCTCTCAAGTATTGATAATTTTCCAAATTATATACAATACTCTTTGAAATCCTTTACCCCATGTCTAAGACCTTCTGGTCTCACTGGAAGTATAAATCCAATTCCTAAGAGAAGTACTCAAGGAGGATAATCAAAGTGGTTAAAATCAATTTTCATTTTCATTTATTTCCTTTTTAATTGTAATTTTTTCTTATAGTCTCTTCACCTCCCCTTATCCAAGAGGAATGAATACAAAATAATATTATATATACTATAGTGATATAATGTTTATAGAAAGATTCATCATAATACTTCTTCTCCACACCCTTTTATTGTAAAAATAATAACATCATCAATGATGTGTCAAATTACCAACATTGTGGATGATGTGTTTTAAATTTCCATTTCCACCTTTATGGGTGTTCATAAAACCATTTTAATGGTTGAAACAAATTTTAGTGTGTAAAAGATAACCTCTTTTATGTTCAACCGTTAATATATGTACATAATATTAAATTATATACTGAAACTAGTTTATGATTATCGATGAACCCCCAAAATGATGTAAATGAATATCGTTAATGTTTTATCGAATGACTCATAATCATGTCTTAAAAAGTATATATGTTCACATTTAATATTATAGATACATATTAATACCATTTCATTCCACTTCTAAAATATCTCTTCCATTCAACAAGAAAATCCATTATGAACTAACCATGGAAACTATGTAAAGAACGCATCTGATATAATGGAAATAACAAAATATTATTAATAAATGGGTGGAATGATTTTATAGAATGATCATGTAAGTTATTATAAAAAGGAATATGTTTCTATAAAATATTAATTACACTCTTTTAAACAATAAATTTGAAGTTTTAACACATTTTATGTAATATGTCCCTACAGTAAGGAAATTATTAACCAAATTTCTATTCATTGGGTTAACCTTATACTTCATTAATAATGTGGTAATGAGATTATTTTCATAGTGAAATTTGTTTATATTATGTTTTATTATTTTGATTTAATTTTTATAAAAATAGTCATTCCTTTCTATTAATTCCCTTGTCAATTATATGATATTTTAAGGGACATTTTTTCTACAATCCTCTTCTAATATTATATTTTTAGAAAATTATAAAGGGATGTTTTTTGTGAATGTATTCTTATTTTATGATTTTGTTATCATTCAGAGTAATTACTTATAATAAAGGGTGGGACATGTATCTCCCTCTAATTCTTTGGTTATTTTAATGTTGGAGGTCTTTCATATTGTTACTCCTTGTGTAACTTTGATGTTTACACCAAATTTTAGTCATGAGGGTTACATTTTGAGGTAGTTGTGAGGGTTACAAATCATATGGTAGCCACGAGTATTACAATATTAAGTTAGTAATGCCCCAAGTAACCTATATGGTTTATTTAGTTTTTCTATGTTTTATGGAAACCACTTGTTTCAAAAATTTAGTACATGATACTTTTGGGGTAATAAGGATGTCTTTACGAAAATGATTTCAAATGTTTATAAGTATTAATGGACTAATGGATTATCTACATCTATTTATATGCCTTAGCGAACTTTTTTTTGTTTATCCCAGGTTTTAACATGTTTTTCACAAAGTTTATGGATGGTATGAGAAAAGGAGAATCCCTGATGAATGTTTTGTATACTTTTTATGACAAGATTTCATGTTTTTTATAAACATTGTATTATGAAAAAATGGTTATTGTTTTAGTTTTACCCACATTGTATGGTTGTGGGTTGATATGTATGATTTATTTCCTAATATTCTAAAACACTAAACATAAAAGGTCATTGGAAATTTAAAAAGTGAATTATAATGGAATTTATAAGATTATGTAATGTTTAAGTTCTGTGTCTTGTATCATACATGTTGGATTTTTGTGAAAGAGGAATATCAAGAAGGATTGAAATGATTTTTCAAAGGCGTCAAGTTATCGAAATTCAAACTCATTCAATACAATAGATAAATTGTCTAACATGATACTGAGCAAGATAATTCTATAATATTCAAGGGTTATTTACATAATGGAACAATTTAATTAAATATGTTAATGAGGATTCAAGGTTGATTATATAATAGGAATATTAAGTACAGTTCATCGATTGGATGATTATGTTCTTGAAATAGTTGGGAAATGTGATGTGAACATTTGAATGAGATGTGTAAGTGTCTATTAACAAAAATATTTTAAGCACAATATAGGTCCTTAAAATTGCCACATAGTAGTTGGGAAAATTAATAATGTCGGTTTTGAGAAAAAAATTCAAATGAGGTTTATTTGATCAGTAAGGGTTCTATAACCATTGATCGTAGAGTGCATAATGGTAGATTGTACATTACTAGATATATTGATGAAGTTAAAACTATCATAACAACATCATTAGATTGTTCGGTTATGTGTCACTATAGGTTTTGTCAAGTCAATACGAATAAAATTAATATTCTAGTAGTGAATGGAATACTAAAAATTTATCCCATGGTCCTTGGAATATGTGAGTGTTTTATGTTAAAAAATAATAAAGAATATCCTTCAAATTAGATAAAATAAATCTAAATAATTGTAACATAGAACTTGTTTATTCCTAGGTGTGGGGAATGTCCCTTTTTGAATCTCATAGTGGATCAATGGACATTTTGTATTTCATTTAGGATTATACTCATAATGTTTGTGTTTACTTCCAAATTATTAAATCTAATGTATTTTAGGAATTTATTCAGCGTAACGTTTTTTCTGAGAAATTGTGTTGAAAATGTTGAAATTTTTCAAGCTATAAAATTTTATGGAATACACCAAATAAAACATTCATAACATTTTTAAAAAGTAGGGAATTAGTAAAGAGAAGAATATTTTGGGGACACCTCAAAAAATAGAATGGATAAAAGTATGAATCGAAATTTTATTGAGAAATACCAGAGTATGATGCTTTAGTCTGTAAGGTATTAGGGAATTTGGGAATAGGCCTTGAATATAACATCTTAATTAGTGAATATAAGGATGACTACATTCATGAGACATGAACATACTAAAGAACTTTTTCCTGGTAAAAGGATATAGATCAACCATATTAAGATCCTTGGAATTATCACATATGTTCATATTTATACTAAAGATATAGACAAGTTGGATGTGAAATCCAATTTGTTGTTTCTTTCCATATATGGTGACGATAAATGTTTTTATCAGTCATATAATGGTGAAAATAAATAAAAAATATGGAACTAAGGTTTTTTTTAAATGAAGAAATTATGTGGAAATATTGGAACTTTGATATGATGAATGTTATGGATAGCTCAACAGACATGATTATTGGATAGAATAATGTTGTTCCAATAGATCTTATTTTTTATGTGTGTTTATATGATTCATAAAATACTTATTTTTATTTTTATGAGTTTATCTTATGTTTTCAGGATTATATTCCACTAACTATATATGTTTTTATCTTACACCATGTAATGTATTCATTCTATGAATTAGTATTTTATCTTATTAAAGAATGATCATAATTCCTTAGTGGATAGACTAATGTTTCTCCAATATAACTTATTTTTTATGTGTGTTTTTATGATTCATAAAATACTTATTTTTATTCTGATGAGTTTATCTTACGTTTTTAGGATTATATTCCACTAACTCTATAAGTTTTTATCTTACACCATGTAATGTATTCCTTCTATGAATAAGTATTTTATCTTATTAGAATATATGGTATGTAAGAAAATCTTCCATATAATAAGAATCAGAAAATTCTAAATTGAATGCTTATCTTACTAGGCAAGATGTTATAATCCGAAGAGAATGATTGAGTTACTGAATATCCAAATTATGATAATTCAGTCAGAATGAAGTTATGGGAAGTCATTAACTTATGAAATTGATATTCATAAAATATGATCTTATTAATGCTAGAATATGTAGTGAAATCTAAGTATCAAACCTCATTAACATATTTATCTTAGGCTGTAGAATTATCCTACACAATGCTAAATTATGTTTATCTTATGATCTGAAAAATACAAAGACTGATTTTATCATACGAAGCCTCTCAGAAGTTTAAATAGGGAAACAATACCACTAGTTGGATATGTTATGAAGAATTATCTATTATGCATGATATCATGATGACTTTAATAATCTAATTATAATTCATTTCATGCTTTAAGAACATATCAAAAAATGTATTTTCCATTTATGGAAGTATCGATTTGAAAGAAGTGTCCTTTTTCTTGGAAAGGAAGGATCCAGATAAGAAAATATTCAGATTACCACATTAGAAGCATATTATGGAATTAGAAAGAATGGATATTTTCTATTAATAATCAATCATCTCAACTTTTCAATGGATTATAAATTTTATATTTATTATTATCTCATATCTTAATTTCAAAATCAAAGAGGAGATATAAAATTAATAGTTACCCACTACATGAAGAGATACGAGATAGATACCTACAATGATGCACACAAAATGATGAATATTCTAATAATGGAAAAAATGAACACCTATACATGGAAAATATTATACACATCACTTGCATAACGAATATTCATATATATTATTTTCAATCAAAGATCATCCTGATATGTAGTGTGAAGACTATCAACTTCTTATAAAATCTATTCAACTACTCTTAGTTGTTGCTTTCAACTCTGTGATGCAATAGTTCTTTAAAAGTTACTTCACATATTTTTTTAAAACTCATTGGAAGTGAGTATGTTAAGGTCATGGATAAGTATTATATAGGGTGTTTCTTATTTAAATCTTTTGAAACTTTTTAATTAGTGATCGCTTCTTGACCACAGTTGGGAGCCCCTAGAAATATGACTGTTATATTGAAAATCACCAAAGTAATGGAGTAGAGTATTGGTGGAGTGGAATAAAGGATTTCTATTTCCAAAAACACTATAAATAGTTTATGTTCAATCTCTTTCAATTAATTTTTTTTATTTCCACCAATGATTTATATTAAGGAAAATATTAGAACTCACATTCCATGAAGAGGGATGTTTTCTACAATGAAATTTTTAGGAACTGAATTCACCCCACCCCCTGAGTTCTTTGTTATTCATTCTATAAGAATAGTTATTTTATCATATATTGTGACTCCTGAGTTCATAGTCATAAAATTTTTAAGTCTAAATATATATTTTTTCTATATTTTGTTACTAATTACTGAGAAGGTATGTTAAATTTTATAGATCCTTAATTAATGGTGAAAATAATGGTTATTGGAGGGCTCACATGGACATATATTTAGAGAATATGGGTTTAAAATAATATCGTAAAGTAGTGGAGCCCTATGAAATACCAAATAAAGAACCTACAATTTTGGATTTTATAACTGAAGAACTCTTTAATTTAAACTCCTAATATATTAATGTTAATTTTTTTGGATTATGACCAAATGAGTTCAACAATGTTTTTCAGTGACAAACAACTCATGAAATGTGGACTACTATAGTAGTTGTTTACAAAGGTACAACTAATGTGATGTGACTTAGATATGAAATTATCAAGCATAATTTTTACACATTCAAAATGGCTAAAGGAGAAATCATTTCTCAGTTGAATGGAATACTCACTAATATTGTTAATAATTTTTTTCTCTAGGACTATATATCACTACGATCAAAAATGAATTGAAATTTATCATTGTTGTATCACCCACGTGGAGTGAAATATCATCCTCCATCAGAATATCACTATTGGTAAATAATTTTAAATAAAAAATATCATTAGAAATATTATGATGAATGAAGCTAAAATAGAAGCTAAAGTTAGATAATATAAAATGACAATGAAAGAAAATGTTACTTTAAAGGTTTCTACTTTTAAGGATGATTAGAAGAAAAATTCATAATAGTCTCCGAAACATTTAAAGAAGAGGAATCCTCAAGCAATTTTAGATCAAATCTTGACCCTATATAATTTTTGTAAAAGTTAAAAAAAATATTTTACAGGATAATAGGTTTTAGAAGAGCCTTCAACAAGTACCAAAAGCATGATGATAAATATAATAAACTATGATGTTATGAGTGTAAGAATCTAAGATACGTGAAACTATTTTTTAAAAAATTTCATGATAATGAGATTTATGAAAAAATGTTTTTTAGAAAAGTTTGGATATTAGAAGAAATATATGAAGGATGTGAAGAATAAATTTAGTGATTTTGAATATTCTAGTGATTTCACATCATTAGAATCATAATTTGAAGCTTCGAATCAAATGGCCAACATATTTTTTTATGGAATAATTTTTATGAGGAACATTCATACCACTATTCTAAGCATTAGTAGGAATTGGAAAATTAAAATTTATCATATCAAGTATTAAATTCATACATTACCATGTTATAAAATAATTATGAAATCATAATGTAAGAAAAATATCTTGAGAACTCTTATAGTTAAATTATCAATCATAAGGAGGAATTAAAAAAAAATCCATATTTTAAAAATCAATTGGAAAATTCTACTAACTCATATACTAATAAATTTAAAAAAATAGAGAAACTAAAAAAATAGGTTCAAAACAATTAAGATTTTGAAAGTATTTTCACTAAAGTATAAAAAAATATATGTAATGTTCTCGATCTGAATGAAGTAAAAAATTTTTGAATAGGAAGTGAGTGTGAAAGGTCTAAGTATTATAGGAAATATTTTATTGTCTATTTATAAAGACAAAAAAATACCTAATGTTACCTATTTTAATTGTATATAAATAATACATTATGATAACAAAAAAAATTTGAATATTCATTATTTTTTTGGAATTAAAAAGGTTTTTCTTACTGAAAGGATTCTCAATATTTTCTACTAATTCTTATATAAAACAGAAAAAGATTTAGATCCCTATGTCTCTTATAACTAAACATTTTGGACCCAAAGGGTTTGGGAAAAAAAGAATTATATTGTTTGATTTTTCATTGTAGGTGAAAAATCACATAAACAACAATAAAAATTGGTTTACGGAAAGTTAATGATCATTAAATATGAGTGAATATCTTTCAAAATTTCACTCACTATCGAATATTAATAGAGACTATGTCACATTTTGGTTGAATTTAGATCAATTGGAAATATTTAGTATATTATCATAAAAAACTGCCTTATGTTGATGGCTTCAAGCACATCCTATTAGTATTTCTCAACTTTATGATGATGGTTATTCAATTTATTTTTCTAACGATGCATGATTAGATTTTAAACATAAATCTATCAAGTTTAAAGCACCTAGAATTGGTATTTTCTTTAAACAAGATCTCAAATATTTGTATAAGAAAAATGTTAATTTTTTCAATGTTGAAATTGCTAAATCATGGATTTTGAATAAAATTATGGGCAATATAATGTTCACTCCTAGAAAATTTTTTCTATGAAAAAATTTATTTATGACTTGACTATCCTTAAATAAGACCAAAGAAGTTATGTAATGAATATAAAATGGGAAAACAACAGGATTAATATTTTAAACCAATTAGATATGTTGCTCGATATAGACCATTTTATTATCCAATAATTTGAACAAAATGTATATTTAGAAAAAAATATAAGCATAGTGTAATCACTATAAATAAAGCTTGGCTAGTTTCAAATTTTTATAATCAAGAAGACATAATAGAATATGAAGAATCCTTTTCCCCTATAGCTAGTTTAGAAGTATTTAGAATCCTTATAGAATATTTATATTATATTATTTTAAAATTATATGAAATGGATGTTAAATCTTCTTTTCTAAATTTATTTTTAATTGAGGATATTTATGTAAAACAACCTCATATATTTGAATACCCTCACTCAAAAAATTATATTATTAAATATAACAAAGCTCTATTTAAACTAAAAAAAGAACTGTAAGAATGGTATGAATGATTGGGTTATTTTATTTTATCAAATGGTTTTACATTTGGAAATGAATGTCCTAATTTATTTAATTAAACTTCGTCCTCAAATATTTTGATAGTATAAATATATGTTGATGTTGTTATTTCTGGATCAAAAATTCAAAATTTATGTAATTATTTTTAAATTTTTTTGTAAAATTAGTTTTAAATGACTATGATGTGTGATTGAAGATATTTTATTATATTTAAAATTTATGAATTTTATTTGAAATGTTTTTAACTAAATGACATACATACTTCTTTTACTTATGAATTTTTTATTTGAAAACAGTAATCCTTATTCTACTCCAGTTAGCACTAATATTAAACATGATATGGATAAAACTAGAAAAGTATCCTCTAAATGGTTTTATATTGGAATAATTATATTTTTAATTTATTTTATTTAAATTATATTGGAAAATATTTCTTCAATATGTCTTTGTGAAATATTTTAATATAGTCATAACAAATATTATTTTAATACTTAAAAATATTTTTATGTTATTCAAAAGGTTTTTATCTCTTAATCTTATTCTTCTAGTAACATTTTAATTTAGTTTAACTTTATATTTAAAGGATGATTTGTATTGATGTAAATTAGATATAAAAATATCATGAGGAACCAGTTTTTTCTGGGAAAATTAAAAGTGTCTTGGTCAAGTAAGAAATAATATTTGGTTTTAAAATCTACTAATGAAGTATAATATATTTTAGTTGGATGTTTATCTTCTAAACTATTCTGGATGAAACACACCTTAATGTATTTTTAATTTAATTGTAATAGTGTCACAATCATGTATCATAACACTAGAGCTATCAAAATTTCCAAAATTATAAATAACCCTTGAAGAAAAATCAAATTAATTTGAGACGACATTTCAGAAGAGATCATGCACAAAATGAAAACATTTATAAAGAAATAATTTTCACATAAATTCAATTATAAGAACACTTTACTAAACCATTTAAGGGTAATGGATTTGAATTTATTAAATTAGAATATGGTTTGTTTAATGTTACTCAATGTTATTTTATTTGTTTCTATGTTTTATTGTTTATTATTTTGGAAAATATTTTATACACATTGTTTTTCTAGATTTGGTGTCAGCATTTTTAGAATTATGCACATCAAACTAGACACTTCATCGATATTTTATATTGATTACTCTTCACATATCTATGTGACCCGTAAGTTACCAAAAAACAAAATAATGTGTGTAATATCTATACAAGAAAACAATTAAAACCTTTTAACAATAATTAAATCTACTATTTGAAGATAATTTCCCTAACCCTTTAATCTTATGAATCCTATCGACAATGGAAAAAACTAAAAGAATTTATGGTTCCACCTCAAGAAGATTCAAGTGGAAAATAACATCAAGGAACATTACAAATGGATGAGAAACATATTTTCCCAGGATAGATGGAATAAACATGTTACATAATAAAGTTATCAATTAATAGGGATGGGAATTTTTCATTAATGAAAGATGAACATAGATTATTTTGGAAAAGTATGTTTGTGATTTCTAAGAAAAATGTGGTTTTTCACATTGGTGATAATGACGACTTGGTCACTATAACCTTGAACCAGAAAAGTTTCTCTCTAACATCATTAATGATGGATGAAGCATTCAGGTTCCCTCATGAATGTTATGTATACTTTGTACTTCATTTCATATTGTAGATGATGTCGGTGTATATGAATTTATGAAGCTTATGTTCAGATTTATTGGCATTGTGAGGAATCATATGATGGACCTAGAACCAGAAAATAATATTATTATAAATGTCATTATATCGATAATCAGACAACAAAATGGAGAATTTGAAAAAAAATATTTCAAGATGCTAAATTATTTTATTTGTTTATCATTAAGAAGAGAGAAAATATATAATAATAAGTTGGGAAATACATGTGGTATGTGAAGAATAAGTTAGTAAATTTCTATCTTTTTCAATGAATTTTAACATTTTTTTTTCATAAAGTTGATATATGTTTGGATGGAAATACCATTACCCATTGTAATGGAATGAAAATATTGAGTGTATATATTTTAAGTAGAAGTTTTTTTGTTAGAATAAATCCTTAAATTAGTTGATTCTAATGAGTTCTGAATATCAAATTAGAATATACCCAATGTTGACTCAGAGGAGTCATCCTGGAAGGGGTTTTTCCATGATGTTGTATTTTTTGTTGTTTTTCCTATTTCAGTAGAGAATTTAGTTCATTATAATATTATGAGATATGTTCTGAATAATGAACCTCTAATGTATAGAAGAATATAAGTAAGAGTTATTATTCAATCTGGAGGATAAGATGCTCCTAAAGTTAGTTCAACATCTTCTTCTACATCATTTCGACCTAATGTCATCTCAGTTACTTATTGTAGAGACGAGTTGGCCCCATCTATCAAATATTTGAATGTGTTGTTCATGGAAGTACAATATCAACCATGTTTTGCACAGTGAACTTGGTTACAATATCTTCCTCAAGTGAGAAAAACATATGAATCACAGAATTTTTAGAGTTGGTTAGTTATAATGTCACCAGTGAAGAAGGAGAACTAGACTAAGGAAAGACAACTAAGTTGGCTGAAAGACAAAGTGTAAGATCGGTTTTTATATAACATTTTCAAGTAGAAAGGCACACTTTCAATAGAAATCAATATGTCTATGACACTATAATCAAAAAATTTCATCAATGAACATTTTATCCTATTCATGATTAGCATACATAATTAACAATTCCTTTACGTGAATTAGATATAGTTGATAAGATAAATAGAGAGTAGTAGTCATAGTTAATTTTAAATGTGGAATCATTAAAGGTATAGTTTCTAGAGTCTAGTAATGAAATTAGGACTCTCCATGATCATGTTTCCATAATAGAGGATGTTAAAGAAGTAGAATTGTTAGGTCAATTTATTTTTGAAAGGATTTAAGTAGAACCCATTGGAGAAGCCACTAATCTTGTGGAGGAGCATTCAAGATAAGAAGAAGTCTCTCAGGGAATATACATAATGACTTCTATAATTTCCATAATTTGGTGTGAAATTATATCATTAGAAATGGTTAAATATTTTTAAAGAGATTTAATTGTTGAAATCATAATGTTTCCTAAATTTCCTCAATGTTTCATTGTATAAATTGATCAGTATAAGAATTAAATTATCTCCCTATTATAACTGGATTGGAAAATATGTCTAGATTCTTTCTCAAAAAAATTTATGTCTTTTAAAATAAGTTTGAATATTTACAGTAGTTATTTGTTATCAATTTGAAGTCATAATTCTCAAAAGATGATGAAAAAGAAGAGGTTAGTGGATTTGTTGAGCCCCAGAAATAAAAAGTTTCTCTAATAGGGGATAAATCAGGTGATTTATCAGTTAGTATATTATATAACTAGTATGACTCATTAAATAAGTTAATATTTTTTTGTTCCGTGAAGATATATGTACAAAACCACTTTTTAAAATTCTCAAAGTTGATCTTGAATGGTTTTACAACCCTCCTTGATTACTTTAAGAATGACATGTTAAAAATTGTTAACTGTTGTGTTGATACTTTATTTTATATTGGAGTAAGATGTATTCACGTACCTCCTATCATTGATCATATTCATTATTATTTAGAAAGGATTAATGAAATATTTGACACTATGGAAATTTATCAATGGAAAAATATCTGGTTTGTTAAAGAAGTCACTTTTCTAATACCTGAATAATCTTCTAAACATTAATTTATACTTTTAGATTGATTTAATATAGAGAGATCTTAGAATACTAATCTCAAGTTCCAATCCACTTCTGTACAGATCATTCAGAGTGATCGAGTAGGTCTTGGAGAATTTTAGTAATGATGTGTGATATTGTTGGAGAAGTAGTTGATGCACCTCTACCTTCATCCTCTTTACCCTATGGATAGCCATTATCATTCAATAAAAATACTCCCAATAATAATTTGACATTATATATTTGATATACCTACACTTCCCAAGTGTTCATTATTGGTTTGCCGATTTGATGGTACTTTTATAAGTATTTGAATCAAATTATTTTGATTAGTTTTTTTGAATCGTTTGAATGCATGAAAGATTAGTTTAAATTTTTTTAATCCATTTTTCTCGGTCATGTTAAAGTGGTCATAAATATTTTTACAATTTTATTCTCTCTTGTTTTTAATTTTTTTTATTATCATCGTCTTATTATTTCATTCAATATTTCCTTATATTATACCATTTTATTGAATCTCTTTATATATATGGTCAATATGGTTCTATTTTGTTCTCAGTGTCAATTATCTATTTGTGTTTTAGGTTTTGAGTTTCCTTAAACACTTAATAATTTCTAGTGATTATATGTTACCATAAACTTATTCCAAATTTTATTTACATTCATTAATATTATATATTTATAAATTTTCATATGAAATATTGATTTTTCCTTTATTACAGTTATTTTTAATATCACAAAATATGGGAGAAGAAAAGGACAATACAAATTTTTTTTTTTAAAAAAATATTTTGTGAAAAGAAAAAGGTTAATATGAATATTTATAATCTAATTTTTATAAAGGGGGAGAATAAAAAGGAAAAACACATAATTTAAATGTTTTATTTTAAATGTTTAATATTTTTGTTAGATACTTTTGAAAAATATTTGTTTTCCATTCAATGGGATTTATGATCAATAAAAAGGGGGATATTATTGGATAGAGTTACGTAGTTCCAACATATCTTATCTTTTATGTCTATTTTGGTGATTCAAAAAATACCTATTTTTCTTCTGATGAGTTTATCTTGAGACTTTTATATTATTTTTTGGTAACTCTATAAAATTTTATCATACACTATGTAAAATATTAAATTTATGAAAAATTACTTTATCTTATGAGAATCGATGTTTTGAAAGAATATATTCCCTATGCTTAGAATAAGATAACTATTTTTTGAAATTTTATCTTACTATTTAAGATACAATCTTATGAAGAGAATGATTGATTTTTTATGTTAAAAGTCAGATAATTCCACCAGAATGATGTTATGATAACTCTTTATCTTACAAAATAGATATTTATAAATCATTATCATACTAATTCTAGAAGAGGTAGTGAATGTTAATTATTAGGCCTCAACAACTTATTTATCTTATACTAAAGAATTATCCTAAGTAATTTTTTGTTTATTTTATCTTACGTTCTGAATAATACAAAGATCTATTTCATCTTACAAGGCCTCATAGAATTTTATCATACAATATTAATTTTACACAAGGGATATCCTACGAAGAATTAACTACTATTAATAATTTCATTATTATATAAAAAATATATTGATAAATCATTTCTTAATTTTAGAACATATTAGAAAATTGATTCTCTATTTATGGAATGATCGATTTGTACAAAGTGTCATTTTTTCATAATAGAATGATTTGATTAAGAAGATCTCTGACTGTGCTTCTACATAAGCATATTACATAATTGGAAAGAAAAGATGCATGACATTAATAGCCCACGATGCCAACTTTTCAGTGTATTATCTACTTAACCATTATTATTAATTCCCATATTAAGTTCAAAATCAATAACAAGATATAAAATGAAAAGTTAGCCACTGAATTATGAGATGTGGGATAGATTCATACACTAATACACACACATTGATGAATACTCTAATAATTCCAAAAAATAATTCATGTACATAGAAAATATACTATATTTTACTCATGTTCTTCATATTTATAAATATCAGCTTTAATAGAAGATTATCTTGAGTTTCATCGTCAATACTGTCATCTTTTCTAGATATACCGTCAACCAGTGTCACATGCTGCATGAAAATGAGTGAGACAATATTTATTTAAAATATTGTTCATATCTCTTTTTTACAGTCATAATAATTGAGTATTTTAAGGTCAAGTATAATTATTTTAAATAGATATCGTGGTTAAAATATCTTGGACCATTTAAATAAGTGATAGCTGCTTGTAATCAACTAGGAACACCTGGAAAAATGGTTCTTATCAAGAAAATCAACAATCTCAGAGAGTAGGTCATTAGTGTAGTGGACTAGGGGATTTATATTCCTTGAAATAATATAACTCCCCTTTCTAAAATCTCTTTCTGTTATGATTTTTATTTATTCTACCAATTCATATTAAGGAAAGGATTTTAACTCACATATGTTGAAGGGTTTTTTTATAGATAAATACTTAGGAACTCAATGCACCCCTACCGAGTTTTTAGTTATAAATTCTTAGGGAAAACAAAACCTGTAAGGGATGGACGAATACTAAGAAGAGATGTTTAGATGGATACACCTAAGGTTGTATTGTGGAGATCCACTTATATAAAAACATATTTTTAGGATTTTGGGAATAATATGAAAATATTATTCATATACACATAGGGGAAGTAGATATTATGAAGGATGTAAATATTCTCAGAGGCTCAAAATGGTGCTAGATATCCATTGAAGAGTAAATTAGTTCCTTATATCTCAACAATACATTATAGTTAGTTGAGCTATTGGAAGGAAATGTAGTGATAAAAAGGGAATTATTTTGGAAGAGGAAGCTGAGATATATAACAGATATAAACCAAAGTGGATGGCGAATTATTTTATGTAAAAGGAATTATTTAAATTTTTCATAATTTTCTCACCAATAGTGAAACACACAACCACTCAGATAGTGCATAACATTGTTTCATTTGATGATTTACACATGGAGATGATGGAATTAAGAAAAAATATTATTCATTGTGATTTGGGGGAATGATTTTACATGGTTCATCACAAGGATTTTGAATATCCTAAAAATTTGAATTTTTTATGTTTAAATGAATCATTCGTAGTTTGAATATCATTTCAAGATAGTGTAATATGAATTTGGACACTTTCATGATTAAATTTTTTTATATGTGAGTCAAATCACTGTTGTTATACACAACATTAAGAAGGAGGAAAATAAATTTAACTATTATTGTATGTGTATGATATATTGGTTGCTAGTCTATAGTTCAAGAATATTTTAGAACTCAAGAGGAAGCAATAAAGAATGTTAGATATAATTAATATAGGGAAAACTAAAAATATTTTGTGGATGATTATTGAGTAGGGGATGAAATACGGTTCCTCAGTTTTATCCCTAATGGAAAAATTATGAAATTCATTGAAATATTCTAGATGAATATTTATAAACCTATATCAACCCCTCTCACTAGTCATTTAAAAATTACTTTCACTCAAGAACCATAAATGGATGAATATGATTATGACATGGAGAAGATTACATATTCATACATAATATATCAAACCCTTCACTAGTTTTTGTTATCCATTTCATGAAAAATTCAGTAAGGGAACCTTAGGAAGTTTTGAAATTTATATTATGTTATTTAAATTTTTTTGAGGATGCTGATTTATGTTTTGAGGATGATGACCAGTTAAATGGATTTATTGATACATATTTTTCTATAGACATTGACTCAGTGAAAAGTAATACATGTTTTGTAGTTACTTTTTGTGAAATAATATTTTTTCTTATGTCTTAGTTTGTACCAATCATTATTTTATCTAAAATATAATTAGAGTATGTTTCTACTACTGAGGCAAGGAATGAGCTGATATAGTTGATGTGCTTCTTAAAAAAACATGAAAAGGGATCGAATAGAGGAATGTTATTCTCTAATGGTCAGGGCTCCATTTATCATTCTCAAAACATAGTGTTTCATGTAAGAAAGAAACACATTCGATGTATGTATAACTTCACAAGAAGTTTGTTGGAGGACAAGGTGTTGGATTTTAATATAGTTGTTTCGGATAAAAATAAATTAAAAATAATGAAAAAGGTGATAGTCTAAGAAAGTATGAGGAAACATTGCATCTCAGTGGGACTCATATGACCAGGAAGAGTGGAAGGAATTGGATGAATCAAATAAAGTATGTTATTAGGTAAAATAATGAAGAAGAAGAGTAAAACTAGAAAGAAATTTCCATATTGGTTATTTTTTGGTTTGTGGAAGTGTCTTCTGGTGCATTGGATAGAGTCTTTTAAAAGAGATAATCAGATAGAGATCATTAGATAGACAGAAAATATGTTTCCTACTATAATATTTAAATGTGTTTCAGAATAATATTTGTTAATAATAAAGAAAATATACAAAAAAATGTTCATTAGAAAGATTTTAGTTGACAAAGATTCATCATACTGAGGGTTTATATAGTGAGGATTTAGTGAGCAGATGGAGCCATCACAGTTGATATTCATCAGAAGTGGAAACACAATAGATGGGTTGTTTATTTATAACTATCTACTGGAAAATTTAAATGAACAATACACCTATGTATAATTTTTTTCTCAGGGAAATGGATATTTTATTGTTAATATCATAGGTCAGTGTAATTTGATTCTAAATAGAGACCTCTATAACGAGGTGTGGCGGCCCGGCCTAGAATATATAACTATGTTTATGAATAGTGTTTGATTTTTAATTACATTTATGATACCCAATAGTTTAGAGGAATTTAATGATAGTGTTCTGTACAAATATGTGTCTCCCATAATAAAATATGTTTTTAGTGTTCTCATATGGATGTAGCGCTTTGTTTGAACTATATAAATCTGGTAGGTCTATTTTTTTTATTTCTTTTGTGTGAAGTGGTAAATTTTTGTTTTGTGAGGTGATTAGGTTGGTTCATAAATGTTCAATTTAACATAACATTGTTGGTGGTGGTAATAAAAAAACTCTCCCTATGATACCATTGTGAATATTTTTTGGTGTATGCTACAATGATCAGACAAACATCTCCATCTAGTAAAATGTTTCCTTCTAGGTCCATCAATTTGATCAAACAATTGGAGTTTTTTTCTCAAAGGGTTCTCCTAAAAATAATTACATCTTTTAGTGGCATTGTTTTGTTGAATTGGCCTTTTATGTAACGATTTAATTACCTTTTTTATAATAAATTTAATCTTTCGATGTGAGTATAAAATATAAAATTTATTTGTCAATGTTTTATCAAATTTGACACCATTTTTAATCCAAAATCTGGTTTGATAATATTTTTTTGTGTTTTTTGGGAATATGAAATTTATTTTTAATTTCCTAAAAATATGTACTTTTTGTGATTATTGAATTTTTTGATTTAAATAAAAATCCATTCACTAAATTTAATCAATTATAAATTAAATGGATTTAATTTGGACCATTCATTGTTTTATTCCTTCTGGTAGCCATACATTGATTAATATTTTTAAATTTGGAATTAAATGATCAATAACATGAAACATTATATTATCATGTCATCAATATTCAAATTGTATAGCCATAAATTGATTATGTAATCTATAATTAAATACTTGATGGATTTATTTTTTAGTTTTTGTTATTTTATTCTTTTTTTATATTAATGAAATATATAAATTGAAACTTATATTAAAAAATAATTGTGAAATTTGAACTTGGGTATTTAAATTTTTTAAAAACATAATATATTTAAAATTGGTTTGTTTTGCATAATATAATATTTATTGAATTTAATTGTATATGGAATTTTGGAATTAATTTTTATTATTTGATTTTCAATCATAAAATACATATACTAAAAAATTTATTTTCATGATTTAGAGGTAGATTTTGTAATTTAAAACCTCATGATGAAATATTGTAAACCTTTTATGTGGTACATCTAAGTGATCTCAGTTCAAAATAGGAACAGTCCCTGATTCTCTAATTTTTTAGAATTCCAGGTTACTGTATGTAAAAAAACAGTATTGTCTTCATGCTAATACACTTGTATTTTTCACATTCCACATTACGAGGGGAATCTAAAATGAAGTGTCAGTCTAGCTAAAATGGAATGGAATTTGATAAACACTTGAATTGACCATGAAATATCCCTACTGACTGCATATAATGGAGGCACCTACTTCAATCGACAACGGTCATATCCATCAACCAATTAACTATGATTTTTTTGAATTCCCATAGCCTAGGTGAGGGACTAATGAGACCAAGATCACACTGCTAAAATATGAACACTTCCTCTAGATATAAAACCGAGGTAGGAATTTTCACTGATGATTATAAGATAGGGGATGAAATTTAGCCACCAAATTTGGGGATACAATGAAAAAATGAACATGTTGGTGTAGCCATTTTGAATAGATAAAGAAACCCTAACTCCATATTGTGCCAATTATATTTATATTGAATATTAATAAATGTTTTAAGATTAAGAAAGAAATTAAATTTGTCTAGGATGACTATAGAAGATGATTAAAGACCATAGAGGAGTATACTTGGATTATGAATTGATTATTTTGAGAAAGACTGAATCTTCGAGCATCGTGAAAGTCACTACCAATTATCATGATGGAAGATAAACAAACCACTAAAAACTTTGTTAAAACTCTTCCACTACATGAGTTGATGACAAACCCTGAAACCCATTGATGTTGAACATGGCCCTATGAGGAGGGAAAACAAATTTTGAAAATTATGATGCTAAAGATTGAGAAGTAGAAGATCACCAAATCACCTTTAGACGTCACGTCTTGAAAGATGATATTAAGGAGGTATAACACTTTGTTTGATAAATAACTAAGTCATTCCTATATTTTAAGACCAAAATACTAGGCTGATGAATTCATCCAAATTCTGGATGCAATGTTTATTCCATACGCATAGATAAAAATGGTGGGTCAACAGTTCCTTTCAAAATGAATGGTTGTGAATCCATTTGAGAGGCACATTCCAAGTGTTTTATTTTATGTTACAATGATATTTGGTTTTACATAAGATTAAAATGATTTGAAGATGCGTCCAATAAAGAAATTCAAAAAAATAAAAATCCAATGCTCAATTGGATGAAACCATAAAGTGTCTTCAGTAACACTTTAAAACTACTAATGCAACTATAAATGAAGAAGCCTCGACTGAGGATTGGTGATGTACTCAAATACATTCATTGACAGAGACCATGAAATCCTCTATTTTTTGGTACTATGACCGATCCCACCGAAACACCAACCCAAGGAGTTGGCCATGTTAAAGAAGAACCACCAGAGGAAAAGATACACTAAGGCTATGTTTTATGAAATTATATTACAAACTATTTTAAGATGGGACCATGTAACGGTTGAAGATGATGAGCTAAATTCAATCATATTCAAAGTAGAGGACAACATGTGCTCAAATAAATATGAACTATATAAGATATAAATAAGAATAATTGATGTTTAAGACTATCAGGGCCCACTTATACGATTTTGAGGCCCAAAATGCAGTGATATTCTAGGTCAAAATCCTAGAAACATTCACTGTAGAATGTAAGACCAATATAATTCCCAAAAAATCCAAATATCTATCCATTATATACAGCATATATTTCCCCAAAATAAAATGTGATGATTATCGAATCTATAAGGAAAAAATTATTTCGCTTTGATCCTTCACAAAAGAGTGTGAAGATTAATCATCGGGGAATAATGTTTTAATAGAAAATATTCAAGTATACTAAATTATATAAATCATGATCATCTATATTTGGACATGGTGTTAATATAAAGGGATTTAATTTAGGTTAAAATTTGATGAATAATTCATACTTGTTGGGTTTATCGGAAGAGAATATCAAGCTAAAAACATGTCTAGAAAAGGGATTTTGAATTAATCAAAACATTTATCTAAAAATTATGAATTGTTAACTAGGGAACATGGAGGAGCTCTGCGATCATCAAACAAGATATTCTACAACAAATTACCTATTTTTTTCTATTACTTTCATTTTTATTTATATATAATTCTCCAATGATGTTATGCTACTCCATTATTGTATGAGTCAGAGAGATTCTCATTACTCCTTAAAAATTAATTCAATTTTCTAGTCAATTATACTATCTATTGGTCTCTTTTGATTTATTTTACTGTGTTTAGGAATCTAGAAACATTATTTTTTCTTTTACACTTTAACATTTCTGTTCCTATATCACTAGATTTCACACACATACTACATGAACTCACTCTATTACATGTGATATTGAGTACTAGTTGAAGAGGTGGGTGATCAGAGATATCCATTCACCCATCCAGGTGATAGTTAAGGTTTGTAGTGATCACTATACCCCCAAATGAAGTGGACACTTCTAGGAGAATGTAATCGAAGGGAGGCTTCACTGGGATAGAGATTTATAGAGAAATAATAATTTATTAAAAATAAGATTTTAATTTTATAGGATATATAAGGATATAATCCATGGTCAGACCCCTTATCTCTAAATTTGAATTTAAAACCAATCAATCTCACACACTATTTTTATAAATCGAACACATTAAGAAAAAAACAATTAAATAACACAATAATCATTGAGAGACAAATTGATTCCTCTACTTCTATATTTTATAGGGTTTAAAAATTATTTTTTGAGTACCCAATGACATTTGACCCTTAAAGATTTAACTACTGCTAAGGAATATAGCGTTTTTTCATAATATTTTGAAATAATTTCAAAAAAAAATTATATCTAATTCATCTAACCTCACTGTCTTTGATTTAGAGGTTGAATAAACAATAATGGGGAGACTGAGAACCTTAAAAATTATTGAATAGTATGGAACATAATTTTTCATAGATCCATTAAAAAGTTTCCCAACCTAAACATCTTCTTCCACATAAGTGATGTTATGGTTTGAAATCATAGAAAACAACATGGAATAAATGAATTAGATTTTTAGAGAACTCTGTGAACCCTTCATAATCCATTATAATTTAAATTAACCACCTAATATAATTTTCTAATGTTTTAAAAACATTCATGCATAGAGGAATATCAAAAGATAGCATTACCTAGAGGGTCTTACCTTTCTCCCTTGTATGAGAAAGAAAGAATGGATATGAAGCATCCATACTTGGGAAATCCTCCAATTGGAAGATTTATAGTAGACATTCCTCATGAAGTAATTCCCTCTATCGAAGAGAAATATGATAAAGAAAGAGATCCATGTGATCAAAAAGTTAAATAGAGAAAGTCTGTCTATATTATTGGAATGATTGAAATATTTGATAGACTTCATACAAAATTAGCCTTTTCAATATCACAATTTCATAGTATTATTTTACTAATGTTTAATAGATAATCCCCGGAATATTATAGATGATTCCTTTTCAGTATCATTAATAGAAAAGACCCTAGATTAAGTTAGATAAAAGATGCATAGGATCTCTGTTAACTCTCAAAAATTCTTTACAAAATCTAACACAAGAGGAGCAAACGAGGTAAAAAGTTATAACCATCTACTTGAAAAAAATATTAAATATCTAACATCACTTTTGAAAATTTTCATCAGATTACGTGAATAAATAATCATTTCCAACACGTCGAGTGGTCTATAAAATTTTCTACTCTTAATACCACTATTCAGAAGGATTCCTAGAAGTTCTAGGAACTGATTGTTGCGATGATATGTACCATGAGTAGTTCCTACATCAACCATCAATCAATCAGGGTTACAGAGACTTTTAAATCATCAGTTTCTGAGTTAAGAACTAGTATTAGCAATAGGAACCTTTTTATAATGGTTTTATACCATCCTTCCAACCTCTACCCTTTGAAAGAGTTATATATCAACCCTCTATAAGATACCAATAAGATTAATTTCAAGAACCCACCATCAAGGAATTCTTGAAACAAGTTATCGAATCTCACACCAATTAGAAAAAAACCATCAACACTCATGTATTGACACAAAAAGACCATCAAAGATAGTAAAACTAGATTATTAATGTCATCAATGAGCATAAGTATCAAGGATTAGGTAACTTACCCTTAATTAAATTCATATCCCCAAGCACAATGTTAGTTTTACTAAATTAAGGATTAGAAAGGATTTGAGAATTAGTAAAGAATCAGCACCTTAATATAGAGTTAGAAGTGAATAGACCAATATGCTAGATTGATTCTCCAAGTAAAAAGAAGATAAAGTACTTATGAAAATACCCCTGTAAAGAAGGACAATAAGAAAGCCAAAATGGAGGAATCAAATCACCATCAACCCTGTTTACCTAAACATATTAACCCACCCAATAGAAAAAGTGAAAACTTATAAAATAGTTTATTCTAGAAATATTCTATATGGTAGAGATCAATATACAATTTATATAAGACATGTATTAAAAACAAAGGCATGAAAGAAATCATCAAATACAAGTGAAATGGGATGAGAATATTGTAAAGTAATGAAATTTTATGTCTAGGTAAAAAATTGAACTTGCAACCCCCCAATGCCAAGATATAGGTATTTTCCCAATCCCCTACAATATTCGTGAGTGATGTGGTTATATTATGATATTGTTTTCCATATCTATTGATGGATTTTTTTATTAAAAATCAGCTTGAATTTATAATATTTTTATTCAGTAAAATCTAAAGATGAAACATTTATTCTTTTATCATTACAATGAAATGTTGTTTTATCTATAAGTAATAAATTGAATCATTTTTTTAGAACTTATTATTTTAGAGATCAAATTTGGGGAATTTTTCTGATTATATTTTCTATAAGAAAAAATGAATTTTAGGATATTTTTAAATGGAATTGGGTTGTCTGGATTAAATTGATTAAACTACCTTAAAAAATATTGTTAAATTTATCTTTAGAATATTGTTTTTCAGAATCTGAATGAATAAATTTTATTGGAAATTTTTATCTTAATTGATATTTTATGTTTTTGAATAGTATTTTCAAATCTTGATCCATGTAATCAATTCGATACATTGGGGGATATTTAAAGAGAAACATCCTCTTAACTGATTTCGAGTATTAAATCCACATAATAATTACTATACTATGATTCATGTGACCTAATTGAGTAGTAGATTATGTGTGATAATTTTCAACAGATCCACATCGGGGTTTTTATGGCCAACCATGTTGTAGTGTTTCTCACATATCTTATTTTTCATCCACAATCTCATTGTAATTTTATGGGTTTTATTCCAATGTATCCAATTTCTCTAGGTTTAATTACTTATATATAACAAAAATCACATACCCATTTTACATAACCAAGTAACCATTTTATGATGATGGTTATCGAGGTAAGGAAAAATTAAGATAGGAGATTGGGGATGAGATGAGTTAAGTCTTAATATTGAGATCATGTTAAGATAAAAAAATGGATAATGATATCTCAAATTTGTAGAACAAAACTAAATTCAAATGAAGAGTTCAGTGTGGATGCTTCCCTAAGAAGATCATATCAAATGATCTAAGGTATTTATCTAGGAGTAAAACCAAATTCTATTGAATTTTATGAATTCCTAGTTCATTAGTTTGACTATTTATCATTGAAGAATGATATTGGTTCAATAAGTGGAATTTATTTTTGGTAGATACGGTGGGGTGATATAGTTCAAAAAGATTTTGAGATACACTAAGTAGAGGTAAGATTGAGAGGGTAAGCATGTGATCAAGGTTGTATGTGATTCACTAATCTTGGGGATTATGTTGGGGCAAAGGTATATTTAATTTTATAAAAAATCTATTAAAATTTATGATGAGAATCAGTGGAGGCTAGAAGAAGATTGATTCATTCGTAATTAATTATCATTTTTACGTTGATAAATTTGTTAGAATTGATTTTCTAGTTATATATGTAGTGATTAGAGGGTATAGAGTTATTAATATCTCTTCGATGTCATATTTATTAGGAGTTGAATAATTCTTATGACCATAAAAAAACATGTGTTACAAAACACATTTGGGAAAAATCCAATTTCGAGGCAAACACATTTACAAAGAATGATGTCTTGAGCGAAGCATCTAGACCACTTCCAGGAGAGCTGCTACATCTTTCAAATAAGATAATGATTAAAGGATTTTATTTTTCCCAAAATTGGATTGGATAAGAATTATAGTTTCTACACAAAGTGATTTCAAATTTTTATTCATTTCTAAGCTTAATTTGTTCCTTTTATTCTTCAAATTTCCTCTATAATTATGATCATTAAATAATCGATTGATTTTTGATTTTCACATTTGTTTTCCATTTTGGGATTTTTCCCCATTATTACCTTCCATTAAAGGAAAATTACCTACCCTAGTGTGCAATTCATAGAGTGGTGATTGTGTACTCTGTCTGGATAAGGGTTTAGAGTTGACTCTCATCGTTTAAACTTCTCAATTCTCAATAGATAATTTAGAGACTAAGGGAAGCTCAATTGTGTGGTGGTGATTAACGATCATTATGTTCATTAACCAAATAATAATGATAGGAGTTTGTAAATTGATATCTTAGTCGATGAAATTGAAATTTCAAACATAATGAGATTCATCATTAGAGATTTTAATTTATGTTTTTATGGAATTCATGGAGTGAAAATCCATAAAAGAAATGAATAAAGATGAACCAGAAGATTAAAATAGAAATTCCACTATTTAATTTATGATTTTCTTTTCCCTATTATAACCCATTATTGATCATTTACTAATTATTTAAATTTTTGTAGTTTATTTAATTATTTTTTTCCATATTTTAGTATTGAATTTCCGGACGTAGATTTAAATGTAAAAATATCCATAAAATTTATAGCAAGAAACCCCTAAAAGAAAAGATCATTATAGAAAAACATGGATATTTATGCACTAGAGTATTTGAGGAAAATATATTTAGTAGGATTTAGGAAACTATTACAATTATCACTTCTTCAATGGGAGCCATTTTTGTGGATTCTACCGTAGAGTTTCAAAAAACCTTTAAAAACATTAATAAAAAAATCGATAAGAACAAATAGAACTTGTCTTGCCCATGGACTTTATAGTTAGATAGTTTTCCAATTAGACTAGGGATATGATCATTACATTAGATGAAAACTAATTCAAAAAAGTGATATAAGACCTTATGGAGGATTAAAATTAACATGTCTAGGATGCTTTAGTAAAATAACTAAAAGGATTATCCCATTTTTTACCTATGTTCAATATAAGAGTGATTATACTCATAAATTTTTTATAGGAAATAAAAGAGGTTGATTAAAACATTTTTAAACATTCCCCTCCCAATTTGATTAACTTTTCTAATGTTTTTTATGATGAATAAGGATGAATAACTGATTTACATTTGGGGTATTTCGACAATTTTGTCCCATTTTGTTTAGATCATTCCATATCTAAATTGGTATATAAATCTCTTTGTTATCACACTTTTTAAATGCAATCCTCTTTACAACAACATAAATATTTTAAAGTATTTATGGAATGAGGTAATATGTGTTAAATATATTAGGTAGAGATGGAGATTATTTTAAAATATGATAAACTGGAGGGGATCTCCATTGAAAAGAATTTGGTCTTGGAAATAGAAGAGGAGGATGTCCAGTTGAATGATTTGGTTTTTTTTTATTTTCTGTGGTTATTACTAAAATATGAGGATAGAATAGTAGAAACCTCTCACCCATGAGAATTAGAATATTAGGATCCACATATAATTCATCGATCCCCAACTAAACATTTTTACAATAATATTAAGGGATGATTAAACCATAATATTTCAAAGGGGACTTCAACATAGGAGTGAAGTTGATTGGCTAGGATAAAGAAAATATGTCTTGGTTTTTACCATAGAATCCCCATCTAATAATAGAATGGGTATAAATACTAGGTTGGTTGGTTGAGGATAGTATTAAATGTTTCACCTCTTAGGGGTTTAAACTAAGATTTACTGCCCCATTAAATCAATTTCCCTTTACTTTTAGGTCAATGTTTCTAATTTCAATAAAATTTTAATATATTATTGTTTTTTATATAGGATAAAAATATAATAAGAGCTCTGGATCTCCTTAAAGGTCATTTAGAGACAATAAATGTGTGAATATCACATTACCAAGGATGTCCACACATTTCTGAGTTTCTTTTTTACAAGTATGACTCCGGTCAGGGCAATTTTCCATCCTTTCAAGGAGATACATTACAATCTATAATGATCATGATAATCCACAAGCTGAAGAATATTGAATCATACCCTATTATTTATTTCTAAGGCTAGTTTTATTTGACATTAATTTAACTTTTCTAAACCCAAAAATTAAAATTTTTATACTTATTAAATATTTAAAGATAATAAAAAAGGACATTGTCAAAATGAGGAAGGGGTACATTTTAGTCAATTTAATGGAAAATTGATCTTTTAATTCAAGAGATTTATTATATTAAATTTCTAAGAACATGGGTTTTCACTCAGGTATGGATCCTTTAAATTTTGGTCTAAATCATTAATTTGGACCTTATATGGATTGATAATGGGTTTCAAATATAATATAGGGTATGTCAGGAATGTTTGAAGCCCAAAACCCATATTTTTGTTGGAAACTGGCCCTTTCGGATAGTAAGCGCAAGGTTGATGTATGATTTGGCTAACTGTCCAGATGAAAAATTCCAGATAGAACGAAATCACACAATTTACGCATGATTGTGCATCCTAACTATGTAGTTTCCCCTTCTTCCCATGTACCCATTCATGGTTTGCACATGTTTTGTCTACCAATGAGGACTATCTATCCACATGCTAATTTTCTTTGTAAATTTTTCTTTTTCCGATAATGATCTAATTAGATCCCTCCTTGTTCCCTTTTATGAGAACCAACAGGATTATCATTTTTCCCTATCATTTTGGAGTATTTTAAAGGCATAAGGTAGGAATCAAGAGATATCATTCATATAATATGGATTCGACCTTCCATTCGTCACGTTGGATGTGCAATGATGTTGAAGCTCCGTTCCATCACATAGTCCAAAGATTGACTAAGGGGAATACCTCTATCAAAGAAAAGGGAAGATACATCAAATATTGCAAAGGCATTTAGGCATGCACGTATACCTACATGACAGCCTTGGGCACGCAAGTCACTTGCACGCCAGATATGAGGCGTTCAAGTAACTTGCGTGCCCTAAGTGAAATTTCACCCAAACCTCAGGTGGCCTATAAATACCCCCTATAGGCCCCCCATTTTAAGGGGAAAATTTTTACAAAACTCAGATTCAAGCTCTGGTCACCCAAGTCTTTTCCTGACGTCTTCCAAACACTTATAAGGTAATTATTTACCTAGAATGGAAACTCTATAGAGGAATAATAAGGCCTAAGTATTAGAACTCATCAATACATGCATTCTTAAGTGTCCATCCCTTAAGGGAAGTGAAGACACTTGCGCACCAACTTTATCTCTCAAGGAATCTTACACACCACCCTTCTAAAATCCTCTAAGGATGATACTAAGTGCATGAGTTCAGGGTCTCCCAAGTATTAACCTATGGATTTTTCATTTCCCAAGTTGACTCATGTCTCACATGTATACTTGCGTGACTAGGACTTGCATGCCAGAACAAAACTTGTGCGCCTCCATCCTAGTCACTTCATTTCCTCAAATCCACCTTTCCTCTTCAAAGACAGCCTTCAAAACCCTCTTCAAAGCCATTTAATACATGTTTCCTTTGTTGGATTCCTTATCTGAATGGAATTATATGGAACATCTCTCAAAACCTCGTGATTTACATAACTTTATGTCATTAAGGTTAGAGATTTCATTTATTCAACCTCATCCTTTAAGATGAGAAAATCTTGGGCATCCTCCTTAGTCGCAAGACCCAAGTTCCCTGTACATGGGCATCCTCCTTAGGAGTAAGCCCCAAGTTCCTTAATTTGGGCCTCCTTCTTAAGAGTAAGTCCCAATAATAATTTCCATTAACTTTGGGCCTCCTTCTCAGGAGTATGTCCCAAGTTACAAGTCTCCTTAAATAGGACCTCATTCTCATGAGTAAGTCCCAATAATAATTTCCTTTAACATTGGGACTATTTCTCAGGATTAAGCCCCAGGTTATAAGTTCCCTTTAATTGGTACTCCTTCTCATGAGTAAGCCCCAACCTTATTTTCTTTTGATTTGGGATTCCTTCTTAGGAATAAAACCCAATCATAAGTTCCCTTCAATTGGGAACCCTTTTTAGGATTAATTCCTGAGTTAAAATTCCAAATCTCTATAAATCACAAATACCTTTTCAGACCCTGCTCCTAGGTTTCTTTCCTGATGTAAGTTTTGATCTTCTTTTACCTGGGTCGTCATACATACGTAAGCCCCACATCATTTTTTATGACCACATGTTTCATGGCACAATCATCTGATTTACTAATACCTCTTGTTTCTCACACCGAGCATGACTCACTTGGGCTTAGAGTGTAAAGGTAATTACGACATATCTCTATGGGCCATTAATAATGCATAAACCTCATAGTTCTTCACTTGTACTGTGTGGACTTCGATCTCTGCCTAAACGGTAATATACGTAGGAATACTTTATAAGGTTCAAGCTCATCATTCATTAATTCTTCTCCATCCCATATGACGTTAAACTATAACTTTCCTATCAAACTATGTGGGTTATAATTACTTCTTTAACAAGGATACATAGGTGGCCTATCTATGGGTATGATCCAAACTCTAAAATAATCCCAATCTTTCTGAATGACAATAAACATAAAGTGCCCCACTGAGTGGCTTTGAAACCATTATGGTCATCATAATGACCAAGAGAGTTCTATATAATGTATTTAAGGATACCATTGAGAAAGAATGTCTAATTCATATAGATGATTCTCTATTGATGAAGAACCTCAAATATATATAAAAGATTTTCTAAACTCCACACATATCAATAATTGATTGCAATTTCAAAAGGAAAAACTCATTTTCATGGTTGGTAAATTAATAAGGATTCATGAACATAACATAAATCTATAAGAGAGACCCAGATTAGACAATAATTCCCCCCAAAAAGGTGTGATAAGTCTGACCTCCCATCCTCTCGACCAATAAAAATTCTTAATCCTCATCAGTCTAGAACTAATGGGCACCAACCTTTGGAAATTAGGTCCAAATGGATATATAATCATTGGATATTTCTGGTTCTACAAATAAACCCATTACAAACCAATTGGATATTTTGAACCTCAAACAAACAAGGTCATCCCCATTTCTAGAAGAACCATACAAAAAGTAATTGATTCCTTTTGACCCTTTCATATTCCCTCTTACTCTCTACCTAGTTGTCGGGGGTATGAAATGTTTTTCTCCTATTCTTATATTTTCAATGATATAAGCCTAATAAATTTCCAATATCGGAGGAGGGGAGTTGTAAAAGCCTAAAGTGAGTGGTCTATAACACGTCCATAAAGTTCACTGTTTTTGGAGTTGTCATGTGGGGACCCCTGATTTCATTGGATGCCGTTTATTGAATTTATATTCCATACATAAAATCATTATAAATGTATAGTAATTCTCATTTTGTATATGAGATTAATTTTCGGTGGTTATGCCCACAAATCCATCTATCCCATGTAGGATATTATTCCATAATTTGTTTTTTATTATTTTAAACATTTGAGAAACAATTCAGGTGTGAATTTACATGAACCTTATAAAGGTATGATTTTCTATACTAAGTAGCCCAATTTATATTGTGAATTTCATAATGAAAAGTAACATGTATTCTCACCACTTAAACCACCTAAGGTAAGTGCATCAAATTTATAATTAAATGTGAAATGGAAATTGGAAAGTTTATAAAGTATATGAATTGACCAAATTAAATGTGAATGAATAATATTTTGGATGTATGCTGAACCACTGACAACATTAATTGAAGGTCAATGAATGGACCTTAATTATAAAATATTCCTTAAATAGAATTAATAAATGTTACATGATGTTTGGTCATTTCACACAACTAAAATTCATGTATTGAACTAAATGGACTTTTAGATTACCGATGAATGGATTAAAGTGTTGAATTATACTTGATCATATCTCTAAAATTAAAGGTACGGCTTGAAGCAAATGAAATATTACATGACATTAATATAAAATATGAGTGACCTAACTCCATATAACTTTGGATTTTTATAGGATAATTCCTTGTGAACTTGGGAACCCCATTTCGATTCAAGGATATGGATTGCTTATTTTGAGACCCCCAAGATATCGATCCTTTTCTATTATTATTATTTATTATATGTCACTATAGGATCCCTCCAATATCATTATAGGTTGTAGAGGATACACTCCCTGGATCCACCATTGACAAGTTGGTGCCATGGTTAAAGCCCATTGATACTAGTAATTTTTATCCACATTTTACCTTGGATGAACTCATTGGAGTTGGTAGGAATATCATTGTGGAATGATTTGGACTATTCTCTTCATATGTCACTCTTAACCAATGCCTGGATATAGTTATTACTAATTTTGGGACACTTGAGGTCTATGTCTCCTTGGTTATTACCTTGGATCTTCATTATTAAAATCCATTATAGGCTACCCTATAATAACTTGGAACCTTCACTATTGTAACATGTGATGTATTTATAAACTGGTAATAATCTATGATTGGGCTGGTTATGTTTAGATTCTTGCTGATGGATGAAGCATGTAATTGGATATTTAGTAACATTTCACTACTTTACCTCATATATGCATACTTTCACAATATTACATTTCAATTACAGGGGCAGATGTTATAGACAACATTGGTGGTGGCCCACTGATATTTATCTCACACCCTCTATGTGCACTATATGGTCTCTATATTATATTAATTGAATGAAAGTGCTGAGAAATGTAAGAATACGTCTCTGAACATTTTATTTCTTGTTATTTAGGATGTAGTTTGATAATAGATGATCGAGCCAGAGCTTCAGATTCATGGGATAATCTTTTGATTTCCTTTATAATTTTTTTTTAAAAAGTTATGCCTACTTCCTTTTATCCATGTTTTCTAGTTTTCTAGATAAATGATATATCATAATCTGCTATTGTATACTTGTATGTTATTCCAATTATTTCAGTTATTGATACTGTTGTCTCTATTTTCCATTGTCCCTTCTGTTTACTTATATTTTTCCTCCATTTACAGATATAAATATTTATCCACTGTGCTACAATTTGGTAATGAGGGCATAGTCTCCCCATAGATACAGCCCAGGCCCTCACTGATTGTAGAAAGACTCTAGAATTTAGGGAGATGAGCTTCAGACCATGTTGTCCATGAGGCTTGGGGAACCAACTATGTGGGACCTGGGTCTGGGATGTCACAAAGTGATATCAAAGGTGTTTACTTTCTTGATTTACTATTGGGAGACAATATATTAGAGATTAGGAATGTGGGGAACTTGGTCAAAATCCATTATTGGGCATCATGATCCTATGTTCAGGGTAAAATCTAATCCTAAATTATATTTTTTGTTCTATTTTTCCTAATTCAATTGGCATTATTTCACTGTTGGTTGACACACATACTGTGTGGTGGTTTTGATTATTACTCTTTTGGAGGATTTTCTTTCATACATGGACCAATGATATGAGGTCAAGGAGCATTGTTACATGCGTCATTATATGCACTTGGAACTCACATGTCTTGAATATTTCCCTGCTATATAGGTGTATTTCAGAATTTTATATTGCTTGATATGCTTGTGATTATTGAGTGATTCTATGATAGATAGCTTATGATTAAATCAATACTGGTTTCAATTGATTGATTTCATATATTAATTCATTAGGTGTGTGGGCCCTCTTGGGTTGTCATGAGTATTTCTACAATTCGAGCCATTATGCTAGAAATAAATGTTTGTCATTTCCATTGGTAAGGTGCATGGGGACTGATTCATCAGAAATTGATATCCATTATAATGTGAATCATTTAATCTAGAATGAACAGGTAGCACATCAGTATCCCACATTATCATGTTTATGAATGGTAAATGACTGAACCTAGTAATTAAATCTACAATTAAATAAGCCTTATACTTGTGTGCTTACCAATACCTAGATCGCTATGTGGGTAGTTAGGGTAGTATATCTTAGGTGGTGAGTTTTCTTATATTTTTCTTCTTCAAGTGATTATAACATATGATTAAGATTGTTCTAATGTGTATGCTTGGGAATTTTAGACCAATGAAACCACAATATCTTCATCTCAAATTATAGAATGGTGGTGATGACCACAATCCAGAGGTTGTGGGCCCTGAGCGACCACTCTTACCTCTAGGGGTTCCAAATGTGGCCCCACCTACTATACCTAATATGGGAATTGATGCCCTATTTTGTTGTTGTTTCCTATGTCTGATGTAGTCCTTGAATAGTGCCATATGGAATTCACCTATGATGGGTGATCTGACACGTGAGTTCCAATAGAATCATCCTCTTTATTTTTCAAGGGTTTGAGGTTTGTAGGCTGCCGAGTCTTGGATAGAGGCCACCCTGTCTATCTTTGTGCATCTAGAAAATCGTCTAGATAAGGGAGTGAAACATGAACCATACATGCCTTAGGATTCAGTAAAGCATTAGTGGGACATGACTTCCTAGGACGGTTGTTATCTGGGTATGCTGTGGGTTGATTTCTAGTCAGCCTTAAATGATTAGATTTTCCTTAGATGATAAGATTAGATAGAGCCAGATATTTTATGCATCTTTAGCCGTGATATATGTGAGTTATGGAATAAACAACATGTTTCATGGAATTGCAGTGCTTCTCAATACATTTAGGTGGTGATAATCTTTCACGTGCTAGATGTCTGAGGATGGGATACTGTACACCATCCATACGTCGTTCAATGTCTCTCACTTACCAAATTTTATTTATATAGTAAACAGGGTCTTATCACTGAGCGTATCCTGAGGGATGACAATAGTATTGAGTTTTAATTAATAGTGTCATGTCAGTATAGCTGTTATTATGCTTGAATGAAACATTCTTTCAAGATTTCTCATCAGGCGAGTGACAACCAGAGTTTCCATTACAATAGCTATAAGTTGTGTAATTAGTGTCAATGATGGGGGTATTTTATGTCTCAATTTGATAAAGACCCACTAAGGTGATGATCTTGTGGCCATATGAGGCATCATCAGTGTTTCTATACGTCCATTCCACAATATTTTAGTGGAGAATGATACCACTTCCTCCAACTTTAGGGATGATTTCTTTTTTATCGTGTGAGGCTAGGAGTTGGAATATCAACGAGAGGTCTGGACGAGGAGGAGGTCATGGTCGTTGAAGATATAACCCTATTCACCAATAGAACCAACATAGCAGTTATGGTTTTGGTAGTCCATTATTTCACAAGGCCATGAATTTGGTCAATTTCATGCACTATAGAAGATACACGAGGATCAAACTATGGGACTATCTAGAGTACAAGGTACAATTATTGTGCTATCTATAAAAGCATCTTCATTATTTGATACTAGTGCTTCAAACACTTTTAACTCTTCATCTACTTTGGAGGGTCTCAGACTGGATATATAATATCACTATGGTAAAATGACCCTAGATACGCCATTAGGGGTATGAATAGAGGGTATATTCTAGTGTAGGTAATGCCCCTTGAGGCAAGAAATTACCCTTTCATATGGAACCACTTCGTTCTTCACATGATTGGCTTTGATGTCATTCTTGGTATAGACTGGTTAGTTCACTATCATGCTTTTGTATACTACTATGACCGTGTAATATCGTTGACATCACCATAGTGTGTCAGTTGTCTACATAAGGGTGAGTGGGATATCCAGGCAGGAAGAGTGGGACTAGTGAATCATGGGCTAGGTGGAGTGACCAGACAGATTTAAAATATCTTAATGGGGGATCATGGTTTACATAAGGATGATATTTCTCTAGTAGTGGAAAATTTTAGGGATTTCTTTACTGGCGATTTTACTATCCTACCTCTTTATAGAGTGGTAGAGTTTACTATTGACATTGTTCAAGGAGGAGTGCCAGTTTCTGTTCCTCTGTATAGGATGGAAGAAATAGAGTTTCAAGAGCTCAAATAACGTTTAGATGATTTAGATGTGAAAGGTTTTATATGAACCAATACATCCTCATATGGGTTTCCCATGTTTGTTTTCAAAAAGGTTGATAGAACATTGCATATATCCTAGGAATACAGAAATTTGAACTAAATTACAATCAAGAAGTAGTATCCACCACCTCAAATAGATGATCTCTCTGACCAGCTCCAAGGAGGTAGGGTCTTCTCTATGGTCGAACTGATAACGGTTTATCATTAGGTATGAGTCATTCGATAAAAAATTACCACATAAAAAATTCCATAGAAGGTTTGTTCTGTATGACTACCTTTTTATGCCATTTGGTCATACAATGGAATCTTCATTTTCCTGGCTCTGATGAATAGGGTGTTCCTACCGTATGTATTCTTTTTTCATAGCCTTTGTGGAATACATCTTGGTGTGTAATCATAATTTTATATACCATGAAAAACATATTGAGACAGTTCTGAGTACACTGAGAGAGAATCATCATTAATCCAAGATTCCTATGTGCCACTTCTGAATAGAAAATGTTCACTTACTGGGTCATATTATCTCAGAATCAGATGCATATATAGACCCTAAAAAGGTTAGTTCTGTAGTTCTCTAGGAGTATCCCAAGAGTTTTTTAGATATAAAATGGTTATTAGGGATGGATGGATATTATAGGCATGTCATACAACATTTATCATGACTTTATTCGCCTCTTACTAGTCTTAAAAAGATTATTTTGATTCTCAAATGGTCAGAATCATGTGAGAAATCCCTTCAAGAGTTAAAAGGGAGGCTTGTATAAGCCCATATTCTAACTCATCCCGGGCCAGGCATAGGTGATACCATATTCTAGGATGCATCCAAAATCATCCCTGGAGATGCGTTGATGTAGGAATTGAAAGTCATTATGTACGAATCTTGGTAGTTAATGCCTTTTAAGAGGAATTGCTAGACATACATCCTTGAGCTATCAACATTTCTCCATGCCTTACATTTTTGGAGACACTATCTGTTAGGTGACCATTTTAGTGTACATAGTCCAAAAGGTCCTCAAATATATATTTTCATTGTGTGACTTGATCCTCAGATAGTGATGATGGGTCTAATCTCTATAATCCCATGATTTTGAGTTTTCTTATAGGGATGGAAAGGGCCACATAGTTATAGATACCCAAAGTCAAAATACTCAAACATATGCCTTATGAGAATCTAGTGGTGTATGGATGTTAATGAACCTCTTTTTTGAGCTTTATATGGTGTTCCCTAACCATCATGAGCAATATTATCTGTAATCCTTGACATTTACCTTTACCCTTCTTGAGATGATGAAGGGAAAAATGTTTTCATATCCTGAATGATTGGTTCTCTATGGGTGTGTATTAGAATATAACACGACTATTGATTGGTCTATGGATAGAGATGACATTCTGCATCTACATAGACGTATCTGTGTTCCTATTGATATGAGTGAGGACTTGATGAGAGAGTCCCATGATTCTTAGTGGGAAGTTTATATAGGCATGTCCAGGATGTATTGAGATATGTGACGCTAGTATTGGTGGCGTTGGATGAAACCTCAAACTATAGTCTTTATCACTAGGTGTTCCACCTATCAGCAGGTGAAGGTAGAGCATGATTATCCTGCAGGATTGCTACAACTACTTCCAATACAAAAATTGTAATAGGTTGAAATTTTTATGGCCTTTGTAGTTGGATTACCTAGGTCTCATAGAAATAGATAATCTTTATGGTTTATCATTGATATACTGACAAAAGTAGACCACCTCATTCCTATTTTCAATAATTACTCATTTAATGAGTTGTGAAAACAATATGTCTGTTAGATCATATGACTCCATGGGGTCCTTTGAAATATCATTTTAGATATAGAAACTCATTTCACATCATAGTTCTGGATGGGATTATAAAAATATATGGGTACTTAGTATCTTATAACCATATCTTTTCACCCTCAGATCAATGGACAATCAAAATGGTCAATACAAGTTATAGAGGATATGCTCTGAGCATGTGACGTTTATTTTAGTAGATCTTTGTAAAAGAAAATCTCTCTTGTTGAGTATACATATAATAACATCTACCTTACTAAAATACATATGGCTCTATTTGAGGCCTTATATGGTAGTCCATGCTATTCACCCTTGTGTCGGCTAGAGGCAGGTGAGGCAGCTTTACTCAGTCCATATCTCTTTCAGGATACATCATAGAATATTTAACTGATCATAATGTGTATGAATAATTTATAGTCTAGAGAAAATTATTATGATGATCTATATCAAAAAACTCTAGAGTTTTAGGTTAGGGATCATGCTTTTCTTTGGGTATCACTCGGGCTAAAAAATAGATCATCACAGAAGAAAGGGAAGTGGTTTCCTTATAACGTAGATCTGTTTGAGACCCTTGAAAGAGTCACGAAAATAGTATGTTGGTTGCTACTACCACATAGGTAACATTCAAGGCATGAAATAATCTATCTTTCATAGTTTTTCCAGTATCAGGCCGAACCTTCTCCTAACTTTGATCCCAAAGAAGTTAAGTTATATGCTGATGCTACCTTTGAGGAGCATCTAGTATGCATTGTCAACTAGAGCATGAAGGCTCTCCAATGTCGGTATGTCCCTCTCGTATTGGTGATATGGAAGCATAGTTGGGTAAAAGATGAGACTTGGGAGAGGGAAGCTGACGTACGTGCCCAATGGCTAGATTTTTTCTTAGACAATTTTTCTACACCCTTGGAAGGTGAACACATTGATGAGGTCTTTTAGGGGGGGGGACTATAAGAACCTGGTTTCTTACTCATGTATAAATCCATTAAATTTCAGTAAAAATATTTAATTGGGAGATGAAATGCCTTACTAAGGAGTTAGAAATTGTCTTAGGGTGTGTTTGGGGCATGTTAGGATTCTTGAACCCGTATTTTTTGGGAAAAATTGCCACATCATATGGTTAGAACACGATTGGCGCAATATTAGTATACCCACAAAGATGGAAAATTCCAGACAGAACCAATATACATGGTTCGTTCATGGTTTGGATGCCTAAACAAGTAGGCACCCCTTTATCCTAGGTTACCATGCATGATTTTCACATAGTTTTTCAAACCATGCAGAAAAACTGTGCACATGCTAATTTTTCAGGAAAATTCTCCATTTTCACCTTAATGATCTAATTAGCTACCTCCATCATCCCTAATCGGAGTAATAGTAGGAATTACCTTTTTCCCTCTCATTTTGGAGCATTTTTATGACATACGTCAGGAATCAAGATATCTTCTTCAAGTCGGATTTGTTCGAGCTTCGGTTCATCATGTTGGATGGGAAATAACAAGTACTCGAGTCCATTTAAGCCTTTCAATTTTTCTCATTCTCTCAAAGTAGTTATCAAGGTATGATAATTTTTATCTTTTTTATAGATATACTCTGATCTTATCCAAATAAAGGGGCAATACCATAGTAGAATCAATGAGGCTATGCTGGGTGGTCTACAACTCATCCATCAAGTTCATTGATTTTGGAATTTTTGTGTGGGTTCCACAGATTTCCTTTGATGCCATTTATTGAATTTCTGTGCCATGATTATAATTATTATAATAGTATGGTTATGATATTTCATTATATGTGATAAATTGATGGTTTTATTCCCACAAATGCATCCATCCCATGCATGATGTTCTTCCATTGATGGATTTTTAGTATTTGACACGTTTTGTGCCACCGTTCGAGTATGACTTGGCTGGACCTTTCAAAGAGTAATATTTTTTATATTAAATGTCTTGATTTATATTTTGAATTGAAATTTGGAAAGTAACCTTTATTCTCACAACTTGACCTTCCTATGGTAAGTGCATCAAATTGAAAATTAAATGTGAGAGGGAAATGGACATGTAAACTAAGTATATGACTTAAATAGATTTAATGTGAATGATTAATCAGTTTAGTGTCCATATAACCACTTTCCAGATTAATAGAAGGTAGTGGAACGAACCTTCATTATCCAAGATTCCTTAAATTTAATTAATAAGGGTTTCATGATACTAAGCCTTGTCACACTAATGAAATGAAAGGCTTGAACCAAATAGACATATAGATTATCTATGAATGGATTAAAGGGTTTCATTCTACTAGACCTTATAAAAATAATGAAAGGAATGTCTTGATCCATATGAAATATAACATGAATTAAATATGAAATAGGAGTGGCCACACTCGAGATTACCTTGGATTCTTATTGGGGAATACCTTCTTCACGTTGGAATTCCATTCCTATTCAAGGATACAACTTCAATAGGTTGAGACTGGCATAGATCCCAATCCTTTTCTATTAATTAGACACCTAGTATGACACTATAGGATCCCTATAATATCACTATAGAATTCCATGGATACAGTCCTTGGATCCATCATTGACATGTAGGTTCTATGGTTAAACCCATTGGGTCAAGCTATTGCATAGCCCCGTTTTACCTTGGATGAACGCCTTGGACTAGGTAGGCATCTCATTATGGAATGACTTGGAATATTATCATTGGATTACAATCTTACCCCATTCCAAGGTAATATTTTTATTGAGTTGGAGACCCTTCAGGTCTACATTGCCATGGTAATTACCTTGGAAAATTATTATTAAATGACATTACAGGTATCCTTGTCATAACAAGGAACCTTACTATTGTAACATGTAACTTCTTTATAAACTGGTAATAATCAATTAATAAACCGGTTATGTTAATATTCCAACCGAAGGATGAAGCTAGTAATTGGGTATTTAGTTACATTGTAATGTTTTACCACATATAAGAATGCTTTCACATTGTTAAATTTACATTAAACTGGCCAGATTTTATACACACCATTGGTGGTGGGAAACTAAGATTCATCTCATAACCTCTCCAGGTGCGATTTGGTTCCTGAAGTAGATTACCTGAATGAAGGTGTTGAAAAAGGTAAGTATACAACGTTGAACACTTGATTGATTTCCATTTAGTATGGATCTTGATAGTAGGTTTTCGTAACAGAGCTCAAGATATTTGGGATGGACTTTTGATTACATTTATACTTTTGTTGAACATGTTATTCCTATTATCTGGTATCCATGTTTTACAATTTTCTGGATACATGATATATCGACATCTATTATTGTATGCTTGTTTGATATTCTAGTTATTTTAGTTATTGATATTGTTGTCTCTATTTTCCAATGTGTCTTATGTTTACTTATATTACTTTTGTTATTTACCTTAGTTCATATTTATGCACTGAACTATAGTTTAGTAATGGGGGAATAATCTCCCCCTAGACACACAATATGCCCTCACTGCTAGTTGTAAGCCTTAGGAGTTCAAGGATATCTGCTTGAGGCCATGTGGCCCACCAAGCTCGAGGAAACTACTATGTGGCATTTGGGACTAGGACATCATAAAATTCTACTCATCTTCATTCCTTTGATAATTTTTTGATATTTCTAATTCATTAGACTTCAAATGTTTTTAAAAAAAATCTTGGAAAACATTAGGGAATCATTTGAGATTTAGTGTGGGGAAAAGGTCATTCGATGTTCTAAAATATACCATAACATTGTTGATATTATAAAACTCTTAAATTTCCAAATATAAATATTTTTTTAATTTTAACTCACTATTTTTAGTGGTTTAAAATAATTTTGAATTTTTAGGGTTGATTTTATATTACCCCATTGATTTATTTGGATAAATTATTTTTATTTCCCACTTGAAATAATTGTTAATAATAAAATTTTGAGAAAACATTATACAATAATCATTGGCTTTGACTTTTTTAATTTGAATTTAACTCTTCATATTTACATCTAAATGGAATATGAAATTAAAATCCTTATTTAGGTTGAGCTCATTATTCTGTCATTATTTAATATTCATTCATTATTGTTTTAATGTTGGATGAATTATCAATTCCACCAATAAAATCTATATCCACCTCATCCAAGAATCTATCCATTTATTATCGATTCTTAAATTAGGTTAGTTTATTATCATAGAGGGGAAGAGAAGTATGGACCTCCAGTTGGATGGAAATTAAGATTTGTTAAATTCACTTTTATAATTTTTAATTAATAATAATTTTTTTAAAATTGTAAGAAATTTTTATATGTGTACATTTAATTTGAAAGTGTATCACACTTCCAACTTGATAGAATACTTGAGGGAAAATATTTATCAAAATTATTTAATTGTGGCATTTTCGTTTTTTAGTTTTTAGATTTATTTTTTACCCCTGAATTTGAATCATTTTTTCATGAGGATAAGAAAAGTTATTGTGTTAGGGTATTTGATGTGGTTATGTTTTTATACTATTTCACTATATATATTGACAGAATTTATTAAATTTTTTATGATAAATGTTCATTAATTAATGATATTATAAATTTTGGTCAATATAAAGTGGAAGCATTTATTCATAAAATATTCAAATGAAATACTATTTTTTGGGTCTATAAGATATTAATTGACTAAGGGTTTTAAAAATTATTTTCTTAAGGATCAAACTTTCCGAAATGTTTTGTCAAAATTTTTAAAAGGAAAAATAATTTTAGAATATTTTTAAGTGGAATATGGTTATTAAGAGTCAATTGATTAAATTTTACATTTTAATTTTCTTAAATTTATTTTTGGAATATTATTTTGTATAATCTGAATGATTAACTTTTATTAGAATTTTTTTTATTAATTAATTTTACAATTTTTTGAATTCGGTTTGTAGAAGATGATATAGATAATAATTTTCATACATTAGTTATTTTTTTAATAGAATTTTCTAAATAACTGATTTTAAGTAGTGAATCTACTTTAGAAATATTACAATAATATGAACATACCAAAATTGAGTAGTAGCCCACACATGATAATTTTTTGTAGACCCATTTAGTGATTTTAAAACCTAGACACATTACTGAATTTCTCATGTATATTACTTTTTCTCAACAATAATGTAGCTACCTTTTATAGCAAGTTCACATAGCTCGTCTACAATCATGTAAACATTTTTTGATAGATTATCCATATAGCTTGTGCCCCTACAGGAGGGTGGGTGAGAGGGGGGTTGGGGAGTGTCATGCCTGTTGAGGGGGAGTCTCTGGACCATTTTCCTATATGGTGCCTAATAATGCAACCCACCTAAATACGTATCCAAATCCGAAATCACATACCCCATACATAGATGATTCTGGAATATGTTCATCAATATATGAAAAAAATTATGAGTTGAGATGGTAGTTGTGTTGTGCCGAGTCTGAATATAGAGATCTTGTCATTTGGAATCATGTGGATAATGAGATATCATATCTGAATGCTGAAACCAAATTCTAAATAATAGTTCAACAATTTTTCATCTCAAGGAAGAATGAATCTCAAGATATAGGGTATTTATCTTGAAGTGAACCCGAATCTAAATAATGATTTTGTTGTTGAAGATGAAGCAATCCTAAAAGATGTTTCCAAACAAGATAAACCAAATAAGATATGAAGAATTAGATCTATGAGAGCTCAACGTCGGTGATAGGGTTTGACAAGGTTGCCTTACCAAATAGGACAAACCAATTGATCTTGAATAAATTATGGGATCAATTGTTTTGTGGGATATTCTGTTGATCTAGTTCTTATAATGAATTCATCTTAAGATTAATAGTGCATCAACAAATATTCGTTGATGAGGCTAAGGGAACTAGATTGTATCATCATGGTTTCTTCCTTTGAAAGCAACTTAATACTATGGCCATTTTGATTGAATATGACATTCTCTTTTATTTAAATTGGAATTGAGATGGAACTTGGGTGAGGTGAGACTACACAACCATTTACACAATGATATTTTTAGTATGAAGAAAATGATATCCCAAACTAAATTGGAAACTGGATATGGGGTTTTAGATTTTTGTGATGTGATATTAGTGTGATATAATTTCATCGAGCTAGGACAAATGAATTTGAAATATCCCCAGACAACTAAAATCAAGGATGTGTGATAGAATAAGATTCTGATGTCAACAGATTAGTGAATCAAATTATCATTCCACCTAATTGAAGATATTACCAGATTCATTGAAAGTAATAGTGCATTGAGATTAGTTATAGATATTTATTTAATAAGATTTATATTTTCGGATTCTTCCTTCGGTTGGGTCAATGTTGGTAATGTTTTATAAGCCCCAGCCTTAAACATAACTTAATCTTGAGATAAGTCAATACTTTGAGTTTAATTCACCTCAATGATCTTTTTAGGTTTTGAACTTTATAGAATTTGGTCATAACTTATACATAACATCTTGAATATTACTTGTAGACACTTCGACTCACTAATATTTTTTTTTCATAAAACAATGACTATTTAAAAATAAACATGACATCATTTTTTGTTTCAACAGCATAAAATTTCCTTAATCCCATCCTTGACTCTATTATTCTTTATGTAAACTGAAAAACATTTAAAAACCTGGGATGAGCATAAAAACCTCTGTAAGGGATACATAATGAAAGAAAACTGTTAGTCTTGAGAATACATTTAAACTATGAATATGTTGTCATAAAGTAATAATTTTCACCTTTAATAAGTAGAAAAAACACTTCAGAGAAAGTAATTATATGGAACATCTCTCAAAAACTAGTGATTTACATAACTTTATGTCATTAAGGTTAGAGATTTCTTTCATTCAACATCATCCATTAAGATGAAAAAATCATTAATCTGGCCATCCTCCTTAGGAGTATGCCCCAAGTTCACTGTTCATGGGCATCCTCCATAAAGGTAAGTCCCAAGTTCCTTAATTTGGGCCTTCTTCTCAGGACTACATCCCAATCATAAATTCCTTTATCTTTGGGCCTCATTATCAAGAGTAAGTCCCAAGTTACATGTCTCCTTAAATTGGTACACCTTCTCAGGAGTAAGTCCCAATCATCATTTTGTTTAACTTTGGGCCTCCTTCTTAGGATTAAGCCCCAGGTTATAAGTTCCCTTTAATTGGGCCTCCTTCTCAAGAGTAATACCAAAAATTATTTTCTTTTGATTTGGGCTTCATTCTCAGGAATAAAACCCAATCATAACTTCCCATTAATTGGGCTTCCTTTTTAGGTGTACGTCCCGAGAGAAAATTCCAAATACTCATAAAGCACAAATACCGTTATGGACCCTGGTCCTAGGATTATTTCCTGAACAAAGTCATGATCTTTATTTACTCGGGCCATCATACAAACGTAAGCCCTACATCATTTCTTATAACCGCATCTTTCATGGAACAATCGTCAGATTTACTGATACCTCATGTTTCTCACACTAAGCATGACTCACGTTGGCTTAGAGTATAAAAGTAATTACGACATATCTCTTTGGGTCATTAATCATGTATACACCTCATACTTATTCACTCGAACTATGTGGACTTTCATCTCTTCATTCAAAGTAGAGTAAGTAGGAAGCCCTTCAAAGGTCCAAGACCATCTTTCAATAATTATTTTTTGTCTTGTATGACGTTAAACTATATCCTTAATATCAAACTACAAGGATTTTTATTCCTTCTTTAACAAGGATAAGTAGGTAGCTCATATACATGTAAGATCACTACTCTAAAATAATCCACGTCTTTTTGAATGACAATAAATGTCATGTTCCCCACTGAGTGGATTTAAAACCAGTACGGTCATCATAACGACCAAGAGTGTTATATATAAAATATTGAAGGATACCATTGACAAAGAATCAATAATTCATATAGATGATTCTCTATCGATGAAGTACCTCAAATACATATAAAAGATTCTCTAAATTCCAAAAATATCAATCATTGACTGCAAAGTATAAAGGAAAAACTCATTTTCATTCTTGGTAAATTAATAATGATTCGTGAACATAACATAAATCTATAAGAGAGTCCCATAGTAGAAAATAATTCTTCCAAAAAATGTGTAATGAGTCTGGTCTCCCATTCTCTCGACCAATGAAAATTCTTAAGCCTCATCGGTCCATAACAAATGGGAACTAAACATTGGAAAATAGGTCCAAATGGATATAGAATCATTAGATGTTTATGATTCTATGAATAAACCTGTTAGAAACCGATGGGAAAGTTTGAACATTAAACAAACAAGGTCATCCCCATTTCCAAAAGAAACAAAAATGGTGAACCCGACTTGAATCCTTAACCATGTTAAATTATGTTTTACTTATTTGTTAGGCCCCAATTTAAATCCATGTGAGGGACAAAAAAGCAATCAATAACATATGTCCTCATCCAAAATATTTTGTCTTGCCAAACTTATCTTGATTATGTATGTTATATTAAACATGCACTCTTTTCAATGATCTCTCTTCATTACAGAAATGGATTCTTTAAAGTTCACACCTGTGAATGCCTCGGCGGCTACTCCTGCTGGATCCTTGTCCGCTCTTAGGACGACATCACCTAATCAGCATCTTCAACGTTGGGTCTCAAAAGAATTGGTGAGGGAATACCATCAACACGACACCATCCCGACTCTTGAGGCCACTCGACAAGCCCTCTAAGTTAATAATTCAACCTGGTTGTCCAGAAAGTGATGACCAGTGCTCAAAAAGCAGGCAGCGCCAACCACCGTTTCCAACCATTTCGAGTCATTATCCCAGGAACGCAACAACCAGTCCCTCTCATATTACAGGTAGGGGAATAAAGAGGTCACTCAAAGCCTCGGTTCAAGAAGGAAGGAGTACTTCCTGAGGACTCCCATCAACAATCGCTGCTAGACTTGTGTGGTAGTGCACCCCAAACATGATGAGGGTATCGTCTTTAGGGGTTTAGCTCAGGTTCTTCAGACCCGAGCATGCAAGAAGAACAACCAGAAGAAAAAAATTTAAGAACAGGGAGGTGGGTCTTACTTCTGCCCCCTCCAGAGAAATCCATCAATCTAACTTGATGGAAAACAACAAGTGGGAAGATACACCCATTCGTCCTGATTTTACTGCCCAGCAGACTCATCTGGTTGTAACACGCCAATCCCTCCAGGGAATTCTGATGGAGTACTATAGGCTGGCACATACACCAGTTTATAATTCATCATCCAGTCAGTAGGCTCATCAGACTTCATCCAAAGAACCTCTCCAATTTAATATGGTGGAAATTGGTAAGTAGGAACACACACTTGAAATTCATCAGGCTAATCAACAGTCTCATTTGGTAGCACCTAGAGATGTCAATTGGAATGCTCTAATGACAAGCACGAGGCAGAAAAAATTTTCTACCCCCACATATGAGTACTTTCAGAATTCATTAACAGGAAAAAGGAGGACACGCTCATGCACATATACCTACTCTAGACACGGAATGGACCTATTTTCCCATTCCAGTAGCTGAAGTCACCAAGCACATTATTACAATGGGGAAAGAGTAGAAGCAATTCCCTGCCGATATTCTAGATGCCTGTCAGAATATTATAAAAACTTCAGCAGAATCACAGGTAAGGAATAATAAATATATCCCATTGAGTGGAGTGACTCATCAACATGTCACTACGGAATAGATAAACACCTCTGTTCTAGTCCAGGATGGTTGTCGGGCATACTCCCCCATATCATACGGACAATCAAGCCGGTCACATACACCCGATTTGAATGGAGATAATCAGCCTAACCTGACCATTTCACCTGAGCATGAACATATAACTGCCCATAATAACCAATTTCATCAACAAGTTTCTTCCAATGTGAGTAAGAAGGTGTATATGAAAAATTCCCATCCAGCACAGTTGAGAAATCAAGAGCCAATCTGCAATAAGGCCTTGCTCGATGCTGGAGTTCTTGATGAACTCAGAAAATTGTCTATGGAAACTCAAGATTATACTCTCTCATTTCTAGGTTCTATAAGTAACAATAATAGTTCATAAGGTCTTCATCAGAAATTTCCTCATGAAAAATTGCTTCATGATAGTTCATTCGATCTCGAAGTATCATCTTCAGATGAGAGACGCAATAACCCTCTGCATGGCCCGAAGACCAAGGACCAAGAGGATTCATATTGTACTATAACCCACCATGGTGGTCCTCCCCATGATGATGAATTTATCTACGAATTTCCTCTCCAAAATAGTAATTCACATTTCCCGGAAAATTCATCAAATGACAATGCAGTAACAAGAAATCCATCTTATCTTGAGGCAGTTGAAAATGTGAAGCCCATCATGTCTGATGCTTTACTTCTAGTAGGTAAAATAATTTCTCAATCAGAATATAGATTGGGGTGTAGGTCATTCTTTGAACCACCCCTGGGTGATTCATCTTTTAATTTGATAAATTAATTCTCTACCAATCTTGTTGAATCTGATAAAGAAACAAAGAAGCACCGTCTTTGGTCTAATCAGGTAAAAGAATCTTCATTGACTGATAAGGAGGAAGTGCTGAATATGAGAAAACAACTGGTGAAAGGTATAGTACTAGTCATATTTTGGCCTTTTTCTGACTCTCATTATGATATTCCAGAAATGTTGATGGAAGATTGTATTCATGATATTAGTCTCAACATGTGGAAAACTTTTTTCACATAAAAGATAAAATATCATCATATGATGAATATGAAAATCATGTCACTATAGTAGAAGGGTTACAATGCAAAATTGATTTGGCATCCCTCTTAGTTTCTCGACATCCAAAGGTAGAAAAGTAGCAGAGATATTTCCAGTGTTCATGCTTTGGCGCATTAAAAAGGATGCTCCAGTTAATTAACTATGCCCCATATGGTATTCATATCAGGGGATGGGGTGTTCATGGAGAACTGCATTTCACTGTACTCTCCAGTCATCAAATCCCACCAAAGGTGGTCTCATGCAATGTTATTTCCCATGGCTAGCCCGATCTAGCTGGTTTTGTGCATAATCAATGGCTTACTCAAGAACATGCCTCAACTAGTTCTTCCCAAAGTTAGGCATACAAATTACAAGATGTTGAATTACTCTTGCATCAAGAAAATGAGAATACCGAACATGATTATCATTTAGAGCATGTGAATCATTAGGTTACAGAAGTGTTATAAATCATCCAACAGTCATCTGAGCCAGGATATTTGAGTAGATGTCGGATGATGCATCTGGCCAATTTTCAGACAAAAGTTCACAAAATCAGAAGAAATTTTAAGAAAGTCGCATATTTATCAGCTCAAGAGCCACCGCAGCGTACCAGACTGGGGACCCTTTTAGTCCAACCCTCGGGATCAATAGATAGGATACGAGGAGTTGAGCAGGAATAGTAGGAACAACCCCAGTCCACCAAACTGGGGACTTTTTCAAATTCTCAATCTCTTCCTCAGAAAAAGTCAGTCTTCTCTTGATTGGGGAAGAAGCCACAAAAGGAACACAAATCCAAATTATTAGGAAATTCCCTCCAAATTATGGTTCATCAAGGATTCATGAAGGATCAAATAAACAAAAGGCAATGTCTCATAAAGGACATGGAAGAAGAAAGTATAGAAAAAATGCCAACAGAAGGGATGCAATGCATTATGCATCGATAAATGTCATCAACGTCGTTTTCACTGATCCCCCAGAAAATGAGGTTCAATTAGAGTAATCAGTTGAAGAAGATCCTATTCAAGAGGCTGTACACACAGAAATAAATGAAGAAGGTGTGCATACTAGAATCCAATAAGCTGCCCGGAGGCAAGATATTCCTTCAGGTAATTCCCTTCCATACTACAGAAAGTCACATGACAATGAAAAGGGTAAAAGTCAGGTTACATCCCACCCTACCTCTAGAGAATGTAAATCACTCTCATTAGACGAAAAATTCGCACAACAGGAGGATGAAATGAAGGAGTTAAGAAGGTTGAATGAAGAACTACTTCAAAGTAGTCTTCCTCCTAAGCATGTTGGAGTTAGACTTACACAAGCACCTGTACCTGCTTCCACTTAAAAACCTCCATCATATCAAAGGGATCAACCTACCGAGCATCCACAACAATGGTTCCCTCATCAAGATGATCAAAGATATCAACAACGGAAATAGTTTGAAGATTTTATGAAAAATGTTTATTCTTTCCGGAATGGACAAGTTCCTGGTTACCTCATATGGGCTCTAAAAAACAATCTGGTTCAGTTTCCAAGTCCCAAAAGGCCGAAAAAGGAACGATATGAAGACCTTCCCAATTATTTCTCATTTCATAAGATGTTGGGGTATCCCATTTAAGAGTGTTTTGTCTTTAAAGACCTCCTGTAAAAGATGGTGGAATCTGGACAGGTAAAACAGAATATTTCTTCAGCCCAAGTAGCATGTGTTACTGCTACTGATCCAGAGGGAGAAGGCGAGTGGCATGAATTCAAAAGAAAAAATGCTCAAAAATATTATTATTGGATAGTCAGGAAAACGATCAACCGATATCATTAAATTTTATGAACGCAATTTAAGAAAACAATTGTGTCTTCTGCTATGAATTCCACAACCAAACCCCCTTCATCGGAAAGAAATTCTATAAAGAGGTGGCATAATTCGAAGAAGGAAGAGCAGTCAGAAGAAAATGAGTTTGTGTCAAAGCCTATGTTGTCATTGACTCTGGAAGATTTTATTCCATCTACTTCAAAAGCACAGTCACTGCCCCCCCAAATAGTACAACCTGAAATTGATAATCCAGAAGAATCTTCATCAAATAAAGAGTTGGTCTTTGGATCTATTATCATGATTCATTTAACATATATTTATGCCAGTCACAATTTTGATCTTGATGAGCCTGAGTTTCCTGTATCAAACAGAAGAATTAGAGGGAGTTCTAGAGGTCCAAGATATAGAGGAAGACACAGATATTTCAGAAGACATTATTCCAATACTACCACTGCTAGAACTGTATATGCATCACAAACTCATGGAAAGGCCCTTCAACGAGCTCAATAATATCAAGAAAGGTATTCCACATATGAAAGATTCAGTCCTGGCACAATTATTTAGGATGATTGGTTAGAGGTTACACCTTATTACTCCTAACAAATAAATAGACCTACTCGGTCTAATCTGCCACAGCCAGGAGTATTTCCAACTCCTACCACGATACAAGATACATATACTTCCAAAGCATCAATTTCTATGGAACCTGCGAAACTAAAAGTTCTTGTTGGTAAATGTAGACATTTGGACCAAAATAATGATGTCTTGAAACATTTGGCCCATGTATTTTCTAAGTTATCAATTCTGGATGCCTTGAATCTACAAAAAGATATTCGGGAGGTGCTTATTGAGGCTTTGTCAAGTCCTCAAGAATTCCAAACTGAAATTGCTACGGATGAGGTCTATCGTATAGAGAATGATCCTATAGAATTCCATGTAGTGATATCTTTTACAGACGAAGATGAAGATGATGTTGTACATGGACATATTAGACCTTTTTATTTATCTGGAAAGGTCAATGATGTAGACATCTAATGAGCATTCATTGATAACGGTTCAGGAGTCAACCTCATCTTTATTCGTAAACTTCGTTGATTGGGCCTCACCGAATCTGATTTATCTCCATCTACTTTGATGCTGTAAGGATATGATAAAGATGACCAAGAACCGCTGGGAAAGATTACACTCAGAACTTAGTTTGGAGACTTTGTATCCAATTCAGATTTCATGGTTGTTCGTCACGACACAACCTTCAACAATTTACTTGGAAGACATGGGCTACATCAACATGAAGTTATAACTTCATCATACCATAAAGGTCTCAAATATTATTTCCGTGGACAAATTGGGACATTGATTGGTGATAAATCTCCATTCCAAACATGTGAAACTCAATACATTGATGTAGAATTATATCACATGGAGGGAAAGGAGAAATCCACAACAAAAGAGGTTACCAAAATTAATGCTGCATATGGTTTGGAAAAGATTCCAGTAAACACATTCCTACATGAGAGTACATATTATGTGTTTCCTATCAGTAAAATTGACAGGATAGACCCAAATCCAAACACTCTTATGGAAACATCCATAATATCAATTATGGCAATTGATCCAGACAACATGGGAGAAATTGTTGATTCACCAAGCCATGATTGATGTTTAAATGGAGATGTCTTCATTTCATCTGCTAAAATCCAGAAGTTCTATACTTCATCAACCACGTTATTAGAAGTTATAGAAACATTAGAGGTGAATAATGATGTCGATTCTCAATCCATCATCTTCTCTTTATTACCCAAGGAAGATCCTTCATCATCAATAGGGTTAGAAATGGAAGCCTCTTCTCTAAAGTGTCCAAGTTTTAACTTCTCCCCTGACCATGTAAATTCTACTTCATCATCTACTATGCAAGTAGAAACAAAAGAAATAACACATACTAATGAAGAAGAGGAAGATCTCAGAGAGTCTCCTCCAGCATTTGAAGAAGGTATCTCTACCACTGTGGATGACCTCAAAGAAATAAACCCAGGTACAAAAGAAGATCCACGCCCCACTTTAATTAATGCGGCCATGAATTTTGAAGAGAAAGAAATGTATATTTCATTTCTAAAGTGAAATCAAGATGTATTTTCTTGGAATTCTAGAAAAATTCAAGGGCTTGATCATGATGTTGCAAATCATCGTTTGGGTTTTCCAGAAGAACATTGAGGATTCAAGCAAGCCGCAAGAAGAACACACCCAACTTATGCCTCCAAAATTATAGTTAAAGTGGATAATATTATCAAGGATAACATCATTAGAGAAGTTCAATATCCCAAATGGATGGAAAATGTTATCCCTGTGAAAAAGGAGAGTGTACAAATTAGAGTTTTCATTGATTTCAGATATCTGAATCAGCATTGTCCCAAGGATGAATTTCCATTTCCGATAACATAACTCTTAATTGATGCAACAACTGGATACAAAGATATTTCAATCATGGATTGATATTCTGGGTATAATCAAATGTGAATTGCTCTAGAAGATGAAGAATCTACAACCTTCAGATCTCCTCAAGGTGTGTTTTGCTATTGGGTAATTACCATTGGCCTAAAAAAATGAAGGTGCAAAGTATTAGCATTCCATGCCCCATATCTTCAAACTCTTTTTAGAGAAATTTGTGGAATGTTATGTGGATGACTTGATGGTTAAATCCAGACAACCTTATTATCACTTGGCTGATTTGGAAATCGTATTCTACAAACATCGACAGCACAATTTGAAGATGAACCCCTTCAAATGTGCTTTCGGGGTAACCTCAGGAAAATTTCTCGGCTTTGTTGTATGCCATCGTGGTATCGAAGTTGATCCTGAGAAGAAAAAATCAATCTTTGGTATTTCACCTCCTTGAAATTTGAAATAATTAAGAGGACTTCGAAGACACTTGGCCTATATTTGGTGTTTCATTTCCAATTTGGCACGAAAATGTTTACCCTTCACCAAATTAATAAAGAAGGGATTCACCTACAAGTGGACTGGAGAATGTCAAGAAGCATTCGATATTCTCAAGAGATATATCTTGAGTACATCGGTATTAATGACACCTGTTGAAGGAAAACCACTTATTCTATATGTGACAGCTTTAGAGAAGTCATTAGGTGGCTTCCTTGCTGAAAAGAATGATGCTAGGAATGAAGATAGACTTTACTATCTTAGTCATACTATGCTTGAGGTCGAAACTCGATATCCAAGTATTGAAAAGTGCTTACTAGCGTTAATCTTTGCATTTCAGAAATTGAGACACTACCTGCAACATCATGAGGTCCAACTGGTATCTCACAATAACCCGCCCAAATTTATCCTTAGTCGTCCAATGCTTAAAGGATGTCTGGCAAGATGGGCAGTTATTTTGCAGTAGTTTGATATTTATTATGTGTCTCAAAAGGTAATAAAGGGCCAAGCTTTGGCCGTTTTCCATGATGAACACCCTTCAGTAGAAGATACATCTTTATATATTGAAATTCAAGATGAGGAAGTATTATCTATTCAAGATAATATTAAAACATGGGAAATGTACATTGATGGTGCTTCCAGAAGTCCAACCGGGATGAAATTGGATGATCCTAAATTCAATAAAGTTGGGTTAGGAATTGTGCTTATTTCCCCAGAAAATCCAGTGCTACCTTATTCCTTCTTATTGTTGGGAGGTGGTACAAATAAAGAAGCATATTATCAATCTCTCATCATAGGATTGGAATTGCTGCTTCCGGCACATGTGAATAATTTAAAGGTAAAATGTGATTCAGATTTCATAATCAAACAAGTCAATGGGGATTATGACATGAAAAAAGAAGAATTAATCCATTTGTTTGATTATGTCAGAGAGTTAATGGGGGAATTTTCTTTTGGAACCAACATTTTCTTATGTACAGCGATCACAAAATGCTCAAGCAGATGGATTGGATAATGTAGCCACAGACCTGGCAGATCCAAACTGGGATGAAAAAATCATCAGTATTGTGCACTATCATACAGTTTCACCTTATTTTCAAATCAGATCAGAGGAGATCAATGAAATCAGTCCCATTTCTGAACCATATAGTCATACTACCAGATGTATTACACCCATCAGGGAATACCTTCAAAATGGAACACTCTGACTTGATAGAGCTAGGAAAGAAAAAGGCTGACAACGTGTGGTAAATTTTACTCTTTATGATATCCTAGATCACCTAGAAAATTCTCTACAAGTGAGGTATTGATGGAATTCTCATTAGATGTATTTATGGTGAAGAGACAATGGCTGTCATGAATGATGTACATGCAGGAGTCTGTGGTGCCCACCAGTCTGGACATAGACTATCTGATCAAATTCAAAGGCTTGGATACTTCTAGCCTTCAATTATACAAGATTGTGTTGATTTCACTATGAAGTTTCATTCTTTCCATGTATATTCCAATTTAATTCATAAAACCCCAAAGTTTCTCCATACATCTAAATAATCACGACCATTTTCCACATGGGGAATGGATGTAGTAGGACAGTACCCTTCGGCTACAGCCAAGCAGTTTTAGTATACTCTTACTACTACTAACTTCTTTACCAAATGGGTAGAGGTAATACCTCTCAAAGAAGTTAGTTCTAAAAACATTTTTAGCTTCATCAAGTCTAACATCATTACTAGATTTGGTGTCCCTCATACCATATTGACAGAAAATGGCCCCAACTTCTTTTTATAAAAGGTAAGGAAGTTGTATCAAGAATACAACATCAAGTCCAACCATTCATCTTGGTATCATATAGATTCCAATATACAAATAGAAGCCTTCAATAAGACTCTTTCAAAAATACTGCAAAATATAGTGGATAAAGATAAGAAATCATGGCCTGATAAACATTTTCATGCTTTATGGTCATATCGGACCACCACCCGCATTGCTATGCGGTCAACTACATATTCATTGGTATATGGAACAAAATATGTCTTTCCCATTGTGGTACAATTAACTTCACTCAGAGTATCCATTTTTGATCAGTAATCTACAAATGAACAATCTCAAAAGCAATTGGATGAATTGGAATGATTAGATGAAAAAAATATTGTGCACCCTACACCACTTGGAAGTCTATCAGAATCGAATAGCACGGGCTTTCAACAAAAAATTTCGTCTTTATTCATTCATTCAAAGAGAATTGGAATTAGTCCTCAGAACTCCAATGATACCAGGAAAGAAGCCTCCAAATCTAGAGCCAAAGTGGGAAGGACCATATTCAATACATAAGGTCTACTCAAATAGAGCTTATTCTTTAATCTAAATGGATGGAGAACTCATTACAACTCCAAGCAATGAATTATTCCTGAAGAAGTATTTTCTGTAACACAAATGCACTCATTATCCTAGCTACATGATGCTAAACTATGCAGAACTGGTCCATTCATATGACCTTAAACTATTTTAGTCCTCACTGCAATATTTTAAACTACATGATCCCTTTATTCCTTACTATACGACTTTAAACACCATAGCTCCTCTATCATACAACTTGACGTTAAATTATTCGTCTGAGCTGTAAGACATTAAAATACTAAGGACCCCATGTCTGTGACACATGTCATTGAAACTGTGAAACAGTACCTTATACATCCTACATGATGCTAAACTGTGCATCACTAGGGTTGTTTCTACCTCTTGTTTCTCACACCAAGTATGACTCACATGTTCTTAGAGTAATCTTCAGTCTTAACACTCTCTATAGGCCGCTAACCACGCATATGTCCCAACACCATCATTGGGTCGTTGTCCTCAAGTACAACTCGATCACCAATTCATTCTTCAATTGAACTACACAGGCTTTTATCCTTTCCTTCTAGGCTGGGTACGTAGGAAACCTCCTGAGGTTCAAGCCCAAAACCAAAATCTTCACATCGGTTCACCTACATCTCATACAATGTTGATCCGTGAAGCCCCCCCCAAAAGAAACTAATATCTTCACTTTGGTTCACCATCTTCCTTGCTATATGACGTTAAACTTTACAGTCCCCCATTTTCCCCACTGCAAGACATTAAACTACATAGCCATATGTTTTAGCTACATGATGCCAAATTATGCGGCACCAGTCCATGCATATGACCTTAAACTATTCGCACTTTTGTCCTATATGAAAATAAACTACAACATTCTTTAACACTTTCACCTGAGAGGGAATAATTACTGAAATTGATCTCCAATCATGTTATATTCCAAAAACTATGTTCATACATGGCAATGCCCGAACCTTTAATCTCAGATCCAACCATTATTGCACTAAAGTCCCATTTCACCCTTCACATGTACAAACCAAATCTGTACCGAGGGTATTTCCGAAACTACGTATGGCTTGATTACCATCCTTATGGGATACGTAGGAATGTTCAAGCGTCCCTCGAATCCAGCCCCAAGTCTTTGGGCCTAACCCCAAATTCCACTTTCAGTCCCATGACAGAAAAGTACCCTTGTGAAAACATGAATGTGGTATGAAAACCCTGGCCTTCATTCACCTTAGGTTAATAAAACACATAATGTGTATTCCTCATTATGTTCTAAGATCTATTACCCTAAACTATGATCTCTTACATTCTCATCCCACATGACGTTAAAATGTAATTCAAGAACTACCTTTGGCTTGATTCTCATTCTAATGAGATAAGTAGTGAAGTCCAACATCTCAATTCAGGACCCAACCACAACATGATTATGGTTATCATTGGTCTTTGTATCTCCTTCATGCAATGGACAATACCCATTTTCATGTGTCATACTCTTAACCATAAATACTTCATGATCTCCATGACCCTTTCCTCGACTTCTGGTTAAAAACGTTTGATACCTAGAAATTCTTTTGTCTGACTATGCAGCACGTGCCCTTAGGCGGCCTTGCATAAGTAGTCTACATAACAGACCTGTCAGCCAAAAGATTCTATTTTCAAACTATGCAGCCAATGCTCTTAAGTGGCCCTGCTTAATTCAACCCCCTAACGGGTTTGTTAAGTAGAGGAAATTTTATTCATGGGAAGAATACCTCTTCTATCTTTATTTGTCTTAAAGACAATATGTAAGGATCCGCAAAAATAGCCATCCTTGACATATTATTCCCATACTCTTTTTCATGACCTAAAAGTATTTAAGTCTATGGTTTATATTTCCCTTCCCTACGTTTTGGTCAGACCTTCGTAGGATTGACATTCATCCAATTATTTGAAAATCTTGATTGGGAATATCCTCTCTATATTCAAGAACCCCTCTCCATACAACAAACTATATGCTTTGGAAAATTTGAATATCCATAAATAGCCAACGGCTTTTTAGAAATAGAAAAGTAAAATTTTGAGTGTTCTTTTCTCTAATTATGAAGCACGTGCCCTTAGGAAGCCTTGCATAAGTAGTCTACATAACAGACCTATCTGACAAAAGATGCTATTATTTGACTATGCAGCCAATTCCCTTAAGTGTCCCTTCATAATTCAACCCCTTAATGGGTTTGTCAAATAGTGGTAACCTAACTCTTAGGAAATACTTCCTCTAATGCCTTTCAGTTTTTTTTCATATCATCCCTCATATTCAAAATTTCTTATGTCATATTGTACAAGTTTTCCCTCATACTTGAATGTGGTAATATGTTTTCAAACAAATTATCAAGGAATTGAGTCAATTTTAATCCAATGGGTCAAAGATATTCAACCTTTAAAAATTAGCCTATTTTATAGTCTGACATGCATGACTTTAAACTTCCATATTTCTTGTTTCTTCTTTACCTCAGTGTCAAATCCTCTTTCCTCTTTTCGGATCCAAATCCAAAGGGGGACTTTTGTTGAAGCTCAGTTCTGTCATAGAGTCCAAAGATTGACTAAGGGGAATACCACAAGCAAAGAAGAGGGAAGATTCATCAAATATTGAAAAGGCATTTAGGTGTGCAGGAATACCTGTGCTCCAGCCTTAGGTGTGAAAGTCACTTACCCGACAGATATGAGGAGTGAAAGTCACTTTCATTACCTAAGTGAAATTTCTCCCAAAACTCAGGTGGCCTATAAATACCCTCTATGGTCCCCCCATTTTAAAGGGACAAATTTTCCAAACCTCAGATTCAAGCTCTGGTCTCCCAAGTCTTTTCCTCACGTCTTTCGAACACTTCTAAAGTAATTCTTTACCTAGAATGGAAGCTCTAAAGAGGAAGAATAATTCATAAGTATTAGAACTCATAAATACATTTACGCCTAAGTGTCCACCCCTTAAGAGTAGTGAATACACTTACACACCACCTTTACCTATCAAGGAAACTTGCACGCCACCCTTCTGAAATTCTCTAGGGATGATACTAAGGGATTGAGTTGAAGTTCGCCCATGTATTACCCTATATATTCTTCATCGCCCAAGTTGAATTATGTCGTGCAAGTATACTTGTGCGACGAGGACTTTCACGCCAGAAAAAAACATGTTCTCCTCTTTCCTAGTCACTTCATTTCCTCAAATCCAGCTTTCCTCTTCAAAGAAATCCTTCAAAACCTTCTTCAAATCCATTTGAGGCATGGTTCCTTTGTTGGCTTCCTTATCTGAAAGGAATTATATAGAACATCTCTCAAAACCTCGTGATTTACTTTACATTATGTCATTAAGGTTAGATATTTACTTCATTCAACCTTATCCTTTAAGATGAGAAAATCTTTAATATCAGAATCCTCCTTAGGAGTAAGCCCCATGATCCCTTTTCACGGGCATCTTCCTTGGGAGTAATCCCCAAGTTCCTTAATTTGGGCCTCCTTCTTAGGAGTAAGTCCCAATAATAATTTCCTTTATCTTTTGGCCTCCATCTATGAAGTAAGTCCCAAGTTACAAGTCTACTTAAATTGGGCCTGCTTCTCAGGTGTAAGTCCAATTCATAATTTTCTTTAACTTTGGGCCTCCTTCTCAGGATTAAGCCCCAGGTTATAAGTTCCCATTAATTGGGCCTTATTCTCAGGAGTAATCCCCAACCTATTTTTCTTTTTATTTGGGCTTCATTCTCAGGAATAAAACCCAATAACAAGTTCCCATTAATTGGGATTCCTTTTTAGGAGTAAGTCCCAAATTAAAATTCCAAATCTCCATAAAGCACAAATACCTTTATGGACCCTGCTCCGGGTCTTCTTTCCTGAACTAATTCCTGATATTCATTTACTCAGGTAGTCATTCCTATGTAAGCCCCACATCATTTATTATGACCACATCTTTCATGAAAAAATCACCAGATTTACTAATACCTCTTGTTTCTCACACCGAGCATGACTCACGTGCGATTGGAGTGAAAAAGTAATTACAACAAATCTCTTTGGTCCATTAATCGTGCATAAACCTCATACTTCTTCACATGAAATACATGGACTTTGATCTCGTCCTTAAAGGTAGAGTACGTAGGAAGCCTTTCTAATGTTTAAGCCTATCTTTCATTAATTATTTTCCATCCCGTATGATGTTAAACTACATCCTTCCTATCGAACTACGTGGGTTCTGATTCCTTCTTTGATAAGGATAAGTGGGTAGCCCATCTGTGGGTGTGATCCAAACTATAAAATAATCCCTGTCTTTTTGAATGAAAATAAACTCTAAGTGCCCCACTGAGTGGCTTTAAAACTAGTATGGTCATCATAATGACCTAGAGAGTTCTATATAATGTATTTAAGGATATCATTGATGAATAATCTCAAATTCATATAGATGATTTTATATTGATGAATAACCTTAAATACATTTAAAAGATTCTCTAAATTCCACACATATCAATAATTGATTGCAAAGTATAAAGTAAAAACCCATTTTCAAGCTTGGTAAATTAATAAGGATTCGTGAACATAACTTAAATCTATAAGAGAGTCCTGGAGTAGAAAATAATTCCCCCCAAAAACGTGTGATGAGTCTGACCTCCCGTCCTCTTGACCAATGACAATTATTAAGCCTCATCGGTCGACAACTAATGGGAACCTACCTTTGGAAAGTAGGTCCCATTGGATATAGAATCATTGAATGTTTTGGGTTCAACGAATAAACTTGTTAGAAACTGATTGGAATGTTTGAACCTTAAACAAGCATGGTCATCCCCATTTCCAGAAGAAACAAATGAAAAGTAGTAGATTCCTTTTAAACCTTTCCTCCTTTCTCTTACTCTCTACATAGTTGTCTGGGTATGAACGTTTTTTCTCCTATTATTATATTTTCTCCGATACAAGACAAATAAATTTCATATATCAGAGTAGGGAAGCTGTAAAAGCCTAAAGTGGGTGGTCTATAGCTCATCCATAAAGTTCACTGATTTTGGAGTTGTCGAGTGGGGACCCCCTATTTCATCGAATTCCATTTATTGAATTTATATTTTGTACATAAAATCATTTTAATTATATATTAATTCTCATTTCATATATGAGATTAATTGTTGGTGTTTATTCCCACAACTCCATCTATCCCATGTAGGATATTATGCAATAATTTGGTTTTTATTATTTAACACATTTGAGAAACCGTTCGGGTGTGAATTTCTTTGAAACTTATAAAGGTACTATTTTCTATACTAAGTAGCCCAATTTATATTTTGAATTTTATAATGAAAAGTAACATGTATGCTCACCATTTGAACCACCTAAGGTAAGTGAAACAAATTGATAATTAAATGTGAAAGGGAAATTGGAAAGTTTATAAAGTATATGAATTGACCGAATTAAATGTGAATGACTAATATGTTGGATTTATGCTGAACCCTTTACCACATTAATGGAAAGTCAACGAATGATCCTCAATTATAAAATATTCCTTAAATAAAATTAATAAATGTTACATACTGGTTGGGCATTTAACAGAACTAAAAGGAATGTATTGAACTAAATGGAATTTTAGATTACCCACAAATGGATTAAAGGGTTGAATTATACTTCATCATATCTATAAAATGAAAGGTATGGCTTGAAACAAATGAAATATTACATGACATCAATATAAAATATGAGTGGCCTGACTCAAGATCACTTTGGATTTTTATAGGATAATTCCTTGAGAACATGGGAAACCCATTCCGATTCAAGGATATGGCTTTCTTAAGTTGAGACCCACCAAGATCTCAATACTTTTCTATTATTCAAATATATTATATGTCACTATAGGATCCCTCCAATATCATTATTGGTTGCAGAGGATACACTCCCTGGTTCCAACATTGACAGGTTGGTGCCATGGTTAAAGCCCATTGATACTAGTAATTTCTTATCCACATTTTACATTGGATGAACTCCTTAGACTTGGTAGGAATATCATTGTCGAATAATTTGGACTATGCTCTTCATAAGACACTCTTACCCCATTCAAGGATATAGTTATTACTAAGTTGGTGACACTTGTGGTCTACATCACATTGGTTATTACCTTGGAACATCATTATTAAAAGCCATTACAGGCTACCCTATCAAAACATGGGACCTTCACTATTGTAACATGTGATGTATTTATAAACTAGTAATAATCTATTATTGGGCTGGTTATGTTTAGATGCTTGCTGACGAATGAAGCAGGTAATTGGGTATTTAGTAACATTGCACTACTTTACCATATATATGCATACATTCACACTATTACATTTCAATTACAGGGGCTAGATGTTATAGACAGTGTTGGTGGTGGCCCACTGATATTTATCTCACACCCTCTCGGGGTAGCATATAGTCCCCATATTATTTTAATTGAATACAAGTGTTGATAAATGTAAGAATACATCTTTGAAAATTTTATTTCTTGCTATTTAGGATGTAGTTTGATAATAGATAATTGAGCCAGAGCATCAAATTCATGGGATAATCTTTTGATTTCCTTTATACTTTTTTTGAACAAGTTATGACTACTGTCTTGTATTCATGTTTTCTAGTTTTCTAGATAAATGATATATCATCATCTGCAATTTTATACTTTTATGTTATTCCAATTATTTTAGTTATTGATAATGTGGTATCTATTTTCCATTGTCCCTTCTGTTTACTTATATTCTTCCTCCATTTACATATATAAATATTTATCCACTATGCTACAATTTGGTAATGAGGGAATAGTCTCCCCATAGATACACCCTAGGCCCTCACTTCTTTTAGAAAGCCTCTATAATTAAAGGATAAGAGATTGAGACCATGTTTTCCATGAGGCTTGGGGATCCAACTATGTGGGACCCAGGTATGGGACGTCACAAAGTGGTATCAAAGGTGTTTCCTTTCTTGATATACTGTTAGGAGACAATATATTAGTGATACGGAATGTGGGGAACTTGGTCACAAGCCATGATGGGGCATCATGAACCCATGTTCAAGGTAAAATATGACTCTAAATTGTATGTTTTTTCTATTTTTCCTAATACAATTGGAATTATTTCACTGTTGGTTGACACACATAATGTGTGGCGTTTTTGATTATTACTCTTTTTGAAGATTTTATTTCATCCTTAGACCAATAATATGAGGTCAAGGAGAATTGTTACATGCATCATTATATGCACTTGGAATTCACATGTCTTGAATATTTCCCTGCTATATTGGTACATTTAAGAATTCTTTATTTCTTGATATGCTTGTGATTATTGATTGATTCTATGATAGATAGCTTATGATTAAATTATCCTTGGTTGAAATTGATTGATTTCATGTATTAATTCATTAGGTGTGTGGGCCCTCTTGGGATTTGATGATTAATTCAGCAATTTGAGCGATTATTCTAGAAATAAATGTTTGTTATTTATAGAGGTAAGGTGCATGGGGACTGATTCATCAGAATTGGATATCCATTATAAAGTGAATCATTTTATATAGAATGAACTGGTAGCACATTTTTATCCCACTTTATCATCTTTATGAATGGTAAATGGGTGAACCTGGTAATTAAATCTAAAATTAAATGAGTCTTATACTTGTGTACTTACTAATACCTATCTCTCTATGTGGGTAGTCGGTATAGTATACCTTATGTAGTGAGTTTTCTTATAGTTACCTTCTTCTAGTGATTCTATCATATGATTAATCTTGTTCTAATGTGTATTCTTGGGAATTGTAGACAAATGACACCACAATATCGTCATATCATATTATAGACTGGTGGTGATGACCACAATCTAGAGGTTTTGGGCCCTGATCTACCACTTTTACCTCTAGGGTTTCCTAATGAGGCCCCACCTACAATACCTAATACGGGATTTGATGCCTGATTTTGTGGTTGTTTCCTATGTCTGATGTAGTACTTGAATAGTGCTATATGGAATTCACCTATTATGGGTGATCTGACTCATGAGTTCCAACAACATCATCCTCCTTATTTCTCAGGGGTTTGAGGTCTGTAGGCTACTGTGTCTTGGATACAGGCCACCCTGTCTATCTTTGTGCATCTAGAAAATCCTTCAGATAAGAGAGTCAAACATTACACACACATGCTTTAGGATTCAGCCAAGCATTAGTGGGACATGACTTCCTAGGTCAGTTGTCATCTGGGTATGCTATGGGTTGATTTCTAGTCTGCCTTCAATGATCAGTTTTTCCTCAGATGCTAAGATCAGACAGAGCCAAATATTTTTTGCATCTTTAGCCATGATCTATGTTAGTTATGGACTACTCAACATGTTTCATGGAGTTTCCATACTTTTCACTAATTTTAGGTGGTGATAATCTTTCACGTGCTAGATGCTTTGAGGATGGGATACAATAAACCATCCATATGTAGGTGAATGTCTCTCACTTAAAATTTTTTACTTATATAGTAAATAGGGTCTTATCACTGAGAATATCCTAAGGGATGACAATAGTATTGAGTGTAAAGTAATAGTGTTGCATCAGGATATCAGTTCTTATGCTAGAATGAAACATTCTGTCAAGATTTCTCATCAGGCGAGTGACAACCAGAGTGCCCATTACAATAACTATAAGTTGTGTCATCAATGTCTATGATAGGGGAATTTTATGTCTCAATTTGATAAAGACCCACTAAGGTGATGGGATTGTGGACAATTGGGGCATCTTCAGCATTTCTATAGGTGCATTCCACCAAATTTTAGTTGAAAAGGATCTCACTACGTCCAAATTTATGAATGAGTTCTTTATTGTTGTGTGAGGCTAGGAGTGGAATAGCACCAATAGGTCTGGACGAGGAGGAGGTCATGGTCGTGGTAGCTATAACCCTATTCACCAATAGAACCAACATAGGAGTTATTGTTTTGGTAGTCCATATATTTAACAAGTCCATGAATGTGTTCAATTTCATGCACTATAGATGATACATGAGGACCCGACTGTGGGACTATCTATAGTATGAGGTACAATTCTTGTGGTATCTATAAAAGAATCTTCATTATTTTATACCAGTGCTTCAAACAATTTTATCTCTTCATCTACTTTGGAGGGTCTCAGACTGAATATATAATATCACTATGGTAAAATGTCCATAGATACGCCATTAGGTGTATGAACAGAGGGTATATTCTAGTGTAGGGACTGCCCCCTTGAGGCAGGAAATTACCCTTTTATATGGTACCACTTCTTTATTCACATGATTGTCTTTGATTTCATTCTTGGTATAGACTTGTTAGTTCACTATCATGATTTTCTATACTAATACCATCATAGCATATCGTTAAATCACCATAGTGTGGCAGTTATCTACACAAAGGTGAGTTTGATATCCAGGAAGGAAGAGAGGGACTAGTGCATCATGGTCTAGGTGGAGTGACCAGCCAGATTGAAAATATCTTAATGGAGGATCAGGGTTTACATATGGATGATATTTCTCTAGTAGTGGATCATTTTAGGGATTTTTTTACTGAAGATCTTATTGACCTACCTCCTTAGATATTGGTAGAGTTTACTATTGACATTGTTCTAGGAGGAGTGACAGTGTTCATTACTCTATATAGGATGGAATAAAGAGGGTTTCAAGAGCTCAAACGACAGTTAGAGGATTTAGAGGTGAATGGTTTTATTTGACCCAATACATCCCCTTATGGTTTTCCCATGTTTTTTTTTCAAAAAGGTGGATAGATCATTACTTCTATACAAGGAATACATAAATTAGAACCAACCTACAATCAAGACGTAGTATCCACCACCTGAAATAGATGATCTCTTTGACCAGATCCAAGGAGGTAGTGTCTTCTCTACGGTCGACCTGATAATGGTTATTCATTAGGTATGAGTCATTACATAGAAATTACCACATAAAAATTACATAGAAGGTTTGGTCTGTATGACTACCTTGTTATTCCATTCAGTTATAAAATGGAACCTGCATTGTCATGGATCTGATGAATAGTGTGTTCCCGCCCTATTTTTATTATTTTGTCATGGTTATCGTGGAATACAACTTGGTGTATAATCAAAACTTGTATAGACCATTCCAACCATATTGAGATTGTTCTGAGTGCACTGAGAGTGAATCATCATTATTCCAAGCATCCTATGTGCCACTTATGAATAGAAAATGTTCACTTATTGGGTCATATTATCTCAGAATCAGATGCATCTATAGACCCAAAAAGGCTATTGCTTTAGTTTTCTGGGAGTATCCTAAGAGTGTGTTAGATATACAGAGTTTATTAAGGATTAATGGATATTATATTCATTTCATAAAATATTTTTCATGAACTTATTCACCTCTTACTAGTCTTAAAAATAAGACTTTAATGCTCAAATGGTCAGAAGCATGTGAGAAAGCCCTTCAAGAGTTAAAAGGGAGGCTTGTATTAGCCCATATTCTGACTCATCCAGATCCAGACATAGGTGATAAAATCTTCTGTGATGCATCATCAATCATCCCAGGAGATGTGATGATGTAGGAAGACAAACTCATTGTGTATGAATCTTGGTAGTTGATGCCTCCTAAGAAGAATTACCCGACACACAACCTTGAGCTATCAACATTTGTCCATGCCTTATATCGTTGGAGACACTATCTGTTAGGTGACCATTTTAGTGTACCAAGACCCAAAGATCCTAAAATATATATTTTCATTGTGTGACTTGAACCACAAATAGTGAATATGGTTCTAATATCTATAATCCTATGAGTTTGAGTTTTCCTATATGTCTAGGAAGGGCCACGTAGTTACAAATACCCAAAGTCAAAATTCTCAAACATAGGCCGTAATGAGAAGCTAATGATGCACGAATGTTAATGAACATATTTTCTGATATTTATATAGTGTTTCCTGACCATCATGAGAAATATTATCACTAATCCTTGATAGTTACATGTTCCCTTCTTGAGACAGTGAAGGGAAAAAAGTTTTCATATCCGGAAGGATTGGTTCCCTGTGGGTGTGTATCAGAAGATAACTCAGGTATTGATTGGTCTTTGGATAGAGATTCCATTATGCATCTACATAGATGTATCTGTGTTCCTATTGATACAAGTGAGGAGTTGATGAGAGAGTCCCATGATTCTATGTGGGAAGTTAATCTTGGCATCTCTAAGATGTATAGAGATATGTGATGCTAGTATTGGTGGCGTTGAGTGAGACTTCAAACTACAAACTTTATCACCATGTGTTCTACCTATTAGTAGGTGAAGGTAGAGCATGATTATCCTATTGGATTGCTATAGATATATATCCAATACTAGAATGGTAAAAGGATGACAATGTTATGGCCTCTGAAATTGGATTACCTAGGTCTCATGGAGGTAGTGAATCTTTATGGTTTATCATTGATAGTCTGACAAAAGTAGACCACCTCATTCCAATTTGCAAGACTTCTTTATTTAATGAATAGTGAAAAAAATATTTCTATTAGATAATACAACTCCATAGGGTCCTTTGTAATATCATTTTAGATAGGGAAACACATTTCACGTCATAGTTAGAGAGGATATTATAAAAATATATGGGTACACAATTTCTTATAAGTATATCTTTTCACCCTCAGACCGATGGACAATCAGAATGGACAATACTAGTTCTGGAGGATATTCTCTGAGCATGTGTCCTTGATTATAGTAGATCTTTGTAAATACAAATCCCTCTTGTTGAGTATGCATATAATTACATCTACCATGATACAATTCATATGGCTCTATTTTAGGCCTTATATGGTAGTCCATGCTATTCACCCCTATGCCGGCTAGAGGCAGGTGAGGTAGCCTTACTCAGTTCTTGTCTCATTCAGGATACATCATAGCATATTTAACTGATCAAGAAGTGTATGACTAATGTCTAGTCTAGAGAAAAATATTACGAGGATCAATACCAAAAAACACTATAGTTTTAGGTTTGGGATCATGTTTTTATTTGGGTATCACCCTGGCTAGGAAATAGATCGTCACAGAAGAATGGGAGGTGATTTACTCATTACGTAGATCCATTTGAGACCCTTGAAAGTGTCAGGACAATATTCTGTTGGTTGATACTACCTCATAGGTAACATTCCATGCATGAAATATTCTATCATTCATATTTTTCTACTATCAGGTCTACCCTTCTCCTAACCTTGATCCCAAAGAAGTTATGTTAGATGCTGATGCTACATTTGAGGAGTATCTAGTATGCATCGTCAACTGGAGAAAGAAGGCTCTCCAATGTTGGTATGTCCCTCTCATATTGGTAATATGGAAGCATGGTTGGGTAAATGATGAGACTTGGGAGAGGGAAGCTGACGTACGTTCCCAATGGCCAGAGTTTTTCTTAGATAATTTTTCTACACCCATGGAAGGTGAACACATGGATGAGGTCTTTTAAGGGGGGGGGGACTATATGAACCCATTTTATAACTCATGTATCAATCCATTAAATTTAAGTCAAAATATTTAATTTGGAGATGACATTGTTTGTGCATGGTCAGGCAGCCTAAACATGCAGGAACCCCTTCATCCTAGGTAACCTTGCATGATTTTCACATAGTTTGTCAAACCTGAAGAAAAACTATGCACATGCTAATTTTCTGGGAAAATTATCCCTTTCACCCTTAATGATCTAATTTTTTCCCTCCTTCTCCCTTATCTGAGTACTACTAGGAATTACCTTTTTCCCTCTCATTTTGGAGCATTTTAAAGACATATGTTAGGAATTAATATATCTTCTTCAACTGGGATCCGTTCGAGCTTCGGTTCATCATGTTGGATGGGAAATGACAAGTAATCCAGTCGAATTAAGACTTTCCCCTTATCTCTTTCTCTCAAAATAGTTATCAGGGTATGATCATTTTTTATCCTTCTCATAGATATACTCCAATCTTATCCAAATAAAGGGAAAATACCAAAGGAGAGTCAACAAGGCTATGGTGGGTGGTCTATAACTCATCCCTCAATTTCATTGATTTCAGAATTGTTGTGTGGGTTCAACAGATTTCCTCTGATGTCGTTTATTGAATTTATATACCATGATTATAATTATTAGAAATTTATGGTTATGATATTTCATTACATGAGATTAATTTGTGGTGTTATTCCCACAAATCGATCCATCCCATGCAGGGTGTTCTTCCATTGATGGATTTTTAGTATTTGACACGTTTTGTGCCACCGTTCGGGTGTGACATGGTTGGACATTTCAAAGAGTAATATTTTCTATATTAAATGGATTGATTTATATTGTGAATTGAAATATGGAAAGTACCATTTATTCTCACCACTTGACCTTCCTATGGTAAGTGCTTCAAATTGAAAATTAAATGTGAGAGGGAAATGGACATATAAACAAATTATATGACTTAAATAGATTAAATTTGAAGGATTAATCAGTTTAATGTCCATAAAACAACGTAACACATTAATATAAGGTAGAGGAACAAACCTTCATTATCCAAGATTCCATAAATTTCATTAATAAGGGTTTCATGATACTTGGCCTTCTCACACTAATTAAAGGAAAGGCTTGAACCAAATGGACATATACATTATCTATGAATGGATTAAAGGGTTTCATTATACTAGACCTTATCAAAATAATGAAAGGAATGTCTTGATCCATAGGAAATATAAAATGACTTAAATATGAAATTAGAGTGGCCTCACTCGAGCTTTCCTTGGATTCTTATTGGGGAATACCTTATTCACTTTGGAATTACATTCCTATTCGAGGATACAACTTCATTATGTTGACACCGACATAGATCCCATTGCTTTTCTATTCATTATACACCTAGTATGACACTATAGGATCCCTCCAATATCACTACAAGATTCATTGGATACAGTCCTTGGATCCATCATTGACATGTAGGTTCTATGGTAAAATCCCATTGGGTAGAGTTATTTCATAGCCCCGTTTTACCTTGGATGAACTCCTTGGACTAGGTAGGCATCTCATTATGGAATGACTTGGACTATTCTCATTGAATTACAATCTTACCCTATTCCAAGCTACAATTATTATTGAGTTGGAGACCCTTTAGGTCTACATTTCCATGGTAATTACCTTTGAACTTTATTATTAAATGACATTACAAGTAGCCTTGTCATAACAAAAAACCTTTGATATTATAACATGTAACTTATTTATAAACTAGTAATAATCAATTAATGAAATTGTAATGTTAATATGCCAACTGATGGATGAAGCTAGTAATTGGGTATTTAGTTACCTTGAACTGTTTTACCATATATAAGCATGCATTCACATTGTTAAATTTATATTACACTGGCTAGATTTTATACACACTATTGGTGGTGGGAAACTAAGATTTATCCCACACCCTCTCCAGGTGCAATTTGGTACCTAAAGTAGATTACTTGAATGAAGGTGTTGATAATGGAAAGCATACAACATTGAACACTTGATTTCTTTCTATTTATTATGGATCTTGATATTAGATTGTCGTAATAGAGCTCAATATTTTTGGGATGGTCATTTGATTACTTTTATACTTTTGTTGAACATGTTATTCCTTCTATCTAGTATCCATGTTTTACAATTTTCTAGATACATGATATATCGACATCTGTTTTTGTATGCTTGTTTGATATTATAGTTATTTTAGTTATTGATATTGTTGTCTCTATTTTTCAATGTGTCTTCTGTTTACTTATATTACTTTTGTTATTTACCTGAGTTCATATTTATGCACTGCACTATAGTTTGGTAATGAGGGAATAATCTCCCCCTAGACACACAATATGCCCTCAATGCTTGTCGGCAGCCTTTGGAGGTCAAGTATATGTGCTTGATGACATGTGGCCCACCAGGCTTGAGGAAACTACTATGTGGAATTTGGGTCTAGGAAATCATAAAATTATAGTCATCTTCATTCCTTTGAGAAATTTTTGATGTTGCAAATACTAATTCCATTGTTTTTTAAAAAATTTCTTGGAAGAAATGTTACATGATCAAATTATTTACCCATTTAAACAATTTGGAAAATTTGATTCAAAATATGAAATCATTTTTTTCCAAATTATAAACACAAAAGTTTTATTAAATAATCTAAAATTATTTCTTATTGTGAAAACCAAAAAGGGGGTTTTTAAGAAGAAAAAACTATCAAAATATTGTCATGTGTTTATATCCAATTTAAAATTTAAATTACATAAATGAATGTAATTGGATTAAATGGGAGAAATTAATCCAATTATATTTTAAAACCAATTAAATTGAAAATATATCTATTTAAATAAATTAGATGATAAGGTAGTTTTGAATTAAAATGCAGTATTTTTTACTATTCATAAAAATATTAATTTTATCAGAAAACTACAAAAACATCATTAAAAAGAAATTTTGATGTTATACTTCTAATGAATAATTTTTTTTGTCAAATTGAACATATAAAATTGAAAAATTTAAAAAATTATTCTCCATCGTAAGGTAGTAAAACAACCTTTAAAAACATATTATAGTATTTTATGCTTAAAATTTGATTCATTCTCATATTAACCATCTAAAATTTATTAGGTAAATGTAAAAACATTTTACAAACATGTATAATCATATTATTGTTATTTCTCTTCATTCCCACCATTATAATGGATAAGTGTTAACTACCATTTAAAATGATAATAATATTATATTATTATTTTTCGATATAACTCATTGTTGTTTGCAATGTATAATTTTGGAAAACCCCATTGTTGGATGTCGAGTATGATATTATAAAAAGAATCCCATTTAATATAAAATTAATATCTACTTCGTAAATATATATATATATATATAATAGTATTATTCTATAAATACTTAGGTCGCCACATCATTTACCACTTTTGGAAATTCCTTCCTCATAGTTTTAAAATTGGGATTGGAAATTTAATTGAAAAGACCGCATCAGAAAAAGAGTACATAAAATAATCACTATAAATTAATGAAATATAAGTACAATGGTTCCTGAAGAAAACACATACTAGGGTTACAAGTAGGAACACATCGATATAGAAGAAAAAATAAGTGTCATGTTCTAATGGAGAGCAATATAAAACTGGATCAGGAGAAAGTTTACAACCAGTAATCCTCAAACTTATGACGGGTTAAATAGTATTTGATTTCTCAGTAGGAAAATTAAGTAGAACATTTTTTTTGTTTCAAGTTCCTATTCATAATGCAGTGGAATTTATTTTTGAACAAGACTAAGAACATAAGGAAACATTCTTTCAAGTCAAGTAGAGTTTCAAATTTTAAAAAATATTTACCACAAACCCATATTTTCTCCAAACGATGAGTACTAAGTTGACTGTGTCAGACATGAAGTGTTAAAATCATCTTCTAGAGAATATCATAATCCAAAAAATATGAACTATATATTTTCCCTGTCTTTAGAAATAAACCAAAACCAAAATGGGTAGTACAAGATCAGATAATACCCAAAAGGATAATCCTTTATAGAATGAAATACTACTCTTCATATCCAAAATTCAACAAACAATACCCAATGTTCAACAGGGACCAATCAATAAACAATTGTCCTAAAAATTATTCCAAAAATCCAAACAAATATTGGAAAAAAATCAGAAGGATTTGATCACATTGTCCTCCATAATAAATCATAACATTTATCCCAAATTAACAACAACTACTCTTAATGTCTCATACTGGAAAGTAATTAACCAATTCACATATTCTCTATGAATGTTTAATCATTTCCATAAATAATCCAAATTCCCATATGTGAATAATAAAAATATATATTCTTCAAAAATAATATTTCAACCATTAATCCACAAATGAAATCCCACTGTATTTTATTTTCCTTTGGCACATTGTGTTTCTAAAAGAGAGAAGGTCTTCCAAAATAACATTTGTCACATAATCACAAAATTATTTTCCTATAAAAATGATATCGATTTGAAAAAATATATGTTCCAAAAATAAACTTATTCTTAATCCTTAAAATTATTTTAACTAAAGAGAATAAGTAATACTAACCAGGGGCTTCATGTAAGCCATTGGTAAGTGATAAATCCTAGTCGCGTTTTGGATGTGGGTTCGATTCCCATGGCCATGCCGAACACGATGGGTTGTCACCCATCCTGTGGGTTGTCCTTTTTCAAAAACCATATAATTCATATAACATTATAAAAAATACGATAATTTTATCAAAAATAACCCTGATATATTTTAATCTCAATAGTTATCTAATACCTCTAATTTTGCATCACAAAAATTAATAACCCGTAATTGCCTCAAATTAAAGGGTTATATAAACCCTAATGTTTATTTATAACAATATACATTAGATAATAATTCTTTAGTTAACATTTTTATATTACAAACAAAATGGTTAAAAATAATAGAAGTCTTCCATGTTAATCCCATAATCCTAACATTTAATCTAATCATTATCCATATATCCAACATAACTTTTCAATTCAAAAAATGTTGTAATATTAATCATTAAACATTATTCATGGTCCTTTAGCCATGTTTTTCGATCGTATTCTTTTAAACTTATTTCCTATAAGGAAATCTTGAATAATGTCATATGATTTCAATAATGTCAAAACATGAGGTAAGAAATAATATGTACCTTTCATAGGTCATTTTCAATTTTCTAATCATTAATTGGAATGGAATTATGAATTGCTAAACATATATTTCTATGATTCTAATGATCTGATTCCCGAACCTTCTTCTTTGGAAATCTAGTAGCATAATGACCATGCACACCACATTTAAAACATTTAATTGATCTCTTGGAAATAACCTCATTCCCTTTCATGGAGCCAACAAAACGGTTCCATTTTCCAATTAAGGTTATTACTTTATAAACTTCATTACCACATCTATAACATCTTCCAATCACTTTGAAATATTTTCATAGGTTTTTCTTTCAACATACTTGACACGTAGGATTTTTAATATACTAACATATATGATTTTTACCTGAACTTACATATGGATTATTTTAACACATATATGATGCCTTAGAAAAATCACCAAGGTTCAAGTGGTCAATTATGAATCCATATATTTGGTTAAGAATAACTACAAGAGTTATTATTTAAACTCCCATTTCATTTGTTTTTTTATTCAGAAAACCACCACAGTTACCTTCACATCCATTGTTTCTTTGGTGCCTGATAGATCCATCCATTTACTAAAACCAAAATGGTTAATGTGTTTATATCAGTAAAATCATCATTTACTCTCTTATGAAGAGGGTAAACACTAATATATACTTATTCATGTTATCCTAATCTCATTCAAATTTATCTAAATTAACTATGACTATTTATAATATGCAAACCATTATGGTTATATGAAACATGACACTTATTCTTAAATAACACCCTAACCTATAAGGTTATCTAAACCCACCTCAGATACAAACTAAAAGGTCCCATCCTTAAACATTACATTATCATAAGATAATTCAATAATTAGACATTAATTCACATCGATGATCTTTTAAGGTTTAGTGATTTATTGAATTAGGACTACCCTATATATAATATCTTAAATATTAAAAGTAGACACTTCCACTCACAATCCATTTTTTTATAGAACAAAAACTCTTTAAAAAGAAACATGACATCGTTTCATGTTTTGACTACATAAATTTTCCTTCATCGCATACTTGAATATATTCTTCTTTATGTCATGTGAAAAACTTTTAAAAAATTGGAATGATCATAAAATCTAAGTAAGGGATATATAATGGATGAAAACTGTAAGTCATGTGAAAACGTGTAAAACATAGAAACTCTATCATCAAGTAATACTTTGCAACTTTAAGAAGTAGCAAAATAACTACAATGAATATTATCTCAGTTCATACCCTTTTTTAAGCATAAGATTACCATAAATCCCATAGAAAGAAACATATAATTGAAATAAACATACTTAAATGGAATAACCATGTGTTCGACTTCCACACATATCACTAAATGAAATATATATATGACTAAATTCCATTTCCAATTCCTTAGAGATTATAATTTAACCACACAGCCTTGGTTTATCGTAGAACCACCCATAATTTGGATTATAACATAACCACCGATCGTTATTTTATTACATAACCAACTATCAAATGTCCATGTACTATTATATAATCATAACACATAAAATATTTCAAATATCAATATTTCACTAATAACATTTCATTAGAAATCAAAATAAATCATTTAATGATATTGAAATAATCCAACCATTTCAAAAACCTTTTTCAATATGAAAACACACGAAAAGGTAACAACATATTTCTTTTTTTCTTTTAAAAATATTGAATCTTATAGAGGTAGCTAAATATTAAATAACGATTACAGCGGTGGAGAGGTCGTTGTCACCGCTTATGTTAAAAACATTATTTTTTTCATTTAGTGAAATGATTCATGGAAAATAGATTCCCTTTGAATGAAATTTAATGTCAATGGGGTTTGTTATACACTGTATAATGGATGGAGGTGTATATTATCAAAATATGCCTTAATGAAAGGTGATTAAGATGAATTCCCTTACCTTGTGTTCGACAAGACTTGTCCATTATTTATCTACTTTAATAATAAACATAATTCAATTTATACTTGATTCAGAATCTTTTTCATGTTTATTATTAGTTTTATCTTACTTATTACCTTGTTATAACAATCATTCAAGTTCATATCAGTTGTTGTGTTGATATTCGATATTTGAGTCAATATTGAACTTGTTTTGATATAAATTGTACATGTAGTCAAAATTAAATTATCTCGAGAATGATATTAATGATTTAAATATCATATATATCAATTATATATGAATTTTTAATAGTCCATAAAATTTGTATATAAGTAATGAAGTTCACGGTTAATGGAGACGATGGGCCATATGTATGCATGAACACTAATTATATTTTTTTTTCCATACTAAATGAATAATAATCAAATGATAAAAATTTATTTTATAATACCAATACAATATTTATGTGGTTAAGGTATCATAGGTTTAATAAATCCTTATTTTATATGTCTCATGTTTAACATGAACGATTCATATTATTTTAAGGGGGCGGTAGTCCACACTTCCTCAAATGAAATTATCACATTTAATTATCATAGAAAGATTAGAGTTATGTTATAAAAAATAATTATAGAGTCATATATATAATATAAGAATAATATATATCATATATAAATATAGTGTCATCATAATGGACACCATGAGAGGTGGTAGGTTAAAATTGAACAATCATCATTTCATAAGGCAGTAGTTCATCGTACATAGAAACAATATGTTAGTATCCATTAGATGGAGTTGTGTGTATGTTTAGTTAAAATACATATAATAAAAAAATCCTAAAACATTTATGATACTGGTGTTGTTATGTAATCAAATAATAAGAAGATCATTTGTAGTGGAGAAGGAAAATAATAGAAAAGAATTTGAGAGTAGTCGTTACCTCTAAATCAGGTAACTTCTTTTGATTTGAGACAAAATGCATTATTGATTTTCTTTATGCCCAAGTTTAGGATTTATTGTGGAATTTAGGGATTTTGGGATATTATTTGGGAAGAATTTGGTTGATCCAAGGGGCTTTACAGGTGTCAGTAATGTGGGTAGAGGTGGTGTCATTTTTTTAGAGGGAGGAGGGGCAGTTTATGAAAGTCTACAAATTTTAATTTATTATAAATTCTATTTGGATAAAAAAAGTAAAAAAATAATTTAATTCTTATATGAGATTATGTTGGTTAGAATACCCATAATCAAATAATTTTTAGACAAGTTTCAAATATTAGTTTATTCTTATATTTCTTATTTAACCCTTATTTTACCCTTTTTAATCTTATTGTGATATCATGTTATTTACATATTCTCAGTTAATTTAATTACCATATCATGTAAAACGATCCAAGAAAAATAATTTATGAAATATATTGAATTTTATTAATTATTTGGTGGAATATTATATTTTTATGAATTTAATATCATTTAATAAACTATTTTATGTTTTAAGTTATGATTTATGTCCATTTTGGACATTATTCAAGAATAAATTTTTTAAAAATTCATAACATGATTCCATAAAAAATGTATTAAATCAAATATAATTTGGTAATATCTTATAGAAAATTTGTTTAGGGCATCTATATAACCAAATTATATTTATTTTGACTTTAATAATATCATTTATTTGAATCCTTTATTAATGAAGCAATCACGACATCTTCAATGTGTCATTATTTAATTTATTACATTAATTTACAGAAATAATAAATAAAATATCATGATGTAGGAAATAATTTTGGATTTGTAATTAATTTTTATAGTAAATGATATCAGTTATGTAAGAAAACCTTAAAATTCTTTTAGTAAAAGATACATGTTTATGTTATATTTCTCTTTACATTAAATTAATTCTTATAAAATGTCATTTTCACATCCAAGTTGATCCATGGTGTCCCAAAATCGACCCAAGGAATCCCCTAGTCGGACATATCTCATCCAATAATATTAGGAAATGGGTTAGGATAGTTTAATGTTATTATAATATTATTTTTAACCTTTATTTAATACTTTTACCCTTTAACAATAGTAAATAAAGTAATTACCGAAGTTAGAATTCATAATGCACTAAAAGAAAAGGAACCCATTAACACAATTTGGAACTTCTAATTCCAAATATGGTTTATATTTTTCCGAATTCAAAATACATAATTTTATGTAATTAACTTAAAATTAATTCATTTTTTCAAAACCAAAATGCGGTTCGAGTACACTATCAGAAAAAGTGTAATATTTAACAAAATATTAATATCTTCATCATAAATATTAATAAATATGAAAAAAATTATTCTATAAATACCAAGATCGTTATCGGTGTTGTTCTTTCCTTGTGAACTGGTTTTAGTATTTATCTTAGAGGAACGGTACTGGTTCAATATTGGGAATTGATTTGATGTACAAAATGTGGGGTGATATTTTTCAATATATTATAGAGTTATAATCGATTGAGGTGAGTTCAAGAAGGTGGGACTACAATCAATGTTTGTTGTGATTCATTATTTTTTTTGGATTAAATAGGGTCATGTGTCATATAAATTCAAGAATGTGAAATTTATTATAATTTCTAGTAACAATTCATGGATTCTAGAATGATAGGAAATCATTGGAAATTAATTATAAGGTGCATGTGGTTGAATTTTTTAGATGTAATTTTATAGTTACCACTATAGTGACCAAAGGGTTGGAAGTTAGCAGTCTATATGAATCAGTGGACAGGGGTTGTGACATTAAAAAATTATGATTAACAAAAAAAATCAGGGAAAAATAAAATTGGGGGGGGGGGAGGGGGTGAATTTATTAGGATCGTGGAATTTGGGAGAAAAGCATTGAGATAATTTCATAGAGAGCTGATGATTCTATTGAAGGAGATTAATATTTATATATATTTGTGTCCCTTGGGCATGGTTGGCATAGATTTATAGTGGTTGACCCTAATTATTTAAAATAGTAATTATCTTCCATTCTTAATTTTATAATTACACAATATAAATTCTCTCCATAATTATGATTGTCAAATAATCAATTGATTTTTTAGGACCACATTTTCTATCATTTTTTTCCTCTCCTTGCTTCTAATCATTGAATGGTACATTATTTATTAGAGTGTGTTATTCATGGAGTACAGTTTTTAACTTAATATATTTAATACATTGAGGTTGAATATCATTGTTTAGACTTATTGATATCAATTAAGAATTTATAGTATAAATATACCTTGATTGTGTCATGGGGATCCATGATCATTTAGTTCTTTTATCAGAACATTCAACAAGGAGTTAGATAAATATTATTTTAGTTATTGGCCACATATATTAAATCATAACAAGATACACGATTAGATATTTTAATATCTGAATTTGGGGAATTTATAGAGTGATAATCTATTAAATTAATGAAGAAAGAATGAACATGAAAACCCACTAGGAATGACCAATGTTTCATTTCTTATTTTTTATTCTCTCCGAAGACACACTACTAATTATTGAAAACTTCATTTATTTTCATTTGATTGGAAAACTAGTTTTGTAATGTATCACTAATGAATTTACCCATAAAAATATAAATGTAAAAATAGATAAAGTTGTGACAGTACGAAACTCAAAAAGGAATCCCCCTAGTATACAACCTTGGGTAATGTTGTACTATAGTATTTTAGGTGAAAATCTTGACATTGGATTTAGGTGACTATTATAATACGCACCACATCGGTGAGATTAATTTTTTCAATGTGATTTTTGAATTGAAAGAATCAATTAATGTAATACATTTCTCAACATATTCATGTCTATTAATATGAGTATTAAAACCCACCTGATTAGTTATACATATTGAGAACTGAACCATTTCCAACCAATAAGTTGTTCAAGAAGTTTATCTAGTATGTATAAATTTTTTTGTTCCCCATAGACATCTAAATTTTAAACAGCAAGGATGAAAAATGTAAATATTACTCCCCCGTTATCTTGGGAAGTTTTTTTCGCAAGACATCCAAATTTATAATAAATGTAGATGAATGATCTTTTTCCATGAATTTTTATAAACTGTGAATTTGAAAAACCTTGATTCAATGAAATAAAAAAACGTGGAGAAATATATTTTTACCTTAAAACATTTTGAATTACCTAATTCCTATAGGTAGAAAATTGAAATGCATGTTGAAAAATAATAATAGGAGAATATTTGAAAACCATTGAACATATTCATGAATCTATTTTCAAAAATGAGCTTAATATAGAATAAAATTTATCTATTGAAACCATTTATGAAATCAATGAAATTAATTTGGATAAGATACTCAAATATTTTAATTATACATCTTTATTTCATGTACAACCTCCCATCATGGAGAACACAGAGTTAGAAACATCACTAGAAATCCCACTGAGTTTGAATTTAAGTCGTTGCCACAAAATTTTAAATATGTTTTTTAATAAAAAATGATAAATTTATAGTATTCAATTCAAATATTTTGAATCCCATGAATGAGAACTAGTAGCTAATGTTTTTAAAATAAAATACTTCGACCAAAGGATAGATATTTGGTGATATTCCTGGGATAGACCCTATCACCTACATTCCTAGAATTTTATTGGAATGTGATTCCAAACCAGTGATACAAACCCAAAGAAATCTCAAACTGACCCTTCTTGAAGTAGTCAAAAACGAATGTGATAGAATTTTCAAGTTTGGAATAATTTACTTAACCTGAGACTCCCAATAGGCGAGTCCCATTAAAATTATATTAAAGAAAAGTTTTTACCTGATTACATGAAATGAAAATAGTGAACTAGCTCCCCTTGGAAACCAAAATTACTGGAGAGTTTTCATTAGCTAAAAGAGATTGAACTATGGGTCCCACAAAAATTACTTCCTCATATCCTTGTTAGTCTAATTGTTAGAGGGTATAGCTAAAAATTGTTATTATTGTTTCCTTGATGAATATTATGGGTTGTTTTTTGTTCCAATTTCTCTAGAGGAGCAAGAATAGATCACATTCACATGACCCTTTGGAACATTTTCCTATTGAAAGATTTCCTTCGGTCTTTACAATGCCCCAAAAACCATTCATTCTTGCATGGTAGGTATATAATCAGACCAAATTGAGATCTTCTTAGTGGTATTCCTTGAGGACATTACTATCCATGGAACTTGATTTCAATATTTTCTATAAGGTCAGGAAAACGCTTTTAAATAATTTATGGAGACAATATTGTATTTTAAATTTCAAAAATACCATTTCATGGTGGAAAAATAAAATGTTTTTGGCTTAAAATTTTTTAAGGGTGGAATTAATGTGCATAAGTCTAGAATTGAAGTCATATATAAACTACCTCACCCACTTCTATGATATAAATTTGATCAATTTTAGGGCATTATTTATGTTCCACTAACTAACCAAATCAATAATGAAATTGAGTTTTCATTTAATGAATAATGTTGGATGGATTTTTATTATCTATAAATAAGCATAACCACTACCCTCATATTTTCATCTGTTAATCTAGGAACACACATTTGAGATAGTTTTTGATTATTATAATAGATATATTGGAGATATACATTCCTAGAAGATTTTTGAGCATTCATATGAGATATTTTATGCTTTACATAAATTGGACACAACTCAGAACGATCATACAGTAACTGAGAATGTGCCTTTTCTAGTTACTGTAGATCTTGATAAATTTGGATCCTATCTGTTAAGAATTAATGAAACTATTTTATGTGATCACACTGTACTAATTAAATTTATCAAGAAAGTATATGAAAAAAAATTATACTAACACAAATTTTTCTTCTATATGAATATAAATTAGAGATCAAGGATAAGAAAGGATGTGAAAATATGGTTACAAACATCATGAATAGACTGACAAACAATTTCAAGGTAGAACCGATTTCTAAAAAAAACCTTTTAAGACTCATTCCTGAGCAAGGAGAAGTATGGAGCCACTATGGTTCACTGATATACTGATTTAGTAAATGTCATGTTCATGACAATGGTCCCTCCCTTCTTTTCCAAACAATAAGAACAAAACAATTGGATCAAAAATTTTTATTTTGGAATATCTATATTTAGAGAAATCCTATAATGATCAAGTAATAATAAGGTGTTTCTATTAATAAGAGATTAAATATATGCTTATATGTTTTAGACAGTTTCACATGGAGTCCATTATTGACCTCACAGAATAACATGAAAAGTTTTAAAAAATAGAACTTTTTATCCTAAATTTTTAATGATTTAGATGTTCTTTGAAAAAAATAATCAAACCACCAGTTTACTGGTGATATTTCCAAAAGTCATAAAATTCTCTAGAAGCCTTTAATTTTTGTGAAATATTCAATGTATGGGGATTTCATTTGATTTTACCATTTTTCCTGTCATTTGATTTTTCTTAAATATTTTCTGTAGAGGATTTAGTTTTTAAGTGGACTAATTAAAATTCCACACACACTTATAATCCCAAAAATATTATTGAATTTATAAAATCAAATATCTTATTATATGTTTAATGTTACTCAACAAATAAAAAGTACAAAGACACACACTTTTAAAATAAAAAATTGGAATCCATATCAAATAAATATAAAGTACATCACAACATATCGACTAACTACCACCCATAATCTAATGGGATGAATATGTTTTCTAATAGAGAGATAAAATAACTTCTAATAAATATAAGAAATCTTAATTGGATGTTTTGGAGAAAAAATATGGTATATAATCTTTGAGAATACAAGACATCCTAAAAAAACCTTAGTATTCCATTCTTACAAAATATTTTATAGAAAACAATATCCCTGACCTGTTTAGGATTAAAAAAAATATTACAGGGATATAAAGAGCATAAACATAGAGTTTGGAAAAACATCGGTATAGAGGAAGATGCAGAGGATGGGGCTTAAAGAACTTAGAAGAGAAACGTTTGGAATTCTGTACTGTACAAGGAGAATCCGCTATTTTTCCATGGAAGACGAATCTAGAAAAGAGATTTTAAAATTACATATAAAGTGTTGTTCTTCTTCTAAAGGATAAAACTCATTCTAGGTAAAATTCATTCAAAATGGTCTTGACCATACAAAGTTCTTAACAAATTTACATTTGCTGCAGTTGAGATCAGGGGAACTGAATCAAATATTTCATTAATTTAAATGGACTACGAGTAATGATTTAACATAAATATTTATGGAATGAGATAATTGTGTAGTTAAAACTCCTCCCAAATTCCCCTGAATAATGACCCCCTGTGTTGTGTCTATCCTTAACACTACATTAGATTTTTTTTTCAGTCAATTTCACATCAAATAAAAATTAATGATAGAAATTTAATGGAGGTTTTTATGGACTATGTATATGAGAGAGAAGATAATTTAGTTTAGGATGAAAATACCCATTTTATAATTTTTGTTTTGTCTATCCAAAGATAAAAAATTAAATAAAAGACGAAATAAATATTTCAAAAAAAACTGAAAAAACACTTAATTAAATTATATGCTTATAAATGTTGTGAAATAATATTTTATATAGTTTTTTAATTATTTTTCCAACCATTAATTGAGTTCACTACTTCAATACTTTGTTTAAATAACATGATCGAGTTGAGGTATATATGATGGTTTTAAAATTATAATAATTAGATGAATTCTGAGGGAATTTTTCACAATCTTCATGGATAATTTAATAATAGTACTTGGAACGGGCGAGTGAGTGAACAAATTTTTATGGAATCAAAATTATAACATGAGTTCAATGTAATTTTGAAATTAATACAAGATAACTTTTTCCTTATGAAAAATGACACCATTGGAATCTAACTCGATAGAAATTGATATAAATCCGTTGAAAGTAGATTAAAATAGGTAATTCGGATCACATGGTGAATCTCTATTATATTTGGAACCTTGTGAGTGATTAGTTTAATTATACAAATTCAAAAAGTTCATTTTCACCATGTTTATTGTAAACATGTTTATGAAAAATCCATAAAAAGTGAAAAAAATAATGTGAATAATAGTAAAAAAAATCAATATAGTGAGGGGAATATCAAACCCAGATGGTGATGGGGGAAATTTACATATTAAAAAATCATTTGAGTTGTCTCAATAATGTGGCAAATTATAATATAGTTTAAGAAACATTCGAGTAAGTGATTAATGGGAGTGATTCTTGTTAAAATTTTATTCCACTCAAATATAATTTAAATGACTCAGAGATATGAAACAGTTACTATACTGATGTGAGGAGTGAATTGAAATCATATAAGAGTCATGATAATTCAAACAATGGAAGGACCTATGAATATTTTTTCAATGTCTTGTATAGTAAGGTTTATAAAGGTGATCCATATTTTTGAATCCGTTTATTTCAATTAATTATATAAGAGTGTAATAGTTCAAGTGTGAGGGAGTGATGTGAGATAAAAATATCAATTTTTTCCTATATATCATTGGATTTATCAACATTATTAATCCAAAACCCAAGAAAAATATACAATTTTGTGATTTTTTTGAACCTAGAGTTTATTGTAAAAATGTTTATAATATAGAATTTTAGTGATTATTATTTATTTATTTAAGAAAAATTCCATGAATTAATTTTAAACATTTGAAATATAAATGGATTGAATTTGGTCATTTTGAAATTATATTCATTTTGAAAGCCATTAATCAGTCATTTATTTTGAGAATTTGGAATTAAATGGTCAATTACTTGAAACTTGGTTTTTAGTGACACGTAAATTTTTAAATTTTTAAGAAATAATTTAAATTTATAATCTATATATAAATATTTAATGGATTTATATTTTAGTTTCTAATATTTCATTTTTTTTGAATTTAATAAAATCCATAAATTGAACTTTTTGAAAAATAATTATGAAACTTCAACCCAAGATTTTAATTATATTTTTTAAATGATACCATCGAAATGGTTGTGTTTTCTATAATATAATTTTATGTTAACTGGATTTAATTGAATATAGAATTATGGAATGCAATTTTTAATATTTGATTTTTAATTGGAAATTGTGTGCACTAAAAATTTATTTATGTGATGTGCCAGTGGAGGATATGATTGAAAAACTCCTAAAGAAACCATGGAACCCATTATTATGGGAGATCGAAGAGAATGAATTGAAAAATTGGATAAGTCCTGAAGATTCCACATTTATTGAATTCAAATTAATCATGATTGTAAAAAAAGGTGAAGTCTTGAAGATGACGTAGTTGTATTATTCATGTTCTCTATGAAGGAAAAAAGATGTCATGAATAGTCACTTTATCTACCCTGAATTGTTTTTTGAAGAACATCGGAATCGATAGTGATAAATCATGATTAACTATATCAACTAAAGACCAATACTCTAATCAACAATACTGATCTTCATCCATGAATTCTCTAGGAATTTATATAAGACCTATACCATTGGTGAATAAAAGATGATACTGATATTGGACTTTGGATGGTCGAACACTTCTGCTTGATCTCAAATCGAGGAAGAAAATTTCCTAGATGATGTTGAGCAAGGAGATGCATCCCAGGCACCAATTTTTATGTTATAATGGGATGAAGAACCTAATGGGTGAAACCAATTTTAAGAGATGATGAAACCTAGAAACTATGTTCCATCTGTTATTTCCAGATTAAAGACCCACTTAAACAAGAAGGCAAAGAAAACCTGAATAGCCACTATAATTGACCATAGAAGATAACAAGTAAACATATGGGAGGAACCTTGGTTAATGATAGAACATCTATAGGATTAACGGACCTTTGAACATCACATGAACCACCACAATTGATCCAAGCAAAATCTGATACCAGCACATGAACCTTGTTATAAGCAGGCAATTTCTTGAGATGATTGTAATCCCAGAAGATCCATTGATGCCGATTTTGGCCCATTAAGGAGGATGATGTTATTTTTTTCTATTTTAATATTAATTGTTGAGAAAAATCTCACTACATCAATTATGGATTTTTAGGCTCGACGAATCTATTTGAAAGAGGATAGTGGCTCTGGTTGAAAATATCGAAATCATGCTTATCCAATCCGACACAAATACAATGTTGATGATTTTTTACAATTTATGGCTATAGTATCTGTTCAATGTTCATAGATGAAGATAGCCTGGAAACTATATCTATCTAACACAACGTCTATGAATCCATCGAGAGGAACAAAATAATAATATGATTTTATGTGCAAATTAGATTTTGGTTCATAGAAGAAGACCTTGATGTATGAACACCTCTAATGAAGAAATTCAAAAAATAGACAAATTGAGCTCAACTAGATGATGACCTAAAATATTTATCAGCACCGCTACCAAACAATTATTAAAACCATTAATTAATAATCCATGGCCTAATCTTTTTTATATACTTGAATACACCAGTTAATGGTGAACATACCCTTTTAAATTTTCTATGATAAAAAATGACCTCACGAGAACACTAAACCAAGGAGCTCGACCAAGTAGAAGAAGAACCAATTGAGAAAAAGATACCATGAGGGAAAATATATTTGTCACGACCTGTCCTTGAGGCCCATGCCGTGACTACCCCAGCCCGCCTCCCATAGGCCAGGGGCTGGTGACCAGCACCAAAGGCGTAAATCCGACAAAAAGGGGTAGGCATTTCCTTTATAAAGTAAACAAACACCACAGAGTGAGCAAGCAGAAGTAAACACTAGTAAACTGAGTACAACAGTAAGTTCGGAAAAGGAAGTGGGACAGAATACAATCCCAAACTGAAAGTAAAGTACAACTGAAAAGAATGTACAACAACTGAAAAGTAAAGCAGCAACACCGAGCCGCCCGATGGAAATCCCACCTGAAGGGTGGGTACAGATAGCCTCTACCATAGCTCCTCGGGTCCAGCCATCCGCTATATGTACGTCTCGCCCAGTGGTCCACCTCCGGGTACCAACTCGCTCCGCAAGCCTCAACCACGATCAACATTGTCTGTCATCTGCATCCAACACAACGTAGTGCGGGCATAGCCCATGGATGGGTGAGTATACGCTACCCAGTAGGGACCTCGAGACCTCGAAGGTCTCCCAGAATCCACAAAGGATAATCCACAAAGGAAAGATACAATCATGAAGTAACATCCAACACTACTTAAGTATATGCCCATATATATACCTAAGTCATCAATTCAAGTTCAGCTCCAACATCCGAGCCCAAGTTCGATCACGTCCACACAGGATAGTACAACCCAATACACACAGGAAAGCACAACACAATCCACATAGGAAAGCAAGTCAATCATATCGAAGATATTGATTGAACGTCAATACTCATCTCACACAGGTATACTTATTCATAAGTTCATAGAGATGATCAGATGTATCCACTAATTCATCTAAGATGGGACCCACGTAGGATACTAAACCACCTAAGATGTCGGACCCATGTAGGATACTACAACAGAGGTCAATTACTGCCGGACCCACGTAGGATACAAGAACAGTAATACTGTCGGACCCACGTAGGATACAAGAACAATATTCATCGTCGTAGAACCCAAAGAGGATTTTAGTATGGTCTTCATCGCTGCTGAACCTATGGATGATTTCAGTGCAGTCACCGTCGCTGCCAAACCCACGGAGGATTTCAGTACAGTCGTCATCGTCGTCGCATTCGCAGCCAGCTCTAGGGTTCCCGCACACAACATGCTTGATTCTGGGAGGGTCCGCTCCATGTGCCAAGGGTTTCGATACATCAACAGACACGTAGTCCAGAGTTGATGTATCCCAATGTTCCGTCTCGTCGATAGGAACTCAACATGACAGATGACGCGTCAATCAGACGCCCGGTCTGAGAGTTATTGGCTTTTTCATTCCAGGGGCCTGGTTGGTTTTTAAGTTAAAACCAACCTGAATGTACACCAACTATGTCCAAACCTCAAGCAGAGTAATCCAAAAGGACCGTCCCACTAAGAGGAATCCAAAAATGTTGACATCACATTAATCCGACGTTCAGAGATCAAGTTATAAGCATTTCCGCTCCGAGGGCCCGGTTGGTTTCATGTTTGAACCAACTCGGATATACCCAAAGATCTTCAAAACCTTGAGTGTAATATACCGAAACAGCTGTCTCAATCCAAGGATCGCATCACAACTGACAATGCGTCGATCAGTTTTTTGTAGCCCATGATACGGGCATTTGAACAGAACTGTTCGGAAATAGGGGGTTTTGGGGCCGTACCGACCCGACCCAAGACCCCCTGGGTCGGCCCGGGTCCGGGTCTAGCCCAACAGGGCATGGCCAGACATGGGCGGCGCGGCCCGGCCCAGCCTAGGCGGCCGGTTGGCCTGGCACGGGCTTGGCCCACGTGGCCAGACAGCTCGGCTCGACCGAGCTATCGCAGAAGGGGGGGGGGGGCGTGATGTCCCCCTATTTGAAATGGTGGCCCCATGTGGGGGGCCGCTCCTTTGGCAGGCCGAGGGTTACGAACCCCATACTTCTTCAATCGGCCTGCCCAGCTGGCCGGCCGTGCTGCCGCCGCGGGACCCTGAGGTCCCGCCCCTCCGACGCGCCGGCGGCCGGTGGTTCCGGCCGCCGCTCCCTACTCCGCCGTAGCCAAAGGACGCGGCCTTGGTCCGACCGGCGCGGCGCGACGGCGCCAGGCCCCTCTGACGTGGCCCCGCTCCAGCCACGGTGTCTTCATGGTTCTCCGGCGAGGCGCGAGGCCACCACAGCTTCGTATGGCCTCAACAGCGCGACGTGACGACGCCACTCATCTTTTCCCATTCCTCTTTCTTCCGTGCGGTGCCGTTGCACTGCGCTGCCTTTGCTCGTGCCGCAACAACTACAACATCAAGGGGGAGGAGAGTCGGCCGTGTTTGTGGGGTCTGACCTCCTCCCATTGTTACGATAACAGACGGCCAATTATAAAGTCGATGAACGAAAAAAGAACACGAACAAAAATTAACCCCTACAAAATAAAATAAGACTTATATTATTTTATTACATCAAGACAAGCATTTCAATTTTAAATATTCAAACACATAACTCACTTAATTAATTAAGTGTGTTGGCATGAATAAAGAGGAGAGGGGGGGTGGTGGTCTCACATTAAAGGGGAGTTAACAAAAACAAGGGGAAGTTATGGAGTTAAGGAATGTGAAACGGTGGGGGATCGTGGGACCCACCATCAACTTCCCATGAGAGAGTTTAACTTCCATGGATAAAATAAAATTGTTCACAATTTTATTTTACTTATTAATTAATCCACATTTTTTTTGCAACTCCTCCCAAGAAAATGCACCTTCGGTAAAATTCCTCTTAAGAAAATACCAGAATGACGGTTCCATCAGTGCCCTCGGATTTCAATTCCGAGCACTGGTTCAAAAGTTTGGAAATCTCATTTGTTCGTTCACTGAATGTACCCGAGCTAGACTTCAGAAATTGATTCCGGGCACACCGGGCCTCGGGATCAAGTGCCGTGAGAAACTGCGTACTCGTAAAATCCCAAAGAAATTAAGAAAAAAATTTCCTTGATATTTACGGGTCTTTAAAATATTGAAATTATATTTCTACTATTTGAATCAAGGGTTGAGTGTATTTTGATGATTATGATCCAGATCTAAGAATATTCAAACAAGTTTAAAATAAAATTTTGGATAAAGATGAACATGATAAGTGGTATGGGACTAGAATAAAAATACCAGACAATACAATACAACTTTTGAGGTTTCAAGGACCAACTACAGTGACATTCCACACCCAAATCATGGAAACACTTATGTGTTTAATGTCGGGCCAATCCAATTCCACCAAATTTTCAGATCCCTATCCATAAAAAACCTAATTTTCTTCCCACAAATAGAATGAAACAGGAAATGAATTGACAATAGATGAAATATATCACTTTTATCCTTTACAACAGAGACTTAATTTTTATCATACATGGACAACCTATTAATAGAGAATATTCAAGTATGATGAATTGGAGAAATATCACCTTTTGGGTTTTAAATATGGTGTCTGTATGAAATCGAATCGTTTTTGAGGTAAATATTTTTTTCTATATTTTCTCAGTTTAAATGTTTTTATATTGACTAATGTGAATGTCCTATACGGTCATGGAGGTGTCTGGGGTGTTTGGTGATGATTCAGAGCCTGGAACCCATGCTTTGGCGTGAAAATGGCCATGTTCATAGTTTAACCACCTATTCGAGGCATGGTTAAAGAGCCAGGATAAGACACACAGTTTCAGACAAACCATGTGCTTCGGGTCACATGGTTTTGCGACCATATCTCCAATCTTGATAGTGTATTTTTTTAATGTTTTTCACATGGTTAGTCTAACTGTGTAGTTAAACCATGAGGGTGCCTCTTTCCAATAGATATAAATGCACAGTTGGTGCACAGTTTTCTAAACCATGCGCCAATACCATGCGATGCCAAATTTTTTGGAAATTTAATAATTTTTAACAAAACTAAAAAACATATATGACCCTAAATTAGGTATCTTTTTCATCGAGATAGAAAAGGGAAACCTAGAAAGATCTCCTCTTGGATAAAATTGGTTTCATATATATTATCCATCTAATCTCCAAATTGAAGGTCGTTCATCTCATTGGATCTATAACTGTAAGAGCTAGATTTTTTTAGGCTTTCTCCATAATTTTGGATATAGTTTGTGCTATTAAGGTGAAAGATATTTTTTCTTATAATTAGGTTATTCATTAATTCATTAGAATTTTTCTAATTAGAGATTGATCAAGGGATAAAACTGGAATAACTATATTCTATAGATGCAAGGTAGTTGGTCTTCTAACTTTCACTTAATGTCAAGATGTTTATATATATATATCATGGTTCCACACACCCAATTTCAAAGTATCACCTTAATTTTAAATTAAATATTTAGAATTTATAAGTATGAAATTTATAATTAAATATTCCATTCCTGAATTTTTATATGTTTGGAACCTTGAATGAACCACCCCTATTAGGTTTTTAGACTTTATGAATGGACCACCCTTGGTGGTTTACCTTGGATTCAAATGAGGTGTTCCATTCACCCCTTATTATGGGGTGTCACTTGTGATTTTTTTGTCAATAAAATTTATGAATTGATTTATGAATTGAATTTTAAAGGAAATATATAAACGGTAAGGTGTGGATATCTTGCCTTTTTTCCTTCATTATTCAATTCCATTAATGATCCTGAATTTCCTTATTAAGTGAATTTCAATTGTGATTTAAATTAGAGGCCATGAAATGTATTTTTTGATTAAGAAAGAATTGAACTTAATATTTATATTCCCATTTGAGTTAAATGATTAATTATCCATGTAAATGTTTATTTAATATTGATAATTTTTTATCAAGATTTTCCCATGTGATTATTTGGATAGAAATCCTTTTTAATCTTAGCCAATGTCTTGGAATGCCTTATGAGGAGAGTTATAATCAAGAGGTTGTTAGTTTTTACCGTAACATGTATAAATGGAATTGTTTATATGATATCTAATTGTTTAAATGGTTATGTTCCTTGGGTAACACATGGATTTAAATTATAATTCCATTGACATACTCATTTGGACATTGACATGTATTCCATGGTTGATACATGTATTTATACTTGAATGCCATAGATGGACTCAATTAGATTGAACCTTTATTATGACTATGTGATAATTGGAATCCCTTGAGGAACTAAAAAGATAAACATTGAGGATTGACTTATATGTTTAGTGATACAAAGATTCATATGATACTTCCATGGATAAAATCAAAGGGCATTTGATATTTTATGATATTGATGATACTCGGGTTGCATAAGTGGGTCTCTAAGGACCAACTCGATGGGAAACGACATTATGCCACACCTAGAGAGATACCAGGATTCCTGATAGGTTCTCCTTGGATGGGCTTGTAAGGTATTTGTTGATATTACAGTAGGATTGATACTTGAATTCTAACTTAGGATTTTCGAGGACATATTGAGGTTCTAATTGAATTTATAATGAAATGACTTGTATGACTCATTTTCCAAGATATAGCACAAAGATGGAATTGGTATTGAGTTATACCAATTATATGGTCTTCATAGGTATTTATTGTTTTATTGACTATACAAGGGATTCCAGGGTTTCATAGGATATCAAAACCTATATTTTAAGTGTGTTTGAATAGTTGAAGGAGAATGTCTAACTGACACATGCCTGACAGTTAAAGTAGAGACGTTCCTAGTAAATGAAACTGATTAAATGAATTGTATTATAAATTAGAACATGTACTTATAGGCTGTTAACCTTTTAGTACTTCATTTTTGTTATGTATCGTCTTACAAGCTGTTTATATATATATATATTCACATTGTGATAGGCAAACAATTTCGATGGTTCCATACTAGGATTTAGTCTCAAGTCCCATTTGGGCCAACTTTGGGTACCCAAATAGACTATATGGTTGGAGGTGTTGATAATGGAATGAACCACACTAAAATATCTAAGTCTCCTAGTTAGGAGAAGGATAGAATGGCACCATGCTGAGGATTGTGATGCTACAAATAAACTTTTCGACTTTTTATAAATTTTGTTACATGTATTGTAAATGATTATAGTACACCTATTTAGGCCACTTTATTATAATAACATGAAATGTATCATCATTTTTTATATTAGAGGATATCTATTTTAGTTTATATTATCATTGTTTTTGTTGTTTACTTATGTAATCTATATGATTTACTAATTTTTCTACATTTATCTTATTGTTTTCCATTGCTATACACTTTTTTAATGATGGAATAATATCTCCACTAACACACCTAGGCCCTCACTACTAGTCAACAACCTCTATCGTTTGGAGATATATGCTTGAGTCCATGTGACTGACTATGCTTGGGCCAATATTTAGTGGAATCTGGGTCCGGGATGTTACAAAGTTGTATAAGAGCTGTTCTTTTATAATTTTATGAACTATTTAGAAAAAATAGAAAAGGACAATAAGGGAATGAAATTAGGAAATGAATTTTTCTCAGGCATAACAAACACATGTAGAGGATAAAAAGAACATACCTCTAATGATATTTCTATTTTATGGATTTTGGACTATTACAATTAATTTGATTACACCGTTGGGTGATGAACATATATTTTATTATTATTATTGATACAATTTTGTGTTCTGTTCTATTTTTACCCCATGAGATGAGGGTATTCCATATCATTCATCATATAAGAACTTGTTAGAATCACATTCCATGAAATATTCCATGACATTTAGGATGCATTACTTGTTGCATGATGTTGTGAAAGGTAATGTTACATATATACCTTCTAATGTGATAGGTATTTTGGGATATGTTATGGTATGAATCAGATATATTCTATACATTGGTCCCTTATGAGTATGGGCCCTCTTGGATTGGGATTTTATGGACTGTTGGTTAATCTTTTAAAGTAAAATTTGTTATAAATGTGAATTGAGTATAAATTCAAATGAAATTGAATATGTTACTTCAAATGAAAATAGAATAAAAAATGGGGTTTCGTAAGACAATAAACATGAACAAACCCGATGTTATTAGTGGGATATTGGTAGCGTCTCTAACTTATAACTGATATGCTCATTTCAAAATCATAAATCACGGATTAAGAAGGGGGATGTGTTCTTATACAAGAAGGCTCATAGATTTCCTATTTCTATTCAGTGATTTTAAGCTATGAAACATGTAAAATATCTCAAGGTGGTTTGACATGGGATACCAGTGGATACTAATAGATCTTTATGAGGAAGAAGTTGTTGTAATAGACATATGTGGTGAGGTAAAGTTACATTAAATTTTTTTTTGCATTATGCCAAACAATTGGGGAGCACCAAATCCTTCCACATCTATGGATGAGCTGATGCATGTGTTCCAACAGCTGTATCTACACACTTCTTCAATAGATGGAGGATAAAATGCTATTATTTAATTGATAGAGGCCATTCTATATATCTTGGAGCATATGGAGAATTTCATGATGTATATGTCGCATAATTTCACCAAGAGATAGTTGGATGTCATTTCTCAAATGGAACACCATTAGAAGTTGTATTGGAGTAATTTTCAGAACTAATTCTATGAACACTTCTATCGTGTGAAATTGAGGTCCAATAAAACCTATGAGTTAGTGCATATGGGGTAGGGTTCACTATTAGTTATGGATTACTCAGCTAGTTTTACTGAGCTCCAGTGCTTTGCACCTATTCTGATGGGTGACGATCTATCGAAATCTAGGAAATTCGAGGATGGTATCTGGTAGAAAATCTGACCACAAGTGGATATATTGGGAATGAATATTATTTTTGGTACAGTGAATTTAGAACATATCATAAGGCATAAACTAAGAGATACTTGAGGTTCTTGACAGGGGGTTTAGTATCTAGATCTCTGATTGTATAGACTAGTAGTAGGAATCATCATTTAGAGCTTCTTTACAATGATATTATTAGTTAGATCACATCTTTAGGTAGCTAGTTGAGGTGTTACTAGTGTGATTGGATGGGAAATATGGGGTCAAAATATTAGAGAGACCCATTTGAGTATCGACCATGCAGCAACATGGGCCACCTACAATGCTTCCACGGAACTTCTCCACCAGCATCTATTGAGAGAGGTTCTGCTCCAAATCCACGTTTAGGAGTTGAGTCAACAACTTCTCATCAATTTAAGAGCTCGAGTACAGTTGGATGATTAAGACAAGGTTATTGTCATGGTTGCGGTAATATGAACCCTATTTCATAGAGTCAACATGTTAGATCTTCTCAGGGTTGCCATGCAGTATGATTGGGTTGTGTATCAGTCCATTTATACACAGTGCAACAGAACCATTAGGAATTGGATCCTAGAACTTCTATTTTTAGAGGTCCTATTATAGTAACCTCTACATTAGATTATTTACTTTTTGATACCTAGGGTTATCATATATTTATATCTATTTCCATTTTTGAGTGCCTTGGTATTATTTTTGAAACCTCTGATGGTGTTTTGATGGATGAAACTTTGTTGTGAATTATAATGAAATGTGTACATTAGTGTAGGGAGTTTCCCATTGCGATTGGTTGGTGTTAGTTCATGTGGGATCTCTATGTCTTCAAGGATACTGGTTTTGACATCATTCTCGAGATAGAATGGTTGGTTTCCTTTACTCCTATCATAGATATCTATCACTGAAGGGTGACATTTACATCACTTGAGGGTGGAAATCTCATTCACAAGGTTTAATGAGATGTCTAGATGAGACCACAAGGACACGCGCACTGTGTGTTGAGTATTATGATAGCACTAATTAGGAGTTTATATATATATGACTAGGGAATATTTCAGGCTTATTTAAATCCAGTGGTAGATTATTTTAGGGATGTTTTCCAAAACAACTTTTTCGGATTAGCTCTAGTGAGGGAGGTAGAGTTCTCAATCTAGTTTGTTCATGGAGATACACTTTTATCCATTCCTCCTTACAATATGGAAACCACCGAGTTGTTGGAGCTCAAGAGGAATCTAGAGGATTTAGAAGCAAAGGGTTTCATCTGACTGAGTGCTTCTCTGCAGTGTTTTCTAGTCCGTTTTGAAAACATGGTAGATGAAAAGCTTAGGATATGTGTGGATTATCTTATGTTGAAACTGTTGATAGTTAAGAACTGGTATCCTATAACAGGTATTGTTGATATCAACCACAAACTATGAGGTGATCAGGTGTTCTAAAATAATTATTTGAGATCCATCTATTATCAGGTGTGTGTTAGTCCATAGATCATACCTTAGACAAATTTTCATAGAAGGTATAGTCTATATGAATATTTGGTTATGCCAGTCTGTCTCAGGAATGAACCAACAATATTCCTGGCATTGATGAACTGAGTGTTCCATCCTTATCTTGATTTTCTTATAGTGGGATTCATAGAAGATATATTGGTGTATTTTCATAATCAATATGACCATTCCAAACCCCCCGATATCATATTGAATACACTAAGAGAGGATAAATTATATTCTATGATAAAAAAGTTCAACTTATAGATGGATGTGATTCAATTACTGGGTCATGTTATCTCAATGTAATGGGTATCACTAGACCTAGAGAATATGAGCGTTATAGGTTTCTAGGGGTATTCTAAGAATGTCTTTGAGGTATATAGTTTCTAAGGGCTGTCTAGTCATTAAAATCATTTCTTATAGGACTTTTCATGCATAGAAGAACCACTAATGGGAGACAATATGAAAGTTGTGAAGTATGTATGGATGGATTTATATAAGAACACATTTCATGATATGAAAGGGAGATTGAATTCAGCAATGATACTTTTTTCTTGTTCCAGGAAAGAGTTACACTGTATATTATGATGCATCAGGTATTTGGATAGGGGGAGTTCTTTTGTTGGGAGATATAGTCATGGTGTAAGGGTCTTAACAGATGAGGACACATGTGTTGAATAACCTGATGCATTTTCTAAAGGTAGCTGAAATTGTTCATGAACTATGTTTTTGGATGAATTACTTACTGGGAGACCATTTTGTGGTATACACAGACCACAAAATCCTCAAGTACATATTTACATAGTGTGATCTGAATCTGAGGAAACAACGGGGGGTAGTGTATCTATAGTATTTTGACTTCAATATTTCCTCCATGTTAGGTAAAGGTGAGGTAGTGGATGACGCACCGAGGAGGACTTAGATACAATTAGTTCAACAAGATTGTAGTGAAAAACAACTCTTGTCTTTATTATATGAGATATACTAGGAAGATCATGACAGTCTTTGATAGACCTATCTATCATCATTAGTTGTGAGATCCACCCTACTAAATAGAGTGAGGAAGAAGAATCTATTAGATTCATAAGGACTAGTCCATGAAAGAGTGTGGTCGGTGAGTATTGACCTCTTGGTTGAATCATAGGTGAGGATGAGATCCTACATATTCATGATTCTATTTGGGTTTCATCATATATATATAAGGAGATGATGAGGTAATTTTATGCCTCATATTGGAAATTGTGTCATGAAGTCACAAAGATGCACCATGAATTAATCTATAAGTATTAGAGGCAAGGTATGAAGCATGAGGTAGCCAGTTTTGTTACTAGGTTTTCAACTTGTCAGTAGCTGAAGGCATAACATCATCAACCAGCAAAAATTTTATAGTAGTTACTAATTCTCAAGTGGGAATTAGATGATGTTGTGATTGATTTTGTGACTATATTTATTGAGGACTCTATCAGGTAGTGATTTTGTATTGGTTTTTATTGATAGCATAACAAAGGATTAAAATTTAACACCAATCAAGGAATCCTTTAGTGTGGATGAGATTGAGAGGTCTTATATCCCTCAGATTGTATGACTTCATAGGGCCCAAAATACTATCATATATTCTTGGGATATCAGGTTTATATCATGTTTCTGGAGAGGGATACATAGGGATCTAGGTACACAGGTTCTTTTGAGCATGACATACCTCCCTCATACAGATAGCTAGTTAGAGCGCACAATTCATGTACATGGAGACATGCTGCGAGCATGCATCCTAATTTTCATGGGCTCTTGGTAGAGGCATTTACCCCTAGTTTAATTTTCCTACAAAATACCTTCTAGGATACTATTAAGATGGTTCCATAAAAGGATTTGTTTGGTAGGTCATGCTGATCTCCCCTTGGGTCGTTAGAGGTAGGATATGCATCAATGTTGGGGCCTCACCTTGTTCCGGAGATGATCGAATTGGTGCAGCTGATTCAGATGAAAATGAAAAATGCACAGTATCATGAGAATTTATACACTGATCACTATAGAAGACCAATAGTGTTCATGGTCAGGGATCCGGTTTTCCAACATGTTTCATAGAGTATAGGAATCATGAGGATCAAGATATGAGGTAAGCTTTCCCTGCGCTATGTCAGGCCATTCAAGATTCTCGAGAGAGTCCATCTAGTAGCCTATCAGTTGCAGTTTCCTCAAAGGTACACGGACATTCATGATGTCATACATGTTTATTAGTTGAGATGCTATTGATTAGGCATGTCTTATACCTTTCATCTAATAGAGGTTGAGTTATAGGTTGATTTATCCTTTGAGGAGCATCCAATATGTATTGTGTATCATAGAAGAGAGATTCTATGTGGTTGGTATATTACTTTTGAATGATTGTTGTGGAATCAAAATTGAGTATAAGATGAGACATAGAAGCGAGAGGATGATATACTATCAAAGTGGCCTAGATTTTTCTTAAATATTTATGATTATCCTTGAGAAGGGAATTTTTGGACGAATTTCTTTATGGGGTGTGGAAAGCTTGTAAGATCCCATATCATCTTTGAGGTAAGTATCCTTTTTTTCTATTTTTATTAGTTTAAATATTTAAATATGTCCTAATGTGAATTTCCTTTAAGGATATGGATGTGTCAGGGGTTTCCAAAGTTAGTTCTAAGCCTGGAACCCATGCTTGTGTGTGAAATATTTTTAGTGAACAGTTAGTTTAAACTATGTGATGTAGGCCACACATTTTTAGAAGCCATGTGTGGCATGGGAAGAGACTATGGATAGTTTGAAGAGTTATAGTAAAATTGTGCATGTCAGGTTGCACGTTCGTTCTTCTAGATCGATAATCTTGATGGTAGCTTTTTTTTCACAGTTTGTGGATGGATAGTCTAACTGTGTGGGTGCCCCTTACCAACAAATGCACGTTCATAGGTGGTGAAACGTTTTCCAAACTATGCATCTAAACCATGAAACCCCTTAAATTTGATAAAATATTGATTATTAATTATATAAAAAATCTATTATAATCCTAAATTGTGGTCCTTATTCTCCCATATAGAAAAGGGGACCTTGGAAGGCTCTCCCCTTTGTATAAACATGGATTCAAGTTATCTTCTCCGTCCAATATAAAATTAAACTGTTTTTCATATTGTCGGATCCATAACGGTATTACCTTGATCCTTTTTGGCCATTATCCATTCGTTTAGATATAATTTGTGCTATTTATGTGTTTGATGATTTCCCCAATTATGAGGTTATTCATTATTTTGTTGAACTTTTTTGGATCTATGTCAAATCATGGATGAGACTAGATGAGCTGTCCTCTATGAACCTAAGGTAGGTAGTATTATGCCTTTCTATTAAATTCGTTCAATTTATATATGTCTTCATATCGCACGCCAAATTTCTGGGTATCACCTTCATTTGAAATTAAATCTTAAGAATTGATAGGCATGGACAAGATAATTAAAGAGGCCATTATTGAATGTTTATAAAACCATGTTAAACCACCCATTTCTTTGGTTAGACTAAATAAATGGACCACCATGGGTGGTTTATCCCAGGATGCCTATGAGGGGTGATTGTTACCCCTAGTTATGTGATGCCACTTATAAATTGATGTGTAAATCAAATTTATGAATTGATTTATGAATTCAATTGAAAATGAATTTGATTAAAGGTAAGGGGTGGTTGAATTGACCATTATCCCTTGTAATTCCATTGAATTAATGAGATTTAATTTCCTTATATAGTGAATTTATCATGTGAGTTAAAGTAGAGGATATTCTGTGTATTGTTTTATTAAGCATGAATTAATATTAATATTGATACCACCAGGAGAGTTAAATGATGACTATTCTAGGTAATTGTTTATTTAATCTTTATCAGCTTATTTGAAAGATCATACCATGCGATTATTTTTAAGGAAATCCTTTTTATTCTTAGGTAATGAGTCAGAACACCAATTGAGCTGATTTATAATTGAGATGTTCTTTTTTTAACCTTGAAATGTCTAAATAAAATTTTTTAAATTAATTTTCCCATATAAATATAAAATTAAAATATCTAAAATTCTGAAAATTAGAAAATAGTAAGAGGAATATTACTTGGATACAACATTGTGTGATTTTTTTCTCTAGTATTTTGTAAGAAAAACTTGTCATAGGATTTAGGTGACTGTTATCATCCACACCAGTATAGCAGGATTAACTTTTTCAATGCAATTTGTGAATTACAGGAATCAATTTACATAATAATTTACTCAATTTATTCATATCAATCGACAGAAAGATTCAAACCCATTTGTTTATTTATATATCTTGAAAACCTAACTATTTATTACCCAGAATGTGTTCAAGAAGTTTTTTGGTATGTTTACGAGAATTTTTTGTTTCCTACTGACTACTATATTCATAACATGGAGGATGGAATAAGTAAATATCACTCCCTCGTCATCCTAGGTTGGCTATTTATCAAGACTAAAAAAACCATAATACATGTAAATGAAGGGACTCCTTCCATGAAATTATATAACAAATGAATTTTATCATCCTTGATTCAATGAAATATCCTCATGGGGATATATATTCTGTTTACATTAAAACAGTTTGAATTACCTGATTCTTAATAGGAAGAAATTGTAATGTAGGATGACATAATCATATTAAGAGAAGATTTGGAGACACCTGGTCATATTGATGATTTTTTTTGAAATTGAAATTAATCTGGAAAAAATTTGTTCTGTTGAAGAATATTATGAAATTTATTTTGATAAGATAATCAAATATGATACTAATACTTTTACCTTGAATTCACAGTTGACCAACATGGAGAGAACTGAGCTGTAAGCATCACTAGAAACCCCCACAAAGAGTGAATTGAAGTTGATGAAATAAAATTTGAAACATTATTATTTAAATGAAATTGAGAATATGATAGTATTATTTTCAAATATTTTCTATACCACGAATGATAAATAAATGCATGAAATTTGGAAACAAAATAATTGGTCCATAGGCTAGACACTAGGTGATATTTCTATGATTGGGCCTACCGAACACATTCATAGAATTTTATTGGATATTGAATCTGAAATTGTCTGGAAAACCCAAATAAATCTCAAACCAACCCTTTTATAAGTATTGAAAAATAATTTGAGAGTATTTTTGGATTTGGAATAATTTTCCCACCCTCAAACTCCCAAAAGGATAGTTCCATAAATATTATCCTATTGAAAACATGATACATGATTATATAAAATGAAAATAATGATGCAGTTAACATATGAATCCAAAATATTTGTAGATTTTTAATTATCTAAATAAAATTAATCCATGTGACCCAAAAATATCACTTCCCTATATACTTCGTCGACCAAATGACAGAGGGGAAAGATAAAAATGGTAATTATTATTTCCTTGATGGATTTTCTCGGTTGTTTTATGTTTCAACAACTTTGGAGGACCTTGACAAGGACACATTCAGATGTACATTTAGTATTTTTTCCCATAGAAGGATTTATTTCATCTTTTTAAAATTCCCTAAAATAATTTTAATCCTACATGTTAAGTATCTTGTTAGACCAAATTGAGAGATTTACAGAGGTATTCATTAACACATCTAATTTCTAGGGATCTTGTTTTCAATGTTTTCTAGAGGTTCTAGAAAATGTTATACAATGATGTATTGAGGTAATATTGGTTTTGAAATTTTAAAAAATTTATTTCATAGTAAAAAATGAAATTTTTTGCTACATAATTTCTAAGGACAGAATTAAAGTGAATAATTCCACAATTTATTTCATCTATACATTGCCTTACCCCACTAATGTGTGATATATTTGATCATTTTTTGGACATGATAGATTTTATACAATATTAATTAAAAATTTTAGCATGATATAGTTTCCCCTATCTCACCTTCTCAAGAAATAAACTGATATTGTGTATAATGTTTCATGTCAGATTGATTTTGATAAGATAAAATTAATCATAACCATTTCCCCCAATAATTTTCCACCAATCTAGGAACACCCATTTATGATACTATATGATTCTTCCTATAGGTCTATTGATGATACAAATTTCTTGAAAATTAATGGACCCTCATAAGTGATATCCTATGCATCATATACCTTGGACACAAATATAATCAAGTATACATTACTTAAGAACGATTGTATGGTTGTTTTTATAGGTTTATAAAATCTTTGATCTTACCTGTCTATAATAAAAGTAACTATTTTCTTTGACCAGACAATACTCTTGTAATTGATCAAGAAGGCCTATTTAAATAAAATTCGAGTAACATGGGTGTTGTTATTTTATGAATTCAAATTATAGGTTATGTATAATAGAGGAAGTGAGAATTTGGCTATAATCCTCATGAGTAGAATGCCGAAAACTACTGAGGTGTGACCAATTTCTTAAACAACCATGGATGAATAATTCCCCAATGAGGAGCTGTATAAATCCACTCATGTTCCATGGTTTAAAAACTTTGTAAATTTTGTATTCATAACAATGATTCCTCCATTCTAATCCAAATAGAACACAGTAGAATAAAAATCTGAATAAAAATTTTAAATTTGTGAAGAACTATATTTATGGATGACCTATAGTGATCATGTAATAAGAAGGTGTATCTGAGAAGAAGTGTATAATTTTATTCTTATATTTTTTCATACACATTCACGCCGAGGCCATTTTAGACATCAAATAAATAATAGAAATGTTTTATAATCCAGATTAATTTGGTCGTCAATTTTAATGATTTAGTTGATTTTTGAAAAAATGTTGAAACCACTAGTTTACTGGTTTCATTTCAAAAAGATATGAAATTCCCCAAAAAAATTTGATTTTATATGATATATTTTATGTATGGGTGTTATATTTCATGTTCCAATTTCATATGTCATTTGGTTCTACTTACATTTTGTTAGTAGTGGATTCTATTTTTATGTTTAATAATGAAAGTTATACATGATTTGAGGATTCCTAAACAATTATTGAATTTCTAATATAATATATTTTATTATAGGTTTGGTGTTCCTCAATCAATAAGTAGTGAATAAGGCCCACACTTTTACAACAAAAACATGGAATCCCTATTGAATAAATTTGAAGCACATCACAAGGCATCAACTACCTACCACCCACAATCCAATGGGATGAGTGAGTTTTCTAATAGAGAGATAAAATAGATTCCTAGTAAGATAGTGAAACTTGACTAAATGTATTGGAGAAAAAAATTGGGTGATGCACTATGGATATAAAATAATTCCTATAAAACCCATATTATATCCCCTTACCCAATTTTTTATAGAAATCACTATAACCATCCTATTGAGTTATTGAAAAAATCATACCAGGACTTAAATAAAATAAACCTAGAGTTTAGACAAGCTTGAGTATAGAGGAAGAAGCTAATGATGGGGATTAAATATATTATAACATAATGATATTGTAATTCCAAACTATACAATGTGAAATCCTAGTTTTTCCATGATGGAATCATCTGAAAAATAGAGGTTAAAAGTCGATATATGGTGTTGTAGTTCGCTTCAAGGATAAAACTCATTCCATTTAAAAATCATTCATAATGGAATTGACCATACATAGTGACTAACACATTTCCATTTCATAAAGTTGATATCAAGGGATCTGAAACACATATCCCCTCTAATGTAAATGGACAACAAGTGAATAATTAACATAAATATTTCTATAATGACCCAATGGAGGATTTCAAACTCCTCCATATTACCCTTTAACAATGTGCCCTTGGTTGTGTCTTTACTTGACACTGATTTATATGATATTATTTTTCAATCTATTTCAGCTAATAGAAAAATGAATTCTAGAAATTTAATGGATGTTTTTAGAAACTAAGTAATTGGGAGAGAATAAAATTTAGTTTAGTAGGTAAATACCCATTTGTTTTTCACATTTAGTATATCCTATGATAAAAAACAAAAGAAAAAAGGGAAATATTTTTAATAGATATTATAAAATAATATTCTTATTAATTCTAGACAAAACTCAATTATATAATTTTGGTTATGATTTTTAAGAAAATTCATTTAGCTGAATATTTCCCTACATTGTTTAAATACTAGGAATGAGTAGGGGTAATATAATTGTTCTAAAATTATAATATTTAGTTGAATTCTTAGTGAATTTTTCACTATATTCATGGAAAAATTTTTGTTTGATCAAGTAATGTGAGAGGGAGTGAACACATTTTTTTTAGAATTGAATTTATAAAATGAGTTGAATAGAAGTTTGGACTTAATCCATGGAAATTGGGTTCCTATTAAAAATTACACCGTAGGGAGCTAACTCAAGATAAACTGATATAAGTACATTAAAACTAGTGTAATATGGGTTATTATAATGAAATGGTGAATTATTTTGTTAGTAGGCACAGGGTGTGTGAGTAATCTAGTTATACACATTCAATATGTTCCTTTTCATAGTTTTTCTCACAAACGTGTCTATAAAAAATTCAAAAAAATGTGTAAAAATAAATTAAATTTAGTAAAATTAAAAAAGAAATTACTTATAGTGAGGGGAATATTGAATCTATATGAAGAAGGGGTAAATTTACCTATAAAAAATTCATTTGAGTTGAATTAATAAAGTGGAAAATAAAAATTATGATTAAGAAACATTGGAGAAGAAGATTAATATAAGTGATTGTTATGAAAACCTTGGTTCCATCTATAACGACCCGTATCCGGAGCCACCCAACTGGTGCCCCGTACCCGGTTAACCACATGACCTCAAGCGCAGTTACCCAAACGCCAGAGGCTTCTGACTAGAAGCAAGGGCCTTGGTGAGTCATTGGGGAAACTATGCCCTCATTTGGTCAGGTATACAAGGGAATGGAAATAACAGTCAATAGCAGAAGTAGTAAACAACATATAATAACAGAAACTAAATAGCAGAAACAATGAATATATAGTAATGATGATAATGATGCAGTAGGTACAAGTATCAAAGGAAAGAGACAAACACAACAACGTGATGAAATAAAACTAAGAAACAAAGTATGAAAATAAACAGTGACTCCAATAACATCGCAAGCCTAAGCTCAGTCTTATGCTCTCCAGCTCCAAACAACAATCATGTACCTGAAGTAGAAGGGCCACCATCTCTATCCACACCTGCAACCATATAACCTGTTTGGGATGAAAAGAAGGACCCAAACAGGGTGTGATACTAATCCCAGTAGGCAACCACCACAAGGTCTACGCCCTACTGTCATTGAGAAATATAGCAAAAGTATTAGAAATAAACGCAGTAGAGAAATATGAGTACACTAAAGAAAACTATTATGCCAATCTCTATTTACATTTATTTATTAATTTAATTCAATAATTTAATTATCAACCATGGAATCTAGAAAACAAATTTATATTCCCAAGTCATAGAAAGTAACACAACATGTATCTTAGTAAAATACCTAAACAAAAAGCAATTCAAAACCCAAGCTTGTTCTTTGGCTTGGTGGACACATCATAAGCAACCAAACAATATTCACACTGAATATCCAGGTAGCTAATATTGGAATACCCCTCCAGTGAAGTAATACTACAAGGGCAGAGACACTCTGTGAAGCTCTCACCGTCAATTCCCATGCGGTCCTGCAACGATAGCTATAGACTCGTTGAGGAAGCACTTACGTATAATTCATCCTGTGGTCTTAATACCTCCGTAAAATAAGGACACTCTTAGGAAGTGAAAAGTATAATTCATGTAGATCCTATGTGTGAAAATAATTTATAACAGACATTCTAGGGAAACCCTTAATCATCAATTCCCTCTTTAGTCTACCGCACAAGGTTCACACAGCCCTGAGCAGTCAAGTCATGCATAATCGACTGTCAACAACCCTATGTTCAAAAAAATACTTGGGTAATAACATCATTGCATAAGAAGCATATAAACATCAGGCAATACATCCAATCAATTATATCAAGGCAGTAAAACAATGCAACAAGGTCTTCCTTATAGGTGACTTAATCCAAATGGTGATAAACAACCAAAACAAGGGAAAAACCCATAGGGTGATCCTCAATAATGATAACAAGAAATCATTATTCATCGAATTGATTCAAACATACAATCAATCCAAGGAAGATAATAATGCAGGAACAAAACCCTAACCCGAGATACCAGATACATGGGTATCTGACACTTTTGCAGAAAAACTCAAAGACATTCAACTTATTGCAACAAATGACCTACCTAGATCCTAGGAGATCGATATACCTGAAACTTAGCCCGTGAATTTTCCTAGAACAAAGTAGATCCTCAAAAACGTCTAAAACATTCAACCTATGAAAAATTTCATAAGATAAGGAATCAGGAAACGTGGCCAATGAAGAACCAAGAACTCACCGATGCGATTCTATTGCAACCAATGGCACTCGATTTAGATAACTGGTGAAGGATCAGCGGCTCGGAGAAGATCTATGGTCGTACCCTCACTCTCAATCGATGAATCTGGAGAAGAATATGTTTCGGGGGTTATGACGCGACCCCAGTCCATTTAACGAAAAAAAATAAAGTACACAACGTGTAATTTTAGAGTACATGGTGTATACTAGTCTTTGACGTACTCCGCTTTAGGCGGCCTCCACATCAGCCCTATATGGCCATGTTAATGGCCGTGACATGACCATCACACGACCTCGAGCATCATCAAATTACATGGCATCTACTTGTAATGTATAAGGCGTGTACTTAAAAAATTTCATGATTCTCCTCTTTTTCACAAAAACTACCAGAAAAGGAAGAACATACCTGAAAAGAAGGTCTGGGTTCTTAGAAACATCCCCCCTTAATGAAATTTGTCCCCGAATTTCCCTAAGAAGGTGGAGAAGAAGAATCCTCGAACAAATCTGTCCACTGTGATCCCATATCAGCCTCCCTCTCACAAGTCACGTCCTGTACATGGCCGTGCTTCCATAGCACCCGTACCAGAGGAACAAACGGGCCACGAAGTACCTTTGTGATGCGATCAACAATCCTGATAGGATGCTCTTCAAATGATGCATCCTGCTCCAGCTCAACCTTCTTAGGTTGAAAAACATGAGATGAGTCTGAGAAATAGCATCGAAGATGAGAAACATGGAAGACGTCGTGCATAGCCTGATACCTTTGAGGTAGTTGGAACCTATATAAAACCTGCCCGACTCTCTCCAGAACCTCAAACAACCCGAAGTATCTTGGTGAATGCTTACCCTATCTCCTGATCCTCTTGTGTCTCAACCTTGGGGTAACACATAGAATGACATGATCTCTAACCTTGAACTCCAAAAGTCATCTTCGCTGATCAACATCATATTTTTTCTAATACTATGCAGTATCCATCCTTTTCTGAAACAAATCCACCTATTCTGTGGTCTCCTGAACAAGATGAGGTCCTAGCATAGCTTCCTCTCCTACCACTAGCCAATACAAGGGTGATCGGGATGGCATACCATACAAATCCTCATAAGGTTCCATCTGAATTCTTGCTTGGAAACTATTATTAAAGGAAAAACCAACTAGAGGTATATGTCTATCCCAAGAACTTCAAAAACCAAGGATGCATGCTTGTATCATGTCCTCTAGCACCTGAATCGTGTGCTCTAACTGGCCATCTTTCTGGGGATAGTAAGCTATACACAGAAGTACCTGTGTATCCAAAGACTTCTATATCCCTTTCCAGAAATGAGACGTAAAGTTGGAATCCCTATCTGGAATGATAGTACTCATAACCCCACGCAAGCATAAAATATCCTGGATATACAATTGTCAAATCTCATAATCACCGAAAGTATCCTTAATCGGAAGGAAGTGAGCGACCTTCATGATCCTTCAATGACAACCCATACTGCGTCATTCTTTCGAGGTGATCTCGGTAACCCTGTCACGAAGTCCATGATGACATCATTCCACTTCCACTTGGGAATGGGTAGCTACTGTAAAATCACTACTGGTCGCTGGTGCTCCGTCTTCACCTACTGACAGGTGGAATGCCACATGACAAAACCAACAACATCCCTCTTCAAACCTTCCCACCAATACTGGCGGTGTAGATCCCGATACATCTTTGTGACACGAGGATGAACTACCCAAACTAAGGATTGAAAGTCTCACATTAACTCCTCGAATATATCCGCTGGCACCCATATGCATCCCTGGAAATACAAGATCTCACCCTCACCTATGGTCCATCTGAGTAGAGGGTCCTCTCCTGACATGCTTTCCAGAAGGACTAGGCCTTCAAAATCTGATAGTTTCCTCATTCGAACTCGGTCAAGAAGGGTATAGGTAACAGCTACAGAAGAAAGAAAAGTCTAACCCTATCTATCATGCACCTCCAAATGCATTTCAGAGAAGAAATCCAAAAGCTTCCATTCACTACAGACCTCCTGAACTACATGTATATGTGTCCTGCTTAGTGCAGCTTCCACAACATTGCATTCCCCATGCATATAATCAAGCTCAAAATCGAATGATTGTTGGTACTCAACCCACCTCTACCATCTCAGATTCAAGTCACGCTCCGTGAAGATTTACTTGAGGCTCTTGTGGTTAGTATATACCACAAAATTCTCTCCCAAAAGATATGGTCTCCAACAACGCAAAGCACGAATAACTGCAGCCAAATCCAGTTCGTGCGTAGTATAGTTCCTCTCATGTTGCCTCAACTATAGTGATCCATATGAAATGACATGATCCTCCTACATAAGTAAATATCTAAGCTTGATGCCTGATGAATCATAGAAAACTATATAACTCTTTCCTGGCTCTGGAAAAACTAGAATCAATGCTGCAGTCAATCTCTACTTCAGCTCTTGAAAGGATAAATCACAGGCTTCTGACCAAACATACTTCACCCCCTTCATAGTCAAGCCCTTCAACGACACTGGTAAGCATGATAAGTCATGTATAAACTACCTGTAGTAACTGGCCATCCCTAAGAAACATCGTACCTTGAAGACATTCTTCGGCTGCTCCTAGGTAACTACTGCTCTCACCTTCTCTAGGTCTACTGATACACCTATCTATGAGATTACATGACCCAAGAAGTGAATCTAGTCCATCCAAAAGTGGAACTTTGAGAGCCTAGAATATAATAGATGCTCACTCAATGTACTCAAAATGATTTCAATATGGGTATCATGGTCGTGTCGAGTGTGAGAGTACACCATGGTATCATCCTCAAAAACCACCACGAATGAATCCACGTAAGGATGGAAAACTATATTCATCAGCGCCATGAAATCTGCTGGCATGTTCGTGTGACCAAAAAGAATAACCAAATACTCATACAGACCATACCTACTCCAGAAGGCTGTAAGAGGTATATCAGATGGTCTGACACAAAAAAAATGATAGCCGGATCTCGAGTCAATTTTCTAGAATACTCTGGATCCTCGTAACGGATCAAAGAGATCATCTATCCATGGAAATGGATAAGGTTCGTTATCGTCAACTAGTTTAGCTTTTGATAATCCACACAAAGTCATAAAGTACCATCCACCTTCTTTGCAAACAGAATGGGAAAAAACCAAGGAGAAGTACTGAGTCAGATAAAACCCTTTGCCGTCAACTCCTCCAACTACTTATTGAGATCCTGTATCTCAGGTTTAGACATCCTATAAGGAGTAATGGATACTGTTTCTGCTCTTGGAAGAAGCTCAATAGAGAAGTCTACCTCTTGCTCTGGAGGGAAACTTGAAAATTTTTCTCAAAAGACATCTCGAAAGCGATCAACCACTAGAGGAAAATATATCTGAGAAGTCCCATAATCATCCAGATATAGGCTAGAAATTTGGCCCATAACACCACCCAACCCAGGATGCTCTGGTCCAGCTCTGCTCACCTGGACATCCCATTCACCCTTGTGAAGAAAAGATCCACCCTCTGGTGATGTGAAACTCACCCTATGGTGATATAAATCGAAAAAGTCCTATAAGGGAACTAACTAGTCCATCCCGAGAATGTCATCATAGTCTGTCATTTCCAAAACATTTAGATAACATGAAAAGAAACACCCACAAACCTCAAAGGGGTAGTTTATGCACTAATGCACGCTAGATGTTTTAATTCCCAAGGGAGTGTCTAGCACCATCATATACTCAGAAGTATAAACAATAAGTCTAAGGCTTTCTACAGTATATATAGATATAATGTTATGAGAAGCCCCTGTAAGAAAATGTACAAAGGATAAAAATGAGGCTACTAAAATTGCACCTTGAATTGTAGAAGGCCCATGATCCTACTCCTGATGAATCTTCCCTACCGTAAAAGTCTGACTGGCACCGCGGCCCTGTGTAGCAGCCTGAGATCCCTACCCTAACTCTCCATGAGCCTGACCACTGCATCCACATCCTCTACCCTGGCATGAATGTCTTTAAGAACTCCAACCCACCATCTGCTGCAGAAATGGTAATCCTGCTCCTGCACGCATAGTTGAAACTGATCATCCTTCACTAGCCGCTAGCAGGATAACCCTACAGAAACACTGCAGATGAACCATCATGACACAAGATCAGAACTCCACTAGGTCTCTCAAGAACTGAGGCTTCTTTGGAACACTTTTTCCAAACTGATAGCACACCACTTTTTTTTCCAAAATGAATATCCTGTCCACTAGAAGGAAAACCTCGCTTCCTCGGGTCACCTAGTGTAGACTCTCAGTGGCGCTTCCTACTGTCTATCTGAAACGAATCAGCCATGGATGCTGAACTGCCCTAGTTCACAGTTCTAGACTCCCTTAAGTTCCTCTCCATGATAAGTTCGTCATTGACTATCAGATTAATATAAGTAAACTGAAAGACATTCTCCTATGATCTGATGTCGGGTATGAGGCCTTCTTCAAAATTCCCCGCTAAAAACTGATCTTCATTCCTCAGAATGGGAGGGAAATGATGTAACTCTAGGAAGAAAGAGTAATATTCCATAACTATGAGGGTACCCTACTATAGGTTCATGAAATCTCTGTCTCTCTCAGCTCTCAGTGTCACCGGGTAGAAGTAGTCTTAGAACGTATGCTGAAACTCATCCCAAGCCATAGCCTATTGGCGCCGTGCCGGCAAAACCAAATCCCAGCATCTCTTGAGAGAATCTCACAGCATATAATTCCTGAGCATCACTCTCCTCTCCGAAGGCATATCCAGGTGCTCGAAGATGGACATCATGGCTTCTAGCCATGACTCTGCAGCATGTGGTCCTCCATCCCCTGTGAACATGGGTGGATGTTGCTGCGGAAAAACTTGCGTCAGCTCTGCCATAGACAGGGCAGGATGATGAGCTCCTTGGAAGGTCTGCATGAATCTCATGAAACCCTGTCTAAAATGAGCGATGTCACCAGTGTCTTGAATCACTACAGGTTCCACATCCGTAATGATAGGCGGAACTACTGGTAGTCCCTAATCTGCCGTATCAGGCATACGGTCACTACCTGGTTCCACACGGACAATGGGAGGACATCTCTATGCCATAAATTTGAATGGTCAGAAACACACATCCGATTCAGGATTAACCAAGACAAGAAAACTGAATAAACAAGAAGGAATAGTGAAAAGAAGGCATTCAAGTTATGAAAAACAAGACTACACGACGTGTTTTTTCCTACACGGTGTATTCCCTTTTTTCATTTACATGGGCATGTACTCGTACATAAACTGGTCGTGTAACACCCCAAATACACGGCATGTTTTCCCAGCACACGAGGTGTACTGGAATTACCTTCCCTACCCGAGTCCTTCTACCCGATTAATACACACAACTCTCATAAGACAACACTACACGATGTGTTCAAGGTATACATGGTGTGTACTTAACAAGATTAACCTTGCCGGTGTTGTTAGTGGCACGACCTGTGTACCCGGGTCACACTACATGGCGTGTTCCAGAAGGACACGACATGTACTAACAAGTCCTAACAGACTGTGTGGTTAGCTACACGGTAGGCTACACGGTTAACACTACATGGCCTGTTTCAAGAGGACACGGTGTATAAGAGAAATGATGACACCAACCTGTGTTTTTCGTGACATGGCCGGGTACCTAGATCAAACTACACAGTGTGCTAAACTAGTTCACGGCATGTTCCTACAAGATTTTTTAAAAACATGTGTCCTTGCTTGCACGGTCAGGGACACGACTATAGACAACACAGTGTGTAACCATAAATTACATCTTGTGTATTCTGGGTTTTTCTAGACAGTAGACTCAAAAACTGCTCCAGAGCCCAGAAAAAACAGAAAACCAGCATTAAGGTGCCAAATTCTGATCTGTAAGGGCCCATACTCCCCGCGAATCAATGCTTGGCATAATAACAATACATATATCATGTAAACAGGTCAGTGATCCACCACATTCTGGTCATTAAGGGCCCATAACACCACTAAGACCAATTTTTTGTGTCCATGATAATGAAACTCTAAACAAACAATACTCTATCAACATAACATGCATTCTATCACAGCACCTATCACAAAGACATGCATAGTCTATCTCTCATTCTATCACACCAACATGAAAATTCTAATGCAATTTAGATGGCATCGAAAAAGGCATGACATGTAATTTTCTAACAAGTGCCTATATGATTCATGGGTTGGAATACCCTCATCTCATCGGGTTGTAACCAAATAGAACCAAAATCATATAAACAGTAACAACACAAAAAAAGTGCACCACCAAAAGGTGAAATCAATTAAACTGTAACATTTTCTAAACATGATAATTGAAACATTCGAGTTAACCTGGATTTTCCTTATACAGGGGTTCTAGAACTCCCGGGCACATCTATTTACCATTTACCTATTCCGTCCTATCCCTGTATAATTTTTCTAAACAGTAAGTCAATAGAAAGGAAAAGAAACCTCCCTCTTATACCACTTTGTAATGACCCGAATATGGAGGCACCCAACTGGTTCCCCATACCCAGTTCACCACATGACCTCATGTGCATTTACCCAAATGCCAGAGGCTGTCGACTAGTAGTGAGGCCCTTGGTGAGTCATTGGGGAATCTGTGCCCTCATTTGGTCAGGTATACAAGGTAATTGAAATAATAATCAATAGAGAAAGGAGTAAACAACATACAATAACTAAAACTAAAATGTAGAAACAATGAATATGGAATAATGATGATAATGATGCAGCATGTACATCAATCTAAGGAAAGTGACAAACACAACAACGTGCTGAAATACAACTGAGAAACAAAGTATTAAAGTAAACAACAAATCTAATAGCAAAGAAAGCATAAGCTCAGTCCTATGCTCTCCAGATCCATCCAAAAATCATGTACCTAAAATATAAGGGCCAAAGTCCTTATCCAAACCTGCAACCATATAACCTATTTGGGCCGAAAATTAGGACCCAAAAAGGGTGTGAGACTAATCCCAGCAGGCAACCACCACAATATCTGTGCCCTACTGTCAGTGAGAATTATATCAATAATAAAGGAAATAAATGCAGCAGAGAAATAGGAGTACACTAAAGTAAAAAAATCCTACCAATCTACCTTTACATTTATTTATTAACTTAATTCAATCATTTAATTATAAACCAAGGGATCTAATAAATAGCTCTATATTCCCAAGGCATAACAAGTAACACAACAGGAATCTCAACAGACTACCTAAATAAAAAGAGGTACAAAACCCAAGCTTGTGCTTTGGCTTGGAGGACTCATCACAACCAACCAAACTATATTTAAACCGACTCTCCAGGTGGATCATACTAGCAGACGCCTCTAGTCAAGTAATCCTACAATGGCACAAGCACTCTAGGAAGCTCTCACCTTCAATTCCCCTGTGGTCATCCAATGATAGATATAGACTCTCTGAGGAAGCACATACATCTAATTCCTCCTATGTTCTCGATACGTGCGTAAACTAAGGAAACTACTAGGAAGTGCAATGCCCAATTCTTGTTGGTCCTGTGTATGAAACTAATTTATAACGTACTCTCTAGGGAAGCCCTTAATAGTCAATTCCCTCTTTGGTCTACTACGCTGGGTTCACACAGCCCTGAGCAGTCAAATCATGCGTAATCGACTATCATTGTACCGAAGTATGTTAAAAAAACTACATGGCTAACAGCTATAACGCACCAAAACCATATAGACTGTAGGAAATACATGCAATCAATTATATCCAGGAAGAAAAACAATGCAACAAGGTCTACCTCACAGGAAACCTAAGCCAAATGGCAATATACATCCAAAATAAGGGAAACACCCATGGGGTGATCCTCAAACATGCTAATAAGTAATCATTATTCATCTAATAGCTTCAAACATACAAGCAATCCAAGGTAGATAATAATGCATGATCAAAACCCTAGACCGAGATACCCGATTCATGGGTATCCGAAACTTTTTCACAAAAACTCAAAGACATCCAATGTAAGGGAACAAACCACCTACCTCGATCCTATGATATTGATATACTTGAACCTCGGCCCGTGAATCATCCTATAACGGAGTAGATCTGCAATAACGTCTAAGAAATTCAACCTAAAATAACTCCCATAATAGAAGGAATCATGAAACGTGGCCAAAGAAGAGCTAAGAACTCGTCGTTGCAATTCTATTGAAACTGACAGCGTTGGATTCGGATTAAGTGTGATGGATTGACGGCTCGGAGAAGCTCCACGGCCTTACCCTCGGTCTCGGTCGAAGAAGCTGGAGAAGAAGATGTTTTGGGGGTTATGAAGCAACCCTGGTCCGTTTAATGACAAAACAAAAGTATATGGTGTGTACTAATCTTTTCCATACTCCGAATTAAGTGGCCTCCAAATCACCCCTACATGGTCGTGTGCGTGGCCATGACATGGCCAGTACATGGCTTTGAGGAGCACATGGCATGTACTTAGAAAATTTCCAAATTCTTATCTTTTTCCCAAAAACGACCAAAAAAGGAAAAACATACCTAAAAAGTAGGTTCAGGTTCAAACACCACCTAAATCTAATTCGATCGACCCATATACATGAAACTAGCAGTGGATTAATGTGAGAACTGAATTGAAATCATGGAAGAGGTATGATAATTCTAAAATTGGAGATACCTATGAATATATTTTTCTCTAGCATATATATTTATGTTTAATTTGGTGAATAATCTTCTAAAATAAATTTAATTCAATTAATTACCCTGGGGTGTAATAGTTAAACTGTGGCATAGTCATTTGAGATGAAAATTTCACAACTTGTTTTTTATTTTTCAGATTATTTACCATCATAATTAATACAACACCAATGAAAATGATAAAGTTTTGTGAATTTTTGTGAATATTGAATTTATTGTAAATTGAATTAAAATATGGACATTTAGTGATTATTCATTTTTTGTATTTAAGGAAATGGAAAATTATAAGTTTTAATCATTATAAATTTAAATAACTTAAATTTATACCTTTTTTCATTAAATTCATTTTGAAATCCATAAATTGATTCTATATTTTGAATATATGGAACTAAGTGGTCAATGAATTAAAAAATGGTTGATAGTGTCTTGTTAATTTTTATATTATATTGAATACAGTAAATTTAAAATATATAATTAAATGTTTAATTTATTTATTTTAGAGTTTTAAATAATTTTATTAATTTTTCGACTCTAAGGAAATCTATAAATTGATTTTTTTAAAACTAATAATGAAATTTCAACCCATTTTAAAGTATAATTTTTTAAAATTTTATATTAGAAATTTGTTGTGTTTTGGAAAATATAATTTTAAATATATTTAATATAAATGAATATAAAATTTTTGAATTTAATTTTTTATTTTTTATTTTTATTTGGAAAATGTATGGACTAAGAAAATATATTTATGTGATGTGAAGGTGGAGGCTGTGATTGGAAAACACTTAAAGAAACCATAGAACACCTTCTTATGGCTGATCCAAGTGTCTAGACTTACAAATTGTAAAATTCCACAAGAAAATGCATGTACATAATTCCATGTGACCATGAGTTTAAAAAGGTAATGTCATGAGTATGATATACTTGTACTTTTCACCCTCTATATAATGGTTGTATGTTTCCTTGAAGATTCACCCTACATACCATGGAATTGAATATGAAAAACACTAGAATCTACTAAGAAATATCCCCATCAATCATATAAACTGAATCATGTTTCAATAATCTACTCTGTTGATATCCATCCACAAATTTACCATGCAAATATTGAATAACTACACACTTCGTGAATAAATAAAGAGACTGATATAGGACTGCTAAAGGCTGAATATTTCTACTTGAGCTCAAATCAAGGAAGAAAATTTAAATGATGATGCTGAGAAGGGAGGAGAATACAAGCCACAAAATTCAAGGTTGTGGTGGTGAATATGAACTGGATGGGTGAAGTTGTATGAAGAGATGAATAATCATGGAAACCATGCTATTTCTATTTTATCTTGAATGAGAAACCCATGAAACTTGAAGGTGATGAAAACATCAAGATCCCACGAAATAGACTAGAGGAGGTAATGAAATACGATGGGTAATATCTTTGGTTGAAAGATTTATGATTTTGAGGAAGACCGGACCTTCAAGCATCACGTGAGCCAATTAAGCTAATCCAAGATGAATTTGGAAATTCCACTCTATCACTGTTAAAATGAAATCCATTCAATGATCTAATGATGAACCCATAAGATCCGTTAGCCCATTAAGGTGGAAAATGTTTCTTTTCCATTATGAGATTGAATATTGAGAAATAGAAGATCACTACATTGCATATATACTTCAAGTCTCAACAAACCAATTTGAACGAGGATTATGCCGATGGTTTAAAGAGAGCTAAGTAAAACCTAACAAATTATACCCTAATTCAAGGTGTATGAATTAATTAAATTTATAGATACTGTATTTGTTCCATGTTTAGAGATGAAGATGACTTGACTACTATTTCTTCATAACACATGGACTATGAATCTGTTGAGAGGAACACACTAAGAGTCTAGTTTTATGTGTTAATTAGATTCTGGTAAATAAAATAAGACATTGTGTTATAGATACCTCTGATGAAGAAAATAAAAAAATAAAAACGAAATCTCGACTAGACGAAGACCTGAATGAGTTTTTAACACTACTTCATAACTGGTATTGAAATGGCGAATGAAGAAGGCTCAACCAAGGCTTATTGATAAACTAAAAGCCATAATTTACTGGTGAAAATTCCCTTGTAATTTATTATTGTGACCATGACCAATATCACTAGAACACTAAACCAAGGAGCTCAACCAAGTAGAAGAAGAATAACCTGAGACCAAGATACACTGATGCCATCTATAATGAAATTATGTTACTACTATTTGAAATAAGAATGAGTATATATTGAAGATGATGATCCATATCAGAGAATATTCCAACCATAACATAATCCTAGAATTGATAAAGATAATATCAAGAAGAAGGATTAGACTATAATTCAATTCCAAGACCATTTATGAGATTTCAAGGCTTAATTGTAGTGACATTCCAAACCCAAATTCTCTCCCCACTTAAGTGTATAATGTAGGTCTAATGAAATTCCACTAAAAACTAAAAGCCCAATCCATCACAAATTTCATATTCTCCCCCAAATATAATTAAACATGAAGTGAAACAACAATGAATGAAATTATATCCCTTATATCATTCATAAAGGAGTTAGAAGTTTGATCATGGGCGAATAATTTATTAATAGAGAACATTAAAGTACAATTAATTGAAAAAAATTGAATTATCAAGCAATAAATGTGTTGAAAATTTTAAGATAACGAATTTGGATCATAATTTGAGAAACAATTCATACATAATGATTTCACTTGGAAATATTATATTGTTAATCTTGTGCCCATAAATAGTGGATTGATGATCTTAAATAATTTCTCATTAAAAGTTGAATTGTTCACTAGGTAATGTAGGGGGATTCCAAGACATCAACTAACAATTGTTATTTCTTATTATCTGATTGTTTCCATTCCTTCCTTTTTTTTCAAAAATTATTCTTAGGGTGTATTGCACTAATCCATTAGTGTTTGATTTGAATAGTGTCCAATTACCCCTATAAATAAATTTAATCATGGTTAGGCCTCTATATCTAAATTTAAATTTAAAACCAATAAATATCATACACTATTTTATTAAAGAAACCCCATTAAACAAAATATAAACACACCCATAACACATTTTTCTCTGAGTGACAACCTCAGTCCACTACTAGTTCATTTTCCTAGGTTCTAAAATTAATTTGGTTTAGTTTTCTATGTGATTGGAAATCATTACCAATATAATATATTTTCTTTATACTGAGTGGTAATGTCACCTCATTAACCTATAAGAAACACATGTACAAAATGGAGTAATAATGGATGTCCATAGGTACCAAAATAATAAGGGAACATTCAATATAGAAAGAAACTATATCAAATGTACTATTTATCTTGAAAGAGATTTTAATCAGTAAAAATAGGCCTTCAGTAAATCACATTAATTCATGACACTTGTTATTAGGCCATGAGGGAATGTATGGTCAGCTATATAGAGAAACACTAGGATGAATTACCATAGAAGTAGTAGTCAATAGATTGAGTTAACAAGACCCAGTAATGAAGAAGATATATGGAATTTATGGCATCATACAACACAGCACTGAGAAGAGGATTGTAATATGATTATAACATTTGTGGTATGTTAGGTGTACACATGAAGAAGGTACTGGGGATGGATTGTTTTAGAGTTTCTGGGTGTCATAAAATTGTAATAGATTTGTACATATGGGCCTAGAGGTGATGTGATTTTAATTCCTCTATGCTTCTCTTCATTCAGTCCATATATGGGTTCCCTATAAACCATGTTAAAAAGTATAATTATGATGAAAATAAAAAATATATGTTGGTCGGAGTGGACACTCAAGAGGGGGGGGGGGGTGAATTGAGTTCCAATTAAAATTTCTGCTAAAAAAAATTTCTATTAAAATCCCCCAATTTCAAAAACAAATTAAACTGTAGTGAATTTATACAGATTATAAAGGTTCAATTAGTTTCTAAAATATTGATTAATTCTCAGTTAACACAATCTTATGATTAAACTTACTTTTGAAACTAACTTACTAGTGTATAATAAATATAAACACTTGCGAGTTTACCTATCAAAGTAGCTTTGAAAAAAAATAATATTTCAAAGTAATAGCAGCGGAATATGAAATAAATGTATATAGTATGGATATATATTTTAATTAAAAACACAAGAGTTAACCAAGAGGTTCAGTCTTAAGCCGATACTTAGTCCTCTAAAAATTTATATAAATTGATCCACACCCTGGATCTGGGTTAACAACAGTGATCACACTGTTCAGGTCAAGAGACCTCTACCACAGTTATATATGGGATAACAACCAACAGCTCAAATCTGTCCAGGTCACACTGGACCTCTACCACTATCCACAGTGGGAAATGAAGTATGGTAAGATTGTGAGTGAGGATTTACAAATCCTCCTGTTCAGGTTCAGGAGACAGTGTGTGTGTAATAATTAACAGGCTACACACACTGCTCGTAATGAAAATACTAAATCACTTAGAGAAAGATAAAGAGTTTAGAATGGCTCTAGTGATTGCAGTGCAGCTCTGGACTCCTTTGGATTTGATCAGAAATGTTTCTGAGTCCTTCTCTGGTATTTTACTGAAAAACAGAGTATCGTTTCTTCTTTCAGTGCTTCTAGGTTCAGCTTGGTTATCGGATCAGAAAATGATGTGTTCTGTGTAGTTCTTCTTTGACATATATTGCTCGATGTATGCTCTGTGTTCTGGAGTCATTTAGTAGTAGTAGTCTTCTGAGTGAAAGTTCTCCAGTTGCTCTTGACACGTTTTGAGCTTGATCGCAAGTGTGTTCCCATGTGCTCAATCTCTTCAAGTCTCTTGTCTTAATTCACTTCATCACCCATACTCATACACGTTGTCTTGTATGCCTTTATTATACTGAGAAGAATGAATGATTATACTTTTTAATCGTACTTGGTACAGTTTCCTGAAATGGAAACATAAATCATTTAATAACATTAAATGCATCAAAAGTAACAAATGTAGCCGTTAGTGTAACAAACAAAAAGTGTCGAGGATATAGGATTTGACTCCGCAGTTAATTATAGGTAGCCATTTGTTTTTAGACGTGTACAGTTGACTCTGTGTAGGATCTTCCATCGGTAGCTATTCAAACTCTTATCGGTTTATCGGTTTATCGGTAGCTCTCATCGGTAGCTCTTATCAGTAGCTCTTATCGGCAGCTCTTATCGGCAGCTCTTATCGGTAGCTCGATGAACTTAGTTCCATCGGTTTCTCCTGATTGCCGGTATCTCTATTCATCAATAGCTCTGGCTATTATGCATATCGGTAGCTCTCTGTCTATCGGTAGCTCTGGCTGTCGGTAGCTCAGTGTCTATCGGTAGCTCTGGCTGTCGGTAGCTCAGTGTCTATCGGTAGCTCTGGCTGTCATGCATATCGGTAGCTCTCTGTTCAGGCCAGTGATACTTACACTTTACTGTCTTATGAAAAACACATCTAATTCACTTAGAATGATATCAAAACTTATATAAACATGGATAATCGAGATTAACATAAATCAGAAATTATTTTAACATTATTATTAACTTGATCATCGATTTGAAAGAATTAAAGTGTAGATCAACAGTAATTTTGAATATCATAACATATGAACACATAATTGGGATTGTCAAAACATATGAATATAGGATTGGGATTATCAAAACAGGTGAGGTCAACAATCTCCCCCCTTTTTATAATCACAACTTATGATATGGCCATTTTAAAATAGTGAGAATATAGTATTAGATAATATAACATTAATATTCAATTTTCTCAAAGAAAACAGTATCAGAGGAAAGAATAAATAGTAATAGAAAGATACAGATCAAAAGGTATCATAGGTAGAATTAAATACAATATCATCAGAGATAAGGTGTGGAAAGAATTGGTACCAAAGAAGGAAATGTAAGAAATAGTATCTAAGGCTCTTCCTTTGATCATATTTCTCCCCTTTTATATTTCTCCTTTTATATTTATCCCCCTTTGTATTTCTCCTTTTATTTTTCTCCCCCTTTGTGATAATAAAAAAGTGGAAAACCAAACATAGAAAACTGATAAACGAAGATAGTGGAAAGAAAGGAATTTGTATTAGATCAGACACAAATTACATAAATAGAATAGAAAAAAACAAAATGATTCCTATCAAAAATACTTGCCACTTTAGCAATCCACATCTTCAAGGTGAGATGTTCCCATGGGATCAGAAGAGAAGTCAGGTGTTGAGGATACTGGGGAGGACTTTGGAATTCCAGAAATGATCAGAGAAGGCTGAGAAACTGATACAGTGTCGGGCCTGTAATGGGAAGTCCTTTGAGTGATCATAGGTGTGAGACTTCTTATGGCTTGAGCAGGAGTCAGGTGAACTGGAGACGCAGTAGAGGCAGAGGCAGGCAAAGCAGGAGGTACAATGACCGGTCTGGCATCCACATACAGGAAGGGTAGCAACAGGTTTCTGAAATCCATTATAATGCTTCCTCCTCTCTCCATTGCAGACACAAAATCATCTCTATTTTCAATGAATTAAACCAAAGCAGGAGTAAGCTCCCTGAGCTTACTAACCTGCTCTCTGAAAGGCTGAGTCACTGGAGGTAACTTTAGATTCTCAAGTAGAAGTTTGAAATGGTTGGTCAGTTGTTTCTTGGTATAAACCTTTTCAAAATAAGTATCCACCTTATTCTTGATTGCCTCTTGAGAAGCAGAGGCCTCTCTCATGTAGTCCTGGACGATCTTCATTATTTCTCTGGCTGAATCCCTGGTAGATAGCACAACTCGACTTAAATCTGATGAGTCCACAGAGCCACTGGTTGAAATAGAACCAAGATCCTCCTTCATCAGAGCACAAAATTGATTCAGATCAATTGCAGGTTTTGTAACTAGAGGACCAACAGAGAAGGATACAGTTTCTTTGAAGCTTTTGGTCAACCCACTAATCCAATTTTCCATTTGAGAGTCCTAATTTTTGACATCATCCTTCACATATGCTTTGAAATCTTCAAACGCGGAGACCAGCTGACTTACAACACTTTTCACATAAGCTAAATCCTTGTCAGCTTGAGATTTTGAACTCATGAAAGAGTCTAAGGCAACAACAGATATCTGTAGAGCTTCAAGATCTGCTTCTAGCCTAGAAGTTTGAGTGTGGCACTCCTTGACTTCTTCCATAAGCTCACCCACAAAAGTTGAAAGATTGAAACCAAGAGAAAGATCAAATGAACTTTCTAACATCTTCATTTCTTCACCAAAACAGTGCTTTATCTCAGCAACAGAGGCACTGAAGGATTCCTTCAGCTCATGCTTTAGGGATTCGAGGTCAGACTTTGTAACAAAATCAGTAGGAGAAACTGTAGTAGATTCTCTTTTAGAAGCTAAACTGACTACAGAGTCAGCCATAACTGATTGAATCGAGGATACTAAAAAAGATTCCATTATCTTTACTTCTTCTACAAAACTGAGTTTGAGATTTTCTTTCAGCACATCTAAATCATGTACTCGGACCACATCAGCAGGTAAAAATTCATAATTGATGTCATAGCTGATCGTTGGTCTATTCAAAGATACTTCATTATCCGAATCAGGATAATCCAAGCCAAAGACTATAAAACCTGGGTCTTCAACCCAGTTTTCAGACTCGGTAGTCACTGTAACATTTCCAAACATGGTGTGATGCTCCCCCACAATGGGTGAATTCTCATATATAGCAACTAAATTCTCTGCTGGTCTTTCTTCATCAGAATCTTCCACAACAACTTCCATCTCTGCAGCAGAAGGATGATTTTCTGGAAAAGGTACACCTTCTCCTCTTTCTCTTTCTTCATCCATAGAAGGTACAACTGAGCTTCCAATAACTGGACTCAGACTCATTTCAGAAGAATCAGATAATTCAGAGACATTCTTTTCTTCCTCTACATGCTTAGAGACCAACTGGTCTTCCTCATTAGCAGGTGTCTCCACTTCTTCTAGCACTTTCTTTTCTAAAGACATAACTTCAGCAACAGGGCTTGGAGGCAAGTCAGGATCTCCTCCCTCATCTATAGGAGTTTCTTCCTCTTCTTCTTCTTCTTCTGACTCATCACTGTACTCAGGTTCCTCTTCATCAGGTCCTAGACCTGGATCTCTTTTATCCTTTGGCCTTGAAGGATAATCCACAGGATTGAATTTATCATATACCTTTTGGTCATCATTGACCCATTCTCCTCTCCACGGATTCCAATTAATCTTCATATATTTTCAAACTGTAGTAGTGATACAAATGTTTCTCTTCACTACAACTGTCTCATCTTGAGACTCTGCTATCCCTTTCACTTTGATCATTACAAAAATCAGCTTAGCAAAGAATAGGGCATTAGTCTTTGATTCCGGCCCTGTCATATCTTCCATTTGACTCATCACCAATCTGCATAAATTTACTTTTACATCATGTCTCAAAAGATGTAGGAGATAGATATCCTAATATCGCAAATTATCAATGTCTCCTCTCCTTGGTATCAACACATGTTGAACAAACTTGAACAGTAATCTGTTCTCTCCATCCATTTCTACAGCAACCACTTTCCTTGGAGTTCCATCACCAGTCAGTTCTTTCAACACGATCTCATGATCAAAAATGTCACTGGTAGGTGGCATTGCTCATGATACATATCCAGACACACCTTCATGAGGAACCTTTAAGAAATCAGCCCATTCTACTGATGAAAATGATAGCACATTACCATTTACAAATGAAGATACTCAGTTCTCATTTTCTAGCTTCTCGAAGCTTACAAACTCGTAAAACTGTTTTACCAACTTTGGGTAGTAGGGACCGTTGTTATTTAAAAATCAGTCTACCCATCTCTGAGCTTCCAGAACATCGAGCACCACGGACTTGCTGGGCAGCGAACAGTCTACACACAGCTCTTTTTCGATCACAATAGCACTATTTTGCAGATGAGGATTTACTGGTCTCCTTCCTGACCTAGTTCTAACAACACTACTCACTTCTGGCTCAGACTTCTGCCTTTTTTCTTTAGGCTCAACACAGTCTTCTCGGATGATAGGAATTTTGGTTTTTGCCATCGCTAGTTCGAGGGATCTCAGGTTTGCAGAGGGTTCGGGTTCTGTGGTTCGAAGGTAAATGGTTTTGGGTTTGGTGGAGTGAGAAGTGGCTTAGACAAAGTTTTATCATTTAGGAATCATAAGTTAAATGAATAAAAATAAAATAAAATAAAATAAAATAAAATAAAAATGGTTCAGATTCTTGACAGCAGACAAAAAGATTTAAAACAGCGCTTTATCGGTGAGGATTTCTATAGGTGAGGATTTCTATCGGTGAGGATTTATGTCGGTGAAGATTAAACATCCCTAGCACGTGCATAATGTAACATAACCTATCCACACTTAAGAGATTTGTGAAAATGTCGGCCAATTGATATTCAGTGCTGATAAATTCAAGAGAAAATCACCCTTTTGATAATGATCTCTCAGAAAATGATGCCTTACATCAATGTGTTTGGTTCTTGAGTAAGATACTGGATTCTTCGAGATGTTTTTTTGCACTAGTGTTGTCACAGTTAATCGAAACATGCTTAAAATCATATCCATAGTCCAAGAGTGTGTGTTTCATCCACATAATTTGTGCACAGCAACTACCGGCAACTATATGCTCTGCTTCGGCAGTGGATAAAGCTACATAATTTTTGTTTTTACTACACCAAGATACTAAGTATTTTCCTAATAAATGACATGTTCCTGAAGTGCTTTTTCTGTCTAATTTGCAACCAGAAAATTCGGCATCTGAATAACTCATTATCTCAAAGGATTGTCCTTTTGGATAAAATAAACCAAGGTTAACAGTATGTTAGAGATACTTGAAAATTCTTTTAACAGCAAGAAAATGAGATTCTTTCGGGTTAGCTTGAAATATTGCACACATACACACACTGAACATAATATCTGGTCGACTAGCAGTAAGATAAAGTAAACTACCAATCATACCCCTATAATTGGTTTGATCCACTGGTTTCCCAGTTTCATCTGTATCCAATTTACAGATTGTACTCATAGGAGTTTCACTCTCCTTAATGCTATCCAAACCAAAACGTTTTAAAAGATCCTTTGTATATTTACTTTGAATAAAAATAATACCATTTTCATTTTGAAATACTTGAAATCCAATAAAGTATTTAATTTCTCCCATTAACCTCATTAAAATTCACTTTGCATACTTTTTGAAAAATCAGTACATAAAGAAGGTTTAAAAGATCCAAAAATAATATCATCAACATAGATTTGTAAAACTAAAACATCTTTATAAATTCTTTTAATAAAAAGAGTTGGATCAGCAATCCCTTTAGTAAAACCTTTTGAAATAAGAAAATTGCTGAGTCTATCATACCAAGCTCTTGGATCTTGTTTTAATCCATATAAAGATTTAGAAAGTTTAAAAACTTGATTTGGAAAATGGGGGTGTGTAAATCCAAGAGGTTGTTCTACAAAAGCATCTTCAATTATAAAACCATTTAGAAATGTAATTTTGACATCCATTTGATATAACTTGAAATTTAGATGTGCAACATATGCAAGTAAAATCCTAATGTCTTCTAGTCTAGCTACAGGTGCAAAGGTCTCCCCATAGTCTATTCCTTCTTCTTGAATATATCCTTGTGCAACCAGCCTATCTTTGTTTCTAACTATGTTTCCTGATTCATCAACTTTATTTCTAAAAACCCATTTAGTGCATATTGTTAGTGTGTCCTTAGGTCTGTCAACTAATTCCCAGACTTTGTTTCATTCAAATTGATTTAACTCTTCTTGCATAGCCATTACCCAGAATTCATCAACGATAGCATCATTAATATTTTTGGGTTCTAGCTGGGAGGGAAAAGCTGGATGTTCAACCTGATTTCTTTGAGAATCTCTAGTCTGTGTTCCTCTATGAAGATTACCAACAACAGCATCCAAAGGATGATTCTTTAGAATTCTTGTTTATCTAGTAAAGGTAGGACTAGACACTTCAGGTTCATCAGTAGGTTCGGGTTCAACCGAAACAGATTCTAGAAAAAGTCCAGAACTGGAAGTTTTTATAACAGGTTCTTTGGATTTATCAATAAGGTCCAGAACAGACAAATCTTCTTCAAGATTCTCAAGAGAGGTTTTTGGATCATGTGGATCGGTTTCATAGAATTTGATGTGAACAGATTCTTCCACACATTTGGATTTCATATTAAACACTCTATAAGCTTTACTTGAAGTAGAGTACCCCAGAAAAATTCCTTCATCACTTTTAGAAGAAAACTTGTCCAGATTATCCTTTGTGTTAAGAATAAAGACATTGCAACCAAAAACTCTGAAGTAATTAACCTTAGGCTTCCTATTTTTCCACAACTCATATGGGGTTTTCTTAAGAACAGGTCTGATCAAGACTCTATTGATAACATAACAAGCTGTATTTATAGCTTCAGCCCAAAAGTAAATAGGCAGTTCATATTCATTGTGCATGGTTCTAGCTATTTCTTGAAGGGTTCGGTTTCTCCTTTCTACTACACCATTCTGCTGAGCTGTCCTAGGATCTGAAAAGTTATGAGTGTAGCCATTGTTTAAGCAGTAAGATTCAAAGTCTTGATTTTCAAACTCACGACCATGATCACTTCTCAGGGTCTTAATTTTGAGTCCACTAAGATTTTCTACAGACTTGGAGTATTTAACAAAAGAAGAATAAGATTCACTTTTGTGAGATAGGAAATATACCCAAGTATATCTATAGAAGTCATCTACTATAACATAGACATAGTGCTTCCCATTTAAACTAGAAACTCTTGATGGTCCAAACAAATCCATGTGAACCAACTCAAGTGGATGAGAAGTTGAGACTTCTTTCTTTGATTTAAAAGAAACTTTGTGTTTTTTCCCTTTTGATAGGGATTACACACTTTGTAATTTGGGAATTCTAATTTAGGTAAGTCTCTAACTAAGTTTTTCCTAGCCAGTTTTCTAAGTGAGTGAATGTTTTAGTGTCCTAATCTTCTTTTCCATATCCAAGATTCTTTATGAAAATCATTCAAACAGGGAATATTTTGTTTAGCTAAAGAATTGAAATCAACAACATAAACATTTTCATTCCTTAGAGCAGAAAATACTAAAGCATTTTTGGAGTTAAAAACATCACAGGAATCATTTTCAAATTTGAAATTGAAACCATCATCACATAACTGGGATATACTAAGCAAGTTATATTTAAGTCCATCAACAAATAAAACTTTAGAAATTAATACTGAGTCAGTGTTACCAATCTGGCCTAGGCCGATGATTTTTCCTTTAGAGTTGTCACCAAAGGTGACATGACCACCATCAACCTTTATTTATCTCTTGAAGCAAGAATAATCTCCAGTCATGTGTCTTGAGCACCCACTGTCTAAATACCATATCTTCTTGTGACAGCTCTTCAAGAAGGTCTCCTATAAAACAGATTTAAACAGGAAATGACTTTGGTACCCAGATTTTCTTGGGTCCAGATAGGTTAGCAATCAGGGCTTTAGGTACCCAGATTTGTTTTATTGGTTTCATACAATTAACAGAAGTAATAGATTTTGAAAGATAAACTTTATTTGGTATATAACCATATTAATATCATGTTGAAGCATATGAATTTCCAAAACTGGAACTATCAATATTTTTTTTCAGACTTAGGAATAAATCAGGTTCTAGTGAACTGTCTCTGTCCAGGTTGGTATCCTAAACCAGTAGCATATCTAAGTGCAACTTTCTTTCCTAGCATTTGAGTTAGAGCATTCTTTCCATTTGTGAATTTTTCTAAGTCGTTTCTGAGTTTCTCATTTGACAGTTTCAGTTCTTTATTTTCCTTTAATAGTTGAGCATTCTTTTCCTTTTCTCTATCAAGATCATATTTATGCTTAACACTTAAAGCATACTGTTTCTTTAAACCTTTGTATTTGTCTTTAAGCTCATTACAGGTTTCTTCTAACATATCACAGTATTCAAATAGTTCAAATTTTGACATGTTTTCCGAATCAGAATCATCTCCAGAATAATATGAATTTAAAATAGGAGTGTCAGATGTTACCTCAGAAGTATTTTTCATGAAACACATGTTGGATCGATTCCTTTCAGAGTCCGAAGATTCGGCATCACTTGGGCTGTCTTATGAAGCACTCCAGGTATCCTTCATGGCTTTCGTTTACTTCTTGTCTTTGAAATCATATTTATTTTTGAATTTTAACTTTGGACAGTCTGCTTTGATATGTCCTTTTCGCTTGCATTCGTAGCAGTTAACTTCATCAGTCCTGTCAGCTTTCTTCCAATCTTTTTTCCACTTTCCTTGTTGATCATACGTTCCTTTGTAATTTGTTTTCCTAAAGAATTTCGTTTTCCTATAAAACTTTTTGAATCTCCTGGCTATCTGATCCATTTATGCATCACTGTCATACTCTAAGTTTTCACTTGTTGAACTCTCATCCTCCATTTGTATTTTCTCCTTCTCTTTACTCTTCAAAGCAGTAGACTTGAAAGCTACAGATTTTATTTTCGGTTCATCATCTTCCTCTTTCTTTACCTTGATCTCTTCTTCATACATCATTAATTTTCCAATAAGATCTTTGATAGGTAGAGAAGCAATGTCACATGATTCTCTGATTGAGACAGATGTGCCTATCCATAAGTCCGGTAGACATCTCAAGATCCTCATAATTTGTTCCTTTGCTGGAACAACTTTTCCGAGTGAATTCATCATGTTGACTATCTCATTAAACCTGAGATACATGTCAGAAATAGGATTATCAGACTTCATTTTAAAATTATCATACTTAATAGTATAAGTGTTCAATCTCATTTCTTTATCATTATTTGTTCCTTCATGAGAAACAGCCAAGGTATCCCAAATTTCAAAAGAAGTTTTGCATGCAGAAATTCAGTTGAATTCTTCATCTTCTAGAGCACAGTACAGAGCATTCATAGCTTTACAATTATTATTGTAAGCAGTCTTTGTAAGTTCATCCCAAGTAGATCTATCAGTAGTGGGAATTTTGTATTCAGATTCAATAGCAGTCCAAATATCAAAACTCATGCTTTCTAGATGAATTTTCATTTTAAGTTTCCACTGAGCATAGTTATTTCCATTAAAGAAAGGTGGCTGGTTAGTAGCAGCACCCTCAAGTCTATTATCCATTATAAACACAATTTAAAGAGATAAAAATTTAGCAATAACAGAAATTTTAAGAACATTAAAATACAACTAAAATCATAGTTGAAAATCAGAGAGTAAATAAAAAGTTGTGTAAAACACACAATCCTTTGATACCAAATGTTGGTCGGAGTGTACACTCAAGAGGGGGGGTGAATTGAGTTCCAATTAAAATTTATGCTAAAAACAATTTCTATTAAAATCCCCCAATTTCAAAAACAAATTAAACTGTAGTGAATTTATAAAGATTATAAAGGTTCAATTAGTTTCTAAAAGATTGATTAATTCTCAGTTAACAAAATCTTATGATTAAACTAACTTTTGAAACTAACTTACTGGTTTATAATAAATATAAACACTTGCAAGTTTAACTATCAAAGTTGCTTTGAAAATAAATAATATTTAAAAGTAATAGTAGCGGAATGTGAAATAAATGTACATAGTATGGATATAGATTTTAATTAAAAACACAAGAGTTAACCAAGAGGTTCAGTCTCCAGACAAGACTTAGTCCTCTCAAAATTTATATAAATTGATCCACACCCTGGATCTGGGTTAACAACAGTTATCTCAATGTTCAGGTCAAGAGACCTCTACCACAGTTATACGTGGGATAACAACCAACAGCTCAAAGCTGTCCAGGTCACACTCGACCTCTACCACTATCCACAGTGGGAAATAAAGGATGTTAAGATTGTGAGTGAGGATTTACAAATCCTCCAGTTCAGGTTCAGAAGACAGTGTGTGTGTAATAATTAACAGGCTACACACACTGCTCATAATGCAAATACTAAATCACTTAGAGGAAGATAAAGAGTTTAGAATGGCTCTAGTGATTGCAGTGCAGCTCTGGACTCCTTTGGATTTGATAAGAAATGGTTCTGAGTCCTTCTCTGGTATTTGACTGAAAAAAGAGTATCGTTTCTTCTTTCAGGGCTTCCAGGTTCAGCTTGGTTATCGGCTCAGAAAATGAAGTGTTCTGTGTAGTTCTTCTTTATCATAGATTTCTCGATGTATGCTCTGTGTTCTGGAGTCTGGTAGTAGTAGTAGTCTTGTGAGTGAATGTTCTCCAGTTGGTCTTGACACGTTTTGAGCTTGATCGCAAGTGTGTTCCCATGTGCTCAATATCTTCAAGTATCCTGTCTTAATTCACTTCCTCACCCATACTCATACACGTTGTCTTGTATGCCTTTATTATACTGAGAAGAAGTAATGATTATACTTTTTAATTGTACTTGGTACGGTTTCCTGAAATGTCAACATAAATCATTTAATAACATTAAATGCATCAAAAGTTACAAATGTAGCCATTAGTGTAATAAAAAAATAGTGTCGAGGATATAGAATTTGACTCCGCAGTTAATTATAGGTAGCTGTTTGTTTGTAGACGTGTACGGTTGACTCTGTGTAGGATCTTCCATCAGTAGCTCTTCAAACTCTTATCGGTTTATCGGTTTATCGGTAGCTCTCATCGGTATCTCTTATCAATAGCTCTTATCAGTAGCTCTTATCAGTAGCCCTTATCGGTAGCTCTTATCGGTAGCTCGATGAACTTAGTTCCATCGGTTGCTCTTGAATGTCGGTAGCTCTATGCATCGGTAGCTCTGGCTATTATGCATATCGGTAGCTCTATGTCTATCGGTAGCTCTGGCTGTCGGTAGCTCAGTGTATATCGGTAGCTCTGGCTGTCGGTAGCTCAGTGTCTATCGGTAGCTCTGGCTGTTACGCATATCGGTAGCTCTCTGTTCAGGTCAGTGATACTTACACTTGTCTGTCTTATGCAAAACACATCTAATTCACTTAGAATCATATCAAAACTTATATAAACATGGATAATCGAGATTAACATAAATCAGAAATTATTTTAACATTATTATTAACTTGATCATCGATTTGAAAGAATTAAAGTGTAGATCAACAGTAATTGTGAATATCATAATATATGAACACATAATTGGGATTGTCAAAACATATGAATACAGGATTGGGATTATCAAAAATGGTGAGGTCAACAATATATAATTCCCCACAACCTATATAAATTTCAAAAAAAAAATTCCAATTAAATAAATGAAGTACTTTAAGTTATGATGATTACATGTAATATCTCTATATTAATTTTTTAAAAATTAGAAAAATATAAGTGATCATCCTTATTTTAAACTATTATATTATGGATTTTTTAAAGGTTACATATGGAGGACATGGACAGATACTACTAGTCTTGTTAGGATCAACCCCCCCCCCCACAAACACTATATGTGTGTATGTAAACATTATAGATTGTGATGTAGGTTTTGGGGATACATTTATTAATTATAATAGATTATATTTAGCTAGATTCATTAGTTATAGTTGTTACAAGTGATAATAATTCACTTGTTAGAAGGATGCATGTATTTGGGTCCCCTTTTAAATTTATATTTGGTCAACCCTTTTTTACCACCATCATGTGTTAAGAAACTTTTCCCTCTCTATATTTTTGTTTCCTTTTTGGTTATGTATTGTTATCATTATATACATTTGGTTTTTATGATATAGGATGATTTGTTTCTATTATCATTAGTTGAGTTATATATATATATTCTCATTACTTGTTTGGTTAGTTCTCATTTATAAACTTGTTTATTTTTTTGTGTGGATTTATTAGCATAATTTTTCACAATTGAGAATGGGTTCATGCCACAATACTAGTTTCCATCCCTTTCTGATTCGGGACATACAACAAACCATGTAATGGGTTTTATCAGGTGTTAGATTAGTGGAAAACCATATTGGTTCAATACACCACCTTTTTTATTTTATTCCTCACAATCAAATTTGATTCATAAAGTAATATTTTCATCTACACACTTATTTTTATAAAAAAAATTCCTACAATTTTTTCCTAAAAACAACGAATGCTTTTATATTGTGTGGGGGATTTCATTTAAAACATTTTTTAAAATTGGTTCTTTAAAACCCTAAAAAATAACTATGGTGGGGGGGGGGATTTATTCATCATATATATAGATTTTATATTACATTTTATATAAATTTATCTTAATTACGGAATAGATTTTATGGGTAGTACCTTTTTCTTATATGAAATTCAAATTGTTTGTTAATGCACCGATAAATGTTTATGAAAATAATATATATATATATATGTATATATATATATATATATTTGTGTATGTTTCTGTAATGAAAAATAATGAAAAATGAAAATTAAAAAGAAATAATGATAAAAAAATGGACTATTTTAGGGATTAAAATATGTATTTTCTTTTAATAAATTAAGTTTTTTTTGAGGAATCAAATAATATTCATGAAAAAATATTTGAGATTAAATTAATATCTGTTAACTTCATACATTACACATAATGTTTATCTTAATTAATTTATTTCCTATAGTAATTAGAAGAGGAATAATATTAAATTAAATGTTATAGAAGTATATTTGACCATTAAGTTTGACAATAAACCTTGATATTTTTATTAATTAAAAATGGCTCTATGAGAAGTGTTATGTAAAAATACTCTTATAAAATTAAATTAATTCTAGTAAATATGTTAAAATAGAGAATAAAGATGAACTATATACCTGAAAGAAATTAAAATGTATAAATATTATGATTTTATACATGAAAGGGGAAATTTAAAAATAATGTTATATATTAGTGAGTTATCTTAAATAGTTTTAACATAGAGTGAAATTGTCTTAAGTGAAATAGAATTTTATAATCCAAAATTATATATTGATCTACATTTAATCATCAATTAAATCTGACGTATTTTTTCATGGATCCTGGTATTTTGAGAATCATTCAATGTAATTTATGATAATTGATGATTAAATCATTTTTCAAATATTTAATTATATGTTTAGAATCATCTCTTGATAAAGAGGAGAAAGATAACAAAATATCCATAATAAATAAAAATACAATGATTAGTTTGATAGTCCCACATTATGTATATGGGGTGATGTGTGATATAACCTAATTAATGTATATTTCAACAACCCTCTATGAGGCACTTTCCATGTTTGATGGTAAATTAAACACTATACACCTCATAACTCATGTGGTTAGTGGAAGATTTTGACACATAATTCCATGTATTAACACTTTTGGGTCATGTACAACCCATAACACGAACTTATGACCCACATTAGTCAAATATTGGTGAGGTATCACATGGAAAATATAAAAATGGAATCATTGAACGTTCATATGCCATGAAATTTTGTATATACATGTTGTGAATAATGTCCATAAAAAATGGTTGGGTAGTTAATCCAATATTTTGTTGGATTACATGGTACCATCAAATTTAAATATTACTATCCTAGTTTGATATTTATGTTAGTTAGTATCCAATTTTCTAATGTTTTTTATTTTATCCACATTTCATTATTTTTTCTCATTTAAATGAGGATATAATATAAAAGATGATCTATGATGTAGAGTATGAGATAATGTACAACAATATCTAAGATGAAATAATCATGACACGAATAATATGATAGATGTCTATAAAAAATCTCCCTATAAATGAATAAATAATCTTAAAATATATATAGATGGTTTAATAAGGGAAATAAATAATTATAAGGTGACTAATAACAGATACCATCCTGATAGAATGCATAATTCAAAATATCATAACCATTTTTTTCAGGCCTTGTGTTAATACATCATAAATAAATGTAAAGGAAAATAGTATTACCCTATGTTAGTTTGTCTTATTTGGCCTACAGATTCATCTTGGGGTTATATAAATCTTGGTCCACCCATTACATAATAATTCACAAGAATCCATCATATGAAAACCGTGTTCAATCTATGTAATATATAATGTTCCATGAGTAACCTATAATATAATAAGATAAATGAAATTAGAAATTATTCATATAAAATTAATATTCATATGAATTTTCTTGGTTTCCCTAGTAAATTGACTGTTATGGCCATCTAGGTGAAAATCCAAGAATTAAATAAAAAATTAACATTATATTCACGATGAAATGGAAAATACCCTTGTTGAAATAATGATAATGGAGGGATAATAAAGGTAAGTTTCATTATAAAATGATATTAATAAGAAATTACCACTGAATATAATAGTTTCCAATCGTAGGAGACCAAATCAATGATAAAATAAAACCTATAAAAAATTAAGATCATGTGGAACATATATTTCATCCACATTAGAGTTATTAAATTCCCTTATAAAGAAAATCTAGGGTTTGCATGATTTGATTTTGAAGGTTTACATATAAAGAAACAGGGTTTTTTTCTACGGATGTAATTAAGGATGAAACAAATATATAACAGCCATCCTTATATGGTAAGAGTATCTATTTTAGAAATAATACATCCATAATTCTAAAAATACCAGGTATACATAAGAATTTAGCAAAATTAGTTTTTGGATATAAAAATATTGTCGAATAATAATGACTTACAAAGATAATTCAATGAGAGGGAAATGTAAACATTCATTCATATCATAATAAAACATTTACAATAATAATGCCAAAAACATTTTATATTGGAATGAAATGTAATTCAAAAATATTATAAAGGAGAAAAAAATATAAGAGATGATGAATTCTTACACCACAAAATTTATTGGTAATACTTGAGAAATAACACATTAAAATATTAATCAGTTCTAAGAGGGACTATTTGAAGAAGAAAGAGAGAGTATAGATTGGCTCAATGGTTTTAGAATGAAGATGAATGATATGATCGGTGGGTATTTATATAAAATTGTGGAAAACTGTTTAATAAATTTTATTCTTATTGTTTTAAAATCTTGGTAGTGTAAAATTGAATACCATTGGTTTCCTATAGATTTATATTAAAATATTAGAAATTTAGACCATGATTTTATACATAAATTAACAAAACAACTTAACTACATTTATTAGTATTATTTTTTCCATGGAAATGATATTCTTTAATAAATTATTTTTTAATCTAAAAATATATTTAATACGTTTGAATTATATAAATAGTTTTTGGAGTTTGAGATTAATAATTCAAAATATAGCATTTTAGAAAAAACAACATATTATTGGTCATGAAATATACAAAATATTTATTTTATAATCATACATTAAAATGAATCCATAATTCATGTCATGTATAAATTCCATATTTCATAATTTACTTCAAAATTAAACTATCTTGGATTGTTATGAAAAAATCACCACGAACTAATATTGATGTATTAGTTATAAATATAATTTCATTTTTGTTGAAATAATTTTATAAACATGATAAATTTAATTATAAAACAAAAAATATTAGTATATGTTAAATCAGGCATTTAACACCAAAAATTTAAAAACAAAAATTTAATAAATTATTTATATTATTATTATAAATTTATATGTATTTACATTCCAATATATTATTTAATACACAATATATTTATTTATTGATCATACTATTACCATATGGTATTATTTATTTTATAAGATCATTCTATGTTACATATAATAATCACATTACTATTCTAATAGTCATTTTATTATTTCAATATTTCCATGATCACTATACCCTTGAAATGATTATCTTACCCATTCTAATAAACATCATTCCAATTAATGAAATCATTCATTCCATTCTCTTTGATTAATATTTTTATTACTTATGTAATTGTTTTATCAATAATAACAGGGAATATTTTATTCTTTTTATTCTTTCTAGAATATAATTTTCTAATTTGTAAGATTATGGTTTTACCATATATTGTTAAATGTTAAACAACATAAGTTATGGTTATTATAAGGGATGTAACTCTCTAGTTTTATTCATATAACTACAATTGAATATAATGAAATTTATTATGTGATCACTATTATAATGACAAAAATACTTATAACTATACAATATCACATCATATATTCCCCTTAATATATTTTTTACTCAAATTGTTTTTATACATTAATCCATAAATAAATTTGGGAGAATAATTTTCAATGATCCTCTGGGTTCAAATATAGATTTAACCAAATTCAGATTCATTCAAAGTACTCTCACTAGTTGAGTTTTCATTTAATAGAATACTTTCACTCTAATATTAATAATTTAGATAGGATAAAAATTGTACCAAAATTTTAGATGTAGTTATATTTCATATATGGTTTTCACATGAATTAGTTTTGTCAGGTGCTTCCTCAACAATCAGGGATGGATAATGCCGTGTATTTTAGAGAGGTTTGGTGTCATATTGAAATGGTTACCCATAACCAAAATTCTCTATAAAATCTCAAGAGTCCTATTTTAACGTGCACTTAGGTTCCATTTTTTTAATAAACATTACATAGAATATCAATTGTGATGCCTTCATTAGTGACTTTACTCCATACATGGAACACAAAGTCCTTCCACCAATTATCAACATAACATTTTATCTTAATGAAGTTTTATTAAAATGTTTCTATATAACTCACACCATATTAATTTTATTAAAAACATTTTTTGGACAAAATAAACTCCTCTCCTAACATCATCCTTGTAGTTTAATGTATAATATATTTTCCTATATAAGTTTTGATAAAATTTAATTTCTATATTTATTGAAGATTTTTTTGGTATAATAATTTCACTAGTGGTAGATAATAATCTCAAAATTCATTATAATTCAAGCCAATATGACCTAATCATCCCATTATAATATTTAGATTATACCTTTATACTATCAATTAGTTTTTGGATGATTGATGGTGCTCAAATACATATCAATGTTAAAATTCTTCTAAAGAGTCCTCAAAATTGTTTATGTGAACCATGTTTTATGATCAAATACAATAGATAGAGGTGTACCATAAATCATCACAACTTTATTAATATAAATAAATAGAATCCACTAAAAAGGTATATCCTCCCTCATTATTATGAAATGTGTAAGATTTACATGGTGATCCTTGAAAATGCATATTTTATAATTCCCCTTGAATATATTGATAATTTGAATAAAAAATATCATTTTAAAATTCTCCCAATTCCACATTGGTATAGAGTGTGGTTTAATTAATAATTTTTATGGATTTCTATCATTCTTGTTACATTATAAAACATATTGAAACTTTACCCACAATTTTCAAAATTATTTTTTCTTAGTTTTGGTTTTATCACAAATATATACATATTTTTTTGTTATTTGGGTGTATTGATAAATTTTTGTTATGATTTTTATCAATCAATTCCTTCTTCTGTTTAATTATTGATGGTGGAAATAGGCTCTAGAAAAGCATCAAAAATCCATCTTTGAAGATTATTTATTTCAATATTCTATATTCTATAACTTTAATATTATTTTATAGATCATTTTGAACTTTTTGGTACTTCTCTATATTTTCTAGTATTGAGTTTTGTGAAATTACATTGAAGAAGTATGATATTTATACTTCCTTGATAATTTGTATGTATAACCTTATAAAACATATGAATATTGGATCCTTTTATACCTTTATCATTGATATATTTCCATGTTTATTTCTAATAAATATATATTTTATTTGTTTTCTATCCCATGGTGGTTGTGTGTCACACAATTATAGTACTTGAGTTGTAACAACCATTGAACATAAATCATGTTGAATTTTTATATGTATGGATTTTTAGCATAATCTTTTCTGAACAATATATATGTCATATCCTTTTCTATACATATAGTGCCACCATATATTTAGGGAAAATATGAATATTTTAAACCCTATATCATGTATTGGATACGTTTTTTCATGGGAATTTAATTGGATTTATGGATAAGAAATAACACTATAATTTTTGAAATGAATACACCCCAATAATTTCCATCATGCTTTGTTATATATAAAAATCATTCCCTTCTATTTCAATTTTAAGGATAAAAATTAATTTATGTTTCAATATGGATAACGGGTTCGCTAATCAGGTTTTTTAACAAATAAATAACAAAAAAGTTATGTTGATGAAATTAAATATTTATTTTATCTTAATTATTGTTGGATATTCTTACACAACCTTGAAATTTGATGGGACAAAATATAATCTACCAATAGAGAATATATGACCAGTAAAAGATAATTTTTAAATAAAAAATATTTAGTTTTCCCATATAACTCATTTCTCAAATTACCTTAAGAAATTATTCTCATTATATTCATATGTCTTAGAGTATAACATGACATAGTAAAGAAATTCTATAAAATATTTTTCTATATAATCCAAAAATAATCCTTTAATCATATCTGTAAAAGATGATATTATATTTATTTAGATAAAATGAATTATTATGATCTGAAAATAAACATTTCGTATACAAAACAGTTTCCATTCATATATCATACTTCATAACAATTCATTGACTTTTCAAAAAATTGATGATAACCAGAACAAAGTATTATCTTTGAGAAGTATTGTGAAAAATGAATTTGATCAAACATGTAAGAGATTAATGGTAAGGGATACCTAATCATAATAATAATTATTTTTATTCCCAAGAAATTATGTAGAACCTCATATAGACATCCATCGTCTTTATAAATAGTATAGAATTTTGTGGTTTTTAACTGGATGAAATTTCAAGGGAATTTGGATTTTTTTTGTGGATTTTCTATTCTTTAAACTGAGTATCATAATGAAAATATTTGTTTTACATAACATAAATTTGTTGTTTTTAGTTGTGGTTAATGGTCCAAGGGGTGTATTAGATGTTACTATAAATTTTGAGGGTATTGAGTTCGGAAAAATCAGGACAGGAGATGTTGAAAGTGGCACACAATTTTTCTAAAATCGCACTTTCCTCTAGAAGTAACTGTGTGGATAGTATAGGGGTGACTATAGGTATTGCACTATTTATTCAAACCATTAACACTATGTAAAATGGCCATGTTACATGCTTTATTTCTTAAGAAGAGACACACAAAATTTTCACACGGTTTCCTTAATAGTGTACATAAACGTTCAACCACCCCCCTAAGGTAGAATCATCAGCATGGTTGTCACATGGTTTGGCCAATTATGTGGTCAAACCATGAAACTCATTAAAGGGGAGGTGAATTCCTCATTTCTCCTATCCATTCCTTTTATATCATTACCTACTTTATCCTCCTTCACGTGTGACTCCTCTTTTCCATCCATGATTTCCCCCCTCTATTCTTATAGGTATCGACGAATCGCTGTCCAACAACCATCAATTCATGTTTTTTCAAGTACATTTGATAGATCTCGGTATGTTTATAACTCCCCCTTCCACTTTTATTCATTTATCCTCTCTCCCCCTATGTTATTTTTGTGTAACCAAATTCACCATATTTTTACGAAATTCATCCATTTCATTAATTTATCTGAAACTAGAACAAATCACATCTTGAAATTGGATGAGTATTTTGTTATAAGAATGAGGTAGGTTTCCTATATCTTATCCCACAATGTTTCATTGATTATAGAATAATGTTGTTGTGTGATGTTCTAGACATATTATGTGTTGCCTCTATATTAGTAATTTCTAGAAATTAAATGCTTATACCACCATGTAGTTTATCATAGGCTCATTTTAAGTTCTTTGATGTTATTTCCTTGACCCAAACCACCTCTTCAGGAAAGTTCTATTTTTGTTCATATTTAAAAATTTTGGCTTTATTACGACTCGACCACCCTTGCGGTGTGTGAATTAAAATGAAATGATTTAAATTGTATTCTTATTTTTTAATTTACCTTTAGGGTATATTTAATTGTTTCTCCCATTGAAATTCATAATTTTGAAAAAAAATTAATTGTTTAATGATAAAGTCATGATTTCTAATAAAACCCCACATTGAGGTGAATTATCTTCTAATCCAAAACTATTTTATAATGGTTTGTTGTTTAGATTGGTGGCATGATTATTATGTGAGACTTATTATTTTGTTATTGAAATGATCAATATTTGTGGCCCTCTATTTTAGAATTCATGAATTGTGATGTAGTTTTCATATATACATAGCCTTCCTACTTTACTTCTTGTTTTTGATAAGGCATAGTTTTATACATGGACTCTTGAGTGATTAAATTTAAAAGGAATGAATCTATTTTTTATGCCTCGAGTGATACTCAAATTAATTTTCATGGAATTCCAAGGATGGGATCATGGGTCTATACGGATTTATTTAAAAGGGGAGATACATGTTATATCATAGATGAGCTCAACATGACTGTTTCATACCTATATATGAGTGATACCAGTTTCCAGGGGTGCAACGATGGATGAGATCAGTAGAAAGATAGTTCCACCATGCCATGAGTGATACTCGGACCCATTTGTGAGATACCATGGGTGGGTTTGGAGGGGACATGTTTTACCATATACCAAGAGTGACACTTGTGATTCCATTTATGAATGACTAGGGACATACTTCTTTGGCTTTGGATAAATGTTACACTCCAAGTGAGATACTTGGTTTCCTTTACAAGGTTCACCTTAGAAGGTCCAGGATGATGTTTAATTATATAGAAGAGATTCATTTTTTAAATAAAAAAATTATGAAAATTAAATAAATCAAAGAATGGGACCACATAGACAAATCACTTTATCAAGATTTTTCCGTCCTTTCTAGTTAATTATGATGACCCATTATAATGTCATATTCTATTTGTATCTGTTCACCATCGATAGATACATTTTTGGCTTAGGCCGAAGAATACATGGTTAGTCCAGGTGTCCATGAGGGACCCATTCCATATATAATTATTTATTTTTTACCACATTGATGCATTACCTTTATTAAACATGCAGGTAGATTATTTTTAAATTCACTAATTAGATTACACTTTAGATACCATTGTTGGTTTCTTACTGAGTACATATCACACCCTGTATTGGCCACCATTGCACTAGGTTACCCTAATAGACCTCATGGTTGTGCGATTAGGATCTTTTTCTTGTGTTGTACATTTTACCTTAGAGTTAGGAGCACGAGATTGAGCTTCTACTTAGGATTATGGAAGAGATTTTCCATGTAGTATTTTCATTACTTTTCATTATTTGTGTATTGTAACGTATCATAGGATTTATATTTATTGTTTAGTTTGGTAGCATCAAATGATAAAGCATTCATGGTTATATTTGGCCATGACTATGTTTACTTGGTGATTATATTTATCTTCTAATTCATGGATTGTCTTCATTTATAATATTTTCATTATTGTCTAATTATTTTTGTTTGATAATAATTGTTTCATACTTAGATATTGATGATATAGTATCCCAATCATACCACTGTTATACACTCACTACTAGTCAATGGTCTCAAGCATATGGGAAGATGCACATGAAGCAGTGCAATGATCGGTGCCGCTATTGGTTTAGTGGTTTGTTGGTTTAGGATGTTACAAATAAAAATGGCATTCCTAAATATGAGAAACTAGGTAATATCAATACCTGATCCCAAAACAAGTTTAGTTACTTCATAAATTCCAAAAATTACACCAGTTAAATTCTATATGGTGGACTGGATATGAGGTTTTCTTCTGGGATGAGATAAATAGATAATTCTACCTCACAATCAGGTGTATAATGGGATAATTATTTAGAAAATACTTCAATATAAAATAATAAAATTAATACATATTATATTATTATAATATCATTCTCCATCATAAATTTATTTACAATTATCCACTATTAAGAGTTATAGTAAGATGATCTACTTGAGGTAGATTCAGAGATGGATCATGAAATAAATTCCCACATTCAAGAAAATTGATATTATTCATTCCTCATTGATTATAATCTATTTATATTAGTAGTGGATCATTAAATTATAATTTAAGATCCATTCCATCCCAATTTTTATATAAAATTCAACTATTTGTTTAGAAATAATTTTTGAAACTAGATGGCCTCTTTTCATTCTTATAAAAATAATCTAATATATTATCATTAGGACAATATTTTCACTATGATTTTTAATAAAAAATGATTTCCCTAAGGAATCAAGGGATGATTCAATGCTCATAGAAAAATCATACGATATAAAAATTACATAGATAAAGAATAAAATAATGTATTAACTAACATTGAGTTTATAATAAAAGTATCAATTGTCACATCATTTGGGACTTCACAATCCATTCTAGTAATTTTATATTCTGTAAATTTATCCTTTTTCCCCTTCTAAATTGTATTACACTAATTCTTAGAGGAATTATTTAAAATCTTTTTCAATATCTAATATCTCTAAATTGTATTTATATTTTAAATAGATTTTATATATGTTTTGATTCAATATTAATGGATATTATAGGAGATTAATACCAATTTTTTCTATGGAATAGACTTTAGATTAATGAAATCATAAAATTCAGTATGGAAAGTACAGAAAAATGGGAAGATTGGGCCACTTTGGGATAATTTATGAAGTCATTCAGTGAAAAATGAGAAGTTTGTAGCTAGGATGGTGTTGTATATAGAGTTTTAGAATCTATATAGATATGTATTTTTGATGTATAATAGATTGACTTCATAAGATGGGAATATGCCAACTTATTCCTGTACACGATTCTCCAATGAAACTGCAAAATAAATTTTTACATCTTGATTTGAGGCTATCACTTTTATATCGTATGAATAATTTACATCGTATCTTATGAATGGATGAAAATATTTTTACATCATAAAAAAATATTAATAAGTAATATTTCCCTGGAAGAATACTTTTTAAGGCCACACTAAAAAGCCACAAAACCATATATTATCTTGTAAAATATTTGGGATAACTAATTTCAAAGAAGGAGGTGCATAATTTACATCATGAAACATACATTCAGGATAAAAACACAATGTCAACATAAAATTTAAATATGTGATACCTCAAATCACTAGGGTGAAAACAACATTTTGAGTATTATACAATGCATGCATATTGAATTATTACGAATGAAGGATTTATCCATCCTAAGGGGGGATTTTTTTCCCACTAGTGGGGATATTTTTCTATGGTTATGGGATATATATTTTTTATAAATTCTAGGTTTTTATTTTTTGATTTCATGTTTTCAAATTTTCTGTATCATTGAATGTTTTTTATTTTAATTCAATTCCTATTTCCCTAATCCATGTATTATATTCTCTATACTACATATTTTATTATTCATCATCAGCGATCATACCCTTGTGATTAGATAAACACTTCAGGGGATAGTAGAATCATCCCATGGAAACAAAAATCTATCTCTTATTATTTTCCAAATTAATTAATTTATTTAATTCGAATAATTAAAAATAGTCTAATAAAATAAATTGAAAATATGGTGACCCAACCATAGGTAAAAATTCTTTCCTACATTTGCTACTATTTATTGGATCAACCACTTACCACTGCTATGTTAGACCTTTCAATCTACCATATTTTGGAACTTTATAAATTAATAATTTGATTCTTATAAAATATTTAAATTTTTTTTAGATGTATCAATATCCTTATAATTAAATATTCAAGAATTTATTTAATTACTCTTTTCATTGATCCTGTGATCTTAATTGATTTTATCATCCCATGTGAAAGAAACTCTCTTCCCTTCAAGAAATACTTGGGATGTTTCTTCCCATAATTTTTCCATGTTGTTTATTCTAAACTTCACAATTTCTCCCTTTCCAAAATTATTTCTACATGGGGATTAACTGGAGTCTTCTTCTCTAAATATACATAGAAAATATTAGACTTGGAAAAATATTTATGAGTCTTGATAGAACTCATCACGATCTTCATTTTAATTTTCATGGTTTGACAAGATAATTCATATCTAATGATTGGATTTAGTATATCAAATAAGAAATAAATTTTTCATTATATATGATATATATAATTAAAATATTGTAATAAATCCCTTTTAAATCTAGCCTCATATTCACTAAAATTTCCTTCCTAATTGTATCATAAATTTTAATTTTTTTTAATTCAATATTTTCTATCACTTGAAAGAAACTGCCTTACCATATAATTTTCTTTATTTGTTGGACACCATTAATTGAGTTCCATTTTTTATATCACTACCTCTTTCACACTAACATTTTCCGCTTACATTATCTATATTTCTTTACCTATATGTTATTTTATTTGTCCCTATTGTTAAAAAAGATCATGTAATATAATAAAATTTTGTGGATTTTTTGGAAAAGGGAATTTATTGGAAACTACATTAAAATATAAAATTTTAAAAATTATTCAATTTTTTGATTTAAACATAATCTAATAATTAATTTTAAACATTTTGAAATTAAATGGATTGAATTGGGACATTTCATTATTTTATTCCTTTGGAAAAATAAAAAATTGAATTTTTATTTTAAAAATTTGGAATTAAATTATCTATACATATAAATACGTTTTTTCATGTCCCGTTATTTTTCAAATTGGATAACCGGAAATTGATTTTCAAATCTGTAGTGAAATGGCTAAGGGATTTATTTTTGAGTTTTTATTATCTTATTCATTTTTGAATTTGGTGAAATCCATAAATTGATTTTTTTTTAAAATTAATTATGAAATTTCAACCAAGGTTTTTAAATGTTTAATGAAAATAATATAATTAAAATGAATTATGTTTTTCAGAATATAATATTTTTTGATTATAATTGTGTATGGAATTTGGGATGTTTTTTTATTATTAGATTTTAAATTTGAAATGTTATTCATTTAAAAAGTATTTGTGTGATGTTAACTTCGAATCTATGATTGAACAACTTATGAAGTGACTATGAGTCACCTATATGTGGCCTATATAAGTGACCTCACAAAAAACTGGTATTCCTCAAGTGTCTGATCGTTGAGAACTCCAACTCATGGAATGTTAACTAATGGAAAAGTCTTGAAGATGTTGCACATGTATTTTTCACATTCCACATTAGTGAGGAAATATACCATAAAGAGTAAATTCAACTACCATGGAAAGGAATTTTATAAACACTAGAAATGTCCATAAAATATCCCCATCAACCATATCTAATGGAACCCCAAACATCAATCAACAGTGCTGATATCAAACCGCAAATTGACTATGCATTTGATGAAGTCCATGACCTTAGTTTAAGGATGGATGAGAATAAGATTAGACTGCTAAAAGAAGAAAACTTCCTCTTGACCTTGAACCAAGGTATAAAATATCATTGATTATTCTTACAATGGAGGAAAAATTGAGAAACCAAATTAGATGTTATAATTTAGAAGAAGAACCTGAAGGGTGTAGAAATTCTGAATAGATAAAGGAACTATAAAGCCATGGTGTGCTTATTCTGGATGGATATAAGATCCATAAATGTTTGAAGATGTTGAAAAAAGGAAATTTGTTTTATTTTATTGGAGAATATGATCGAATCCCATGGAGTATGATCCTCTGATGAAGAATTGATGATTGAGAGTAAGACCGAACCATTGAGAATCATGCAAGACACATACAGTTATATGGGAGTAAGATGAACCCCCCCAAAAAATCATTGTTAAATGGATCCATTCAATGGAATGATGACTGACCATGAATCTCTATTGAAGTTGACCATTTCCCTTTGAGGAGGAAAAATTTTTTTGGAACTTACAAGACCAAAGATTGAGAAACAGAATGTCTTCATGTCTCATGAAGTTTCTAAGGCTTGAAAAACTTATTTTTAGGAGCAAGGGAACTAAATTTGATGAAGGCCCAAGTCATTCCCACCTTTGCAGGTCCATTTGGGAGGCTTATAAAATCTTCTAATTTATGAACATAATTTTTATTCTCTACGAATAGAAAATAATGGTGGGGATATAGATTCATTACAACACACCATTCATGATTCCATTGAGAGCTATATTCCAAGTGATTGATTTTTCATTCCAATTATTTTTTGGTTTAACATAAGAATAACATTATTTATAGATTCCTTCGAAGAAAAAATTCAAAAAATAGAAAACCAAATACTGACTAGATGATGAACCCAATGTGTTTTTACTACTAGTTGTAAACTAATTTTACAACTATGAATGAAGAATCCTCTTTGGATGATTTTTGATGTACTCAAAGACACTAGTTGATGGGGCCATCACATAATTAGTTTTTTTTGGAAATGAGAATTAGCTGACCAACACACCAAACAATGGAGCCTGACGAAGTTGAAGAAGAACCACCTAAGGACAAGATATACCAAGTCTATGTTTAAATAGATTTTATTACAACTCTTCGAATATTGGTCTAGGTAAGGGTAGAAGATGATGACCAGAATTCATGAGTATTCAATGTGGAAGAAATTCTATGCATAGATAAATATGAAACCAATAATATAAAAATGATTAGAATTGATGTGTAAGGCCACTTAGTCCCACTTCTGAGATTTTAAGGCCCAATGTTCGTGACATTTTATTCCCAAATTGTAGTCTCATTAAATCCTTGAATTCCAGCCCAGTATAATTCCACAAAATAAAATAAAATATCTATCCATTATGTATATCATATATTTCCCCAATATAGAATGAAATATCCGGTGAAGTTGTAGAGAAACAAATTATTTCCATTTTACCCTTCATTATAGAGTATAAAGTTTAATCAGAGGGATAATGTTTTAATGAAAAAGATTCTAGTATACTAAATTATAGAAATCATATCCATCTAGATGTGCATGTGGAGTCAATCCTACGGGAATACATTTAGCTCAAAATTTGAGGAATAATTTGGAGTAGTTGGGTTTATTGAAAGATCAGATCATGCTAATAACATGTCCAAAAATGGATGTTTTGAGGAATTGAAGAATTTATCTATAATTTATGATCAATTAAAAAGGGATGTAGGTGGTGATCTATGATCATCATACCAGATCTATTCCTACATATTATCTAATTGTTCCCATTCCTATCACTTTTGTTTATTTATAATTCTCTAATGATGGCACACTATTCGTTTAGTGTCTGATTCAGTGAGATTCTTCTTACTCCTTATAATTGAATTCGATTTCTTGATAAATTTTCCCTTATTTCTATATCATTGTATTTATTATAATGTGTTTAGGTTTTCAATGATTTACCGTATCTTTTCCTTCCCTATATCTATAGATTACACACATAGGGCACTCGAACACAATTCACTTCACGTAATACAGAGTAATGGGTGAAGATGAGGGTGATCATGGGTATCTAATCATAGGTAAAAGTGTGATTATGGGTTTACAATGATCATTACAATACCCTAATCAAGTCAAGGTGTCTTGGAGAAGTTAATTGATGTGATGCTTCACTCAGATAGAGAGATGTAGGTAAATTAGAAGATACTTAAAATAGAATTGTGATTTTATAGTAGATGTAAAGATATGACCCAAGGTTAGACCATTGTCTCCAAATATGAATTTGAAACCAATAAAACTCACACACTATTTTCATTAATTGAACCTATTTAAAGAACTACAAACAATACAATAAAACATTCCTCCCAACTAGAAAAACCAATTACAATAATAAATTATTTTCTTTGGTTCAGAAAATGGTTTAATTGAGCTCCGAAAGACTGACACCATTAAAAATTTTCAATATTTATTGTAAGTCTGCTATTTTGGATTTAATTATATTTTAAAACGACTTCAAAAAATGACTAGATAAAATTCATCTCACAACCTTAGTTTTGATTGTGATGTTGAACGAGCTATTCTAGAAAGACTAAGAACCATAAAAATCATTTAATATGGGGGAAAATATTTTTTTCACAGTTCTATTAAAAAGTTTCTCAACCTAAACGTCTTCTTCCATTATAGTGATATTAGGTATTAAAAACATGGAAAACAACATAGAATAATTTAATGTGAATTTAATTGAACTATGTTAATCCATCTAAAAACCATTATAATTGATATCAACCACTTAATAATCAATAAAAATTTTATTTTGAGAATTTTTATGATCAAAATCCTATCTTTGTTCCATGGTATGGAAGGGAAAGATTCTAACCAGTATAAAATAAATTTTTATAATGTTTTCAATAATATCAAGTCTAGGGGGATATCATTAGATCAATCTGTGTTGAATGTATTACCCTTTTATCTTGAAAGAGAAGGAGAGGAATGTATATGAAATATCTATCTGGGGAAAATCACAACATTAGAAGGGATTAAAAAGGAATTCCTCATGAAGTATTTCCATATATAAAAGAGTATTCTTTTAAGGAAAGAGTTCCACGGTGTAACGACCTGAATCCGAAGCCCCTCCACTGGTGCACCATACCCGGTTCACCACATGACCTCAAACGCGTTTCCCAAAATGCCAGAGGCTGCCGACTAGTAGCGAGGGCCTTGGTACGTCGGTGGGGAAACTATGGCTTCATTCGGTAAGGTATACAGTTGAAAAACAACAATCAACAGCAGAAGTAGTAAAAACATGCATAACAGCAGAAACCAAATAGCGGAAGCAATGAATATATATAGTAATTATGATAATGATGTAGCAGGTACAAGTATCTATGGAAAGCAGCAAACAGAACAACATGCTGGAATACAACTGAAAACAAGTGCAAAAGAAAAACAAAATAAACTTCTCAGCATCACGAGCCCCGGATCGGTCCCATGCTCTCCAGCTCCAGCACAATCAAGATCCTGAAGTAGAGGGGCTCTTGCCCTTATCTATACCTGCAGCAACATAGTCTGCTTGGGACCAAAAGCATGGACCAAACAGGGTGTGAGATACAATCCCAGTAGGCAATCACCCAAAGATTTGTGCCTAACAGTCAATGAATACAAGGCAAGTGATAAAACAAGAGGTAGTAAATAGAAACACTAGAAGATACAATCTACAGTTCTAACAAAAGAAGTACACAAGTAAACAACCAGTAACAGAGGAAAAAGGTAACCCTCTGGGTATCTCTCACAGCCTAACCCCTATGGTTCAACCTATAAGTACTAGCAACCCTCTAGTTGGAACACACAGTCTCACCCCTCTGGTTCAGTTATGAAATTATGTAGACTCTCTGGGGAAGCACTCACTGTCAATTCCCCCTATAGTCTCATATCATGCTAAAGGCTCTCTAGGGAATCACTCAATGTCTATTCCCCTTGTGGCACACGTCGAGGAACTACAGACTCTCTGAGGATGAAATCAATGTTAATTCCCCTTGTGGTCTCATTCGTAATTAAAAGACACTCTGGAGAATCCCTTCCATCAATTCTCCCTTTGTTCTACTACTCTAGGTTCTCATAGTCCTGAGTGAAACTAAACATGCTCAACGCACATGAATCATCGAAGTAAACCTCGAGAACTACATGGCTATCAACTAAGGATCAATAGTAAAACAAGGAAGTAGTCCACAATCCTACAACTAGGCATGGAAACTGGAAAAATTCCAAAAAAGAAGAACAAGCATAACAAACATTCAATGTACAGTAATGCTACCATAATCATAGGGAAAACATCTACTCTTGCAATCAAGAAAAGCAGGAAATATAACTAGGGAAAAACAGGAACACGCAATACCCCGTTCAAGGGTATTGGTAGAATTTGCACAAAATATTCATCAACATTCTACAAAAAGGCACAAAACTCCTACCTCGATCCTAGGTGATCGATATACTTGAACGACAATGACAGATTCCCCTTATAATGGCGTAGATCTAATAAAACGCACAAAACGCTCAACCTACGATATCATGAAAACAAGGAGGAATCAAGAAACAAGGCTCAAGAAGAAGGAAGAACTCACCGATGTGCTTCCAACTCAATTGACCATGCTCGAATCGGAGAACGGACGGTGAGGTAGAATCTCGGGGAAGATTCTGCTGTACGGGTCACTTCAGACAGACGAAAACGGGAGAAGAAGATGAAATTAGGGGCTAGGTGCGACCCCGGTCCATTTAATGATAAAAGAAAGTACACGGCGTGTACTTTTAGAGTATACGACGTGTACTGGGTCCTTTCTGTACTCCACGAAAATCAGCCTCTACGTCACCCCTACACACCGTGTGTGTGCCCGGGTACAGCCAGCACACGGATTCGAGCCGGAATAGAGTACAAGGTGTGTACTCAGAAAGTACACGGCCTGTACTTTGAAAATTTCGAGAAAATTTATTTTTCTTAAAATATCCAGAAAAAAGGAAAACATACCGGAATGAAGATCTGGGTTCTTACAAACTTCCCCCCTTAAAAAATTCGTCCCCAAATTTCCCTAATGGGGCATAGAAGAAGAATCCCCAAACAGTTTTGGCCACTGCGATCGTACATCGGCCTCCCTCTCTGAGGTCTCGTCCTATACTCACCCATGCTGCAATAGAACTCGTACTAGAGGAAAAGACCGCCCATGGAGAACCATCATACTGTAATCGACAATATGGATTGGATTCTCCTCGAACGACGCATCCGCTTCAAGCTCGACTTCCTCGGGTTGAAAGGTGTGAGACGGGTCTGAAATATAACGTCGGAGTTGAGAGACGTGGAAGATGTCGTGCATGGCCCAATACCTCTGAGGTATCTGCAATAGATAGGCAACCGTTCCCACTCTCTCCAAGGCCTAAAATGGCCCGACGTACCATGGTGAAAGCTTAACCTGTCTCTGAATCCTCTTGTGTCCCAACCTTGGTGCGACACGCATGAAAACCTGATCCCCAACATGGAACTGTAACACCCCGATATTTTATGAGAAATATTATTTTTAATTTTATTGATGTCTTGTGTTTTAAATTACAACAAAGGAGTCTTTCACAACACACAACCCTAACTTGGAAGCATTACATGCAATCACGACCTTCCTGGATAGCGTGTGTAGTACGCAATACCGAGTTTCACTAAACGAGATGTTATTATAATAATATTATGAACTAGCCGTTATGAATAGTAATACCCACTTTTTGAAATTTTATTTTTTAAAATGGACTTCATTTTTTGATTCGGAATATCGAAATTAGATTAGGGTGAAATTTTGGTACTTTTCGAATAACGTTCATTTTCTGATGAATAATGAAAATTACTAAATTGAAATTAAAAACAACCTTTTTAATCGAAATAATTAATAGTGAAAAATTATTAATTTGAGTGGTTTTAAAGTATATTTAGAATATATTTTTACTATTTAATACAATGTTGTTCATTGGATGTAATTTCACATTTAAACCAGACATAAACAAGTGTCAATCTTTTGATAGTTATTATCTCTTAAAAACACTCTATTTGTTTTGACGACAGTAATTAATTTTTAAATTATATAATGTAACTGATATGTTTATAATTTGGTAAAATAAACATCATTTTTGAATTCATAATATTAAATATATCTTAGGCCTAATTTTTGTAATTTTTATGGAAACCTTCATTTTTTGATGAATAGTGAAACCACTAAGTGGCAGGTAAAAACTGAATTTTTTCATAAAACATATTTTTACCGCTTCTGTGAATGGAATTTCAAAAATCCGAGAGACACAGTTGATGTCAGTAAGTAAAATGTGGTTCAATGAGATGAAAATAATTTTTGGTGAATAGTAATTTGTTACTTTTATTTACCACGGTTAAAAGTAAATAGGGTAGTCAAGGGTAAAAATGATATTATTATTACCCTAACACATGTTATAATTCTATTTGATAAGTGTAATTCGACCAAAAACAACCTTGGGAATAAAATATGACCATTTAGGAACACTTGGATTAGATTAGGACATTTATTATTAATTTATTTAAAAAAGGGTTAAAATAGTTAAAATCAAAGTTTAATAAATAAATCATTTTTAATATAGGGGTATACATAAGATAAATTCAACTATAAATTTTAATTAGAAATCTAAAAATATTTCCTACATAATGATATTTAATTTTTAATTTTTAGAAATTAAATAATTTAATTTATTTATGACACAATGATGATGTAGTAATTATTTTATTAATGGAATATTGACATAATTGATGTTATAAATACCCAAATAAATGTAATATGAGACTTTTTATGAATTAAAATAATTATATATGTTAATATGACATGTTAGTATTGATTTAATTCACTTTTTTCGAACTAATCTTTCTGTTATGATTTTCACAAAAAACAATTACCAAATAGTATCAAAATTGACATAAAATTGTTTTTAAAACAAATATTATATTATTAATTGTTATTTTATTCCTAAAAATCGAAGGTTCGGCCAAATGACTTAGATAAGGTTATATATATTAATAATAAACATCTTGGGGTTTGTTTGGCTTGTTATAGTAGGTTTATTAACCTTATAGTGTAAGAAAAAAAGAAGACACGGTAAAAGTAAAATTATTTAACTTAAAGTTAAATCTAAATGATAAGGTTAAAATAGGAACCTAAACTTTTATAAATTCTATTGGATGAGAGTATTTAGACCCATAACCATCTTAGCTTAGAAATAAATCAATTTAGAGCTATTTAAAACCGAATATGAATTTATAATAAAATAATATATTTAGTTTTCCAAAGGTGCCCCTCTCCTCCCTTATAAAAGGGAACCTCCTCCCTCTCTTCCTAACACCACTTTGAGCCTTCAAGCTCGTAAAAAACCTACCAAATTCTCTTCTCCACTTCCCTAGAAACATCCTAGAGGTGATGGTATTCTTCAAAGACCAATTTTAGTGCCCTAAGAGAAGGTCTCAAAGAGGTGATTCAAAGAAGAGGTAATGCCTGTTACCGATTCTTTAACCATTATTTCTTCTTCCACTTCTTCTTCTTAAGTTGTTTCATTATGAAGTAATAACATCAGTATCACTCATATACTGATATGTTATTATAAGTATGAAATAACCCTATTTCACCATCTATCCATCCTATGGAAAATGAAATCACCGCGCGTGCGTACGTACGGAATACTGTCTCCACGCTGTGGTGTAATCTATTTTCCACCACCACCTTAAATGGATGAGTATAATGGTGTAAATAATAACTATATATGATTATTGTAAAGTTATATTTATTTTGTAATAGTATACATACACTCCAATAAAATTCCACGATCATGGGAACGATATCATCGCTCGTGCGTACGTACGGAATACCGTCTCCACGACGCGATGAGATTCATTCTCAATGATTAACCATTCATAAATGATTATAAATTATATATAATAAGTAATCATTAAATATATGACATAATAATAATACTGGATTTATGTATATATATATCTATGTCATCCAATTAATTCCATTCAATTCAATGAGGAAACGAAAACAACGTTCATGTGTACGTACGGCCTACCGTCTCCATGAACGGTGTATTTATTTCCATTTATCGATCTATTATATATATGTATATTCTAAATATATATTATATATAAATCATGTTTTATATTCTGGAATTAAGTAATCATGATCTATGTAATCATATGAATAATTACAAATCAAAACACGGACGACAAATGAAACGATTTTACCCAAAACCCTCTTTAACATGGAATTTACAAAAGAACGGGTAATATAAAGTCATAAGTGAACCATATATGATATCATAAAAATGAATGTAATTATATAATAAGTAAATGGCATTATTTAAATCATATTACAGGAGTTTCGAATACGTACGAAGCATATGAGACCTAAGGTAAGGGATAATTTTGCAAATCTCATTTTTATCCGAGATGGATTATTCATAAGTATTTACTGGGGTAATTGTTATCATCCATGTCCATGTTTTATAAAAGTGTTTTCATGTATGTTTAAATACCTTTTCTACCCATTTTGAATTTTACCCCATGGTATGGAATGAATCTTTCTTTTGTTTACCCAACAAGGTACTTTTTTGACTTTTCCGACAAATGTACGAGAAGAATGTTTTTTTTAAACTTATACTGCACGAACATATTTTTACGGTTTTACAAAGCCTTATTTTCATGAATATTCCTCCGAAATATTTCATGACTATTTTCAACAAAATTATTTTTTTTTAAAATTGAATGACATTTTGTGAAAAGAAAATGATTTTGATGAAAAAACGATATTTTCCTCAACAATTCATTTCAAGTGTTTTATCAAAACCATTTTCATCTAAGATGACATTATTTCACATGTGTATGTTTCAAGTATCACGTCTCTATGATTTACATGGTTTCAAATTTCTAATGATGAAATTATATCCAAATTTTTTTAACAGATTACATTATGATGGAATGATGTTTATGAAACCAATTTTATTCTTGGGTTATGATGAATGATTTATGTTTATATTGTGGAACAATTAAGAATTATTTCATTATGAGATGGGTGGGACCTATATCTCCCTCCAAGGAATTAGGTAATGATTTTATATCTCATGATATAGAAATGACTGGAACGGTAAGTTAATCCTGTTCAGTGTTACAGGACTGAAACGGGGAGTGAAATCGATTCAGAAAGGGACTTTGTCCACTAAGATGGTTTTGGAAGGAATGCCTTGGCTACTATGGAAATCATTACATGATCTTGATGGATTCCACAATTACATGTTTTATTCCCATGCTATGTTATCATTATTTATGTTCCATTATAATCTATGCCTTATGTACTTCCATGTTTTAAGTCGTTTCTCATGATTTTGATGTTTAAACATTATGTTCATGTTTTTAGGTTCAAATGTGTATGGTATGTTTTATTTTATCCATGCTTACCCTTACTGAGAATTTGAGCTCAACCATTTTATGTTTTATTTTCCACCAGGATTAAAAGAAAGGTTTTAGGTAAGGAAACAAAAAGTGGAAGATCTTTATGGGAGATGTTGAAGATCTTTCACCACGATTAGAAGATTACGTTCCATGTTTCCAAAGACACTAAACTATTATGGTCCTTGTGTGTCTGTTTTTGTTATGTATTATGTATTCCGCAAAAGTAATGTAATATCTATGTACGTCAAGCTTCGGGTCTCTACAATTGGTATCAGAGGAAAGGTTTATTCAACCTTTAGAAACTGGGATGCGAAAACGTTAGGGAGATCTCTAGAGATATTTCTAAGGTATGTCTAGGTATGTCCCTAAAGATAAGTATACGTATAGGATATAGTCCTAGAACTACGGTAACAATATTAGAATTTAACCTAAGATGTTATATATTGAGGGAACTCCCCCTTTACTATGTTGTTTTCCCTAGCATGATTTTTTCCTCTCACACTATTCTTTTTGGGTTTTAGAAAATGGCTGGAAACAGGAAGATTCACGATAATGGAGGATATGAAAGACAATGGAATGATATTCTTCATGAGAAGCCAAATGAAACAGGATCATGAAGTCCAAACATCATTATTATGCCTAATAAGCAATCTCATAATATGATCAATAATCTCAACATTGGTAAGTTTCCTGACTCAGATAATAAGTGAAAGATGGAGTTTCATGATGATCACAGAGGAAAGAAAGTTCAATTTCCCTCATGTAAATCATGTGGGAAGAGGCATGAGGGAGATTATTTCAAAGGAACTGGAAGATGCTTTGGGTGTGGAAAAGAAGTACACAAAGCCAGTAAGTGCAAAGGAAAAGGTTCAGTTAACACCATGGACAAGGATAATGGTATTGCTACGACATCAACAATGATTAGATGTTTTAAATGTGGAATGTACGGGCATTATGAAAACCAATGCCCTAATGTAAAATCTCATGAAGAGAATCAGCATGTTCATATGGGTAGTATTTATGTGGATGATGATGAGGAGACTACAAATGATATATGAGATGAAAGAAGTGTTGAATCTCAGTCAGTTGTTTTATAAGGTAGTGGAATGATTGTATGTTTATCGAGAGTTATGTTGTATAGTTAATAGTACTATGGAATAAAGAATCATCTAAGGATTGTTACACTATTGTTTTTCCTAAACGTATTTGTAAGTATATGTTGAATGGTACCAGTAACCATGGAAGGTTATTCAGATATTTTTGTAAAATAGACGATATGCTCATAATGAAGGAATAAGAAGATAATGAGATGTTTGATTGTATTCATGAGCTCATGATTGATATAAGGACTAAGTGATATCATGCTTTGAGTATATCGAATTTTGAGGATTTTGGTACGTGGAAAGTGTTAACTTTTAAATGCATTCATGTTTTCACTAAAGTTCAATGGGTATTCATTTTTCAATAGAATACATGATTAAGGCCTTCGAATGTTTGGAATGTGACCAAAAAGACATATCTTATGATATATGGGGATCAACGATGGTATTAAATATATGGTAATCGTTTTCACTCTATTATGAGAGTGGACTACAATATTATGGATAAGACTAATGATTTGAATGGATTATGTTGGACATAAGTTAGTATTGTTTAAGGATAGAAGTTTTTTCGATATTATTGATGGGATGTTATAGTAATATAGTTTTATAAAAAGGACAACTTGCAGGACGGGCAACAACCCCTCGCGTCGGATAAGGCTGTGGAAATCAAACCCACAACCGAAGTGAGACTGGCCTTTATCGCCTACCACTGGCCTACAGGAAGTCCCTAGTTAGTAGAAACTAGTTTTATTTTATTAAGAGGTATGATATATGAAGTATAAGTTCTTATTTGAAACCATATATGATTAATCTAACCATACGATGGACATCTAACTTTTGATAACCTTTTGTTTGAAACCGATGGAATGACCCATCATTCTATCACATGATCTGCTAAAACATCACAAATAACAAATCAAACTTCATTTCATTAAGGGATGAAGTATAAATTGTTCAATTCACCAGCAACTTGAGATTGTACCAAAATCATGTAAGTATTTCTTTTAATTCATCAACTTTAGGGAAATGATCTTGAAAACCCAAAATGTTGTCCTAGTTCCCTTATATCCGATGAATCAGATGGTACCTTAGATCATCACAAATCTATAGCTTTGTGATTTTTGGCTTTTTCAAAGCCATGTTCTCTACCACTCTCCATCAGAACATGATGTTTAGGTTTCTCTTCCATATCCATATTTTCACCTATGTTATCTTATGTGGAAACCCATTGATTATATAATTTGGGTAACCGTTATGTTTCATACTTTAGTTTTTAAAGATTGGTTTTGGTATTCCTTTTTACATTGTGGGATTCTATTAAAGAAACTTTCGAGTAGTAAACCATTTATAACCCTGACGAATTTTGAGGGCGAAATTAATTTTAAGGGGGGTAGAATATAACACCCCGAGATTATATGAGAAATATTATTTTTAATTTTATTGATGTATTGTGGTTTACGTTACAAAAAAGGAGTCTTGCACAACACGCAACCCTAACTTGGCTGCATTACACGCAATCACGACCTTCCTCGATAGCGTGTGTAGTACGCAATACCGAGTTTCACTAAACGAGATATTATTATAATATTATTATGAACTAGCCGTTATGAATAGTAATACCCAATTTATGAAATTTTATTTTTTAAAATGGACTTCATTTATGGATTCGGAATATCGAAATTATCTTAGGGTTAAATTTTGGTAATTTTCGGATAACTTTCATTTTCTGTTGAATAGTGAAAAGTACTAAATTTTAATTAAAAACAACCATTTTAATAGAAATAATTAATAGTGATAAATTATTAATTTGAGTGGTTTTAAAGTATATTTAGAATATATTTTTACAATTTAATACAATGTTGTTGATTGGATGTAATTTCACATTTAAACAAGACATAAACAAGTGTCAATCTTTTGATATTATTATCTCTTAAAAACACGCTATTTGTTTTGACGATGGGAATTAATTTTTAAATTAGTTAATGTAGTTGATATGTTTAGAATTTGGTAAAATAAATATCATTTTTTGAATTCATAATATAAAATATAGCTTAGGCCTAATTATTGGTATTTTTCTGGAAACTTTCATTTTTTGATGAATAGTGAAACCACTAAGTGGTAGCTAAAAACTGAATTTTTTCATAAAACATAATTTTACCGCTTCTGTGAGTGGAATTTCAAAAATCCGAGAGACATGGTTGATGCCAGTAAGTAAAATGTGGTTCAATGAGATGAAAATAATTTTTGGTGAATAGTAACTTTTTACTTTTATTTACCACGGTTAAAATTAAATAGGGTAGTCAAGGGTAAAAATGATATTATTTTTACCCTAACATGTGTTATAATTCTATTGGATAAGTGTAATTCGACCATAAACAACCTTAGGAATAAAATATAACCATTTAGGCCCACTTGGATTAGATTAGGACATTTATTATTAATTTATTTAAAGAAGGGTTAAAATAGTTAAAATCAATGTTTAATAAGTAAATAATTTTTAATATAATGTTATTCATAAGATAAATTAGACTATAAATATTAATTAGAAAGCTAAAAATATTTCCTACATAATTATATTTAATTTGTAATTTTTGGACATTAAATAATTTAATTTATTTATGACACAATGATGATGCAGTAATTATTTTATTAATGAAATATTGACATAATTGATGTTATAAATACCCAAATAAATGTAATTTGAGACTTTTTATGAATTCCAATAATTTTCTATGATATTATGACATGTTAGTATTGATTTAATTCACTTTTTTCAAACTAATCGTTCAGTTACGATTTTCAAAAAAATCAATTACCAAATAGTATCAAAATTGACATAAAATAGTTTTTTAAAAACAATATTATATTATTAATTGTTATTTTATTCCTAAAAATCTAAGGTTCTTGAAAATGACTTAGATAAGGTTATATATATTAATAATAAAAAACTTGGGGTTCGTTTGTCTTGTTATAGTAAGTTTATTAACCTTATAGTGTAAGAAAATAAGAAGACACGGTAAAAGTAAAATTATTTAACTTAAAGTTAAATCTAAATGATAAGGTTAAAATAGTAACCTAAACATTTCTAAATTCTATTGGATGAAAGGATTTAGACCCATCCCCACCTTAGCTTCTAAATAAATCAATTTTGATCTATTTAAAACCGAATATGACTTTATAATAAAATAATATATTTAGTTTTCCAAAGGTGCTCCTCTCCTCCCTTTTAAAAGGGCACAACCTCCCTCTTTTCCTCACACCACATTGAGCCTCCATGCTCGGCCAAACCCGGAAAAATTCTCATCTCCACTTCCATAGAAACATCATAGAGGTCCTGGTATTCTTCAAAGACCAATTTTAGTGCCCTAAGTGGAGGTCTCAAAGAGGCACTTCAAAGAAGAGGTAATGTCCGTTACCGATTCTTTCACCTTTATTTCTTCTTCCACTTCTTCTTCATAGGTTGTTTCATTATAAAGTAATAACATAAGTATCACTCATATATTGATATGTTATTATAAGTATGAAACAACCCTATTTCACCATCTATCCATCCTAAGGAAAATGAAATCACTGCGTGTGTATACGTACGGAATACCGTCTCCATGCTGTGGTGTAATCTATTTTCCACCACCACCTTACATGGATGGGTATAATGGTGTAAATAATAACTATATATGATTATTTTAAAGTGATATTTATTCTGTAACAGTATCCATACACTCCAATAAAATTCCACGATCATGGAAACGATATCATCGCTCGTGCGTACGTACGGAATACCGTCTCCACGACGCGATGAGATTCATTCTCAATGATTAACCATTCATAAATGATTATAAAGTATATATAATAAGTAATCATGAAATATATGACATAATAATGATACTGGATTTATGTATATACATATGTATTTCATCCAATTATTTCCATTCAATTCAATGAGGAAACGAAAACAACGTTCATGCGTATGTACGGCGTACTGTCTCCATGAATGATGTATTTCTTTCCATTTATCGATCTATTATATACATGTATATTCTGAATATATATTATATATAAATCATGTTTTATATTCTTAAATTAATTAATCATGATCTAAGTAATCATATGAAAAATTACAAGTCAAAACACGGACGAAAAATGAAACGATATTACCAAAACGTTCTTTAACATGGAATTTACAAAATAATGGGTAATATAAAGTCATAAGTGAACCATATATGATATAATAACAATGAATATGATTCTGTAATAAGTCAATGACATTATTTAAATCATATTACCGGAGGTTCAGATATGTACAAAGCATATCGGACCTAAGGTAAGGGATAATTTTGCAACTCTCATTTTTATCTGAGATGGCTTATTCGTAAGTATTTACTGGGGTAATTGTTATCATCCGTTCCATGTTTTATAAAAGTGTTTTCGTGTATGTTTAAATTCATTTTCTACCCATTTTGACTTTTCCTCCATGGTATGGAAGTATTTTTTCTTTTGCTTACTCTACAAGGTACTTTTTGACTTTTCTGACAAAAGTACGAGAAGAATGTTTTTTTAAACTTATACGGAACGAACATATTTTCACGGTTTTATAAAGCCTTATATTCATTAAGATTCCTCTAAAATATTTCATGACTATTTTCAACAAAATTATTTTCTTTTAAAATTGCATCACATTTTGGGAAAAGAAAATGAGTTTGAAGAAAAAACGATATTTTCCTCAAGAATTAATTTCAAGTTTTTTATCAAAACCATTTTCATCTAAGATGACATTATTTCACATGTGTATGTTTCAAGTATCATGTCTCTATGATTTACATGGTTTTAATTTTCTAATGATGAAATTATATCCAAATTTTTTGTACGGATTACGTTATGATGGAATGATGTTTATGAAACCCATTTTATTCTTGGGTTTTGATGACTGATATATGTTTATATTGTGGAACAATTAAGAATGATTTCTTTATGATATGGGTGAGACCTATATCTCCCTCCAATGAATTGGGTAAAGATTTTATATCTCATGAGATAGAGATGGATGGAATGGTAATTTAAACCAGTTCAGTGTTACAGGATTGAAACGAGGAGTGAACTCGATTCAGAAAGGGACTTTGTCCACTAAGATGGTCTTGGCAGCAATGCCTTGGCTAATATGGAGATCATTACATGTGATTAATGGATGCCATAATTACATGTTTTATTCCCATGCTATGTTATCATTATTTATGTTCCATTATTATCTATTTCTTATGTACTTACATGTTTTAAGTCATTGCTCAAGATTTTGATGTTTAAACATTATGTTCATGTTTTTAGGTTCAAATGTGTATGGTATGTTTTATTTTATCCATGCTTACCCTTACTGAGCATTTGAGCTCACCCATTTTATGTTTTATTTTCCCCCAGGATTAAAATAAAGGTTTTAGGTAAGGAAACAAAAAGTGGAAGATCTTTATGGGAGATGTTGAAGATCTTTCACCACGATTAGAAGATTACGTTCCAGGTTTCCAAAGACACTAAAATATTATGGTCCTTGTGTGTCTGTTTTTGTTATGTATTATGTATTCTGCAAAAGTAATTTAATATATTTGTACGTCAAGCTTCAGGTCTCTACACGAACTCTAGAGGCCGTCTCCACTGATCAGAAAAAGACTTCTATTGAGACTGTGCCATAGTCATCCTCTTCTGAATCAGCTCTATCTGTTCTGAGGTCTCCTGAACGAGACGAGGTCCCAGCCAAGCTACCTCTCCATCCCCCGGCTAACAATAGGGTGATCAGCATGTCCTACCATACAAATCCTCATATGGTTCCATCAGAATGGTCACCTAGAAACTGTTGTTGTAGGTGAACTCCACCAGAGGGATATGCTTCTCCAAAAAACCGCCAAAGTCTAGGATACAAGCTCGGAGCATATCCTCAAGCACCTGGATCGTGCGCTCAGACTGGCCATCAGTTTGGGGATGGTATGCTATACTCAGAAGTACCTGTATACCCAAGGCCTTCTGAATTCCCTGCCAGAACCGAGAGGTAAAGCGCATATCCCTATCTGAAACAATAAAGCATGGAACTCCATATAGACGAACGATCTCTCGGATGTAAAGTCACCCCTGATCATCAACACTAACGGTCTCCTTAATCAGCAAGAAGTGAGCAACTTTTGTAAGACTGTCGAAGACAACCCAAACATCATCATTCCCTCGAGGCATCCTCGGCAACCCAGTCACGAAGTCCATTGCGACATCGTTCCACTTCTACTCCGGAATGGTTATCTGCTGTAAAAGTCCTGCTAGTCATTGATGATATGCCTTCACCTGCTGACAAGTAGAACATCTCATGACGGAACCAACAAAATCCTTCTTCATACCTGTCCACTAGTACTGGTGATGAAGATCTCGTTACATCTTGGTGACACCAGGATGAACGGCCCAAACTGAGGAATGAAAATCCCGCATTAGCTCCTCATGTATGCTTGCTGGCACCCATACACCTCCCTGGAAATGCAATATATCATCCTCGCCCACTGCCCATATGGGAAGAGGGTCCTCTCCTGACACACTCTCCCGCAGGACTAAGCCTTCAGAGTCTGATAGCTACCTCATCCATATTCAATCAAGAAGTGTAGAGGTAACAGCTACAGAAGATAGGAAAGTCTGTCCATGTCCGTCATTCACATCCAGATGCATCTCAGAGAACAGAGCCCTCAGCTGCCACTCACTGCTAGCCTCCTAAACTTCCTGAAACTATGTTCTCCTACTCAACGCATCTGCCACTACGTTGCCTTTCCCTGGAATATAGGCATGCTCGAAATCAAAAGACTGAAGGTACTCAACCCACCTGCGCTGTCTCAGCTCCCAGCCCAATACCTGAAGCATCACAGTAAAAAGTGTAGTTCTTGCCTAGCTCCGGAAAGACTAGTATCGGTTCTGAAATCAACCTCCCTTTCAGCTTCTGAAATGATGAATCATAAGTATTTCACCATAAGAACTTCTCCCCCTTCTTGGTCAGACCCGCTAAAGGTGCTTCTAGACGAGAAAAGTCCTGAATGCTGCGTCTGTAGTACCAAGCCAGCCCTAGGAAACTCCGTACCTCAAAGACATTCTTTGGCTACTCCCAGGAAACTACAACTCTCACATTCTCTCGGTCCACTGATACTCCTACCTCTGAGATGGAGTGACCCAAGAAGTGAATCTGATCCATCTAGTAGTGGCACTTTGAGAGTCTAGCATAAAGACGATGATCTCTCAGTGTACTCAGAACGATCTCAAGATGTCTGTCATGGTCATGTCGAGAGTGAGAGTACACCAAGATATCATCTCCGAAGACCACGACAATGGAGTCTATGTAAGGATGGAACACTCGGTTCACCAGTGCCATGAAAACTGCAGGTGTGTTCGTGAGACCAAACGACATGACTGTGTACTCGTATAGACCATACCTGCTCCTGAAGGCTGTCAGAGGAATATTTGATAGTCTAACACGCAACCGATGACAACTGGACCTCAAGTAGATCTTTGAGAACACTTGGGCTCCTCGAAGCTGATCAGAAAGTTCTTCAATTCTCAGCAAAGGATATCTGTTCTTGATTGTCAACTGGTTCAGCTTCCGATAATCCACACAAAGCTGAAGGGTACCATCTGCCTTTTTTGCAAATAGGACAGGCGAACCCCAAGGAGAAGTACTAGGTCGGATGAAACCCTTAGCATGTAGCTCCTCCAACTGCTTCTTGAGCTCCTGCAACTCAGGTGTATCCATCCTGTAGGGAGGAATGGACACCAGTGCTGCTCCTAGAACAAGCTCAATAGAGAAGTCTACCTCACGCTCTGGAGGAAAACCTGAAAAGTCCTCAGGAAAGACGTCCCTAAAGCGATCCACCACTGGAGGAAAATACAACTGTGGAGTCCCCTGATCATCCAAATAAAGACTAGAAATCTGGGCCGTCACCCTTCCTAGCCCAAGATTCTCGAGTCCTACCCGACTTTCCCGTACGTCTCATTCGCCCTTCTAGTGAAAAGACTCACCCTCGGGTGAAAACATGCTCACACTGCGGTGATAACAGTCGATGACTGCCTGAAAGGGAATCAACCAATTCATTCCAAGGATGACATCATAGACTATTATCTCTAGGACATAGAGATCCCATAATAAGTGATACCCTGCAACCTTGAGAGGGCACTCTCTACACTAGCGTACACTAAATGTCCTCATCCCTAATAGTGTTTCTAGTGCCAATGAGTCGGCAGAAGAAAATATGAAGAGCCCAAGGCTCTCCACAACAGCAAAATAGATAAAGTTATGCGTAGCACCGGTATCGAAATGGGATGAAGATAAAACTGAGTCTACTAAAATAATACCTCGAACAGTAGAAGGGCCGAGATCCTGCTCCTGATAAGTCTGCTCCATGGCGAAGGACTAGCATGTACCGCAGCCCTGCGCCCATGGCTGACCACTCCGAGCTGAACCTCCCGACTGGTGCTGATGAACTAGTGGCTGACCGCCACGGCCTCAACAGCCACCTCGACCCAAATGGCCGGAAAAACTACAGTTCCCCGACTGGGGATAAACTGCTGCTGCTTCTCCTAAACGAGGTGTCATGGAAGAACCCCAGTCACCAGCTGCATGTGATAAGACCTAGCAGAAATGCTGAAGGTGACCCATCTTGCGGCAATATCAGCACTCCACGGGGTCCCTCTGGCACTGCAGCCTCATGTGCCCTGACCGACCACACTGGTAGCATGTCACTTTGCTGCCTGACGATGCATCTCGCTTCCTCGGATCACCACATGTAGGCTCTATACGACACTTCTTGCAATCATCTAGAGGAATACTAGATCTGGAAGCAGAACCGCTCTGGCTCGCAGCTCCAGAGTGTCTCAGATTGCGCTCCGCAATCAATGTCTGGTTGACAATGGAAGTAATGGAAGACATCTGGAAGATTTTCACCTGTGAGCGGATCTCCTGCCTGAGACCATCCTCGAACTTCCTTCTTAAGAACACCCCACTCCAATCTCGGAGGGGCTTGAAGTGCTACATCTCGGTGAAACGAGCAGAATACTCCATGACAGAAAGAGTACCCTGCTCTAGGTTCATGAACTCCCTGGCTCGGTCAGCCCTCAGGGTCTCCGGGTAGAAACAGTCATAGAACACGTGCTGGAACTCCTCCCAAGCTATAGCCTGCAGCTGACCCGCCAGTGAGATCACGTCCCACCACCTCTTAGCGGAGTCTCGGAGCATGTAGGTGGCGAGCGTAACCCGCCTCTCTAGAGGCGTCTCCAGATGCTTGAAGATAGTCAGCATGGCTTCCAGCTATGACTCTACAGCCAGAGGTACTCCTTCCCCCAAGAATGTAAGAGGATTATGCTACTGGAAAACCCACGTCAAGATTTCCATAGATGTGGCAGGAGGCGGCGCTCCCTGGAAGGCCTGCATCATCCTTATGAAACCTTCCCTGAACTGCGCATCAGCCCCTGCAACTGGTATAACAGTCGGTGCCAGGGCTGGCCAGACTGGAGGATCAACAGGAAGTCCTTGATCTTCCCTATCTGGCATCTTATCACTGCCCGATGACAGAGGTATGATCGGAGGACGTCTAAGAGGCATATCACAAAAGAACACCTTAGATCAGGAAAAAAGGACAGAGAACACAAGAGTACAAAACAGAAAAAGGGGAAGAAAAACACACAAATTTAAAAAACATGACTACACGACGTGTCTTATTAACCCACTAACATGGGCGTGTACTTCTGCCCTAAAAGTCCTGTACACTTTAAACTACACGGTGTGATGAACCCACACAAAGAGTGTACTTGAAAACTGTTCTCCTACCCGAGTCTCCTTACACGGCTAACCCACATGGTTTTTCTTAAACTGAGACTACACGGCGTGTTTACTATGGACACGACGTGTAGTGGACAAGGCTTCGGTGGCCCGTGTTGTTAAACACATGGCCTTCTACACGGCTGAACCATACATGGCATGTTTCGAACAAACACAGCGTGTAGAAAAGAAGGTAACGCCAACCCGTTTTGTTTGTGACACGGTTGGGTACTTGGACAAGACTACACGGTGTGTTTCCTAAGGACACGGCGTGTTCTACTCGAGCTTCCCTGGCCTGTGTTGTTAGTGACATGACCGGGTACACAGCTCCAAACATACACGGAGTGTATCAATCGTACATGGTGTCTTTTTGAGTAGGGTGAGATTCCATAAGTTGTTTCAGCGCACGTGCATCATCCAAGTAAACCTCAATAACTACTTGTCTATCAACTAAGGCTCAGTAGAAAAACAAGGCAGTAGTCCAAAATCCTACAACTAGGCATGGAAACTGGAAAAATACAAAACAGGTAGAACAAGCATAACAGACATTGAAGGTACAATAAAGCTACCATAATCACAGGAAAAACATCTACTCTAGCAATCAAGCAAAGCAGGAAATACAACAAGGGAAAAATTGGAATATGCAATAACCCATTCAAGGGTATTGGTGGAATTTGCACAAAATATTCATCAAATTTCTACGGAAAGGCACAAACCACCTACCTCGATCCTAGGTGATCGATATACGTGAACCACAACGACAGATTCCCCTTAATATGATGTAGATTTGAGAAAACGCACAAAATGCATAACCTACAATATCTTGAAAACAATGAGGAATGAAGAAACAAGGCTCAAGCAGAAGGAAGAACTCCACACTGCGCTTCCAACGCAATCGATCGTGCTCAAATCAGAGAACGAATGACGAGGTAGTTTCTCGTGGAAGATTCGGTCGTACAGGTTGCTTCAGACGGACGGAAACTAGAGAAGAAGGTGAAATTGGGGGTTATTCATGACCCCGGTCTGTTTAGTGAAAAAAAAAGAAAGTAAATGGCGTGTACTTTTAGAGTACACGGTGTGTACTGGGTCCTTTCCGTACTCCTCCAAAATCAGCCTCCACTCCACCCCTACACACTGTGTGTGTGGCCCGGGTACGGCCAGCACACAGCTTCGAGCTGAATCAGAGTACACAGCGAGTACTCAGAAAGTACGTGGTGTGTACTTTGAAAATTTCTAGAAAATTCATTTTTCTTAAAAACTCCGGAAAAAAGGAAAACATACCTGAATAAAGATTCAGGTTCTTACACATGGGATCAAAAAAGTGAGTGGAGAAACTCTATAATATTCTAGGAATGATTATAACATTTTAAAACCCTCTATCCACATTAGACTTTTGATGGTCTACGTTTCTTGGGTTTCTTTTCCCAAGGGTTAATAGATAATCACTTAAATCTAATAGATGATTCCTTTAGAGTAGAATTAATCGAAAAGTCCCAAAATGAAGTTAGAGAGATGATGTACATGATATCCTGAAACTCTCAACCATTCATTACAAAATCCAACAAAATAGGATTAAATGAGGTAAAAAGTTATAACTCCCCTTTACTTGAATATATTTTTAAAGAACTAACCTCTCTTATAGGGAATTTATCTTCAGAAATAGTAAAAAAATATCATCACCCACTCATCCCAGGGTATATAATCATTTCTACTCTCAATAACACTATTCTGATAGATTTCTTCATGTTCAAGGAACTAAGAGCTATGATTCTATGAACCATAGGTAGATCCAACTTCAACCATCAAATAGTCAAGTATACATGGTGTTTTCCAATATGATGTTTTTAGTTTTGAACTAGTTGTAGCAAAGAGAACCATTCCAACAAGTTTTTAAAACAACCTTCCAACCTTATCCCTTCCAAATAGGTAGCTCTCAATCATTTATATGTTACCAAAAATATTAATTTCAAGAACCCACCATAAAGGAATTGTTGAAACAACTTATGGAATCTCACCCTACTCAAAAAACCACTCTAAACACACATTTATTGACAATGATGGAGCTCCAATGAAAAAAAAACTAAATTATAACTGCAATAAATGACATGAATTATTTTGTCTTATGTAATATTAACACTCAATAAATTCATATCCTTAAGTGAAATGTTAGTTCAATTACATTATGGAGTGGAAATGATTTAAGAAGTACTAAAGAATCACCTTCTTAGAGAGAGTTATAAGTGAACAAACCACTTTACTAAATGGATCTGCCCAGAAAAAAGATGCTAAAGAACATATGGAAACACCCCCAGTAAAGAAAGGAAAATGGAAATCCAAAATGGGGGACTCAATTATCCATCAACCAACCTTCACTACAAGGGCTAAACCACCCAAGAGAACTAGTGAAGACATAGTAGAACATGGAATCCTATAAATATTCAATAAGGTATATATTAATATCCAATATCTAGAATAAATCTTCTAAATATCAAGGTATGAATAATTCATCAAATACATGTGCATCGAGAGGATAATATTGGAAGGGAAGGAAAGCGTATGTCTAGATAAAATATTTCAGCACTTGTAACACGAAAAATACCCAAAAAATGCCAAGATCAGATATTAGTCTCTATCCCATACACTATTGGTGGGTGATATAGATTTGTTTTTATACCGATGTTAAATATATATTGATGCAATTTTAATTATAAATTTTCTTTAATTAGTGATATTTTGAATTTTTGGAAATATGAAGATGAAACATTTATTCTATAAATATTCTAATAAAATTATATTTATGGTCCATAAGTTATAAATTGATACATTTTTTATCTATTATTATTTAAATGTTCAAATTTTGAAAATTAGTTTGATGATATTTTTAATAAGACAAAATAATTTTGGGGATATTTTTAAAGGAATTGGGGTTTTGGGAGTTTATTATTTCTACTACATTATTTAATATACTTATATTTTTATTGGAATATTAATTTTGGGAATCTAAATGATAAAATAATATTATAAATTTAATTGTGAATTGATATTTCAGGTTTTTGAATTCTATTTGCAGATGTTGATCTAATTAATAAATTCAATACATTGGAGGATTTTGGAAGAGAAACCTCCTTGTAAATGATTTCAAATACTAACTCCACATAAAAAAATATTCTACTCTGATTCATATGACATAATTGAGTAGTATAAAAAATATTATAATTTAAAATAGATCTACATAGGTATTCTCATAGCCATCAGTGATGCTGATTTTATCACGTATTTGAATTTCCTCCACAACCACAAAGCAATTTTATAGATAGCTTTTCAATGTTTCCATTTTTCTATGGGATTAACTATGTATACAAAATTATAATCCCATACCCAAATTATGGAACCATGTAGCTAGTTTTTTATGATGAACATTGATGTAAGGTAAAAATAATATATGAGATTGGGGATGAGATGAGGTGAGACTAAATAATGGGATTGTGTTGAGATCAAATAGAGGAGAAAGAGATCTCATATTTTAAGAACAAAACTATATTCAAAAGAGGAAATCAGTGTGATTAGATTTTGAGGAAGATTAATTCATAGGATTTAGGGTCCCGATCTGGGTGTAAAAGAAAATTCAAATAATGATGCTTATGTGGATGAAGATGAAGAGAGCCAAGGCGATGTGTCCAACCCAATTGAACTAAATCAAATATGAATAATAAAATCTAGGCTATCTCATTGACATTAAAAGGGTTTTTTCTTGGATTATTTGATAAGGAATATATACTAGTGTATTCCGAATGAATCATGAGAGAGATTTTCTTTGTCAAAGATTCTATAGATATTGTTCCTCCGAGGAATATGAATAGATATTACTGGAATTTCACTAAAGCTTTATAGTTGACCTGAGGGAACCATATTTTTTCATCATTGTTACTTTCTGAGTAATCTACGTTGAATCAGGGTTGTTTTTATTGAATCAAACCATAGCCTTGTCAAGGATTATGATTTTGATGGGTCTTGTGTGAGGTGGGAGTACAAAATTGTTTATGAAGGATAATTTTCCCTAGTCATTAATTAATATTTCAATCTTCAGTTGAAAATTAATCATGTTTTTTTTATGTTAGTGATAATATCATTGTGAGATCCAATTTCATCAATTATTTGAATAATTATATAAATAATAAGACTAATAAAATTGTGTATTAATGGTTAAATATTATTTTGATGTTAACCAAGTAGTGAATTAAATAATTGGTTTTCTTGATTGAGGAGATAAAATGAGTCATTTATATTTGATGTTTCTTATTATGTGTTACGAGTGAATATTTTTGAAGATGCATATTCTATAGATGTTACACATGTAGGGTCAAATTTGTAAATGTTCTAGGAATTAATAGTGCATTGGATTGAGTATTTATAATGGAGGACTGATATTGGTTCAATAAGGGTAATTTTTTTAGTTAGATACAGTGGGGTGAAGTAGTTTAAAATGATATTGAGTCATTATCAATATAGGTAAACTCAAGAGGGTGAGCCTATGATCAAAGTTGTACATGATTTATTATTCTTGATGATTTAGCTAGGGAAAATGTTTAATTAATTTATAAAAGAAAATTTATTATAATTTCTAAGGAGAATTAGTGGAGTCTAATAAAAGAAGGGTTTATTGAAATGAATTAATACATGTATGTGACTAAAATTGATAGAAGTACTTTTATTGACACTGTTTTTTTTTACCAGAGGGTAGGTAGATGACATTCCATCTTTGATGGAATATTTATGAGGTGGTGGATATGTCTTATCACCATAAACAATATGGGCAAAAAAAAACATTTGTGAAAAAAATAAAATTTTGGGGGGAACACATTTAGGAACATAAACATCTAGAGAATTAAATCTAGAGAACTTCCTAGAGTGGTGTAGATTCTTTCCATGGAGGTAAATACTATTGTATTTTTTTCCCTCGATCATGATTGGATAATAATTCTAGTATATTAACCTAGTCATTTCAACTTGTTATCCTTTTTGAGTTTAATTTTATTCTTTCATACTATAAAATATCAACAATTTTGATCATTTTATAATCGTATGATGTTTGATATTCACATTTTTCAACCTATTGTTTTCTTCCTCTTTCTTCCATTACATGAATGGAAAATTACCAACCATAGTGTGATATTAATTTAGTGTATATTGGTATCTTATTATAGGTAAGGTTTTTTGGTCAACAATCATTGTTTAAACAGCCCAATTATTTTTTGGAAATTGAGATCCTAAGGGAAGATCGATTGTGTTATGGCTCCCATAGATCATTAAGTGCTTTAACCAGATCATATTGAAAAGAGATCGATAACTGATATCTTAGTTGATAAATTTGACTTTTGAAACATAATGAGATGTATTGTTTGAGATTTTTATATTTTTTTATGGAATTTATTGATTGAAAAATCATTAGATGTGACAAAGAATGTATGTACCAGAATAATCACTAGGATAGTCCACTATTTCATCCCTAATTTTTTCAACCCTCTTACAACACACATATAATTTTTTACAAATTCATTAGATTTCCTTTGTTTGTAAAAATAGTTTTTTTATATTTCATTAATTAATTTACCCATATAAATTTTAAATATAAAATATAAAATTTTGATAGTAAGAAACCCATAAAATGAAATCTCATAAGGAAAAAACATGGGTATTGATGTATTATAGTATTTTTTGAAAAACATGCACGATGTAGGCATTAGTAAACCATTGAAATTATCTCTACAAACATTGGAACAATTTTTGGGAATTCTTTTCATGAGTTTATAATAAAAATTTAAAAAAATAAAAAATCTGTAAGAATAAATGGAACTTGTTTAACCCTTGGAAGATATAGTTTCATAAAATTCATACAAAATTAGGTGGTTGTTTTATACATTATATGAAACAAATTTAAAACATCAAAAAATACCTTAATAAATATTCAAATAAAAATTTATTGGAAGCTTTAGTTAAATAATCATATGTGTACTCACATTTTCCCACAGTGTTCATTGAAGGAGAGCTTGTACACACAAATCTTGAAGAGTTAATCCAAGAGGTTTTTGTTAACCCTTAAGAAACTTCAACTCCCATCATGATTAATTTTTCCATGGTTATGGAAGAATAATAAGGATTACAAATGGATTTATATCATGCATATTTTTTCATTTTTGACCCATTTTCTTTCAATAATTCCAAATATGAATCAATATCAAAATCTCATTATTATTATAATTTTGATATGAAATCCTCTTCACAAGCCCATGAGGTGTAGAGACAAGAAGCTTGACGTACATGGACATTAAATTAATTTTGCGGAATACTTAATACATAACAAAAACAGACACACAAGGATCGTAATAGTTTAGTGTCTTTGGAAACTCAGAATATAATCTTCTAATCGTGGTGAAAGATCTTAAACATCTCCATTAATGATCTAATCTTTTTTTCTTACCTAAAACCTTTCTTTATATCCTAGGGAAAATAAAACATAAAAAGGGTGATCTCAAATGCTCAGTAAGGGTAAGCATGGATAAAATAAAACATACCATATACATTTTAACATAAAAACATGAACATAATGTTTAAACAACAAAAGATTGAGAAATGACATAAAATATGGAAGTACGTAAGGCATAGATCATAAAGAAACATTATGAATGATAAAATAGAATGGGATTAAAACATGTAATTGTGGAATCCATTAAGCACATGTAATTATTTCCATAGTGGCCAAGGCATTACTGCCAAGACCATCTTAGTGGACAAAGTCCCTTTCTAAATCGAGTTCACTCCTCGTTTCAGTCCTGTAACACCGAACCAGATTAACAAACCGTTCCAGACACGTCTATCTCATGAGATATAAAATATTTACCCAATGAATTGGAGGGAGATATAGGTCCCACCCATCTCATAATGAAATCATTCTTTCGTGGGCCACAAAATCATAAATCATACATCATAGCATAACCCATGTAATAAAATGGGATTCCTAAACATCATGCCATCATAAGATAATCCATAAAATGTTGATATCTTTTCATAATAAGAAAATTGAAACCATTTAAATCATAGATACACATTACTTGAAACATACTCATATGAAATAATGTCATTTTAGATGGAAAATAGTTTTGGAAAAAAACTTGAAATGAATTCTTGAGGAAAATATCCTTTCTTCTTTAAAATCATTTTATATTCACAAAATTCCATGAAATTTTAAAAGAAAAGGGTATTGTTGAAAATAATCATGCAATATTGTAGAGGAATATTCTTGAAAATGAGGCGTTATGAAATAGTAAAAATCTGTTCACACTGTATAAGTTAAAAATACCATTCTCCTCGTACTTTTGTTTGAAATTCAAAAAGTACCTTGTAGGGTAAATAAAAGAAATATTCCTTTCATACCATGGGGTAAAAGTAAAATGGTTAAAAATTAAATTAAACATACACGAATACAATTTGATAAAACATGGACATGAATTATAGCAATAACCCCAGTAAATACTTACGAATAAGCAATCTCAGATAAAAATGAGAATTGCACAATTATCACTTACCATAGGTCTGATATGCTTCGTACGTATCCAAACCACCTGTATAATGATTTAAATAACGTCATTAACTTATTATAGAATAATATTCATTTTTATGATATCATATATGTTTCACTTATGACTTTATATTACCTGTTCTTTTGTAAATTCCATGTTAAAGCATCGTTTTGGGTAAAATCATTTTATTTATCGTATGTGTTTTGACTTGTCATTCTCGATATTATTACTTATATCCTGATTTACATAATTCCAGAATGTAAAACATAATTTATATATAATATATATTCATCATATACATATATATATTAAAGATCGATAAAAGGAATGAAATACACCGATCATGGAGATGGTAGGCCGTACGTACGCATGAACGTTGTTTTTGTTTCCCTTTTGAATTGAATGGAATTAATTAAATGACATAAATAAATATATATATACATAAATCCAATATCATTATTATGTCATATATTTCATTATTATTCATTATATATACTTTATAATCATTCATGAATGGTTAACATGGAGAGTGAATCTCATCGCGTCGTGGAGACGGTAGTCCGTACGTACACACGAGCAATGATATCATTCCCAAGATCATGGAATTGTGTTAAAGTGTATGTATAATATTACAGAATCAATATCACTTTACAATAATCATATATATTCATTAATTTCACCCTTATACCAATCCAAGTATGGTGGTGGTGGAAAATACATTACACCACGACGTGGAGACGGTATTCCGTACATACGCACGCGCGGTGATTTTGTTTTCCATTGGATGGATAGATGGTGAAATATTGTTGTTTCATACTTATAATAACATATCATTATATTATTTATACTTATTTTATTACCACATAAATAAACAACTAAAAAAGAAGAAGTGGAAGAAGAAATAAAGTTGAATTAATCGGTAATGGACATTACCTCCTCTTTGAAGCGCCTCTTTGAGACCTCCTCTTAGAGCACTAAAATTTGTCTTTGAAAAATACCAGGACCTCTAGTATGTTTCTAGGGAAGTGTAGAAGATACTTTTTCAGGGTTTGGCCGAGCTTAAAGGCTCAAAGTGGTATCAGGAAGAGAGGGAGGAGGTTCCCTTTTATAAGGGAGGAGAGGGGCACCTTGGGAATTCTTAAACATATTAATTTATAATAAATCTAACCCCACTTAAAAACCTCAAAAAATGACACATATTCGAATATAAGATGATATAGGGTTGTAATCTCATAAACTGATAAAATTTAGACATGTTAGGAAATTATTTAAAAAATTATCAACTTGATTTATCCATACTTAATCAATTTTATTTTATTTGTGGTAATAATATTCTAAATTTTAAATTATAAAAAATAATTACTTATTTGTTGTTAGTTGTCCATAATTGGATACTTTATAATATTTTAGACAATATAAATTTTCAATTTATAATTTTTATATATTTTTGTTATTTTTAATCAGTTTTATAATATGTTATTTTTATAAAATAACAATTGTGTCAATTTTGACACTATTCATTTATTTGAATTTAAATAAACTATATACAGAAAATATGTTCAAAATAAAAGCTTTAATAGATTAATAAAAGGTCATATGTATCTAGGAAATTAGTGGAGCACATTAAAGAGTTCATATAATATTTATTTTATTATTTTTAAAACCATTTATTTGGTTTATCTCTTAATAAATTAAATACTACAACATTTTTGTATAATTATTTAATATACTTATTTGTTTCATAAAGATTAAAAATAAAATCCTATGATGAATATAAATATATTACCTTTAACAATAATACTTTTACCTGAATTTATCATCATAAAATCACAATATGTAAATTGTTATATTTATTAAATTATGAAGGTGACAACTTTGGCATCATTTAAAATAAAATAATATAAGTGTCATAATGACTTTTATAAGACTTCATGGTTATATATTAAGTCATTTGATGATTATGGTATATATATACACTACCAATAAGTTTTTCTTAGGTTTTTGGGCCTTTTAATGGGTATTAGTATTTCAATAAATACTATATTACTGATTTTTCACTCAATAAATAATTTATGCATCATTAATGTATCACCATTAAAGACAATTATTTAATCACTAAAAATTATAAATAAATTATCAGGATGTAGATAATTTTATTAGATTTCAGGAGACTATTCATTTTCTAAGTTTTATGATGATTATAACTAAATTAAAATTATTATACTTATTAGATTTATGAGAGTGACATGTTGTCACTTTCTTTGGTTTTAATAATAATTAAGTTATTTTCATGGAAAAAAGCCCATTAAATGAATCAAATCCTACCCTTAGGTGATATGGGTCTACCCTTAGTCATCCAATAGGATTTTTTCATGTGTTAGGGTAATTTTATAATATTATATTTACCCTTAATTACACAATTTACCTTTAACTATGGTAAATAAAATTTACCGTAGTTACTATTCATATTTTCCAAAAATAAAAAGTAGCCTATTAACATAATTTGGACCCACTGATTCCAAATATGGAATCCATTTTTCGAAATTCAATACAATAAAGTTGCATAAATTAAATTAAAATTAATCCCGTTGTTGAAAGATAATGGGTTTTTGTTTAAAATATTGCAAAAGATTGAATTGATTTAACCTACGAATTCAAGGTAAAATAAATGCTAATGAAATAAATTATATTAAATGGAAAAAATGTATTATATTTATACTTTAAAACCATTCAATATTACAATTTAACCATATAAATTATTACGATGAAAAAAGTTGTTTTTAATTAAAATATATCGTGTTTTTACTATTCATTAAAATATGAAAGTTATCAAAAAAATATCAAAACTTTATCCAATGTAAATTTTTATATCCTGATTGAAAAGAAGAAGTTTATTTTGTAAAATTGAACTTATAAACTTGTCAAAAACTATATTTAAAGTGGGTGCGACATCAAAATGCGGCAAAAATGCATTTTTTTAAAAATACTTATTTTACCTGAAAAATTTATTTTGCTCACATACCATGTTCTAGAAAATGTGTAAGATGAATAATAATGTTATAAAATTCAAATTTTAGTTTATACTATTCATAACAGCTAGTTCATAATAATATTATAATAATATATCGTTTTTTAGTAAAACCCGGTATTGCGTACAACACACGCTATCGAGGAAGGTCGTGATTGCGTGTAATGCAAGCCAAGTCAGGGTTGTGTGTAGTGCAAGAATCCTTTATTATTTTGTATAACAGAATCCAACCAAATTTCATTTATACATTTAATATATATATATATATATATATACACACTCAATGTTGCGTAGAATTACTATTATAAAACGAACTTGAAATTGTGTGTAACACGATCCAAGAATAGTGTTGCGTATACTGCAAGATAATACGGTGTTGCGTATAGTACAAGATAAACTTGGTGTGGTGTATAATAGAAGAAATCAATGAAATTAAAAGAATATTTTTCATAAAATCTCTGGGTGTTACATTCTATCCCCCTTTAAATGAATTTCACCATCGAAATTCGACAGAGTTATAAATGGTTTACTACTCAAAAGTTTATTTAATAGAATCCCACATCGTAAAAAGGAATAAAAAATCATGGCTTTAAAAACTAAAGTATGAAACGTAACGGTTACCCAAAATAACTCATCACTGGGTTTTCACGTAGGAGAACATTGATTAAAATATGGATATGAAAGAAAAATATAACCATCAAGTTCTGATGGAGAGTGGTAGAGAACATGGCTATGAAAAATCCATCAATCACAAAGCCATAAATTTGTGATGATCTAAGGTACCATCTGATTCATCGGATATAAGAGCACTAGGACAACATTTTTAGTTTTCAATATCATTTCCCTAAAGTTGAAAATTTTGAATTAGAAGAAATACTTTCTTGATTTTGGTACAATCTCACTGTTGTTCATGCTTTGAACAATTTCCACTTCATCTCCTAAAGAAATGAAGTTGAATTTATTATTCGTGAAGTGTTAACAGATCATGTGATAGAATGATGGGTCATTCCATCAGTTTCAAACAAAAGGATAGCAAAAGTTATCAAATATACATAAGTCCATCTATGGTAAGATTAATCATATATGGTTCCTAAAATGGACTTATACTTCATATATCATACTGCTTAATATAATAAAACTAGTTTCTAATAAACAAGGACTTCCTATAGGCCATTGGTAGGCGATAAAGGCCAGTCTCACTTTGGTTGTGGGTTCGATTCCCACAGCCTTGTCCGACGCGATGGGTTGTCGCCCGTCCTACAGGTTGTCCTTTTTATAAAACTACATTACTATAAGATCCCATCAATAATATCGAAAAAATTTATATCCTTAAACAATACAAACTTATGTCCAACATAGTCTATTTCAATCTTTAGGCTTATCCAAAATACTTCTTTCCAAACTCATTGTATAAAGATAACAATTACTAAAAAGGTCATATAACAAGCATGTGAATACCATCATTTATCCCTCATATATCTTGTTGGTCACATTCCAGTCATGTGAATACCTTAATCATGTATTCTCTTGAAAAATGAATACCCATTGAATCTTAGTGAAAACATGAGTGCTGTCAAAAGTTAACTCTTTCCACATACCAAAATCCTAAAAATTCTATATACTCAAATCATGATATCACTTAGTCCTTATATCAATCATGAGCTCATGAATACTGTCAAAAATTTAATTTTATCCTTATCCCTTCATTATGCACATATCACCTGCTTTCCAAAATATTTGAATCACTTTTCATGGTTACCGGTACCATAAAATTATTAAAAACCACAATAGACTAATACAAAATATATTTTAATACACCATAAAAGTACCTCAACAAAATTATTCTTGATTACCAATACAAAAACACTTTAATCCATCCTATTTAATGATTGTCCTGGAATAAGTCCTTCCTTGATTTAGAAGTATCTTTTTAGGTCAGGGCATTGAGTTGGGTAATGCCCATGTTCTCCCCAAATAAGACATTGAACTCCATAACAGTCTATCACTCTATGTACCTTTTCTCCACACAGATAACATATATCCCCCCATTTGAGGTATTCCTCAAGGTACGTCTTCCCTTCTTTAGAAATCTCAATCTTCCTTTCTTTATGCTCCTCAACATGCGAACATGCATACAAGTCTACCTTCCTCTTATTTGATGAATTAGGCATACCACCAAATTTCACCTTGTTAATCATATATCACTATGACCGATTCGGCATAATCACAATATCTTTCTCTCTAGGCATTACGCTATTTTTTTGCTCATAGTCACCATTTTTTCCATTGGATTCAATGTTAACCGAATTCCTTCTGGTTCCCTCCATTGACTAAAACACACAAAAAAACTTTGAGAGGAAAAGATCATGCTAGGGAAAACAACATAGTAAAGGGGGAGTACCGTCAATATCTAAAATCTTAGGTTAAATTCTATGATCGTTACCATAGTTCTAGGACTATATCCTATATGTATACTTATCCTTAGAGACATCCCTAGACATACCTTAGAAATATCTCTAGGGATCTCACTAACATTTTCGCATCCCAGTTTCCAAAGGTTAACTAAACCTTTCCTCTGATACCAACTGTAGAGACAAGAATCTTGACGTACATGGACATTACATTACTTTTGAGGAATACTTAATACATAACAAAAACAGACACACAATGATCGTAATTGTTTAGTGTCTTTGGAAACTCGGAATATAATCTTCTAATCGTAGTGAAAGATCTTCAACATCTCCATTAATGATCTACCATTTTTTTCGTACCCAAAAACTGTCTTTATATCCTGGGGAAAGGAAAACATAAAAAGGGTGAGCTGAAATGCTCAGTAAGGGTAAGCATGGATAAAATAAAACATACCATATACATTTGAACTTAAAAACATGAACATAATGTTTAAACATCAATATCTTGAGCAATGACATAAAACATGGAAGTACGTAAGGCATAGATCATAACGAAACATTATGAATGATAAAATAGCATTGGAATAAAACATGTAATTGTGGCATCCATTAAGCACATGTAATGATTTCCATAGTAGCCAAGGCATTGCTGCCAAGACCATCTTAGTGGACAATGTCCCTTTTTGAATCGAGTTCACTCCTCGTTTCAGTCCTGTAACACTGAACCAGATTAACATACCATTACGGCCATGTCTATCTCATGAGATATAAAATCTTTACACAATGCATTGGAGGGTGATAGAGTTCCCACCCATCTCATAATGAAATCATTCTTTCGTGTTCCACAAAATCATAAATCATACATCATAGCATAACCCATGTAATAAAATGGGATTCTTAAACATCATGCCATCATAACATAATCCATAAAAGTTTTATATCATTTCATCATAAGAAAATTGAAACCATTTAAATCATAGATACACATTACTTGAAACATACACATATGAAATAATGTCATTTTAGATGGAAAATAGTTTTGGAAAAACACTTGAAATGAATTCTTGAGGAAAATATCCTTTCTTCTTTAAAATCATTTTCTTTTCACAAAATTCCATGAAATTTTAAAATAAAAGGGTATTGTTGAAAATAATCATGCAATCTTGTAGAGGAATCTTCTTGAAAATGAGGCGTTATGAAACCGTACAAATCCTTTCATGCCTTATAAGTTAAAAATAACATTCTCCTCGTACTTTTGTCAGAAAATTCAAAAAGTACCTTGTAGGGTTAATAAAAGAAAGGTTCATTTCATACCATGGGGTCAAAGTAAAATGGTTAAAAATTACTTTAAACATACAGGAATACAATTTTATAAAACATGGACATGAATGATAGCAATAACCCCAGTAAATACTTACGAATAAGCAATCTCGGATAAAATTGAGATTTTCACAATTTTCCATTACCATAGGTCTGATATGCTTCTTACGTATCCGAACCTCCTGTATAATGATTTAATTAATGTCATTGACTTATTACAGAATCATATTCATTTTTATGATATCATATATGTTTCACTTATGACTTTATATTACCTGTTCTTTTTTAAATTCCATGTTAAAGCAGCGTTTTGGGTAAAATCATTTTATTTATCGTATGTGTTTCGACGTGTCATTCTTGATATTGTTACTTATATCCTGATTTATATAATTCCAGAATGTAAAACTTAATTTATATATAATATATATTCATCATATTAATATATATATTATAGATCTATAAAAGGAATGAAATACACCATTCATCGAGACGGTAGGCCGTACGTACGCATCAACGCTGTTTTCGTTTCCCTTTTGAATTGAATGGAATTAAGTAAATGACATACATAAATATATATATATACATAAATCCAGTATCATTATTATGAAATATATTTCATTATTATTCATTATATATACTTTATAATCATTCATGAATGATTAACATGGAGAGTGAATCTCATTGCGTCGTCGCGACAGTAGTCCGTACGTACGCACGAGCGATGATATCATTCCCAAGATCATGGAATTGTATTAAAGTGTATGTATAATATTACAGAATCAATTTCACTTTACAATAATCATATATATTCATTACTTTCACCCTTATACCCATCAAAGTAAGGTGGTGGTGGAAAATAGATTACACCACGGCGTGGAGACGGTATTCCGTACGCACGCACGCGCGGTGATTTCTTTTTCCGTTGGATAGATAGATGGTGAAATATGGTTGTTTCATACTTATAATAACATATCAATATATTATTGATACTGATATTATTACCACATAATAAAACAACTAAAAAAGAAGATGTGGAAGAAGAAATAATGTTGAAAGAATCGGTAATGGACATTACCTCCTCTTTGAAGCGCCTCTTTGAGACCTCCTCTTAGGGCACTAAAATTGGTATTTGAAGAAGACCAGGACCTATAGTGTGTTTCTAGTGAAGTGGAGAAGATAATTTGTCAGGGGTTGGACGAGATTAAAGGCTCAAAGTGGTATGAGGAAGAGAGGGAGGAGGTTCCCTTTTATAAGGGATGAGAGGGGCACCCTGGGAATTCTTGAAAATATTAATTTATAATAAATATAACCCCACTTAAAAACCTCAAAAAATGACTCATATTCGAATATAAGATGAGATAGGGTTGTAATCTCATCAAACAATAAAATTTATACATGTTAGGAAATTATTTTAAACATTATCAACCTGATTTATCGTTAATCAATTTAATTTTTTTGTGGTAATAATATTCTAAATTTTAAATTATAACAAAAAATTACTTATTTGTTGTTAATTGTCCATAATTGGATACTTTATAACATTTTAGACCATATAAATTTTAAATTTATAATTTTTATATTTTTTTTTGATTTTTAATCAATTTTATAATATGTTATTTTTATAAAATAACAATAGTGTCAATTTTGACACTATTCATTTATTTGAATTTAAATAAATTATATACAGAATATATGTTCAAACTAAAAGATTTAATAGATTAATAAAAGGTCATATGTATCTAGAAAATTAGTGGATAACATTAAATAGTTCATATAATATTTATTTTATTATTTTTAAAACCATTTATTTTGTTTATATCTTAATAAAATAAATACTACATCATTTTTGTATAATTATTTAATATACTTATTTGTTGCATAAAAATTAAAAAAATTCCTATGATGAAGATAAATCTATTAAATTTCACAACAATACTTTTACTCAAATTTATCATCTTAAAATCACAATATTTAAATTGTTATATTTATTAAATTATGAAGGTGACAACTTTGGCATCATTTAAAATAAAATAATATAAGTGTCATAATCACTTTCATAAGACCCCAAACGGTTATATATTAAGTCCTTTAATTATTATGGTATATATATACACTACCAATAAGTTTTTCTAAGGTTTTTGGGCCTTTTAATGGGTATTAATATTTCAATAAAAACTATATTACAGATTTTTCACTTAATAAATAATTTCTACATCATTAATGTATCACCATTAATGACAATTATTTAATCCCTAAAAATTCTAAATAAAATAACATGATGTAGATAATTTTATTAGATTTCTGGATACTATTCATGTTCGAAGTTTTATGATGATTATCACTAAATTGAAAGTATTATACTTATTAGATTTAAGAGAGTGACATGTTGTCACTTTCATTGGTTTTAATAATAATTAAGTTATTTTCATGGACGAAAGTCCATTAAATGAATCAAATCCTACCCTTAGGTGATATGGGTATACTATTAGTCATCTAATAGAATTTTTTCATGTGTTAGGGTAATTTTATAATATTATATTTACCCTTAATTACCCGATTTACCTTTAACTATGGTAAATAAAATTTACCGTAGTTACTATTCATAATTTCCAAAAATAAAAAGTAGCCTATTAACATAATTTGGACCCACTGATTCCAAATATGGAATCCATTTTTCGAAATTCAATATACAAAAGTTGCATAAATTAAATTAAAATTAATCCCGTTGTTGAAAGAAAATGGGTTTTTGTTTAAAACATTGCAAAAGATTGAATTGATTTAACCTACGAATTCAAGGTAAAATCAATGCTAATGACATAAATTATATTAAATGGTTAAAATATATTATATTTATACTTTAAAACCATTCAATATTATAATTTAACTATATAAATTATTACGATGAAAAAAGTTGTTTTTAATTAAAATATAGCGTGTTTTTACTATTTATTAAAATATGAAAGTTATCAGAAAAATATCAAAACATTATCCAATGTAAATTTTTATATCTTGATTCAAAATAAGAAGTTTATTTTGTAAAATTGAACTTATAAAAATGTCAAAAACTAGATTTGAAGTGGGTGCGCCATCAAAAGGCGGCCAAAATGCATTTTTTGAAAAATACATATTTTACCCGAAAAATTTATTTTGTTCACATAACATGTTCTAGAAAATGTGTAAGATGAATAATAATGTTATTAAAATCAAAATTTAGTTAATACTATTCATAACAGCTAGTTCATAATAATATTATAATAATATTTCGTTGTTTAGTAAAACCCAGTATTGCGTACAACACACGCTATCAAGGATGGTCGTGATTGCATGTAATGCAAGCCAAGTCAGGGTTGCGTGTTGTGTAAGAATCCTTTATTATTTCGTATAACAGAATACAACCATATTTCATTATAAATTTAATATATATATATATATACATATACACACACTCAATGTTGCGTAGAATGACTATTATAAAACGAACATGCAATTTAGTGTAACACGATCCAAGAATAGCGTTGCGTATACTGCATGCTAATATGGTGTTGCTTATAGTACAAGCTAAACTTGGTGTGGTGTATAATAGAATACATCAATGAAATTAAAAGAATATTTTTCATAAAATCTCGGGGTGTTACATGAGGTGTTCGAATTGTTTATGGATGAAGGTAATATTTTTGGATAATGTTTGGTAGATATGGATATAGTTTTAAAATATAAGGAACTAGATATAGTCTATAGAAAATAATTTGGACTAAGAAATAGAAGAGGAGGTTGTCCCGTTTAATGATGTAGATTTCTGTTTATTTTTTGATGTTGTCCCTATAAGATGTGGATGAACTAGTGGAAACTACTCATCCTGGAGAAGTTTAATTGGGAGATTCATAAATAATTCTTCCATCCCCAACTGAATATTTGTACAATAATATAATATGGATTGATAAATCATATTATTTCAAAGGTTACATTAACATAGGAGTGAAGATCATTTTCTTTGATAATGAAAATATGACTTGGTTTTTACCAAAAAATGATAATCCTATAAATGTTTAAGGATAAATACAAGGTTGTTCACATGAGGACAGTATAAAATGATTCATCTTTTGGGTGTTTTACCTATGATTTTTCATCCCTTTACTTGAATTTATATTTTACTTTTAATTATTTGTTTTTAAATTAAATAAAAATTAAATATATGATTGTTTTTGTGTAGGTAATAAATTTAATAGAACCTGTAGAATTTCCTTCATGGTCATTTAGATCTATTAAATGTTGGAGCAACACCTTCCCAAGGATATCGACAATCTTCTATGTTTAATTTTCACCCTTATGACTCTACTTGGGGATGTTTTCCATCATTTGTAGAAGATAATTTGCAATATATAATGATCAAGATAAGCTATAAGGTGAAGAATATTGAATCATACCCATCCTCTATTCTAAAATCTAGTATCATTTGACTTGAATTTAATTTTTCTAGACTCTAATTTTAATTTATTTCCTATTTTATAAAATTTGGTACTTACGGGAGGAACATTTTTAAAGTAAAGAAGGCGTGTTTTTGAATAGATTTAATAGAAAATAGATCATCTAATAAAATGGAGTTATTAGATTAAATTCTCCTCATTATCATGTCTTTGGAATATATTTTTTTCTACTACAACATTAAACTTCAACTGGTTTTTAAAAATAGATTTGGATGAAATTTATCATGTTCATATTAGTAGTAATAAGCATATTTTTTCATGATTTGAGTTTTTGATTGTTTTTTTTGTGGAATAATAATTTTACCTTCCTTGTTTCTCTTTTTATATTGATATTTTAAACCTAATAGATAAATATTTTAAAACATTAAATCAAATTTAAATGTTTATTCATATTAGATTCAAAATTAGAGAGAATGTTGACGTTTTGTGTGGGGAAAGGGTCTTTAAATGTTCTAAACTTTAACATAATTTGGTTTATATTATAAGCCTCTTAAAATTTTCAAATCTGATTGTTTTTCATGTTTGAACCTACCATTTTTGGTTCTATAAAATAATTTTTAAATTTTAGTGTTGATTTTACACTTATAGAGGGATAATTTTATATAACACCATCTATATAGTGGGGTGAATAATTTTCATTCCTCTTGAAATATTTTTTTGTAGAAATATTTTTAAAAAATGTTATACAATAAACATTTTCTTTGATTTTCTTTTAAATTTGAATTTAACTCATAAAATATGAATCCAAATGTATTTTGAAATTAAAATCCTTATCTAAGATGATACATTTATCCTTTTACTGTTTTTCTTCATTATTTGTGGATTTACTATTGGATGAGTTATCTATTCCAATAATAAATTTTCTACCCACCACATATGACTTTGTGTATAATTTTTAGAGATTCTTAAATTATGTGAGTTTGTTCTCATAGAGGTGAAGAAATATTTGGACATCCAGTTGGATGTAAATTGAAGATTATTAAATTCACTAGTAGAAATTTCAAATTTTAATCATTTTTAAAATTAGAAACCAATTTTAAACTAGGATAATTTAATTCCAAATGGTAACCATAGTTCTATGTTTAGAGACTCCATTAGATAAAGTATTTATAAAAATCAATTCATTGTGTAATTTCATCTTTTCCATTATTAGATTTATTTAATACCGCTAAATTTGACTGATTATTTTCTTGATGATAAGAATCAAATTATTGTGTGGAATTTTGTGTGGTTATGTTTTGATGTTGTTTCCAGACATCGATTGATAGAATATGTAAAATGTTTTATGATAAATTCTCTTTAATTGATGATATTATGAATTTTTTTTCATTATAAAGTTGAATCATTTATGATTTGAATATTATAATGTAATACTATTTTTCAGGACTATAAGTGATTAATTAATTTGTGGTTTCATCACTTGTTAAATTACAAATCAAATTTGAGGAATTATTTTAATGAAATTTTAAATAAGGAAAATAATTTGAGAATATTTTCAAAAATATTTTGTTTTTTTGGAGTAAATTGATTGACTTCTACGATTTAATTTTCTTAAATTGATCTTTAGAATATTCTTTTCTAGAAGATGAATTGTTTTCTTTCATTAGAAATATTGTTTTTGATTGATTCTAGAAGATTATGAATTCTTTATCTAGAAGATGATCCACATAAAAAATTCGATACATTTGAAAATTCCTAAAGAGAAGTAGAAGGATAACCGATTTCAAGCAGTGAATTCATATTAACAAATAATTTTCTCAACTTCACATATAAAAATTTAATTGTATAACACAAATGATAATTTTTAGAACATTCTTGTTGTGATTTTGACCCCAATCCATGTTTTGGATTTTCTCATTATCTAAATTATTATCCACTGTAATGTGGCCATTTTTTGATAGTTTGTTCACATGGATAATATTATCTAGGGTGAAATATGTTTCCAAATCTAAAATCACAAAACCCTATTATGGAGCTACACAGAAGATTCGTGAAGCTTCCCATAGAAATAAGTAAAAATTAAGACCCGAGATTGCTATTGTGTTGAGCCGAGTATGAATATATAGATTGCTAATGAGGTATCTAATTCGAATAATGAAACCAAATTCGAAATAAAATCTCATTTGGATCTGAATATTTGGAAGGAAAATAAACCATTTGGGATAATTGTAAGTGATTACCCCCATTTGGTGAGGTCAGAGTGAGGGAGATAGATACTACATACAGAAATGGAGAGAAACTCATTTCTCTCCAACATGTAATTTAGAATCATCCCAAAATAGTGATGATTAAGTGGTAAATTGTGTTCCCGATTAGATATATTTTAATGTTCCAATATTTTCCCAATATATCTATGTAATCACCCACTTCATGCCTTTTATTCTATCATGAAACTACTCCATTCCCCTTCAACATGACATTTTCTAGTTCCTCCACCACTGCACCTAACCTCTCCTGGCATTCCCTCAAAATACAACAACATTCCACTTCATGATTTTCACCATAATCAGTTAATATTTAGCTTTCATCATACCTTGAAATTATTTCCTTCCACTATCCATCCACTATTTCTTTAAATCATGTTTTCAGCAGGCCCACTTCCCCTTTACCCAACCCCAACATCATCCTTATGCATTATTGTTGTATGTAGTTATTTTTATGCAATTATTATGTTTTTTTTTAATGATATATTGATTTAAAAGTGGTTGTGTTTTAGATTAATGATTTATATTTTTATATATTTTTCAGTACATTATTACAATTCACATGGTGAATACATTATTCTTTTTGAGATTTATGTTATATGCATTCATGTAATCCTACTGATTGCATAGAGTAAATGAAAAAAAATTATATGAAATGGAAAATTTGTAATTAGTTTTTGATACACACTACCTATTAATGTTTATATTATTTAAAATTTCACAAGATATACTTTTTATTAGTTATTGTTAATTATATTTCATGTTAGGGCTATAGGTTTATCATAGATTTATAATTAGGTTATATTATAAAATTTATGATTTATTAAAATAAGGTAGATTATGAATAACATTAATGAATTATTTAAGTAAATATTAATATTAATATTTTTTTGTTGAATAAGACCATCCATTTATATTATTATAAGAAATTTATTAATGAAATATTATATTTTTATTCAATATAAAATTTTAATATTGTAATGATAATTTTATAAATAATAGAAAATAATACCATATAAATTATAAGAGGGAAATATAATATTTTTTATGAAATTTTCGTTATTAAATTTTAACTTGTTTAACTTCATTATTTTTTAAATTATCAACTTCATTTTAGATAAATCCTTTATCAAAAAAAAATCCAATATTATGTTGTTATTTTTATGTAATTCATTGGTTAATATATTAGTTTTATTTTTTTTCTTAATTTTAAGTCTTTTATTAATACAAGATCATAGTTTAACATTTACCATATTTTGGTGATATGAATGCTAATGATTAATTAAAATCAAAGTTATTGGTTTTTGATTTGTTATAGAAAATGTAACAAAAACTGATTTTTTATAAAAGGGTTAGTTTTTGTTTGATAATATAAATTATTAATGTTGGGAATATATGGTGGTTGGTATGGTATCCATAAGGATCTAATCTATGGTTTCTCTTTATTTTGGGTAAGTATTAATTTTAATCTTTTGTGTATGATTTATTTTTAATTTTTTTTTATTTGTGTCATTTTCATCAAAACCATTTTTTTCTTTTCATAAAATATTTTCAACAAACAAGGTGGCGAGAAATTTTATTCATTTATTTTATATTAAAAAAATTTACTTCCATAAAAATTGAAGAGAAATCTATATCATATCATTTATTTTCTTTGCTTTTATGAATTATGAAATCATCTCCTTTATTTTTCTAAGAAATAAATTTACATGGTTTAATAGTTCATCATGGTTTCTTCTTGATGAAAAATGATGCTCAAGATCTGGAGTCTCAATCAATCCAAATGAAAATTATATTGTTGGTGATGATGAAGCAAGCCCAAAAGATGTGTCCAAATAACAAAAACCGAATCAGAGATAATGAATCAGATCTTGGAGAGCTTAATAATGGTGATAGGGTTCGGTGTGGTTTCCTTGACAAACTATATAAAATAATTGATCAAGAATGAGTCAATTTGTCGATTTTTCTTATTAGATATTATCTAGATCTAATGCTTCCTTGGAATTCAGATCATGATTAATAGAGAATCCCTGATGCTTTGGAGATGAGATTGGGTGAATTATATTTGTTCGTCATGGTTTATTTCTGAGTATTTTGCTTCAAAATAGTCCATGTTTATTGAATCTTTCCATTTATTTTATGAGGTTTGGTATTGGGATAGAGCTTGGGTGAGGTGAGACTGCACAATAGTTAGAGAAGAATGATTTGCATAAGGAAAAAATGAGATCTCGTCCTAAATTTGAAATTGGATATAGGGTTTTTGATGGTTGTGATGTGATACGGGTGAGATCCAATTTTGTCGAGAAATGATTGTCAAATTTGGGAAATTCCAAGACAACTAAAATCTGGGATGTGTGATTGAAGAGGATTTTAAAGTCTACTGAGTAGTGAATTGCATGATCAGTCCCCATAATTCAATGGAGTACAAGAGTAACTGAAAATCTATGTCCCTTAAGATGAGTTACATATGAATATTTGAGAAGATGCATATTTTCTAGTTCTTCCTTATGTAGGGAAAATTTTGCTAAGGTGTTAGGCATTCCTAGTGATCTGGTTTGAGTATTTAGCATAGACTGATGATACTATCTCGATTTTTGGAATTTATTAGAAGTAGAGGGTGTGGGGGGATATTATTTGAACTGTTCTTGAGTTATGGTTGACAGAAGTGATTTTTATAAGGTGATCCTAAAATCATGGTTGGGGAGATTCTTTATTATTGATGATTAAATAAGGGATTGTGTCATATTAATTTTTGAAAATGAAATTTAACATATATTTTTATAAGAATTTTTGGAGGCCAACATGATTGGAATTTATTAAAAAAACAATTCTAATGTGCATGTGGATGAAATTGTTAGAAGTTATTCTATAGTTATAGTTGTGGTGACCAAATGGTAGGGATAAAGTCTTCCCTATGAATTATATGATCAGGTATATAAAATTAATAAAATATGAGTAACAATATATATTATCGAAAAAAATGAATTTTTGTGTATGATAATATTTTCATCATGGATTTTTGGAGTGAAACATTATAATATCATCCTGGAGAGTAGCTGATTATTTTGAAGAATATTAAGATTTATGGGTTTTCTGTCCCTTGAACATAGTTGGAAAAAAATTATAGTGGTAATCTATAATTATTTCAAAAGGTGATTCATTTACATGGTTAATTTTCAACTTTCATACTATAAATTCTCTTCTAAATAATGATCATTAAATAATTAATTGATGATTGATGATAAAATTTTCAATAATTTTGTTTTCTCACCGTTTATTCCATTATTTTAATGGTACATTATCAAATATATTTTGTTTTTCATCGAGTAAAGTGTTTGAACATAGTCTAGTTAAGAGTTTGAGGTTTACTCTTATTGATTAAACATATCAATTCTCAATTGACAATTGAGAGAACAAAGAAACCTCGATCATTTTATGGTGCTTGGTGATCATTTAGTTTTTTGATCAGAACATACTGAAATGTGTTCGATAAATGAGAATTTAGTTGTTGATATAGAATATCAAAACATAATGAGATACACATTTAGATACTTCAATCTCTTCATTGAAGGAATTTATAGATTGAAAATCAATAAAATTGATTAATATATAATGAACGAGAAGAATCACTAGGAAATTCCACTATATCATTTTTTATTTTTTATTACCTCTTCTAACCCACTGTGGATTGTTTATAGTTAGTTTCATTTTCATTAGTTTATAAAATAATATTTTTTTATATTTACATAATTAATTTCTCCATATAAATATAAACGTAAAAATATCTACAATCGTGACTGTAAGAAACTCATAAAAAGAAGCCGCTTAAGGTATAACCTTTGGTAATGTTGTTTAACAGACTTCTAGTGGAAACGCTTGATATATGATAAATGTGACTATTATAATCCTCAATAATTTAGTGATACTATTTTTTTTCAATTCACGGTGTGAATTAAGATCATCAATTATTGTGAATACTTTCTCAATTTATTCATATCTATCAATAGGATAATAAAAACCCACCCGATTAGTTTTTTAGCATGATAACCAAACCATTGTCTAACCATTATGTGTCATTGAAGTTGTTCTAGAAATTTTATTAGGTTATTTACCTAATAAGTCCAAAATTATAAACATGGAATATGAAAAAGGTAATGATCACATTCCCATCATCCAAGTTAGGTTTTTTCTCATGACATCCAAAACAATAATAATCATAAATGACAGAATTCATTCCATGACTTTTTATAAAAAAAAAGTCAATTTAAACATTATTGACTTAATGAAATAACCACATGACAAGCAATATTAATTTTTCATTAATTTTTTTGAATGAACTTGTTCTCATAGTGAGTAAATTGAAATTCTTGATGACATAATCATATCAGGAGAAGTTTTTCAAACACTAAATCAAATTGATCAATCGGTTTTTTCAAATGGGCTTTATCTAGAAAAAAATTTGTTGGTTTAAAAATTTAATTAAAAAAAATAAATTTATTTTGATAAGAAACTCAAATATGTTAATAATATATCAAACCCGCATGCACAGTCTGTCATCATGGAGAACACTAAGATAGAAACATCACTAGAAAACCCACTTATATGTAATTTAATCTACAACCATCAAATTCAAAATATAATTATTTAACGGAAAATGTGAAACTGATTGTATTTATTTCAAATATTATCAATCCTAATAAAGGGAACAAAAATATATAATTTTGAAACAAAATAATGGGTCCATAGGCTAGATACTATGTGATATTCTTGGTATTTACCAAACCACGTATATGCATAGAATTTTATTAAAATGTGAATTCAAACAAATGAGACAAATCTAAATAAAACTAAAACAAACTCTTCTTGAAGTAGTTAAAAGATAATTAAATATAATTTTTCTAGTTTGAATAGTTTTCAAAACGTCAAACTCCCAACACGTGAGTCCAATAAAAATTATCCTGAGGAAAACTTGTTACATTATTATATAAAATGAAAATAAATAACTAGTACAGAAAATAATCCAACATAACAAGAGATTTTACATTGTCTAAATGAGATTAAACTATGTGAATCATAATGACAACTTCTTCATAATTGGTGTAGTCAAAATGTTAGTGTGGATTCCTAGATATGGTTATTATTATTTTCATGATATATTTTCGGGGATATTTATGATCCAATTGTTTTGGAAGACAAAAACAAGACTATATTAAATTGTCCCTTTGGAATCATTTCCTATAAAAAGATTTGATTCAATTATTAAAATTATCTAGAAACCATTCTGAACTACATTGTTAGTATCATCAAAGAAAAAATTGGGAGCTTTTTAGAGCTATTACTTGAGGACTATACTATCAATTGATCTGGTTTTCATGGTTATCTAGACGGGCGGGATAATGTTTTAAAATTATTTATAGAGAAAATTTTGGTTTTTAAATTTGAACAATTACATTTCATTGTATAAAAATAAAAATCTTCATGCTAAATAATATTTAAGGATAAAATTAAAGATGGTAAGTGAAAAATTGTTGTCTTCTCTACCAAAAATTACCCCACTACTGTGAAAAATATTTAATCATTTTTAGACCATGCTCGATTTTAAAGAATATTTATCAATAAATTTAGAATGATTTATTTTCCCTTAAATAACATACTCAAGAAGGAAGCATTTCTCGTGTTTAATGATTCATGTAGGATATATTTATATAAGATAAAGGAATTCATGAACACTTCCCCTATAATATTTCCACCAATATAGGCACACCCATTTGAGATACTATGAAATTATTCCAATAATGATATTAAAGGTATACTTTTATATAAGACTAATGAACACTCATCAGTGACATTGTATTCATCACATAACTTTGAAACTACTCAGATTAATTATTCTATAACTGAGAAAGATTTTATGTATGTTATTTTAGATTAAATTTTTTTGATCTTATCTCTTAGGAATTTAAGTAACTATTTTCTTTGATAAAAATATACTCATGTAATTAATCAAGATGGTCGATGAAAATTAATTTCTAGTAAGATGTATATTGTTACTATATGAATAAAAAGTAGTGAATAAGGATAAGAAATGATATGAGAAATTGGTTACAAACTACATGAGTAGAATTACCAACACTACTGAGGTAGAACCACTTTCTAAAACAATGTTGGATGACTCATTCCATAGTTAGGAGTTATATAATTCCACTCAAGTTTCCTGATATGATAATTTAGTAAATTTTATGGTCAAAAAAATTGTACCTACCATCCTTAACAAATATAAATCACATAAATATAAAACTAAATCAAAATTTTATATTTTTGAAGAACGATATTTTTGGAAAATCTATAATGATCATGTAATAAGAAAATGTATCATAGAAATAAAGGTAAAATATTTTTTTATAATTTGTAATAAAAATTCACTAGGAGGCCATTTTAGACCTTAAAGAACTACTAGAATAATTTTAAAATCTGTATTATTTTGGCATTTGTTTTTTAATAATTCAAATGATTTTTGAAAAGACGTTCAAACTAACAATTTACTATTGAATTTCAAAAAGGCATGAAATTCCATAAAAACCTTTCATTTTCAATGAAATATTTGATGTTTGGGGATTATATTTGATATTCCCATTTCTCATGTTATTTGGTTTTTTTAATTTTTTTAAGTAGTGGATACTATTTTAAAAAGAATAAAAGAAAGATCCACATGAAGTGATGATTCGAACACTATTATTGAATTTATATAATAAAATATATTATTATAGGTTTAGAGTTCCCTAATAAATAATAAGTTACCAAGGAACACAGTTTTACAAGAAAAATGTGAAATCCCAATTGAAGAAGTATGAGGTACAACACAAACCTTACACTACCTTCAACCCACAATCAAATGGTATGCCTATGTTTTGAAATATAGTGATAAAATTGATTCTAGTGAAGAGAATGAAACTATAATATAGGGATTTAAGATAAAACCACTGGATCCATTTTGGGTATATATTACTTCCTTCAAAACCCCAAATATTTCAACATTGAGTGTAGTCTATATGAAGCACTACCACTGAACTATTGAGTTATAGTAGAAATCTTACTATAATTTGAAGAGAGAAAACATAGAGTATGTACAAGCTTGAGTATAGAAGAAGCTACAAATAATGAGGCTTAAATATCTTAGAAGTGAAGCTTGTGGGAATTTTGTACTATATAACAAGAAATCCTGATTTTTCCATAATAGACTCATTTGTAAAAGTGATTTTAAAATTCAAGATAATGTGTGCTGGTTCACCTCAGGGATGAAACACTTTATAGGAAATAGACCAAATTATATATAGTGACTAACCCTTATCCATTTTATGGAGTTGTGATCAAGGTATCTGAATCACATATCCCATTTAATGTTAATTGATAGGATGTGATGAATTAACATAAATATTTCTAAAATGGCAAAATGGTGGAGTTCGAACTCCTCTCCAATACCCAAGTTCAATGATACCTTGGTTTTCTCTTTCTTTCAGTCTACTTTATATGGTTTAATTTTTCAATCAATTTCACCTAAGAAAACAATTCATGTTGGAAATCTAATGGAATTTTTATTGAACTAATTATAGGGGAGAGAAGAAATTTTTCTTGGATGTAAATACCTATTTATATTTTAAATTTAGTCTATCCTAGGACAAAAAAAGTAAAAAATAAAAACATAAAAAAACATATAAAAGTTGATATTCTTGTAAATTCTATACATAACTATTTCATAGAGTTTTGTTATAAATTTTCCAAACCATCATTGATCTGAATTCTTTACTACAATGTTTAAATAACATGATGAATTAGAGGTAAATATATTGGTTCTAAAATTGTAAAATTTAATTGAATTATGAGTGAATTTGTCATTTTATTCATAGATAAATTATTCTTAGAACTAGGAAAGGGAGTGTGAGTGTACAAATTTGTGTGTAATAATAAATGTAGCATGAGGTCAATGGAATTTTGAGCCTAATCATAGGTAACTTGGGTTCTATGAAAAATGAAACCTTAGGGAGACAACTCTAAAGATATTGATACAAATCCATTGGAAATAGAGTAAAATGGATAATTTGGATCCCATAATTAATCTCTATGACATTAGGAATTAGGTTTTTGTGTAATCTAATTGAAAATTTTTAATTAGTTCCTTTGTATATTTTTTCTCAGAGACATGTCTAGGAAAAATTCAAAAAAAGGTGAAAATACTAAAAAAGTTTTAAATTGTAAAAAATAAATTCATTATGTTTTTTTGGAATATTGAATACGTATAATGAAAGGGATGATTTACCTATAAATTTTTTTTTCAATAATGTGGAAAATCAAGATCTAGTTTAAAGAATCTTTTGAGTAAGTAATTAATTGAATGGATTCTTATTAAAATCATGATTCCATTTAAATCTAATTCGATTGAATCAGAGACATGAAACTGTTATTGGATCAAAGTGATGAGTGAATTGAAATCATAGAATAGGAATGATAATTGAAATAATGGAAGGAATAATGATTATCCTAGCCTTTGGAAAGTATAGTTTTGTTTTGGAAGGAGAATCATATTTTTAAATAAATGGAATTCAATGAATTATTAGAAAGTGTAATAGTTAATGTGTTGGGGAGTGACATGACAAGAAATTTTTAAAACATTATATCTATATTTCAATGGATTTTCCACATTATTATACCCAAACATAAGAAAATGTTACAATTTTGTGATATTTTATGAATCTATAATATACTAGAAGTGGGCGTAATATATGGTATTTTTTTTATTATTCAATTTTTGGATTTAAATAAAATACTATGCATTAATTTTAAACAATTGAAATTTAAATGGAATAAATTTAGACCTTTCATCATTTTATTCATTTTTTAATCCATAAATTGATTTTTTTTAAAATTATGAATTAAATAGTCAAAGAATTAAAACATGGTTTTTATTATCTGATTTAAATTCCAATTTTATTGAAATACATTAAGTTGTTATTATGGAATTAATTGTTCAATGAATTTATATTTGAGTTTCAATTGTTTTATTCATATTTTTCATTTAATAAAATCCATATATTGATTTTTTACAAAATAATTATGAAAGGTCAACCCATATTTTTTTGTTAAAATGGTAAACATGAAATTGGTTGTGTTTTAGAAAATCTAATTTTCAATTGATTGAATTTCATTGAATATGGAATTTTGGAATTTAATTTTTATTATTGGATTTTATATTGGAAAATATTTGAACAAAAAAATATTTTAATGTGATGTGTTGGTGAAGGATTGATTCAGAAACTCTAGATGTGACCATGATGCTCATTCTTATATTAAATCCATGTAAATTCACTACAAATTAGAAAAAGTCCCAAAGATGACGCATCTATAGAATTCCATCTAACCATGAGTATAAAAAAGATATAGTCTTAAGGGTGGTGTACTTTTATTTTTCACCTTCTGTATAAAGGCATCAATTTTATTAGAAGATTCACTCCAACTACCGTGGTTAGGAATTTGAAATACACCAGAATTGATTGTGCCATATCCCCCTCAACCAAACCAACTGAATCCCACTACTCCAATCAACTAGGCTGATATCCATCAACAATATCTATGTATTTATAGAATATCTCAACCCTAGTAAAAGAACTGATGAGACCGATATAGGACTGGTGATGTCCAAACACTTTTGCTTGAGATCCAACAGAGGATGAAAATTTCACTAATGATGCTAAGAAGGGAGAAAAATCCAATCCACCAAATTCTGTAATATAATAAGGAAGATGAACCCAAATTGTGAAACTTATTGGAAGAGATAAAGAATCTTGGAAACCATGTTGCAACTATTATTTCTAGATTGAAAAAACACTGAAACATGAAGGAAGATAAAATAAGTCTAGCTTCTGAAAATGACTAGAGAATATGATCAAAGACCATGGGGGAAGAAATTTGGTTAAACTATTTAATATTTAGAGGAAGATCGAGCCTTTGATCATCACGTCAGACACTACAACTGATCAAAGTGGAATCTGAAACCACCACTCAAACATTATTATGAAAAGCAGTTCTATTAGCTGAGGATGAACCCAGAAGATCCATTGATGTTTATGTTCGCCAATTGGGTAGGATGATGTGTGTTTTTACACTATGATACAGAATATTTTGAAATAAAATCTTAGAACATCACCTATATATTTTGTGCCTTGATGAACCGATTTGAAGGAGGATGATGATTGAAGTTGAAAAATACCCAACTCACACCTACCCAACCAGACCGTAATACATGGTTAATTGATTATTTAAATTTACGGATAACATATTTTTTCCATGTATAGATATCTAAGTTCCATGGACACTATTTCTTCACAACATAATTTCTATAAATCCATTGAGATGAACACACTAACAGTGTGATATTATGGGCTAATTTTTTTTTTGGTTGATAGAAGAAGACATTGTGTTACATACAAAATTGATGATGAAATTTGAAAAATAGAAAAATAGTGCTCAACTGGATGAATACATGAATGAGTTCACAACACCACTTCTGAAGTAGTATTGAAACATTAAATAATGAAGCCTCGGTCAAGGCTTATTGATATACTCAAAGGCACTAATTAATGATGAACATATCCTTATTAGTTTTTTTGTGACCAACACTGAGATCACATGAACAGTAAACCAAGGAGCTCGACCATGTATAAGAATGACCTCATGAGTGAAACATAAATTAATTCCATGTTAAAAGAAATAATCATGCAATTATTTCAAGATTGTGATGAGTATATATTAATTTTCATTCACCATATCCATGAATATTCAATCCGGAGGGAAATAAAAGCCTGGATAAATATAAACCTGATAACCAGGATGGGACTATAATTGATGTCTCAGACCATCCAATCACACATTTGATAATTCGAGGCCAAAATGTAGTGAAATTATATTACCAAATCCTATCCTCACTTATGTGTGGAATGTGGGACCAATCCAATTCCACTAAAATTGAAAAGATTTATCCCTCCCATACATTATTTTCTTCCACTTATTATAATTAAACATAAGTTGAAGCTACAAGGAAACAAATTATATTCCATAGATCATTCATGAACGAGTTTCAAGTCTGATCATAGTGGAATAATTTATTAATATAGAACATTAATGTATGATGAATTAGAAAATTATGGAGTGTCAAGCTATAATATATTGTTTGGAAAAAAATGCTTAGAATAGTATGTATTGATAAAAAACCCTATGTTAGGTGAAGACATGTATTTTTTATCAACTCTACACATTTTAAGAAATTGTATGCTCTCAACAAAAAATTAATATTTTTTTTGTTACATGGAGGAACCCTATGTTTTACTATTTAATGATGACGCTTTAAATTCAAGATATTATCTTTGTTTTTTGGAATGGACTATCCTGAAGTAAATATCAATTCATTTCTATTTTTTGACTGATTAAAAGAATAATATTCAATAGATTTAATCGTTCTTATTTACAATTTAATTAATTACACTCTTTGAAAATTTTGAATTCAAATATTCATGATTTATTATTTTGTATTTCTAGATCTAGTTTGACCTTGATCTATTTAAACTATAATATAACTATTGATATGTTCATCATTGATATAAATATATATATATATATTGAAAGAATAAAATAGAAATATTACACCCAAAAGCTGTGTGTTTGTAAGTAATAGTGTTTTATTTCCTTTAGATTTACACTTTGGAGATATAAATGTTTTGATCGATCTAATTGACTAACAACAGTTTCTATCACTACTACTGCATCTTATTGCTTCATATTTTTCTATAATTTTGATAATGCAATTGTAAATATATAAACTAAGGAGACATACATGTTTACAAACCTATCATGTGTTATCTCTATTTTTTTTAAGGATATCATGTGTAACATTGAAGATTATATTTGCTACTAATGTATGATATTTGAGATAAAATATATCTTTTAATGCTGTTAAAACAATGTGCTAAATTTATATTCAAAATAAAATCAAGCTCTTCTGATTTATTAGAGTATCGACTGTTCAGACTCCATTTTGGTGGAGTACCATCTTTTCAAAAACTTTTATGGAATTATAAATCCTTATAAGGAAACTATAAGTCCTTTTGGATGATTATTTATCATAGAATGAAATATATATACTCAATTCTTGAAGTCTTTAGTAAAAGTATTTATTAGTGAAAATCACAAAGATCGTGGAGAAAGAATTAGTATAGGGGGCAAAGGGATCTATGTTCCATGAATCACTATACATAGCCATGTAATTTTCCTTATTTAGTGGTAATATTAAATAAATAGAAAATCACTAGATGATATAAGGGAATATTTTAAATCATCAATGTTTTTTAGGGATCACAATTCACCGGCCCCCATGAATCTTCCTCATTTCCATTCTGACACAATATATGTATATATATAAAATAAATATACCTAATTTCTATTTTCCCACTAAATCATTCACCCTAAAACATGATTTATTTTGTTATGGTTCTCCTATAACCTTAATAAATCATAAAATACATCCACATAAACATATTAAATATATGACTTAATCCAATACTACACACTGTGAAACCATATCAAAACTGCTTCCTCTTCACATGCACATAATAATATAGTAAGAATGAGATCCATCAAAGACCATGTAAATATAAAAAAATCCTAAACCATCATAGTTGTTTTTAAGGTACACCTATAATATGAAAAGTTTTTTATTTTCTAATATAAGTCTATGCTGTAACATTATGATTCTATAGCCCTTTAATACATTAACATCATAACGGTGAGCCATTAGCATTCGTATGGTTATACGTCCTATAACTCTAATCCATGAATTCCAATAAAAGTGAACATACTAAGTACATATATATATATATATGATATAGTGGTGTGTGGGAATACATGACTACCCATATCCTTGAAATCATTAATATTGGAAGGCATTTAGAGGAAAAGGCTGAATATGGGAATCAGATACCCCAACCAACTTAGTATGTGAAAGATAATAAATATTATAGTATAGGAAATATATATAATCAAACCATCTAAGGGGAAAACTATTAAACACTATACTAGAAACATAATTTGCATCCCACATGTGAATCCGACATCTAACACCATGGATAAAAATGATTTGACATTCAAAGAACATTAGCATCATGGTTTAGTAATAAAAATAACCATTGTTAGAAATAAATTACTAATAATTTTATAAGAACCCAACATTATCCCTTGAAATAAATTACACTAACCATACAAATCTAAGGTGATTTTATATTTTCCATTAAAATCCAAAATTTGAACACGACAGTCATAGAGTATATGAAAAAAATTAAAAGGTTTATATTTAGTATTTTATTACCCTCATCACCACCCTTTCCCATTAATTAATTTATAATTACATATCACTCCATAATTCAAGGTATTTTTTGACTCAACTAGAATAATGTAAAGGAAGATATATATCTAAATTGAAATAAGAAACTCAAACAAGTAGTAAATCGGTACAATAACAAAGAATAAAAAAAATCAATCCAGACACAAAACTTGATCCAACCATCCTAGAATTATTCTCTCTACCATTAAATATCATCTACACCATCCCATCATCAACAATATCATTCCACATCCAAAACTGGTAAAAAAACACAAATTTCAATTTATTTTCCAACCATACCAATTTTCATTTTAAATTCCCAGTATGTTCTCTATCATTATATATATATGAATAATAAAAAACATATTTCCAATAAAAAATAATTTAAATGAAATATCAATATTAATTTAATAAAATAATCCATTTATAAAATGACAAGGATCTTAATGTTTTTGGAAAATAGTTATCAATTCCAACCGTTATCTTATTTATTAACATCAAGATTTATCAATTCATCGTAGGAAGGTTTCAAAAAATAAAAAACCTAATTACAATAATCAAATAAAATCTATAACAATTAAATAAATTTTTTTCATATAAAAACGCTATCATTTTGAAAAATTATATAAAATAATGATAAAATTGAAGGAACATAACATTATTATCTTACTTATCTCTCCATATTTAAGTTTTTATCCTAGTTTTAATCATGTCAAATATACCACCATGTGAAAATAATCATTGAAATAAACATTTAAAGTCTCTAGAAATTAAATTTAGTGAACCATCATAAATAAAAGTATAATATCACGTAACTATAAATACACTTACAATATCTTCCAATCCTATAATTAAATATTATTATCCTATTTTGTTAAATTACACCATTTTCCTAGTATAAACTCAAGCATTATAGTTCTACACCAATACATAAAACATAGGAGAAGATTTTAATCCTCAACCTTAATAAAAATAATCATATTTCATCTAATGAGAATGGAAAGATAAATAGAGAATGGTGACTTAAAATATAATCAAGAAAACACTATTTCTAAGGAAATAATTCCATAATGGATTCACTAAAAAAATACCCATAATAAACAATAAGTATAGAGTGGTTTTTTGTTTCTATTTGTTATCAATTAGAATTGTTCAAAATTAAAATTCCAATATACATGTTTTAGAGGTTTCATAATAAATCTTGATTCCACTAACTAAAAAAGATGAAGAATATTTACATATGTTGATTGGTAAAATATATTGAAACTACAATCTTCGAATACCTGGTTTCATATATTCTTAGTATAATATTTATATATATGATGATTTTTTAGAGAAAATTCATATAAATCAATTATAAGTGTCAATTTTTGTAGGAAACATTTTCTACTATTGTTTTCTATATATAGTAGATGATTTCTATTGAAATGATTATTTTTTAAAAACTATGATTATATAAGTGAGGAACTAGAGTTAAATAATTTTAAAATAAGTGGGAGAGGTATTGATAAAACATCTAAAGATTTACTAAGAAATATGGAAACAATGTTTGGTTTTAAATATATCTAGAATGGAGTTATGAAAAATTTAATGTAAATAAGACATTTAAATGTAGTGATGTCTCAATGGAAACAATCAATTTGAGTATTTAATATTCTATAAGATTTTGAAATTAATATTGATATAGTTTTTAAATATTCTTATATTTTAAAAATTCAATTGAAGTTATTTTAGATAATTTATGGTGATTAGAAAGGACTTGGGATGATGTGAAGTGGATGTGAGAAAATTTGAATAGTTTTAGAATAATTTCATTACAATGTATAAAATTGTGAAGTCTTATAATTTTCTATAGTTTCATATTCACGCCATATGAGTCCTTCTGAATATACTAGGTGATAATATAATAATGCCTATGAGTTTCATAAATAATATAATAATTTCTATAAGAGACATTCCAACAACAAATAAATTAGAAAAATTGGAAATTAATGGATTCATAAGTATCATTTATGAATTCATATGGATAGTCCCATAATTATTGAGTATCATCCTTGAAATGGTAGGGACCATTCCTATCATTTTAAGGATCATAGTTTACCTCATAAGGATGGTTCCCAAAATTTTTAGTATTTATTTATAGACATTATATGTATGATTCTGAGTTACTGAGGATATTTTTTTGACATTACAATGATAATAGATGAATTCTTAAGGGTCATGTCACACATTTCAAGAGAAATCATTTTTTTTGAATTTGACAAAAGGAAATCTCTTTAAGATTAATTTGAAGTGGAAAATTATAAAAGACATGTAAATTTAGATAACTCTTCAATATACATTCCATTACGATATGAAATATTGTTATTCTATATAGTTCGTTAACGGGGGAGAAAATTGAAAGAATAAAATACTTTTCTTGAATTCCGTAAAGATCATTTTGATAACATAAGTGTCATAGTGAATTTTTAGTGTTATATTTCCTTTTTATGGTTTTTTACTTTGTATTTTTTTTGATTTTTTAAGGATGAAATAATATAGATATATAAACTTTATATTCATAGGAAATAAATTTTATATAATTTTTAAATTTTTATTAATGACAAAAAAATCAGGATTATTTGCTAATACATTATTAAATAATATATTTTAAGAATAGTAATTGAGAATATTATTATATTGGATCATTATTTAATTAATTTAATATTTAAAAATATAGAAATTTTTAAATCGATATTGATTTTAAAAAATTAATGAAATATTTTGAAGCGTAAAATCTATTGAGGAATGAATATTAGTCTAAATATCTAAATATAGAAAACACAAGCATGATTCCATATGAATGAATGAGAAAAATGTCATCACAATGAGAATAATATGTTCTTGTGGATATGATTTTTATGAATTATAAACTCATGCTAAATTATATATTAGTTTTTCAGAGACACTAACAGTGTGAAGGAATGTGTCACATCACAAGAGGAGTTTGGCTCTTTGAATTTCATTGAGTAATGAAAAATAATATATTGTATATTTTGTGTGAATATTTTGATATTAAATATCCTAATATCTCTAGAATAGTTGAAGGGATATTTATTCATTTGATTTAAAATGAGTAATAAATAAAAATAAGGGTATGTATGAAAATGTAATGGAGAATGTTGGTTGAGGAAATAAGAATATCCATTATCGAGGGAACACAACCTAGTGATAGAGTTGAGAGATTAATATATATGAATTATATATTTATATTATATATGTTTTCAGTTATAAAATGTTAGAAAATATATTCAACAATATATGAATAGAAAAGATTAAAAGAAAAAAAATAGGATTTGGTGCTCAAAGTGACTCTCAAGGAAGTGAAACTGAGATATCTCCTAGTGATGATATGAGATCCCGATACTAAAAAAATAATGTAAAATTTTTGTGTATTTAAAAAGAAGTAAAATACAACATATTTCTATTGATAAAATCTAATGAGTCAAATGAAAATGCAGATAAGAATAAGGCCTTTGATACTTTGTATTACTGATGGTTGGAATAATATAGAGACAGAAAAATAGTCGAGGTAGGTTGATGTGCATGGAGTACTTCTAAACTTTTATTAGCAGTTGAGATTCACAAAGGCTGAGTTAAGAAATTCCAGTCATCATATTATGAATAAGATCTAGGTGGATGGATGATTACATAGACTATATTGGTTGTTGTTTTTATTGAGGATCTACTAGAATTTGAAGAATGTTTTGACGAATCAAATTAGATAAGGTCGTTTTAGTGACAAGTTTAGTTGATTATATATCCACATCAAAAGGTGGTAGGATGTTTTATAAGACAATTTATGAAAAATAAATGTTGTGGGTTGATGTTAAAATCCTATGTCATATTGTGAAGTAATGTGTGGTACAGTTTTAGTATAGGATTCCCTTTGGGTTCAAGATAATATCATTCTGTAATACTTCTAAGTGGTGACTGAATATTAATGGATAATTTGAGAATATGAAATTCCAATCACAACAAGGAGTATGTTTCCCACATTGGGGATGAACCTTGAAAAAACACCATGTGTTTCTCTTTATTTTAAATTAAAAATTTCCTATTATTGGTTCCTATTATGTAAGCCATAAATAAATTCATTTATATCCAAAAAGGAAAAATTTCTTCAAATATAAAAAGTGGTTAAAATATTATAATAACACTGGGTATTTGGTAAATGTTGATGATGCCTGATTCACCCCCTCTTGGTTTTGCATCAATTCCTTGGATCATAATTCCTTACCTCAAACATGGTGATTCCAGATGGTCTTGGGGGGGAATAAAATGTAATATCTTTTTTAATTGAATGATTATTTATCTAAATTAAATATCAATGTAAATTTAAAAAGTAAATTATTAAAGGTGAAATGAAAGAAGGGAGTGTTTTTATATTACCATATGGTCCAAATGAGACATGCTATACTCGTATACCTTTATACTCTATGATAGATATAGTGGGCACTAAAAATTATGTTTTAAGGGAAATTAAAATGAAAATATATGCAAATTTTTCGAATTGAAGTATAACCTAGATACCTGACCTTTGTATGAGGAGTTACAACCTAATTACCACACAAACTTTAGACAACAGGAGTCACAACCTGAATGGTCTTGGATTTAGAATTTGAGAGTCACAAATCGAATAAGTAAATGAGTATTTTCTGTAAAATAATTCACATAAAGTAGGATAACATGTGAGGGATAAAAGTAGTGTTACAGACAAAAGAAACTAGAATGAAATAGATAAAGGATAAAATTACTAGAATCAAATATATACATGGCAATCAATAGAAGTATAGGTATGGGTTCTTGATTATTGTATTATCTTGTATCATCAAGGTAGTATAAATTTAAGTAGTGAAGGTAGAAACCTTGAGATATTATTTAGTAAATAATTAATAGTTTGCACAAGCCTTCACTAGTTTACATAATAATTGAATGTATGATGTTTCATCTAGCAGCAATGAAAAAAATAAATAATGGTATATCCTCATGTTTTTTCCAAGATGTTTTCTAACACACTTCGATATGATAAAATCCCAACACATCTAATCCATTCTTTATAAAATTCAATTTAAAATAACAGGTAAAAATTTATTTAACGGAGTGATTGAGAAAGAGATATATATTATCACCAAAATCCCTTGAAAAGTTTAAAACCAAAATTAAAAATTGAAATAAAATATAAATAAATATAATAATTGTAAAATAACATCATAATAATAACTCAAATAAGAAATACAATGAAAAATTTACAAATACATTCTTTAAAAAATGAAAAATAAAAAAATACAGAATACATCTATATAGTTATGAATAAATGCCCCAAAATAATAATACTATATTAATAACTATATAAAAAATTTTAATAAGTTTTTTATAATATAATATTAATTTAGAAACATTAAAAAAACAAAAAACAAAAAATATTTTTTTAGTTTCATATTAAAAGTTTATGTGTGAAATGAAAAAATATTTGATCTTCATATAAATATGTCTAAAATAGTATAAAACACTTCTGATAGGTTTTATACAATTAATAGTATTTTATATAATCATTAAGACAATAAAAACACTTGAAACAAACATATTGAAATTTTAAATACCATAAAAACATGGAATTAAGTAAGATGTAAAAATAATTTTCTTCATACATATGAAAATATAAATTTTCATACATAAAAAATAGGATAATTAAAAATATATACAATACATAAAGGTAACTATAAATTCATTCAACCTATGTAAAAGAATGAGAAATTTATATAATATTCATAAACGTAAGCCACATTGTATAAATGTTGGGTAAAGATAAAAATGAATTTATACTATTTAGGTAGGAGTAAATGATATTTCATATAGTTAAATATATATGTTCATGCACTGTGTAAGGGAATAATGACATTATGCATAAGGGTATGTTTAATTTATAATAGTGTTCATAAGTGTTCTTTTAGGCATATGAAATGTTAAACCTAAAATTTTAATACAATCATAAGAGTGTAAACTAGTTTATATATTATGTGTAATGTTATATAAAAATTTATATGGTATGCACATGGGTAAATAGAAAACATACGTAATGGTAACATACTGCAAACTCACGTTGTGTATGGGTGGTAGAAGACACGTATGGGTAATACCCAAGGATACATAAGGGTAAAAATGTAACTCAAGTTACATGCAGGTAATTGAAAAAAATATAAAAGTAATTTTATTTTATAAAATATAACAAAAAATAAATATAAATATTAATATGAATAATAAGAATAATAAGAATAAAAGATAAATAACTAAAGAAAAAATAGAATAAAAAAATAATAGTATAAGAATAATTCAGAACCACATGGTGTAGTAGTAAAATATTCACTTTTAGCTGTAGATAAAGTAATAGAATTGTTTTCCTTGAAATCTACGAAACATAATTTAATTAGAGAAAAGGACCCATTCTTTAGGTAGTTTTTCTGTCAAGTTATATCCTCTAAAACCAGAGTCATATTAACTAATTAAATCAAAATATTTTTTTTGGAATAAAATTTTGTAGCATAAATAGTCACATTAATATATCTAATAATACATTGAACAACTTTTACATGAGTTTCCTTAGGATAAAATTCATATGTAATATATAAACTAACACTAAACATAATATCAGCTCTAGATAAAGTAAAATAAAAAAATATTACTCTTTCCTATAAAAATTATAGCCAATAAAATTTCTAAATATTTCATAATATAATTTAAAACAAATAATCAAAGGGAAATTAATATTTTAACATGAATTGTGACCAAAAAAACTAACCAAATATTTAGCATGTTTTGATCTATTTAAACAAATACCATCATTTATTTGAATAATTTACAATTTTAAAAAGATTTTGAGCTTACCCACAAGACTCACATCAAATTCAATTTCCATAAAATTAGAAAATTATATTAAAATAAAATCATTCATTGATCCCAAAATATAACGTCTTGATAAATTCTCATATTTAAAATATAAGTTGATATTATTTTAATAAATAAAGATGGAGTAACTATACCTTTATTTAAATCAATTTTTTGCAAATATTTATGTAAGTATATCATACCAAGCATGAGGTTATTATATAAGGATATATAAATCTTTCAGTATTTTAACTACAAGATTAAGAAAATTTCCATTTTCCAAACTAAGGGTTGAGAAACATAATCATCTTTAGAAATAGAAGAATTTATTAATAGAGTTTTAAATTCCATTAGAAATAACATAAAAAACTGAAATGGTAAAAAATATAATTAAATTCAAATAGATTAAATATGATAAATATGAAGAAAATATTAATCATAATATATACCTTCTTCATAATGATAACCCTGGGAAACCACACTAGATTTATTCTTAACAAATTTACCATATTCATCATTTTTTCTTCTAAAAATACATTTTCCAATATTTTTATTATCTATAGGGAGTACAACTAAAGTCCGAACAATTTTCTTGAAATCAAAAAATTTTAGGATTGTGTAATAATAAAATAATAAGCATATTTTAATGAATTAAAAACATAATTAGGCACATAATAAAAAAAGTATAATTTCCATAAATTTTTTAAAATAATCTTCTTATCTTAATACCTGAATAAGCATTACCAATAATATTATCCACCTAGTTATATTTCTGATCCTTTCATGATTTTGTAATAGAATTAGAATGGGTTGTATTACCCTATGAAATATATCATCTTTATTTTTTTCATCACTAAATTAAAATCATTAATTTTATATTTTGTATTTTCAAACGAAGAATCTCTATTTAAAACATCTCAAAAAATTTTACATGAATATATTCTTATTTCCATAGTTATTTTTGTTACAAACATGAAAATATTTTCTTTTATTTGAATAACTGGTCAATATACTTTCATAACTAATGGAAAAAAAATTCATTTTTCTCCTTAGTAATTAAAACAAAAACAACACATCCAAAAAAATTTAAATAAAAAATATCATTTTTTTACTATTTAATAACTCATAATGGATTTTCATTTAAAATAGTTTCATTAAAACTCAATTTAAAATAACAAAAGCAATATTAATCGATTCATCCCAAATATATTTAGGTAAACTATATTAATTTAAAATATGTATTTCAGTTAATATAATAGTTATTATTTTCCATTATAAAATAATATTTTATAATTGTTTTATAGTTGATGATTATTTTTGAAAATAATAATTTTCATTATATTTTTTTAAATTATAAATTAGAAAGTTCAACACCATTATCAAATCTAAAAAACATTTAAATGTTATTTTTAAATTACTTTTCACTAGTTTATGAAAACCAATAAACCTATAAAATGTTTCATTTTTATGATTCATAATATAATCTTGGTAAATCTACTAAAATAATAAACAATCAAAAAAACATATTTCTTACCTCTTAAACTAGAAATATGCATAGGACCATTCAATTATATTTAATATGTTCTATTGATTTTGATGTAATAGCTTCATTATGATATTTAAAATACATTCTATGTTGTTTACCTTTTAAATAAGAGTCATAAGTATAATTATAAATTATTTTTAATTTGGTAGCTACCTCACATGTCCTTTCTTTTATAGTTTTTTTGACATTAAAAAGTTAACTTGTCCAAGATTTCAATTCCAGTAGATATTATCTATTTCTATTGTATTAATACACTTGAAATTTTTGTTGGTTAATTATGAAATTTCAATTGAATTAATATTATCATTCATATTATCAAAAAATATGATATATCTTTTTAGGAAACTAAACATTTATCATCACAAAATTTAACAGTCATTCCATAACCACATAATTTTAAAATTTGAATAATGTTATGTTATAGACCATAAATGTATAAATCATTATAAATTAAATTAAAATTACAAATACCAACTTTACAAAATCCCTTAACCATTCTTTTTGAGTAATTACTAAATGTTACAAAGCTTCCATCACATTTATTGTAAGATAAAAACATTAATTTATCTCCAATCATATTTTTTGATTATACTCTATTTATGTAACATGTTTCCTTAAGATGGAAGGAATATATCTTGAAAATAATATATTTCATAACCCATACCAGAGGGATATCTACCATGAATCCCCATGCCCACCACTAATAGGATAGGGGTTGGTGACTATAACTTTAAAAGTATATCACTATCAAGGGAGGTATTAGCCTATGTAGCTATAGAGAAAAAAATCACTTAACCTATACAATGATGAAATGAAAATATAATTGAACAACTATGCATGAATAAAACGAAATCCCACAACTAGATTATAGTAGGAATTAATGTAAACAAGTACAAACAAAATCCTACAACAAAGAGTTTGAAAAACAACTTCAGTAAGAACGTAAAACTGGTATTGAAGTTAGAATATCATAGGAATACACCGTGGTCTATCTGATCTCAATAAGCACCATATAGTCCTATTCTGTCAAGGATCCCATCCAAAAGATGATCATCTACTCAGGACATGACATATGAGGGAAAGGACCATGCAGTGGTGGGTATAAAAATACCAAGTGGGACACCCCAAATCCACAAAACTTACAGCAATGAAAATAATGTCATCTCTACACATGTGTTTGTCTACATCACATATAATAAGTATATAAAGATATACCCAAAAATGAGACACAATCAAATGGTAAGTCCCAAGAATAGTATACCAAACTAGGAATCCATCTTGACGGATCCAAAAAATTGTCATTCGGGAGAACACAGTCCTAACTCTGATATCAGTGATGACTTCTATTAGAGTGGTAAACACGTTGGGCCTCACCATTAGAAGTACATATTGAATTTATAAAGTGATATGATACATATATGAGGTTCACTACCAAGGCCCTCGGGTGATACCAGAAAGTCAATATTGATTAACATACTAAGTAGAGAGTTAAATCCCCTATAATTTTGGTCACAGAGATACCATGATATATAAGATAAATTTAGTATCTCACTACAGGACACGCCGAGGGATTAAATTTATTCTATATAATAAGTCTTACTGAAGGGATCATTATCCTGTGTGTTAGAGACAATTACACTCTAATCATCAAGGAAATGTATAAGGGCAATTCACCATAATGAAACTTGTCCAAGATATAAAGGATAAGGGATCCAAACAATGTAGAAATAGGTACACAACAAGTAGAAGGATCCACACATCATGTTTCATGAAACCAACTCCTAATCATCACACCGACCTATGTATCAATCCATTTCTATGTCCATGTAATGTACACTGCATGTCTGCTGCCTGTGTACTCTACCGATGTACCAGTAAATGGATTAGCCCATTTACTTGTCTGGGAAACGTCCTCTTTAGGTAGTACACAACGTTATCCAACACATATACTCCAACAAATTTACATGTAAGCTCCAAGGGACATTTTTGTCTCTAGGGAGAGGTAACACACCATGTGACATAGTCACATCTCATGTGGTAAAAAAGTATCTTCTGAATCCTAATCTCCCTCACGAGGGGGGCCACATGATGTGTGGATTTTCATGACAGTCCATGTAGTGTAGATTTTTTCAGAAATATATATATGGAATCTACATTTCTTTCCATTTGAACAACCATATATCCAATAACATCTTTACTGAAAAATCATGATTCAAGATAAGATGTTCCTTTCTATCACCGTACTTCAAGATTCATCCTTTTGATTCATTCAAATATTGGCAGCATTCTTCAAAATTTATTATGCTCCAAAGAACATTAAATTGGGTATCCAGAACCATCCGATCCACCACCTATACCATCGTCACACCATCGTTCTGTCATGTTTATCCATGAAATTTTATATCATATTGTTGCAGCAATAAATAACTCCAAAACAATTGATTCATCTAAATATGTTTTACCCCATGAAAAATTAAGAATTCCAATGGTGAACTATGAAATCATTGGAGAAATTCACATGATCAATCAAAGGTGAAGATAAATCAATCAATATTTTTTATATCTTGATTCATTTACATTAGAATGAAAATTAAATAGTCAATAACCATGTATAAATTCTCACAAATACCGATTAATCTAAACTATCCTGCAAGACAACGAATCCATGAATCAGTCCATTCATCGATTGATTCCTGTTCTTCATAGAAATTAAGATAATGTAAATAATCCCATGAAAATTAAACATCCTACCAAGAACTGGATCGACCACTAATGAATAATGTGGAAATACCATGATTATTGGTGAGAGCCTTTGAATAAAATTTCACATTGATTATCGATCCACGATTCAGTTGCGGTTCATCTGAGTAAAATAATCCAATGATCTCTCTATAATGGATCTATAATGGTTCTTGGGTTATGTAGATAAACCATGGACTCTATCATTATATCCTACTTAAATACTTTATGATTATTTCCTCAATAAAAAAGAAATAAAATAATTTATTTAATTATTAAATTCATTCCCACGTTCGCTATTAAATTTCTAAAAATTCCATACAGTAACCAATATTTTGACAATACTAGGGTAAACCCAACATTTTAAACTCAATTATGACATCATGTTTCTATTTCAATCATCCATTTATAAGGAATTATACTATTTTAGGAAAACTACATCAATATGCTACTTAATAAACTTAATTTATCAAAAACATGTGTACTAGGAAACTGACCATCATAATATCACTCTCTTAGCACGTAGTCTCAAAAATAATCCATAAAATATCCTTAAATAATACATATAAGATCTAATTCATTACATTCTCCATACCCTGTGGATTTATGAACCCAAAAATCCATGATAAGGGCAACACAAATATATGTGGGCAATGGGCACAAATCTATGTCTCATGCCCCCAAGTTCTCTCCTTGAGATTCTCATTCTTCCAAGAGACTCAAACTAAAGGAACTGATTTCCCATGAAGGATCCTACCATATTGATCGTCAATCTCCATGGGGCTCTCAAAAAAGGTAGCTTCATCTTCAAATTTTATCTCACCCTATTTGATATTGTACGATGGGTTATGCACACTCCTCCTGAGCTATGACATGTAGAAGACATCTGGTACCCAATCTAACTATGATAACAGAGCTAAGATGTATACCAATTCACCAACTCTATACAGAATCTTCAAAGGTATAATGAATGTCTAAGATAACTTTCCTCCCCATCTGAATCACGCTAACCCACATCGAGGTGAAATCCATTAGATCACATGGTATCCCTCCTCGAAATCCAGATCCATCCATCATCTATATGCTCACTAATTTGGATAGAACTAGAAATTATTCATCCAATCCTAGATAATTTCACATTATTGGTAGTTTATCACACCAACTATGATCCCATGAGTGACAACTTGACTAGGTTAGTCAAGAAAAATGGTGTCCAATAGGATCCGCCATACAATGCCTTGGATGGTGCCATACAGATGGTGGAATGAACACAATTTTATGTACAAAAACTCCACCTATGATAGCTGATTATCACAAATAAGTACAAATCCCTACATGAAATTTTGCAACATGTCACCAGAACGAGAATAGTTCACTTAGTCTGGTCATCAGTTTGGGGGTGGTCTGCTATGGTCAAGTGTAACTGAGTCCCAATGGCCTCCTAAAATCCAATCCACAAATAGTAATTGATATAAGTATATCATTCCAAAACAATATTGGATGGATCTTGGTAGAGACAGAGTATCTCCTACACATAGAGGCATCCCAAGATCTCTACTTAACTCTTGTCTCGAACTGCAAAGCAATGGGCCTCCATTGTGTTCCGGTCTATGACCACCTATATGGAATTCTTTCCCTTAGATGTATGTGGTAATCTCATCATGATGTTCATGTATATTCTATCCAGCATCCAATATGGAACTTCAAGGGGTTGGGCTAAATCCACCAAAACATGTTGCACAACCTCATATCTAGACAAGTAAGGCATCAATGGAGAAAATCTGTAACTCCCTTTTTTATTCCTAGCCTCCAAACGAAAATCAGATGTCCTGTTACATCTTTTCCACAACTGTATGTACCAATAGAAGAGGAATATGAAACTCTCCTAGAACCTTCCCCCACAACATCACTAGTACAATGGTGCATCCTATGAAAACAACGACATGCTCCACACCTTCAAAAAAATTCACCCCGAGCCTGTACTATTGTTATATGAGTATGCAGGGTCTCACTGTCAACATCCCCTAGATGTGCTTCCATGAATCGTGGTAAGACTAGAGGGGAATCAACCATCAACTAAAGGTAAGCTACCCCATCTCCATCTAAAAATAAAAAATACGATGTGGAAAACTGATCTGATTCCGTTTCCATGAACTGCGAACAAGATATCCTGCCAATTGAATATGATACCACATTCCCTTTCTCTAGAAAATATGCAATTTAAAATTTATTATTTTAGATGAACTCTAGCCGTCACCTCTATCTCAAGTAAATATCCTTATGAGATAAGATGTACATTAGACTCATGTGATTATAATAGATGATAATCAACCATCCCATTGGGTAGTGTGACAACATATTTAGTGTGAAGACTACCACTTATTACTCAAGATCATGGGTCATGTTCTCCAGCTTGTATGGTATTGACTAAAATGAACCATAGGTAGTCACTGCCAACCTATATATTGTAACACAACCAATCCCAGTTCTTGATTCATAGTAGTATAGGACATATTGGAAACCCTTCTATAGAATTGTAAAATCCATGTCATTATTCTCATAAATTTTTCCTTTTTTATTTTTATATATCTTTTCCTAGTAGTATTCCTTTGGATTTTTAATGGAAAAAAACACTTTTTGTGTGGAGAAACCATGCCATACAATTGGCGCACAATTAGTGTAAACTGTGTGCCAAACCCTGGTAACCCTATAATAGAAGGAAGAAACTACCACATAGGTACCGCATGACCATGAGCCTCTGACTAGGTAAATGCTCACTTTTGAAGATCCTGTATAATGTTTCTACATGGTTTATTAACCCATGAAGACTAACCATGCGTGGTGTCTAGCTCATTAAAATTTTTAATTTTAACATTTTCCCTTTCCAGACATAAACACTAATCCACCCATCATCCTCCCCACTCAAAAGTTTCATCCATAAGAGGATCCCTTTCTCCATAAATCACTCTCTAACACCCATTTTTGAAGGAAATTTGGTAGGTAAACTTATGAATATTTTAAGTATGTGGATCTGTCCCTTATTTCCTCCCTCTTTTTAGGATTCTTCCCTCTTTCACGGTGATCTATTTTTTCTACAGCTATGGTTTCTTCCATGGGGATTAATCTTGGGTTTTTGGATTCCATCGTAATGACTTTTGTTCATCTTTTTCTATCTTGTGGTGTGGTTGTGTTAAGGTTGTAGAATCACAACGATATTTTTCGGAATTTTGACAACGAAGGTAGGTGTTTCCAAGTATAAAATTTATTTTGTGAATTTAATTTTCTTTATTGAGTAATTTATAATGTTCCATGATTATTGTGAGTGGATTGAATATGGGTTTTAAAGGATTAAATATAATTTTTATTTTAATATGTCATTTCTATGTAGACTTGGGAGTGTTTCATGCATAAAACATTGTTGTGTCACATGGTAGTGTTTTATAAATTGTGTAATTGGATTATTAAATTATATAAAGGTTTTGAATCCTATTTTTAAATGTAATTTGAGTGAAGATGATATTAATAGAGTATTTTGGATGCATTTGTTGTGTAAAAGATTTTCATTTTTTCATTAAATTGTTTTATAAATCATTTAATTGATTTGTTAAATTATTTAACAGTTTCAAAACATATTTGGAAATGTTTTTGGTGTGTATATAATTTTAAAAAGGAATTTAGGTGTGTAATTTGTGGCATGTGATGTGTAAGGGTTTTTTGTTTCCTGAAATGTATGAGGGGTGTTATGTGACATTTGAAGCATTTTTGAGCACAAAAGGGAAGCTCAGGTATCTAGGTGGGATGACATTGAGTAGTTTGAATTGGATTCAGAAGTTGATATATCCCAGTTTCACTTTGCAAGATTAACTATGAAAACACTAACTAAATATGTAATATGTTTTGAGGCTACTAGAAATTTTTGTGTTTTCCATCTCTATTGGATCACGCATAGAAAATTTATAATTCATGGTTTCAATACCACATTTCACCGAGTTATAAGGTACATTGGGACCCATTGGTAGATAGTTCCTAGGGGTATTTACCATTACCAGTCCTCATTGTCTATTTCACACTTAATAGCAGCATACAATTATTTTGGTTGATAATTTCAAAAACATGTTTGTTTTATTTAATGATTATTTCATTAAAGTTATTTCTCATTTAATGTTTCATTCTTTAAAATTGTTACTAGAATTTACTTTTTATAAAAACAAGTAAGGTATTTGTCTTATAATGTTTATAGCCTGGATTATTATATAAGGCGGAATCCAACTAGGATTTGGCTCACACCATACATACGTATTTTAGTGTAAGTAGACTTCATAATGTTTGATGTGGGTAAGGAAAAGTCCATTCGAGTTGATTTTTTAGGTTTCTAGAGGTTTTTCCTATATTTTTATTTTGGTTATGAATTTTCTGTGGTTCCCCCTTCAAATATGGTGGGTTTTTTGATAGAAAAGTTTTCCCTTTTTGTTTTATCTTTGTTTGGTTTTGACTTAATCCTCATAACTCAATTCTAAAAATTGATTAAGGATTGTTTGGTTTGAATTTTATCATTTTTTTTATTGATGATTAATTGTTTTTTAATGCATATAAATTCAGGTAAATCATTACCAATCCCTATTTATGATACATGGGAACTCGTGCAACTATTGGGTATAGGGAATGCACTTTAGGACTTTCCACGAAAAGTGTCAGGTGATTTTTTGGATGACGGACCATCTTGATTCATGAAAAAATGGTATCAAATCCGGTTTAGCTCTTTGGTTCATTTCATTTGTGATGATTATCATTACATAGGATTTAGGACACTCGGGGCTTGATAATGGTTATGAGTAGGGATCCTAGCCAGCACATCTCGTGTAGACTTCATGTGAACATTGGGTGGGGGTGAAGTGGTTTGGTAATTTCATTGTTGTGATAAGTTGGATTTATTTATATTAAATGTAATTACTGAAATTTTTTAGAAGTTTTGTACTAATTTTTTCCCTTGGGACTGTTGGTATTTGTAGTAACATGGCTCCTTGGAGAACTCCCTCGCAACTATAGGATGATGATTGATAGAGATCTCCTGCACCACTTGATCAGAGGATGGAGTAACATGTGGTCCGGGATCTTCAGACTATTGAACAGGGAGTGGGTCCTGCTCCTACTCCATTTAGAGAAGATGAATTTGGTCCTAAAAAGAAAAAATCCCAGGTGTTCTCAAAGACAAAACTCTTAATTTCCGAGGTAGCATGAAGCTTTAGGAAGAAGATGAGTGTCTTGTGAAAATAGAGAGCATGTTTGAGTTTCTTGACATACCTAGGGATGTAAGAGTAAAATGCCCCTAGTTCTTACTAGAGGGGCCCAGTCGAAGGTGGTGAGAATCCGTGCTTAAAACTGGGAAGTATGAGAAGATGATCTGGAAGGACATTAAGGCAATCTTCAAAGTCCAATAATTTCATGAGGTCTTAGCTAATGAATGATCCTGGGAGTTTGTGGATATTTTTCAGGGATACTAGTCAGTGATGTATTATGCCGATCTCTTTGACGAGAAAGTCCAATATGCACCTAAAATAGTCTCTAATGAGAAAATGAAGGCTAAGAAATTCAAAAGGGGTTTTTGGTCAAAGATATATTTTAATGTATTCCTATTCAAGCATGTGACCTATGATGAGATAGTTGATCAAACAATTACAGTGGATATTGACTGCAGGGGAATGTCTGGTTTCTCTAGGGAAATGTCAGCAATGGGAATTGGAAGTAAATTTGAGAAGAAGAAGAAGTAGGTTGAGTAGGGGAAGATGGGATGTCGTATTTTAGGTCATCATTCCCAGAAGTAGTCATATGTTGCTTCTGATGAAGGGTTTGTCGCGTGCCATCAGTGTATCATTACATGGAACATCTGACCTACATGCACATATCCTCGAAGGGCTTATCATCAATGTATGGATCACTTACATCATTTTTGCTGGGTTCCACGCCCATACAAGTGTGGGGAAGAATATATGGCTTCTAGAAGAGTTCTAGTTCATTCAGGGACATCTAGGATGATGGGATTTCAATTAGGTTGTCATTAAGGTAGGTCCAGGTCATATTCAGGGTAGAACCAGTTCAGGGTAGAGCTGCAGGTGAGAAATTATTTTTAGGCATAGACCATGCATCTTAATGTTGTAGATAAGGAACTAGTGGGACTAGATGTTGGTCACCTGATTGTTCTAAGTACCATCATGATTTCATATTCAATAGTAGCGGTTTTATTTGACACTGGTGCATGTGTTTCTTTTATCACATCTCATATTTTGAATCTTTTTAATGTGCCAATGAAGATGATATCTTTTTAAATAGATTTGGTAAAATAGTTGGGTAAGAAGAAATAACAGGGTTTAGGTGCCCATCTTGTGCACTCTCCCTGTCAATGGTCGAGATTGATTGGGATCTCATGGTATTTTATATGGAAATTTTCAATGTAATTTTTTAAATAGATTAGATATTGTACTTACAAGTGCATATCAATTTCTATGGGTGATGGATGAGTTTCATGGAACCTGATGGGAGTCCATTGGTATTTCATAGGGAATGGGATCCTCAGTCGGGTCATGGAAGACCTCTACTCCATGAATTTGTAAATATCATACTTAAGTTATCATTTCTCATCCTAGTGGAATATGGACGTACTCCTGAGTAGGATTACATCTTCTAGTGGATGTGTTTCTAGAGCTTTTCCCGATGATTTTTCGAGCATACCACCATAGTGGGGTTGGGAGATGTCGATTGATTTGGAATAGGGAACACAAATTATATCTATTCCCTCATATTATATATCCACCACCATGATGAGGGAATTAAAGTTACAACTAGACAATTTTGAATCCAAAGGGTTTAATTGCCTGGGCATCTCTCGTTAGGACTCTCCCATTTTATTCTCAAAAAGGCTAACGAATCCCAAGATTTGTGCATCTATTACCAAAATCTAAATAATGTAACAATTAATAATAAATACCATTTCACCAAATTGATGAATTTTTTGATAAAACAGATTGCTGAAAAGTGGTTTTACAAGATAGATTTCAATTTAGGTTACAACTAAGTCTGGGTGAGAGAGGGAGATATCCCGGATATGGATTTATAAAGCATGTATTACCTCTTAAAGTATTTGTCCATGCCTTTCAGATGGACCAATGGTCAAGTGGTTTTTATGTAACTCGTGAATAGTGTGTTCCAGCATTATCTAAACACATTCGTTGTTATATTCATGGATAACATCCTAGATTATTCCATATCTGAGAAGAACCATGACCGAAATGTTCAGATTTTGTGGGAACTCTTTGGGAACATCACATTTATGAAAAAAAATTCAAACTGTCTAATCTAGATCTAGGAGTTAACTTTTCTTGGTCATGTGATTTCAGATCAGTGGGTTTTAGTGGACCCAAAGTAGATCAATGAATTTATGTCATGGGAGCCCCCAAAAAAGGTGTTTTAGATAAAAATATTTCTTGTTTTGTTATGTTATTACATATGGTTTGTTCGGAATTTTTCTTAGGTTACATCTTCCATGACTGCCTCACCCATAAAGGGGTGATGTTTGAATATCACCCATTGTATCAAGAATCATTTGAAAACCTGATGCGGTGCTTGAGTAGTGCACATGTGTTGATATTTCCAGAATATAGGAAGGGATACATGGTTTATTACAATGCTTCAGGTATGGTCCTCGAGTGTGTGCTCATGCAAGATGATCATGTATTGGCATATGGTTCTTTCTAACTCATACCACATGAAAATAATTTCTTGACCTATGAATTTTTATTATCAGTGATGATGCATTCACTGGGGATGTGGAATGAATACCATTTTAGGGAGAAGATTTTGGTCAATTATGATAATAAACATTTAGTCAACTTATTCTCCCAAAAGGATATCAATTTTTAGCAGCAGCATTGAATCGAATATCTATAAGGATTTGATTTCTATATCATCTATACCCCAAGAAAGTGAAATGTGGTGGCTGATTCCTTAAGTAGAAAAGTTCCAGTTCAGGATTTAAGGAAGTCTAGGGTTGAGAGGACCTTGAAGGGGTTCTTCACCTAGATGCACTAGGAGACCAAGGAGTGCAGTGGAGGTGTGTTCTTGGAAAGCGTTCAGTTGAATCCTCTTTAGGATTTTATTTTGTAGGAGCATCACATTGATGAGATGTGTAAGGGGTCTATGTATTTTCTTCTTGGTGGAAAGACATATACATATTGGTCTTTATCTCCTAAGATAATATTATGATTTAAGGGTCATTTTATAGTGTCCATACCTATAAAAAGTGTTTATGTAGGAGAACCACCACTCATAGTTCTCTATTTCTTATTGTGTTACTAGGATGCATTATGATGTTCATTGGAAATTTAAGTGTCCTGGAATTAGGCAAGACATAGATGAATTCGTATCAAGGGGCTATACATGTTAGTAAGTAAATATAGAGTAACAAAGGACCCCTGGTTTGTTTCAGCCATTAACCAATCCTACCTATAAGTGGGATGAAGTCACTATATTTTTCATTATTTTCATGCCTTATTCACCTTTGGGAAGGAACACCATCGCGGTGGAAATCAACCGTTTGACCAAATCATTTCATTTTATTCTGATCATAGATTCTGCTCAAGTGGTCGAGTAGGGGAGATTTCATGTTCAAGAGGTGTTAATTCTCCTTGTTGTGTGGTTAAATTTTTTTAGATTGATACCCCCATTTTACTTATCAATTTTTGGATGGCCATCAAAAGGAATTGGGTTTATAGATTAATATAAGTAGGACATACCATCCTCTGACAGGTGGTCAGATAGAGCGGGAAAACTAGATTCTGGATGACATGCTTTGTGAATGTGTTTTTTATTTAAGAGGATCATGGGATAAACATTAGTTATTGATAAAATTAAATTATAGTAACAGTTATCAATTTTGAATTCATATGGTCACTATTGAGGAGCATTATGGTCGGCTATGTCGTTCTTTTTATATTGGGCTGAGGATAGCGAGACCTCACTTTTGAGATAGATCCTTGTGAAAGAGATGTTTGAGATGTTCATGTTGATTAGGAATCAGATATTTACTTGTCAAAGTAATAAAAAATACTATGTGTATCAGAGGTTTTGATATCTATAGGTTTCCAGGGGTGACGACGTGTTCTTGAATGTGGAACCTCACTTGTGTCATATATATTTGGGTAAGTAGGGAAATACAAGGAGGAGGTAAGTCAAACCATTTTAAATCACCATGTGTTTTGGAAAAGTGGAATATAGGGAATATGTTTCCTTTTAGCTGACATCAAATCATGATATATTTCATGTCTCCCAATATAAGAACTATAATTTGGATCTGTCCCATGTATTTAATTGGGAAAAGTAAGAGATCGAGCCCTAATTATTAGTTTTTGAATGACCAGTGCAAATAGTTTAATCCATAGATAATGTTCTTCGTTAGAAGTCTATTCGATTCTTATATTTTATATTTAAGTATTAGAATGATGTGAATGAGAGTTGGGAGCGAAAGTCGTGGATTCCGTAGGAGTATCTGTTCTTATTTTATGATCGATCTTCATGTTGTCATTCCAGGGGTGAAAAGTTCTCATAGTGGGGATAATTTCCACATCCAGGTAATTATTCTAAATTATTAATCCTTTTTATTTTTTAAATATTTTCCCCAAGGTTATCCTTCTAGTTTTGGCGGAAAAAAGATTTTTTGGGCGGAAAAACCCAGGTGCACGGTTGTCACACGTGTAGTGTAAACTATGCACCCATCACAGGTAACCATGTGGTAGAAGGTATATCATACCACATAGCTACTGTATGGATATGCAACATGGTCCATGTAACTATGAACTCTATAAAGTATGGTTGTACAATTTAAGCATGGTATACTAAACCGCGTATGATAAACATGCCTAATGTCTAGCTCATGAAAAATTTTAATCTTACTATTTTTTACTTTTTAGATTTAAACCCAATTCCTCCCATCTAATTCAACACTCATAATTTTCACCCATATAAGGCCTTGTTTCTCACTTAAGCTCCATTGGAAACCATTTATTGAAGGGGATTTTTTGTGGAAACATCAAGATCCTTAATGTAAGTGGATTTCTCTCTTGTTTATTGAATCTTTTTAGGGTTTCTTCCCTCTTTCTTGGGGTCCTATTTTTCCTGTAGCAAGGGTTTAATATCTCGTTTTTATTTTAGATATTCCTATTTAGGGTTCATTTATTTATTCTTGTGGTGTATTTGGGGTGTGGTTGGAGGTTCACACTGATTTTTTGGGCATTTGGACAGTAAAGGGATGTGGTTCCATGTTTAATCATTATTTGGTTAATTTATTTTTTATTATGTAATTTAGCTTGTTCTTTGATTATTGTGAGTTGTTTTAAAGTGGTTTTTGATACTATTAAATTTGATTTTGATTTTTAATTGGCATTTATATGTGAAATCGGTTGTGTTTCATGCATAAAACATTTTTGTGTCACTTGGTAGTGATTTATGAATTCCGAAATTTGATTATTAAATTTTATAAGGTCTAAAAAACGTGGTTCAAATGGAATTATTCTATGGTTTATTTTTAAAGTTTATTTTGGGTGAATTATTGGTGTAAAACCTTTGTAGTGATTCTTGAAATTTCTTTATAAATTGTTTGATGATTTATTAAATTATGTATGAGTTTTGAAATAGACATCAAAACGGTTTTAGTGTGCATATGATTTTAAATGTAATTTTGGTTTGCAAGAGGTTTCATGTGATCTGTAATGCCTTCTGTGGTCAAATAAATGCACAGATATTGTTATGTGACATGTGAAACATGATTGAGCACAAAAAGGAAGCCTAGGTATCTATGTGTGAGGAGTAGGACTAGTATGATGGTGATTCATAAGTGGATATGACTTGGTCTCCCTTTGAGAGATTGATAATGAAAACACTAAATTAATTTGGATGATGATTTGAGACCACTAGAGGTTTGGATGTTTCTTTAATCTAGTGGATCATGCACAAGAAATCTCTTGGTCATGGTTTCTATACCACATTTTACTGAGATACGAGGTACATAAGGTCCCATTGCATGCTAGCACCTAGGTGTATTTCCTGTGGCTGGTGCTCATTTGGTTTATTTCACACACCAATAGAAAAGTGTATTTGTAGTTGGTTATTCCAATATCAATTGAGTTTTCATCAATGTTCCTTTCATTAATATTGTCTCTAATTTAATTTTTCATTCTATATATTTGTTAATAAAATTTTAATTTCATAAAAACTTATAAGATATTTGTCTTGTAATGTTTATGGCATGGAATCGTGTATTGGGTGGCATCATACTAGGCTTAACCTCACACCTTACACACACCCTTGTGAGTAAGTAGACATCGTATTTCTTAACTCAGGTAAGGTAAGGGCCTTTAGATATTGTAATTCGTGTTTCTAGAGGTTTGTTTTGGTGTGATGATGTGAAGATGGATTGAGGTTGGATCCCCCTTTCCATGTTGTGGTTTTTGTGACAGAATTGTGGTCCATTTTTTTAGCCTTGTTTGGTATTGGCATAAACCTTGTAACTCAATTCTGAAATTTTTTTATGGTTTGTTTGGTTTGAATTCTCAGATATGGTTTATTGATGATTGATGGTTGTTTAATTCATATAAATCTGGTTAAATCTTTCCCTCTACTTATTTATGATACATGAAAACTTTTAAATCCCATGGGGATAGTGAACTCCCTTCGGGCCTTGTCGTAAACTAGGACATGTACCGTTTTGGATGAAGACCTCGTTTTGTTCACGAAAATAATTCTAAAGATTTAACACTCAATAAACTCTTCCTCAACAATTCAAAATCATACTGGATCATCTACAGAAAGATAAAATAATTCCCCTTTCATTTCAATGTAGTCATGGGTGCTTATATTATGGAGAAATTAGGTATGAATCGTTTTTAATATCCTTCCAAACCGATGATACATTGTTCCTCTACCACACCCTTTGGTGGATCCCAATCTAACAACATCTCTAATGTGCCCAGGTCAACTAAAACTCCATCTAGTGAGATAACATGCCCCAAAATTTGGACCTCCAACATACATAATTAAAATTTTGCAAGATTACCATAATTATGGATCTCTTAGAGCTTGTCTAGAACCATTCTCAAGTGTCTCACATGCTCCTCCTCAGTCTCTGAGAACACTAGGATATCATCAATGAAGACTACCACGAAATTTAATAAGAAAGGTTGAAAGATCTTATTCATGTGTCCAATGAACACTCCTGGGGAATTTTTCAGCCCAAAGGGAATCACTAAGTACTCATGATGACCATAGTGAGATCTGATGTTCTTTGGTATATCCTCATTCTAAACTGACTGCTGGTGATAGCCTGACTTGAGGTCAAACATCGAGAACCATTGATCCCATATTAATGGATCAAAGAGTTTATCAATCATATGTAGTGGATAGTTGTTCTTCATGTTAACCTAGTTCAAGCGAGGTTAGTACATACATAACATAATGATCTTGTCATCCTTCTTGGAGAAACAAACTAGGGATAAAGAGGGTGAAACACTAGTTCAAACAAATCCATCATTCTAAAAAGTCCTCCAACTACACCTTCAGCTCCTAAATATATTTGGGAGCCATTTTATATGTGGGAACATATATCAACATCTTCCCATAGTGTAGATTGATAAAAAATTATATCTCTCAGCCATAAGGTAATCTTAGAACATCCTTAGAGAATATGTCTTTATACCCATCCACCACTGTAGGAAACTAGGAACTCATAACATCCACTACACCATGGGTTATTATATCCAATTAACAAGGAGTTGGATTAGCCTTCTAGTACAAGAGTCTACCTTATGATGCATGGATTTCCTTTTCTCAAAAAATGGAGAATCTATTTCTATCTATGTGGACACACAACATCCTCCATCTAAAGTAGTCTAACTGGGTGTGAACCATGGAGATAGTGTACATCATTAAGATGATTTCGTAAGGACTCATTGATACTAACAAGATATCCTAATCTAAAATCTCACCTCGAAAAGTATGATACACTATCAACACAAGTGTGTGATCACTAATTTGTCTCCAGTAGGAGTATCCATGCATAAAGGTCAAGCCAAGGGATCCACCATAATCTCTAAGTCTCGAACAAAATGCGTGGTAATAAAAGGATAAATAGAACACATGTAATGAACCAAACTCTTATAAACAAATTCTCTTATGTATTAATTTTTTATTATGTAATATGGTTATAGAAAACACATAAACCTTTTTTTGTTTTATTATCTCAAATTGGATTCAAAAGACTGTTACAAATCATTACCACCGAAAATATAGTCATTAAATAGTTATCACATGATTAGTATTAATACCAGGATTTAAGATATATAATTGAAATAGAAAATTGATGTGATGACTTCATCTAGTAGGATTTTACCATATTTATCACATTTATTGGATATTTTGAGGGAGATATAATCACTAGGATTTTAACTTGACCAAGCACAAGATGAGATCAGAGAGCATAAATATGAGAAAAAACATGTATGGGAGAAGTTCAGTATCATCAACATCACAACACAAACCTTGTTTCTTGAAAGAACGCCTGAATGTATCACCATCATGCACCTAACTCTTAGTGTGTAGGTTGATTTGAATCAAGACCCAAGAAAATTTATTATGTACATTATTTTATAATGGAAAATGAATATATTTTAATTTTGATACTATACAACAGGAATAGTATTTTTTTAGTAAAGTTTAGTACAATTATATGTCATGTTGGGATAGGGAATGAACCGAATTACATTATGGGAATTTTTCCACCATTATATCTTGGAAGATAACCCTGACCTATGATGTAGTGAATCATGTTGTCACCACATTTCCGATATTTCCTTTATGTTATCATTCTATATCATTTATTATCACTCATTTTTATGATTCATACTCTTCTCATTCCCCTTGATATTCATATTTTCTATCATGCTTTACCTTATACCATTACTCTTTCCATACATGGATTTATATATTATACAATTATTATGTATCTCTTAAGGTTATCCGATGTAGTTTTTAGTGCATTCCTGATAAAGATGTTTTCAATAAAGATGATGTATTCAATGTTTTGAGTTTTAATATAAAATACCATTTTCTAAAGGACAATAGAATTATTAATCTTTCAAGTTATATTAAGTTTAATATTATATATTAAATTATGAGTTAATGTGTAATGAATGGAAGAGTTGTTATATATGTTATCGAGGTAAATGTTTTGTTATCATTGTGATGAGGATTTGAAAACTCTAGAGAAAGTCTTAGGAATAAGAATGAGAATAATAAAACATCACTAAATTTTGGTCAATATTGAGTATGTGGTTTATCATGAAAATACATCCCTATATAGACCCTTTAAGTGTATGTGGTTCTGAAATAGATATACCAATGATTAAAAACTCTAACAAGGCATTTATTACCTAAATCATTATAATCTGGTGCACAAAATGAACCTTTTTACACCCATGGTTTGACACTCTTGGGGGACATTCATTGGTAGTTTATATGATAATTGTGAACCATTATTAATGGAGTAAAAAAAAATCTCATAATAATATATTTCCCAACTAGAAAACATGCGACTATCACATACCTGAAGCCACAACTTCAAAACTATAGCTATCAGTTAACTTTTTTTGGTCTATAGCCCTGAATTTTAAAAGTGTGGCTATAGAACAAACCTATTTACCTGGGGTTGTGGCCTATATACACGATTTTCAAAACCATTTCTATAATAAATTTTTTTCAAGGTCTATAGCCACAATTTTTCAAAAACATGGCTATTGGTCTCCTGCGGTTCGGTGGGGGAAAACATTTCCTGCACAAAAAATGGTGGGAAGATATATTTCCTCGTTTTTTAGGATATTTCCATAATTTTTTAATATACTTTTCCTAATATATATATATATATATACTCAATGTGTTCCATAGTGTAGTTGTGAGGTCACTGATATGGAAATGGGTGGTGCAAGGATCGAAACCTGCTAGGCACATATATTTTTAGGATATTTTCATGTTGGAAAATTTTGAGGCCTATTTCCATGGTTTCGAAAACTTTGGCCATAGGTCAGACCCTACTTCCACGGTTATAGTGCCCATGGTAGGGAAAAACTATGGTCGTAGGCTACAAAGACACAGTTTTCATACCTATTCCCACAGGTTTGAACCATGGAAATCTCCCTTTTTCAAGTTTTGAGTACAGAAATAGGTCATGGATAACAAAGACTGAATCCTTTAAATCCTCATGTAATTGGAATATATGTATGTTATAAGTTATAACATTAATTACCTAAATTTAATTTATTGTGTTTATAATTTTACAACACTCATCGTTAATTTTCATTTTATTATATCTAATGGCCCAAAATAAGAGGAATCATGTAAAATACTATGTGAAGAGAAATGTGATCAATGCTGCAATGAGATAACCAACTCGATGGGAGTAGGAATCATAAAAATTATGATGATACACTCATAGATAACACTGGTTATGAATATAATGTTAGAATATTTGAGAAACCAAGACCACTTAATAGATAACAAGACAAAGTTTAAAAATTCTTGCATCAATGGAATCCAAATTTGAATCGATTATATGATCCATTAATCGCTGAATAATGAATCAAATCTAGTGAAATGTTTTCTGCATCCTTCAATGTTTTCAACTAGATATTGTCTTATTGTCTATTTATTTTATGAAATGTGATGCTTATAATTGGTGTAAAATGGTCCAAAATATGAATCCTAAGGATGATATGGAAGTAATGGGGTGGTAGTATTTCAAAAAAAATGGTTTTTGATAAATAGTTTTCTAACACACCCAATCATAAAATGTTAAGGGATTTACTTTCCCACAAGAAAATGATAATGATTCTATTGAATCATATGAGGAAAACATCAAAATACTTACACAATATGCCTTTTACATTGCAATTATTCTTTAATTCAAGGTTGAAAACTTCTTTGGTAGGTTAAAACCTTTTCTAAAAAATTCCATGGAAATCTATGACTTTGATAGCTATGAGAAAATTTATTGATGTGTGTTCAAATTTGTAATGGAGATAAAAAAATCTCAAGGGTATCATGGGGATAGGAATCAGAATATGGAGTTTAATTCTGTAGGACCAATAGAGAGATCGAATGGTGCCAAGAAATTTCAAAACCCCATTTTCAAACGTGTGGAAATAGGAATCCTAGAACATGCCTACAAGGGATAGGAAAATTATGTTGGTGGAGAAAGGAAGGGAACAATGCCAATGATAGGAATTATAGATCACCCATTTTCTTTTTATTTATTTAGGTTATCCCATGAATTTTTATGTGTGAGTACGTCAATGTAGTTTTTATTAAGGATGTTGTATTCTAGGTTTTATGTTGTACTGTAATTTACCTTCTTCCCTGAGACACTGGACTTATCCATATTTTGAGTTGAGTTAGCTATAATTTAATGTAATAAATCAAGTGGTAATTTGTAATAAATGGAAGAGTTGTTATAACATGTGTCTATCAGTACTGAAGTTAATGTATAAATGATACAGATGATGCCTCAAATAATTCTCGGAGCCTTATGGTCATAAACTTCAATATTGTACAACAATCCATTACTCTGTACTCCAGATCATTGGGCCTTTTATGGACCACCTTAAGGTGATGTGGGTAAAAAAATATAATTATCTACCACATAATCATTATCTACTAGATCATATTCCATTTCTGCCACCCTACAGGTCTTCCTACTTCTATTTTTGTCTCTACTTCAGCAGCCAATCCACAGTTTCACTACCAGCTATACAACGGGTTGGACAATCGTAGAGAAAATGTCCCCTAATAGAACATTAGTAGAACCACCTATACATGGGATGACTTGACACACTCTATGAACTCTGAAATGAATTTCTCCTATCTGGGGACCTCTTCCTATTACATCTCGCATGTCCAAATACCTTAGAGGAATTTTGACTCCCTACTTCTATGGTCTCTACTCTAGCTTTTTCACTACAAACAACCACTTGTTAAATCTACTCATCTAAGAATATCTTAACCATTGATTCTCTCTCTATCAACCTAGAATAGGTAACAATGCATATAGGGATTCAAATTGCTTATATGTCTCTACGTATACATTTATCCATGGTGTGAGTCCTGAATAACTAGTTATGATCTATATCTATAGAGTACAAAGAGTGGTTGGTGAACTATGATGAATACTCAACTATTGTTTCACTTCCCCGTTGGACCTGTAGGATATCCTAGATACGTACAACCCTCTGCATAGTTAGAGAGAACTAATATATGAAAAGGCACTATAAATCTAACCATGGTATAGTTTGGTAGTCACATTTCTAATTCACTAATCTCAACTATCTCCTTGATAACCCTTGAAGAAGTATTTCCGCCATGACTACCATATGTTATTTTATTGTAAAAAATAGATGGAAAACTCATGTCACTACCTCAATCGATTCATTGGCTGCCTTTGGTTCATGATTTAATTAGAACATGAGGGGTATCTGTCCTTGAAACTTGTGACGTGCACTCATTATGTGAACCTCATCGACTGGTACAGTGGGTACAATCAACATCTCAATAGGTGGTGGTATAGTCGGTGCAACACCTAGAGGTATAACCTATGGAACTAATCCTCGTATCAACACCTCATCCTTGAATCCATCATCCCCAAGATCTTGATTCTGAATACAAAATGTCATTTGTTGTAGTGGTATTCTGAAAGTGTATCTAATGTTGTGAATTAATAAGATTAGGGAAATCAATACACTTTTCTATATGATGCATGTACCATTGTTTTCCACAAAACCGATTTTCTCATATACTAGATCGAAAAGGTATTGATCAGAGTCTTGGTGTATTGATATGTCAGCCATTGAACCAATACTAAATTCCATGTCATGAAGTCTAATCTTGAAAAACATAACATTATTCCCCAAATGAATCTCATAGGATCTTGGTCCTATGTTAAAACCAACTTCTTTGATACCACTCTTTCATGACCAATCCTAGTGGGGCCTATGAAGAAATACCCCAAACCCACCTCTAATAGGCTAGGGGTTTGCGACTAGCACAAAAATGAATATCACTTGCATTAGAGGCCTTAACATATGTTCTTGTACACACACACACATCTTCAAGCTTAAACAATGCTAAAATGTAATGAAAATTGTACAACCATGCATGAATATATAAAAATCCCCAACCATAGTATGAGAAGAAGTAATTTAAAGTAAATGGGACAAAAGTGAATCCCACCATAAAGAGTTTTAAAAACTATCCCAACATGAAAGTAAAACCGGGACATCCATCATAATACCACATAAACAGACATCGGTGTATCCAGTCTCACTAATCACCACCTAGTCCTAGACCATCAAAGACTATATAAAAAGGTTGATCATTTTCATAAGACATTACACAAGTGGGAAAATATCGTGAAGGGGTGAGTATAACAATTCCCAGTATAACACCTCGAAACCAAAAAACATACATCAATATAAATACAATCAACTCTACACAATTTCATATCTATATCACATATAACATGAAAATGCAGATATACCCAAGAAAGAAAAATATTCTAGAAGTACGTCACAACCATAGTATAATCGCCTAGGATTCCATCCTGATGGATTGAAAAAAAAAGTCTTTTAGAACACACTCATGATTAAAATAGATCCAAGCCTTGTATTAAAAGGTACACGGCATATATAATCAATTTAAATAATTTTCCACAGAACCAGTGTCTTGCTCATGAAAACAAATTGTGTCTCAAACTATGTCCATTACAATGTAGGAGTACACAACATTCTTCTACTGGTGTACTCTACCTATGTACCAGTACATGGATTATAATAGGTACTTGCTCAATCCTTTTCGATGTGGGGGTGTACACAGCATGCTCCAACCCTTGTGCTCCAAACTGTGTCTATGTACCCATTGAGGTACATTCCGGGTCGCTAGGGAGAGGTCACAAGTCGTGTGACATTGTTACACACTGTGTGATACTTAATTTTCAACCAAAACCCTTTCCACCTCACTAGTGGGGTCACATAGTGTTTGGTTCAACATTACTCACCATGTAGTCTTTCATTTTCTAGAAATCCAAATCTGGAATACACATTGTTATTTAATGTAATTAATATATTTCAAAAATTTATTTTGTGAACACCGAGTCATAAAATTGCATTCCATCATCACACATGGTCTTGAAAATAATCCATACAATATCATAAAATAATGCATTGAAAATCTAATTCATTACACTCTTATTGTGGAATAATCTTTTTATACCCATGAAATCTAGTGTCCAATTAGGCCAGTAGAAAAATCCTTTAAGACACATATAGATTTTAAATAAGCATTAATGGGAAATATTGAAGTTAAATTATATGAAATAAAATACTTTTTATAACTAATAGATTGAGGAAAACTTAATGGAAACTCACTAGAAAAATTATTGTATATAAAATATTTAAAGCATGTAGAATTTCTTATAATTACTTTATAACTTTTTATAAGATAAGTTTGAATTGTTTTGGAATGACATGATTACTAGAAAAAACTAGTTTTATATTTATTTTAATTTATCATGAACATAATCTTATAATATTATTTCTTTCACCTGATTAAAAATAGGTAAATTTTTTCTCAATATAGAAAATTATTTTTGAGAGTATCATCCTCTATTTTAATAGAATCCAAATCATCAAAAATCTTCTTTATGAACTTATTGAATAATTTATCAGTTTATCAATTTATTCCTTATATTTTTGATTTAACATTTGAATAGTTTCCACTTCATTAGATTGATATTGATTTAAACAATAAAACATTTTCTATAATTATCATTATCATTATTAAAATTGTTACATTCCATGATATTCTGTTAATTCTATTCTTTTAAATTATTATATAATTTACTATCCATTAAAACATCGTTTTTAAGTTTTACATTATATTCATATAAATTATCAAAGAATTAATAATAAGTATCAAAATCCTAACCAGGACATAAATTTGAATAAATACTAACCTCATTTAAATTTTTTCAATCGAACATAGGTTGGCTGACCGTTTTTCTCTTCCATATTTATTTTTGGAATATGATTCCACTATAAATATCTATCCAACATTTTTACCTAAATCCTTTTTATATTTCTTATCATTTCGATCATGTTTTAATTTATTATAATCTAATTTTATGTTTCAATATTTCCTATATTCAAAACATATTAATTTTGAAAAAATATTATACTTACTTGAGTTAAATTTATTTAATTTTTCTTTAAACATTTTATATTATTGTGCCTCTTCATGAAATATCTTTCTTTATTCATAAAATTATAAATACCATTTATTATATTAAAAATATCTTCTTTTTAAAATTCATATTTCACCGATTCAAAATTGTTAGGAGTAATTTTTTTTATGATCTGAATATAAAACATGTATTATTTGAAGTATGTTATCCTATAATATTATTTAACAGAAGTTCATATTGAGAATTTGATATGATGAATTCATCCAATTTGTTTTGATTAAAATTATTATGGTTATGAATCTAATAAATTATTTAATACCATTTCATGGGTATATATCCTATTAATATTTCTACAAGTACATGGTTCTTAAATTTTTCTCCATGAGTAGTCGTTCCATTCACGATAATCATGAATCAGTTGAATATTTGATGAACACATACATCTTCTCCCATACTGAAATCTTGGTACCCCAATCCATTAATTCCATGATTCGTTCAAATAAAATCATATACAATTATAGGAGTAACTTATATAATCTTATAGATATCATGAGATGTATTACAATGATACACGTGAATAAGAATAATTTTTTTAATAAAAATATATATAATATTTACTAGTTAGTAATTCATAACAAATTTAGAAGAATCATTTTTGGTAAGTGTATCTAGGTCAACTATTGGTAGTTTTTATGTTTTTTCCATGAAAGAACAATGTTATATGTTTATCTACCAATGGTATGCCTCTATTCTATATTTCTGGTATCCATAGTCATTTCAATCAATGTGAGGTGGCTATATAGAAATCCATTCTTCATTTACTTTTTCTATTTCCATCTTATATTACTTTTCCATAGATTACAAGGTCTATGAAAAGGTTATCACAATAACATATAAACATAATAATCTCTATCCAAGTTGAATATATTCTTGATATCATGTTTTTGACATTAGGAAAAGAACCAGTAGGCCTAATATATCCTAAACAAGGTCCAACCATTGACAAATATTTTATTATCAGAGATGGTAATTTTAAATGATCTAGATGGTTGGGGGGTAGAATCCCCAACCCTTATAGACCATAACTATATTTCTACTACATTATATTAGAATATGATAAATGGAATTGTATCCTGATGAACCAAATAGTTTAGTAGTCTTAGAAAACTCCATATATACAGGATTCTTTTATGACATTAGAATACACAAATTAAAATATATATTATTTAGAATAAATTTAGTCCATATAGTTTATACTTTCTTATCATACATAGTAGACTTTATGGATTCCATAGTAAATAAAACATAATAAGGGAGAGTTAAAATTATCAATAAGGGTTAAGTACAGTGATATTTATCATAATAAGTAAGCATAATAAAAATATAAAGGTATATAATTGAGAACAAATTCCAATTAAATAAAATTACTATTAGGAATATATTAGGAAAAATAAATAAAAAATGTAAAAAAAATCCTATTTATCATCCTTAGATAATGTCATAATGAAAATATGAAGGATAATTATAATTGAATGTGAATAAAGGAAATTTTTATTTATCGGAAATCATGTTTCCCCAGTACATAATGCCATTACTTTGAAGACAATTCACAAGATAGTTTAAAAAATACTATTGTAAAGATCATTCACAAGATAGTTTAAAAAGTAATGGTTACAAATGCATATGGTTTATCCAAGGGAAATTGTCTCATGAGACTACTAATAGACCTAGGGTATTTCTTTAACTGATCCCTAACCTATGTCTTACATTTCCCAAGAATTTTTATCATATGAAATAGTTTATTTAATTCATAATCAATGTTCCTTATACATAGGTATCACTATTTAGTAATGGATATAGATTTTTCAACGTATATTATGTTACAAAAATAATATTCAAAGAAAATAGTATATGAAAAAATGGAATATGGTTTATAAAAAAAAATCATATCGATCATTCAATAATATTGATAATTAATGTATAATGATCATAGGAAAGTGAATATTTCAAGGGGAAGTTAATGAAATCAAAATGAAACAAGGTGGTGAAATTAAATACAATTATTAGTTAAAATAATCATAAACCATACAAAGGAAGAATGTGGATATTGATATCATGTTACCATTTGAGAAAGAATAATTCTTTTATTAATGAATATTAATACCAAAATTTCATCTTTAATAAAATTATTGGGTAAAATATCTTTTTTATTTTGAAAAATATTTTTCAAATCCTTTTTATTCAAAATAACTTTTAAAAACATAAAAAAATTTAAAAATTATTTTCGTTGAAAGTAAACATGAAAAATTATAAAATAATCCTAAATATATTTGAATTTATTGTAGTTAAATATTCCATAGATGTTGTAATAGTTAAAACAATGACCAATTTCAAATTTTTTGTAAACCAAAAATGCATAATTTTGAAAAATATATAACACACATTTAAAAAAATATAATTTGTATATCTTTTTGAAATTGTCAATGATAGATCATTTTGAAAATACTAATAACATTTTTTAATATAGTTTTAGAAATTATATTCTTTTGAGGAAAACTGATTTCTGATCGAAGAGAGAAATGAAGTCATATTTCCTTGTAAACATTTTTTTAACATTTTTATTTCCAAATAATGGTAAAATGGTAATATTACATAAAAGTATTCATTAATAATCTATGTTGAAGAAAATTTAAGGTTCTATTAAAAAATTATCAATAATATACTTCAATTAAAATTTAAGAATGAACAATATCGATTAGTAGCTAATAAAAAAGCTGAAATAAAAAATTATTTTTCAAAATTCATTATAGACAAAATCTTAAAATAATAAAATAAATTAATTTTTTGACAAACTCAATGCATAAAAATTCAGTTAATTAATCCCTTGACTCATGCTTCTCTTGATTAAATGTTTTTCAAAATCATGTATAGTAGTTTTAAAAATGTAATTAACATATTCTATAATTATATTAAACTTTATAATACCATATATGATCCTTTGAAAACATATTATCAATCATTATAAATGATTTTTCATTATTTTCCTTCATTTAGTCGTTAATTGAACTGTTTTCTCATGCATGTTTTTTCCATTAAAGATCAAGTTCTTGTGAATATTATATATCTATATCATCTCTATAATAATATTAAAATAATTATCATATTTAAATCAGATTTAATTTATTAATCATGAAATATAGTCATGAAAAATGATGTATGTAATGATCATGGAGATAATTGGTCATATATTCGACTGATAAACATTTTATATTTTTCAATGTTCATTATCTAAATGGTGTAAGAAATATTTTATCCTTCTATAATTATAATAATACCATATATACCACAATATTTATTTAATTATTCTTATATTTATCATTCATGTGGTGTGGTGATGAAATGAGAGTAACATTGATTCATAAAGGCAGTTGTCCGTAATACACGAATGATATTATATTCCATGAGTGAAAAAAAGAATAAATTTACAATATAGAATGATTAATATTTAATTAATATAATAATTATTTAATGTATTTTACTTATCTTAATTATCATTATATTTATCACCTTCCCAGTGAAGCATCAGTGAAAGAGGAATCACATTCCTTCACGAGGTGGTCATCCACCAAACACACAATTCATGTTATCATATATCTTAATGAATGTATGGTTACAATATTTATAAGAACTAATTACCATATAGGTATTATTATGTTAAACATATCATATATATAATTTATATATATCATCATATGAAAACATTTGGAGGAGAAAATGAAAACCTGAATGACATCAGTTCACGAGGTGGTAGTCTTCCATACTCACAGAAATTGATTTCATAATCCATTTGATGGACATTGAGAGTTTTAAAATAATTTAATTATTATAAAAACATCCTAATATATTTAATAAAATTATTTTATTATATAATAATTCTTTAATAAGAGTTTAATGTTCTGGATAATGAAATAAAATAATGATTTTTGTTGAAGAACATTACCTCCTCTTTGGGCATCCTCAGTAGGATTTCCATAAATCCTTCCTAGGGTGAGTTGATTCCAAAACTATTTCTTCTAGGATGAGGTTAGGGATGTTGTTATGTGATGTGGGTAGGTATTTTCTGACCCAAATAGGTTTTTAGGTGTGGGGAAGTGATGAGAGTGAGTTCCCTTTTATAGTTAAGGATGAGTGACAATATGGTAAATAATAAAAAATATATTCACAATTGGGAGGTCCATATTAATGAAAGTGGATCAAAAATTGAAAAAAAGTGTTAAGAGATTATATGGTATATTAACACCTCCAACACATAATTAAATTAATTATTAGAAAAATATTTTTTTCATAATGTGTTTGTTTTATTATTTTAACATTTTAGATTTTCAATACATTAATTAGTTTTCTAACCTAGTAAATGTAACCATTAAGTATAAATTATAGTGATTAATATTATAAAATTTATACATATTCATTTTAAATATACAATTAAATTTAACAAATTTAAATATTATGTGTTTTACAAATTATCTTTAACATATATGCATTTAACACAGAAAAACATTTCATTAACCTTAATTTCATTACAGAGTTTCTACTATTTAATTATAAATATATTATTTATAAAAGATCAATTGGTTCCTAAATAGAAAATATTTGATATTTTTTATCATTTAATAATCATCCCAAAAAAGATCATAATTTTAGTAATTCCAGATCATTTAATAAAATATAATTTATTATAAAATTGCATTAATGTCAATTTTGACTTTATTAATTTAAATTGAATTTAAAAATATATCAAGAAAATGATGGAATTAAAATATATTATTTTAACACATATATATCATTGTATATTTATCTATAAAACTATTAAACACAATAATTCATTTAGTTTACTTTACATTTATAATTTTTAGCATCGATAATTTTATTTATTTATTAATTTAATAATTATTACATTGGCATTTCTTATGAATTTTAAGCAACTAATTCATATATAAAATTTAAATATAAATTATTATGTTAAATGATTTTTTTTCAATATAATATTTATAACCAAATTTTTTTCCCCATTCCAAAGCTTTATAGATATTTAAAAGCAGAAAAGTATCATTTTTTTCTTTACTTATATTATTATATGGTTTATATTTAAATAAAAGAGGAATGTAATTTCAATATTTTAGGTACTTTTATGTCAAATATAGAAATAAATTATTTAAATTAAATTTTTATATTGTTTTTGGAAATTTTTACACTTATCGTTCTACATTAACCCCTAATAAATCAATTTTTTTCTTAACTGTTGTAATTAATTTTTAATAAATTCACTATTAATTTTTGTCAAAAATTAATTTGAATGTATAATAAATTATAAAGTATCATTATTAAGAATATTGAATCTATTTTTCTAAATTAAATTGATAAATTTGGTAAAATATAGATCAAAATTAATCCCACACAGATGACCTGAAATGTGGGTTTTTAGGTGAGGATATCCAAAAGTTTAGAATGTTTTTATATCTAAATTTAATAAAAAAATTAATAAAATGAATAAAATGATATAAATGATATAAATTGTATTAATTGATATAAAATTGAACTAATTTTAATTTAAATCCAATTAAAAATATAATTTAACATTATAAAATAATTAAATGTAAATGCAGTTTTCCATTAAAATCCATTATTTTTAAGTATTCATCAAAAAAAGAAACTTCTCAGAAAAATAACAAAAATTCACCCAAAGATAATTTTGATATGAAAATTTATAAATTTTATTTTATTTTTTCATATAAATTTTATAAAAGTGGTCAAATTTAATTTAAATTATGATTGGAATGCGTGATTAAACCATATTTTAGAAAAAATAAATTTGTTAGGAAAACATTTTTTTCATTAAATGGTTTTTATTTTATTTCTAATAAATATATATAATAAAATTTTATAAAAATTATATTCTCATAATTTATTTATTACTATTTATTCCTTCCATTCCATTGTATATGTCATAATTATCATATTAAATAATAACAATTATATTATATTATTGTTCTGTTAAACTGGGTTTTGCGTGTAATGTTAATTATTAAAGATGCTAGTTGGTTCAGGTAATGAACGATAAACTCAATGTGTCATTTAATGAAAGACACTTTTTTTGTGGGAAATTCATGATATAAAATAAGCTGAATTTATTTTGAACGAAATATATACTGTAAATTTTTAGGATGTTAAATTCCATTATACACATAGTGTTGTGTTTCATATATGCTATTGAATACATTGTTCTTATTTTAAAATATCATGGAATTACAGGGGTGAATATACTAGATTAAAAATTTAAATACATTTATTGATTGTTTAAATTAATTATAAATGTTTTTTAATACAGTTGATTATTAGTTAAAAAATTAAGAAAACATAATTTTACTATAGTAGTTCTATCTAACGTGAACCTATGTTAATCTTATACCTCCCTAATATCTAAGAGATATTTTATGTACAATAATTAATTTTATATCGAAAATTATTCCAATTAAAATATTTTTTTTAATGGAATTATAGACAAGACACCTCAATTTTTTATTTGGAGTCAGAAACTATTTACAACACTAAATTTGGATAGCGGGTGTCAAAATATTAACAGTGCTAACGTTAGAATCTAAGAGTAAAAATAAAATTTAATAATATATATATAGACATAAACAAATCATGGGAGAAAATATGATAGATAATATGAATAATTATAGAAATGATTAACCAAAAATAAATACATTTAAGATAAAAAGAGATGTATAGGTACTAGTTCTTGAGTATTGTATCATATCATCTCATCAAGGTAGTAAAATTCAATGAATCTTCAGTACAAACCTTGAGAGGTAAAATAGAAAATGACAAATTATTCACATAGCACATCCTAAATTTTTAAAGTATGTGAAATTATAAAGGTTGAGCTACTGTCAATGAAAAAATGGAACATGATACCTCTATTTTTCTTCCAACTAGTGCTCAAAATTCCAAAAATAAGATGAAAGATCAACACATCCAATCAATTGGTTTGATATTTCAAATTAAAAAAAAATAATATATACATAATTATGAGAGTGAGTGAGAGTGATTATCCCCCAACTCTCCCACAAAATCCATAACCAAGAAGGAAAACATTAAAAAAAATTTAAAATCATTATTACAATAGTATGCAAACTCCATAATAGAAGGTCAAGAAAAAATCCCTTGAAACTCACATAATACATTTCTTTAAATATCATAATTTATGAACATATATAATATATGTGTATATATATACCGAAATTCAAAAAATAATAAATTTTTTCTAAAAAATATAAATCATTCTTGAATAAGTTTTTTATCAAATAAAAAGAATTTTAAAACATTATAAAAAATCAAAACAACTAAAAATAGTAAAATATTTTTATGTTTCCTATTGAATGATCACACAATAAATGAAGAGAACAATTTAACTTCATATATTTTTCTTAAAACACATTAAAAACACTTTTCAAAGATTTATACAATTACTACGAATCTATGAAGTCTTTATGAAAATATAAACCCTTGAAAAAACATGTATAAAATTAAAATACCATTAATAAATGAAACAAAATAACATGGAAAAAAATGTTTTCATACCTATGTAAATTTAATTTTTCATTCATCCGTAAAGATATTATTGAAATTAAAAAAAATACATAAATGTTTCTCACCATTACTATTTTCTACAAAAAATTAAATTGTAATTTCCACACTCTATTTAATGGTGAATTCAATTTATAAAAACAAAGTAAATGTATTAATGAATTTATATTGTCTATGTAAGTATAGAGGATATTTCAAAAAGATAAATAGGTATGTTCATGCACTGCATATGGGTGGACTAACAAACTATGTAAGGTTAAGCTTCATTTTCAATTTTTTGTGTAAGTGTTACTTTAATTTTACATAAATGTAAATTAAATTTTTTTAATACATTCCTAAGAGTACAAGAGAGCTTATATATATAGCATAAATGTATATAAAAATTTATATAACATATATATGGGTAAATAGAAAAATTATGTAAAGGTAATATGATAAAAACCGTTGTTGTGTAATGTTAGTTGAAGTCATGAATGTGAAAAAAGGTTTCACAAGGGAAATTAACATTATCAGAAGATACATAAGGGTAAGGAAAATTTAATAAAATTAATTTTAGTAAAAAATATAATAAAAAAAATAAAAATTATAGTAATAATAAAAAATAATAATAACTAAATAAAAATAAAATATTTGATAAATGAAATTAATAAATTTAATAAAATTAATAGAATAAAATAAAATATTTAATTATTTAATAGCATTTGCAATCAATACAATATAAAATATAAATACTTAAAAATTACACAAACTCTCTATGATGATCTAGCCTGAGTACCCTAGAAACTACATAACCAAGGCAGTCCTGGTATGGTATGAAGGGAATCCCTGATCCCCATGGGTTGGAGACCAGCAGCTGACATCATAAAAAATGATAGTGGGAATTATTTTTTTCATATAAATTGTGGAAGAAGAAAAAAATATAGTATTCATACAATGTAAAACATTATAGGGAGTAGCGTAATCAAATTCAAATAGATAAAAACCCAAAATTAATATATTAGTGTACCAAAAAAAACAAGATAACTACCCAAGCCCCAATTAAAACCACTCTCCCATCACAAATGACCAAAAAAATTGATGATAAAGTGGCACCTTACCCTAGGTTGAACCTAAAATAAGATAATATACAAACACCGAAAGGCATAGATAGGGTGTGAGATAAAATCATAGTAGGGTCTAACCAAGAATTTAATTATAGTTTATAACATTTAATAAACGATTAAATATTTCAAGTTCATATAAATAGTAGGTATGGAAAATAATTTGATAATTAAAAAAATTCATGCATTACATTTCAAATTATAGAAATACTTACACAAATGTATTCACAAAGAAAAATATAAAAAAAATTATATAACTCCATTAGGTGTGTAAAATAACTTACAAAATATGGCACACATTTATATCTCGTACACAAATAAGTTATCAACATGGTCATCTACCAAAAGGTACGACAAATCCATGCTTTGGGATCCTCATGCACTTGAAGGTGATCAAAATAATATGTATATACACACATCTCTCTCACACTAAAAAAAGGTGAATTATGACCATCCCATCAGGGATGTGACCAACTCCAGTAGGATTATTTCTATTGGAAGGCGCTAAAATAGTATTATCCCAATAACTAACAAACAACATAGGCTTGCATACACTCTTGTATAATAATGTTGGGAAATTAAATTTAAAACTATTCAAAAAAAAATCATCCCATCCCCCATTTTCATAAGTTCCAATTTTCTATTTAAAAACCAAAACATCCGTATTTAATCATTACATACATTTTTCAAGATCAAATCATTTCAATAATTAAAATTTTAAATAAAAAAAATCAGGAAATTTTCTCAAATAAAAAATTGAAATCAATTTCCTAATTTAAATTCAATAATTTATATTCCACAACATTCCATCATTTTGTCAACCCCAATTCAATTGAATGGGGGGTTTTCCCAATCCCTTGATAGAAATTAAATTTCACATTCAAATCCACCAATTCAATGGAATTGGGTTTTCAATAAAAAAAATTGAATGCATCACAAGTTGTTGAATTTAAATAAAATAATTGAATTTAAATCTCTCAATTCCTGGATAGTCAAATTAGGACATCACAACATAACCAACCAATATTCTCACATAAACAAAAATCATACAATGGAACCCACCAATAAGAACGAAGGCGCTGAAGATCTAGGAAATCCACCTAGATATAAGTTTTGATAGCATAGTGTTTATATCCATCAATACCTAGATGATCTATCAAACTCTAAAGAAGAAAATATAAGGAGATGAAGAGACAGGGAGAACACTTACTTGATGAGTCACACCGAAACCACAATAATGAATAATCGCTGATCAAAAAATACTTTAAGGGTTTAAGGGTACCAAATTCGTATAGGAAATGATCTTTGGTTGGGAGAAATAAAAAACAAAGAGGTTGAAAATAAAAATTGTCCATGATTCCTATTAAAAAACAACTCTCTAGACATTACATGATGTGAAATCAAATTACACATCATGAAATTGAAAATCACAAAATCACTGAAAAAACCATCACCTTTTGATTAAATATGATTTAATTGTTATTTTAAAATTTAAATGTCGTGTAACTATATTACATGGCATATAAATCCCTAGAAGACTGAGGAAAAAGAATATTTTTTCTCAGAAGCCAACTAATACCAAACTCCACCATTATAGGTGTCCTTCTAATTCAATCTCATCCCTACATACTCAATGAAAAATTAAAACCATGATATGTTTTAAAGAAAATTTTTCAGAAAGGTAATGGGATGTTACAATCTTACCACCATGAAAAAATTACACCCCCAAAAAGCTTGTCATGAAACATCCATGTCAATAAGGTGAGGCCACTATTCTCTGATCAGTGCATCGTGATCCCATGTCTGATTAAAATATGAACTGTGCTACCATAACTGTCAAACCAACAGTATATTCCTCTAAAAAACTATATTAGATTCAAAATCAACTATCATAACTATCTATTCAGTCATGGATTAATCAGTAATAATCACATGATCACCCCATCTTATGACAACATATGGATCAGATAGATACTTTCATAGTTGAGATACATGAAACACATTATGCAAGGAAATTAGAATCTGTAGAAGTGAGAAATGTTAAGAAACTATCCCCACCTACTAAAATAGCTCAAATGGTCCCACAAATTGAGGATAATGTTTCCCTTGCCACGCAAGATGTCGATGACCTTGCCGAGGTGAAACTTTCAAGAACACCAGATTAGTAACTAAGAATATCAACGTGCCACTATGATAATAAACATAATATTTATATCGGCTCTGTGTCATCAAAATTCTAAAATGAATCAACTAAATCTTTATTATCTTCTCTAAAACCAATTTAGGTCTAACTAAGAAAATATAACCAATCTATGACCAATAAAATGGATATATATATGGCCATCCATACAAAGCCTCAAAAGGATAAATTCTGATTGATGAATGGTAACTATTTTTATAAGAAAACTCAACCAGTCAAAAATGGTCAAACCAAGATCCACTAAAGTTGACAACACAAGATAATAGCATAATCCTAAGAATATGTATTCCTATTTTGTCTAGCTATCTAACTATGTATGACATTTCATACTCAAAATGAACTAAGATCCTAGTTCCTCCTAAAATTCTCTCCAGAAGTTAAAAGGGAACTGAGGTTCCCTATTTGAGACTATAGAAGAATGAACTCTACGAAAACAGACAATGTTTTTGATATTGATATATCCAAACTCCTCAACATTGGTTGTATCAAGAATAGATATAATATGAGTTTATTTGGTCATCTGATCGATGACAAACCTTATTGAATTTTTATTTTTATAGCTATATAGAAACCCAATTGAAAATTCTATATAGATCTCATTCCACTTCAATGAAGGCATCAAATATGGATGATGAAACACCAAAAGGCCTCTAGTTCTTGGACTTGACTTGTTAGTAGGTATAACAATCAGATAAAAATGTAGCAATACCGCATCTCATACCGGGACACCATAATTTACTCTATATTTCATAGTATATATTTGTGGTTCCTAAGTGGACTAATTATAGTGAGTTATGACAATCCCTCATAATATATTTCTTAACTACTAACAGAACAACAAAGTGATTATAATAGCATATAATTCCCACTTTGGAGAACCACCACTTAGGAATGGTCTCCCCATAAAAAAGGGAGACACTAATGTTATAGAAATCATCATCTAGATAATATTCTTAGATAGTAATCTTTAGAAGAGAAGATTTCAACTGAATAATTGAGAATTAAACCATATCCTCTTATTCTTAGACTCCAATATGAAATTGTTGAAAGAGATCCATAATGTCCCACTCATCAAATGATTATTTCATACAATGATTCAGTATATTCTTGTAAGATGATTCTACAAAAAACATTACATTTCCATGGGGTATAGGTGATTTCGATGATGATAAAATACAAGTACTCCACCCAACGCCTATGGAGAAGATTCATTTATTTTTTAGAGAAGATATAACTGAATCTCATCTAGACTAAAATCATGGTAAACCATTTTCCATAAAGTTAATTTCACAAACAATTATGTATGTGCATCATAACTATATGTTAATGTTTATGTGTTAGATAATTGTTCTTAGGTAGCATATGACGACGAGATCCATATGCAACGTCGTCATATCATTGCATAAAAACATTGTCCAAACCTAAACCCGATGCATCAATGAATACAACATATATCTGTTTGGGCTCTATAAGTGTTAACACCAATGCAATAGTTAGAATATGTTTTATCTTAATAATGTAATTATAACATCTTTCATCCAAATATAACTTTTCTCCCTTTTGAGTGAGAATAGTTACTAGATAATTCAATTTTTGAGATGTTCATAATGAACTGCTGATAGTGCAAATCTAGAATCAATATTCTCTAGATCTTGAATACTTTTCGGGGTTATTCCCATGTTACAAAAACCATTTTTTAGGATCAACTGAAATACCTTGTTTTGATAGCATGTGACCCATTAATTTTACTTCTCAAATCCATAAATCACATTTTGAATGTTTGGAATAAAGTTAGTGATTTCTCAAAAATTCCAACAATTCTCTTATATCACACAGATGATTCTCCTCAAACGTAGATTAAATAGTGAATTCGTCCACAATATGTAACATAAAATAATCAAGGTACTTATTGAAAAACATCTTCACTAAATGCACAAAAAATTATAGGATAATTGGATAAAAAATTGTATAACAAGGTAGTCATGATGTATATACCTTCTCTAAAAGGCAGTTTTATAAATTTCATATTATTTTATTCTTAACTTATGGTAATAGGATCAATATTCAATCTTTAAGAATCACTTTTCCCCATTAAACTGATCAAACAGATCATTAATCCACAACAAAAGATATATTTTCTTCACAGTAACTCAATTTAGATTTTGATAATCAATCCAATGGAAAAGTGAATCACTATCTTTATTTTCAAATAGAACCAGTGATACCCAAGGTGTCACACTCGGGCTTATAAATCCTTTCTATAGAAGATCATCTAATAGATTCTTCATCTCTTTCATTTCATCTAGTTCCATGAAGTAAGAGGGAATTTCCACTCGTTAATTTTTAGGTTGTAAATCCATTGAAAACAAAACCTCTCTAAATAGTGGAAGACCATATAAGTAAAAAAGGATACTCATGGGTAATTGTGATAACATGAAGGATATCACCACTAAATGATTCCCACTATTAAACCAAGAAAACCTAAATATTACTTCTCTCAAATCTAGATAAGTAGGACTATCTCTACTCGACTTTAGGTCCCATTATTCTTGGAATATATGAAATACTCTATTATCTGTAGTGAAGGAGACTCGTCAAAGATAACAATAATTGATCCATTCCATTTCAAATATCACATTAAGTGGTTTCTTGTTGACAACCAAAAAACTCAAAGAAAGCTAGACATATGATATTGAGAAAGCACTAGAGGGAATCAAAATTTCATTCTCACTCTTTGTTCAAAAATGTGTTGTAATATCCATCATATAATATAAAATATCTATAGAAATATTTAGTAGATTTACTATACTTATTGAAATAAATGAATAAGATGCACCAATATTAAATAAAGTAGTCACAAATGATGAATCTATAGTGACCATACCTCTCACAGTCATTAGACCTATACCCACTTCCTCTAACGACTCCTTCACATCATGAAGAAGCTTCATTATAGATGCTTGTGGATGAGACCCCTTTATAAATGAAGCATCAGATTTCTCCATAGTTTTGATAGGAGATGATGATCATGTGATTCAACATGGTATGAAAAAGATATGGAAAACCTCTATAAGTGACATGATAATCCTTAGGAGCCACATATCTTTGGTGCCTCAGTGTACAACCTCTTATAATTCCTAGGCTTTCCACATTGGGATAAAATCAATGGGCCTCAGCCAAAAATTGCAGGAGGTTCTGAAAAAACTATACTGTCATGATCCACCATGATAATCAACATTCTTCCTCTTTCATTAAGAGGAAAAAACATTTCAATTCATTGAGAAGAAACTCCCATCATCCCTAACATTCTACCTAGGTCCATTTCAACTATCCTTTCTCTATCAAGCAAATTTTCATAAGAATGTAGCATCAACTAGAAAATATGAGAGAACTTTTTTTCATGAAGTACCAACTTGAACCTTCGAGTCTTCATCATCTCATTTGATTTTTTAAGGTGTAAAATACACTATCCCAACAATATAATTTTCAAACTCAATCTTAGTTTTATCATCCAAATAAATATTTGAGTTCTCTAAAACCTTGAATACTAGCATCGAATTTGGACAGAACTGATCAGGGAAATGATCCTTGAATTCTATCCACTCTAATACTTCATGTTTCTTCTCTATCATCACCGTATCCCAGAATACCCTACTCAGTCCCTCCCACATGAAGGTGGAACACATGTCCTTAATCATCCTTGTTGTATCCAAGAATTAAAAAAAAACTGAACAATTCTACTCAACCAATCCTCAGACTCTTGAGGATTATTGGGGAATTTAAGGGCTAGTGGATTCTTGTGAAGGTACTATTGAGAAATATTTTTTATAACCTCCCTATAAGGTTCTACTATAAGAGATTCAACTAGAACTACTGAATTTGTCTGTCCCGATCATGGACAATGCACAAAATCACCTAAACAAAACTCAGGTCCATAAGAGGACTTTATCACGGTGGTTCATTATAAACTTCCTCCCAGATCCTATTCACATGTATTTTTGAAGGCATGTTGCTACACAACAACAAGAGGAAATGTTGAAGTGATTATATTAACAATAAAATAGGGCAACACTATAAATGAATCCCAACATATTAGATTATAATAATTTTATTTCCTTCCATACAAATCAAAAGAATTGAAAAAGGATATAACTAATCCTTAATACTCTTTTCCCAAACGACATTTGGTGACTTACGGTTCATTGCCGAGATAGATTTCATGAAACTAAATCGCAAATACCTCCTAATCCTCGAAAAAATATAAAAATGCATATTAACATCAAGATAAGAACCTCATTCTAGACAACTAATACCACTTTTTAATGAATGAAACAGGGTACCCGAGTATCCCAATAACCGATATGGTCCTGACATGGCCCTATGGACATTCCCGATCCCCATAAGATGGAAACTAGAAACTCAGATAATACAAAATGATATTGGGATTGATTTTTTTCTACATACATTAAAAAATAATATAAAAAAGTTAGAATTCATACAAGGGAAAAACCTCTACGGAATAGTGTACCATAGATCAAATAGGTAAACAAACTAAAAGTAGTATATAAAAGTACTAGAAAAGTAGGATAACTACTGATATCCCAACCTACACAACTCTCCAACCCTCATTGATCAACAACCATAACCTATAAGTGGCGTCTTACCATTTCTTGAAATTAGAAAAAGAGAATCTATAAACACTTAAAAACTCATTAATGGTGTGATGTAAAAGCCCAATAGAGTCTCTCCAAATCATCCATAAGAGATTAAAACATTTAATTAACGTTTTAAATCCTTTATGTTCCTATAAACAGGTATGGTAGATCAAATAATAATTAAAAAAATTAATACATTACGTTTCAAATGACGTAAATACTTAAAAAAAGGCTTCATTACTTTTTAATATAAAATAGTTCATAAAAATTCATTAGGAATGTAAAACAGTTTAAAAAAATTGGCACATAAGTATCTAGTAATATATAAACAAGTGAGAAACATGGTCGTCATCCAAAGTTATAATAGTTCTAGGATACCTGATCCTCACACACTAGAAGGTGATCATTACAATATGTATATACACCCATCCCTCTCAAACTAACTAAAAGAAACTCTTCACCATCCCATTAGGGTTTTGGCCTACTTTACTAGGTTTGTCTCAGTTGTAAAGAGTCAAAAGAGTGGTATCCCAATAACTCACTAACAACCTAGGCTTCCACGTGCTCTAGGATAAAAAATGATCAGAAATTTACATTAAAACTATTCAGAATACAATTAATCTCATCCCCCCACATCAAATGTACTAATTTTATATTCAAAAACCAAAACATAGGTTTTTAAAAAATTGATATTAGTTCGAGTTATTGACTTTAAAAAAAAAATGGAATTTCAATCAAGCAATTCACGGATTATCAAATTTTGACATCACTATGGAACCAACAAACATTCTCATGAAAACATAAGGCCTACAACAGAACCCACCAACAAGAATAGTCACTGAAGTTGTTTGAAATCAACCATGAAACAAGAATCAACAACAAAAAATTTAGATCCATTAATTCCAAGATTATCTATCAAATTCCAGGGAAGAAAATATAAGAATATGAGGAGGAAGGGATAATTCTTACCGGGTGAGTCACACCACAACCACAATGATGATCAATTATTGATCAAAAAACCCAAAAGGGTCTGAGAGATCCCATGTTTCCTAGTAATTGATCTTGGTTCAAGTGAAATTAAAACTGGGGTGAAATAAAAGAAAAATCAGTCCCAATTCCTATTAAAAAATAGTTAAGACATTAAATGATGTGTAACCCAATTACACGTCATGTAGTTGGAAAATCTAAAAATCTCCGAAAAAACATCTCCTTATTGGGAAATTTTTTTTTATTATAATAGAATTTACAAATTAAGAAACTATATTACACAACATGTAAATCCCTTAAAGACTATAAAACAATATGTTTTAGGCTATGAAACAAAAAAATCTATTTTTTGACCATTTTAGGAATCCTCCCAATTCCTTCAAAACCATAACCATTCAACATAAAAGAAAAACAGTTACAATTTTTAAATTGTACCATTTAGGAAGGTAATAGGATGTTACACTGCTTATCTCTACATAATATGTATTTTAATGAAAAAATATAAAATGAATCCACATAGGAATAATGTTTTACTTGTGATGAATATATTTTAAATTAATCACCCATTCTTTTTTATTCTGAATTGGAAGATTATTTTAATAAATTTACTATTATAGTTATCAATAACATATTTAAAATAATGAAGCAAATATATGATGAAAAATAATAATTTGATTTGGAATATAATTAAATGAAATATTCATTGGCTAAAAAGGTAGGCATGGGAAATCATCTCCCAAAACTTATTGGAGATAATAATAAATATATCATCTTTTGGATGATAATTTCCATATAGTTGAATAAGATTTTCAAAGATGTTTAGTTTGAATATTGTGAATAAATAAAGGACCCATTCCTTTAAAAAAAACCCAAGTCTCTATTAAATGGAAGTATACTCAACTAGAATTTATTTCCAATATAGTAAAAAAGGTGGATAATTATTTATGATAGGTATGTATGATTCATGAGGATTTGATAAAAATGATGAAAAAATAATTTTAATAAATAGTTAATTCACCTAAAAACCTAATGTACATTCATAATTTGATATTTTTAGGCTTTAATCTGATGTTATAAAATCTCTAAAACACCGATATATAATATTCACATTCTATTAAAAGACAATTAGATTCTATAAATACTTATATAAATAGAAACCCGTCCAAAATAACTCTCATAGGTTAAAAAATAGTTTCATATCATCTAATGAACCATATACAACAATAACATGAAAAAAGGTAACTTATAATAAAATTAATTTTGTTAATACTTATGTAGTTCCATATGTAAGTGAGGATAAATCCCAAAATCTAGAAAAATATAGGTTGGAAAAAAAGATTATAAAACCACTGATGTGTCAATGGTTGTTGTTTCTTTTCCATGATTATAAAATTTCCAAATATTTCTCAAGATAATTTTGAAATTCTCGTAAAATAACAAGCCACTCAATCCATATTTACTTCATCTAAAGTTAAGTGAAAAACTTTGATAGGCCACTATAGTGATTTTGGATAATTGAGAATAATTATATCAAGAATTTTCATTATATTTAATTACATAAAGGAAAAATAAGGTGTAAATTTAGGGGTAGATTGTCAAAAGAATGTATAATACAAGATGTGAAAAATTGGATTTCAGATAATGGTAGAAAACATTATATCACTAACAGATTCAAATTTCAATAATACTATTGTGAAAATTTTATCAAAGATTGTCATAGAGAGTAATATTTTGAAAATGTAACAACAATACACAAATCATATATCTATTTTAATTAAGTACCAAGGTATAAAAGGAAGTAGGGGAGGAAGATATAATCTATTTAGAGAATAAATATTAGAAAATCATTGAACAGACTAATCACAATAGGTTATATAAAAATATAAATAAGTGTGTCAAAATGATGGTAAGATTCGTATACTATAGATAATATGACACCTCATGGAACATTTCAAGTTTTACAGTAATATTAAAATAGAAATACGGAATATGGAATCTAAAGAGAATCAATTTAAGAGACAAATAGTAGAACTGTAGGACCCTAGGACACACTGATAGGGGAGGGGGGAATCAGGTGTCAACGTTTTCTTTTAAACTGACGGATCATGTTCACACAATGGTAAAAACTGGTTTAACCTGTATGATGGATATGAGAACAAATTAAACATTCACAAGAAAAGAGATGACATGAAATTTTTTACCTGGTTCACCACTAAGGGCTATGTCCAAGGAGCATACGCGGACCGGTTTTCAGACGTACCAAATTCCACTAAACTTCACTAGATGTCGATTATAAAGGTTCAGTCATAGTCACTCTATCCCAGGATCACCGCATTAACAGAAGATCAGAGATAGCTCACTGCATCCCTTGGGTCTCTCCCGTTGAATCCACCTAGCTCACTACCTTTTCTGAAGTCCCCATTAGTTTAGAGACGTGAAGATATCATCATCATCACTAATGAATACATTATCTATTGTATGTAGATGCTCTGTGGAATTCAAACATCCACTCATAGAATAATATCACTTTTCACCAATGGTATCAGGAAAACATTCAGCTTTCGCCCAACCCCAGAAGGACTAGCATACATCAACCACACCTAGAACGCTTCTCCATGCCTGGCGCGCAAGTTTCAAGACGGCACGCAAGTCCAGCTCTCCCACATGCGCAAAACTCACATCATAAACTTCAAACTTATGCGACTCACATTATTTTCCACCCAAACTGGTTTTGGAATGCAATGGTCAATTGACGTGCTTCATCAAATCCTGGCGCACAAGTGTCACCAAACCATCTGTGTGAAACTTCCTTCCCTAAATCCAAACTTGGGAAAATAACACCCTTTCTCACCCAAAAAACCTTGGATTCACTGTAAACAACTTCCACGCAACTTTAACTTGCGCGACCGACCACCACTTGCGCGACCACAACACCTGTGTGACGGGAGCTCTGATTTTCTCTAAGTCTGAACTTCATACCGAATGATGAGGGATTGACCTGTATTTATAGGCATTTGGAAACCCTGTGTGATGGTGCACAAGTCACCCCTCGGCGCTCATGTTTCGGCACACAAGTCTCGGCATGAAAGTATCGGCGCGCAAGTCACTCCTATTCTGTATGAATAATTTCTAGCACACATTATGAACTTCCACTAAGGATTGAAAACAAACACAAACCATACTCCAATTCTTGCAGAGAACTACCATGGTTCCAACAATCTCCCACTTTGGGTTTGTTGGAAATCAGTAAATAAATTCAATAAAGCAGCAGCCATATGCAAAGCACAAATGCAAGAATAAGCTCAGCCAACACTCTAAGTCTACGTGAGAAATTCTCGGTGTAGAAAAAAAGAGAGGAAGCATGAATTGGGGTCCTGTTTTTGGAAGCTTCAATGAATCCCAATGAATTCTCTTGCGGTATCATAGAAGAATTACATGTCCAACGTATTCCTTCTCAACTTTCCCACCGAAACTGAATTCTTATTGTGCCACAGAATAAAATGCTCCACAGAAACATTACATGCCTGAATTTATTCCTTTCTCCCACATTAACAATAAACCCAAACACCTGTAATTTTTCATCTCAAACCACACTCCCCCTAGATAATATCTCTTCCACAAACCAGCATCACATATATAAATAGATTAAAAACAACTATAATTACTGGGGAGAGGGGAATTTCGAAACCTCATTATGCACTGGGAGGTGGCTGAACACCAAGGTTTAGCCGATGCTTCTCAAACATAGCAGCTGATAGTGGGTTGGTCAGGATATTAGCCACGTTCTCATCAGTTCCCACATGATCCAATGTAATCATGCCTTTCTCAACATTTTCATTGATAAAGCAATACCCGATTTAAATATGTTTCGTTCAATAATGCTGAATAGGATTCTTCGTATGATCAATTTCACTCCCGTTATCACAGTAAATTACCATTGGTTGCTTAACCTCATCACCAATATCTGTTAGTTTTTTCTTCATCCATAACAGTTGAGTGCGTGCCTTTTAGGCAGAGATATACTCAACTTCAGCAGTACTAAGAGAAGTACATTCTTGTTTCTTGCTCAACCAGCTAAACCATTTATTCCCTATATATAATGCTCCACCACTGGTGGACTTTATGTTCACTACATCACCATCCCAGTTTGCATCAGAAAATGCTGATAATTTACTATCTCTTCCTGTATCAAAGTATAATACACAACTGTGAGTACCTTGAATATACCTTATGATTCATTTAACAGCTATTATATGTTCCTCCATTGGATTACTCTGGATGTGGGCCACAAGACAGGTTGCAAAGACAAGGTCTGGCCGTGTCACTGTCAGGTACAGTAGGCTCTCAATTATCCTCTTGTACAGAGTGGGATCTATAGATTCCCCATCCTAATGCTTTCCAAGTTTGGTTCCAACTAAAATCAGAGTTGATATCGGTTTGGAGTCTTTCATATTAAACTTCTTCAGTAGCTCTCTTTCATTTTTTTTGAGAAATGAATGTGTAATCCTGCCTTTGAATCACCTGCATCCTTAAGAAATATGTGCGCTCCCCAATAATAGAAATTTCAAATTCTGATTTCATGTGATTGGAAAATTCATCCACTGATTTCTTCCCACTGCCACCAAATATAATGTCATCAACATAGACTATAACCATGAATTAATCTTTTGGAGAATTCATCACATATAGATTGTGGTCTACTCCTCCTCTTTTGAATCCCAGTTTCTTGAGATACGAGTCCAGCAGGGAATACCATGCTCATTGTGCTTGTTTCAAACCATATAGATCTTTCTTCAGTTTTCAGACCTTTGTTTCATCAGTACCAAGAACAAAACCCACTGGTTGTTCAATATAGACTTTTTCATTGAGTACACTATTCAAGAATGCTATTTTGATATCCATTTGATATACTTTATATCATCTTTGAATTACCATGGAAAGGAAAATCCTGATTGACTCGGATCAAGCCACTGTAAGAAAGGTTTAATCAACATTAATGCCTTCAATCTGGGAGTATCTATTACATACCAGTTGTGCCTTGTATCTAATAAAACATCCATGTTAATCAAACATGTTCTTGAAGATCCATTTGGTACCAATCACATTGTAACTTTTGGGTCTCTGGAAAATATCCCATGTATGATTCTTGTCAATCTGATCTAACTCATTATTAATGGATTTCACCCATGATTCATCCTTTGAAGCTTCTTAAAATGAGGATGTCTCCAAAACTGATAGAAATGAAGATTTCGTGTTATTCCTCAAACTCCTTGTTTGAGTGGGGTCAATCCTGTCTCAAATTATGTTACATGGATAGATCTTAGCACTTCAATTTCTCCTATGAGGTTCAGTTTCATTCTCTCCATCCATAGTTTCTTCTTCAGATTCTTCTTCTGAGTCAACATCATGATGTGACTACTGAGTGTTTTGTAAAACTTCCTCTATTTCTGTATTTTTATTTTCTCCATGTTTACATTCTTTCTCACTTTCTATCACATCAGAATATGATGTCCTGGAAGCATTTGTGGATTTCTCTTCAATTATCTTAACATCACTACTTTCCACAACCCTTATTAATTGATTGTTGAAGCACTTGTAGGCTTTTCTATTCATTGAGTTTCTGAGGATATTTCCTTCATCTACATTGTTGTCATACTTACCTTGATTTACTTCTTTCTTTCTGATGAAGCATTTACTTCCAAAAACGCCAAATTATTTCAATGAGGGAATCCTTCCATGACACAATCCATATGGTGTCTTCGTCTCACCCATATAAAGTCATGTTCGATTTTGAATATACAATGCAGCTTGAACAGCCTCTTTCTAGTAATGTCATGGAATATGACTCTCAATCAGCAAAGTTTATTCCATGTTGTTAACCTATCGATTCCTACGTTCAACAACTCCATTTTGTTGTGGAGTTCTCACAGATGATTCCTCATGTTGTATCCCATGATTCTATTGGTAATTTTCAAATTCAATGGACATGTATTCCCCTTCATTGTCAGATCACAACACATTGATTGTTCATCCAGTATCATTCTCAGCGATTCGCCGATATGTTTTCATACAGTCAATCACTTGTTATTTCCTATGAATGACCATAACACATTACATTCTACTATAATAATATATGAAAAGGAAAATGTACCTTTCTCCATGAGTTCCGACAATATTTATCAGCCCGCATACATCTGTATGAATTAGATCAAGAAGATGGGATGAAATTTTCTTCTTTTGCAGATATGAACTACATATCAGCTTCCCACAAATGCAAGAATCAAAAGACTTTTCATGCTCACGCTTCAGGTTGGGAATGTCCATGACAATCCTCAATTTTGATATTTTCTCAATGTTTTGTTGATTGATGTGTCCGAGTCTCCGATGCCACAAATTGTTGTCTTCTTCAACAGTCATGTAACAAGCATTTCTTTTACTATCAACCTGATACATTTTTCCTTCTGTTCTGTATCCCTTCATAAGTGAATTTCATGTCATTCCTTTGATAGTGCATCATTTCTGATTAAAAGTATCTATAAGTCCCGAGTCTTAGAGTTGACTCACGCAGAGTAGATTTTGATGTAGTCCATCTACATAGAGGAATTCAGTATTCTTTAGCTCTCCATTAGCTAATTCAGTACTTCCACTACCTTTAATTTTTAGAGCTCCATCATTACCAAATCGTACTGTGCCATCAACCTTCATTTTGATATCTGTCAACAGGCTAGCATTACTTGTCATATGAGATGAACAACTACTATTCAGAATCTAAGTACTGTTGCTTTTTGTAGCTTTGAGGGCCACATCTGCAAGGTTGGGTTTCTCAATTTTCTTCTTTTCTATCCCTGAGACATTGGATTGTGTATAGAGAACTGATTTCCTTTTAATTATCTCTACCGTGTAACTAGGTTCTTCATAGATGAAATATTCTTTAAGAGGAGAAATCCTACTTAAAAGAGCAACATTGTGTTGTCGAACAGACTTGACTTGTCTCGAACTTCGATATGAGGTTTCCATGTCCCTTTTCTGCCTATAATTAACATCCTCATGAACAAAGTTAGAACAATGAAAACAATATCCATAGAAATTGTTTATTTTATAAGAATTTGGCTATGAATTATTTATCCTTTGTTGAACTCCTATATCTTCCCCATTTAGATATCTTCTTGCCTCTTCGCAATAAGACATGGTGTGGCCCAAATATCCATCGAACTGACACTTCATGAGAGGAAATGTCTTCCCACTTCTATTTATCCTCATTTCTTCTTCAATGGGATAATAGATGAGGGCTCCTTTTTCCATGAGGATCAAGGATAATCTTCTTTTCTTATTTCAGATTGAATTTGGGGTTTCTGTTTCATCACTTATAAAGACTTTCCTACATCACCCACTTTCAGCTTGCCTTTTTTAGTCACCTTTTTTTGCATCATTTGACGATTCTTCCTGACAACCAATTCCAATATATCCCATGCAAGCAGGCCTTCGATCATTTAAAATCTTTTCAACTCCATTAGAGACACATTTAGCTCTCTCCAACAGCTCAGCATTAGAGAACCTTCCAAAATGTATTTTCTTCCTTGATTCCTTTGAAATTGAATCTTATTCTAGTTTACTCCTAATAGTAACAACTTCCTCCTCAATACACTCAGCAGTCATGAATTTTTCCTCGAGTTTGAAGGTGAGTTCATAGATGACCTTTGCCTGCTCTTAAATTCTCAGCTTCAGATCCACTACATCATCATTACTTTCAAGTATTTTAGACTGTAATTTCACCAATTCTTCAAGTTGTTAAATTTCAACTTCAAGTTGATGAACATATTCATTTGATTCTTCTACAATTGATTGCCACTTATTGCAACTCTTACATTTAATCTTAAGCTTACTAACATCATCCATAAGATGAAACTATGGATCATCACTAGTTTTCAACTGATTTTCTCCACCAGTATCTTCTGATTTTTCAATAGTGTCCATCATGGAAGCATGGTTCCTAATTTTAAATTCCAGTTCTTCTTCATCACAGAATTCATTATCATCTTATTCCTCTTCAGAGACAAAACTCTTCTTTGGTACTGTTTTTATTTATTTGAAGTCTCCCCTTTTGAAAAAATATTTCTGAGGCTTATCAATGTCTTCAGAATCACTATTCTCATCATCGATATTTCTTGAACACTAAGAGGCAATGTGACCAAATTTTCCACAACGAAATCAAGCTATAGGTAACTTCCCTTTGAATTTCCCTTTTCCCTTCTAGAATTTCATTGCAATGAGAGAAAGAATTTATTTTTCCTCATCATCTTCACCACTACCATCTTTTTATATTTTTAGTTTCTCAATGTCTTTGAATTCCATTTACATACTCACTTGAGTCATATCATCTTTTGGTTAGACCCTCATTTCATATGCCACTAGGCTACATAGTAGATCATCCAGAGGGAGTATGGAAATATCTCTGTCCTCAAGGACTAAAACCTTTGCATTGAAAAGGGGTGTAATTATTCTTAATAATTTATTCACAATGTCTACGTCTTTGATTTCGTCACCTAGACCCCGAATTTCTCCATCCTCTTCAGAAATTCGATGGAAGAAGGAATCTGCATTATCACCAGGATTCATCTTCAGATCATCGAACCTATTGTGCAACACTTGTAGTTTCACCTCCTTCACATTGCTATCTCTTTCATAAATATTTTCATGTTTATCCCACATGGACTTTGCTGAGGTGAAACTCAACACTTTTAGAAATATCTGATCAGAATGTGTTGCGGTGAGAGAATTGTGTGCTTTAGCATCTGTATCAAGAATTTTATTATCTGCATCAGTCATAGCCAGACCAGTTGGATCAGTAACATGTATACCTTGCATAGTAGAAAACAAAACATCCAATTAAAGGGATCTTAGATTAGATCACATTCTATTCTTCAAAATATGAAAATTACTTCCATCAAAGAGCGGAACTCCCCTAAAACTAGCTGAAATTTCCATGGAGGTAAAAAAACATATCAAACACCTATAACCTCCCTCTAATACCACTTGTAGGGCCCCGTGACACCCTGAGAGGGGAGGGGTGAATCAGGCTGCCATCTTCTTCTTTTAAACTGACGGATCTTGTTCCCATGGTGGTAGAAACTGGTTTAACCTATATGATGGATATGAGAACAAATAAAAAATTCACAAGCAAAGAGATGACACATCACTTTTTACATGGTTCACCACTAAGGGCTATGTCCAATGAGCATATGCCGATAGGTTTTTGGTCATACCAAGTTACACTAAACATCACTAGATGTGGATTAAAAAGGGTCAGACACAATCGCTTTGTCCCAGGCTCACTGCCTTTACAAAAGTTCCGGGATAGCTCACTGCGTCCCTCAGGTCACTCCCGTTGACTCCCCCTAGCTCACTGCCTTTGGTTAAGTCCCACTCAATTTATAGATTTAAAGGTCTCTTCATTATTTCTAATGAATACATCCTCTATTGTATGTAGATGATATTTTTAAGTCCAACTTCCACCCGTTGACTAATCTCACTTTTCATCAACGGTATTGGGAAAACTTTCTTCTTTCGTGCAGCCCCAGAAAGACTGGCATACATTAACCACACCTGGCATGCTTCTCCAAGCCCGACATATACGTTACAAGATGGCACCCAAATCCAGATCTCCCACTTATGCGACACTCACTTCTTCAACTTCAAACTTGCACGACTCACATTCTTTTCCACCCAAACTGGTTTTGGCGTGCAAAGGTCAACTGTCACGCTTCTTCAAATCCTGGCATGCAAGTGTCACAAAATCACCTGCACAACACTTCCTTCCCCAAATCCAAACATGGGTGACCAACACCCTTTCTCAACCAAACCACCTTGGACATGTAGCAAACAACTTCCACACATCTTTAACTTGCGCGACCCACCACCACTTGCGCGACCACTACACGTGCACGACGGGAGCTCTGATTTTCTCAAAGTATGATCTTCATACTGAATGAGGAGGGGTCAACCTGTATTTATAGGATTTTGGAAACTCTACACAACGACACAAAACTATCCCCTCGATGCGCAAGTTTCTGCGCGCAAGTCACTTGCTCGACCAACCCTAAACATGGGTGCCCCTTATCCCTTTTCCATTTGTTGGTGTTCTGATCTTTAAAAACATAGGGCACGCAAGTTTCCTCTCCTTCAATATTGTGCCACCTTCAATACTGTTATCTTCCTGTTCTGTATGAACACTTTGCTGGAACACATTCGGAACTTCCACTAAGGATTGAAAAAACACACAAACTATACACCAATTCATGAATAGAACGACCATTGTTCCAACAAGAACTGGTTTACTGAAAGACATATCCAATGAAAAACATTAAATGATGGAAAAAATAGGAACACTAGATATTGATAAGAGGTTTTTGTAAGGTGAAAATTGTGTGGGGATATAAATATTCAATGCACGAATATTTTTCTAGGTTAAAAATATTCATTGAATAATTAAGAGAAAACATTAGTGTCTTATTTTTTCTCAAAGCGTAGCAATAAAATGGGGTCTTTTGATCTGAAGAATGACATTCATGTTCTACAATAATGTTTAAAATTTAGTATATCATAAATCAACTGTATAAGATTTATAGAAAGAAGAAAATAATGCTTTTCTATCCCTTTTAACGTGATGAATCAATTTCTATTTAAGAAGAATGATTAAGAGAAAAATAAAATCATACTTAAAAAAGATGCACAAATTTATAAAATCAAGGTGAATGCTTTCATGAAGAGTTATTAACACTTTAGAGATAAAAATGTAGGAGTTTATTGATTTTGATATAGGTCTCATACATTTTACTATTATTATGGATCTAATAGAAAGTCACTTCATTTACATTCCTATTTATATATTCTACAATGTATATCGAATTTATTGTGAATCATGAATAGGGAGATCTGATTGGATGATGTCATTACTATATAGTTGTGAGATTAATCAATTAAGGAAAATTTAATTTGGTGTCTTGTTATCAATATTATCCACATTATTTTAAATATATAATTTGTAGTCATACATCAACTTATTTCATAGATTCATGGAACATATCTTAAAGAAAAACCATCAATGATTAATATTATTAGATAGAATCCATATTGGAGGATCTATCAAAAGGGTGAACAAATTAGAGTGTTGATATCCAATTATTATTATTTATGTTTTATAGTGACTCAAATTTTTTTAATTTTATGGTATTTTTATCATTTTTTCATATTTTTCTGATTTGTGATAAATCTTTTTACAAAGGGGGAGTGAGGTTTAATGAAAAAAATGTGGATGAAAACCATATTTCACTAGAATATTTTTGATGCGTGTGATTAAGTTGAGTGAAGGATGATACATTTCATGGAAATATGTTAATGAAATCCATATAATGTGACATTTGTCTGGTATCACATTATAGCTAGTTTATGTATAATTTAATATCCATGATTGAGTACTACTATATTCTAACACCAAGAATTACTCATATAGGAATAAAGATTATTAGTTTTTGGATTTATTTTAAGCGAAATGGCATGACACTATTTTCTCATGTGGAATTTACTAATTCTCTTAGTAAAGAGGTAAAAAATTGGAGATGATGTTACATTGAAGTTATTGGGATTGGAATGTTACCCTTACGTTTTCAATGGAATTAATTGTGAATAAATATGAGAAAGAAATTTTCATTTTGAAAAGAAGAATATTTGGACACAAGCATTTTTTGATGTTTTTAATAGTATTGACAACAAATAAAAAGTGAGAGATTGATGCACCTATATGATTGTGTTAGCTGTATTTATTATCAATGAAAATCTCAATATGTATATATTGGAATGTGGGTCATTGAGGAAGAATACACCCACTAATGAATATGAAGATGATGCCTATACTTTGATGTGTAAATAAGCATGAATTTACTATATTGAAGTTCCTATCTAGATAGAATTTATGTAGTAGATATATAAATCTATTTATTATTGGCAAGACATTTATGGACATCAAATAAAAGTATTTATGCCTATAATAATAACTCTATACTATTTTCTAGAATTAAAAATAGAAGATACATAATGAACTAACTATTAAATTAGTCATAAAGATATTATTAGAGAAGAGATTTATTGATGTTAATTTTTTTTAGAATACCTAAATTTTTTTGGATAAACCGTTGAAGAATTTATTAATAATGGTATTTTTTATTCTTAGTTATTACTATGTCATTCATAAATTTTTAATAAAGTTTTAGTGATGTTGACATTAAAATTTAGTGAGGTTTCATTATAAATACACAATATGGGAATTTAATATGAAATATGACGTTATAAATAAGTTATATGTACATTTGAAATATCATTATCTTTTTATAAGATAATTGATGTCATTTTTTATGATTATATGTGATTAAAAATTCATTGTGTTGAATTGAATTGAATCTGAGATTACTTGATGAATTTTGGAATTCTATTATTGGATATGAAAAACTGTTTAAGACATAGAATTTAAAAAAGATTTATCTACACTTTGTAAGATTCATTATGAATATTCAATGTGATAATTTATAATGTAATGATAATTCTATTAGGATGATTGAAATTTCTCTAAGATTCAATTCAACTCTAGTGATTTAAAAATGTGGGAAAATAATGAGTTTTTAAAAATGATGTATGAATTTATAAGGATCATCAAATATTATTTATGGATCATACATTGATTCAAAATTAGCATTACTAATTGAATGAGGAAAATTTCTTACATCAAATGGATGATTCATATTATTTTTTTTGCTGATTTCATGCATTTATAAAGATGATTATGATTTCATAAGTATTATTTCATACTTCGTAAGGATTATAGTAAAGTTACAAGGATAATTTAAATTTTTGTAAGAGATATTCGTTTTTGAGAATTGGAGAAATTAATTCTCCATAAGACTTATTTGGAGTGGAAATTTGGAAATGGATGGGATCTTCTGAGAAATTCCCAAGAGTGACTCTATTAATGTAAGAATCAATGTTGAGGTAGAAAATTAAAAATAAAATAACTATTATTTGAGTTATTTAAGGATTATTTTAACATATTAAAATTCACAGGGAATCTTTAATTTTCATTATGACATCATAAGGATCACAAAATTGTAAAATTTTGAGATTTTCAAAGGATGAAATAATCGAGATGTCTAGAATTTAAATTCTCAAGAAAAGAAAATTAGATGATTTTGAAACTATTATTCAACATCAAAAGACCATGAATATTTTTTAATCCATTATTCAAGGATATATTTAAATTATATTTTAATTGAAAATAATAAGTCTATTTAACTATTTCATTAATCTAGTTTTTTTAAATATTGAAAAGAGGAAATCAATATTGGTTATCAAAACTGTATAAAATGTTTTGTGGAATTAAATATAAATATGAAAAAAATATTTTCATAATGATCTAAATTAAAAAAAATATTTATTCCATAAGAATGATTGATAATAAAATCTTCAAATTTTGAATAATAATATCATCAAAAGATATTTTTTGAATTAGAAATACATTTTGAAACCTATACATCTTTTTTCAAAGTCATTCCACCATTATTAAATGAGACACAACGCAATAAGTGTATGGATATCTTATTTTAATATATTAATATAGAGTATATGGTATTATATTTTATAAGAAAATGTTGATATAGAATATCCCACGAAATTTGGATGAGTTAAAGGGGAATTTAATTATCTATTATAAAATGAGAAATAAATAAATATAATGTACTTATTTAAATATAGTAGATATAAATAGTTTTGAATGAAGTAATATTCATGGTTTTGGTAACACACCCACATGATAAAGTTGATAATATGAGTTAGAGGATAAATACATAATTATTTTAGATGGTTTTCTATATTATATATTAAGAAAATATTTTCTATAATCTGAGAATTTGAAATCAGAGAAGAATAATGGGAATGCATTTCTTGAAGAGACTACAGATAAAGAAAACTTGGTAGCTCTAGAAGATAATAATTGAGAACCCAATACATAACTAAATAAGAGAATCATTATATATATAGAAAAGTAATTAGAAGTAAACTAGATTTATTCAATAATATCAATTCATTCTAATTATAATGATAAGAAGAAGAGGACCCATGATAATCTACATTTTAATAGTTGGAAATAGTGAGATAGAAAGAAGAAAAGGAAGAGTTGAGAAAGGATGTCATTCATGAAATTATTACGATCATTTATTGGATGCACAATTCATTAAATACTAATTTGTTTGAATCTAACAATCTAATTCTGAATAAGAACAATGATTATATATGTTTAGAGAGAACGAGTTTCATAATGATCCTCTTCATGATTTAGTAGTACATAATGACTCTATTTAGGAATCATGTAATATCTGTTTGAGATAGTGATATCTTTATTATATTATAGATCTACTTACAAAGGATGGGGATTGTTTTGTACAACTCGGCATGTTGACTGTGGGATTCAGAAATAAGTAAAAATCTAAAAGAATATTAGGAAGAATTGTGGGATGTTTTTTATGTATGGGATGTTCTCTGGTTTTAGGATAATCCATATCTCCAACACTTGTATTTGGGGTTTTATTATTGTTGGAAAATCTATGTGTTTGATATCCTAAACACAATATGGATATTGTTCCCCACATTGGGAATCAACATTATAAAAACAATTTATTCCCCTCTATATCATACATTCAACATTTAATTTTTTTAGTCCATGTTTGTTTAGTAATAAAAAATCCATGTATATCATAACTGGTAACATGGGTTCAAATACTAAAGGTTTAATAAAAATATAATAATATTTGGAAATGGGTAAATGTTGGTGACACATTATGCATACCCTCTTAGGTGTTTACAAAAATTTCTATTATCATTTAAAATGAGAGAAGGACTTCTATATGATGTATAAATAGAGTAAGAGGAACACAAATACAATTAGGATTAAAAGGCAGATATGTGGGTTTGATGATCATTTATGCATAAGAAAATTACATGGAATCAATAAAATATGCCTAATATTATACAAAAGGATCTAATAACTTCCTAAGGATTGATAATTGTTGGAAGAAAAGATAATTCTCATGTAACCCTCAACTTAGAGATAGTCTTGGAGAACACAACATCCTAACATGAAACTATTTTTCGATTGTGATAACCAACTTCCAAAGATATTGACGCAAAATCCCTATATAAAACCCCTTTGTCATAGTAAATATCCATTCCCATGATGAAAACAAAGGGGTTTATGTTATCTTATGGGTTTTACTATATGAGGTTCAAATGACCATGAATCACATAATAAACCACTCAGAACCACCCCCCCCCACAATCTTCTCAACCAAATATTAATACAATGAAATTACCTTAGTGCCACGAAAAAATTTCCTCACATATGAAAATACGAAATAACCCAATTCCCATTCCAAAAAAAATGACAATATTAATCACAACATGACCCATAAATAGAAAATGAAATGAATAAATGTATTAAATAAATACATAAGAGTATTTCATGGAATACTTTAGAAAAAATATATAGCACAACACTAAAATCCATGAACAAATATTATCATGATGTGAGTGGAATTTGAATCTAATATAGTGATGAACCTAACTCTCATAGAACATACCGTTAGACTATGAACCTTACTTATTCCATGATGAATCACCCCATAAAAAACTCAAAGTATAATGAAAAAAATATAACCACCACACCATAACTCTAGTAGAAATATCAAATATGTATGCTTCTCTAGAAAAATATGATCCCTTGTAAATTCTCCATATGAGGGTCTTCTAAATTATTTTTTAAATTTTTATAGATGAATCATGTCCCCTATCCGAATTCACCAACAGAGGGGATCTAGTTTATTAACACATGTATGTGGATCCGTAGCTCAATCAAAACAACTATGTACTATATAGGTTCTTCCTTCAGGTGAAGCATTCACTTAACATTTGTGTTTTGAAAATTCATTACCCATGAATTCTTGGGCCTTTCCACTAGAGGGAATACATTCCTACCCTCTCCCTAAATAGGACTTTGGTCATGTACCGACATTAACATACTAGGGGATCTTCTATTATTTATTGATTATTGAGGGTCCAAATAATTTTTATAAAGAGAATAAATATTTTTTATGGAAAAACAATATTCAACCTATAAGATAATAAAAACCAAAAAACATTAAATCTTGGAAATAATAATCTAAATAGATAATTATGATTAATCCTCTAAAAATTATTGTTTAATCAATTTATATTTAACTCTAATTATTTTATGAAAATAAAAAATCTGATTAATACCCGTAAAAAATAAATATTAAGGGTTTTAAACAATGAATTAAAATGAAAAATATATGAAAATATGGATTACATAAATTTTATAAAGAAAAATAATATTATTATTCTGATAATAATGTTATTATGTCATTTAACCAAAATATATTATACCCTAAAATTGACCACACTATGAAATATAAATATTTTTCCTTCCATTTATTAAAATAATTCATATAATTCCCTTAGATTTAGTCAAATATTTAATCTTTTAATATAATAATAATATATATATTATTATTTTTATTCATTTGAATATATAATAATATAAATTTCACTATTATAGTGTTACCATATATTATTATCTATTATATAATAGTAGTTATAACCATTATTGTGAATATAATCCTCTTGTTTATATTTTTTTACTATTATGAAATAAAATTAATTGATTTGTGTGATGGATATTTTGATGAAATGTTTATTAATTATTAAATAATTTTGGATCATACAATAAAATTTTAAATTCTATAACCCATATAAATATTTTTTACTAGATTTTGTAAATGTTATAACAAAAAGATCTATGACCTGAATGAATTCATTCCTAATATTATTAATTATAAAAAGAATGTAATGGAATTTACTAAAATGTGTCTTATAAAAATTTGATCAAATCACTCCTTTTATATCCACACGAACCATTGGTGAACTATAACTAATGGTCATAAAATACCACATCATGCAAATTTCAATGATCACCATCTTTAACAAATAATCCTCTACTTGATTAGATTGTCTAGAGGATTGTTAAATAGTAAAATTGCAGTGATTTACATGATTAATAAAGTTAGTTCAATGAGTTAAGAGTTTCCAAGGAACATTCATGCTTCTTGTCTTCAGGGAATTAACAATAATTTCTTAGTTAGACTCAATATCTAGGGAGGTCCCATTATCATGGAAAAAATACATTATTGAATATATAATACCCATAACTCAGTTTTATATGAATTTTCTATTCAAATATAATGGTGTAATAAACCTTTAAAAATCCATGATGGGTTCTCTATATACCTCTACAACCTAATGGTATTGAGATTCAAGATTTTGCACCATCATCATTGACCATTATCCCTGAGGTGATTGGAATAATTCATTAAATGTATTTGGGGACCAGAGGATTCCACAGATTTCCTAGGACCCCATAATTCATAGGATATTCATGCCATAGATAAAATTGTGTATGGTTCCCACTTTCACCATTAAAGAAACATAAACCTCTATGTACATGGAAAGTATAACACAATGAGTATACATTGTTTGATTGTCAAATAACCATTCATTTCACACATTATAGATAGAGGTAATGATATAGGCCATCACTTCTTAAAGAAGTTATTGAACATTATCACTCTTCTTAGTTTTATTTATAAGTACCATGAGATCCTCCAATTTCCTATTTTTCATTTAGTTTGAATCCATATAGATTACCTATATTCCCCAAGAATATTAGGAATACTCACATTCTATGAATTGGATCATCACATTCTATTTAACTATCAAGAATTGAAAACAATTTAACATAGAGAGCGTTTCATTACTTTTAGTTTTATCATATGTGGGTAATATGTTTTTTCAAAACCACTAGAGTAGTAGAAAAATTTAGGGATTAATGAAAAGTACCTAAAATTCTAATAGACATGGTGGTGGAATAATCAAGCTATCACATTCTATCATGTAGCAACCCATTTCATTATACTTGACATTACTATTAGGCATCCACACCAGGGTGTCAGTGTCCATGAAATCATAGTTATGATTCTCCATTACTACATATGAAGTAATAAAGTCAAGGTTGTTAGAGTGTATCATAAAATAATCAGTGTTCATTTGTAACCTATCTGGAGGAACATTCACGATTTCATTGAGAGGAATTTCTAGCCATAGGGTGTTCCATAAATTGATATTAGACTTCCTATTTACCAAAAAAGTTGAAATATGTATAACATCATAAAAATTGTGCTTGATTAAGGGCCAAAATAATGATATATGTTAGTTTGGGTACCCATCTAGTAGTCTTATTTTAATCCTTCTTGATAATAAATCACAGGAAGAGACATTATATGTTAGAATGTTACATGTAAATTCGTCAATGATACCATCATTAAAGATCCTAATATCCTCGAATCCAAGGCCCCTATCTTTATATGTTTGATACATTAATTCCATATAACTCTAACCTATTTCCTTTCATGCATGGAATCCTTCTATATGATGTTCCCAATCTTGAATTGAATCTCATTGATGATTCTTCTTGGAAACCTATAAAGAGAGATGGAGTAAAAAATAGTTATATGTGATCATTGAGTTCACAAGGCACACCCTTCCTACATGTAACATGCATTTTACCCTCTACATAGAAATTTTATTTTTTATTCAATATAATATTAATCAATGATAATGACTCTTCACATTTCACCAAAATAAGGGGACACTCGGTATGTTAAAAGGTTTGGATACACATTTCACTTGACTTCTTCTAGGGATACAGTTTTTTTTGGTAGTTCATATTCCATCACAGAAAAATAGAGGATTTTATCCAACTTATGGTTTACCCATCCACCTCCCCGTAGATTGAAAATGGACCTTTGAAAGAATATGCGGTTTTTCATGAGTCATGTCCAAGTAAGAGGATATCATTAGTATATATAATTTTTGATAGAGTGAAATAACCTCTCCCAGTATTAATATTTTTATAAAATCCAATTTTAGAAATATCATTGATATATGAACTAATATGATCTTTATTAATAGCCAAAATAAGCCTTAATAATGGATATCCTTATCTAAAATACATACTAAATTGGAAGAATCCCTTGGAGGACCCATTAATGAGAATATAAAAATTTAAACAGTTACAGATGGTATTCACTAATATAATAAACCCATTTTAGAAGCTATTCATAAATAGGAATGAAAATAAAATTCTCAACATTAGAGTGTAAAACTCCTTTTATATGGAAATTTAGGGTATAAAAGTAACTTCTTCTATTTTCCACTTCATTATGTTAACAATTTATGAGTTATGGAATAAGAAAATTTTTTATTCTTCTTATATGAAGAAATCCAAACTAATTTAGGGTAGTGTTTTCATCTATTATTGATTCCATCCAAGTTATAATTATCTCACTAACATATTTAAAAAAAGTTTCCATAATAGATACTGGACTTTAGTCCTTAATAACAGTTGCATTATCTTTTTTTTCGTATCAATGAAGTGAAGAGTTATTTGATCCCATGAGGCATAGATTCAGGAGTGAAGAACTCTGGACTACACTTTTCAAATAATCAAACAAAATAAACTAATAATATTGGAATAAATTGTTGGTGAATCCATCGAGTCTATCGAAAATCATCAGATTAAGATAAAAAATAGATTCTTTGACTTCCATATTTAGAAGGTTCCATGATAATAGTTCAATTTTTATAATATTCAATGTAAGGGGTTATGTTTCCAATAGTTTTTTTGAGAATTTTCCAACCCATCATCAGCATAAAATCGATTTATGTTATCCACAACTACCTTTGAAATATCATTTTTAGGGATGTATAGAATTCCATTAATTCTCATTTCATCATCCCCTACTCCTACCTTCTTATTCTTATGCAGTCTATTAAAATATTGTTAGTTTATATTTCCCCCCTTAAACCATTTCAAATTCAGATGAATTTGGTATGGCCTTTCGATGATAGTTAAGAGTTAATCTAAATTTTATTGACCTGGTATTTCCTCTATAAAGATGAAGTTATGGTGCTGATTCCCAATTTTTCTCCGATACATTTGGTCATTTGTAGCCTTTATTTCATTATCTAGTGTAGGGAAATATTCATTTCTCAATTTCATTAGGAGATTTTTAGTATGATTCAATTTCAGAAAATGTATTTGAAGTGGAATTCCAATGGGTTCAATCTTATAAGTCTCAAAAATAATATTCTTATATCTAGGAATAAAAATCCATACACTGATAAATATGTTAGGTAGAGGAAATACCCATATCAGATGAGTGTATAGCTTAATAATGATGGGTTTATGATGTGAATGGTTTTTGGGGAGGGTAAAGCCTAAGACCCCACTGGCACAACTCCTATCATCCATTTGTGAAAATCAAATATCCATATTACCATCATATCTTCTATTCAAGTTATACTGACTCAATGTGAATTCATTTACAACAATTAGGAATTCAACAAGATTGCACTGATCAATACAGGAACCCAACTCTAAGGATTATTTTTTGTTGAAATTAGATCCAGTTTTTTACTCAGACATAAAATATTGATGAAATCCCCCATAACCACCCTTTTAATATTAATATTCTCATAGTATTCATCAAAATACTTCAATAATTCGTTTCTCTAGATTTATTATGTTTATGAATTTAAGAAAATTGATAGAAATAGTACTACATGGTTTTGAATGAAATAACAATACTCTGATATTTCATATTTCATGTGTTTATACGAATGATTTCATGTTTTACATTCCATTGGTGATCAATGTTGAAATTATGTATATTTTGAGAGACAAAATTGTACTCGAGGGAGTTTCTTATTAAAGACATACATCTTTCAAACAACATTTTGTGTTCAACAATTCCAATAAGTAGATGTTTATAGGCCATAATAAAATGTCGAAGGGCTCTGTAAAATAAGGGGTTCCCTATCCCTTAAAATACTAGTAATGAAAATTCATTACTAGAGTTCCTTACTTCTTGTTAGAACCCCCTTGCGCTATCAAATTCCCAAGGACTTTCAATATGCTCCCTTTTCCTTTTTTATTTACATATTTTGGAAGTCTATCCCTTATTGATTACTCCTTTCTCCTAGCTATCTAAGTGTTATTATGACCATCATTATTATTTAATTCATCAATATTTCCTTCACTGTATATAATATATTCCGGGTGCTATGTTTCCTCGGCCTCATCAGAACAAAACATGCTAGTCAAAGGAGTGAAATTATTTATCTATTTCATAGTCTAAGGTGGTTTGTAAATGGTTGATTGTATTCTTGAATATTTATAGGAGGGTACCTATGATAATGTTCTATCCAAATCAGTATGATCAACAAGGTTTTCATATTGATTTCCCCTACTTTCATTATCCCCAACACTGGGTGATGTTATCATTGGACCCTTCAGTGTGTTCTCAACATTGGATATTGTTTTCATTATCGCATTAGAATATTCATACTGTTCATGATGTACTACCATTGTCACTATCTTGATAGACTCCTTAGAGTGTTCTCTTATAGTGGAATGTACATGTAGGCTGGGTACAGAAGATTATTCATATAGATTCCCCCATGTGATGAATTCTATTACCCAATTAGTGTTGGAAGGTTGCCATTAATCTTCTACAATGGGGGGTGGATTATTATTTTTTTGAACTTACCTGATTATAAACTGGAGACTAGACCTGTGTGACATTCATAGCCTCCTCAATATAAATGATAACAATGACAGAAAAATTTATTTTTAATAACCCATTCATGTTTTCAAAAGGTGGTATAGGATGTTCATGTTTTTTATAGGTTTCCTCTATAGGAGTGTCATCTGACTATCCAGTCCCATCCCTATCAACATTGTAATCTCTATATGTCATTCTATAATTTAATTCAGGAGGTTGAATTTATCCATTCTTATATTCCTTCTATAGTTGTAATCATCACACCCTTCACATAGAAAAAATTAAACTATTTTTCACTATTAAATACAGAGGTAAGGGTCCCAAAAAACATTCAAATCTTGCAAAAATTAGTCTTCTAAGGATATTATATCCCAAGATTAATGTTATCATATCCTATTGTAGAACCACCTCTTCCACTAGGGGGTTGGACATATCAAATTCCCATGTGATCCAAGAATAGTTCAAAAATATCAAATTATCTTTTTTCTTATCCATTTTTATGGGGTTCCCAATGGAGGATTCAATGTCTATAGGATATGTGGGATCTAATAGAACCAATTTTTCTAATTGTAACAGACCAAAAGGTTTATATGAGCGTTCCTTACATTTTCAAGGTTTAACATCCTCTCTCATTCCAAGATTCAAGGAAAAAAAGGTTTCATGGGGATTCAAAACATCCTCCATAATATTCTCTTATAATTATCAATGTGGAAATACACATGGTAGTACCCCATTCCCATTAACATCATCTTATAATCCTCAAATCCCATATCTCTACAATCCTTCGAGCGAGTTTATAAAATTTTTATAGTTTCTCCCCTTTTGTAACCAGAACTCATGCAATAATGAAGTACCTACAAGGACTCACACATTATTGAATAACACGTTGATTAGATGAAACATTTTGAATTATACCCTTCTTAATAATCCTTCTTGGAGGAGGTATATCGAAATCCATGGAAACTGACTGGCATTAGATTCCACCACCTATGAAAAAAATTTCTTCAAACCATCATCATCAATCAGAGCATGTCCCTCCAAACATGGCCAGCTTTATGCAAGAAGGAAGCGTTTCTTATGCCTAATATGATTATTTAATGTTGGGGAGATTTAATTTTTAAAGTATTTATTCTTCTCATAGGTATTGATATTAGTAGGCTAGGGATTTCCCCCTTTCCCCCTTGTTATACTATCTCATAGTATTTCTATATAAGTGTTATGATAATAATGTTAATTCTAAGAATGAGGTAGATAGTAATGTTGAATAAAATTATTGTACAAATATACATACATGTATATGTATCATAGGTTTTTTGTTCACTCTCTTAGGACACTTTATTTCCAACTAAGAAAATATTTAATTTGTTATCACTTTATCCTTTATTGAGGCAAAATATATTACCTTGAAATAATATTTTAAAGAATCTATTGTAATGAATGAAAAAATCATATAATGTTGATTATATTATTGTAATATAGATATATTATATGATATTTAACCTAATTCTTTTCTAGGAATATTACTTATCTGGGTCTGTTTATGAATATGGATAAGAGGTTATATTTAATTAAATATATTATTGATTCCATGTTAGTATATGCTAATATAATACATATAAATGAACATCTGGTTGATAGTTTAATTTATATTGTTACATTTTTAATGTTTTGAAATTATTTAGGAATTCAAAACATGTTCCCACTTTAAAAATATAGGTTCTAAGAACATAATGTATCTTTTTAGATTATCTCTTTCTATTTTGAAGGTATATATTTTTTAAAATGTGGTTTTAAACTAGATTACCTATTAAAATACTTATATTAATATTTTAGTATTATTCCATTAGAATTCCCATAATTTGTTTTTCATTTTTTAATATTATATAATTTTTTTGTTGGGATTTGGTTATTTCCTTCACTTTTTATTCTCCTTCCATAATTTCCCAGTTCGCCTCTTTATGTATTGGGTTACTAAACTCTATAAGTCAATACTCAATTATACATTTTCATTATATATAACATACGATATCCATATATTATTTTAATATAATAGTTTTTTCAGAATTTTGTATATCTATTTATGTTTTTAACCATTTTTTCAAGATACACATATTCATTTTGAAACATAAATATTTGTGTCGATGTGTCCCACTGATGGAGAATATTCCATCCCCTTATGATACATTTAATTTCCCTACACTATTGAATATTTTTTCTCATTTTTTATTTTTTATATATTATTACATTTCTATTTTGATTCCAGAGTGATTTGATATGATCCAATTTTTGATGTCTAGGAAAAGGTATTGAGATAATTGTATAGAGGTAATAGAGAAATTAATGAATGTAATTTTTATCCTTAATCTAGTTTAGTGTTTCTATTAATGTAGAAATCTGTGCTTAACTAATATAGTTTACAATTTATAGTTTGTGTATTGTGAAATAGATGCTTAATTCTAATTTTAAACATACAATTATATTTTTTTATTCATTCCACGTGACGTGTGATTAATTTTTTAGTTAGAATAACACATCTCTATATGTACATTAAATATTTATTATTACAAACTTTTATATATCATTCCTTTTGTATTGATTTTTTAGTATGTGTGTGTTGAGTGGGGTTTCAAATTATTGGAGTTTAAGTTGAATCTTCAAAATTATATTGATAACAAGTTAATATACTAACAATAATGCCACATTTGACAATATTCGTTGTTGGTTCTTATTTTTGTATTCTCTTTGTTTAACCTATAATGTACTTTATACTTTCTTTTACTATATTGGATAATAATTAAACTTGGTCATTATGTTTCTTCAATGATAATAGGTCCCAAAATGTAACTGATTATATAGATACTTATGTTTATTTTATTTTTTCCATTATTCCAATATTGACTATAAAATTTATAAAAATTGTTTTAATCATTTGAGATATGTTTATTTTATTAATAAATATAATTTTTTATTCTTTTCTAATTAGTTATTTTTTTTATTTTGGAAATTTGTAAATAATAATAAACATAAAGGCCATTGAATATTGATCCTATTATATATATTCATTGATAACACATGATAAATAGTCATTCCCTTCTATTGGATAACAATATTAAAAAATCAAACATCATGTATAGTGTTTTACTTAACCCAAATAACTATTTTTGTATAAATCATATGAACTCATGCAACACATCTACAAAAAGTGTATAACATATATACTTATGCATAAAATTATGGAAAACATTTCCCTTTTTTTAATATCATTATGATCATATATACTATTTCAGAACCTCATTAAATAATATATACAATATAATCTAATTAAATAATCCCTAAACTCTCTTAAATCACCATGAATGTATAACTTTCACAATCACGTTAAATGTCACTATATATAATTTAATCCCATACAGGTCTTATATTTTGTCTCATCTCGTTCATACTACTACCATAATCTCTTGAATTTTATTACAGGAAAACTTATGATATACTTAATCACCCACAATGTGTGTATAACTCTCTTACTTGAAAATAATATTCTCCTTCCTTGGATATAGTTGTTACATTTACTCACAACCCAATTCTTCAACTATAATTATGAATTATATAGGTTCACACTTCCTATATACAACATCACCATTATGTAAACTCATTAACATTATTTATCTGATGTATAAAATGTATCTTAACTTAACTCATCTCAATTACCAATATCATGTATAAAATATTGATCAACTTAAATCCCCAATTTGGATAACATTAACAGTTAAACATACACTCCATCAATATTTCTTCTATAAATTTATGTATAAAATCATTTACACATAAACTAAAAAAATATTATTTTTTATATGCATATTTCTACCAATTCACTAGAGTATGTCATATTAACGTAGTGATTTTAAAATTTATAATCACATGTACACATTAATAATCATCTCAAATTTCATTTACTTTTTCTTATGAAACATATTTTAGGTTCAATGACATATATTAGGATATCTATGCCCCAATAATGAATTATCTATATTCCATTTTTAAATTATAAAAGGAATAATAAACTCTAAAATATGTAATTTATATTAAATTATTTATACAAATACATTAATCACATGTATAAACACTATAAAGACTCCTCACATATTCATGTGAACATTTCATCATTATTAATCCATATTAATAGCCTTATACATTAAAAACTCCCCTTACATAATGATTCCCTTATCTAATATTGTTTCAATATATCAATCTCCATGGTCTAACTATTTCATTCTCAATTCATTGACCTCTAATCTCATTCTGAATTATTTTAAAAAATATGTACACAAATAAAAACACTTACTTATTTATGTTCATGATCATTATTTACCCAAATATAAAATATTTTTAATATTATTACTACAAAATTATTTTAAAAATTCACATTTTCATAATTCTCATTAGATATTCATAAATTACATAACCCATACCCTAGGTTGACAACAAATTTAACATCACTTAAAAGTTGATCTATAAAACACCCCCTTTTTAATTTATAGATAACATTGAAAATAAGTACTTTTATTATTGAGACAATAAATTGGAAAGAGACTTATCGGATCAATTTAGTAATTTTATATGGTCATATATATGACGACATTAAATTTCCATACTTTCCAGGCTAACAATGTACCATCATCCAAAAAACTAGTAGAGAACAATCGACCATGCTTTATAAACATCATTAGGAAATTAAAGATGGTATGTATATGAATTATATCAACTGTGGTCCATCACCGTTACATTCAATATTAACTAAATTTGATCATTAGTTTATTATATCGAGCATCTCTATAAGTGTTTCATCTCATACCTAACAATCTAATAAAATATATATCAATACCCCCTTCAACAGAATAATTTAATTTTATTCGTGTGATTAAAATATTAGAAAAATATTTTTATAGTACATTTCCATTTAATTTATATGGTCCTGCAACTATTTTATAGAGTATAAAATACAATATTAGAGAACATCATCTAAAACCTATATTTTTTCATCGACTATCGATATAATTTTAGATCCTATTCTTATTCTAAATTTTTTTCCCATGGAATATTATAGTGTTTTAGAAATTATTGATTTATAACATAGATATTAAATAATAAAGTCAAATAATCTACCACGTGACATCTAATCACTTCCACTACAAATAATATATAAAATTTTTCTACTTTATAGGTTGTGAGGATATGTAGGAAATGTGATAAATTATTAAATATTTTTATAACTACCCTTATATTATCATTCTTATAGGATGATCATTATTTTTCAATCACTAATTCCATTAATTTTTATTCCCATTTATTTATTTTTATAGACAGTGTATGTACCAAACTTTTTAGTTTCTAGTGTTTGAATTTATCCTACTAACAAATCATACAACAAGTGGAAAACTCAAAATTTCCCACTTCATATCAGGTCACTAGAATTGATATTTCAAATCATGATATATATTTTTTCTCTTTGAAGAAAAACAAGAAATAAATTATGGAAGACATTCACAACATTATGTTTTAGATCAAAAGAGACCAATTTTTTCATTCCAAAATAAAGTTCCAAGTTAACATGTTGGATTTAGTAATTAATTTCCACCCATAATTTAATATATCAAACATTTAATAGTTTTAAAAATATAATATATGTTTCTTGTATAAGGAAAAAATGTCTGGAGTATTCATTTATACAATATTACACCATCTATCTTATTCATTCTTCCACCATCTCATGAAATTCATTGAACATACTCAAATTTCATCAATAAATTTATACCTCCTTTACCACTTGATAAATTTATTTTATAAAAAATTTATTAACTAGAAAATATTATTTTCTTGGTGTATATGAAAGCTAATAATAAAATTCCTAATGATATTAAACCCAACCTTTATTCCTTATAAAATGAAATTGAGAGAAAATATATTTTAAGCTCTTATGATTCATATACATTAAATAATTCTCACTAAAGATGTATTGTATCTATATTTTTAAATAATTTACTACAATAATCAAATAAAAATGATGAATATGATATCATTTATCATGATGAGTCTGTAGTCACGACCCAAAAGTCATCACAATATCAAATTTCATAAATACACACCCCAAACATAAACCATATGACTTACAATACAAAACTTTTCCATAATAATGTTCATGTAATATAAAAAATATCATTTATATGTCATTTTTTTTATTAATGGAATTTTAAAAATTTTCATTCAATTAATAATTTACTCCTTTTTGACTTATTTCTATCATAAGATATATTTTTCATGAAAAATTATAAATGAAACACCATTTGTATATAATCAATATATGAAAACCTAAAATTTCAAAACCATTCAATGGTATTCATAAGAGATAAAAAATAGTAAATTTACCAAGATCAATTAACATTCCATTCATAGAGACAACATGATCAAAATTGTTTAAATTTTTAAGACATAAGAACACATTGATAAATTAATGAGTAAATTATTTTAATTTTGGTTTTCAAAAAATATCCGTAAATTTAATTAAAGGATAACCCTTTATCTTAAATAAATTAAACTATATTCTAAAACACTATAAAATAATGTATTGATACATAAGTGTAAAATAAAATACATCAATGTCATAAACATTTTGGGAGCATTGGTAACCCAAAAAAGATCCCTAGAAAATCATAACTCCAATATCGAGATAAAGTAATCATAATATAAGAGCTAAAGAAAAATAAATATTGGTATTAGGGTTTTATCCCAGTCCTTTATGTTGTGGTTTATCCTTTCATGATAATTTTTAAGCTTCTTTATTAATGTTGGGTTCATTGTGATATTCATGGGATTTTGGTTTGAGTGTTCACCCCATATTTCTTATAAAACTATTGTATCATGTCCTCCCTCAACCCCATTCATCCCAAAATTAATGTGAACAAAATACCTATATATTTATATCACTCCAAAATATCTTATAACACCCCAATATTTTATTATATTGTTATCTATAAACAAATTGTTTTTCTTTGATACACAATATTTTATTTAAAAAACCTCATTATAATATTGAAATACTATTTTTTAATGAGATGGTTATTGAGTCGCCATTGAATTTGAGGTTACCAATAGGATTAAAAAAATTATTTAATATATACAATGTTCCAACTAAATAAAAATTTATAAATTATTTAGCAATCATTTTTAGTATAGTCATTTTGTTCTACAAGAAATAAATTATATTCAAAAAAGAGATTTTTAGATAATTATGATTGAATATATTGATTAATTTATGAGTATTTTATATATTTTATTTGATAAAAAAGATATCATTTTTTAAATAAATATATCAAAATTATCTTTGGATGAATTGTTTTGATATTTCTAAAAAGATGTAATTTTTTAGGTAGTGATATTACTATTTTTTATTGAATTTTTTTCATGCATTTGAAAAGTTACATTTTGTTTTAAAATGGGTTTAATTTGAAATTAGTTCTATTATATAGTTAATAATCTCATTATCTTTGTAGATATCACTTTTATAGTTTAATTTAGTATACAAAATTTTATACTTGAAAAAGAATGTTTCTGAAAAACTATTTTGTTGTGTTTTTGTGTTTTTCAAATAAAGTAATTGATATCACTTATAGAAATTAAAATATTTAGAAAAATATTCCATATATTTAATCATTAATTTTGAATTTTTAAATAGGTATATTTTTTTGGTCAATAAGAATAATAACCATAGTAAAGTTTTGTTACCATGATAAAGGTAAAGTAACTTAATTTAGGTTAAGATTTATGTGATAAGGCTTCATATTCATTGATAAAAATTAAATTATCTTATTTCATGAGAAGAGTTAAGACAAAAATATATAATTATATAATATATTTCCATATAATTCCTATTTTTTATTATTACCTTTAATATTATGTTATGAAAAGAAAAAATACAAAATGTCACTCTCTTGACATAAATATCTATCATTCATTCCATAATATTAAAAGGAAGATAAGATAATTTATAAATGTTTATTAGAAATATGAATTAATAATATTAATAATTGTAATATTTTTAAATTTTTAGTGACTATGTAGTTACCTTAAATTTTTACACAACACAAATGCTGTTCTCGTGGATGCAGTAGAAAAATAAAATAAATGATTTTAAAAACTCAAAATATAGTTGTAGCGTCCCGGATCTGGGTGACACAAAATGGGTGCCCCAAACCTGGTTGGTCGCATGACCTCAAGCACATTTTCCCAAATTCCAGAGGATACCGACTAGTAGTGGGTGCCGAAGACTGATAGTGGGGAAACTATGCCCTCAGTTGTCAAAGTGTAGCACCGCAGAAAATATAAACATACAAAATAGGAAGCAGTAAAAAATATAGACCTGAAACTGAAAATAGAAATTAAATAAAAGATAACCAACAATCATATATATGATGGTGCCACATGCCTCTAAAATGAAGAAAGCAGCCGAATAAGGATACACTACAATCTAGTACAATACAGTATAGGGTACAAGTAAAGCAAAACTAAACAAAAGTAGTGCAATAGGAACGCAGCAGCATCGCAAGCCTAAGATCAGTCCCATGCTCTCCTACTCCTCTACAAGAATCATGTACCTGTGTAGGGTCCCTTTCCATTATCGACAGCTGTAGAGATACTGCCTATTTGGGCCCATGATATGACCCATATAGGGTGTGAGAAATAAATCCTAGTAGGCAACCACCAAAGGCCCGTTCCCAACTGTCATTGAAAATGTGCAACATTAGTGTGCAATTATGAAATGTAGTAAACTAGGAAGTTCACAAAAGTAACTATTCCCACTAGTTACATTTCCATCTTTATAATTATTTAACAATACCGAGCATGTGCTTTATCTTGGCATGTACATCCTAAGATATCACCACAATGAATATTCAATGTAAACATTGTTCTCAGTCATGGAAATCCTTACCCTCAGGAAGACAGAAACAAAACCCTCAGGTGACTGCCCTCAGGCATAATAAATATTTCCCTCAAGAATATGAGATATTTTTCTCAAGTACATAAGCTACTTCCCTAGGCATAGGAAAAATTTCCCTCAGGAGAAACAAAACCTTGCCCTCCGACTAATCAAACCTTTCCCTCAGGCTAAAAAGATCCTTTCCCTCATGCTAAATAGAACCTTGCCTCAAGAAAAACAGAACAATGCCCTCAAGTGTTCCATAGGAAAAGCAAGTAACCAGGCCGATCTGAAAGCATAAGCATGAAATTTATATATGTTTCCTCTCAATAAAACTCTATACATTTTATAATCATGACATACACATGGGCAGCCTTGCAAAACTTCCAAACAAGGGACACGCTCCCTCGGGGTGGCCCTGGATCAAAACAATGATCCCAAACAGTAGTTTATACTTGTTAATTAGATTATATATTCATTTCTAGGTATTTCAACAGTAAAATTTTAATCCATACGACACCCCTAACATAAGCGCGTGGAAAAATAGTACACAAAATCAACTCGATTGTTATAATTAAACACAAGACCACCAACCTCGATCTTCTCTAATTGATATACGTGAAAGGCTCCTCCCAAAACAACCTAGTATGGTGTATATCTGAGATAAACAATTACCCATTCAAACATAAATAAATTCACTTAGGTAAATAATTGGAAGGAAATTCTCAAAAAGAGTGAAGACGTTACCTGCGCAATTCAAACGATATCGATGGTGGAAGAATCGAAGTCCCGGTGCGTGATCGGCAGCTCCACCATGCCTCGGCCTCCTCTCCCACTGCTCCTGGAGAGTTCTTTGCCTACTCTGCCAAATGAGGAGGCTAATACCTGTTTTTAATGAAAAAACAAAATAGCATGGCATGTAATCTCAAGTACATGATGTTTACTTTTTTTTAACTTTTCCTCTAGTGGCTATTTTCAACCGCCTCACTATTCATCTTTTAACTAATTACATGGCATGTATTACTATGTACACGACATGTAGTTAGTTTTTACACCCTTAATCGCCAACAAGACTAAATTCCATGTATTCTCATCCCACTAGGCCAAAGTACAAGGCGTGTGTAAAAAATTACATGGCATGTGCCCATAAATTTGGTATTTTCCCCACGTTTCACTTATTTTCTCAAAAACACTTAAGGAAAAGAAATAGAAGAAACCCATACATCAAGAATAAGAATCACGTTCTTACAAACAACCCCCTTAAAGAAATTCATCCCCAAATTTCCCTTCCAAGGGTAGTGAAGATAAATCTGAGAGCAATTCTGGAAACATAGCATGTACGTCGGTCTCCCGCTCCCATGTTTCGTCCTACCCTCAACCATGCTGCCATAACACCCTTAAGAGAGGAACTGACCGGCCTCAGTGAACCATCGTGCTCATATCAAAAATATGAATCAGAAGCTCCTCAAAGGATGCATCATCCTATAGTTCAACCTCTCCGGGATGAAAAATGTGAGATGAGACTGAGTGATAACAGCGCAGTTGAGATATGTGGAAGACGTTGTGCATGGCCCTGTACCTCTGTGGATACTGCAACCAATAGGTAACCAGCCTGACTCTCGCCAGAATCTCAAACGGCCCTACATACCTCAGTGAGAGTTTACCCTATTTTCTAATCTACCTAGGTCCCACCCATAGTGAAACACACACAAAAACCTGATCTCCAACCACAAACTCCAAGGGTCATATGTGGCGATCAACATAAGATTTTTGACGAGACTGTGTAGCAGCCATCCACCTCTAAATCAACTAGGCCTGCTATAATGTCTTCTGCACAAGACATAGTCCTAGTAAATCTGCCTCACCTACCTCCAAAAAGCAGAAGGGTGATCTTTATGTCCTACCCTATAAATCCAAGTAAAGTTCCAAATCAATAGTTTTCGGAAAACAATTATTGTAGGGAAACTCGACCAGGTGAATGTGCTTCTCCCAAGAGCCACTAAAGTCCAGGACGCATGCATGAAGCAAGTCCTCTAGCAAATGTATTGTACGCTATGACAGGCCATCAGTCTGAGGGTGGTAAGCTATGCTAAAAAGAACCTATGTACCCTGTGCCCTCTAAAAACTCTAACAGAAATGAGACATAAAATGAGAATCCCAATCTGAAAAGATAGAACGAAGGACCCCATGAAGACGTACTACCTCTAGGATATACAACTTCCAGAGATCGTCAACACTGATGGTCTCCTTGATTGACAAAAAGTGAGATACCTTCATAATTCTGTCCACAACTACCCATATGACATCATTAACTCGAGGTGACCTCGACAACCTGTTCACGAATTCCATCATGACGTCTTCCCATTTCCACTTCGGAATGGGTAACTGTTGTAACAGTCTGGCTGGCCCCTGATTCTCGGCCTTCACCTATTGACATGTTGAACATCTCATAACAAAACCAGCTACCTCTCTTTTCATACCATTCCACCAATACTGACATATCATGTCACGGTACGTTTTGGTAACTCTAGGATGAACTACCCATGTGGAGGCATGAAATTTCCTCATAAACTCCTCATGTATATCCCTTGGAACCCACACTCATCCATGGATACGATGTACCTCTTCATCGCCTATCGTCCAACAAGGAGGAGGGTCCTCACTTGCCACCGACTGTCGTAGAACAAGGCCTTCTGAATCTGATAGCTCTCACATCCTCACTCTATCCAGGAGGGTAGAAGTCACAGCTAAGGATGAAAGATAGGTTCACCCCGGACTATCATACACCTCCAAATGCATGTTAGAGAAAAAATCCGTAAGATTCCACTCACCACTGGCCTCATACACTGGTTGTATCCGAGTCCTCCTACTCTGTACATCAGCTACTGAATTACCCTTACCAGGTGTATTGGCTTACTCAAAGTCCAAGGACTGAACGTATTCAAACCATCTCCACTGTCTCAAATTCAAGTCATAGTGGGTAAAGATATATTTAAGACTTCTGTGGTCCGTAAACACCAATAAAGGTTCTCCCAGGAGATAATGTCTCCAACAGTGTAACTCATGAACAACTAGAGCCAACTCGAGATCATAAATTAGGTAATTCCTCTCAAGTGGCCTCAACTGTCGAGTCCCGTATGCAACTACTCGATCTACTTGCATCAACACTACTCTCATCCCAATACCTAATTCATCATAGTATACTGTATAGCTCTTCCCTTACTCTATAATTATCATAACTGGTGCGGATGTCAACCTTCCCTTCAGCTACATAAAGGCTGTCTTGCAAACTTCTGTCCAAATGAACTTCTTAGCATTCTTAGTCAAACCTGTCAATAGCGCTGCTAAGTAAGAGATGTCCTATATAAAGCACTTTTAGTGATCAGACATCCCCAAGAAACTCTATATTTAAAATATGTTCTTAGGCTTCTCCAAGGAAACTGCTGATCTCACTTTCTTTGGGTTTACTACGACTCCTGACTCTAAGATAATATGACCCAGGAAGTTAATCTGGACCATCCCAAAGTGGAACTTTGAGAGCGTGGCATATAGCTGATGCTCTCTCAGTGTGCTCAGTACGATCTCAATATGGGTGGCATGGTCATGTCGAGTGTGAGAGTGCACCAAGATATCTACCATGAAGAATACCACAAAAGAATCCAAGTATGGATGGAAAACTCGGTTCATTAGATCCAGGAAAACTGCTGGCGCGTTTGTGAGTCCGAACAGTATGAAAAAATACTTTTATAGACCTTATCTGCTCGGAAAGGATGTAATAGGTTTGTCCAACGGTCAAATGCACACTTGATGATATCCAAATCTTAGGTCAGTCGTCAATATCACACGTGCTCCTCAAAGATGATAAAAAATATCATCAAACCTTAGTAAGGGATATCGGTTATTAACTGTTAACTGGTTCAGTTTCTGACAATCCACGCAGAGTCTAAGGGTACCATTTGCCTTCTTAGTGAAAAGGATAGGCGAACCCTAAGGAGAAATACTAGGTCGGATGAATCCCTTGGACTGTAACTCCACTAACTCCCTCTTGAGCTCCTGCAATTCTGGTGTAGCCATCCAATACTGAGGAATGGACACTGGTGCCACTCCTGGAACAAGCTAAATAGAGAAATATACCTATCACCCCGGAGGTAGACCTGAAAATTCGTTCGAGAAGACATCCCTGAATTGATTAACAACTAGAGGGAAATACATCTGGCAAGTTCCCTGTTCATCTAGATATAAACTCGAAATCTAGGATGTCACCCCACATCACCCACAATGCTCAGGTCCATCTTAGCTCGCCTGGACATCCCATTCGCCCTTTTATAGAAACTATCCACCATCTTGTGATATGAAACTCACCCCGCGACGAAAAAAATCTACAAAGGCTCGAAAGGGTATATCACGACCCATCCTCGGGGCCCATGTTGTGACTACCCCAATGCCGCCTCCCACAGGACATGGGCTGGAGACTAGCACCAAGGAGTAATTCTCGGTAAAAAGGGAAGGCATTGCCTTTGTAAAGTTAACAACACCACAGAGCAAGTAATAAGAAGTAAACAGTAAGTAAAAATTGGGTACAAAAGAAAGTGCGGTAAAGTAAGTGGTCCAGAATACAAACCCAAACTGAATTTAATGTACAACTGAAAGAGATTACAACAGCTGAAAAGTAAAGCCACAGCCCTGAGACATCCACTGGAAGTCCCACCTAAAGGGTGGGTACATATAGCCTCCACAGCTCCTCGGGTCCAGCCGTCCGCTTCGAGTACGTCACGCCCAGTGGTCCACCTCCAGGTATCGTCCTACTCCGCAAGCCTCAACCACGATCAGCGCTATCCATCGTCTGCAACCAACACAACGTAGTGCGGGCATAACCCGTATAGGGGTGAGTATAAGATACTCAGTAGGGACTCCAAGACCCCCAAAGACCTCCCAGAATCCACAAAGGATAATCCACAAAGGAAAGATACAATCACAAAGTAACATCTGACACTACTTAGGTATATGCCCATACATATACCTAAGTCTTCAATTCTCATTCGGCTCCATCGTCGGAGCACAAGTACAACCCATTGCACATAGGAAAACACAACCCAATCCACACAGGAAATCACAATGTAATCCACACAGGATATCAAGTCAATCTTATTGAAGAAAAGGATTGAAAGTCAAGGTTCAGCTCACACAGGTATATTTCTTTGTAAGATGATAGAGATGATCAGATATTTCCACTGATTCATCTAAGCCATCAGACCCACACAAGATCGATATTTACTAACCCCCGTAATGACCCACAAAGGATCGATAGGTAACTAACCCCCGCAATGACCCACAAAGGATCGATAGGTAACTAACCCCCGTAATGACCCACACAGGATCAGACCCACAGAGGATCTGTAGGCACTGGACCACACAGGACCGCTGAGCGCTGACCGACACAGGATCAGACCCACATAGGATTGGTAGCACTGATCCACGTAGGATCGCTGAGTGTTGTAGTCGTCCCCGTCGAATCCACGGATGATTTCTGTATAGTCTTCATCGTCGTCGAAGTCGCAGCCAGCTCTAGGGTTCCCGCACAGAGCAAGCTCGTTCAGGAGGGTCCGCTCCACGAGCCGAAGGGCTGATCCATCAACTAACACATAGTATGGAGTTGATGTATCCAAAAGTTCTGTATCGTCAACAGGAACTCAACGTCACAGACGGGGCGTCAATCGGCGCCCAGTCTGAGAGTTATTGGCATTTTTGTCCGAGGGGCCCGGTTGGTTTTTCAGTCAAAACCAACCTGACCATACACCAAATACGTCCAAAACTCGAGTTGAGTAAGGCAAAAGGTCCTTATCACTTATAGGAATCCAACAAAGTTGACGTCACGTCAATCGGACGTCCGGAACTCAAGTTATAAGCGTTTTCGCTCCAAGGGCCCGGTTGGTTTCGTGTACGAACCAACCCGGACGAACCCAAAGTCCTCCGAATCCTTGACTGCGATATACTGAAACGACCGTCTCGATCCAAGGATCGCATCGCAGCTAACGATGCGTCGATCGGAGGTCTGCAACCCACGTTATGGGAAAATGACCGTGAGGGGTCCAGTATTATGGGGTTTGGGCCCGATCCGACCCGGCCCGATACCCTATGGGTCGGCCCAAACCGGTTCGACCCGTCCTGGGTCCGAGTCTGGCCCACGTGGGCACATCCCGACCTGGCTAGCGCAGCCCGTCCTGGCTGGCACAGCCCGGCCCGGCACGCTGGCGCCACCCAGGTGGCTCGGCCATTTCGGCCGAGTGGATGGGGGGGGGCCATGCCCCCATGTGTGTAACTGCCGCCCCCATGATGGGGGGCCGCTCAAGCTGGCCAGCCGGGGGTTGTAACTCCCAGCTCTTCATCTATCCGGTCGGCCCGCTCCGGCCGGCAGGCCACTGCCGCCACTAGACCGGTAAGGGCCGGTCCCCCTGCACTGACGCTGGCGGCCCAGAACCCGCCGCCGGTTCCCCAGCTCCACTGCGGCTTTAGCTGCGGCCTTGGACCATCCGACGCGGTGCAACCGCGTCATGCCCCTCCGCCGCGGCCCCGCTCCGGCCGCGGTGTCTTCGAGGTTCCTTCGAGATTCTTTGGCGCGGCGTGACGGCGCCGCGCTTCTCCGCCCTTCCTTTAACATTTCCCGTGCGGTGCTTCAGCACCGCACCACCTTACACGAGCCACAACCAAAAGCAACCAACAAGGGGGGAGGAGGGTCGGCTGTGTTTGTGAGGTCTGACCTCCTCCCGTTATTGCGATAACAGGCGGTTCAAAATGGAAGGAAGAAAATGACGGGAGTAATCATGAACAAACAAATAAAATATACCCCTACCTCGTGTGTAGATTGAATGGATGTTTGTCACGGAAACAACCATCGCGGAAGAATGCGTTACGGAAGGAGAAGGTCATTGGCATTTGTTGATCTCCGAGGAAGGCGTCTCTCGCCGTCGTCCGCCGTCGAACATCGGGTTTCTTCATCGTCGGCGGTGCATTCTTCGCGTTCTTCGACGAAGAACGAAGAACCTCAAGACCTCTCCTTTTCTCCCAAAGTCTCAACACAAAAAACCCCAACCATAATAAAATAAGCACTTCACTTATTTTATTAACATGACTTAAGAATTTTGAATTTCAACCATTCAAATTAAACTCACTTATTTAATTAACATTAGTTATCAACTTTAATGGTGAGTTGAAGGAGTTAGGGAATATGAAGGGGTGGGGTTCCTGTGGGCCCCACCACCCTCAGAACCTCTCATGGGAAGTTGGGTGGTTACCCAACGTCCACCCAAAGGTTTAAGCAACATAGTAAAAATAAAAATTGTAGCTCAATTTTTATTTAACTTCCACAATTTTTATCAACTTCTCCCGTGTAAACACAACTCCGAAAAAGGTATTCCTAATAAATTACCGGTGATACGAATCCATCGGTGCCCTCAGAATTTGATTCCGAGCACCGGTTCAAATGTTAGAAAAACCCGCTCATTTGTTCACTGACCGTACCCGAGCTAAACTTAGGATAGAAATTCCGGGCACACTGGGCTTCGGAATCAGGTGCCGTCAGAAACTGCATTCTTTTAAAATCCCAAAGAAAATTAAGAAAAAATTTCCCTTGAATTTTACGGGTCTTTACATTACACACACCTCAAGAATTTACGTCCCCGTAAAGATACATCACAAACTATGGAAACAAATGTGGGTACTGTGCACGCATCTGAGCCTCCCGCTCCCAAGTTCTCTCCTGGAGGTTCCCATGCTGCCATCTGATGCACACTAGAGGAATCGACCATCCACGTAGGACCCGATCCTGTCGATCCTCGATCTCCACTGGGACCTCCACAAACGTCTCCCCATTATCAATGTCCATCTCCCCATGGTCAATGATATGCGTCGGGTCGTGCACGTATCTCCTCGGCTGAGATACGTGGAAGACGTCATGCACCCGGTGCAATTGAGGTGGTAGAGCCAGGAGATAAGCCACCTCGCCAATCCTGCTGAGGACCTGGAATGGTCTGATGAAGTGCAGAGAAAACTTGCCGCCTCGGCCAAATCTCTGTAAACCACATAGAGGTGAGACCCGCAAGAAGACGTGGTCACCATCCTCGAACTCTAGTGGCCTCCACCTACTGTCAGCATAAGACTTCTTCCGGCTCTGGGCTGTACTCATATGCACCTGGATGGCCTGGACCTTCTCTGTCGTGGCCTGGACCATCTCCGGTCCCACAAGTGCTGACTCCCCAGGGTCTGTCCAACACAGAGGAGATCTGCAAGGTCGGCCGTACAATGCCTCATATGGTGCCATCCTGATGGTGGAGTGGTATCTGTTGTTGTACGTGAACACCACCAAGGGTAGGTGGTCCTCCCAGCTACGACCAAAGTCGAGGACACATGCGCGGTGCATGTCCTCGAGTGTCTGAATGGTCCTCTCTAACTAACCATCTGTCTGAGGGTGAAAGGCGGTGCTCAGACGTAGTTGCATCCTGAATGCCTCCTGCAACCCCTTCCACAACCAGGAAGTAAAGAGAGCATCTCGATCAGAGACGATATATGATGGCACACCGTGAAGCCGTAAAATCTCGTGAATGTAGAGACGTCCCAAGCTCTCCACTGAGCCCTGCTCTATGATGGGTAAGAAGTGAGCCGACTTGGCGAGTCGATCAAAAATCACCTATATGGAGTCGTGACCTCTGGAAGTGCATGGAAGTCCAGTCACAATGTCCATAGATATGCCGCCCCACATCCACTCTGGGACCTCCAAGGGCTCTACCAAGCCTGCTGGTACCTGTTTATCTTCCTTCACCTGCTGGCAGGTGAGGCATCGAGAAACAAACTCTACCACAACCTTCTTCATGCCCGGCCACCAGTGTAGTCGTCTGAGGTCCTGGTACATCTTCGCCACTCCAGGATGCACTGCCAAAGGGGAAGTGTGAAACTCTCTCAGCACCTTCTCCTGCAAAGAAGCTGGTACCATGGTACGTCCTCTGAAAAGGACATCGTGATCTCCCCTAAAGAGAATCCATCAGGTGCCTGTCCTGAGGATATCTGAGCACGTCGCGTCTCACAGTCGACGTCCCCACGCTATCCCTCTCCGACCCACTACAGTAGAGGAGGAGTGACTGTGAGTGACTGAAGGAAGGCTGCTCCATCTCTATCCACGAAAGATATCTGCAAAGTGGCTAGCTGCTCTGTCACCTCCCAAAGAAGCTGAATGCTCGTCCTCCTGAGGCCTCAAGATAGGCGCGTTGTTCAATCTCTGTCTTAGCTCTTGGAAGCTCTACTGAAATCTTTCTGACCACACAAAGGGTTTCCCCATCTTTATCAAAGCTTAGAGTTGTGCTGCAACTCTGGAGAAGTCCGACAGAAATCTCTGATTGTATCCAGCTAGTCCTAAGAAACTCCGCACCTCCTTCACACTCCTGTGTGGCTCCCAAGCTAGCACTGTCTCAATCTTCGCAGGATCCTCTACAACTCCTGCCTCAGAGATGACGTGTCCCAGGAAGTGGACCTCACGTATCTAGAACTGACACTTCGAGAGCTTTCCATAAAGCTGGTGCTCTGAGATTGTGTTTAGTATAACCTGCAAGTGGTAGGCATGCTCCTCCTTAGTCGTCGAGTATATCAAAATTTCGTCGATGAAGACCACGGAAAATCGATCAAGGTACGGCTGAAATATCCTGTTCATGAGGGCCATGAAAACTGCTGGAGCATTGGTTACACCAAATGGAAAAACCAATGACTTGTAGTGGCCATACCGACACCTGAAGGTCGTCTTCTACACATCCTCGTCCCGAACTCTAAGCTGGTGATAGCCTGACATGAGGTTTATCTTTGAGAACCACCATGATCCCTTGATCTGAACGAAGAGGTTGTCAATCCTCGGTAGTGGATACTTGTTCCTCACTATCACCTGGTTTAGGCGACGATAGTTGACAAAAAGTCACAAGCTCCCGTCCCCCATCTTGCCGAACAAAATCAGGGAATCCCAGGGTGAAACACTAGGTCGGATGAATCCCTTGCCCTGCAAGTCGTCAAACTATACCTATAGCTCTTGAAGCTCAGCGTGGTCCATCCGATATGCTGGAGTGGATATCGGGGTTGTCCCGGGGTACAGATCAATATATAAGTCTACCTCTCTGCGAGGAGGTAGTTCTTGAACTTCGTCGGGAAAAACATCCGCATACTGATCCACCACTATAGCTAAGCTCGGACTCTACATGTCAACTGCTCTTAGGATGAGGCTAGCCAAATCATGAGTGATGGGATGTCCTCTCCTCTGTGTGAGTCCATTCTTTGCTGTAAAGGCTCCCATATATCCGGTGAAGGTGAACCTTCTCCCGTCGGTGCGTACACATCGCACCTTGCGCCTAATACAGTCTAACTGATCATGGACTGTAGATAACCAATCCATGCCCAAGATGTCATCGTAAGACCTCGACGCTGCTACAAGAAGATCACAGCCGAAGCTCTCGCCTCCTAGAGTATGCTTACACTGCCGGCACCAGGGCGTAATCATTGAGTCTGCTCCCGTAGGAGTCACTTGCCTTAAAGATCGAGCCAACGGCTCTGTCGGAATCTTCGAGCTCCGAATAGGGGCAACAACTATGAAAGAATGAATCGATCTAGTGTCTATAAGAACTGCAGCAAGGGTGGGTTAGACACAGATAGTACCTCGAATCATCTCGGGCGCACCGTGGTCGTAGGCCTCCACTGCCTGAAGTTGTGCCTGTCTTTGCCCGCCAGCTGCCTGTGGTCGGGGTGGACCTCCTGGTGCTGGTGGTGGTAGAGCCTCAAAGCGTTTCCCACCACCTGCTGCTCAGCCATCTCCTCTTCCTCATCCTCCTTTTCCCTATAGACCGCCACAGTCGACCCTCTGCCTCTGCCTGGGTGGTCCCTCAACCGTCCGCTGCTCCTCTGCACGGCAGGTCGGGCAGTCACGAGCCATGTGGCCCTGCCCGCCGCATGCGTAGCACTATATGCCTCTCGAAAGACTGGATCTGCGCTGTGTGCCCCGCACCATTGATCCAGTGTCTTGAGGTTGTCTACCTGAGGGTCTGATCTGCCTAGAACAATGAGTCATCCGTTGGCTGCCTGCTGTAGAAGACTCTGCTACATGTCGCCCTGTGGTGGGTCTCGCTGCTGATGTAGTCTCAGCAAGGAAGCTATCGATTAGGAGGGCTCGCTCCTGTACCCCTACATGTGTCAGAATGTAGAGGGAGATCAACGATGCCCTGATCTCCTACCTCAATCCCTACTCAAAGGTTCGGGCCTGAAAGAATGGGTCCCGTACCATGTCTGTCGAGTAGCGTGAGAGATCGGTAAATCTCACCGAGTGCTGGCCGATCGTCAAGCTGCCCTACCATAGATGTAGAAGCTCCTAGATGCACACCGCAAAGAGGGTGGCTGGGACGAACTCCGAGCAGAAGATGCTCTCAAAGTCCATCCAGAGGATAGATGCCTCATCGTGCACATGGAGCATTATGCTCCACCATCTGCCTGCTGCCGTGTGCAGGAGGCTCGCTGCGAGGATCACCATGAGGTCAGCTGGTGTCCTCACTAACCTGAAAACTCATACAACTGCCTCCAGCCTATCCTCGGCTACCTGAGGGTCCGTCTCCCCACGGAACCTGGGTGGTCACTGACGCTGAAACATGTGCAGTGCACTAAGGCAACGTGCATCGTCAGCGGCTGGGGCTGGAAGCATCAGTGGCTCGGCGGGTAGAGGTACCGTCAGTGCCTCTTCTATCAAAGGGCCCTGTACCGAGGCCTCGTCGCTCGGTGGTCTCTCGTCACGCACAACACTCGGAACCCTAGCTGGCTTCCGTCATGGGGCCATCCTAAAAAAAACAGGTGTTCCACGGTGAAACTGTATACCTGGTGAGCTGACACAAAGTAATCACAAAGAAAACTTGAAACACACATCCAATCAATGGTTTCATGCATTATGTCAGAAATCAGAAGTCGGGGTCCTGGTGTACCAATACGTCGGCCGCCGCACCAACACTAGACTCCTTGGACTGATAAACACACTCAATACTCTTAACACTATTGCTTCACATAGAAAAAGATCAGATTCCTGAGTTCTGTGGTAGAACCGAACTCCTTTGATACCAATTTCTCACGACCCGTCCTCAGGGCCCGTTCCGTGACTACCCTAAGCCCGCCTTCCATAGGCCAGGGGCTGGCGACTAGCACCAAGGCTAAATTCCCAGTAAAAAGGGAAGGCATTGCCTTTGTAATGTAAACAACACCACAGAGAAAGCAAGCAGAAGTAAACACTAAGTAAAAACTGGGTATAAAAGAAAGTGTCATAAATTAAGTGGGCCAGAATACAAACCCAAACTAAAAGTGAAGTACAACTGAAAGAGAGTACAACAACTAAAAAATAAATCCGCATCCTCGAGCCATCCACTAGAAGTCCCACATGAAGGGTGGGTACAGATAGGCTCCACATCTCCTAGGTTCCAGCCGTCTGCTCCGAGTACGTCCCACCCAGTGGTCCACCTCCAGGTACCATCCTTCCCCGCATGCCTCAACCATGATCAGCGCTGTCCGTCGTCTACAACCAACATGATGTAGTGCGGGCATAGCCCGTGTAGGGGTGAGTATAAGCTACTCAGTAGGGACCCCGAGACCCCCGATGGTTTCCCATAATCTACAAAGGATAATCCACAAAGGAAATATACAATCACGAAGTAACATCAGACACTACTTAGGTATTTTCCCATACATATACCTAAGTCATCAATTCTCATTCGGCTCCAACATTTGAGCCCAAGTACAAGCCAGTCCACAGAGGAAAACAGAACCCAATCCACACAGGAAATCACAACGTAATCCACACAGGATATCAAGTCAATCATATTGAAGATAAGGATTGAAAGTCATGGTTCAGCTCACACATGTATACTTCTTCGTAAGACGATAAAGATGATCAGGTATTGCCATTGATTCATCTAAGCTGTCAAACCCACACAGGATCGATAGGTACTAACCCCCACAATGACCCACAAAGGATCGATAGGTAACTAACCCCCGCAATGACCCACAAAGGATCCATAGGTAACTAACCCCCGCAATGACCCACACAGGATCGGACCCACACAGGATCTGTAGCCGCTAGCCCACACAGGACCGCTGAGTGCTGGCCCACACAGGATCGAACTCACACATGATTGGTAGCACTGATCCACGTAGGATCGCTGAGTGTTGTATTCGTCGCCGTTGAATCCACGGAGGATTTCTGTATAGTCGTATTTGTCGTCGCAGTCGTAGCCAACTCTAGGGTTCCCGCACACAGTAGGATCGTTCGGGAGGATCCGCTCCATGAGCCGAAGGGCTGATCCATCAACTGACACATAGTCCAGAGTTGATGTATCCAAAAGTTCCATATCATCAACAGGAACTCAACGTCACAGACGGCGCGTCAATCGGACGCCCAGTCTGAGAGTTATTGGCCTTTTCGTCCCAGGGGCCCGGTTGGTTTTTAAGTCAAAACCAACCCGACCGTACTCCAAATGTGTTCAATCCTCGAGCGGAGTAAGCCAAAAGGTCCATCTCAATTAGAGGAATCCAACAATGTTGACGGCACATCAATCGGACGTCCGAAACTCAACTTATAAGTGTTTCCGCTCCGAGGGCCTTGTTGGTTTCGTGTACGAACCAACCCGGGCGAACCAAAAGTCCTCTGAAACCTTTAGTGCGATATACCGATGCGACCGTCTCGATCCACGGATTGCATCACATCTGACGGGGCATCGATCGGAGGTCTGAAACCCATGTTATGGGCAAAATACCGTGAGGGGACCGGTATTAGGGGGTTCGGTCCCGATCCGACCCGGCCAGATACCCACTGGGTCGGCCGGAACCGGGTCGACCCATCCCAGGTCCGAGTCTGGCCCGCATGGGAACGACCCGGCCTGGCGAGCGCGGCCTAGCCCGGCTAGCGCTGCCCGGTGCGGCCGGGGCGCGGCCCGTCCCGGCCTGGTGGTCCGGCCTGGGCGGCCGGCCAGGCGCGCTGGCGCTAGCCAGGTGGCTTAGCCGTTTCGGTCCACTGGATGGGGGGGGGGGCTGCCCCCCTGTGTGTAACCATGGTCCCCATAATGGGGGGCCGCTCAAGCTGGCCAGCAGGGGGTTGTAACCCCCAGCTCTTCGTCTGTCCGGCCGGCCCGTTTCGGTCGGTCGGCCGCTGCCGCCACGGGACCGGCAAGGGCCGGTCCCCCTGCTCCGACGCCGGCAGCCCAGACCAGGCCGCCGGTTCCCCTGCTCTTCCGCGGCTGAAGCCGTGGCCTTCGACCGTCTGGCACGGCGCGACGGCGCCGCGCCCCTCCACCGCGGCCCCGCTACGGCTGCGGTGTCTTCGAGGTTCTTTGGCGTGGCGAGACGGCACTGCGGATTAGTTTGTTTCCAACGGCGCGGCGCGATGGCGCCGCGCTTCTCTACCCTTCCTTTAACATTTCCCGCTCTGTGCTTCAGCACCGCGCCACCTTACACGAGACGTAACCAAAAACAACAAACAAGTGGGGAGGAGGGCCGCCCGTGTTTGTGTGGTCCGACCGCCTCCCGTTATTGCGATAACATGCGGTTCAAAATGGAATGAAGAAAGTGACGGGAGTAATCATGAACAAACAAATAAAATAAACCCCTACCTAAAGTGTATATTGAACGGAGGTTCGTCGCGGAAGAAGGCATCGCGGAAGGAGAAGGTCATTGGCGTTTGTTGATCTATGAGGAAGGCGTCTCTCGCCGTCGTCCGCCGTCGAACGTCAGCGTTCTTCGTCGGAAGCGGTGCGTTCTTCGCATTCTTCGGCGAAGAACGAAGATCCTCAAGACCTCTCCTTTTCTCCCAAAGACTCAACACAACAAAACCCAACTATAATAAAATAAGCACTTCACTTATTTTATTAACATGACTTAAGAATTTTGAATTTCAAACAGTCAAATTAAACTCACCTATTTAATTAACATAAGTTATCAACTTTAATGGTGAGTTGAAGGAGTTAGGGAATATGAAGGGGTAGGGTTAGTGTGGGCCCCACCACCCTCATAACCTCTCATGGGATGTTGGGTGGTTACCCAACTGCCACCCAAAGGTTTAATCAACATAGTAAAAATAAAAATTGTAGCTCAATTTTTATTTAACTTCCACAATTATTATCAACTTCTACCGTGTAAACGCAACTCTGGAAAAGGTGTTTCTAAGAAATTACCGGCGCTGCGAATCCATCGGTTCCCTTGGAATTCGATTCCGAGCACCAGTTCAAAAGTTAGAAAAACACGCTCGTTTGTTCAATTAATGTACCCGAGCTAAACATCAAATAGAAATTACAGGCAAACCGGGCCTCAGAATCAGGTGCCGTCAGAAACTACGTTCTTGTAAAATCCCAAAGAAAATTAAGAAAAAATTTTCCTTGAAGTTTATGGGTCTTTACCAGGCACCAACCAGTCCATCCTAAAAATTACCCCATATGTTGTCATCTCTACGACATAAAGGTCCCATAGAAAGTGTCACCCACAATCCTCTATGGGAAACTCCTTACACTGATGCACACTTACTATTCTAATTCACAACAGAGTGTCTAGCAGCATGATATCAAAAGAAGAAGAAACAGAGAACCCAAGGCTCTCCACAACAGGCATAGATATAAAGCTATGTGTTGCACGAGTATCAAAAAGTAGAGAAGATAAAATAGAAGCAACTAGAATAGTACCTCTGACAGTGGAAGGTATGGGATCCTGCTCTTGTTGGGTTTGTTTCAAAGCATATGACTGCCAAGTGTCGTGGCCCTGCGACATAGCCTGGCTACCCTGAGCTGACCCACCCTGCTGTCTCTGAGATCCTGGAGTCTGGCTACCATGGCCACGGACACCACCTTGGCCTGAACATCCTGGCGTATTCCAATTTCCTGACCGATAAGAAGCTATTGGCCCTACTCCTGCACGTGGAGTATGCACAGAACCCCTCTTACTAGTCACTATTGGAAACTCCTTGAAAAAACATTAAAGATGACCTATCTTGCTGCAACCTCTGCACTCCATTGGGTCGCGTGGACACTGAGGTCTCCTGTGGCCCTATTTACCACATTAGAAGCACATTATCTTGTCACCTAAACAATTCTTCTGGCATGTACTATCACAGTGAGAAAAATCTATCAGCCTATTCTTCATGCTAGTTGAAATAGTACTAGAGACTGGTGTTAAACTACCCTGGTCCGTGCCACCAGCTTCCTGCAGGTTCCACTTAGTAATCAACACCTCGTTCAAAATATCAGGCATTGTAGTAAAACTGAAAACATTCACAAGCACTCAAATTTCATATCGATGACTATCCTCAATGACTCTAGCCCTCTACGTCTCATAACTGAACAGAATAGGTGAAAAACAATGAAGCTCGGTGAAGCGGGCATAATAGTCCATCACTGACATGGCGCCCTCCTGCATATTCATGAACTCTCAAGATCGATCTACCATTAGTGTCTCTAGAAAGAAAACATTATAGAATACTATCTGAAAATCTTACCACACCATGTCACAATGATGCTTAGTCTTGGTGGTAATATCCCACCATATCTTGGCGGAATCACGCAGCATGTAAGTAATGAGCATGACCCTCCTCCAAGGAGGCGTCTCTAGATGCTCAAATATCATCTGAACAAAACCCATCCATGACTCTGCAGCTTGTGTTCTTCCATCCCCTGAAAACATAGGTGGATGCTGCTTCTGGAATATACGTATCCTCTTTAGCATTGATGTGGAAACCTAGAGTGCTCCCTAGAAGGTATGCATGAACCACATGAAACTTTCATGGAACCGTGCATCCGCCCCTGTGTCTGGTATAACGGCTGGCACCGCATCTATCACTTCTAGATAATCCACCAGTATCCCAAGGCCTACCATATCTCGATTATAATCATCACCACTCTCTTGGTGAAAAACTCATGTTCTTCTTGGCAGCATGACTATGAAAATTAAACACTCACTTTAGTTTAATTGACTGTCATGGTTTCTTTTGTCTGTTTAAGAGTGCCATCAAAAAAGGGAAAGATATACAAGAATTGGGAAAAAGAGACTACTCGGTGTGTACCCTTAATCCCTTACATGGTCGTGTTATGATGCAGGCATGTCCACGTCTCAACCCTAGGTACACGACGTGCTCCACCCACACATGACGTGTAAACCACCCTATTTCCACAGCCGCATGACCAATTCCACATGGTCTCTCACCAGTCAAGACTGCAAATCATGTCCTATAGGTACATGTCATGTCCTAATAGAACCTCACTAACCTGTGTTGTTCATTAAATGACCAGATACTCGGCTGACCCTACATGGCGTGTTCCATATGAACATAACGTGTATATACTAAGACTTTCTTGGTCCGTGTTGTTATTCACACCAGGGGACACATGGTCAACCCGACATGGCATGTACATCCGGTACACGTCGTGTTCCCACAAGAACTTCCCTATCCCGTGTCTCTGCCTACATGACCTATAACATGGTTAGAGACTACACAGAGTGTAAATAAGGTACACAACATGTACTTAAAAAAATAGTTTCTTCCCAAATATAAGAACACATGGCATGTAGTCAAAACTAAAAAATGTGTATTCTGGTGTTTTCCAGACTGTATGACTAGAACAACTCCGGAGCCCATAAAAACACTGCAACGAACACCAAAGTGCCAAATTCTGATCCGTGAGAGCTAATACTCCACACGAATCAAAGCCGACATCTTATACATTTTTTAACATGTTAAAGAAGTCAATGATCCTTCAAATTCAGGTCAAAGAGGGCCCATAACACCTCAAGAAACAAATTTTTTCATTCATTGAAACAAAATATCTTACAACAATACCCCATCAAACATCAAGTATTTTTATCCAGAAACCGTCACAACAACATGTATTTTCTAGCACAACAAATATCACAACAATATGAAATTTATAATACACCTACATGGAATGGAACTATGCATGTCATGTGATTCTAACATGTTCCTAAATGATGCATGGGATTGAATACCCTCATCTCATAGGGTTAAAACAAAATAGAACCCATGTATAATATATAAATAGAACACCACAAGTGCATCTCCCAATGGTGAAATCAATGAAATTGTAATATTGCAAAACCAGAAAATTGAAACACAAGGTAAATTGGATTTTCCCTGTACACAGGTTAGCTACTCCCAGGCATTGCTTATTAGCAAGTCCCAATTCCATCCTATCCCTGGCTATAGGCAACAAACAGTAAGTCAAAGAAAATAAAATCCTCTAAAACCACTTTGTAACGTCCCGGATCGGGGTGCCACACAACGGGTTCGCCAAACCCATTTGGTCACAGGACATCATGCACATTTCTCCAAACACCAGAGGATATCGACTAGTAGCGAGGGACTAAGACTGATTGTGGGGAAACTATTACTTTATTTTTCAATGTGTAGCACAACAGAAAATATAAACATAAAAAAGTGGAAGTAACAGAAAATATAGACCTCGATCTGACAACAGAAATGAAATAAAAGATAACCAACATTCATATATATGATGATGCAACATGCCTCTAATTTGAAGAAAGCAGCCAATGTAGGATACAATGCAATATAATACAATACAGGACAAGCTATAAGTACAGAAAAACTAAACCAAAGTAGTGAAATAGGAACGCAGTAGCATCGCAAGACTAAGCTCAGTCCCATGCTCTTATACACCTCTACAACAATCATATACCTGTGTAGGGACCCTTTCCCTTATCGACACCTACAAAAATATAATCTTCTTTCCCCTGATATTACCCAAATTGGGTGTGAGAAATAAATACCAGTAGGATACCACCAAATGCCCATTCCAAACTATTAGTGAAAATGTGCAACAACAGTGTAAAATTGTGAAATACAGTAAACTAGGAAGTACTCAAAAGTAACTATTCCTACCAGTTACATTTCAATCATAATAATTATTTAACAATGCCCAACCTGTACTTTAGCTTGGCAGGTACAACCTAATATATCACCACTGTGAATATTCAAAGTAAACATTGTCCTCAGACATGAAAATCCTTACCCTCAGGAAAACAGAAATGAAACCCTCATGAGACTACCCTTAGGCATAATGAATATTTCCCTTAGGCATATGAGATATTTCCCTCAGTCACAAAAGCTAATGCCCTCAGCCATAGGAAAAATTACCCTCAGGTGAAACAAAACCTTACCCTTTGGCTAATGAAGCCTTTCCCTCAGGCTAAACAGAACCTTACCCTCAGGCAAAACTGAACCCTGCCCTCAAGATAAACAGAACATTTCCCTCAGGTGTTCCTTATGAAAACCAAGTATCTGGGCTGATCCCAAAGCATAAGAAAGAAATTTATTTTTGTTTACTCTCAAAAAACCTCAATACATGATATAATCATGGAATAACCATAGGTATCCTTTCCAAACAGCTAAACAAATGAAACACACCCTTAGGGTGGCCATGGATCAAAGCACTGGTCCCAAAAAATAGTATATACATGTTCAATAGATTACCTATGAAATTATTGGTATCTCAACAGTCAAAGTATCATCCATACGACTCCCCAAAAATAGGCACGTGGCACAATGGTATACAAAATCAACTCGACAGTTGTAATTAAACACATGACCACCTACCACGATCTCCTCTAATCGATATACGTGAAAGGCACCTTTCGAAACAACCAATAACGGAATAGATCTAAGATAAAAGATTTCTCGTTCAACCCTAAATAACTTCCATTAGGTAATGAATTGGAAGGAGAGGATCAAGAAGAGGGAAGACCTTACCTATGTGGTTCAAATGAGATTGACGACAGAAGAATCGGAGTCCCGGTGTGCGATCGGGAGCTCCTCTATGCCCCGACCTCCTCTACCACTACTCCTAGAGAGTTACCTACCTCCTTTGCCGAATGTGTAGGATACTACCTATTTTTAATGAAGAAACATAACTACACGGCATGTACTCTGAAGTTCACAGTGTATACAATTTTTTTAACTGTTCCTCTGGCGGCTACTTTGCACAGCCTCACTGTTGATCTGCCGATGGATTACATGGCTTGTATTACTAAGTACATTGCGTGAAATTAGTTTTTACACCATTAATCACAGAGAAGCCTACACGCCATGTATTATCATCCTACTCGGCCAAAGTACATGGCGTGTGTATAAAAGTACACAGTGTGTACCCATAAATATTTTGTTTTTCCAACATTTCCCTTGTTTGATAAAAAACACTTAAGGAAAAGGAAAAGAAGAAAAATGTACCTCAAGAATAAAACCAGGTTCTTACAAACATCTCCCCTTAAAGAAACTTGTCCTCGAATTTCCCTTCCAAGGGTTGTGAAGATAATGTCGAGAACAATTCTGGCCACTAAGCAGATACCTCAGTCTCCCGCTCCCAAGTTTCGTCTTTCCCTCGGCCATGCTGCCATAGCACCCGTACGAGAGAAACTGCCAGCCTCGGAGAACTTTCTTGATCCTATCAACAATACGAATTGGATGCTACTCAAAGGATGCATCAACCTGAAGTTCTCCCTCTTCGAGATGAAAAACATGAGATAGGTCTGAGTGATAATGGCACAGCTGAGATACATGGAAGATGTCGTGCATGGCCTAGTACCTATGTGGAACCTGCAACCGATAAGAAACCAGCTCGAATCCTTCCAGAATCTCAAACGGCCCAACATACCTCAGTGAATGTTTACCCTGTCTCATGATATGCCTGTGTCCCAACCTCAGTGAAACAAACAAAAAAACCTGATCTCCAACCACAAACCCCAAGAGTCGTCTGTGCTGATCAACATAATATTTCTAACAAGACTGTGTAGTAGTCATCCACTTCTGAATCAACTAGACCTACTCTGAAGTCTCCTGCACAAGACATGGTCCTAGTAAAGCTGCCTCACCTGCCTCCAACATTCACAAGGGGGGTCTTCATAGACTACCATATAAATCCTCTTATGGTTCCATCTCAATAGCTTCCAGAAAACTATTGTTGTAGGCAAACTCTACCAGGGGTATGTGCTACTCCCAAGAGCCCCCAAAGTCCAGGAAGCACGCACACAACATGTCCTCTAGCACCTGTATTGTACACTTTGACTGGCCCTCTGTCTGAGGGTGGAAGGAAGTGCTCAGAAGCACCTGTGTACCCTATTCCCTCTAAAAACACTTCGAGAAACGAGATGTAAAACATGTGTCCCTATTTGAAATAATAGAATGGGGGACCCCATGAAGACGTACTACCTCTCAGATATACAAATTCCACAGATCATTAACACTGAAGGTGTTCTTGATCAGCAAAAGGGTTCTACCTTCATAAGTCTATCCACAAAAACCTGTATGACATCATTTCCTCGAGGTGACATCGACAACCAGATCACGAAGTCCATCGTGACAACATCTCATTTCCACTCCGGAATGGGTAACGTTTGTAATAGTCTGTTTAGTGTCTGATGCTCTGCCTTCACCTGTAGACATGTGGATTATCTCATAACAAAACCAGCTACCTCTCTTTTCATACCCAACCACCAATACTGATGTCTCAAGTCACAATACATATTGGAAACTCCAGGATGCACTGCCCAAGATGAATCATGAAATTCCTACATGAACACCTCACGTATATCCCCTATAACCCACACTCTTCCATGGATACGAAGTACCTCTTCATCTCCAATCATCCATCCATGAGGAGGGTACTCACTTTCCACAAACTCCTATAGAACTAGGCCTTCCGACTCTGACAGTTCGTGCATACTCACTCTATCCCGGAGGGTAGATGTCACAGATAAGGATGAAAGATAGGTTCTCCCATGACTATCTTACAACTCTAAATGCATGTCATAGAACAAATACATAAGCTTCCACCCACCAGAGGCCTCATATACACTAGTGATCCTCGAAGTTGATAAAAAAGGTCATCAATCCTCAATACGGGTTATCGGTTCATAACCATAAACTGGTTTAGTTTCTGATAATCCACGTAGAGTTTGAGGGTACCATCAGCCTTCTTAGCGAGAAGGACAGGCGAACCCCAAGGAGAAATATAGGGTCAGACAAAATCCTTAGCATGTAACTCCTCTAACTACCTGTTGAGCTCCTTCAATTCTGGTGTTGCCATCCTATACTAAAGAATGAACACCCGTGATGCTCATGGAACCAGCTAAATTGAGAAATCCACCTATCTCTCTGGAGGTAGACCCTAAAAGTCATCTGGGAAGACATCCCTAAAACAATTAACCACTGGAGGTAAATCCTTCTAACAAGTTACCTATAAATCCATATATTAACTCACAATCTGGTCTGTCACTCCACCTCTCCCACATTGCATGGGTGCAGCTCGACTCACCTGGACATCCCATTTTCCCTTGTATAGAAACTCTTCGCCCTCCGGTGATGTGATACTCACCCTGCGACGATAAAAATATACAAAGTCTCGAATGGGTATCAACCATTCCATCCCAAGAATGTCCTCATAGGTTGTCATCTCTATGAAATAGATGTCCCATAGAATGTGACACCCACCAACCTCTAGGGGGAACTCCTTGCACTGATGCACACCTTCCGTTCTAATTCCCAAAAGAGTGTCTAGCGTCATGATATCCAATAATGAAGAAACACAGATCCCAAGGCTCTCCACAATGGGCACATATATAAAGATATGTGTAGCACCAGTATTGAAAAGTAGAGAAGATAAAACAGAAGAAACTAGAATTGTACCTCTTACAGTGGAAGGTTATGGATTCTGCTCATGTTGGTCTGTTGGACTGCATATGTCTGCCCAGTGTCATGGATCTGCGACACAGCCTGGCTACCCTGAGTTTACCTGCCCTGCTATCATTGAGATCCTGGTGTCTGGCTACCATGGAAAAGACCACCACCTTGACCTGAACGTCCTGATGTATTCCAATTTCCTGACTTGTAAGAAGCTGCTATCCCTTCTCCTACACGGGGAGTCTGCACAGAACTCCTTGCACTTGTCACTGGTGGAATCACCCTGAAAAAAACATTTAAGATGACCCATCTTGTCGTAAGCTCGACACTCCACTGGCTCACATGGACACTGAGGTCTCATGTGACCCTCTTTACCACACTGGTAGCACATTATCTGGCCACCTGGATAATTCTTCTAGCTATTTCTTCCACCGTGAGATAAATCCATCAGCCTCTTCCTCTTGTCAGTAGAAATAGTACCAGAGACTGGTGTTGAACCGCCCTGGTCCATGCCACTTGCTTCTCACAGGTTCCACTTAGTAATAAATGCATGGTTCACAATAGCATGCACTGTAGGAAACTTGAAAACATTCACCAGTTCCCCGATGTCAGGTCTAAGACCATCATCAAAGAGTCTATCCTTCCATGTCTCATCACCCACCAGAACAGGTGAAAAACATTGTAGCTCGGTGAAGCAGGAAGAATAGTCCATCACTAACATGGAACCCTACATCAGATTCAATAACTCTCAAGATTGATCTACCCTTAGCATCTATAGAAAGAAAAAGTTATAGAATACTACCTCAGAATCATTCCACACCATGTCTCAGTGATTCTTAGTCTGGCTGGTAACATCCCACCATCTCTTGGCGGAATCATGCAACATGTAAGTAGCGAGCTTGACCCTCCTCACAGGAGGCCTCTCTAGATGCTTGAAGATCGTCTTCATAGAACCCAGCCATGACTCCGCAGCATGTGCTCTTCCATCCCCTGAAAACATAGGAAGATGCTGCTGGTGGAATATACGTGTCAGCTCTGTCATAGATGTAGCAATCGACGGTGCTCTATAGAAGGTCTGCATGAACCGCATGAAACCATCACAGAAATGAGCATCCACGCCTGTGTCAAGTATAACGGCTGGAACCACATCTAGCACTACTAGAATATCCACTAGTATCCCATGTCCTACCATCCTTATATTATAATCATCACCAATCTCTTGGAGAACAAATCTTGGTCATCTTGACGGCAAGAATCTGCAAATCAAGCACACACCATAATTGAATTTACAATCAAGGTTTATTTTGTCCGTTTAAGAGTGCCAACAAAAAAGGAAAATGTCCAAAATAACTGGAAAAAAGACAATAAATAGCGTGTATAAGGTTTACATGGCGTGTATCCTTAAGACCTAATAAGGTCGTATTCTGATGCTAGCATGGGCGTGTCTCATCACTAAGTACACGACGTGTTACACCCACACACGGCATGTACAACATCATTTTTCCCTAGCCACATGACCAATTCCACATGGGCTCTCACTGGTCAAGACTACACGGTGTGTCCCATAGGTACACGGCGTGTCATAAACGAACCTCACTAGCTCGTGTTGTTTGTGACACTGCCAGATACTTGGCATACCCTACACGGCGTGTTCCATATGGACACAACGTGTATATCCTAATATTTTCTCCATCTGTGTTGTTAATCAAACGGGTGGACATAGGGTCAAACCAAATAGGAATGTATATCTGGTACATGGTGTATTCCCACAAGAACATCCTTCTCCCATGTCTCGACCAACACGACCTATAAAAAGGTTAGAGACTACACAACGTGTACATAAGGTACACGATGTGTACTTAAAAAAATTGTTTCTTCCCGAATAGAATAACACATGGCTTGTAGTCAAAACTACACAACATGTATTCTGGGTTTTTTGGAACAGTATGCCTTAGAAAAACTCTGGAGCCCAGAAAAACACTGAAAAGAAAACCACATTTCCAAATTCTGATCCGTGAGGGCCCATACTCCCCAAGAATCAAATCTTGGAATCTTATACATTTTATAACAAGGTTATAAAGTCAATGATCCACCAAATTCTGGTCAATGAAGGTCCATAACACCTTACGAACACAATTTCGGTATTCATTCAAACAAAATCTCTTACAAAAATACCCCATCAAACTACAGGTATTTTTTTTCAAGCATCTATAACAACAACATGAATTTGCTAGCACATCATCTATCACAACAACATGCAATTTCTAATACACATACATGGAATAGAACTATGCTTGACATGTGATTCTATCATCTGCCTAAATGATGAATGAGATGGCATAGCCTCATCTCATTGGGTTGCATATAAATAGAACCCATGTATAATATATAAATATAAAACCACAAGTGCGTCACCCAATGGTGAAATCAAAGAAACAGTAAAATTGCAAAAATTGAAAATTGAAACATGTGGAAATTTGGATTTTCCCTATACACAGGTCAGCTACTCTCGGGAATAGCTTATTAACAAGTACCAATTCTGTCCTATCCCTAGCTATAGGCTCCAAATATTAAGTCAATGAAAATAAAATAATCTGATATGAATTTGTATTGCCCCCGAACCGGGTGCACCACAACTGGTGCCCTGAACCCAATTGGTCACATGAACTCAAGTGAATTTCCCCAAATTCTAGAGGCTAACGACTAGTAGTGAGGGATGATGATTGATAGTGGGGAAACTATGACTTAATTTTTTAACGTATGGAATTGAGGAAAATATAAACATAAAAAACGGCAGCAGTAAACAATATGGACCTGAAAATGACAACAGAAATGAAATAAAATATAGATAAAAGTCACATATATGATGATTCAACATGCCTCTAATTCTAAGAAATCATCCAAATTAGGATCCACCACAATCTAATACAATACACCATAAGGTATAAGTACATCAAAACAAAACCAAATTAGTGAAACACGAACACATCTAAATTGCAAGCCTAAGCTCGGTCCCATGCTCTTATACTTCTCTTCCACAATCATGTACCAGTGTAGGGACCTGTTACCTTATCGACACCTATAGAAATATAATTTGTTGGTCCCAAGACATGACCCAAAGAGGGTGTGAGAAATAAGTACTAGTAGGCAACCACCAAAGGCCCATGTCGAACATTCAGTGAAAATGTGCAACAACAGTGTGAAATTGTGAAATGCAGTAAACTAGGAAATACTCAAAAGTAACTATTATTACTAGTTACAATGCCATATTAATAATTATTTAACAATCCCTAGACTGTTCTTTAGTTTGGAAGGTACAACCTAAGATATCACCATAGTGAATATTCAATGTAAACATTGTCCTCATACATGCAAATCCTTACCCTCAGGAAAACAGAAACGAAACCCTTAGGTGACTGCCCGCAGTAATAACGAATATTTCCCTCAGGCATATGCAATATTGCCATCAGGCACAGATGCTACTGCCCTCAAGAATTGGAAACATTTCCCTCTGGTGAAACAAAACCTTGCCCTCAGCCTAATCAAACTTTTCCCTCAGGATAAATAGACCCTTTCCCTCAGGCTAAACAGAACACTACCCTCAAGTGTTCCTTAGGAAAAGAATGTAACCATGCCAAGACCAAATCATAAGCAATAAATTAATATATGATTCCTCTCAAGAAAACTCAAAACAATCTATAATCACAACATACCCATGCATATCCGGGCCAAACGGCTAAACAATGGAAACGTACCCTCGGGGTTGCCCTGGATCAAAGAAACGTTCCCAAAAAGTAGTTTATACTTGTTCATTAGATTACCTATGCAGTTCTAGGTATCTCAATAGTCAAAGTCTCATCCATACGACACCCCCTACACAAGCGTGTGGTACAACGATATACAAAATCCACTCGGCAGTTTTAATTAAACACAAGATCACCTACCTCAATCTCCTCTGATTGATATACATGATGGGTGCCTCCCGAAACAACCAAAAACAACATAGATCTAAGATAAATGATTACATGTTCAAAACATAAAAAATTCTCTTAGGGAAAGAATTGGAAGGAGGGGTTCAAAAAGAGGGAAGACCGTACCTATGCAGTTCAAACGAGATGGACGATGGAAGAATCAGAGTCGTAGTGCGTGATCGAGAGATCCTCCAAGCCTAGACCTACTCTCCTACTGCTCCTGGCGAGTTCTCTGCCCCCTCTACCGAATGAGGAGGATACTACCTATTTTTAATGAAAAAACATAATTACATGGAATGTACTCTCAAGTACATGGTGTGTACTATTTTTTTATACCGTTCCTATGGTAGCTACATTACACCACCTCACTGTTCATCTACTAACTGATTACACGTCATGTATTACTAAGTACATGGCGTGTTGTTAGTTTTTACACCCTTAATTTCTGAAAATCATACACACCATATATTCTCATCCCACTTGGCCAAAGTACATGGTGTGTGTAGAAAAGTACATGGTTTTTATCCATAAACATGAGATTTTACCCATATTTCCCTTATTTTCACAAAAACATTTAATGAAAAGAAAAAGAAGAAACTCATACCACAAGAATAAGAACCAGGTTCTTACAGTAATTTTACTTGAGTGAGATATAGTCTCCAATAAATTAAATATATATATGAAATATTAGGTATGTGTGAATGTTTTTTAATTTCATTATTTATAATTTTTTTTTCAAAGTCAAAATAAATGAATAGTTCGGAAAAATCATATTAATGAAATTTTATAATAAATTTTATTTTATTAAATGATTTAAATTAAAAAATATCATATAATAAGGAATTTTAATTTTATATGGTTGAAAATATCAACAATTTTCTATTTATTCATTGCTTGTACTGTATAATATCATTCAAACCCCTTAATTCATGTAAAACATTAATTATGTGGAAGTTGTCAACAGTGTTAACAGGGGTAAAACAAAGAGATTGGGGTAAAAAAATTTGAAATACATGTTCAAATATTACTATATTACTGTATTTATAGACATAAAAGTATTATATTATAATTATATCATTTTATATCCACTTTAAAAATGAAATTAATTTATATTAATTTAGTACATTAAGTAATTCCAAGAGTTCTACTCCCTTCACTTATAAAAGGGAACCTAAAATCCTTTATTATTCATGGTGTTTTAGAATTATAAATTATCTATTAACTCCCCAAATAAAATCATATCCTCCATTATTGCTTCCTAGAACATATGGTCTTTCCAAAATTCCATATTTTTATGAATTAATGTGCCAGACAAAGTAAAATTCTCAACAAAATGGTAAAACTCTTAACAAAAATATTCAATTTTAGTCCTAATTATAACACCACTAATTATATTGAATACATAATAAAAAAAATTAATTAAATGTATTAAATATAATAAATTGTGATTACAATGATGGAAAAACTATTATCTACCTTCATCGCATCCATTGGAAATCATTATAGTGCTCGTACGTACTTGTGGATTACCACCTCCACAAAATAATGAGACTCATTGTTAGGCTTCCTTTTGACAAGGATGAAATTAAAGATATATTTAATCGATATATATTTTTTATAATGACTATATGAAAAATAAATATTATTTAGTTCTATTTCATTCCATCTAATAAAAAATGGAGACATCACCCATGTGTGTATATGGACTACCATCATCACGAACTAATGTATTTCATTTTTCATTAAAAATTTATATCTATAGTGAAAACGTATATATAATGAGTAAATATAATATTGATTAAATGGTTAAAATTATGGATATTATGGAACCGTGATCAATGAATAATTACCAGTACTTTTGAAAAAAACAGGCATGTAAAACATTCTAGTTGTCACATTAAAATTGATTTTAATAAAAAAATGTTAATAAATTGGTGATATGATGCTACAAATAAATCCTCTATGGTGTTATCTATATGATTATTATTCTATAGTAAATTTATAATAAATATATATTTATTATAAATTTCTATTTAAAAACATACAAAAAAAGATCAGACTTATTGTAAGGGATTTATGTCTCAATTCCATTTTATTTTTTTCTTGAATTTCCATTAAAGATGTTATATGATACTTATATGAAATATCCATTTCATTTTCTGCATAAATTGGGAATTTTTAGGTATTAAATAATTTCCATTCAATTTCATCACTTTAATAATTATATACATTGAAATATTTATTTTAAGAAAAACCTATTATGGATTACTTTTCGGTAAGGAATCATTTCCTTTAATTTATATAAATTCATTAATTTTTTCAAGAGGAAATTTATTAAATGTAAATTTATGATCATTTTTTGAAGGAGATATTTTTTATATTTCAATAAAAATGTGAAGGGGATCATTGTTTTAATATTCAAATAATGAATGGAATTTTTCACAATAATATGTTCTCCTGGATTTGAATCTTAATTAATAGGTTTTAACAGTTTTTTTCAACAAAATGTTAGGTAAAATATTTTGGGAATTTTATGGTTTTAATGAATGGATTAAAAAAATTAAGTTAATTTTCCTCAAGAAATATTCCATCAAAATTTAAAAATGACTTGATAAAAAATCCATGTTAATTTTTATTTTCTAGGTATACTATGAAATGTTATCATTTTTTTATTTATCCGAATGATTTATTATTATTATGATGAGATTTTTGTTTAAATCATTAATTTTCTAGGGGTTATGCTCTGATGAAATGATAAAATGAGTGTTTAATATGTTTCATTTTCATGGGTTTGGTTTTTTTGATATTATCAATATTTTATCATTTTGTGGTTGACTTAAATTTAATCTCTTTGACAACTTTTTTTATACCCAACAAAGAGGTGAAACAAACGTTCATATAATTTTGAAATTTTAGTATTTAATGCAATAAATATTTCCTAGAATTTTAATTAGTGGGTATGAATAGAATTAAACACATTATGAAATATAAATAAATGTTTTACTCAATTAAAATGTATTAAATAATATGAAATAAATATTTAGTACAGAAATTTTCATCTTAAGAAAAAAAACATCGTCAAGATTGATTTTAAATTATTTTTGTGATAGAGTATTATATTAACATTCTTGAAAATCTAAAAACTTTTTACATAAAAATAATATATTCCTTAGTCTTAAAAACATAAAATTATCTTCAGGTTAGTTTTTTTAAATTTTCTTCAAAGATTGATTTTTTATTGAATAGTGACAAATATTAATTTTTATTAAAATCTATATTTTTGTTTCAATATTTTACAACGATAAATTTTATTTTAAATGTTGTAAAGTTATTTTTCATTATATTATTTTATTAATAATAAAATTAATTTCATTATAATTTTTTTTTCTTTTAATTTTGTTTAAATACATTTTTATACATAAAGAGACATTTTTCTGGAAAACTAATTTCCATTCATTTTGAGTTTCTATAATAAATTAATTTTTTACACATAGTTAAATTGAATCTCAAAAAATGGATAATATATTTGGAATTATTAGGACCAGATTTTGTATTTATTTCTTTTTTATTTTTGTTCGAAATAAATATTAACCATGGTAATGTTTTATTACCAAATTGAATATAAAATTGATAAATTAAGGTTTAAACTAATGTGATAAAAGATGAAATTCATTAAAAAATATCCTTTTTAGTTTTAAGTGTGTGGGGTTTTTCCATTTACATTGATCTATCTAATGTATAAACAATATGTTCATTTTTATTTTATTATGAGCTTTATATTAATTTAAGAAAAGTATAAATACAAAATATCATACTCTAGGAATAGCTATATCTAAATTTTTTTATAAGGATAAAAATAGTATAAAAATATTGATAAATATTTATTTGAAATATGAAATAAATTTTTTACTAATTGAATTATTTTTTAATTTTTAATAATGAAATACTTATCTTAAACTTTTACACAACATTGTTATAGTGCTTGTGCACATAATAGAAAAATCATTTAATAGATTTATTATATTCTAAAATTAATATTATTCGACTGATTTATAGTGTGTATATATTTTTATAAATAAATATTAAATTTTAGGGATGTTTTAAATGTTAATATTCAAATTCTATTGTTGTACGATTTTTTTGAATGTCAAAATAAATGTAGAGTTAGAAAAATTTCAATAATGATTTATTATAATAAATAATTATTTATTAAGTGATTTAAAATTAATAAAAATCCTATATTCAAGAAATTTAATGGGTTATTATTGAAAATATCAATAATAGTCTAATTACGAGTCACATTTCCTTTTATGGTGGGATTAATAACCCTAATAGTTTATACTACTTCAATACTGTAAAAAATATTAAAGGGTTAATGGAGAGATAAAATTAAAAGATAAGTGTAAAAACATAAATAAATATATTCATATATTATTTTATGAGATTATTTTGATTCATAATAATATTATATTAATCATAAATAAATTTTTAACTTTCTCTATGAAAATTAATTTATACTAATTTAATACTTTATGTAATTACAAGAGTAATCTTCCCCTAACTTATAAAAGGGAACAACATCTCTTTCATTACTCAAAAATTTTCAACCATTTTGATAATGAAATAACAAAAATAATATTTTAATAGATTTCTTATCTACAAAATAGATCTTCTTGTCTTTCTCAAAGACCGTCATTTCAAGGTTTAATGTTCAAGCTAGAGAATATTTCTCAACGATGAGGTATAACACATAACTAAGAGTTTTAATATTAATATCCTACTATACCTCCTCCAAATGTATGGTATAAATAATAAAATAATTAATTGAGTATATGATATTTACCTGATTTTTATATTAATTATTTTAAAACCATTATCCTCCTTCTTACTATCCATTGGAAAATGATAACTTCACTCGTTCTTACAAGTGGAAAACCACCTCCACAAAGTGATGTAATTAATTTTTTTCAATTTCATTTTAAATTGGTGGTAATTAGGAAACATTTAATGAATATTTATTATATATATTATATAATTACAAATCAATATTTTTTAAATTATTAGTTATCTTTCTTTTGTTCCATCCATCAAAAAACGAGAACATCAGTCATGCGAACAAAAAAATACCACCTCCACAGTTTGAAGTAATTATTTTTTTCATCGACACATTACATAATAGTTATAAAAGTATATATAAAGATTAAATATTAAAACAATAAAATGATTAAAATTATGGAGACGATGGCACCATTATCATAGTATATGTCCTGGGACGATCAAACCATAACATGCTTGAAAATGAAGTAGTTATAAGTCAAGCCACACATAATTCTTAATAGTTATCCTTGTGCCGATTTTACTCATGAAAACAAGGATGGAAGGGATTTTTTAAATATTTTGTCTACACCTAAGATAGATATAGGTGTCACAATGTTACTTTAGTTCAAGAATCATGCCAAAATTGTTGATGATAATGTTCCCCACATCCACTAAGGTATGATGTGTGGGAGGGGGATTTAATATTATTCAGATATTTCCTAGAATAGTGGTTGGACCCAAGATACAAGATGGTATGAGATTCAATCCATATATTCTGGAAGAGACTGTAGTATACAATTCATTCATACACAATTAAAGGATTTATTGTTTCTTTTTTGGTCATATATGGGTCTGAGATTAGAGATATGGAGCTCTCTAAGTATCTCATTAGAATGAGAATCAATCCACATGTAGTCCTAGTGGTACCATGAAGTTTATCGTCTTGTGGAGTGGATGTTGGTCAACTGACATGAAATGAACATTGTGGATGGAGTAGGGGAAATGACCCAGGTGTCACCTTGTATCTTTTTGGGGAATGAATCAATCAACATGTAGTTCATTGATAGTATTCCCCTAAGAAGGTATGATTCAAAAACATGGTGAAATGGTGCTCTAGTTACACTAGGAAGTAGAAATGAGATGAGTGAGGCTTGCGAAAGAAAGATACTCATCATTTATGGGCCACATGGAGTGTCCACTTGTGGTATCTTGGAGAGTTCTCAAATTCAAATAAGGGATAAATTAACTATACAATTTAATGTCATGTGGTGATGACAACCAGTGTTATGCAGTTTTACCTCATGTAGCTAGGATCTCCTATAGTTCAGTTTATCATCATGAGACATGGAATATGATGTTATATAACTTATCATCCTGAAAAATGGACACAAATGGCATTTTTTAGTTTAATACCCTAAAACTATGATGAGCTCTGTGTAATTACACAAAACACTTCTTCAAGAATCATGAAATAGTTAGGGTTGTAATGACCTCTTCATGAATCTAGATTAAGGAATATTCTCTTCTAGAGTAGACCTTATGTATTGATTAAAGTCCCTCCCACTTTAGCTCAATATTTAGAGGTTTATTTCATAGAAATATCAAACTCCTATGTGACAACACTAAATATCCATGGATGAATGAATGATGATGAACCATCTTGTGAAAGGTACATTTTATCCGGTTCTGATAAATCACTAGGTGATGAATGGTGTTCCATCTCTTTTTCTCCAGTTGTTCCAGCTCATCCATTCATTTATGGGATTTTACATATGTGGATAGTGGTCATAAAAGTAAGTATGGAGTGATGGTAACTGAACCTCAATGGGGATGACTTCTTCTATTCCATACACCAATGAGCTTGAGGTTTCTCACGTAGTAGTACAAGTTGTGGTTCGATAAAACCATAAGGCATGCAAAAATTTATTGAGATAATATTTCTTATCATTATCCACCATATTGTAGAGCGTGTCCAACATACTATTGTTAAAAGACGATATCTATGAATTTTCCATAGAATGATAGCATGATAGCAGGATGACCGTTTGGATTTTATATTTAATTCCTGATATAACTTCTCTACCTTAATAGAACATAAATTTGTTTCATTATCCAACAAAATAGTATGAGTACAACCAAATATGGTATTGTTGTTGTCATTCAAAAATCAAATAATGCTTTTGGATCTGACTTCATTAAGGGGGATTTCCAATCCCATTTGGAGTATAACTTTAATATAGTACAGATGTACTTGAAATGCTTAACCATAGATGAAGCATATAGTCCAACAACACCCATTACCAAGGTAGAAAATGACTAAGATTATTTATATTTATATAGAAACTCAATGGTTTGATGGATGAAATTATAATTCACATGGTAAGGATGGAACGTCTTAGTAAATTTTGTGTAATCCTACATCATCACAGGCTAAAAGTATCCAAGGCTTTGGATTTCATCATAAAGCATATTTCCTGACTGGTGGGCACCATAGGATCCTGAAAGTAATTATTCTATAATAGCCACAATATATTCTTCATCAATACATATGTTAATGACTCCATCAAAACAGTGCTTTTTGGGTAAATTTTGGGGATTTGGGCCGTCATAAATATTGACATTAACCCCTCACCCCCATGTCATATATCTTCTAACCATATTTGTAAAACACTGAGATTTTACGAGAAATTTTATTTTTAATTTCTTTAATGTCTTGTGTTGTACGCTACACCAAGATTAGCTTGGGCTATATGCAATATTGTATTAGCTTGCAGTATATGTAAACACTATTCTAGGCTTGTGTTGCACGCCAGAGCAACCTTCCTTGATAGCGTGTTTTGTACGCAATACCGTGTTTCACTAAACGAGATTTTATTATAATATTATTATGAACTAGCTGTTATGAATAGTAATACCCACTTTTTGAAATTTTATAAATTTTAAATTTCAAAATGGACTTCATTTTTGGATTTGGAATATCGAATTAAGCTTTAGGTGAATATTTGGTATTTTTCTGAAAACATTAAATTTTTGATGAATAGTGAAAAACACTCAGTTATAGTTTAAAACAAAATTTTTATAATTATTTATTTTAGTTAAATTTATATTAGATAAAAATAGATGCATAATTCCTATATAAGTTCAATTTAATTCATTGGAATCATTTTATAATGATTTTAGATATATAATTTTTTTTTGAACTTTTTACCGTCTTTTACCCACCTCCTGGGAGAATATGAAAATTTAAATAAAACATAATTTTACCGCTTTTGTGAGTAGAATTTCAAAAATAAAAGAGACACGGTTGACATAAGTATGTAAAATTTTGTTCAATGAGATGAAAATAATTTTCTGTGAATAGTAATTTTTAACTTTTATTTACCAGAGTTAAAAGTGAATAGGGTAATTAAGTGTAAAAATGATATTATTATTACCCTAACACATGTCCTAATTCTATTGGATAAGTGTAATTCCACCAAAAATAACCTTAGGAATAAAATATGACCCTTTAGTTCCATTAGGATAAGATTAGGATATTTATTATTATTTAATTCAATGAAGATTTAAAATAGTTAAAATCAAAGTTTAATAACGACAATATTTTTAATATAGAGTTATAGAATAGATAAATTTGACCATAAATATTCATTAGAAATCTAATAAAATTTCCTATATAATTTTATTTTATTTACAATATTTAGACTGTAAGTAATCTTATTTATTTATGACACAATAATGATGTAGTAATTACCTTATTAATTAAATTTTAACATAATTGAGGTAATAAATACCCCAATAAATTTAATTTGAGAAATTTTTGGAATTACACTAATTTTATAGATTAATATGAAATTTTATTATGTATTTAATTAACTTTTTTCGAACTAATCATGCTGTTATGATTTTTACAAAAAAATCAATTACCAAATAGTGTTAAAGTTGACATAAAATAGTTTTTTAGAATAAATATTATATTATTAATTAATATTCAATTCCTAAAAATCTAAGGTTCAGCGAAATAGCTTAGATAAGGTTATATATATTAATAATAAACTACTTTGGGTTCGTTTGGTAGTTTATAGTATGTTTATTAACAATATATTGTAAGAAAACAAGAAGACAAGGTAATAGTAAAATTATTTAACCTAGGGTTAAATCTAAATGATAAGGTTAAAATAGTAACCTAAACATGTCTAAAACCTATTTGTTGAGAGGATATTGACCCATACCCACTTTATTTTTTAAATAAGTCACTTTGGAGCCATTATAAACTGAATATGATTTTATTATGAAAAACTATTTTAAGTTTTTTCTGAGGTGCCCCTCTCCTCCCTTATCAAAGGGTACCTCCTCCCTCTCATATTTACACCATTTTGTGCCTTCAAGATCGGCCAAAACCTGCCCATTTCTCTTATAAACTTTCCTAGAAACATGATAGAGGTCCTGGTATTCTTCAAATACCAACCCTATTTACCTAAGAGGAAGTTTAATAGAGGCGCCTTGAAGAAGAGGTAATCTCTTCTACCGATTCTTTCAAGTTTCTTTATTCTTTTACTTCCACTTATTTAGTTGTTTCATTATAAAGTAATAACATTAGTATAACTAATATACTGATATGTTATTATAAATATGATATAACCCCATTTCACCTTCTATACATCCTACGTAAAATTAAATCACCGCGCGTGCGTACGTATGGAATACCGTCTCCACGCCGTGGTGTAATCTGTTTTTCCACGATCACCTTACATGGATGGGTATAATGGTGTAAAGAATAACTATATATGATTATTATAACAAGATACTAATTCTGAGATATTATATCATCCACTCTAATTCCATTCAATAATTATTGGAATGATATCATCGCTCGTGCGTACGTACTGACTACCGTCTCCACGAACGCGATGGGATTCATTCTCCATGCTAACCATTCATGAATGATTATAAAGTATGTATATAATAAGTAATCATGAAACACATTACATAATATTGATACTGGATTTATGTATATATATATATATATGTCATTTACTTCTAGTCAATTCAATAAGGAAACGAAAACAGCGTTCATGCATATGTACGACCTACCGTCTCCATGAACGGTGTATTTCATTCCATTTATCGATCTATTAAATATATTATATTCTGAATTTATCTTATATATAAATGATTTTTTAAATTATGCATGTAATTAAATCATGATATAAGTAATGATATCAAGAAAAACAAGTCCAAACATGCACGATAAATGAAGCAATTATTACCCATAACATTTCTTTAACATGGAATTGATAAATGAACGGGTAATATAAAGATCTAAGTGAATAATATATGATATAATAAATATTATTATGGTTCTGTTACAAGTTAATAATATGTTTAAACCCACTATGAATAAGTTTTATACACATACAGAAGAAATTGGACCTACGATAAGGGATAATTATTCCAATCTCGTTTTTATCTGAGATTATTTATTTGTAAGTATTTAAAGGGGTTATATTTATCATCCATGTACATGTTTTATAAAAATGGTTTCATATATGTTTAAATTCATTTTTACCCTTTCATGACTTTTAACCCAAGGTATGTAAGTAATCTTTCTTTTGATTACCATAGAAGGTATTATTTTCCTTTTCCAGCAAAAGTGCAAGAAGAATGTTATTTTTAACTTATACGACGTGAAAGGATTTTTATGGTTTCATAACACCTCATTTTTCATGAATAGTCCTCTACATGATTTCATGATTATTTTCAAAAAAATCATTTTCATTTAAAATTTCATGGCATTTCGTGAAAAGAAAATGATTTTGAAGAATAAAGGATGTTTTCCTTAGGAATTCATTTTAAGTGTTTTATCAAAACTATTTTCCATCTAAAATGAAATTATTTAATATGTTTATGTTTCAAGTATAATGTCTCCATTATTTACATGGTTTTTTTCTTATGATGAAATGATATCCATTTTTTATATGGATTATGTTATGATGGAATGATATTTAAGAATCCCATTATGTTACATGTGTTATGCTATGATGTATGATTTATGATTTTGTGGATCACAAAGTAATGATTTATGTTTGAGATGGGTGGGACCTATATATCCCTCCATTTAATTGGGTAAAGATTTATATTTCATGAGATAGAAATGGCTGGAATGGTATGTTAATCTGGTTCAGTGATACATGACTACACTCAGGAATAAACTCGATTCAGTAAGGGGCTTTGTCCACTAAGATGGTATTGGAAGCTTTGCCTTGGCTACTATGGAAATCATATCATGTGCTTAATGGTTTTCCAAAAATTAAATGTTTTATTCCCATGATATTTTATCATGATTTGTGTACCGTTATGATCTATGACTTATGTACTTCTAAGATTTATGTCATGTTCATGTTTTTACGTTCAAATGTTTATGGGTTGTTTTATCTTCTCCATGTTTACCCTTAATGAGAATTTTAGATCACCATTTTTATCTTTTCTTTTCCACAGGATATAAATAATGGTTTTAGGTAAGAAAAAAGGGGAAGATCTTAATGGGAGACGTTGAAGATCTTTCACCATGTTTAGAAGATTATATTCTGACTTTCCAAAGACACTAAACTGTTACAGTCCTTGGGTGTTTGTTTTTGTTATGTATTATGTATTCTGCAAAGTAATGTAATTTCCATGTATGTCATGATTTGGGTCTCTACAGTTGGTATCAGAGGAATGGTTTAGTTAACCTTTCAAAACTAGGATGCGAAAACTTTAGTGAGATCCCTAGAGATATTTCTAAAGTATGTATAGGGATGTCCCTTAGGTTATGTATAAGTATAGGTTATACTCCAAGAATTATGGTAACGATATTAGAATTAAACCTATGATGTTAGATATTGAAGGTACTCCCTCTTTATTATATTGTTTTCCCTATCATGATTTTTGCCTCACACTATTCTTTTTGGGTTTATACGATGACTGGAACCCGAATGAACCGTGCTGATCAATGTAATGGACAATGCAATTATTGTCCTCCTGAACAAACCAATGTTATGGGAGATAGAGTGAAAATATTATTTCTATACTTACACAGGATATAAATCATTCTGGAATTCCAAATGACTAGAGGAGGGAAAAATATTCTATAGGTCCTTCATGAGGCAACGTCCTCCTTCTTTCAATGGGTCTTCTGATCCACTTGTTGTTGAAAAATGGATCAGTACCATTGAAGAGATATTTTCCATACTTCGCTGTTCTGAACATGAAAAATTCCTTTTTGCTGTTTATTGTTTAAAAGGTGAAGCAGACCAGTGGTGCACTCTAATTAAGAATACAAGGCCTCAAGTTGAAATTGCATCCATGGAATGTGAAGATTTCAAGAACATGTTTTTTCAATAAGTAATTCTCTTTTATTCATCGAAAAAAGTTGAAAAAGGAGTTCATTGAGCTTAAGAAAAAGGATGATGAATCTTTTGGTTTATATGAGGAAAATATTACATGGCTTGAAATGCATGCATCTGGATTTATCATGCAACTTGAATGTAAAGTTGATCGATTTTTCAGTGGCTTAAAACCAATTCTTCGAAGGGAATTAGCTATAAGAGACTTCAATAGCTATGAAGAAATTGTGTGTTTTGGTATAATGGTAGAACTGGAAGTTGGTGTTACATATCCATCTCATGGTTTTGAATGAAATGAAAGATGGAGTTCAAGGAGAAATCTCAGAATAATAATGAAAAGAAGATGAATGTTTCTTTATGCTTAATGTGTGGAAAGAATCATGTTGGATATTGTCTAAAAGGTACTAGAAAATGTTTTAAGTGTTAAAAGAAGGTCATCGACCAGTTGAGTGTCAATGTAATGGTAAAAGGTAGATAATGATGTCAATATATAAAAGACTATAGAGAACACGCCACCAACACTTCAATTCTACAATTGCAAGGAAATGAGGCATTATTCTAACCAATTACCTAATCTAAGGGTTAATGATGATCGAAATCAACAACCTCTTAAGGAAAAGGACAAAGGGAAGTCACATGCGACAACTAATTGTGATGTTGAGTATTCCAATAATGTGGTTGAATGATTAAGTGTTTATTTAATGGAATTTTAAAATAGTGTCGTGGAATCTCATTTATAGTATCATCGACTTTTTGAATATCTATGTATTGGTTTAATATTGTTTTCAATAATTATATGGTACCAGTAACCATGAAAAATGTGATTGAAATATTTTTTTAAAGAAAATGATATGTGCATATTGAAGGGATAAGGAGAAAATAATATGTTTGATTGTATTCATGAGCTCATGATGGATATAAGGACAAAGTGATATCATGGTTTGATCATATAGAATTTCTCAAATTTTGGTATGTGGAAAGAGTTAACTTTTGACAGCATTCACGTTTTCACAAAAGTTCAATGGGTATTCATTTTTTCAAGAGAATACATGATTAAGGAATTCACAAGTTTGGAATGTGACCAACAAGATATATGTTATGATATACGGGCAATAAATGATTGTATTCAATGCTTGGTAGATGATCTTTCCATTAATCATTTTATTTATACTAAGAGATTGGACAAATGTATTCTGGATAAGCCTAAAGATTGTAATGGATTATGTTAGACATTAGATAGTATTGTTTAAGGATATAACTTGTTTTACGATATTATTTCTAGCATTTTCCCACTACCGTAGTGCGACATGCCTTTATCGCCTACCACTGTCATACATGAAATCCCATATTTGTCTAAATTAGTTTTCATTTATGAGTTATAATTCTGTTTTAGTTACCATATACGATTAATCTCAGCATAGATGGACTTATTTATTTTTAATAAAGTGTGCAAATATTTTTGTGATAGAGATAGATTGGATGACCTATCATTCTATCGCATGATCTACTCTCACTTAACGAATGACAAATTACACTTCATTTCTTTAAGAGATGAAGTGGAAATTGTTCAACGCACGAACAAGAGTGAAATTTTACCAAAATCAAGTAAGTATTTCTTTTAACTCAAAAATTCTTCTACATCAGGGAAAAGTTCTTGAAAAATAATAACGTTTTCCTAGTACCTTCACACCTAATAAATTAGATGGTACATTAGATCATCCCAAATTTATGGCTTTGTGATTGATGGCTTTTTCATAGCCATCATCTCTACTACTCTCCATCAGAACTTGATGGTCAGATTTCTCTTCCATGTCCATATTTTCACCTATGTTCTCTTATGTGGGAACCCAGTGATTTGCTAATTTGGGAAACCGTTACGTTTCGTACTTTAGTTTTGAAAAATAAGTTTTGGTGTTCATTTTTACAATGTGGATTTCTATGAAAGAAACATACAATTAGTAAACGATTTATAACCCTGATGAATTTCAAGTTAGAAAATCATTTTAAGGGGGGTAGAATGTAACACCCTTAGATTTTACAATAATTTTTATTTTTAAATTCTTTAATGTCTTATGTTGTATGCTACGCCAAGATTAGCTTGTGCTATAAGCAACACTATATTATCTTGAAGTATACACAAACACTACTCTAGGCTTGTGTTGCATGCGAGGGCAACCTTCCCCGATAGCATGTGTTGTACCCAATACTGATTTTTACTAAACGAGATATTACTATAATATTAATATGAACTAGCAGTTATGAATAATAATACCAACTTTTTGAAAATTTATAAATTTTATCTTTTAAAATTGAATTCATTTTTTAATTTAGAATATCGAAGTTATCTTAGAGTGACTTTTTGGTATTTTTTTTTTGAAAACATACAATTTTTGATGAATAGTGAAAAACACTAAGTTATAGTTTAAAACCCAATTTTTATAATTATTTGTTTTATTTAAATTTATTTTAGGTCAATATATATACATAATACCCATATAAGTTCAATTTAATTCATTGGAGTCATTTTATAATAATTTTAGATATTTAAAATTTTATTGAACTTTTTACCTTCTTTTACCCACCTCCTAGGAGAATTTGCAAATTTACATAAAACATAAATTTACAGCTTTTGTGAGTGGAATTTAAAAAATACGAGAGACACGGTTGATATCAGTATGTAAAATGTGGTTCAATGAGATGAAAATAATTTTCGGTGAATAATAACTTTTTACTATTATTTAATACCGTTAAAAGTAAATATGGTAATTAAGTGTAAAAATGATATTATTATTACCCTAAAACATGTCCTAATTCTATTGGATAAGTGTAATTTGACAAAAAACAACCTTAGGAATCAAATATAACCCTTTAGGGCCACATGTATTTGATTAGGACATTTATTATTATTTAATTCAAAGAAGAGTTAAAAGAGTTAAAATAAAAGTTTAATAACTAAAACATTTTTAAAATAGGGTTATACATAGGATAAATTCGACCATAAATATTCATTAGAAAGCTAAAATAATTTCCTATATAATTGTATTTTATTTAAAAATTTTAGACATTATATAATTTTATTTATTTATCAAACAATGATGATATAGTGATTACCGTATTAATGAAATTTTAACATAATTGATGTCATAAATACACAAATAAATGTAATATGAGACTTTTTAAGAATTACACTAATTTTATATGTCAAAATGACATTTTAGTATTGATTTAATAACTTTTTGAAAACTAATAATCCTCTTATGATTTTTACTAAATTCAATTACCAAATAGTGTCAAAATTGACATAAAATAGTTTTTTAAAACAAATATTATATTATTAATTAATATTATATTCCTAAAAATGTAAGGTTCATCCAAATAATGCACATAAGGTTATATATATTAGTAATGAACTGCATGGGGTTCGTTTGGTAGTTAATAGTATGTTTATTAACCATTTATTGAAAGAAAACAAGAAGACATGGTAAAAGATAAATTATTTATCTTAGAGTTAAATCTAAATGATAAGGATAAAATAGTAACCTAAAATTGACTAAAACCTCTTGGTTGAGAGGCTTTAGACCCATAACCAAATTATCTTTGAGATAAATTACTTTGGGGCCATTATAAAATGAATATGACTTTATTATAAAATAATATTTTTTGTTTTTTCTAAGGTGCCCCTCTCCTCCCTTATAAAAGGGAACCCCATCCCTCTCCACTTTACACCATTTTGAGCCTTCAAGCTCGGCCAACCCCTGCCCATTACCCTTCTCAAAATTTCTAGAAACATAATATAGGTCATGGTATTCTTCAAAGACAAACCCCACTTCCCTAAGAGGAAGTTTAAATAAGGCGCATCGAAGAAGAGGTAATCTCTTCTACTGATTCTTTTAGGTTTCATTATTTTTATACTTCCTCTTCTTTAGTTGTTTCATTATAGAGTAATAACATTAGAATAAATAATATAGTGAAATTTTATTATAAATATGTAATAACCCCATTTCACCTTCTATCTATCCGATGGAAAACAAAATCACCGCGCGTGCGTACGTACGAAATACCGTCTCCACGCCGTGGTGTAATCTGTTTTTACACTACCACATTACTTGGATGGGTATAATGGTGTAAATAATTACTATATATGGTTATTATAAAATGATTATAATTATGATATATTATATCATCCACTCTAATTCCATTCAAAAATTACGGGAATGATATCATCGCTCATGCATACGTACGAACTACTGTCTCCATGAACGCGATGAGATTCATTCTCCATGTTAGCCATTAAAGAATGATTATAAAGTATGTATATAATAAGTAATAATGAAACATATTAAATAATAATTCTAATGTATTTATGTATATATATATTTCATTTACTTCCATTCAATTTAGTAAGGAATCAAAAACAACGTTCATGTGTACGTACGACCTACCGTCTCCATGAACGGTGTATTTAATTCCTTTTATCGATATATTATATATATTATATTATGAATATATATTATTTATAAATTATGTTTTACATTATGTATGTAATTAAATCATGATATAAGTAATGATATAAAGAACAAAAATTCCAAACACATACGATAAATGAAACAATTATTACCCAAAACGTTGCTTTAACATGGAATTGACAAATGAATGGGTAATATAATAAACTAAGTGAATCATATATGATACCATAAATATTATTATGGTTTTGTTACAAGTTAATAATATGTTTAAACCCACTATACATTAGTTTCAGACACATACATAAGAAATTGGACCTACGGTAAGGAATAATTATTCAAATCCCATTTTTATTCGAGATTGTTTATTCGTAAGTATTTACTGGGGTTATATTTATCATCCATTTACATGTTTTCCAAAAATGGCTTCAATTATGTTTAATGGAATTTTTACCCTTTTATAACTTTTACCAGAAGGTTTGTAAGAAATATTTATTTTGTTTACCATACGAGGTATTTTTTTGACTTTTTCGGTAAAAGTACAGGAAGAATGTTATTTTTAACTTATACGGCGTGAACAGATTTTTAAGATTTCATAACGCCTCATTTTCATGAATCTTCCTCTACAATATTTCAAGATTATTTTCAACAAAATCCTTTTCTTATAAAATTTCATGGCATTTTGTGAAAATAAAAAGATTTCAAAGAAAAAAGGATAGTTTCTTCAGGAATTCATTTTAACTATTTTTTCAAAACTATATTCCATCTAAAATGACATTATTTAATATGTTTAGGTTTCATGTATAATGTCTCCATTATTTAAATGTTTTTTTTCTTATGATGAAATGATATCCATTTTTTATTTGGATTATGTTATGATGGCATGGTGTTTAAGAATCCCATTCTATTACATGGGTTATTCTATGATGTATGATTTATGATTTTGTGGACCACAAAGAAATTATTTCATTATGAGATGGGTGGTACCTATATCTCCCTCCAATTCATTGGGTAAATACTTATATCTCATGAGATAGAAATGGCTGTAACGGTAAGTTAATCTGGTTTTGTGATACAGGACTGGAACGAGGAGTGAACTCAATTCAGTAAGGGACTTTCTCCACTAAGACGGTCTTAAAAGCAATACCTTGGCTACTATGGAAATCATATCATGTGTGTAATGGTTTTCCACAAATTACATGTCTTATTACCATGCTATTTTATCTTTATTGGTGTTCCTTTATGACTTATGCCTTATGTATTACTAGGATTTATGTCATGTTCATGTTTTTACATTCATATGTTTATGGGTTGTTTTATGTTCTCCTTGTTTTTCCTTACCGAGCCTTTGAGCTCACCCTTTTTATATTTTATTTTCCCAAGGATATAAAGAAAGGGTTTTGGTACAAAAACAAAAGGGGAAGATCTTTATGGGAGATGTTGAAGATCATTCACCACGATTAGAATATTATGTTCCGAGTTTCCAAAGACACTAAAGTATTTCGGTCCTTGGGTGTTTGTTTTTTATGTATTAAGTATTCTGCAAAATTAATGTAATGTCCATGTACGTCAAGCTTTGGGTCTCTATAATATTTGGTGGAAATACTCAAACATGGAGATAATCCATAATGGGTGTTATCCATACCATGGTAGGGATATATGGCTAAAGGATGAGGCTGATTTCATTGATATCTTCTTATTTTAACTAAGAAAAAATGTATGATCATTCGATGATGGGAATTACTGATGACTATTTCATTTAGATTTGGATCTACCAATGCTTTTCTGCATTTTCCAATGCATTTACCTGTGCATTCTATGATTATGGGATGTGATTCAATGATGGATATGAGGTAAATTATTTCATTAACTATTGGAAATAATCACAATGGGGAATTTGTTCCTCTTTTATGATTGAATAATCAACATTCATCTGCTTTATTATCAATTCCAAATCACCCTTCACCTCGAGGTGATTCTCTTGTTCTTGGAGTGCCAATTATATTACTATAATGAGAGCCTAATATTCTACCTCATTATTAAAACACCTTAAGATGATATGAAGGAATATGGAAACACTACCATCTCTTGGTAGATAGGCACAATTTCTAACCTGACAATATTATTCTTGGGATCTTCTATTATATTCCTCATTTGACTTCTATATGTGCCACAAAAAACATATCCCATGTTCAAGGGCTATCCGGAAAAGAAAATATTTCTTCAAAATTTAGTTCTTATTGACTGAAAACTAATGTTTTTATTTGCAAAAACTTTTAAGGGAAAGAGAGAAACAACATAAGTTGAACATGAATATGTGCCTCTTAAGAGATCCCAAAATTATTGAAATGAAAATTAAGCATATTAGATGATTCATTCCTAATGAGTTTCTAGGATATAGAGTGCACCTATATATATGGATTTTCAATAGGGATGTATTAATCAGGTAGTTTTGTTTCCAATGAAATCTCTTCTGCATATGGGATCTCAATAGGGATGTCTATTAAGGCTAGTCCTTTCACTCCTTTCTGAGGTAGAAACTGTATATCAATATTCTATTGGATAACATCCCACTATGCTAGGTTCCTTCTGAGCATAGGTAAACTGAAGAAAAATTTGAGAGGTTTATCTCATAAAACAATATATATCTCATGGTTCTATAGTTAGTGTCTCAACTTTTAAATTGTAAATATTAATGCCAATATACACTTCCCAATATCTAAATATCGTGTCTCTATATCAAGAGAGGTTCAACTGTGATATTAAAGTATGTTTTCATTCATAGAATAATTCATTAATGTGAGGAAAGAACCCAATGTGTGCTCCATGGGTATCATGTATAGAGTGAGTGTATTTACTTCAATAGGTGGCATCAATAACAGTTGGATCAAGATGTATTTATTGAGGGAATAAAATTTTTCATGGCAGTCATTGGTTCATAGATAAGTGACCGACTTCTCATCAATTTGGTGAAGGGTAAACACTTGCCAATGATGAAGGCTATGAAGTGACAAATTTAGGTGAAATGTTCTTGAATTTCCCTCAAATCGTTCATGTTTGAAAGATGTGACATTCCATGGATAAGTTTAGTATTCAGTGGATAATCATTGATTCCATGATGGCGTATAATGAAGCTGAGAATGTTTCTTGAGGGTACCCCAACAGCACATTTCAGGGGGATCATCTTCATATATTTTTGTAAAATTTTACTTTATATGATTTCTATTTTAGGAAAATGATTAGATAATTTTCGAAATTTAACAAATAGTTCTTAAATTTAGCATTCAACAAACTTTCCTATGAAAATATTAAAGATATGATTCATAAAATGTTGATATGTGGCTCTAATATTTGTAAAGTAAAAGGGAATTAAACGGTAATTGAATGAGCCTTGAGGTGATCTAAAAGTGGCGTATTCATCATCTTTTGGGGTCATCCTTATTTTTTTGTATCCATAATATCCACCCATGATGGTAGGGCTTGGTAGTTAGATGTTTCTTCAATTAGGAGTTATGTGACTAGAACCGTGAAGACATATATAGGAATATTCTGGTTAATATATTTGAAATTGATTCAAACTATGATTTTTCCATTTTTATTTTTATATATTAAAATGTTGTCTATCCATCTAGGGCATTGTACCTGTTATATGAAGTCATCCTTAATTATTTTTTCCACTGTTGACTCAGTTTTTTAGGTGTGAGTATGGTGTGTCCTCTTGGCTAGTTGCATGTATCCCTGATGATATTCTGGATAACCCAAATTATGGGTGGACACGTTAGGGTTAGGTTCTGATATCATTGTTTTATTTGAGGAAAAATATCTATGTACTACTTTAGGAAGGAGGTGTATTCCTCATGTTCTATGGATTTTAAGACCAAAAAAATAGAGTGGGGATGTGGAGGTTCTTTTGTACCAAAATCTATTTACATGAGATCATCCACAGGGGTGGAGACACCTTCCTAAAATTCTAGATGGGCATCCATAACATCTTCTTCTTATTCAACTTCCTATTCCTATTCATCATGCATCACCGCTTATGATTATTCATGAGGATGAGATGATGAAACATGTTCCTTGGAGGGAAGAGGCGAGTCGCCATTTCGAAATTTGGATGATGATGCAATCATTTTGACACCACTTGATTGCATACAACCTTCATGGAGTCCTAGAGTGGAAACACATGATTGAGAATGAGTATCTTAACTTTATCTTATTGATATGATGACATATACAAATTCAATTGATAGAACCAGGCTTTGTTAAATCTCATGGGATGGAATGAAGACATTTTCATTCAAGATTTCATTATATCTTCAATAATTGATAAATTATTTAGCACCATTGGGATTAAATATCTTGATTTAAATTTAAAAATCTGATGAATTAATTCATGAATTGTAGAACACACATTCAATTTGATTAATAGGAGACGTTCAATATGTGTTGAGCTGCTTAAAAGGGTTAGTTGGGATCATCTCCAAGACATTTCAATCATGGATTTACGAAACATCATTAGGCATAAACTATTTGACTCCATGATGATAGAATCCTACAAAAATTTATTATTTTTCATAGGATTTTATTGGATCCATGTAACTATATAATTTCCCAATTTTACTATTGATAGAATATTCATGACAATGGTTGTATGACGAATGAATGGTCACATGTTGATGTAGCCAAGGTCTTCCCAGAAGAACATTGGATGCTTAATCCCATCAAACCTCCATGAACCCTCATATAGACACAATATATTTGAATTGAGTTCTGACTATGATATCACTAAGAGTCTCTTGTGCATTCTTCTCGTAATGATGTAACATCAGAATGGATGTAGAAAAGTGGTATTCATTGAGACCTAATTGTTGAATTATCAGAACATGGATGAGGTTGACTCCAAATCCATTGTTAATGAAGGCTCATCAGATATCAATGTAATTTATCCTTCTAAATATATACAAGGGATTTACATGTCCTTGTATGATAGAATCCTCATCTTAGACGATGAAGTAACTGACCTCATGGCATTCTTACGAATCATTATCTGCATGATATACCTCATGAGGAGGGACCTCAACATCAAATTTCAATGGGCTTGATAATGCCTCATTGTGTTCTTCTTGAAGGACTTTCTATAGACTCATATCATCTAGGATTGATAACTTAGATGGAACTTGTTCCAATTGCTTCAAGACATCATAATTTTGGTCAAAAAGAATATTTTTTGGAAATGAAGATTATCTTTTGCAGGCAAATTAGAAATTGATTTTCCTAATATGGATGGTTTGTTCATTGGGATAAGAGCTAGAAGTATTCTTTTCTTTGGCGGATTTGACTGGATAAGACAGACAAACTACTAAGGAGGTGTTGTTGTAACATCTAACTAGTACTCTAAGATAATCATGTTGATAAATACACATCCATGTGTGAAGGATGAACTCCCTTGTTCCTACTGATATCATTAGAGATATTTCCCATGATTTTCAGCCTCCTAGATGCTTTGATCAAGGGTGTGGTTGAATTAGTTAATCCTAGAATGACCATGTCTTACCCTGTATCCCTGACCTAGAAGAACTATACCCATACTTTCACAATTATGTTTAGGGAATTAGATTCACAATTAGAATCATCATTTGAGTTTGGATCTGTTATGTTAAAAATATTAAACGAACAAATGATCAACTCCACATCTGTTGAAGATTCTTCTGGGTGGTTGACTCTTGTCCAACCAATTATTGGGGTGGTTCTTGTGCTTTTGAGATGATCATCATGAAATATAATAAAGTCAATGAAAAAATGGACTTGAAACAAACTCATATTATTATATTTGTTCCATATCATACCAACCATGTCACTTTTTTGAGGATGGGCCTTTAGTGGTTTGGGATTTTGTTGAAGCTAGATTCTCTGTAGTGGAAGTGGAAGGATGCACAGTAGGATATTTTAACAATGTTTGAAGAGTGGAATGAGTCAGGTTGAGTGTTTTTATGACCATACAATCACTAAACATCTATGAATTATTTTTTTGACTTCTTACCCCCAACCTTACTCCTCTGGATCAGTAACTGAAATGTATGACACATGGGATAATAAAATTTCCAATTTCACTTAACTGTAATCAACCACCGTTTATAGGAGTTACTTGAAAGAAAAAACTCCTGGATATGATACCCCAACATTTTATGGAAGTGAGAATAGTTTGGAATATCCCTATCACCTTATCTATTAGGATTCATGGGATTTGGAAATAAGACAAAGAAGTCTTCCAAAGCAAAGATCAGGTAGCATGGGACATGGTAATTCTAAAAGGAATAGAACATGATTTTAATATCCTCAGTCTATTTTATCCTATGATATCATTGATCATCTTGATGAAGTTGTCATTGGTTTTGATTCTTAGGAGGTAATGCCCTAATTTATGATGCATGCTTTCAGGAATGAGTATATGCATGGTCCTACTTAAGTGTAATTATTTCAGCCTACTTCTTCCTTTTTATCCTTAAATGATTACATGGGATTAACTAAGACTTTGATTTAGCCTCTTTGATGGATTTTCCCAACTATTGAGAAATTTCATACAGATCTCAAAACCTCCCTATTTATTTCATAGGGATCAATGTTATTAAAATATCATCATAGAGGTTTTATTCATAGAGAGGTAACAACTATTCCTGAGGGAGATGTAGGATCGATGAGTAATTCAACCCTTTCCACTTAGAAATGAATCTTAAGAATCTCCAGTTATCTATTTTCATAAATTTTGTGATACTAAAGAATATTTTCTTACGCAACATCGAGATGAACAAGAAAAGGAAGTTATGATGGAGATCTTCACATCTAGTGATTGATCGAGACTAAAATGTCATACACCAAAAAAATATCTCCCCTCTAATGATTGGAATTTGAGTTTAACTACATCCATTAGTTTAGGGGTTCCCATAATGGGATCACAGTGAGAGACAAAATGCATCAAGTGATGTGTTGAATCTACCGATCCATTGAAAATCAGAAATAGTGGATTCCCAAAGTTTGGAAGAGGTGGGTTTAGATCCACCGATTCCAGATAAGCCTTCTTTTTTGGATGTACTATAACACACCATCCGTCTATATCTTCCAATCGAGACGTTATTGAATCAATGGTATTCATAAGAATTCAAGGAATATATAGATGAGTTGAGACGTAAATATGTTTAGCATTTGTCGCCTGAATAGGTGCGATGACTAATATGACCACTAGTGGTAACACTGCTGATATTTTCCCTTGGTAACCAATGGGGTAAGGCCTATAAGGGTGTGTCTGGCCATGTTTTGGCAATGTAACCAATAGAGATAATTCTTGATCTGATATCGTCTGATTCAAATATATTGGTGGTTGAGGTCCCACATTGATAAGAAGTTCCCTTTATGATTCAGTTGTTACAGAAATACCTCTTTGATGAGGTCTACCAACATGAAGTTCAAGTTTAGGGTTTTATTTAGATAATATCTGTTAGAAAGATTTCCACAAAGTAAATATAAATTGAGTCTTCTCAACTCTCTCATTTCCTCCTCTTTCTTAGAAAATTATTACTCTAGTGAATGGAATTGGACTTCTCCAAGGGTATAGTGAGACATCTTATGACCCTCACCTTTTCCCTCATTAGGATCCTTTTTATGAGGTATAGGTGGATTATATTATGGGATACCAAAATTTTAGGTTAGCCTCTAGTTTTGGGATCGCACAAATTCTGCATTCATTTCATTGTGGACCACCTTAGGAATAAGAACTTATTCTATAGAATCATCCTAATTGGTCTTATGTTTTGGATGGTCTTTAGTGATGGAATTGAATAAATTCACAAATGATTAGTGCATTATAGGAATTATGTCGCTATATATATGATATCATTTTCTTTTGTGTCCTCCCAGAGACCTTGTTCTCCTCTTCATTGGTTCCTCGAGGGCTGCTTGATGGACATCAACGCAAAGGAAACCTATGAATGTTTAGTTTTATGCATTCCAAGTGAATGTACTGAATTTTAGGATGGAATAAACCGAGAGGATTCATTTCACATCTTCTTCCCTAATTGGGAGAAAACCGATTTCCACTAATTAGGGTATTGTTAGGGTTGAAAATCCGAAATCCTTAAGGGATGAGCCTGTTACTATTCTTCTTTCACAACCCTTTAGGCCATATTTTTTTTCCTCCATTTTATGGGTTATGAAATCCCACCATCCTAGCATGATAGGGTTGCTCTAAACTTATATCAATGATATGAATAGAGCAGAACTTCTAATTTTACAGATTTTTTCCAGAACAAGGGTTGGTTGGATTATCCAGAACTCACAAAAATATTCTGTTTCGTAAGATTTTATTTTCTATTTCAGACATTTTCATAATTTTTTGGTTGACTTCCACTGAATGAGATTCATTATTTATTTCCTATGAACCTTGATGAAAAGGTATTTCAAATGTTTTCTCTTTTTGGGACCAACATTGATGAGAGTTGGCCAGAGCCCTTTCTTGTTGAGCATATCTCCAGTCATGGATAGAATCAGATTTTTTTTGCTGGATTAGGGAAATAACATTTCATGAGACCACATTTACATGGATTTGTGGGTTGGGGAGTACAATGAAATGAAATGCACCATGTACAAGCCATCCTCTGATAGGAATTCCAAATGGGGTATCCCCAATCACCTTTCATAAACTCATTAATTCATTGAGGCATTCACATTGAAGGGATCTCTATTGATTATCGATCATTTGATGTTGAGAATCTTGGAGAGATGCCCAGTCAATTTGGTGTCCTAACCCTTTGATTACCTTAACATGAGTTTGATACTCATCATATGCTAATACCTTTTATTTTAGTTGAGAAATAGTTTTCCATATATTGAGGTACATTAAATTCATAAAATCTTCCACCAACACCTTCGTAATTATATATTTGAGAGGTGGTAAAAGGATGGAATAAGACTTTTATGTCATCTATAGCTAATTGTTTACACAGGTTTACCAGATCTTCTTCATCATTCACAAGAGGTTCCCCAACCTGGTCTGACTAGATTGGATGGTTCCCAATTGATTCATCACATTAGATGACATCAGTTGAGATTTACTCTTCATTATTGGAAGAAAAATGACTCAAGGGAGGTTTGGAGAATGACCGTCACCATGGGCTATCTTCTAGATGAGAAAGAATTTCGCTCACTAGTGATAAGGCAATTGATATGAATGGGCTCGTATTTTCTATTAACTCATGATAAGATGGATTTCTCATTACAATATTTTCTCTTGATAAATTCTATTGAAAATGTGAACCACTACTATAGGGAAAACATTTGAATAAAATTCCTTCATGGGGAGGACCACCATGGTGGATTAAGAATGGGGAATAACCTCTTGCACCTTGGTATTCTGGCGAAATGAAGGGTTACTGTGGCTCTCATCATGAGTTTCATGAAGATTTCCTTTACATGGAATAATATGAGAAGGACATTCAGTGATCTTTCAACTACTAACATAATTTGTTTAAGGGAGGGTAGGATCCCAAGATACAATAGAAAAATGACCAAGGGATTCAAGAACTCCCACATTATGTAGAGCTAGATCACAAATTGTTTCTTGATTGTATAACTATGGTTGATGGGACTTTATTTTGGGTGTCTTATTACATGCAGTTTGGGACACTTACTGGGAAAAGTAGCAATCATGGATAGTTGATTGTGCCTTCCATATAGTGTCCATCAGAATATGCTGATTATCTCAAGTTGGAGCGGGTTTATGTTCTCAATCCGGTAGTCTGTATGATATGGGGGAGTTTTCCACATTACCCTTCTGAATAGGAGAAGAGGTATGTATCTACTCTAAGGTGACAGGATAATGAGAGACCTTAGGTATGGGGAAAGAGTTATGTGTCTGTCCCTCAGGTACTTCATTCTCTACCGTTATGATATCCTAGAAATTATGTAGGATTATGGTGTTTATTTGTTTCTTACCCTTCATGATTTCCCTGATGTTATTGATGATTTTAGAAACAAGAACAAGTATATCCATCCACTCTGTATTTGTAGATGGTGTATGTGCCTACTCCAATCCTTCATTTCTTATCTTTTGATACAAAAAATACACAAGGGAAGAGAGTTGAGTCTTCCCTCTACATACATTCAAATCATTCAAATGGAATTCCTTGTGTACTACTAGATGAGGGTACAAGTAGGCTTGATGAATTTTCTTCGATGCGTGTGAATGCTTGATTTTTAATTCCAATCATGGCCAATAATCTTATTTGAGTGCTGCTAGTTGAGTTTGTTTGAAGGCATAGTGGGTGCAGGTATTTTTATGTTATCGCTGATAGTTTTCCATCAAATCTGGGTTATGGGTTCCCTTGAATACCTCTAGGAGGTTCTTCTAGATGGTCGAATGAAGACAAATGGTTGTGTGTGCCCTCTCATAATTTTCCACCAAACTAGTTTGGCAGGCTTCTCGAGAGGGATAAAGGGTGTGAAACTACTCACTATTGTCTAGTTGTTTTAACTGTCCTACCATCTTTTGTGATCAGGTCTAAGGGACTAGGGCCTAATTGATGAAGGTGACACCCTCATCACATTGAGGGTTCTCTTCTGTGTGGTGTTTACTATGAATATTGTTGGTATGTACCCTTGACAAGGGCCCTCGTGTCTTTGGTATGAGGCTTGATGTGGCCTCCAGAACCACCTCCCTAAAATTTGGTATGGAATGGTAGTTTAATTCCAGGAAAAATCTCTCAAAATGGTTGAAAACGGATGTCGACAACCATTGCATAAAGAAAACTGGTCATCACTGACTGGACAATTAGGGAAGATTATTGGTCTGGAGGGCCTGTCAAGCATCCTATAGGGTCAGGATTGCACCACACTTACTATACACTCAAACCAGTTCATTAGAGATCCAGCATTGAAGACACAAAGTTGATAATGGTGTCCTTAATGTAGACGAAGATCTAGCTTTATTAGTGGTTATGACATTCACAGGTGTATACTTGAAACAATCCATTAGATTGAAAGGATTTAATGAAAGGCAGTGCCTATATATATATGAAAAATACACACAATGAACTCGGTAAAAGAAAAATTATTTTGGAATAATACATGATTGATTGATTTACCTATCGTTCACTCATTTCCATTTTGAATAGAAGGGTCCTAATAGGTAGGTGAAATTATCATCTTGGTTAAGGATTCACATAGAGTTCACCATAGTTTTCCAATAGAAATGCATCTTCGTTGGGGAAATCTATATTTATGAATGGTATACAATTGGTTTGTTCATGGGACAAGAAACACCTAGTAGATCTGTATCTATAGGGACTTTCTTTCTAATATTAGGCGCTCATTATAGATTTTTCCCCACAATTCTTATGAACTCGCATCAGCAAAGAGTAAGGGAGGCCAGGCTCCTCACACCCTTTTGAGGTGAATTATTTCTTAATTTGGGACTCCTTTATAGATTTAATATATGTTCATGAATCCTTTAATAATTCCAATAAATGATACGAGTAATCCCAATATTGGTAATCAATAATTAGCATATGCAAAAATAATAATCATTCGTATGTATTCGATGTTCATCATCAATGGGGATATCGATATGTATCGAAGGTTATGAATTGATGTTATACTCTTATACACAACTTAGAGATTATTTGGTCATTATTATGGTGATGATGGTTTTCTTTCCATGCAGTGGGGAGCTCTGGAATTAATATTCATCCATGTAGAAGAAGGCCACTCTGGAATTTATCATCATCCATGGAGAAGGATTTTGTTATGATGTTGGATGGAACCCATATATGGGATTCATACATATCCTTGAGAAAATAATTGAAAATGTTTGTAAGAAATGATTTTAAAAAAACATAATGAAACCAAATTATCTCATATGAGTACATATTAATGTTGCATACATGATACATAATTAGGGGGTGTATTAAATATTTTAAAATCTTATAAATATATTAGCACTTTAAAATTATATAGTTTAGAATGGCCAAATTAATTTGTTCTAAACATGAATAAAACAAACTATAGAAAAAATAATGGAATCGATGAATAATTCAGAAGGTAAAGTCTAACAATACTAAATAGGATTATAGTACATTTTCAATGTAAATAAATATATTGAAAATGATGTAATGGGGTTCTCGATTATAGTATTTAATTTCAATAAGAAACATTATTATTAATGGATACCCTAGTTCCAACATCTGGAAAATCCTTTCATATAACCCAAAGTTAGAAGATGATAAAAATCCTTGATTTATGAGAATTTGGTTCTTTGATATAATTCCTTTGATCTGAAATATCATAATCAAAAATCTATTATCCCTACATTTTCTACAATAAAAAATTAGAAACAAAAGTTCATACCCTAATACTTCCTCAATTTTAAGATATTAGTATGAAATACATTAAAAATAAATAAATTTCTTAGTATATTTAATAGAATCCAAATAGAATCTTTAATCTAGAGTGAATGTCATATTTTTTATGAATCTGTTGTAATAAAATTGTTGGGTTCCAGAGGATGCTAGTTTTCACGGTAATGGCTTCAGATACAACTCAATAATATCTTTCACTTTTTTTCATTTTCTAGTGAAGTGTATTTTTGATGATATAGAATGTGTAATATTGCTTACCATGGAAATGAGACTTCATTGGGGAAATAAATATTTAAGAATGGTTTGTAACATATTTGTTCATGGACCCAGAAACACACTATTGTTATATATCTATAGGGACCTACTTTCCAATGGTTGTCTCTCATTAAGGATTCTGACCCATGATCCTTTAGAACTCTCATTAGTTGAGAGGATGGGATGTTGGGCTCCTCACACCCTTTTAAGGAGAATTATTTCTTACTCCAACACACTCCGATATATTTAAGATATGTTAATGAATCGTTCATTAATTCCCAAGTATGATTTGAGTTATCTGAATATTAGTAATAAATTATTAGAATATGTAGAATTTTGAATCAACTGTATGTATTTTGGTTCTTCATCAATAGATATATATGTATTTATCTAAGGTTTTTCATTGATGGAACCTTCTTAAATAATAACTAGAGATTCTTTGGTCGTTAATATGATGATGGTTTTGTATCCAAACATTGGGGTACTCTAGAATTTATTTTCATCCAGATATATGAATGTTACATTAGAATTTATCATTTTAAGGGAGATGTAAGACATTATGATGTTGGGAATAAACCCATAGTTAGGATTCTTACACTTCTTTTGAAAGGAATCGGAATCCATGTAGTTTAATGTCACTTAATAAGACAAATCATAGATATTAATGTCATGGGATATGGACACAACCATACAATTTATTTTTATATGTTAAGGACTTATAGTAGAGAGGTTCCTAGTCAATGTTTTGTGTGGGACCAAGAACTAAGAAAACCAGGGAAAATGGAATGAATATATTATTCAATAATGAATTAAACCTTAGTATAGACATGGCATAGATGAATAGGGTTTGTTTAGGATTTTACATTTGATGCTCATGGAGGCGTATTATGTATCCCAATTTTATGGCAGTAAAATCCAATATAGTTTTTTGGTGAGGATCCATTCATAATGAGGACCTTAAGGATATGTTTCATAGGGGAATATAGCCCTTTGAGATGATTTGTTGGGGGTAACTCTTGGGATGGATAACCCTAATGAAAAGACTATGAGGGATGTTTTAACTCATGGAGGATTGGGGTATTAACCTTAGGTTTACTCATAAAGAAGATACATGTATTAGGGGAATTATTATTGGAGATTATTCATAAGGAGGATGCTCATTGAGCTCGAACCCTATGTGGGTTTCCAATGTATCAAGGTTAATAAGAACCAGAGTTCTCATAGTTCTATCCTTTAGGTGGATTCTATGGGTTTTCTGATCATTACAAACATCTATGATCCCATGATTCATTCTCAGTGTGAGAAACAAGAGTATGTGGAAGATTCAACAAACAACTCACTTTTCGTCCTTCTATGGTTAAATAGTCTAGGTCATTGACCGAAGTGGTCGTGGAAATGATATTAGATACAGTGGCTATGAAACATCCCTATCTTTAATATAAATTGGACAAGGGATCAATGTAATGAATAAATGGAGGTGATGGACATATAGAGGAGAAATATTTTAACCTCTTATATGAGAGGATGTGGGATTACACAAGGATGGTTTCCCTAAAGTTGGTTTTGTAGTGGGAGAAGGATCAAATTTGATGTGGAAGGTAAAATAAAGTATGAATCTTGACATTCCTATTGGGAACCATAGGCTTCAGGTCTTAGAGATGAATAGTGGTGGAGAGAGCCATTTCCCTAGAATATAAGACCAAGAACACCAAAAAACTAAACCTGTGGGAATGTTCTTCATGACGGTAGATATTCAAATCTACAATTGACTTGAGGATCCATACCCTCTAGTAGGAAAAGTATGGGAAACCTCAAATAGTAGAAATCCAAATAAAAATGGGAGACTCACTGATGTGAAATTACCAATGGTTTTTCTAATCATAAGGTCTTGGCTGAGGTTTCTACATTTTACATTTTAGGAATTGGATTCATGGAATGAGAATCCATGCATTAGTGGCTTTGAAGGAGGCTTCATGAAGGGCTCGCATGGGATAAATGGTAGGGTGAATGAAGGAGGGTTTCAGAAAGGGTTCTCTACAAAAGTAGACTTTGGAGAACTAATGTGACCTTAGGAGGCATAAAAAATATGAATTCATATGGGAGATACATGTCCCAAGACTTCAGGAATCTTCATAGATATCCCTAGAAGTGAGGATTACATGATCCTATTTGAGGAAAAGAATGTGTGAAAGTATTTTTAGATATGGGCGGTTAAGCAAATAAGTCACAAATGTTTTGTTTATTTTTAACATTTAATGGTATGAATTCTCATTATCAACCTTTAATTCCATATATTTAGGGATTATGAAACATCCTTGTAGGTTTTTGAGGACTTGAATGAAGTACTCGGTGATCAGAGTAGCGATCGGCTTTCAGGAAAATCTATTAGTACAAATGAATAATCCAAGAGTCTATTTATAGAAATATATGATACCTGGTTGATAATGTCTAGTCCCTCAAGTATGGTGGGGAGAAAGTAGTCCACACATAGGTAACTCGCATGCAGAGGGTGTTTTGGGAGTCTTACGAGAAATAACTTCTCCATAATGTGGAGGCTACACTCCCACCCCTAATCGAGAATATTACTAGGGTATCGTCCCTAGAATTTGGTCCAGTCTTTATGCTAACATCACTAAACCCCATAAAAAATATAGAGTCAAACTATGAACTTTAAGAGCATGGTTTTAAATGTTTTTAATTGTGGAAAATGGAAATCCTATATTCTCCTTCTTCCTACTTAAATAAGTATTTCTACATTATCACAACATTTGGGGTCAAAGTGATGTTCACATATTCAATTTTACAGAGAAGTGCATTGAACCCATTTCATTCAGTCAAAAATTATTAATTATGTAATTGATTCATAATTAAGTACTAATTTATAATAATATATTTATTTGGAACAATATAATAATTAATATTGATGTTTTGACAATAAAGTGTAGTTTCTATAAAAATACAAACAAATTTATATAAAAAACATGTAATATATATATATTTTTCATTATTTATCAAATATAGGATCTGAAATATATAATTTTAATAAAATAAATTAATAATATCCACATTTTTCATAAATAACAGTACATGATATTATGGTATGTTTAAATGAATTAATAAACATATAAGAAAAGGGAAACTTCCTAATCTTCGAAAATATCTTCCCTAATAATATTTTAATGAAAAAATAATTCTCCACCATAGAAAAATAATCATATAAAACTAAAATTTATTTCCATTTATGATTAAAAAAATTAAATAAGAGGAGTTAATCATGATTCCAGTGCATATAAATTATATTATGGAATAATATGACTTCCAAAAAATTAAAAACGTAAATTCAAAAAAGTAGAATAGAAAAGTGAATTTTGAATTAATGATTAATACGTTCTTTAATCGGTTACTATAGAATGTAAATATTTATATCCAACTCATGATGATTATGTTTAATATTAATTAATTCCCATTAAATTTGTTCTAACAAATCTTTGATGGTGTTGTTGCATTTTTAAAAACACAATATTTAATCTTTTATAATTCTCAACCGATCTCCATTTTTTACCCAAATGGTTTTCTATGCATTTGAGTAACCTAAAAGCCTAATAGTAGTCATATTGGGTTTTTTCAAAAAAATAATCATATTTATATTCTCATATTATATCAATTCGTTGGTATTAAATATTGAGAAAAAGTTCCTGAGATCAGTATGCTTCTGAATCACCAATATATCGATTTTTTTTCTTTTAGAACTAATATATATAGATACATGTCACCGATATTTCTCACACCATTTATATCTCTAGGAACATTAAAATTATACCTATAAATAATTTAAATTACCTTCTATATATCACTATATTTTCTATAAAATTTCAAAAGCTCATTGTTTCTGGCTTTTCCCTAGTTAGAATGACCTAATCAACCATCTCTTCTTCCATTTCTAATAGACCACACTTCTTGTTAAAATTCTAGCATCTATGCACATTAATTTTGAATTTTAAACATTTCATATTGTTTTCTGATACTTATTTTTTAGCTATCTCAATTAAATTAGAAAATTATATTTTTTTAATATATACAAGTGGGATCAAAACCTGATTTACATAAAATTTTCATAGTTTTTTTGTAATAAATAATTAATATTTTTAGTTCCCTAGTCCAGATTTACCACAGAGAGGGTGTCTGGTGAATAAATGGTATAATTTTCTAGTTAAATTTTCTTTTTAATTGATTCTCTAAAATATGTTGTACTTATTGATAAAAAAAATTATATCTCATAACCTCACATCATTTACATATGTTAATATATGTAAAAATAAATAGAATTTACAATGGTTGGTCTAAAATACAACTCCTTAACATGATTGGTTAGATATCCTAATCAAGATTTATGCAATGTAGGAAAAATTGGTTATAATAGTAGTATTGTAGAATTTCAAACCACTCTTCTCCCATAATTGGTTATGAACTCCAAAAATAACTCTCTAATTCAATAATTCATTACACACCATAATTGAAACTCTACTTTAGTATATGGTTAGACCCCCAAGTCAAAACAATCCATCATTTTTTCCTAATAGTTTAAATAAATCATTATCAGTCATGGATACCTCTATACCTCCATTGAAGGGTCTTCCTCATTGAGTTCATAAGATATGGTTCAATCATTCAAATCACATTCAATAACATTAGCAGGGGAAATGGTCATAACATCGAATATTGTCAAAACTCACACCCTATATTGAAATATTACAATATTTCATTGTTTTCTAAATACTCAGGAATAATATTTTATTCTCTAATAAGTTATCTTCTATAAATATAATCATTTTAACTCTCCTCAAAAAATATGTGTATCATGTTCTCCAGTATTCATAATTATATCTAACAGTGTTTGTGAGTCTCTCAATTTTGCCAATATATTTCTTATTTTATACCTAAAGTTTTATTTTCACTATATATATCAAGAATATTATATCATATATTTAAAGATATATTTTCATTATCAATATTTGTAAAATTTGTATAGGTACTCCACCTTCATCTTTTGTGATCAAATATCTAGGTTTTTCTAGTTTTATTCTGCATGAATACTTCAGATTTATTCTCACACAGTATTTGACTAATCATGACCTCATCATCTCCACAAATCGTTCCTATATTAATATATTTAGATCATCCTCCACATATTCATTAATCATGCATCCCCATGCCAAATCTTGTGACAAAACACCCATCATGTTGGGTTTCCATCATTGAGGGATTCTATAAAGGGACATAATGAATAAAATAAGGCATGGTATGTTTTGTTTTTATCCTTAACCAATATTTTTTTATTTGAGAAACCATGAGAACTATCATAGATTTAATTTTATAAATATTTATTATAGTTAATTATAACAATCACTATAATAACTATAAATACAACCTATAATACACTTTGAAAAGGTAGAAGATTCATTTCTTACTGGCCTATGGTGTAGTATCCATTTATTTTGTGTAAAGAATCTAATATTCCAAACACTTCTATCATCACATTCAGTTTGATGATGAAACATCTGTATATAGAAATAAAATCTTGTAAAATAAATTGGGATCCTTGAATCCCTAAAAGTGGTAAAAGAATCCTTTTAATTATATCCCTAATTTATTAGAATATAAATATTCTCAAAAAATATATTGATACCTTCACTCAGCCTCAATGAATTATCATAATGTATGTCTCAATGATCATTACGAGGGTATTGTATATCCGAAATTACCTTGATGTATCTTTGGACAACCTTAAAAACCCATAATTATATCTGAGTTACCTTTACCTGAAACTATAATTACATTACTTAGGTAATACAACCTTTAAATGACATTTACATACAATGATCTCACAGTTATATAATCATCAGTTCATTTGATACACCTTTTTTCATCTCACTTGTGCCTTTACATAGTGTGTTTATTTCTTGTATTACCATTATGCATGGTGTAATTATGCTTATACATGTAAAAAATATAATATTAACATTTAATTTTCTAGTAATTAGGTCTAAAACCCATCATAATCCTTCTTTGATCAATCATTTATTAATTTATATTTCATGAAATGTTCTTTAATCTACTCACACATTTTGTACCATCCTTAAGATTGAGGATAAGCACAGTAATCATCAATTTTTCCAAATTTTTCTCGAATGTCTCCACTGGAGTGCTACATGTTGTATAATTATAATAAAAACACAAATTGACTTATTTAAAATAAATAAAATTCATCTAATGTGTATTTAAAAGAATATGATGACATCACTAATGTTTTCTATGAAGAAAAATATTCTTCTTTAAAAAGAGCCACCATTTCTATTTTTCAATGGGAAGCCGGGAAATGAAATCTTGATATGTTTTAATGGGTATATATTTTCATATAAATATAGATTTTTCATATTTATTAGGATACTAAGTTATTTGTTTTATTATAGGTTCATCCCCTTTATCTCTTTTGACCGAGATGGTTCCTGGGGGTTAAATTACTCATGGATTCTTCATTTTAGAGATATTTTTCCTTTTTTCCAAATTTATTTGACATTTTAGATTTTTTCTATTTTCATTACATTTATTTGTGAAAAGAATATCTTTCATAATCTACTTGTACTCTTCATATGTTATCATTATCTCTTCTTTCTTGATTTCTAACAATGTCTATTTCTTTTGTAAGTCATGTTCAAGATTCCTTTTATTATTTATTCCATTTGTTAAATATGTATTGAAAAACGTTTCAGAATATTATGGGTGGATGGTTTTAAATATTGATTACTATTACATATTTTATGATTTCTTACCTTATATATATTTGAATCTCATTCAATGGGAACCATCGCCTTCATTGTTTTATGAACAACAATGGTTCAAAACTGTTTGTCTTGTTCCAACAGAATCTAAACTTTATACTCATTTAGATATCCCATTTTCTTACAATTATTTATAATATTATTGAAATTCACATAGGTTTTCATTGGATAAGAATTAATTTACTCATTTTTATAGAGTAAATATTATATCTTTGGGTTTACTCAGGTATTCACTAAATGCTTATTGTTTGAAATGATATTCCTACTCAACATACAATGTGAATTCCCTGTTGGTATTGAAGTCAATTTTCTATTTCTTGTTGCAACTGAGGTTTATTTTTATAATATTTTTTTGTCCAAATGTATTATCTATAAGAAATTCATGGTAAATAAGATCATATCATTCATATAAAATAGATAAGGTCAGGAAAATTTATAATATAAATAACCTTATTTTAACTAGGTTGAATATGAACCCTTATAGGAATAATTAGCCTAGAAGTGTGATGACCTTGAATTAGATTTCCCATATATAATAAAATTGAATGGATTTACTGTCATGTGGCATATAATAGCTTTCTCATTGACCAAAGGAAGTTTTGTTTTGGTGAAAAGTCCCCTTTAGTGATTAATTATTCAACAATACATAAAGATGGTACAATACCTGCAACATTACCAACTGCAACTACAATACATTGCAAAGTACCAACCACCACTAGTGTCATCACTACTAGAGTTACACCAATCTTGTAATACCCTCTAAAAATTATCAAAATGTGGGGCTATCATGGTTTGATCCCTCAACCTCTTAGATGCTGATCAATGTGATGTTCCACCTTTTAACCACATTTTTTCCGCTTGGATCCGTAGTCTTCTTTATGAAATATAAAAAAAATTATTCTGATCATATATATATTAACATGAATATAGATCTTCATATTGTAGGAAAAATATATAAAAATTTAATTATTACTAACTTTAATAATATTGAAATAACCAATAAAATATAAAATGACTGTGATATAGATATATTAAACATTAAATGATTCTTGTTTACTATTCAGTAGTACTAGGAATTACTAAATAAAATGAAAACCCCCCATTTTCAACATTAAAATTTAATATATATGGAAGTACATTCAATAAAAGAGTTTGTTATCAACATATTTAATTTTTTCCCATGAATAGATTAACTATGAGTATATAAATTCAATTTAAATATTTTTTTTGTAAAATACTTTTCCATATTTATAGTATTCTATGTATAACTATAATGGCTTCAGATACACCTCAAATGTATCTTCAATTTTTAATTGATTCAAGTAATGTAAATTTATTATATTCTAGGGAGAGTATAAATTATTATTTACCAGATTCCTATTAAATTACTAAATCAAAATGAAACAATAATTCAAAAATAAGTACTAATTCAAATTAAGTACATATTCAGAATGAAAGTTTTAATAAAACCCCTAGAAAATTAATGAAATTTTTTATAAAACCTAAATTGTATTATTATTTATAAAATAAATGTTTTATAATACATAATTTACGGAAAAGGAATCAATATATATTTCACAATATCTCCGTTAAACTACAATCTAGAATGGGATTAAAGAGAGACTACCTGGTCAGCTAATCAATAATAACCTTGAAAGAATTATTAACCCATTATTGAACAATTATGTATTTTCATGTAATAAATATGTTATATTAATTATAAATTGTGACATTGAGGGGGTGTTTTAAACCTGATGACATATTTTACTCAAACATTACCTATTAGTATGTGAGGCACTATGACATGTATTATGAAATGATCCCCATCATGTCTGGTATCCAAAAATATTACTCATGGATATTATACATCTTAATCATAGTAAAGAATAACATAAAAGTGGATGTGCTGAACATCATAAAAAATCCTCAAATAACCCATCTAGGACCTCTAACCACCACACAAAATGGATAACACACTCTCCACCTTTTAAGAATCTATCAACTGTATCACCTTTAAAAATATAATCAATTAAAAACTCATAATATATACCTATATATTTGGCCTCACTTACTCAATAATTATTAGTGAGTTCCACCATTATGAATCAACGATAAGAAAAATATCCCACCTTCACAAGTGAAACTTGATTGAGGCACAAAACTTGGTAATCACTTGCTTCAACTGAGCATGACAATTCTTTTTAATTTTATTAAAAGACACTAAAATTCCATTTTTTTGTAAATTAAAACTTATATGGAAAAAACAATGTTAAATAAACATATACAATCTAGAAAATTAATGAAAAAGATATAATATATATATATATATATATTACATTAACACACCTATGTTAATAGAAATGTGAATGTCATAAAAGAGTCACCGATAAGAAAAATTAATCTCAATATCATTCCCATATATCATAATACTCAACTTAATTATTCATAATCTAATACACTATTTTCATTGGTACTAGAACAACCAACATTCCGATGCCTTCCATTGATGAATTATTAGTTCAAACACACACAACATCCATGATTCTCTTAGATATCCAATGTTTTTTTCAACCAAATTTCACTTTATTTTAGTATAAACTATCTCAATGTCATAATATTTCATAAAAAATGTCCTTCACCAATGCCTATATTTAAGAGCACACTTGGAGAAAATATAACCGAAAAACTGATGATATATTTAAATAAATATTTTCTCATTAAGATGTTATTTTCTCTAGGTTTTCAAGGAAAATATTACTAATGAAATATATGAATCATACCTTTCACAGTTCTTCTTATAGGTTTTTTTGATTTATAGATTCATAAGTAATAAATAATTATATTTTCATCAGAACATGTCCTTGCTTATTTGTAGATGGATAACAAAACACCATGTTATTAACTATATACTCTAAAAAATAAAACTACATAACTAGTAAACCTCTAATTTACAGAATTAATTTTTTATAACAATTAGATTACATAAATGGATTCCCCTTTTATGAATGTTTATTTTACACCTGAACAAGTTATGGGGTGAAGAAAAATAAATTATGTCCTATATTAAATTTTACATTTGATTTATTCCAAGATTGTCCCTAGGATGGAATTCTTGAAAATATATTTTTTACTTATTGGTTAGAGAAAATGGGTTTTTATTGATTATGTTTTTTCCAAAACTAATGAATAAAAAAATTAGTGATTTGAAAACAAATAAGGATGAAATGATAGTAAATTTAGGGTTGAATCATCCCATTTTTATTGTATATTATTCATCAATTTATCCACTCTTATTCTACAGGTATGGTAATAGAGAGAATCCACCATTTCCAACCCTATATCCCTTGACTAAATGATTCTCATGAGAATAATAATAGTTGAGATATTCAATTTATCCTGAACACTTAGCTCCAATGATATTGAAATGAAGTAATATAGATAGTGACCCACGATTCCCACTTCTAGTAGGCCCGGAAGTGGTGAGTGACAATGAGGATATAAAAAAATATCATAAATGGGAGGGATTAACCTATATAATTAAATACGTTCATGAGATATGTATAATATATCATGGGAATCCCCATGTAAAGAAATAAAATAGAAAACCAAAACAATCCCGTAATTCAAGTATAAATGAAAAAATGCAGATAAAAGTATCCAAAGGTAAATACCTAATTGAATTTCTAAGGAATCATTACAAAAACAATGCAATGGTATGAGCTAGTAATATAAAAAAAATATCCACGTAATTATATTTGAAACCAAAAAATAATTTCATATATGTGGGGTGAGAATACTTGTACACTCAGTAGGAACACTAAATCCTCTCTTGCATTTGTTAATAGAGAATTCTAATTTACCCATGGGAAAAAGTAACAATAACACCAAAACAGTTCAACTATCATTACGCAATCTCACCAATGCATGATTACCAAATATCCCAAGCCATGTCTAATAACATAATAATAAGCATTAAAAAAAATTATACCCAATACCACTTTCGAACTAGAGTGTCTCTCTCACACCACAACATCATACATCATAGTGATTCCATCCCTTCCATATAATATTCCAATAACAAATTATGTATCTACAACATGGCCATATCACATATCTCCTATAAAAATACTTGGATATCATATCACACATTTCCCAAAGACCTACAGGCCATCTCATCACAATAATAATTGGAATAGTAGGGTATTTTGAAGATGGATGACATCAACCACAAGCCTTCCTCCTACCAGGAATGACCCGCACCATATACCACATCATCACATATCACTACCCCATGCTACAACAATCACACCACACCTCACCGATAAACACCTAGGCCACCACACGAAATCATATCCCGATAGTTCACTATTGACATTTGGGCAACAAAACCCATGAATATTAGTATCGCAAAGAAGAGAATGATGGATTTATTTAATATCCATACATCCATATTCACTAGTAGGATGATATAAAAAACACCCCATATAAAAAATATTGGTGTCAAAATATAATGGTTGATGTGGGTGGGGTTCCTATAGAAAATCACATTCCATGAGCCACATTTCACATTACCACCCAATTATAATTATAACATCCAAAACACACAAGTATTTCCACCCATTTATTCCCTTCATATTCCATTTCCACATATATCCACACTTTCTATTTTAATTCAACATTAATTTACCATTTATCCTATTTTATTTAAATCATTATTAACCAATTACATTACTACCTCATCCATCTAGCATAACACAATACCCAAAAAACAAAAATCCCATCAAACATTCCAAACCAACCATTCCCACATCATCATAGCATGTCATTACCACATTGCATGACACACATAAAATCATGTTGTCTCACCAACCACAAACACAAATCATTTCTCCCCAAAATTATCTCAAACTAGCCACCCATCACTACCCCATAGAAAATCCTCACAACCAACCACACATCACCTCCCCAAAACAAGATCCTCACAAAAGACACACACATTATTAATATTTATTATTTTAATGGGGATTTTCTTATATCACATTATTTTAGCGTAGTTCTCAAATAATTCATAATTAACGGGAATCCATTATATTAACCAAATATAAGTAATTTTCCAATTCAATTTCATAGAGTTATTCAAAATAATCACAGAAAAAAGGGTTCTACCATTCATAAAAAATAACAACAACTCCCCCAATAACATCTATTTTTACTGGGTAATTTAGAATTTTAAATCATGATATCAAAAATCATATCATAACTCTAAAAACATCAAATTTTATCCCATACCCCTTAAATTTGAGGTATTAATTAATTATATTCGTTATGTTAGATGAATCCAATCATTGAAAAAGATAAAAAAAGAATAACAAATCCTTTAAGATTTAAAATATGGAATATTAGGGATTTCCTAACTGAAATAGATCTCTCTGACTCTCGATGCATCACAAGGTGAAGAAAAACCGACCCAACCCAAAAATACTCAAGTTAATGAAAGAATAACCTAAATTGCCCCAAATAATCATAATAAATACAGTTGATTAACTCCCTGAACAAAATTAGAATATCCAATGTTGATATTTGATAAATTATTGAAAGGTAATCACTAAATGAAGGATGGAGGGTTTACCACTGACTTTTAACTAGAAATCATCTTAACAAATGACTAATGTAGGAGTAATCATGAATAAGAGATCCTCCTTTTATGCCAAGGTTTTTATACAGATTAGAGTGGGAGGAACACAGATGGATAGAGAAAAATCAACTAAACTAAAAGATATAAAAATATTGAAACACTAATCTCACATCATAAATGCTATAGGGTTTACAAATAATATCTCATGAAATCACTATGGGACATGAAACCCTTATATCATCAGTTTCATGTTAAAATTATGTTTCCATGGCTTAAATTAAATATAATTCATGAATTAAAAATTCAAAACATGAATTAGTTTTTTTAGATTCCTCCACTGCTACACACAAGACATCATCCCATCAAGCTATACAATCCATGGACCAAAAACTCAAAAAATGAATCTAGTTATTGTTGTGAACCACCTAGTGTAGTACTACAACAATTCCATCCCCAAAAAACCCTTTGAGAGTTTATCCTATGACTTTAAAAACACCAAAATTGGAAAATTAATGTTGTGGGAATGTGTGGGGTGTAATATCAGATATCTCTCAATAGATTCTCATCCTCAAGAATTAGAACCACACTAGAATATTGGAAAGGGGTACAAAAAAGTTGTAAGATACCATTCAAGGATCTCCCTATACATCAAACACTACTACTATCCAAAAAACCCCAAATGTCATTCCCAAACAACATCCCACACACCCACATTATAACCTCTAATAATGTGGAATATACATCATTCAGTTATATCCACAAGCCTCTATATTTATTTACAGTCATATGCACAACCGTCTCAACCTACACACAACCTAATGAAACAACTATTATATCCAAAAAAGATAATTTTACCAACCATAATAATATGGAAATATCATCCCCCATATCAAGATATAATTCTATTTGAGTACCATGGACCCTCTCCTATGCTTTTAATCACATTAAAGTATAATGTAACTTGATTAGGATTCATGTTCTCCCGTAACCATATGTCAAGAAACAATATCACAAATATCACATGAGGAGAAATAATATATAATATTATAGAAATGTCAGAACATCAAATCATAGAACTAGAAAATATTTAAGGAAAACCCAAAATAGATATGGGCACTCTGCAAGAATATGTGTCTCTCTCTCCCAAGAACTCTCTTCTAGTCAAAATTGACTCGATAAGACATGATCTAGGGGAATGGTTTATCTATGTAGAACCTTATATTGATGATACTAGGCCTCAAATATATATACCATGAACATTGCATCATCCTAGATATCCAAATAATCCCAGTCAAAAATGTGGGAGTAATCAGGAAGACACTAATGAAGATAGGATACATGGAAGAATGCAGGGTTCCTCTCTAACCATAGTTTAAAGAAAAATAGATAAATAGCCTCCCCAACATCCCCAACGCCTAGAAGGGCCCAAAAATTCTTGTAGGAAGGTTATTACCCCAATCAAAACTCCTCTACCGACATTAATGTGAGACTCTAAAAAAGGTCTCCAACCTCCAACATTAGGGGACCCCTCTGATGTTCATCATAGGCCATATGAGGGTCTTGTACTGCCCTCATCCTTTTTCAGACCAAATATATCTTCTCAGTCATGTTCAATACCACATAAATAGAAAAAAATACAAACTCACAAACCTCCATCCATTGCAATGTAGAATGACACGACCTTTCATAAAATACCAATAATGAGACCATGCCAATGGATGAGTGATGGATATTATTTTGAGAGACATCTACCAAATTCAAGTGTAGTGTCCTTGATGTTTTCTAGTCTTAAGGGAATTCCAGAAAACATATCCTAGAGAATATGGATCGTGTGATCTGTTTTCCATCCGTTTGAGTGTAGAAATCATAGTTGAGACGTAATTTAGTGTTGACAGCATGTTACAATCCCCTAATGAATCCTGAAGAAAATATTTCATCCCAGTATCCCAAAAATTGGACACAAAAATCTCTGAAATAAAAACAACTTATCCATATAACTCCTCACTAAAATATCCACAACATCTGACTCTATGATTGCTAGGAAGTGATCCAATTCCATTAACTGATCCACAAATACCTAGATTCCATCAACAACTCTCAATGATCAATGTAACTGTATGATTAAATAAATCAATATATCATCATACATTCACTTTTTGATATCTAAAGGCTACAACAAACCACTATGTGGATGATGCTTATCCTTTCCCTACAAGAAATCTAAAAAAGCACCAAAAACTCTACCACATTTATTTTAGTTCATAGATAATAAAACAATGTCCTATTGAAATGGAATATCTTAGAAACATATTGGTGTAAACAAAATGGTGGGATATTTAAATAATGCAAGAACCTGTCACACATAACTACATGAATAAATAGCATATCTTGAATCATTATCTAGTTCTAGATATCTTTCGATAGTCCCTCTAGAGAAATAGTATGACCAACACGATTGTATATCACATATGCCTCTCAGTCTCCCCACTGAGACTCATACACCTACTACATTAGAAAATATTTCACCTTCATCTAAAACAAATAAACTCCAACATCATCCATCCTTTTATTCAAATATAGGGACGCTAACTATTCCATCACCCCCTTCTATCCCTCGACTCCCTAACGACATCCTTACATTATTTCCTCCTTAGTTCATCATCTCCAGCATTCCCCTTCATGAGGGACAAGAGATCTAAACATCATAATCCTGAAGACAATCCCACCATATTTTATGCCATAGACTCAAATAACATTTTGGAAAGAAATATATCAAGGTATGATGATACATGAATACCAAAAAGTCCACTAAAATGAGTTAATGTCACCATATATTTTGCACAAACACTACCACAACTAACTACATATCATGGGAGGCATAGTTATGTTTTTGGGGGGTGTAACTAACTAGTCCCTTAAGAAATCACTACTCTCTATTTCATCATCATGAATCCCATGATTAGATGTGAAGCATCACAAAAAACCTCAAACAACACACTTTCCTTAGGAAACTGATGCACTAGAGCACTGGCCAACATCACCTTTTGGTAATGAAATGATATTAGACACAGATCGATCCTGATAAAATCCTAGTCCTTACTTTTCAAATCATTCAACAAGGATTCCATTGATAACAAGTAATATATGAAAATATAAAAATATATCATTAGACTAAGGATACTATATACCTATACTACATTCTTGGTTTTTTCCCAAAAAACAATGACATCATTCATTGCTGAGTCAACTAGGAAATCATAATGTGACACTACATTACCAATGAAATTCCGAAATTGTGTCTAATAAATAAACTTGGATATATTTCACTATAGATGGTGGTGTTAATTAACCTTTAAGACAACTCTTAGATAATCAACATGTTTCTCCTCTAACTTTAGCGAGATCAATATTTCATTGATTAAAATGTCTACAAACTACTATAGAAATTTGTGGAAGATAGAAGTCATGATCCCAATGGGAATAGATAGTGAAATTCTAACACTGAATTACAAGACATTGAACATAATGTACCAACACCTACATATAATGTTATTAGTTGGGATATAATACTCATTCAATCTATATTGGTGATATCTAGACTATAGATAGGTCTTTGAGAAAAAACTGACCCCACACAAATAGTCAAAAATTCATTTATTCTTGGAAGAGTGTATTGATTTTTGAACATATCATCATTTTTCCTCCAGTGGTTGATACACAACCTAAGACTAACATCTACCATCTTGGTGACTAACACATCAGAACCCCATAATGAAATAATAGCCTATATAATACCATTCTACATCAAATCTTATATTTTAATCCTAAAATCCAAAAATTCTATGGCTTTTATTTGATAAAGATGTATTGAAATCCAAGAGGAACTAATATATAGACATATCCAAAACTCAACATCATGTCTAGGAGATAGTGGAGCAAAATCTTGATAAAAAAGATATATAAACTACCTTAAACACCTAAGAACATCCATCATCTTAGATTCCATTTATTTCATAGAAAATACATCCATTAAAAAAATAAGGGGATGCACACATCTTCTACCCACATGAAAACTTTTCTCACCAATGAAGAATACATGATGACTATCCAAAACCATGAATACAATTCTCCTAAATAATTATTTTATAACAAAACTCAGGGAATAAAAATAATACATTAAAAGAAATATATTAAATGTCTACATTTTTGTTAAGAAAACGTCTCTTTAGGATTGGTGTCGCTCCATCACCATTCTAACCCCCAGAACATGTCGTGAAATTTTTTCTAGACTCTAACTACTATATTTAACACATATTTTATGAGAAGACTCTCTTTGTACTGTCCCTTATAAATAACTGGAGTGTATTAGAAAATGAGTTTGAATTTACTGAATAAAAAAATCACACATAAGTGTAGATGAAAAGCTGTGGATACCTCAAAAAATCTTTGGCCCCTCTGGCACTACAACCTCTACTGCTTGCATCTGACAGTTCCCATATTATATACCTATTTGTTATCGGAAACCATTCTAACCACAGTCAGGTAATGATACTTGAACTCAATGAACATCCTTTGGAAACCCTATCCCTTCCCCTTCCTCAATCTATAGAGAATAACAATGTTGTTCTTTTTGTAAAATGGAAATGCTAGATTCCCCAACAAAGGATAATGTCAAACCAGTCCACCTATATGAAAATGAGAAAGAATTAATATTGGGGATATGGTTATGATGATGGCCATTAATATTATTGATGAAAAACACTAGCATAAAACCCCAAAGAAATGTCCAAATACCAATAGACCTAATATATTCGAATGTTGGATGGTAAGGTCGACTCTTTACTCGTCGAAACCTCGAAAGACCTTGAACTAGATATCAAAAACTGAAGAATACGATCCTTGAGAAACCATAATGGATCACCAATCTTGGTAAATATCCTCTTTAGTTTATCTACACTATCACACACACATTCTTATGAACCTCGCGATACATTGAAATTATAAAGGTAGTAACTACATACTAGATAGAAGGAATTATTTCCTCCTCATGACCCCATAATCAGGGCACCTCATATTGAAAAATATAATGGAAAAATCACAATAGATTGTTTAATGTTATTACTATATCACACATAGATATAATCTATTATGGAAGGGAAAGGGGATCCTTCAACTTTCCCAACATTAGAGTCGATGAAAGGAACTCTACATGAAGCACTTTTTGAAAGTCATCCCTTGAAACATCAATCTATTTATACCCTCCAATATAAAATATCCACAATTTATTCATACTAATCCTCATATGAATGAACTATACTATCACCTAGTACGCTAATGAGGAATGAATCAAACTGAAGGTGATCTCATGCTTCATTAAACATCTCTCTTTCTCTATATCTAAAAAACCACCACGTTCTTCCCTAATGACTACGACTGAAAAGTTCATAATTCCCTATGCCATTAATCATCCTCCTTGAAATAATCAAACCTTTGACGTTAACTATAATCAGCCTTTTAATCCACAATGACTTGAACCACATGAAAATGATGACAAGGATAAATAACCGAAAAGGAAACAATGATTTCATAAGCCTAGGTAGTATAGAATTTTACTAATATTCATTTCAATATTTTTAATTTATTTCAACAATTCCAAAACCAAAAAACTCAATAAATAGCTAAAAGGAGGTCATCATAATACATGTACCACTTATAGGTCTCTACCCAATAAATGTGTCCACCTCACTTGTCCATTCAACAAGCATATTTTCAATGAAATAGAATATAAGGGCCCTAAAATATCATGTAATAGCTAGCCCCCCCAGTCTATGTCCCATACCATGATTGACTGTCACCACATCCATTCCAAACCATGTAATATTCACATTTTCTAACACAAAACACCATCCTATCTCTGATAAATTATCTATAATAGAAATATATCAAGATCCCCTCCCTCTAAAGATAGAAAAATGAAGGAATATATATAATAACCACCGAGACCCACCTTCAATTTTCCTCAGGGTGGTGACTAGCATTGAGGGTATAAGAACTCATAAATGGGATGAATTAAAATCTATAATAGGAAAAGATCATGAAATAGGAATAATAAATCAATATCAATAACATAAAAAAATATAAAAGATAAATCCAAAACAATCCCCTAATTGATATATATTTATATATATGAAACAAATAAATACAAAATTATCCAAAGGTAAATCCCCAAAAGAAAGATAAGGGGTTTATATAGAAACTATCCAATGTTTAGAGCTAGAAATTTATAACACAACCCACACAATCCCTGGAGAAATATAAATATAAGTTTATGTGTATTGGATGAGAAAATACGTATACTCAGTAGGAAAACAAAATTCTCTCGGGCATATGTGAAAAGAGCTTACTAATTAACCCATGAATAAAAAATATAAATAATAACTGCAAAACATGTCTGTTATCCAAACCCAATATCACCATGTCATGCTCAGTAGATAACGCAATCGAAGAATAATGAAATAAGATGAAGAGTATGAAAAAGTTCACCCATACCTATTTCAATATACGGTGCCACTATCACACCCCAATGTCACACATCATGTTTCTTACAGCAATTCTATGTAACATCACCTAAAAACACCATTATGTCCCAAAATTGGCACATGAAATGTAAAATTTATATACCATGGAAATCATATCCCACCTCACCTGAAGACTCCTGATTCGTCCCATCCCAATGATAAATAGAATAATAGGTTAGTGTGAACACGAATGACATCAAACACATTATTTAAACCTATAATGCACAAAACCACCACAAAACACTTCATCACATCTAACTGCTCGACAACATGCCATCACAACACACCTTGCTCGCAGTCACCTGATCCAAAACAACTAATCATATATTAATAGTACAAATTAGACTTGTGGCCTTCACAACCCATGAATGTCAATATTATCTAAAAATGATAGAATGAATGAGTGGGGTGTTTACAACCATCATAACCACCATTATGTTGGTAGAAACACCCCTATATAATATATATATATATATGTCAGAAGATGGTTCTTAACACAGGTGGGGTTTCTATAAGAAATCAAAAGGAATATAAATGTTTCATATACATATTCTCTTTCAAGGCCAGCCACGGGGTTCTAAAAAATCACTAACCAACTCACAACATCAACGACCATTATCACAACAACACCACTTCTTTGTATCACTAAATGACCAAAAAAAACAATGCCAACAATCCAAATTTCCCATTACTACCCAATTCAAATTATAACGGCCACAAAATTCCATTATTTTTATCCCATTTACTCATTTCATGAAACCATTTCCCCATATAAACACATTTTCTATTTTAATTCAAAAAAATTTAACCATTTCATGTCATTCCATTTTAATCATTTTTAACCAATTACATCAGTACCCCAAGAATCTTGCACAATACATCAACCCAAAAACAAACAACTGATCAAAAATACCATAAATAATCAGCCATATATCCCCACTACACATCTCCGCCACACATCATGACCACACATAATATTACATCACATCTATAACCACAAACCCACATCGTCACCCCACAAAAAGACCTCACACAAACCACACATCAACTTCCTATAGGTTGACCTCATAGCCAAGTATATTTTTCTTCCCCATATCATGGCTTCAAAATAATCGCTAACAATTTTTATATCATATTTTAAAAGGAGATTTTCACATTTATATTATTAATTTTTGGGGCACTATCTGACAAGACAAAATCCATATGCAATTATTTAATTAACTAAATATATGAAAAGATCTTATTTCCATTCCTAGTGTTATGCAAAATAATCACATCAAAAAACTATTCCATAAATCATCAATTATAGCGTAAAAAATCCCCCAACTACCACCATTTTTAGTGGGGCATTTATCACATATAATCAAAAAATAAATAATCATATTTGGGCTCTAGAAAAAATTAATTTCATCCCTTACTCCATATAATTACATTAATCTGTATGGAATCTATCTTCCAAAAATTTAAAAATATAAGATAGACTCTTGCATGATATAAGAGATTATAAAAGAGTGATTTCGTACACCATTCCAATATTTTTGAATCGTCTCACATTGTAGTGTAAGGAAAAAAACCATCAAACCGTACCTCTATATGGGAATGATGGATCAACCAAAAGTGTGTAATATATATATAAAAATTAAACCCCACATACACCTTGTACCCAAGAATCCTAACCACAGTGGATCACCAAGAGTATAATAAAATCAAAAGAACAATGGACGAAAGAAGGGGTTACCATAAATCCCAAATGAAAAATACTAAGAACCAATGACCTAAGTAGGTGGATGAAAGAATGATAGGTCCTCCTTGCATGTCTAGGATTCTCTATAAAAGGGAGTGGGAGGGACACAACTAAATGTATAATAATTAGACAAAATAAAGGTTGTTAAAACATACATAATTACTATTTCAATTTGTGAATTCCATATATATGATGTGAATTCAATGGGTTCTATTTATTTTAGGACATGAAACCATTACACCACATAAAGCTCCTATATATTTTGTTTTAAATGAAAATTAAGTCACCCTAGTCTAACATAAATAGAATGCATGAATTCCACATTAACATTGTGAATCCATTTCACTATTTACTCCACATACACAAAAAATACATGAATATAACTATCTATAAAAAAAGAGAACCACCAACTCACGAAATGAATCTTTTTCACATCATAAACCACCAAATATAGTACTTATGTAGTTCCAGTCCCACTAAATCCTCTATAACATCCTCAAAACACTATATAACCACCAAAACAAGCAATGTAATAGGTTGGTAAGATAAAATACATTAAAATATTAGTTTACCATCCTTCTTATATGTGATGTATCTAAAGTGTATCCACTTGTGGACTTAGGGAATTCCATAATTGGTAATGTTATTCTTAAATACCCAAGAGTTACCAATACTAGTTTGATATGAGATGAAAATTTTAGATAGCCTCCCCATAAAACTCTGTCATGTTATATCATATTCCATGTAAAACTGTGTAGATAGAGATAAATATCATCATCTAATGAACTAGTTAAAATAATAATACAAAACTATAAAAAGTTTTACTTGATGATGAAAAATATAAGTAGAATATCATAGAATGATTTAATTGAAAAGATTATGAATTAAATTTCAAGGAGAAAATTGACTCAATAATTACAAATATTTTTTACATCCCTTCCCTAATAAAATTGAATTAACAATCCATAATAAGGTTAAAATAAGCGAATTGAGAAGAATAATGAAATATGATAATAAAACTATAAGAACACATAAAATAATTTTTTCATAAACTATTTAGAATTCATGTGTGTTCTTATCTTAGAAAAGTCCTCTATTACCCATATCTTCTATTTATATATAAGATAAGTGGCCTCCTTCCATTTAAAATCTTAATACATTTCATATCCCCTCTCATAAAATATATCTATCATTCATTTTTCACAAATTTGAATCTCTATTTTATTTTGATCATCTAAAAAATTTGTAGCCATACATTCATATCATAAATAAAATATTTTACAAGTGTAAATATGTGTGGATACATCTTGTGGATCACTTTAATTCTTACATGGAACCCAAAAATGTGTCTTGATGTGTAAATGAGTCCCCTAAAGCCTAATAACATTCATTAAACCATTATGGAATTATTTAATTGGTCATTATATTCATATCAATTGATTTACTATGGGGTTCATTGTGCAATAAATTTAGGAAATACATGACAAATTGATATGCATGGCCATCTATATTTCTAATTCATACATGTACATAGTGTTCATAACACTTATAGTAAGGTTTCTGATGCTTTCCTTATTCTTATATAGACATGTAAATTATTTGTATAATGATGAAGAAGGCTGTGAATGATGTTTGATGGTCATAGAAGGCTTCAAGACTATTAAAAAAATATTTTTTTTTCTAATGAACGATATGAATGGTGGCTATATGGACGTGTAATGGACTTATCAGAAGAGTATTTAGGGGAAAATATATCTATATATCCCTCAATGATTCATTCATATCCAGTCTCTTTTTCATTTCATTAGGATTCCTTCAAAGAGATGAATCCATAACAATCCTTTAAGTATTAATACACTGTTCTTTATATATCTTATCAATAATGGAATCCATACTAACTATCCATGTGCATATTCCTTAAAAATATCATGATTTGAAAATTAATTATAATAAATTTAAATTACTTTAAAATTCATGAAATTTAATTAAACAACGTAACAATAGTGACATCCAATGACATCCAATTTCTTCAAGATGCATCTTTCTCTCTTTTCTAGATCATTCTAGTCTTAGAATGATCTATCTCATAGCTTGGTTTTCTTTGTATTGCAATTTCATATGTGGGTGATATAGTTTAAAATAAATCATCCTTTATGTTATCATAGAAATGGGTGTTTTATGGAAAGTCCTATAAGATCATTATGTGTATTCTAACCATTGGATCCAACCATTTATAAATATTTTGATAGTTTTCTCCATAATTAAACTAATCACCCTATTGGATATTATATCTTGGTTATTGGTCTATCAATGATATGGTTTTTATGTTTGTGATGAACTCTGTATTTTTTTACAAAAATCCACCATTCTCCTATTTCAAAAATAAATTCATCCCTTGAACCAAGATGATGGATTTTGGAACAAAAAACCAACAAAATGTATTATCTCAATCAAAATATTAAACATAAATAGTATAATCCCTTTCGGTGGATTTGTATTCCAAATATTTTTAAAGGAAATATACTCAAAGAAATATATAATAATTTCTAAATAACAAAGGAACGAGACCCATTATATCTATTCTAGTGACTTAAAAATTAAAAAAAACTCATGGGTTTTGGGGAAGTTATTTCACATAGAAATATTTCCATAAAACTATATCATTTCACATATTTTACAAAATTCAGGTGTATATTTGTACAATTTGGGAAAATTGATTCAATATTTTAAAAAATTATAAGATATCCTTTTATATCTAATATATAATCCTAATGATGAATTGGGACAAAAATGAATATGATATAGAATTATAATTTCTGTATTGTATCTTCTTATTACTTGGCCATTAAATTTTTCTTAATGAAATAAATCTTATCAAATTTAAAATATAGATTTTTATTTTTATTTTATGAATATTGTGGGGATTTAATTAGTTGGAAATTTTTATGTTACTAAATATTTGACTATATCTAAATACCTTGTTATGTCACAGTCATTTAGGAAGATTTTATCCACTATAATGAGGTTTGATACTGGTTTTTAGACTAGAATCCCCACTGTAGTTATGTTGGGAAGTCTACTCAAGTGATTGACATTTTTTTTCATGAGGCCCCTTCCTATATTTTATTTCCAAATTAAATCCAAAAAGAAGTAACATACATTTAAGAGTCTTAGTATTGGTATATTTCCTCTTTTATAAATATATAAGGTCTATATGTTCAGGGAAATAAAAAATTATTCTCAAATAATATATAATATTAATATATCTAGTGCTGAGACAATTGATTGTAATACTTTTTTGTGGTTATTCAATTGAATTGGGAAGCATTTAAGGTTTCTGATTTAGAATAAATGTGTGGTGGAATACCATTAATTATTTGATAAAATATTACTCCTACTACTTTTCTAGATGTATCATAAACTATATTGAGTAGTTGATCCTAATTGGGTTGATACATTACTTGTGGCATGATCAATCTCTTTTTCCACAAATAAAAGGCTTCCCTACACTCATCATTAAAATAAATTGAATATATTAAAAATAACCTAAATTTTTGGAGATAAGTAATAATGAATTCCTTGATAAACCTCTTATATTACCCAACACTTCCTAATGAAGATCTGACATGTTTTATAAAATTTGGGTAATGAATGGAATATATCAATTCAGTTTTTAATTTATGCACTTCAAAAACATTTTTTAAATGACATACCCAAGTCTAATTCTTACCTCTACCATGAAATAGAACTTTCTGAAATTTATAATAAGAATAATTACAATGTATATTTTTATCAATTTTCCCATATTTTGGAAGAATAGTGAAATAAATTTCCAAAAACTATGAAATCATCTAAAAATACATTCTGGAAATCATGATTGATATTTGAAGATATATTAATCACGATCTTTTGAAATACACCTATATTATTATATAACAGAAATATAATACTCCTATTTAAAAAGGTTCTAAATGTAATTTTAAATGTGGTATTTTATTTGTCTTATAGAGTAATGGGTGACTATGAGCCTAATGAGAATCCATACAAGAAGAAATAATGTGTTTTCCCTTCTAATATTTCTAACATCTAATCATTGAAAAGGAAATGGAAATGATATTTCCTAGTAAAACATTTCAACATTATTTCGTGTTGGATTATTCCAACAATCCCTTACATTAATGTCCTTAAATAATTTAATTTTATTATTAATAAATTCAACATTCTATGTTAGAGACTTGTATTTTTTATATAAATAAGATAATATTACAATGCATAAATGATATAATAAATAATGGAATCAACTACTTGAAGTAACCCAATTGAAATAATAACTGGATCATGTTTATGAAGTCTTCCACTCAACAGTGTGAAGTAATATAGAAATAATGAATTTTCAGTATGTATGGAACTGACCACAAGTAAAAATGTATCGATCATATAGCAGATCGATTGAGCATGGTGAAAATATAAAAATAATATTGATGTGAATATAATAAAAAATGGATAGTATATAAGAAAAAGTGAATTGAGTGAATAGTATATGATATCAACCGTATCCAAAAAATGGTGTATATCGACCCATATATTTCATAAATTAACATTGAATATTAACATATTAATATTCATTATATAACATTATGATCAAAGGAAAAAAATATCTATTTATTATATTTGGAAAAATAGATATATAACCAATTAGATTCTATGTGATATAAATAATCACCCACTAAGTAATTAATAACTTGAACCCTTATTATACATATCATAATTAAAGACTTTTTTAATATCATGGGAAATTTATGCATAAAAAAGGATGAGCTTAGATGCTCTGTATGTGTAGACATGGGAGATAATATTGATCACATAAATATAAAATAAAAAAATGGTACGTGAATATGATATTAACATTTGAAAACTATACCCTTCATACACAATGTCATAATATTGAGCCATGAACTAAATCATGAATTTTTATATGAAATTAATCATAAAAGGATTCCAAGAAAATGAACCATGAATGTATAACATTGGCATAAGAAATATGTTAGTGGAATACAAATAAGAAAATTAAAATTATTTAATTTTTCAATGATTTTGGAAAATAATATTATAGTGGATTAGGTTCACTCCCCTTAACATTAAATGCTTAGTCAAGGTTCACTCACAAGTATATCATGGTGGACAATGTTCCTTACTAAACATGGTGCACTCCAAATTCCATTCCTTCTAATCTTATGAGAAAACAATCTTTACCTAATACATTGGTGGCCTATATAATTATTGGTCCCCCTGTCACATAATTTGAATCATATATAAGTGTTCCAAAATACCATAAATTATTTCTTATAGTATACCTTGTGGAAATTAAATAGGTTTGACAGACATTTCATCAAAAAAATGAACTGTCAAAATGAAATGGGTTCCAAAATGTTTGCATCATAACATAACTAACCCATTGGAAGAAAAAAGGTTTCATAGAACATAATTAAATAATTATTATAATAATACATAAAAACAAAGAAATTGGAATGTATCATGGTATCATATACCCAAAAAAGTATACGTAATATCAGAGGATGTTATCATTGATGAAAAATGATTTTATAAGATCACGAGAAAACATCTTGAGGAAAATAACATTTTCAATTGGAAATCGATTTTTAAAATATAAAAAATTACCCATATATTAAGGAATAAAATTTGTTTGAAAATAAACTTGGAAACTCATAAATTAATTTTCAAATCATTTAGTAGCATTGACGATAAAAAATTTCACTAATCCTCTGTTTGTTAAAACAATGAAACCATTCACATTTTAGGTAAAAGTAAAATGTATATTATTTTGAAATTGATCATTTGGTAAAAAGTAAATCATGGGTATAAATGAAATTAAATAATATAATATCATAATATTAAAAAAATAATGAAATCATTTTTAGAAAACATCGTTATGGAATAAAAAGTATTTTAGTCCAAAGAGTGAGATGAAGTTGGTTTTCCTTAAAAATACTATTTATGTATATTGAGTTATTAAAAAAATTAAAATTAAATTAAAACAGTTATTTTACATAAGTAAGAATTGGGTAGGAAAAATAATGTAATAATTGATATATAGAACATAAAATTTTATCGTGGATACATGATCTTATACAATCTTGATAAACTACGAGATTGTATCAAAAATACATTACAACATTTGTAACATTAAAATAAAAAACCTTATAAAGGAGAGAACCTTATATGGATATGTATATTCCCATAATATTCCTGATTTCTATTATAATATACATTCATGGTTGGTATATACATCATACAAAAGAAACATGTAGTGAATATGGTATGTGTGATAGAGAAATAAATGTTAAATGAAAATCCATTAACTCATGTTCGGCTTGCTTTAAAAGTTATCTGAAATCCTATATATTAAATTTAAATTTATTATAAAGATATTAACAATTAATTTATATACCACTAATATCTTATATAATAGACTAATAACATTTCAACCCTCATTTATCAGACATTGTTTATTAAACTCAATATTTTTCTGGTGTAAACTGTTTGGTTTTTCATTAGAATTTTAGATCTATAGTTCCGATACTTGAACATTGATAATGGTTCCATTATCTATATTATTTTAACAATTATATACATATATATATATATATATTCATCTATGAAGTTATAGATAGAAAAATGAATTACATCATTCATGGAGACTATCAGTCATATGTTAGCATGACCATTTCTTTCAATTTTCAAACATGTGGAAAAAAGAAATGTTTTTTATAAATAAAATATAAAAATAAATATTATATCAAATATATTCATTAAATATTACATTATTTTCATCCATGTAAAGAAAAAAAATTCAAAAACAATAACATCAATTTTTGGAGCGTCGTCCACATATTCGCATTAGCGACATTGTCATTTTCCAACGGATTGGAAGGTAAGATGGTAGATAAGATACTATTTTTAAATAAATATAAATATATATATATTATAAATACAATATAGAAACATAAAATATTTCATTATAAAAATCCACCAAATATTCTGATTGGAAATGAAAAGTTACATTAAGTGGAGGGATTAGTCCACAAGTATGCACAAACCATACATTATCTTATCATTCGATTGAATAAGGGGTGGATAATGGTGGTTAAATACTCATGATAAAATATCATTATATTTAGGATGTTGAAATTTTTAATTTATTTTGAATATCATATTTTATATTATTTATATGGAGAAATAAATGGAATGTGGTCAGGTAAGATTATTATATCTTTTTTGGTAGGCCTCCTTTAGATCATTTCTTAAGGACCTTTGGAATGTAATTTAAAAAAACCAGAACCTATAATTTTGGGATATGGAAGTTTATAAGACATTTTTTTAGGGTTAGGTTGAGATTGGTGTCTCCATGTGGTGTAAGGAAAATAAATGATGGGTTTCCTTTTATATTCAGGGAGAGGACACATTTTGAATTCCATAAAAGATTATAATATAATAATATATCATAATAAAAATGTCACTAAAATACCTCGGTATTTGATATTAGAATTTATGAAATTGAAATAATCCTTAAAAAAGGATTCATTAATTTTTAATTTCGAAAATTACCTTCATATATTGGTTTAACCCCCTCCGAAAACCCATTTTAACCATAAAAAGCTTAATGAACTTTTCTGATTGCTTATATTCGTTTTAATAAATTAAGTTTGACATATTATAAAATATTGTTTATAATTATTGGTAATATTGGATATATTTTACTAGATCAAACTCCTAGAAGTGGAATAATTAAATTTAAAATTAATCCCCCAAAACAAGATGAAAATTGGTTTTCCAAAGAAAAGGCTTTCTTAAGTATAATTTTGTATACCAAAATTCCATATAAAATTAATTAAAATGACCTAAATTAATTTATTTTTAATATAATTTTACATGTGAGACTTTTAATATAAACTTAAAACAAAAAATAACATTATTAATTCTTTAAATGACAATATAGGATTCAATAAACAAATAGTATTTTCAATATTTATTAAAAAATCAATTTTCTTAAAAAATTATCAAAAATTAACTCTAACGTAATTTTGAAATGATGATTTAATAAAAAATAGTTCACATTGTGAATTAAATTTTCTAATTGTATAATAAAATAATTATATTAATTTTTTTACCAAAAACAAATTCATAGTTTTTTTGAGGAAAATTATAATTTTAAAGCATATTATAACATTACTAAAAATTGGTGACTTGTTTTTCAAGATATTTTCTTTATATATAATTTTTATACATAATTTTTATAATAAAAATATTCTTATTCATTCCACAACATTAACTACTAGGTTATAAAAGATTATTATATTAGGATTCAACTATACTCATTGATTCTTGTATCACATGATATCAAAGAAATTAAATTTATTTGAAGATAATATATCATCAAATATAAGTTTGTAACATTATAAACGTATTTAAATAAATATTTACACTGAAATTAAATCAAATCAATTAAAAAATAAGGATATATCTATTTCCACACTTCCTTAGGTTCCCATATATATACTTCAAATTTCTGTTTCAACTAATGAAATTTAACCATGTGAGTAGTTTTGTTAAAAAAAAATTTCTCTATGATTCACGAATTCGACCTGTTGTAATTCATGAAAAATATAATTCTCTAGTCATATAAACTATGAGTTATGTATGTGTTATGACAACCCTTCTTTTATTACAAACTTAAACATGATTTATTACAGAAACTATTCACTTGATAGAAGATCGAGAGTCTAGTGTCTTTTGGGCTTAGGATAAATACATAACAACTTAAAACATGAAATACACCATCTTTATTGAAAACATCGTCTACATGACCACTACATTCCCTCGTACTTAGCATTGTATGGGATAACATGAGGAGATGCCTAAGAAAAGGGTGAGTTATAAATCCTAGTAAGGGAATAAACATGGAATACATGGGGAGTAAAAAACATGTAAGACAATAGGAATATCAATAGATTACAAGAGAAACATGAACATAAAGGCATGATAATGCATTATAATCATAACATGGAAATGTGGCAACAAGACTTAACATGGAATTAGCATGAGCCAAGGATCATTGCACAAAGAGCATGAGTAAATTCTCATTGCACATGAAGCACGAGAAAACCCTTGTTGCACATGAATTAGCATGAGTCGACACTCATTGCACATGATGTATCATGATACTATGCTTCCCCAAATGCATTGGAGGGCTATAAGGGCGCACCCTTCTTAAACATTTCAACTCATTCATAAGTGTGCCACATGGATCATAAAACATGGATTCATAAAGTATAATAATTTTTTCCAAGATAAGGGAATGTGGAACTCATACATGAAACTTCATAATCAATATGTAAATGTGCATAAAGGTGAATACCCTCGATGGATAATTGGGCATGGTATTCACTACACTGTGGCATTGGATTAGAAAATCGGTGCGATTTCGACAGCGTAACGGCGTGACATAAGAATTCATAAAAATGGTGGATGAGAGAGAAAGGGGTTCCTCGTCATATTTACATGTAATGGACAGTAAGAAGGTCATATAGATACATGTCCCAACAATTGTATGGGAATTTATATTCATGATACAAAAGTATTTCTTGAATGTAAAAGAGGAAAGAGAAGTTCCTTTCAGAATTTCGGCATAGTAACAGGTGTACATGGGAGGCATTTAATGAGAGAGAAAGGGGACTACCATCACTAAAACATAAAGAGGGTAGTATGAGGGTGGTGAGAAACCATACCCCATTATTTATAATTGAAATTAAAAGGGCATAACAATATGAAGAAAATTGGACCAAAATGAGAAAGGAAGAAAAAACCCTTACTTGGAAGTGTGCTTCCAAAGGCTAGAGAGAGGCTTGTGAGAGGATTCTTGGGAGCTTGGGGTGTAACGAACCGAAATTTTGAATAAATATTGTTTCCTGATTTTGTGTGTTATTTAAAATTTTTTATATACTCAACAAAACAGTTTCATTTGATAACATGAGTATAATTAAAATGAGACCTTTGAGTTTTTACTGTTATATGAACATTTGTCAATATGACCGCTAGAAACTAAACATTTCTATTATTGTCTCTAAATACAAGTGATCTTGGTTAATTAATATAGAAAGAAGATTCGATGGCCTCTCCCAGTAGTCTTGGACCGATCGAAGCCCAGCTAACAGAACTTGGGAAGGAGGTAGCACCACTTGGATTTTCTCTGGACCAATCCCATGACGAACTTCATCGTGTGAAGCTAGAACGAAATCGCCTTTGTGAGAAGATAAAAATGAAAAAAATTACTACTCGTGTGATGTTGGCCGAGCCTCTCTTAGATTCTCTCACCTTAGTACACCTTACACTTAGGTGCTATACTGGTGTGATAAGGGGCTATGTAAGGAGACCGTAATTTCCTTATGTAATCCTTTATTTTAAATAAAATTTTTGATTTGTTCTTATAATGAAGTTTATGTATTTTTAAATGTCTGGATAAATATAGTATGCATATTTTTTGTGAATATTAGAGAAAGGATATTTTAAATATTGTTTACGTAAACCATAAATAAATAAAAATGTGTAATGATTTTCAAAAAATGGTCTTCTAGAATTATGTTCAGTACAAAATTTAGAGTCTAATAAGATCAACTTAATTTTTGATGAATGTATGTTATGAAAAGTGATTTTATTCTTAGGATTATTAATGTGACCAAATGGATTATTAATCTCACTTAAAGAAGGTATTAATATAATCTAGGCACATTGATTAAGTAATGTGATTCAATAAAATCGTTAAATAACGGTTTCATAAATTATTATTCAAGTATTAGTTTTTTCGGGTGAATAATGTTTTATAATTATAAAGTAAATTAAAAATATGTATGAAATTATTTTTATAAAATGGATTTCATTTTTCAACTCAGAGCATCGATATTATGATAAGGTAATTTTTGGGGATTTTTCTGAAAAAATGAATTTTCAGTAAATAGTGTATTTATTTAAAAATTAAATTAAAAATATTTAGAAAATTATTTTTATAAAATGGAGTTTATTTTTGAAATCAGTGGATTGATATTTGGTTAAGGTGAAATTTTGGGATTTTTCTGAGAAAGTTGATTTTTTAGTGAATAGTAAAAATACAGTTTTAGGGTTTTGGTTTGATTAATGACATCATAACTATGTCATGATGATGTCGTGAGTTATTTTAAGGGGTGGAAGCCCAAAGGTGATGAATTATTGTATGGGTTTCCCCATGTGGACTATATCAATTGGAAATACCATGGGAGAGCCCATAGTTTTGAGAAAACCACCTCTAAGGTGTCCCTTGGGCATTAATGCCTTGTCCCCTCACTTACCCTATAAATACCAAGCCATCCTCTCATCCATTCGACTCCCAAAACTCCCCCAACGAATATCATGTCTCATTACCTCCCATGGAGTCCCCCCAAGGTTCCCCCAAGCCCTTAAGGTCCCATCCTTTGAGTTTTAAGAGTTACGTTTAAGGTAAGGGATCTAAACTCTCTCTTTCTTTTCAAATACTCTCTTTCAAGTCATTTCTTTTATGATCCATGTTCTTATGTTGGAGGATGCCCTTTTATATTAGTATTACTGACCTTTTCATGTTCATATGATGGGAGATCCCCTCTTAGTCTCATAATTTCATTTTATGAATGTCTATGTGGCAACATTAGGCTGCCGAAATTTTTGTAACAGATTCTTTCACCCTTCTCATTTTCATGTTCTATTTTCTTGTCGAGTCTTTCAAGTTACTTTTTATGTTGGGGTATGATCTCTATATCTGTCATACTGATATTTTATGTTCATATTATGAGAGACCCCGTCTTTCTCTCATCATTTCATTTTAATAATGTTAAAGTGGCGCTGTTTGGATGCCAAATTTTTAAGGGATTCTTTCACCCTTCTCGTTTTCAAGATCTATTTTCATGTCAAGTATTTCACATTCCTTTTTATTATGTTGGGGAATGATCTATAAATCTATCATACTGATATTTTATTTTCATATGATGAGAGACCGTATTTTATCTCATCAATTCATTTTTGTTGATGTTTAAGTGGCACCGTTAGGCTGCCGAATTTTTAAGGGATTCTTTCACCTTTCTCATTTTTTCAAAGTTCTACATTCATTTAAATTCTTTCAACTTAATTTTTATTATGTTGGGGTATTATCTATATATCTATCATACTGATATTTTATGTTGATATGATTAGAGACCCTATTTGATCTCGTCAATTCATTTTGTTGAAGTTAAAGTGATGCCGTTAGGCTGCCGAATTTTCATAAGAGAAATATTATTTTTTGTCTTCCTTTCATCTTCTTCATTTCATATTGTATATCCTGAAAATTTCATTACCATGTTCTTAAAAACTTATATTCTGGCCCCTACTGTTTTATGGATCATTTTGAGTGGGTGAACCATGTCCCCTCTCTTTTCAATGTTTTCTAAAACCCTAAAACATAGTCGTTATGCTTCCATCTCAAAATGTCTCTCTTATTCTCAAATTCATTTATTTTATTAAGTGAATAATAAAATCACTTTCTTCTAAAGGGTTATTCACATATATACCAAAAATTTCTATTTCAAATTCTGGGTTTTATATACATGAGACCTGCTTTCCCTTTACGTGGGATTAATGTGACATAAAGATCATGTCTTTAAAGTAGTTTTTAAAACATTATGATTATGAAATGAAACCCATTAATTTTATACTATATGGGTTGTTTATGAAATGATTAATGATGACATATGTGGCTCACATGATAATAAAGACATGTCAAGGGTGAACCCTGATAGAGCTCCAATGTATTGGGTAAAGACTTAATCTCTAGAGATGACTATTTTTAACGACGCCTTGGTGAATAACCTTGGTAATTTTTATTGACACCTTGGGAATGGACCTTGGTGAAATGGAAATTATTGTAAATATTTAATGTTGTAGCCACATCTTCAAGTTATTAAATAAGTTATTTTTTATGATATTCCTCATGATTTCTTTCTCTTGCCTTAATGTTATTTTTCAGGACGTTGTTGATGTATCTCAAGTTCACATGTTAAATGTTTCCCCTTGTTTCCATTACTATGCCTTCTGCTCACCCTTTCTTTTAGTGTATGTCCCCAGATTTTGATATGTAGTAATGAACCTAGTATGAACATAAGGATAAGCCTTTCAAGTGTTTGAGAAGAATATTTTATGTTCTCATGTTTTATGTTCCTGGTTTCCAAGACACTAAACCTTAAAGATCCTCAGTTTTGTAAAATGTAATGAAAGTTTATGTGATAAAAAGGCGGGATGCTATAGTTCGTATCAAAGGATGGTTTAGTTATTTGAGGAAATTATGATATTAAAACTTTAAGAATAAGCCTATAGAAAAGTTTAAATATAGGAAATCTTACTTGTATTTTGGTGAGTTTTGTGTAAGGGGTTGCCAAGAAAATACATCCCTGTCTGGATACGATCAGGTAGAGGTGGCTCCGGAATAGATGTACATGGGGGTAAAACCAGAAAACACCGCTTTGAGCTAGACTCGAACATGCACTGGTACACGATAACAGGCTTTTCCGCACTCTTGGTTACAACACTCCCGGGGGAATATTCTTTGGTAAATTCATAAGCTTTGTATGAACCATTATTAAAGTAACAATGATAAAATAAAATAAAGATTCACATAAGAATATATGATCATGGATAACCTAGATTCTAACCTAGGGGATAAAAAGTTTGGATATAATTTTATTCTATAATTTTATCCTTTTCTGCTTAAATTTTCCTTTTCATGGTTATTGGCTAAGTATTTATGCCCCTAATTATAGTTTATTTTCTTAGTTAATGGCAGGAAATGGAAGAACATGTCCCAACAACCAAGGTGATAGGAAATGTGATGATTTCCCTATTAATATGATAGAGATGAGAAAATATCAAGTTGAACATATTGTGGTTACTCCAAACTAGATATCAAAAATCACAATTAATAATTGGTACATAGTTGAATGCCCAAATTCACTAAGTAAGAAGAAGATGAAGTCTCAGGGATGTTCTTCTGATAAAGTTGATAGGGGAAAGGATACCCAATTTCTTTTTGGAAAAATGTGTGGGAAGAGGAACCAAAGAGAATGTCACAAAGGAACTATAAGATGAGTTAATTGTGGGAAGATAGGGTATAAAGTATCCAATTTCTTCAAAAAAATGGATAATGTGATGAATAGAGATAAGGTTCGATGTAATGATCCTTATACTTTTTAATGTCGTAAATGTGGAGAATCTGGACATTATTCAAGGAATTTCTCTCATAGAAGGGATGTGAGGCATGATGAGCATCAACAATCTTCAAGGACACAGGAACAATGCAAGTCCTAGGCTGAGATGGATCATGATGAATAAAGTACATGCAACTTATTTGTAATAATTATCTATGTCTTGTTGTATTTTAGTTCGTGATCTATGAGCATATCATTAATGTTTTCTAAGAACATCGAGTCACTACCTAAGATGGTTTTATATCATTAAGGAAAAAATATATTGTTATGTACCACATGTTGATGTAGTGAAGCTGTTCTTCTTAAAATAAGGGTGATTAGGTGATTAAAAGAAGATTACTATTTTGAAAGTTGTTCACTATTTTGGGAATCCTATTTGATCGAGGTAAATAGATTTCTACGGTATTTTCTTTGAGGAGTAAATGTTTACTTATATTTTTATGAATCGATGAATTTAAGGTGAACATATGGTAATATAGGTTACTGGTGGAAATGATTGACCTATCTTGGGGAAAATATGTTTAGGTTAGTTACTTTTTTTTATATGATTTTAGGAGTGGTTTATATAGTTTAGAGATGAACGATGAAGTTTTTATTGGAAGACTATGCTATCAAACACTTATTTTATTTGGGTTTCAATCATAGTTTGGTTTATTTCAAGGAATTTTAAGGAAAGTTATTTATGGAATGGTCTATGATGAAATTTGGGTAGTAACACGAAACTTTGATGATTTAAAAGTAATTTCCCTTGCTATGGGATTCTTTCTTCTTGATGTGTTGTTTTATCTTACCCTTTCTATTTTTGGGATAATGTTTAATGATAGAAGAAATTGATAGTTAATATTTTGTGGATTACATGACTCTCAAGAAGATGATTCTTGTGTTTTGATGAGGCCAAGTGTTTTTTAATGCTCATCGTTTGGAGAAGAGATTAGTTTTGGTAGAAACTTATTAAAGGATTAAACTCTACATGAAGGTAGGTATATTTCCTTATGTTTTGTTCTATGTTGTAAATTAATTCTTCAAAATTATGAAAAGGAACGTAAAAAAAATGTTGTTGGTTTACATTTCCTTCTAGGTAATCAGAGACCGTTTACACACATCATAAGTTTTTGATTTTATCATGGTTAACTTTCTCCTAATCATGTTTTCTATCACTCTCCCTCAGAACATGAGCATTTTTTCTCCTCCATGTCCATGTTTTCCCACATGGAATCCTTGTGTGGGTGAACTCGGGTGACCTTTGTACTTCACTTTCTTTATATTAAAGTAATAGTTTTACTGACTCTTTTTCCGATGTGGGAATTTCAATAATATTTAAAAACCCAATTTTAAAAATTGCAAGGATGCAATTTCGTAAGGGGGGAAGATTGTAACGACATGAAATTTTGAATAAATCTTGTTTCCTGATTTTGTGTGTTATTTTATTTTATTTATAAAATCAACAAAATTGATTCATTTGATAACTTGAGTATAATTAAATGAGACCTTTGGGTTTTGACAGTTATATGACCATTGGTCAATATGACCACTAGAAACTAAATGTTTTGATTATTTTCTCTAAATAAAAGTGATCTTGGTTACTTAATATAGAATGATGATTCGATGGCCTCACCCAGTAGTCTTGGACTGATCGAATCCCATCTAATAGAACTTGGGAAAGAGGTAGAACCACTGGGCTTTGCTTTGGACCAAACCCAAGATGAAGTTCATCGTGTGAAGCTAGAACGGAATCACCTTCATGAGAAGTTCAAACTGATAAAAATTACTACTCGTGCGATGTTGGCTGAGCCTCCCTCTGATTCTCTCACCTTAGCACACCTTACACTTAGGTCCTATGATGGTGTGATAAGGGGCTATGTAAGGATACCATAACAGCCTTGTCTAATCCTTTGTTTTTAAGAAAAAATTTGATTTCTTCTTATAATGAAGTTTATGAATTTTAAAATGTTCAGATAAATATATTATGCATGTTTTTGGTGAATTTTAGAAAAGGATATTTTAAAAAATGTTTACGTAGACCATAAATAAATAAAAATGTGTAATTATTTTCAAAAAATGGTCTTCTACAATTATTTTCAGTACGAAATTTAGAGTGTAATAAGATCAGCTTAATTTTTGATGAATAGTATGTTATGAATAGTGATATTATGCTCAGGATTAGTAATGTGACCAAATGGATTAGTAATCTCACTTAAAGAAAGTATGAATATAATCTAGGCACCTTGATTAAGTAATATGATTCAATAAAATGGTTAAATAACGGTTTCATAAATTATTATTCAAGTATTATTATTTTTTTGGGTGAATAATGATTTTTAATTCAAAATTAAATTAAAAATATTTGACAAATTATTTTTATAAAATGGATTTCATTTTTGAACTCAAAGCATCGATATTATGTTTATGTAATTTTTGGGGATTTTTCTGAAATAAATGAATTTTCGGTGAATAGTGTATTTATTTAAAAATTAAATTAAAATTATTTAGAAAATTATGTTTATAAAATGGAGTTCATTTTTGAAATCAGAGCATTGATATTTGATTAAGGTGAAATTTTGGGATTTTTCTGAGAAATTTGAATTTTCAGTTAATATTAAAAATACAGTTTTAAGGTTTCGATATGTTTAATGACATCATAACTGTGTCATGATGATGTCATGAGATATTTTAAGTGTTCGACGACCAATGGTGATGAATTATTGTATGGGGGCACCATGTGGCCTAACTCCATAGGAAATACCATGGGAGAGCCAATGGTTTTGAGAAAACCACTAGTGAGGTGTCCCTTGGCCATTAATGCCTTGTCCCCTCACTTTCCCTATAAATACAAAGACATCCTCTCATCCATTCGACTCCCAACTCTCCCCCAACGAAGATCTGGTCTCATTACCTACCATGGAGTCCTCCCAAGGTGCCCCCAATCCCTCAAGGTCCCAACCTTTGAGTTTTAAGAGTTATGTTTATGGTAAGGGATCCAAACTCTCTCTTTCTTTTCAAATACTCTATTTCAAGTCATTTATTTTATTCTCCAGGTTCTTATGTTGGAGGATGTTATTTTATATTTCTATTACTGACATTTTAATTTTCATATGATGGTAGATCCCCTATCACTTTCATCATTTCATTTTATGAATGATTATGTGGCGCCGTTAGGCGGCAGAAAGTTTTGTAACAGATTCTTTCACCCTTCTCATTTTCAAGTTCTATTTTCTTGTCAAGTCATTCAAGTTTGTTTTTATGTTGGGGTATGATCTATATATCTATCATAATGATCTTTTATGTTCATATGATGAGTGACCCCCTCTTGCTCTCATCATTCCATCTTAATAATGTTAAAGTGGCGCCGTTAGGTTGCCGAATTTTTAAGGGATTCTTTCACCCTTCTCGTTTTCAAGAACTATTTTCATGTCAAGTCTTTCATATTCATGTTTATTATGTTGGGGTATGATATCTAAATCTATCATACCTATATTTTATATTCATATGATGAGAGACCCTATTTGATATCATCAATTCATTTTTGATGAAGTTTAAGTGGCGCCATTAGACTGCCGAATTTTTAAGGGATTCTATCACCTTTCTCATTTTTTCAAAGTTATACTTTCATGTCAAGTATTTCAAGTTCATTTTTATTATGTTGGGGGTATTATCTCTATATCTATCATACTGATCTTTTATGTTCATATGATGAGAGACCCCATTTGATCTCGTCAATTCATTTTTTTGATGTTAAAGTGACGCCATAAGGCTGCTGAATTTTCATAAGAGAGATCTTATTTTTTGTATTCCTTTCATGTTCTTAAATTCATAGGGTCTATCTTTCAAATTTCATTACCATGTTCTTAAATCATTTATATTCTGGCCCCTACTCTTTTATGGATCATTTATGAGAGGGTGAACCATGTCCCCTATCTTTTCAATGTTTTCTAAAACTCCGAAACATTGTCGTTATGCTTCTGTCTCAAAATGTCTCTCTTATTCTCAAATTCATTTATTCTATTAAGTGAATAATCAGTGCTCTTTCTTCAAAATGGGTATTCAAATATATACCAAAATTTTCTAGTTTAAATTTTGGGTTTTATATACATGAGACTCACTTTCCCTTTCCGTGGGTTTAAAGTGACATAAAGATAATGTCTTTAAAGCAGTTTTCAAAACATTATGATTATGAAATGAAACCCATTCCTTTTATGATATATGGGTTGTTTATGAAATGATTAATGATGATGTATGTGTCTCACAAGATAATAAAGACGTGTCAAAGGTGTGCCCTGAGAGTGCTCCAATGCATTGGGTAAAGACTTAATCTCTAGAGATGACTATTTTTAATGACGCCCTGGTAAATAACCTTGGTATTTTTTAATGACACCTTGGGGATGGATCTTGGTGAAACAGAAATGATTGTCAATATTAAATTCTGTAACCAGATCTTCATGTTACGAAATACATTATTTTTATTATGATATTCCTCATGATTTATTTCTCATTCCTTAATGTTCTTTTTCACGACATTGTTGATGTATCTCAAGTTCACATGTTAAATGTTTCCCCTTGTTTCCCTTACTGGGCCTTCTTCTCACCCTTTAATTTGATGTATGTCCCCAGGTTATGATATATAGTAATGAACCTAGGATGAACCTAAGGAGAAGCCTTAAAAGTGTTTGAGAAAAATGTTTTATGTTCTCATGTTTTAAGTTCCCGGTTTCCAAGACACTAAACCTTAATGATCCTCAGTTTTGTAAAAGTTAATGAATGATTATGTGATAAAAATGTGGGATGATATATGGGGCACCTTGGGAGGATTCTAGAGAGTATGGAAGTGGTTGGACAAACTCCAAAGTCTTTGAGTGAGGAGGAAGTGGGAGCTTGAGTGGGTTTATATAGGAAAGGTGAAGGAATTCATTATTATTTAGGTTTGAGACCCATTATATTAAATTAATCCAAACCACAAACCATCCCATGGTCTTGGCCCATGGTTTTTGGAAAAGGGAAGAGGAAAATAATATTTTATAAGGCCAAAGTATGAACTTCTTAAAATAATAGGGTTGCTTATGTGGAGGTGAGTCACATTCCAATGGAATACAATTTAAACTGACAGGGTGTTTAATAAGTCTTGAGGGGTACATTAATGCTTTTAAAAATAAGTAAAACAAACCCAAAATCACATTATTTTAATGGTAAAATATATATTGTCCGAACATAAATATTATAGTATTTGATTACATCACTATTGGGTCATTATGATGTCATGAAACACATTATATATTTATACGGTATTTAATTTTTACCCAAAAATTTGACTGTCTAATAAAATTATGAAAAATTCACTGTTGGATAATTTCAACATCCAGATTCCAGAAATAACATTTATTTTATCTAAAAAAATTCGTAAATATTTTAATTTTCTATTTTAAAATAAAAACTGATATTTATTGAAAATTCACTGGTTTTGACAGAAATGGATTTCAAACCATAATAAAAATTATAATTGCATTCACAAAATAATAAGATAATTTATATTTAATAAAAATTAATTTAATAATAATAATAATTTTTTATTAAAATATTATTTATTTAAAAAATCCCTTAATTTAATAAAATATAATTCTTAATTAATTAATAACTAAAAACGCTATTTTTACTTTAAAAACTATTTACAGCGTATCAAAAATGACAAGGAGGTATATTCATTATTATATAGATATATAATATACATGAACAGAGTACTGGAAATTTGTTACAAAACCCTTAAAACAGCCACATAAGACCTAAGGGTATGGTGTGCGATGGTGACAGACTCTCGGGGTGGCTCAGATAACATCGCCCTAGTGGTAATCTCTATCAACTTCCAATTTTCCCATAGATGGTCCCATTCAAGTTTGAAATGATGAAGCTCAGCTTGGGCTTGGTTAAGAGCAAAGCCCAAGGATGCCACCTAATTTCCGAGCACCGAAAAATGGGCTTCGTATGGAGAAATTCTACTGGATGAGGTCATCACTTCTTTTGTCTGGATAATTTGGATTTGTTGGAGCCCTATATTTATACTAATCAAGTGATCACTGTTCAACGGCTATATTAGCAACGGTCAAAAATTCATAACATAAAACAAAAGAAGTTGACATTTTATATAAACATAAAGAAACATTTAATTAGATAAAGCAGGATTTCCATTAAATAATCATTGGGTCGTTGCAATATTACCCCCTTAAGAAATTTCGCCCGGGAAATTTCCCTTTTCCCACACTAAAACAGATGTAGGTAACTCAACTTCATCATTTCCTCCAATTCCCAAGTCGCTTCTTCAAACATGTGGTTTCTCCACAACACATTGACGAGGGGAATTGTCTTATTTTGTAGAACTTTTTCTCTACGATCTAAGATCTTCACTGGTTTCTCCTCATAAGAAAGATCATCTTCCAATTGTACCACCTCATAAGAGAGTACATGTGAAGGGTACGGTATGTACTTCTGTAAGAGGGATACATGAAATAATTCATGTACTTGGTCCATGGTAGGTGGAAGTTCTAGTCGATAGGCCACAACCCTGACACGATCAGGAACATCAAAAGGGCTGATGTACCTTGGACTTAACTTCCCTTTCTTTCAAACCTCATGACCTTCTTCCATGGAGATATGAATAGAAAAACCATGTCTCTGACTTGAAACTCAAGGTCTCATCGATGGTTATCTGCATAACTCTTCTGTTGAATCATGGCTGTCTTGATATGCTGTTGAATGGCTTTCACCTTCTCTACCATTTCTTCGACCATTTCCGGTCCAAGATGCTTACATTCACCGACCTCATCCCAATATGCTGGTGTTCTGCACCACTTCCCATACAGGGCTTAATATGGTGCCATTTGGATGCTTGAGTGGAAACAGTTTTTATAGGATAATTCAACCAGTGGAAGATGTTGATCCCATCCTCCTTTAAATCCCATTGAGCATTCTCTCAACATGTCCTCAAGTGTTTAGATAGTATGCTAGGATTGGCCATCAGTTTGAGGATGATAAGTCGTACTGATGTTCAGTTCAGTATTCAGAGGATGTTGAAGACTCTTCCAAAACATAGAGGTGAATCTTGGATCTAGGTCAGACACAATAGATAGTGGTACTCCATGCAACCTTACAACTTCCCTGATATATATTTATGCCAGTTGATCCAATGAGAAATCCTCCCGAATAAAAATAAATTTTACAGTCTTTGTAAGACGATCGACAACAACCCAGATTGCATTGTTGCCTTTGGATGTCCTTGGATGTCCGGTGATAGTGTCCATGGTGATGTTCTCCCATTTCCATTCTAGTATGGGGAATGGCAGCATCATCCCCTTATACTTCTGCCTCTCTGCCTTCACTTTCTGGCACACCAGGGACTTTTATGTATATTCAGCAATCTCTTTTTTCATATTATCCCACCAAACGTTTTCCCGGAGATCTCGATACATCTTTGTGATCCCTGGGTGAATAGAGAAATTTGAACTATGTGCATCATCCAAAAGTTCCTTCTTTAGCTTCGGACTCGATAGAACACATAGTCTTTTCTCAGTTCTCACAATTCATTCTTCATTAACATTGAAGTCTGAGGATTTCCCTTTTTTGATAGCTTCCACTTTTTTTTAATTCCCACATCATCCTTTTGAGCATTCTTCAACCTTTCCAAAAGAGACAGTTGAGCAATAATTTGTTAAAGGACTGACGATTTCCCCATCATTATGATTCACATGTCCATCTTCATCATGTATAAGAAGATTAAATCCTTCTCAATTCTCATCATTGATAGAATCGTTGGGTCCTTTCTATATAGGGAATCTGCCACCTTGTTTGCTTTACCAGGGTGGTAATGTATTGAACAGTCATAATCCTTGATGAGATCTATCCATCTTCTCTAGAACATATTAAGCTCTTTCTGTGTGAATATATATTTAAGACTCTTGTTGTCAGTATATATCTCACATTTCTCCCCATAGAGATAATGCCACAATATTTTTAAGGCAAACATCACCGCTGCCAACTCCAGATCATGCGTTGGATAGTTTTTCTCCTGGATTTTCAACTGCCTTGAGGCATAGGATATCACTTTATCATTCTGCATCTGCACACAACCAATTCCCTTCTTCGAAGCATCACTGAATACCACAAAAAGTTCCCACTTATTGGTAAAGTGAGCACGAGCGCATTGATAAGCCTCCTTTTCAACTCCTTTTAACTTTCTTCGCATTCATCACTCCAAGAAAACTTTACTCCCTTCCGAGTCAGCTTTGTATGAGGGTTGGAAAATCATGAGAAATTGCTCACAAATCGTCGATAATATCCAGCTAACCCCAAGAAGATACGGTTATCTGTTACCAATGTTATCCTGGGCCATCCCTCAATTGCATTTGTTTTGGAGGGATCCACAGATATCCCATTTCTTTTGATGATATGGCCCAAGAATAACACCTCCTTCAACAAGAAATCACACTTGTAGTACTTTGCATAGAGCTTCTCCTTGCAAATATTCTCTAGTACAGTACTTAAATGATCCTCATAATCCTCCTTGGTTTTGGAGTATATTATAATATCATGTATAAATACTACAACAAATTTTTTGAGGTAATATCTAAAGACTCTATTCATTATGTCCATGATGATTTCTGGAGCATTAGTGAGTCTAAAAGGAACTAATATTAATTCATAGTGCCTGTATCTTGTGTGAAAAGCAGTGTTGGGGATATCTTCCTTCTTCACCATTGCTAGATAATATCCTAACCAAAAGTCAAACTAGGAGAAGTATTGCACTCCACACAGCTGATCGAACACGTCATCAATTCGTGGGAGAGGATACTTGTTCTTTATCATGATTTTTATGTTCACGATAATCGATGCAAAGCTGCAATGACCCATCCTTCTTATTGATGAGGAGGATAGGTGAACCCCATGGTGAAGCACTTGGGCATATAAACCCTTTATCCAGATTCTCCTGTAGTTTTTTCATCATCTCTTCAAGATCTACAACAACCATTCTATATGGAGTCTTGGATATTGGTAATGCCCTGGGTATAAGATCAATTGAGAATTCAACATCTCTTCTAGGAGGAAGGCCAGGCAGTTCCTCGGGAAACACTTCCGTGAATTCCCTCACAATAGTCATTTCATCAAGGATGGTTTCTTCCTTGGACTCAATCATAGGAGCAAGATATGCGTGCTCATAGGGTAGTAATATCCATGCTTGAGATGATGGAGCTAAATGAGATTCATCTTCCTCCTTACACTTGTAAAGAATCGGGGGTTGAGTCTCCATATAGAGTGTTATTTCCCTCTCCCGACAATTTATGTTGGATCTATATAAGGAAATCCAATCCATGCTATGAATTGAATCCAATTCCACCGGAGGGAGTATGACGAGGTTCGCCGGGAAATTCATCCACAGATTAAAATAGGGGAGGAATTATATTCATGGGATGTAATGATTGCCCCATTTTCCGTACTCACTAACATCTTCACTTCCATGATTAGTGGTGGTGCTGGGATTGTTATACTAAACTTTCTAGATATAAAAGAATGCATATAACCTTAATCAAAAAGTATGTTCACTATTCTTGAATGAATAACTAGCATACCCGTCACCACATCATTGTTAGTGTTCGCTTCAGTAGAAGTGATGGAAAAATATCTTTCTTGTTGCATTAGAGGTTGTTGGTTGCCTCCAAAAATCCTCTGATTAGGGAACTGATTTGAAAAATTCCCAGTTCATTGAATTTGCAGCATTGAACAACTCGTTGAGGATCGAACGGAGCGTTCCTCTCCTCTATCGTAGTCGTGGCCCTTTCTTGCCAATAGTTAAAAACTAGGTGTCCTTCTCTTCCACACCTAATGCATTTCCTCATCCCCTTGAGGCAATTTACAGGGTGCTTCTTTCCGCACTTTTGGTAAGTGGGGTGCTGGATCTTCTTAGCACCGTTGGATTTATCCATCGGACCAATAGCATTGAAGTCCACCTTACGCTTCTTGTCCCCATGATACCCGTGTGATTCCATGATCTCTATTTCAACCTTGAGGGCACATCGGACAATTTTGTCATAGCTGTCGAAGTCACAGATCACTAATGCATTCCTCAGGCTAGGCTTCAGCCCACCAAAGAAGTGGTCAACCTTGCATTCGGGGGTAACCACACAGACGAAAGCGTATCGTGCAAGCCTGGTGAAGTTTTCCTCTTACACTCCAACAGATTCTTCTTCTTTTTTTTGAGAGAAAGGAAGTCCCTTTCCATCTTAAGCCGGAGGGTGCGTGGAAAATATTTATCTAAAAACATCTTCCAGAAATCCTTCCAATCTAACGCCTCGATATCCTCCTCAGGCTTCATATTTTTGATCAACGTCCACCATTGATCAGCTTCACCCTCCATAAAATAATCCTCCATGAGAACCTTCTCTTGTTCATAACATTGAAGGATAGAGAAGATCTTTTCAATGGAGTTGATCCATTGTTCAGCGTTCGTGGGATCAGATGATCCACTAAATGTAGGTGGCCTTTGTCTAATGATGCGCTCGATAGAAACTTGTTCTTTCTTAGGGGGGGGGGGGTTGAATCTTCCTCTTGACCCGTCTTTCTATTCAAATCTTGAGTTAGATGAGAGAGAAGCGTGACAAAGTTTGTGATTCCCGCTCCCATTGGATTGGGCATCTCATTAGTACAGTCATCACAATGATATTCACATCGGTACTTAGCCTGAGTCCTCTTATTACTGGCCATTAGCTAGAATAAAAGGAATTTTAGGGGGTAACACAAAAAGGGTAATCCAAAGAAAAAAGGTGATGACTTATAAATAAACTCTTATTTCCTTAACTCATGAGCCTATAGGCTTCGATCAAGGCTTTTCATGATCTACTTTCTAACAAATATGTTAGGGGAATTTTTTTAATTCCCTTAATAGGGCTTCAGACTATGCTTATGAATTTATCAAAACATATCCCCCGGGAGTGTCGAAACCAAGATTGCATCAAGGCCCATTGTCGTTCACTAGTTCCCGTTCGAGTCTAGCTCAAATTGGTGTTTTCGTGTTTTACCTCTACAATACATCTGTACCAGAGCTGCCTCTACCTGTTCATATCCAGACATTGATATATTTTCATTATAAAACACTTACTAAGTACTTACCAAAACATAGGGATGTTTTTATTCTACATAGTCTTTTATCTAAGGCATTTCTAGGGTTTTCTAATCCTAATCCCAAAAATAACTAAACATATCATCTGATACCAACTATAACAACCCCACTTTTATTACAATCCTAAACATGATTTATTACATAAACTATAAACTTTATTGAAGATCGAGAAGTCTTATGTATTTGGGGATTAGGATAAATACATAACAACTTAAAACATGAAATACAACATCTTCATTGAAAACATTGTTCACATGACCACTACATTCCCTCGTACTTAGCATTGCATGGGATAACATGATGACATGCATAAGAAAAGGGTGAGCTATAAAGAACTATAAGGGAATAAACATGGAATACATGAGGAGTACAATACATGTTAGACAATAGTCATTTCAATATCTTACATGAGAAACATGAACATAAAGGCATGATAAAGCATGATAATCATAACATGGAAATGTGGCAACAACACTTAACATGGAATTAGCATGAGCCAAGGCTCGTTGCATAAGGAGCATGAGTAAATTCTCATTGCACATGAATCATGAGTAAACCCTCGTTGCACATTAATTAGCCTGAGGTAACACTCATTGCACATGACGTATCATGATACTATACTTTAGCCAATGCATTGGAGGGCTATAAGGGCGCACCCTTCTTAAACATTTCATTTCATGCATAAGTGTGCCACATGGATCATAAAACATGGATTCATAATCATTTAATTCACTATAAAGGAATGTGGAATTCATACATGAAACTTTACAATCAATAAGTAAATGTGCATAAAGGTGAATACCCTTGATGGAGAAATGGGCATGGTATTCACTACACAATGACATTGGCTTAGAAAATCGGTTCGATTTCAGCAGCGTAACGGCATGACATAAGAATTCATAAAAATTGTTGATTAGAGAGAAAGGGGTTCATCATCATATTTACATGTAATGGACAGTAAGGAGGTCATATAGATACATGTCCCAACAATTGTAATGGAATTTAGATTCATGATACAAAAGGATAGATAGAGGCTTGTGAGAGGCTTCTTGGGAGAATGGGGAACCTTGGGAGGATTATATAGAGAGTAGGGAAAAGGTTGGATTAACTCAAAAGGATTTTAGTGAGGAGTAAGTGGGAGCTTGGGTGGGTATATATAAGAAAGGTGAGAGAATTCTTTATTATTTAGGTTTGGGACACCTTATATTAAATTAATCCAAACACCAAACCATCCCATGGTTTTTTCCCATGGTTTTTGGAAAAGGGAAGAGGAAAATAATATTTTATAAGGGAAAAGTCCAAACTTTTTAAAATAATATGGTTGATTATGGGGAGCTGTGTCACACTCCCATGGAAAACAATTTAAAAATACATGGTGTTTAATAAGTTTTGAGGGGTCCATTAATGCTTTGAAAAGTAAGACAAAAAAAACCCAAAATTACATTATTTTAATGGTAAAACATATATTGTCCAATAATAAAAATTATAGTATTTTATTACAACACTATCGGGTCATTATGATGTCAGAAAACACATTATATATTTAAACGGTATTTAATTTTTACCAAAAAATTTGAATGTCTCAGAAAATTATGAAAAATTCACTGTTGGATATTTTCGACATCCTGATTCAAGAAATAACATTTATTTTATCTAAATAATTTTCTAAATATGTTAATTTTCACTATTAAAATAAAAACCGACATTTATCGAAAATTCACAGCTTTTGACAGAAATGGCTTTCAAAGCTTAATAAAAATTATAATTGCATTCATAAAATTATAAGATTATATATATTTAATAAAAATTAATCTAATAATAATAATATTATTTTATTAAAATATTATTTATTTCAAAAATACCTTTATTTATTAAAATAGAATACTTAATTAAATAATTACTAAAAACACTATTTGTAATTTAAAAACTATATACAATGTATCAAAAATGACAAGGAGGTATATTCATTATTATATAAAAAAATAATATACATGAACATAGTACTTGAGATTTTTTACATAACCCCTTAAAACAGCTACATAAGACCTAAGGGTAAGGTGTGCGATGGTGACCGACTATTGGGGTGGCTCGGATAGCATCGCTCGAGTGGTAATCTCTATCAACATCCAGTTTTCCCGTAGACGGTCCCATTCGAGCTTGACATGATGAAGCTTATATTGGGCTTGATCAAGAGCGAAGGCCAATGACTCCACCTCTTTTATGAGCTCTGACAAATGGTCTTCGTATGGAGCAATTATACGGTATGAGTCCATTGCTTCTTTTGTCTATGTAAATTGGATTTGTTAAAGCCCTATATTTATACTAATAATGTGATCAATATTCAACAACTATACTAGCAATGGTCAAAAATTCATAATATAAAACCAAATAAGATGAAATTTTATATAGACTAAATTAGACATAAATTAGATCAAGAGGGATTTCCATTAATGAAACTTTGGGTTGTTACACATGTGATGGATTAGGTATTAAGTCCTTAGAATATATACATGGAAACATTGTTCACTTGAGAGAGGTTCACTCGATGTGCCAATTGATAAGATACAATCCTTACTCAACCAAGAATTTCAAAGATTCCAATACACCAATGTCTCAAATTTTTGTTCATTATAAATATCAGACCATCATTATAAAGAGAAATCCCTAGGAATACCTTCTCAACAATATCAAATTCTATAGTGGTATTCTTAAGGAGACAACTGAATTATAGACTAAAATGTAATGTTAAAATAAAATTACACTAGATGAATTTTTTAATACAAACCATTTTAAAATCCATTGAGAATGACCACTAATATCTTATAGGTATTGAACGATTCTCTTATACTGACCATAAATTTTAATATTATATGATTTACCCAAACACTAATGTTTTCCCATATATTTCTAAATAATTCCCTATAACATCATGGTAAACCATAGATACCAATAAGAAATAATAGAATGTGGTACATAAATAAACAATAACAATTAATTAATGTATAGTATAAAAATATGAATAATATAGAAATAATCACAAATATAAATTTAGTGTTTTTAATTTTTAAGGTGATCAATTATAATCCATATATAAATATGTCCTTTATATTTTTTTGGGATTCCAATTAAAATGTTCATGGTTATATTGTCCTTTTTCAATTATGGTATAGGTAATTGTTATAAATTCCATATATAACTCATTCTCGTAGACATAACACTCTTCTACACCAAGTTCTGATATACATACTCAGTAATATCTCTCTTTTACATTGTCCCACTAGAAATATTCTTCTAGATATCTATACATCTTCAGATATTCCATATGAATAAAGAATTATGAACTATGAGCTAATCCAATATATCCTTCCTCAATTATTATGAATTTGTGACACATATATGGTTACAAAAAAAATATCATTCCATCATAATCAAGGCTAAACCCAAGAACACCTCTCTCTTTTTTTTGCTATACAGATTCGTTCGGTGCATAATTAATCATCACATGGGTAGATGGTTGAACACTAATTTTATGTCTCCCCTTCCTTCAAGGCTTCTAGATCCATCCTTTGAAAATAAAGAAATATTATATCTTTTTTACCACATTATTGAAATGATAGTATGATCCATTAAACATATAGAATCTATAATATTGATTTCTTACCCTGAGAGGTAATGTATTGACCATTCATAATCATTAATAATCTCTAACTATCTTATTTGGTGAATATTCAACTATTTCATAGGGATTATATAATTTAAAATTTTATGATTATAATATATATCACACAATTCTCTATAGAGATAATGCTTCCATATCTTAAATGTTAAAATCACTGAAGATAACTCTGAATTAAAAGCTGGGTGATTTTTATCATAAAAATTTATTTTTCATGAGGCATAATTGTTGGATCAGATTACACCAAATACACAAAAGAGGGGGGGGGGGGGGTGAATTTTGTCTTTTAAAAAATCTTTACAAGAGTGTGTTCTGCCTTTTAACTTTAATCAGATAAAATGATGTAGCAAAAATTTAAATAGTAGACACACAAGATGTATTGTGGTTTGGGGAACAGAAGGCCCCTGGTCCACTCCACCAATTCTCTACTCCACAAGTTTGGTGATTTTCACTATCTGGTCCTCGTTTCAACAGACCGGTTCACAACTGAGTACAGGCAGTTGACACCTTTACAATCCAAGGAAAAAACAAAGCCTTCTGGTTCAAACACTATCCTACTCAGCATAGTGCGAGAATATGGTCACTCAAGAATAGAAACGAAATATTTTCGTATTCTAAAAAAACCTTCCAGATGTTCTTCATAATTGCAACAACATGCAATTGACAGTAGATGGATCATCGCCTTCAGAAATAATAATCTTCGCATAAGAGATGTTCTGAGTCGATCTTGTTGGAGTAGATATAGAAATATAATTCACAACTTCAGAAGTAGAAAATTCACAGTAGATCTTCATTGTAGAACCAGTGAATCTTCTATCACAATCATTTCTTTTTAACAAACATAGGATTGCTGCTCTTTTTGAACCAGTTGATCGGTGTGTTTCAGTAGTCTCTGTTTTTCCTTTTTTCAGAATAATCAATAGATAGCACATGATCAATAATATATATATTCGATGCAGTTTCAAAATGCCCATATAAATAAAATAATGATAATAAATTTTCCTGAAAAATTAGATAAATTTTTTTTGCCTTTTTTACTTTCGATATTCAAAAATTTGAATTTACATAGTAGTCGTAACTTCCCTGAAGACTTAGCATAAAAAGATCCTTTTAATTATATTATCAAATCATTGATGAAACCATTCTGAATCAGTCAAAATCTTACATTAATGTCAACTTTAAATCTGGCTTGAAATCCTCCTAATTATCAACATATTGACCGATGCATAAAAATATCGACTTTAAATTATCTGATGCCAAACGTAAGGTTAGTTTGAACTGTATGCATCCTCTGAACGTAAGGTTGATGACGTTGCCTTCAAATGTAAGGTTTACAATGTATGGTTGATTCCAAACATAGGGATGTTCATCCATACTCTTCTCTTGAACTTTGAAACATACGATAAAAGATCCCTACTTTTACTTGATCCATACTTTTCCAAGAACATATGGTTGTTTACAAAAGTAAGGTTGATGAACGATACTTTTGAGAAACAAACGTAATGTTTAATATTTACATATGGTTCTCCTTCCATACTTTTCTGATATCCCAAACATAGGGTTCCTTCCAAACGTAGGGTTCTTCTTCTATACTTTTCCAATAACGTATAGTTTTTTAACCATACTTTTTCCTTATCTTAAAAAGTATACCTGGTTTTTATCCTTATAATAATTTTATCCACATAGGGTATGAACAGTGTTTCCAGAACATGCTCAAGTAGATTCTGAATAAGTAACGCATGAACAGTGTTTCCAAAACACGCTAAATACGAATACTTTTTTAATAAATTCCCATAATTTCAAGAATAAAATAAAATAATAAATTTCTGAAAAAATATTGACAATTAAAATCATTAAATAATAATTAAGGGTATTTGTGAGCATCAAAATTATCATAAAGAGATAGAGTAATAATATAAACCCCCCATTTAAATAACAATATTATGTATTGTTGAAAAAAACACTTGCTCAACAATCTCCTCCTTTTTGAAGAACACAAATCCAATAAGAAATAATTAATGAAATTAACTTAACATAAAATTAATTACATAAAGTTTTGAAATTTTAAAAAGATAAATAAAATATTAATTTCTCCCTTTAATTTATCTATGTATATTTTTTCCCAGTCAAAATAATTACTCCCCCAAATGAAAAGATGTGGTATTTATCCAAATTTCTCACAGTAAAATAAAATGTTGTGTTTATCCAAATTTCTCCCCATTTTTGTGATATAAAAAAGAATTATATAATATGGAATAGAAAATAGATTAATGTAGCACTGAACATAAATAAAGACTATTATTAACTGTTTATCAATAATTAAATCTGGAGTACTGGCATATCAAAATAAAGACAATAAAAAAAACAGAAAGAAAGAAATAGATGTTCATTAAAAGTGAAAAATAGACACAATGATGATAAACATAGGAATCAAGATTTGTTGTAGTGAATAGGTAGGGTTTATCGTCTCTGGACTATAGAATTGATGTCTGATAACTCTTCTCTCAAACTGTTCATTAATCCATCACCAAGCTGAATAATAATATCTCTGTCATCTTGATTCATATGAATATCTTCAATGAGATTGACTCTGAAAAACTCATGAATCCTCTCTTCTTTCTCCATAAACAAAGACAACTTCTCTGTGAATTTTACTAAGACGGAGTGGATTCATGGCTCATTGGATGTTCAATGATCATCTAAGAATTTATGATTATCTAAGAGACGAGATAATGGAGCACTGTTGAACTGATGATCTTTTAACTTTTCATTCATGTTGCTCATTACAGTTGTGATAGCTTGAAATCTTCTTATTAAATCAAGCGAAGTACCAGATCCACTAGCAGCATTATTTCCAACAGATGCAAATTGTGTCTCCAGAAATAACTTAAGATATGAGAAATATAATTTCATAACCATTTTAGATTTCAATTTTCCAATAGCACTTAGCAGATCCTCTTTAAAAACGTCAACTTCTTGGCTGGAAATAGTACTCTCCTTAAGCTTTTGAAATTTCAACTGTTCGGATGCTAAGGTGATTCTCAGAGAATCATTCTCACTTTGTAGTTGAGATAATTTTTTGTACAATTCTTCAACTTCCCTATTCCTTGAATCAGAAGCACCATGTGCTTGATTCACATTTTCAGGCTCTATGTGATGTTGCAGTACTAAAGGTAATGATTCAGCATTAGTTTTCTGTTTCTCCTTGTCCTGAGTAGGATGATCCACATATTTATCATCAGAATCCTTTCCAGAATCTTCTATAGAAAAATCCTCTTGAAGATCATATGTGTCATCTTTAGAGGCATGCTCATCATGAACATCTATAATTTTTTATATTTATGAAATATCTAAAATGATATCTTCTAGAGTTTCCTATGTTCTGGCCCCCTCCTCACCAGGCGTTTCCTCCTTTTCTTGTTGAAGTACTACAAAAACATTAGCTACATACTATTTTTCTGATCATTCAACAACAATCCTTTCATGATCAGGATCTGTAACAGTGAAATTCTGTTCTTGAGGTTGTTCAACAACCTTCTCTCTAAAAAAGCTGTAAGAGAGTAAATCCTTTGTTGTTAAATCTGAGGAAGTATGTTCCTCAGTGACTGGTCTTTTCCTCTAAGTTGGAAGTCCCTCCTGACTTCTTTATTCCTCAGTTTCTTCCACTTAAAATCTGATCCTCCTTGCCACAGTGCTAACTCTTAATTCAGCTTTTTCCTCCTTGGACTTTACAGATTTAGCTTGAGCACTCTCTGATTCATCATCCTATCCTACTGGAAAAAGTTTTACTTTAATAGTTCTTTAGAAGTAGCCAATATTTCGTAATGTTCTAGCATTAATCACATTACATTGATGAAAGTGTACTCTGGAATCCACCCGTCTCACCATGACTTTCTTAAGAAACATCTTGGAAATGAATCGGCTAATAGGATAAAAGTTCATTCAGGCATCACTATGACAACAATATCTTAGGTATATGACAATATTCTTAGGAAGATTCGGTTTGACATCACGGAGAAAAAGATATAATATATACATATCATGATATACTATCTTTTCCATCTCAGACATCCTCGGTGCATTCCCTGTTTACACAAATTTGACCAAAATTTTCTGATCAGGCTCCAAATCCTTGAATTTCTTTCCCTCTATAGTCTTATTACAAAAGATAAACGGCATTATGTCTTCTGATTTATGCACAAAATCTCCAATATTTTTCAAATGAAAATGAAAAACTCCCTCATGAGGGCAGTTGAGAATCTGACCAATTTCTACTATCGAGATTGAGAAATCCCTATCCTCTATCTTAACCATCATACTATCCTCAGTATCTCCTAGACAAAACTATACTTTTTTGAAGAAGTATCTATGTTCTACCTCATACATAAATTCCATATTTTCACTGTTGAATGTCTGTTCAAGGTTTTAAAATGATAGTTCTTGTTTCAAAAGTATATTTGTATGAAATAACCAGTCGATATCAATAACCATTCCCTGTAAAATTTTTCTTCCTTCAGAGCGTTGTCTCTTGGTATTTCTTGTCTCGGTTTCGCTGGCTATTTTAGTCCTTACCATCTCTGCAAGAATATCTGAAGGTATGAAGGTTAGGGTTTCAGTGGGTCAAAGATTAGGGTTGATGAGCAGAGGTTCCGTTTGCAGGTTCGAAAAGGTTTCGATAGAAATGAAGTATTTTAGAAGTCAAAAGGGTTTCTGACAACCTTGATTCCCATGATTTTTAATAATCATTACATATCTTTAAATATAAATAAAATAGATTACTTGGGAAAAAGAATCTTTTTCTATTTGAAAAAAAAACAAAGCTTAATTATTTTAAGATGAATATAAATAAAGAATGACTATAGTAGAATAGAATTTTATTTACGATCAAATAAACCAAACTCACCCATAATAAAATCAAACCTTGCAGTGGGGAGAGGTTTAGTAAAAATATCATCTAATTGAAATTTAGTACTTAAAAATTCCAATGATATATCCATTTTAAGAACACGATCTCTTAGAAAATGATGGTTGGTATCAATATGCTTAGTTCTAGAATGATTAATAGGATTTTTTTGAAATATTTATAACACTCGTATTATCACATAAAATATGAATATTGTTAAAATTTAGTCCAAATTCAATAAGAGTTTTTTTCATACACAACACTTGTTCATAGCAACTACCAGTAGAAGCATAATCTGCCTCAGCTGTTGACAGGGCAACTGAATGTTGTTTCTTACTTGAACATGACACTAAATATTTTCCTAAAATGTGACGAGTTCCTGAAGTTCTTTTCCTATCTAATCTACATCTCCCAATGTCTACATCTGAATATGAAATAAAACTATAATATGATGTTTTGGGATAAAGAAGAGATTGAAAAATAGTTCATTTTAAATATCTAAAAATTATTTTAACAACAGTTAAATGAGATTCTTTAGGATTTGATTAAAATCTTGCACAAAGTCATACTGAATACATTATATATGTCCTGATAGCAGTAAGATATATTAAACTACCAATCACACCTCTATATAACTTGTAGTCAGTTGATTTTCTAGTTTCATACAAATCATGATTTATATTAGTACACATAGGAGTTGTATATGTCTTGTGGTTTTCAAGTCCAAATTTCTTCAACAAATCAGTAATTTATTTTCGTTGATTCAAAAAATTTCCAAAATATTTTTGATAAATTTGAAGTCCTAAAAATAAATTTAGTTATTCCATAATACTCATTTCAAATTATTTTTTGCATTAACAATGAAAAATCATGAATAAAGGTTTTATTAGTTGATCCAAAAATTACATCATCAATATAAATTTGAACCAATAAAATATTAGAATTCATTGTTTTCTTAAATAGTGTTGGATCTACCGTTCCCACAGTAAAATAATTTTACAAAATAAAAGAGCTTAATCTTTCCTACCAAGCTCTAGGTGCTTGGTTAAGGCCATAGAGAGCTCTAGTATGTTTGAAAAAAGAATCTACTTTTTGAGAATTTTCAAAACCAGGAGGTTGCTCAACATAAACTTCCTCCATTAAATAACCATGAAAAAAGGTGGACTTAATATCCATCTGAAATAATTTAATGTTCGTATGAGATGCATAGGCTAAGAGGATTCTAATGGCTTTTAGTCTAGCGACTGGTGCAAAGATCTCATCCTAATATATACCTTATTCCATATTTTATCCTTTGGATACAAGTATAGATTTATTTCAAGTTATTATTACTTGATCATCATGCTTATTTCAAAAGACCCATTGGGTTCTTATCACTAGATACTTCTATGGTCTTTCAACTAATTCCCAGACTTCATTTCTTTTGAACTGCTCTAATTCTTCTTGCATTGCTATCATCTAGCATTTATCATCCAAATTTTCTTCTATATTCTGGGGTTCTAATTGGGATAGAAAGTCAGAGAATTCTACAATATTTCCTATATTTTTTGTAGTTTTTATTCCTGTATCTAAGTCGCCTATTATAGTTTCTAAAGGGTGATTCTTTAAGGTTCTAGTCTGTCTAGGCAATAAACTTATAGGTTCTTTAATATAATGTTCTTCTGAACTGGACGGAATTTTATTTATATCTTTTTCAAAATAATTTTTCATGTTCTCAAGACTCATCTTATCATTAGAGTTAGATTCATCCATTTGATCTGTCCTTTTCTCAAAGGGATCAGATTCATCAAATTTCACATGAACCAATTCTTCAATAATCATTGACTTCGTATTATATATTCTATAAGCTTTGGAGGTAGCTAAATATACTATGAAAATTCCTTCATCATATTTTTGGATTGAACTTAACAATATTATCCTTGGTGTTTAAGATGTAAACTTTGCATCCAAAAACATTATAGTAGTTAACTTTAGGTTTTTTGTTATTCCAAAGTTCACAGGGTATCTTTTTCAAAAGAGGTCAAATTAAAACAGTATTCATTATATAGAAGGTTGTTCTTATAGCTTCATCCCAAAAGTAGGTAGGAAGGCTATATTCATTTAGCATAGACCTAGCCATTTATTGAATAGTCTTATTTCTTCTTTCAGTAATTCCATTTTGTTGAGGTGTTTTAAGTGCAGAGAAGGTGTGTTTAATACCCATTTTGAGTAGAAGGAATTAAATTTCTGATTCTCAAATACTCCACCATGATCACTTCATAATTAAATTATTTTAAGACCATTTTTATTTTGTACAGCTTTACAAAAACATTCAAATAATGTAAATGCTTCATTTTTAAATTTCAAAAAGAAATAAATGTAAATCTAGAATAGTCATCAACTAAAACATATATATATAATTTACCAGCCAATATTTCTACTCATGAAGGTCCAAACAAATCTATATGAATTAGTTCTAGAAGTTTAGACATAGCAATTTTGTTAACATATTTGAAGGACGATTTGTGTTGCTTGCTAAGATAACATGCATCACAGAATCTGTCACGTTCAAATTTGAGACTAGGAAAATCAAAAACTAAATGTTTCTTAGATAAATTATTTAAAAATATATACATTACAATTTCCATGTCTCCTATGAAAGATACCAGATTAATTTATTTTAGCAGTTAATAAATTTACTTGTTGATTACTAATGGAATTTAAATCCTGGGTATACAAATTATCATTTCTTGGTGCTCTAAATTTAAGCAATTTTTTTTTAAAACAAAACAAATTTTTTTAGAAAAATCAACAGCATAACCATCATCACATAGTTGAGAGATACTTATCAGATTGTGTTTCAATCCTTTTATATAAAGTACTTTATTAATTGGGACAACTTCTGGATCTCCAACTGTACCAATACCAATGATTTTTTCATTGGCATTTTCACCAAAAGTGATAAGTCCACCATCTTTTTGAGTGAGTGTAGAGAAATTCAATGAGTTTCCACTCATATGTCTTGAAAAGCCACTGTCCATATACCATATGTCCTTTTGGCTCTTGTGACCTACTCCCTGCAAAGACATTTACACAGATTGCTTTAGTACCCATATTTTGTTGGGTCCAGTAGTGTTAGCTAGCAAGGATCTGGGATTCCAGACTTGCTTTGTTTTTCTAATTTCACATGAATCAAATAGAACATTTGATACAAAATATTTCTTATTGCCACTTATTTGGGTTTTTCTTAAGAAACAGTTTTTAGAAATATGTAACCTTATTCCACAGTAATTACAATTTAGTCTTTTTACACTTGGAATAAAATAGTTTTCATACAGCTTGGGTTTTTCACCGTTACTTCCATTTACAAATCCCTCCTTTTTAATGACATTTTTCAAATAATATTATTTAATGTATTTTCTCCTTTAGTAAAAACAAGGGTTGTAGTTTTATAAGTTTCTACTTCAGTTTGCAGTGATTTTATCTTTGATTCATAATCTGTATTGTTTGAATTAATTGAATCAAAATTTTCAGTTAACTCCTTATATTGTGTCAAAGTTGTATCTATTTCATCAGAAATGACTTTATGAATATTCTTTAAAGACTTATGATTTTTAAATAGAGAGTTATATTTTTATTCAAGCATATTGTAGTAGGCTGAATGTTTTTCATTAGAGTAATTAGATTCAGAACTAGAGTCAGAAGAGTAGTATGATTGTACCTCATCTGTTTCTGCCATAAAACACAATTTGGATTTTATAGTTTCTTCCTCCTTCTCTGAGTATGATTTACAGGTACTACTGGAGTCTTTTGATACAATACACATAGCTATCATGACTTTCTCATCCTTATTCTCATTGTCATTTCTTATGAAAAATTTATTTCTTTTGTCTTCATTTAGCTGAGGATAATCAGGTATAATATGCCCCATTTTTTTTTCATTCGTAGCATCTGATTTCCTTGACATCCTTTTTTAAGGATTTTCTGAAGCCCTTCTTCTTTCTATAGAATTTTGTGAATTTTTGGGCTAGCTCGGCTAATTCCATATCAAAATTAGATAAATCAGAACTCTCTGACTTCGCTTTTACATTTTTCTTCAACTTTCTGTTTTTGCTCTGTGATGATGATATCAAGGAAGTATCATCTCTTTTGACAAACACTTTATGTTCATTATCTTCATCTTCCATCTCAGCTTCATACATCATTAATCCCCCTTTCAGTTCTCTCATGGTGAAATATTTGACAGGTGTCGACTGTCTGATTGATGTAGAGATTCCATTCCATTTTTTAGGAAGTACTCTTAATACTTTTAAAGCTTGATCAGCTTGATTAATGGGCTCTCCCAAAGAAGTTATGTTATTAAAAATCTCTGTCAATCTTCTATTAATTTTAGTAATACTCTCACCTAAAACCATTCTGAATGTATCAAATTTAAGTTTAGCAGTTGTATATCTCATTTCCCTAAAATTGTTAGTTCCTTTGTAAGAAACAATAATAGTTTTCCACATTTCTTATACTGTTGGGAATTAAGATACTATGTTAAATTCATCAGGTCCTAGAACACATATAATTGCATTCATTTCCTTCGAGTTCATCTCATAATCTACATCAGTAGCTGCACTCCACATTTAAGGTTTTTCTGGTATTTCATATAGAGTCAGAATCTTATAATAGACTCTGTATCCAAGATTTTTTAGATAGATAATCATTCGTGACTTCCAGCAACCATAGTTTTCTACATTTAAGTACGGTGCTCTGACCATTGACATTCCCTATCTTGTATCAGCCATCTTGATCTGTGAATAATCACTTTCAACTCGTTAAAGCATTATCAGAAAGCTCAATCTCTGATACCAATTGTTGGATCAGATTACATCAAATATACCCAAGAGGGGGGGGGGGAATTGTGTCTTTTCAAAAATCTTTACAAGAGTGTTTTCTACCTTTTAACATTAATCAGATAAAACGATGCAGTTGAAATTTAAATAGCAGAAACACAAGATGTATAGTGGTTCAGGGAACATAAATCCTCGAGTCCCCTCCACTAACGCTCTACTCCATGATCTTGGTGATTTTCACTATCTGGTCCTCCTTTCATCAGACCGGTTCACAACTGAGTATAGGAAGTTGACACCTTTACAATCCATGAAAAAAAATCCTTTTCGTTCAAACATGAACCTAATCAGCATTGTATGAGAAGTTGGTCACTCCAGAATAGAAAAGAAATATTTTCATATTTTGAATAAACTTTCCAGATGTTCTTTACAATTGCAATAGCATGCAATTGATAGTAGATGGATCGTCACCTTCATAAATAATAATCTTCACATAAGAGACGTTCCGAGTTGATCCCATTGCAGCAGATATAGAAATATAATTCACAACTTTAATAGTATAAAATTCATAGTAGATCTTCATTGTAGAACAAGTGAAACTTCTATCATGATCCTTCCTTTTTATCAAACATAACATTGATGCTCTTTTTGAACCAGCAGATCAGTGTGTTTTAGTAGTCTCTGTTTTTCCTTTCTTTAGAATAATCAAAATATTACACACGATCAATAATATATATATTCGATGTAGTTTCAAAAAGCCCATATAAATAAAATAACGATGTGAACTTTTCCTGCCAAATTCTATCCAAAAAAGTAACCATTTTTACTCATAATATTCAAACATTTGAATTTACAGAGTAGTCGTAACTGTCCTGAAGACTCGGCATAAAAAGATCCTTTTAATTCGATTATAAAATCATTGATGAAACTGTTTTGAATCAGTCAAAATCATACATTAAAATCACCTTTAAATCTGTCTTGAAATCCTTCATAATAATCAGCATATTGACCGTTGCATAAAAATATCGACTTTAAATTATCTGGCGCCAAACATAAGGTTAGGTTGAACTGTAAGCGTCCTATGAATGTAATGTTGATGACTTTTCCTTCAAACGTAAGGTTCACAAAGTAAGGTTGATTCCAAATATAGGGTTACTCATCCATACTTTTCTCTTCATCTTTCGAACATACGGTAAAAGATTCATACGTTTAATTGATCCACACTATTCCAAGAACGTATGGTTTTTTTACAAAAGTAAGTTTTATGAACTATACTTTTAAGAAACAAATGTAACATTTAATATTTATGTATGGTTCTCCTTCCATAATTTTATGATATCCCAAACCTAGGGTTCCTTCCTAAAGCAGGGTTCTTCTTCCAAACTTTTCCAATAACGTATGGTTGTTTAACCATACTTTTTTCTTATCTTGAAAAGTATACACCATTTTTATCCTTACGCTACATTTAACCATGTAGGGTATGAACAATGTTTCCAAAACACACTCAAACAGATTTTGAATAAGTAGCTCATGAACAGTGTTTCCAGAACATGCTAAATACGAATACTTTTGTAATAAATTCCCATAATTTCAAGAGTAAAATAAAATAATAAATTCCTTCAAAATTATAAAAAAATAAAATCATTAAAAATAATTAAGGGTATTTGTGAGCATCAAAATTATCATAAAGAGATAGAGTAATAATATAAACTCCCCCTTTAAATAACAATATTATATATTGTTGAAAACAACACTTACTTAACAATAATCTATGTCAATATTATTATGTTAAAGTATTAATCCCAAAACCTTCTTCAATTCATCACCAAAGGTATCAAATCATTATCAACTTTATGATAGGTTATAAGTATTTATACTAACTAAAATTATTTCAATATTATGAAATTTCCTCAAATTTATCAATCCAAATGAACATTTCTCCCTTATGAGTAAATTTTTTGAATGGTTTAGATTGTAGTTAAATGTTTTCCAAAAAACATTAATGATACCCATAAAAGCGGAGAAAACTATTGATCTCTATCATAATAGTTTTTCTGGTCCAACATTCAATTACTCTTATCTAGGATGGATCTGCTAATATACCCTCTTGTGAGGTTATATTACATAAAAATGAAATTTTTATAGGAAAAATTCATTCTTGGTAAATTTTTCATACTTTTCATCCAACTCTAATGTTTGTAAAAAATCATCAAATGATATTCATAGTCCTCTTAACATTTCTATATAAGAATATCATCTATAAATACTACCATAAATCAATCAAGGTATTCTCTAAAAATTCTATTTTTCAATAATGGAAGATAACATAATAATTGATAAGACCAAATTGAATCACTATAAATTTATAGTGTCCAAACCTTGTGTGGATTGTTTTATTGGGTATATCCTCCTTAAACCTCAATTGATGATATACTGAATAAAGCTAAATATTTGAACTATATTTAGATCCATTCAGGTGATCAAACAGTTTATCAATACGGGACATATGATAATTTTTCATGACAGTGGTCCTGTTAAGTTCCTGATAATGAATATATTGTCTCATTGATCTATCATTCCTCTTAAAAAAAGAAGTTGTTCACTCAATGAAGATTTACTTGTCTGAATGAATCCATTTTCAAGATTATCCTTAACATTCATTCATAATTCCTACAACTCAATATGGGATATTATATATTTAGTCTTTGAAATAAGTGAAGAATTATGAATGAGTTATATTGAAAAAGATTATTCACTATTTAGAGTAATACTAAGAAATTATTCAAAAAATCAATAATAATATCCCATAAAATTGGAACATATTTGATGTTATGTTTCTCCCTAAACATATAATATAAACAGTCTTTTTGAATAGGAACTAACACCATTATAAAATATGAAATTTCCATTATAATTTTATATCTATTTTCACACTAATAAAATATCATACGTTGGTTTATGATATAAATTAAACTTCCCTTACATTGAAATTGATGTGGTATTTTTTTAAAAGAATCCAATCCATGCATAATATTACATAAAATTCACATGGAAGAATAATATTGATATTTTATGGAAGAAAATTCTCACAATATTAAAGAAATGAAGAATAATATTCATGTGACGTGACCATTTTAACATTAGATATTTTAGTTAATATTTAAATATATAAACATTGTGGTAGTATTGTGTTACACATAATAATTTCTTTAGAAATAAAAAGTGGTCCTATGTATAATAATATAAGACTCTAGTTGTTATTGAGGGGATGGTAAGTGTACCGTTCACCACATCATTATGAACATCATCAATATCAACCACAATATATTATCCATTTTCCCATGGAATAATATGTTTTTAACATTGATCATCAACATTTACCATTGTATTTGAGAACGAGTTTCCATAATTCCCATACACCATGAATTTGAAACACTGGTGTGTGGGTGGTGATTTTTTTTTATTTTTCTCCATAATTAACTAACTACTTATTCACATCACTTCAGTATTTGATTTTTTGATAATCTACCTTCCAAAAAATTAATCATTTACTAGTCCCTATAAGAAAATTTACCAAACGTTTCCTTCTACACATTGATCTTAAAGAAAATATCATCTTCTTATCTCAATGGTTTTTATTTTTAGGTTTCCATTGAATTAAAAAAATTATTATCCAAACCATGAGTATGATGGGTAAATCAATCTTCATTTTCACCTTGATAACAAATAATTTTTTTTATTACTACTATATTTTCTTTTAGATAAAAACCTCCTGATACTGTGTTATAAGGCACTAATGAATCGATCAATCCTACTTTAAGGTAGATGATAATACAAAAATAACACCACTCAAGCTTTGACATTTGTTCCTCTTAGTTACTAATAGATTCAATATACTTATTCTCTAACTCAAGTAATTCATTCTCCATTTTAATTTTAAGAATACAAGGGATTTATTTGCAAAAAATATATTTTCTTAAACTCATTTTACTCAATGGTTTTATGATTTTTCTGTTGACTTATCATCCTGAAATGTCTTTAATATTGATAGAATTATCCTTCAAAATGATAAAATTTTAATAAAATCATGATCTGAACACTAGAGAATGTAAAATATCATTATAGTTGTATTGATCCTTTTAAAAAAAGTTGGATTAAAAATCCACTAGAAAAATATAAGTGTTTCCACAAGGAGGTATCAATAGAATATTGTTTCATCCTTTTCTTGTTTAAATGATCATTATCATTCAATACATGATAATGTTTCAAAATTATATGATCAAAATTTTATATTCCATCTCCCATAACATTTGGATTCCCAAGAGGAAACGAATTACATTTTCCATCATATATATCATTTAAATTGTTCCTCAAGGTTGCAACCATTGAATAAAACCAAAAAAATATAATGTGAGTAATGATAATCATTATTTGAAACCATATAATTACGAAAATCATATATTGGATGTCTAAATATTGACACCTTATTTTCATCCTTTGAAACTTTAATTTTAATATATATCTCTCATGGTAATAATCTATTCAAATCCATCATAATTGTTTAAATAGGAAATTTTTATTAATCAAAGAAAATCTCTAGGCAGTGTGAAACCTATTGTGCAATAAAAGAGAAATAACCATTCACTAGAATAACGGTAGAGATATACTCCAAAAAACAAATTAATGGGTATTACAACTAGATTCATATATTCTAAATCCATGTGAAATTATAGTGTACATTTTAAGATGTTTTTCTTGGAAAATTATACACCATTTTTTAATGTAACTTAATAAGTTCTTCTATATATAGGATTATCCTAAGTGTTCTCACTAAAATTTTGTCATAATTGTTCCAATACTAATTAATCCTCACTTTTATACAAACTATTAGTAACCATAATTTTTATTCATAGATATTAAATCTTCATATATGAATATTAATTACTTAACATTAAGATAAATTCCAAAATCATATAGGTCTAATGTATTTAGAAACATGGATACATAAAAACTGTTTCATAGTAGATCTGCAATATCTCCTGCTAAGTTCATCATAACTCTCACCATTCTTATACATCTCATAATTAAAACATTTCTTCATATCATGGGGAAAGGAAACATAAGCGAGGGTGAGCCTATATTCTTAGAATGAATAAAACAAGTGGATAACAAAAATAACATATACATAAAATGAGCATAAGGGCATTTGAACATCAGATTAAAATTTCAAAACCATAACTCATAAGAAAAACAACATACGCTTATGTCATTAAATAATACTTAGTTTTTTATAATACAAGAATGATAACAGAACGAAATAATATTTTACATGAGAGCATAATATTGGAATAGAAGATAGGTTTTTGAAAAAAAATAAAAATAAAAGACCATTTCCTCAGTCACGGTTTACATAAATGACTATCATAGTGGATAGGGATCACTATAAATTCTATTATATCAATTTTCAAAGTTCATTCCCAAGACTATCTTATTGGGAAGAGTCCCTAACTAAATAGGGTCCAATCCTCATTCCAGTTTTTAATATCTCATGAGATATACATCTTTACCCAACACATTGGAGGGATATATAATTCTGATCACACCCATATCAATATGAAAATAATACATTTATTCGAAAATTTTTTATAAAAATTAATCATTACATAACCCATGGAAAGGAAATATGTTTCATAAATGTTTCATCATTCAATCATAACCAATGGAAAAGAAATGGGTTTCAAAAATGTTTTATCATTATTAAATTAACTTATTGGAAAAAAACATGTTTCATGGAATCTTATATAAGTAATCATCATATTAAGACATAAAAAGAATGAGATTTTATATTGAAATTGGATTATATCATCATTAAAATATATATAATATAAATGAATTTTATATATGGTGAAAATGACTTTCTTATATAACTAGATATTTCTTTCAAAAAATACCCTTTTCACTTTGAAATCAGATGTTTATATTATTAATAATTATTAAATATTAAGAAAAACATTTTATTTTAAAATAACCATAGTAAATTGTAAATTAATCTTCAAATAATTAATTTTTTATAATGGAGGGAAATTATATCCAAGTTTTCTATATTAGAAAAAATATTTCATTCACATTTATAGTAAAAATTCAAAATGTCTTTTTTCATAAAATGATAAGAAGATTCATTTTACATTTTTTATAAAAATTTAATAAAGGTTAAAAATTAATTTAAAAAATTAATGGATCATATGAAAAAATTTCTTGAAAAAATTTCTTGGAAATATTTCTAGAAAATATTTGAATGGAAGAAAAATTATTTTCAACTAAATCAATAAATAAATTCCATTTTCCAAGAATAAATTCTTTTAGTATCTTTTGTTCTTAGAGAAAATAAAATGAAAATAAGACAATAAATATCGCAATATATACATATGAGAATATAATTCATTGAATTATAGATATATATATAATAAAATTTCTTAATAAGATACTTTAAAATAATAAATCCCGATAAATAATTAGATTATAACATAAATTCTTTAACAATTTGGTTACTTCCTAATAAAAACCTCTTAAAATAGGGAAACTTATATGGAAATTTATATTAATATAAATTTCATTATATTAATTATAAAATTAATTAATTGATAGTATATTCACTGTATAAAAAACATGGGGCGAATATGGCATGTTTCCCCCAGAAATAATTCTGCTGAAAATATCTTACCTCAAATTCATATTTCATTGAAAGAATTCTAAAATCCTATATAATAATTTTTTTATAATTTAATTTAAAAAATACATACTTAATTATAATACAATATATTATCTACTTAAATCTATTCAACACTAATTTATTAATAATTTATTATTAATATCATTATTTTTGGGGGTTACATTGTTCATTTGTTATTAGAACTTCAGTTCGCAAATTCAGATCATTGTACACTGTTCATAGATAAATTATCTCCAAAAATTTAAGTAAGATAAAAAAATTATATATATTAATTATATATATATTTATATTCATTTTCATCCATTAATGATAGAAATTGAAAATTGAATTACACCATTCTTGGAGACGGCAAGCCCTGTGTATGCATAAGCATTACTTTCCATCTTCGAATGATGGAAATTAGAATGTTAAGTAATTTTTTAAATTGAAATAATAATAATTATATAATATATATCAAATATATTCATTTAATATATCATTATTACTATCCATTTATATAGTAAATGGAAAATGAATCACATCGCTTGGTGGAGGTGGCAGTCCAAACGTTCCCCTAAAAGACATTATTGTTATAAAAAATATTTGAACTTAAGATGGTACATATGAAATTATAATTAAATAAGCACAATTATTTTATAAATATCATATATAGACATCAAAAAAACCCTAATAACCATCAATTAATGATGGTTAATCTAAATGAATGGAATCATTACAGGGAAGCGGTAGTCCGCACAAACACACAAGTGATATATTAACTTCCCATTTGATGAAATATAGGTGTAAATTGGTTGTTAAATAAACATAAAAATATTTATGAATGTATATAATACATTATTAATTATTTTTGGATGATTACTATATATTTATTAGAGGTAAAAGGATAAATAAATCAAAAGAGGACAGATAAGAAGATGACCTCTTATTTAATATTCCTCCTTTAGATCATTTATTAAGGGAAAATGGAATAGTACTTTATGAATAAAAGAACCTATGATTTTTGTATAATGATTTATATAATATTATTTTATATTTTATTTGATCATGGATGTATGAAATTGGTGTATATAAGAAAATGGATGGGAGTCATTTTATAAGTGGGGGATAAGACACACTTAGAATGTCTTAAAAGATTAAAATATAATACAATCATCCACAAGAAAAATGATTCCAAATTGATATAAAATTTAATGTTTCATAAAAATATATTTAAATATGGTCATAAAATATGGTGGAGAGAAATTTAATAGGCAACCATACCCTTATCTATTGTATTAACCCCTATTAACCCCATTTTAACTTTAAACGTTATAATGAGTTTTTACTATTGTTATTTTTCATTTTGAAAATAATAATATGAACATAATTTTTAAAATTAATTAAAATTATTAAAAATATGGAATCTATTTTAAAAAATTAAACTCATAGATGTGGCGTAACTTAATTTAAAATTTAAGCCACAAACAAAAGGCCGCTTTCTGAAGAAAATGTTGCCTATGTATAAGTAGTTTTTGAATCAAAGTTATAAATAAAATTGATTCCAATGTCTTAAAATAGATTATTAATAATTTAATATAATAAATTTTATAATTTAAAATTATTTAAAAAGAAATTAAATTTGTGATTTTTTTACAAAATGTCAGTTTTCGATAAAAATTAGTAATTTTCACTACTAATTGAAAAGAAAATATTTTAAAAAAATATAAAAAATCAATATATTGTATTTTTTATATGATGATTTAAAATATTATGCTCTTTTTTTGAAACATTTTTTTTTGAATGAGTAATAAATATATTTTATTATTTCCTCACATAATAACAATAAAACCCATTTTGAGGAAAAATTAATTATAATACAATATAAAAACATTAATAAAAATTGAGTACTTATTTTTCAATATATTTTCTTTATATAAAACATTTAAACATAATTTTTAAATATTTGGTTATTCTTATTAATTAATCCAATTGACAAATTTTTTATAGCGATATACAATATTAATGTTCATTTAGACTCATACTTATGTGTATCAAAAGATATCGATGAAATTATCTTTATTTGAAATATATATATATAATAAAATACTGAGGTGTTATATGTAAATTTATTAGAGTGGATGCATGTTATAAAAGATATAACATTTTATGAAATCAAGTTATCAAGAGTTATAATTTTAAATATTGAAAATTAATGAAGTTATATTATGATTAAATTAACTGACCACATGATAGAGTTAGAATTTTAGCAATGTATTAAAGAAAACATATGATGAATTTGACTGATCAAACACTAAATTGAAGTGATTAAACAAGAATTTAAGTCAATTCATGTGAAAATGATCGATTTAATAACCTTTCAATAAAATATACGAGATTTTTACAAATTATTTTTATCAGTTTTAAATTTTGAATTTACATGGAAGACATTTATTGACCTTTTCTATATTACAGTATATTTATATAAAATATTTCATTGAGTATGTTTTGAATAATTAAATAAAAATTATGAAAATTTAACATCTCCACATTTCATGTGGAATACAAGGATCATTTAACAATTATTATTTAATTTATATTTGGAGGAATAATTTCTCTATTTATACAAAGAAAAAATGAATGGATAATTTATTGACTAGTGGAGTAAAGGATGACACTTGTGTTATTACTCTTTTTTAAGAATATATGAAACTGTGTTTTCTATTCTTATTAATTTAGAGAATCTAGGAGAACATATATCATCATTTCATTTCATCTCAAAACTGAAGAAAGTTATTGGGAAGAGATACAAACTTTTTTTTACCATTCTAAACTCGATCAATGACAAACTAGTATGAAAATTCTCCTCTCTCTATTTTATATTACTTTTGTATTCTTGTTATTTTATTATATATATATATTTTTGAATATTCTCCAAGAAAACATTGAAGATTTATTTTATACCCTTTATTTAATTTCTTTCACCTTTGAATTCCCATGCTAAAATTTTGAAGAGTATTAGTGACATACAATAAATAATTAGGTGTTTTTCGAATAATTACACCTAAATAGGTATTGGAAAATATTTTTTATTTTAATAAATATCCTTGATAGTTGGATATTATCTTGTAGAGATAAATAAGTCTCATCTTGATACTATAACTCTTGTCTTTTATTTCCATGGTGTGTTATTTGTGTTTCAATGTCATTATTTTAAATTTTACAAAATTATTAATTAATTATTCTAATATAATTTTGACAATATATTAAAATTGACATAATCAAAAAATATTTTGGAATCTAAATTTCATTCGTGATATCGCTGGAATTTCACATGATTAGTGAAATATAGATAGGGAATATAAACTGAATTTATTCTAACTGATTTTATATCATACCAGTCATTGGTTATTTCAAAAAAATAAAATTAGTTTTATCTACAAGGTTAGTTAACTAGTAAATTTCTAAATGGGGGGGGGGGTTCTTTGTTTGTTTTAATATAAATGTTTATTCGTTACTCAATTCACCCTATTATTGAGCACACCACTCCAACAAATATTTATTAGAATAATATACTTACACATCCATATATATCTGATCGTCATGATTTAAATAGAATAACATATTTTAATGTAATAATCTATTTTCAGTGGAAAATTAAAATTGGAATTCATCTAGAGAGTATGGGATTTGATATTTGGACTATAATAGAATATAAATATGAAAACAAATATCCTAGAAATTAATAGAGTGATTCCATTAATGATTTATAATATTGTAACATAAAATTAATGGTTGATATATATTGTACTGTAGGAGAGGAGAAAATTAAAATAATATCTTATTACGATACTTCTTTTAAAATATGAGATACTTTTTCTATATTTCCTGATGGAACTTGAATGATTAAATAATGATATTAATTAACTATAATATTAAATAAAATACATTTAAAACTAAACCTAATTACATATTTTATGATATATATCTTTGGTTAAATGAAATAATTAACCCCATGTTTTCTCATGGAATGATAATGGATGAAAAAGATCAAGTACTAGGGATATTAAGATGTCTACATTGTTGCTAGATAGACATTGTAGTTTCTATCAGAGAATCAGGCTTTATAAAAAAAGTGACAGTAAGGGAAATAATTAAAAAATTATGTTGTGTTTGCAAAAATTAAAGGCAAGAACTTATTGTAATTAAAAACCTAAAAATTTTATTTTTATTAAAGTATCTGATTCAAAATACAAGAATTTCATCAAAGATAACAACCTTAGTGCAAGTAAAGATAATTAATAGTGTTATGAGGAGAGGGATTATATATCCACAACATTTAAGAATATTCATAGGGAAAATTCTTCATAAAATCATATTACAAGGGAAAATAGGACATAAATCGAAACTAGAAAAAAGGTGTCCATTTTTGGGAAGTAACCTCCAATGAGTGAAAAGAAAAAGGGAATATTAATGTAGTTTCCACAAAGATAAAATAAAAAAAATATTTATAACAGTAACTGAAGTATATTAAATAAGAAAATAAAATCTTGATAGAGTTAAATGTACGAATGATCCAGTGACTCAGACTCAAGAAAGGATAATTTTTGTGAAAAATGTATTTTATTGCTTCTGCATCTCAGGCTAAACATGCTTCTTATATCATCTCTAAAAGTGATTATAATAATGATTATAATATATCTAATGAGTAATTATTTTAACAATATTACATTCTTTGAGACCTAATGAATGATATAAAATATAAATCTAAAAATCTAAAGAAAAAATATGATTTTTCTACAACATTAAAATCTAAGATTGATAATGAAACATTAAATAATGATGTTCTCTTAATGGAAGAAAAAATTAAGATATATAATGATAATATCAATAATGATATTGAAAATTTAACATAGGGAATTAAAACATGATATTTATTATAGGTCAAAAAACTACAAAAAGACACATAAAAATAATTTGAAACCAATTCGTTGAAAGGAAAACATTGAAAAAATCATTCTTTCCATAGTCAAACATTATCTAGTTAAAAAAAACTCATCTACCATTTCACAATGAGGGTTTTTATTTCTTGAACACTTAATTTTTATGTTAATATATTTGTTATTAAACTATTTATTCTAAAATCATTAGGTTCTAACATATCTTAACATAAGAAAATATAGGAATCAAAATTATTGATTAATTAATTTTGTTTAGGTGAAATGATTGAATAATACCAGAAAGAAATTATGGTATATATAAATGTAGTCAATGATAAATACATATGAATTTATAATTCTCATGTTTCAATAATATAATGATTTTTGATGTTGGGCATGTCACTTTTGTGGACAAATTTAATGGAAAAATAATTGGCTTAGAAAAATTAGTAACAGTGAATCTTTTCCAATTTCAATATTTTTTTATGTTGATGGTTTAAAATATAATATTAATATTATTTATTATTTATGTGATAATGATATAAAATTGATTTTCTAAAAATAATAAATTTTATATTTATAATTCTATAATAAATTTAGTATAAACTTCATTAGGGGATGTTAATGTGTATACTATAAATAGAGTTTCTATGATTTATCAAAATTTATCAATCACATGGGATTTTCATAAAGTATATTGTTTTTGGAATATGAGGACAATAAAATTCTATTGAAACCATTATAGATCTTAATTATAATGTATTTATTCAAGGATCTACCTAATATGTAATTCCTAATAGATTAATTATACAATTCTAACAAAAAAGTGAAGAAAAAAATGATTTCATTCAAAATATAGTTCAGATGGAATGGTTGGGACTATCTAGTGTTTTTATTTTAGAATGAAAAATTATTTTTATGTGATTGTAAAATATTATTCAAGATTCACATGGGTTTATTTTCTAGATGACAAAATTGAACGTGGAGATGTTTTTTCAAAATATGAAAAATATTTTCAAACCATTAATTGAATTATAATAAATCCCTTATGGAGTAATTATATCAATTAATTTAAAATTCATGAGTTTGATACCATATTCTCACAACATATATATAATCACAACTTCACATCTCATAGAACCCCTTATTAAAATAGAGTGGTTTAAAGGATTAATATAACTATTTATGATATTTTCTAAAATATGCTTAATGAATATTTCTTATCTATTTAATTTTTTTAATTTATCAATACAACTTTAAATATCATCAATATGGTTCTTATCATACCTCCTTTAAATAAGACCACCTATGAATTATGAAATTTTAGAAATCCAAAACATAATCAGTTTAAATTATTTGGTTATAAAGTATTTATTATTAATATAAATTTGAATATAGTTAATTTTTTCGCAAGAGTTATGAAGATAATTTCCTAGGGTTTTCAACCTCTATAAAATCATATGGAGTTTTCAGTAAAATAATTATTTCTTTCAAAGAATCTATACATTCCCTCTTTGATGAAACATATCCACCAGAGCATAAAACATATTTAAATAACATTGAGGGTGATATGTCAAATACTAATATCAAGAAATAGTAAATAAATAAAGAAAAATATGTATCTTTTTATGATAAATATCTTTTATTAAATGGGTAATGCAAATTACTACAACTTAATCTTGAGATAAAATTATAAGAACCCATTAATTCAACTCCTAGAACTATTTGAACCCATACAGACCATCCATTACAAGATATTGTTGGGGCCTGTGTTAAGGTATTGAAACTAGAGATTCTCTTAGGATCCTGGTTTAACATCAATATTTCTTATCACCATCAAAACCTAAAATCCTTTCACAAGCTATAAATGATGAATTTTTGGCCATGGTGGTGCACTAAAGGTTATATTAGTTTGAAATGTATAATTTATAGATAATATTATAAATAATTTATGAAGACAAATTTATTAGAAATAAATGAATTTTTAGAAACATGATTGATTAATCAATAACTATAGTTTGGAATAAATATTTGTTTTCTTTACAAGGATATAGTCAAGAAGAAGGAATTTAGAATGAATAACCTTTTACATATATCTAGACTTGAATAAATTATGATACTACTTTCCTATAAAACGCATCTTAATTTTAAATTATTTCAAATGGATTTTAAGTATCCATTTCTAAATGGTTATCTTTTGAGCATCTATTTTTTAAACAGCCCATGGATTTTCAAATCCTCATTTTCCAAATCATGTTTTAATATTTATAATGAACTATATGGTTCAAACATTCCCTTATAGCATTTTATGACACATAAACTCATTATTGACTTCTAAATATATTTATAATGTTGTAGCTTACCATAACATATTTTTTAAAATTATTTTTACAGATTATTTAGTGGTTAAAATTTCTATTGATGTCATTATATTGGCTCATCCAAAAAATATTTCGGTATAAAAGTTTCAAAAATGGTGAAAAATAAATTCTAAATGAGTTTAATGGGTTTTTTAAAATTCATCGTTGTTTATTAGATTATTGAAAATAAGAAATGATTTATTTTCAACAATTAATATAAACAAAATATCCATTGAAACACTTATTCATGGATTCCACAAAAGGTAGTGACACTCCACTGATTAGAAAATATAAATTATATTAAGAATAAAATTGACAACTAGTGGAACAATGAGCTTACAAATGTATAATTGTGATTTTACTATTCATAAATTATAGTTGAGTTGATATAATATATATTGTTTTTTTCTTTGTGTTCACCTTTTTAAGAAAACCATATGGGATCTCATTTAAATTTCATTATAAATATTTTTATATACCATAATAATATAATTAATATTGAAAATTTATTTTTATAGAGGGTTTGATTTGGAGTTATTTAGTTATTCTGAAATTTATTTTGGTCTATGTATGTCGTATAGAACGAGAACACGTAGACAATGTCACTCATTTGGAAATTTGGGAGTATATTTCCATAGTAAAGAGAATAATTCAGTTTCATTATCCTCTTTTGAAGAATAATATGTATGATCATATTATTTTTTAGGTTTGTCTCCATTTTAGGTTTTTCATATGAGCCTTGGTGCCTGAGCCTTGTTAGGAGATGGAGATCTTTTTTTGGGGGGAAATAACTTAATGTTCATAGATGTAAGATTGATTGAATTAATGGTGTCTGGGTATAAATTGGTTAATTGATTCATAGGTTATTGGTATGTTGATAAGATTTAAAAGGCATTAAAGTTGGTTAATTAAAAAATGGGTTTAAAAAGTCATTAGATTATATTCATTCCATTTAAAAGTATAACATATGTATTATTATTTTTTATTTTATTAAAATGCATCTTGGGTTGTGGTTTTTTGAAATATCCTTTAAAAAAGATTTACAGGAAGCATAACTAAATTAAAAACAATGTAATTATCCAACATGTTATTTTGAAGTATGTTCTGCAACTGAATTTCATTATAATTTATTGCAGCTCTTCACCTATAGACTGTGGGTAATCCTCCAAGTGATTTTTAGATTACCAAGATCCCATCTGGATGTCCCATTTCTGTGATAAATACCTATTAAACATTTTTTAGGGTGTTCTATTCTTTCAATTCATCTTATGACCATGTTTTTGTAATCACTTGATCATGTTTATTTTTGGATTTGATATATGTTGCTTTTAATCTTGGGTTCTCTTGATGATTGTCCACACCTTCTTTATCATGGGGGTTTTCTGTTGGAAGCATTGTTGGGTTTTTAGTTAAATGATGGGCGTGTAAATATTTACCCGAGGATTTGAAAATTTCAATGATTATACAATATTGGGATAGATCCAATGTAGAGTTTGAAAAAAAATAATATTAATAAATGAATGGTATTATTCTTCAAAGTATTTGGTTCCAACTAGATTTTTATGTAGATTGTTATTACCCATGGGGTGATTGAACTATGAATATAATTGAATTGAATTATGGAATAAGGTATGTTCAGCATGGCATTATTACTTGAGAGACTTCTTGATATAGGATCCCTATGTTGTGGATTATTTCTTATTGATACATTTTTTAATCAGTTGTGATTTAATTGAAAGTTTTGTATAAAATTAATATGGTAATTTTCGTAATTAAACATTTAGACATATTTTGTGTTATTTTGATATCTATGTTGTATGATATGACTTATGTCCCAGGATGAAATACTTATATATTAGGCTTGGCCTTGGAACAAGCATACTAATGTGCTGAAAGTCTAATATTTATGAGGCTTGGCCCAGTACAATGCTGTAATTATTATAGAGATTGAGCTTTGAGTAGTCCCACACTATAATTCTTATAAAGATTTAACTTGGATGTTGTAATTATTATAGGGTGATAAACCAGTTTTTGTTGACTATAACATGGTTATATAGTGGTTTTTGGCATGGTCGTAAAACATGATCCGAGATACTATGGCATGAAACTGAAGCATGGGTTATTCATTTTTTGTATTATAGTGGTCGACATGTTCCTAAGTCATGAACAGAGACATTCAATCATGGAGCTGAAATAGGTTTTTGATGTATGTTATTATTTATTGAATTAATTAATAAACCTGACTATCTATTTATTTTATTCACTTCTTATCATACGTGTTATATTATAGATGATGGCATTGAACAACTATGTTATACTCAAACCCAAATCATCCATCGTCTTTGTACCCAAGAATATTTAATGGATGAAGGTTTGGACCCGGGAAAATGTCCTTACTTTTTACTATTTTCTTACTGGAAGAGATGGAAATTTGAGGCGAGACTGACTTGGGGATTGGGACTGGGGATTTTAGTGTCTTTATTTGAATCTTTTTTGATTTTTATTGTACTATTTCTAGCAGGAAATTTAATTACATTACTAAACATAATTATATTATTCTTTTATTATTTTTTCTATTATTCAGTTGGATTGTATTGTTTTATTTTTCAATGTCTATGCTTTGATATCTTCATTTTTATGTATTTTATTCTTTTATAACAATTAATACTAGTGGGTATAGTCTCCCATAATACATTTCACACCCCTAATACTAGTTGGAAGCGTCTAGCATATGTGGAGGCACACTTTGTTTTATAGGAGACCCTTTTTTGAAACGTGATATTGTGTTGAATTGGGGGACTTTGAAGTTCTGTCAAAGGAGTAGAATTTTTATTCTGAAAATTTACTATTTTGGAATAGTAGAAGAGAGAATATTATGTGTTTTACTTGATAATGATCTTCTGTATGGGAATAGATAACCCATATATGGCTAAAAATCTTAGTTCCCAAGGTTGAGATTAGTATTTTTGTAGTGTGATTGTTATAGTTGAAATTATTTCACCTTAGGGAATTCACAGTTTGTGTCAGTTTCTTGTTTTATAAGGTTACTAATTCTTGATATTAATGCTCATGGATAGATAGAGAATGAGTTGAGGATACATGAATCATAATAGGAAGATAAGGATATATCAACAAGCATTGTTCATGAAACAGATATATGTATTTTTGCATATGAGGTATAATTTCTCTTTGAATTGTGATATGATACATTTGTATCACTAGATACATGAAATCAGTTGATGTGTCATGGTAAAACAACTGTAATCCAGGTTTTATGACACTAAGACTTAGTGGTTCTCTATTGTATTAACCTATTGATTTTGAACTTTTTGTAAGCTAGTTATCTATGCTATGAATTTTTCTTGTTTGGAAATTGCTTCCTAATCATCATTAAATTTAACATCAGGAGAGTGGAAGTCACCATGATCATAACGAACCTAAACAGGTTCTTGCTTTAGTTCTTAATAATTTTTTTGATGGTCATCATCATGGCATCTTCCACAGAGTCTTGTGATCCATGGAAGGGGAAAATGTTCATACCATTCCTTTTAATGTCTGGGCTGACAAAAGATTTATAACTACAACATCCACTTACGATAACTACGAAACGAGTCACCCAGAAAGCTGAGTTTTGAATTGAGTTAGTCTAAAAAATCATCAATAATCCTGATGCACTCATATATATGAGAGTAAAGATTGATGTATTTTGTTCATGGGCTAACCAAGCATTGGTGGGATATTCTATTGGAAACTAACGAGCATGATGAGCTGTCTCTGATGGAATTTGAGAAGAGGTTTACTGATCCATTTCAATCCAAAGACATTTTTTGATACAAAATGATCATGAATTCTTGTTTCATATGTAGGATAGAATTTTAGTGTCAGGCTATGTAGGATGTTTCACCGACTTATAGTGATTTGCACCATCATTGGATGCTAGTGAGATCTACAGTGCGATATGTTTTCAAGATAGTTTTAACTATTAGATTGGGTAACATGTAAATATCTTTCATTGTAGAATATTTGAGGATGTGATGAAATTGAAACTAATCAGAAAAGGGAATATAATAGAGCCCTAGATCAGTAGACAGAGTATTTCAGAAGGGTGAATTAGGAGATCTTCATTGAGTGGAAATAAGCACCGCTATGATATTTTCCACCGAGGTAGTAGTGGGAATATCACTAATTGAAATAGAGAGACAGATTGATTTCATGTTCTTTTCCAATGCTATAAGTGTGGAAGGATTGCCCATAAGGACCTACAATGTCCTTACCCCAAAGTTGAGTGTTTTATATATGGATGATTGAGTCATCTTCAAGGGTTTTTTGTTATATCTCAATAGAAGAACAATGTAAGAGGATTCAAATAGGCACTCGGGTTTGGGAGAGACTCTGATACACTGCAAAAGTTTGGTAACTAGATTTACACTAGCCATTCCTGTCATGGAAGGGTATGTGATACCGAAAAATAAGAGAAATAGTACAGGTAATGTGAAATAGCACAAGGTAGTCAAAATATAGCCCATGGTAGAGGGACAAATTACAAACACATTCTGAAGAATATTCCATCTATCGTGGATACAGGACCATCTATCATAAAGGGTATGATTAATTTATCATCCGCCTTTTCTTGTGCATTGTTTGATACAAATAAATTACATTCATTTCTATGTAAAACTTTTGAAAAATAGTTAGGTCTTGGATGTGGAAATCTTGGATGGTTATATGACCATCGTGTTGGAACCAGGTTCTTCAAAGCATGATTTGGTGTATGGTTTGTGTTTGTTGTCAATCCTCAGTGGAAGTTCAGGGTGTGAACCAACAAAGCGATCATACCGTTCAGGAAGAAAACAGTAGTGAAGGTGGCGTTGTTTCCCAGTGTTTGCCAAATTTTTGGGCCTGAAAATCCGTAAATAAAGTAAAGTGTTTTTGGCAAAGATACTTGCGCGCCGAGCTCTTGGAGGATGAAAGACTTGCGCGCCATATGTTTTTGAGGATCAGAACATCAAAATTTGGTTAAGGAAAGAAGGTCGCACAAGTGTTGGTTGGGTCGCGCAAGTAACTTGCGCGACAGAGGATCTGGAGACAGGACTTGCGCGCCGTCGAGGGACTTGCGTGCCGCCGCGCAGGGGGTCCAGTTTGCCTATAAATACTGGACCACCCCTCCTCATTTCCAACGGAGTTCAAGGCCGAGAGATTGTTCGAGCTCTCGTCGCGCAGGTGGTAGAGTCGCACAGGTGGTTGTTTTGTCGCGCAAGTAGAGTTTGCGCGCCGGTGTTTGGCTGTTCTCCCAAGGCAGTTTGGAAGAGAAAGGAAGTGGATCGCGCAAGTATTTAGTTCAAGAAGGCAGTGTCGCGCAGGTGCTTCAGTGACACTTGCGCGCCAGTTTAGTCTTGCGCGCCTGAGACTTGCGCGCCGCCGGGAGACTTGCGCGCCGCCGGGAGACTTGCGCGCCGGGCTTGAAAAGGAGACCTAGACACTATTGAAGCACGCCTGCCTTGCTGGAGCTGCACGAAAGCCGAGAAACTACTCGGTTCATTCGAGGAAAAGTGATATTCTTCTTCTGGTGAGAATCGGACTTCAATAGAGCATCTACATTCAACAAAGGATTCACTCTTATGCAAATGAAGAAGAGACCTACACGTCTATAAACTGAGTGGGACTTCACCAACGGCAGTGAGCCAGGGGGAGTCAACGGGAGTGACCCGAGGGACGCAGTGAGTTATCCCTGAACTATTGTAAAGGCAGTGAGCCTGGGACAGGGTGTCTGTACCCGAACTTTTGTATCCGCAGCTAGTGAAGCATAGTGGATTTAGGTACGACCGACAACCTGTCGGCGCATGCTCCTTGGACGTAGCCCTTAGTGGTGAACCAAGTAAAAATGACTGTGTCTTCTCTGTGCATGTGAATGTTTTCTTTTTGATCGTAATCATCATACAGGTTCAACAAGTTCCTACCAACGTGGAAACAAGATCCAACAAATTAAAAGAAAAAGTGGTCACCCTGATTCACCCCTCCCCTCTCAGGGTGTCCCGGGGTCCTTCACATCGACACTTCATTGGGTGTGTGTTAAGATAATATTAAATGCTTCAATTTGTGTTCTCGAGATATTGGTGGTTATGTATCATTTGGGAACTGTTTATACTAGGAAAGACAGTCCTTATCTTGTTAATTGGAATGGATTGGTTAGTTCTATATGAACATCAGATCGATTGGTATAGTGGGAGAGTTATATTTTTATCTCTAGAAGGAGGATTTTATTTTAACCGGGGTGAGTGGAATATTAAGGCTTGTCATGCATGGACATTTTAGGGAAGATTGAATTATCTCACAACCAAAATAGTTGTCCATTCACTAGATGATGGATGAATATAGCTTCATTCATTCCCTCTACTAGTATAAGATTTTTATAATTTCATTCTTGACAGTTGTAATGATTACATCCTAAGAATGATTACATGTTCATGAGAGAGTTTGTATTGGGATAAGATCTAGTTTATATCCCATCTTATAGAATGGATCTAGTGGATCGTTGGGGTTATAAATATTAGTTGGACGATATAGAATCTAATGGATTCATACAACCTAGAATATATCATCAGGTTTATCCAATTAAATTTTATATGAAGGAAGATTGGTCTTTATGCCTATGTGTAGATTATCAGAGTTGAAACTAGATGAAAATCAAGAACTTGTTTCCATTTCCATGAATGAATGATATTTTTTATGAGTTGATAGAATATAAGAACATATATAAGATTTCTGTGATATTTTTATACTACTAGTTAAGGGTGAGGCCATCATATATACCTCATTATTTATTTAGGAAAAGGTATAACTTTTATGAATTTTTAGTGATGCTGTTTAGGTTGACTAAGGGTCAAATGGTATTCATATCCATAATGAATAAGTTCAGCAATCATTTTCTTGATTTGTTTATAGTGGGTTCATTTATTGATATATTATATTAATCCTAGAAGGAAAACGATAAATCAAAACATCTAGACATCTTCCTATATACATTGAGAGAGTATCAGATTTACTATAAGATAAACAAATGAGGTTTTGGGATTAATAAATTAAACTTCTTATGCATGGTCATCTCAGATCTAAGAGTGTCTGTGGACCCAGAGAAATTCATGTCCATTTTATGTTGGTAAAAACCCCATAACATCTTCATAAAATATGTATTTTAATATTTGTAGGTTATTATAGGTTCTTTATCACATATCTCTCACATTTGGAAGAGCCAATGTCTTGGATAACCTTGAAATGGGTGAATTTTTTTTGGTCTGATGCTTTGTAAGGATATTTGTAAGAGCTGAATGGTAGAATTACTCATCACCTATAATCACATTACCTATTCTGGGCAAAGCCTACACCATGTACTATATCCCATTCAGTGTTTGAAATAGAGTAGTCTAATGGAAGAGTATCAAGTGGTTAGTTATGGCAATAGGCTTGTGAGACTGCATGAGAGGAATTACACTACTCATGATCAGGAGTTCGAATATATGGTACATGTCCTAAGATGTTGGTGAAATTATCCAATGGGTGAGTGGATTTCGGTATATATAGACTAAAATATCTTGAGGTACATATTTTCACAGTGGGACATAAATCCTTCAGAAGAGGAGGTGGGTCATGTATCTAAAATATTTTGAATTTGAATTGGATTATACTCTAGGCATGGGAAATATCATTCTTGATGATTTGAGTCAAAAGAAACAAATAGAGGTAGTACAAGTGTCATGTGATGAGTAGAAGAAAATGGTCCTCTTTGTAGAAATGCATCCAGATGTTTAGGAGTCTAATGGCTAAGTATCTTTGAATTCAAAATCTATTATTCCCTCTATTTTGGACCAGATTAAAACTGAGAATTTTTTTGATATGAGAGGATCAGTTCAAGATAAAAATTATATGATGGCTATACACCATTAGGTTGGTCTCCCAATAGTGAAAATTCTACAATTTTCATTTACCAAGTATGGGTTCTTGTGGGATTTCAGGAGGATCTTATGAGGGAGGTTCATCCATCTATATGGGTGGTGATTCTTGGTTTAATAATGATGCATCATGATAACCGTACACAATTTTGGTGGATAGGAATGTATAAGGAGGTCGAAAGATTCATGGTTATATGATTCACTTATTAGTTGGGGAAATACGGGCATTAGATAACAATTGGGATTTTGTACCTTTTTTCCATCATGAGTGGAAATGGGATGACAACACAATAGATTTTGTGACAGGATTACCTAGGATAACCCAATATAATTATGTTTTAATGGTTTTTGTAGATTGATTGACTAAGGTATCCAAATTTGTACCTATCTGGGAAACATACATAGTTCATGATTTGGGTGGTCTTTAAACCATATATGTGGGTCATCTATATGGTATTATGATGAGTATTGTTTCAGAAAGAGATCCCCATTTCAGATCACCTTTAAGATATGTTCTTTGGAAGGATTTGGGATCACATATTCTTTTGAGAACACGCCATCATCCACCGATTGATGGTCAATTTAAGAAAACTATTATGGTTCTATATGATTGGTTAGAAACTTATATTCATTTTATTGGTTGTTTTTTTAAAAATAATATGGGGTTCATTTATTTTTCATATAATAATTACTTCTAGGAATCAATCCAATTTTAATATTTTGATGGCATTATATAGAATTCCGTTCCGTTCAAATCTTTCTTGGTTGGAGGTAGGTGAGTCAAAACTTGTTGTTCCTTGTCTCATGAGAGAGACACCTCGGCATGTCCAATAGGTCATACAATTGATGGTGATTGTCTAGAGAGGGATGAAATCATATGAAGAGCATTGAATATGTCCTCTAGAATTCGTTGTTGGCCATCTGGTAAGTTGGAGTGTCATCTATGTGGGGGAAATTTCATATCAAGAAACAAGGAAATCTATAACACAGTTTTGTTGGGTTGTTTGAGAGAATAGAAGGGACTGGTCTCATGGAATACCATTTAGAACATCCACAAAATTATAGCCCTATGCATGATGTGTTCCATGTGATGAAAATATATAGATATTATCTATAGTATTCCCATGGGATTGAAGCTTAATTTTTCATGTTTCTTTTGATGACTCCTTTGAAGATAACATAATAAGGGTTAATGATTTGTAGTAATAAATATATTTAGGGTAGGACATTACCATTGGTTCGTGTATATTGGTGGAATGTGAATTCTCAAGAGGAGAACATGGAGAGGGGGTCTTGTAAGAAAACACAGTGGCTAGACTTCATTGATGATACAACATAGAAACATTTTTGATTTCTCAGGGACAATATATTATATGTTGTGATGGTCGTAAGATCACATATCATTCAAAGATTTACCCCTTCGTGTTTTTCAATTGATCTTTAGTGTCTGAGCTTATTTGGAGATGAATATCATTTTTTTGTGAAAATGCGTTACTGATTGAGGATGTATGCCTGGGTATAAATGGGTTAAGTGTTTCATGGGTTCTGGATAATTTTCGAATATTTAAAACATGTCCAGGTTTTTTAAGGGAAAATGGAATAAAAACCATTTTTATAATATTTTATCACCACTTAATGATATTACACATAATGTAATTATTTGTGTGCTTTAATAAAATGAATCTGAGGTGACAGGTTTTTTCCCATATCCCATGAAATATTTTTACAAGACACGTAACTGTATTACTCCCCATGTAATATACCTACCTATTTTTTTAAATTATTATGAATGTAATGTTAATTCCATAAATATCATCTCCTCTCAGACTTGGGAAACCCTCTAGGTGATTTTGGAGTGCCATCATCCCATATGGATGTCCCGTTGGAGTGATAAATCCCTAGAAATCATTTTTTCATTTAGTTTTCCCTTCTCTACATTATTCTTTAGACTTCTGTCGTGTAATACATTGATTGTGTGTGATTTTTGTTTTGATCATGATCATTTTTTATCTAGTTTTATCTTGAAGATTTTCCAAACCTTCTTCCTCTGGGGCGTTTCCAATGGAATCATTGTTGGATCATTAGTTTAAGGCAGAGGGTCTAAATTATAATATTATAGTTTGATAATTTCCATGTTTATGAAATATTTGGAATGTTACAATTTATAGATCACCAATATAAATTAAATATATGAATGTGATTATTATTTTATGTAATTAGTTTTAATTGGTTTATGAATGTATTTATGGTTACTCGTAGGGTGAGTGATTAATGAATATAATTTAATGGTCTAACGTCTTTAGGTGTGTTTTCCATCAAATGTCCCCTTATGTGATTTCTTGACATTGAATGACTATGTTGTGTCTTATTTCATGTTGATATAACATTTAATTGATTAGGATTTAATTTAATGTTGTATTTGAAATATAAATGTTAATTTTCATAATTAATAATTGATATATATGATATAATAATTTGATATACAAGTTGAATTAAATGTCTTGTGCTCTATTTTGAAATGATTATATATTACAATCGGACTAGGAACATTCACACTTATATATTTTAATGCTGATATTTAGCGGCATCTACCCAGTAACATGATGTATTGCTTATATATAGTGGGATCTTCCCATTACCATGCTATAATGCTTCTATGACTTTGACCTAGATACTATAATTCTTATAGGTATTTGATCCCGAGTATTTATGATTTTGCTATGGTTATATGGTGGTTGTTGGAATGGTTGTAATACATGATCCAAGACATTCTTGAATGGTGCAGAAGGATGTTATTTTACCTTGGTTATATAGTGTTGTTTGGCATGCACATAAGACACACTGAGAGATATTCTAGCATGGAGAAAAATTTGGTTTTTGTTGTATTTAATTAATTATGGAATTATTTTGTTCACTTATTTATAGATTTATAGAATACACTTATTATAATAATGGTTTGTTTTGACAAAGTGGTGTTTACCAACTGAGTTACACTCACACTCTATTGGGGCCACAGTTTGCTACCGAATCACATTAGGTGGATGTAGGTTTGATAAAAGGAAAATGATTGTGATGTTGATTGTTTTCATTCTAGATTAGCAGTAGTTTGGAGGTGGGACCTATGTGGGGATCCGTTCTGTGGACATTTGAGTATTTATTTGAGATTTATAGCCTTTTAGTTTAACTATTTCAAGTATGTAATTTAGTTACATTGTAATATGTCATTAAATTATTCCTTTATTATTTCATAGATTATTCAATTGGCTCTTAATTTTGTTTTCAACTAAATTAATACATTTATCTCCATCATTTTTTTGGATTATTTTCTACAGTTATGAAACATCATGAAAGGGTCTATAGTATACCTAATATAAATTTCGCACATCCACTAAAAGTCGTTATCCACTGGCATATGGGGATTCTTTCTTGATGTCTCACAACCAGTCCCATTAGCCACATTAAGGAGTGTTAGATTGGGGGATGATGTAGAATACATATCATAAATGAGTTATTTTTCATAAATTTCTTATATTAGAGGCACATTTCAAGATTATGGATATCAATTTAGACGCTCCCTTATAAATTGTGAGAACACTAGTGCTATTAATATTACTAAAAATCTTATATCATATTCCAAGACTAAACTTATTTAAAATGGACATAATCTTATGATAGATTATGTTCAATATGAGGATATAAATATTTGATTCATTAAAATATAATATCTATATTCTGACATAGACACAATGTCAATGAATTTTTAGAGATTAAATTACATTTTACAACATTAATTAATAATTAACAATCCCTTATAACATTATGATTAATTTTTCATATCTTGTTTCAATTACCAATTTAATCTAATATTATATATTTATATGATTTATCAAATTTTATTTGGAATTTGGAGATTTAAAATAGTAATAGTATGTTACTATTTATGTTAAAGCTACTCTGTAATAATGGTTTTCATGGTAGATTGAACTTGTAAATGTATGGTTTATCACGTTAAACATAAAGTATATTAAATTTCATAGAAAAGTATTTTTGAAATATATAATAACATAGTATTATTCCATTTATCGAGATATCATATATATTTTATTACATTTACATTACATCACTCTATTCAACATATTTACAATTTACAATTTTATAAATGTTTTTTTAAGAGGCTCAAATTGAATATAAATTAACTATCCTCTCTTAAATCCTATGCGTAAAATGATTTTTATCACTTATTATTTATCAAACCCTAGCATTAAAACCTTAATATTCTAGTTAATATTAGTTAAATTGAATTTTTTACATGATGATTTAGCACTAGATTCTTTGGAAATATCTAAGAGATTTGCAGAATGCTCAAGTGGAACCATGATACTCTTGAAGATGTACCAAGGGGCATGTAAAGATATCAAAGGAAAGGTTATGGATTTAAAATGGTTTAGATTAATATATTCACTAGTCTGAAGAAATATGTGACAAAAAAGATGCGTATTGTGGTTTATATAATGTGGCATACCCTTATATAACTGATTAGTAATAGTGTTATATGCAAAAAAATCAGAATCTTGTTAATGAAGGGATCACATATGATTGATTACTAATGGTACAAAAAATGTATTCTATTTAAATTTGTGTGAAATAAGTTTATAAGTACAACATAAAGTTGAGTAAGAGCAATATTAATGTTTTTACCCTATCAGGAATCATCATTTTGTGTTGGAGAGAGGTTTAGAAGCGATAAATCGTAACTAAAAATCATATATGGCACAATGATGTTGAGTTTAATGGTGGGTGAAACTTATTTCCTAAATTTATTAAACATTATATTTATTCTAGGAAAAAATATTTCAGCGTTTTAAGGAATCATGGCCTTTTATTTCTTATTTGATAGTAAATGGAGTGAAAACGAGTCTTAAAATATTTATTATGAGACATAGAACTATGCATGATGTCTTACAGATTCAATTATCTCACTTATCCAATGATCATATTATCATTAAGTCATATTAATGGATTTTTCCTAAATAGGGGTAAAATTATATAAATTCCTATTGTATTTATTTTAATTGAACCACCTAGAAATGAATAATGATTGTGTAGAACCTTTGGTAGAAAACCAAGGAAGAAAATGATAATAATTTTTTTGAGAAATAAAACCCTATTGAGAATCTAACAGAACTAAATGAAATATTAGATATTGGTTTATAAAATGATCAAATTTTTTAGGCTTATTAATCTTCAATAAATGTGGATAATGTGGCATAGTTAATATTGATGAGGAATCCCTAAGATATTATGAGGAAATCTTGAGTCACTCTCATTATCCACACGTTGAAGAAGTTTTCGAATAGATGGATGGTGTAGTAGCACTTATGGGGGAGGATACTCCTGGAAATTTTCATTTTAGAATTATTATCATTGATTCTGGTCATAATGATAATGATAAAACTAATGTAGATAGTTATAATATGTTTGAGATAGGGGATAACCAAACATTGACTATATAACCTGTTGATAATAGAAGTCTCTTGAGACACATATTATTGATTTAGATCCATATTCTCTAGAAAATGATGGTGGGGATCATATTAAGGGTGGAATTATGACTAAACACTGTAAAAATCACTTATCTACTTTACCATGTGCTTGAGAGAGAGAGAGAGTATAGTGGGCTCAATCCTCTCCCATTCTGTTGGATGAGGTAGACTATGCCTCTTAGTGATTTGTATAAGATATGTTTGGTCTTAGTCCTACAAAACCACATGTCTTATATTTTACATCTAATTTACATAATGTATCTATCTAATGGGTTCCAATATATAAATTCTCTTATTATGCATATATTTTGATAATAGTGGATTATGAAATTCTATTTAAGTATATATAGAAGTTGTATATTGAATTATTATATGATGATGGATCTATGTTTTTTCCCTTTGATATATTTTTCAGTGAATCCATTCGTAGCCATATTTCTCCCATATAGTCGAGTCTTCATTTTTCATTTCTTATATAGACCTTATTTAGTTAAAAACTGTTTTATTAATAGCATTGAATGAAATATTTTACATTATGGTCTATCTTAGAGACAATGTTATAGAGGAAGATATATATTTTACAATATATAGTATGATTTCTCACATTATTCCAAAACTATTTCTAATGGTTGTTGATATAGATCAAAAGATTGTATGGTCAAGAACAAGTTGGATCTCAATAGACATATTCGATAGACATGCTGATTAAGCTTAACCGAATGTTTCATAATTTTATATTTAGTGACTCTAGTTATTCTCTTCCCCCTATTGCACCTGTATCTATTGATCAGGATATCATTAAAAGGGTTGAACATGATGATATTTACTCTATTTTGGAATGTTTCAATGAGACTAAGAATTTGATACAGAAGTATTTATCAACTCATGGTGAAAAGATATTTGAAATGATACAAGATGAAATATTTAAGACTGCAATAGAAAAATACATTATTAAATTTTCCATTAATTATTACTTATGATTTATTTTCAACATTTTGATTCAAAAGAAAATGTTTCCATATTTAGGTAATGAAATAGGGATTAATAATTTGACACAAAATATTAATTAAATAGTGTTAAATCTATAGGCAATGGCTCCTTTGTCGGATCAGTTCATTACTGATAAGGATGGTTTTGTATAAATCATAAAACATGGGTAAAGGCTCTAATTGATATCACCTGGGTTTTGGATCATAACATTTTCACTACCAAAACAAAAATCATTCCCACTTCAACTCTTTATATTACCAGTGTTTCAATTTATTCCATAATAGTTTGAAAAACACATATATTTATTTTTGGTATCACTCTACCTCGACCATCCAATATATCAGACCTATCTCTAATTGGATTATAATTCTAGGAGCTTATTCTCCTCCAAGATCTGTACATGTACCTTATTGTTCTTCATCGACACAGGAAAAGAACCTCATGATCATTCTTTAATTCAAGATGATATAGAATCAAATTATTATTAAAAAATTGGATTAGGAACTTTTTTATTAAGAATTGTTTTTAAAAGTTATTGAATTTTTTTATTCATTATTCTTTTAATATTTTTTGAATGTTATATAATTGATTAAAATTTTAATATATACATTACATAGTATATTTATGATGTCTAGATCAACCTCCCTAAACTTTTATTGTATAATTTTTTACATTCCAAAAATGGGAGTAATGGTATAAAATAATGACATAATAATATAATATATTAGTGTAAATTGTTTCTTTATTTATTCAATGATACTTTATTAGAAAAAAATTGGTACACTATAACTAAGTTCATAAATTAGTTTTTTTATTGATCAAATATAAGTTTTTATTTTAAAATTTATGATTTTTATGTTCTACATTAAAAAAATGTATTTTATAGATAAATATGAGAATATTCCTATACATTAAAGATATCATAAATCTAATAATGGAATGAATAATGAAACCGAACTAACCATATGAGTACTGAATTAACCACAAGAATTATTGAATTAGTCTTTGTGAAAAAACATAGGAATCATTTTATTTTGAAAAATTTAGAAACAACCCCTTGACTAAATTGATTGACTATATGGGTTATTGATTTATCATGGTATAGGTCTTCTAAAATCCTCAAGTGACCACAGGAGTAAATTGAGTGAACCCAATAATAAATTATGTGACCACATTATACATACTTCTAACCATATCAATTAAATGAAAAAGTATTAAAATAAGATCATGTTATGATCAATCGAATGTTTCATAATATTAATGGACTACATGGTAAATTTGCAATTTTGGAAAAGTAATGATGTTTCCCTACGAGGAAATAAAGTGAATGGGTAATAAAGTGAGAATTTTCATGAAGTATCCAATAGTCTGTATGGTGAATTTGAGTGAATGAATTTCAAAGTGAAGTGACTACATGTTTATGTGAATTGATCGCATTTGGAAATACCTGACCAAGTTTTCTATCATGAAAATCAACTATAGATATTTCCTATGTATTGGATCAACAATAATGTATCATGATAACATAGAATACATAGATCAAATGTGCCCAAATTGGATTATATATTAGCTATACATGAAAGTGGGTAAGTTTGGATTAATAAAATTGAAATCTAATGAAGTCATGTTTTCAGAATTTAATGTGGAATATGTGTATCCATTAATGACTATTATTCTATAGAAATTTAGAGGAATTATTTCACTATATAAATGGACAAAAAAATTCAAGGATAAATCAAATAGTGATTCTATAAAAGAGACACATGTACTTTTACTCTATTTTTGAAATCTAGAACACTCGATTTTCAACCATGATCTAATGATAAAATCTAAGAGAACATATCAATTAATTTCATATGATATAATAGATGATGAAAGTCATTGGTATGATATGATAAACTTGTTGATCAACTAAAACTCAACCATTTTAAATAATGTATGAATAATCATCAATTTCTATCTCTCTATTTTACATTACTTTTGAGTTTTTCTTATGTAATTGTGTATATCAATTGATCACATACTATTGTACAAAATTGAAGTGTACTTTGACACTCTTTCATTAGTTTTTTTCACTATTATAGTCTTGCATAAAACAATGGAAGATGATTAGTGGTAACTTGGTCAAACCCATAAGATATTATAACCTCTATACCTCATCAAGGATATGTATAGTATTTTTTTTATAAATAGAAATTATTAATTGTGGGATACTATCAAGTGGAGAGGGATAAGTCTCAGATTGAGACTGACCCTCATATTTCTTATTCCCACTATGTGTAATTTATGTTTTTTATAATTTTTTTATATTTCTTTAAATTTAAAAATAATGTTTCAAATAATTATTTGATCATATTTGAATTTTGACTTTAGGGAAAAAAATACTTTCATAGTCACATTTTACTAGTGACATATCATTTGTTTGATACGTGTATAGATATATAGAAATTAATGATAATATCAATTTATTCAACTTGTGTTTTGATCAATACATTGAGAGGATATTTCAAAACATCAAATTACATATACCTATAGTATTAGTTAATTGGAAATTTTTTAAATAGTGGAATTTTATTTTAAAATATGATTTAAATAATATTTTTATTGGAATCTCAATTGACTCTTCCTCTTGACCAATCCAATCTGACCAATATATAGTCTATATAAATTGTCCATATTTTATAATTTCACATTAGGATTAATTCATTTTCTTCATTATAGACAATTCTTAGACCATTTTTCTATTAAATTAAAAATATGGGGATATGCCATTTGGAATCTAAAATAGGATTTATAGTTATTTGTTCTATGATAATTTTCATAACATTCTTAACATACTTCATCACGATGGGATTTGGCCATATTTACGAATAACCAATATATTAAGATTCTCCCACAAGTAGAAAATTATTTCATAATATTTTTGGATTTATTCTTAGAATATCACGTAATATCCATCCTATATCTAGAAAATTATTTTGAAAAGTATAAATCTATGTTTGTTCCTAGTTTCAAAACATATTATTAGCAATTATCAATAGATATTATTCTTTTTCCATGTAGTACATATATTTAAAAAAAATTAAGAAGTGTTTCAATTCTAGATTTGGTAATTGTTCAAGTGATAAAATTAAATTGAGGATCAAATTTCCTAAATCAATAAATTTCATTACAAAAGGAAACAAATAAACTATTTATTAAAAATGAATCAATCAAATTCATCAAAAAGATCAGAAGTTACCTCAGCCTCTATTATACAAACATAATTTTCAAAATTGTATAAAGCACATCTCTCAAGGAGGTTTCAATCCAAAAATACATTCCTAAGGTTAAAAATTCAGGTAAATTACCCAAATAAAAAAGGGATTAACATATTAATGGTGGGATAGTGTAAGAAATGATTGTTTATCTAACGTTTTATTTATGGAGTCAAAAATATTAAAGTATATGATATTATCTCCCAAATACAAGGTGTGTGTCCATTAATTCAAATTCAATATTATCATTTATAACATTAATAAAGGTCTCAAAAAGTAATGGGTGAGTGGTTTAGTGATTTATCCTCCTCCATAGTATGCATATAAAGGTAAACTAAAAATCAAAGGTCTTTAATCCAAATATCATATCTTCTAAATATTCTAAAGAAAGAATACTGGATTAGATTGTGATTTGTACCACAACTATAATTCATATTAAATATTTTATCCCAAAATTAGTAAACACTACCTAAGACAACATGTTAATTGAATCACATAAATCACATAAATAAACCATGAAATTCAATATATCTATTTGTGATGTTGATAGAAAACTTCACTAGATGTTTTTATTTGTTATGTTATTATATTCTGATAAGGGCTTACAAAATTCTCCATCAAATAATAAATTTATCACATTGAAGATTCATTTTTTATGGAAATTATACATTATTATCAAACCATTATTTAATATGTTTTGAGGGATTCAGGGATAGGTATGTCTATCTCCACATTTTAGAAAGTTTCTAGAATTTATCTTCGATGGTTCTCTTATTGAATATTCTTTGAATGAGACATTATTAATGGAAATGGTAAAGGGAAATATTTCTCATAACCATTCCTCATTTAAATATCTGTTTATTTTATCATATTTCTTGGATGATCCCTTTCATCATATGATTTATTCTCTTCTTCTTCGGTATGTTTATCTAAAATCTACAATGAAATTACAGATCAGGTTTCTTCACTTATAGTATGGTTTATTTCTAGTTTTTTTGTTAGTGGTGGTTGAGTCTCATTACCAAACTATATTATTACAATAGTGGAATTCATATTTTTGAGATTCTCCTTCTTGGTGGTAATTTTCCTTGATTCATTGATAATATTTCTTTAATTTATAATTACACTATGATTTCATTCCTAAGATGATTCAACTATTTACCATGTTGTTATGAAACTGTGAATTTTCACTAGTGGATGGATGATCATAGGTTATTGTTTTTCTAGAAAGGGGGTATTTATTGGAAAATGGTTTTGTATAAATATTCTTGTAAGATTGTTGAAAGGGAGATGGGTGTTCATGTGGATTGTTTGTCTCCTTGGGAATTGATTTTGGTTGGGGTCTAGTATGGATCTATTTTATTCCAAATCTCTAGTGGATTAGGTAAATATCTTCTATATTTACAATAATTTTATTGGTTGAATTGTTTCTGCCAAAATCTCCATTCACTACAATTTAGCTCATTGGTCAGTGAAATGACTAGGGGAAGAACATAATCCACATACATAAATAGTTCTTATTGTTATGTTTTGGGGTTTAGTTCTATATATCTCATAAAATTTGTTAGTTTTTCAGGTTATATTAATAGAGATGAATCCAAAGTTTTATCTTATTCTATAACTGCTATACCAGTATCTCTTTTGATGGATTGTTAAGAGTTCTGTGAAATCTAAAAAACTATTACTTTGGATTCTAAGGGTTATTTTTCTATGAAGAATATTATAGATTTAGCATCCATTAAGTTATTACCTTTGTATGGTGGGGATTATGTGGATTAATAAATTAAGGTGTTCGCAAATATCGTAGGTTTTTATTGGGGGTATTATACTTAATAGCAAGCTTAAAGATGAAATTTAATGTTTTAATTGAGTCTGTAATATTTTTTTTAATAAGAGGGAAAATTAGTGATTGAAATTATGGATACAACATTAATTTCAATTCTGGGATCTAGTTATTAAAGATTTATTTTACAAGTCCCAATCATGCAGTTCTAGGGGGTATATTTGGAACAACATATGTAGAAATGATGCAATGTTTTGACATGTGAACATATCTTTGGGTGTGAAAAAAATTATTTCTGAGGTTAAACAATGAAATAGTGGTAGAAATATTTTTTCACTAGAGAGGTGTTCGGTAAATCCTATTTTTACTTTTAGCAAAAAGAAAAGGGGATTATTTATGTAGTGGTTTCTTTTAAACTAAATAAAATAATGAACCTGTTATTTTAAAAAAAATAATGATGATGTTTTGATTTGGTATACATTTTATGAAAATATTATAATGTTATCTAAGACCCCATTTTTTCCACTCTTCATTTATTAGGCTTGTATGGGAGATAATACACAGTCACTTCTTCTTTCTCCCATCACTGAATAGTGATATCGAGAATGATCCTAAATGAGATATCTTCTTGGAATATCATTCTTTCTATGTGTATAATTATAATAGTGATCCCTCTATATTAACATAGTAGATTAACAATGAGTTCTGGTTATTCATAATCTAATAAGAGTTCCCCACACCACACCACATGTGCTGATATTTTTTGATTACTCCACATCTTGTCTCTAGACTATTACATCATAAATAATATCGAACATGGTTGGATAAGATAATGATAATTTTAAAAATAAATAATATATAATAAAAATAGATAACCAAATAAAACCATACATGATGATTGAAACATCCATCAGAATATCGAAAAAAGTGTTAATAGATGGGAGAATTAATTTTATTTCATGAATTGTATAGGCAAAATCATTATAAATATTCTATCCATACCGTATAAGATCACTCATAGTTTACCCCACAATGAGGAGGGTAGATAAATTTAAAATAGAAGATGAAATGAATTTAAAAAAACAATAAAAAAAGGAAAACTATATTAAAATATCTTGATGTTACACATAAGAAATACTTTGGAAAGGTGTCCTCTCACTGTCTCTTCCTTTATTATTATGATTTTTGGACTCTGTCCTTTTCAGAAAATCAAACCTCATGATATTATCTTAAAAAAATCAATATCCTAATTTTTTATATAATAAAATAACTATCAATATAATATCATCTACAAACTATGAATATTTCATTCGTTGGTGTAATAAAAATATTATAGATGTTCCTTAAAATCAAGAGAATCATAAAAAACGGTGGTGGGATAGAATTAGTAACTATATTTTGAAGATTCAATTTTCATGAAATTGAACCAAGGGACTTGTTATGGATTATTATTAATCCTTAAAATTGTTATATAAGAACCTCACAATAAAGAGAATATAATAAATTAAATCAGGGAGAACAATGTTTATAAGGGTCACCCCAAGTGGGGGTAACTACATGATTTCCATAATGAATCCCATAAATCCATTGATATTAAATATAATTTAAATATAAATAAAATAATCCCACTCTCATTAGACCTGTTATCCCTCCTAAAAGGTAATTAGTAGGAATCCTATAATTTATAAATAGTTTACTTATAATGATGATCCACGAAAGGATAAACATATTTTCTTCATAACAATGTGAAAGTTCACCCGAAATAAATCCTATTTATTGACTGCATCTAGTATATCGATCAGGGGTGCATATTAATGTTTTCTGGTATACTCTTCATGGCATTCCATATTGATCTAAGCATGTTTTCTAGGATCTATTAAATGAAAAAAACTACAACACGTCACAATATTTTCCGAATCTCTATCCCATAAAATAACATTCAGGTATCTTGGATCAATGCCTCTTTATTGTGTCTTTTATTTGTACAATTTTAAGATTCATTATATTAAATCATTTTCCCAATGACTCATTAATATCCTCCCTTATCCATCCAACTTAGTTTGAAATTTCACAACTTGGAAAAAATAAACATTTAATCTCTTTTATATTGTTAAATAGTTTTTTATAGGTTGTACGTCCCATACATTATATAGCAGTGATCCTAAAATAGGATAAACAAACTCAAATTATATTTTTTCAACCAAAAATAACTACAATTAAGAATATATTTCTCTACTCAATTTTATATAATTATTCTAAATTATTCTACTGTATTTGTGACACTTCCAGAAAGCTCATGAACTCACAATATCATATGAACTTCCTGAACCATAGTGTTAAGAAAATTCTTCACAACCTATTATCTCGATTGATAAGAAAATATAGAGTGAAAAAATTTCATATTCAATGTAAAGGGACTCAAAACATTTATGTCAATATATTAGATATATCATCCATATTATGTATGATTCCTTTGTATGAACATTTTGATTGAAGAAACGATTCTCCAAATGGTGAAAAACTTCCATTTCTTTGACTAGTGAAACATCATGTTGGATTTCTATCATTAGCGTTTGATTTGACTAATTGACTCGATCTGACGAGTTCATCATAAAACAAATTCTAAGAACTATTCATCTAACTACATTGATAATTTTTTTCTAATTTTTTTCCATATGATGAATCCTAAATAGCTCAACATAACATTATTGAATCATACGTTTAGATCTATTAATTTTCCAACTTCTGAAAATATATATCTAATGAAACATTGGTCGATGAACTCAAAACATTGAATCCTTATACGAAAGAATTTATATAATTACTAAATAAAATATTATCAGTATTATACACCCCATTTATTTAGTCATCTCAACAACCTCTATCCAATTCACTTGATCCATTGAATATGGAACAACAATGATGCAACTTCTGAAGTCATTATTCAAGAAACACTTCTCTATTTGGTTATGTTTAAATTGTTCTTTAATCCTTCCCTCCCTATATAGTTTTAACATCCTGAATTCATCTATTATTTCATATTAATGAATATACTTCTCTTTGAAAATCCATCCTCCCACACTATTTTACCACATCCCCCTTTAGTCTTCTTACAAATTGTGTAGGTCTAAAAAAACTCTTTAATGCAGAATTATTATTGTTCTCAATCTGGTAATAGTGTTTATTGTCAATCTAGTGAAAATGGGGATTGTCCCTCTATTGTTAATATTATACATGAAACCCTTGGTATGAAATTCCAAAACATTATCTATAAATAATTTCTTAATTTTTTTAACTAATAATCATCATCCATGTTTTATACACTACCTCAAACTGCTACAATTCATTCTTTAACATATCTATCAGATAACATCAGTCTTGTGATCCGTATTTTGTTGCCCTGGTCTATCAATATAAATCTAGAAAACTAATTCTCCCCTTTGCACTGAATATTGAATCATAAATATCTTTATTATGTTGTGATATTTTGAAATTACAAAGTGTTATTTTAATTTAGAAATGTTTCCTAACATAGTTATCGAAATTGCTTCACCACATCAAGAAATTTTTATGAATAATATATCTTAACACGTTAAATAAATATATCTAACATATTAAAATTATATTTAAATCAATATATGTAGAAAAAATATATATTTTATGAACTCATAACAAAGGATCATCAATCCCCACCTTTGTATATTTTGGAAGCATTTGAATCAACTTTTAATATTTATAAAAAAAAATTATTTTGTTTTTATGGAACTATATCATATCAAATATAGAAATTCCAGAAACCAAACTATAGGATAATATAATGTTTTTGATGGATTTCCTTTCCTTAGTGGAAGAAAATTCTATCAAACCCTGACCATGATTTTCATTTATTTTTGGGCATTTCATAGGGGTCCGACTTTTGGTTCTGGTTTGTGTCGAGTTTTGGGTGAGGATCTTAAATTTTGGAGTTTCTTGACTAGTTGCACGATTAGTGCATGGTAAGGGGAAACTGTGTGCTAACACATTGAAACCCTTGTGCTCCATAAATTAACACTATCAAGGGTACACATATATGCACATGGGAATGCACCCCTCCTTAGAAGCTCGTGAGATCTATCTTCCATGGGATAGAGGTACCCTAATGGTGGGCGCACAGTTTGGAAGACCATGCAGCCACACCATGGAGTCTATCATGAGTTAAAATAAAATTAAAAAAAAGAAAATGGGAATAAAATAATAATAAATAAAAAACTAAAGGCGGGTTTTTAAGAATAATTATAATAATAATATTTTTATGATGATGATTATGATGATGATGATGATGATGATTATTTATTATAATTATAATATTAATAATAATACTAAAATTAAAATCCCTTTAAGGGGATTCCTTTCCCCGAACCCTTATCCAAGTGACCCAAACCCCTTCCCCATCTTGTTCTCATGCGACTGAGCCCCCTTTCCCTTCTCCATTGTGTGCCTTGGTCTCCCCTCCTCCCATTTTGGTGGCCAATATATCCATTTATTTCTAGTGTCATCTTTTTTCGTAATAATTTTTTCTCTTCCACTATTCCCTATTTTCCCATTTTTTTTCTTTTCCTTCCCTCCCCCTTGAGGTGCAGGGGAACCACCAGATCCCTAACACAATTTTGTGTTTTATTAATTTGTTCTTTGTCCTTAAGGCTCAGTTATGACCTATTTCGTGTTGGCCATTATAGGTAGTGGGAATCACCTATGGTTTTGAGTAAGCTTACTACCCCTTTTTACATTTGGACATTTTTTAATTTAGATATTTTGTTGTTTTGATTATCTGGTGTTTTTCTAGAGTATGTTGGACCTCATTACCGTCGTTTTGGGTTACCGTTGTCCAAGATAACTTACACGTGTATGAATAGTTAGGCTTATACATATATTATTCCCCCCATATATATATATTCAGTAATTTATGTCTGAATATATATGTTCTGGATAGTTTTTCTTATGTATATATATGATAATTTCATATGTGTGTATGATAAAGGGGTATATTCTTCTGTAAGATTATATGCAGTGACCCCTTGTACATATTTGGCCATAAAAATATATACATAGGGGTAGGTTTATTTATATATATATATATATATATGAGAAGGTTCATATGTGTGAATGTAGAAAAGGGAAGATTCAGGTTTCTATGACTCTGATATTTTAGTTCAAGGTCCTATCCCTTTTCATTTGGCCTTTAACTTTAGGATTATTATGATTTAATTCCATTGATACAATTATTTATTTCTAGTTAGTGGAGTATTATTTTTAGAATAATTTTTTTATGAGAAATGATGCATTTTTATTTTGGATATAATTGATTGAAATTTATATATTGGGTATTTCACAATAAGTTCTTGATGAAATGAGCCTTTTTCCATTACACATGTTTCACAAATTTAAAATAGAGGTATGGATTTCATAAATAGGTTTAAAAGTGGATTTTTGGTTTTAATAGTGGTGTTTTTTGTTCATTTTTTAAATTGAAAGACATTTAAAGGTAGTGTGAGTCCCATTTGGAAATTTTGATTGACTTATTTAAAAAACCCTCCATGGAATGAGTCCCCATATATCTATATTGATGAATAGGTGGTAACATTCTTAGTATGGGACTTCCCCCATGTTTTGATGGTTTGAATGATAGGTATTATTTCTTAGGTTAGTATAGTGTGGTTCCAATTGGAGTGACTCAGGTGATGGCTCGTGCTTGGGTTCTTGGTTGGTTGAATGGAATTATTGGGCACACCCTATTTTGAATATAACATGGGAACCTATAAAAGCTACTAGAACTTATATGAATTCTTACTTCACAAATTTTTTATTAGACTCATTCTAGTGACCATTATTATGGACTTTGATCTTCTTTGAGATGATGTCCCTTAGTTAGGCCTGGTAGAGTATAAAGAGAACTAGGGATGGTTGGTGGAATCATGTTAGGTGAACCTATAGGATGAATCGAGTATTACTATATTCTAGACATATTTTGAGTTCCTAGGTCTTCCCATGACACCATTAGAACATATTTATCTATAGAAAGTCGTTTATGTGCCATATCTAGTTTGGTCTCTTTTGTGGTTTTCCCATTTTCCTTGTTGTGTGATTGTAGTTAATTCTTACTAGAATTAAGTAAATGATTTCTAAAAGTCAAAATTTGGTTTAAAAATTTATATGAAATTGTTTTGAAAACATTTTTCACATTATTTTTTATCACTTTTAAGTAAAAACATCATCCATACCACTCTCCCTCTTCTTATATAATTGAATAAGTCCGTATTCATAAAAAATAAAAAGATTTCAAATGAAAATGGAAATTGAATTTGAATTTTTATAAAAAAATGAAAGAAATACCATTTTTAAAATATATATTTCTAAAACTGAATTGATTTAGCTTCTATTCAAAGGAAATGAATTGGGAATAGATTATATGGGAATTCTTACCTTGTTATAATAGTCACACCAATAGCTTTATCAATTTTTTATATTTTTTTTATGCTTCCAAATTGGATTCAGTTTCCGTGGAGAGACGTTGAGATTGATGTCGATGGTGACCCACAAGGTCACATAATGTTATGCGCAGATTCAATTTCATTTCGATTGTAGTGTTTATAATTATTTTTTTGTTTATATTTTTTTATTATTTTTGGGGGATTAATCATACCCAATGGTTTATTTGATTACTCAACACTAGTTCCCAGCCTAGGAGGATTAGGAACGCCTCTCAGGCCTTGTAATGGACCGACTTGGGTGACTCTTTCAAGGCTGACAATGGTTCATTCAGGAGAAAATGGTATCAGATAAAGGTTATTGTTATTTGGAATCTTAATTAGATCAGAGATAAGATTTTAATAACATGATTGGTTGGTGTGAAAATAGCATAAAAAACTCTTACTCATTCTAATCCTTGAGTTTCCTATGAATGTTAGGTATTAGAGTCTTTGGTTTTGGTTTGTGTGCATAGGGATGAACAGGGGAGTGTGGAAACGCATCATGGAAGTCTTACATGGAGTAGTGACCCCTATGGATCCAATGAGTATGATTCGAGACACTCCTAGTGGTTGGTGCATGATTTTGGAATGTTCCAATAAACTATGTATCTAGTATAGAAATGTACAATAGTTCTTCATCTAGGTGTTACACTGTGAGTGGTTTTTTGAGTTAGAGTGAGTGGGTTTTAAATGGAAAATGGTCTTTTTAGAGGAAGTGGGGGTTTAAATGAAAATTACTTCTAGAAATAGTTTCCTTATAATAGAATGTGAGGATTCATAAGGGGATGTGGAAGGTGTGTTTTGATTTAATAGAGGATAAACCAGAGTGGATTTGGCCCAAGGTGGATATGAAATGGGAAAAATGAAAGTCTAATGTGGGATTTTATATCTAAATAAGATTTTAATGTCCATTAGGAATTTTGAAAAGCATCCTTGGACAAATTGGTTATGAATTTTAAATGAAAATTAAGTTTATAAAAAAATTATTTTGGTTTATTTTAGTGATTTTTGGATTGTGAAATCGATTTTTTGGCTCAGGGAGTGGTGTGTTTCATTGGGTTATTCATTCCATTGAGTTTTATTTGGATGTTTATTCAATGTTGTAGCATTTTTTTAATTTAAGATCACTGGCCTAGATTGTCCCAAAATGTATTTAAATAGTTTTTTCCATTCATCAACCCAACCAATAATTCTAGTAGAGGGGATGGATAAACTATGTTCAAACATTACAAGTAATCTACAGTTATCAGGGTTTGTTAGAGGCTGTGGAGTGTCTTGTGGATTTTTGCAGTATCTTCAGGTTTTGGGAACTACGTATTTTTTAGAAGTGTGAGTTTTCCTGGGAATTCATGAAGGAATAGGACTAGACCAATGGAAGGTGTTCATCCCATTCTCATTGTGAGATTGGATTTCAAGGTAGATCTTCAAGAACACTTCCATATAGTGGATTATTCTTGAGGAATTGAAGGTGGATAATGTGCCATTTCTCATGGAATCATGACAAGGTCAACTAATTGTGAAGGGTAAGGTTGAAAATTTACATTATATGGTTTCCATATTCTTTTGATATTATTCAGTGATCAGTTTTAGATTCTTATTTCTTGTGGTTTCCCCATCCAAAGCTCATGTATCATGTTATTTCATATAGTGGATTATCATAAGTAATCTTACTGTAGTTGATAGAATGGTTTATTTTCAGGTTCATGGTGGTTCCCCATCCAATGAGGAGTGTAATACATACAAATATGTTCAAGTAAAGTCTCTTTACAAGTTCCTATATTTCATTCATTAGACCACTCACTATTTTGATTCTAGTGCAATCTATTTGGGAACTCTAATCTATCTTGTTTTTATCCACTGATGTCTTGATGTCAGTGTGGTTGTTTTTTTCATCTATAAGGATCAGAATCAAGGCATAAAATTGGTAATTAAATAATTATTACATGATTCCTTTAAGGATTATTTGGAAATAATAAGGTCCACACTGATACTAGAGGGGTCATTATGAATTCATAAGGATCAACACATTGTGAAATTTTGAGATTTTCAAAGGATGAAATAATTGAGACATCCACAATTTATATTATAGGGAAATTAAAATTATATGTTTCTAAAACTATTATTAAATGTCAAAATATCATTATGACTTGTTATTCCATGATTCAAGGGTCATGTTAATGAATATTTTAGTATAAAATAATGAGTTCATTTTACTATTTCATTTATCTGGGATTTTCAAATAGGGAAAATTAAAAATCAATATTGGTGTTAAAAACTAAAAAAACGTTTTGAAGAATTACATCTGATGATTCTCAAAACGTTTTTTCAAATAACTATATTTGAAAAATAAAATTTTGATTCCATAATACTGATTGATAATGTGTTTTTCACAATGAAAATAATAATATTAGAAAAACATCTGTTGTGTTAATTAGAAATCCATTTTGAAACCTATAATGATTTTTCGATGTCAGTCACACCTTTAAGAAGTGATCTAAATCATAGTAAGGCTAAGGATGTATGTTTTTCATTTATATATATAGAATAATTTATTTTATATTTTATAGGAATATTTGGAGATAAAATATACCAAGATTTTTGGTAGATTTAAAGGGATATTTATTTATCTAAGATGAAATGAGAAATTAATGAGAAGAATTTTTTTTTTAATATAGTGGAGAAAAGTTGTTTGGAAAAAAGAAATATCCATGATTTTGGGAACACAACCACGTGATAATGTTGACAGTATGAGTAATAGGATCACTGCATGAAGATTATAGATGTTTTCTATAGTAAATATAATGAATATATTAATTATGATATGATATATTTGAATGATGATAAAAAGAATGAGAATTTATTTATTGAAGTTAATTTTGAGGAACAGAACATTATTGATCTTTATGAGAAGAAGAGAGAACGAAATAGATAACTAAATAAGAAGAAAAATCCTAATACCGAATACTAAGTTGAAGTAAACCTTATTTTTTCAAATAGATTTAATCAACAAAAGTAGAATGAGAAGAAGAATAAGGCATGAAAAAATATATATTTTAATAGTCTATAATAGTGATAGTGAAAAAAGAAGAAGAAGAGTTCGAGAAGGATGACATGCATCAAATTGTTAGGATCATTTACAGGATGTGAAGTTCCTTAAATAATAATTTGTGAGAATCTGAAAATATATTTCTGAACAATATCAAGGATGAAATTTTTTTAAAGAGACTAAGTTTATTATTGAGGTTCATGAATATCTATTGGTGTTTAAGGTCTCTTTTTTAAATGAAGATTAGTTTTTGATAAAATAGATACATCCTTATTATAGTATAGGTATACGTCAAAAGGATGGAGGATTTTTATACAACTAGTCATGATGACCTAGGGCTTTGGTATGTTGTAAAAATCGAAAAGAATACTGTGAAGCATTGTGGGATGATGTGTAAATATGGGATGTAATCTTAGTTTACGATAATCCCTATCCACACCACTTTTATTTGGTTATTTGTTGTTAGTATAGAATTATGTCTCATAAATCCTAATCACAACAAGGATTTTGTTTTCCACATTGGAACGTAACCTTATAATAACACTATATGCCTCTCTTTATCTTACATTATACATTTCAGGTGGTTAGTTCATGTGTGTCAAATGATAATAAAATTTATTTACATCTGAAATGTTAACATAGGTCAAATTAATAAGGTTTTGTAAGCTTATAACAATATTTGGTAATGGGTAAATGTTGGTGACACATTATCCACCCCCTTTTAGGTGTTCAAACAAATTAAAAATTACTTTTAAAATTAGTGAAGAATCACCATGTAACGTCTAGAAGGAATTAGATGAACACAATGGAAATAAAGAAGAAAGTGGATATATCATTGTGTGTTGTTAATTGATGCGTAAGAAAATTAAATGGAATCAATCGATGGAGGAAATATTAACCAAAAGAATCATATAATAGGCTAAGGTTTTAGATATTTAGGGAAAAAAGATAGTTCAATTGATAACATGAATTTACATAAAGTCTTTGAAAACACTACATCACAACATGAAAACTATTTTTCATGTTGTGATAGTAATGATATAATGATATTGTTGCAAAATCACACCCCTTCACGTGATTAATTTTCATTACCTTGATGAAAGGTAAGGGGTTTATGGTGTGTTATGGGTTTTTAAAATATGATGTCAAAATGACCAAGAATCACATCATTCCCCCTCAAAATCCCCCATCAATCTAAACCACCACTGATTAACACTATGAGATGATATAAATTCTATAGAAAATTGTCTCCCATATAAAAAAACAATGAAGCTAATGTTAATGCCCCCATACCATGACCACACACATTACACCATAACCCATAAATGGAAAATGAAATGAATAAATGTTTTAAATACATACATAAGAGTATTTCATTTAATACTTTTCCTAAAACTAATTATCAAATCAAATCCTTCTAGTAACAAATATTATCATGGTGTGAGTGGAATTTGAATCTTGATAATTGATACACATAACTGTCATGTCCTACAACCCAAGACCATGACCCTTACACATACTATGATGCAGATCCCCATAAAACTCAAGGAAAAATGAAAAAATATAATGATAAAACTACTACTCTAGTAGAAATATCAACTTTGGAATCTTATATAGGAAAATATGATCCCTAATGAATTTACTATATAAGGGTCTCATTATTCATTTTTCAATTTTTGATAGTTTAATCATGTCCCATATTGAAATTAAGATGCATTAGGGAGATAGTTTATTAACTTGGGTATGTAGATTCGTAGCTCAATATGTAAAACTGTATAATAACTGGGTTCTTCCTTCATGTGGTGCATTCTCATAACATCTATTCTTAAAAAATTCCATTTCCATGAATTCATGTTCATTTAATTTCATGGAAACCTTTTCTCCCCTATCCCTTAATAGGTCTTTGATCTTGTTATAAATTCCTTGTATTTGGATTTCCTATATTATTTATTTATTATTGAGGGATCAATTTTTTTTATAAAAAAATATATTTTTTATACCCTACCTATTTTCAATGTATAAAATAATAAAAAATATTTAATTTTGGACATAATCTTATAATTTAAAAATTATGATTAATATACTATAATTGAAAAAACTATTTTTAATTCAACACCAATTATTTTTTGAAAATAAAAAATGTGATTTGTGGTTATAAAATAAATAATTAATAGTGGTTTAAAACAATTAATTAAAATAAAAATTATATAAAAATATGACTTAGATAAATTGTATACAAAATAATCACATTATTATTCTAAAATTCATGTTATTATGTTATTTTTCCAACATTAAATTTACCCTTAAAATGATCATACTATACATTATAAATATTATTCCTTCTATCGTTTAAAATAATTCATAAAATTCCCTTTATTTTAGAAAAATATCCATTTTTTGTATAATTATAATATATATTTTATTTTTTAAAGGACTATCTTATAAGTTTCATGAAAATAGTGTTACAATATATTATTATCTATTCTATATCACTAGTTATTACCATTATTGTGAATATAATTTCCATGTTTAAATTTTTATACTTTTTTTAAATAAAAGTGATTGTATTGTGTAATGGATATTGGGATGAAATGTATATGTAATATTATAGAATATTGGATCATACATTAAATTTTCAAATTCAATAACATGTAAAAACAATTATTATAAGATTTCATCAATGTAATTTTTTATGTAATCATAAAAAACCATCATTTTATCCGTATGAATAATAAATCAAGGAATCATAGTCAAATAGTAATAAAATCTATTTCTCCATGGAATTTAAATCCACTACTCGGGCTACCTAGTTAGTTAGAATAGGGAAAACTAAAAAATTCTATTTTTAGTGCCACATGATGGGAACAAGATGGTTAATCTGGAATATTACAATACCATGTGATATCTATAAAAGTTATACAAAGATGATCCATGACCCAAACAAAGGTTGCCATAAAATTATTAACTTAAAAAAATATAGAAAATTAAATCATTAAAATGGGTTTTACACAAATTGGAGTAAATCACACCTTCCATATCTTAACCTACCAAATGTTCACAATAATCTGGGGGCCCAAATTCCCACATCGTGCGCATTTACATGATCTCCCTTTTCAACAAAGCATTCACTACAGTACTGGATTTCCTATAGGCCTGTGAAAAAGTAAAATAATTGTGATTATCAGTTTTAATAATGTCAATCTAATGAATTAATAGTTTCTGTGGAAAATTCATGGTTCTTTCCCTCAAATCATTAAAAACAATTTTTGTGTCTGGTTAAATCTATAGGGAATTCCAATTACATAAGGCAAAATACATGATGGAATATATCTTATCCCACAACATATCTTGATATGTTGTTCTATTTCCAATATAATGGTGAATGAACCCTTTTGAAAAATACATGATGGGTTACGAAGATACCTCAACAACCCAAAGGTCCTGGGATGCTGGAGGATTCACCATCAACATTGACCATTATCCATGATGTGAATGGAAGAATTAAAAATTTTATTTGAGATGAAAAGGATTCCTAGAATTTCCTAAGGCCCCTATACTTTTTAGGATGTTCATTTCGTAGATTCAATTGTGTATGGATCTCATTTAAACCATTAAATTCATATAAACATCCTTATCCTTGGAGATTATAAATGGATGAGTTGAGGGTGTTTGATTATCGAATAACCTTTCATTTAACACAATATAGATAGAGTAAATGATAGAAGTAATTTTTTCCCAAAGTAGATTTTGACCTTGATCACCCTTCACAGTTTTACTGAGGAGTAACATATGATACTCTAAATAACTATTTTCATTTAGGTTGATTCTAATAATATTACCTATATACCTCCGGAGTTCATAGGAAAATTCACAGTATTAGAAGATGTGCTTCAAATTCTCTGAATATTTTAATCAATGATAATAAGATGATACTGGGTGCTATCGATTCCTTTTAAGAAGATCCTGTGTGGGTAATCTGTTTTTATGTAACTTCTAGAGTATTACAATCTTTTGAGGTTTAATATATTGTACCCATAATTTTAATAGTTGTGGTGGTGTAATAATAGTGTTCTCACATTCTATCATGTACTAATCCTTGTCATTAAACGGTGAATTGGTGTTAAACATCCATACTAGGGTGTCAATGTCTATGAAATCATTGTTATGAATCTCCTGTATATCCTATAAAGGAATAAATTCATGTTTGTTAGAGTTTACATTAAAATTATCAGTGTTCATTTGTAACCTATCGAGTGAAAAAATCATTCTATATTGAAGAGGTATTTCTAGTAAAAGTTTTTTCCATAAAATCATATTAGAATACCTTTTGACCAAACAAATTTAATTGTTTATAATTTCATAAATTAAGGGCTTGATTGAGGGAAAACCCATTATGCATGTAAGTATGAGTATTGATCTAACAGTCTCATTATGAAAACCTCTTGAAGAAGAATCAAAGGAAGAGTAATTAAAAGTTATAAGGTTCCATGTAATTTTCTTAATGAGTCCTTAATTAAAGATCTTAAGAACCCAAAATCCAAGGAAACCCGTCTTAATAGGGTTTATACATTCATTTAATGTAACACTGATCAATTTCATTTCATGCATTGACCCTGTCTATATTAAATTATTAATCATTAATTGAATCTCAGTGATGAAGCTTCTTGGCCTCCTATAAAGGGAGGAGTAAAAAAATTAGATGTGACCACTGTGTTGAAGTGGAACTCCCTTCCCTCTCAGGAAATAGATTTTCCCCTTCACCAAGATATTTTAATTATGATTCTCAATCTTATTCATCAATGATAATGACTCTTCACTTTTCACCAACACAAGGGGACACCAAAGTAGTTAAAAGAAATGGATCCCCTTATCACTCAAAATATTTTAGTGATCCTATTTTTATTTTGATAGATATTCCATCACCAAACACAATATAGGATTTGATCCATCTTATGGACTACCCATCCACCTGTTCATAGTGTGAAAAGAGACCCTTGATATTAAGTTTGTTTTATGGGTGCTTTTTCATGTTGGAGGATATCATATATGTATAAAAGATGTGATGGAATGAAATCACCAATCCCATTTTTGTATTTATTATCAATACAAGTTTCTAGAAGATCATTGAAACATATACTCATATAATTTTCTCCAATGGCCAATATAGGAATTGATAGCAGATATCTTTCTCTAACACACATAATACATTGGTAGAATCCTCTTGGGGACCCATCCGTGAGAATAGAAAATCCAACAGTGTTATGGATGTTATTCACTAATATAATAAAATAATTTTACAATCCATTCCACATTATTAAAGACAATACAAAGCTCCACTTCATAGTTCCAAACACCTAGGATATGTAAAATTTGAGTTTAAAATTTCCTTTGTTTATTTTACTATTCATCATTTTAAAAAATAATGAGGCTATGAATAATCAATTTTGTATGATTTTATTAAGAAATAAATCCAAAAAAATTTAGGTTAATGTGGTCTTTAACCATTACCCCCATCATATTCGTAATTATCTCACTAATAAAATTTGGAACGATGATCACAAGGGAAACCAGTTTGAAGTCCTTAATATCAATTACATCATATTTATTGAATATCAAGGTAATGAAGTTCTTGGTGATCCCATGAGATATAATGGAATGATTGAAGAAAGTATTTGACTACACTTGTCAAATTATCTAAAAAATATCCTTATAAAACATAAAAAAATATGTTACAGAATCCATTCGGTCTTGAAAAAGAAACCATATTAATATAGAAGTGATATTATTTGAATTACTCTTTAAAATGTTTCATGATAATATCTTGATATTGATGATATTAAATATATTGTGTTATGTTTCCAATAATGTTTGTGAGTTTTCTAGCCCCTAATTATCAGGCATCGAATTAAATTTCTTAAACACTTCCTTTGAAATTTAATTTTCTGAGGTGTACAAACATCAATTAATGCGTATGGACTTATTCTATGATCTTATACTCTAATGTTTATGAAAAACATTGATGAATTTTGAGTTTCTTTATCCATCCTTTAACCATTTCACATTCTGATTATTTTAGCCTAGGCCTTTCTAAACTATTTAATTGGTCAAACAACATAGATTTACCTTGTATTTTCTCTCTAAAAGGGATATTATGGTGCCTATTCCTAATTTTGATTAATAAAATTTTTCTCTGTTGGACTTTATTACCATATAATGTTCAGAGAATGATTTTTTTTCTGAATTTACCTAGGATCTATATAATATTATTCAATTTTATAAAAAGTCTCTATAGTGGGATTCTAATGGGTTATATCTTACAATACTAAAAAATTACCTCCATTAGTCAAGACTGAAAAACAATACATTGTTTAATATAAATGTTAGAGGAACTAACCATGTCATAGGAGTGTAGGGCTCAATAATAATGGGGTTATGATATAAGTGGTTTTGGGGAGAGTAAGGCCTAATACTCCATTATCACCATTCATATCATCCATTTTTACAATGAATATACCATGATTACATACCTATATTCCCATTAAAGAACACATAATCCATGTGAAGTCCGTTACAACAATTTGGACATCTATAAGACTTCACTAATCAATACAGGGGGAGAACTCCAAGGATCAAATATTATTCAAATTAGATCACATTTTTTCTTTAGGCAAAAATTTCGTGTTGAAGTCCCAAATAATCACAAATTTTTTATTCAAATTCCCTTTGGACACATCATGATACTTCCATAATTTCCTTATTCTAGTGTGTGAAGTGGATTCATATCACTTTGAACTTCCATGATTAACTTCTATAGACCAGTCTAGAGTGTATTTAATTACTTCCTCATCATAAACGATACTAATACGATATAAATTGACATTTTCTAACTCCTTAATGTCATCAAACGGTTTTAGGTTCTATTCATGGTGTCTATAGGTTCCCACTAGAGTGGTGTGATCCAAATATCTTGTCCAATCTTTTTCAACATTGGTTGGTCTATTTTTCCTGATTAAATTTAATTCAGGATTAATAATTTTGTCCATTCCCACCAGGAATCTATATTTGTAATCATCATAAAATTTTACAACTTTCACATTTAAAATGATTCATTCTTTATAATTTTTACATTCATAGGTAAGGTGACCAAAAAACCAGAAAAACATGAAATAGTTATGATTCCTCCCATATTTGATCACCATATTGATGGTATAATACTTTAATGTTAGAACCACCTCTTCAACTAGGGATAGGGAATATCATCATCCACTGGGATCATAAAATAGTTCTTAAATATACGATTATCTACAATATTATACATTATAATGGGGTTCCCAATAGAGGATTCTATGTTCTATTGGCTCCATGACATCCAATATAAACAATTTATCCTATAGATATAGATCCAGATCTATGTATGAGTGTTCCTTACATATTTAGGGATGAGGTTCCTATCATATTCCTAGATTATTAGAAAAATAAGCTTTAATGAGATAGAAACCATCCCCATACTGTTCTCTTGTAATCATTAACAGGTAAAACCACATGGTAGTATCCCCATCCCATTATCATCATCTTTCAATCATTAAATCCCCATATCTCAATAATCCTTCTAGTGAGGTAATAAAATTTATATAGTTTCACTCATTTAGGAACTAGAACTCAAAAAATAACGGATTACCATTAGAAATTCACCCATTAATAAATATACTCTTTATTTGGTGAAACTTTTGGTATTATACCCTTATTGTTAATACTTCCAGGAGGAGGTATATTAGAAAAAAATATAGATTGGTACCAGATTTCACCACCTCCTAAATTTGTTTGCAAACCAGTATCATCAGTTGGAGGTTTTTCCTCCACATATGGCATGATCAATGAATGGTGAATGAGTTTCTTCTGCCCAATATGATAAAACAATGTTTTCCCTAATGAATTTTCCATGGGTACCCTCTTCTCACAGGCTTCGATATCTATATGTTTGGGATTTCCCAATTATTCCCTTACTCCACCATCTCCCAAACTTTTTCTATGAATTTTATGATAGGAATGTAAATTATGAGCATGAGGTATAAGGTAATGTTAAATGAAATTACTCTACTAATATATATACAAGTATATATATCATCAGTTATGTGTTCACTATCTATGAGGACATTGTTTTTAACAAATAGTATATGTATTCAATTCTAAATTTATCATATATTAAGTATTAATATATTAAAACGAAATGATATATTTATGGAACCATTTTAATGAAATAAATCATAATTTATATTTGATTATATTCTGATAATATTGATATATTATATGTTATTAAACATTATTATTTCCTTTAGAATCTTGTTGATCATGGTCTATTTATGAATATGGATATGATGTTATATAAAATTAAATACATTAAGATAGTTCCATTATTAATGTTTAAAATTGTATATATATTTTTATCATGTACCCTATACAAAAAATATAGGTTGTAAAACCAAATTTAAAATTTTTAGTTTAATTCTTTATTATTAGGGTTTATATTTCACAAATTGGTTTACAAAACTATTATATATATATGTGTGTGTGTTTATGTGTGTATATATTAGTATTAGATCATTTAAATTAACAAAATTAATTATATTTAATTTTTCTATTATTATATATGTGTTTTGTAGGGATTTGGGTATTTCTAACACCTATTATTTTCCTTCCATAATTTCCCGCTAGGCCTCCTTATATATTGAATTACTACACTCTCTCAGTCTATCATTAGTTTTCCATTTTAATTATATAAAAAATATGAGTATTATATATTATATTAATCTAATAGTTTTAATATTAGAATATTGTATCTCTTTTTATGTTTGTGCGATATTTTTTTCTTGATACACGGATTCGTTTTGCAGGATAATTTTTTTTGTGTTGACGTGTCAAAGTTAGGGATTATCTTCATTTCCTTCATGATACTTTGAATTTCCCTACATGATTGGATATTATTTATTATTTTTTAATTATTTTTGATTGATTATAACATACCTCTTTAGATTCTATAGTGATTTTTTATAATCTTATTTAGTTACATAGAGGAGACATTGATGAGAAAAATAAATATAGTTAATAGATAAATCAGTGAAAGTAATTTTTTTCATTTTTATAGTTTTGTGTTTTGTGTTTTTCAGAAATATATGGTTAAATATTCTGATGAAAAATTTACTGTTTGTGAATTGTTAAATATATACTTATGTCTATTTTTAAACATAAAAATTCGTTAGATGATTTCGTTTTTTATTCATTCCACTTGAGATGTGTTCTAATTTTTAGTTTGATGAACTCTTCTCTATAATTAATTTAAATATTTGTTATAATATTTTTATATATCATTATTTTTTTACTGACTATTTTTATGTGGATTTTGAGCTATAATTTACAATGTTTGGAGTAGAAATTGAATCCTCAATCTATTATTCATAACATGTCTATTGAGAATCAAGAAATCCACATTAGATTATCTTATTAGTTGGTTATTTTTTTGTATTCTCATTGATGGATCTATAATATATTTTATTCTTTCTTTTAAATTCATGATTAATTGTGGAATATTTTCATTATGTTGCATCCATTAAAATACATCCCAAAGGGACCAGATCATGTGAATATTTATTTTCATTTTATTTTGTTCTCTCTTCTTATTTTCACTAGAATAAACTATAATAATTATTTTAACTTTTTTTGAGATGTTTATTTTCTCAATAAATAAAAAATTTATTTGTTTTAGTTTAATTGTTTTTAATCATTAATAAATACAACGAACTTATAGGGCATTGAACATTGGTTCCCTTCTATAGATTCATTGGTAACTCTTTGTGAAAAATCATTCCCTTCCTTGGATAAGTATGTAAAAAATAAAACATTATATATTGTTTTTCACTTAACCCAATTAACTATTTGTGTATAACTCATAGGAACTCATAAAACACATCTATAACAAGTATATAACACATATACTCATGCATAAAATTCTAGATAATTTGACCTAGTGTGTAATATTTTTATAATAATACATTCCATTTCACATCATCATTAACTCATATGTACAATATAATCAAATTAAATATTCCCATAACTCTTAATAATCACCTTGAATGTATAACTGGAAAAATCATATTAAATGTTCATATTACTCGATTAATCTCCAATGATTATCATATATTGTCTTATCTCATTCATAGTACTACCATAATTTATTGATATTTCATACATGAAAATGTAGGATATACTTAGTTTGGCACAATGTGTGTATAACTAACTTACTAAAAAACAATATTCACCTTCCTTGGTTATAAATTTTACAATAAATCCCACCCCTATTATTCACACACACACACACACATATATATATATATATATTCAATAGTTTCACACATCCTACATACCACATATCGCTTAATATAAAACATGTTAATAATATATATCATACATTTAATGTAACTCAGATTTACTCATGTTAGTTACCAAGATCAGGTACAAAATATAAATCAAAATAATAACCCAATTTAGATAACATTAGTAGTTAACCATACACTCCATTAATATTATTTCCTTAAATTTATGACTCTAATATATTTATGATAATAATAATATATGCAAAAAATTAAAAAAAATTCTTTTCTTATGAATATTTCAAGAAATTCACTTGATTCAGTCTTACTAACATAGATATTTTGAAATTTAAAATCTCATGTAATCCTTAATATGAATCTTGAATTTCATTTACTTTTTCTTATGGAACATATTTTATTTTAAATGACATTGATTGGGATATATATTCCACTATAATTTATTATCTATATTCCCTTTTAAAATTATAATAGGCATAAAAAATCCAAATATGTATTATATATTGAATTATTTAACTGAATTATTTAATCACATGTATATCCACTATAAATAATCCTCACATATTCGTGTGAAACTTTTATCATTATGCATCAATATTAATCACAATATTCATTACAATCTCCCTATATTTAATGATTTTCGTAGAATATGTGTTTTCCATATATCAATATTTAATGTATAACTATTTCATTCTCAATTCTTGGTCCTGAAATCTCATACTACATTATTTTATAATTTCATTATAAAAAAGTACAAACATAATTTTTTAATTTCATGATCATTATCAATAAAAAATTAATATTTATTTAATTTTAACATTACTATTATTTTGAAATGTCAATTTTTAATAATTCTCGTTTGGTATCCATAGATCACATAAACTGTACCCTAGGTTGTTAACATGTTTTACATCACATACTAGTGGATCTAGAAATTCCATTTTTTAAATTTATTTATCACATTACTAAAAAATTTGATTATTGACATAAAAATTGGTAAGAGATTTATCTAATACATTTATTAATTTCAGATTCCCATACATACAGAAACATTATATTTCTATACTTTCCAACCTACCAATGTAAAAACTACCAAAACACTATTAGATTAAATTGTTCCCTCTCTATAAACTTCAAAAGGATATTAATAACGGTATGTATATGTTCTATATCAACTATGATCCATCATGATTTCTTTCTATATTTACTAAATTTAAGCTTTATTTTCTTATACCAAGCTTGTATCTAAGAGTTACATCTCTTTCTAAATAGTCTAATAAAAGAATGATCAACAACATTTCAATATAATACTTTAAAGTATTTCATGATAATAAAAATCAAAGAAATAATTATTATATGAAACTTACGTTATATATATATGATCCTATAACTATTTCATAGAGAATAAAATTAAAATATTAAATAATATCCATTAAAACCTATATTTTTTTCACCAAATCTCTATCCATTTGTAGATCTTATTCTCTTTATAATATATTTTCCCATGAAAAGTTATATTGTTTTAAAAATTATTTATTTAAAATAATGATAGTAACTAATAAAATAGAATCATGGACCAAATAAAGTATAACCCCTTCCTTTACATATAAATAATAAAAATATTCAACATTATAGGTTGTGTTGATAAGTAAGAAATGCGATTGCTTATGAAAGATTTCCATAACTACCTGTGTAATACCATTCATTTAAGATGATTTTTATTATTCAATCACAAATTCCATTAATATTTAATATTGTTTATTTATTTTCATACATAAAGGCTTGGCCATACATTTTATTATTCAGTGTTTGACTTTTTCCTACCAAAAAATCAAACACTAATAGGAAAAATAACCACAACAAACTTCACTATTGGTAAATATAATTGATATTTTACTATATTGTAAATATTGTTTCTAAGGGATAAACAACACCACATAAAATATTCATGATATTCACAACATAGTCTTTGAGATCATAAGAAACCAATTTTTGGTTTCTAAAATAAATTTTCAAGTTATCTTCATGGATTTACACATTAATTTCCAAACATAATTTAATTTCTCACCAATTATATAATTTAAAAAATATAATTTTTTTTTCTTTTACACTGATCATAAGTGTAAAGTATTAATTTATCTAATAAAAGACTATTTAACTTATTTATTCTTCCAGTATCTGGTGAAATTACTTGGACATACTCATATTAAACCAACAATATTATACCCTCTTAACCACTCGAGGAATTTTTTTGAAATAATTTATTAATTATAACACCCCAATATCGTGTAAATTATTATTTTTGGAATTAATTTAATCTTTTTGATATTATTCATTTCATGCATCTGTAAAAATAGGTTATTCATTATCAAATAACTTTTTATCTCTTCAGTTATATTGAAAAATAAATAAATCATGCACTATAAAAAATAAAAATGTCAACTTTCTCTACATGAAACACTGATGTTAGTTTAAATTACATGTAAGACTGGGTTACCTCAATGGCTTACGTAACATGGAAGAATGAGTGTTACCGAACAATAAGTAAATATAAAAATATTATTATTTAATATGATATGACTTGACAAACAAATTAAAGAGTATATAATTAAATAACACATATATATATATATATACATTTTAATTCATTAGAACACACTAATAAGAAAATAACATTTAAACCAAATGAATATAAAGGGGAAAAATTTATGAATGCATATTTTTATGTGAAAATAATATTTACATTAATAAGTAAAATTTATTAATAATACTGATCAATATTAATTAAATGTATATTTTATAAACTAAAAAAATATTTTTTATAATATTCTAATATATTTGAAAAATATTAGATAATAAGTATCAAAAATTGTTTCTTAAAAAAAATTATTTTCATAATGGTTGTTTTATCACCTTTTAATGGAGAACCCATTTTAATTCAAATTTTTAGACCATTTATAGATTTAATATTTCCTAATTAACTTTATATTTTATATAGAAACATAAAAACTCGGTTGGGATAAATTTTTGGTATTTTTATGTAATGCTTATTTGTTTAATTAATAGTTAAAAATTCTCAATTTTAATTCAAAACATATTTTAAATCTAAGTTATTTATTTGGTTAAGTTATATTTGAAATTGTTTTTAATGTTTAATTAGATAATAATTTTATAAATTAATCCAATTCTGATCATTGGAGTCAATTCTACTTTAAAATTGGGTATACAAACAAAGCAAACTTTTGGTCATTTTTACATTAACAACCCATAGTGTCATTCTGTTATTGGGATTATTTTATAATTAATTTATTACACTTATGTATTTATAATTTGGAAAAAAATATTGCATATTTTGAATCATAATAATTTATAATGCCTGATTAAGCCAACTTTTTTTTGAACAAAAAATATCATTGGAAGTGATTGAAATTAATTACAGTGATTAAGGGAAAACATAGATTTACAATGAACTAACATTAAATTTTAGAACCAAAATTGCCATAAAAATTTCCAACACCCATTTAATGGAAATTATTCAGTAATGAAACTAAAATTATTGAGATTTTTTTGTATTTAATGGTTTTTTAGGTAAAAACATGGGTACTACAAACTAATTTTCATAAATGCAAGTGTGTCTTTTCCCTTCCCTATAAAAGGACACCAACTCTCCCTATTCTTCAAACCTCTAAACCCAAATAGGTTATTCCATGAACTAACCAATAAACCTACCAACATTCCTCCATTCATCCTAGAATTATCCCCTTGGGTATAAGTCAATCCAATAAATCCTTTTGGAACAAACCAAAAGGAGTTACCCGATTAAGAGTTATGGTCTTCTCTTAAGGTCTTTTCAATTTATTTTCATCATCCACCACCTCTACTCTCATAATTCCATTATTTTAAAAAATAATATAATAATTATAATTGGATGTTTTTATGAGAAAATTTTGAACTACGCTTACCCAAATCACAAACACCCCAAGATTCCATGATACGCTTCCCTTTGAATAATATTATAGTTTGCGTTGTATACAACTCGAAGTTTTAACACACCATGACCAATCAAACTAGCCATTATGAATAGTAATACCCACCTTTTTGAAATTTTATAATTTTATTTTTCAAAATTGACTTCATCTGTGAATTAGGAATATCAAAATTATCTTAGGGTGATTTTCTAGTATTTTTCTGAAAACATTCAATTTTTGATGAATACTAAAAAAACTGCTTTATTGTTTAAAACTGACTTTTTATTTAAATAATTAATTATTTTATTTAAATTTATTTTAGGTAAAAATAGGTTCATTATACCTATTTATGTTCAATATAATTCATTGGATTCATTTTATAATAATATTATATATTTATAATTTTATTGAACTTTTTACCTTCTTTTACCCACCTTCTAGGCACATTTGCAAATTTGCACAAAACATAATTTTACAGCTTCTATGAATTGAATTTAAAAAATAAGAGAGCACACATGAAATGATTATGTAAAATGTGGCTCAATAACATGAAAATAAATTTTTGTGAATTGTAATTTTTGACTTTTATTTACCACGGTTAAAAGTAAATAGGGTAATTAAAGGTAAAAAAATGATATTATAATTACCCTAAACATGTCCAAATTCTATTGGATAAATTTATTTTGACCAAAATCAACTTAGGAATAAAATATTATCCTTTGGGTCCACATGGATTATATTAGGACATTTATTATTATTTTATTTAAAGAAAAGTAGAAAGTATTAAATTCAAATCTTCATAACTAAAACATTTTTTATATAGGGTTATAGATAAGATAAATTTGAATATAAAAATTAATTTGAATGAAAAAAGACTTCAAACATTATTGTATTTTATTTATAAATTTTATTCAATTAATAATTGAATTTATTTTTGACACAATGATGAAGATTTTATTACATTATTAATGAATGATTAAAATAATTGATATTATAAATATCCAAATAAATGTAAATTGAGACTTTTGATAAATTAGACTAATTTATAGCATTAATATTACATTTTAGGAATGATTAAATGATTGTTTTCAATGTAATCATGCTCTTATGACTTTCAAAAAAATCAAGTACTAAGTAGTGTCAAAATTTGCACAAATGATTTTTTAAAACACAAATACTATTTTATTAAATGATTTAATAGTCCTAAAAATATTAGGATCATCCAAAGAACTTCTATAATAATATATATATAATTAATGATCCACTTATTATTCTCTTGATTTTTAATATTATGATTATTAGCCCTATAATATAATAATACAAGAATACATGGTAAAAATTTAATCTATTTAACAAAGAGTTAAATCTAACAGATAAGGATAATATGGTGACATAAACCTATCTAAAACCTATTGGTTGAGTGGTTTTCGAGGAAACCTACCATATACTCAAAATAAACCATTTTTCAGCCATTACAAATGAAATATTATTGTATAATAAAATAATATTTCATGCTTTTCCTACAGTGACCATGAACTCTCTTATAAAAAGGTACTTCTATTCCCTCATAATCACACCAACAAAGCCATTTGGCTTGCCAAATCCATCTAAAATTTCATCCCAACTAGCCTCCCTTTTACCTAAATTCCTTACTTTGATCAGAAATCCAACCTTTGGAGCCCTTTTGGTCAAATCAAAATGAAACACCAGAAGAAGAGGTAATAATTTCACCACCTCATTCAAAGTTCATTTCATCTTCCAGTTCATATTTTTTTGTTGTTTCCATAAAAAAATAATATATCCAATACCTTAATCAGTCTGTAATGTTATTATAAATATTTTACAACCATATTCAATATTTTATCCATTATATTAATGACAAATCACCAAACGTGCGTACGTACGACTTACCGTCTCTGTGTCGTTGTGTAGTTTGTTATTCAAACACTTAATTATTTGGAGGTGTATAATAATGAGTATAAATTGTGTAAATAATAAATATGTCATCTTAAATATTCTGTAAATATGATATACCATCCAATTACATATGATTTTAACATCAATATAATGGTATTGTCCCTCGTGTGTACGTACTGATTACCGTCTCCACGACCACGATGAGATTCATTCCGCATCGTAACCATTCAAAAAGAAAATTTATTTTATGATTAAAAAATAGTGTTTAAGAGCTTAAAATCATTTTGGATATGAACAAAATATATCTTATCCATAACAAACATGGCTTATGCCACCAGGAATATAAAGGAAAATTAATCAGTTAACACCCAAAACAATGATACTACAGAAATATTATGAAAAAATCAATATTATAAGATCACATATGATATCATATTTTTATATGTGGTTTTGTATAATTTAATAACAATTTTTTATCTATTATAAATTATTTTAACTTACCTTCGGCAAAGTAAAAGTTCAAGGTAAGGGTTAATTCTATAATCTCTTCCTTATTCGAGGTAGTATGTACGTGAGTATCTACTGAGAACTCTTTATCATCCACATAGTTTTTTCTTAAAACTGTATTTCAAAACATTTTTACTATTTCATAAACTATGGTTTAAGGTCATTTATTTCCTTTTTTGACTTTTTATAAAATGTTTATAAAGTAATATTTCCATCTTTTTTCAAACAAGGTTCTTTATGACCTTTTCGACAAAATTAAGGAAAGAATGTTTTTTTAATTTATATGGGGAGTGTGGCTATTTTCCTCCATTATAACATCTTCAAAGTATCTATTACAAGAGTATAAGAATATTCTCAAAATAAATGTTTACTTTTATAATTATGTTACTTTTAAATTATTTCAAAATAGAAAGAGATATATCTCTCAAATAGTTTTGATTTCATCGATTTCAACATACTATGATGGATTTTACACTCGTGGAAGTTGATTTATTATGATTCAATGTTCCATACTGTATCAATTTTTTTGTGATTTGTTTGAATAAGGATTCATTATTATTATTTCATTCATGGTTTATGGTTAAATTATTAACATTTCATATGCTAGTTTTAATATGAATGTTTATGTTATGTTTCAACCTTTTCTTGTGAGGAATAGATTGGACTTAGTAAGTGATGGATGGAGCCCACTATAGCTCCACAATGCATTGGAAGGTCTCATGAGACAAACTAGTGTCTTGGAACAAGGCCATGAAAAAAATATATTTTTTTTAGGCTTCGCAGAAGTCCTTGACAATGAGGCAATGAAGTCTGGAATTATGAATTCCATCATTATGAAATTTTCTATTGATATTACGTGTGATTATTCGAATAGTAAAATATCAATGTGAATAATTAAATGGAATTATTTGATCTATTATGTCCATATTAAGAAGAATTTTATGTTTAAAAAGCTTTTGTTTTAGACTTATACTTTTCTGTATTTGCTTGTGCTTATTTTTGAATGTTTTTGATATATTGTAATCCTAAATGAGCACATGAGCTCACCCCTTTCTATGTTTTAGTTTTCCCAGGATGCAAAGAATTATATTAAGAATGGCTTCTAGGGATAGTCTAAGGGAGTTGAATGTGTTAAAAGGAGACAAAATTTTGGTTTTTTACATTCCATAATGTAATGTAAAACTTATGTTTGTAACTAGTACTTCCAAGCCTACTAAACTGATCGTTCACTCGGGATTTGATCCCATGTGATCATTCAAATGTTATGTAATAATGCATTGACATTGGGTAACTAAGGTAGGAACATTACAGTTTGTATCAGAGCGAGGTTTAGTAAAAACCATGGAAGCTAGATTTATAAAAAATCTTTTTAGAGAACATTACCCTAAGATAAAAATTTAGGATTTGTATAGAAGAACATCCTACAATTTTGGTCATGTAGAGATTTTGTGAGTTTTCTAAGGAATACATCCCTGTCTAGATACATGAAGGTAGAGGTGGCTCTGGAAAAGATGTACCTAGGTGTGAAAACTCCGAAAACGAGTTTCTGGATTGACCCAGCGTATCCTGGTACGCAATAACGGGCCTTGATGTACTCTAGGTTACGACAATACTGGTGTCACAGTCAGTCCCCCAAGGCCCTTCGCGGCCACAGTATGTTATGGGGAGGAGTACCTTAGTATACCATGTTTGGGAGGGATGACTCTGTGTGACCTGGAAGACCCACAATACGCGATGGACAACAGTACCTTAGTAGTTTAAGGTTAGTGGGAAGCGATTCTGTGTGACACGACAGGCCCCCTGTACTCAATAATGGAGGAGTTCTCTAGTAGTCGAGGCATTTTATTATGTGACTAGGGATGTTAATTGTTACTACCGCCTCAAATAAATCCTGGTCTGAGTTATCTTTACATTATGCTTGTGATTGTGGTTATGCAATGTTGTACATTACTTTTGGGGTACTTTACTTTCATGGTGTTACACTGTGGTTTTCTTTGTGGAATTCTAGGAGTCTTTCTGGGTCTCATGGTCCCTACTGAGTATCTTTAAACTCAACCCTGCACGGGATTCACCAATACCTTGTTGTGTCTTGTGCAGACGATGAGCATCTGGGATGAGGTTCGAGGGAGCCAGGACTTGGTGGCACTTGGAAAAGATGTATGAACATGGAATGCTGAGGAGGAGATCTATAACTACCTTTATAGTTGGATCTGGGATTGACCATTTGATGTGATATGACACAGGAACTACTGATCATGAGATGTACCTACCTTTCAGGTATGATCTGTAGTGGATGATCTAGGCATTGATTTTCACCTTTTCAGCTATTTTTTAATTTTCTGTTGTCTCTGTACTCTTCTAGTTCGGCTTGTATTCTAGATCCTTTACTTACAACACACATTTTCTATATTATTCTAGTTTATAGTTGCTTCTTTATGTGTTCTTGGACAATATGTTTGTACATTATTAAGGGAAATGGCTTCACGTTTTTGGGAATACGCATTTCGGTGCTAGTCGCTAACCCCTGGCCTATGGAAAGCGGGGTTGGGCTCGTCAGGACACGGGCTCCAGGGGATGGTTCATGAAAACGTGGTATCAGAGGATTTAATTTCTACTAAAGTACTAGGACTCTTATATTTTTTGTGAAGAAAATGTGTTAAGTGTTATGAGTATGGATTTCAGTTCGGGGAGTCCAGTGTTGGTGTGGTGGCTGACGTATCCACACACCAGGACCATAAATTATGATTTCTGACTCCGCGCATGAAAAAAATGATAACTTGTGTTTTTATGTGTTTTTCGTGTGATTTATTTGGAGTTATATCACCTGGTATTACATAATGACCATGTCATAATTATTCATTATCAAGATACATCTGTGTAGATAGATAGCTATGATTCTTGAGAGAGTACATGATAACAGCCCACCGAGTGATGAGGCTCTGATGTAGGGACCTAATACTATGTTGGGACCTTCCGGTGGTGTACCAGTAGCCCCACCACTTATTGGGAAGAAGTTACCACTAGAAACATTGGCAGACAGTGCACGTAGACTGAGTGCATTTTACGAGTTAGAGCAGCAGAGGCGTCAGAGGTTTTGTGGTGAGACAAATTCCCAGGTAGGTGAGGACTGGCTGGAGGCATTGGTAAGTGTTTTCTGCCAAGTTGGGACACCAGTTGAGTAGATGGTGATCTTATATGTGGGTCTTTTCTAGTATGTGACCATGAGGATGGTCCTCTAGGTAATGAGGCTTCGGTACTTGGACCGTTGCCCGAGATGGTACCTTCCATTATTGTGCTAGTTATAACACTGCCCATTGGTCAGCAGTTGAAACCAGAAGTACTGGTAGAGGACACATATAGAATTAGTTAATAAGATTTTTTTCAGCATCAGATACCCCTCAGGTTCTGAGGTGAGCCTGAATCATAGGTGACTAATGTCTAGCTTGTGGAGGTTCCTGAGTAGCCATCTAGCCAGGGCACCATTCGATCAGATGGTGGTCCTAGTAGAGAGCCTTTTATGTGGCTCAACAGGATGATGACAGGGTTTAGATTACCTTGATCATGTGAAGAGGTGACTTTGTCTTATGTACATGTTTGGGAAACTTCCTTAGAGATGGTCGTCTCCTACCATTATCAGATAAGGGATGAGAGTTACCTAGAGCTTCTATAGTTTCAGTAGGATGACATGTATATATCTGAGTATTCATTGAGGTGTAACAACTATTCCAGGTACTCGATGAATACAATACAATCATTGTTTCAAGGATCGGACCTCTGAGAGGGGTGTTTTTAGGGACATCAAATCCATCACTATTCCTTTATACATTCCTACTTTTGTTTGGGTTCCAGAGAAAAATGTTTTGGTTGAATGTTCTTGGGATGATCAGATGCAGCCAGTAGATGTTAACAGTGGGAAAGCAGAAAACTGACGCCAGTCTCAGAGACCTTGGCATGTAAAATGATTACAGAAGAGGAAGTGTTAAGGATATATGAATCTGCAGGGATGAAGACGTGGAAGTAGAGCTAGGAGAGCAGCATGAGGTGATGTACATTTCTACATGTTACAACCACCACCCCAATGTGGTCCCCATCAGGCTTAGGGAGCCGGAGGACAGGACATGGGAGTTGTTGCATGTGGTCATGGAGTGCGACCCAAGGACACTAATATTGACTCAAGGTAAGGTCTATGTCTATTACTAGCTGATGCATTAATAGACATAGGTATTAATCATTCCTTCCTTCCATGAATCTTGTCCAAGACCTAGAGTTTTTAGTTAAACTGTTGAATTGACCAATCTCACAACATCCACCATGGATATCTAGACTTAGATGATGGAGTGACGTTTATATAGGTTCCAGTAGAGATTGATGATCGACAGGAGTGAGTCATTTGAGGGAGATTGATACCTCTAGTGCGCGTTTGCTGACAGTATAGGAACCTCCAAAAGAGCACTTGGTTGCGGGAGGCTCAGATTCGTGCTCAGTATGCCTATTTTTTCTTTTTTCATTGTTTAGGATTTCATGTACGTAATTCCCTAAGGTTAGGAGAATCTAATTTCCCTGAATTTTTGTATAATTTTTTAAATTATATGGAATTATTTAGAGACCATGAAATCTAACAACGCGTGATTATGAGGCCCAGAGTGCCCAAAATGATGCGTCAAAGTTTTGTTAAGAATTAATTAGCACAAATAAGCATTTTTTCACAAAATGATTAATAAATCTTAAATGATTTCCTGAATCAAATTACTAGGGGAACCATCGCACTCAGGATGGCTGGTTTACCCTCAGTGTGGCGTAAGTTTAGTCAATGCGGGTCTCCAATCAGAAAACCCGAAAATGGCATAATTGTAAATAAAACAATTAAGTATAATTATTTCCTCATTCAAATGCTTATAACTCAGGAACGATAACTAGGATGGAAAGTCTGACACCACCACTGAACTTTTGATGGTATGCTTTCCATAGGCTGAAACTAGCATTGGCCAGTGTGGGCACCCCAGTGAATGTTAGTTTTTTGCAACAAATAAAAAAATTAAGTGTCAATAATATTATTGTAAAATCCATATCTTTTAAATGGTAACTCAGATTGAATATACGGGGGTACCGTTGAGTTCGTTGTGGGAGAGTTCTCTTTAGGCGGTGCCTAACCTCGACCGGTGTGGGTAGAGGGTGAACACAATTAATTTATTGATCTCTTTTCAGGTGTGATCAGTAAATGCTCGAGCGGCATTTTCTATCATTTGATCCGGTGCTCAGATTAAAAATCTGAGGACACTGTTGAATCTATAGTGAGAGGATTCACTTAACGGAGACTTTACATTTACCGTAATAGGTCTTGAGAAAAAGTTATGTTTTTTGACATTTTAAAAGAAATGAAGTAAAATTATTGTATTATATTATTATTTTATATTTCATTCATATCCTCAAATGGACAAACAAAAGGTGGTGCCAACGATGTTTCATGCCAAAGAATGGAATTAACTACCAATCTTATGTAATGAAATCATTGGATAATTAGGAAGGTTCCTAAATTATGATTCCCCATTAATTCCCTATGTCGTTACTTACCCTCCCCGTATCCTATATATATGGTGCTTGGGGAGGGTTATTGACACAACTTCACCAAGAAACAAAGTGCTGAAAGAGTGTCATGATGCTAAACCCTTCGAGGATGGAGTCGATCCTAGTGGGTGGTGACGGGCGACACTGAACCCCGAACCGAAGGACGACATGCGTGTGCCGTCATTGGGAACTAATTGTGGAAACGAATAACACGAACTGGATTCAAGACACAGACTCTCTCAAAAGGGTTATGAGGTAGGGGGTTTATTTATTTACACATCCATAAAAGATTACCTCTTCCCCATTCATGAAAATTATACAAAGAATGTTGGTCAACCGACTAACGAGTTGACCGTTGATCCATTTGTCTTTGCTGGAGGTTTTCGTGGGGTAACATTGTGGGGTTTATGTTGTTTCTTAATTAAATTGATTATTAAACCCCTTAATATCCTCCATATTATGAGAAAATGCAGAGGGCGCGGGCCTAACGAACCCAGCCTAAAACCTCCACTATCTTTGTTACATCCTTGCCCTTCTTTGGAAGATCGAGAGCACGTCGACGCACACCACAAGATAAAGGCAGAATCTCATTAGCCACGGTGAATGGAGGAGGGAGCCGACCCAACGAACGACTGCAAGAAGGTAGGAGGTAGGACCACAGTGCCGTCGGTGAATGGATATCGTGGATGAAGCCGCGGTGGAGGCTGAACCCGCCTCAGGCGGCTTTCCCGGTGATCGAGTGATACCCACACGATAATGCTGACTCGAAACTAAATACCCTATGGGCAGTTATGGAATCCAGGAGATTGTGGTGTTACACCCCCCACCTATGTCGTACTAAACCAGGCCAATGCCCTTGGACCGGGCTGCGGATCTTGGACTGGGCTGCCGTCCTTGGACTGGTCCACTGCCGTCAGAGCAGGCTACCGCCATTGCGAAGGGCCACCGCCTTCGAGCTGGGCGGCCACCCCATGGGCCGGGCCGCCCCCTACTGGACGCCCTCTTATAATTTTTCCTCCCTTGTGAGCCACCCCTCTGGTGGGCCGGACCGAACATTGGCCCAACCCAGACTAGGTTGGGTCGGGTTGTTCTGACCGGGTCAGACCGGACACGGGCCCAACCGGGCCCTGAAATTGTCAAAGGGCCATATCCTGACAATCAAACACCCATTTTATGAACCATCTATGGCGTTGGGACCCTTCATGAAAGACAAAAATTTGAATTACTCCATTAGAGTTTCATAGAAACATGGAGTTCATCCGGGTTGTGTCGCACCTGAATCCAACCGGGCCCTCGACACTGAAATGCCAATAACGCACAGACAGGGTGTCCGACTGACATGATGTCTATTACATTGGAACCTTTATGAAATGGTGTATCATCATGTAACATCTTTGTGAGAATTTTTCATGGTTGAGATATGACTGATTTCATGGGGAGTGGTTCTCCCAAGCGAACTATGTAGGGAACCCTGTGACTGGTTGTGATATGACGACTGCTGACTTTTCATCTCAGAGTGACTCAGCTACCACAGTGGAGAGAAGTTTCGGTATGAAATGAGGAGCAGTACCATAGCAGACCATGTTGGGGAGGGATGGCTCCGTGTGACCTAGAAGACCCATGGTACGTGATGGGGTGGAGTACCTCAACAGGCCACGGTGATGAGCAGTCACGGTACGCGATTGGGAGGATTACCTTAGCAGACCTCTTTGGGGAGGGACGACTCTGTGTGTCCTGGAAGACCCACATCACACGATGGGGATCAGTACCTCAACAGTTCAAGGTTAGTGGGATGCACCTCTTTATGACGTGGTAGGCCCACTTTACTCGATAGAGGAAGAGTTCTCTAGTAGCAGAGGCATTCGACGATGTTACTGGGGATGTTACATGTCACTACCCCTAGAATAAAAGATGTTAGTAGTTTTCTATAATTTTTTCCTGTGATTGATTTTATGATATGTGGTACCTTACATGTGTGTTAATTTACCTATGTGGTGTTAACTTGTGGTTTCTCATTGTGGAACTCTAGTAGAACTTCGGGGTCTCGGGGTCCCTTATGAGTATTGTTATACTGAACCCTACACGGGCTTCATCCGCACCTTGTTGTGTCTTATGAATACAATGAGATAATGGGATGAGGTTTGAGGGATCCAGGATCTGGTAGTACGTGGGGGAGATAGAAAACGTGGAGTGCTGAGGAGGGAATATGTACCTACCCTTCATGTAGGATCTGAGGAGGACCGTTGGGTGTGACACAATGGAAGGACTACTGATCGTGATATGTACCTACACATCAGGTAGGATCTTTGGTGCTTGATCCTGGAGTTTATTTTCACCTTTTCAGCTATTTTGTACTTTTTACTTGTACTTTTACTCTACCAGTTGGGCTTCTATTCTGTCCCCTTTAATTCCAGCAAATTTTGCTATAGCAGTTTACGTTACAGTTGCTTCTTGTGGTGTTCTCGGATAGTGTTTTTATTCACGTTTAAAGGCAATTACCACCCATTTTAGTGAATACGACTTTCGATGATAGTAGCCAACCCCTGGCCATTGAAAGGCTGGCTTGGGGTAGTCACAGCATGGGCCCCGGGGGGAGGGGTCTTGACACCTGGTTGATATTATTAGAATAATTCACATTTTCAATACAGACCATTATTATGGATTTATGATTATATATATCCTCTATGAAATTCTTTTTATGAATATGGATTATATACATAAACTGTTGATTTTATGTTAATTGTTTTACAAGTTTGGAATTATGTAATGTGATTCATAAACCAATATAGTGTGTGCCATTTTTTATAAATGGTGCCTATTGGATGGAATGGAAGCCATATCAATGTAGGTGATGAATTTAGGGATCTCCCTCTGAATCAATATAAATATAGTGTAGCTGGGGATGCATCTGGTGCTGATATGCTTATCACCATACTGGGAAAATTTTCTCAGGTTATTAATAATAACCATACCCATATAGAGCACCCTAAACCACAATAAAGAAAATCAATGTTAGAACAATTCATTAGGAAATAACCACCAATATTTAATGGGACTACAAATCAATTTGTTGCCGGGAAATGGATATGTTCCTTAGATAAAAGTTTTCATGCTTTGGAGAGTAGGGAAAGGAAAAATGTTTTCATGGCAGTTTATCGACTCACATGAGATGAAAATCAATGGTGGTCATTAATTAAAAACACAAAGGAGGATGAAAAAGTATCAAATATGGATTGGATGGAGTTTAAATATTTGCTCTTAGAAAAATACTTTCCTCATGACCATCGAGAAGATACAAAAAGGAAATATCTATGTCTGAGGCAAAATGAGGATGAGAATGTCGCAAAGTATGAGGATAACATTAAAAGGATATCAATGCATGCACCAAATTATATACATAACCCATAGAGTAATATTGTTTGATTATTCGATGGGTTAAATCATTCCCCTATCGAGTATTAGTCTCACAATCCTTCTCATCATAGGTCGATATTCTGGCATGTACTATCAAGATAGAAAATTAATTCTCTATGCCTTAAAACATTAATTGAATACTAGAGAATAAAAGATATTTTGAACACTCTGGAAATGGAAGTAAGGGGAAGAAGGGAAAAGTTTAATATCCATCCCTTGGAAAATATGGGAAGAAAAACCCCAGTACATTCTGGAAGGGAATGTGAGTTTATTAAATGTGTGGTGAAAAGGCCACCATGATCATGATTTCAAGGTAAAGAAAGTGTCTATCAAAGTTGAATTCATTAATTAGAGAGAAAAGGGGCATTATGAAAATAAATCTCCTAAGTGCCAAAAAAACCTACCTCAAAAACAAAAAAGGGATCAAGGCCAAGCTTATGAGACCACAACTACTGAGGTTGAAGCTCTGAAGACATGGTGGTAGGTAATTTAATGGTTTCCTCATGTTTAGACATTGATTTATTTGATTCTGGATCATCACATTGTTTCATATTTTCCCAGTATTCTAATAAATTTAGATATTTCCAATTTGATTTAACAAGGGAGTCGTCAGTCAAAAATCATACGGGAAGTAACATTGCAATAAAGTTTTGTGAATCAATTCCCATTAGTGAATATAAATGATCTTTATCTGATGATCTCATTATCATACCCATGATTAAATTTTATATAATCTTCAAAATGGATTGGATTTCGGATCCTGAAATGAAAATTTAATGTTAGAAGAAGGATGATACAATTTTCAATGTTGATAAGGAGTACCTTATCTTTAGAGAAGGAATTTCACCATTGATTCTTATCTAGATCCACCCCCAGTAGCCTTACTAAATTAAATTATTGAGGAGGAATAGAATTAAATTACTATGCGAGAGGAAAGGAATGTTCAAATATTGTATGTACCTACTTTACAAGAATATGTTGATGTGTTTCTAGAGGATATACCTGGAAATCTTCTATAAAGAGAAATTGAGTCTTCCATTGATTTAATTCCTGGTTCAAGGCCCATATCGAAGACCCTTATTGAATGGACACTATGGAATTAGTGTAACTAAAGAAAAAACTAGAGGAATTAAGAAAGATGAGATTTATTCACCCTAGTGTTTCTCCATGGGAAGCCCTAATTTTTTTTGTTATGATGAATGATGGATCTATGAGTTTTTCCATTAACTATAAGGAGATCAATGATATAACAATAATGAATAAGTATCCCCTAACTCGCATTGATGATTTATTTGACCAACATTATGGAGCTCAATATTTTTCAAAGATTAAAATTCGATGTCAATATCATCAGTTGTGTGTGAATAATATGGACATTCTGAAAACAACATTTTGAACCATGTATGGGAATTACGAGTTTACAATAATTCCTTTTGGACTGACTAATGCACCCTCTGTTTTCATGGATCTAATAAATATGTTTTCATGTAATATCTTGATGACTTCGTAGTGGTATATATTGATAATATCTTGGTTTACTAAAAAATATATGAGGTTTAGGAAAATCACTTTCACACTATTCTGAAATCCCTCAAAACAAATGAATTATATGGGAAGTTTAGAATGTGTGAATTATAGATTTAAGAGATCTTTTCTTGTTTATATTATCTCTAATGATGGAATCTATGTTGGCCCTTCAAAGACCACGTCCATCGAAGAATGGCCAGTACCAACATGTATAACGGTGGAACGTAGTTTTATTGGTTGAGAAGGTTATTTTTGGTGCTTTATCCATAATTTTTCCCAATTGGCTAACCCTTAACCAATCTCACACCTAAAGGGGTTAAATTTTCTTGATCAAAAGAGTATGAAGAATGTTTTGAAGAAATATAGAGAAGAATAGTCAATGATTTTATTTTGACTCTACCATTATGGAATGATGGGTTTGTTTTTTATATGACGCTTCAAAGAAATGACATGGTTGTGTCCCTATGCAGAATGATAGAGTTATTTCCTATGCATCACAACAGCTAAAAATTCATTAATTACACTACCCCACTCATGATCTTGAGTTATCACTGTAACATTTTCATTGAATATCTGAAGACACTATCTCTATGGTGAGAAATGTGAGATATATACCGATCATAAGAGATTGAATTATATTTTCTCACAAAAAGAGCTCAACATGAGGCAAAGTAGATGAATCAAACTACATACGAATTATGATTTCACTATACACTACCACCAGGAGAAGGAAAATAAGGTGGAAGATGCTTTGAGTAGAATGGATCACAGAGTCACGAACAAGATGGGATTTGAAAGGGATCCTATTTTCATAGATCTAGTAAAGATGGATATGGGAATAACCATGGAAGGTGAAACATCAATACTTTTTCAAATGGCATCCAAACCATCTTTACTATAAAGAATAAAGAGTTCTCAAACGGCTGATGAGGAGTTTAAATTTATAATTAAAGTTGTGAATTATGGAACGTTTTCCAAATTCATATATGATGATTAGATTTTGAAATTCAGGAAGAGACTTTGTGTTCCTGACATACCAGATCTAAAAAGGGAATTGTTGGATGATGCCCATAGCTCCAATTTTTCTATACACTCTAATATCACTATGATATATAGAGATTTTTAGGAACTTTTTTGGTTGGACAACAAGAAAAGGGATATTGTTGATTATGTGTCAAGATGTATGGTTTGTCATCAGGTAAAGGATGGAAGACGACATCCTGCAGGATTCATGAAACCTCTTCCCGTACCTGAGTGGAAATGGGATGATAATACGATGGATTTTGTCATGGGGATACCAAAGACTACTAGAAGGAATGATGATACATGGGTCTTTGTTGATTGTCGTACCATGTCAGCACATTTTATTTCTATAAGAGAACATTTACAACTTCAACATTTAGCAAGAATATATATTAATGATGTTGTAAGACTTCATGGAGTACCCCTAACAATTATTTCTGATGGTGATCCCCATTTGACATCATGATTCTGGAAATTTACCTTGAAGGCCATAGATACTAAACTTTGTTGGAGCACAACCTACCACCCTCAAATTGATGGACAATCAGAATGAACTATTAAAACCTTAGAAGACATGTTGAGGTCTAGATCACATGAAATTAATGGTATGTGGGATCAATATTTACCTTTGGTATAATTATCCTATAATAATAGTATCCATTCAAGTATTAAGATGAAACTGTATAGAGCGTAATATGGAAAGAGATATCACACACTAACTTGTTGGGATGATTTTGGAGAAAGATAACTCATAGTCCCAAAACATGTTTAGGAAATAATAGAAAAGGTGAAGATTATCCAAACCAGCATCAAATCATCTCAAAGTAGGAAAGAGAGCTATGCTGATAACTGAAGGAAGGATTTTTAATTTCTAGTAGGAGGTTATGTTTTCTAGAAGGTATCTGTCAGGACCTGTCCTAGTGGGGCCCACACCGTGACTCCCCAAGCCCGCCTCCAATAGGATAGGGAATGGTAACTAGCACCGAGTAGGCATGTTACTATCCTAGGATGAATTTCCTAAGTACTTGTACGCACACACACATCCCATAGCCCACAAATGCAGAAATGTAAAGAACCAATAAGGAACAAAATGCATGAATACAACTGAACCCAACCAACTGAGTAGGACAGAAGGTAATGTACTAAATTTAAACTGAGTCAGAATATAGGACACACAAACCAAGAGTATGAAAATTGCAATGTCCAACCTGTAAACACAAAAAGGTACTGGGACTATTGCTCGTAGCCATAGGAACACCTCAGTCTATAGGGAACACATAATTATTGGTCCTATCCTAGACCTCCCTGGACTCTGTGAAAATGTTGCTCATCGGCACAAGACACGTCACGTGCGGGCAAAGCCCATACAGGGGTGATTATAACAATAATCAGCCGAGGACCCAGAAAACCACAAAGAATGAATGTAAATGTATAGTGTTCTATATACAATATATGTATACAAAACATATAGTAAGACAAACATAGACCGGATATACTCAGAACTCATACCCATGATCTAAAAAAAGTCACACAACCACATACCTCCATCTAGAGGTTCAGCTCGAAGATTCCATGAAGGACTCATTCCAGGAGAACACACACCACTAGTCTTATAGCTGTGATGGTGTCCATCCGAGAAGTACTTTTCATCAGGAACCATCACGGGATGTAGTTACACTCATTACGGGAGACATGCTCCTGTGTTGGAGGATTCTAAGAGATAGGTGAAATCATTAATGTAGACACACTCCGCAGTGGGAAAGATCATGATACACAGATGAGAATCACTACCAAGGCCATGGAGGATACCGCGACTCATCCAAATTCACCAGCTAGGTAGAGGATCAATGCCTGGTAGATTTGGTCACATCGGTTCCTGACTCTTTATAGGGAAAATAATGGATAAAGGATCACGATCCAGGCCTCTCGGATGGATGCCTGACTCTATCACAGAAAGTACTGCTAAAGGGATCATACTTCTATAGAAGGAAATGATTCTTGACATTTAGGGGAACGATAAGAAGGGGCACTAACCCCAAAAAAACATGTCCATGATATGGTGGACAAGAGGACCATTCCATTTTTACAAAAGTACCCGGCGTGTAGAATAGTTACACGCCATGTCGTCTGACCCCGGTTACTTCTCATGCACAAAAGCCCATGTCGTAATTTTGGTCATGTAGAAAATTTAGTACATGGGATTTAGTACTGTGTACATGCCATGTCCAAGCGACCAGGGTCAGCTCCGTGTACTCTGGCCATGTGCCCATACATGGTCTTCAACCCATGTACTCCAACCCATGTGATCGGTACACGGGGTGACCCGCATTACTTGCCTCACCTGGCTGTGGGATGGAGTACACGATCATGTACTCAATCCTGTGTCCGTGTACCCCGGGATACATGCCGAGTCCACGTAGCTACCTCATTCATGTTATACACATTGTGTTTTGAAGCTATGAAGATCATCCCATTTCCGTGTACTTTCCAAAATACACGTCGGGCTTCGGGGAAATTCCAACACACCGTGTGACCAGGGTAACATGCCGTGTGATTCCTCTCTGAACCTCGAAACCCTGTCGTTTCTACAAGTAATACATGATGTGTTCTTTGGAAGTACACGCTGTGTGTAAATACAGACCTCCATCACCGTGCCTCCAGTGATGCTCTGTTTGTCGATCTGGTCGTTCGATCTCCCTGGAACACTCGAGTTTTGGTCAGCCCGACACCATGAGGTTACCTCCATTGTTTTCGGACCTCCGATCGGCTCTGAAAACATGTTTTGTTCTTCCCACGTGAAGAACGCTCAATGAATGGCCTCTTATGATTAGAGCTGATTCGTCATCTTTAATGGTCATACCACCTCCGTACGATTGTTTCCATGTTTGATCCTCGGTTTGGGATCATTGTGTTTCATGATAGGTGCACAACGATTCATTGTTCATCGCCACTCGAAGAATGAAAAGAACGCGCGAGAAGGAAACGGGGAAAGGAAAACCAATAGATCAAATTTGAGGAACGAACCTCCCCCCTCATTCGTCATGGAATTGATCCACTCTCATTAATAGGCTTAAACAGAGCATAAATCCAGAATAATAATCAACATGGGTTAATTCCAAATAATCATCCCAAAGAAAAGCATCCCGCTAGAATGTACGAAAAAGCAGATCAACTTGTTCGTGGTTGATCTATGTTCGTCGTTTTAAATTCAAAACGGGGAAAGAGAGATGAAATAACAACTCCTATCTCAAATGGGATTGATCATTGATGAATGGTTTATGATACTATCATCATCGAGATCATCCAACTTTGTGGGCACAATGATTCTGAAATTCAATCCACATTCGTTCGTCACTGAGAGTTTTCTCCAATTCTTCATGGATTCTCTAGAGATTTCTATCAATCATCGCTAATGAGAAAAATTTGATTATCCAAATAAAAATGTAAATGTATTTGACATCCCATTATGTTGTATCATTAATGAGTCAACATTGTTGTTTCTAAGTCATTATGAAATGTCTTTAATTAATGAAATAGTTGCCACATTGTCGCGCTGCAGCGGGTATTTCCAAAAAGAAATAAAATAAACTTTGCGAATTTATTTTATTTTATTTTTCTTAAAACGCCTTAAAAATTAACTTTTTCTCTCGACCCGTGCCGGTCAAAGTTGCGTTTTTTCATAGGTAAAGTCGTCATCCAGGATGCAATGTTGCCCACCATTTCGGGATCACTGGACCTCAGAATGATGTTCTATTTTCACGCCCAGTCATGAAATAATCCCATATAACATTTAAAATAATAAATGGAAAAAATACGAGACACTAAAATTTCTCCATGGAAGGTTGTTATATTTTTCGATTGTAAGGGTAAATTGAGTCCCATGTACATCGGACCTTTCCAAATTCTGGAACGAATTAGAGTTGTAGCTTATTATTTGGTAATGCTGTCAAGTCTCTCCAATGTTCATGATGTGTTCCACTTTTTACTACTGAGAAAATACATGCCTGACCCAACACATGTACTCACCTATGATGAAATAGAACTGGAACCCGACCTGTCTTATTGTGAAGAGTCTATTTGAATTCTTGATATCATAGTACAAGTGTTGATAAATTGGACGACTTGTCTGGTGAATGTCCTACAGAGAAACCATAAGATGGAAGATGAAACTTGGGAACATGAGTAACATAGGATAAAGAACCTCCTGAATATTTTTGTACATTAGTATTGTAGAAATTTCAAGGATTTAATTATTTGAAGGTAGAAATAATGTAACACCCCAAGCTTCCATAGTATGTTTTTCTTGGAATAATGCAATAGCTTGAATTGTATGCAACTCGGAGTTTTAACACACCATGACTAATCAATCTATCCATTATGAATATTAGTACCCAGTTTTTGGAATTTAATAATTCTATTTTTCAAAATGGACCTCATTTTTGAATAATGAATATCAAAATTAGATTAGGGTGATTTTTTTTGTATTTTTTGAAAAACATTTAATTTTTGATGAATAATGAAAAACACTACGTTATTGTTTAAAACCGGCATTTTATTTAAATAAATAATTATTTTATATAAATTTATTTTAGTTATAAATAAATACATAATACTTATATATGTTAAATTAAATTTAATTGAGTCATTTTGTAATAATATTAGATATATAAAATTTTATTGATCTTTTTACAGTCTTTTACCCATATTCTACGCCCAATTACAAATTTGAATAAAATGTAATTTTCTACTTCGGTGAGTTGAATTTAAAAAATACGAGTGACACGGTTCACATCAGTAATTAGAATTTGGTTCAATAATATGGAAATAATTTTTTGAGAATAGTATCCTTTGACATTTATTTACCACAGTCAAAATTAAATAGGGTATTTATAAGTAAAAATGTTATTATAATTACCCTAACACCTATCCTAATTCTGTTGGATAAGTTTATTTTGACCAAAAATAACCTTATGAATAAAATATTATCCTTTGGGTCCAATTGAATTAGATTAGGACATTTATTATTATTTTATTTAAATAAGAGTTACAAGAGTTAAATTTTATTTTTTTTTACAGAAACATTTTTAATATAATGTTATACATAAGATTAATTTGACCGTAAATATTAATGAGAAAGTAAAGATGATTTCTTAAATAATGGTTTTTTATTTATGATTTTCATACATTAAATATGTAAATTTATTTATGAAAAAATGATGATATAGTAATTAACTTATTAATGAATGATTAAATGAAATGATGTTATAAATATTCAAATAAACGTTAATTGAGACTTTTGTTGAATTCAATTTACTTTCTCGTTTACTATGAAATCTTAGGGTTTATTCAGTGTGTTTTATTGAAGTAATTATACTGTTATGACTTCCAAAAAAAATAAATTACTAATTAGTGTCAAAATTGACATATATGAATTTTTAAAAAAAATACTATATTATTAATTGATATAATAGTCCAAAAAATCTAAGGTTCCGCCGATGGACTTATATAATAATATATATATCATTAATGAACCACTTGGGTTCTCTTGGAATTATATTGTAAGATTATTAACCATATAATATAATTACACAAGAATACATGGTAACAGTTAAATTATTTAACTAAGAGTTAAATCAAAATGATTAGTTTAATATGGTGATATAAACCTGTCTAAAACCTATTGGTTTAGAGGTTTTCGACACATACCTACCATATCGCCAAAATAAATCATTTTGGAGCCATTATAAATGGAATATAATTGTATAATAAAATAATATTTAATTCTTTTCCTAAAGTGATCCTCACCTGTCTTATAAAAAGGTACTTCCCTTCACACAAAATCACACCTCCAAAGCCATTTGGCTCTGCCAAACCCTTCTAAAATATTATCCCAACTACCCTACCTCTAACCTAAAGGCCATACGTAGATTAGAAATCCAACATAAGGATCCCTTTTGATCAAATCATAATGAAACACACAAAGAAGAGGTAATAATTTCACCACCTCTTTCAACATTTTTTTCTTCTTCCACATACTCTTTCATTGTTGTTTCCATAACAAAAAAATAACTCAAGTACCTTATACATAAAATTATGTTATTATAAATAATGTACAACCATATTAAATATTCTATCCATCCTATGAATGAAAAATCTCCAAATGAGCGTATGTACGACTTACCGTCTCCACGTTGTGGTGTAGTTTGTTATTCAAAAAAATAATTATTTGGATGGGTAAAATAATTAGTACAACTTATTTAAATAAAAAATATACCATGTCTAAGATTATTTATATATGATATAACATCCAATTATATACTATTTCACCTTCAATATAATGGTATTGTCGGTCGTTCGAACATATGGATTACCATCTCCACGAACACGATGAGATTCATTCCCCTTGTAACCATTCAAGAATAAACTTCATTTTATGATTAAAAAAATAATTTTTAAGAACATAATATCATTATGGATATGAATCAAATATATCTGTAGAGACCCAAAGCTTGACGTACATGGAAATTACATTACAGTTGAGGAATACTTAATACATAACAAAAATAGACACACAAGGACCGTAATAGTTTAATTTTTGTGGAAACTTGCAGCGTAATCTTCTAATCATGGTGAAAGATCTTCAACATCTCCCATAAAGATAATCCAATTTTTGTTTCCGGACCTAAAACCTTTCTTTTGATCTTGGGGGAAAATAAAACATAAAAAGGGTTAGCTCAAATACTCAGTAATGGTAAGCATGGATAAAATAAAACATACCATATACAATTGAACTTAAAAACATGAACATAATGTTGAAACATCAAAATCTTGAGCAACGACATAAAACATGGAAGTACATAAGGCATAGATCATAATGGAACATAAACAATGATAAAATAGCATGGGAATAAAACATGTAATTGTGGAATCCATTAAGCACATGTAATGATTTCCATAGTAGACAGGGCATTGCTACCAAGACCATCTTAGTGGATAATGTCCCATTCTGAATCGAGATCACTCCTCGTTTCAGTCCTGTAACACTGAACTGGATTAACATACCATTACAGCCGTGTCTATCTCATGAGATATAAAATCTTTACCCAATTCATTGGACGGAGATTTAGGTCCCACCCATCTCATAATGAAATCATTCTTACTTGTGCCACAAAATAAACATACATCATTCATAATAACCCAATAAATAAAATGGGTTTCATAAACATCATCCCATCATTACATAATCCATATAAAAGAAATGGATATGATTTCATAATAAGGAAAGTGAAATCATGTAAATCATAGATACATTATACTTGAAACATACACATATGAAATAATTTCATCTTAGATGAAAAATGGTTTTGATAAAACACTTGAATTAAATTCTTGAGGAAAATATCCTATCTTATTCAAAATCAATTTATTTTCACAAAACATCATGTAATTTTAAAAGAAGGGGAATTTGATGAAAATAGACATGAAATATTTTGGATGAAGCTTCATGAAAATAAGGCTTTATAAAACCGTAAAAATCCTTTCATGCCGTATAAGATAAAAAAACATTTTTCTCATACTTTTGCCGGAAAAGTCAAAAAAGTACATCGTAACGTAAACAAAAGAAAGATTCCTCACATAAAATGTAGTAAAAGTAAAAAATGGGTAAATAGGACTTTAAACATACATTAAAAAACTTTTATAAAACATGGACATGGATGATAGAAATAACCCCAGTAAATACTTACGAATAAACAATCTCAGATAAAAATGAGATTGGAAAAGTTATCCCTTACCTTTGGTCCGATATGCTTCGTACATATCCGAAACATCTGTATAATGATTTAAATAATGTCATTGACTTATTACAGAATCATATTCATTATTATGATATCATATATGGTTCACTTATGACTTTATATTAGCCGTTCTTTTGTAAATTCCATATTACAGAGTGTTTTGGGTAAAATCGTTTCATTTGTCGTCCGTGTTTTGACTTGTAATTAATCATATGATTTCTTAGATCAGGATTAATTAATTCCAGAATATAAAACATGATTTATATATAATATATATTCATAATCAACATATATATAATAGATCGATAAATGGAAAGAAATACACTGTTCATGGAGACGGTAGGTCATACGTACGCATGAACGTTGTTTTCGTTTTCTCATTGAATTGAATGGAATTAATAGGATGACATACAGATATATATACATAAATCCAATATCATTATTATGTCATATATTTCATTATTACTTAATATATATACTTTATAATCATTCATGAATGGTTAATCATTGAGAATGAATCCCATCGTGTCGTGGAGACGTTATTCCGTACGTACGCACGAGCGATGATATCATTCCCATGATCATGGAATTTTATTGGAGTTTATGTATACTATTACAGAATCAATATCACTTTACAATAATCATATATAGTAATTATTTACACCATTATAACCATCCAAGTAAGGTGGTGGGGGAAAATAGATTACACCACGGCATGGAGAAGGTATTCCGTACGTACGCACGCGTGGTGATTTCGTTTTCCATTGGATGGATAGATGGTGAAATAGGGTTGTTTCATAATAATAACATATCAGTATATGAGTGACACTGATGTTATTACTTTATAATGAAACAACCCGAGAAGAAGAAATGGAAGAAGAAATAAATTTGAAAGAATCGGTAACGGAAATTACCTCTTCTTTGAAGCACATATTTGAGACCTCCTCTTAGGGAACTAAAATTGGTCTTTAAAGAAGACCAGAACCTCTAGGTTGTTTCTATGGAAGTTGAGAAGAGAATTTGGCAGGGTTTGGCTGAGCTTGAAGGCTCAATGTGTTGTGAGGAAGAGAGGGAGGAGGTTCCCTTTTATAAGGGAGGAGAGGGGCACCTTTGGAATAACTAAAAATATTATTTTATTATAAAGTAAAATTCAGTTTTTAATAGCTCCGAATTGATATATTTAGAATCTAAGTTGTGTATGGGTCAACATCCTCTCATCTAATAGAATTTATACATTTTAGGTATCAATTTTAACCTTATCATTTAGATTTATCTTTATGTTAGATAATTTAACTTTTACCGTGTCTTCTTGTTTTCTTACACTATAAGGTTAATAAACTTACTATATCAAGCCAAAAAAAACCCCAAGATGCTTATTATTAATACATATAACCTTATCTAAGTCATTTTTCCGAACCATAGATTTTATGAATAAAATAACAATTAATAATATAGTATTTGTTTTAAAAACTATTTTATGTAAATTTTGAAACTATTTGGTAATTGATTTTTGTGAAAATAATAACTGAATGATTAGTTCGAAAAAATTTAATTAAATCAATACTAACATGTCATATTAACATATAAAATTATTTTTATTCATAAAAAGTATCAAATTACATTTATTTGGGTATTTATAACATCAATTACGTCAATATTGCATTAATAAGATAATTACTTCATCATCATTGTATCATAAATAAATTAAATTATATTAAGTCTAAAAATTACAAATAAAATACCATTATGTAGAAAATCATTTTATCTTTCTGATTAATATTTATTGTCGAATTTACCTTATGTATAACCCTATATTAAAAATGCTTTAGTTATTAAACTTTGATTTTAACTATTTTAACCCTTCTTTAAATAAATTGATAATAAATGTCCTAATCTAATCCAAGTGGGCCTAAATGGTCATATTTTATTCCTAAGTTTATTTTTGGTCGAATTACACTTATCCAATAGAATTAGGACATGTGTTAGGGTAATAATAATATCATTTTTACCCTTAACTACCCTATTTACTTTTAACCGTGGTAAATAAAATTCAAAAGTTACTATTCACAAAAAATTATTTTCATCTCATTGAACCACATTATACTTAATGACATCAACCGTGTCTCTCAGATTTTTGAAATTCCACTCACAGAAGCGGTAAAATTATGTTTTATGAAAAAATTCAGTTTTTTAACTACCCCTTAGTGGTTTCACTATTCATCAAAGAAATGAAAGTTTCCAGAAAAATACCAAAAATTAGGCCTAAGCTATATTTGATATTATGAATTAAAAAAAGATGTTTATTTTACCAAATTCAAAACATATTAGTTACATTAACTAATTTAAAAATTAATTCCCGTCGTCAAAACAAATAGCGTATTTTTAAGAGATAAAAACTATCAAAAGATTGACACTTGTTTATGTCTGGTTTAAATGTAAAATTACATCCAATGACCACCATTGTATTAAATTGTAAAAATATATTAAAAAATATACTTTAAAACCAGTAAAATTAATAATTCATCACTATTAATTATTTTGATTAAAAAAGTTATTTTTAATTAAAATTTGGTAATTTTCACTATTCATCAGAATATGAAAGTTATCCGAAAAGTACCAAAATTTCACCCAAACATAATTTTGATATTCTGAATCCGAAAATAAAGTCCATTTTGAATGAAAAAATTTATAAAATTTCAAAAAGTGGGTATTACTATTCATAACGGCTAGTTCATAATAATATTATAATAATATCTCGTTTAGTGAAACTCGGTATTGCGTACTACACACTTTATCGAGGAAGGTCGTGATTGAGTGTAATGCAAGGCAAGTTAGGGATGCATGTTTTGCAAGGTCCTTTTGGTTTAGCATACAACAGAAGACATTAATGTTATTAGAATGAATATTTTTCATAAATTCTTAGGGTGTTGCAATATCTTATTCCTAACAAACATGGATTATGTAACCATGAATATAAAAGATAAAAAATTAATTAACACTCGACAAAATGATACTACCAAAATATTATTGACAAAGAAATATTAGAAGATCATATATGATATCATATTTATGTATGTGGTTCTTGTTTAATTTAATAACAATGATTTAACTATTATACAGAAGGATAACGTACCCTCAACCTAGGAAAAGTACAAGGTAAGGGTTAATTCTATAATATCTTCATTATCTGAGGTTGTTTATAGGTGAGTATCTACTGGAACTTATTTATCATCCACATATGTATTTCAGAAAAATGTATTTCAAAACATTTTCACTATTTCCTAGACTATTGGTTAATTTCATTTATACCCTTGTTTGGATTTTTTAGAATGTTTATAATGTAATTGGTTGCGCCCAAATTTACCATACGGGTAAAAGCGATCGATGTAGTACATGTAGGGGTCGAGTCCACAGGGACCGAAAAAGTAACCATGAGACGCTATGATTTGGTGAAGGATGGGCTATGAAGTAGCCAACTTTGGTTTCGATTTTGGATGGTTTAAATAACACTAAGACACCTACGTGAATTCAATTTAATGAAAATGGGTTGATCTAGGATTATGCTCGGGGTGGATTGAATGAATTTTTCTTCTTTAAACAATTTTGGTTTTATTAATTCTTGATGAATCCATTCTTCAAAAATAACACTACCTTCATCATTTTCTGGTTTGCTGCTTACTAAACACAATTACTAATCCCCTATACACTTATAGAACCAAATTCATGATCTCTCCGAGGTATATGGTCATTTAGTATTGAATTTATTTTGCTCAAACATAGTAAAGATGAAGAGTAGAAATAACTGAAGAATGGATGTCTTAAATTAATTATCCATTTAACAACAATTCGTTCATAAAATAACATTCAATCCAGCCTTTGCATCCACCTAATATCAACCCATTAAGGGTTTAGCCCTCCATTGATGGTATACTCTCAATGGTGGGAGGAAGATGGCTAACAATAATTGGATTGAAGAAATTAAAACCGTGGAAATAACGAGCACTCCTCCGTGTGTGTGAATGAAATTCACACCTATGTGTGAACTAATTCACAACAACACAGAGATATCACTGTTCTTTGTGATTATAACGTTTTAATAAATGAAATGGAAAATATATAAGAGAATAAGTTGATTAAGAACATAAAGATACAAAAAAAAACTTACATATAAATGGAAAACATTACAAAGGAAATTTGGAAGCAAAACATTACAATGAAACAAAGCATCCAAGATGATAAGAAAATTTTCCACCACCATTCCCTTCACCACTAGCTCCTTATATTGGAATATTAGGAGCCTTAGGTACATCCCCCAACAGTTAATTCACCCCCCAACAATTAATAGAGTTAAATGGAGGGTGAATAATCAAAAGGAAATTGATGTTTCGAATTTGACCCGGAAAACTGTCCAGATTTGTCCACCACATTGACGTGTGAATTATAAATTGAAGAAGGCCGAATCCGGAGGGTCTGTAGAAGAGAACTATCTTCATCCATCTGTCCTCTATGAGCTGTAAAAATTTCAGGAAATTTCGCTCAGCCGTTTGGATGTTATAGTCAAAATGGTGGGACGGATTTTTGAGCATTAATGTCATGTCCACCATTTAAATCTCAACTTCAGATCCATTTATCATCATGATAACATCAGAATTAGCACCGGATCAATCATATCCCAAAATTTAAAATTAAAATTATTAATATTGTAATTTCCACAAGAAAATTATTTAGTGGGCCCAAATTGACATTTTAAGCATGAATTGCACAATGATGGGAAATGAAGTTCAATTTTTGAATGGGACTAAAATTGATGTTTATGAACTTTAAAACACATTAATATTAAGAACTTAACAATGAATATTAGCCACTTTTAGTGACTAATCACACCCCCAACTTGAGTTTTGCTAGTCCCGAGCAAAATAAATTACAAATATGAAATCAAAATCCCCTTTTCCAAAAACATTTAAATACACATTGCTCACTCAAAAGATCTCATACCAAAAAAATTATGGAACCCATCAAAATCATTTAAAACAAGCTAGGTCCATAAGCATATCCCAAGCCCAAGCCCATTCCTTTGTTCAAACTCATTGCCACATTTCATCCAATTCCAATTAAGCATGATAAAGTGTTGTGCATCATAAAAGATATGGGGCCCATTTTATTGTTCAAGGGGAAAAATGGAAGCGCTAGGTGGGAATCACATTAAACCTTAAGATGAGTATCCCTTTTTTTTATTTTTATTTTTATTTTTTTTTTATTTTTTTAACCACAATAGATATGAAAAGACTAACTCTAGGCAAGACAACTATGGAGTCATGATCCCCAAGTGCCGGACGCCACACATTTGTTCAATTTCATGCTCTATAATAGAGATATAAAGCCTAACTCTGGGCAAGACAACTATAGAGTCATGATCCCCAAGTGCCCGATGCCACGCATTTGGACAAAACATTGCTCTATGTGGTCATTATTATTTTTTTCAATTTTTTTTTTGTTTTTTTGTTTTCTTTGATACTCAAATTAAACTAAAAGTGACCCCAGAACCCTATGCTATAATGAAAGGGACCCAAGAACCCAAATTTACACCCACGATCCAGTAGATGTGCATTGTGGATTTTTTATTAAGAGGATTAAAATGTAAAATTTGAAAAATCACATCGGACAACCGCACTTTCCAAAAACTATGCTCATGAACTTAAAATTGCATTAAAATCAGAATCAAGGCATGCAAAATTTATTTGATACCCAATTTTAGAGTTTGCAATGTGTGTTTATCATGTTTATGGTTAATGGAATTTTTCTTTTCAAGCATGTTTTTATTCAAAAAAAATCATTTTTTATCCCCCCCAACATAGAATAACACTGTCTCCAGTGTTTAAAGAAAAGAAATGTTAGAAGGGGGTAGGAGAGGATTTCAATAAAGAAATTTAAAATGAAAATCATGGAATGAAGTCACCTGGTGGTTGATGATGATATCTCATGCCATAGTCTCCCTTCAATCCTGGATTTGAGTCTCAGCAGCTTGGATTGTGGTGAATGGATTTTCCTTATGGATTTCAACATGTCCTTTTATTTTTTTTAACCTATAAAAAAATAAAACAAAACAAAATAAACTGATGATACATTGTCTTCTTTATATTTTCTAGGTAAGGTATTACTCAGAGATCACGCCACGTGACATGGATGAATATGGTGCTCCCCGTTCATACCCATCCTTACTCATAAAAGAAGAACAGGTCAACAGTATATGGTAATTTATTATATGAAAAAGAAAATGATTCAAAATGATTAGAAAACATGAAAACCATGGGTTGCCTCCCATGCAGCGCTTTTGTTTAACGTCGTTGGCTCGACTTGTACCCCCTAACTTATCCAATTCCAACTTTAATCATTTTTACGACCCCATTTTTGTCCACTTCAACTTTATTCATATTGATTTTTTTATAATTTGATTCATGTGAAATCCTATTTTCTACAATGATTGGTAAAATCCAAGGAATATCTAAAATGGTTGATCGTGTTTTATCTGGAGTATTTCCTAAGATTTCAAGGTTCATTCCTACATTATTGGTTTCATGAGATGGATGGATGATAACTGAGAGGTCTTTTTTGTACCCTATGATGGGATGCCTGAGTGGGGAAGTAAGGACATTGATTTTAAGTTCGGGTTGGATAGGACATTTAAACCCAGTTAAGGAATTAGAATCAAAATCAATTTCATTTTCAGCATTTCCCAACACAATTGGTTCCATTTTAATTGAAGATTCAACCCCAAAGTTTTCTAGATGAGTTTCATGAATGGGTATGGATTTGATGTTTTTGATTTCTCCTAAGGGTTCAATGATTTGTGTTTCTGAAAAATTATCATTGGGGAAATATTCCGAGCATTCAATCCATGAAGAAAAATTTCCCTCTTGTGAATTCATGAAATCAATTTCATCCTGATTTAAACACTCATTAACAATTCCTTGATCTTGTTCAGTTATCCCATATCCAAAGGTTAGTTCTTTTTTCAATTCATAAGAGGTTTTTGGGATAAAAGATTCATCTATCAATGATGGGGAAAGAACATCTTGAGTCGGAACAGATTCCTCAAAAGTCTTAAAGCTTTGTAATTCTAATCTGAAAGATGAAACTTCTGAATTCATTTTATCCATTTGTTCACACAATTGTTCAAGAATTTTTTCAGGATTAGGGTTGATATATGTTTGTATATCCTGGACTTCCTCATTATTTATCTTTTCAATCATTCTTGATAGGTATGGAAATTGATCTTGTAAACATTCAGCATCCCATTGATTGTACATCTCATCTGGTGTGGTGTATTCAATTAAGGATTGGTCAATGAAATTTTCTATGTGAGGTGATTCAAAATATTGATTTTCCAGACGATTATATCCTTGGTATATTAATGGGTATTGTTGAAGATAATCCATTGGAGTTGATTGAAAATTGTTTTTGGGATTCATTGGACACACAGGAACAGAAAGGGGAAAAGAGAAGAGAAATTTGGGTGAGAATAGAGAATTTGGGGTGAGAAAATAAGATTAGTGTCTAAGGTACTTACTTGGGTCCCCGACAATGGCGCCAAAATTTGGTTGTGCCCAAATTTACCCTACGGGTAAAAGCGATGGATGTAGTACATGTAGGGGTCGAGTCCATAGGGACCGAAGAAGTAACCTTGAGACGCTATGATTTGGTGAAGGATGGGCTATGAAGTAGCCAACTTTGGTTTTGATTTTGGATGGTTTAAATAACACTAAGACACCTACGTGAATTCAATTTTATGAAAATGGGTTGATCTAGGATTATGCTCGGGGTGGATTGAATGAATTTTTCTTCTTTAAACAATTTTGGTTTTATTAATTCTTGATGAATCCATTCTTCAAAAATAACACTACCTTCATCATTTTCTGGTTTTCTGCTTACTAAACACAATTACTAATCCCCTATACACTTAGAGAACCAAATTCATGATCTCTCCGAGGTATATGGTCATTTAGTAATTGAATTTATTTTTCTCAAACACAGTAAAGATGAAGAGTAGAAATAACTGAAGAGTGGATGTCTTAAATTAATTATCCATTTAACAACAATTCGTTCATAAAATAACATTCAATCCAGCCTTTGCATCCTCCTAAGATCAACCCATTAAGGGTTTATCCCTCCATTGATGGTATACTCTCAATGGTGGGCAGAAGATGGCTAACAAGAATTGGATTGATTAAATTAAAACCGCGGAAATAACGAGCACTCCTCCGTGTGTGTGAATGAAATTCACACCTATGTATGAACTAATTCACAACAACACAGAGATATCACTGTGCTTTGTGATTGTAAAGTTTTAATAAATTAAATGAAAAATATATAAGAGAAGAAGTTGATTAAGAACATAAAGATACAAAAAAAAACTTACATGGAAATGTAAAACATTACAAAGGAAATTTGGAAGCAAAACATTACAATGAAACAAAGCATCCAAGATGATAAGAAAATTTTCCACCATCATTCCCTTCACCACTAGCTCCTTATATAGGAATATTAGGAGCCTTAGGTACATCCCCCAACAATTAATTCACCCCCCAACAATTAATAGAGTCAAATGGAGGGTGAATAATCAAAAGGAAATTGATGTTTTGAATTTGACCCGGAAAACTGTCCAGATTCGTCCACCACATTGACGTGTGAATTCGAAATTGAAGAAGGCCGAATCCGGAGGGTCTATAGAGGAGAAATATCTTCATCCATCTGTCCTATATGAGCTGTAAAAATTTCAGGAAATTTAGCTCAGCCATTTGGAAGTTATAGTCGAAATGGTGGGACGGATTTTTGAGAATTAATGTCACGTCCACCATTTAAATCTCAACATCAGATCCATTTATCATCATGATAACATCAGAATTAGCTCCGGATCAATCATATCCCAAAATTTCAAATTAAAATTATTAATATTGTAATTTCCACAAGAAAATTATTTAGTGGGCCCAAATTGACATTTTAAGCATGAATTGCACAATGATGGGAAATGAAGTTCAATTTCTGAATTGGACTAAAATTGATGTTTATGAACTTTTAAACACATTAATATTAAGAACTTAACAATGAATATTATCCACTTTTAGTGACTAATCAGTAATATTTCCATCATTTTACAAACAAGTTCCTTTATGACCTTTTCGACAAAATTAAGGAAAAAGGTTTTTTTACTTATATGGTGAGGGCGGATATTTTCTATTGTTATAACATCTTAGACGATTCCCATATAAGCTTATAAGAATATTATCAAAATAAATGGTTTCTATTATAATTATGTTTCTTTTAAATTATTTCAAAATAGAAGGATATATTTCTATAAAATAGTTTTCATTTCATCAATGTCAACATCTTTTGTTGGATATTACACTTGTTGAAGTTGATTTATTATGATACAGTCTTCCATATTGTATTACAGGATTTGTTATATGTTTGAATTTGTATGTGTCATTTTTAAACCATTCATGGTTAATGTTTAAAGTATTAAAATTTCTTATGATACTTTTAAGGAAAATGTTTATGTTATGTTTCAACCTTTTCATAAGAGGAATTCATTGGACTTAGTAAGAGATGGGTGGAACCCACTATAGCTCCTCGATGAATCTTTAGGTCTCATGAGACAAAATTGTGTCTTGGAATAAGGCCTTGAAAAAATATTATTTCTAGTCTTGGCATGAGACCTTGACTATGTGGTTATGAAGTCTGGAATTATGCATTCCATCATTATGAAATTGGTTGTTGATATTACATGTGATTACTCGACTTATAGAATACAAATGTGAATAAGTAAGTGGAATAATTTGATTTATCATGGAAACTTTATGATGAATTTTATTTTTAGGAGTCTTGGGTTTTAGTCTTTTACATTTCCATAAATGGTTATGCTTATTTATGAAATATTCCGCTATATTGTAATCCTTAGTGAGAACCTCAGATCGCCCCTTTATATGATTTATTTTTTATAGGATGTGAAGAAATATATTAATTCTGACCTACATGGATTGTCTAAGGGAGAATAATGATTCAATAGGGGACACAATGTTGTTGTTTTTCATTTCATAATTTAATGTAAAACTTATGATTGTATCTAGTACTTCCAAGGCTACTAAACTGATCGGTCTTTAGGGATTTAATCCATTGTGATAATGCCAATGTTATTTAATTATTAACCGACTCTGAGTAAATAGGGTCTGGGAATTGCACACACTACCATCAAATGGGAAACAAACATATTGTTTATGCGTATGGGGAACTGCCGCCTCACAGAATGCTGATTGCTTATTTTTCTTTACTGCATCTCATAGTGGATATTATGATAGAAAATATGTTTATATATGATATATTATATATTTATAATGTATATAAAATTCTTTAAATCTTTTCCAACACATATATTTATACATTCCAATTGGTGTAAATATGTTAATCCAATTTAATAAACTGTGAACTACCACCCCCTTAAAGTGATGTGATTCGTTCACACACCACATGAAACATATTAAGGATGTGATTAGTGAATGTATATTGTATATATAAAATAAAACTTATACTATAATTACAATATATAAAAATATAAAAATATATGTCATTTTATTTCATTCCTTTAATACAACCATTAAAACAAAATGATCATTCATGCATATGTACGACTTACTATATCCTTTAATAGTGTATTCCATTTCATACTTCATAATATTATAGATTATTATAATATAGATATAAATAATATATATTATATTTATAGCATGGTGTGAATTTTTTAAATCATTATATAAGTATAATTAACAAATACATAACAAATTAATACACATGAAAAGAATAAAGAGAGTATTACATGAAGTGAAACCTTAACATAGAATTGTTAATATGATGGTAATATAATGTGATAAAAAAACATATATGGTATTAGATATAAGAATGTTTTTTTGTCATATATTAATAATAAAATTAGATTTTTTAATTATGATGTTGTTATGAGTGCAATGAGAGTCAAGACACAAGGTAAGGGGATTTCATCTCACTTTTTATTTCTATGGGATACATGACAGGTCCCCCACTTTTTCATTTTCTATGGTTTATAAATTGAAAATTAATGTACTATATGGATATTATTATAAAAATTATTTGTATTTATATATCCATTTTATTATCTTATTTCATGGGGTTGATTTTTCAAAAGTTACTAAATCGGTAAGATTATTTTCCACAATTTTCTTTCATAGAGACTCATGTTTTGTTATGGACTTAAATAACATGTTTTGGTGTATATATGAAATTTTTTTTTTCAAAATAATGAATATCCTTATTTTCATGATATTTTATGCTTAATTTAATTTTCCATTCTTATATGGAGAGTGTGATAACATGTTACCTAGTGATTTAAGTTTTTTGAAACAATCTCATCGCCTTTTCAGATTGTCAATGAGTTTGTTTATTTGATGAAATCATATAATCTATCACTCACAAAAACTCATGAGTTTCATTATTATATGTTTATTCAATATATATATATATATATGTATTATAAATATTTTCCCAATCTTTGAAAATTATTATAATTAATAATATATTTTTTGAAAATTTGACCGAATTTCTCCCTTTCGTCAGAAAACCATTTTATTCCAAAAACCATGTTTTAAAAAAAATTAAAAAATGTTTCAAAATAATCATTGAAGGAAATTTTCAAGGGAATCATATTTTAAAAAAGTTTTTTTGTTTTAAATTATTCATTTATATGGTTTAAAATATATTTCTATTGAAAAATATTTTTAAAATGTTCTGAATCTTGTTTTATATGATTTCAAGGAAAATAGTTTTAAAAATGTTTTCATGATTAGTTTATGAATTTTCATGGAACATGATTTATAAAATGATTTCAGAAAAATTTTATATTTGTTCATCTAAAATAGTTTTAAAAATTATTTCAATATTTATTTATAATTTGGACAAGTATTTTCCATAATATGGATTTCAAAAAGTTTTCCAAGAAACACGTTTCCACAAGTTTTAATAGATTTTTTTATAATATTTCAATTTTATTTTCAATAAAATGTGTCTCAAAATGATTTCATGTTTTAGATAATTTTTTTTAAAATGAATAAAGGATATATTACTCATGAAATGTTTTCACAATATATTATCATGTTATTTTAATACAAATATGATATCTATTGATGTTATCATTCCCTAATAAGAAATTAACTATTCATTCTAATTATAATATTTTTAAATGGTTTTTGTATTTAAAGAAGGATTATTATGAAAAACATTTATATTCCATGTGATATAATCTTTTGAAACACACTTCCTTTCAAGGGTTATGCCTTTATGAAATTATTGTGAAAACTGTATTTTTCCATAGGTTGTGATATAATAACATGTTTATGACACCACCTTCAATTCATGGGTTATGATATGATTGTTTATGAAATCATGGATCACGTATATAAGATTTCATTATGAAATTGGGGGTATCTATATCTCCCTCCATTGCGTTGGTTAATGATTTATATCTCTTGAGATCGATATGTTTGGAATGAGAAATGGACTCAGTTCAGTATTATAGGGATAGAACAAAAAATAAAATTGGTTTTATATTATATGGATCGAATGAGAAGTGAAATTAGTTCAATGATATTGGAATGGAATGGGGTGTAAACACAGTTCAATATATGACTTTTTCTACTAATATGGCCATTCATGTGATTCCTTGACTACTAAGGATATCTTATTATAGTATTATGTGTTTTCCGTAATTCCATGTTTTATTTCTATTTTATTACTTCATTGTTTATTTTTGTTAGTTCCTTATGATCCGTGTCTTATGTTCTATCAAACATTAAGTCATGATTCTTTTTTATGATCTTTGATAGATATGGTATGATCTTCTAAAGTTATTATCTAATCATCACACCATTAATATGATGTTTATGTTTACATGTCTTCCTAGTTCACCCTTACTATGAATGTGAGCTCACCCTTTTTTATGTTTCCACCCCTAGGTTATGAATATATGGTATATGTATTATTTTTCATAGAGGGGTTATATACTAGGATAACCAAGAGGGATATAATGCATCTTGCTTTTGTTATAGTGTTTAGGTTCTCATATTTCTAAAGGCACTAGAGTAAAATAGGATTTATGTGAGTTTTTGTATAATCATTCATTTATTATGAAAAATTTATGTAATTTTAATGAATGAAAAGTGGAGGTCTATATAGTTGGTATCAGAGAAAATGGTGATTTATCTTTTGGAAGAAATTAATTGAAATTTTTTGTAACACTCGGACCCTAGTTACCCAGAGTCGGTGAATTATTATATAACATTGGAATGATCATAGGGGATCAAATCCAAAAATACCAAACAGTTTAGTATCCTTTTAAGTACTAGATACATACATACATTTGACGTTACACTCTGAAATGAAAATCCACAAAATTGTATCTCATTTTGTCATATTCATCTCTCTTAGACTATCCCTGCAGGTTAGTCTTAATATACTTCTTCACATCCTGGGAAAAATAAAACATAGAAAGGTCTGAGCTCATATGCTCCATTAGGATAAAAATATAGCAGAAATATTCATAAATAAGAATAAACAATTAATTCAAGGTATAAGATTAAAACACAATCCTTTTAAACATAAAATGCATTATAAATTGGAAATGATAAATAAAATAATACCATTTACTTATTCACATAGATATTCTACAAGTCGAATAATCACTTGTAATATCAGTAGTCTATTTCATAATGATGGAATGATTAATACCAAACATCATAACCACATATTCAAAAACTTGTTCCAAGACAACACATATTATTTTTTCAAGGACTTATTCCATGACACTAGTTTGTCTCATGAGACCTACTGATGCATCGATGAACTATAGTGAGCTCCCCCCTTCACTCACTAAGTACAATACATTCCTTATATTAAAAGGTTGAAACATAACATAATCATTCGTATAAAAACTATCATAAAAAATGTTAATTATTTAAAAATAAAGCCTGAATGGTATAGAAATAACACATCAACATTCAATCATATCAGAAAAACTTTAATAAAATATTTAATATTATATCATAATAAATCAACTTCAACAAGTGTAAAATCCATCAAAGGATGTTGACATAAATGAAATTTAGACTATTTGAGAGAAATATCTCTTTCTATTTTAAAATAATTTAAAAGTCACATAATTATAAAAGAAAACATTTTTTATGATAATATGTTTATAATATTGTAAGGGAAGATTCAATGATGTTATAATGCTGAAAAATATCCATATTAGCCGTATATGTTAAAAAACATTCTTTCCTTAATTTTGTCGAAAATATCATAAAGGAAAGTCTTTTGAAAATGATGGAATGATTCCTTTATAAAAAATATATAAAAATTTAGACAATTGTATAAATGAATTTAACCCATAGTCTAGGAAATAGTAAAAAAAATTTGAAATACATTTTTGAGAAACATGGATGTGGGTGAGAAAGAGGTCCTAGTAGATACGTACGTATAAACTACCTTGGATAACGAAGAGATTGTAGAATTAACCATTAACATGTACTTTTCCATAGTCAAGGGTATGCTAAACTCTTGTATAAAAGTTAAGTAATTTTTATTAAATTAGATAATAACCACATACACAAATATGATATCATATATCATCTTCTAATAATTCTTTGTTAATAATATTTTGGTAGTATCATTATTTTAGGTGTTAACTGATTTATTTTCCATTAAATGATTTGTTATGGAAGCCTTTTTTGTTATAGATAAGATTTATTTTATTCATATACAGAATTATATGAGGTTATTAATCATTATTTTTTAATCATAAAATGATATTTATTCTTGAATGGTTATGATGGGGAAAAATGTCATCGCATTCATCGAGACGGTAATCCGTACGTACGCATGAGCAAAAATAACATTCAATTTATGGTGAAATAATTTGTAATTTAATGGTATATCATATATAAGGAATCGTTCATATTTTATATTTATTATTTACATTAGTTATACTCATTATAATACCAATCCAAATAATGAATAGTTTGAATAACAAACTACACCACGACGTGGAGATGGTAAGATGTACGTACGCATGTATGATGATTTTTCATTCATAGGAAAGATTGAATATTGAATATGGTTATAAAATATTTAAAATAACTTCACTTTATGTATTAGGTACTGGAGGAATTATTTTGGTATGTAAACAACAAATAAAGAAGGAGTGGAAGAAAAAAAGAACTTTGAAAGAGGTGGTGAAATTATTACCTTTCCCTCAGGTGTTTCCCTTTGATTTGATCAAAATGGATCCATAGATTGGCTTTAGGATCAATGTAATGCCTCTAGGTATAAGGGAGGGTAGATGGGAGGTTCTTTCATCATGTTTTGGCTGAGTCAAATGAATCTGGAGGTGTGATTTTGAGAGAAGGAAAGTTCCATTTTGTAAGAGAGGTGAGGGTCACTTTAGGAAAAGCATGAAATATTATTTTATTATAAAATAATATTCAGTTTATAATAGCTCCAAAATGATTTATTTCTAATATATGGTCTGTATGGGTCTAAAAACACTAAAAAAATTGGTTTTAGAAAGGTGTGAGACACCATATTAACAGTATCTTTTAGATTTAACGCTTAGTAAAATAGTTTAGCTTTTACCATGTATTCTTGTATTATTAAATTTTGGTTAATAATATTACAATAAAATTCCAAGAGAACCCCAAGTGGTTCATTAATGACATATAGATTATTATATATGTCCTTTGGCTGGACCTTAGATTTTTAAAACTATTATATCATTTAATAAAACAATGTTTGTTTTAAAAACTCATTTATGTCAATTTTGACACAATTTAGTAATTGATTTTTTGATAGTCATAAGATCATGATTACTTAGAAAGAAATTTATTGAATCATCCTTAACATGTGATATTAATCTGAAAAATTAGTGTAATTTATCTGAAGTCTCATTTTAAATTTATTTGGATATTTATAATATAAATTTTTTTAATCATTTATTAATGAGGTAATTACTGCATCATCATTGTGTCATTAATAAATTTCATTATTTAGTGTCTATAAATTATAAATAAAATAACATTATGAATTAAATAGTTTTACCTTTATAATTAATATTTATAGTTGAATTTATCTTACATACAACCCTATACTAAAAATGTTTTAGTTATGAAATATAGAATTTTACACTTTTAATTATTCTTTATATAAAATAATAATAAATGACCAAATATTTTCCATGTGAACCTAAAGGATCTTATTTTTTTCCCAAGGTTGTTTTTGGTCGAAATAAACTTATCCAATAGAGTTAATACTTGTTTTATGTTAACTATAATATCATTTTTTACCTTTAATTACCCTATTTACTTTGAAAAATGGTAAATAAAAGTAAAAGGTTACTATTCAACAATAATTATTTTCATCATATTGAAAAACGTTTTACTTACTGATTTTAGTCATGAATCTCATATTTTTGAAATTAAATTCACAAAAGCTATTAAATTACATTTTACGAAAATTTGCAAATGCGCTTAGAAGGTGGGTAAATGACAGTAAAAAAATCAATAAAATTTTATATATCTAATATTATTATAAAATGATTCTAATGAATTAAATTGAATAGATATTGGAATTATGTATCTATTTTTACCTTAAATAATGTAAAATAAAATAACTAATTATTTAAATAAAAGCCAGGTTTTGAACATTAATGTAGAGTTTTTCACTATTCATAAAAAATTGAATGTTTTCAGAAAAATACCAAAAATCACCCTAAGCTAATTTCAATATTCCGAATTCAGAAATGATGTACACTTTGAAAAATAAAATTATAAAGTTTCAATAAGGTGGGTATTACTATTCTTAAATGATATATTGTTTGGTTGTGGTGTATTAAAACTCTGAGTTGCATATAATGCTAGCTATTGTATTACTCAAAGGGAAATGTATCTTGGAAGCATGGGGTGTTACATTCTTCCCAAATTCAAATAACTTATTCCTAGAAATTTCTAGAATTATACTGTTTAAAATGATTCAAGTGGTTCTTTATCATAGAATCCTTGGGTTCCAACGTTGCCTCTTCAATCTTATGGTTTCTATATAGAACATTCACCGGATTAGTCGTCCGGTTTCTAAACACATGTTCTCTAGTATCAAAATTTCTGATAGGCTCTTCGTAATAAGATTTGTCGGCTTCCAATTCTATTTTTTCATAGGTTAGTACATACATTGGTTCAGGCATGTATTTTGTCAACAGTGATATATGGAACACATCATGAACATCGGAGAGACTTGGAAGCATTTCCAAAAGATAAGCTACAACTCCAATTCATTCTAGAATTTCGAAATGTCTGATGTACCTGGTACTCAACTTAACTTTCTTACTGAAATGTATAACACCCTTCAATGGGGATACCTTCAAGAAAACATGATCTCCATCTTGAAATTCCAAATCCTTCCTAATGTTATTAGCATATCTTTTCTTCCTAATTTGAGCTACTTTGATGTGGGTTTAGATAACATTCCCCTTTTCCATTGTTTCCTCAACAAGTGTTGGGCCTATGAGTTTTTTTCCACCAACATCATTCCAACAAGTTGGTGTGTGACATCTATTTCCATATAATGATTCATATGGTTCCATATGAATACTTGAATGTAAGATATTGTTGTTGGAAAATTCTACCATAGGTAAATATTGATCTCACATATGTTGAAAGTCTAGTGAGCAATATCTCATCATGTATTCTAAGGTTTTAATAGTCCATTCTAACTGTCCATCAATTTGACGGTGGAAAGCAGTGGACAAATGAAGTTTAGTATCTAGGGCCTTTTAAATACTTTTCTAGAAACCTGATGTGAACTAGGGATCATGATCAGAAACAATTTACAAGAGTACTCCATGAGGTCTAACAACTTAATATATAGTCTTTATAAACGTTCAAGTGGTAAATATTGTCTTATAGAAAGAAAATGTGCTAACATAGTAAGACAATAATCAATGAACCTTATTACAACACTCTTTCTAGGAGTCTTTGGTATCTCCAAGACAAAATCCATCATAATATCATCCTATTTCCACTCAGGTATGGGAAGAGCTTGCATGACTCCTATAGGATGTTGTCTACAAGCCTTTACCTGTTGAAAAACCATACATCATGACACATAATGAGAAATCTCAATTTTCATGTTGCCCACCCAAAATGTTCCTTCTAATATCTATACATCATAGAGATTTTAGGGTGTGTATAGAAATTGGAGTTATGAGCATCATCCAACAATTCCTTTTTTAGATCAGCTTTGTTTGAAACACAATGCCTCTTCCCAAATTTCAAAATCTCATCTTCATTTATGGATACGATTAATCTCCCATCATTCATAATATTAATTTTTTCAAAAATATTCATCATCTTTATGGGAAATCATTATCCATTATAGTAATTATGTTTTTGAAACCATTTGAAAATGTATTGATGTATCACCATCCATGGTTATTCCCATATCCATCATTACTAGATCTAAGAAAATAAGAACCCATTCAACTTTCATCTTATTCATATCTCCATGATCATTTCCGCTCAAAGCATATTCCATATTTTTTTCCTTCCCCGGGTGGTAGTGTATAGTGAAATCATAATCCTTAAGTAGTCCAATCCATCTCATTTTCCTCATGTTGTGTGCTTTTTGGGAGAAAATATACTTCAAGCTCTTGTGATTAGTATATATCCCACATTTTTCACAATAGAGATAGTGCCTCCACATCGTCAAAGCAAAGAGTACAGCTTATAACTCAACATCATGAGTGGGATAGTTTTTTCCGTGACTTTTTAGCTGTCGTGATGCATATGAAATAACTCTATCAATATGCATAATGACACAAGCATTTAGTTTCATTGAAGGATCAATATAAATAAAAAACCCATCATTCTCTAATGGTAGAGTCAGTATAGGAGCATTGACTAAACTTCTCTTCAGTTCATCAAAAAATTCATCCCTATCTTTTCTCCAAAATAATTTAACCCCATTATGTGTGAGATTGATTAATGGGTTAGCCAATCAGAAAAAATTATGGACGATGTTCCGATAATAACATGCTAAACCAATAAAGCTGCATTCCTTAGTTATACTTATAGGTGCTTGTTATTCTTGGATTGTCTGGGTCATTGAAGGATCAACAGAGATTCCATCCATAGAGATAATATGGCTAAAAAGAGAAATCTCATGAAGCAAGAATTCACACTTTCTAAATTCCCATATAATTCATTTCTTCTTAGGGGTTTCAGAATAGTGTGCAAATGATTTTCATGTTCTTTGTATATTTTTGGTTAAACCAAGATATCATATATAAATACGACTACAAAGTCATCAATATATTTCTTGATAACTCTATTTACATGATCTATGAAAATAGAGGGTGCATTAGCTAGTCCAAAAGGCATTACTGTAAACTTGTAATGCTCATACCTGGTTCAAAATGCTACTTTTGTAATGTATTCCATCTTCACACACAACTAATGATATCCAAATCTAAGGGATATCATTGAAAATAATTATGCTCGAGGAATTTTGTTGAATAAATAATCAATACGATGTAGGATATACTTGTTCTTTATTTCTATAACAGTGATCTCCATATAGTCAATGCCCAACCGCATAGATCCATCTTTCAGTATAAAAAAAAAAAGGGGATCCCAATGGAAAACAACTTGGGTGAATAAATCATTTATTAACCAATTCCTATAGTTATCTATTTAGTTCCACAAATTCCAAAGTGGACATTCTATAAGTGGTCTTCAATATGGGCCTCGAACCAAGAATTAAATAAATGGAAAACTCAATTTTTTTTTCTGGAGGTTCTCAAGGTAAATCCTTGGGAAACACGTCAACATATTTAATTTAGTAGAGCTACTGGGGGTGGATCTAGATAAGAATCCAGTGCTGACATTTCAGCTCTAAAGATAAGGTACTCTTTATCATCATCGAAAATTGTAATATCAATTTTTTTAAATAATTTTTTCATCATGGAATGAAATCGAATCCATTCTGAGGATTATATCAAATTTAATCATGGGTATGATGATGAGATCAGCAGATAAAGAACATTTATATGCCCTAATAGAAACTGAATCCAAAAACATTGTTGCAATGATACTTCTCTTAGGAGTTTCAACTTACAACTCCATTGTTAAATCCAATTGGAAATATATAATTTTATTAGAAAACATTGAAGTTATGAAACAATGTGTTGATCTAGAATCAAATAAAGCATTGGATAAACTTGAATAAACCATTATTTTACCCGCCACCATGTCTTTTAGAGCTTTGACCTCAACAGTAGTTATTTTTTATAATTTTCCTTTCTCCCTTAGCCTTTTCTACGGTAAGTTTCTTAGCGCTTAGGACATTCATGGGAATAATTCCCCTTTTATATACAATTGTAGCATTCAAAATTGAAAACCTCTTTCTTTCCCTTACAATCATGAGCATGGTGGTCTTTTTTTCCACAAGGGTAATAGACTCACCTTCCCTTCAGTCAAGTACCAGGGGGTTTCTTCCCACATTTACCACAGGATGGATATTCAAATTTTCCCTTCCTCCCCTTATTTCCATTTCCATATTGTTCAATAGATATCTTAATCCCTATCTTTTCTTTGAAGTCATATGACATATAGAATTACTTTTCTATCTTGATAGCACAAGAGATAATATCTTCGTATGATGAGATCGATTATGAGACTAATTGTCGATGGAGAAATGGTTTTAACCCTTCAAAGAATTGATCAATATTACTCCTTGGGTTAAGTATATAATCTCTTGCATACCTTTCTAACCATGTAAAGTTAGCCTTATTCTTTGTGACATTCTCATCCTCCTTTTCCCTCAGACTTAGAAATTTCCCTTCAATATCCACTCAATGGTCCTGATGAATGTATTTTTCTATGAAAATCTCTTTAAACTCCCCCCATCCCATAATTGATACATATTTATCCTCCTTTGTGTTTTGAATTAATGAATACCATTGATCTTCATCTCTTGTGAGGTGATAAACTTCCAGGACAGCTTTCTCCCTTTCGCTACTCCACAAAGCATGAATTATTTTCTCTAAGGAACGTATCCACTGCTCTATAACAAATGGATTTTTAGTCCCATTGAATGTCGGTGGTTGTTGCCACATTAAGCGTTTTAACATTGATCTTCCACGTTGTGGATCAGGGTCCTCCATACAGGTAAGGTTATTATTCATAACTGAGTGAGTTGTCCCAGTATGGTGATAAGCTGATCAGCACCAGTTGCATCACCAGCTCCACTATAATTATTTTGAGTAGAAGGTAAATCCCTATATGGATTACGTGAATTGATACAGTTTTTATTCCTTCCACTAGGCTCCATTTCTAAACAATGGAATACACTAGCTTTGTTTTTTAATTGCAATACATAATTCCAAACTTGTAAAACACTTAACATAAATTGAACAGTTTATGGATATAATCCATATTCATGAAAACGTTTTCTTTGAGAAGGTATATACTAAAAATACTTCATAATGGTTTGTAAATAAAATGCGAACTATCCTAAGAATATCCCTCAGTAGTGTCATAATCAAGAGTGCTACAAGGCCCCTTGTCATGTACCAGGACACCCTGGGTCAAGCCCAAAACTTCTTGTCATAGTTTTCACTCTTAGGTACTTATTTTCTAGTGCTGCCTCTATAAACTTGTATCCCGATAGGGATTTATTTCTTGGAAAAATACCAAATTATCTACATTAAAAAAAATTCAATGATGTTCTTCAATACCAATCATCAATGTTTATCTTATGGTAATGTTCTCTAATCCTAGTTTTTTTAAATATAGCTTCCAAGTTATGTACTAAACATCATCTGATACCAACTTCAATGCCCCAATCCTAGTTACCTAGAGTTGGTGCATTATTACATTACATTGTCATGATCAGAAGAGATCAGATCCCAAAAGACCAATCGTTTGAGTAGCCTTGGAAGAACTAGATAGAAACATAAGTTTTACATTACATTATGAAATTTAAAACAACAAAATTGTGTCTCCTTTTAACACATTCATCTCACGTATACTATGCTAATAGGCTAGTCTTAATATAATTCATCTCATCCTAGGAAAAATAAAACATAGAATTGGGTGCGCTTTGGTTCTCAGTAAGGATAACAATATAGTAGAAACATTAAAAAATAAGCATAAAAATGTAAGGTAATGTATAGGACTAAAACAAAAGATTTTTAAAATTTTAATTCACCATAATATGGAAATGATAAATCAAATAATTCTATTTAATTATTCACATGGATATTATACCAGTCAAATAATCACACATAATACCAGTATCCAATTTCATAATTATGGAATGCATAATTCCAGACTTCATAACAACATATTCAAGGCCTCGTGCCAAGAATACTAATAAGATTTTGTCAAGGACTTATTCCAAGACACTATTTTGACTTATGAGACCTACCGATGCATCGAGGAGATATAGAGGGCTCCACCCATCACTTTTTATGCTCAATGAATTCCTTATATGAAAAGTTTGAAACAAAACATAAACATTCATATTAAAACTATAATAAGAAATGATAGTAATTTATACATAAACCATGAATGGAATAAAAATAACATATCCAAAGTCAAACATATCCCCAAACAATTAATATAGTATGTAAAATTTTATCATAAAAATTCTACTTCAACATGTGTAAAATCCATCAAAGGATGTTGACATAGATAAATGAAAACAATTTGAGAGAAATATATGTTTCTATATTGAAATCATTTATATGTCACATAATTATAAAAGAAAAAATTTATTTTGAAAATATTCTTATAATCTTGTAAGGTAATCTTCGATGATTTTATAATGGCAGAAAATAGCAGCACCCGCCGTATAAGTTAAAAAAACATTCTTTCCTTAATTTTATCTAAAAGGTTGTAATGGAAAATGTCTGGAAAATGACCGAAAGATTCCTTTATAAACATTCAATAAAAAGTAAAAAAATGGTATAAATGACTATAACCCATAGTCTAGGAAATAGTAATTTTTTTTGAAATACATATTTATGAAACACAAATGTGGATGATAAAGATGTACCAGTAGATACTCACATATAAAAAACCTCAGATAATGAAAATATTTAGAATTAACCATTACCTTGTACTTTTCCTTGATCGAGGGTATGTTTAAATCTGGTATAATAGTTAAATCACTGTTATTAAATTTTATAGAACCACATACATAAATATGATATCATATATGATCTTCTAATATGTCTTTTTTAATAATGTTTCGATAGTATCATTGTTTCGGGTGTCAAAAGATTAGTTTTACTTTATATAATTGGTTATATAAGATGTGTTTGTTATGGATAATATTTATTTTTTTCGTATCCAGAATGATATTATGTTCAAAAAAATTCTTTTCTAATCATAAAATGAAATTTATTCTTGAATGGTTATGATGGGAAATGAATCTTATCACATTCGTGGTGACGGTAATCCGTACGTATGCACGATCAATAATAACATTATATTGACAGTGAAATCGTATGTAATTGGATAGTATATCATATATACCTAATCCTTAACATGTTATATCTATTATTTACATCATTTATACTCATTATTATACCCATCCAAAAAATTATGTCTTTGAATAAGAAACTACCCCAGGACGTGGAAACGGTATGTCGTACATACGCACATATGGTGATTTTTCATTAATAGGATGGATAAAATAAATAATATGGTTGTAAAATATTATTAATAACATAAAATTATGTATATGTTTCTGGACTTATTATTTTCTTATGCAAACAACAAATAAAGAGGAATTGGAAGTTGAAAATAACGTTGAAAGAGGTGCTGAAATAATTATCACTTCTTCAGGTGATTCCATTTGATTTGATCAAAAGAGATCCTTAGGATGTCTTTCTGATTGAAGTAAGGCCTCTAGGTAAAATGGAGTGTGGTAATGTGGATAGTTTATAAGGGATTGGATGATCCAAATGGCTTTGGAGGTGGGGTTTTGAGAGATGGTAAGTACCTTTTTATAAGATAGGTGAGGGTTAGTTTAGAGAAAACATGAAATAATATTTTATTATAAAATCATATTCAGTTTATAATGGTACCAAAATGAATTATGTCAAGCCTAAGGTGGGGATGTGGAAAAAACACTCAACCAATACGTTTTAGACAGGTTTAGATCACCATATTAACCTTATCTTTATTATTTAACTCTTAGTTAAATAGTTTAACTTTTACAATGTATTCTTCTATTCTTATATTATATGTTTATTAATCATACTATAAAATTACAAGATAACCCCAATGGGATAATTAAAAATGTAACTATTATTATATACATCCTTTGGGTGATTGTTATATTTTTAGGACTATTATATTATTAAATAATATAGTATTTGTTTTAAAAACTCATTTATGTCAATTTTGATACTATTTGGTAACTGGTTATTGTGGAAGTAATTATAGCATGATTACTTAGAATAAAATTCATTAAATCAACTATAATATGTCATATTAATCTATTAAATTAGTTTAATTCATCATTAGTATCAAGTTACATTTATTTGGCTATTTATAATATCCATTATTTTAATTATTCATTGATATTGTAATTACTACATCATCATTGTGTCATAAATAAATTTAATTATTTAATGTCTAAATATAAGATCCTTGTTTTTAGAAATGTTTGTTTTTGTTTTTTTCTTGGTTAAAACCTTGATTTTGGGACTTTAAAAGGTTTCTTGAAAGTGTGACAGGCCATGGGGGTGTTCCGGGGGCTCGGGGCACGGAAGAAGGAAAGTCTGGGCAAAGCAGACCAAGGCTCACGGCCTGTGCACAGTCAGCCAAACCGTGTGGCCTGCCCAAGAGAAACCATGCAACCCTCCCTCCTCTTGACAAAAGCGAGCACACGGTTTGCGCATGGTTTTCCAAACCATGCAGCTAAATCGTGTGACTCCTTCTCCTCTAGGGAGAGGCATGCACACAGTTTGTGCATGGTTTACCAAACCGTGCGAACAAACCGTGCGACCACTTAATGTAGGGAAAATTTACAAAATTGCCACTCCAGGATTTTTAAACCCCACTCTGGATTTTCCTCTCTTCCTCCTCTCTTCACCTTTTGCACGAATCAAACCTACCAAGGATATCAAGCAATAAAATTCTTTTGATTCTAATGCATTTTTGGTGCCGTTGGTTGCGGATCGAAGCATTGGGTAAGGTTAACCTCATCATTGATTCTCATTTTGGTTTAGGGATAGTACCTTCTCTCCCTCTCATTATGAAACCCTAAAAACCTATCTCTTGGGTGAGTTTTAGGATTAATCTCCAAAGGTTGTTTGGATTGAGGTCTAAGGGCTCGTATGAGGGTGCGTTCAACCGCGGTTTCAAGGTTGGTGGTATACAAGTTATATACCATGGTTATTAAGGGTCTTGTCCATGTTTACTTGTGTTCTTGTTTTCCCTTGGTTATGTTTTGAATAACCTAGGAATGTTTGGTAATATTGATGTTTAAAATGGAAATGGGAACCCTCGTGATCCTCGTGGGATGTGTTGGGATTATCTTGACCTAATTAGGGCCATCCATGGGATGTGTTGGCTTTTCCCAGGGTTCCGGGATTGTTATTAAACAAGTGTCCTTGTTGTATTGAATTTTAATGACCTTGATAAAAATGTTGGCATGATTGGTTAAACTTGGAATAGAAGTTAGATGTTGCACCTAGACTTGGCAATAACCTAGGGATTATTTGAAATGGAATGAATGGATGATTAATGGGAATAATGAACATATTAAATGGGTTAATGCGTAAACAGATTAAAGACCATAATGGGATAGATTATGGGATTAATGTTGAATTCCTAGTGATATAAGAATAACACATGGGAATTGGGTGAATGGTTAGATGATGTGAAATGATAATGTGTTAATGGGTTAATGCATGATGTGGTTTCCCATGTGGGTAGTTATGAATAGTGTTTTCCAAAGGGCAGTGGTTTGGATTGTTGATGCTTACATATATATATAATCATGTGCACATGGATTCGTAGACTGGGGTATGACTTGATGATCTATTCCCATGGGTCGTGTGAATACTGAGGTTCTAAACTCCACCATATATGAACCGGTTAGGAAAGGGGACTTAGGGTGTGTTATCCTAATGGTTGCATCCACCAAGACTGAGGCTTCGAGGTGAGGTTATGGTTGCTATTAGGGGTTAGTCCTTGTGAGATATGATAATGACGTGTTTACCCTCTTGCATGTGATTTTTTTCCTTAGACCCTTGTATCATAGTGTATGTGTATAACCCATGGCAATGTGATGAAATGGTAAATTGTAATAATGGGTGTGTAGTGAATGGTAATGGAAGTGGCAATGGCATGGCTCTAAACTGGATAATGGTACCTTAAAAAATTACTTGGAAATTATCATTAATATTCCTTTTCATGCACTGACTATTTAGACTGGATATTTTGTAGACACCGGTGGTGGTGGCCTACTGAGATATACTCACACCCTGTTAGAGCTGTCGTTGGGTACCCGAGCATACATCATGTTTACGAGTCAAGAGAAGGGAAAAGGTCCTTGCTAGATAGTGAGTGGGCATGGGTTTCACTTGGTGGAGGATCCAGACTTGGAGTTGGTACCATTTTGGGGATTTTGGCCGTTGTCTTTATTTTGGGGTTGTTTCCACTTTTTCACTTGTAGTATAACATGGAATATTAATTATTGGAAATGGTTTTTATAAATGTTCCTTGATTATTGGTTATTGTTTCCGCTATTTGGTTTATTTCTGTTGTACTTACTCTGATAAAAAGGGGGTATAGTCTCCCCACATGACACCATTGACCCCCGCTGCTAGTCGGTAGCCTTTGGCATATGTGGAGGCATGCTTAAGGTCATGTAACCACCCGGCATGGAGCACCAGATTAGCGGATTCCAGGAAGAGGACGTTACACTAAAAATTATAAATAAAATACCATTATTTATGAAATCCTTTTAGAATTATAATTAATATTTATAGTCGAATTTACCTTTTTCATAACCCTATATTAAATATTTTTTAGTTATGAAAATTTAAATTTAACACTTTTTACTCTTCTTTAAATAAAATTATAATAAAGTTCATAATCTAATCCATGTTGACCCAGAGGATCCTATTTTATTCTTAAGGTAGTTTCTGTCAAAATAAACTTATCTAATAGAGTTAGGAAATATTTTACGGTAATAATAATATCATTTTTTACCTTTAATTACCCTGTTTACTTTTAACCAGTGTTAATAAAAGTTAAAGGAAACTATTCACCAAAAATTATTTTCATCTTATTGAACCACATTTTACTTTCTGATTTCAACATTTTCTCCTGGATTTTTGAAATTTAATTCATATAATTGGTAAAAATATGTTTTATTCAAATTTGCAAATGCGCCTAGAAGGTGGGTAAAAGAAAGGTAAAAATTTCAATAAAATTATATATATCTAATATTATTATAAAAGGACTCCAATGGATTACATTGAACATATATACATATTATGTATCTATTTTTACCTTATATAAATTTCAATAAAATAATCAATTATTTAAATAAAATGTATGTTTTAAACAATAACATAGTTTTTCCACTATTCATCAAAATTTGAAAGTCTTGAGGAAAATATCAGAAATTCGCCCTAAGAAAATTTCGATATTTAGAATTCAAAAAAGAATTCCATTTTTAAAAATGAAATTATAAAATTTCAAAAAGTTGGTATTATTATTCGTAACGACTAGTTTTATTGGTCGTGGTGTGTTAAAACTCTGAGTTACATACAAAGAAAGATATTTTATTATTCAATGGGAAATGTATTGTAGAAGCTTGGGGTGTGGAAAATTTAGTGAGAACCCTAAGGACATGTCTATAGATAATCCTATGGAAATGGAAAATTCTAGGAAAATGTCCTAGAATTTTGGTTAGTGGATAAGTGAGTGGTTTCCTATAAATATTTTTTTTATTATACATGGGGTTGTGGATTTTACACTAATGCAACATGGGGAAACAACTATGAAAAGATGTTCTGGGCATGACTCATGGTAATCTGGTACACAACAATAGGTCTTGTTGCATTTTTGGTTTGACACTTTTGGGAGGGATTATTTTTGAATTCACAAAACCATCATGAATCAACATGAAGTATTTAAATGAAAGTCTCTTATTAATAACCTAGGATAAAACTAGGGGTTCATAGAAACATTGAGTATTTATACATCCTATAATTAATCATTCATGACTATATTGTTTTCTACTACGATATAGGATTCCCACCTTACTCATTCTAGTTTTAATCAATGGAGGGAATTATAAATAACATGGTTCACATTGAATGTTTTAGATATGGAAATTATGGTAATTATGTTAATTAATATCTTAAGTGGAAATCACATACATATAATAAGGAGGGTAGAATGTGTATTTTTATACTTATGAAGATAAAGAGACCATAAATGACATGTGAAAGGTATGCGATGTTCTTCCAATATTGTTTACATTAATCATATAAAGCATAATTAGATTGAGGTTGAGGAACATTAAGACCCGATTCCAATACAATATTCTAAAAAAGAGGTATTAAGGAATACGTTGATGAATGAAGATTAATCATTTAAGAATAATTTTGGATGAATGTTGTAATTATTTTTTTCAATTAAAAAATTATACGATATGAATCATGAAACATATAAGTATTTTTAGAATAATATTTCATTATGAAATGAATTGGATATGTTAAATAGTTGTTATGATGGACAAGTGTTATTTTTATTAAGGTAAGGAAACCCTTAATTAATAATTTATGTTGAGATAATGATATTTTGATAAAGATAAGTTTGATATGAACAAGTAAATTTGAAGGTATTGATTACTTCAAAATTGGTAAAGGATCTGTTAAAAAATTATTCTATGTTATCGTGGATGATGTTTACAAATTCATAGATTAAGGGAATATATCGACTAAAAATTTTAATAAGGAAGAATTATTATTTTAAAAAGTATTTATGGTAATTCATGTTATTAAAATGTTTTAAGATAATATATGATGTGGGTATTCACATGTTTTGAATGTGAAAACCATGATGTCCTGAACTAGCCTGAGTCGACCCTGAACCAGTTACCCAAGCCAGTCAGTAACATGTCCCGAGAGGTGTTCCTGATTCTCCCAGGATGGGGACAAGAAATTAGGGAATCAATATAGTATACATGGGAATGATTTCTCCCATATATAAACAATCAAACAAACAACATAAATAAATAGACAACCCAAAATTCATTTATATAATAATTGAACAAAACATTATTTGTACAGGAAACAAAAAGTTGAACTAAACCAACAACTCAACTGACCAAACCCGATATCCAACTAAATCCATGTGACACCATTGGTAACTCTCCAACAAAATGATCATACATCACCCAAGGAAATCAAAATCAATCTGAAACCTACACAAGGGATAATAACAGAAGAAGACTATAGGCGTGAGTATTGAAACTCCGTAGGTTAGCCCGATATTCTTTTCCCATAGAACTTCCTTTAAATTAATATAAAAAAAAATTTCATTTGTCAAATAAAATATATAATATTAAGTATTTCAAATGAGGTTCCATGCTATAATAATTATCAAACAAAAACATGCATGTTTTATAAACAAAAATGCAAGTAACAATTTTTTAAAGAGGTGAAACTTCAATAGGAAAATTGTTTTAATGAGGGATACTTTAAAGATTGTACACTATTAAATAAATAACACACTCTACTAAATTTACCAACCAAACACACTATATATTGATGATGAGTACAAAATAGCCAATGAGACCAACTCATGAGAACAACCCTAGGCACTAGTTAGTTGTGAGACCTAGGTACCTCGTATCTCAGTGAAAGTAACCATATTAAATATCCGTTCTCATGAAAAAGGGGCACTAGTATGGAAAACATCCATAACCTAGTGGTACCCCAACATCATCATAATCATAGTTTAGTAAGTTTTGTCATCGTAAAACAATCTACCTAAAACAGGGGCCAAACCCCACAGAATCACTTGCATACTTGTACACGTCTACCCACCTAGATACACGGGATTCCCTTTAGTTATCAAAAAAGTTACACATATTATCAAATTAATATTTCACATCCATATTACATTCCAAAACCATAAAAACAAAAACAACCCATAAACATTCTTCACATTTCTTTCACGAATCAACAAACCACTACAAATTTTCGTAAAACAATTTCAAGGAGTGTATTGAGGCGTTGCACATAAAACTCATTCAAAAACTCTATTTGAATTATAAACACACAATAATTACATACCAAAACATATTTTTCATCCCTAAAAACATTTAACAAAATCATTTATTGGATTATTAAACATTCTCAATTGACACAACATGGTATGTACTAGTAAAACACTCATTCTTCATTTTTAGGAAAGGCCAAATAGGGATTTAACATTTTCCAAAAACTAACATTTAAAAAAGTTATGAATTTCAGTTTTGATAAATAGGTGTATAAACACCATATAAAACATCAAACCTGATTCATAAATCCCATAAAATACTCAATTTACATATTAAAAACACAACCATTTTCATAAGAATGTGAAACAAGCCATTTTCCGGTAACTCGGGCAAAAAAATGTTGTAAACCAAAACCCATTTATTTGTAATACAAAATACTAATTGGAAATCCATAACAGGATCCAAAAAAAATTTCTTTCATGCTTCCAATGTATTTTTAAATCCACACAAATCATTTTCAATTGCACTAGACACATGAAAGCCAACCAGACAATTTACTGAACACGTGGCATGCACTCTTTAACAAAAAAAACTTATGTTAAGCACTTAAAAAGTGATAAAATACAATTTTCATGCCATAAAGTTATTCAAGATACTGAAACATATTCAAAATACCATAAACCAATTGTGGATGCTAATAGAGTAATTTATCAAACAATATGAGTGAACATTTATACAAAAACCACTATATTTTAAAAAAAATAAGTCATAAAACATACTTTGCACACAAAACATTTGAAACCAAGGTTTCTTAGCAGAACATATCATATAAATAATATTATAACAGTATTATAATGATGAAAATTAAATGATAAAGGCTTTTCCAAGGGACATCCTACCTCAAATCCTTGGCGTAATGGAAACGTACTCCCAAAAACACCGACCGCAGAATTATAAACCCTAAAACTATGAATACCAGACCTAAATGAATATAAAATCCTTAAAAACCCATGGGATAACAGAACCATAGGACTATAATGATCAGAGAGGATTATAAAACCATGATATAATGAATGGAGGAAGAAGAGGGAGGAGAAAGGAGAAGAAATCTCACATTTTCAACTAGAAAACTATTCATCTTCCATTAGATCTGCACCCATAGAGGAAAGGGAATGTATTTAAACATCTTATAGAGTCTCCTAAGATATGGAAGAACCAGGGAAAGATGTATTGTGGGAATCAAAGTAATTATGGAATTATTTATTCATGAAACAATTTACCTTCAAAATTCTGGACAATTTGAGAGACTTTGAGAATGTCTTCCATATTTTACGACTCATATAAGCTCCAAATAGGGTAAATCGATAATGGGGGATAGTATAGGGATTTTGGATTTGGGTGGGATGTTGAATGACCGAAATATATTAAATATTTAATTAGATAAAAAATAATTAGTTTATTTTTTTAAAACTATAAATGGGACCATGGGCTGGCCCAATGCCTAAATAAGTAACCCAATTTCACCATGATTATGAATTTATAAGGGGTCCAAAAGGGTATTAATGTTTTCAAATATAAGTATAGGGAATGTGGGAAGTGTAATGGGTGAAGAAGGTTTAAAAACAAATCAGTTCTGAAAGAAAAAAAATGATTTTTAATATTTGAAATGGGCTCACGGTTGGCCCAAATCAAGAAGTAACCACCCTTTCTCCAAAAAATCTTGAAGAAGCAATGGGGAACCCAAATTAGGGAGAATAGACATATATAAAACATAAAAAATAAAAATTAACCTCATATAAGACCCCAAAAAAGGATCGGTATTTCATATGAACCAGATCAAAACAATGACATGAAAAATCGGGTGTGACAATTCTCTCCACCAATAATGCTTTCCGCCCCCGGAAAGCCATAACACTTTCCAGCTGAAAGATAAACACCAAATTATTACTTATTAACATTATCCAACCTATAAATCTAGTGAAATAAAATTTTCCATCAACATTACTTAATATTATTTCCCAAACAAAACACCAACTCACAACCATATGTGGAAATCAACGGAACGGTCAAGCCACCACCTCCACAACCAAGCCAAGAACCTGATAGTTGGGCCTTCTACCAATAAAAAAAATAATCACCCAAAATAAAGGGAGCTCAAGAAAACCAAGGAATCTATCAGAGTGAAGAATGGACTCCAAAACATTAATAAACAACTAGCAGTAGACAAGTTCATTGGATTAAAAATCAACAATACCTATGGTGGGTCTCCCCACCATTAGAACCCAACAAGAAATGAATAAAAAACAAGAACTCAACATTACCTCACATTCAAAAGTACAAAAAAAACTCTCCAAGAACAACCCACAACCCATGAAAAGTGGGATTAAATATGAACATATAGAACACCCACTCTCGAACAGAGGGGATGAGAACTTTCCCAACACATTTAGCCCAGATCCGGACCCCCACCACTTGGGGAGGGGAGGAAAAGGGACCCAATAATTTGGCCATTTGAACAACCAATGAACCTAAAGAACAACCCAAAAATCTCCACCAATGAATAGGTAACACCAAGACCACACCAGATTTATATAGGAGGTCTACAAAGTGACATTGATCTGAAACCCGCATCCCTGAAGGCTTAACCATAGACACTATGTGAGGGGTAAGTCGACCACACTTGTTGTGACAAATAATAATTCACTGTAATGAGGAACCACAATATAGACATAGAAACTACCTTACCACAATGGGGGAGGTAGGATCCTGGTCAAGTTTCCAACACCTCTATAGATTTCCTGACTACGTGAAAAGCTTCACTCTGAGGCCTATGGCTGGAGCCCTAAATCATGAAGTATCTGCTGCCCCACAGTCTGGTGCTATGTATAACACCACTAAAAAAACTCACATTCTCAAAAAAAATGTTCATAAATATAGTAACTCATATATATATATATATATATATATATATATAAATTCTTATCACATGGAATGAGGAGCAGAATGGACAACGAATATGGTGAAATACATCAACATCAACGAACAGAACTGTTATGCCGACAAGAATTACTACGAACTGGAAGCACATTAAATCGATCCCAAACAACTCTCTAATTAGACTAATTGGATGAGATATTAATTTAGGAGGTGGATATATATTTTGAAACATGAGAATGAATCCTTAGTTTTATCAATTGGAAATCTGGAAAACATAGAACAATATCTGGCCACAACACAACATCCAACAGATCTTTAGAAACCCACATAACATTAATCAAAACTTGAGACACCAACCAGATATAATCTCAAGATGCAACAAGAGAATTAATTATAGATCATAAGGGATCATACTCAATAAAAAAAACACTACTAAGACCTAGTATAAACCATCCACATAACCGTTGGTTAAAAAAACAACACAATTTTATCTAAAAACACTTTGGAAAATAAAACTAACTTGGTGGATTTTCACCTTCACCAATGGTGTTTCATTATGTCTCACTCACATGAACATTTACATGCCACCCCAGGAACTCAACAACCATGTCATATAGGCCATCCATCCAGATATCAATAAAACCATGAATGTGGGAACCCTTGGAAACACTAAAGGATAAAACAAAACAACATAATTCCAAAAATAATGTACCGTCAAAAGGAACACCAACGACCAAGTCAAAAACACTTTTCATATACCCCAAAACAAAAAAAACTTAATCAGGAACCATTTGATTAAAAAACAATTGTTTTTTAATATAACGTACAAAAACAACCATTCTATTTTAAATATCCCTTTCCCATTTTTAAAAATATTTAGCAAGGTCACTATTCATAATATGACAACCATAAAAGCCAAAACCCCTATCTAGAAAATCCCAAGCCACACAAAACTCAATTTTCAAAATCAATCCATCAGATTCAAAAACTTTTGAACAGCCCAAAACACCCTATTTAAGTCAAAGTTTCATAATTACTTTAAAATTATTTACACTTTCAAAACATTTTATTTCAACAAACCACAAGTTTAGATTAGGGAAAATCCAATCCCTTCAAATCATTTCCACTTCCTCCAAATTTTTTTTAAAAAACACAACCATACAAAAACAATTCTTATATTTAATTTTTTAAAACCCCTTTTCTACTCCACCAAATCCAATCTTTCCTTACAAACCCATTTCCATAATTCACACACAAGGATTTTCAAAACAAAAATTCAGAATTCATGAAAGGACCAAGAAACCCACAATAGGGAACTAGTGTTGGTGGGTGACTTGACCATATGGATGGCGGCCATATGTAGAACCCAAAACTGACACAAAGAGACTTATTAAGACCATGCCCCGACTCCACATGTCTTTCCAGGACCTGTGAGCTCACATATGCCATTAGTCAGACTCCCCTTGTAGTATCCCAACACCAAACAATCCGCAAGAACATAGGACAATAATAAATCCAGACCTCCTTTGGAAACCCAAGGATCAGAACGACCAAGAGTACGCAACGCTCTTCTCACACATACACCTTAAGTCCGAAAATCCAACTCCATATACTTTTAGATCCCAAAATAACAAGGGCACACTAAAATAATGGTCTACTAAGTCCCGAGTCGACCCTAAACCGGTCACTCAGGCTAGCCCGCGATAATCCCCGAGAGGCATTCCCAATCCTCCTGGGATGGCGACAAGAACCAAGGGCATCAACATTGTACACAAGAGAGCAATTTCTCCCATATATAAACAATCAAACAAACAAAAGAAATAAATGGATAACCCAAAATTCATTTATATAAAAATTGAACTAAACATTATTTGTACAAGAAACAAAAGTAGAACTAAACCAAAAATCCAACTGACCAAACTTGATAACCAAATAACTCCATGTGACACCACTGGTCAATACCCAACGTAATGATCACATGTACCCCAAGTCAGTCAAACATAAGCTGAAACCTGCACAAGGGATAAAAAGAGAAGAGGACTATAGGCATGAGTATTAAAACTCAGTAGGTTAGCCCGATATTCTATTCCCAATGTACTTCATTTAAAATAAAAGAAATATCAATTTTATGTTTTAAATACAATATATAAAAGTATGTTTTTCAAATGAGTTTCAATGCTATAATAATTATCAAACAAAAACTGGCATGTTTTATAAAAAAATGCACTTAACAATTTTTCAAATAGGACCAACTTCAAAATGAAAATAGTTTTAATGAGGGCTGATCTAAAGATTGTAAAATTTTAAATAAAAAACACACACTACTGAATATACCAACAAACCACACCATATGCCGATAGTGAGTATAATATAGCCAATGAGCACGACTCACAGGAACACCCCTAGGAACTAGTTAGTTGTCAGCCTCAGGTACCTTGTATCTTGTGAAAGTAACCATAATAAATATTTTTTCTCATGAACACGTGCCACTAGTAGGGATCATACCCATAACCTAGTGGTCCCCCAATATCATCATCATCATAATTTAGTTAGTGTTTTCATTATAAAACTTGTTACGTGAAACAAGGGCCAAACCCCACAGAATCACTAGCATACTAGTACACGTCCGCGCACCTATATACTCGGGATTCCTTTTAGTGCTGAATCAAGTTACAAATACCATCAAATAAACATTTCACATCCAAATTACATTCATAGAGCATAAAAACACTAACTACACTTAAAAATTATGCAAATTTATTTCATGAATCCACAACCCACTACAAAGTTTCGTAAAACAATTTCAAGGATTGTATTGAGGCTTTGCACATAAAACTCATTCAAAAACACTGTTTGAATTTTAAATAGACAACAAGACCCTACCCAAACATAATTGGAAGCCCTAAAAAAATTTAATAAATTCATTTCATGGATGATAAAACAATCCCAATTGACACAACATGGTATATAAAAGTAAAACACTCATTCTTCATTTTTTGGAAAGGCCAAACATGCCATTAAACATATTCCAAAAAATGACATTTGAAAAAGTTATGAATTTATGTTTTTTTAAGTAGCTGTATACAAACCATATTTAACATCAAACCAGAATCATAAATCCCAGAAAACACTCAGGTTACATATTCAAAACCCAAACATTTTCACAAGAATGTGAAACATGCCATTTTCCGGCAACTCGGGCCAAAACATGTTGTAAACCAAAACGCATTTATTTGTAAAAATAAATAAAAATTGGAAAGCCAAAATGGATCCAAAAATAATTTTTTACATGCTTCCAATATATTTATAAATCCACACAAATCATTTTAAGTTGCACTATAAAGATAAAAGCCAACGGGGCAATTTACGGAACACATGGAATGTACTCTTTAAGAAAACAACTTATGTTTAGCACTTAAAAGGGATTAAATACAATTTTCATGCCATAATTTTATTCAAGCGACTAAAAAATATTCAAAATACCATAAATTAAGTGTGGAAGCTCATGGTATAATTTATCAAACAAGAGGAGTTCACATTTATACCAAAACAACTATATTTTAAACAAAATAAGTCAGAAAACATAATTTGCACACAAAATATTTAAAACAAAGGTCTCACAACATCACATATCATATAAATAATGTTATAACTATATGATAATGATGAAACATAAATTATAATGGCTTTTTCAAGGGACATCCTACCTCAAATCTTTGGCGTAATGGAAACACACTCCCAAAAACACCCATCGTGGAATTATAAACCCTAAAACAATGAAGACCAGACCTAAATAAATATAAACTCCATCAAAAACCATTGGATAACAAAACCCTAAGTCTATATTTAAATGAGGTTATTATTATACCATAATATAATGAATGGAGGAATAAGAGGGAGGAGAAAATAGAAGGAATATCACATTTTTAACTAGAAAACTCTTCGTCTTCCATTAGATATGCACCATTATTGGAAAGTGGATGGCTCGAAACATAATGTAGATTCTTCAAATATCTGGAAGAAATAGGGAAAGAATAATTGTGGGAAAAAAGAAAACTAATGGAATGATTTATTCCTGAAACAATTTATATTCTAAATTCTGGACGATTTGAGACATTGAGAAATTCGTCCTGGATCTGCTACTCATATAAGCTCCAAATAGGGGAAATAGATAATGGTGGTGAGTATAGGGATATTGGAATCAGGTGGGTGGTGTAATCATAAAAAAATATGAAAAATTAAATTAGATATAAAATAATAAATATATTTTATTTAAAAGTGGAAATGGGCCCATGGGCTAGCCCATTCCTAAATAAGTAAACCAATTTCACCATGATTATGAATTTATATGGGGTCCAAAAGGGTATTAAAGTATTAAAATATCATTATAGGATAGGTGAGATGTGGAATGGATGAAAAAGGTTGAAAAAAATTCGTTATAAAGGAAACAAATTTTGATTATAAAATTTGAAATGGGCTCACAGTTGTCCCAAATCATGAAGTAACCACTATTTCTCACAAAACTCATAAAAAAGAAATGGTGAACCCAAATTAGGGTGATTAGACATAGATGAAACATAAAAACTCAAAATTCATCTTACCGAAGTCCCATGAAAAGGATCGAGATTTCATATGAATGAGATCAAAATAATGATATGAAAAACCGGGTGTGACAATTCTCCCCACCATTAAAGCATTCCGCCCCCGGAAAGCCATAACACTTTCCAGCTGAAATATAAACGCATAAGGATTCCTTACCAACATTATCCAACCTATTAATCTTGTGAAATAAAATTTTCCATCAACATAACTTAATCCTCTTTCCCAAAAAAACACCAACTCGCAACCACTTTGTTAAAATCAATGGAACGGTCAAGCCACCACCTCCGCATCCAAGCCAAGAACCTGATTGTTGGGACTTATCCAAATAAAAAAATCACCCAAATTAAAGATAACTAAAGAAAACCAAGGAATATTGGGGAGTAAAAAATGGACTCCCCACCATTAATGAAAAACTAGAAGTAGACAAGTTCATATGAGGAAAAATCAATGAGACCTATGGTGGGTCTCCCCACCATTAGAACCCAACAGGAAATGAAAAAAGAACTCTAAAATTCCTCACATTAAAAAGTCCAAAAAAACTCTCCCATAACGACCCACAAACACATTTTAAGAGGGTTTCAACATGAATATATAAGCCACTCACTCCCGAACAGAGGGGATTATAACTTGGACAACACTTTCAGCACATACCCGGACCCCCAACACTCCGGGAGGGAAGGGAAGGGGACCCAATAATTTTTCCACTAGAACAACAAAAGAAACCAAGGAACTACCCAACCCGATTTATAGAGGTGGTCCATAAAGGGAAATTAATCCAAAACCCATATCCATGAAGGCATAACCATAAACACTATTTTAGGGGTAAGTCCACCACACTTGTTGTGAAAAATGGAAATTCACAGTAATGAGGAACCACAATATAGACATTGAAACTACCATAACCAAATGGAAGAGGCAGAAGCCTAGTAAAGTGCCCCACACCTCTATAGATTTCATGACTGTGTGAAGAGAATCACTCCAAGGCCTATAGCTTGAGCCCAAAATCATGAAGCATCTGCTGCTCGCAGTCAGGTGCTAAGTATAACACCACTTAAAAAATATCACATTCTCAACAAAAAACATTCTTCTAAATAGGAACTCACACACACACACAAACACACACACACACACACACACACACACACACATATATATATATATATCAAAATTGCACCTCAATCAGAACGGGGAGCATAAGGGAAATGAATATGGTAAAATTCATCAACATCAACGAACACAACTGTTTTGTCCACAAGAATTACCACGAACTAGAAGCACTTGAAATCAATCCCAAACAGCTCTCTTTTTAAACTAACGGGATGGGGATTTATTTTAGGAGGTGGATCTAGCTTTTTAATCATGATAAAGAATCCTTAGGTTTATCAATTGGAAATCTTGCAAACATAGAACTATTTGTGGCCACAACACAACATCTATCACATATTTAGAAACCGAAATAACATTACTCCAAACCCAAGACACCAACATAATCTCATATCAAGATGAAACAATAGTATGAATTCTAGATCCTAAGGGATCATACTGAATAAACAACACTACTAATAAATAGGATAAACCATCCAAAAAACCGATGGATCAAAACAAATAGCACAATTGTTCAGCTAAATACACTTTTGAAAAAAAACTAACATGCTGGATTTTCACATTCACCAATGGTGTTTCATTAAGTCTCACTCACATTAACATTTATGTGCCACCCTAGGCACTCAAAAAACATGACATATAGTCCTTATTTCCATATTTCAATAAAACCATGCTTTTGGGAACCCATGAAAACACCAATGGCTAAAAAAACAACATAATTCAAAAAATCATGTACCGTCAAAAGGAACACCAACCACCAAGTAAAAAATGCTTTTTATATTCCACAAAACAAACCACACGTCATCATGAAACATTTGATTTAGAAAATCCTTTTCATTTAATATAATGTAAAAAAACATCCATTCGATACCAAATAGAAATTTCCCAATTTAAATAAAATTCATAAAGGTCTCTTTTCATTATCTGGAAACATCAAAAGCCAATAACCCTTTCCTGAAAAACACCAGCCACAAAAAACTAAATTTAAAAAATCTATTCATTAGATTCAAACACTTTTGGACAGCCCAAAATAACCCATTTAAATCAAAGTTACAGAATTACTTTAAAATGATTCACACTATCAAAACATTTTATTTCAATAAGCCACAAGATTAGATTAGTGAAAATCCAATCCCGTTAAATCATTTCCACTTCCTCCCCAAAATTTGTTTAAAAAAAACAACCTTACCAAAACCATTATTATATTTTATTTTGGAAAACCCGTTTTCAACTTTTCCAGATCCAATCCTTCCTTTAAAACACATTTTCATAGTTCTCATACAAGGATTTTCAAAAATAAAAATCAGAATTCACGAAAGGACCACGAAACCCACAAAAATGTACTAGTGTCGGTGGGTGACTTGACCATTTGGTTGGAGGCCATATGTCAAACACAACACCAACACTGAGAGACTTATTAGGACCATGACCCGACTCCACATGGATTTACAGGACCTGCGAGCCCACAGATGCCATTAGTCAGACTCCCCTTGTCATATCCCAACCCCAAACAAACAGCAAGAACAAAGGTCACTAATAAAACCATACTTCCTATGTAAACCCGAGGACCAGAACGAGAAAGAGTTCGTGAATCACTTCCTGCACTTACCCCTTAAGTCCCAATAATCCTACTCCATATACCTTGACATCCATAAATAATAAGGGTTCTATAAAAGAATGGACTGCTAAGAGTTGTCCTCCTATAATACCATTTTTTCATGAACCAGGCCGTGTCGACACTGAATCAGTCACCCATGCCAGCCCGTGACAAGTACCGAGAGGCGTTCCTGATCATCCAAGGATGAAAACAAGCACCAAGGTAATTAATAGTGTACAAAAGGGAATGTTATCACCCATATTTAAACAATCAAACAAACAATAGAAATAAATGTACATACCAAAAGTCATTTACATAAAAATTGAACTTAACATTATTAGTACAAGAATAAAAAAATTTAACTAAACCAAAAACTCAACTGTTGAATCCCGATAACCAACTAAATCAATATGACACCACTGGTCACTCTCCAACACAATGATAACATGTTTCCAATGGCGATCGAACTCAAGCTGAAACCTGTACAGGGGCTAAAAACAGAAGAAGACTATATGTGTGAGTATTAAAACTGAGTAGGTTGGCCCGATATTCTATTTCTAATGCACATCCTTTAAAATAAAAGAAACATCAATTTCATGTTTTAAATACAATATATAAAATAATGTTTTCAAATGAGGTTCCACGCAATTATAATTATCAAAAAAAAAACATTCTTATTTTATAAACAAAAAATCAAGTATCAATTTTTCAAAGAGGTGCAACTTAAAAATTATAATTGTTTTAATGAGGGTTGCTTTAAAGATTGTACACTTTTAAATAAATAACACACACTAACTAATTTACCAAAAAACACACTGTATGCTGATGGTGAGTACAAAATAGCCAATGAGCACAACTCACAGGAACACCCCAATGCACTAGTTAGTTTTGAGCCTCAGGTACCTCATATCTCGGTGAAAGTAACCATAAAAAATATCTGTTCTCGTGAACATGATCCACTATTAGGGAGAAAACCCATATCCCAGTGGTCCCCCAAGATCATCATCATCATAGTTTATTTATTTTTTTCATCGTAAAACTTGCTACGTGAAACAGGGGACAAACCCCATAGTATGACTTGCATACTAGTACAAGTCCGCCACCTAGATACCAGGGATTCCATTTTGTGCCCAATCAAGGTACACATATCATCAAATAAAAATTTCAAATCCAAATTACATTCACAAACCATAAAACAGACATATCTCATAAACATTCTTCACATTTCTTTCAGGAATCAACAAACCACTTCAAATTTTCGTAAAACAATTTCAGGGAGTGTATTGAGGCCTTGAACATAAAACATATTCAAAAATGATATTTTAATTATAAACACACAACAATCCCATACCAAAACATATTTGGAAGCCCAAAAAACATTTACTAAAATCATTTCATGGATGACAAACCAATCCCAATTAAAAAAACTTGGTATATACAAGTAAAACCTTCATTCTTCATTTTTAGGAAAGGCCAAACATGCCTTTAAATATTTTCCCAAAACTAACATTTGAAAAAGTTATGCATTTAAGTTTTTTTTAAAGAGGTGTATACACACCATATACTAAATAAATCCATATTCATAAATCCCATAAAACGCTCAGGTTACAAATTCAAAACACAACCATTTTCATAAGAACGTGAAACATGCCATTTTCCAGGAACTTGGGCCAAAACATGTTGTAAACCAATACCCATTTATTTATAAAACCAAAAACAAATTGGAAAAGCATAAAAGGATCCAAAAATAATTTTTTACATGCTTCATATGCATTTATAAATCCACAAAAATCATTTTAAATTGCACTAGACAGATAAAAGCCAACCGAGCAATTTACTGAACACGTGGCATGCACTCTTTAACAAAACAACATTTATTAAGCACTTAAAAAGGGATAAATACCATTTAAATTCAATAAAGTTATTCAATATACTGAAACATATTCAAAATATCATAATAGAAGTGTAAGAAGCTCATGGAATAATTCATCAAACAAGATGAGTGCACATTTATACCGAAACAACTATATTTTAAACAAAATAAGTCATAAAACATAATTTCAATACAAAACCTTTAAAACCATGGTTTCATAGAAGAACATATCATATAAATATGGTTATAAATGTGTGATAATGATGAAACATAAATTATAAAGTCTTGTTCAAGGGACATCATACCTCAAATCCTTGCCGTAATGGAAACACACTCCCAAAAACAGCCTCTGTGGAATTATAAACCCTAAAACTATGAAGACCAGAACTAAATGAATAAAAACTCCATAAAAACCCATGGAATAACAGAACACTAGGTATATAATTAAAATAGAGGATTATAAAACCATGATATAATGAATGGAGGATGAAGAGGGAAGATAAAGGAGAAAGAATCTCACATTTTCAACTAGAAAACTCATCATCTTCCATTAGATCTGCACCCATAGAGGAAAGGGAATGGCTTGAAACTTTTTGGAGAGTCTCATAAGATCTGGGAGAACCAGGGAAAGAATAAATGTGAGAAAAATAGTATGAATGGAAATATTTATTCAGGAAACAATTTACCTTCAAAATTCTTGACGATTTGGGAGACATTGAGGAAGTCTTCACTAATCCGCGACTCATATAAGATCCCAATTGGGGAAATAGATAATGGGTATGAGGGTAGGGATTTTGGATTTGGGTGGCTGGTAAAATCACAAAAAAATATTAAATATTTATTAGATATAAAATAATAAAATTATTTTTTTAAAACTGGAAATGGGCCCATGGGCTACCCAATGCCTAATAAGTAACCCAATTTCACCATGATTATTAATTTATATGGGGTCCAAAAGGGTATGAAAGTTTTAAAATATCAATATAGGAAATGTGGGAAGTGGAATGGGTGAAAAGGGTTGAAAAAATGAATGAGTTATAAAAGAAACAAATTTGGTTTTTAAAATTCGAAAATGGCTCATGGTTAGCCCAGATCATGAAGTAATGACCCTTTCACCAAAATCTCCTAAAAAAGAAATGGGGAACAGAAATTTGAGTTATTAGATATATATGAATCATAAAAACCCAAAATTCACTCATTGAAGACCTAAGGAGAGGACCAAGATTTCATATGAACCAGATCAAAATAAAGACATCAAAAACTAGGTGTGACACATGAGCTAAATTGTGATATTTGTGGGATAAATGTGAAGATAATTTTATGAATTTATTTATAATTTTTGGATTTAATATTTCATAGGGTTTATAAGGTAAAAAACTTATGAAATGTTTGAGTTAAACATCAAAGGAATTATTTATGTTTTAAGATTGCATTGAAACCCGTGGTTAAAAGGTTATTCATTGATTAACCTTATTTCATGGATGTCTATTGTATTTTTTTGGATGTTATATTATTTTAGGTTTATAATAGGGTTTAATTTATATTGGCTGAGAACCACTCTTGTCTGGAAAGGCTATGGGTCATAAACCAATGCCTCTAGGATGATATGTATCTCACATATACCACTGGATTACACGATTCCCTGGTTAATGTATATTTATTTTTGATGAATAATTATTTTTGATGAAATTGTATTATTAATTTTTATGTTTAGAGATTAATTTATTAACCATATTGAATTCTAAGGATTTTTTGAAAAAATTATTTATATTTTTCATTCTTTTACAAGCCTTACGATATGCTAAAAGTGTGTTTTAGTGCTTCGGGTGTCAACGTTAATTTCTATACATCAATTTCATAAAGTAATTGATTAATTATAATTTATTAAAATCAAGACCAACTAATGACAAATTTTTTGTTGGAATATATCAAGTATATTTCTTAATATTATAGTTTATTAAAATAATTTCAAAAATATATGATAATGATCAATAGAATATTCTCTTAATACCTTAATTTTTTAGGACTAATGGACTTATAAATCATCAAATATATATAATTTTGAGGCCCTAAATGTTTAATTAATAATTCTCTTGTTTTTTATTGATAAACTAGATCACTCCTTATGAATATTTTCTCTTTTCCTCAAAGACTATGTTTCAAATCGCCACCTATTTTATTCATTCTGGAATTCCAGTTATGTGTTTCCTTGGGTAAACATTATGTTTCCAACATTACATCTTTAAATTATGTTTTAGTATTCTGTTTATGATGTGGGTTTCTATGAATGGAATGTCAAAGTATTAAACTATTGATAAACCAAAGTAATTTTTAGGGGGAAATTCATTATTTGTGGTGAATAATGTGACACCCTGAGATTTTGAGAATTATTATTTTATTAATTAATCTAATCTTTTTAATATTTTTCATTTCACACAACACTGAATATTTTTTAATTTATATTAAATAACAATGTCTGTCTTTTGTTATATGCAACAACAGGTTAATCATATACCACATGAAATTTAAAGTTTATCTTTTTTACATGAGATGTTGAGGTTAGTTGAAATTACACAGAACATTGGCATTCCTCGATGGATTATATAAAATTTAAGACCAAGTGTTACAAATCATTAATTAATTATTAAAATATAATTATTTATGTTGAAATAACATGACCATTAAACAGATGATTATAGGATTATATTACTTATGAATACATATAGTTGAATTCAATATTTAAACATTAATTATAAATGAATATTGAAAACAAATTAATATCAAGGGTATGCTTTTATTAATGTCCATTTTATATAAATAGTTAATTATAATTAATAAAAGAAATAAAGTAATAATAGTTTATGATATAAATTAAATTTATTTGTTATATATTCAAGAAAAATTATAATCATCCAATATATTTGATAGATATATTATAAAGACAAACCTAATTTCATACTTAAAACCCCTATATTTTATAAATGTAGTTTACCACCTTCTAGTGGGGAAGCCATTTTGAATACATTTTTTGGAACTTTTACAAATTTAATATGTCAAAATAAATTTCAGATTTGAATGTGAAACATAAAAATTAGTTTAAGATACATTTTTCGTATTTTTATGTTTGTTTTTCATTTTTAATTAATATTTAAAAACACTAAATATTAATTCATAACTTTGTTTTCATATATTTAATTTATACAGGTAAATTATATTTTAAATTTTTTTTATATTTTAATTTGAATATAATTTATTAAATTAATCTAATTTAGGTAATTGGATGAAATTACACATAGAAATTAGGCAAAAAAACATATGGACATTTTGAAAGTATTTACATTAAAACTCCACAATGTCATTCCATCAGTGGGATTATTTTTGAATTAATTTCTACCAATTTTGTGTAAATAATTTGGAAAATAGATTAAATATTTCTAATAATCATAATATATAATATATAATAATTAAAATTTAATTTGATAAAAAATTGTATTGAAAGTGATAAAAATTAATTACTATGATGGGGATAAAAAATATCTTAACAAAGTAGTAAATATTAAATTTAAGGCACAAAACAATGTAGAAAATTTTCAAAAAATAATTATATTATATATACATATATTTCATTTTCTTTCCTTCTTTAAATAGGAAAATAAAGGGACGTGATTTTTTCACACAGTACATGAAATTTATTTGGGAAGCATTTAGCAAAACAATATGATATATATAAAGTAATAATGCTATATTAATTATAATAGATATATATATATTATTTTAATTCCTACTTTCAATAGGAAAATAAAAAAAGTAACAACGTTCATGCCTACATATATCTAAGTATTTTCATTAACGGTGTATTCCATTTCATACTTCTATAATTGATAAACCATTATAATACACATATACTAAATATAAACTAAATTTATCTCATGGTATGAATTCTGGAAGTCATGATATAAGAATGAGGGTGAAATATATAACACATTAAGAAACTTGTGAAGAACAAATAAAATATTACTAGAAGTAAAACCTTAACATATAATTTTTAATAAGATAGTTATATAAAGTCATAATAACACCATATATGGTATTATGTATAATAATAAGGTTCTATGATATATGTATAATAAAATGTTAATTATTATATAGAATGTTTGTATGATTACGACTAATGTCAAGACACAAGGTATTCAGATTTTATTTAATGTTTTATTTCAATGTGCTATGTTCCATGTTCACAACTCTTTCCTTTTATGTGGTGTATATACCTCTCCTAAATTTATTATATGAAAATAATTCATAAATTTATCTGTATTTACATATTAATTTTATAATATTCATTTCAGGGGGTTTAGGTTGCATATGTTTTCAAATCGGTAAAATTGTTTTTCTTCGATTTTCCTACATTGAAACTCAAGTTTTTATGCACATAATTTTTTTCCAAGGTGTATATACTTCAATTATACATTTTATATTACAAATATAGTTCCAATAATTACATTTTAGGATAAATTAATTTTTTTTATTTCATTGAATATATTAACCCAATTTACCATGTGATAGGAATTGATTGAAACAATCTCATCACTTTTTGATATTCTTAATGATTATAACTTTTTGACGAAATCATAAGATCAATATCTCAAGAAAACTCTGGAGTTTCCATAACCTCAATTTATTCAATATATATCCATGTTTTAGTACCATTTTCTCACTATTTGGAACAAAATATAACTAAAAAAATGTTTTTAATAAATTCATATTGTATTTCTCTCTTCGGTTGAAAATTCGTTTTATTTAAAAAATCATTATATGAAAAATGTTTTCAAAATAGTTTTAAAATGCTAATTGAAGAAAATTTTCAATGAAAATGGAATTTAAAAATGTTTTATTATTTTAAAATCTTCACTTATTAGTTTAAAAATAAAATTCAATGAAAAAGGGCTTTAATGTGTTTTGAATGTTTATTTATTTGTTTTCAAGGAATGTTGTTTTTAAAATATTTTCAAATTTTTTATAAGATTTCAATGAAAAAGTTTTATAATTTTTTTAAGATCATTTTATATGTTTTCAAGGAAAACAGTACCCAAATTGACTTCAAGTATTATTTATACGTTCACAAATTGTTTTAAAAAAAAATTTCAAAAAACATTTAATACCTCTTTATATGTTTTCTAATCAAAAGGTTGAAAATATGTTTTCAAATAATATTTTTAGTTTTCAAAAAAAAGATTTCACATTAATGTTTTTCAAATGGTTTTATATTTTGAAGAATATTTTTCATTGAAGAAAGGATATTTTCCACAATAAATGTTTCAAAAATATCTTTCTATGTTTTTTTCCATCTAAGATGACATATTGTGATGTTAATAATTCCATTATAGGATATGATCCAAGGATTCCATTCAAATTATTTCTTATATGGTATATGTTTTAATGGAATAATGCATATGAATCCTGTATTTCTTCCATATATTATATGATTATAAAACCCAATTCCTTTCAAGGGTTATTGATTTTTGAAGTGATTATAAAACCTATATTTTTTCCTTAGGTTATGAAATGATTACATTTTTATGACACCAATTTCATTTCATTGGGTATGATATGATTGTTTATAAATTTATGGCAGATGCATGTACGATTTAACTATGAGATGGGTGAGACCTATATCTCTATCCTATTTAATGGGTAATGATTTATATTCCATGAGATAGTCATGGATAAAATGCAAAATGATCTTAGTTCAGTATTATATAGCTAGTACAACGAATTAACTCGCCCTAGTATTAAGAGGATAGAATTAGTAGTAAACTCAATTTAGTTATATAAGGCTAGAATAGGATGTGAATCGAGTTCAATAACGGAATTTTTCCATTAATATAGCCTTGGTAGTGATTCCTTAACAACTATGGAAATCATATTATATTCTTATATGTTTTCCACAATTTAATGTTTTATCTCTATAGTCTGATTTCATGGATCATTTCTTTATTTCCTTTTGACAATTGTCTTATGAATTGTACTGATTTATTCATTAATTCATGTTTATGTTATTTGATATACATGGTATGATATTCTAAATTTTTTATCACATCTTCGTACACTTTTGCTCATATTTATGCTTACATGTCTCACTTGTTTACCATTATTGAGCATCCGAGTCACCCATTTTAATGTTTCATTCATCAGTTTATAAAGATATGTGTTATGAATGATGTGTCTAAGAGGTGTTCTATACTTTTAAAACATAGTGTGATATAATGTGTCTTACTAATATACCCATTTTTATATTCTAATGATTTAAAATGCACTAGACTAATATGATCTTTGGTTGATTGTTTTTATAATGTCTTATGTTTTCCACAAAATTTATGTGATTCTAATTTATGAAAAGTGAGGGTCTCCATATTAACAATAAAAATTTATTTTCTTTATGTATATGAAATCTATAAATATAAGGATACATGATATGACACCCACCATTATTAACATTAAAAAAATACAATTGAGTGAAAATATATTTTAAGATGTTATGATTCATATAGATTATATATTTCTCACTAAATAGTTGTTTTATCCAAATTTTTAAAAAAAATTACGAAAAAAATACCAATCATGAATAAGATATTATTTACCATGATAACTCAATATTCATGGCCTAAAATTAATCAAAATATACAATTTCATAAATAAACACTAAAAATATAATCTATATACATCACAATACACAACTTTTGCATAATCATGTAGAAGTAATCTAAAAAAGAAATATGATCTATATATTATTTATTGTTTATTAAAGGATTTGTACCATCATTCATTTAATTGAAAATTTACTCCTTAATTATTTAATACAGTCAGAAGAGTTTTTTATAGAAAAATCATAAATAAAACACCATTATTATCAAATCAATATAAGGAATCCTAAAATTTATAAATATTGAAATGTTTTTTATATGAGATAAAAACCTTATCATTACAAAGATATATGGACATTCATTTCTCTGATATAACATGACCAAAATCATTTAATATTTTATGACAAAACAAACACTTTGAAAACAATTTAAGTAAATTATTTTAATTTTAGTTCTCAAATAATATCCCAAAATTTCATTCATTTTATAGCTTTTATTTTTAATAAATTAAAATATATTCCATAAATACCTTAAAAATGTATCGATAAATATGTGAAATAAAAACATCAATGTCATGAATTTTTTGCGAGCATTGGTGAGTCCAGATATGATCAAAAAGATGTATAACTCCTATATCAACAAGGAGTTATCCTACGATAGACAATAATGACAAATAAATAATCGAATTAGGTTTTTATCAAAGTATTGGATATTTTGGTTTATCCATTCATGGTATTTTAATCCACTTAATTAGTGTAGTGTTCATTGTAATATTTTAGGGCTTCTGTTTAGAATGTTTACCCTGTAATTCTAATAAAACTAGTCCTTCATGTCCCCCGCAACCACATTCATGCCTATATTAAAGTTAAAAAAAATTCACGTATATTTATATAACCCAAAAATTTATTGTATAACCCGGAAATTTTATAAAATAAATCATTATATATAATTTTTTTATTTGATATAATTATTAACAAAAAATATGGTTTTTAAAAAATCCACTTCATAATATTGAAATATTATTATTTTATGACATATTTATTGACTAGTCATTGAATTATAGGTTACCAATAGTATTAAAATAATTATTAAATATATATAATGGATCTAATCCATACATATTTAGAAATTATTAAGGAATAATTTTTTAGTGAAATAAATTTTTTCTACAAAAAAATATTTATCTTCAAAAATTGGTTTTATTGCTTTTCTGTGAGTGAATATTATAAATAATTTATAAAAATTTTAAAAATTTAAATTGATAAAAAATATATAAATTTTGAAATCAAAATATAAAAATTATCATTGGGTGAATTTTAGGTATTTTTATGAAAAGATTTATTTTCTTATTAATAGTGAAAATACACTTATTTTTAAAATGTATTTTTGTTTAAATAAATTCAAAAAATACATTTTTCTATAAAATGGTTCCAAATTAAAATTAGTTTTATTATATGTTGAATAATTGGATTAAGTCTATTGGAATGTTTTTGTTGTCCAATCTAGTATAAAAAAATATATACTTGAAATGATTTTTAAAAAAAAAACTATTTTTATTGTGTTTTTTGTTTTTTTCATAAATTACATTCTACCAGTTATATAAATTTAATATTAAAAAATGGATTCCATATTTTGATTCATAATATCCAGATTTTGTAAATAGGTCGTTTTTATTTTCAGTCAATATGAATAGTAAGTATAAAAAAATTTCCATGGTAAAGGTAAAATGAGTTAATTAGGGTTATAATTAAGATGATCGGTCTTCTATTTAATTAAAAAACATGGAATTATTCTATGTTAAGATTTTATTTAATCCACATGAATATATTTATAAAATATAAGGTCACGTTATATGTTTTTTTAAATAATTTTTTTATTTAATTTTAGAAATGAATAAAGACAAAATATATTTTACTTAACATAAATATCTATAATTTTTTCAATTATTTTAAACAGTGGATAAGATAATTTCTAAATAATTTCATAAAATATGAATTAATTTTTATAATAATGGTAAATTTTTTCATTTTTTAGTTTTTAAATAATTACATTAAATAATTACAAAACACCAACAATGTTCTTAGGCAAGTAGTAGAATACTCCAATAAATAATTTTAAAAACTCTAAAGGTAATATATAGTAAATAATATTTTATTAAATGATTTAAAAATCAAAAAATATTATTATGAAAATCCAATTGAAATTTATAGGGACGTAAAAATTGAAAAATTTCCATTTCTATATCACTTCCTCTTTATTGAGTCATTTATTATGATTAAATATTGTAAAATATAGTATTTGTGGAAATTGTAAAAATGGTTAACCGAGGGTGAGAGGGTTAAAAAAGAGAGAAGGGTAAAAATGTAACCAAAACATTTTCAAATTTTAATATATTAATCTATTTAGTGTCATCCTCATATTATTGTAATAGTGTATTCTATCATTACATCCTAGATATTATGGTCTTACTAAAAGACCATATTTTTTAAGGATTAAGGTTCAAGGTCATGTACATCTCTCAATGAAAATGTATTAATATTAGTCGAGAATTTTAAATTTCATTCTTTATTAATCCTCTTATAAATCTATTGTATCCAATATTAATTAATTAATTAATAATTATTTATATAAGTAAAGGTTATTATAATGATGTAAAAAATATTATCCACCTTCTTCCCATCTATTAGAAAATTATTACGGCACACGTGAATACTTCTATATTACCACCTCTACGAAGTAATGTTATTAAAGTTTTCACCTCCATTTTTCATAGATGAAAACAATGGTATAATCAATAAATATATATGATATAATAATGATTATATAAAATTTAATTATGAATTTCATTTATTTCACTCAAACCATAAAAAAATAGAAACATCAGTCGTCTATTTTTTGGGACTATAATCTTTATGAGGTGATGTATTTAGTTTTTCATTTCAAATTTTTATGATTAGAGAATAAGTATATATAATTAGTACATATATTATTCATTTAATTTTTAAAATTATGGATTTTATGGAACTAGGAACAATGTATATATTAAATTACTATTGAACACAATAATTTATGAATGATAATGCAGTTATCAATTGAAACATTGATTTCAAAAACAAATTCATAATAATTTTGGGATATTATATTATAAATAAATCGTATATGTTGTGATAAAAATTTGTATGGTTCTAGAAATAAATTTATAATAAATCTATATTTATTAAATATTATGTTCTAACCCATATAAAGAAAGATGAAACTTGAGGTATGATATTTAAGTCTCAATACCAAATTACTTATGCTTGAATTTTCAATTATGGAAATTATATTACCCTTATATGATAAATCCATTAAATTTTCCTTATTCTTTGGTTATATATAGGTATTAAAGTAATTTATTTTATTTTACTCAATTTAATAATTATAGACATTGTAATATTACTTTTAATAAAATCCAACTATGTTTTAATATTCAGTTGGGAATATTTTTTTCCATGTTAATATATTCCTTAAATATTTTCCCAAGAATGATTTCTATTATTTTATATTGAATTATAAAAGTCATTATCCCATGATTCTATTTTTATGTAAAAATTTAAGAGACATTTTCTTATCATTTTTAGAATGAGGTAATTTTGACATTTCAATACAATGTGAAAGGAATCATTGTTCCAACAGTCCTGGAATGAATGGAATTTACTAAAATCATGAGTACTCTTGTATTTTAATCTTACATTAAATATTTCCATGGGTTCTTAATGGAAACATGTGAAATAATATTTTTGGGGATTTTAGATTTTAATGAATTGATTTAAAAAATTATAGGTCATTTTAATCAGTAAATATATTATTTATATTTCAAAAAAAAATTTGATATCATAAATTGATGTTAATTTTGATTTACAAGTTATATTATCCAATTATACCATCCTTATTAATGTTCGGATGATTTATGATTGTTAGGATGATATTTTTGTGAAAACATAAATTTTTTAAGGGTTATGCTATGATGAAATGATGAAATTTTTATAAGTTTTTTTATTTACATTGGTTCAGTTATGTTGATATGATGAATATTTTATGATCTTATGATGGGCATAAATTTATATTCTCTGACAGCTTTCTTTCCACCCAACATTGTGTTTAAATAAACATTGATATACTATTGAAATATTATTATTTAAAACAATATTTATTTACTAGAATTATAGTTTTTGTGTATTATTATGGTTAAAATGTTAATAAATATATAAATGTTTTACTCAAATAAATGTATTAATTAGTACACACAAAATATTTTGTAAATAATTATTATTTTTATTAAAAAAATTCTCTTCAAAACTGGTTTTTTTTTAATTTTTTGGAATAATACTGTATTTAATTTATTGAACTTTTAGAAATTTTATTTCAAAATAATATATTTTTTTGTTCTTTAAAAATAAAAATTATCTCAGGGTTCATTTTTTGAAATTTCGTCACAGATTTAATTTTTGTTCAATAGTGAAAATACTAATTTTCATGAAATTTTTGTTTCTTTAATAATTTAAAATGATTTATTTTATTTCAAATAGTTACGATTTTTTTATTTATATTATATTAATAAAAATAAAATTATGTTTTTTAGAATCTATTTTATCATTGGTTTTTTATAAAAATAGTTTTTATTCAATGAGAGATTTTTCAAAAAAAACTTTTAATCATTTAATTTTGTGTGTTTATTGTAAATTAATTTATTCCACAAATAGAAATTTAAACTTGTAAAATGGATTATATATCTAAAATTATTAGGACCAATGTTTGTAATTATTTCATTTTTATATTTGGTCATTATTAATAGTAACCATAGTTATTTTTTGTACCAGAATAATGGTATAATAGATTAGTTAAGTTTTAATCTAATTTGATAAGGCTTGAAATTCATTAAAACAATTTAATTTATCATTTGATATGGTTGTGGTTTTTGAATTTTGATCCAATTATCTATTATATAAAATACTGGTTAAATTTTTATTTTATTATGATATTTATTTTAATTTAATAAAAGAATAAATACAAAACAGCACTCTATAGGCTTAACTATCTTAGAAATTTTTTATAGGGTTAAAAATAGGATACACAAAGTTATAAATGTTTATTACTAATATGATTTTTTTATATTTTCAATTTAATTCTTACTTTTAGGTGATAAAATAATTATCTCAATTGCTTAGGCAACACTGATATAGTGCTTGTGCATCTAGTAAAAAAATAAAGTAATTGATTTATAACACTCTAAAATAATTTTATTTTATGGATTTATATTGTCTCAAAGATTTTCAAGAAGAATATTAAATTTTAGGGTGGTTTTAATTATTTTATATTCAAATTCTATGGCTGTCACATTTTTTTCAGAGTCATAATAAATGAATAGTTCAAAAAAGGTCAATATTGAAATTTTACAATAAATAATATTTTATTAAATGACTAAAAATTCATAAAAACATATCTTCAAAAAAATTTAATGGAATATGGTTTGAAATATCAACCATAGTCCAATTATGAATCAATTTTCCTTTTATGGTATCATTAATAACTGTAAAAGAGAATAGAATGTCACTATTGTAAATATTATTAAAAGGTTAATGGGTGATAAAATGAAAAGATACAGATAAAAACATAACAAAAACATATTCAAAAATAATATTATGATAATATTCTGACCAATAATCATATTATATTAACATTATAACTACTTTGATCCATTTTTATGAAAGTTAATTTATATAAATTTAATATTTATGTAATTCCAAGAGTTCTCTTACCCACACTCATAAAAGGGAACCCCCTCTTCTTCATTATTCAGAATGTTTCTAACATTTATTTCAAGAAATACCTAAAATAATACAATAATACATTCATTATCTACATACTATATCTTCTTGTGTTTCTAAATTCCATCCATAAAATTAAGGTTTGAGATAACGAATCTTTCTCAAAGAAGAGGTATAAATCTTAACTGAGAGTTTTCAATTTTATTTCTTGTTAAACCTCCCCAAATTGTATTTTATAAATATAAAATACTGAATTAATAATATTATATTTATATAATTGGTATTATTAATTTTTAACAACCATTATTATCCATCTTAGCACCCATTTTAAAATGATAACGTCACTCGTGTTTCTGTGTGGACTATGACCTCCACAAAAAGATGTGATTTATTTTCTCACATACATTTTACAAGGGTGGTAATAAAGAAATGTTTAATGAATATTAGTTATATATATAATATAATAATAACTATATAATTTTGAATTTTTATTTACCATTCATTTGTTTCAAACATCTAAAATTGAAAACATCACTCGAGTATATGTACAAACTACAATCTCTACAATGTGATGTAATTCCTCTTTCATCAACAGAAACTATGAATAGTTATAAAAGTATATATAATGATTAAATATGATAATAATTCAATTCTTACAATTATGGAGATTATGTAACCATGATAAAATCATAAGGACTAGGACTATCGAACCAAAAATATCCTTGAAAAATGATGCAGTTATCACTCTCAAACTCAATTTTAATAAAAAATTGTTAATAAATGGGTGATAATATAGTATATGTAAATAATATATTCTACAATATATATAATTATGGATATTTAAAAAAATTATAAAAAATATATTTATTATAATGGAATTTGGAACATATAAAAAGAAAGATGAAACTTATGGTAAGGGATTTACGACTCAATCACAATTTATTTAGGATTGTTTATTCTTAAATTTCCATTGAGAATTTTTTTATATAATAATATGATAAATAACATTAAATTTTAATCTACTATTTTTTTTTGGGGAATACATGTTTTTTTGAATTTTCATCCCATTAAGTAATCAAGGGTCATAAATATCATTTTAATGAAAAAAACAACAATGTTTTACAATTTGACGGGGAATACCATTCCTTAATTTCCACATTTTCCTTAAAATGTTCTGAATAATGATTTTGATTATTATATAATGATTTTTAAAATTAATTTTATCCATATTTGAATTTTTATCAAAAAAAATCAATTGAATCAACTTTATATTTTTCAAATGAGGTACTTTTGACTTTTTACCAAAAATGTGAAAGGAAACATTATTTTAATGTAAGAATAATGATTAGAATTCCCTACTATCTTGAATAATAAATTATTTCATTATACCTTTAAAAGTTTCAATGTTTCGCTTCAACGAATTATTTTTCCTAAATTTTTTGTAAATTTTTAGATTTTAATGAAGTTATTTTAATAAGAAAATTATATTTTCTTCAAGAAACATATGATGGATCATTTGAATTATTTTCATCTATGATAGCATAATTTGATATTATTTATGATTTATAAGGGATTTTATCCAATGATTGAATAATAATTAATTTTTTGTGTTGTTTATGATTATAAAGTTGATATTATTATAAAGCCTATTCTTTATACATGGTTTATGCAATGATAAAAAATGAAATATTTGTGAATCCAATTTCATTTCCATGAGTTATGTTATGATGATGTGATGAATGTTTTATGACCTTGTGTCACAAATATTTATAGTTTTCATTATGTAATAGATGGGTTCAAAATTATATATCCCAATAATGAATTGGTTATAGTTTTATATCTCATCAGATAATTATTAGAAACAATTAAATGTACTTGATCCAATTTGGAAAAATGGTAGGGATTTGTAAACAACTATGGGAAGAGTGTAAGATTCCGGATCCATTATGATATGGGAAATAAGTGTTAATTCCTGATCCAATATGATACTATGGCCTCGATAGTTAACCTTTTCAAGTGAAATTTTTTATGATAATTGTTTATGATCTATGATATATTGGAAATGAGTTTTTTATGTTCTGGTATTGATCTCATACCATTATGATTACCCTATGATTTCAAAATTTTAGTTAGTGATATCTCCCATGACTAACATTACTATTCATCTATGAACACCCTTTATTTTTATTCCTTTCCACATGTTATGAATAATGTTTATAAGTAGTGTATGTCCAAAAGTGTAAAATGTGAAAAGTTTATTATGAGAGATAGTGGAGAAGATACTATATAAGATATCTATGTATATTGTATCAAAAGACACTAAATCATTAAAATTATGGTGTGGATCATAATGTTATTAATTTTATATTCATCTAAAAAGATGAAATATTTATATATTAAATTATTCTGTAGATAAAGATCAAATTATCTTTGATGGTTCCACATAATTCCCATTGATGATGATTGAATTTTATGATGTGGTGAAATATCATAATCGAAACTTATCAAAGATTTATACTATGATCATAATCATTTAGATAATTGTGAATTTTGTATTATTTTTACATTATGATTACTTATTTATTGGTCTTAGGGATATTCGATCATTTATATTTCAATATCCATCCATTTTCAAAAAATATTATGATAATATTTTTTTAGGATAGTCTCACGGTTAGGATAATTAAAAGTATATATCATTTTGATGGAATATAGATTTTTATAAAGGGAATGATTCTATTATTTTTTAAATTTTGATCCTTTTTCTAGTTTTGACACTATATTTTCAAAATACATTAGTTCTGAATGGAATAATGGATTACTCAGGTTGGTAATTAAACATTTCTCAGTCAATAGTTTTTATGATATGTCCTACATTTGTAATGATTTTCATTTATAATGATATTTTAACCAGGTTTCAACACTGTATACACTTAAATGTAGTAATTTATTATATTTTTCATAATAGAATTTGGATTTTTGTTGATATATCATATGTGAGGTCATATCATTGAAAACTATAGACATGATATAGAAATGATTTTATCGTATTCTTAAAAAAATTATTCGATGTGAAAAACTCTTAGAGAAAACAATGGTGATTTGATTAATCCTCGTCACATCATTTTTATTCATATACATGGTGGAAGTAATGTAAATGTAATCTTTGATGTGAATTCCTTATAATTAAAATGAAATAAAAAATAGTAAAATGAAATCTGTAATGGTGATGGCGTGAATAGTTTTTTAATGATTTTAAGCATGAATTCGGAACAAGATGATTCAAATATTCAATATAATATATTTTTAATGTTCTTTATATAATAATTATCTATATGGAACGGTAAATTGATTGACGGTTCTCTAAATTATATTTTATTAACTAGACAACCATACCATATTATCAATCATGATTAGGATATAAATGGGGAGTTGATTAAATTACTAATTAATCATTAATAGTTAATAACATAATGTTGACCTAATTTATAAGTATTATAGATAATTTTTTTTGAATTTCTCCATGAGAACGAGGTGTTAACATAAATTAATACTATTAATTATTTATTTTACTGATTATTTTGAAGGAATAAGACCAATATCATGTGTGTAAGGCTCACAAAAATCATCCATTAATTAGTGTTGTGTATTATTTTATGAGTAAATTTTTTAGTGAAATTGGTGTTTTATCATTTTTTATTATCATAATTCATACCCATTTTACAAGTCAAAAATTGAAAAAAATATTAGGGGAGGCAATTTTCCTCCTATAATTAAAATGTAATGAAACCCACTAGAATACAAGATATTTTTCAAACTTTATAATTTATTAATTCTTAATTTGTAATATTATGAGGATATTATCCTCATTTATGTGGCGTTTTAAGTATAATGAGGGATGGGCCGAAAAATATTTCTTTTGATGAATCAATTGAAACAAATAATGATAATTATTTAAAAAAATCACTATAATATTGTCTCATAATTTATTTATTGATTTTGAATTAGATATTAACACATTTATTTGTAGAAGGAAAATTTTTATGATTCACTGTTTTTATTTTTCTAATTAATTGAATAATCTTAACTCCATTACTTATGGACATGAACAATTTATTTTAATTTTTTTGAATATTATTTCATTATTGGTCCTAAAGGTCTATAATTTTAGATTAAAGACATTATTCTTAGCCCGAAGGTTTCTTTTTTGTTGTGTTTTAGAGGGAGACTTTGACGGTCATCATTCTATGGAATTTTCTCCCCTTCAACTATTTCTATTTACATATGGATTTTGGGGTTTCGTATAGTTTATTCAAATAATATATGATTTTATAGAATAAGGAGGATATGATATTTCAACGTGCCTCTCTTCTAGGTAACATAACTTTTTTCTGATTCCCTTTTAATGTTCAATGGATCCCTTATGATCCTTTTCTCTAATTTTGTTATCCTTTAATCCTTTGTTTTTTCTATTGGATGTCATTTTCTATCTTTTTTCAATATTTTCACGCATATTAACTCCTCATCTCACTCTCTAGCTTCATCCCCACTTTCTATTTTTTTTGTGAACCTTAATTCTTTACAGCAACAATATTTTTATTTCCATTTTTTTTATTTTTCAAAGAACATGACTAGGGTGATTATTTTCTCTCTCAGTGGTCTCAGATTCCACTCTAAGGTTTCTTCTCGGTTTAGGTTATTGTCTTCCAGCATAAAGTGGTACTATATCATCCTCCCTTTAAATTTGGTGACGTGATGCATCATGTTTTTTCTAAGAGGAGGAGTTTAGGGTTCTATATTGTTTTGTAAAAATTTTAATGGTATGTGGGTTCCTGGTTCTTATGATATTTCTTCTTTAGTGATATTTAATTGCATTCATATTTCATTTAGGAATAGAATTTGTTGATGTTATGAATTCATGGAATTATTTTATATCATGGCATCACTCCAGATTCATTAGTGGATGTATATTACAGGGGTGTGAAATTTTCATTCCATGTATGGAGTTCCATTTAATTCTTTATATTTTTCTTGGGAATCAATTGAAGAAGATAAAATGATTTTGGGCTTGTACTTGGAAATTGGCTTTAGGAATAAAAAAAATTATGGATCTTTTACTTGCATCTGTTTTACTAATGATATGATGTGTATTGTTTTAAATCCCCATATGAAGTGGCTATTTGTAGAATGGATAAAATTAACATTAATCATGATATTTTGATGGTTGTCTATTAGTTTTTATATGAATTTGTAGGAAGTGTTTAAGGATTTGAATTTTATTGGTATTATTATGCTGGGTTTTTTGGGTGATTTTGTATATGAAGGTTGTAAGTTTCCCAATGAACCAAAAATTAGTTTTATCTAAATATAATAAAAAATCATTGTGTAGATGTAACAATTCTATTATTTTTTGGAAGTTGCAAAATTTATTCATTTTTTTTCTAGTTTACACTTCAAATGGTGTAAAAATAATATGAGGAATAAATATGTTTGGTAAATTTATAGAGTCTTATTTATTTCCTAAAATTTAAATGAAGTACTAATATAGAGGGTTTTTATACAATTATGAGTTCTATTAAAAATTTATGATATGCAATTATTATGTGAAATGAATTAAATTCATTTATAAATAGACTATTAATGATTCTTTACTTCAAAATATTATAAATATTTGATAATATCGGATGAAATTCATCACGAGTTGTGTTATAGGAAAAATATTGTGAAATATATTTTGTCAATTTAAATTTTGTTCGAAGAGAATTCAATTCATTGGCTCTTTTTATTTTATGCAAGGTTATGAATTTTGATATCTCACATTAATATCAATTATATGAACAAGTTTATTAAAATTGTCTATTAAACAAAAATTATTATTTAGTTATTTATTAAAGGACGGTGGAAAAGTATGATAAAATTAATATGCCACCAGGCATTCAAAATGTGATAAAAACGTAACATACTACCACATATGTGTCAAATAGTGATGTTTTTATGGTAATATGAACCAATTAATTGGGTGTTGATAATCTCTCTAAAGATTATAGTTCTTTGTTTCCTTTGGTAGTGGGTAATTTAATATATACTCTTACTTTTATTTAAGATGTTCCATTTTCAATTTGTATAATTCTATTTTATGATAGAAATATTTCAAGATCAGTTTAGAAAAATTTCAATTTTTAATTTATTGGGTAAATCATCCCAATTTATTTCTATGGTTTTTGGGTTGTAGTATTTTTAATTTCATGTATATATTTTTTAAAATGTTATGACTAAATGACTCTCGATCTTTTTTCATTGTCTTATTTATTATAAAAATCATTGTTTTTATTTATGATGATAAATTTAGGTTTTTGTGAGTATTTATCAAGAGTTTATTAGGGATATATATAAGAGTTTTCGTAATAAAAATTACCCAGATATGGTTGATATATAGGACACCAATGATCATATGGAATATATTTTTATCTTGGATTGAAATAAATAATCAGATTTTATAAAAAAATGACGTAGTACATTTTTTGATGCATTAATTTACTCTAGAACCAAATTTATCATATTGGAAAAAATATTGAATAATCCTATTTTTTCTAGATAGTTGACAATGTCGTACATTATCACAAATCTTTTGAATTCTTACTCAATATTAAATTACTCATAAAATCATTTTTGATGAGTGAAGAATCTATGAGAAAATTATGGGGGTTATTTGAACATTAATTTGTCTTCCACATTAAATTTTTAAAGACTTATTAGTCTTTATCAGTGTAACTAAAAATTAAATTACTTCCTTAACAAACTCATTACTTTTCCATGGAAACTAAAGTTGAAAGTATCTAAATATAAATATTTTTAGTATGATTATTTCTAATAAAATTATGGTCAAACACATTAATATGGTATAAATAAGGATATTATTTGGTTAAATAATAATTTATTTAGATTATTTATGTGTCCAATTTGTTTAATGAAATATTAACATTTATTATTTGGATGTAGTAACTTCAAAAATTCATACAAGGAATCAAAACAATAACTATAATTTATTATCATTTGGAGGTAGATTAAATCTTATTAAAGGCAGCCCCTATTTAGTAACTTCAAAATTTCCTATATGGATAAAATGTATAATTTCAATCTAAATTTAATTTCTAGGTTTTTTTACATTTAATGGGGATATCAAGATAATCAATAAATGAATTTAATTATTTATAAAATAATTTCATTACCTTTGAATTAAAGATTACTTAATTTTCATGATCCATGGGGAACAATAATAATAGAAAAATATAAATTATACTGGTAATTTATGTTATGTTATAATTTTCATAATTGGATTATAAGACATAAATATTACAAAATATGATTATATTAATAAATTTTTGTAATCATCACCTAATAAGACATGAAATTGTTTTTCATATTATTTCCCTTATATTATTAGAGGCATGGTGTTGTATTGGTAAATAATTTTTTTTCTATATATATAATTAAATTCAACATTATAAATTTTATTTAAACTATATTGTATGAATAATTATAGATTATGGATTTTTATATTATGTTGATAAATTATTTTCTGTATCAGTCATTTAGTATATGTCTTAAACCATAGATTCCTTGATTTTTGATCTTAAGGAATGTCTAACAGGTTTTTCCACATCTAATTGTAACTTTTCCTCTAGATATTAATATAATATTACTAGATCTTCCAACTTACCTATTTAGAGGATATTATCCATGTGTGATGATTATTTAAATAAAAAAATGACTTTCATATTGTGCATTATAATGTGAGTTTCTATACCAATGGTTATGTCAATCCAATCCTATAACATTTCCCTTTTATCGAAAGTGAATGTTATAAATTTCCAAATTTGGGAACAATTATTTTATTATTTTTCATTAGGTATTTTTTAGTGATTAGTGGATTATTTTTAACATATTTTATATTCAAATAAAATTTAGTTTTCGTAAAAAATTATTTTTCTCTTAGTTAATAAATATGATATTTTTTCATATAAGTAATGTTCTTGTCAATATTGTTTATCTAATATGTTTGACAATATAAACTAATTATAACGATATAATCAATGAATATTTTTTTTATCTCCCTTGTGTGTAATTACCGGCAGTATTGGGTGTAAGAATATTGAGAGTAAGGTCATTAATACAGCAGAATTATAGTAATTGTTAATTTTATTTTGACATCCAAAATATAGGGGATATATTTTTTCCTAGATTTAAATGATTAAATAGATGTTTTCAAGATGAAATTTTGTGAATAAAATTGTATGAGTGGAAATTTCATAATTGGGGAAATTAGGTGACTCTAGTGGCTATAGAATCTTACCATCATAAGAATTTTGGTAGGAATCCATGGTTTTGGTGACCAACCAGTAACTACACGTCAATACACATGAAACATAGTGGGGACTTAACAGAGTATTATCGCCTCCAAGGAAGGTTCCATTCTATTTAATATAATTCTAGTGTACATTCCTAACACCCAATTAATTGTGGTCATATTTTTCATTTCACCATCCCAATTTAATACACAATTATGTTTGGGTTCTTTTAATGGGATGAATAAGGGGGTGTCACCCCTCCATTATTTTTTATTCATCATCCATATTTCCCATTGATCCATTGCAATTTTGGCATCATTGTATCATCTTTATGTGTTGATAACTTCTCATCCATCCAGTTATTTTATTTTTTCTATTTTCAATTTTATTTAGACTGGTTAATCTATGTATTTGATGTGCGATTCACATAATTAATGACGTAATTTCGTTGATATGATGAGATTTTGTTAGAATATTCTAGAGGACTATAATAAATGATTAACATAAATGGTATTATGTTTTTTCATTTATTTTCATCCCTGTACTTTACAATTATTATATTTTCTTTAATTTTGTTGGAAATTAGTTGTTGAAGGACTATTGGAATTTGAGGAATTTTTATAGTGATCTCACGGGGTGTATCATGAGCTATCCACTCCTGTTTGAATAAGATTAAATGAAGGATATCATACATAAGGTAAATTTACATATCTTTCATTGTTAAATTAATTAAATATTAATTATAAAATAATATAAAAATCATTTATAACTAATATAATGATAGTTTTTATGTTATAAGAGAATAAAGATTACATAATTTACATTTCCTTACCTATCAAGATATTTCTTGTGAAAGTAATTGGATTAGTGTTTCACCCAAATCCCACCCCAATAGTCCAAGGTTTGGTTTCATTAACCAGTAATACAAATCACACAAAATAAAAGACTTTTCCTAATAAATATATATATAACCACAAGTCTTTAGAAGAGAATACAACATTGCATAACAAGACATAATATCCCACAATAATATAATGTTCATGCAAGAAATACTTAATATACATAATAATAAAAAAGCAACATGTGAAAGATGAAAAAAATAAAAGAGCTCTGAATCCCAAATAATTGCACAACATAAACAGTTACTCCAATAAAACAAGTTACTGATATGAACATTATATACAATTATCACATCCAAACACCAATATTTTCTAGCCTTACCAGTTACACACCCTTAAATGTCACCACAAAACTATACATCATCGACACAAAAATAAATATTTTGGGAATATGGCCAAGGTAGGGGGAGTATAACAACAACCAATAGGATTCACTCGAATAAAAATTAAATCATTGAAACATATATTTACCTAAAACCCAAAGAATAAAGGGGAAATAGAATAATCAATGATAATCAAGATATGCATTAGTAATAGAGAACCAGAGGATATAAGAAATTATCATTCATCATAGTTTAAATCCACTTCGGATCAATCATATTAAAAAGACAGATATATCCAATAAATCGCTTTAAAGAAAGGATTTGAATTTACAAACACTCATAGAATTAAAATTATTTCTATACAGTAGCAATAGGGTACCCATGTCTCACTGAGATGAATATGTCGGTCAAGGTTTTAATTTAATGTTATGGAGGAAAAAAATCTTATTGTTGAAATATTATATACATTGAGTGGGTTACCTAATCCATTTATATTATGGGTGGATTCATGCCTCATAGGGATCAAGCATACAAATACCCCTATGCAGTTAATGCCTAAAATGGAGGAGCAAAACCAAATATCCACAAGGGGTTCCATCTATATAAATTGTTTTGAGTAACTTCTCCCGAGTATTAGTAAGTCTCCATGGGTTACTGATTTGTGGGTGTCTCTGAATGACCCTCCCAAACAATATCACCCTCCTTATAGAGGTAATATCAGCCAACATCCCTAAACTCTATATAAATGGTATTTAACTATAAACAGGTTTAGATAATAGTGATTTATATAGAAATATGATTATAATGTATATTCATTCTTATTATTCTTTTAAATGGGTGATAAGATAAAAATAATAATAACAGTCACACTTTTTGTGGCATGTAATTCACTTGAAATATTGTGTGGTCCTCAAACAGAAGTCAATTATGTATTATCAACATTCTTCTGTATAGGATTAACCTAAATAATTCACTTATAGGGAGGTAAATTCTATGTAGAAAATTTAATTTATCCATGTGTACACCTTGGAATCCGGATTCATGTTATTTACTAATACACGACATACACTATTTGACTACATGATGTGTGTGGTTAGGTGGTTGGTCATGTGTCCACTCCAACATGCCCAAAGTCATGTAACCTTTCCAAAAATGTCATGGACATAAATTATACACATAGATTGATATTTAATTCACTATAAAAGCATTATCTTATATCCAATGATTGTAAATGCAATGTGTTAACATGTCACAAGCTATTAGATATTTATCTCCCTTGTGGGAACCCGTGTCATAAACTAATAATTAAACATGACCTAGAATCCTGTAATTCACATAATGTAGTCATATATACTTTGTTACATATAGTTAAATCACATATTGACATCTACCATGGTTTATGTGTTTTCTATCACTATCAATGGCTAATTACATTCCTTCCAGGACATTACACCACTACCTCACATTTAGCTAACCAATCAAGTACATTTCAATATTTTTTGTCGTTTCTAGGCCAATCAAACACCTCATATGTTTCCCCTTGTTAAATCCACATACAATAAATCACATAGGGGACAACTTTGATGATATTCCAACCATCAAATAACTCCAACAAGACCCCTTCACTACTACCCTACCTCATCACATCCAACTTCACTCCTCAACAACTTGTATTCCTTCTAAAGAATTATTAATCGAATATCAAACCATTATGCTGACTAGAGGAAATTTTTTTAAATGAGAAGGAGAAAATAATAGAGGAGAATTTTATGAATTGAGGTTTGAAATAATTGATTGTACAAAGATTATTAATCAATATTCATACATATAACATGGATTCTTATTATAACAATAATGATGATCAAGAATACATAATTGCAATATTTAAAACAATGAGATGTGTGTAGAAAAAATGAATGCATAATTCAAGTGTATAAAATACAAAGGAAATAAACATGATGATATACATGATACATAGAATAAATAAATATTTGAGAAATAGATCTTTATTTAATGAATAATAATGGAATATATTTGAATAATGAACTACATTATGGTGAAATATACTAAAGCATTATGAAATTGGGTTCAATCTGTGAATTTTGACAACACCTCCCCAAAGAACGATCCCATATAAAATCTTATAGTGCATTATTAAATGAGTCTTGGTACTCCTATAAAAATATAACTTTTAATCTATTTATTACATCATATTAGTACAATAAGTAAAATAATTGAACACCTATATTGACCGGTTTTTTCACCGAGTATAATTATGGGGGTAACACCAATCATTATGACACCCCACCTATCCATCATATGTTAAAGAAAATCCTAATAAACCTAAGGGTTACATTTCTCCCCTGACTGAATCTTCTATGACCTGAAATGATAAGACCTTTAGAAATATATTATATACCTCCTTTAATTCCAATATTCTTCGTATTTAGTCAGTATTGGATATATGATGACTCCAAGCTTCCCTCATCTTGTCTGGAATTATATAACCTTTATCAATAATCATATGTACCAGTTTTTAACCATATTTGATGAATTTCCTATCTCTTACAAATGAAGTAGTGACAAAGAAGGCCTACCATATAGGATCTCCAAAGGTTTCATAGTTTTTTAAATGTTAACTATTATTTTATAAAAAATATATAAACACTACATAAAAAACACAACATATAAGAAAATAAGGGAGGAAATCATGTAACATATCTTCAATAAACTAAATATTAATATATATTTTAATATTTTTCATAGGTTTCAAAATTTCACTAATATGCTATTGTGTACCAAATTCCTCCAATAGGATCCTCGACAACGATGATTTCAATTCAATATTGTTTTTGGAAATGATCTTCAAAAAATCTCTATGAAACCAAATGATACTATCCGGGTATATAATGTTTTACCATATACTTTTCATAAAATGGTGGTTAATTATTAAAAATTTCAAAAACAAATATTTCAATTTTAAATATTTTTAGTCTATAATGGCCCAAAATAATTGTTCGTAGATAAGAAAAATAAACTATAGTAAAAATAATAGAATAAAAGAATAACTTAAATGATAGATTTTAACAAAAAAATATTATTATAGTACATATCCAAATTAAAAACATATAATTAAAATTATTTAATGTTGTTATTGATTGTATTTTGTAATTACACATAAAACATTAGTATTAATCGATACCAATGTTCCTATATCTCGAACTTATTGGAATTTTACACAAATTGATAGGTTGATCAAATACATTATTTTGTATAAATTTTTTATTTGATATAACTCTTTTGATCTAATATATCATAATCAAGAATATATTATTCAATGAATTTATTCACTACAAAAAAACAACAACACAATTCCATACCCTAGGAGCACTTCAATTATAAGAGACCTGAATGGAAAAAAAATATGAAAATAAATTTATTAGTACTTCTAAAAGAATCCATTTAGAAACCTTGTTTTTGAGTGAATATTTAATTTTTATGAATTATTTTTAATAAACATTCTATGTTATAGGGGATTCTATTTTTCATTATAATTTCCTAATATATAACTCAATAATATCTTTCATTTGTTTCTCAGTTATAGTGAAATGTATTTGTGATGTTATAGAATGAGTATGGTTTATAATTTAATTATTTTTTAATGAAGTTCTAATTTTTTATTTTATACTAATTTTGAGTAATGTACTAATTTATAATTATGTACTTCGATAAAATTATTGTTTCTATAAATAACCAAAAAAATTAGAGAACATTTTTATAAAATAATTTTTTTTATGATATATCTAATTTAGGATAATTAATATATAATATTATAAAAAGTACCCAATAATATACTAAATTTCAATAATAATAATACATCATATTCTAGTAAGATTAAATAAATTATTAGACATATAATAAAAGGGAAATTTGTATTCTTCTAAAATTTCTCCCTCAGAGAATATTTTTTTCATAGAAAAATATTCTCCACCTTAGAAAAAGAAACTTACCAAACTAAAATTTATTTAAATTGGTGATTTTAAAAAACAAATAAGAATAATAATGAGGATACACAATTATATAATGTATATTAAAAAATAATTGGTCATATACAAAATTTATGAACATAATTTCAAAAAAAAGAATAAAAAAGTAAAATTCTTATTAATAAATATATGTTCATTAATCCTTTTCTAAAACTATTAAATATTTATAGCCAACACATGATCATTTTGTTTAATATCAAAAAATTCCCATTAATGTTGTTCAAATCGATGTTTGCTGGTGTTGTTTCATTATTCTAAACAATAGAAGTAATGTTCCAAAATTATCAAGTTTTCACCCTTTTTATCAAAATGTTTTTCTATGCATTTGAGTATCCTAAAATACTGATAGTAGTCATATAATTTATTTTTAAAAAATTATTCATCTTTAAATTCTCAAATCATATAATTTCTTGTGTATTAGAGATTGAGAACTAATTGATGTGATCTTGATTCATTAGAATCCTCTAGATATTCATTTTTAGTTATATGGGAACTAATATATATTGTTACATGTGATAGATATTTGTATTTACTTGTATATATGTAGGATGTATTAAATTAGGCATGTGAATCATTAACAATATCTTATATGTATCCTCATATTTTCTTCACAATCTCTTATGATATTTGTTTTTGGATTTTCTTCTGTTACATTGACATCATCAACTATCTCTCCTTACATTTTCAATAGACCTCTATTCTAGTTAAACTTATATCATCCAACCTCTTTATTTTTAATTTACAAGCATTTCATACGGTTTTTTGAAAATTATTTCATATCTTACTAAAATAAAAAAAGATTACTTCTTTATTTTGAATATATCAGTGGGATAAAAAAAAATTCACCTCAATTTTCCATAGTTATTTTTTTAAAAGACGATGACGATTATAGTGCCCCAGTTTAGATTTACCACTGAGAGGGGGTGGGGTGAATCAATGTTATACTTCTATAATTCCTTTTTTTATTGATTTCATAAAACATGTTAAATTTTTTGATCAAAAAAATTATATCCTACACCCTCACATCATGTATATAAGTAAATATAAGTCAAAACCAATTGTATTTACAATGTCTGGTGTAAAAACCAACTCCTTACCATGATTGGTTAAATTTTCCAATTACAATATGTTCACTTTTTGAAAATTTTGTTATAACAGTAGCAGGATTTAAAACCCAACTATACTTCTCCTAGAATTGGTATACACTCCAATCCTAACTCTCCTCTTCAAAAAATTCAGTATACTCCATAAATTAAACTATACTTCAATCGCTAGTTAGAATTCCAAGTTAGAAAAATCCATTATTTTAGACCTAGCATGAAATACATCATTCATTTTTAGGGATGCCTCTATGCCTCCATGAAATGAAATTCCTCAAATATTTCATAGATCATGTTCACTGATGTAAAGAAACTTCAAGAACTTTATTTGTATGCAATGATGATAACTACTACAAGTCTCTAAACTCAAACATTATATATAAGGATTAATGTATTTACGCACTATAAAAATATTCAATAATCATTTTTATTCAACAATAAGATATCGATTAGAAATATAGTCACATTATCTCTCCTGAATAATTATGTGTATCAGATTATTAGGTGTGTAGAATTATATCACATAGTGTTTGTGAGTCTCCCAATTATATAAATATATTTACTGTTCCATAAATGTTGTTTTATACTCACCATATATCTCATGAAAATTATTTCATTTATTTTTTTATATTTTATCATCATCAATAATCCTTAAATATTCATAGGTACACCATCTTCTTCTTTGGCCATAAAATATCTTGTTTGTTCTTGTATAAAGAACATGAATACTTTAGATTTATTCATACATAGGTTTTGAATAATTATGACCCCATAATCTCCTCAAATCGATCATATATTAATCTGTTTAAATATTACCCCACATATGAATGAAGCATGCATCAGGATGCCAATGCCTATTAAATATCACCCCTTATTATTGGTTTCCATCATCGTGGGATTCTTAAAATAGAAATCATGAATAAACTATGGCATGATATATTTTATCCATAACCCATAAATTCTCATTAGAGAAACTATGAGGACTATCATTGATTTCTTTTTTGAAACACTTCTTATATGTGATTGGAAAACTAATTATATTCAACAATAATCCCAAATTTAACATACTATGAAAAGGATGATACTTCATTTCATTGTTACCCATGTTGTAGTATCCATTTATTTTGTGAGGATAATCTCATATTCCAAACTCTTCTATTATCACCACAAGTCTATTGACGTATCCTCAATATATTGTAATATATTCTAATTAGATAAATAATGATTCTATAATCATTTAAATTGGGTAAAAGCATCAACTAAATTAGATATCTAAATCATTTGAATATAGAAATTCTCAAAAATATCAGGATACCCTTAAAAACCATAATGAGTTATTTTAACATAGGACCCAATGATCAGAATGGTGGTATTTTATTAACCTTATGACTTTGTATTGATTAGGCCTCCCTTAAACCATCATTCTTATATATGAGTTAACTTAAAATAAAAAGTAGAATACTTTTACTCATGTAATACAACCTACAGATGACATTTACATACAATGCGTTCACAATTATATAGTTATCAATTTACTAGAGATACCATTTTACGGCTAACGTGTGGATTTAAATAGTTTTTGTGATTCTGGGATTTTTTTAGGGAATGTGTAAATACCCATACACAGTATACCAAAACTTATATTTACATTAGTGTAGGTAGTAATTTTAACTAAAAAAAATCTTCATCATTTCTTAATCATTCATACGATCATCCATCTTTCATTAAATGTTTCCATAAGTACTTTCAAAATTAGTATTATCCTTTAGATTGAGGATCAAGACACAAATCATATATTTTCTTACACTTCTTCTGGAACCTCTCCACATTAATTCTTCATGTCATAGAATAGAAATAGAATCAATTATTGACATATAGAAAACAAATAAAATTTATCCAATGGGTAGTTAAATTACTTTGATAACATCCAAAAAATTGGCATTGAAGTGAACTCTTCTTCTTTAAAGGTACATCCATTTCGATTTTTCAATGGGAAGAGGGGAAATGGGATCAAAATATGATTGAATGTTTACCTATTTTTCTACAAATACACCTTTTTTGAAGGTATTACAATTGTAACTTATCTTTTTTACTTATATGTTAATCCTCTATATATACATTGAAATTTATGGTTATTGGTGCTAAAATAAAAATGGGTGTTCCATTTTAGAGATTTGTTCCTTTTATTTTCCAAATGCATTAAATATTTGTCAGTGTTTATATATTAATTTAATTTATTATTCAATAATATTGTTTATTTTATATTTCATCATTTAGTCATCCTCATCATATATTCTATTTTTCACTTCTTTCTTGATTTCAACAATTTCAATCACTTTATTAAATTCTATTCTTGATTTATTTTTTATTTCTTCCATTTGTTCGATATTGATTGAGAAATTTTCAGAATAATATGAGTGAATGGTTTCAAACATTCGTTAGTATTACATATTTTATGATCCCTACCTTATTTCCATTAGTATATCATTCAATGGTAGCCTTCCCTATCAATTTTTCTTTATGATCAACCATGGATGAAAAAACATTGTCTTGTTCCGTCACCCTATAACCATTATTATCCTATAGGTTTCTATATTTCAAAAAATTATTTATATTATTATAATCCAAAATATGGGTTTTTAATGAAAAAACTATTATTTACTCATTTATTTAGAGTGAAAAATATTAGCTCTGGGTTCACTCAGGTATTGACTAACTACATGCACTTTTTGTAGTTCTTTATAATGAACATGCAATATAACTTCCCCTTTGGAATTGAAGTCCATTTCCTATTTCTGAATGAATTTTACGTTTAAATATTTATATATTTTTTTATCCCCAATGTATTGTCTATAACATTTTTTGGGTATTTAGGATTAACCTCTTTTTAAAAAAGGTAAGGTCAAACCCTTTTAATTATATAAAGAAACCTATTTTTGACAAGGTTTATTGGGAACTTTTACATGTCTCATAGGCACAGAGGTGTAATAACCCTAAAATGGATATGCCAATATACCATTTTTTATGTATTGACGGTTATATGGCCTACAATACATTTCTCATAGACATGAGGCCCTATTTTGGCATAATGGACCCTTTACGGATTAATAATTCAATAATACAAATAGATGTTGCAGTACCTGCAACATTTCTGATGAATGCTATAAGTCCTGCCATAGTTCCCACAACCACTATAGTATCACCACTTCTATCATTCCACCAATTATATAATACCCTCTAAAAATCCATGAAACATGGGGATGTCGATGAAAGGGTGCTACCACTTTTGACCCACATTTTGGATTCTAGAGTCCTTTATCTTCTTTAGAAAAGATAAAACAATATCTTGATCACATATATATTTGTTAGAATAATGAATTTTAGATATATGGATTATTCTATATTTATATAATTATAAATAAATTTAATAATATTAAAATAATAAATACTCTATAAAATGAATATGATATATATATCCTATACATTAAATGTTTTTCACCTTTTCTCAGTACTATGAATTACAAAATACAATGAAAAATCCCTCTTCCAATATATATGTATAAATATAGGGAATTAAATTAAATTAACATGTTCATTATCAACATATTTAAATTTTTTTCATAAATATATTTAATGTTACTTTAAATATTCAATTTAATGAATTTTGTTATAAAATACATTTCCGGAATTATTGGATTCTATGTATGACTATAATGGATTCAGATACACCTCAAAAGAAACTTACATTTTTAATTGATTTTGGTCAATTGTTTTTATTATATTTTAGGTAGAGTAAAATTATTAATTTCTTGACTCATATTGAAGTATTAATTCAAAATGAAGAACTATTTAATAATGACATACTAATTGAAATTAATTAAAAAATAAGAATTAATGCTTTAATAATAAAACCTAAGTAAATTGAAGTAAAAAATTATAAAACATAATCTTCTTTGTGATTTATAAAATATATGACCAACAATTTTTATCATAACTAAAATGAATCAACATATATTTCCCATGATCTCTATTAAAATATACACCAGAAAGGTAATATTGATCGACAACGTGGTTAATTGATCAATAATAACCCTAAAAACATTATAACAATTTACTTTATATTGAATTATAGTATTTTTATCGACATATTATCTTATTTATACATAGTGACACTAATGGGGTGTCCCAAACATGATGGGAGATTATAATGAAACCTTAATTATTAATAAGCGAGGCATCATTAAATTTAGAACAAAATTATCTTCCTCATGCCTGAGTACCAAAAATATTACTCAACGTCATTACACATATTCATCACAAAAAATTATAACATAAAATTTGATGTATTTAACATCATAAAAACTCCTCACACATTTTAAATATTACCTCTACCCACCATAGTATGTTGATGAAACACTCCCTTCCTTTTTAGAATCTTTCTGGCACATCTCCTATTAAAATCATGTCACATAAATACTCATAATAAATAATTATATTTAAGGCCTCCCTTACTCAATACTAATGTGTGAGTTCCACCAATATAAATCAATGATTTGAAAATTATACCACTTCCAAAAGGGAAACATTATTTAGTCTTGCTTCTTGGTAACCACTTTCTATAATTGAGCTTGGGAGATCCGTTTAAGTGTATTAAAAACCAGTCAGTTACCATTTTTTTTGGAAAATAAAATTTATATTTAAAAAACCAATTGAAATAAACATAAAATATCTAGAAAAGTATAGATAAAGATATATTAAATATAAATTAGACTAACACAAAAAAAAATATAAAAAATTAAATGTCATCAGAGAGTACATGGAAGGCCAAATTACTCACAATATCAATCCAATAAATGATAATACACAACTTCATTATTCATAATATAATAAACAATTATCATTGCTACTAGAGAAACCACCTTGTCCTAGACTATGTTTGAAGAATTATTAGCTCAGACAGACATAACATACCAAATTCTCTTAGCTATCCAATGATTTTGACAACTAAATTTCACTTTCATTGAGTATAAACATTATAAATTTCATAGTGCTCCATGAAATCTAGCCACCACCATTTCCTTCACTTACGATCTTATTGATAGAGAATATAACTGAATATATTATGAACTATAAACAAATAATTACTAATTGAGATATTATTTTCCATAGGTTTTCTAGGAAAATATTACTACTCTGCAGTTCAAATCATGAGATTCATATTTCTTCTCATTGGTTCATAACTTTTTGGACCCATTAGTAATCACCGATTACCATTTCATTAGAACATATCCAAGATCTTCCTTATAAGAATTAATGATGATCATATACTTAACTCCATCCCCTGGAAACGATAGAACTAGATCCTTTGTCATCCTGTAATTCACCATTTTAAAATATTTTTCATAACAATTAGATTAGTTAAATGAATTCCCATTCCAGGGAAGTGTATTTGTAACATGACCTAGTAATACGGTGACGAAAAAGAAGTTATTTCATAAGTTAAATTCTATAATAGTCGTATTCCTAGGTTTTCTCTAAGAAGTAGAACTTGAAAACATATTTTTTATTATTGGTTAGAGAAAATGCATTTTTCTTAATTTAAGTTTTTTCAAAATAAAATAAGAAATCAAAGTGTGATTTTAAAACAATAAATGATGAAATATAGTCAATTCCTGGTTGAATCATCCCATTTTAATTAGATCTTAGTCCTTAATTTGTCGACTCTTATTCTACTATGACTGTAAGAGAGATAATTAAAAATTTTATCCTCTATCTACCTGGACAGGATGATTACCATGCGAATTATAATAGTTGAGATATAATATTTATCCTAAACCCAAGCTCTAAATAAACCATAAATAAGGTACAGTGATAGTGACCATGATTCCTCCCTCCAGGATGCCATGTGGTAGAGACTACCACAAAAGATATAAAGATATCATAAATGGGAGGCATTACCATATATAATTAAATTGGATAGATAGATAGGAATAATTAATAACATAAAAACACATGAAATGATATATAATATAATGAAAAAATCATCCCATTATTCATGTGTAAATGAAAAAAATATAGATAAAAGTTAGTGAATGTAAATACCCAGTATAGAGTCTAATAAAAAAACCCAGAAACTATACAAAAGTATGAGCTAGGAATTCCAAACACAATCCATTTAATACACTATGAAACCAAAAATAAATTTTATATACATAGGGTGGGAATATTTGTATTCTCACTTGGAACACTAAATTTTTTTCATACACGTGTGAAAAGAGAATACTTTTGCACCCATAAAAAAAATTGTAACCACAAATCGAATACATGCCATCTATCCTAATCAAATGTCACGAATTAATTCTAAAAAAATAACACAACCCAATTATGACATCATAATAAGAATAATATCAAAAAGGATACCCTACAACACTATCCGACTTGAGTGTCTCTTTAACACCCAACAACATATGGTTCAGTGATCCATCTCATCAATATAACATCCCATTAATAAACCACATTCCAATAGCATGACCACGTCATATCTTTCCCATAGAAACATGTTTCATCATATCACTCTTTTCTCAAAGACCCATGGGACATCTCATCACAACCATAATTAGAATAATCAAGTATTGTGATAATGAATTACATCAACCACATGCATTACTTATACCATGAATGTCCTCACCAAAAAGAAAATCATCACATATTACTACCCCTCAAAACAACCATCACACCAAACCTTGTTGATAGACACATGGGCCACCACACCACATCATATATCGATAGTACACTATTGACATCTGGCCACCACAACCCATGCATATCAGCATTTCCTAGAAGATAGATTACGAAGGAGTGAATATCCATCCATATAAAATCACCATCATGATTTTGAAAAAAACACCCCCATATATAATATATTGGCATCAAAACATGATTCTTGACATGGGTGGGGTGTAGGTTGAAAATCACTTCCATAATATGCATTTCACATTACCTAAAAATTTAAATTACAACAACCAAATCATTCAATTATATCTAGACTAATTATTCCATTCATAAACAACTTCCACATTTACCCACACAATCCATTTTGATTAAAACTTCATTAACTATTTTATAATATTTTATTTCAATCATTATTAACAAATTCCATTACAAACTCCGGAATCTCCAATAACATAATACCACTAAAATAAGAAACCCATCATATATTCTAATCCTATCATCCCACATCACCACAAAACATCAATACCCCATAAGATGACAAACATCACATCATATTGTATCAACAACCAAAAATACACATTACTGCCCCCAAAGAATCGTCTCACACTAGCCACACATCACCTCCCAACATAATATCCTCACAACCAACAACACATCAACTCCCCACATTGTATACCTCATAAAAAACACATATATCAACATTTCTATTATTTAGAAAGGGAATTTTCACATCTCACATATTTTTCTTCTGGGCATTCTCACATTAGTCATTATAAAGTAGACACCATTTTATTAATCAAATATAAATTATTAATAAATATAATTTCTTAAGGTGATGCTAAACAATCACATCAAAAAAATGGTTCCACAGTTCATTACCTATAACATAAAACAATCCCCCAACAACCTTTATTTTTATTAGGGCAATTGGAATTTTAAATCTCAATATTAAAAAATCATATCAAATCTCTAAAAACATGAAATTTAAACAATTCCCCAATCAATTTTAATTACTTATTAATTAAATTTTTTAACCTAGATTAAAACAGTCATTGCAAAATATAAAAAGCTAATAATTAGTTCTACATTATATAAATGATGAGAAATGAGGGATTCCCTTCCTCAAACATATATTTTTGACTCTTTGTGCCTCAAAAGGTGATGAATAAGCACCCAAAAACCACAATTGAACAAGGTAACCAATGGAAAACCTAAACTTCACCAAATTTCAATAAAAATACAACCAATTAACTTCCTTAAACAATGTAAATTCACAAAATTATATATATGATAGAGAAATGAAAGGGAATCAATGATGGAAGAAATAATGTTCTACCACCTACTTCTAACAAGAAAAAACTAGAACCAATGACCAAAGTAGGAGGAAGTATGAATAAGAAATACTTTTTAAATGCATAGGGTTTTCCATAAATTATAGTGAGAGGAACATAGACTAATGAAGAATAACCTGCTAAACTAAATGATAAAAAACATGGAATACACCAGTTTTACTTTGTGAATTCCACAAGGTTCATAGATAACAACCCATGAAACCAATACAGGACATGAAACTACTATATCCATAGTATCTGATGAAATTTATGTTTCATTGGCTTAAATTAAATAAAATTCATAAATTAAACCATCACGACATGAATCTATTTCATATATACCACTACTTCCAAACACAAGCCACCAAACCATTCAGCTATACAAGCCATGAACCACAAACTCATAACCTAAATATAGATCATGTTGCGAGCCACCTATTGTAGTACTCTTATAGTTCAAGCCCCAAAAAACACTCCAACACTTCCTACAAACACTATATAACCAACAAAACTAGAAATGTATTAGATCAAGAAGGTGTTGGCTATTATATCATATACCTATCAAGTTATTCTCATAATCAAGAATCAAAACTAACACCAAATAATAGAAAGGGGTTCGAACAACTAACCTAGAAGATACCCCTCAATGATCTCATCACACCTCAAATACTACTACCATACCTACAAAGACATTGTATTTTCCCATAAAAAATCCCACAAAATCACCTTATCACCTCTCATCAAGTGAAATATATATAATCTGGTACTATCCTTAATCCATTATATTTTCACATTGTGATATGCACAACTATCTCATCATCCACAGAACCCAGGGTAACAATTGTTATATCCAACAAAGATAATTTTCTGGAGCAAAAAAATATGGAAATATCAACCTCTGTGTTATGATATAATCTTATTCAGGCAGCACTAACACACCCAAATTATTTAGATCATGTACATTAAACTATAACACGTCCTAATTTGGATTCGGGTCCTATGATTTCCAAATGGGGGAACAATTAAAAAACCACACATTATGAAAAAAACATATCATAACATAAAAAGGTCCAAACATTACTTTATCAAAATAGAACACATATATGAGAAACTCATAATAGATTTGGGTACATAGAATGAATCAGTCCTTATACGTCCTATGTACTTTCCTCTAATCCCCTAGGCCTCCATAACATGTGCACTGGGGATATGTTTAATTTATGAGTCACATTCTCTTTAGGATCTTGGGTCTCTATTGTTCATACCATAAAAATCAAATCATCCAAGATATAAAAATATTTCCATTTAATAATGTGGGAGTTATCATAATGATACTAATGACGTTAAGATACATAGAAGTTGTCAGGGATCATCTCTAACTGCTGTGGAAATGGAAACTGATAAACCACCTCCCCAAATGCCCCACCTCCTCAAATGGACCAAAAAATTATAGAGAATGTTTAATACTCCTATCAATCCTCCTCTTCCATTATCATGCTGTGACATTGAAGAATATGTGGTCTCCAACCTCTATCGTTAGGGTCATCCTCTTATGATCATCATGGGCCTTTTGATGGTCTTATACCAACCTCATCCTTTCTCATACCAACTGGATCTTCTCGTTCATGTTCTATACCACATCATGAGAAATAACTTAGGACTCTCCAACCTCTAACCAACATAATAAATAATGAAAATACATTCCATATAACGCGTCAAATGGGTCCATGTCAATGGATGAGTGATATCTATTATTGTAAGGGAACTCAACCAAATGAATGTGTTGTGTCCATGATCTACTGGAGTCTAAGGATCGTTATTACAACATATACTCCATCATCTAGATCGACCAATATATTTTTCTATATTCTTGAGTTTGGATGTCTTTGCTAAGTAATAATTGAGTATTTAAATAATTTTTTAATCCCCTATAGACTCACGGCATACAAGTTTTGTCCCAATATCATAGAATGAATGTCTAAACTCCATGAAAACACACCAATATTTCCACATTACACATCTGAAAATAATCCACAACGTCTTGATCTATGATTTCTTGGAAGTGATCCAATTTCATTAACTAATCCACAAATACTAGGATTACATCACAAAATCCAAATGATATGACGAAATAAATCAAGATATAATCTTAATTCCTCTTGTGGACATGCATTGGATGAAGAAAACAACTAGGAACATGATGATTGACCGTTCATGACTAGAAAAATAAACAAAGAGACACAAATTCAATCACAAATATTTTAATACTTGGAAACTACAACTATTTCATCATGAAAAAATACATCTTAGAAACTCCTAGGACTACCTCCACTAGTGAGAGATGTAAATCAAAAATTAATCCATCCAACATTGCTACATGAACAAAAAACCTATCCTAAAACATAATCTAGTTATTTTTATCATTATACTATCCCTCTACAACAACACTACGACCAACATGCTTTTACATCACCTCTTACTCTAAGTCTACCCATCGAGACAAGCCCGCCAGCTACATTTGAGAAGACTCCACCTTCATATGAAACATGAAAATTCTACCATCTACCACACTTGGACACAAAATATAGCGATTGTAACTCTAATATCATCCCCAAGTATCCCTAGACTTCCTAACCATATGCTGTTGTAATTTTATTCTCATGGAATCCACTACAACATTCCCATTCATGAGGTGCATAGGATCTCGAATTCATAATTCTAAAGAAAATAAATCCACATTTTGTTTAAAATATTAAAATAATATGGAGGAAGTAAATATCTTAATTGCTTATGATCCATCAATAAAACAATATACTCTCCAATGAGGCATTGCCCCAACATATTTTTTCACAAACACAAACACTTCTTACTTCAGATCATGGGAGACATAATTATTTTTTTTAGGATGTTACTGAACAGTTAATTAAGACATCAATAATCTTCATTTCTTCATCATGGATCCTTATACATGATGTGATGTATCACAAAAAAACTCAAACAAAACACTAACTTCTAGAAACTGAAGAACTAAGGCACTTACCATCTTCTCCTTTAGGTAATAAAATGTTAATGGAAACTGATTGGTACAGATAAAATCCTAGACCCCGTAAAATCATTCAAGAAGGGTGAAATTTATAAGAAGTGAGACACACAACTATAATGATATCCCATGAGAATAAGGATAATATGGACCTCTATAACATTCTTGGGATATTCCCAATAAAAAATACCTTTAATTTTTTGATTAAACTATGACCCCAATTTTCAACACTACATGCCTTTTGAAATTCAAATCTAGTGTCTAGAAAATACACTTTGATAACTATTCATAGAGATAGTGGAATTAAATAAATAATATGAAAGCTCTAACAGGATCATAAGGTTTCTCCTCTAACTTCAATTATATAAGAATTTCATTGATGAAAATTTATACAAACTCGTTTTTTAATTCATGGAAAATAGAGTTCAGGAGCCTTGTTGATACAACTACTACATTTGTAACACTGAATGAAATGACTAAGAAGTAAAAGTGACCAGACCTATATCTAAAGGTAGTATCTGGGATATCTCACTCTTTCACTCTCAACTGGTGATATCCAGAATGTAGATCAACCTTTGAAAAACACACACCCCTCTCAACTAGTCAAAATATCATCAATCCTCAGGATAGTGTAATGATTCTAGAATGTCTCTTATTTCATCCACTATTAGTTGATGAAAACCACAATACTACCTTCATACTTCATGGAGAGACATATAACCGCACCCCACAGTGATACTGGCCAGGATAGTACCATTCTAAATCAAATAATATATTTAAATTCTCAACTCTTGAAATTCAATGGGTTCTTTTGGATAAGTATGCATTGAAATTGGAGCTGATCTAGGTTGTAAATACTTCGAAAAATCAACATTATATTGATGGGGTAGTGTTACAAACTCTTAGTAAAAATAATTTTTAAATTCCATAATAACCACTAGAACCTCTATCATCCTGGAATCCATGGATTCTATAGACATCTCATCCATCAAGGAAAGAAGGGGTTTCACACATATACTGCCAACATGGAAACTTCTCCCATTGACGAAGACTTCATGTTGTCTATCAAAAATTTAAAAAGGTATCATCAAGAGAAGTGGGTGATAAAATAATGTATGAAATAAAAGTAGTAGATTCTAGAAATTATAACAAACAACTAAATTTGTGTCAATAAAAATTATCTTTTGGATTGGTGTGGCTATATAACTATTCTACTCCACTAGAACATGTCAAACAAGCTTTTCAAGACATTTATTGGTGTATTTAACACCAGGGGAATGTGAATTCTCTCAATTTTTTGTACCATTTAAATAACTATTGTGGGTTCCACATTGAGTGAAATGATTTGGAATCGAAAAAATCATAAGAATGTTAGGACAACAAGGTGAGCATATATCAAATGATTTGTGGCCCTTCTAAAAATGCTACCTCCACTACATGCCTATGTCCTTTCCCATCTTCTCTACATATCTAATTTTCCCACCACTACAACCAATATCATGTTGGGGTCCATAATTTTTAGGAACATCTGGTGGTCATTCTATACATTATCCACACCCTCTCGATAGAGCATAATCTATGCATCCCTACTGCTAAAATGTTATCACTAGAAATTCATACTAAGGATAATTTTAAACATATCCACCTCCAGAAAACTGAAATTGAATAACCATTAGGAATTGGTTCTGATGATGGACATGAAACCCATTGTAAAAAACCATATGCATAAATCCCCGATGAAAAGAACAAAAACCACTTGACAAAAAATTATGTAAAGGAAAATGATAAGGATTACTCTCTACATGTCAAAACCTCAAAGTCTAAGGAACATAAGATATACCACTGACTTCCCTTATAATTGTGAAACATTAATAGTTACCGTATCATTGTAAACCTCTTGTTGATTCCCTCCACTCAATCAAACACACATTCCTATGAACATAAATATACATAGACCGACCAAATAAAGGGAGTAACTGAATTCTAGATAGAAGGAATGGTTGCCTCCTCAAGACATCCTGAGCAGGACTCCTCATACAGATAAATATAATGGGAAATGTGAAATATATCATTGAATTTGACTCCTAGATCACATAATGATATATTTCCCAACTGAAGGGAATGAATCTACATCAACATTCCAAACTACATTGTCGATGAAAGGAAATCTGCATGAAAATAAGTGTGAAATTCATCCCATCAAACATCATCCTTTTCCACTCACCAATATAAAATATCCACCATATATATATAGTTACCCTATTATGAAGAATTGGTTCCAGGCCCCATTACCCTATCAAGGTTCGAATCAAGATGAAGGTGATCTTAATATCCTCCAAACATCAATTTATTTCCACATTCATAAAACTACCCACATATATCCCGAAGGAATACTACCAAAAACTTCTTAATTTCATCTTCAATTGATCGTCCTCCTTACTAGAATTTTCCCTCCAATGATAAACCAAATTTTCCTGCTAATCCCCCACTACTATAACCACATGTGGATGATGCCAAGGATCCATAGATAAAATGGAAGCAAGGGTTTTCTATTCCTAGGTATATTATAATATTAATAAGATTCATTTGATTATTACCTTATTTTAACCATACAAGAACCAGAACCACTGAATAAGAACATGAACATAAGTCATCATAATTCATATACCACTTATAGGTATCTACACTATAAATAGGTCCACCTAACTAGGATATTCAACATGATTATATTTTGTGGACTTGATCATGGGGGCCACTAAAATCTCGTTCCCTAGTTGGCCCCCAGGAATATGTCCCACACCTAGATCGACTTCCACCACTTCCATACCAACTCATGATATCTTTAAATTAAATATGTCAAAAAATATATATTATTGTCAACCATTATGTTTAATACCACACTATCTAGATCCTTCCATCCAATGATACAACAATGATGAAAGAGATAAAATTACCCACAAGGACCACCTCCAGAAGGTTTTGGGGTGGTGGATAGCATTAGGGGTATAAAAAATCATAGATGGGATGAATTAACTGCTATAATAAAATAGGATCATGATATAGGAAAACTAAATATGTATTAATTATGTGATAAGTTATAAAATCGAAATCCGAAATCATCCCATAATGTATATATATATATATATATATCTGAAACAAATTAATATAAACATTTGTAAAGGTAAATACCCAAAAAATCTAGAACAATAATATTCAAAATATCCAAAGGTCAGAGCTAGTAATTTCTAACACAGTCTACAATATCCTTGGAGGAACCTGAAAACCAATTTATGTAATTTGGGTGAGAATACATGTAAACTCAGATGGAGAAGAAATTTTTGGTGAACATCTGAAAAGAGCGTACTAATGCACCAATGACTGAAAATTATAACTAATAACACCTAAATATGTCAAATATACAAACCTAATCTGACATATCCATGATCAGCCAAAGATTTTAAACATGTATAAATAAAAAATATGAATAATATAAAAAAGGGCACCCACACTAGTTTCTCACTGGGGTTCCCTCTCTCACACCCCAATGTCGTAAGTCATGGTTCTTACAACTTTTCTATATAAAATCGTAAAAAAACACCACCACCTCACAACATTGTCACATAAAATTTCAATTTTGATACTGGTGGAATCAAATCAAACCTCTCCTGAATAGACCTAGTCCATCAAATGTAAAATATATGTTGAATAATAGCTTATCATTAATATCATCTACTTCAACCACATTCTTTTCACTTTCCATGAACCAAAACCACCATAAAACACCACATCACATATCACCACTCAACAAAATGAACATTACAAGACACCTTACTATAATTCACCAAATCCACCATAGAGTATCATATATTGATAGTTAACTTTTGACTCCTAGCCATCACTTCCTGTGCATGTCATTATTTTCTAGAAAACTGAAATGTAAAGAGTGGGTTGCTAGCTGGCCATTATCACCACAAAGATGTTGGTAAAAACAACTCTATAGAAAATATATATCTTTCAACACAAGGTTATTGACCCGGGTGGGGGTTTTATAGAAAATAAAAATTAATATAAATGTTTGTGATAAATATTCCTAGAAAATCCTAATGAAGGTGTTATAAAAAAATAACTAACCACCTCACAACATCACCACCCATCCCCAAAACAATTACACTTTTATTTTCATCAACAAATCCTCAACAACACACTGGCCATGTGCCACATTTCTCATTACAAACAAATTCACATTATAATATCCAACAAATTCCATCATTTCCATCCAATTTATTCTATTTAAAAAACCATTTCAACTTTTATCCACACTTCCCATTTAATACAAAATTTATTAAAAATTTCATCCCATTCCATTTTAATCCTTACTATACAATCCCAAAACTACCTCAATCATCATTCACAATACATCACCAAAAAAACAATCATCCGATAACACTTTCCAAAACAATTAGCCCCAGATCCCCACCACACATCTCTGTCACATGGCATGAACACATATCACATTACATCACCTCTCAAACCACAAGCACACATCACCACCAAAAAACTAGACATCACACAAATTACACGTCTCCACCCTATTTCATGGAATCACAAAAAAGAATTATTAACCACCCTATATCATGCCCTCATAAAAACAACAAGAATCATGTTTTTTTAGATTTTTTATAAGGCTTTCCACATTTATATTATTTTTTAGGGGTATTCTCACACATGCCATAATCCAGAGGCAACTATTATATTAACCAAATATAGGTAAATAACCATTTCACTTTTATAGTATGATGCTACAGAATCAAATAAAAAAGGATTCCAGAACACGTTGACTATAGAGAAAAAAAATACACCAATCACCACCATAATGGTGGTATTTAGCCAGTGCAATCACAATATAAATAATCATATAAAATCTATAATAACATGGTATTTCATCCCATACCCCGTACAATATAAATTAAAAAATATTTATATTCATTAATATAGAGGAAAATTGTCTTCAACTAAGATAATAAGATAAAAAACACTCTTGGATGATATACCAGATTAGAAAATAGGGATTCTCTACTCCAAATAGAGATTTTCGACTTGTTGAGCACTACAAAGTGAAGAAAAAGAACCTTCAAACGAAAACTACACATGGGAATGATGGACCAACCTAAACAGCACCAAATATCAATAAAAAAATAATTCTTAAATACAAATTAATAGAAATAATCATAACCATGGATGATCTTCAAGATTGTAATATAAGGGAAACATCAATGCAAGGAAGAAGGGTTAACTGGCTATCACCAATTAGTGACCCTGAGAACCAATGACTGAATGAAGTGGCATATGGGATGAGATATCCTGAATGGTCATCTAGGTTTCTCCATAAAAGAGAGTGGGAGGGACACACCATAATGTATAAGGTTAGTAAAAACTAACAGATATTAAAACATGGAAAATTCCACTTTATAATTTTGAATTTCATATTCCTTAAGTGAATTCCCCAAGGACATTAGATCACAAGACATGAAACCATTATTGGTAATAAAACATCCATATCTTGAGTTTCCAATTAAAATTAAGTCACCTCATACTATATTAAATAAAAGGCATGAATTCCACTTTCACAATGTGATTCCATTTCACTATTTCCTCTACCACTACTCACAACCCACTAAAACAAATGGTTATAAACTGAATGAACCACCTACTATATTAATGAATCTTGTTCTCATCATAAACCTAAAACTATAGTACTTATGTTGCTACATCACTAAAAAATCCTCAAGAACATCATCCAAACACTCTCTAACAACCAAAAAATTGAAATAAAATAGGTTGAGAAGAGGCTATAGATAGAAATATTTGTATACCAATCTTTTTATGTGTGAATGATAAAGAGTGGAGACAATTTTTTACATATGTAATTCACAATTAGGTCTTTTAATTCTTACATAGCCAAGAGTTCCCACTACTTATTTCACATGTGTTGATAACAATATAGCACTTCACCATATATTTCTATATTATTACAAAACATACAAACTAGAACTACACAGATATAGATAATCAATATAAACTAAATATAAAGTCAATAAGAAAATATAAAACCAAATAAAATAACTCCAGATGAAAAAAACGACCTGTAGAATATCAAATGAAGATTTAATAAAGATAGGATGAATTTTATTTCATAAAGAAAACTGACACTATAATTATAAATATGTTATCAGTCCCTTCCTTGATAACATAATAATGCCCCACCATGAAATGGGTAAAATTACTAAATCTAGAAGAATATATAATATGTAAAAAAAACTATGAGATCACATTAAATAAAAGAATTCATAAAATATTTATTATTCTGACATGAGCTAGTCTAAAAAAATACTTTTATCACATCTCTTCTATTAAAATAAAATATCTATGGACTGTTTCCTTTTCAACGATTCATAACATTCATATCTTCTCTCTTAAAATAAATATACCTTTTCTTTTTCACAAATTTGAATATCTATTTCATTTTGATCTTCTATAAAATCATTATCCATACATTCTTGGTGTAATTAAAATAGTCCATATGTGTAAATACATGTACCTAAAACTTATTGATAACATTAATACTTAAATGGAACTCATAACCCTGGCTTGAAGAGTAATAGAGTCCCCCCAAATCATGATCCCCTTCCATAAACCATTATTTAGAATTTTTTAATTGATCATGATATTATTCTCAATGGATTTTCTATGAGGTTTAATGTGTTTTAATTTCAGGAAAATTATGGTCAATATAGTTCATTGTTAACTATATTTCTCATGAACATATATCCTTTAAATTCCTAATTCTTAAAAAAAATTACAAGGCTTTTCTCATTCATATGTATACTTGTAAAATATTGGTCAGAAGATTACACTAATTGTGAATGATAGACGATGATTTGACAAGACAATATGACTGTTACCCAATCCTCAATTATTTATATTGAATGATATTAATGATTGTTATTTAGGTTTGTTTAGGAATTATCAAATTCATTTTAAGGGTAAAAATTATATCTGCACAACACCTTTGTGATTCTTATATAGATAGTTCCTTATTCATTTCATTAGGATTCATTCTGTGGATGAATCCGTAAGAATCCTCTAAGTATTTCCACTTCTTTCGATAGATTTCTTATCATGCATGGAATCCATCATAACTATCCATGATCCTAGTAATTCAAAATATAATGTTTACTGATAATCAATAGTAATAAATTGATATTACAATAAGGAATAAGAAATTAAATTAAATATCTTAAAAAAATTTATATCCATTGAAATCCATTGTCTTAAAACTGAATTTTCCTTTCCATTCAAGATCTGTATTGGTTTAGATTCATCTATCTCCGAGATTAGTTTTGATTCTATTTCAATTACATCGGAGGGCGATAAATTTTCCCATAAATGAGTCTATATGTTCATATACAGATGGTTGTTTTGTAGGATGTCCTATAAGCCTATAAGGTTTCTTATTACCATTACACCTAATCAATTATATTTTTTTTATCATTTTGTCAACAATTATCTTGATCATATAATTTGATATTCACTCTAGGTTATTGGATGATGATTTGTGATGAACTGAATATTTTTTACATAAATCCACCATTCTTATATTTCATATATAAATTCATCCATTGATCAATGAAGATTTAGTTGGGAACTACAAAACTATTAAATGTATTATCTCTAAAAAATTTATAAACATTATTAGTATTACCAATTTTGTGGCATAGGATTCCATCCATTTTTAGCATAATTTAAAAAAAGAGACACATAATAGTTTATATATGACCATGGAATGGTTCCAATTATATCTATTACAAAGACATAAAAAATATATGGTTTTTGGGACAGTTCCTTTCACATGGAAATATTTCCATAGAACTACCAAATTTCACATATTTTAAAAAAATCATTTGTATATTTGAACAATTTGTGAAAATATATTATAGATTTTAAAGAATTATAAGATATAATTTTATATATAGTATGGAATCCAAAAATAGTTTTTGATAAGAATGAATTAGATAATGAATCTAAATTTTAGGAAAGTAACTTCTTATTATTGGGTAATAACAAATTTTTCAAAGAGGCAAATCTAACCAAATGTAAAATATAGATTAATATTTTTTGTTTCTATGTCCTTCGTGATTTCATGTGGGCTAGTACTTGATATGTTACTAAGTAGATGACTATAACTACATACCCTGGTACATCAGCATCAACTATTAATAGTTTCTCCACTAAAATGATGTTTGGAAATAGTTTGTAGGATAGAATCCCCACTCCACTTATTTTGGGTAGTGCACTCAGTTGATTGAAACTTTTTTGTAGGAACCTTCTATTATTTTATTTTCTGGTTAAATCCCTAAAGTGGTAACATACAATTCACAAGCCAAGTATTAGTATATTCCTTCAAAATCAAATATATAATGTCAATATGGACATTGAAATAAAAAAATATCTCAACACAAATATAATATACACTTATCCAGAGTCGAGACAACTATCAGTTATCCATTTTCGGTGGTTATATTGTTTAATTGGGACGATTTTTGGGGGTCTTTAGGTAGAATAAATGAGTTTTGATCTACCATTAATTATTATATAAAATATTACTCCTAATTATTGAATGGATGTATCAAAAATAATATCGATGGGTTTTCCAATTTTTTAGATGCATTACTGGTGGTGTGATCAATATCCATTTTAACCAATCCAATGCTTCTCTACACTAATCATTAATATAAAAATAATCTATAAAATGTAATCAAAATCGTGGAAGATTATTATTAATTAAATCCTTGAAAAACCTCCCATAGGACCCAACACATCCAAAAAATATCTTACATGGTTTATAAATATTGGGAAATGAAATGAATTTATCATTTTAGATTTTTATTTTTTCCACTTCCAAATCGAGTTTTGAAATCTTATACCCATTAATAATACATTAATCTACCATGAAATGGATATTTTTAAAATTAAAAATATTAATATTTTCAATGTCGGTTTTGGAAATTTTTCCAGATTCTAAAATAATTTTCATATGAATTTCCAATTAACAATAAAATCCTATAAGCATACATTCAATAAATCCTTAATGAAATAAGAAATTTAATTTATCAAGAACTTTTTAAATACACCTAGATAATTACATGAGATAAATAGAGTCCACATATAAGAAAATGTGCTAAAGGTACTTGTAATGATGGTATTTTCGTGGTATTATATAGTAATGGGTGCCGAAAAGAATCCTAATATCCTAGCCATGAAGATATAATGGTTAATACCTTCTATTAAATCTATCATATAGTAAATGAAATTGTATAATAAATAATATTTCCTTTTAAACCAATTCAATTTTATTTATTGTTGGATTCGTCCAATAAATCTTTATTTTAATTTCCTTAAATAAATAATTTTTTATTATTAATTAACTCAATGTCCTATGGTGGTAATATGTATTCTCTAGATAAATAAGAGAATATTACCATCTATCAAATAGGCAATGAATCCAGGAATCAATCACTTGATTAAACCTAATTAAAATTATAATTGGATCTACTTCATGAAGTCTTCCACTAAATTGTGGGAATAAAAATATTAATCAATGATTTTTTACTAAATATTGATGTGACCACATTTCAATATCATTCGATCATATAGTTTCTCGATTAAACATGGTGAAAATATAAAAACCATTCATGTTTCTATAATAGAAAATGGATTGATTATAAGAATAGTTGAATTGACTAAATGGTATATCTTATCCACCACATTGAAAAAATAGCATATATAAACCCTTAGTTTTCATAAATTGATATTAAATCATAGTATATGAATTCTCATTACATATAGAAAAACCATAGTTGTTTAATGTATTTGGAAACATAGATATATAAATAATTAGTTTATAAGAGATCTAAGTCATCACCCACTATGTTATTTATTACCAGAACCATTCATATATATATATATCATACTTGAATTTTTTTTACAACCAGGGGTATTGAAACATAATAATGGATCAGATTGGATGGTCAGTATGTGTAAACATGGGAGATAACATTTATCACAAATATATAAAATGAAAATAATTTTATTTGAATATGAGATAAAAATTTGAAACCACAGCATGCATAATCAATATCATAATGATGAGCAATGACATAAAGTTTTATTATTTATAATAAATTAATTATAAAGGAATCAAAGGACATGATCAAAGAAAGAATAAAACCGGCATAAAAATTACATTTGTGGCATACCCACAATCATAGAAAATAATTTCATTATTCAATTACTATGGAAAATACTATCATAGTGGATTGGTTTGACACCCCATTTCATCATATCCTTAGTCCAGGTTCACTCACAAGGCCATCATAGTGGAAACAATTCTTTATTGATCTTGATTTACTACACATTCCATTCCATCTTATCTTATGAGATGAACATATTCTATTATATAATTATAGGGACACCTTCCACATAATGAAAATCATATATATGTGTTCTACAAGACTATAAAATATTCCTTATTGGATACCTAGTTTTACGTAAATATGATTCAATAACATTTCATCATTCATTCATAATCTGTGGAAATGAAATGAGTTTCATAAATGTTCTATCTTAAAACAATTAACCCATCGGAAGGAAACATGTTTCATAGAATCATATTTAAATCACCATAATCATAATACATACAAAGATAGAAATTAGAATGTATCATTGGATCATATCCCCAATAAATCATAAGTAATATCATAAGATGTTTTCATGGATGAAAAATTCATTTAACGGATCACTAGAACAATTCTTGAGTAAAATACAATTTTCACTTTGTTATCACATTTTTAAAATATTAAAAAAATTATATATATTAATGAAAAAAATTATTTGAAAATAATATTTGAAACTCATAAATGAATAGTCAAAGTATTTAGTGGCCTTGACATTGGCATATTTTATCGAACTTATATACTTTAAAACAAAGACACCATTCACATTTTCTGTAATAGAAAAACTACCTTATTTGGAAAATGGAAAAAGTATTATTTTTAAAAAATTAATTAAAAATTAAATCACAGATATATATTAATTTAAAAAATAATATAATAATATTAAAAACATTATTGAAATAATTCATAGAAAACATGGATATTGAATAAAAAGGATTTTTGACCAATGATAGAAATATAGTTGGTTTTCCCAAAATAACTTCTTTTAGTATATTGAGATATTAAATATATTAAAAAGAAATGAAAAAATTTTAATTTATAAAAATAAGTATAGGATAAGATAATTAATGTAATTTATGAGAGAGAGGTTATTAAATTTCAACTTCTGAAACTAGATCATATATAATCCTAATAAACAACAATATTTCAACAAAAATCAATTACCACATTTTTAAAAATGATATAAAAACATTATAATGGATTGAACCATTTATAGATATGTATATTCCAATAATTTTCATGATAAGTATTATAAAATATATTCATTTTTGGTTTATATCCCATAAAAAATAAACTTTTTTCGAATATGGTACGTGTCTCAAAGAAATAAAAGTTAAACAAAAATGTATTACCCATGTGAGAAACCATTCCTAGGTTATATGAAATCATATATATTAAATTTAAATTCACCATAAAAATATTAAAATATCAATTGCATAACTATAATTTCATATATAGTGCACATACTACATTTCAACACCCATTAATTAGTAATTCATTATTAAAATCAATGTTTATGGGTGTTAACTATTTTTCATTTCATGAGAATTTCAGTTCAGTAGTTTCGGTCCTTTAACATTGATCATTGTTACATTATGTATATATATATATATATATATATATATATATCTTTTTTTAATAATGAAATATATATTGATATAAATACTTTAAGTCATCAAAAAATGTAAGATATTGTCAAATGAATTATATCATTCATGACGACTATACGTCGTATGCACACAAGACCATTGCTTTTGCTTCTTGAAAATTTTAACATAAGAAAGGTTAAAAATAATTAGTATTTATAGAATCATTATTATAAATGTAACATTACATCATAAAGTGAAAAATCAAAATAACATAGTCTCCATAGTCCACACTCCTATCCCATTCATAAAATACCTGTAGGTCAGTCAGAAAATATTTCTCCATATCCTGGGAAAATAAAACATAGAAATGGGTGAGCTCAGATGCTCAGTAAGGATAACAATACAGCAGAAACATTTATAAATAAACATAAACATTTAAGGCAATGTATAACTAAAAGAAAACCCTTTTAAACATGAACTTCAGCATAATATGGAAAGAATAAAATGAAATAATTCCATTTACATATTCACAGGGATATTATACATGTCGAATAATCACATGCAAATATCAATAACCACTTTCATAATGATGGAATGCATAATTCCAGACTATCATAACCATTTATCCAAGGCCTTATGCCAAGAATACAAATAAGATTTGGTCAAGGCCTCATTCCAAGACACTAGTTTGTCTAATGAGACCTACCAATGCATCGAGGAGCTATAGTGGGCTCCACCCGTCCCTTATCAATTCCAACACATTGCTTATATGAAAAAGTTTAAACATATCATAAACCATAACAAAATCGTATCACATAAAAAATGCATAAAGGGAACATAACATTTCCACATTTCAATCACATGATATCAAAAACACATTGATATAATAAAAACATTATAAAAACCATTTTCCATACAAAAATAAAAGAATACTAAAACATGCTATTAATTTTTCATTTTATAAAATGTTATGGATTGTAGAGGAAGCCGAAATTCAAATAATGGTCACGGCAGTGGAGAAGTCGTTGTCGCTGCATACGTACGACAAAAAAAAATTCCTTTTTGTGGGTTATTAAAACGATTCATATAAAAAGATTCCTTTTGAATAAACATAAATGTCAAAGGGGTTTATAAACTCTATAAAATAAAGTTGTGTATAAACAAAATATGCCTCAATGAAAGAAGAATGAGACGAAGTCTCGTACCTCCTGTCCGACTTGACTCGATCATTATTTAATCTCATGAATAATAAAATAGAGTTAATTTATACTTTCTTAAAACCCTTTTTCAAGTTCATTATTCCTTTTATATCACTTATTACAATGTTATTAACATTATGTAATTATTTAAGTTAATAACGGTCGTTTTGTCGATCTTTGGTACTTGAGTGAAAAAAACATCTTTCAATTATAAGTTGTTAATGTGGTGAAATATACATTATATCCAGAATTATATTCATGATGTAAATATCATATATATCTATTATATACATGCATTTATAACATTACATAACATTAAGAGGTAAGAAATAAAATGCACCGTTCATGGAGACGGTAAGCCGTATGTACGCATGAACGCTACATTCATTTTTATTTCATATTTAATGGAATAAAATCATAATGATATAAAGGTATATTATATTACAGTATAATATCATATATAATATAATTAACACCATCCTTTATACATTCCACATATGGAATTAACGATTCAAATGACTTTGAGGGGGCATTAGTCCGCACTTCCTAAAATGAAATTATCTCGTTTACCCATAATGGAAATCATAAATGTATTACATAAATGAAAAATACAGAAGAATAAGGAAAACAGAAAGATAATATATATCATATATAAATATATTGACATCTTAATGGCCACCATGAGAGGTGTTAAAACAAGATTGAACAATCATCGTTTCGTGATGCAGTAATTCGCCACCCACAGAAACAGTATGTTCATTAACCATTAGACGATAGCGTGTGTAAGTGTAAATAAAATAATTATCATAAAAACATAAAATTATATTTAAGATACTGGTTTTGTTACAATATAAAGGAATAAAAATAGTTTAAGGGGTTGAATAAGCAAAATAAAACAAAATAATATAAGAGAAGAAATTAACTTAAAATCGGGTAACTCTTTTAGATTTGAGCCAAAGGCTTCCTTGGGAAGACTTCTTCCCCACATGAGGCTTATATGAGTAATAGAGAAATGTTGAGAGAGTATTTTGGCAGATTTTGGCCGAGACAAATGGCTTTGATGGTGTGAATAAGGTGGTAGTGGTGGGGGCCTTTTATCAGAGGAGAGGAGGGACACTCTTGGAATGTCAAGAAATGTTACTTTATTATATAATGAGTATCAGATTTTAAATGTCCCACAATTGTATTTTTCTAGGATATGGTGATAAGGGTTCAAAATATACTAATCTAATATGTTTTTGATAAGTGTAAGTCTTAGATTTTACATTATCTTTTCATTTTATTTAAATCGTTAATTAATGAGGTTATCACTGCATCATCATGGTGTCATAAAAAATATTATTTATTTAACGTCGAAAAATTATAAAAAAATTACCATGATGGAGGAAATATTTTTATCTTTCCAATGAAAATTTATAGTCTAAAAGTTATCTTATATAACCCCATTTAATAATTGTTTTAGTAAAACAGCACATGTTTGTGACAATTTTATTTTTACTTTAAATAAAAAGTTATTAATGTCATTTTTTATACCCATGTGGCTCCATGGGGTCCCCAAGTTGACCCATGGATTTTATTGGTCGGAAAAGACTCATAAAATTAGTGTAATTCATATTTAATGGAAATTTCATATCATTATAACATTATATTTACCACAAATTACACTAATTACCTTTAATCGCGATTAATAAAACTTAAAAGATACTATTCACCAAAAATTATTTTCATCCCATTAAACCAAATTTTATATACTAATTAAAACCATGTATGTCAGATTTTTAAAATTCAATTCACCTAAAATGGTAATGATTCATTTAAACGAAAAATTAGTTTTTTAACTACCACTTAGTGGATTCACTATTCATCAAAAATTAATGTTTTTCAGAAAAATACCAAAAAATCAACCGCAAGCTATAATTGATATTCCTAATTAAAGAATAATGTTTAATTTACAAAATTCAAAACATATATGTTGAATTAATTAATTTATTAATTAATTCTTGTTGTCACAACAAATAGCGTGTTTTTAAGAAACAATATGTATCAAAAGATTGACAATTGTTTATGTCCTACATCAAAGTGAAATTAATTCTAATGACCACCAATGGATAAAGTGGTAAAAATATATTATAGTTATACTTTAAAACCTCTGAATGGTATAATTTATCACTGTAAATTATTTTAATTAAAAAATATTTTTTTAAGTATTTTTCATTATTCATCAAAAATTGGAAGTTCTTAGAAAATTACAAAATATTCAACTTCGGATAATTTCGATATTCCTAATACAAAAAATGAAGTCCATTTTGAAATATAAAATTTATATAATTTCAAAAAGTGGGTATTACTATTCATAACGGCTACTTTGATTGGTCGTAGTGTGATAGAATCTCGAACTTGCATACAATGAAAACTGTTGAATTATTGAAAGAGAAGCGTATCGTGGAAGCTTAGGGTGTTACATTCTCCCCTCCTTCAATAAACTTCATCCTCGAAAATTGTAATTGTTCTTCTAAAATAAAAGGTTCAAATTAGAGAATAACTTTTAGGAAAACCCATATCAGAAATAGGGTTAATAAATATATAACTTTAAAAGAAAGAAAAGGAATTATAAAGGTCACTCGAGATAGCCCATACTAGGATTCTATGAAAACATGGATGTAGGGGAGAAACAAACCATCAAGGTCTGATGGAGAGTTGTAGAAAATAGGACTAGGATAAAGTTAACTACAAGAAAATCACAAACATGTGATTGGTTAAACGATCATTGATTCCCCATTAGGAAAAGTTAACCGACAACGTTTTTTTAAGTTACCTTTTATAAAGTAGAGGAATTTATTTGTTATATTTACTAAGAACATATGGAAATATACATACTTATCATATAGACTTTTCATTATTTAATAATTTATTTACCAGAAACCTATCTTCCATTCCAAAAGGTAATATAATTCAAAAATATTATATTTATCCTAATCGTATAAGGTTACAAATATAAAAACATACCATGAGAAAAAATATTTTTTAATAACTAGGGACTTCCTATATGCCAATGGTAGGTAATAAAGGCCTGTCGTACTATGGTTGTGGGTTCGATTCATGTAGCTTTGTCCGATGTGACAGGTTATCCCCTGACCAGCAAGTTGTCCTTCTCCTAAAACTATAGTATTATAATATTCCAAAAATAATATTCAGAAATTTTCTAACCGTAAAAAATACTATCCAAAGTTCAACTTAATCCATTCCATCCTTTATAGTTATCAAAAATACCTATGTCCAGAAATTCTCTAAAAGGTCTCTAAATTCCTAAATCAATTGTAACATCAGATTCCCCAAACAAAGTAAAGATTCACTTATTATCACATACTAAAAATATGATTACCTTCATCATATTAAAACCTTAATGAAAAAAAAGTAATGCAGTACAATCGTTATATATATCACATTATTCTTATAAACATAATATAGTTCTTGAGTCCAAAAACACAAATACAATATTTATTCCACTTCAACTGTAGTAACAACATATGATTGGCCTTGATCCCTTGGCCTTTTCTGTGGTATGTTTTTCTGACGCTTAGGACATTCATTTGCATAATTCCCCATTTCCCTACAATTGTAGCATTCAACATTAATAGCCTCTTTCTTTCCCTTACAATCACAAGCCTGGTGACCATTTTCTCCACATTTATAACAAACTTCCATTCCTTTTAGGAAAGTACCGGGGTGATTCTTCCCACAATTATCACATAATGGAAAATGCTTCTTTCCCTTTTTCCATTAATCTGTCTCTTGTTCAACCGTTCTCTTATTCTCTTTCTATACATTATTGTCATACGATTTAAATAATTCCTTTTCGGTCTTGATAGAACATTAGACTATATCTTCGTATGTTGAGAAATATTGTGATATTAATGCTCGACAGAGAAATTGTTTTAACCCTTCAAAGAAATGATCGATATTACTTCTTGGGTTACATATATAATCTGCAGCATGCCTCACTAAACATTTATAGTTAGACTCAAACTATACGACATTCTCATTCTCCTTTTGTCTCAGACTCAGAAATTTCCTTTCCATATCTGCTCGATGGTCACGAGGAAAGTATTTTTCTGAGAAAATATCTTTGAACACTGTTTATTCCATATTTTATACATCATCATCTTCTTTTGTGTTTTGAATCAATGACAACCATTGACCAGCATCTCCAGTGAGGTGGTAAAATTCCATGATAACCTTTTCCCTTTCACTACTCCCCAAGGCATGGAATATTTTCATTAAGGTATTTATCCATTGCTCAGATACTAATGGATTTGTTCTCCCATTTAATGTTGGTGGTTGTTGCCACATGAAGCGGTCTAACGTTGATTCTCAATGTTTCGGATCAGGGTGCTCCATACGAGTAAGGTTATTATTATTAACTTGAGTTAGTTGTCCTAGTATGGTGATAAATTGATCAGCACCAGTTGTATCACCAGCTCCACTATAATTATCTTGAGAAGGAGGGAAATCCCTACATGGAGTGCGTGCATTGATACAATTTCCATTCCTTACACTAGGCACCATTTCTAAACAATTTCATAATCTAGACTAGATTATGAATCGAAAAACATAATTCTATTCTTCTGAAACAGTTAACATAAATTGAACTATTTATGGATATAATCCATAATCATAAAAAATGTTTTATTTGAGGATGTATATACTCATAAACCCTTTATATTGGTTTGTAACGAAAATGAGAATTATCCTAAGCATATCCCTCTGGAGTGTCGTAACCAAGAGTGCAGCAATGCATGTTGTTGTGAACCAGTTCCCGTTCGAGTCTTACTCAAAGAGTTGATTTTGGGTTTTACCCCTAGGTAAATCTATGCCAGAGCCGCCTCTACCTGCACGTATCCAGACAGGGATGTATTGCTTCTAGAAATCACAAAATCTCTATAATACCCAAATTCTAGGAAGTTATTCCATACCAATTCTCAATGTCTATCATAGGGCTATGTGCTCTTATCAGAGTTTATCAAAATCTAGATTCCAAGGATAGTACTAAACTGCCTCTGATACCAACTGTAATGCCATGACCCCAGTTACTCAGAGTCAGTGGATTATTTTGTAACATTGGCATGATCACAAAAGATCAAGTCTCGAAAGACTTATTATTTTAGTAGCCTTGGAAACAATAGATACATTCATAAATGTTACATTACATCATAAAGTGAAAAATCAAAATAACATAGTCTCCATAGACCACACTCTTATCCCCTTCAGACTATTCCTGTAGGTCAGTCATAAAATATTTCTTCACATCTTGGGAAAATAAAACATAGAAAAGGGTGGGCTCAGATGCTCAGTAAGGATAACAATACAACATAAACATTCATAAATAAACATATACATTTAAGGAAATTTATAACTAAAAAAACCTTTTAAACTTGAACTTAAGCATAATATTGCCCAAATAAAATGAAATAAATCCATTTACTTATTCACATGGATATTCTACAAGTCAAATAATCACATGAAATATCAATAACCACTTTCATAATGATGGAATGCATAATGCCAGACTATCATAACCACATAGCCAAGGCTTCGTGCCAATACTACATATAATATTTTGTCAAGGTCTCGTGCCAAGAAAATAATTTGTCTCATGAGACATACCGATGCATCGAGGAGCTATAGTGGGATCCACCTGTCACTTATAATGTCTAAATCATTTCTTATATGAAAAGGTTTAAACATATCATAAACCATAACATAATCGTATCACATAAAACATGCATAAAGGAAACATATCATTTCCACATTTCAATCACAAGATATCAAAAACACATTGATATAATCAAAACATTATAAAAACTATTTTCAATACCAAAATAAATGAATAGTAAAACATGGAATTTATTTTTCATTTTAACAAATGTTATGGCTTGTAGAGGAATCCGAAACTCAAATAATTGTCATGACGGCGGAGAAGTCATTGTTGCCGCATACATACGACAAAAAAACATTCCTTTTTATGGTTTAGAAAAAATCTTCATATAAAAAGATTCCTTTTGAATAAACGTAAATTTCAAAGGGTTTTATACATTATATAAAATAACGTTGTGTATAAACAAAATATGCCTCCATCAAAGAAGATTGAGACGATGTCCCTTACCTCGTGTTCGAATTGACTTGATCATTCTTTAATCTCATGAATAAAAATCTAGATTAAATTTAACCTTTCTTAAGAACATTTTTAAAGTTCATAATTTCTTTTATATCACTTATTACCATGCTATGAACATTATGTAATTATTTAAGTTAATAACGGTCGTTTTGTTGATCTTTGTTACATGAGTCAAAAATAAACTTCTTGTAATTTCAAGTTGTTCATGTGATGAAATATACATTATATACAGAATTATATTCAAGATGTAGATATCATATATATCATATATATCCAGTATATACATGCATTTATAATATTACATAACATTTAGAGGTACGAAATGAAATGCATCGTTCCTGGAGACGGTAAACCATATGTATGCATGAATTCAACTTTCATTTCTATTTCGTATTTAATGGAATGAAATCATAAGGATATAAAGGTATTTTATAATTACATTATAATATCATATATAATATAATTAAGTTCATCCTTTATATGTCCGACATATGGCATTCATGATTCAAATCACTTTTAGGGGGCTGTAGTCCGCACTTCCTAAAATGAAATTATCGCGTTTACCCATAATGGAAATAATAAAGGCATGCCATAAATGAAAAATACAGAAGCATAAGGAAAACAAAAACAAAATATATATCATATATAAATATAGTTATGTTTTAATGGACACCATGAGAGGTGTTAAAAGAAGATTGAACAATCATCATTTCGTGAGGCAGTAATTCACCACCCACAGAAATAGTGTGTTCTTTAACCATTAGACGAAGGTGTGTGTAAGTGTCAATCAAATACTTATCACAAAACATCCTAGTATAGTGAAGATACTGGTGTTGTTACAAAATAATGGAATAAAGTTATTTTAAGGGGTTGGAGAAGCAAAATAATACAAAAGAACAAAAGAGAAGACATTACCATAAAATCGAGTAACTCTTTTCGATTTGAGCCAAATGCTTCCATTGAAAGACATCTTAACAAAGTGAGGCTTCTAGGAATAAGAGAGGGAAGTTGAGAGAGTATTTGGGTAGATGTTGTCTGATCCAAATGTCTTTGAAGGTGTGAATAAGGTGGTAGTGGTGGGGGCCTTTTATAAGAGGAGAGGAGGGGCACGCTTGGAAAGTCAAGAAATGTTACTTTATTATATAATGAGTTTCGAATTTTAAAGGTCCAAAAATTTTATATTTAGAGGATAAGGTGAGAAGGGTTTGAAATATACTCATCTGATAGTGTTTTTACAAGTTTAAGTCTTAGAGTTTACATTATCTTTTCAATTTATTTAAATCATTAATTAGTGAGGTAATCGCTGCATCATCATGGTGTCATACAAAATTTAATTTATTTAAAGTCTAAAGATTATAAAAAAATTACCATTATGTAGGAAATATTTTTATTTTTCCAATGAATATTTATAGTTGAAATGTTAACTTATATAACCCCATGTAATAATTGTTTTAGTAAAACAACACATGTTTGTGACAATTTTATTTTTACTTTAAATAAAAAGTTATTAATGTCATTTTCTTAACCAAGTGGCTCCATGGGGTCCCCAAGTTGACCCCTGGATTGTCGTGGTCATCCATGACTAATAAAATAAGTATAGGACAAGTTTAAAGGTAATTTCATATTATTATAAAATTATATTTACCATAAATTACACTAACTACCTTTAATCGCGATTAATAAAACATAAAAGTTAATATTCACCAAAAATTATTTTCATCCCATAGAACCACATTTTACTTACTAATATCAACCATGTATGTCAGATTTTTTAAATTCAATTCACAGAAGTGGTAAATTTTCATTTAAACGAAATATTAGTTTTTTAACTACCACTTAGTGGTTTCACTATTCATAAAAATTGAAGTTTTTCAGAAAAAAACCAAAAATACACTCTAAGATATATTTAATATTCCTAATTAAAAAATGATGTCTATTTTACAAAATTAAAAACATATAAGTTGAATTAATTAATTTAATAATTAATTTATATTGTCACAACAAATAGTGGTTTTTTAAGAAACAATATATATCAAAAGATTGACAATTGTTTTTGTCCAATTTCAAAGTGAAATTAATTATAATGACCACCATTGGATAAAATGGTAAAAATATATTCTAATTATACATTAAATCCTATCAATGGTATTATTTATCACTATAAATTATTTTGATTAAAAAATTTGTGTTTAAGTATTTTTCACTATTCATCAAAAATTAGATGTTCTCAGAAAATTACAAAAAAAATCAACATAGGATAATTACGATATTCCGAATACAAAAATGAAGTCCATTTTGAAATATATAATTTATATAATTTCAAAAAGATGGTATTACTATTCATAACGTCTACTTTGATTGGTCACGGTGTGTTAGAATGTCGAACATGCGTACAATGCAAGCTATTTCATTATTGAAAGAGAAGAGTATCATGGATGCGTGGGGTGTTACATATAATATATAAAATTAGAACAAATCATATTAAACATCAACTAAATATTGTGATTTGAAATTAAATTTATAGCCATGTGGAGGCAATAGTCCACATGTAGTACCAACGATACTATATCTTCTCATTTGATGGAATAAAGGGTGGATATTGGTTGTTAAATACTCATTATAAAATATCAGTATATTTATGATGTTTAATTTATTATTTTAATATTAATATAATATATTTATAGGATGTATAGAAATAAAAAAATTTGAAATGGGTCTGGTATGATGATTACCTCTTCTTTGGTAGGCATCCTTTACAGTACTTCTTGTGTACAATTATAATGGAATTTTAAGAATAACAGAACCAATAAATTTTTTATATTATGTTTATAAGAGAATATTTCATGTTTAGTTTGAGGTATTTTAATCCATGTGGTGTAATTAAGATAAATTATGGTTGTCCTTTTATATTTCGTGAATGAACACAATTTTAATTTCATAAAAGTCCAAAATAGAATAGTATAATTTATAAGAAAAATGCACAAAAATACATATATAATTGAATTTCGGATATTATATTTAACATACCAGGTAAATAAAGAAATAATAAATTTTCTTTTTAATTATTATTTTTTGAATTTAATATTTATTTTACCTTAAAGGGGTTTCAATGTTTGAAGGCGTAGCCGATACACAACAACGGGTTTCATTGAAATCTGACGTTGCACAATAATAATATAATATTATTATTTTAAATGGTAGTTAGAGCCTAGCCATTATATTAGAGGGAATTAACAGAAATAACTGAAATATGATTATAAATGTTTGTTAATTTTTTTTACATTTATCCAATAAATTTATTGGCTTAAAATGTGAATGAATCTAATTTTAAGCATAATTTACTTTAAAAGGTTGATTTAACACATTTTAATGGAGAGCCATCATTAAATATATTTTTGGTCACTTTTATATGTTCCATATGAGAAAATATAATTATTCATTAGAATCAGGACATCAGTTTTCACTTTGTGTAAAATTTATGTATTATCCTGATAAAATTTAATTTTTGATGAATAGTGAAAAATACTTTATTTTAATTCAAAAATGTCTTTTAATGTAATTTATTTATATGGTTAGATTATCTTTTTAATTGGTTTTAAAGTCTAATTAGATTATATGTTGATAATTTATTTCAATTTTGGATATTGTAATTAGTTTATCTTCAAAATTGGACATAAACAAGTGTCAATCATTTGATAGTTATTATTTCTTAAAAACAAGCCTTTTGGTTTGACTAAGGGAATTAATTTGAAATTAATTTCTGCCACTACTTTGTTTTGAATTTGGAAAAACGGATTCCATATTTTGGAATCAGGAGTTCTAAATATTGTATGTAGGTAACTTTTCTTTTTATACATTATGAATTTTGCCTTCGGTAAATATTCTATTTAACACTATTAAAGGGTGAATCTAGTAAATAAGGGTAAACAAATATTACTATAATACAAAAAAATTACCCTAAAATGTGTCACAATCCTATTATATGATAAAATTATAACCATTATCATCCTTTGGATTATTTTGGGATCCCAGGGGGCCACTTCGGAGTGACAATGACCCTTTTATTTTTATTAACCTTAAGTAATGACAAAAATGACATAAACAAATTTCTTTTAGTAAATTAATATTTAAATATGGTTGTAGAAGTTATTATTCTAATATAAATATTATTTCGAAACCTCATATATTTCCTATATCCTGATATTTTTTTATAATTTTCAGACATTAAATAAATTAAATTATTTGTGACGCAATAATGATGTAGTGTTTACCTCATACTCAAATGATTTAAATAAATAAGATTATAATGGTTATAATAATATAAAAAACCTATCCAATTCTTATTTTATGATTTTATTTCGACCATGATTCATCTTAAATCCGTCTTTATTAAGTTTGGGACATTTATAAATTTTAAAATCATAATATAATAAAATAATATTTTTACACTTTCTAGAGATCCCCCCTCCCCCTTATAAGAATCCATCACTTCTAAACCATTACTCACACCTCTAAAAAATCTTGTCTCATCCAAAATATGACCAAATAATCCCTCAATATCCCTATACTCCTCCTATAATCATTACCTTAGGCATAATTCACATCAAGAAACTCTTTTGGATCAAACAAAAGGGAGTTACCTGATTTGAAGGTAATAATTTCTCTTTATTTTTTTCATTTATTTTAATTCTCCAACCCCTGAAATCTTTTTATTCGTTTTTTATAACAAAATAAATATTATTAATAAACTATTATGTTTTCTTGAGAAGGAATCTAACTACACTTACACACACCTCCATCTAATGGGTAAATAACATACTATTTCTGTGGATGACAAACTAACACATCATGAAACGATGATTGTCCAATCTTCTCCTACCACCTCTTATAGTGGCCACTAAGATGGAACTGTATTTATATATGATACATTTAATTTTTATTTTTTCTTTATGCTTATGAATTTTTCATTTTTAGCATACCTTTATGGTTTCCATTATGGTTAAACACAATAATTGTATTTCAGGAAGTGCGGACTACCGCCCCCTCAATGTGATTTGACTTGTTCATGACATACATGGAACATATAATGGATGATGTTACTAAGATAATATATATAATATTATACTGAAATTATAATATACCAATGTATCATTATGTTTTATTTCCATTAAAATAATAAATAGAAATTAATGTAGCGTTCGTGTGTATGTACAGCTTACCGTCTCCATGAACGGTGCATTTCATTTCTTACGTACAAATGTTATGTTATATTATAAATACATACATATATTGGATATATATGATATATATGATATCTAAATAATTAATATCATTCTGGAGATAATGGAATTTGAACCACATAGACAACTTGTAAATATAAGAAGTTCATATTTGACTCAAGTACAAAATATCAACAAAACAACCATTATTAACTTAAATGATTACATAATGTTATAACAAGGTAATATGTGACATAAAAGGAATAATAAACATGAAAAGGGATCTTTTTCATGTAGAAATTAACTTTAGTTTATTATTAGATATATTAAGTAATGAACCAGTCATGTCGGACACGAGGTAAGGGACTTCATCTCAATCTCCTTTCATTGAGGAATATTTTTTTAGTACACGATATTATTTTATATGGAGTATAAAAACCGTTGAATTTTCATTTCATTCAAGGGTAATATTTTTCAATGAATATTTTTACTAAACGTTATAAAACAATGTTTCTTTTTAACATAATCTTTAACAATTACCTTTCTGTCACCAAAAGCATTATTTGATCTTTGGCTTCCCAAACAAGCCATAGTGTTTTTTAAAGGAAAATAAAAACTGTATACCCATAATAGGTATTATGGTATTGAAAATCGTTTTGAGAAATAATTGATTATTTCAATATCTTGAAATGATATATTGTGACTGAATTGGGGAAATGTTATCCTTCCATTGTATTCGTTTTATGTGTTATGAATATGTTATGGTTCTTGGGCATTGTTTACACATACAGGTTGTTCCGTGATATTCCTAGGGTAGGTAAGCATGAGATAGATCTCCAATGCATTGGGTAACATGATGGAGGAAAATGTGAATGTTTCTCCTAAGAGATTTATGGAATATATTGTGATGGGTATTCTAAATGTAACTCCCTATATAGCAGTGATAGCTACAATTTAAGTATGATATGGATTCCACAAGGTGGCTTTATGATTTATGTTTTATAAGTTTTATTCAGAAATATTATTATTTCATGAGGTATGTTAAGGATCTTATGTTATGTATGTAATTATGAACTAATGTTTTCATTCTTTGTTTTATATTCCTTGCTAATCATTTTATGTTCATCCTATGTTTTGAAATGTTTTTCACAGGACTTAAATATGAATAGGGTCAAGGATAGGATCAAGGAAAATTCATGCTATCTAAAACATGGAACTATACATAACTCTTTTTTTCAGGAGTTTTTTTTGTAAAAAAATGGAAACTATGTAGAAGTTTCTACTTTCTAATTCTTGAGATGTAATGTAATAGTTATAGCCTAATTGTCTAAAACCCTAAACCAGAAATGATGCTCAATGTGGATTATTCATTTAATTCAAGATCATGTAATGTTTTAAGGCCAGGTCCTTATAGTATGAGGTAAATATATGGCCCTAAAATTGGATTATGGAATTTTTAATTGGAAAAAGTATCCTTTTATCATGGTTTATCCTCCTCTAGAAACCATTTTAAACCATAACCACCGTAATGAATTTTTATGATTTTCAAATTCATTATAAAAATTGATGTTGAATGTATTATATTAGAATTGTTTTTATAATTATAAATAATTAATAAATTTTACCATATTCGACTCCTAAAATTGGTAAATTTTATTTTAAAATTAAACCCACAAAACACGATGAAAAGTTCTTTTCCAAAGAAAATGTTTTCTTAAGTATAATTAATTTGTATACCATAATTCAATATAAACATGATTAAAATGGCCTTAATTGATTTATTAATAAAATAATTTAACTATCTATACTTTTAATAACATTTTTAAATAATATTTATCTTCTTAAATTCATTAAACAAAAATATAGTTTTCAATAAAATGAAGAATGTTCACTATTCCAAAAAAAATGCATTTGAAAATTTGAAAAAATTAACACTATATTAATTTTAAAATTATGAATTAGAAAAATTTAATTTTATAAAATAAATTTTATAAATTTATAATAAATTAATGTTATTACTTTTTGACGAAAAATAAATAAAAATTATTTTTGAGGAAATTGTGTTTTGAAAGTATTTAATAACATTACTAAGTACTGGGTACTTATTATTCAATATATATTATTTATCTAAAATTATTATACTAAATATTTATAATATCATTATTGTTATTCATTCCACCAATTTAATGGCTATGTTATAGAGGTATATTATATTATAGTTCATCTAAACGTAGGGTTTCTTATATCGCAAGTTGTTAAGAGAAATTATATTTATTTAAAGGCAACATAACATGAAATCTGTAACGACCCAAAGTTTCATTAATGGAAAATCCCTCTTGATCCAGTTAAATGTTTCTTTATGTTTTTATAAGATGTCAAATTCTTTAGTTTTACGTTAAGATTTGTGACCGTTACTTTTATAGCCATTGAACATTGATCATCTGGGTAGTTTAAATATAAGGCTTTAACGAAACCATTTTTACTCAGACAAAGGAAGCGATGGCCTCATCCAGTAGAATTGCCCCTTACGAAGCCCATTTGTCGGAGCTCGGAAAGGAGGTGGCGTCTTTGGGCTTTGCCCTTGACCAAGCCCAAGCTGAGCTTCATCAAGTCAAGCTCGAACGTGATCGTCTACGGGAAAAATGGAAGTTGATAGAGATCACCACTCGAGCGATGTTATCCGAGCAACCCCAAGAGTCTGTCACCATCGCACACCTTACCCTTAGGTCTTATGCAGCTATTTTAAGGGGTTATGTAACAAATAAGTAGCACCATGTTCATGTACATTATTTTTGTATATAATAATGAATATAATTTCTAGTCATTTTTGATGCATTGTAATTAGTTTTTAAAGTACAAATGATGTTTTTAGTTATTATTTAATTAAGAATTATATTTTATTAAATTAAAGGATTTTTGAATTAAATAATATTTTAATAAAATATTATTATTAATATTAAATTAATTTTTTATTTAAATATAAATGATCTTATAATTTTATGAATGCAATTAAAATTTTTATTAAGGTTTGAAAGCCATTTCTGTCAAAACCCGTGAATTTTTTATAAATGTCGGTTTTTATTTTAAAAGTGAAAATTCACATATTTAGAAAATTATTTAGATAAAATAAATATTATTTTTGGAATCAGGACGTCGAAATTATCCAACGGTGAATTTTTCTTAATTTTCCGAGACAGTCAAATTTTTGGGTAAAAATTAAATACCATTTAAATATATAATGTGTTTTATGACATCATAATGACCCAATGGTGATGTAATAAAATACCATAATCCTTATGTTCGGCCAATATGTGTTTTATCAATAAAATAATGAGGTTTTGGGTTTGTTTGACTCACTTTTCAAAGCATTAATGGAGCCCTCAAGACTTATTCAACACTTTGCCTTTTTAAATTAATTTCCATGGGAGTGTGACTCACCTCCACATAAGCAACCCTAATTTTTTAATAAGTTCGGACCTTGGCCTTGTAAAATATTGTTTTCCTCTTCCCTTTTCCAGAAACCATGGGCAAATACCATGGGATGGTTTGTGGTTTGGATTATTTTAATATAAGGGGTCCCAAACCTAAATAATAAAGAATTCTCTCACCTTTCCTATATAAACCCACCCAAGCTCCCACTTCCTCCTCACTCAAAGCCCTTGAAGTTCGTCCAAACTCTGCCCTACTCTCTCTAGAATCCTCTCAAGGTGCCCCAAGCTCCCAAGAAGCCTCTCACAACCCTCTCTCTAGCCTTTGGAAGCACACTTCCAAGTAAGGGTTTTTTCTTCCTTTCTCTTTTTTTTGTCAATTTTCTTTAAGTTGTATTGCCCTTTTAATTTAATTTATGAATGTTGGGGTATGGTTTCGCACCTCCCCCATACTGCCCTCTTATTGTTTGAATGATGGGAGAACCCTTTCTCTCTCATTAAATGCCTCCCATGTACACCCGTTACTATGCCGAAATTCCGAAAGGAACTTCTCTCTCTTCTTTTATATTCAAGCAATACTTTTGTATCATGAATCTAAATTCCATTTCTGTTGTTGGGACATGTATATATATGATCTCCTTACTTTCCATTACATGTAAATATGATGAGGAACCCCTTTCTCTCTCATCAACCTTTTTATGAATTCTTATGTCACGCCGTTACACCGCCGAAATCGCACCGATTTTCTAAGCCAATGTCTTTGTGTAGTGAATACCATGCCCATTTCTCCATCAAGGGTATTCACCTTTATGCACATTTACTTATTGATTGTAAAGCTTCATGTATGAATTCCACATTCCTTTATCGTGGAATAAATGATTATGTTTTATGAATCCATGTTTTATGATCCATGTGGCACACTTTTGCATGAAATGAAATGTTTAAGAAGGGTGCGCCCTGATAGCGCTCCAATGCATTGGGTAAAGTATAGTATCATGATACGTCATGTGCAATGAGTGTTGACTCATTCTAATTCAAGTGCAACGAGGGTTTACTCGTGCTTCAAGTGCAATGAGGGTTTACTCATGCTCCATGTGCAATGAGCCTTGGCTCATGCTAATTCAATGTTAAGTGTTGTTGCCACATATCCATGTTATGATTATCATGCTTTATCATGCCTTTATGTTCATGTCTCTCTTATGCTCTATTGATATGCCTATTGCCTAACATGTATTGTACTCCTCATGTTATTCATTATGTACTCCCTTACTGGGCTTTATAGCTCACCCTTTTCTTATGCATGTCCTCAGGTTATCCCATGCAATGCTAGGTACGAAGGAATGTAGTGGTCATGTAAAGGAAGTTTTCAATAAGGATGTTGTATTTCAAGTTTAAAGTTTTTATGTAATAATCCTAAGCCCCAAAGACACTAAACCTCTCGATCTTCTTTGTTGTATCAAGTGAAGTTTTATGTAATAAAGCATGTTTAAGTTGTAATAAAAAGCAGGGTTGTCTTAGTTGGTATCAGAGGATAGGTTTAGTTATTTTTGGGATTAGGAAACCCTAGTAAAGCCTTAGATACAAGACTAATCATAATAAAAACATCCCTAAGTTTTGGTAAATACTAAGTAAGTGGTTTATCAAACAAATACATCCCTGTCTGGATACGAGCAGGTAGAGGAGGCTCTGGCACAGATGTATCCTAGGGGTAAAACCCGAAAACACCGCTTTGAGCTAGACTCGAACGGGAACTGGTGCACGACAACGGGCCTTGCTGCACTCTTGGTTACGACACTCCCGGGGGATATGTTTTGATAAATTCGCAATCTTAGTATGAACCCTTATTAAGGGAAAAATGCCCCTAAGAATATATGTTAGAAGGAAGATCATGAAAAGCCTGGATTGAATCCTATAGACTCATGAGTTAAAGAGATTAAAGTTTATTTATAAGTCATCAACTTTTTTCTTTGGATTACCCTCTATGTGTTACCCCTAACTTTCCTTTTATTCCAGCCAATGGCCGGTAATAGGAGAACTCGGGCTAACAACCGTTGTGAAGATCAGTGTGATGATTGTACTAATGAGATGCCCAATCCGATGGGAGCGGGAATCGCGAACTTTGTCACGCTTCTCTCTCAGCTAACTCATGTTTTGAATAGAAACACTGGTCAAGAGGAACGTTCAACCCCCCCTAAGAAAGAACAAGTCGCTATTGAAAGCTTCATGAGACAAAGGCCTCCTACTTTTAGTGGATCATCAGATCCCACGATCGCTGAACAATGGATCAACTCCATTGAGAAGATATTCTCCATCCTCCAATGCTCTGAAAAAGAGAAGGTTCTCCTGGCGGCTTATCGTATGGAGGGTGAAGCTGATCAATGGTGGACATTGATCAAAAATACGAAGCCTGAGGAGGAGATCGAGGCTTTGGAATGGAAGGTATTCCGGAAGATGTTTTTCGATAAATATTTTCCACGCACCCTCCGTCTTAAGATGGAAAGGGACTTCCTTTCCCTCAAGCAGAAAGATGAAGAATCTGTGGGAGCGTACGAGGCAAACTTCACAAGGCTTGCACGATACGCTTCCGGCTTTGTCGTTACCCCCGAATGCAAAGTTGACCGCTTCTTTGGTGGGCTGAAGCCTAGCTTGCGGAAATCATTAGCGATCCGTGACTTTGACAGCTATGAGGAGATTGTCCGATGTGCCCTTAAGGTTGAAATGGAGATCAGAGAATCACAGGGGTATCATGGGGACAAGAAGCGGAAGGTGGACTTCAATGCTGGTGGTCCGATGGATAAATCCAACGGCGCTAAGAAATTCCAGCACCCCACTTGCCAAAAGTGTGGAAAGAAGCACCCTGGGAATTGCCTTAGGGGGACAAGAAAATGCTTCAAGTGTGGAAGAGAAGGGCACCTAGCTATTAACTGTCAGCAAGAAGGACCCGCGGCTGCGACGGAGGGGAGGAACGCTCCGTTCGAACCTCAACGCGTTGTTCAATGCTTCAAATGCAAAGAACCGGGTCATTTTGCGAATCAGTGCCCTAATCCAAGGGTTATCGGAGGCAATCAACAACCTCCAAGACAGCAAGGAAGAGCTTTTGCCATCACTTCTGCCGAAGTGAACCCCGACAACGAAGTGGTGACAGGTACGCTAGTTATTCATTCAAGAATAGCGAACGTACTTTTTGATTCAGGTTCTACGCATTCTTTTATATCTAAAAAGTTTAGTAGAACAATCCCTGCACCACCACAAATCATGGAAGTAAAGATGTCGGTGAGTACGGCAAATGGGGAAATCATTGCATCCCATGAGTATAAGTCCTCCCCTGTTATAATCTGTGGATTGAATTTCCCGGCGAACCTTGTCATACTCCCTTTGGTGGAATTTGATGCAATTCTTAGCATAGATTGGCTTTCCTTATATAGAGCCAACATAAATTGTCGGGAGAGGGAAATCACACTCCATATGGAGAATCGACCCCCGATTCTTTACAAGTGTCAGGAGGAAGATGAATCTCCTTTAACTCCATCATCTCAAGCATGGATATTACTACCTTATGAGCACGCATATCTGGCTCAGATGATTGAGTCCAAGGAAGAAACCACCCTTGAAGAAATGCCTATTGTGAGGGAATTCGCTGAAGTATTTCCCGAGGAACTTCCTGGTCTTCCTCCAAGAAGAGATGTTGAGTTCTCAATTGAACTTATACCTGGGGCGCTACCAATATCCAAGACTCCATATAGAATGGCTGTGGTTGAGCTTGAAGAACTGAAGAAACAACTACAGGAGAATCTGGATAAAGGGTTTATACGCCCAAGTGCATCACCATGGGGTGCACCAGTCCTCTTCGTCAAGAAGAAGGATGGGTCAATGCGGCTTTGCATCGATTATCGTGAACTTAACAAAATCACGATAAAGAACAAGTATCCTCTCCCAAGAATCGATGACTTGTTTGATCAGCTGCGTGGAGCACAATACTTCTCCAAGGTCGACTTGCGGTCGGGATATTATCAAGTAAGGGTGAAGAAGGAAGATATCCCCAAGACTGCTTTTCGTACAAGGTACAGGCACTATGAATTCATAGTAATGCCTTTTGGACTCACCAATGCTCCAGCAATATTCATGGACTTGATGAATAGAGTCTTTAGAGATTACCTAGATAAATTTGTGGTAGTCTTTATAGATGATATTCTAATATACTCCAAAACCAAGGAGGACCATGAGGAGCATTTAAGAACTGTACTGGAGACTTTGCGCAAGGAGAATCTCTATGCCAAGTACAGCAAGTGTGAGTTCTGGTTGAAGGAGGTCTCATTCTTGGGCCATATCATCACAAGCAATGGGATATCTGTGGACCCCTCCAAAACAGATGCAATTGAGGGATGGCCGAGGCCAACATCGGTAACTGATATCCGTAGCTTCTTGGGGTTAGCTGGATATTATCGACGATTTGTGAGAAACTTCTCACGATTGTCCAACCCTCTTACCAAGCTAACTCGAAAGGGAGTAAAGTTTTCTTGGAGTGATGAATGCGAAGAAAGCTTCAAGGAGTTGAAAAGGAGGCTTATCACTGCACCTGTGCTCACTTTACCCACAAGTGGGGAGCTTTTTGTGGTATTCAGTGATGCTTCAAAGAAGGGCATAGGATGTGTGCTGATGCAGAATGATAAAGTGATATCCTATGCCTCAAGACAGTTGAAAATCCATGAGCGAAACTATCCAACGCATGATCTGGAGTTGGCGGCGGTGATCTTTGCCTTGAAAATCTGGCGGCATTATCTCTATGGGGAGAAATGTGAGATATATACTGACCACAAGAGTCTTAAATATATATTCACACAGAAAGAGCTTAATATGCGCCAGAGAAGATGGATAGAGCTCATAAAGGATTATGACTATTCAATACATTACCACCCTGGGAAGGCGAACAAGGTGGCGGATGCCCTAAGTAGAAAGGATCCAGCAATTCTATCAATGATGAGAATTGAGAAGGATCCAATCTTCTTAGACTTGATGAAGATGGACGTGGGAATCATAAAGAAGGGAACATCATCAATCCTTTCACAAATGATTGCTCAACCATCTCTTTTGGAAAGGTTAAAGGATGCTCAAAGGGATGATGTGAGAATCCAAGAAAAAGTGGAAGCTATCAAAAAGGGAAAATCCTCAGAGTTTAATGTTAATGAAGAAGGAATTGTGCGGTTTGGGAAAAGACTATGTGTCCCATCATGTTCGGAGCTAAAGAAGGAACTTTTGGATGATGCACATAGTTCAAATTTCTCTATTCACCCAGGGAGCACAAAGATGTATCGAGATCTCCGAGAAAACTTTTGGTGGGATAATATGAAGAAGGAGATCGCCGAATATACATCAAAGTGCCTGGTGTGTCAGCAAGTGAAGGCAGAGAGGCAGAAGTCTAAGGGGATGATGCAACCATTGCCCATACCAGAATGGAAATGGGAGAACATCACCATGGACTTCGTCACTGGACTTCCAAGGACATCCAAAAGCAACAATGCAATCTGGGTTATTGTGGATCGTCTTACAAATACTGCACACTTAATTGCTATTCGAGAGGACTTCTCTTTGGATCAACTGGCACGGATATATATCAGGGAAGTGGTACGGTTGCATGGAGTACCACTATCTATTGTGTCTGACCGAGATCCAAGATTTACCTCTAAGTTTTGGAAGAGTCTTCAACATGCTCTGAATACTGAACTAAACTTCAGTACGGCCTATCATCCTCAAACTGATGGCCAATCCGAGCGGACTATCCAAACACTTGAGGATATGTTGAGAGCGTGCTCAATGGACTTTAAAGGAGGATGGGATCAACATCTTCCTCTAGTTGAGTTCTCTTATAATAATAGTTTCCACTCGAGCATCCAAATGGCACCATATGAAGCCCTATATGGGAAAAGGTGTAGAACACCGGCATGTTGGGATGAGGTCGGTGAACGTAAGCTGCTTGGACCAGAAATGGTCGAAGAAATGGTGGAGAAGGTGAAAACCATTCAGCAGCATATCAAGGCAGCCCAAAGTCGACAGAAGAGTTATGCAGATAATCGTCGACGAGACCTTGAGTTTAAAGTCGGAGACATGGTGTTTTTACGCATATCTCCGTGGAAGAAGGTCATGAGGTTTGGAAAGAAAGGGAAGTTAAGTCCAAGGTACATCGGCCCATTCGAAATTCTTGATCGTGTTGGGGCTGTGGCCTATCGACTAGCACTTCCACCTACTATGGCCAAGGTGCATGATGTCTTCCATGTATCCCTCTTAAGGAAGTACATACCAGACCCTTCACATGTACTCTCTTCTGAGGTGGTACAATTAGAAGACGATCTTTCTTATGAGGAGCAACCAGTGAAGATCTTAGATCGTAGAGAAAAAGTTCTATGAAATAAGACAATGCCCCTCGTCAAGGTGTTGTGGAGAAACCACAAGTTTGAAGAAGCAACTTGGGAGTCGGAGGATATGATGAAGCTAAGTTACCCACATTTGTTTTAGTGTGGGAAAAGGAAAATTTCGAGGGCGAAATTTCTTAAGGGGGGAATGTTGTAACGACCCAAAGTTTCATTAATGGAAAATCCCTCTTGATCCAGTTAAATGTTTCTTTATGTTTTTATAAGATGTCAACTTCTTTAGTTTTACGTTAAGATTTGTGACCGTTACTTTTATAGCCATTGAACATTGATCATCTGGGTAGTTTAAATATAAGGCTTTAACGAAACCATTTTTACTCAGACAAAGGAAGCGATGGCCTCATCCAGTAGAATTGCCCCTTACGAAGCCCATTTGTCGGAGCTCGGAAAGGAGGTGGCGTCTTTGGGCTTTGCCCTTGACCAAGCCCAAGCTGAGCTTCATCAAGTCAAGCTCGAACTTGATCGTCTACGGGAAAAATGGAAGTTGATAGAGATCACCACTCGAGCGATGTTATCCGAGCAACCCCAAGAGTCTGTCACCATCGCACACCTTACCCTTAGGTCTTATGCGGCTATTTTAAGGGGTTATGTAACAAATAAGTAGCACCATGTTCATGTACATTATTTTTGTATATAATAATGAATATAATTTCTAGTCATTTTTGATGCATTGTAATTAGTTTTTAAAGTACAAATGATGTTTTTAGTTATTATTTAATTAAGAATTATATTTTATTAAATTAAAGGATTTTTGAATTAAATAATATTTTAATAAAATATTATTATTAATATTAAATTAATTTTTTATTTAAATATAAATGATCTTATAATTTTATGAATGCAATTAAAATTTTTATTAAGGTTTGAAAGCCATTTCTGTCAAAACCCGTGAATTTTTTATAAATGTCGGTTTTTATTTTAAAAGTGAAAATTCACATATTTAGAAAATTATTTAGATAAAATAAATATTATTTTTGGAATCAGGACGTCGAAATTATCCAACGGTGAATTTTTCTTAATTTTCTGAGACAGTCAAATTTTTGGGTAAAAATTAAATACCATTTAAATATATAATGTGTTTTATGACATCATAATGACCCAATGGTGATGTAATAAAATACCATAATCCTTATGTTCGGCCAATATGTGTTTTATCAATAAAATAATGAGGTTTTGGGTTTGTTTGACTCACTTTTCAAAGCATTAATGGAGCCCTCAAGACTTATTCAACACTTTGCCTTTTTAAATTAATTTCCATGGGAGTGTGACTCACCTCCACATAAGCAACCCTAATTTTTTAATAAGTTCGGACCTTGGCCTTGTAAAATATTGTTTTTCTCTTCCCTTTTCCAGAAACCATGGGCAAATACCATGGGATGGTTTGTGGTTTGGATTATTTTAATATAAGGGGTCCCAAACCTAAATAATAAAGAATTCTCTCACCTTTCCTATATAAACCCACCCAAGCTCCCACTTCCTCCTCACTCAAAGCCCTTGAAGTTCGTCCAAACTCTGCCCTACTCTCTCTAGAATCCTCTCAAGGTGCCCCAAGCTCCCAAGAAGCCTCTCACAAGCCTCTCTCTAGCCTTTGGAAGCACACTTCCAAGTAAGGGTTTTTTCTTCCTTTCTCTTTTTTTTATCAATTTTCTTTAAGTTGTATTGCCCTTTTAATTTAATTTATGAATGTTGGGGTATGGTTTCGCACCTCCCCCATACTGCCCTCTTATTGTTTGAATGATGGGAGAACCCTTTCTCTCTCATTAAATGCCTCCCATGTACACCCGTTACTATGCCGAAATTCCGAAAGGAACTTCTCTCTCTTCTTTTATATTCAAGCAATACTTTTGTATCATGAATCTAAATTCCATTTCTGTTGTTGGGACATGTATATATATGATCTCCTTACTGTCCATTACATGTAAATATGATGAGGAACCCCTTTCTCTCTCATCAACCTTTTTATGAATTCTTATGTCACGCCGTTACGCCGCCGAAATCGCACCGATTTTCTAAGCCAATGTCTTTGTGTAGTGAATACCATGCCCATTTCTCCATCAAGGGTATTCACCTTTATGCACATTTACTTATTGATTGTAAAGCTTCATGTATGAATTCCACATTCCTTTATCGTGGAATAAATGATTATGTTTTATGAATCCATGTTTTATGATCCATGTGGCACACTTTTGCATGAAATGAAATGTTTAAGAAGGGTGCGCCCTGATAGCGCTCCAATGCATTGGGTAAAGTATAGTATCATGATACGTCATGTGCAATGAGTGTTGACTCATTCTAATTCAAGTGCAACGAGGGTTTACTCGTGCTTCAAGTGCAATGAGGGTTTACTCATGCTCCATGTGCAATGAGCCTTGGCTCATGCTAATTCAATGTTAAGTGTTGTTGCCACATTTCCATGTTATGATTATCATGCTTTATCATGCCTTTATGTTCATGTCTCTCTTATGCTCTATTGATATGCCTATTGCCTAACATGTATTGTACTCCTCATGTTATTCATTATGTACTCCCTTACTGGGCTTTATAGCTCACCCTTTTCTTATGCATGTCCTCAGGTTATCCCATGCAATGCTAGGTACGAAGGAATGTAGTGGTCATGTAAAGGAAGTTTTCAATAAGGATGTTGTATTTCAAGTTTAAAGTTTTTATGTAATAATCCTAAGCCCCAAAGACACTAAACCTCTCGATCTTCTTTGTTGTATCAAGTGAAGTTTTATGTAATAAAGCATGTTTAAGTTGTAATAAAAAGCAGGGTTGTCTTAAAATCATAGTTTGTTATATGATAACCCCATTAATATGATATTTTATCCTGAAATTAAATCTCATAGATACAAAAAAATAGGATATATTTATTTCGAAACATCCTTAGGTTCCCATATAGGAACATCAAATTTATATTTCTTATAAAAAACATTAACCAGGTGAGTAGTCTTATTCCAAACATCGATGACCCAAGACTTCTCCATTTTGTTCATTATAGGAAAGATAATGCTCCTATGGTATAAAATATGTTATATATACATGTGAAGGATCAGGTATTAATTCATTATAATAGAATGATGGACACATCATAAACCTGAGAGAGGTTCATTGGTAGTGTTAATCAATAAATAACCATTGTTACTCGATCAAGAATATCAGAGAGGTAAATTCACATATGGATCAAATTTTATTTATCTGAATATAACATAACATTTTTCAATAGTGAAAAACATAGGAATACCTTCTCAGCAATATCAAATCTCAACTTTCACAATTGATCATTAGAACGAAAAATTATTGACTCTGAATTAACATTATGTGCTACTGAATACATCTAAGATTGTTTGTTATTTCCTACACTTGATGAGGTCCCAATATCTTTCTTTATCTAACTTCATCTTATCACATTGTAGTTATACACATTATTCCATAGAGATATTCATATGAAAATATAGGAATTTTATAGGGAAATCTACTTTCACACGAAAACTAATCCATAGGAATGTTTTAATACCATCCTCATTTAAAAGAAATAGAAACATATCTCAATATATCCTCCAGGGATTGAATTATTCAATTATACTAACCATAAATCTGATGATGATGTTAAATATTATTTAAACACAACTTAGAGTCCATAGCATTCTAAATAGTTCATTATAACTTCAAGGTAATTCTTGGATCCCAATCAGAGATAACAGAATGTGGTACTCATTAATCCTTTCCAAATCCTTAAGGTATATACTAAAAATATTATTTAGGTATAAATATTATCTATATAAATGATATGTTTAAACTTTTTAATGTGATAAATGAAAATACATATAGAAATTTGGCATTTATATGTTTTTCGGATTCTGATGAAAAAATATAAGGTCATATTTTCATATTTCAATAATTGTAAAGGAAATGGTTATAAAATCCCTATAGAAATCATTCTATTATCATTATAATTATTATATATGAAGTGTAGAGATACATTATATGCTATATATCCCTTTATTTTATCACATAAGATATATTATTTTATATTAATATACATCTTCATACTTCCCAGATGAATAAATAATGGTGAACTATGAGCATCATCAAATATCTCATTCTTCAATTTTGATGAATATGAGACACATACATGGTTTCTAAAAATTATAATTCCATCACAATAAAGTTAGAAATCATAAAAAAATCTATCTTTTTGTAGCTATATGCCCTCCTTCTTCACCAATTTAATCTACCCATGGAAAGATGGTTGAACAATCATTTATGATTTCTCCACTTCCTTCATGATTTATATATCTATGCTTTGAAAATAAGGAAATATTAGAACTTGTGTGATCATCATAAAAGTTATTGTAGTATGATAATTTATACATAGATCATCTACAATCTTTTTTTCAATCCTGGTGAGGTAATGCACTGAGCATTCACAATAATTAATCAACTCTAACCATCTTATCTGTTAAATATTAAACTCTTTCTTAGTGAATATATACTTTAAAATTTTATAATTATCTTACATACCACACATTTATCTCTAAATATAATTCTTTAATATATTTAATTAAAAAAACAACCAAGATAACTCTAAATAATGAGTTGGGTGATTTTTAACATTAACCTTTAATTGACATGAGGCATACACTACTGGAAAAGTAGGCTATACCAATGGTTTATAACCGTTTATATAGGCTGGAAAACCGTTCGTATAGGGTATACCAACGGTTTTCCAAACCGTTGGACAGTAAGGCGTGGGGAAAGCCCATTACCAACGGTTTCATTTAATCTATTTGTATAGGTGCTCGAGATTTCTGGAAAACAATTTACCAATGGTTCTCAACCGTTGGTAAAGAGTTTCCCAGAACTGCTGTACAGCAGCGCCCGAAAGCCCACCCAGAAGCTACACCTGCATAAAAAAATAGTGCACAACAACCCTCAGTATACCCTCCACTATACACCTGCATAAAAAATATCACAAAAGCCACATAAAGAAATCAAATAGTATAAAAAACCCCTAAAATCTCCCAAAAAAACACATATGACAAAAATCATCCGGTGGTAATTCACCTCACCCATCTAATTCTAATAGGCAGAATCGTTTGATAAATATCTATTAGAGTTGAATAAGACATTCAAATTGACTCAAATCCCATTTTTTTTGTGATACTAGGTTTGGGTATGTAATGATTTGTGATGAATTTTTCATTGAACATGTATTGTTTATAATATATGATGAAAAGATATTTTCTTAGGACTCTCTTCACTTATGGCCCCATGTGTGAAACTACCAAACTCATGAAAAAGAGCCATTGATGAGTGTAAATTTTAGTTGTATTCATTTATAATGATTTCCTTTTGAAATAAAAGAGAGACATTGAGTGGTGTCGTCCACACCGCGCCTCGGATTGAGGCGGAGATGACTTGTACACATCACAAATGACACATGGATACATGTCCTAAAGTATCAACAGAATCTGAATTCCTTTGGTCTATTTTCCGTATGTCAGTTGTTGTTTTAACTTAAACTATTTTCCATTTCAAATAAAAGTGAAACACTTTGAGTGGTACTGGCCAAACCGCACCTCGTATTGAGGCGGGGTTAACTCATACACGTCACAAATGAACCATGGATCATTGTCCTAAAGTTTCAATAGATTCCGAAAGCGTTTGGTCAGTTTTCCGTATGTCGTTTTTTACTTAAAAGCGCATCCATTTTAAACAAAAGAAAGACACTTTGAGTGGTGTTGGCAACACCACACCACGGATTGCGGCGGGGTTGACTCATACACATCACAAATGACCAATGGATACATGTCCTAAAGTATCAACAGTATCCCAATGTGTTTGGTCAGTTTTCTGTATGTGGTTTTTTTACTTAAAAGCGCATCCATTTTAAACAAAAGAAAGACACTTTGAGTGGTCCCGGCCACACCGGACCTCGGATTGAGGCAGGGTTGACTCGTACACATCACATATGACCCATGGATACATGTCCTAAAGTATCAATAGTATCTGAATTCCTTTGGTCCATTTTCCGTATCCCAATTGTTGTTTTAACTTAAACCGTTGTCCATTTCAAAGAAAAGTGACAAACATTGAGTGGTCCCGGCCACACCGGCCCTCAGATTGAGGCGGGGTCGACTCGTACACGTCACATATGACCCATGGATGATTGTCCTAAAGTTTCAACATAATCCGAATGCTTTTGTTCGGTTTTCTGTATGCATGTTGTTGTTTTCACATAAAATCATGTCCATTTCAAATAAAAGTTAGACACTTTGAGTGGTGTCGGCCACACCGCGCCTCAGATTGAGGTGGGGTTGACTCGTACACGTCACAAATGACCCATAAATCATTTTATTAATGTTTCAACAGAATCCGAAAGTGTTTGGTCAGTTTTCCATATGTCGTTTATTTTACTTAAAAGCACATCCATTTTAAACAAAAGAAAGACACTTTGATTAGTACCGGCCACACCGGCCCTCGGATTGAGGCAGGGTTGACTCGTACACGTCACATATGACCCATGGATCGTTTTCCTATAGTTTCAATAGAATCTGAATGCATTTGGTTGGTTTTCGGTATGTCAGTTGTTGTTTTAACTTAAACTGGTGTTCATTTCAAAGAAAAGATAGACGCTTTGAGTGGTACCAGTCACACTGCACCTCGGATTGAGGCAGGGTTGACTCGTACACATCACATATGACCCATGGATCGTTTTCCTAAAGTTTCAACATAATACTAATGCGTTTGGTCGGTTTTCCGTATGTCAGTTGTTGTTTTAACTTAAACTGTATTCCATTTCAAAGAAAAGTGACACACTTTGAGTGGTCCTGGCCACACTGGACCTCGAATTGAGGCGGGGTTGACTCGTACACATCACATATGACCCATGGATACATGTACTACAGTATCAATAGTATCCGAATCCCTTTGGTCCATTTTCCGTATGTCAGTTGTTGTTTTAACTTAAACCGTTGTCCATTTCAAAGAAAAGTGACAAACATTGAGTGGTCCCGCCCACACCGGCCCTCGGATTGAGGCGGGGTTGACTCGTACACGTCACATATGACCCATGGATACATGTACTAAAGTATCAATAGTATCTGAATGCCTTTGGTCCGTTTTCCGTATGTTAGTTGTTGTTTTAACTTAAACCGTTGTCCATTTCAAATAAAAGTGACAAACTTTGAGTGGTCCCGGCCACACCGGCCCTCAGATTGAGGCAGGGTTGACTCGTACACGTCACATATGACCCATGGATTATTGTCCTAAAGTTTCAACAGAATGCGAATGCATTTGGTTGGTTTTCTGTATGCAAGTTGTTGTTTTCACTTAAAATCCTGTCCATTTCCAATAAAAGTTAGACACTTTGAGTGGTGTCGGCCACACCGCGCCTCGGATTGAGGTGGGGTTGACTCGTACACGTCACAAATGACCCATAAATCATTTTCTTAAAGTTTCAACATAATCCGAAAGTGTTTGGTTAGTTTTCCGTATGTTGTTTATTTTACTTAAAAGGAAATCCATTTTAAACAAAAGAAATACACTTTGATTAGTACCGGCCACACCGGCCCTCGGATTGAGGCAAGGATGACTTGTACACGTCACATATGACCCATGGATCGTTTTCCTATAGTTTCAATAGTATCTGAATGCGTTTGGTTGGTTTTCGGTATGTCAGTTGTTGTTTTAACTTAAACTGGTGTTCATTTCAAAGAAAAGTTAGACACTTTGAGTGGTACCGGTCACACTGCACCTCGGATTGAGGCAGGGTTGACTCGTACACATCACATATGACCCATGGATCGTTTTCCTAAAGTTTCAAAAGAATACGAATGCGTTTGGTCAGTTTTCCGTATGTCAGTTGTTGTTTTAACTTAAACTGTATTCAATTTCAAAGAAAAGTGACACACTTTGAGTGGTCCTGACCACACTGGCCCTCTAATTGAGGCGGGGTTGACTCGTACACATCACATATGACCCATGGATACATGTCCTAAAGTATCAATAGTATCCGAATCCCTTTGGTCCATTTTTCGTATGTCAGTTGTTGTTTTAACTTAAACCGTTGTCCATTTCAAAGAAAAGTGACAAACTTTGAGTGGTCCCGCCCACACCGGCCCTCGGATTGAGGCAGGGTTGACTCGTACACATCACATATGACCCATGGATCATTGTCCTAATGTTTCAACAGAATCCGAATGCGTTTGGTTGGTTTTCCCTATGCAAGTTGTTTTTTTCCCTTAAAATCATGTCCATTTCAAATAAAAGTTAGACACTTTGTGTGGTTTCGGCCACACCGCGCCTCGGATTGAGGTGGGGTTGACTCGTACACGTCAAAAATGACCCATAAATCATTTTCTTAATGTTTCAACAGAATCCAAAAGTACTTGACCAATATGAAAACTCAAAAAATATAGTCTTCTTCAATGTGCATTACGGCTAAGCAATGACGTAACAAGTTGGTTGACCAATATGACAACTCAAAGAATATACTCTTCTTCTTCCAATTGTAACAGGTATCATTGGAAACATTTTTCCTCTTTCTAGATTTAATTACACTCTTCCCAAATTAATAACTGAAATCTTTCAATTCATTAAGCACATCAGTTCCAGACATACACTGAGGTGGATCGTCATTCTCCATGGTATTGTCAAATCTTCGAAGATTGTTTCTATATGGATGGTTCAATGGCAAGAATCGTCGATGTCCCATAAAACTAAAACTACAATGATATTTCAGTCTTCTCGATTGAGTATTCTTCATACAAACAAGACATGACAATTTTCCTTTTGTTCTCCATCCAGACATCATTGCATAAGCAGGAAAATCATTGATAGTGCACATAAGTGCAGCACGCATCTGAAATATGTCTTTCGAACATGCATCGTATGTGGGCACACCCACACCCAAAAGAAGTTTCAACTCTTTTATTAACGGTTGCATGTATACATATATATCATTGTCGGGATCAGAAGGGCCAGATATCAGTATACTCAAGAAAGTGTAAGGCTTTTTCATACACAACCAAGGGGGAAAGTTATAAATGTGTATGAAAACCGGCCATGTGCTGTGTGAAGTAAGAATCTGCCCAAATGGATTAAAACCGTCACATGAAAGACCCAGTCTCACACTACGCACGTCGGCTGCAAATTCAGGATATCGAGCATCAAATCTCTGCCATGAAAATCCATCTGCAGGGTGAACAAACTCTTCATTATTCTTTTTTCTCTCGGTGTCATGCCATCGCATTTTTACGGATATTTCATCAGACATGAAAAGGTTCTATAATATGGGGATCAATGGAAAGTTCCACATTACATTTTGTGGAACACGAGATGGTTTTCTATCATCTTTTGGCTTCCATCGGGAGGTTCCGCATTTTGTACAATCATTTCTTTTAGCAGTTTCCTCCCAAAATAAGCTGTAATCATTCGGGAAAGCATAATATTTTTTGAGAATCCAAGTTCATCAACCAACCTCCACTCCATATAGTGGTTTGATGGAATATCTGCATCATCTGTAAGTAAGTCCTTCAAGAAGGTAAGAATATAATCAATTGCAGTATTTGAAATCCCATACATAGTTTTCCCATGAAACAATCGGATTAAAAATTCCATCTTTTTCATTTTATCACATTGCCGATATACTGGAGTCGTCGCAGCATCATTCAATTTTTTTCACCCTATCAACATCATCATTTTCATTGGACGCATCATGTGTGCTTGTATTGAAATCTTGTTGGCTAGACATCCTTTCCTTCTCATGACGTCGAATAAATGGAAACCGATCATATATCAAACTCTCCAATTTTGTCCTATCATTTGGATCATCAACATTTTGATATTCCATTTTCTCTCCATTGTGATACCACACATAATAGTTTGTTTGGAAACCATATTTGGTTATATGATAGCTAACTGCTTCATGGCTCAACCAAGGTCTTCCAACACAAATAAAACATGGGCAGTGTATGCGACCACTATCTGAAGCCTTGTCAAATACAAAATCTAGAAAGATGATCAAATTATTTTGAAAATCGGTTGAAATTCGACCAGTTTTGTACATCCAACTTCTATCCATTATGTAAAAAAAATCGCAATAAGTCATTTCAAAGAAATTCAATAATATTAAAGTTTAATCAAAAAAATATTTACGTAAATGACAATTGTTTACTCTATATAAAAGCATAACTGACACATTACTCTATATGATAATCATATTAAGAAATACAACAAAATACCGTGTGTATAAGAAAATAATATACAAAATTTCTAATGCCTATATTCACGAATTGACTAGTAAGATATTGGAAGGGGATCAAGGAATACATAATCCTTAAGGGTCTTTTTTAGAGTATATGAGTTTTATACTTTAACTTCTTCATGTAGATCAGGATGAGGAGTAGAATGAGGATCATGGGAGTGGCAGGACTGTCCAAGGGGGGTGTGGCGTGTCCAGGGGGGTGCAGGGTGTCTAGGGGGTGGTGGGGCCGTTCGGGGGGTCGGAGGTGTCCTGGGTGTGGGTGCTGTCTAGGGGGGTCGGGGTGTCCAGGTGGGCGGGCTGTCCATGGGGGTGGTCAGGTTGTCCAAAGGGGTCGGGGTGTATAGGTATATTTATATGAAAAGAATACCCCCACAATAATCATGCAGCCATGTCATTAGTCTAAACCACTAGAACACATAAAAGAAGCTAGTATGAACATTTACTAAAATATTTAAAACCATACGAATGAAAATACAATCTAAATATAGTTTGAGAGGATATAATGGTGTGTGTTAAAAAATGATATTAAATCAATTTAATTGAATATGGAACAAATGAGGGTTTATAATACAGTAAGAGTACCTCAAACAATCCAAAACCACTATAGCACCACCCCCTTGGATAGCCCGCCCACCCCCCTCGACACCCCTTCTCCCTATGGACAGCCCCCAACCCCCTTGGATAGCCCGCCCACCCCCTGGACACCCCTACCCCCCGTGGCCAGCCCACCCACCCTCCCTGGACAGCCCGACCACCCCTCCTTGACAGCCCGACCACCCCCGTGGACAGCCCGTACACCCTTGTGGACAACCCGCCCACCCCCGTACCCCCTGGACACCCCGTACCCACCCCCCCGGGATAGCCCCACCCACCCTCCCAAACAGCCCACACCCCCTGCCCTGCAACCCCACCACCACCACCTAGACATACCAACCCCCCTGGACACCCCACACACCCCTCCCCCACCAGGACACCCCACCCAGACCCCCAGGACAGTCCACACCGGCTGGACAGCCCCGCCCACCACCGTGGACAACCTTTCCCATCCCCGTGGATAGCCCCGCCCACCCACGTGGACAACCCACCCACCCCCGTGGACACCCCCTACCCCCTAGACAGCCCAACCACCCCCCGTTGACAGCCCACCCACCCCCCTCGACACCCCTTCCCCCTATGGACATCCCCCCACCCCCTTGGATAGCCCGCCCACCCCCCTGGACACCCCTACCCCCTGTGGCTTGCCCACCCACCCCCCTGGACAGCCCGCCCACCCCTCCTTGACAGCCCGACCACCCCCGTGGACAGCCCGTCCACCCTTGTGGACAGCCTGCCCACCCCCGTACCCCCCTGGACACCCCTTACCCCCCCTAGATAGCCCCGCTCACCCTCCCAAACATCCCACACACCCTTCCCAGCAACCCCACCACCACCACCTAGACATACCACCCCACCTGGACACCCCACACACCCCTCTCCCACCAGGACACCCCACCCAGACCCCCAAGACAGCCCACACCCCCTGGACAGCCCAGCCAACCCCCATGGACACCCCCTACCCCCTAGACACCCCAACCACCCCCATGGACAGCCCACCCACCCCCTCGACACCCCTTCTCCCTATGGACAGCTCCCCACCCCCTTGGATATCCCGCACACCCCCCTGGACACCCCTACCCCTCGTGGCCATCCCACCCACCCCCCTGGATAGCCCGCCCACCCCTCCTTGACAGCCCGACCACCCCCATGGACAGCTCGTCCAACCTTGTGGACAGCCCGCCCACCCCCGTACCCCCTGGACACCCCGTACCCCCCTGGATAGCCCCGACCACCCTCCCAAACATCCCACACCCCCCTCCCCTACAACCCCACCACCACCACCTAGACATACCACCCCCTGGACACCCCACACACCCCTCCCCCACCAGGACACCCCACCCAGACCCCCAGGACAGCCCAAACCCCCTAGACAGCCCTGCCCACCCCCGTGAACAACCTTTCCCACCCCCGTGGACAGCCCCGCCCACCCCCGTGGACAACCCACCCACCCCCGTGGACACCCCCTATCCCCCACAATCCATTATCCAAATCATATCAAATATGTTTTAACACAATCCATAATTTCCAAAATCCATTATCCAAAAAATGTAAACGTTCACAATAGCCTCCCCCAACTCTGATTTACAAGTTTTGAACACTCTCGTTCCAAACATAGAATATAAAAACATTAAAGAAGTCTTCACAAACACAAAAAGTATCCTATTTAGATATTAATTTCAATAATCAAGTAAACCACCAACACCTGGAAAAAATATATTTATTAAATCAACTACAACAATATGGTTGAGATCAAATTTTTCCTATTCGGATGGGGGTGTACCTATTGGGATGGGGGTGATGGTGTTCAGATGGGGGGTTCACGAGAGCAGTGGAGAGAAAGAGATTCGGATGGGGTTCACGAGAGCAGCGGAGCGAATAGATTAGGGCTCTGTCCGAATGGGGAGAGGAGATCACGATCTACAATTTGGGGAAAACGTTTGCCAAGGGTTTATAAAAACTGTTGGCAAAGGCAGACCTTTCCCAACGGTTCACTGGAACAGTTGGGAAATGAGTGAGTTTAGCACCCATTTTCCAACGGTTCCAGTGAACCGTTGGGAAAGGGTCCACCTAAATTCCCTTTGCCAACGGTTTAAATAAATTGTTGGCAAAATCTCACTATACCAACGGTTTAAATAAACAGTTGGTATACTACTGTTGGGAAAAGACCAAATTCCAGTAGTGATAATAAATAGACATATAATTATGTATAATGATTCATCCCAAACCCTTCTTCGATGAATTACTATTTACCAAAAATCCATGTCCATTGTATGGAAGTTTTAAAACATGTGTACTGACTAAAAAATTATTTAGTTACATGAAATTTTCCTGACATTCATTTATCCAAATTATCTTGGGTCTCTTCTGAGTAAAATTGGTGGGTGGATTAGATATCTATGTTTGTTTAAAAAAACGTGCTGATATCCATAAAAAGAAATAAAACTCCTGATCTCTGTCATAGAGGTTATTCTGGGCCAATATTAAATAACTTACATCAAGGATTGATCCACTTATATATCCTCACAAGAGATTTGATGACCCAAAAATTGATTCTTTTTACAACCAATATTCAAACATGGTAATTTTTTCCGACATGTATTACTTTCATAATGTCTTCACAGAACCATCAAATAATCACCACGATCCTCATGATTTTAATATATAAAAAATTAATCTATAAATATTACCATTAACTGATCAAGTTAATCTCTAAAAAATCTATTTTTTAAATCCCTGATGATAATAAGGTAATTTTTAAGACCAAATGGAATAACTATAAATTTATATTGTCCATAACTTATATGGAATTTTTTCCTATGTATCCAGAAAGAAGGTCAATTGTGAAAAATTACTTATCTATATTAGGAGATCAAACAGATAGTCAATATAGGATAGTGGATACTTTTATTAATTTTTATCTTGTTATGTTACCGATAGTCAACATAGAGTCCCATTGATCTATCTCTCTTATTAACAAAAAATAACAGGTCCATTGTAAGGGGATTTACTATCCGAATGAATCCCTTTTCAATATTCTCCTCGAGTATCGTTTATCATTATTTCTACTCAATATGAGATATTATATATTGATTCAATGAAATAAGTATAACATTCAATATGAGATATATTGAATTTCCAAATTCACTATTTAGATGAATATTTGGAAAGTATGATAGAAAATCCTTAATAATATCTTATATTATAGGCATATCATTGCACCTAATTTTCTCCCCAACCATCTAAGATAAACACCCCATTTGAGTAGAAATCAAGACCCTTATAATAGATGAAATTTACATTGAAACATTATATCTTTTCTTCACCAAGATAAATGATCATATAACAATATTAAATGAAACATTCTTTCTATGGAAATTGATGTGTGGTATATGTAATGGAATCCAATCTATTCCCAATAAAACATAAAATTTAGGTGGAGGAAAAATAATGGGTTTTCTTGGAAGAATATTCCCACTAGATTAAAGGGAAGAAGAATCATACACTTGAAATGTGATTATCATAGAGTTATATATTTTCATTTATAATTCAATATATAATCATTGTTGTGGTATATTTTACATTAGAAAATTATTCCTATCTAAAAATGGGAACGATATAGAATCAAATAGTACATTAGCATTTCAAGAGTATATGGTATGTGTACATTACCACACGTATTTGTCCGAATTAGTAATATTTATCACATGAGATTAGTCATTTTCTCTTGGCATAATTTGTTTTGACATTACTGATCACCATTAACATTTGTATTTGAGCACTAGTTACCACGATGTCCATACTCATTTAATCTGAAACACTAGAGTGTTTGTGGTTACTTTTTTTCTTCCTTTTGTCCATAATTAATTAACTTCTTCTTAAATAACTTTAGAATTTGATTTCCTGATGATCTCACCTTCCACAATTAAAAAAATTACTATTACACTTATAAACATTTCCTCTGTGTTTCATTCTAAAAATTCATTAAAAAAACATGTCATCGTTTTCTCTTCTTGGCTTTTATTTTTAGGTTTTCCATTGAATTCAATATTTTTATATTATCCAAACCATGAGATTGAGGGGTAAATAAAACTTCTATTTTCCCCATTATAGCTCATAAAATGATTTTTTATGGAATCAAATGTTTCTTATGGATAACAAACTTTGGAGACTAAGTGTTAAGTCACATAATAATTGATCAATCTTACTTTAATGTTAGATGATAATACCAATAGAGTACCTCCAAAGCTTTTAATGTTTTCCCACATAGGTACTACGAGATTCATTATCCTTATTGTTTATGTAAAGTAATTCATTATCGATTTTTAATCAAATAATAAGAGGTATGTATGTACTAAATAACATACTCTTAAGCACGTCCCAATCCATGGTGTCAATTTCTTCATACTGACTTGTGTTATTGAAAAAATGTCTACATAGATTATCTTATCATTCATGATGATAAACTACTAAAATAAAATTTTAATGACATGAACAATGTAGAATGTAAAATATCTTTATAGAGGTATTGATCTATTTATAAGAAACTAGTGGATCCACTCACACACTAAAAGGAGGTGGGTGTTTCCTCATGATGGTCTTAGTAGAATATTGTACCCCACTTTTCTTGTTTTAAAGGATCATTATGCTTCAGAGAATAAGAACATTTCATAATTATATCAATAAGATTTTACATTCTATCTCCCATAAAATTTAGTTACCCAAGAGGACAACCATTATATATTCTATCATATTCAACATTAATATTGTACATTCAGGTTCCATGTATTGAATAAAGAAAAAAAATAACATGAGAAACAATAATAATTGTGGGTAACCATATAATCAGGAACAATAATATATTAGAAAACTATATAATTACACCTTATTTTCATCCTATGAAACCTTAGTTTTATCCTTTGACATTCATGGTAATTATCTATTTAAATACATCCTAATAGTTCATAAAAAAAAAGAAATTAATCGAAGCATATCCTCTAGGAGTATCAAACATGGTACAAAGTAAATGAAAAGAAATCATGAAATAAAATGATAACTAAGATATAATTGACCAAATATATTCAGTGTAAATACACCTACATGCATTTATTCAAAATTTACCTCCACTTATAGTTTATATACATGTAGGATTTTATTATAAACCCATACACCTTTGTTTACCATAACTAAAAATTTATTCTATAGATTTGATTTTCCAAACTGTTATTGCTAAATTGATATCATCATTGTTTCCAATGGTTACTAATCCATACTTTAATACCAACTATAACTACCCATTATTTTTATTCATAGATATGGAATCTTAATATATGAATATCCATTAAATGCCATTAAGAGAAATTAAAAAATAATATAGGTTTTGTGTCTTTAGATAATGGATAAATAGAAAATATCTTCAGAAGATATCTACAAAATATCACCCAAAATTTATCATAAAAAGATCCCTTTATAAAAATATTATACTTAAAACCATTCTTCATAACATTTGGAAAGGTAATATAAACAAGGGTTATCCTAGATTTTTAGTCAAAATAAACCAAGTGGAAAATAATGATCACATAATAAAAACATGAGAATAAGGGTATGATAACATGTAATTAACATTTCAAAACCATACTATGTATGTCAATGTTTGTTCTATGGTTTCACTGAATAATTCTTGGCTATTAATAATACAATAATTATAAAGTATTCAATGAAAAATTTTTATGAGATTAAAGAATTTGAATAAGAGAAAAGTTTTTGTCACACACAAAAGTATTGAAAAACATTTCCATGGTCAAGGATTACATACAAGACTGTAATTGTGGATTGGTTTTACTCTAAGTTCTGTAATATCATTTTTTAATGTTCACTCCTAGGACTTTCAAATTGGAAGGATTCACTTATTAAACTAGGTTTATTCATTATTACATTCCTTATTATCTTATGTAATTTGTTTCATTACCCCATGTATTACATGGATATATAATTCTAAGATAACATGTTACATAATGAAAATCATACATTTTTATGCAATATGATTTTAAAAAATTTATCATTAAATAAACCATGGAAATGTTTTTTTAAAAAAACATTTCATCATTTTATCATAACCAATGGGAAAGAAATGGGTTTAATAATGGTTTGATCATTATTAAATTAACCAATTGGAAGAAAACATGTTTTATAGAATCTTATTGAAATAATAACCATATAAAGATATAAAAATAATGAAATTGAATGGTACTATTGGATTTTATCATCGTTAATTTATAACTAATATCAATGTATATTATCATTTGTGAAAATTAATTTAAAATATCTCCATAAAATCTCATTCTGAAAATACCCTTTTAAAATGAAATCACTTACTTAAAATATATATAATTAATAAATATTTAGAAAAAAATATTTTAAAAGTACCTTAGAAACATATAAATTAATCAGAAAATAACTAAGCTATTGTGATGTCTAAAAATTATTTCGATTCTGTATACAATAAAATAATATTCCTTTTACATTTTGGGTAAAAATGCAAAAGCACTGTTTTTGGGAAATTAAAAGGACAATATTTTTATTTATTTTCAATAATTATATAATGCTTATAAAATAAATTAAAAAATTATAGGATAATATTAAATATATTCTTGAATATAATAATAGAAAACATATGTATAGACGAAAAAATAATTTTGATTGAAGAGGATAATAAATTAAATTTTCCATAACAAAATTCTATTAGTATCATTAGTTCTAGAAGAGAATAAAATTAAAATAAGAAATTTTATATCTAAAAATAAATATATGGGATGATAATTTATGGAATTATTGATATATAAGACGTACAATTTCATAATTAGATACTTTATCATAATCAATCTGGATAAATAATGATATTGTAACATAAATCCCATACCACTTTGGTCACATCCATATGAAAACCTCATGAAATGGAAAATATTTGATGGGAAGTTATATCAAAATAATTTTCATGATATTACTCATAAAATAAATTCATGTGAAGTATATAAAAAAACAAAAACAAGTGGCCAATATGAAATGTGCTTCTAGAAATAAGTGAGCTAAAAATAACATTCCTCATGTTCAGCTTTCTTTGAAAGCATTCTAAACTATTGTATAATAATTTATTTTCTAATTATATTAAAAAAATAATTTACAATTGAATAATATCATACATGATCCACTTAAATTATTTTAACATTCATTTTTTTTAATTTGTTCTTACCATCGTTATTTTTAGGTGATAAGTGGTTTGTTTTTCATGAGAACTTTGGTTTTATAATTCCTATAATTGTACTCTGATCGTGGTTAAATTATATCCACAATTCTATAGAATGTTAAAAATAATATATTTTCAATATATATATGCATTCATATTCATCCATTAATGTTATAAATTGAAAAATGAATTAAATCATTTGTGAAGAGGATAAGCCCTACATCTGTATTAACATTTCTTTCAATTTTTGATCGATGGAACATAAGAAATGTAAATAATTATTTATATTTAAAGAATAATTATTATATAAAATATAAAATATTAAAGAATTAAATATACCCTTAGTACCATCCATGTGTAGAGGATATGAAAATTAAATCACATCTCTTGGTGGAGTTGGAAGTCAATATGTTCCAAAAAGTGACATTATCATTATCCAAGGAAATTGAAAAAAATAATGTACATAGGAAATGATAATTAAATAAGAATAATTATGTCATAAATATTATATATAAACTCTGAAAAAACTATAAATAACATTCAATTATGTATTTTTATGTAAAAGGAATTGTATCGCGACATGGAGATGGTAGTCCACAAATATGCACATGTGATACTTTCACTTCCCATTTGAATAAATAAGGAGTTGATATTGGGGGTTAAATAATCAAAAAAGTATTTAGAAATATTTATTCTTATTAATTAATATCGTTATGATTATTAACATATATCCATAGGATGTATAATTGGAAATAAATTAAAAGAGGTCCAATTAGATGATTACCTCTTCTTCGGTAGGCCTCATTTAGATCCTTTATTAAGGGCACATGGAATGATATTTTACGAATAAATATCCAATAATTGATGAATAATGAATTATAGAATCTAATTTTATATATTTTGGTCGAGATAGACGACTAATGTGTAAATAATATAATGGATGAGTATCATTTTATATGTTGGGGAGATTACATGCTTGGAATGTCTTAAAAGATTAAGATATAATACAATCATTCACATGAAAAATGAATCCAAATGTATATATAATTGATGTTTGGCTCAGAATATATTGAAATATTTTCATAAAATAGGATTTATATAAATTTTATAATCAAACATTCCCTTATATCGTGGCTTAACCCCCTCCTAAACATTTTTCAACCATAAAGATTGTAATGATTTTGTATCATTTTTACTATTCATTATAACAAAAAATTAAAAAGAACATATTAACTAATATTAATTATAATTATTGAAAATATGTTATCATTTTAACCATATTCAACTCATATAGGTGGTATAATTTAATTTTAAAATAAACATGTAATGTAATGAAAATCATCTCTCAATATAAAAAGATCTTTGATGTATAGAACCATTTTGTATCAAAATTAAATATGAAATAGATTATAATGAATTAAATTGGATTATTAATAATATAATAGAAAAATGTGTTGTGATAAAACTTTTTTTAAACAAAGTTTAATTTTTTTAAACAAAAATTCAATTTTCAATTAAAAATTACTATTTTTAACTATTATTGACAAATAAATATTTTGAAAAAAATATAAAAAATCATTCTTAGATAAGTGCAACATGATGATTTAAAAAAATATATTAATTTTTTGAAATACTTTTTTATAAATTGGAATAAATTAAATATATTACTTACTCATACTATAATTATACTATCTAATTGGAGTAAAAAGGTAAATTTAAAGAATATAACAAATTTACTATAAATTGAGTGCATATTTTTCAATAGATTGTCTTGATCTAAAACATTTAAAAATAATTTTGAATCCTTTTTAGTCTTTTCCATTACAGCAGTTTAATAGTTTTTTATAATTACATTCTATAATTTGTTCATTTAGACTCATAATTATGTGCATTGAAAGATATCGAAGATGTAATATTTATTTGAAGAAAATAGTGTATAAAATAGTGGGGAGTCATACAAAAAATTTTCAGAGTGGAGAAATGATATTACTATTAAAAAAATTATGAAATCATGTGATTGCATGTTAATGTTTTAATTTATGAAAACAAATGAATTGTTTGCATGATAAAATTATGAAACTGCATGATAGATTTTTAATTTTAGCAAAGTATTGGGGAAAATATATAATGAATTTGAGTGAAAAAACTAATTGAAAGTGACTTAACATTAATTTTAGGTGACTACAAGTGAAAATGATCTATTTAATGGCCTTATAAGAAAATATAATAGATATTTTCGTATGTATTGTATCAACAATGTAATTTTAAACTCACACGGAAGACATGGATTAACTGTTTTTTGCTTTGAGTTTATTTAAGAAAATTATTGCAATGTGATAGTTTTGAATATATAAAGGTAATTTAATAAAATTTATGATTTATATATTTAATGTGTAATATGATGATCCTTTAATGATTATTATTTAATTGATATTCAGATGAATTGTTTCGCTATTTAAAAAGTGAAACACATTAATGAGAATTCGTTGAATAGTAAATGAAAAGTGGACACAAATGCTATTTATCTTTTTTTTTGAAATTAATGACACTTTTTTTATAATTTTTTTCATTGAGAAAATATAAGAGAAAATATATCATCATTTCATCTCCTCTGAAAACTAAATGATCACATTGGTAAGAGAAGGAAAATTTTTATGTCATGCACCACATGATAAATGTCATTGTGGCATTAAAATTCACCTATCTCTCTCTCTATTTTATATTACATTTATATTTTCTTTATTTTATATTGTATATCAATTGAGAAAATTCTCATATATAATAATAAAGAGTTAAATCAGGCCATTTCGTAAATTTCCTTAACCTTTTTATTCCCATGATAAATTTTGGAAGATGATAAGTGATATACTATAAATACCAATGTTCAATTTTATTCTGTAATCCTAAACCAGGTCATGGATTATATTTTTTCTGTTAACAAACATGGTTGATAGTTGGATAAAATTATGTAGAGATGATTAAGTCTCATCTTGATACAAAAAATCTTGTCTTTTATGTGTGTTATTTAAATTTTCTTTACTCTATTTCAAATTATCTTAAATTCATTATATATTGTTCAAATATAATTTTGATAATATTTTAATACTCACTTTTAGATAAAATAGTATTTGATAACTGAATTTTACTAATGATATATCTGGTGTTTCATGTTAGTAGAGTAATCTCTAAAGATAATATAATCTCAACTCATTTTAACTTTGTTTTGATCACGCTATTTATAATTTATTTCAGAACATGATATTAATAATATCTTCTATGTTAGATAAAATATAATTTTATAAATTTGGGGATCTTATTAGAGAGTTTATTCCATAAATTTATATTCTATTGTCAATTCACACACTTCCTGAGCACTCCACTCAAACAAAAATTTATTATTATAGGAAACTTCGTTATTGTCTATTACGATTTTTATTCGAGCTAATAAATTCACATAGATGATATCAATTACATTTTTTTGAATTATATACTTATGGATAACTCTATATAATATGATAATGATATAAATAAAACACCATATTTTAATTGAAATAACTATGATCAGTGGAAAATTTAAATGATAATTCGTCTTGATAGTATGTAATTTGATATTTGGACTATCATAGAAGATCGATATGTAAAAACTAAATATCATGGACACTAATATAGAGATTCCATTAATGTTTTATATTATTATAAATACAATGGAATTGATGATTGATATTGTACTCTTGGAGTGGATGAAATTAACAGAACATCTACTCACGATATTGTTCTTAAAATATGGCTGAATTTTTCAATATTTTATAAATAAAATTGAAATATTAAAAATTGGAATGGAATAAATATACTATTAAATGTGATCTATATAAAATTAATCCCAAATTTTTAATGTAAAAATATACAATTTCGGTAAAAATAATTCATTAACACCATGTATTCTCTTGGAAAGATAGTGGATGATATAGATTATGTACTGGGGATTAGAAGATGTTTCCCTTGTCACTAGAGACACACAACAGTTTCTAGTAGAGAATGATGTGGTATAAGAATATTTATAGTCAATTAAATAATCTTATAAATGTAGATTTATGAGCAATAATTAATGATAAAAACATATTATAATTCTAAACCAAGAAATTCCATTTATTTTAATTTTTTTCAGTCAAAATACAAGTTTGTCATTAAAGATAATAACCTAATTGAAATTCATGATGATTCATATAGTTATGAGGAGAGGGATCATATACCAATAATATTTAATAAGTTATATAGGGATAACAAGTTCTTCATGAAATCAAATTATTAGGGAAAATATGATATAAATGGAAACTAGAAAAAAGATGATAATTTTAGGGAAGTAGCTTACTATGAGTAAAAGAGAAAAAGGAATATTAATGTATATTCCACTAAGATAAAATACATGAATAAGTATATGATAAACTAATGTACATAAAGAATTAAATAAAATCCCAATTATGTACAGTAGAAGATTTATCTAATGAGTAAAACACAAGAAAGGATAATGCTTGGGAAAAATATAATATCTGTTTTATGGCTTCTGCATCTTAGGAAACACAATATTATTCTTTCGTCTCCAAATATGAGTATAATGATGATTCAAATATGAAAAATGAGGAGTTAGTATAATAATATTCCACGATATAATACACAATTACTTAGATGAAATATACATTAGAACATAAATCTCCAATAGCGGTGGTCTTTTAGCGATGGTTTTAAAAACCACCTCTAAACCATTTTTTAAAATTGTTTAGTGGTGTTTTATTAAAAACCACTACTAAACCCCCTTTTGTTATAGTGCCGACGCTTCCCCCTACCACCCGACCCTAAACCCCCTCCCTGACCCCCTTCTCCCCCCAACCGTGTGACACCGCTATCTCCCCCTGACCCCAACGAGCCCCGACCCCCATGACACTTCCTTCTTCCATCGACCACGGAAAGCCCTATCCCTTAAAATGTCGCCTTCTCCCCCTCAGCGAGCCTCACACCCTTGATTATCTCCCCTCCCGTGTCGCCGGTGACATCGCCACCCAATAGCGTGCCCTGCCGCCCATCAGTGTGCCTCGCCGCCCGTAACTACCAACCCCCCAAAGCCAAAGATCAGCTCCCAGGTATGGTAATTAATACCTAGTGAGTTCCCAGAGATACTAGTATTATTTTAATTAATTTTATGGTATCTAATTTTGTGCATTATTTTTATCAACTTGTTAACATTTTTGAGAAACCAATGTGTGTCTAATTTTATTTTATGTTTTGTTTCGGATACCATGGTTCAATATATTGGTTTAATTTTCCATTGAGTTATCCATTAGTTTATTTTCAAAATAACTTATATAATGGTTTGAAAATTGATGTATTAAATTATAATCCTATTTGTTTTTTGTATCAATTGTCTTTTTTAATGTGTTATATAATGTAGGGTGATTAGATGACTTGGATTTTTTTTCAATAATTTTAATGGAACTCTTTCTCATGTTTCATAATGTATAATGAGTGTGAGTTTTCCAACCCATGTTTTAAATTAAAACTGAATGGTTTTTTATAATCATGAAATGAATTATTACATGGTTTAAGTTTTACATGGAGGTCAAAAATCTATATTAATATTTATGTTCAATCAATAATATATTAAATGTTTTATAAAAGTAATTTCCATGATTCAATAGGGAGATCCCACATGGCATGTTTAGTTCACACCATACATATATTTCTAGGTGTTTATAGATCTTATGTTTCTCTTTTAGGTTCATAGTTTCTTTTTTAATCATTGATTTTTTGTTTAGACCATTTATGGATGAGTGGTGTATATTTAGTGGATATGGTTCATTATTTGTGATCCATGAGCTATTCAGGATCCATTTATTTTTCCCTTGGTATACTTTTTTTCCATTCTTTCCAAGTGAATGTTCTACTTTTATTATATTTAAATAGTTTTTATTTTTTTGGAAGAATTTATGTTTAATAATTATATATTTAATTATTCATCAATTTCATTGATGATTTTTGCATTGAAAAGGAATTCCAATTCTTAGAATTGTAATTATTATTTTTAATATATTCTTCTTTTTATTATTATTTCCTTATAAGTTTTATACCATTATCATGTTCATGGTCTTGATGCCCTGAGTTTGTTTATATAATATAGGTATTGAGAATTCCCTTTATCCCTTGTGGAAAATTGGTTTGGGTAACATATCAGCTCATCTAGGGTAGCTTCATTAAAAATTGTATCAGAACATTGGTTTCCAAAAAGGGACCCAAGTTCTAAATGAAATATATTTTTATATGGGTGAATTAGGGTATGATTGAGTTAGTTTTACTACTGGGACTCTAGAAGTAGTTTATTAGCGAGATCTTGATAACCACCCATTATAATGGAACTTCAGTCCCTATGGGTTGTCGAGATTTGAATATTGAATTTGAAAATTCATATTGATTACCAGTTATGGTGTACAGGTCCTAATTTTAATTTTATTGTGTTTCATAGGGTTTTCTATATATTTATGGTGAAAATGGAAATGGGGTCAATGGAATCAGTTTTGTATACACAACCTAACAAATGGGGCAGTGACTTAAATCAATCTCTTAGATATGTTTTAAAAATTATTGCATGAATAAGTTCCATCCCATCAAACCATTTGGTCGGTTCTGGCATAAATTTGCATCCATTTGGGATTTTTTACTTAGACCTTTTCATTATGGGGTCATTCAATTTTTTTTCTTAGACCCCTGCGAGCGATCCCCGAACACCCACTCACCACCCCTCCTCTTTCAGACCATCCGCCCCACTTCCCCCCAACACCTGACCCCGAACCCCCACCTCCCCCGACCCCTGCGACCCCACCTTCTACCCCCGACGCCCTTGTGACCCAAACACAAGCTCAGCTCCCTCCCATCGGTGAATTTTATTTAGGTGAATGTTTCCATTTCATTGAATTTTATTTAATATATTTTTGAGTGCTTGTATTTATAAATTAATTTCTAATCCAGATAATGAGGGTGTGGGTTATCTAGGTTTGGTTTATAATTGTTATATATTACTTATATTGTTTTTCATGTGTCCTAAAGGTTTTAATTTCATGGTTAAATGAAATTTTTAAGTAAATATGTATTTTATTCATTCGACATGTTTGATAAAATTAAAATATTGATTTTATATACGAAAAACATGTGGTCATTCAATTTTAAGGGAAACTGGTTTTTCAAAGTGGGTTACCCTTTAGGGGTTAAATTGTTTCCATGTTCCAAAGGGACATATTTTTTTATGAAATGTAATTGGGATTCATTCCGGTTATATTGGTTTTTTTAGAAATGATTATGATTTCCCTTATATTGGTGTTTTGATTCCAAAACATTTGAAAAATGGATTTTTAAATGTATATATTGTATGTGATAATTTAAAGACTTGGATGACACTTTGTCATGTCATATTTTAGTAGATTGGTTCGGTATTCCCTTGTTGATCCCCATTTCATTTATGTATGATGTCATGTGTATTCATGTGATGGTTGTTTGTGATGTGATTCATGATTTTCTTATGGGTCGGGGATCATTATAAGAAAAATGTGGGATGTGGGAAGGATTTAAATATTATGCTAGCCTATTGCTATTATTATTTTCTTTGTATGACATTCACATTAGAAGTGTATCACTTCATTTAGTTATTTTATATTGAACCCTAGGATACTAAGTGGGAATCCATGGGATGTTTCTAAGTACATTGAGATTACACAGTTTCTAGTTACCCCTTAATATATATAATTCCGAGCTAGTGGGGAGTCACAAATGAGATTGGGTTTAGCGTGATTTCTTTGATGGATGTGTGATCGTTAACCTGATGCAAATAGGTCCACCTTTTCTTGTATTATACTTGTCCCATTAGTTCCTATTGTGCTTCCTCATGATATTTATCATGTTTTATGCCTTTAATTATTTATGTGTATTGCTTTTTTACATGAATATAATTTAATTAAAGAATTTATCCTCTAATGATTTAGTACTGATATTGATTAGTGTTGTTCCACTAGTTTATTTTCATACTTTATGACATTTTATAGTGAATTTTTCTTCATAATTATCCTTCTTTCCTTAATTTCAGTTTCTTGTGTTAAAGCTTTCAAGTGAGGGGATTTTTTTTTAAATTTTCTATCCATTATTAGAAATTACTTTGATATGTTTTTAAACCATAAATTGGTTTTTTTATTAAATGGGTGATGTTTTAAGGATAGATGAATGAGTTTGAATTGGAATTATTTTAGGGAAAACATCGTTATATTGTTTTTTATAAATGTTGTGCATTGATAAAGTGGATGGTTTATATTTTATTTATTTTTATATCATGTTAGTGGAAAAAACAATTTTTTCAAATAGTATATATGAATCTCTTTCCCTATTTAGTAATAACTATGTGTTTTAATTTTTTTAATATTGTGTTGGAATATTGTGATATTCATTTATAAAAGTTGGATCATATTACCAAGGAACACACCTCAGTAGGTTAGGGGTTTGAAGGAGTTTTTATATTTTTCAATTTCCAATCGACCCATTAAAGGGAGAATAAGATTTAGATGTCCTAAATGTAAATATAACAATATGGTTGAAGAGATATGATGTTTTTGAAAACTTAATACTGAGAAAATTCCATAATCAATAATTGTTTTGGATTTGGCATGGAGAATTGAACATTACAGAAAGGTTTATCCCTGATTTTAATCCATAGAATGAACTCCCAACATCCTCGACAATAGAAAATGAAATGAAATGCCTCATAAATGATGCATTAGGCAATGAAAGAAACCAATATCGACATAAAAACATAACATAACAACTAGATGAGGGTGATACAAATTGCAACATGAAAAGTGATGTTTTTGAGATAGTAACACACACAGATCAAGATTCTAACATGTCATTGAGTCCTACTATTGTTTCTTTGGAGACAAATGGAAGATAAAACTTCACTAAGGAAAATATTTTTCATGATTTTGTTAACGATGGAAATCAAGAGTTGAATATTGGATGTCTGAAATATTCAAAGATTTCATTTCTAATGAAGTTTTACATTATCAAATGTCTATGTGGAATTACAATAAAGAAATGTCGATCATATTGGAATTGTTGCATGATGCATTTCTTGAAGAAAAAATCCATGAGTCTTTTATTGATATGAAAATGTTGTCAAGGGGATTGGTCTGAATTATACAAAAATACATGAAGGTCCAAATGATTGTGTGCTTTATTGGAGACATGATTCAAGTTGACAGATTTGAAAAAAATGTTAGTCTTGAAGATGGAAGTCAATGGGTGAAGTTAGAAGTCTAAATCAGCATTCTTTCATGAAGAATAAGAAAGGGAAAATTCTTGTAAAGGTTTTGCATTACTTTCTTTTAAATCCTCATTTGCAAGATTTTTCATGTCATCGAAATCCACCGAACACATTAAGTGGAATTCTGTAGATAATAACAATGATGGGTTAATGAGACATCCATGAGATTCACAATTTTGGATGACATTTGATTAAATATATTTATATTTCTCAGCTGATCCTAGGAATGTTCGATTGGGATTGGCTTCCGATGGATTCAACCCATTTGGGACTTTGTGTTGCATTTATAGCATTTAGCCAGTTGTTTTGATCCCTTACAATCAGCTTCCATGGTTTTTTATGAAACAAACATCATTTATCATTTAGATGATTATTCATAGAAAAAAATGATTGGAAATTATATTTATGTATACTTGCAACCCTTGATTGAATAATTATAGGAATTATGGAGCAATAGTGTTGAGACATTTTATTCTTCTTCTAAAATAATGTTCAATATGCATGATGTTGTAATGTGAACCATTAGTGACTTCCCTGGGCTTGGAAATTTATCTGGTTGGAACATTTACACAGGTTTGACATGTATAATTTTAACTTTTATTTTGAACCCAAACGGCTACCTCATAGTAGAAAATGATGCTTCTTGTTCTATAAACAGTTTCTCAATTCATCTCATTGATTTTGGCTGGAAAGATTAAAATATAATGGTTTCACTAATTGTATACCACATCCATAGTTGATAATTGCTTCTAAAATATTGACACAACTGGAAAACGTTGAAATAGAATTTGGGAAGGATTATAATTTCAATGACAACCGAAAACGGTTTCGAAGTGCATCATCATGTGAAATCAAAATGAAACAATGAAAGAAAAAAATTATATTCTTCAAACTTTCGTATTGGGAATTTAATTTGTTGTGGCATAATCTTGATGTGTTGTATATTGAGGAGAATGTTTGTGACAATTTGATTTTCAAATTTCATAATGATCATGGAAATTCAAAGGATATTCTCAATGCTCGCAAAAACTTACAAGTAAAGAACATAAAACACGATCTCTAGCCAATGGAGAGTGAAAAGTTTGCTCTTGCAATTTTATCAATGAAAAATTGGGATAAAGATACATTTTTCTAATTTTTAAAGAATATGAATGTATCTTAGGGGTATTCAAGTAACATCTCGAGGTTTGTTGACTTGATGAATCATAAGTTACATGGATTGAAAAGTCACAATTCACATATTTTGTTAAAACAGTTACTACCATTGGTATTGGGTACATTATTACCTAAAAAAGATACTATCATTGTACTCCAAAACTACACATTTTTCGGACAACTATGTGAGAAAACTCAACATGAATTTTTTCTTGAAATCCTCTTGGAGAGATTTTTATTGACCCTTTGTGCAGTAGAGATGATCTTTCCTCTATCAATTTTTACTGTCATGATCCATTTAACAATGAATTAGGTTGAGGAGGCTAAATTTGGAGGCCTCGTTCATTGTCGATGGATGTATCCAATTTAGGGGTACTATATTTATATATTTATCAGTTAAGTAAACAATTTTTGTCACTTCATTAAATTAATAACTATGTTGATTTTATTTCACGAATATATTGGGCATTTGGAATCATACGTGACAAATAAATCTCATCCGGAAGGCTCTATTGTTGAAGACTATTTGGATGAGGAGTGTCTTACCTTTAGTTTAAGATTCTTAGATGATATTGAGACAATATTTAATCTATTTGGACATGTTGATGACACATTGATTCAATATAAAATACATTATAAATAAAAAATATTTTTATTATTGGTCGATCAGTTGGGAGGACCTCAATTGTGACACTAACAGAATTGGAATTATTACAGGCACATAGATATGTTCTTAGGAATAGTGAAATTGTAGATCCATTTATTAATGAGTTTAGGATACAAAGAGGAAAATGACAATTCTAACATGAAATGAGAAAGATATAATGAAAGATGTCAATAATGAGTTTGTATGATGGTTTGCACGAAGTGTATGATCATAAATATTGCAATAAATATGAATATTAGTTTGAACCATATATTTAGTAAATCAAAAAAGGTATATTTATTTTTTTAGATCATGAATACTGATACTTGAGTAGAGTTTTCAGAAGATTTGATGTTTCTTTCATGAGGTAATCTAAATCTTGTTATAATTTTGGACACTTACAACGTGAATGACATTATATTCCGTACAATTGATCAAGAAAGTGGTTTGAAAACACAGAATAGTGGTACATTTACATTTGCTGAAGTGAGATACTATTGAATGAATATTAATAATATTGAATTAAACTACCAAGGGAATTTTTCATTTGTTTTATTCAAATTCAATTGGGTCGATATTATAAGAGGTGTTAAAAGAGATTCCTTGCAATTTACTTCTGTGAACTTCTCTCACCTGATAGTAGTGGGTGATCATGAACTGCCTGATCCATATATCTTATCATCACAATCAGAAATGGTATATTATGTGGACGATGTTGTGTATGATTTGTGGATTGTAGTTGATCACGTAATACAAAGATATTTGTATGATATGGGTGACGAAGTAGAAGATTTAACCATTTAAATTGAATCTCATAAAAAAAAGATACAGAATTATTTGTCCATGATGATATTGAAAATATTATTATAGAAAGGGTTGATGAAGTGGATGATGTAATGGAGCAGGAAACCAACATGATTGAAGTGGAATATTATTGTTCGTCTAGTTATTTATTCATTCAACAAACACTTATTTCATTTGTGCAGTTATTAATTATCATTATTATGTATATTTTATTTGTTAGTACCGAGAATCTATTATAATTTTTAAAATTTTCAGAATATTTTTTTTGAAATATATGTTCTGACCTTAATTTTATTTTATTAATTTATAATAATTCAAAGTAGGAAGTGATACATTGTTTCATCCACTACTACAATAGATGGTGATCTATATTTCTCCCTCCCTATGTCATATGAGTCATCAGCTGCCTGCCCCCATGCACCATCTCCCCCTACACCATCTCTCACACCCTCTATGATAATCTCTTTCGAAGCTGAGTCATCGACTCCCCCTTTAGCAGCCTCAGTGGTAGGGTGGCGGGGCGCCACTTCTAGTTCATCATGAGCATACAGGAGGATCACTTTTATAGGTACAAATTTTAATATAAATTAATTTATTACACTTTTTTATAATAATTTTGTCCATTAAAGATGAAACAAATTCAACTGTGGAGAAAAATATAAAAATTGAAGAAGTGTGGAATATTAATGGAGAGAAGATAGTTGTCCCATTTGATTCATATGGGGTCCCTACGGATGATGCCACATGATTACATGGCCAAATTCGAGTCCAACTAGCAGCGAATCCCATTACCCATCCTATTACATGTGATGATTTGAGACATATGCCTCTATGTTTGAAAAATGAAGTTTCTGATTCCCAAATACAAATAATTTTAATACTTTATGGTGTAATTGAATGTCATGTTATTAAAATGTTGAAAATGAATTTCTGTATACAGATGTTTTTCCACAATACAGTTGCTGGTGTGATAGAAAGAAAGTGGACGTTGAAAAATTATGCTAATAAATGGAAAGACTTCAAATGGATATTGTAGAGCTATGTCCATGATTCATTTCTGACCATCCATCAAATGTTTGATAAGCTACCCAATGGGGTACCCAAAGAATAGTGGAATTTTTTGGTTGACAGACATCATGATGATAAGTACATGGTATTTAAATAAATATTATTATATTAACCACAATGTAATTTTATACATGTATATGAAGAGGAGATGACATTGAATACATTACAATTAAATTAAATTTTATTTATTTCATGATCTCTCACGAAATAATGCATTAGGTCGGGCTAAGCCAGTCATCAATTACACTGCGGGGTCAAAATGCTTTTCTAGAAGCTGATCGAATCGGGTAATCTTTTCATTAGTTTAAATATTTATAAGATAGTATTATCTGTTTAATATATTAAACTATTGATTTACCTTTATTTAATGCATTAACAATGTTTAGGGAAATAAGCATCTCGAACTGAAGTGTGGTTGGATGTTTACAAGAAATATGATGGATGTTTTGTTAATGAGCCTGCCAAAGAAGTTGGGTTATGAACTCATTTTCTCATTATAATAACTTATTATCAGTTTTAACTGTGTATATATATATATATTGATATTTGATTTATAGGTAAAAATTAATGAAATATGGGATGGAAATCCGTGGCAGTCCTACTCAGTCTCTCAGGATGACCTGATAGCAAATGTCCTTGGGAAGGAGCATCCTCAAAGAGTGCGCGGTATGGGTTTGGGACCCGTACCATCTGAGATCTTTGGAAGTCCATCGTGTATTTTATTTTCATATACTTATGGTTGTAGTTAGTACATTCCTAGAGATTCTTGGAGAGAGATTGTTTCTCAATGAAACACAGTTCAAGACTAGGGCGCTCAGATATCTGCTTTATAGAAAGAGTTGATTGATATACGTCATCAAGATGAGAAGATATCCACCTGGTGGTATTGCATCGACTGGTGGTGAGCAGGTAAATGAAAAAAAATTCAAAATCATTTTGTTTTCAAACTTTTATTTATTTTATGTTTAAATATAAATAGGCAAAACTATTTTATTTTCAATATAATGTTCGTAGAGGTTGTCACTGGAAGTGGAGATAGAGGTGGAGAGGGTGACAATATATGTTCATCATCAGGAAATGATTAGTATTATTTTTGATATGTGTAAAAATATTGTAACGGTCAGTTTGAATATGTATCTTTTGTGGAACATAGTCTCGTCCCAACATTTTCTTAACCTAAAATTTTATTGTTTTCTCATGTTTCCTTTTATGTATTTTATTGATTTCTGATGTTTCCTTTTATGTTTTAATTTCTCAGGTGTGGTATGAACTATAAATATCGACTCTTTACTGTGATGATTCATTTTTTATTATTCATTTTTCATTAATTCAATTTTTCATTATAATAACATATCCTACATTTTCTATACCAATTCATTTACCACTACATTTCTATTTCTAAGAAGTACTTCTTAGTTATGCTCTTATATCAATGTGTAGGGATGAGAATGTGTGTATCCCTAACATGTTCAACATAGATCAATCATTAGTGTTGAATAATCCTAGTATCATAAATTTCAAAAAATAGTTGGAATCCATAGATACTAATACGAGAATAGGGGAAATTTTGCACCACTGTCTGAAATGGGGTTTTCCCATCATTTCCAAAGTGGCCTCCAAGAAAATTCATGTAGTGTGAATGACAATTTCCATTATCTCAGTAGTCATGAAAAGACGATGGTAAACATCTAATAGATTCTCTAGAACCCCTACTCTAGAGAAATGATAAATAGAATATGTGCTCATGTAATTGGGTGCATTCCCTATATGTTAATAGAGTGAGAGACACAAATAATTAACACATGGGATGTTGAGTGTTCCATTAGGTCAAAATTCTACTCATGGAATGCAGTGAGTGAATCAAAATCGTTATATAGTAACATTTTTGTGATACACCATGCTCAACACTTGATGTAAGGAATTTTGATATATCCTTTCTCAATAATCTCATACCATCATACCATAACCTCTATAATGGAATATATAAAATATAACTAGAAAGGGAAATTACCTCACATCCATCTCATCTATATACACCATATTTATAATACTGGAATAATCATTTATGTGATAATAGATAAGGAATAACCTCTTATTCAAGTCTTTATCCATGTTTAATTCCTATTTAAAATATTACAATTCATATGAAGCATTTTATAAAGCATAAATCAAGATCATAAAATTACAATTACTTGGGGTCATTCCATTTAAAACCAATTGATTTATTTTTACTAAGGAAACCCATCATTAATTATCCATTTCAAATTATCAGTTACATTTTACTCATTCAATTCTTTAAAACATGGGAAACCCATATATAATCTTAATAGAGTCACTTAGATGGTGACATGTTAATCTAGAAAATTTACCACTTTATAAATTCCAACTATAAGTGGTCCAAACACCTAAGGGATGCCTTGGATTCTAATAAAGATTCATATATTATGGGATATTACATTCGTGAACAATTCCAGATGATATGTGGGAGTACCAAAATTTGAAAAAATAACATATTGTCCCATTTCACAAAGATCACCCAATTGGTGACATTATAAGTTACACACAAGTTGTGATCATCCAATCAAGGATCTAATAGTATATATGAGTGTATAATGGTCAATTTTAAATAAATAAATCACTTAAATAGAGATGATTGACCAAATAGGGTGTGTGACACAGTTTCATAATTACAAAACATCTAACCCCAAAGGGAAAACAATGTGCCTACCAACCTAAAGGTCTTAGATGTTGCCTCTCCTGATATCAGCTTCATATTTCAAGATATTTGGGAGAAATATGCGGAGTGGTTCAGTTCCATGATAGTATGGAAAATGTACTTATGTTAATACAACACAAAGGATCAAATGGGAAACTAAAATAAGATGTATGAGTGGGGGTTTACTTACATTGAGTTATCCAATGTTTCGTTCGGCTCATGAATTGGGAGACTAATGATAGAGATATGGGCAAACCCATGTTAAAAAATTTTGAGTTATAAAAGATCTTAATGAATTACAAATAACTAGATGATGAAATTTAAAAGGTAAAGTGGTATAAGAATATGAAAGGGGTAAACTTTTTAAATTTACCATTACATATTATTGGTTACTATAATTATGCCAAGTGATATGTTTATCTGAATTCCTTTACTCACATAACGATGAATTCGATTGTTCTTATTTAAGAATCTCTTTTTACATTGACTGTAGTATTTATTATATTAGTGTTTTTTCATTCTTTGAATGGTATTTTTTTCAAGGCACTAGTACAGGAGCTCCTAAACCTGGTTATTTTTTTGTAAATCAACTCTTTAGCGACATTTTTAACCACTACTATGGTCTTAAATTTAGCAATCATTCCAACTGACACTACAATGCCCATATTCTATGATTTTTTCACAGTGGTTATATAGTTTTTCGTGTTGGTTTTTCCTAGAAATACATAACTTTTTTTAATGGTGTCTTTAACGGCTACTAAAAAAAGTAATCCCCTGGATGAAAAACCGTCACAAAAAACAATATAACTATTGTAAAAAGGAGCCAACTACGATAGTTCCAATGAACTGCTACAAAACCACTTTAACCACTGAAAATAGTTTCACGAAATGTAATTTAGTGGAGGTTTACAAAAACCACCATAGAAGAATATGGTGGTGGTTTAAACCACCGCTAAATTGCAATTTTTCTGTAGTGATAGATATAATAATCTGAAGAAGAAACATTTTATTATAAAACTCTAAAATATAATCTCTATAATGAAATGTAAAATAATATTGTGATATTAATGAAAAAATATTATGCCGTACAATGAAAATAAATATACTGCTTTTGAAAATTTCACATAGGGAGTATAAACATGACTATGCTTATAGATCAGAAAACAACACCATGGCATGTCCTTGGAATTGGATACAAGCCTAGTCCAAGAAAAATTGTAAAAAGAATTTTTTCTTAGTTAAAAATTACCATGTTCTAGAAAAAATTCAATTACCATTTCTCAAAGACGATATTTATTTCTAGAATAATTTTTTTTTGTATAAATATATTTTGTAATCAATTTTATAATCTAAAATATTTATTTCCTAACATTTCTAAACATAATAAAATTTAGGAACCAAAGTTATTGATGAATTAATTTTGTGTAAGTGAAATATTGGAATAGTACTTGTAAGAAATTATAGTATATAGATAGTCAATGTTCTATATATATGAATTTATAATTCTAATGTTTCTAGATTTTTGTGAATGTTTATATTTTTTATGTTCGTTTTGTTGAGAATGTTAATTGGAAAATTATTTCCCTTGAAAAATTAGTAACTATAAATATATTCTAATTTCAAATGTATTGTATTTTGATGGCTTAAATTATAATTTTCATACTAAATAACAATTATATGATTATTATATTAATTATATGTTTCAAAACATTCATGTAATATTTATGATTCTAAGAACAATTTAGTATTTACTTATTAAAGGATTGATATTGTGTAAATGATTAATATAATTTCATTGATTAATCATAATTTATCATACATAAGCGAGCTTCATAAAGAATCTTTCTTTTGGAATAGGAATCCAATCCAATGATATTTACACACTCTTTTAAACCATAATATGAATGTATTATTCAAAGATATTCCAAATATGATATTCATAAAATATTATAGTTACAATCCCAACAAAAAAGGTAATTAACTTATGATTTCATTAAAATAAAATAATGAGGATTCTACCACTCAACCAATGTTACTAGTTCAGGTGGACATGTTTTCACTATGATGTGTTTTCATTTTATAAAGAAAACATTATGTTTATGTGGCTATTAAATATTATTCAACATTTTCGGGGCCTTATTTTGTAGATCACCAAATTGAATCTTCTTGATGCTTTTAAAAATATGATTATTCATTATAATTCCTTAGGGGACTTATAATAAATCCCTTTATAAGTGATCATGGAAATGAGTATGAAAATAAAAAAAATGAAACCTTATTCACCCAACATAAATATAATCATGTCCTCTCTTCTCCTATAACCTCTCATCAAATTGGAGGGACTGGAAGGATGAATATAACTATTTTTTATATGTAGGAAGCTATTATTGATGAGTATTACTTATCTATCTACTTTTGGGTGGATTTTTTCAATATATCATTCTATATCATTAGTATGGGTTTTATGAGAGCTACTATAAATAATACCCACTACATGTTATTAGATGGTATGAATCCTAATGTTAATTTCATAAAAGTATTTGGATGTACTATAATTTTTATTCATAGAAATGTGTATATAGATAAATTTTTACTAGAGAGACGAACGAGATTTTCTAGGGTTTTCAACGTCAATAAAGTCATTTGGAGTGTCCGGTAAAAGAAAAAAGTTTTCAAATAATGTATGCATGCCCCCTTTGATGAAACAGATACACATGAACCTAAAACTTCTTTAAATTACCTTCTGGATGATATGTCAAATCATAATCTCTATAGAAAGACAATTATTATAGACTAATATATATATTTTGATGAATAATATACTTTACTAGATAGAGATTTCGAAATTAAACTAATTAGTCCTAAGAAATTATTTTAAGAACCAATTAATTATTTTCCATGAACCATTAGACCCATAGGGACCATCTTTTAGATGATATTTTGGATTCAATTATAAACGTTTTGAAATGGGAGCTTCCATTATAACCATGATTGAACACCAAGATTTCGGATCACAACATGAACCTAAAATCACTTCTGAAGCTATTAATGATGAGTTTTGGGACATGGAAGTGAATTAAAAGATATATCTGTTAGAAAAGAACAATATATAACAGCATGTAGAAATACCAAAATAATACCTATTTTTAGCACAAAATATGTGTTTAGGAACATGATTGATTAAACTATAACTATAATTTGTTGTAAATATATATTTGTTGTACACGGATACAGTCATGTAGAATGAATTCATTATGAAAAAACTATTTACCTCTATTGGGTCTTGAAGCCATTAGTATACTACTTTCTTATAGAAAATGTCTTAATTTTAAATTATTTCAAATGGATTTCTAGTGTACAATCCAAAATGGTTATTTATGAGTTATTTCTTCAACAACCCTTGTATTTTCAAATAAATATTTTCCAAATAATTTTTTAAAATTAAAAAGGAATATTTTGGATCAAAATTATCTCTTATAACTTTTTATGACATGCTCAACTGATTAATCACATCTTACTATTTTTCAAATGATATAGCTAAACGTACCATATTTTTTACAAGTTTTTATACATAATATTTAGTGTTTAAAATTTATATTGATATTATTCATTTGGATCGTCCAAAAATTCGTGGAGTGTATATTTTTCGAAATATATGAAAAATAATTTATAAATGAATTTAATAGGTGAGTTATAATTATTCTTCGGATTCTAGAAATTTGAAAATAACAAATGATTTATTTTTAATCATGGAAAATTAAAAAAAACATTTTAAAATAGTTTGGCATGGATAAAAAAATTTAGTGACACTACTATGAGTACAAACTATAATTTAAATTTGGAATAAACAAGAAAACTAATTGAGAAACGAGCTTACAAAGGTATTATTGGTAGTTTAGTATACATAAATTCTAGTTAAAATTATATTATGTATAGTGTTTTTGTGTTTTTATGATTTTTATAAGAAACACATATGGGATCTACTATAAATTTTGTTAATTGGATTTCTAAATACTATTTGAATATAATGAAATTTAGAAATTTATTATTCTATAATGTATGATTTTGAGCTATATTGTTATCCTGATAAGTATTTTGGATAATGTTATTTGGATCGAAAAGGGTTTTCATTGATCATGTAACTCTTTTAGAAAGTCTATAGTATATTTGTTCAATAAAAATAAGAATTATTTTCCATTATCCAGTTATGAATCAGAATATATAATATCCTATCATTTTCTAGGTATGTACCCAATTTATTTTTTTTCATTAGAGACTTAGTGGAAGAATCTTGATTGGAGGTGGGGATTCTATGATAGGTAAAATTAATTAATGTTTAGGGATGTATTCGTGATTGAATTAATAGTGTTTAGGTATAAATGGGTTAAGTGGCTCATGAGTTCTTGGTATTTTGAGAAGAATTGAAAGGGTTTAGGTTTCTTTTAAGGATATATGGGATAGAAAACCATCGTTAGAATAATTATATTCAATTTAATATAATAATGGTCCTATAATTATGTATGTTTTCTAATAAAATAAATCCAAGGAAGAGGGTTTTTTTGGCATATCCCATTAAAAATATTCACATGAAATGTAACCACATTACACATAGTATAATTTCTCGACCTACAGTTTTAATGTTTTGTGCAATTGAATATAATTATAATTCATAGAAAATACTCTCATCTCAACATTTGGAAATCCTCCATGAATTTTTTGGAGGGCCTACAAATCTTCCGGATTTCCCATTAGAGTTAAAAATCATTAGCAACCATTTTTATAATAGGGTTTTCCCTTCGGGACATTCTTTTTAGGATCATTGTAGTGTAATCCCTTGACAATGTGCATTACTGGTTTTGATATTGACTAGTTTTGATCTAGTTTTCTCTTGATGATCATCCTCAGCTTCATCCCCGTGGGTGTTTGTTTTTGGAATGGTTGTTGGATCGTCAGTTAACGGTAGGGGGTTTAAATATTTAACATATGCTTTAATAATTTCCATGATTATGAAATATTGATATATTTCTTATGTAAATTTAATCCAAATAAATTAAATAAAAAAATGGTATAATTCTTTGATGTATATAGTTTCCATTGGCTTCTAGTCAATATTATTGTTACCTGTGAGGTGATCAAACCATTAATATAATTGAATTAGATAATTTCTTAATGTGGGTTTATCAAGACATGAGAACTTAAGTGATTTCTTTATATAGAATCCCTATTTTTGGGATTATTTTATACTGATAAAACTATTAATAAATTGTGATTAAATTGAGAGTGTTATATAAAATATAAATGGTAATTTTTATAATTAACCATTGACATATATGATGTGTTATTTTCATATCCTTGTTGTATGATATGACTTTTATTCCATGCTAATGATTTTATATTTTAGGATTGACACTAGAACATGAACACTTATATACTGTAATGCTGATATTAAGTACACTCAGTCCTATCCCATGTTGTAATTCTTATAGAGAGGGGATTTCCCAATCCTACATTGTAATATGTATAGCCCTTTGACTCGAATACTATAATTCTTAAAAGTATTTGACCTGAATTGTTATGGCTATACCATTTTTATATGGTGGTTGATGGCATGGTCGTAATACAAGCTCTGAGATATTCTGACCTAGAACCAAAGAATAATATTTTACACTTGTTATATAGTGTTAGTTGGAATGGTTGCAAAGCATGTTTAATGATATTCCCACATGAATCCGAAGAATATGGTTATTTAATATTATTTATAGTTGAAATAACTGATACACCCTTTTATCTCTTCATTTTAGGCACTTCTTATTAGATGGGTTAGATTCAACAAGATGGTGTTATCTACTAATTTATACTCACACCATATTTATCCCTCTGTTTCATACCAAGGATGATTATGTGGATGCAGGTTTATACAAGGACAAAGGACCTTATTGTTGATTTTTTTCTTACTCAATGAGATAGAGTGTGGAGGTTAGAATGATGTGTGGTTCAGGACTATGGATTTTATAGATTTTACATATGACTTCTAGTCATTATCATATACAGTTTCTAGCATGACCTATAGTTACATTCCTAAATGTCATTACATTTTTTCTTTATTATTTATATTATTATTAAGTTGGATCATATTGTTGTCTTTTACTATGTCTATACTTTGATCTTTTTCAGTTTTATGGTTTATTTTCTATCGGTATGACAATTCATTCCAGGTTTATAGTCTCCCCACTATACATTTCACACCCCACATCTAGTTGGTACCCCCTAGAATATGTGGAGGCCTACTAGAGGTCTCATAGTGAACCCTTGTTTTCCATGTGAGAGTGTTTCAGATTGGGTGTTGTAACAATGTTCAATCAAAAAGTATGTTATATTTTCTTTTACTTTAGTATATAAGAATTGTATAAAGGAGACTAGTATGTGTCCTAACATGGTAATGATATTATGTTTGGTAATAGTTAACTCATGTATGGTGAAAAATCCATATGTCTAGGGATTTGATAAATGTTTGTATTGTTTGCATGGTATCATTGATATGATTTCATCATTGGACATTCATATATAGTGTGAGGATATTGTATTATTATGATAGTGATTATACAAATTTTTATGCATGGACTGGTTTTTTGTGAAATGAGAATACATGAATCATAATAGGCACATAATGATATATCAACATGAATTTTTCTTGATAGGGACATGAATATTTTTGAATGTTATTTATATTTTCCTATTAAAATGTGTTATCAAATATTTGTTTCACAAGATAAATGAAATGAGATGATGTGTCAGGATAATAAACTTATATTCCATGTTTTAAGAGACTATGTGTTAGTGGTTCTCTCTTTTAGTCACCTCTTAAGGTTAACCTTGTTTCAAGTCAGTTCTATACGTAGTGCATTTATGTTTTTGATAAAATGAACCATATCATCTTCAAATTGATCTTCAAGAGAATGGAAATTAGAATGCTCCCAACATTGTTGAACAAGATAATATTGTTGTTCCTGAGAAGAATATGGATGTCATGCTTTGATATTTCTTCATGAGGGTCATTGAACCATAGAAAGGGAGATTGTTTATATAGTTCCTTCGATGTCTGATCTAACAAGAGGGTTTCACCTAAAAAATCCACATATGTTTACTAGGGAAGGAATCCCCAAGAAAACCAGATTACACATAAGGTAATTGCACACAATCCTCAAGAATCGTAGGGCACTCATGGATAGTAGGGTTAAGATTACTGTATAAATTTTTTGTCGACCAACCATGACTTGGTGAGATATTATGGTGGAAACAGGGAAACAATATGGTCTATCTTGGAATTAATTTTAGATGATGTTCTAGAGACATTTATATCCTGAGTCATTAAGGGATGGGAAATACTATGATTTCAAGTGTCCAACAGTAGAGGTAATGACAATACTAGACTATACATGACATATAACTAACCTATAGTGATTTGCGCAAAATTTTATAGCTGGTGAGATATATATAGTTAGATGTTTTAATGATGGTATTCTATATGGGATCAGGTCAAAAGATAATGTTTTTTTAGTATATTTTAGGATTTGATGAATGAGACACTCATCCGAGAATGGAATTTGAGAGAGCCACCTAGTATCATCCATTATATATCAACAGGGTGATCTAAGAGATATTATTTTAGTTTAAATAAGGACTACAATTCTATTATCTACAGTGGTAGCAGTTGGAATACTAGTGAAGGAAATGGAGATCCATCTCAAGGTTGGGGTTTTTTGTTCTATCATTTTTGATGTTTTGGTGATAAGAACCTCAAATGTTCTTACCCTGTAGTCTTGTGTAATATAGGTGGAAGACTGAGTAATCCATTTAGATTTTCAGTGGAATTTCCGTAGATGGAATGTGGAAGAGGAACATGATAGGAACATTAGTTTGGAATGGTCTCAAATTCTCCTATATGGCTGGTAACTAGAGTTACAATAACCATTTAGGATTATGGAGGGGACATGGTACCCCATTATAGGAGTAGAATTACAAGGAAAGGGAAATAGATCGGGTTAGGCAAACTAGACCTCGTGGAAGAGATACAAGTGCAATAGACATTATGCAAACTATTTCATCTATAATGGATATAGGATTATCTACCATCAGATGTATGATTAATGTATCATACAGATTAGTTTTTCTTTTATTTGATAAAAGAGCATTACAATATTTTCTATATTCTCTTTTTGAACACATATTGGTCTTGGATATAGAAATATTTTATAGTAATTTGAATATAAACACACTATTGGGAGTGAATTCAGAGAATATAAAATGTGGAAAAGAATTTTCTCTATATATTGGTTGTTATGATTTCTTTTGTGAACATTTTATGCTATAAATTAAAGGTTTAAAATTGATTCATGGTATGGATTAGATAGTTCTATCACAGACTTATATAGATTGTTATAGGATATGAGATATGTTTTTATATTAACAGTGTGGAATCTATTTTCCCCAAGGTAAGTGTGATCTTCGGGCTGGTCATAGAGGCACAATTCCGTGAAAATTAGTTAAATTGAAGTGTTTATATGAACATTCATCCATATAATATTTGGAAATAACTAATCGATTCAAGGAAATATAGTGTGAAACAATGAAACCCTTAAAAACGAACAAGTTGGAATGTAATGTATTCCTACAAAATGACTTTCATATAATGTGGTTAGATAAAGTTAATCATTAGTATGTAGATCTATGGGATAATAATTATGAATATAGTTGTTTATACAATTTGATACACCCATTTATAAATTATTTGTAATAGTGTTCTATATGATTTTTTTGGAATCTGGTGAAAGATGGGATCACATTAGAACGATTACTGATGGTTAAAATCAGGTATTGTCTTCAAATTTGTGGGAAATAAGTCTGTAAGTACCATATAAAGGTGATTATGAGGGCTATTAAATTTATTACCCTATAAGTAAACCTCACTTTGGGTTGGATATTGATTTAGATGAGGTAACTAGAAATAAAAATATTATAAGGCGAAATGATTTAGAGTTTACTGGTGGGTGAAACATATTTCAAAAATTTATTCAGCATGCTATTTATTATAGGAAAAAATATTTCAGAATTATAAGGAATCATGTCCAGTTATTTATTTATTTTTTTATTTTTAATGGAGTGTATGGGATTCTTCTATGATTAATTTTGAGACATATAAATAAGAAAGATGTATTGATGACTCAATTATACCACTTATTCAATGTTCATATTTGCTTTATGCACATGAGCCTCAACCCAGTTGGTGTGGACTCCTTATGTGCATCCAAGAGGCCTGGGATCAAATCTAGGTGGAGGATAATTTCCGATATTGTAGTAGTATTGTAGCTGTACTATAGAAGGTATTGTAGCAGTAATGTAGTAGTACTACAGTAGGTATTGTAGTAGGAACTGTGCAGAACTGTAGCAGGTACTGTAGCGGGAACTGTAATAGGAAATGTTTGGCATTATAGCAGCCTAGAATATTCACATGTTTGGGACTTCGGTCCACCCATTTGGTCCCCTAGTCCTTTAAGGATTTCGGGCCACAATGTCCTTCGGGTCAGTAAGGACTTCGGGTCACCTCATGGTCTTCATACCACCTTTAGTGCAGATACAAACCAGACCGCCTATTAGGAACAATATTCAGAATGAGGATGAGAATGGAGCTTTCACCATAGAAAAGATAAACGGATTGCAAGAATGAGAGGGTATGAAACTATCCATTGGGACATGCCTGTGCATGCATGGGAAAATCTAGCTGATCATCCATGTGAAGGTGGAGAGATGATTCCACAATGAAGATTATAGGGAGGAAGAGTTCTAAGTTGTCTGCCAGGGTTTCATGTAATTTTTGATGCGTACGAGTAATGAATTCCTCTAAAGCCTACGGGTCATGTAATACTATTTCATACAAGCCTTGTAGGGGTTACAACTCTCCCCTTGAAAGGTGGATTATCAAAAATCAATAAAAATTGAAGGCCTTTGGGACATTGGAGGATATTATCTTTATTACAGATTAGGGGTATTGTCCTCAGGAAGTGGAAAATTGTACAACATCATGTGGTATTATTTGAATTGAACCACCTATAAAAGAATAATTATTTTACATAACCCTTAGATGAAAACATGGGTTTTGGATGAAATTATTTTTAAGGGAAATAAAATCCTCTGAAGATACCATTCATTCCAAAGAAAATAGAGGATCCATGATTATAACATGATAATACGAAGTAGTCTTATTATTCTTCCAAAAAAGTGGAGAAGCTTGCATAAGTAATCTGGATGATGAATCCATAGAAATTTTGAGGAAATAATGAATCACTCCCATTATCCATAATTCAAAGAAGATGTCAAAAAATATGGAAGGCAGAATAGTTCTTATTGGGGATGGTACTCCTAGATCATTACCTTTTAGACTAAATGTCATTGTTTTATGTAGTATTGATAATGAGAATGATATTTTTGATTTTCCTAAAATGTTTGAGATAGAAGAGAACCCAACTAAAACTATATACCTCATAGATAGGATATGTTTCTAGAACCACACTTATTGATTTGGATCCTTCTTCTCTAGACATGATTGGTGGGGATCATCATAAGGTTAAAAGTATTCCTAAACACATTAAACATTCCCAATATATTTTACCTAGTTCTCTTGAGAGAGAGGAGTGGGTTCCCTCCTACCCCATTCATTTTGAATGTGGCTGACCAAACTTCTTAGTTAGTAATATATAGAAGATATGTTTATACTCACTCTAAAAAACCACATGTTCTATATTACCATGTTAATTTATGTAATATCTCAATCGTAGAGGATCCAATATATAAATCCACTCCTCATATATTGATTTTTATGATATAATATTATGAAATTATAATTAAGGATATTGATAAGTTGTATATTGAATCAACATATAGTGATGGATCAATGTTTTTTCCCTGTAATATAGTTTCCAATGAATAAATTGTAATCCATATTCTCTCTCATCTTATTTCTTCTTCATTTTTAATTTCCTCCAATGTTCTAATTTAGTTAAAAAATAATTAATAGAAGAAATGAAGGGGTTGTTTTAGATTATGGCATCTTTTGGTGAAAACGGTAGAAAGTAATATATAAAGATTATAATTTCTAGTGTGAATGATATCACTTGGGTTTTAGAGACTCACATTTACAATAACCAGAATAAAATGTTTTCCATTTAAATTGTTCTTATGGATAGTGTTTCATGTTATAACACTCCATCTTAAACAACTCCTATATTTCATTTTGGTCTAGTTTTACCACAATCCATCTAGTATATCAGAGCCATCGATAATGTGATTCTAATTATAGTACCTTATTATTCTCCATGATTTTCACATGTACCTTATTACAATTCAACGAAAGAGGATAATAATCTCTTGAACCTTCTAAACATCAAGAATCGATAGACTATGGTTCTGATTAAGGCATTTTATTGGGACCTTTTTTTCTTTTTGCATTTTTTTAATATTAATGTAATTTGTATTATTCATTATTATTTTAATATTAAAGGCATTTATCTATTTGTTTCTTTGTTTTTTCTCAAAATAATATATTATATTTCCAATTTATATATCATGATTCCTAAACAATTCCTATGTAATATTTTATATTCCCAAAATAAAGACTAATGGTATTGAATAATGATATAAAATTGTAATCTATCAGTGTAATTTATTTATTTCATTTTCCAAGATTTTTAATCCTGATAGAAGTTTGAGATTATATCTTAGTCCATTAATTACTTGTTTTAAAGGTCATATATATTTTCTATTATAATTTTAATAAATTTTAGGTTCTACATCAGAATCATGTATTTTTTGGAAAAATATGAGAATATTACTAGGTGTTAAAGTAATCTTAAAAATAGGAATTGTCAGTGTAATGAATCTCAACTACCTATGTCAATATTGCACAAACCAAAGGAATTATTCAACCCAATTGTGTGAAGAAATATAAGAATCTGTTATTTTTGAAAAATTATGAAACAAACTCCATGAATTAATGGATTGACCATATCAGTGATCAATTCATCATGGTATAAACCTTTTAAACTCCTAAAGTTACCAATAGAGTAAACAAAGGGAACCACAGAAGAAATGAGTGACCAACAATCTATAATATTACTACCATATTGAGGAAATAGAAAATTATTTCAATAAGAACGTGTTATGGATGATTTAATTTCTGATAAAATCAAGGGACTGCATGATAGAGTTGGAATTTTTTTAAATTAATGAAGTTACCATATGAAAAAAATAAAATGAATTCTAAGTAGATTAAGAATTTTCATGAAGTATTTCGGAGTCTATATGATGACTTTGAGTGAAAGACTGTTGAATTTAAGTGACTATATGTTGAAGTGAACGGATCACATTTTGAAATGACTGACCACACAAATGTTCAATAAAATAGACTATAATTTTTCCTATGTATTGGATCAACTGTTGAGGATGATGATAACATATAATACATAGATAAAATGGGTCTAAATTAGAATATATTTAACTAATATATTACAATGGGTATGTTTTGGATAATAAAATGTAAAGACATTGAATTTATGATTTATAATTTGATTCTAAATATGATGATCCTTTAATTATTATTATATATATATATTCTAAGGAGTAAATTATCTATATAAAAGGATAAAAATTCATGGAGGATACATCAAATTCTTAATCTATGAAAGAGTCACATGTCAGATAACTCTATTTTGGATATCTATAAAAAACTATTTTCTACTAGAATGTACTAAAAAAATCAATGAGAACATATTCGTTCATTTTATCAAATATTTTTGATAATGGATGAAATTGTGAAGAGAAGATAACCTTGTTCATCAACAAAAACTCAACCAGTATCAAAGATACATGAATATTACTCCCTCCCCTACCTTTTTCCTCATTTAACAGTACTTTTGAGTTTTTATTAATTTATTGTGCATATATATTAAGCTCATACTCCTATAAAACATTAACAAGTGATATTATACTCTTTATTTAATTTCCATCACCATTGTATTCCCACATATAACTATGGCATAATCTTAGTTATAAATTGGATAGGCCCAAAATATATTTTAATCTATGTACCACATCTAGGATATTGATTTACTTTTTTTAAAAAATACACATCATTAATTATGGGATACTGCTATATGTAGAGGACTAAGTCCCATATTGTGACTGAAACTCATACTTTTTATTTATATTATGTTTAATTTATGTTTTTCTCAATTTTTTTTATATTTTTTTACATTCAATATTTATATTTCAAATATACATTGGAAAATATTTTATAATATACTTTTGTAAAAAAAAATACATTGATAGCTATATTTTTTTGGTGACATATCTATTATTTTAAGTGAGTAGTGTAATATAAAAATTTATGATAATCTAAATTTATTCTAAGTGATTTTTTATCAATACCTTGAGGAATTGTCTCAAAGCATTATATTTGTTATACCTATAATATTCGTTAGATATGAATTTTCTAAATAGCGGGATTTTATTTTAAATTATTTTTTAATAGAAATTTTATTAGATTATCAATTCACTCTCCCTCTTAACCAATGTGTTGAGAGAAATATATAATCAATATAAGTGCTACATATTTTCAAATGTCTATTTCTAATAATTTCATTATTTCATTTTTGGAAGTGGGCAACCTTGTTTTATACTAAAATTCATTGTTATGGATAACAAATTATGGATATTAAATAGTATTTATATACCTTTAATAGATGATATTTTCTATCTCTATTTTAACTTCCTCTAACATGATGTGATTTACACTCCAATCGGGTTAACCTATAAATTTATAATCTCCACCATGTAGAAAATTATGTGAGAATATTTTTGGATTCATACTTGGAAAATCACCTAAGGTCCACATTATTGCTTTTATATAATGCTTAAAAATATCAATAAATGTTTTTCCTAGTTTTTTAGACATATTAAAATAAATCATCACTCTATATTTTCATTCTTCCATGTATTACATATATTTCAATTCCAAAAAAGTGGTCTTAATTATATATTTGGTTGTTCTTGAAGTGAAAAAATTAAATTGAGGTTCCCAATTCCTAAATATTGATATTTCAATATAGAATGAAAAATATAAAATTCATAATCAAAAAACAATCCATGAAATTCAACAAAAAAACCCCATAATTTACCTCTTCCTTCTATATAATTATTTAATATTAAAAATTAATTCAACCCCATATTTCAGGGAGGTTTCAATCAAAAAATATTTTCCTAATGCTAAAAAATATTATAACACACCAGAACCTATAAAGTGTTTATCCTCGTTTAGGTGGGATATTGTAATAAGTGAATAGTCATACTAAGTGTTATTTATTAAGTAAAAAATATCAAAGTTGACAATGTTGTTTATAAAATCCATAGTGTGTGTTATATTATTCAAATTAGTTATTATCATTGATTGAATTAATAATGGTCTTAAAATAATAATTGGTGAGTGGTCTGGTGATTTTTTCTCCTCTATTTTAAGTATAGAAATTTCAACTGAAAATCAATGGCCTTGAATTCAAACTATCATATATTCTAATGATTCTATAGAAAAAATATCAAATTAGATTGTTAGTTGTACCATCATTATTATAGGATTACAATTTATCATATTCATATAAGTAAATAGTACGTATGAAAATACACTAATGGAATAACCTAGATCACATAAATAATAATTTAAATTTAAATATCAAATCGTGATGGTCATAGAAAATATAACTAGATGTTTAAATTTGGTATGTAATTATGGTTTTAAAGGGATTATAAAATTCTCCTAAACCTAAAAAATTTATTCCCTCGTTCCCTCATTTTATTGGTGAATTTTTCCTTAAGTAACATTACATAATTTCATTTTTTTGTGGGACTCATGAATGGGTATATTGATCTCGAAATTCTATAATGTTTGTATAATTTATTTTTAACGTTCGTATTATTTAATATTCTTTTTTTGAATCCTTATTGTTGGAAATAGTGGAGAGAATTATTTCTTATAACAATTCATATATTAATGATATGTTTCTTTTCTCATCATTCTTATATTATCCTTTTCCCCATCATGTTATTTTTTTCTTCTTAGGGAGGTTTATCTAAAATATACACTGCATTTAATGATTTTGTTTCTTTATTATTAGACTTGTATTGATCTTATTTGGTTGGTATTTGTGGTTAAATATCCTTACCAACTCATATTGTTAAACTAATGGAATTATTATTTTGGTGAGTCTCCTTACCTATGGGTGATTTTTCTATATTTTGGGACAATATTTATTTTATTATTTGTAACTCTATGATTTCATTCCGAAAATGATTCATATATCAACATTTTTGTTACTATAATGGTGGTTTTCAATTTGTGTATAGATGGTCATAGAATATTTTTTGGAAAGGTGGTATTTTTTAGAAAAAAATTGGTTATAAATATTCTTGTATGATTGTTAATTGGGAGGTGGGTGTTCGTGTAGTTTAATATTCTTCTTGGGTAATGAATTTTTTAGAGGTTTATCATAAATATGGTTATTTAAAAATCTATAATAGACATGGTCAGGTTATTTACATCAATAACTTTATTTTAATTGCCTTGGTTGATAGGGTTTTATGGAATTTCCATTATGCACAATTTTTCTCACTAGATGGGGAAATGATGAGGGGAAAACATAATCCACATAATAAATTAGTGCTTGTTTATTTTTGGTTGGTTTTAGTAAAATATCTCTTATATAATTGGTTATATCTTCATGAATATTAATATAGATGGATCCAATGTCATATCCTCTTGTATACCTATTGTACCAGAATCTCATATGATGTATTGTTGTGAGTTAAGAAAAATATTATAAACTAGTACTTTGGATTATGATGGTAATTTTTCTATGAAGGATCTTATAGATGTTGCATCCAGAAAGTTATTTTCATTATCTAGTGCGACAAATGTGGATTAATAAATGGATGTGTGTACAATTATCTTAGTTTTTTATTTGTTTAACTATACATAATTACAAGTTTAACGTGGGATCATAATGTTTAAATTACTTCTGTAACAGTTATTTCATTAAACTGGTGTATAAATTAAATTTTTGAATTCTAGTTAGTAATTTTTCTTGATTTTTTTGAACTAGTGGGTAAATATTGGTGTGCATAGTCAAAATCATATAGTTCTTGGGGTTAGACATGGAACTGTCTATCTAGAAATAATGCTTGGTTTTGAAACTAGAAATTGTCTTAGGAATGTGAAAATAATAATTTTTTCAAAGGGTAAATAATTTAATAGTGTTATTCTTATGTTCTTTTAAGATATGTGATCTCTAAAAAATATTATACGTTTCTGGTTAAATAAAATGGGATTTTTCATGAGATGGTTTTCTAAAATCTAAATAAAATAATACAATGTTTATTTCAAAAAAACTACGGATGATGTTTTGGTGAGGACTTGGTTTGGTCAAAAGATTATAATGTTTTAATAGCCCTAATAGTTTCCCACTTTTCTACTTCTTGGATTGTAAGAGAGAGAATACATAACTGCTTCTTATCCCTCCCATGACTGAATAGTGATGGTGAGAATAATCATAACCGATAGATCTTCTTGGTCAACCAATATTTTTATTTTTATAACTCTAACAGTGAGCCCTACTTTTTTGAAAAGTAAATTCCCAATGTGGTCTTGTTATTCAGAAACTAATATGAGTTCCCATCCCCACATCATCATCTGCTTATTTTTTTCAAGAATATCCCCACTTAGATCTTGACTAATACATCCTATAAAATCTAGAACATGAAGGGAGAAGATAAAGATCGTTTACAAAATAAATAATAAATAAAAAAATTTAAAAACAAATAAAACAACATGTGATGAGATAAACATCAATTATAATATCCAAAATAGTTTTAATAGAAGATAATTTGAATTTTATTTCCTGATGTGTATGGATAAAAGAATTGTACATAGTTTATTATTCCCTTCCAAGATCCATGATAGTTTATACCTCACCACATAGGGTATAATAATTGAAAATAGAAGAAGAAAGAATATTAAAATAAAATCTATAATAAAAAAAGAATATATATGGTAAAATATATAGTAGTAATGCATAATATAGTCTTGGAAAATCCCTCCTCTTAGAGTCTCTTCCTTTAATCATAATAATTTATGGAATCCATCTTTTCTAGACAATCAAACCTCATGATATTCTCTAGGAAATTTTATATCTACCATTTATCTTATCATCCAATATATAACAAGATTTTATTTTCTAAAAAATATTAATACTTACTTTAATGGTGTAATAAAAATTATATTAAATTTCCGTAGAATTAGGATGAAAAAAAAAATAAAAGGTGAGGGGTGGAATTATTAGTGATATTTTACTGTTTTAATTTTATTTATACTAATCCCTATAACTTGTAACATTTTTTTATTTATCCTTATACATTTTATTCAAAAATCTCATAAGAATGAAAAGATAGGAATGTAATGTTGGGTGCATAATATTAACAATGTTCACACCATGTGGGGGTGAATACATGACTTTAATGATGAATCCCATAAATAAATGGATACTGACTATAATTTAAATCTAAATACAATGATCCCTCCCCCTTCATACTCTTTCTGCCTCTTGAAAGGTAACTATTTGGAAACCTATCATTTATAAAAACATTTCTTATGAAAATGAGCAGAAAAAGGATAAATTTTTTTCTTCATGACATAGTAAATTTTCATCTTAAATAATCCATATCTATTGAATTAATACAATATATCAATCTAGTATGCTTGTTAGTGTTGTCAGTATACCCTTTTGGGATGGCCTTACAAAAATTAACATGTTTTCTATACACTATCTGAGGAAAAAACATCTACACTTCACAATCTATTCTGAATTTCTATCCCATATAATTTCATTTTGATATCTCTGACCAATTAATCATTCCCATGACATTGATTTGTACTATTGTATGATTCATTAGATCAAAGCCTTTTCTTGATGACTATTATCGATATCCTCACGTCTTCAGCCAGCTAATTTTGATAATTCACTACATGAAAAAAATCAATGTTTCGACTCTTTTAAAATAAAGAAGAGAGTAATTACAGGTTTTACATACACACTATTACATAGGAGTGATTTTAAAATAAAATGACGGAACAAAAATTATTTTTTCCCATAGAACAATAACTAAAATTTAGAATCTATTTATCAATTTAATTTCATTGGATGCTTCTCATTTCTTAAAGAGTATTAATGAAAATTTATTAAAAATATATCACATAAAATCTTATATGATCTTATTCAACCTTACTATTAATAAAATTACTCAAATATCCTTATTATGATTGGTATGAAAAATGTAGAGTGAAAAACATAGCATCATCAGTGTAAAGGGCTTTAGAAAATTTATAAATAACCCTTAAGAATACAATTCGATTTATGTATAATTCTTCTATAATATTATTTTGACTATATCACTTTTTCTCTTTTTGGTGAACATTTTCCAATTCCTCTACTGGTGAAACATCATATATTTATTTCTCTATTTCTATTCTTTTTTGACTAATTGACATGATTTGAGAGCTCAACATAACCAAAATTCAATGAATTGTTCATCCAACTAAATTATAAATTATCTTATTAGGTTTTTTTATCTGATTAGTCATAAACTACTCAATAAAACTTTCTATACTCATTCATTCAGTTCCATTAATTTTTTTACTTATAAAAATATATATCCAGTTAGACATCGGTATATGAACTCAAAATAATGAATCTTTATCCAATATGTATGATATATTTCCTTTATACTATATCATCCATATTATAAACCCCATTTATTCAGCCATTACAGATCCCTCTAATTTGTTCAACATAGCCATTGAATATTCAAAAACAATGATACACATTCTAAATTATTGAGGGAAAAAATATTTCTAAGTCAGGTTATGTTTTTCTTGATCTTCGGTCTCTCCCACTCATTATAGTTACAATAGTATGACTTTATCAAATATTACAAATTAAACTATGTAAAGCTTCTTGAATTTTAATATTCCCACTCTATTGTGATTATTACCCATTTGGGATTATTACACATTATTTATTATTGACCAAATTCTTTAGTTTATCATTATTAATGTTCTTAATTGGTAACAATGTATATATTCTATCTGGGGATATTGATCATTGTCCTTATGGTGTAACAATTTTACTTCTCTCCCTTTTTATGAAACTTTAAAAAAGTAACAATCACAATCTTTTTTAAATCATTTAACTGATAATAATCCTCCTTGTTTTTTACTTTAACTTGAATTACTCGAGTTTATACTTTAGCATAAATGTCAGAGGATATCAGTCCTGTGATCTTTGTTTTGTAGCCTTATCATGTCACCGTCTATTTGATAAACTCTATCTGCCCCTTTTCACTTTCAATTGAATCATGAATATCATTATGAATTTAGGAACTTGTTAAAGGAAAAGGTATAATTTTACATTATAATTTTTTCCTTACATATTTTCAGAAAAATATTTAACATCATCCAACACTTTTTAAGAATGTTATTTCATCACACCTTAAATAAGCCCTTATAATCTATTAATAAACAATCACAACAATATCATTTAGAAAAACATGTTATGAAAACATCCAAAATGATCTTTAATCTCCACCTTTGTATATTTTTGACAAATTTGAATAAACATTTAACATTTTAATAAAATAATTGTTATGTTTAAATAAAACTATAACATTTATTATATAGAAATTTATGAAAACAGACTATTAGAAAATGGAATGTTTTTTATGGTTTTTTTCATAAGTGAAAATAATTATTGTTACACATCAACCATGGTTTAATTTTTTTGTTTAATTAATAGTGATTACAATTTTTTATTAGGATTGTGTTGAATTTCAAATGATAATTTCAATTTTTTGAGTTTCCAACCTAAGTGAATGATTTGCACATGGTTATAGGAAATTGTGTTCTATCCCATTAAAAACCATGAGGCCTAGGATGTGGGACTATTTAGGACACACATCTAGGAACACAAGTAAGGACTCTTCTATATGAGCCCATGAAATCGCACTTCCTTGGGATATAGAAAACTAAATAATTATTGCACTGTCTGGTAGACCATGTAGAGAAACTATGCCATCTACCCTGAGTTCAAAAAAATGAGAATAAACTAAATAAATTTAAATATAGAATTTTAACAAAATAATAATTATTATTAGTAATGTTATTGTTAATAATAATATTATTATTATTACCAAAACACCTTAAGGTGTTTCCTCTTCCTGACTCCTTACCAACATGACCCAAACCCCCCCTCTCCCTCTCATACAAGTGTGGTCGAGTCCCCTTTACCCTCTCCCTAACATGCCATGACCTCTCATCCTCCACATGCAGTGGATAATTTATCCCTTGATTTTTAGTGTGATCTTCACTAGTAATCATTTCTTCTCCTCGCCTCTCCTCCATTTTTCACATTGATTGTTTTTTCGTCCTCCACCTTAAGGTGCGCTTGACCCACTGATTCCCTAAATCATCATTGGGTTTTCATTTTTTGACTCCTAGTTCCTAGGGCTTTTGGGGCTCGGTTAGATCTAGTTTCTTGTTGTACTTTGAAGTTAATTTGATTACCCTTTGGTTTCAGGTAAGTTTCCATCCAATTTTTACCTTTGGTCGGTTTTTAATTAAGAGGATTGGTGGTTTTGAGTTTTCGGTGCTTTTCTAGAGCATATTGGACCTTTCTTTGGTGGTTTCATGTTACTATTGTAAAATCTAACTTACACATGTATGCATAGGTATACAAAAACATATATAATATCCACAACATATATATTCACTCATGGATGTATTAATATATATATATATTAGATACTGTTTTTCGAATGTATATATAAAACAAATTTATATGTGTGTAAGGTAAAGTGGTATTTTCAAGTGAAATAATTTATGTAGTGACCCTCTAGTGCATATTTGTCCCTAAAATTATATACATAGGGGATATGAGTCCTTATATATATATTATGTGGTCCGTATGTGTGAAATAGTAAATGGGAAGATACCGATTTCTATGTCAATGTGATTTGAGTTTATAGTGGATCCCATTGCATTTGGATATTAAATTTAAGAATACATTGATTAAATTCTGTACAAACTTTTATTTTATTCTAGTTAGTTTATTTTTGAATTTAAGTATAAAATTTTTATGTGAATTGAGGTTTATTATTATTTTTTCAATTGTTTGAAATTGTTGTACTGAGGTTTTCACAATAGCTTCTTGATGAAATGATTGTTTTTTCTTTATACACATGTCTCAATATTAAAAGAGTGATTTGGTTTATTAAATGGGTTTCAAAGCATATAATTTTTTAAAAGTGATTTTTTTGGTTATCATTAAATGGTTTGACATTTAAAGGTATTTTGAGGCCAACTTAGATATTTTGAATTGTTTTTTTAGAAAACCCACAATGGAATTGGTCCCTCTCCTTGTGTGTTGATGAAGAGTTGGGAACATAATTGGTTTTGGAATTCTATACTATATTGTTGGTTTTAAGTAAAGAAACAATTTCATGGAATAGATAGGGGTGGTGTAATTTTGTGTGACTCATGTGATGGATCATGCTTCGGTGTATTGTGAGTTTCTTGGACATGTGGGGAAAAACCATTTTGATTATTACATCGGAACATGTCATAGCTATTGGAACTTCAAAGAATGGCTATTACACTATTTAGGTATTACAATGTGTCTGGTGAATCATAGTATAGACCTTGCCTTTCTTTGAGATGATTATCCTTGTGTAGGACATATATGGTATTACTGAGTGTTAGGGATGGTTGATGGCATCATGTTTTTTGTACCAATGGTTTAATTGTGTTTTTCTATATTCTGAATTTTCCATTAAGGTAAAAAGCAATCCCATGTTACCATTGTCACTAATTTATTTACAGAAAAAATTTTAGATGCCTTATATTTTTAGGCTCTTATGTTGTTATCCAATTACCCTTATTGTTTGATTTTTTTCATTCATCCTTATATGGTGTACCTCCTTTCAAAAAGTTGATATTTGGATTAAAAACCATTATGTATTTTTTTTGAAATTTTTTACACATTATTTTCTTCCATTTTTTGTAGAAAACATCACCCATACCACTCTCACTCATGTTCTATAAAAGGATATGTCCTCTTTCGTGGAAAATAAAATTATATTAAATGTAGAGGGAAATGAATAAGATTTTTAAAAAAAATACATATAAAACAAATATTTATAAATAATATTTGGAAATATAAATTAATAATCTTATATTTAATGTAAATACAATGTGAATATATTTTATTGGGCATGCCTACTTATTTTTAATACACGCACCAATACCTTTATAATTTATTTATATTTTAGCTTTGTTTCTTACTCAGATTCAATTACCATTGAGTGATGTTGGGTTTTTTATCAGTGGAAACTAACAAGGATTCCTTGGGGTATGTTCAACATTAATTTCTTTTTAATATAAGTGTTTATTGTTATTTTTCCATTTATATTTTGTTTTTTTATTTTTTATTGGGAAAAATCACTCCCAACGTTTTATCTTGATGCTCAAAACTTGTTTTTATCCCCGAAGAATCAGTAACGCCTCTTTGAGCTTTATACGGATAAGATTGGATTACCAGTTCGGGGTGAGCCTGGGTAACTTCATGAAATTTTTTATTAATGTGTGGTTTTTAGTATTTTGGGTGTTAGGTTGATCAGATATAGAACTGTCGATACTCGATGGGTAGGTACAGAAATAGCATCATGAACACTTCCTCATTTTGATCATTGATTTTACAGGGGTAGTCTAGTATTCGAGTCTCTAGTATTAGATGTGTATATGGGTTGAACAAGGGAGTGATGAATTTTTTTCTCAATAGTATTACATAGAGTAGTGACCCATGTGGAGAACTAGTGTATGGTTTTAGACACTAATAGTTTTTGGTTCTTGCATAGGGCACAGTCTATTAAACCATGTAGCTAGGCTTCGCATGAACAATAGTTCTACATCATAGTGCTTTTGTGTGAGTGGTGTTTTTTGTTTGTTTTTTGTTGGAGTGAGTAGGTTATCAAAGGAAACTGGTATTTGGAGTGGAAAATGGATTTGTAAATTAAAAGGATTTTTGGGAATGATTTCCTTTTAACAGATTGTGTGGTTTCATTAGGTGAAGTGGAAGTCCTGTTTAAATTTTAAAGAGGATAAAAAAGTGGCTTTGGATCATGGGGGAACTGAAATAGGAAAAATTGAATTGGAATGTGAGATTTGATATTTAAATTATATTTTATTGGTGATATTGAATTTTGAAAAATGTCATCAGATAAAAAAGTTTTGAATTTGAAAAGAATATTATGGGTTTTAAAAGAGGATTTCAGTTATATTTTATGATTTTTGGGTGTGGGATTGGTGGTATGGCTTGGGGTGTGGTGTTTTTACTTGGGGTATTATCTTTGTTATGTTTTGGTTGGATGTTAATTACGTTTTTTTAACATTTTTATCAGGGTATGCCACCCAGATTGTCCCACAATGTTTGTAAAGAGAATTATTCTATCATCGAAAGTGACCATAATCCATATAGAGTAGTGGGATAAACAATAATAAATTGTAGAATGTCATCCATAGTTATCAGGGTTTGTTAGTTGTTGTGGAGTGTCTTTAGTATGTTTGGTGTGTATTCATGTTTTTAGAACTCCGTATTTTGTGGATGTGTGATTTTTCTTAGGTTTTCATGAAGGATTGGGACTAGACTAGTGGAAGTTGATCATCTTATTCTTATTGTGAGTAGGGATTTTATGGGAGATCTTCAATACCAAATTAATATAGTGGTTTTTTAAGAATTTTATGAAGAAGAAACTTATATAGCTTGTGGATGCTCGACATGGTCAACTAATGATGATGGGGGTGTTTGAATATTTGTTGGAAATGGATTTCTTTTTCCCGTGACAGTGGAGAGAGATCTAATGGGAGTTTGTATTATTTTTTTTGGGTCTCCATCGGGGTTCAAGAATCGTGTTTTTTCATCTAGAAATGTCTTATTAAGAATTCCATGATAGTTGATGGACTAGATTATTTGGGTGCACATGGTCATTTCTCATATAGTGATAATTGTAGACTATAAGAGTCTATTCTGGGAAAGTCTACATGTTAGTTCCTATATTTCATTCATCACACCACCCATAGGATTGATACCAGGATGGTATCTTGAGGAACTATAATCCATCTTTTTTTCATCTTCCAAAGGACATCCATTGGTGTGGCTATTTCTTTCATGTAGGAAACCATTTCAAGTTCCATCTTCAAAGGATGATGTCATGCCTAAAGTATGTAATCTCATGGCTTAGATGCACTATATGATTCATGAAATTAGAGACCCAAATATCATCCTTTGAGTGGGGTTTTTGGAAAAACCACGAATCATATAGGTGTCAACTCTCTTGGTCCTCATTTTGTCTCTGATTTGGAAACATATAAAATTTATGTTTCTATATTGTAACGTTCATTGTTTTTTTAACAATATCTATTTTGTAAAGGTTTCATGGATGTTGCCTATGTTTTATAACATATGTGGTTATCCTTCTTGTGAATTGATCTACGTTTTTCTTGTGTTTATTTTCAAAAGCATGATTTTGGAGGAAATTATTAATCATGAATCGATGTTTTCATTGGGTTTGATTAATTAGAACAACCTTGTGTTGTAGTCAGGCTAGGTTTGGTGGTCCATAATAGAATGTTTAGTTTTTGTTTTTTGGACTGAGTTTGGATTTCTGTTATGGTTGTATTTGTTCTTGTTAGTTCTTTAATGGTGTGGATAAATCCCTCATTTTACCATATAACTCGTTAGCGTTTTATCCAGAGTTGGTTGGGTGTGACTTGTGGAGTAATAATTCGAAACTTAGTTTCATGGTATCATTTGGTGTTGATTAGTTATGAGTTTACCTTTCCTTCTAATTATAATGGCTGAATTCCAAGGGTCATAATGTTTTTTTAAGTTGGTATAATTTTCCCACCCCAAACATAGTTTTTTTTAATATTTCTTAGTTCTTGTTCTGTTTGTTGTGGTCAAGGTTGAGTTTGTAGTGAGAATTTTTAAGTTTAGAGTGTCCTGTTTGGCACAATGATGGCACACAGTTAGTGGGGACCATGCACCATCCTAATGAAAACAATAGGCAATATACTATAGGGTTTTCTTGGGCACACAACTAGAAGCAAGAGCATGAACCACGCCATAGGAGCCTGTGAAGTTTACCCGGAGATCAAAAACTAAAATAAAATAAAATAAAAATTAGAATAAAAGATGGTTCTAATAATAACCATAATAATATTATTATAATTATTATTATGATTATTATGATTATTATTAAGATTATTATTAATAACATTATTATGGAAATCCCCTTAAGGGGTTTCCTCTCTATTTCCCTGCCTTACTCACGCGACCCAAACCCCCATCTCCCTCTCGAGATCATATGACCTAGCCCCCCCTTTTCCCCTCAACTTCATGATCCACAGTGTCCCCTCCTCTCCTTTAGGAGGAAAATTTCTCCCTCAATTTCTAGTGTGATCTTCAATTGTATGATTTTATTCTCATATGATCTCTTATATTTCAAATTTTCACTATTTCTTTTCCTCACCCTTGCGGTGCATGTGACCCATCTGAGACCTAACTAATTTTTTTTAGTTTGTTGGACCTTGGTTCCTAGGTCTCATGGGTGTTGACTAGTGACCTTTTTATGTAGGCTATCCAAGGTTGTGGGATTCACCTTCATTTTCACATATGGTTCATTCCACTTTTTCTATTGGTCATTTTTAATTTTTTGTTTATATGGTTTTGAGATTCTGTTGTTTTCAAGAGTATTTTTCATGTTTATTACGTGGTTTCATGATTTCATTTATAAAGGTGACTTACATGTGTATTCATAGCTAGGGAATATAAATTAAATATTTCCCCCATATATTCATATATATATATATATTAACTCATATAGGTGTGAATATATAAATTGGGGATAGTTTTACTTATATATATATATATTTGAAAAATTCATATGTGTGTAAGGTAATGGGGTCAATGCATGTTTATGTATATATATCGGGAAGAATTATATATATTTTTACAAGAAAATATTTACATAAGGGATAGGTTTAAATATATATATATTCAAAGGTGAATATGTATATTTGTGAATAAGGTATGATTTAGGTTGTCACGTCCATGAACATTGAGTTTGAGGTACAATCCCTTGGCATTTGACCATTAAAATTATGAATGCACTTGTTTATTTCCTCTATCACCATTATTTAATTCTAGTTAGTGTTATTATTTCAATATAAATGATTTCTGTGAAATGATGTAATTTTCCCAGATTTTTAATTTTTTAAAATGGTTTTATTCGGTTTTTAACACTGCATGTTTGATGAAATTTCCCTTTGGCCCTTATACATGTGTCTCAGATTTAAAATAGTTATTTGGGATTCTCAAATGGGTATCAAAGAAGTTTTTTGGTTTTGAATGTTGTGTGTGTTTGTCTTTAATAAATGGTTTTACATTTAAATGTTGTGTGAGGCCCGATTGGAACTTTTTTAATGGTTTATTCTAAAAAACCCTCTATGGAATGGGTCCCTCACAATGTGAATTTTTGATGATGCTAGAATAACATATGTTAGGGACTTCTCTCTTGTTTTGATGGATTGAAGGTAGGAGAATCTTTTTTTGAGTAGACAGTGCAGGTAAAAGTTTGTGTGACTCATGTAATGGACTATGCTTTTGTGTATGGTTGGTTTCTTGGATTTGTTAGGCACACCCCCTTTTGAATATAACATAGGAACCTGTGATAACTATTGTAACTTCGTAGAACACTTTATAAAATAGTTTATTATTACACTCTAGTAAAAATCCCTTAGTTTGGATGTTACCCCATGGTTATGATAGTTAGGGTACAATTGAGCATTATGGATGGTTTATGGAATTAGGGTAGGTGAATCTATTGGATGAATCATGTCATAATATGCTCAATATTATCATCTGAGTTCATGGTATTACGATTTTACAATAGGAAAATTTTTACCTGTAGAGAATAATTTAGGTTCCTCATCTAGTTTTGTGTCTTGTGTAGTTTTCCCATTTCCATTATTGTTTTATTATTGTTATGTCTTCCTTGTGTGGTGTACCTGATTGATAAAAGTTTATTATTGGTATAACAATATTTAAATAAAATGTTTTTAATTTTTTTTAAATGTTTTTTTTGTTTTATGTAAAAAAATAATCATCACCAACTTCCCTATTATTTTATGAAATGAATATTTATTCTTACTAGAAATGAAACCAATTTTATGATAAAATGTAAATAGACCATAATTTGTTTTAAAAAAAATACAAGAAAACCCAACGTTTATAAATTCTATTTCATACATGAAAGTGATGAATATTTTATTTAGAAGAAAATTCATTGTTAGTCGATTTTTGAGGAATTACAACTCAGTTTTAATACTAATACCTATATCTTTACCTTTGTTTTTAGCATCTAGTTGTACATCCTTCTAAAATTTGGTCTCTATAGAGTGACATTTGTTTTGAATTCAGTGGTCACCCCTGGGGTGACATGGTGGTATGTGTTTCTTTATTTTCCTTTTGATTATTTTGTATATATTTTCCCCATTAATAATTATTTTATGCTATTTTGATGGGTTAAATTATTCCCAATGGGTTATCTTGTTTCTCTACACTAGTTTTGAGCACATGAGGATTTTGAAATCCTCTCAAGACTTATCGGATATCATTTCTGGTGACATGTTCTGGGAAGAACAAGGTTGGTTTTTGAAAATTTTGTGCCCATTAATAGGAAAAATTCACCTCAAATTTTTTCTTCCTTTTTATGAAAATAATAGGTTTATATTCAAATCAAAAATAGTTGTATAAATTCATATAATGTTAGAATATGTCTCCCCCTTTTATAACATTATCAAAATAAAATTATGGGAATATTCTCTGCGTACTTTAGGATGTTATCGGTGGAGGTTGAACATGTATTTGTATACATAATTCCTCAAAATTATCCTTTTACATAACTTTGGTGAACCCATCAGTAATTTTATTATTTATTAAAATGTATGGAGGTATAACATCTCCTCTAGAAACATTATTTTTTTATGAAGTTGTACATTATATCAATATGATTTCATTATGAATGTTGTGTATGATTTTTTGAATGTTCAATGGAATTTTTATTGTAACAAATATTATTAAATGGTTTTCTAACATTCAATCTCAAATATTATATCTAAAATTATATCTATATCCATAGAATAAAAAGTATTTGCTGTGGAAACATTGTAACATCATCATATTTTATGAAATATATTGTTTAAAATTAATATGAATTCCTTGATATATTAGGTTAAATGAAAATTGTTGTAAATATTGTGTATTTTAACCACCATTTTATCTTTCATTGCATATAACATCTATTTTCATTAATAATTTGTTTTACATGCAATGTTGAGACTTATAAGAAAACAATATACTATTATTATTATTATTTAACATGTTATATATCACATAGCCATTGGAATGGAAGTTATAAAGATGATTAAAAAAATTATGAAAATATTTATTATACATATATTTATAATAAATTATTTGGTAACTAATAAATTATAAATTAAAATAAACATTTTTTTTAAAATAAAATGAATTTTTTAAAAATTATTTTAATGCGAATAAGTGTGTTATATACTAAAAAAATTAAAATAATCAAACATTTTGGATTATATTAACTAAATTCATATATTACATATTCAATAATATGTTTTTACATTCATACAAACAATTTGATAGGCATAAAATAAGAATAAATACATTTTCAAACATAGAAAGATGTATTTTTTTAAAAGGCTGTTTTGCCGTATTTTATTGGAATACATGGTTTGTAACTAAATTTTGACACTTTTATAAAAATTATTTGAAAAAATAAACATTATTTGTTAAATAGGAATAGAAAAGTTTACTTTGTGGGAATTTTTGGGTTTTTAATGAGAAGTCTCATTTTTTAATGATATATGATTTTTTTGAGTTTATTTTAAAACTGACTTTTCAAATAAATAATTTATAATGATAAATTATATATAATTTTTTTCATTTTAAAAATAATAAAATTATACATCTAATAATCCAATATAGATCATTTTAATAATATACGTTATAATTTTTAAATAAATACATAGTAGACCATTGGACATTTTCACATTAAAAACTGGATTTCTCATTGCATTTGAAGGATTAGTTTTAAATTAATATTTCCAACATATATGTTTTGAATTTTTAATAATACATTCTATATTTTTAATAAGAATAATTTAGAATATTTATTGAGTTAATATTTATTTAAAAAAAAGAGTTTTCCGAAAACAATTAAAATTAATTAATGTGATTAAGGTAAAAACGAATTTACTTAGTGGTCAAACATTAATCACTGGGTGCTGAATCACCAAGATACTTATCAAATAAATTATGAACCTATATAGACCATATATACAATTTTATGTGTTTTTATCATTATTTGAGGAATATTATGAATGGGGGACCTTTTGGTAGTGTTTTCATTTTGGTATTTACATGAATACTACTTATCCTCCATTATATAATGGCACCCATTCTCCCCACTTATAGACCGCTGTCCATAATTTTTTTCTACTAGAAAATACAAAAATAAACTTAAAATTTTTTAAATATAATACTATATGAATCAATTTTTGAAATCATAAATCCAAAGAAGGATTTCGGTACAATCAAAAAGTTGTTACTCGAAAAATAGAAATGTTCATCAACGACCACTTTTATTTTTTTTCCTTATTAAACCTTTAAATTATTCTTATACAATGATTTTTTATAACCTATGTATCCTATAAATAATAATTTGTTTTTATTTTATGGGTATTACCTACACCCACAAACACTTCCATAAAATGGGTTACGAAATCGTCATTTGTGTGTATGACGAACTACCGCCACACAAAGTATTGTTATTTTTTCTTCCTTGAATGACTCTCATTGTCAAAAAATATGATTTTAGTACTATTTATATATTATATTTATTATATTTATAACATTAAAACTCTTATGGAGTTATTATATCATATACAAACTTCTTTCATTTTATACTATAGGGGATACAATAACTTCGCTCGTGTGTACGATGAACTAGCACCTCAAAAAGTGATGAGAAGAAATTTTCAAAATTGTGTTACATTGAAGAAAATAAGTGCAACTATAATGAAAATATATGATATAAATTACATATTTATTTTGTATATGACATAATAATATTTCTATAAATTTAATTAACAAAACAATTTGAACATTTTCAAACTTTAATAAAGTGATATCATTATTCATGGATGTGTGGACTACTGCCTGCTCGAAGTGATGTGATTATTAATTTTCAACACCACATCATAAAGAATTATATATATAATTAAATAATATAGTATTTAATATTTAATTAAAATTATTGAAATATAAATTTAACTCACCTATTTCCGTAATTATCATTGAAAAATTGGAAAGTTAATCATGCATATGTATGACCAACCGTCATCATAATTGTATCACCTGTTAATTTTTCATAACCAAATAATAAGTGTGGATTTAAGAGAATATTTTATAAATAATTATTATTATTTTTTAATAATTATTATTCTTTATATGTTTAAATATTGACCCCTCTAACCATAGTCGACTAACCAAATTCATTTTTGACATATAAGCCCAATATGATCAAAACATCCCACATAAACCTAATTGATTATGTAATTATATATAAATTATCTAAAAGTTAAATAAATGTAATGATATAAATTTAAAAGGTTTTAAAAAATGAAAATAATTAACATATGGCTATTATTCTTGAAGATAATGAACAAGTTTGATGAATCAGTCTCAAGGTAAAGAGATTGTAGCCTCACTTTTATTTCTCAAGACGTATGACATATTCACCACTCATTTATTTTGTGTGGTGTATATACATATCTATTAAATGTTATGTCATGAATTTTATATATTTCATGATATTAAAAGTTTCAATTTATTGTATTATTTAATATATACAATGAATTAAATGTTACTCAAGTAGTGTCGCATTTTCTCATCTCACCATTACTTATATTACATACATTACAAATTCGCCATTTATTTTTTTAGTGTGGATTATATAATACGTATGAATGTATAGTATGATTACTATACTTGAATTTACGGGGACTTAAATATCCATTTGAGGTCTATATTTATTTGGTTTTATAGACTAATTGTGACCAAAGAAATAATGGATTTTATTTTTCACAATTTACCTTCTTTGAGACATATTTATTTTTATGAACCTATCAAATTTTATGATGTGTATATACTTTCTCATTGACACATTATATCATTAAAATAATTAATTTAATGATATTTTAAATTTAATATATTTATTTTATATCATCATGATTGTGATTTAATGTTTCCAAAGTGTTTTGAGTATTTTGTTAAGATCTCATCATTTATCAGGCTTGTGCATGATTGATTTTATGATGTTTAAATATTATTATTATAATAATTTCCCTTTCCATATGGTTATTAATTATAATTACACTTAATTTTAACATTTCCACTATATTTTACATAATATTTTCAATAATGTTTTAAAAAAAATCCAAAATCATATATCTCATCAGTCTAAAACCAATGACCTTAAAAAAAAATTCTAAAAATATATTCAATTTTATTAAATGTTATTTTAATACAATTTTTATGGTTAAGGATTTGAAATGTTTTTTCAAATGTTTTAAAAGTTTTACTAATTAAATATCAATGTGTTTTTCAAATAAAAATGTATTAATTTTTTTTATGTTTTAAAATGCAATTTTACAAATAAAAAGAATATTTTCCTCAAATTTTTTTAATGATATTTTAATGTAATTTATTTCTATAAAAATTAAGAAAACATGTTTCTAATTTTCATCCACTACGGATAATTTTTTTTTGAAATCATCCTCATTTATTTTTTGGATGGAATAAGATTGTTTCAAAGAGATTTTTTGTACCCCATTTCTTTTACATGGGTTAATCACATTTCAAAGATATTATTATAAAACCCATTTCCTTTACATGTTCTAATGATATTATGAATGCTTTAATGATTTTTTCCTATAAATATATGTTGAAATGAAATATTTTTTGAGTTATTATTTTAAATAATACTTGGAAATTTGATAGTTTATTACATTAAAAACCAATGATTGGTGTTTCCATGTTAAACCAATGATAGGTGGATATGCAATATCCATTCGATTAATTGGGTATGGTATTCAGCTATATTTTTATTCAATTTTTAAGAGTGATTTTAATAGCAATTTTTAGGGTGAATTGCAAATGATCCCCTAAGTTACATACATGTTTTCTTTTATGGTTTCTAGTGTTTGATAATGTATTTAATTATCAATATTGATATCAAATGGATCTTGATCATAGCTTATTATGGCTATTGACTCATACATGTTTCTATATTAGATGAGTTTGTTATTAATTTGTAGGATTTATTTTCTTATTCTCATTTTCACTCTTATAATTTCCTCATACCCTTATAAACTATTATGGTCATTGAGGACATATAATTGTTAATGATTAAGTTTACCCTTAATTATCATTTCAGATAAAATTTCTTATGTTTCCTTATCACCCAGTTTTAAATAAAGTAATTTAATGAAATATATTTATTAATTATTTCATAAGTATGATGTTGATCACCTAATGTGAAACAAGAAAGGATAGGTTAAATTGGAAAAAATTTCATTTGACGAATTGTTATTTTTTATGTAGGTATAGATACTAATTCAACAAAAAAATAAACCTAAAATGAATTCAAAAATAAAAGTGATATAAATTTTCTATTTTATTATGTATGTGTCGATTGAAAAAAATCAGGCCACAATTATTACCATCATAACCAAAAATGTAATGTTCATGATTTGAAAACAGGATCTTAGAGTGTGGGTCATAGTTTGCTATAATTGGTATCAAAGGTCAATTTAGATATCTTTAGTGTTATTTATTTTTCTATATGAGGTTATATTAACAGTTATAGATACCATAATTGGACTACAATGTTAAATATAATCAGTAGTTCAATGTCTTAGACATCACTTTGAGAATTTTTGTGATGAGATCTCAACGTGATTAATGACATTTTGGTAGATTTTTTATTGCATTGTTATATTTTAAACCACTAGTTTCAACATGACGTCTTATTTATTGATGAATTATTTTTCTAGATTATTGGAAAAATAAGAAAACCAATATACTGGGTGGTAACTTGTCACATACGGACAAGAAATGGGGATTTAAATCATGTCCATAGGATGGTAATGGTTTCACACACTATCACTGGCCTAAAATATTTTTAGGATAACATGGAATAAATTTACAGGTAATGAATAATTTTATTTTGGAAACATATGGGATCTTATTTTACGAATAATGGTTTATTTTTCATTCAATAATATTTGATCTAATCCTTATAATATTTGGGTTTCAAATATAGAGAGGAAATTTTTAAATAATTTTTTTTCTATTTACTTGTGGAATTATTTATTTTAAACAATGAAAATTACTATTTAATTTTTAATAAATGTGTATCATATAATATTTTATTCATTTTTTGTAATCATCTTACCTTGTGAAAACCATTTTAGTTAATGCCTAAAGATAGGTGGAATTAACCGACTAATCCTTTTATTGGTATGTGGTCTAAAAAAATTATTTTAGAACATCATGAATAAAAAATTAATTTTTAATATTAATATTCTTGTAAAAATGAATAGTCTATTGTAGAGGATTACAAATGGATGAAATTATACTCATGAATTAAGTAAATTTCCATATCATCTTAATCTAGATTCTAAGAGAATTCTTAAACTCTTGGGGGAGGATATTAAACAAATTTATTATCCAATAAAGTTCATTTATGATGAATAGATGTTTATTTGATCATCAACGATTTATGGTTTTTAGTCTCTTAACATTACCCGGATCATTTAGTATATTATTATAAATGACCTCAATAACACTCCAAGATTATTTACGATTTTCCCCCCATTACCATAAATGTTCTCCTGATGTGAAATCCTAGTTATGCGTAACATCATGTGACCTTTATATTTTTGACTTTCCATTTTTATGGGGTTTGTAATTTATATCATTTATATGATTTTTTTCAAGAAATAAACTCATAAAATCTCAATCAATTGATAACCAAGATCAATTCTAAGGGTGAAATTCATTTTAAGTGGGGTAGGATATAACAACATAATATTTTATGAAATTTTTTCATTCATATTAATTCAAATTCCATTATATATTGATATGAAAAAATTCATAGTTTATTAAGATTTATATTCAACACAAGGTCAATATTTTGTTGTACCTAACATTTATTTTGATTGATAACTTGTGTCACACGCAAGATTGAGTTTTACCAGACACCAATATACTATTAAGTTTATTATTTAACATTATATTAACCCCTAGGATGTTTGAATGGAGAGATTGAATGATATTAAAAAAATTATGAAAATATTCTTCACACATGAATTTATAATGAATTAACTGGTGACCAATTAATAAAAAATTAAAATAAAATCCTTCTTGAAAATAAAAGGAAATATTTTTGTCTAAAATGCTAGTTCGATATGAAAAAGTGTGAAATATACCAAAGGAATAACAAAATACAATATTTGAGATTTTACAAATGAAATTTATAGATGATATATTTAATCGGATTTTTTTACATTCATCCAATATATTTTATAGGCCTTAGATAAAAATAAATCCAATTTTAAGCATTAGATGGATTATTTTTTTAAAAGGCAGTTTTTCCAAATTTTACTTGAACACTTATTTTAAAGCTAAATTTTTTAAAATATATGAATTTTATTTGAAAAAAATAAAATTAATTTTTATATATTAATATCTGAATTTAAATTTGGTGAATTTTTGTTATTTTTCTGAGAAGTTTCATTTTTTGTAAATCAAAAAAAATATAAAATTTAATTTAAAACTGAATATTAATATAAATATTTTATAAGGATAAATTTTATTTGTAATTGGTTTTAACGTAAAAATAGTACAACTATTAATCTATTAATAAAATCTAGGTAATTGGAGTCAATTCCATGTTGAATTATAATATAAAATAAAAGTAAACAATTTGATATTTTAAATATGAGAATGCACATTCTTATTGAGTCCATGGGAGTAGTTATAAAATAAATTATGCCAATTATTTGATTGCAATTTGGGAAAATGGATTTTATATTAATAATAAAAATATTTTTAAATTTCTATTAAAGGCAACTTATTTTTTGACATAAATTATTAATGGAAGAAATTAAAATTCATTAAACTCATTAATGAAAAATGAGTTCACTTAGTGGTCAAACATTATTCTTATATGGAAAATGACAATTAAGATTTTAGAAAACAAATTTAATTTATATATATAGACAAAATACCATTATATATATATATATATTAATTATTTTAGGTACATGATGTAAGGCAGACCTCCCAATTGTGTTTTTTTTAGAATTTACAAGAATTCCACTCTTCAGCCACTATGTAAAGTAACTCACTCTCCCCACTTATACACCCCTCTCATGAATTTTGGGTCATACAAATCCTACACAAATAATCTCCCAAATTTTCTCATTTCATAATAAAATAATCAATTTTTTTTTGATATAAATTCGAGGATGTATTCTAGTACAACCTAAATTGAGTTACTCAAAGAAGATGTAATGTTCCTAAATGGGATATTTTATTTTATTTTTTTCTCCGACCATTAAATTAATATTATAACATGAATATATAATAATATATGTATCCAAAATATACTTATATTTTTTTTATTTTATGGGTACATACTACCACCGCACACACTTCCATCACATGGGTTATAAAATCATTATTTTTGGGTATGTTATACTATCACATCCTAAATTGATTTCAATTTTTACCATGACCACATCGCATGTTTGGAAATTATGATATACATACAATTTATGTAGTATATTTATGATATTAAGAACTTAATAACCCTCTATAGTAATTATATTGTATACACCATTTTTACAATTTATACCGTAGTGAATATGATAATGTCACATGTTTGTACGGCAGACTGCTACCTCACAATGTGTATTTTAATAAATTATTACCTGGAAAGTGATAAGGAGAACAATAATGAATATATATGATATTAATGTCATATCTATGATATTAATTACAAAATTATCTTTCTTTACATATAATATATAATTTCTTCATACCTTTTCACACACTGAAAAAGTGATAATGTCATTTGTGGATGTGTGGACTACCGCCTCCTCAAATTGATGTGATTATTATTTTTTAATAACCAAATAAAATAGAATGATATATATTATAAATAATTTTTTATTCATGATGTAATTATCCTTATCTAAAGATATATTTAAATTACATCTTTCGATAATGATCATTGAAAAATGAGAATATTTCTCATGCGTACGTTTGACCTACCATCTCCCAGAATGTAACATCAGTTAGTTTTTAGTAACCATATTACATGAATGGTTTTAATAGAATAGTTTATATATATATAATAATATTATTTATTTATTATTATTCTAGTTATTTATAAATAATGAACCATTTGACCATAATCTACCTACCAAATTATTTTTGACACAATAGGTGAATATGATAAAAATAAACAATTGAAACTCAATTGTCAATGAAATAATATATAACTTCTTAATAAGTGAAATTATTTTAATAATAAACTTGTAAAAGGTTATAAATAATTTCAATATTTTATATATTCTTATTATATTGGAATATAAATAACAATCATGATGAACCAGAATATATTGTATGATTATTAAAGTTGAATTTATGAGGATTTAAATATAAATTTTATGATCTCTATTTATTTGGGTTTACGGTTTTAGTGTTATGAAATAACTAATGTATTTTTTTAAATTTTCCGTTTTTGAGACTTATTCCTTGTCATGCACCTATAATCTTTTATGAGGTGTATATATTACCCCAATGAAATGGTATATCATGGATCTAATTATATTTATGGTATTAAATGTTTAATTTAATGGTATTACTTCATGGGTATTGTTATTTAATGTAACAAATGTAGTAAGTGTTTTTTGTTATCGTCTCATTGTTTATGAAGATTGTGTATGATTATGAATCCGATGATGAATGATTGTAATTCCCAATAATTTTATTCTCATGTATTTATTAATGATACTTCCAATTAATTTTACGATTTCCACTCTTTTTTATTTGAAATGTTTTATAATTTATTTCTTTGAAAATATAACTTCTTTTATATCATCATATAGAAATATGTGATGTTTGTAAATATTTTTTTAAAAATGATTCCAAAATGATTTTCGATTTTAATTTAAGAAAATTTTATATGGAAATATTTTTTAAAAAGTTTTATGTTTAAAAATGTGTTTTAGATTTTTTGAAAATATTCCATAACATGTTTTCGTGGTTTTTGTCAAGTAAAAATAAATTCTAAATGTTTTATGTGTTAAATATTAATATTCTAAATAAAATTTGCATCAAAATGTTTATAATGATATTTTAATGGTTTTTTCAATCATAAACATCAACAACCATTATTTTAATTATATTCCAATGGGTATATTTTGTATTGATTCCATCATCATTATTTTCTATATGGATTAATATTGTCTCAAAGAGATTATTATGGGACCCATTTATTTTAAAAGGGTAAATCATGTTACAAATAGATTGTTATAGAATCTATTTTTTTCATATGGGTTAATAATTTTATGAATGTGATAATATTGGTCTCTATGATTTTATTATGAAATGAAATAATCTATGTGTTATGATTTTGGAATGGTACATGGAAATTTTATGTGTGGTTACATTATAAACCAATTATGGGTGGTTATTTGACAAACCAATGATAGGTGGTTCCATGATAAACAAATTATGGGTGGGTCCATGATATCTCTCTAATTCATTGGATATGGAATTCGACCTTATGGTAATTCCATTTGTAAGAATTATTTTATGAGTGACGTTAAAATGATGTCCCAAGTCACATATATGTTTTATTTATGCTTTCTATGGTTTTATAATGATTCTAATGATCGATATAGATATCACATTGATCATTATTATTTATTAAAATTAATTTTTACTCATGCATGTTTATTTATTTGATGATCCATGTATTTATTGTCATGATTTATTATATTATTTTCTCATTCACTCTAATTATGTAATCATACACTTATGAACACTTGTCTTTATTTATATGATTAAATTATTACTGCTTATATTTATGCTTACTGGGAACTTGATATCACCCATATAATTTTTATTTTCACCTTGTTTTATCAAATGATGTTGATAATATTATGACTATATCATATTTCATAAGGATGATGTTGATGACATAATGCGAACAAATGTTGGGTTAAATTTTATAAATGTTCATTTTATGACTTGCATATTTTTAATGTAGGAGTTTGTTCTAATTATCCAAATCTATAAATTAATAAGTTTCTCCCGAATATAAGTTATCCATGTTTTCATTTTGATTTTATTAGTTTGATGAAAACATTTTGGAAACCATTATAGCCATCATATCCAAAATTTCAAAATTCATGATATCAATACTGGATCTAGGAGTTCTAGTCCTATACTATTATAAGGATACGTTGTTTTCATTATTCTACAAGTAATAGATCATTTTTTCTTAATATTTAAAATCACAAAAAATTCTCCCATGAATAATTTTCTTCTATATGTTTACTTATTTACATTTCAATCTCCTTCTAAATCAGTATGGGTGTATCCATTCAATTTATTTCAATAACTACTTTTATAGAGCTTTCCACAATATAATGGTCATTTAACATACCAGAGTATTATTTTATATTTTGGTATATGTGAATCCATTGCATAACTCTAATATCATTGACATAATGTAACATAATATAAAACACATGTCTTGAATATTCAATATAGAGTATGATTCCATTAAACTATTGACAATATTCAAAATAAAAACTTTTACCAGCATTATCTTTACTAAACAAAACACCATTAGTTATAGTGGAAGAAACTTATTTTGATTTGTCCATGCCAAAACTATTTAAAAAGATATTGTAATAATTTTTCATATGATAGAAATATATATATATTCATCTTTTGATCTCATAATCTCATCTAAAATTCTAACTCTCTAATCATTGACATGTTAATTGTTTTTCAAATTTTTATTAGATTTATCCCGATTTTTAAATATATCACATATAATTATTATACTACAATTTAAAAAATAAAACTAAGGTTACCTATTTTCATTTAATGAGTTTAATTGTTTGTAAAAGAATTTACTTTATAAATGTCTATATCTTTCAAGAATTTATCTCCTTAAGAGTACATTGTATGAAGAAAATGTAACAACACATAAAAAGCTTTCTTTAAACAAAAAATGATGGTTTCATGTATATTATGTAAATCTACACTATGTTGATAAAAATAAAAATTATTTTTTAATATATAAATTTATTTTATATTTCTTAATATTAAATGATATACTTTCTGATAATGTTGTGTTGTATTTTTCAGGAACATTATTGATGTTTCAAGTCTTGCAACTGGGGAAAACGTTTCTTTACAATAAACACCTCCCACCACTGATAAGCCTTTACAAAAAAGACATCTATTTTTTTCACGAAATATATCCATTTGAACTGAAATTATTATTGAATACCCACTTTTTCCAGTTACATTCTTCCCTAAAGGTAATGGAACATGTTCATAGTGTCATTGTTCTCAATTTGTTCTAACTCTTAAATCATGGCTTAGACCCAATAATTATGTTTAACTACCTCTAAAAATAATTTAGCATCCATTGATCATTTAAGTGATGTATAATTTTCAAATCATATCTTCCATATTTTCTAAATTGTAAATTCTTAATTTATAATGATGTTATCAGTTTCAACATGTTTTTTATAATGTTTTTACATTAGGTACTTTCATATAAACGTTAATTCCACATAAAAATATTGATCTGAGTGGATTTAAACAATTTTTCACATATTGTCATCATAGATACTATATTTTTTTTTATGTCTATATTTTATCTTTAGAAACATATTCATTATCATATTAAAAAAATTATAGAAGTGTAACTTTCTATAATTCCAAAATTAGAAGAATCAAAAAAAATGTTGATGTTTTTCCAAATTATTTAATTTATTTTCTTGGATTGATGTCCCATGAAAACTCCTTAATCATATAATTATTAAAATATAAAATAACAATATTTATTATATTAGTAATGAAAGGGATACCAAATACCACGGTGTATTTTACCTAATATCTTTTATTATAATTTATCTCAAAAAAAGATATAATATTTGTATTCTACAAGCATAATTTTCTCCATTACTACAAAATTTTATTTGATTCTATTACACTAATCCATTTTTTTAGGAATATATTGATCAATATATTTGTGTATGATTCCATGTTTCATTAGATATTATTTGAATATAAAACTTGTGTATTATTTTTCAATAGCATTTCAGTATTTAAAAATATAAGCACACATATCTCTTTCAACATCCCATATAATGTATCTTAAAATCTTTTCAACCTATGATTTTGGTTTAATAAACATTTTATTAGTAATATGAGTGAAATAATCAATGGAAAAATGGAAAAATAACCATTTTTTGAAGCCTCATCATCCCATAATGATCAATGTGAATGATCTTTAGTGGTTCAGTGTATTGGATGTCACCATTTTTATTCCTTATATAAATTATCATAGCATTCTATAATGTTTTAAATACATCATCTTATTTTCTCTATAGACGGGGTATGTTTCTTGAAGCATATACCTTGGAATTTCTGTTCATATTATTTTCCCAACATTCCCATGTCATCAATGTTTCACCTTATGTTCATTATAAATACTTAAGTAACATTAGATAATATGATCACCACTGTGGAAAATATTTTTTATTGTTTTTATTCATTAGTAAAATCTTTTCCATATTTCATTTTTATGATCATATAATAATATACCAAAAATAAAACTTTAATAACATTATAAAAAATATTTTTTAACAAAATGTAAATTATTTTTGATTCCATAATCATAAAAAATATAATTTTATTTTAGTGTCTCATCTGCAATCTCTATAGTTCAAATTAATTATATTTTTAGTGAAATATTATTTTTTTATCTAATTGTCCTTAATTTTCATAAATATAATCTATGATCATTATATCGCCTCTCATATGTGAGTAACAACTGTTATAAGAAAATGAATGGTTTTTTCTGGTTGCAATTTTATAGAGCTTCCACAACAATCAATTCCATGTCCACCACTATATTCTTTCTTGAATACTATAATTTTCATTCATAAGAAAATTTTCTAAGAAGAGGTTTTATAAATTCTTTATCAATGTGATCAAGTTTGTAAAATGTTCAATAAACATCATTTAGGAAATAAAATAGATTTCTTGTTGGAAACATTCAATCATAGGATGATTTTCTATGTATTTCATATAAATACATTAGAGTGTTACTATAATTTAATTCACTATTTATCCCCTTATTTCATGCCTATTTCTAGGGTGATACATGTTATTAAAATAATTATTTGGATTGTGCTCATATATACCCCAACACTAATAATATCCAATGAATTATTATGTTATGTAGAAACACGATCTTTACCTATATAATGTTTTTATAGCACAACATAATTTTTAAAACCTTATTTACAAAGGCATTTAGAGCCATATTATTTGATTTTTTATAACTTTTATTGATATTATGTGTTTTTCATATCCCTTATAAATATATGTTTTCAATAAAAAATTTAATGACTTCATAGTTTTTGAAATTAGATGGAATTTTAAATTTTGTAGTTCAGAAAATACATGATTCTTATAACATGTTTTATTAAAAACATAATTTTCCCCTTACCACTGAATCCTTGTTAAATTTTACTTTCATTTTCTTCACGGATCATTCTACCCCTTCAATATTTATTTTATTTCAGTAGCTGTATCTTCATTAGCATAAATATTCTTACTAAGATCTTCTATAATTATTCTGAGTTCTAAAATTCTTTTAAGGTTATTAGTCTCCTAATTGAAACAATTTCATTTTTAAAAATATATTACTTTCCTACATTCTTTTTATGTCTTTATTTATTTATATCCTATTTTATTTCATGATTTGTTTTGTTTTTATAATGAAACCCCATAATTGTTTTGTCAAAGAGATTGTTTTATGTAGGATTTTTCAAATTCTTCTTCTTCATTTTTAACCAAATCTTCATCTCCTTCAAAATTTCAAAATAATGTTCTAAAATAATATTTATTTTAATATTAAAATTAGTTTTTTCATTAAATTAATATTCTTATTTTTTACTCAACCTATGTCTTTTGTATTTTCTTGTGAAATTTTTCTTACTTCCATTAGATTTCATATCTATATTGGTATATTTTTCAACTTTTCACACCACTATTTTTCACTAGAATGATATTCATATTAACCAATATTCATAATTTGAATGTTTATAAAAAATTATCATTTCCTCAAAATTTTAATTTTATTGTTTCCTCCTAGTTATCTTCATCTTATTTGATATATTTTTTCAAGATAAGTGGGGTGGTTTTTTAATTAATTTCCTCATATTACATATCCTATCAATAACCAAGGAAAAAATATATGGGTCATTTTCTTGAATTTTTATATATCTCATAGTCTAAAATTACATTTCATCATTGATATTATTGTTCAATGTTATAGATTTTTTTATATCATATTCACCAATAATTTTATGTAATTCATCTAGAGATAATAATCCTTTTATTCTAAGGCAGATATTTTTGAATCAATCCTCTGGGGAAATTTTCTCATAAATTTATTAAAATTGGTTAAATCATACAATCCATCATAATATCATTAAATATTAATAACGACATCATTTAATCTAGTTAAGTATATTTGAATTGTTTAATTATCATCCATTCTGATATCTTTAAAATTTGTTACCCAAATTTGTAACGTCTCTTCCATTACATTGATATTTTACATAAAGATGCATTTTAGTTTATAACATGTTTTCTTAGGTGTATTATGTCTTATCAACTTCATAGAAAAATAATTATGGATAAAAAATTTATAATATCATTTTTACCTTTCTTATCTACTTCATGGTTTCATTTGTCAGTGAATTTCATTGGTGAATCTTCTTAAGTGGGTGAAAACCCAACTTCGTCATTATAAATTACCTATATTATATGGGATTGAAGATATATTATCATTATATTTTTACTATAATGAAAATTATTTCGTTCAATTTTTGGAATTCTATTTTTTACTGAGTTTACATTTTATAGGATGTAGAAAAGATAGTGGGGACATCCACTGAAACAACCTGAATTCTCTTATAATAATGAGAGCAATTGAGGTGGTGGGGGTGAATCTCTGTTCATATTATAAAATTTTAATTATCTTGATGTTAAACCCTACAGATTATTATATATTTTATTAATTATTATAAATATTGTATAAAAATCTCAAAAGTATGAAAATATAAGAATGTAAAGAAAAGAACATAAGATTTAAAAGGTTCACACCCAGTATGGTTGTATACCTAATTTCCTTGGTGATTCCCATTTATTCATATAAATTCATTATATTAGAAAAGTGAATAAAATGAGATAACTCATGTTAGACTTCTTCTACCTCCTGATAGGTAATTATAATGAATTCCATCAGTTAAAAATGTTTTCTAATGAATATGAGATACAATAGTATAGGTACCATTTATTAAAATTTCATTGAAATTTCATCTAGAATGATATCCATACATTGACTCGATTAATTATATATTTCTTGTTTTCTTTAGGACTTTATATAGTATAACATGATTGGTGGACCTCATAAAATTGGGAATTTTTTTGGTTCTCTATCAAATGAATAAAAATAGTTGAACCGCATAATTAATTACGAATATATATATCTAATACAATATATATCCCTTGTATTAGTCCAATGATTCTATTTTATGACTCTTTACTCCAGACTAGTGTATCTGGTCGAAGCCTATATCTAATGTGTCTAACCAGAGTCCACACTCATTCAACCAAATCGTGTAGAAACTCAAACATCTCTGAAAAAAATAAGAATATTAGTCATTTCATAAGGGTGAACTATGATAGTATGTCATGTATGTACACATCATTATATAGACGAATCCAAGTAATGATATTATCACCTAGGAACTGCCTATTTTGAACAATAATGAACTCTATTTTGAAGATGCACTCTCTGTTTTTAAGCATCCTTATAAGGATGATTCCCAAAGACCCTCCAACATATCACAACATGAAAATCGGGGATTCTCTATAGTTGCAGATTTGGAATCTCTTCATCAAAGAATTGATCTCTGTATGTTTTGGATCCTCAGATGTGTTATTTACTTAAAGGGGGATAATCACTGCTCTTTTGATGACATCAAGAATAGAATCTCCCACTACATGGGAAATCGTGATTTTATTTTAATACATATTGGGTGGGTATTCATTCATATCATTATTCAATATCAGGATACCTTGAATGCTGTCTAGAATATTGGAATTCTTTAATTGAAACTGGGCTTTCTGCGGCTATCTGAATTTTATGTAAACATCAATAACTTTAAAATTAAGCAAATGAATGCACATATATGGGTGCGGTTTCAAGGGATGAACTGGGTCTATTGGCACCCAAATATTTTGAATGATCTTGCATCGTGTATTGGTGATCGAATCTGAATAGATCATCGAACCATGGAGGGAAAATTGGGGTTCTTTACTCAGATGTTAATTGATTTAAACATGGAAATCAAGAGACCCTAGAGAATCTCTTTTATTGTGTGTGGGAGTAGATCAGAAATTCAGATCGAGTATGATGATGTTACTTAATTTTCTGATGTTTGTAAAATAGTGGGTCATTCAGTTTCCAATTTTAGGGTACTTCTAAAATAGGTTGTGGTTCCCATACATAAAACCTATTTTGTAGGAAAAATGCTTAAAGACCTACTATATAAGAATATGGTTCATGGAATGTGGATATTAAAAGCCTAGGACTAGATATTATACATTATTTAAGATCCTTATCCTGGATGATGGTGGTCATGTCACTTTTTGTGATAATAAAAATGGAACGAACATAATCCTATGAAAGATTGGTAACAAAAATTCTTTTTTAATTTCAAATGTATTATTTATCGATGGTTTATTGTATTACCAATTAATCATTTCTTAGTTATGAGATGTTGGTTTTTATATTAATATTGATAATGATGCTTCTAATGTTTTATATTCCAAAAATACATTAATTTTTATTTCCTTCATAAATTATATTATTTATGTTATAGATTTAAATTCTTTGATTTCTCAAAATTTTTCAACATTAAGTACTCTTAAAATGGAATCCCTGATTTTTCCTAGTATATTTGGAAATTTAAACTTTCAATCACTTAGAATTATCACCTAAAAAGGGTTATTTATAGATCTAACTAGTCATGAGTTTCCAAATGATCATGTCCACAGTACTTAGCAAAATAGAAAATAGCACAATGTTTCTTTTAAATTAAATAAATAAGATTATACCTCTCCACCAATCAAGTTGTTTTATATAGGTATATATGGACCATATATAGTTTAAAGTCTGTACATGAAGCACTATGATTATATTCTTGTAGATGATTTCTCTAGGTACACATGGGTATACATTCTATCTCACAAAATAAAATATTTACCTTAATTTACTAAGTATGATAATTCTATATAAAATCATATAGGACTTCGAATAAAGACCTTATGTAGTGTCATGTTCATGAGTATCAGAATGTTGACTTTGAATCATTTTTCTTAAAAAATAGTCACAGTCATAACATATCTGCTCATAGGACACCCCAACAGAATGGAGTTGTTGAAATGTGAAACATGACTTTATAATAGATATCCCAGACTATAATAAATGAGTAGGACCAACATTTCCATTTTTAGGGAGAATTAGTAAAAAACCTTTTATATATACAAAAGAGTCCTAACTAAACTTATCCTTAAGATTTCCCCTTATGTGTTGTGGAATAGAAGATAACCTATGTTTAATTAATTTAGAGTTTTTTCTTGATATTTCATTATTTGAAATAGAAAGGATAGTTTAGAAAAACATTATTCCAAAAGTGATGGAGGAATTTTGATCAGTTATTCAATCTCTAGAAAATCCTATAGAGTTGTTAACAAAAAGGCCAATATTATGGAAAAAATAGTTGAAGAAAAATATTATGAGACAGATCCACATGAGTTAATGATATCCCAAGAAAACATCGATGATGATTTATTATCTCTATACTAAAATTATAACCCTTTATAATCTTCTTTCAACCTAGTTGAAAAATCATCTAGTTCTGAAGAATTTCTAGAACTTCATGAACCTAAAGATGAAAATCTAAAGGTAAATATTCCTAAATTTTTTATACCAATTAGAACAGATATGTACCATCCTTTATATGATGTTGTGTGAGTCCTTGATAATGTTACAAACACTAAATCATCTCTTTGAAATAGGTTTTAACATCATGGTTTTTTTCATAACTATAAACTATGTGCATCGATGAAGAAATAAATGATGAATTATGTTTGAAAGCTATGCAAGATGAATTTAATAAATTTGAAATAAAAATATGTGTGGAATTGTATATAGATCCATGAAATCCTTGATTATTTGAACTAAGTTTGTTTTTAGGAACATGGTTTATAAAGAGAGAAATATAGTTAGAAAAAATGACAAAATAGTTGAACAAGGTTATAATCACGTGGAAAGAATTGAAAATGAATAAACCATTGAAAGTACAGTTAGAAAAGACTTCATTAGAATCCTAATTTCCTATTCAGTAAATCTATATATATATATTTAACAAATGTATGCCAAGACTATATTCTTAAATGGTTTTATAGTTGAAGATTTTTTTGTAGAACAACCCCTAATTTTGAAAATCCTCCCTTTTCAAATCATGCTTTTAAATCAAATAATGCTTTATATGGTTTAAAACATACTCCAAGTTCTTGGTATGATATACACTAAAATTTTATAATATCAACAAAAGGAATATATGATCCTATAATTCTCATCAAATGATTTTTAAAATATGTATTAATAATAAAAATCTATGTTAATGATATTTTTTGGATCTTAATGAAATTATTTATGAACTATTTTTTATAAAATGATACAAAATAAATTTGAATTTATTTTAATGGGTGAAATAAAAGTCATTCTTGGGTTTCAAATATTTCAGAACAATGAAAAAATTATTTTAAATTAATGAAAATATAAAAATGTTATTTTAAAATATTTTAACTTGGATTGAACTAAGAGTAGTGATAATCCAATGAGTATTACCTATAAATATCATCTAAATGATGTTGAGAAACTGGTGGATCAAACAAGTTATATAGGTATGATTGGATGTATTCTCTACACAACAGTTATATGACCTGATATAATATATGGTGTTTCTATGTGTGCTCATTTTCAAAAAAATCATAAAGGTTCTGATTTAAATAAGGATAAAAATTTTCAAATACCTCAAGTATACAACTATGTTAGGATTTTTCACCCTAAAAGGAATGAATTTTATTAGTAAATTATTCTAATGAAAATTTTGGATGATGAAACTTAGATTGAAAAACATACTCTCAAACATGTCACTTTTTAGGAAATCCTTTCATTTCATGAAATAGTGAGGAGAATTATTACATATAATTTTCTGTAAATAATACTCAATACATAGATGATTGGAGTTTTTATTCCCAATGTTTGTGGATCTAACACACTGTATTACAATTTGGGTTTCAATCTCGACATGTAGTCATAAATTGTGACAACACTAGTACTATTAAAATTTTTAAAAATCCAATTTCTCATTCTAGGACAAAGCAAATGGATGTATGAAATCATTTATTGGTAGATTATTTTCCAAAATTGGATATCACTCTTGAGTTTATTGCCACCAATCATTAATTAGATGATATATTTACTAAGACAATGAATTTTTAGAGAATAAAATATATCATACATGAATTGGATTGATTAATTCTGATTATGTTTAATTTTTTGTGATCCACCGTTGAGTATACATATCATCATGGTGAATCTACTGGGTTATCACATTGTAGGATTTTCATTGCATCTCTATTTCATGCATTTACAATGTTATTACTGATTCATTATTTTCTGAACCTATAGTTTATTTTCCAATTTATGTTAATACTTATCACCTGATATGGGTTATTTATCATATTGTTATTTTTATTTAAAATATTAAACAAATTATAGAATACCTAAAATTAAAAATTATAAAAAAAATAAATTATGTCTATTCTCAGCACAACATGATCCCAAAAGCTTTCTCCCTCCATCACAACACAACCTTATGTTTTCCAAACCTTATCTTCACCCTCAATTAAGAATTCTGTACTACTCTACATGGAGATAATGAATTGTGCTTCTAATTATTCACCTTCTATGTTGGGATATGTAATTAAGCAGAAGAAAGACCCAAGTGTAAATGATCTAGTTGCACTAGTTAATAATGAATTTTCCAATAGAGATAATTTAAAAGAAATGAAACTTTAATTGAATTGGATACTAACTAGAATGTCTCTAATACTCAAAGTACACCACAAAGAAGAATGGTTTTAAGAGTTATCATTTTATAGGATACCCTTCTATCATAGGCCAGATCATTAATTCTATCATAATATGGAGTTTTCATTTGTTAAAGAAGGTGTGTATTGGTTCCAAAGTAGTGTATGATGGGAACCTATTTGGGTTTTCATCATAAAAATTAAATAAATGATTTAATGTACCCCATGAAGGAGTATATGAGGATTATGAAGACATAATTCATGTGGATATTGAGTTTTTTTATATGAATATTATTTTGATGAACTGATAGGATAATTCAAAACTAGAAGTCATATTGTGTCAGAGATTGATGGTGAGTGTATATTGCCCCTTAAATTATTTCAACACATTATAATCCCAAGAAAGTGTGATTTCACAAATATAAGGTACTTATATTTTTATCTTCTTTATATATTTTAAAAGAAGCTCAAAAGTTTAATTCATATAGATATCCCATGGTGAATATGTGTTTGATAATCAAACAATATTATACATCCAATTACTGGAAATACCACATGATCATTGCTACAATGTTAATTTCTAAGGTCTTAATAGATGAGGATAATTAAATAGTTACTGGATGTGATATTTTTTGTGTTATAAGTTTTAATTTTTCAAGGATGATGATTAGCTAGGACCACTGTATGAAATTGTGGGTTGGTGATTCTGAGAAGTTATATGATGAGTTCAATCTAGTTGAAAATCTTACAAGACCAAGGGATTATGTTGATCCAGATTTGGAATCTAATGGGGTTATAGAATACTAATATTGGGATGAAGATATTTTTTCCTCCATATAAGAAGAAAGTTAATATTCTATTGATAAAGGGAGTGATCATTTTTGTTCACCAAAATATTCTCCCATTACATTCGGAGCTCCTGGACCATCTGGGAGACCTAGAACTAGTGGAAAATATAGTCCAGTGTGATAAATTTAAGACTGAATTCTCCTATGAGGTTCAGAATAATAGTTCTAAATCCACTGAATTTGATAATGATGATGAAGAAGAATAGAATAATGATTATGATGAGGAAGATGAAAATAGAAAAAATAGTAATGGAAAATAAAGGGATGCTATTTCTTGTAGTGATGATGATGAATCTGATCATATTCGTGAAAGTGTCTAAATTAAGAGAACTAAAGTAAAAATTCATGTAGATCATGTCTCTGCTGATTAATATTTAGAATAAAAATATTTTAATGGATTTTTAGACCCAAATATACAAGACAAGGATTCAATTTATGAGTTTGAGAAATCCCCATCTATGGGGATCTTTATTGAATGTATAGCAGCTGATGGAGTTGAGGTATTATTTGGTGAAAATAGTCAAGAAGATTCTAAATATACCTTGGCTGATAAGATGAGTGTTATTGCTGTTGTGGAACAATATGTATCTTAGAATCACAAAAGGTATATTATATTTGCATGCACGGTGGTGGTGAATAGATTATTAGTTTGGCTACTATTGAGTCTCCAGTTGATAGTAATTTGAAATTAGAATATATTTTTTTGGTCAAAAGAATGACTCATAATAGGTAGTGTCACCTTCTTTTGATAAAAAGATAGAATGTGACCCTTCTAGTGTTGAATGAACATTAGCTTCACAATTTCATATAGTCAAAGAAATCATGAAGTGTCAGTTTCTCATACTAGTTTCATTACTCCTGTCACTAAATATATTTTAGATTTCATTCCAACATAATGGGTTGACACTATGGTAAAATAATGGGAAATGTTCTCATGTGATTTAAGGAGTCCTTCAAATAATTATAGACTGGTGGTTCAATTTTAGGAAGATCCTAAGGGATATATGACAACTCTAGTATAATTGTATGGTTTATTAGAAAATTATGCCTCATTGAAACCTCAGGTACCTGAACTATTTACTATAGCTACTCATTTTATTCTACTAAATCTAGTCAGTTAAACTGACTTTAATTTTTTTGGTGAAAAAAAATTTCTGAGTTTCAAACTTGTTTCAAGAATCCATCTCTTCTCCTAACCAAATAAAGTGAAATTATTCCTGTAATCTACATGAATTTTTTTTTCATCAACATTCAACAAAATATAATGCATCTTATTTATATTATAAAAATTGTGAATAAGTGAATTAATGTTGATACGGAATCCATAAATTATTTTATTGATTAATTGAATTCTTATGTTAAATATTCTGTGTATAGGATTCTTAAAATTCTTGAGGATGAATCTTTAGATAATTCTCTTGGTACTACTCCTCCTCATCCTCTAGTTTTTTATATTTATTTGATATGATCAATTGAATTAGCTGAGTTAAGGGCTTCCTCATCAAGGGATTTTGGTAGTTTCATTTATCATCAGCAAGAGACCTTCAATTGAATTAGATTTAACTCCGATCATGTTCTCCAGTTGATTACAAATTATTCATATGAAATGAAAACTAATAGGGAAACCATTATGAAGTAAATTATATATTATTTGTCTAGGACTTACAAAAAAGAGTGATATTGAATAAAACAGCATGTTTGTAGTTGAGAATCATGGGTTTCATTCTGTTACATAGGACTTATATAAAAAAGTGAGACAATTTAATGATATGAATTTTATTTTTAACCATTTCATGGAAGTGAAATGTTATTTCATTATCTCAATATATAGGGGTTGACAAATTATAATGTATGGAATAAGGATCATGATTTCTATTATTTATGTTCTTTCCAAAGTAGTTGTGGATCAGTCGTTCATTCCAAATAACCCTCATTTCTCTTTCGGGCATGGAGTAATCATTGATTCCACCGTACCTATGTCAACAAGTTTTCTCCCTTTCAATAGGGAAACATATCAAGTTGTACACGAACATAGGCTAGTTTTTATTTTAGATCATCAAAACATTTGGGATCTCACTAGTCCTTCTCATTGTGATCCTTCCACTCTATCTCAATCTGATCATACTGCCATGAATAAGGTTAAAGCCACGTCTAAAGAAAATAACCAACATATCCCTCTGATAAATCTTGATCAATTTTTTATTGGATTACAAATTTTTTTATTGGGCGTTGGTCGTAAAAAAAATTTGGTAACCATTTTGAAGGCCTCTGATACCTTTTATCTTGAAATTATCTTTTTTTATACTACTTCTCATTTCCTTGTTGTTAATCCCAAAAAGAGAAGAGTTATTCACTGGAATCTTTATTTTGGTTTTTTTGGGAGAATTTTATGGAATTTAATATTTATTATAGTGATGTTTATTAGTTATCCTTGATAATATCTAATTTTTATATTTCAATATTCCACATATGATACTTACCTTTTATTATTTCTATTTTCTTTTATTAATCTCTTTGTTATCATCTACAAATAACGTAAATGAAAAATCAATATTTATATTTTCATCATACATTGGATATCATGTTTTAAAATCTATTATACATTTGGTGCCATGATATGTGATCATCAAAAGTGTGGGATTGTTGACCTACTAGTTTTAATAGGAAAAAAAATTACGATTCTAAAAATATTAATGACTTATATGTTTTCAATATATTTATTTTAATAAGAGACAGCTGACTAAATTTCCTATGTATGAGTCACCACTAATCATTGACAATGATGATACAATGTCGGGACTGATACCACCATCTTGAAAATATCACTTAGTCTGAGACACCATCATATGACAGGCCACCAGAGTGAAAAGATTTTAATGTTTGAGATACCATTAAGATTTTGTACCACTAGGATGACATGCGGCACGTATGAAAAATTGGCTATGTTTGGGACAATTCCAGACTGACCTACCATTAATATGAGGCATATCTTGTGTCATGAAATTAACATATAAATTTAGAAATGTTTAATAAACATTTAGAACAGACATCTCCCGGTGAGACTCTACTAGCGATGTGAAATTATGACTAATTTTTAGACACCAGTAGTGTCATGCCACCTGGACAACATTACGACAGACTCAACCACCACCACAAATTATCTTAATATACATACATAAATTTTTTAATAAAAAATATATTTAAAAATTTTAATGAAAATATATATTTTACATATTGTATCCTAAATTATCAATAGAAGTCATCAAATAAATTTTCAAAACATGCAGTACATGGAAGTTTTTGATCCATGTATTCATCCTACTACTCCGGATAAAAGTATAGAACACGCCCACATCTAATAGGGAGGTAGTATTAGATGAAAAAAATAATGGAATTAAAAGAAATCATGAACGTATTGAACACACACAAATCTAAACCTACATACAAACAAGAAGAACTAATTTTTTACAATCACTCGACTGGGAAACTGAACTACATCATCACAACTAGTTATATTAATCCAGCAAAGAACAAGAGTCTACCACACTATATTTTTTATAATTTTTTCAACAGAACTCACTAAAGATTTAATTCATCATCAGATCAATATTTAGAATACCCATTGAACAATACAATGAATTTCTATACTCAATACTTTTAGATTTCTCTTATCTATTTATCTTTATTAAATTCTTGTGCAGCATGTGTTGTTCTATGTTTATATTTGCAGAGTCTCTTCTATACTGATCTGGAAGATAGTTAGATAGCTTCTTATATATTTTTACACTTGTACACCCAAGTATAATCATGGTAGAGTTCCTTGAGTGTCCTTTTTGTTTTTTCTCTCATATATTATTGTTGAAGAAATGGTTTGTTAACAAGATAGTTGTTAACTATTGTAAAACAGATCCAGTTTGTAGATCAGATGGTTTATTTTTTATAAACATCTTTTTATAAGATAATCCCCAAGTGGAGAGAACAATGTCTCAATATAAGACTGGTACTCTTATAGTCAATCATTATGCTGTGTGATTTAATTTTTTTTTAAATTTTTTTACTCTTTATAACTAAATAATTTTTTTTAACTTTAACCAAAATATACACATTGAGAGTTTTTCATAATGTGTGTTCATATAATACTTTTCTCAATTAAGATGATTTTAAAGGATTTAATAATATTTTATATTTTTCATTTGAGATGAAAACAATATTTACATAAATCATTAAAAATAATAAATACTAAATAATACTATATATTTTGGTATATTGGACGGTATTTAAAACATTTGGGTGATTTCAATATATTCCTTTTTAAACATAATATTTATTGGGTACTCAATTCACCCCTTTTGAGATACCCACTCTTACCAGTATAAATGATTAATAAATTTAAAAATTTTGATTTTGATTTTTAATTTTTTTTGAAAATAATGTTTTATCAAGGTGGATTGTTAATTTCAAAAAAATTGTGCATATCTAGTAAAAATAGTTTTAGAAATAATGTGTGCTTTGGGGGTTAAAACAGATTTCTAAGCCAAATTTATCCAAATTAAAAATTCACAAATAATAAAGTGATTTATTATAAAATAAAAATAATTGTCGATTTCATATTATAAAAAAAAATTTACAATTAAAATACATTGGTAATAGAAAATATTTAAATCAATTTTCAAATTAATTACAATATTTCCTTTATATGGTAAACCATATGAATTATAAATTTTAAATAAATTTTTTAAAATGAAACAATTTACCCACCAAATATATATTTTATTATTTAAAAAAATATATGAAATTCTTATATACATAAAAAAGTAATAAAAGTCACCATTTTGGAAAATATTTTTTTTAATATTCATCTTAAAACAAAAAATATTAGAAAAAGATAGACAACTAATATTATTATAATTTTAGTATTTTAAATTTGAATGTTTTATTATTCTATCAAATTCATGTTTTATGTTTTAAATAAAGTAATTTTAATATAAAAAATAATATTTTGAAAACAAAGGTATGTTAATGAAATGATTTTTATATTAGTATTTCAAATTATTTTGTTTTAATAGAGTGGTTTCTTATATTCTTATCACTACATTAATGTCCATTATATGTTAATAATATTTATTAATTTTGTTTTAGTAATGTCTCATTTTTATATTTTAGTTTAGCATTTTGTATAAGACAATCCACTTGATATGGTAATTTTTTTAATGGAATGTATTTATTAAGATGAATTGTCATTTCATTATTCCACCTTTAAAATGAATTTTATCCCCAATACTTTTATTTTACTAGGATGGAAGAAATTGTTCATACTTTTTCCTCATTACAACCTCTGGTTCCCGTATAACTTCTTAAAAATTATTATTCTTCAAAATGACTTTGACTAGATGAGTTGTATTATTCTGAAACACTACTAGTTATTCCTTATATGAGAGATCATTTTTTATATTTCATTGATTTTGAGTTTCATAAATGTGAAGGGTTTTGAAAGTACTTTCTCAAAATTTATACAAGGATGATATATATATTCAGAAGAGGTCGGGATGGAGTAAGAAGTGATAAGATGCATAACTGAAATGATTAAGGTTCTCAAAGGGACCGATGTACCCGGGTATCATCATACCTTTATTCCCAACTCTTATAAACCCCATCTATTGAGATACCTAGAAGGTCACCTTGTCACTAAATTCAACTTCAAGATCTCATCAATTATTATATGCATAGAAATACTTTCATCTTCATGTTACATTCATTTATAACTGAATAGTTTGAACATTATCTACAATTTCTTATACAAGGATAGGACCAACCATCTTCCTCTATCTAACAGCAACCCATCACATTGCATTCATGCATCAATTACTATAAAGAGCCTCATATTGTGCAATTTTAGTTAAAAAATGAAACTGTTGTTATATGTGAAATATACTTGGGGTGGTTTTTAAGCACACATCCTTAGAACTATATAAAATATGATCTCAACATTCCCTATAAAGATAAGATACTCTTATCAGACTACCATCCATCTGAGTGTGACAACCAGTACTAAATGTAAACATTATCACCAATGAATTCTAAAGATATCTCCATAAACTTAAGGTAACCGTCACATATTGATCATATATAATGGGGATGGGAACTCCATGTAGCCTTATTAAATATCTTTTTTATATCTTGGAGAGTTACTATATAGTGAAATATTCTTCAATGGTAATTATTTTATGTTGACATCATAATGTGGATGACTAAAACCAAAAGGATATAAAGTAAATTATATGTCTCATAGGGCCCCCCAATAATTTTAATAACAATTTTTTCCCAATTATATTTTTTATTGGTTATGTTTTAAAAATACACTTATAATTTTTTTCCTATTAGCCTTAATATATTTGAATACTAATCATCAAGAGTTTTATTTAGTGATTTTCAACAACATTTTATACCACCATATGTTTTTCTTTATATCCCTATATGTTTTTCCACAATTAATAGAATTTAGTTATATCTGAGAATTATGATAAGATTAATCTGTAATTATAGTTTTTATGTCACATTTATTTGGGCTATAATCCTTAACAATCCATGTTTGTTACAAATGAACTTAAAAATACCCAATACATTTTTCTATAGCTCCAAATAATATTTTAGGAATTCTATGATCTTTATAAGAGTGAATGGTTTAGAATTGATTAGGTAAAGGTATTATTTATATCATTGCCTTATGATTTATGGATTCACTCATAGAAAATGAATGAGTATTGGGTCTTATTTAATCCTCACCATAGATAAATTAAAATGATATTTCCTAATCAGGGATTCAACCACCTTGTTTTCCTTCCTAACCTTGTAATGTACTGTGCAATCGTAGTCTAAGATCATTTGTAAACGTATCACTTGGGACATTTAAAACAATTTTTATTTGAATACATACATTAACATATTATGGTTAATATAAATATCACAGTTCATATCATAGAGATGATGTCACCATTATTTCAATGTAAATAGAATTATTGTCATCTCCAGATCATTTTTTGGGTAGCTCTTTTCAAGATTCCACAAAATAATATTGTTTATAAGAAATTAAATACACTTTTTAAATATGAACACGAACAAAAACCTAAAATAAATAATCACAATATAAAAACCCTTATCCACTATTGTATAGTATAAATATAGGTGATTTGAGAAACATATTTTCAATCTACCTGTTGTATTTCTCAAAATACATTATCCAGAGGATTTTTACTCCCTTCCTGGTAATCTTGTTTTGTATAGTGGACAATCATGGAAAATTTCTAAAACATCACCACTATTACGAAATTAATTTATGAAAATATTAGATATCTATCTCAAAGATTGATATTGACTTTCTTTATAATGTCTATCTTTGATGTTCCCACAATAATAACCTCACTCATAATAACATGACCAAATAAGGGTAATTTTTTTATCAAATATTAACTCTCACTAAAAATGGAAAAACATTTCACAGTTTATAATTTATTTATCCCAATTCTAAGAAGATATTTATGTTCTTCCATAATCTTATAATATATGGGAAAATTATCAATAAATAATAACATGAATTTTCAAAGTAATATCTAATGAATCCTTTTATAAAATCCATAAAGATATATAGAAAATGTGTAAGACATGATGGAATCATTATAAATTCAGTTTTTCCGTAAATTTTGTGGAAATATCAATTGAGTATGTCTTATATACAAAACCTTAATTAATTATATACAAATGAATGATAAATTTTGGAGAAATATTAATCTCCTCATACTTGATCAAACAATTCATCGATATAGGGTCGAAGACGCTTTTTATGTCACAATTTTTTCAAGATTAAGATAATCTATAAAAAAGTCCTCGGTCCAACATTATTTTTGAAAAGGGGGACTGGTGCATCACATGGTGAAGTAATCATGAATATGAATCCCTTATAAAAAATCTATTAAATATTCTTCGTTAATCCGTCTTATTCAAAGGGGAAAATTATATACAAAATCATTAACCTAGGCATACATCCTTGTATGTGTTAAATAATAAACTCAACCTCATGTTATAGGGTAATACAAAGAAGTTCCTCCCAAATTAAATTAGTATTATCCCATATAATTTTTATGTCATTAATTTTGACTTCATCCATGATCCTTTGAGCTATGATTTTCCTAGAACTATATATCATAACCCATATTATTGAATTTTTTTCTAGAGGTAGATCATAATAATCCTTGCTTATAATTTTGATCACATTATAGTTGGGGATATTAAATGATAGTTTTTTATCCATGAAATTGATTGTTTCTCTATAAAATGATAGAAAATCCAATAACAAAAATCCCAATAAAATAAACCATTTTAAGAAGAATAATATTTTTAGGAAACAATATTCCTTATATTTGGATAAAATACGATATATATGTCTTAGATGTAGTTATCACACCAGAAGGGGTTTTGATCGATAGTCAATTATGTAGTTTTTTTTTGTTTTCAAATCAACATTTTTGAGATATAAAAGAATTATATGATTCAAAATTATTTCATGTATTTTTAGACATGGAGTGAATAATATTTTAACCCTAAAAAAACTAATTATCGTCAGTCACCTCAACATTCATGATCATAAATTCCCTTTGTTGTTTGTTCAGTTTGGGATGTTTTTGCAGCCTATTTTCACCATTGTCCCAAGGCTTGGGGTATTAATATACATAATTTCTAAAACCAATTCAAGTCAATAATTTTAGTGTGGATAGATCAATGAAATGGAATTTTTCCTCATTTGATTCATTAATCATGCACTTATACAAACTTTGGTAGTTGAGGTATTGTTGGCCTACTTTTACACTCTTCAAACACATCCATGATCCTCTGATGGAATTAACTTGGTGCATCTTAACATGATTTAGGAATGATAGGTGTTTTAATTTCTTCCCATTTTTCTAATTACAATTAATTATTCCATGGAAATCCCCCATTATTTTCCTATCCTTGATAATATGTTAGTCCTCAGTTTTTATCTCCTACTTTTGTTAAAATCTAACATTCTTCTCAATGTTCCAATTACTCTTATAATTATTACCCATAAAATAATTCATGTTAAGTAATAGGAGAAAAAACTATATTTTGTACGTATTGATAGACATAATGAGTGGAATACCTCAGGATCCTTGTGATTTTATCTTTACAATTTTCAAATGACACATCCTAGTTTTACTTAATCTCTTGGAATTAATAATAAATTCTTGCATGAAGAGTTCGTGGAATTTTCTTCGTGAATAATTATTTCTTGAAATCCTCCTATTATATAGAGTTGAATTCATCCTTTTTCTGTATTATTAACGATATTCCACAATTGGTAAAACTTTTATCCTAGATTATAGACGAAAAACTATCTTCTAATTATTGTAGCTTTAGAGAATAATAATTATCATAAAAAATGATCCATTTGAAATAAATAAGTTGAGTATAAGATCAACTAAGGGGGGGTTTATGTTTTCCATTGAATGAATCGATAATAAGATTCTACTTCCATTTTTATTTTGTAGCACAATATGGTTTTTTTATTCATAGCCTGTAACAATTGGGTGTTCATTTCTATGATATTTTGTACATTGGGTCCCATCCAATTGGTTTGCTCATTGGGGAAATCATTATATTTACCATCATATACTTTGTTAACAAAATTTGTTATTTCTCCAACTAATTATTAAATAAATAAAATTCGAGGATAATAATGATTAATCTAAAAATAAAGATACAATCATAGAAGGAATGAATAAAAAATGACACATGTGCATTAAGATAAGTTTTAATCCTTCAATATTGGTTATTAATGTTCTACTTCTATGTAGGATCCATAAAAAACCATAATATTGTACTCAATCCATCATTAACTATTTTTATAGAGAATGTGAATCACCAAAGAATATATAATTAGAGTGTTTGATTAAATGTGTATACTTACTCCCACTAATCATGCACCAAATTGAATATTGAGACAATTCATAACTATATATTTTCTTGATGATTACCCATAGATGAATCTGTTACACAACCTCATCGATTATTACGATAAATACAAGGGTATAATTCCTCATAAAACCATATACTCATGTTATTTTCAAAATTTCTAGATATCATTATATACCTAGTATCATCTCATGGGTTTCCATTATGGTTTTACCACCCTAACTCTCAAAATTAAATTACATAATATACATAAATAAATATTCCTTTATGATGATACTAACTATAGAACCCCAAAATAAACATGAATTTATTTTTCATATTTAACATGATATAAACATTAAATTAACTAAATGATAATAATTATATCCTAGGAACCAATGGGTTTTCTTTATATTAAAAGCAGAATCATAATCATCTTATTTGAAAAAACTTTCCACAATTTCTTCTTAAGATAAAAAGAGAAGATTAACAACTAATTTTATCATTTGAAAAACTCATCCTCATAACCATGAAAAATATATATAAAAATTGGCGAGATCATATTCTCAGATATATGGGAATAAAAATTTTATCATGTTTCAGTTCATGAGAATAAACTATAAATGAGCATAGGGTAAATATCTTATCATTATAAGTGATAATCATAAAATATAAGTTAGCTATAAAGGATATGGTATTAGAACATAAATCCATAAAAAATAAACAAATAAACTTAATAGCCATAATATGGATTGAATTTTATAACATAATAATTGAATCATGATAGAATAATATCGAAATTCTTAATGACCTTCAATTGTGTAACAAACATTATTATATGGAAATAGTACATTCTTGGTTAACAAACATGCACCCATGGTTGTGATGAAATTTAATTAAACCCACATATTAATCTCAATCAAAATTCATATACTAGAAACCATTATCATGGAAAAATAAGTTGTTCTTGTATATACATATCTCATGAAATTTAAATATTTAACCAATTCATTAGAGGGTGATATAGGAACACACCCATCATATATCCATAGTAATGATTTCTACATGATAAATATTAACATATTACATCATAAATAACCCGAAGAAATAAAATGAGTTTCATAAAATATTTAAATAAATATCATTCACATTTAATAAAGTACCCATAGTAATAAAAATTAGTTTTATATATTTTCAAAAAGATAATATATAATATTTCATAGAAAAAAGAACCCTTATAAATAATTGTTGGTTTTATAAAATTTCAATATATTATAACAACATGAATTAAATTGAAAAATTTAGAAAAATTTACCACCAAAATATAATCTCATAATCGATGAAAAATAGAGGGTGAAACATGAAGCATAACATTGAAGACAAAGAACCACTCTATTGTATCTTTTACTATAAACACATAAATTAAATAACATATTTAATATCTTTTCTAAAATACTAGATATAACTATCCTGAAATAAAATAAAAATTATTTTTTTAATGTCCTATATCCCAATGATCATTTCAGGTTTGGATATTTAGATAAATACAAAAATAAAATTAAAAATCCCAAATTCATATTCTCAAAAAGACATTTTTCCATTATGTATAAAAATGATTAATCTATAATGAGTATTAAAAATATCCAAAAAACCCTTCCACCTGATTAATCCTTCTAAAAAAGTCATGTATATTATATATATATTAATAAACAAGGTAATAGAAACACAAAAAACGGGAGAGCTCAAACACTTATTAAGGGACATATGTCACTGAATCTATAAAAAACATAAACATGAAATATATATTATAGTAGTATTAACTAATATGAATAATTGCATAACTAAGTAAATCTTATTTAATGTTATGTCCATGATATTAAATGAAAACATAGATATAGTAATACTGATCTCAAACTTTTGGAATGAAACTTATCTATTTCAAATATATGTTTTCAATGTAATTTTTCAAATACTTATTTTTAAAAAATACATGTTTGTAAAAAACATAACCATTACATACATATTATGGTAGGAAAAAATAATCTGAATAAATACCTAACAAACTAATATTCGAATGTGTACTATATCCATGAAAATAAATAAAAATATGGATATCAATAATACTAATATCATAATCTTGAAATTTATAATTTTGGATGTCAAAATTTTTTTTTATGGAAATTATCAATGAAATATACTTATTATTGAGATTGTAGTACATAATTCTTGAAGAATTGGGTAGGCATACATAAAATACTCAAGCTCATATGTCTCATGAGAAATGTCGTTGCATTGAGGGGATACATTAGTTATATCCCCAATAATAACATTTTTAAGTCTAATAAACTCACCCAAATATTCAATAAGTCTATTTATTCCATTCCTCAAGGATCATTCAGCAGAATAAAAACTTCATAGTCTATAAAATAATGAATAATAAATAAATATACACGATCAACCAAAGTTGATAATGAATAATAATTATTAATGTTGATACTTTCCTCATATCAATGAAATTCATAATATGATCAAACCCCATATTGACAAATAAGGTGAGTGGTTTGAAAATAAATAGTCAAAATTCCAATAATCATTTGAAATTGAAAAACAATATACATTACACAAAAAATTTAACCATGTTATTAAAATGTTTTAATTGATCATAACTCATCCAGATAAATAAGGAGAATGGTAAAACAACATGTAGTTAAATTTTCAATAATAATCCATATTTTAATGCCTACATATAACATGAAAATATTTTTACCCATTTCAATCAATGGGATAACATGATCATATCCAGTCTAGAGAAAGAATTTGGATGGTCAAAGAACACAAAATAAACATTCCAAAAATCATACATATTGGTAAAATAATATATAGTGCACTATTAATTATCCCCATGTCAACAAAATGGATAACATGATCATATTAAAACTATATAAAGATGGTGGATGGTCAAAACATAACTAGTAATCATTCCCTATATTATCCATATTGGAATAACAATATAAGTTACACTGGTATTTTCCCCATGTCAATAAGTGTGATGAAATGATCATAAAAATATAGGGGAATACATTTTATTGTTATAAAAGAGGAAAAACACAATATAAAAATATAATTTTATAAGTTTGCGGATATATATTAAAATAATCCTTGAAAATGAATTATTGATTGATACCACCAACGAAGTGATAAGGAATTTTAATGTTTGGTACCATCGGTTTATTACTTGAAATTATAAATATATATTATTGTAAAAATATTGAATAATAAACAATTTTAGGCTCTATAATTTTTAAAATGAAAAGGGAAGGGTATGGAAAAAATTAAAAGATCTTTTAGAAACCATTTTAATCATTTTCAAGAATTTTGATTTTAAGAGTGACTTGTAAAAGTATTTTTTAAAATGGGGAAGTTAAAAATCTTTTGAATCCATTAATTTTTAAAAATAATATTCAATAATAGAGCCCTGATAAAACCTAAGTATAATGTTGAATATATTTAGTAAGGAAGATGAATAAAATGAATGTAAAATGGAAAACACTTTTTATGATTTTCACATTACCCTTTTTCAACAACCATATTACAAAATGATTTATGAAAATATTTATTTGTTAAATCAATATTATCCCGTAAAAAGTTATAAAATACTATATAATAAAATATTATGATGGGGTAACCCAATTATGGGAAAATAATGTATAGGATAATATTTTATAGCTCAATGAAGGATACTACAGTTATCATTATACCTTACAAGAATCATATTCATAGAAGTGAAAATATTTGTCAAAGGATCTATATTTGGATAATGAGTATCTCTAGAAAAAATTAAATAATACCACATAATACATTAAAAGGGATAAATTTATTAACAATATATGAAATAATTTCATGATTATGATAATAAATAAATGAACAAAAGTCGAGTTACCAAATATCATTATTAATAGAGAATGACTAGAATCAATAGCCACTTAAATATGGGAAAATGATTTTTATAGAAAATAACATAATGTAAAAATACTTTGATATAAATATATCAATATTTAGTGAATAAGATATATAAGGAAAACAAGATTCAGAAAATGTATTTTTTGTTAAATAATCAGAATTGAGTCTTAGAAAAACCTTACAACGTTGAAAACATTTGAATCAAAACCTCTTGAAAGAAATATCATGTAATTAAAATATAAATACCAAGATTAAAATAAAATTCACGAGATTATATGTTAAATAGGTAGTATGTACACTACATAAATTAAATTAGTTTCATTAGACTAGGCATGTCTAAAATTGATGAATTTGATATAAAAACCCCAACCATGTATTCCCAAATACATGAATGTGTCCTAAAATCATGTGAAAGAAAAAATACTATATTATTCACTTATTTCAAAATCATAATATAAAAATACAACACATTTTAGAAATATTTTATAACCTTATATTATAAATATATTTAGAAATTACTATTTATTTTCATTAGTGGTGTTAGAAATTTTTGTTGATTGTTTCATATAAAATTCATGAACATGATATAGACTCTCACTAAGATGATTCCTAATAATTATTCTAATATAATTACACATATAATTATCATTTTGTAAATGATTAATTTTTTTCCTATTTTAATTATTTTAATGACATTACTACAACTTGTGAAAATAGAAATTACTATGGATTGGTTTTTAACTTTTATAACGATCCAAAAGAGTTATATTAATAATTTTGAAAAATAGTAACAACACTATTGAAAACCCATTAATTAATCTTCAATATTTCAATATGACATGACATTTAAATTTTATGACATTCCTTAACGAATTATTTAATAATAATGAAAACATAATTAATATAGGAGGCTAAATAAACCGAAATAGAAAGGTGATATAATGATTGAATGAGTAAGGGGATCTGTTTAGATAATGGTAATTTGAAATATTAAAAATATTTAACATATAATAAACATCATATATCCCCATTAAATATGGTGATGGATCCATGAATTATAGGTATTGATTGAAAATGAATTTCATTGTCCATGGTTGTGGTAGTCCATCATATACAGGATTAATGATACCTTTTTTAAATTAATGGATGAAACATAGAAAATCTAAATATTCATGAAATATATCATTAATACCACACTCATTAAGTGTGGATAAAAAATGAACAAAATTATGTTTTGGGGGTGGTAGTACCCACATTCTAAAAATTAATGATTTAAATTACTCAATGGATGGGATAGATGAATCGGCAATGATAATACCATTAATTTAGAATGGTTACATTATATAAATGATAGAATTGGCATTATATTCGTCTATATATAAAATATTTGAATGAATATAATGAAGAAGAGAATATATGTAGTTTATAACACTGACATCGAGGACTTGAAGTTTCCATGGATTCAACCATATATATGAAGTCCTTGTGGAAAATAATGGCGACTAGAAGCCTTTGAACATAAAAATTGATTCTACAAAGAGTAATGTAGAATATTTTCAAGTTAAAATTCGTAGGTAATATGAATCCTGATGTGGAGGAGTTATACGCTTTTTATATGTGAAGATAAGAGAGGTTTTAGAATAATCCTTAATCTTTTAAATAATTTTAGTTTTTTATACAAATTTAAATAGATGATAAATAGAAAATAGATAAGTTGAACGTGAGTTTTGGTCAAAAGAGAACTCAAATTCTCTTTTTTGAAACAAAATTGACTGTTTTATGGATTATAAATTTAACCTTTTATCTTTTACCCTAATTTACAATTACTATGGTAATTAATTTCAAAACTTATTAATTAATATTAAGGATAAAATTATTATTGAACGATTTAACAAATATTATTTTTTAAAATGTGGAAATCAGTTTATCAAATAAAATTTCTCCGATTTTGAAATGTTAATTTTATGATTAACGCTAATAAAGTTTTTATAAAATATTTATACAAAGTTTGTATTTAACCACAAAAATTATATTGAATCCATATTTATTAAAATTATAAGTTATCATGATATAAATATGATTGTTAGTAATAAAATAAACTTTTTTATGATTTCATGGAAATATAATACTGAATATCTCCTGGAAATTAAATGATTTAAAGAAAAGAAAAAAGAGTATTTACACTAACAAGATAATTTTGTTCTAGAAATGTTCGAAATAATATTTAACAACAAAAATTATATTTATTAATATTTATAATATTATTAATTATATATATATATTTTCATTTGATATGATTTATATGGTTTAAGGATATTATTTGATAAAGATTAAATGACAAACGGATTTTGTAATAACAATATTTCTTTATTAAAATAGTTTATTTTTTTAAAAAAAAATTTATCTTATGATATTATATTTATTGTAAATGAAAAAATTCCTTAAATCCTTTCAATTTTTTTATTCTAAATTTTATAAATGAAATTTTTGAATAAAATAATATCATATAATGGAACATTATTTTCTTTGGAAAATGAAACTTTCAAATATTAATTGTGATATTGTAATATTTAACCTATTTTATTAAAAATATAATATTATATATTGTAATATTATCCTTTATTTTATATATAAATATATTTCATAAATGTGTTACTCTTATTTATTCCCACTAATTAAATTTAGGAGATTTAATCTTAATACTTAGATATATATATTTTACCTAAACATATCCCAGTTTTTTAAGATTTGTATTGTGTTTGGATAAATATATCAAACAGATTGACTTAATTTAGGTTAAAAATATTTCAAAATCATGTTGTTTTATATTATGACACCCAAATGAAATTTAATCCACATAATTTTCATTATTACTCAATTATTAATATATATAAAGGTATTATTAACTAATTCATCATTCATGATATATACTATAACATAACCTCTTAAATATTATTTTACTCTATACAAGGTTATTTTTAGTACTTAAACTAATTAATCCATTCATAAAATCATATACCCATGTTTTCATATTCAATAATCATATATTACCTATATCCTTACATCTCAAAACGTATTAATTTTTCTAATTTAATAACCCAAAATTAATTTATATATTCCTCTGTGAAATTAACACTATCTTTCACCCTCAAATGGTATTAAAAATTAGTTCGTTAGGTCACACACAAGTTAATTTATATCAAAATCACAAATATGCCACAATATTACTAAAGATGTCATGAATCAATTATTAGTCATAGGGATTGCAATAATTTCTAGCATACTTATTCAAAACATAATTTCTAGTTATTATCTAAACATCAAGTGTATATTAATCATATGATCTATCTATACCTCATTAAAATGTTCTCAAATAATTATCCCAAAAATATATAATTTTTTATGGAATTCATATTCATGTTTTTCATAGTATTTAATATATATATCCAAATCTTAAGTGAAAAACGTCTGAAGATAAATATTTAAATATTTCACATAATCTTCAAATATTTTTTTTAATACTATAATTTCATCAATAAATATGACTATCTAATTAGAATTGGTAACAATTTAAAGATGTATTTTTGGTATAAAAAAACTAAGTCCCACTACCCATGATATGAATAGAGAACTAATATTTTCCAGTATAATAGACAACTATAGATATCCTAATTAGTTAACATCATTATTATATACATTATAATTGTTTATAATGTGAATGTTATTGAAAAGATAATATCTCCCAAGAGAGTGTATCCATGTGTACAGTCTTATGAGAATTCACTATGAACCACAGTGAAGATAAATTTAATTCTTAATCTACCATTTTTGGGGAAATAACCCAAAGAACCTCTGTGAAATATTCATATCATATAGAAGACATCCAAAACATGATATAATTTCCTGGTAAAACACACACCCAAGACATTTCAAAGACATAAGGATGATACCATATAAATTTTTTTATCTCTTAGGTCTATTACTAGGGTTTTAGCATAAGTTATATTAGCTTAATACTGAAAATAAATTTGCAGTATTTCCTTAATATTAAATAATATACCATCCTAAATGAGTATATATATCGTTGAAATTATGATAAAAATAAACTTATAAACACTTATGTTATCTATAAAATTCATCCAATCCTTAAAATAGGTATAAAACATTCATTTAATACCAATTGTAATGTTCCAAACGTTCTCACATGGATTTGGGGCCATAAACACATACTTTATATTCATTATTTGATACTAAATGTAAAGGAATGGAAATAAAAAAATATAATTACAAAATTAATAAGAATTATTTAATATATTATTTCTCAATGATATTCTTAGGTTTAGATCAATATGTAATTGGGAAAATATAAAAATATTAAATCCTATGTAATAGGTATCAAATAAATTTTATTCATTATATAGGAAATTAATTGATCTATAACGATTCTTCAACATCTCCTAAAATTTCATTCAAATGCTATATCCTTCAAAAAATATCACAAGTAATATAAATTCCTTCATAAAATAGGGGATGGAAATATAAAAAAGGGTTAATCTAAAGTTCTAATTATTAAAAACATATACATGATGTTGTGGAAAACATGATCCAGACATAAATAATATGGTGGGATTAAATAATATTAATAATTGCACTATTAAATGAAACTGATAGGAAGAAATATACTAGTTAATAAATTAGTACATTAATATCAATAATACTAATATCATACTTATATAATATATATTTATAGTGATGAAAAATATTCATTCAATACCCCATTCCCAAACATAGAATTATTATTGAGGCTAAAGTCAATACATCTTGCCGAATTGGGATGGCATTCCTCCAATACCTAGAAATGCTTGTATTATGAGAATTATCGATGAATAAAGGGGATATATATATATTGATGGGACCCACCATTCACATGTTTAGGTCCAATTAATTAAACATAAATGTAAAAATGGCTTTCATACCATTCCCTATGGTAGTTGTACTGAATACAATTATGGTTATCCATATAATGCAGAAAACAGAAAATAAATACAAGGTCTTCCTATGTTAGTAGTTAATAATCCTCAAGAATTTCAATACTTATCCCCATGTTTAGAGAAGGTATAATATGATCATAATCCAACATTTGGGTGAATGTAGATTGTTGAAAAATACATAATCAACTTTCCGATAACAATCCATGGTAGAATAAAAATATAAGGTGCATCAATACATTTCCCAATACTATTAAAAGGGATAACTTGATCTTAACACATCAAGTGAAATAATATTAATTATAAAACAGTAAAAAGTGAACATTAAAACAATCAACCATATTGTAATAATAAATAAGGTACATCAATAATTTAACCCAAGTTAATAAAAGGAATAACATGATCACAACCCATCTGAAGAAAAAATGTGGATGGTAAAAAAATACACTGTCAACATTGATATATTTTTTTTGTAATAGAATATAAATATAATGTCTACAAATAATTTTAACCATGTAAATAAATTTATAACATTTTCAAAATCCAACCGAATAATTATTCTGAATGGTAAAATAATATATACCCAACATTCCAATAATCATTTATATTGGAATGACAATATATTAAATGCGCATATTTTTTCCCATGTCAACAAAAGGGATGGAACGATCATTATGCATTCTAAAAAATAAGTAAAATAGTTTTAAAATAATAAAACAAAACTATTAAATAAGGATCATGGAAGGATGTTAACATGTATGAAATACGTCATTGAAAAAGAATGGTTGAACGATATAACCTAAGAAGGGATCAGGAATTGGATTATTTGGTATTATGAGTTCACAACAAAATAGATAAACATATATTTGAGTATAAATAGTGACTTCTAAAATATGTTATGGTAAATATTTTTGAAAATTAATTTTTAAATACATGTGAAAACATTGAATACCTTTTAGAAATCATTTTTACCATTTAATTAAATTATGATCTATGGGTTACTTCCAAAATTCATTTCAAAAAGAAGAAGTGAAAAATCATTTAAAAACCATAATATTTAAAAATAATCTTCAAATAATTGGGCATTGAAAATAAATATGTCTTAGCTTGGAGAAAAGTGGAGATAAATATAAAAGATATGAAAGTGAAAGGAAAAACGATTTTTAATGTTTTCAAAATTAATTTGTCAAAAACAAACATTATAAATGTATTTAAAATAATTATTTGTTTTAATTTTTTTTAAAAAAATTCTATTATAAAATAATATATAATAATATATGAGGATGGTATCTCTGAATCATTAAAGATTAATGTTCATGATAAAACCTGATAACTCAAAGATGGTGATTTGAGTTACCAATACTTCTTAAAAGAAACATATCCCATGAAGTAGGGAATATTTTTCAATAGGTTCATCTGATAGAAATGTATATCATCAAAGAAGGGATATTTCCAAATGATACTGTAATGGGTAATAAATTAAGTAACTTATATGAATAAATTTCTATAGAACTATCATAACTCAATTAAAGAATGTTGAGTTACCAAAATGTATTACCACTAGGGAAAAATAAATGAATAAACATTTGAATAATGGAACATTATTTGGATATTAAATCCCATGAAATAAAATTATTATGATAAAAATATATCCATGTGAGATTAATACACCTTATAGAGGAAAAATAGTTCAAATAGATTATTATATCTTAATGAATCAGAATTGAGACCAAAAAAACCGATATGAATTTTGAATATTTATAATCAAAACCCTTAAAGATATTGACTTTAATTAAACCTAAAATTACATGTTTCAATGATAATTAATTATATCATGTCTTTAATATGGATGATATAAACTAAAAAGAGGAATTTGATATGTAAACCCTTAACTTTTACTCCCACTTAATTGATTATTCTCTAGATTACTATATGGTGAAAATAACTATATCCATCACTTTTTAAAATAATAATATATAAATATTATAATTTTTAAAATAATCTCTGTAAGAATTTAAAAATTCAACATTATTATATCATTAAATATATAATAATCATTTTCAAAAATATTACAATGGAACCATTTTCATTAGGTAAATGACATATATACAATAGGAAAAAGGGAAATTAAGATGAACTTGTTTTTGATCTTTTTAATGATCAAAAGGTTATATATTAATAAATATAGTAAATATTAAAATAAATATTCTATAATGATTAAAACATATTAATGGTATCATCATGACATGATATTACCATTTTATAACATCCCATAATCATTTCTGTCAAAATCATTATAACATCGTTTATATGGGTGGTTAAATGAAGGAAAATTGTATTTTTTTATAATTATATAATGAGTAAGGGGATTTATTTATATAAATATAATTTGAGATATAAAAAATCATAAACATTTCATAAACATTATATAGCCTAATTAAATCTATCCTTGGTACCGTCAATGACAGACGATGATGGTAATAGAAATTCACTGTTTGCGGAGGCTCTAATCTGCCATATATATGATTAAAGATTATAATTTTCAACAAATAGATGTAATATATAAATCAAATTTATTTATAAAACCCATCAGTGATAGTATACTATAGATTAAATGATTTTAAAATAATAACACCACTTTGTTGGTGGTAGTATACTTTTATGAACGAATGATGATTTCATGTTATTAATGGATGGGATATACGAATAGACAATACTAATACCCATAATATATTAATAATAATAATTTACATAAAAGTACAAAATATCATTATATTAGTGTGTATAGAATATATTTTAAGGAATATAATGAGGATGAAAATATAGGTAGTTGATAATAATCAGTCTAGTGACTTGAATGTTTCTTGTAATTTTTGTTATAAAAGAATGATTTATGCAAACTAATGGTTACCAAAATATTTTTTACATCGGATAAATTTATCGATGGAGTAATTTAGTTTTTATAAGGATATATGATATGGTTATGTGAGTTTTTAAGTGATATATTTTTATATGTGAAGAGAAGATAACATTTGGATGCACCTTAACCATTTTTAGTAATGTGATGTTAAAATTTCAAGGACAATGGGCCAAAATATTATTCAAAAAATTTAGTGTAATGGATTGTGGATATAAAATTTCCTATACCACTCATTTGGAAGACAAAAATGATAGATTTATGAAATTTTATTTTATGTATTTCACTTTTGTCTCTATTTATTTTTACCCTACTATGTTATTTTTAACCATAGTAATTAATATTCCGAAAAAAATTTACATTGAAATTTTTTCCGAAATACATTTTTATTTTTCTATAGTTTTTTTTATTTTATCAAATAAAAATCCTATGGTTTTAAGAAGTTAATTATTAAATTTTTTCAAAAAACAAGTATATTTTTTAGAAATGATTTTGTATTCTTTTGATAAAATTTATTTGATAGCCATATTTTTTAAAAAATAAATTATAAAGAATAATTTGTTTTATTATATAAAAAATAATAGGTATAATCCTCTTATGTCATACGAGAACCAATTATCATTATCAAAATACCCGATATAAATAAATGGATGAAAAGTGTTTTTATTAAACTTTCAATTTAATTTATTTCCAAAATTGTGAGAAATAAGATTTATAAGATCAATAAATATATATTAAATTGTGTAATTTAGTTCTATAAATTCATATTTAAATACATACATTTTCTTAAACTTCTATGATGTTCTTACCTAAATATAAGATCAATAAAATTATAATTTTCATAGAAAACATATTTTTTAATGAAAAATATATTTTTATAAAAAACACAAAATTTCATCATTGGATAATTTTTTTTTCTAAATCCAAATAATCTTTCGATATTATTAAAATAAATTTAAAAAAATTAGAAACTAATTTTTTGGGTAAATCATAACCTATAATGGAAAACCATTTTTATTAGAAAATGAAATTTTGAAATATTCACACATATTATTGTTATTTCATATTATTTAACAACTAATTTCATGTTAACAATAATTATAATTTTAAAAAATTACAATCATTAATAGTATATTTTATAAATATAAACACGTCTCTCAAAAATTGAAATTTTTTAAAGAATACTGTTCTGAACAAAAATTTTATTATTAGTCATTTTATGTAAACTTTAGTAATATCATAATTAATAAATGCAATAACCATTTTCATTATACATATATTTCACAATGTTGTTACTACAATTAATTCACTATAAATAAATGGATATGTTTTAATGAATATAAATCAATATATATTTTTTATTTAAATATATAACTGTTTCTTTTTAGTTCTACATTTCAGGGCGATCAGGAAATTAAACCCATTAAATTATTTAATGATAATCATATATTAAAATTTGGGGCTGTTATAATAAATCTATAAGATTTTTTATTTTTCGTGATATATATGAAAAATAAAAAAACCACAAAAGAGTTTTTTATAATAAAATTTTCTATGAATTGATGAAACACCCATAGTCACTAGTGTATAATAAAAAAATCTGTTTTTTCAAGAAAAGTAGTGAAAATAAATCAGTTTATGAAATTAAATAAGAATTAAAAACACTTTCCACCTAATGGTATGAGAGATAAAATCTTTGAAAATAGAGCATCAATGGTTTTAGTGATCATAAGGAAAATAAATATAAGAAGATGTTGTGTAACTCAAATAAATATGTTGGTATTTCCAAATACCATTCATTAACTAGGGATTTCCATAGTTGTTATTAAACTGTACGTATAAAAATATCTCTCTTATTCAAAATTTTCAATAGTATTTTTATCATCAATATTTTATTAAACATAATTCAAAATTATACCTTATATGTTTACTAGGTTTTTCTTATTCAATATCAATTTTTTCTCTGCATAATATAGATTGTTTTTAATTAGATTCATAATCACAGGGTTTTAATTAGTTCTTATCAAAACATTTATGCATTTCTTGATTAAAAAAGATACTATAATTTATTCTTTTCATTATTTATATTGTTATAATTTTATTCTATTGAATATATTATTTCATTTTTCTAATGATGAAAATCACGATGGTATAGTTTTAGTGATTTTTAATGAAAAAGCATTGGTATCATAATTATTGAGTTTAATATGGAACTTACCACTGCATAACAAAAAAATATTTATTTTCGTATCTATATCATGTATTTTCTGTAATTATTTTTTCATTTTCAACCATGAGAATATATGATTACATTGTTGAAATAGGTGTTTAATAATTTCATTAATTATTTTTTTTATTAATAATAAATTAATAGGTGGAAAATGATCGATGATACTGTGTAGAGGGTTCAGTCATCACATAAGCATAGTAAAAATTATTATTTAATCAAAAATGAGAGGGGATAAAAGTAGATAATAAATTATCTTATCAGAATAAATATTTAATTATATATAAAAACTTTTCCCATAATTACTATTATTTAAACTATTGTAGACTTATAATGATGAAAAAAATATAAGACGTCGATTGTAGCTGTGATATTCTACATATACACACAATCCATGTTCTGTTGTTTTTCATTGTGTATGGGAATGGATAAATTTTATCAATTATATTAAAATAATGAAATATTTAGTATTAATTATAATTATTTCATTACATTAATGTAGTTAGGAATGGTTTGGAAAGGGAATATTATTAAAAATGATTATAAAGTATTTAATAATAATATCAAGAGATTGAGTTTTCTCTTAGAATACTCTTTATAAATGGGGTATTTAATTTATCTAATTGTAAATATAGGGTTTTTATGTGTGATAATGTTTATATAATAAATAATATAACAGTCCTAGAAAAAAAAATTAATGGTAAGTGTCCCCTTTTAAAAATGCTTGAACTATTATAAGTAAAGAGAATAACAGTTTTGAAAGCACCTTTTATATTTTAAATAATGTAAAGTTAATATTAAAGGGTAAAATTATCTAAAAGGGAATAAATTTTATGATGGAATGAGTTTTGGTCAATAAAAACCTCGTAAATATATTTTAAAAATGGTTTTGTTCATTTCAGCTTATTTAATAAATATTTACCCATTTTAATTTTTAATTAGTAAATAATTTGTAAACATACTAATTAATTTTAATGAAAAATAATAAAAAGTTCCCATTTTAACTTATATAAACATTATTATTAAAAATTGTTATATAATTTTTAAAAATAAAATTTCTAATAGTTTGGGATGTTACCTTTAAAATAAACCCAAATATAACATAAAAAGTTTTTTTTGTGAAAAATGTGTGTTTTCAGGATTAAAACGTATGTGTAAGACATATTTATCATCATTATAGTTTTTTGATAACCCAATTTGATTTAGGAAAAAATGATAAAATGGTATGTATAATTTAAATTAATAAAAATCATAATTTTAGCATTGATATAATTAATAAAGGTTAAATACAAAAAAAATTGTTTTTCATTGGATTATAATTATAATTTTATTTATATGGTCAATCAAAGTATTTATAAATTTTTTGAAATTATATTTAAAAGATTAAAATTATTCCATGAATAAATATTTTATTAACAAAAAATTTCAATCTCTTTCACATTATTTAATAAAGTCATAAAAGCCTTCATTTTGGATAAGACTTTATTTTTACACTATTCACATAATAAAAAATTATTTTAAAAAAATCCCAAAATATCATCTTATAATTTTTTTGATATATAGAATCAAAAAATAAGTTAAAAAAATTAAATTTAATTTTTTAATGTAATTTAAATTAATTTTAATATAATAAATCATAAATGGAAATGATAATTGTTTAAATGAATTGAATTTTTTATTCATATAATTTTTTATAAAGTTTTTATAGGGTGGGTAGTTATATTAATACTCTCTAATTTCATATCAATAATGTAGCTATAAAATTAATGTATTGTATTTTATTATTTGTTAATTTTATTTTAATTTTTCTGTTAGATATTAGACAATCAACATAACATTATATTTATTTAAAGAAATGTATTTATTCAAATCATAAGTCCTTATATGATCCACTGGTATTCGTGACATATATACATTATGTTGAAATATTAAATGAACAGACTCTATTAGTATTAATATGTTTAAGTTGTAATGTAGAAATGATAAAAAAACACAACATGGATTATATAAGACTTTTAGTTTCTCATATCCCGCTACTATATAATTTTTTTCCATGGACTAGACCACTATTCTCCTAAACCCATAATGGACCACCTGGAGGTGGTATAAGATGTGGATAAAATCTTTTTTCATCTCCATCTTCCCTAATTATTCCAAATAGTCCACTACAAAATCAATCATCTAAAGGAAAACCTTCTCAACCTCAAGGATGCCCTTGATCTTGATGTTTCCTATAGAGTATTTCAATATCCAAGGTACAAAAATGTTCATCCTCTACTTCTCATATGGTTATAAAAACGTGGTATACATTTCTTCTACATGTAGATGCATAATATGTACTTTATTCATTCTGATTGGACCATATGAAGGATCCCATTTTTATTAACCCCTAGACTAGGATCATATATCTAGAAATATCCAATGATGACATTCTATAAAAAATTGTAGGCTATTATTGTTGATTAAAATATGAGAAAACCAAATCCTACTCTCATTTAAAACCATTCAACATCCTAAAAACTACCATTTAAAGATTTTTATACTAATACTCTTTCAATGATGGAGGTGCATAAATGTATAAACTTATCTAATATATGTTTTAAATATCCCTACTCAAACATCTAAGGCCAAATATATTAATCATAGATCATTTACAAGGAGTATATTATAAGTTCATTTGACTTTGATTCTCACTAAAAAATGATTATTCTACCTAGATGAATGTACAAACCCTATATATAATTTCTATATAGTAATATTTTATAAGAAGGAACTCAATCTCAATTTAGTTTATAGTTTCCTCATTAGGAGTTCATATAGTTAGAATCCATATAAAAATTGCTATCTGTAGAAGAACACTCAACCAATGAATTACAATCTAGTTAGTGGGTTATTGAAGCCGAGTGAATATGAAAATAATTAATTCATAACAATCCAACACCATATCCGGATTTGATTCATCTCAATACCATGGGGAACTTTTACCTAAGAAAAAACGGAAGAAAATCAATCGTAAGGTAGTCCCATACTATTTTATAGAGACTACCACTAACTTCTCTAGTGAAACATCAACTATTTACAAATTCAGTGGATAATTTTCCCTCTACTCATAAGGTGGATAACCATATCACTCGAGTCACTGCAATGGTTCCCCAATATTTAAATAGTCAATTACATGATGTTGGAGAACTACAATGTAATTATTATGAATATACTATTGATATTATGGTTGTAATATACTTAATGGAATCATTCAATTAGAAATTTGGATCCAATTTTGTTAACACATATTTGGTTGATATGTATTAAGAAGTATTGGATATGGATTTAAATAAAATTTTATATGTCACAAGTATCTTCTCGTTACACATAAAAAACAATTTTTTAGAATAAAATGTTATCTAATAGGTTGTTAGATTCTTGGGGAAATGATTTATTGGTTTCCTTCACATACATTGGGTTCCTTGGTCAGGTAACAAAACTCAAGAGACCCAAATACATTTTCCCTATTTTTCTCAGACCATACCTCACAAGAGTCCTGAATCTATCATTGATATTTAAGATTAACCTTTATCAATTCCACTCTAATTCATTTCAAACCAATGGGACCTCACCTATGTAGGTATTGAACTATGGGTTCCACCATAAAACCACCTCCAATAGGGTAAGGGAAAGAGAATAACACTAAGAAGGCATATCTTTCACATGGAAGGCATTATATTAATATTCCTACCCAAAACCATTATCTTCATTTGTTAATATTTTATAATTAGAACTAAAAAACTATTTTAATATAATAATCATTTGACATGGTAAACTATACAATGTAATATTAAAAATACAATAATAGAAATAAGAGATATGTAGAAGATGATAAGGTAATAAAATAACTACATACATCCAACAACTGGAAAGACGAAATCCATGATAATAATATTCTAATACGAAACAACCACTCATCATATATATCTAAGAGTCTAAGATATATCCCCCAACATCATTCTAACTAATTAATCATTGAGCATTACATCATCAGCACAAACACAATAACTATGACCATACGGCCAATATAGGGGTCAATATAAAAATATATGTTTTGATTAAAATATATGTTAATAGGGTGAAAAACAATTCTACTCAAAAACCAAAAATAAAGGAGAAACAATATAACCAATGATAAACTATATTCCCTTTATGGTTTGGGTACCTGTGGATATAAGGATGTTTCGATTAACATTTCTCATATCCATTGAAGGTCACACCTCTATGGGAAACATATATATCTAATATGTAAATAGACCCATAATTCAGAAACTACCTAGATCCCAAATATTCCATTTAATTTCATATAGTGTGGTTCCATCACCTCACTGAGATGATTATATTTTTTGGTGGGTTACTTAACCTTATTGAGGACTTTCAACATATAAAAGGATGTTTGTTTTGGTCTAGGGGGATACCTAATCCATAGATGGTGTTCATTTTCCTTAGATCATTTAAGGGGTATTGACTCCTTTAATTGTCTACAAGACTAGAATTCCACTATTTGTTGGCCTCTAGGGATTACCTACTCCACGATAAAATTTAATGTCTCACCCATACATTATAACTACCTCCACCTAGTTGTGATTCTGAAATAGAGAGAAATTCATCACAAATTGTCTTGATTGATAAATACGTTCAACAATTTCACTTTAATTAAAACATGTAGTAGTATTAATTTTCTAAATTTGAATCCTGGGTGAAAATATATGAAAAAAATCAAAAGTCATATTGTATGAAGCTTGTACTATATTATACATGGTTATTGAGCCCCATAAGGAATCATGGAATGTTTCTTTGTCATATGGCCTTATCGCGTTAACCTACAGGATATTTCCCAAGGGTAGTACATGGTGTTCATGACACATGGATTATCCATACATGTAACCTTAATCCTTATGTCACATAATTTTATAATACAATGTAAACTACCACGGCCTACATGGCCTGTGTGGTTTGGGGATGGTCACACATGTACTCCAGTACACCCTATGGCATGTTATGTTGTCATACTTGTCCTATGATTTAGTGTACACATCATGTGATATTTAAAATTTTATAAAAACCATTACCAATAATCGATTATAGAACATGACATGTTCTAAGTAGTTACTGGTCATTTCAAGTTTAACTCTACTATGAAAACATTACTTGTAGATCAAAACTGAACACTATGTATACACCAAGATTATATATTATGTAGTACTATATTCCTTTATCAATAATGTTTCATATATATTTTCAAAACCAAAATGACCCAAGAGTTTTCATCCTTCATTTGTGTTAGATGATGCAGCTATTATTATATAAAATAACTTCTTTTCCTTCATCCACCACACCTACCATATTCTAGTCATTTTCATCACATTCCTTCAAGGACACCATGTCCAACATGTCCCCCCATAAAACCCACACCCTATAAATTTCTCTTGTATATTATTTTATGATATTATTTTTTGAATGATTTTAATAGTTTCCCCTTCATTTAAATTGTACCTCAATAGTATGACCATTACTCATCATTAATTAGATAGTGGTCCTTGGATTCCATTATCAATCTTCTAACCATTGTGAAGGTTAGTGGTGGGAATTCCCAGTAAATATAATAAAATAAAGAGGGAGAATGAGAATAATCATAGTAGCTAGAGATAGAGTGGACACATTTTAGTTATCTTTCACTATACATCAAAGGATGATTATTTTAATCATGATAATAAAAATTATTACTATTACTATTGTTGTTTTTATTATGTGTACATAATTAAAATATTTTAGGCAACTTTTAGGACACAAAAAATAACGAAGAAAATATCAACAATTATAATATTTAATGGACATAAACATAATAATTCTTAAAATTGATTAAAAATTTATAATTTATAATTAAAATATTAGTAAAAAAATTTAGAAAACATTATATTAATTCCCAACCTCTTGTTTAAATCCAACGAGTATTCGAGAACTCATTTATGATTAGTTAACACTGATGATTCCTCCTCAAAGAATGATCATTAATAATTTAATATATGGTTTCCTCTAGATATGATATATAAGAAATTTAGAATATTACTAGAGATAAATTTATAGAACCATATTATGTTAAATTAAAAAAATAGTTTAATTCCAAAAAAATGCTCGTTATGGGTTCCAACTCATGAAAATGAAAATTTCTCATAACCTACGTAAAACCCCCTGTTTGGATGTAACCATGGGGTTATAACATAATAATAATGAGCCATCTAGTAGGTATTAATTATTTTCTCCCATAGAGAAAATGGAATATATTTTCAATGTATGGAATATTTTTTGATGATACATGAAGATTTTAAAGAAGAACCAGCGAAACTAAATCATTAATATTAACAATTAAAAATATTTTAATGGATTTAATAAAAAAAATGAATATCATGGTCATGGTGATTGATTATGAGTGAAGTGGATTATTATAAATGGGATAATACTGTTTTGTGGTATCTATGAGAGTTGGGATTTGCAATACAAGAACTAAATTTGATATAATTATATATAGGGTAGTGGCTAAAAAATATATATCCCATGGTTGGCTCTCTAATCCTTATAATTTAGGCTTATAGTCATTGATCGCCATCTCCTATGAAAAATTGTGATATCCCATGTGAGTAGAACCAATTAAGGGTGTCTTAAAGAAGATATTCCCTAAATCTACAAACTCATTTGAAATATTTTATGATTTTTGATATATTATTCTATTGGTATGTTATAGGGTATGTGATACATATTAAAAAAGGAATGATGTATAATTTTAGCAATATCATTTCATATGATATAGGGAAATCATGATAGTTTTAACTTATTCTACTATATTTTATGATAATCTACACTATAAGAAAAAATGACACTTAACATATAATTTATATTTATTGATATGATTAATAAGTATTGTGGTATGTCATGATATAAAAGATCAAAAATTAAAAACATAGAGACTATCATTGGTTAAATAATGTGTGGGATAGTTTGTTGTGAATGGTCTCATGAGTTATAATATTAATAATTTTCCTGTTCATTTATGGAATGTATGTTTAAATACATAAGCTTAGGGAGGATCCATTAACCCTATATAAATTATACTTTCCATAATAATTTATTTAAATTATTAATATAGTTTTTGGATAATCCTATCTTTGTCACCTAAATCTGTTATCTGTCTTCCACCATTGTAACTTGAGAGATTAGAATATAAGGGAGAGTAGGAGCGTCCTTCCTATACCAAGTTTTTTATTTAGGATAACCCTAATGATAAAACGAACAAGGAAATGTTTTTTGAATGTTCATTGTGATATTTATCTATCATATATAGAATGATAAAACCTATAAAATCATTGATGTAATGTACAGCTTATTTATATATAATTTTCATGATTTTTTGTTTCAGAAGAATGATGTTCGTAGGGTTTAGGCTTTCAAATTATTCATATTATATTTATTAAGTGTTAATTCATCAATATATGTCTTATAGCGTTATCAAATCCATGACATGTATTTTGATGCATTGAATCATATTTGGAAATGATGAACACTAATGTACTATTATGACCATATTTTATATTTTTTAATATAATTATAATATTGTTGTATAGATATCAATATGATATGTTCTATCATATGAAATTTTATAGATGTACCATATGATATGGGATATTATAGGTCACGTATCAATGTAAATTTGCCAGGTTTTTAAATAATTGTATTATACTATATGGGATTTCATATGGGTTGATTACATAAATCAATGTTTAAAAAATAGAGTATTATATCACCATACAATATAGTTGATATCATTGGATATAAAACCCAGTGGTAGAGTAAAAATATCATAATATTGTGTTATCTATTATAAAAAATTATATAAAATTATAACATCCATAGATTATGATATATAATATATTTGATTGTACGATATCATATAAAATTAAAATTTTCCAAATTTTTAATTATGATGTGATTGTTTAATTATTAAATTGTTTATAAGTCACATTAAATGTTAATTTGTGATATATATAAATTATATATTGTTTATAAATTTAATTAATTTTATTCTTTAAAAACTCACTAATTTAATGTTTTTAATTTTTTAAAGAAATATTCCATAATATTATATATTAATGTTAAATAAATTTTTTTTATATAGATCGACTAACCTTTTTGATTTAAAATTTTTATATATAAATTTTAATAGTAAGTTCAAAAATGTTTACAAAATAAAAAAATAGTGAAAAATAAAAAATTTCATATTTAAAATTATGAATTGATCATAATAATTTGTTTGAATAGTTAATATTAAAAGGATTAAATTTTAGAATTTAAAAAAACCAAATAAAAAAGTTTGATGATAAATATTTACGATCAATGATTAGATAAAATTAAATATGTGATATTTAGATTATGTAAATTTTTTACAAACTAGAAATTCTGATAACTATTTTATAATTTATACAATTTTAAATATTTAGGAAAAATTACATATAGAATTTTATAGATATTGCATAATAGATAATTATAAAATATTATTATTTATCTATGTTATGGAGAGTCCACAATGTATCACATAATTAAAAACTGTTTACAATAACTAAATTTCAAAATTAATAATAAATTATTCATCACATGTTTAATTATGTAAGATAAGCATTCTTTAATGTTATGACTTTTTTTTATTGTTCTAAATTTTTTATTTTATGAAAGAATTTGTTCATTATTTTATATATTTTAAATTCTTATACATATATATAATTAGTTACATGATAGGAATGATAATTGATTTAACTTCCTTCTTCATTGATTCTATATTCAATTAGGTTTTGAAATTTCATTTAATGTTTGATTATTATTTATATGTGTTAGGTGTTAGAATAATGATGTATTGGGTGTATCTATTGAGTAATGTATCATTGTTTAGAGAGAATTTTTTTATCCCACCCACTATGTTGGTGTCTTATACCGTATTTTGAAATGTGGGGGTAAGATATTTGTGTCTTCGAGATTAATCTTTTGAATATGGTTAGTTCAATAGAATTATAATCCTTCAAAATTAATTTGTTTCTTGTTCCTTATGTGATTTTTTATAACGCTATTTTTTAATATAGTGTGGTGTTTAATAGTGGAATATTAAACAAGGTATGTGTTTTGTAAAGAGTATCACATGATTTTTTTTGCACATATAGCTTTTCTGAAGGAATAATATTCGAAACTAAGTCAATTTAATTATTTTTACATAATGGAAATTTCATGAGATAACATTGTGGGATTGAATCCCATTCAAAATAATATAAAGTGTTATATTTCTTCTAGAAAATAATTTTTAAGACCATGATTATTTAACAAGGTAGGATCCGATAAAGTAGGTTTTCCTTGGATTATCATGTGTACAACATAGTGGAATTGAAAAACCCCTAAAAGTTTGGTAACCAAATCCCATGATCATTGGGTCATATTTACCCATTAATAAATTAGGAAGGATAAATGAATAACATTTTTGAGATAATAAATATGATGGATTGGAAAAAGTGTTCTTTACTCAATCGTGTATAAGTATTATTAATATGAGTGACACTATGGCCTACCTAAATAGAAATGTGGTGAAAGGAAGACCAAATTTTACTCATTTCAATGTTAAAAATGGGTCATGGACTACAAATGAATATGATGATTGTAAAAGGGGATATAACATTAGGTGGATAACATTTAGTAAAATTCATTCTTAAATTAATTTAAAATATCCTACATATTATAGAAAATATTATTTTTAGATATAAATTACATCATCATCATCTGATAATACATTGGGTTCTATGTATAAAAAGGATAAACTAATTTTTAGAAACATTATTGGATTTTTAAAAAACATATTGGATTATTATTAAGAAATGATTTGTTCAATATGGCTGAGAAAAAAATCCCTTTGAAACACTACTTAATAATGTAATTAATGAGGATAATAATTCTTATTATAAATATAAGAAGATTTGTTTTAACATATCTAAATTTAATCTCAACTCTACGTATCATAATATCCATAAGAAAAATTATACCATGATTGTGAAAGGAATTATTGATTTTATTAAAATTTAGTATAAAGGAACAAATATAAATGAAATTGATTATGTTTTTCCAGAATCATTTTTGTGAAAAATGATATAAGGAACATGTTTCATCAATTTTTTTGCATAATATGATTGGATGTGTTAATGATTAGGACAGATTGGGGTCACCACTTTTGTAACATGTTATATTTAATTATATTAACTAAAAATAATTTTTTTATAAAACTATAATAAAGTTAATATTTTAATATTACATGTCCTACAAAGCATAATTTTAATGGATAAATATCATTTATGATCTTAATAGTTCCAAATAAGCCTAGAATTTCTTTTAATTTCCATTAGAAATATGATTGTTAAAATTTCTAAATATTTAGTATTTAACTAATCCTAATTTTTTTACAATAATATTTTATAACATTCGTAATTAAAAATTTATTGACTATTAATTTTAGTGAAATAAATATGATATAATTTAATGGTAAAAAAGTGATAATTTTCAGAGAACTATTTTAAAAAAGTCATAATAAATTTCAATTTAAATTAATAATAATTATAATTAAGGATGAATTATTTAAATGAAATTTATAAATTATATATATAATTATAAGAATTTAAATCCATAATATTATTATTTTTATTCTAATTTTTAATGGATGATCATACAATGCTAGAAAAATCATTTTTTGAAAAACTTTTTTTCAACATGTTTTATAGATTTATTTTCAAATTAAATTATTATCATTCTATGAATTCAATTTGATAAAATAGATTTAGTGGTTTAAAATAAAATAATTAATACTATTTATCAATTTCAAGTAAATTATTTAATATAACTAATAGTAGAAATAGTTAAAAAATTACTACTAGGGTCAATGTTAAAACAAGTTTATCGGGGGTTACATTAAAACCATATGGATTTAAATGATATAAAAACATTATATATTCCCATTGGTTTATCTTTTTATGACCCTACAATTATTATGTGTTAATATTATCTATTTTGAATACATTTTTCTTATAATGTGACTTGAAATTATTGTAATAGTTTGAAAAAATAAAAGTGTACTACTCACCTCAATTATAAATGAGAACCTCATCCTCTCACCTATTCATTCCTATTATGACATTAACATCAAAGAAAAATACTGAAGATCTATCCCCAAAATTATTATTCATATTCTTGATCAATTTAATTATCAAAATACAATCCCTCTGGTTCTTAATAATGGATCGAAAAGATGTTTCTCTTAGAGAATGTAATCATCTTCACCGAGATCTTTATTTTTACCTTTTTTTACTTCAAGAAACATTTTGTTAAAAGTGATAATATAATAAAAAATGTTTAATCAATATACATAGATTTTATTATGTTTGAAGAATTATATTTATACATCACCTTATCCATCCAATTGGAAACAAATCCATTGTTCTTTTTTATGACAGACCACCCCACACAATCTAATGTATTTTTTTCTAATCGACGTATCAAACACATATAACTAATAATTTAAATAATAAATATATATTTGATAATTATGAAATGATATTCATTTTATTAATTTAAAATATTATAAAATTTCATACCCTTTCACCCAATAAAGAAATGATAATATTGCACCTGTGTATGTACAACCTACAATTTCCATTAGGATATGTGATTAAATTTAATTTAAAATTTACTATAATGACAATAAAAAAGTATATAAAAATAAATTACGATATGCATAACATAAATATCATTATAGAAATTTTCTAACTATATTTTAGGCATAATAATTTGAACTTCAGTAATAAAACATTTGCTAAAAAATAAAGGAGTTAAAACCCGAAACAATGGTGATACTGACAGATTATTTACATATGGGTGATAAGATATTAATATTTGATCATAAATGGTATTATGAATATGAATATGGAATTAATATAAATTATAAATGCTTTCATAACCACTAAATAGGATGTCAAAACACATTTATCTAATCAAAATCAAGAAGTATGGGATTTTTTCTCACATCAAACTCCAACAAGACATATTTGACATTATGAACCTATTTAATTTTATGTGGGCTATATAATAAAAATTTATATATTTCATGTGAAAATTTTTTTATTCATAATGATTAATGAATAAATTATCATTTATTCTTCAAATGGGTTTTAATTTAAAATTCTACCAAGAGGTAAGGATTTATTTAATAGTGTATTATCTTTGGATTTTTCATAAGTTTCATTGAAGGAATATTATAATTTAACCTTAATAAAATATTCATATATATTATATTATCATATAAATATTTGAAGGATATCAAAATTTCCCTCTATCATTTCCTCTATTTTGAACATGAATCAAGTAATGATATTCTTAGAAGACATATTGATTTTATTTCTCCTTGAGTCATATTTATTTTTTATTATGCCAATATTTTTCAATGTTTTTATAAAGGTAATTTTATTTAATAAAAAAATTTATTAATTACTGTTTAATTTATCATTTATTTTTTAAAAGGATTTGAAATAATATTCTTAATGTTTTTTGAAATGTAAATTTTTGGTAATTTAAACTTTTGAAATGAATGTTTTTACCATATTTTTCATTAACAAAAATCCTCACCATTGTAACTGTTATATGATATTTATCATCTTCTAGAAAATAAAAATTACTGTAAAAAGGAAAATATTTAATTAAATCATAATTTAATACTTAACTTAAAATTTTGTTTTTATTTTCCATTGTACATGATTTAATCAAATTTTTCTGATGAACTGATGTTCATCACTTATGACTTATTATTTTAGTGGTTGTTATATTTATGTGGAAACATTCACATTATTGTGATAATTAGAAATTGAATTTATATATATATATATATATATATATATATCCATTTTTTTATTTTTTTGAATAATTTTTAAAGATTATATCATTTTTATATTCAGTGTTTTAAAATATATTTTATTTTATTCATTCCAGAAAATCATGATAAATATTTATTGTATACTCCATAAATATATATATTGATAGGTAATATTGTTTAAAAATTGAATTAATCATTCATTATATAATTAATACAATGATCACGTAGTGATGGGTGAATCTCAATTATAGACATCCCCTCAATGCGTCGACATGTATCATCAGAAAATTTAGTTGGCCAAATTAATTGGGTTTCTGGGGTACCTACCCATTGATTAAACTCTCATAAAATAAAGATTTATCGATAAATATTTGATAATTTCTACATTCTTATGGTCAATTATTATTCATTTATTTCCAATAGAATTTAGTTATTATTATCCAGGAGATTATTGAATAGATATTATCCCCATATTCATTTCACGCCTATCTAATTTATTAAATGGAATATATATTCCATTATTTACCTTCAAATATTAATTATGAATTATGTACCCTTGAGAAATTAATTTGTATATAATATGAACTGATTATATGATCTTAGTATTATTATGTTTCATATCCCTATATTATAAATTAATGTTTTTTGAATGACTTTCAATGATGGAGAATAGTCAATTTATTAATATTTTTTATTTTATTACCTATGTAAAATGTGTATCATATATGTATCTAAATTTAAAAGACCAATAAATTAAGAAGTCTTTTGGTATTAGTTACCTTGTATCTAGTATAATGTAATAATATAGACCCTAAATTTGGATTATTGGAGTTTTTTTTATAACATGCTCATAACATGGATACCGATTTCATTTTATAATCTACACTGGAATGGTTCCTCTTATTTATTCGAATTTATAATATGATTAAACTCTAGATAATTTCCCACTTGATACATAATATATTTAGGATAATGGATGACATGGTAGGTCTTGGATCAGGATCCATAATGATATTTCATGGTAGTAAAAGTTCAATCCAGAATAAGATAGGATACACTAGAAAGTCAAATAAAAAGTATTCCAATAGATTTTTAATTCAATTTAAACCAAAAGGAGATGTTAATAATAACTATAAATAATTATATTTTTGGCAGTCTAGACACTGGAGAATGAATTGATAAAGGTACTATAGGGGTAAAAGGATGAATCATGGAATATCCATTGTAGGTATTGTCTAAACTAAATCAATTTTTAAATTTTCAATGTGTATATGATACAATCATAATGTTTTAAAATCATGATAAATATAGTATAATTTAATACTAAAGATGTTCTCTTTTTGTTAAAAATTATTATTAATGATACAATTATGTAACAATATTGAGACGTGATTAGTATACTATATTTTTATCGATGAATAATGGGTTTATAAATGAAATTTTTCTGAACTTAAGGAAAAATCCCCACAAACCTACCAAATAAAAAAAGTATTTCTTACGAATAAAATCATTCAACGGTTTAGTGTGAACATTAATAATTCATAATGAAGAAAACACAATTTCTAATTTAAGATACATCAGCCAATGTTCAACAATGAAATAATTGACCCATTATAAATATGAATCCACCTCAAGAAACCACAAAAAACCATTAATGGTAGGATACCAGAGTCTCGGGATCCAAGAGAAGTATCTCTTATAATGATTAGGATATTTATGACTGATGTTTTTAATATTTCTATATACTAGAATTTACACCTTATGGTAATTAAAATAATTACAATTTTTATTATTCACAAACATTGTGTACACATATAGTTGGGATTAAATCCAATTAAACCACCAAATATTCCAATATTTTATTAGTAAAATAGTCTTTTTAGACATTATAAAACTACATAAAACACCAAAAATTAGTGAAGTGTATAGGTCATTAAATCTTAGTGTGATTTATGAAAATAAACAATATAATAAGTGGTTTGGGAATATGTTCCATCTGAATATGAGGAGGATTTTTGAGAAAGAAAATATTCATGATATTCTTTACCAGAAAATAAATAGAATCATGGTGTTGTGTATGCAAGAAACTGATTATTAAAATAATAGTACATATTAATGATGATATTCATTCATCTCATCACTTGGAGATTATACATTTTGAAATATTTGGGTCCATGAGAAAAGGATCGAATGTGGTGATTAGAAAATTTTCCATTGTTGATGATTTAACTCACATTTCATGTAATGTTTTTTAAATATAAGTGAGGTGATCTAAAAATTATCAAGTGTTTTAAGAGAGGAGATAAAAATTAATGTGTATAATTATGAAGAAGATTCAAACTAATAAAATTCATAAATATATAAATTTTTTATTTAGAGATTATTTATAAAATCATTACATTCATCATATACTCATTGCACCATACACACCATAAAAAGTTGTTGAATGAATAAAGAGTAGTTTAGTGTGGATTCAAAAAATTATATTGATCGAGCCTGAAACTTCTTGGTACTTTGGAAGAAATATTTTTTATATGTAGGTCAAATTCATAATTATTATCACTACAAACTAAATTATGACATGAATACTTATGATATTTATTATAGAAAAACCTATGTTTGAGATACCTAAGGGTGTTTAACGGTCCATGCCATTCAATTTTAATATTGAAAATCATGTGTTTCTTTAACTAGGAGGTGTTGATAGAACCATTATTGGATACCCTCCTAATGGTAGAGGATATATGTCCTATAATAAATAAATATTAATTAATTTTTACTTTATTGAAATTAAAGTGTTGGAACACTCTCATAAAGAGCTATCAGAGTTAACTATTGATATAAGAGAATTTTCATGAGGAGATATTATTGATAAAAAAATAAAAAAGGTTATAAGAGTATAAAATATATTTGACTTCTTCAAGATGAATATTATAACTCATATATTTCATGTTATGATGGAAAATATTGTTCATGTCATCCTAGGATGATAAAATAATTAGAGTTCCAAAATATCAATAGTGATCAAGAGAAACCTATTTAAACCATAAAACATTATGTTTTACATTCAAATACAATCATATATTAATATGCCAATCCAGTAGAATTAAAATAATATTTAGTGAATCAAGATTATATTTTTTCTATGAATGAAGAACTGGTGTTGATTAAAAACAAATATATGAAAGAACTTATAACAAATCCAAATGATAAAAATTTTATTTGTATAATGATTATGTTGCAGAAAAATAAGTCAAAAAACTGAAGTCCTAAGAATCAAATTCTATGTTATGAATGATACTCATAGGTTTAAGGTATATATTTCCATGATACATTTTATCGAATTGTGAGAATTTAAATCATAAGAATATTTCTTTCTATTACTAAATAAAATGAAACAGTACGATACTTCAAAAGGACTCCGTGTACATTTTTCGTAATGGAGGGATATATTAAGATATTTATATCAAAAAAAGATTTTTTTTTACTTGGTAATGATGAAATAAGTGTTTTAATGTAAATTATAGTGTTATATAGATTGAATCATGTTCCAATATATTGGTAACATAAAATAGATATTTTCTTAAAGAAACATAAATTTTGAAAAGGAATATTTGATGAAAAACACAAAAAATAATAAAATATAGTCGGTTACCTCATTAAGAATACTTTTTATTTATGATATCATATTTATTTATAATGATGATGAAATGTGTGATCTTTTTTCTAGGGATATAAAGAAGTTATATAAAATGTCCATGGTAAGAGAATGGAAATATTTTTTTAGAGGAAATTTATTTAAAAGAATAGGTATGTTTTCATATATCAAGAGTTGTATATTATGAAACATTTAAATCAGTTTACAATATTAGATTCAATTCTCATTTCTAATACCATTTTAGTGGGAAAAAATTATAAATTGATAGAAAATGAAAGGTGTCTGATTGTAAACAGTTTAAAAAGAAGATCATATTTATTTTGTTTCTAAAGGATTCACATCTATATATTTTCTAAATTTTTATGTTGTGTTCCATGTATCATAGTGTAGTAAAGTAATATTATCTTATGCATTGAAAAATATATCTTAGTTATGTTAATGGTATCATTTATTTTGAAAAAAAATCATCATAGTATATATTGAAAATTTTAGTTATAAAAATTATGTTTTGGAATGTTGTGTTAATTACCAATGATCCATATTTGGTATATCTTTCTTCCAAGGAAAAACATGAGTTATTTGGAATTTAATGTATTTAAAATTATTAACCCAATGTACTAATTAAGAATATAATATATAAACCACTCATGTTTCAACACAACAATTATGGATGAAGTCATAGATATATGGTTTAATAGTCTCTTTGTCATTTCCCCTTCTCATGGGTTGTGATTAACAAAGTGATAAAAATATTATTATTAATCTAGTGAAACATTCTCATTATATGAAAATTAATATAAAATATCACATTATTAATGAAAATATGGAATGTAATAAACAAAAATGAGATTATGTTCCAAAAAACATATAATGTTATTGATATCATTGTTAAACTATTTCTGAAGGAAAAATTTCTTAATATGAGTTTGATCGTGGTTGATATTGATGAATAAAATGACTCATAAGGTGTATCAAAGTATCATTGTAGTGATTATTTATGAATATGTTGGTTAGTATTGAGGTCAGGTTTGACAATGTTTTATAATTTTTTCAATTTAAATTACTTTGCAGTGTTGAGAAAATAAATCAATTTTCATTATTAAGTTAAAAATGTTATTATCTTGAGTCCAATAGAACAAGGATAACATATGAATTCTTTCGGATTGAGGTCCTTATATAGAGTGTAGAACATAATTTTTATAAATGTATATTAGAAAAACTATTATATAGAATATTTTATCGAGAACAAATAAGTGATTATTTTATATTTCTAACATATCAAACTTGATTTTTACTAATAGTTCTCATAATCTAACCCTAATTATAATGAGATTATTTGTGACTAGGTTGTGAAATGTTTCTGTTATATTGCTTTTAAAGTTTACAAAGATAATTTTATCAGATAATTTTTTGTATGGTAATTGTTCATGATTTCAGGAAATAAATTATTTCAAATTAAATATAAATGTTTATGAAGATAAATTGAAATGATACTACAATTTATTAATGGATTATCATTTTATGAATTCTACAAATATGTGGATATTTTAAAGAGTACCATATAGTGGTTTTAAGATACTATCCTAATATAGATTATATAAGACACCCTGTAAAAAAAGAATATAAAATACTATAATAGATGAAAATATGGTAAATTTTCATTGGAGATAGAAATTGATATTAAATTTAAAAGAAATACATGATCATTTATATGTTCAACAAGATGAATACTATTTTCTTGTGTAATAATTTTTTCATATAGGATTTTATAAATGTGTAATAGTTGATTTTATAGAATGTTTAGATATATGTATCCAAATCATTGAAAAAAAGTATATGTATGAAGTGATATAAATAATTTTTATGAATGATGTAATATAAATAGGGTTTTTGACTGAAGTAAACAAATGAATGATTCTAAAGAATGTAATCAGATAAAGTATGTGTCTTGTAAAATGAATATCAACTTGTTACATAAATGGCATGGGGGAACCTCAAAGCACACACCAGATGGAGGAGTCGCTATGATGTTATACTAGATGTAAGATTCAGATATTGTTATGAATTAGTTTTAAATAAATTATTTTGAAGATGTTGAGTAAGGATTTCACTATTTCATCAATCATGAAATAATTATAATTATTGTCCCCAATATTTTGACGAGAATAATGATGGTTGATATTTTTAATATATAATGGAATTTTATATCTTTCATGAGGTTTAAGGGTTGCCATATTTCACAAAAAATGATCAAGAAAATTTTAATTAGAATTTTCAGAAGTCTATTTTTTCTCCTTGATGTTTCTATGTGTGGATTCTAATATAATGTAGAGAATGCATCATTCAAAGTAACAATGTTGTAATAAAAAGAGAGTATAAGAGATGATGTTTTTGTAGTTCCAATTTTCAACCAATGATTATCTTGGTTGAGGAAGAGATGCTAGATAGATTTTTGATCTTTTAGTATCAGATGAATTATGTAAATGATATTCATATTAATATAGAGAGTATAATATTGGATAAATAATAAGTTATATTATTTTAGTCGAAGTGGAACTAAATAGTGTTTCTTATTTCGGTGTATCTTATGAACTATGTGAATAAGGATATCCGACAAATTGTGTATCAGACCATGTTTCATCAATAAAAGTGTAACAAATGAATTAGTTATAAAATAAATATTTGCATTAAAAAATCTTGGAAGAAGTTATTTCTCACATTTTATCATGAATGTGAACAGAAAGAAGAACATTCAAGAAATCATGTGTGGATAATTAAAGAAGAGTATAAGAAACATTGAACCCTAATAATGAAGGTTTTTTTGTTGTTACAAAAAATATATTTATTATTTAAGCTGAGCTCATATATTACCAATTTAATATTGGGAATAGAAAGTGAAATGAAATTTATTTCCTCCTATAACAACAGAAAGAAGTACTTTAGAGTGTTTTCTTGTTCATTGATTATATTCAAACAATGCTACAGAATATATACTATTACTAAGTATTAAAAATATTAAATACCTATTTTCTAGAAAATGTTCTTGTATAATGTTTTGTATTAGGGTCAATTATCACTTATCATAGGTGACTGTTGTTTCTTATTAAAGAAATAATAAAAAGATAATACCATTGATTCACCCCTACCCTATCAGGGATTACAAAGATTATAACTGGACCATTCAATTGGTGTTAGAGTGAGTGTTATATTCATTTACTCTTCACTATTGTTTGAATTAATGTTATAATTTTATGGATGTTCGTAACACTATTAAGATCAAGGGTATTTCTATCTTCATTAGAAATAACAATCACATATAGAGAATTTTTCCCATATCTTATAAATAAATGTAATAATTTTATTAAAACTAATAAACATGGTTTTACTCATCCTTTTAAGGTTGATCCCTAAATAGCTGATAAAAAATTAAGTTGGATACTGATGGGCATTGAAAAAACTACAATTACCGTAGTATTTAAATGTTATTTTTTATGGTCAATGGTATTGGAATGCTTAAACTCATATTTGAAAATAAAAAAAATATTTATGAAGGTACTATTAATGTAAATAAAGAAAATATATATTTCATGATATTTTAGTATGAAGATCATAAAATTTATGAAGGTGAATCAATTAGTGAATTCCTCACTTGAACAATTACATTGTAATAACCATAACATGAATCGGTGAGATGTTGGGTGATTATTTTTTCAATTTGAATATTTAATGAAATATTTTTGGAAATATTTTATGCCAGGTTATCATCATTAGAAGAAAAATATCATAAAACCCAATATTATGATGGTCTTCATAGCATTTCCATCAGTTCAGAAATGAGAAGGGAAAATATTTTTAAGTCTAAAGAAATAGAATATGAAAAAATTTATATCAAATTTTATATGGAACAAAAGTATTAGAATGTTCTTGAGGAAGAATTCAGTGACATAAAAAAATATGGTGAGGTATTTAAAAAAGTTAATGAATTTATATCTTTATTTTCTAAAAGAGAAAATGTAGTCACATGTATTTAAAAATTAATGTTATATATGATGTGATTATGTTAAAAATCCTTTAGAAATTTCATAGGAAGTTGTATAAATATAAAGGATGTTAATTAAAGTGATAACGAAGATGTAAATTCAATAGGATCTCTCTGGAAGAAGGAAACCAAATAAAATTCCTATTCAAAGGGAAACGATAATAATTTTTCTAAATAAAAAATTAGAAATGGTTTATCTAAATTTGTAAAAATGATGATATCATGGTAAAGTATTGAAATTTTGATGATTATGCTAATGAAAAAAAATTGACAAATTGAATGTTGAAAAATTCAACAATGATTACATTAGTAACTTAGAGGAAAATAATAGCTGAATATGATCTAGTTAATTCATAAAAAATGTTGTTAGAATATGTCTCAATGAATGATAAACATTAGAGACATAGATAAGTAATCTGAAATAATAATATCTTATAGAAACCAAAAAAGAGTCATTTGTTAAAGAAAAATCGTTGTCTTGAAAAGAAATTTATTATTAATTAATATACATGATGACGATAAAAACCACAACCTCAGGTGTGAAGGGAATATAAATATCAAAGCGGATGAATTTTATCTTGTTAGTTTTTTTATGTTTGATGAGGTATAAATAGATCCAAAACAAAGTTATAGATGTGTATGATTGTTTTATAAAGTGTAATACTTAAAAGGATATACATTATTTCCCTTATATTTTAACAACAAGGATTATAATGTTCATAAGAATGAGAATTCTAACAAGGACATGTATATTTCCAAAACAATTGTACTTGAAAATCTATAAACTTATGGGGTTTCATTATCTAAATCAAAATTGGGTACTACTTAAGATATTGGTAAAATTAAGAATAAATATAATCAAAATAATAATATATTGATTGGTAACCATATCATTGGTTGTCAAAAAAGTGCCAATGGTGATGGTTTCAGGAATGATTTAAAGGAGGTACAAAGATCTGAATTTCTTATTTTCTACTAAGGATAAATATAATTTATATTTATATTTATATATATCTAGAGGATTTTGGAACATCTTGAAGATATTATAGTCTTATGAAAAATACTACAATGAATCTAGGAGGTACTAGAGATAATGTTTGAGGGGGATTCAACCCACTAAAATAAGAAAACACAGGAAAGTCAGTTTGAAGATCGAAAATAGATTACAAACTATGGAAATGTTTTTTGATTAATTTGGTCAACCGAGAATTATTTCTAAATTCTTTCATTCTATATTAGTGTAATAAAAATATTTATATAAAAAATTATAAATTTCACATGAGAAGGTATAAAAATATACAAAAGGCTATTGTTTTTGAAATATATATCAAAGAAAAAAAATTGTGAATTAAAATGGATACTATATTGTAGAGTTTATTCATATATGATTAGATATTTGATGTTGTTTTAAAATAAAAAATATTACAAATATGGGACAATGAAATTTGAAAATTTGAAGTCCCTCATAATCAAAGGCACTAGATCTATAATCATGTGAATATTATAGTTAATATATAAAATAGAATTTTTTTGAGGGACTGTAACCCATATTTTTATTGGTTTCAAAAATATGTGATGAATGAAATTATACTTTTAGGAATATATATATTTTTTTCAAAATAAATAATGATTGGAATGTTTTAATAGGAGAAAAACTAACCATGTAAATATTTTTCGATGATATTTACATATAACACTATCTAAGTATGATGGTAGAAAATAATCTATGCTATTAGGGGTTTGGAAATATGTACTAGATGAATATAAAAAATCAATCAAATAGAGAACATATTTTTGATATTCATAGAATTAAAAGAAGATGATACTAGTGTTGTTTCATATGCCAAAAAGGGAATAATACAAACTAATCCCATAAGAAAGTATAAATACATTAAACTCATCCATTTAAGTTTATAAATTTTGATATATATGGGTGCCAGAGAAATTTATTGAGAAATAGAGATAAGTAATTTAGTTATTTATTTAATTATTTTAATCAAATTACTTTTAATATGATTCTGAAACATAAGTTAAAGGATTTTAAACTGACTAAATGTTTTAGGAGAGGTGATGAAGAAGAATATTAATATTTTATGTAGATTATTTAAAATTATAATCCTCAAAATTATAAATAACATATTTTTAAATATTACCATGAAGATAACAGCATTAAACATCTACTCATAGAACTATATACACTATAATGGAATGTTTTTTCTAAATTAATAAATATAATTTTAGATTATATGACACAAACCATAATTACTGAACAAGATACTTCATGATAATTATTGAGGTGAAATATTGGAGGAATAATTAATATTTAGATAAATATTTCTATAGTCCAAACTCTAATGTGAATCCTTATTATTTTATTTACAGAAAGATCACATGATTTATATATTTAAGGGTGATTTGTAGTGTAATTTTTATCAAATTCAATTGAAAAAATCTGGGATGTTTGACCAAAGTGGTGTTTCTAGAATCTATCTAGGAAAAACAATTAATGGTAAAACATATAGCCACTTTAATAATGAAATAACATACATTGATGAATCTACATATGTGAATATTCTAGAACACTCTAATATAATGATTTAATTGTTAGCTATAGATATAAGAGGAAGTGAAGATGGAGTTATTATTATAAAACAAAATAAGAATGGTTCGGATAGAGAATTTTCATGAATATATTATATATTTTTATTCTCCCTCATTTACTTTAATTTATGATGTAAAAAATCATTTATCTCATCCTTGGCTGAGAAAAAATATAGAGGTCCAAAATAACATTTGTGGTGAAGGGTAATATATTCAAACTAGAAGAACATCAGTGTTAGTATCACATTCTCCATTATACTAAAATGTTATAATAATTGATGTTAAATAAGTTTTAGATTATAAATAGTGGATTTTTTAATGTACAATTAACATTATTTGTTTTATATGAATGATAAATGGGATATTAGACCCAAAGTAGAAGATAAAAACGTGATTGGTACAGATTTGGTGTTCTAAAAAATTTGAATGAAGAAGGTGAATTAATAATAAGAAAAATAGTACTATTTTATAAAGGATTCAAACTAATAGAGTGAATATATTTAAATGATATAATTACAGAAGTTTTGATACCTAAAACTATAATATAATTATTTCTATTCTTGAAAAATGAAATTATAATATATTTCAAATGGATTTCAATTCATCATTCCTTAATGGGGTTCTTAGAAAATGTTTATATTAGGAAACCAAGTAGATTCATATATGGTAATGAACCCATCTATATTTTGAAGTTAAATAAATATTTTTAAATATTATTACGAGATCCATGATCTTGGTACTCTATGCTAGATACATTCTCAGGGAAGACTAAATTTTTAAAAGGATGAGTTGATAAAAACCTCAATAAAGAAAATAAATTTTGTTACCTACCTAGGATAAGCCAAATTTTTTTTACATGTTTAGTCATAGAGATATCGATTAAGAAAGTGGTGCTAATGAAAAAATATCCACATCTATTGGAGCATTCTTATTTTGAAATTGATGTGTGGGTCAGTATACAGTGATTCAAAATTTATTTACCCTTATCTCCAAAAAAACTAACTATGTAGTATCCACTCATGATATATGGTACACACATCACAACACGTGAAAATTTTAAATATTTATTAACATACCAACTACTGTAGAAGTGGGGAGCAGGGTTGAACCATAGAGAGAATGTGAGTAGATATTAGAAATATCCTCTTAGATGAATGTTTAGGTAGTTGGAATTTATAAAGGTTCCAGGCACAGCAGAAGTGTGGTTGGAACGATAGCGAATTTTTATTTTTACAATGATCAATTATTATTATAGGACCAATACGGCGATGAACACCAGTCTCCATGGAATATAATCAATGATTTAGGTAAAGAGAAAAAGAGGCCTGAAACCTTTAGAGAGGATCTTGCACATCATGTTTATAATTAATTTAACTAATTTCATAAAGAAAAATAATACATGTTTCTTTGGTATTTTTCTTCATTGATGATGTTGATCGTTTGGATTAACCCTTCCATATTATATCATTGTGGTCATAAGGATCTAATATCGAATCCCTCTAGTAGTGATCTACATGTGCTCCGATGGCCTCTGATCAACACTGCTCATTCTCCAGGTGCTAGCGTGATGAAGTGAGTGTCTTGTGTTGATCGTTATTGATTGATTATTCCCTAGCCTTGAAGAACTTTTCTCATTCCTGAGAGGGGAGATAATATTATTTGAGAGAGAAATTTTTTTCATAAAGAATTATCTATTTACCAGCCGTGTGGTGTGGTGTATGGCACAATAGGTGTACTTTCCTGTTTATATACATGGAATTTCATTTACAATATTTAATTGAATACCAACAATTTAATACATTAATGAACTTAGAGAAAATCCATGCATTTAATAATAATACCTCAACATTATTTATAGTGTTCCAACTTGCGCAAAACGGAATTATAAATAAAATTCTGTGTCACAAAATAATAACAGTATTGTTTTAATTTGTGCCAACTAGTTAAATAATTATTTAAAATCATTCAAATAATTATTTTACTACTAGATAGACCTTGAAAAACTTGAACTTCACATCAATTTATTGAACACTTGAATAAATAAATAAATAATTTATTCTCTTAAATAAATATTTTATTAATAAAGTAGTCAATAAATATTTATTAAATGTTCAATAAAATAAATAAATATATTTTATTTTATTTATGTGATCATCTTAACATCAATAAAAATATTTCACAATCTTGAGAATATTATTTATTTCATTAATTAAATTCAAATTGAATTTAACTGAGACCACCAAAAACACTTAATGTGTGACCCTCTAGGATTCTTTCCCATAGTCATTAGGTGAGCTTAACTAAAGTCCAATAATACTTTCTAGAAACGGGTCTAGGCACCCAAGAGATATAACATAATGTTGTAACGATATCCACATATGAACGATCAATGTGTAATATAATCCCTTTCTCTCAGTATCACATCAAGCAGGTTTCATGATTTTGTCATCAACTTTTATCCTTGATATGTCTTTCTTTGACTACCTGAAATAAAATTTTCTTTACAGCATGTCCATGGAATTTTGCGCGACGGTTTTATTTCAATCAGAGGTTTGAGATGTAAACATCCATAAATAGAAAGGACAAATCCTTCCTTGACTTATCAATTAGTAACATGCCACTCCTGATGCACCCGACATACCATACTTCCCGGCAACTGTCTGCGTGATGGTTTTTGTTAGTAACTCAAAGTGCGTAAGTTGTGACATATATTAATTTTAATATTAACGTCTAAGGATCATTTTACAATCTCAAATATTGAAATATCTGATGACACCAAAACATGTATAATTCCTACTATGGGGTATGTTCTCATAATTTCCTATCTTAGAGATTAAAAAGTGCCAACTACATAAGAGTAAGTCTCATCAGCTTACGAGTACTCGTACATGATGGTCTGCATGCTATGTGTCCCATCATAACATGTCATCCAATCACAAAAAAATATTTCATTATATTGTTATAGAATTTCAAGGTTCTCATCACTGCATAGAACATCCATGACCTTATCAACCCAAAAATTATTATAGGACATTATTACATTATAGTCATCCAAAAAAATGAACAATATGTAATAATACATTAAGTATCCATCTAATCAATGTAATACCACTTGGTTCTAAGAGACCAACTCTTGCACATTAAATGTGATTAACAACTAAGAAGTTCTAAAAACTAAATTAACATTTAATTAGAATATTTAAATTAACATAATCTATCTAATTGAAATAAATTAAGCTATGGAATAAACTGGAAGAGAGGGAAGTGTCAGAGCTGTGATGTCTATTCAAGTGCATGCAATGTCAATTATTTAATTCCCATATATGAGTATTTATTTATTCAATTATCACTGCCTCTAAATTTAATCAAAACAGTATATTGTTTCACTCTATAATGTAAGACAATATTCTAATGTTCACACAAATTATATATCTTTTTGTTCTCTATCCTGAAAAATAATTTTCATGGTATTATATCACTGAATCACTTAGTGAAATATGATGACCCATTTCTCAAAATGTCGAAGTATCTACCTATATTGGGTTCTCTCATATTATATTACTAATTATGTATCACTTATTCTGGTTTTAAGGATAGAGCATAAAAAATATTATTTTTTTAATTAATTTATTTATTTATTCAGAAGTTTCTCATGCGCTAGATTGAATTCTGGATAAATTATTTCATTGATGATATCATACCTGTGATTACTTATTAGGTATCACATGAACAGGCCCTAAAGAATGTGTACAGAGCTCAAATGAAAATTAATTTACATGTAGATATAATAAATTAAATAATATTAAAATTAAAATTACATTAAATGGTAATAAAACATGGGAATATATTAGAGACATGTATTCAACATCACATTTATCAGAACTTCGACACCAATTAAATTTCCCAACCATCATGAAAACATTACGTTAAAAATAAATAATTGATGTCACCATGTTCATGTCGATGCGAGGACCATTGAAAGCATCCAATGATTATAGAATAAAATCCTTCACGTTTTTTATCAACATAACGATGAATGAAAACATCTCACCACTCAAAAAATGATTGGCTCTGAAATTGCTCTCAATTTGTAGTGTCAATATTTATATGTATAATCTAACTTGAACGCATGTCATTTATGTGTCCAAACCACCGCTGCTGTCCTAAAATAGAAGAGGAGTGGTTTCTAGATGTTTTTTTGATCAACGGAGGTGGTAAGTTTGGCCACTTTTTCGACACCTATTTTGTACCTGTGGAAGTGATGGGGTAGGGTCATGGGTAATGGGGGACGTGGGTAAGAGGGGATGGGGTGGGTAACATTGTGGAAAATTGGAGGGGATGTAGGTGACAAGGAAAAGGGATACCTGGCGTGGGGTAGAGAGGTGTGGCGGGTAGGGATTAGGGTGGTGGGGTGTGGCACTAGGAAAGTTACGGGTGGATTTGGGGGGGGGGAGGATCTTGGGATTGGGGAGAGAAGGGGGGTGAGGGGTGGGATGAGGGGAGGGGGTGGGTTATTGGAGAGAGGGAAGAGGGGTATGTAGGTGGGGTTGGGTGAGTGGGGCATGGATGTATAAGGGGGTGTGTGATTGGAGAGTGGGAAGAGGGGTAGTGTGTTGGGGTTGGGTGAGTGGGGTGTGGAGGTAAAAGGGGAGGGTGATTGCAGAGAGGAATTGAGAGTTAGGGGTGAATGACATGGGAGATGGAGGGGGTTAAGGGAAAAGTGGATGGGGGTTTGGAATATTGGAAAATAAAAATAAAATGGAAATAATAAAAATAAAAATAATCATAAATAAAAAGTGAAGCAACACAAATTCAAAATCAAAAATAAAAATAATCTACTTATCTAAGATATAAATAATAATAATAATAATAATAATAATAATATATGTATATATATATGTAATTTATTTATGGACATCTAATTAAATATAATACTACTAAAAAGTAATAAACTAAAAAAAGATATTACATTTTTAGTAATATAAAAATATTGAAATTAAATAAAATGATCATATATATTTAAAAAATATATATACTAATAAGAATTAATAAAATAAAATAAAACAACATTAGAAAAACTATTAATAATAATAATATAAAATTAAATACAATATATAAAATTAATATAACTAATAAAAATAGAAAATTACTAATATTATTTTATAAATTAACTAGAAATTATAAAAAAATATAAAATACTACCAAAGTACAAAAATATAATAAAATTATAAAAAATCGTTAAACTAATTAGTTAAAACTAATTTATAAAAATATTAAAATAAATGGAAAATCCTTGTACAAAAAATCCCCAACGCATAATCTTTTGTAGTCCCAGGAAAAATAATCCGAAAGAAAACATAAGTGGTCATAGGAAAATCAAAAGATCAAAATTACATGTTCAGAATTTTCCAATTTATTTTACCCATTAAATATCATGCTTCATATAAAACTCTAATTTTTGAAAACCATTTTTCTTCCACTCATATTCTTTATAAAACAAGTATGTGCACTCATGCATCAAGTGACCTACCTCGCCATCACTCTTGTCTCTCAAAATATTTAATCAATGTTGTGACAAATTCTCATTCGTATGCATGCTAACCATAGGATTGACCTAAATTTCAAATCCCCACTGGTGGAAATCGAAAGAATGCCCAAATATCAAGGACTATACATGAGGTTCGAATGTCTATGAGGCTGTGGGAAGGTGGGAAAAAATTGACATCTTCTTTTGAAAAAAAGGATAGTTGAATCATGAAATAAATGAATGATAAATGTCAACACAAATGTCTCCAACAAACACTTTCTCCCCAACACATAATGCATTGTTTTTCTTCAAGAATATAAAAACCCAATGTATCACCCTTTTTTTCTTTTTTTAAGATAGAACTCTGTCAAATATTATGGTAAGGAAAAACTGGTGAGTATCAACTCTAAAACCCCATGAAATAAGTGTTAGACCAAAATACAAAAGAATGGTACAAGCAGAGAACACGTTGTAACATCTCAGTGAATGTATATCATATAATAAAATCTATAGCTCCTAGAGTAATGTATCATTACTGTCACGACCCGTCCTCGGGGCATGTGCCGTGACTACCCCAAGCCTGCCTTCCATAGGCCAGGGAGTGGCGACTAGCACCAAAGGCGTAAATCCAGATAACTGGGAAGGCATTGCCTTTACAAAAGTAAACAAAACGCCACAGAGTACAAGCGGAAGAAAAACACTAGGTAAAACTGAAACAAGATGTGCTGGATGTAAAGGGGTCGGAAATACAAGCCCAACTGTAAGTTACAAGGAAAAAAGACAAAACAGCCGAAAGGTGACAAGAAGCTCCTGGATCATTCACCAAAGATCCTACCCGAAGGGTAGGTACAGATAGCCTCCACAACGCTCTCACCCATCAACCTCCTCCGAGTGTCGTCTCATCGTGAAGGCCACCACCAGATATTGTCTCGTCGTGAGGTCCACCTCCGGGTACCGTCCAGTCCTCGAACACTCGGCCTCTGTCTATGCTGCCCGTCATCTACAACCAACACAACGAGGTACGGGCATAGCCCATGCAGGGGAGAGTATATCGATACTCAGTGGGGACCCCGAGACCCTAAAGGTCTCACTAAATCAAACAATGATGACAACAAAGAAGATCTCAACAAATAACCTCTACCTAGGTATATGCCCATACATATACCCAAGTTATCAAGTAACCAATATCAATCATCAGGAAACACAAATATTATGAATCAATGGATAAACACTACCCAGGTATATGCCCATACATATACCTTAGTTATCAAGTAACCCAACTCAATCATGAGGTAAACAAAAAGGTCATAGACTCATCTCAAACCAGGATTTTTATTATTGAAACCGTAACTGCTGAAGAGCTCCGTCTCTGGAGTGTACAGTGGTCCTGTCACGACTCCGAGGTACTGCTCACTAACCTAAGACTACTGAGGTACTCCTCTTGTCGAGTACCGCGGGTCAGCCACCCAGACACAGTAGTGCTTCCCACCGAGGTATGTCACCCAAACACAACAGTGCACAACCCCTAGTAGCCTGCTGAGGTACTCTCTGGACGAGTACCGTGGGTCTGCACTGTCACACAGATAGTGCTCCGTCTGCCATGGGTCTGCACCTCACAAAGTAGTGCTCCGTCCACTGGGCTAGTCGACTCACTCCAAGTCGAGTCGGTCAAGAAGTCGTCAGGTCTCAGTCGGCTACACGGTCTCCATACTCTGCACGCTCGTCTCCGGGGGGGTCCGCTCCACGAGCTACAGGTCGATACTCCAAGTATCTCAAAGTCCCACGAAGAAGTATTTCAAAGGACCGCCTCATCATAGGGTTCTCAACGCAATAGGCGGCGCGTCAATCGGACGCCCGGTGTGTGAGTTCCATGCCTTTTCGTCCCAGGGGCCCGGTTGGTTTCGTGTGTGAACCAACCCGACCGTATCTCAACTGTACCCCGAACTCTCATAGGGTATTCCTATAGGGACCTTTTCTCAACGTGATCACCAACGCTGCTAACGGTTCGTCAAACAGACGTTCGGTCTGAAAGTTATCAGCTTTTCCGTTCCAGGGGCCCTGTTGGATTTCAGGTACAATCCAACCCAGCCATACTCCAACTGAATCCAAATCACAAGCGAAGTACGCCAAAAGTTCTGTCTCATCAAGAGTAATCCAACAAAGTCGACGGCACGTCAATCGGACGTCCGGAGCTCAGGATATAAGTGTTTCTGCTCCGAGGGCCCAGTTAGTTTCGGGTTCGAACCAACCCGGCCATACTTCAAGCGGCACCGGTTAAACAAATCGATCAAACCATTGCGATCCATACGGAAAAACACACGAGATGGACTACACATTAGTTCAAAACGGATAGCCGGTGAAAAAGTTACATTTCACCGCAACACGTGCGAACCGGGCCTCGTGGGGCCCGCGTCTTGACCTCGACTTAAATATCCAAAATTGGTTTTGAAACATCCGTCTTAATTCAAGGGTCGCAACCTCGTAGACGGTTCGACATTCCGACATCATATGAGAGGGATATGTCCGATAAAATATCCCGTAATAATAATAATAATATTATTATTCGGTGTTTCATGGGCCCGAGCCACGAACCAGAATTTAGTATTCAAAATTAGACTTGAAATGACCGTCATAAAGATAGGGTCACGTCGCCGCTGATGGCAAGCCAATCGGACGTCGCACGCATGAGTTATAGCAGGTCGAAGATTTAATAATAATATTAAATCTATTACTTTCCGAGCGCTTCAGGTACCCGATCCAAAAACCCGAAAAAGACATCCAATATTGGACTCATAAATTCCGTCTCGGAGTCAGGGTCACACTACCACTGACGGCTCGTGAAACCGAGGTCGCACGAGGAAGATACCGTCAAAATACAGTTTTCCCAACAAAAATAATAATAACATTATTATATTATTTTTATTTTTATTTTGATTTAATTCCATAAATCCCACACCCTCAAATCCACGCACCACCCATTACTCCATGCCTTCACGCCCCATCAATTCCTATTGATTTATTATGTCTTCTTTTAATTTATTTATCTTTATCTCCTTCTCTCTCCAATTTTCATTCTCCATTCCCAAACTCTCACGCTTTCTTCTCCTTCAAACCCGGGGGCTGCTTCCTCCGATAGAAATATGTCGCCTTCGTACATCCGTCATCACGACATGGCACGTCGGCAGTACTTTCCGCGGACCACCGAACGCGCTTCGGTGGTCCGATTCGCCTACCGTCTGCGCCTGCATCACTCCCGGGACCTGATCTTTACTGCGACGGCTTCAAATTTCCGTTACGGCCCGTTTCTTCGTCGCCCGTCATCTCGCGCACAAAAGAACAACCAGCGGACGGTCCGGGCTTGTTTGTAATCCCGTGCCCTCCACATTAGAAGCTCAATACATAACTCATCAACGAAAATGGTTTAAATTATTCAAGATAAATTATACAAACACCCTGTAATTAATATACGCATGCACGAGGGTATAATTCACATATACACTTTATACAAAAACCCCCTACCTCGCAAAGACGTCACACGTCGTCGAGCTGCGGAAAGAGGCAAGCGTTGCGATGATCGGACGTCGTGGAAGATCGGTGCCGATTTCGTTGACGTTGGAGGAAGATTCGTCGTCGTTGCGGATTCCCCACATCAGTGTCTCCTCCATTGATGGAGAATTGGGAAGCGTTCTTCGTCATGAAGGAATGATCGTTCTTCGTCAGTGAGTTGGTACTCTTCAAAAAAAACACTACAGCTCTCCAATCCTCCACACAACAATTGCCAACCTCATATTTCATTAAGTTCCCTTCTTTTAAAAGATTCCAAGCATTTCAAAAGAAGTCAAAGAGGTGTGACAAATATAATTAATAAGGTTATTAATTATATTAGTTGGGAAAAGCTTGGGAGGTGGAGATGCTCCACTTCAATAAAAGATAATGTGGAGTTGGCAAGCATTTAACAAGGGTGAGTTATGGGGAGGTGAGGAGTTAGGGTCTCGTGTGGGCCCCACCACACTAAACTCTCCCATGGGAGGTTAGGTGGGTGTGGGCCCCACCTATAACTTCCCCTTTGTTGAAAATAACCACTTACCTTGAATAAAATTTGTACACATCAAATTTTATTTGATTTAATCTCATTTCCAAATATTTAACCTCAACCCGCTCAAAACGCAACTACGGTAAAGTTTCCCTTAAGCAATTACCGGTGCTACGAGTTCATTGGTGCCCTCGGATTTCAATTCCGAGCAACGGTTTAAAAGATAGAAAAAAATCCGCACGTACGTTTACTGAACGTACCCGAAAACAAGTTCGGAAAATTATTATCAGTCACCCTCGACCCGTGCCGATCGAGTTTAGGCTCTGCCTAAGTAAAAAACTCCCTAACGAACCCATCGATACTCTCAAATTTTCAATCCGAGTTACCGTTTAGAAGTTATGAATTTTACAATAAAATAATTCTCACTTAATTATTTTATTTGCGGCCAAAAACTAACATTTTCTGGTGGCCCTCGCCGACCAAAGATAGTATCTGCTTAAATAATGTAAAACCTCACGAGTCCAGCGGTGGTCTCAGATTTGTAATCCGAGCTACCGTTTGTGAGTTATAAGCATTCAAAAAATAAAATAATTTATTTTATTATTTTATTTATGGTTATGCCATTTTTGGAATTTCTCACAGTAGGCCTGCACTGACTAAACAGAAGTCGCACCTAGGGTAATCCCGCCATCGTGAGTGCAACGGTGCACTCAGATTTCTGATCCGAGAAACCGTTCAAGAGTTATTCCACTTTTTCAGGAAAACTGTTTACGCGCGTTAATATTAAGATTAACAAAACTTCAATGGATCATTCCGGGCACTCCGAACCTCAGAATCAGGTGCCGTTTGAAACCACGCACTCGAAAAATTACAACGAAATTAAGAAAAAAATTTCCTTGAAATTTCGGGGTCTTTACATTACACCCACCTTAGGTCTTTACGTCCCCGTAAAGCTTCAACACATACTAGGGGAAAAAAAACTGGTACTGAGCATGCATCTGAGCCTTCCGCTCCCATGTGCTCTCCTAGAGGTTCCTATGCTGCCCAGGGTTTCCATTTCTCCGACCAAGAAAAAACCATTCCATCTTTTGACTAATACCGTCAATTTGTGTATGAGAAGTGATTGCCAAATCCATACTCAAACTAATGTCGTAAGGCCTCGACGCTGCCACCAAGAGGTCCCAAACGAGACACTCGCCTCAAGGGTCATATCACACCATCGGTGTATGTGTGACTATCGAGTCTCCTCCCAAAGGAATCTCCAGACGTGAGGGTCAATTCTACGGTTTTAACCAGAAACTCTAGGTCTGGGACAAGATTCATGGAAGGAAGGAATGATTCGTATCAACGTCTGTTACTACAACAACTAGTAGTGGACACAGACTGTCTCTCGAATCATTCTTAGAGCCATTGGGTCACACTCCTTGACCGCGTGCAGCTACTCTCTTACCCTTCCTTCTACGTCTGCTACTCTTCAGATTTATCCGTCCTTAACATTTCCTCTTTTTGAAACATTCGCACGCCCAAGTCTCAGAGACCGGAACCAGTTCACATCTTCCCACTACAAACATTCACTGGCTGAAACCGATCAGCCAAAGAACATTCAACCACAAAGGTTCTTTCTAGAACCCTAACATAAATAGGAATGCATAGAGAAAGGAGGGCTTACTTGGATATCCTTTAAACATACTTCTCTATGAGGTCCGAGATCTAAATCATTGATCATATCATAGTCATCAAGTACTACAAACGATCGGTACGCCTCGATGAATACTCAGCTATCGACTTGTCGTCCTGCCGAAGCTGTATAAGGTCAAGAAAACTTTTAGTCACCTCCTCAAGCCAGTCATCACCTGCCTGTGAGTTAGGTTCGCCTCAGAACTTGAGGGTATCTGATGTTAGAACACGTGTAAGGCAGTAATCCTACATGTGTCACCTACTGGTACCGCCAGTTGTAACTGCTGATCAACATGTAGTGATCTGTAGCTGACACACTACCCGAAGGCACTATCTCAGGAATCGGTCCACGTATCGAAGCGTAATCACTATGCGGACCATCCTCATGGACATTCACTGGAAAACACTAGTAGCCAAGTCTACCATCCACTCCACTAGTGTCTCAGTTAGGCGGATAACTCTAGCAATCGCTTCCAGCTAGTGTTCTGCTCTCTGGGAATCTGCCTCGCCTCATAACCTCGGAGGCCTCTACTGCTGGAACTCATGCAACAGGCTCTCCCAACGTGCACAATTCTCTAGTATAGATGTTGGAATCTACTTCCCAACAGGTGGTGGTGCTGCTGGTAAACCACCCGAGGGTGCCAACATCGTAAAAAGGGCCATGCACGAGAGCCTCGTCGCTCAGTGAACCGTCATCGAGTACTCTCTCGGAACTCCAACTGACTGTCTGCATGGAGACATCATGAACTGATGTGACACGGTAAACGATTTATAGCTTGTGAGATGACCTGGTTTGAGCTGACTTTAAAAATTTTGGAAACACACACGCAATCAGTGTTTTCGTGCACAAAGTCGGAAATCAGTAGTCAGGGTCCTGGTGTACAGATACGTTGGCCACCGCACCAACACAGGACTCCCTGAACTGAAGACCACACTCGGTACAGTTAACAATATTTCTTCACAGAAAAGAAAATATTAGAGTTATAAGTCCTGCGGTAGAACCGACTCCTTTGATACCAATTTGTCACGACCCGTCCTCGGGGCCCATGCCGTGACTACCCCAAGCCCGCCTTCCATAGGCCAGGGGATGGCGACTAGCACCAAAGGAGTAAATCTAGATAACTGGGAAGACATTGCCTTTACAAAAGTAAACAAAACACCAAAGAGTACAAGTGGAAGAATAGCACTAGTTAAAACTGAAACAAGCTGTTCTGAAAGTAAAGTGGCTGGAAATACAAGTCCATGTGTAAAGTACAAGGAAAAAGGAAAAACAGCCGAAAGGTGACAAGCAGCTCCTGGATCTTTCACCAAGGATCCTAACTAAAGGGTAGGTACAGATAACCTCTACAACGCTCTCACCAGTCAACATCCTCCGAGTGTCATCTCTTCGTGAAGTCCACCACCAGATACTGTCTCGTCGTGAGGTCCACCTCCGAGTACCGTCCAGTCCTCGAACACTCGGCCTCTGTCTACGCTGCCCGTCGTCTGCAACCAACACAACAAGGTACGGGCATAGCCCGTGCAGGGGTGAGTATATCAATACTCCATGGGGACCCCGAGACCCTCAAGGTCTCACTAAATTCAACAAAGATAACAACAAAGAAGATCTCAACAGATAACCTCTACCTAGGTATATGCCCATACATATACCCAAGTTATCAAGTAACCAATCTCAATCATCAGGAAACACAAAGATTATGAATCAATGGATAAAAACTACCTAGGTATATGCCCATACATATACCTTAGTTATCATGTAACCCAACTCAATCATGAGGTAAACACAAAGGTCATAGACTCAGCTCAAACCATAATTTTCATTATCGAAACCATAACTGCTGAAGAGCTCCGTCTCTAGAGTGTACAGTGGTCCTGTCACGACTCCGAGGTACTACTCACTAACCTAAGAATTCTGAGGTACTCCTCATGTCGAGTACCGCTGTTCAGCCACCCAAACACAGTAGTGCTTCCCACCGAGGTATGTCACCCAAACACAGTAGTGCACACCCCCTAGTAGCCTGCTGGGGTACTCTCCGGACGAGTACCGCAGGTCTGCACTGTCACACATGTAGTGCTCCGTCCGCCATGGGTCTGCACCTCACAAAGTAGTGCTCCATCCACTGGGCTAGTCGACTCACTCCAAGTCGAGTCGGTCAAGCAGTCGTCAGGTCTCAGTCTGCTACACGGTCTCCGTACTCCGCACGCTCGTCTCCGGGAGGGTCCGCTCCACGAGCTACAGGTCGATACTCCAAGTATCTCAAATCCCAACGAAGAAGTATCTTAAAGGACCTCCTCGTCATAGGGGTCTCAACGCAACAGACGGCGCATCAATCGGACGCCCGGTCTGTGAGTTACTAGCCTTTTCATCCCAGGGGCCCGGTTGGTTTCGTGTGCGAACCAACCCGACCGTATCTCAACTGTACCCCAAACACTCATAGGGTGTGCCCATAGGGACTGTTTCTCAACGTGATCACCAACGCCGCTGACGGTTCGTCAAACGGACGTCCGGTCTGAAAGTTATCATCTTTTCCGTTCCAGGGGCCCAGTTGGATTTCGGGTACAATCCAACCCGGCCACACTCCAACTGCGTTCGAATCTGAGGAGAAGTATGCCAAAAGTTCCGTCTCATCAAGAGGAATCCAAAAAATTCGACAGCACGTCAATCGGACGTCCGGAGCTCAGGATATAAGTGTTTCTGCTCTGAGGGCCCTGTTGGTTTTAGGTTCGAACCACCCCAGCCATACATCAAGTGACACCGGTTAACCAAACCGATCGCACCATTGCGATCCATACGGAAAAACACACGAGATGGACTACCCATTGGTCCAAAAAGGATAGCCAGTGAAAAAGTTTCATTTCACCGCAACATGCGCGAACTGAGCCTCGTGGGGACCACACCTTGAACTCGACTTAAATATCCAAAATTGGTTTTGAAACATCTGTCTTAATTCCAGGGTCGCAACCTCGTAGACGGTTCGACATTCCGACATCGTATTAGAGAGTTATGTCTGATACAATATCCTGTAATAATAATAATATTATTATTATTCGGTGTTTCGTGGGCCTGAGCCATGAACCAGAATTTAGTATTCAACATTAGACTTGAATCGACCGTCAGAAAGATAGGGTCACATCGCCGCTGACGGGAAGCCAATCGGACGTCGCACGCATGAGTTATAGCAGGTCGAATATTTAATAATAATATTAAATCTATTATTTTCCAAGCGCTTCGGGTACCTGATCCAAAAACCCGAAAAAGATATCCAATATTGGACTCATAAATTCCATATCGGAGTCAGGGTCACACTACCGCTGACGGTTCATGAAACCGAGGTCGCACGAGGAAGATACCGTCAAAATACAGTTTTCCCAAAAAAAAATAATAACATCATTATATTATTTTTATTTTTATTTTTATTTAATTCCTTAAATCCCACACCCTCAAATCCACGCACCACCCATTACTCCATGCCTTCACGCCCCATCAATTCCTATTGATTTCTTATGTCTTCTTTTAATTTATTTCTCTTTATCTCCTTCTCTCTCCAATTTTCATTCTCCTTTCCCAAACTCTCACGCTTTCTTCTCCTCCAAACCCGGGGGCTGCTTCCTCCGCTAGAAATATGTCGCATTCGGACATCCGTCATCCCGGCATGGCACATCAGCAGCACTTTCCGCGGACCACCGAACGTGCTTCGGTGGTCCGATTCGCCTACCGTCTGCACCTGCGTCTCTCCCGGGACCTTCTCTTTACTGCAACGGCTTCAAATTGCCATTGCGGCCCGTTTCTTCGTCACCCGTCATCCCACGCACAAAACAACATCCAGCGGAGGGTCCGGGCTTGTTCGTAAGCCCGTGCCCTCGACATGAGAAGCTCAATACATAACTCATCAATGACAAGGGTTTAAATTATTCAAGATAAATTATACAAACACCCTGCAATTAAAATACGCATGCACGAGTGTATAATTCACATATATAAATTATACAAAAACCCCTACCTCGCAAAGACGTTGCACGTCGTCGAGCTGCGGAAAGAGGCAAGCATTGTGATGATCGGACGTCGTGGATGATCGGTTCCGATTTCGTTGACGTTGGAGGAAGTGTCTTCGTCGTTGCGGATTCCCCAAAGCGGTGTCTTCTCCTTTGATGTAGAATTGGGAAGTGTTCTTCGTCATGAAGGAATGATCGTTCTTCGTCAGTGAGTTGGTACTCTTCAAAAAAAAAACTCTAGAGCTCTCCAATCCTCCACACAACAATTGCCAACCCCATATTTCATTAAGTGCCCTTCTTTTAAAAGATTCCAAGCATTTCAAAAGAAGTCAAAGAGGTGTGAAAAATATAATTAATAAGGTTATTATTTATCTTAGTTGGCTTAAGCTTGGGAGGTGGAGAGGCTCCACATCAATAAAAGATAAAGTGGAGTTACCAAGCATTTAATAAGGGTGAGTTATGGGGAGGTGAGGAGTTAGGGTCTTGTGTGGGCCCCACCACACTAAACTATCCCATGGGAGGGTAGGTGGGTGTGGGCCCCACCTCTAACTTCCCCTTTGTTGAAAATAACCACTTACCTTGAATAAAATTTGTACACATCAAATTTTATTTGATTTAATCTCAGTGCCAAATATTTAACCTCAACCCGCTCAAAACGCAACTACGGTAAAGGTTCCCTTAAGACATTACCGGTGCTGCGAGTTCATCGGTGCCCTCGGATTTCAATTCCGAGCACCAGTTAAAAAGATAGAAAAAAACCCGCACGTACGTTTACTGAACGTACCCGAAAAAATGTTCGGAAAATTATTATCAGTCACCCTAGACCCGCGCCGGTCGAGGATAGGCTCTGCCTAAGTAAAACACGCCCTAACGAACCCATCGATACTCTCGGATTTTCAATCCAAGTTACCTTTTAGAAGTTATGAATTTTACAATAAAATAATAATCACTTAATTATTTTATTTGCGGCCAAAAACTATCTTTTTCTGGTGGCCCGCGCCGACCAATGTTAGTATCTGCTTAAATAATGCAAAACCACACGAGTCCAGCGGTGGTCTCAGATTTTTAATCCGAGCTACCATTTCTGAGTTATAAGCATTCGAAAAATAAAATAATTTATTTTATAATTTTATTTATGGTTATGCCATTTTTGGAATTTCTCACAGGAGGCCCGCACCGACTAAACATAAGTCGCACCTTGGGTAATCCCGCCATCATGAGCACAACGGTGCAATCTGATTTCTTCTCCGAGCAACCGTTCAAGAGTTATTCCACTTTTTCAGGAAAAATGTTTATGCGCGTTAATATTAAGTTTAACAAAACATCGACGGATCATTCTGGGCACTCCGGGCCTCAGAATCAGGTGCCGTCTGAAACCGCGCACTTGCAAAATTCCAAACAAATTAAGAAAAAAAATTCCATGAAATTTCTGGGTCTTTACAATTACTTTTATAGGTATCCCTAAAAAAGAGGGTTATCAAATAATAACCCCTGTGTACTCATTATTAGAAATAAAAACATTCTATATCCCCTTAGAGAAATACATGTAATGAATGTGGATACTATGAAATATAACAGATATGATTAGGATGATATAATGTCAATCCATGTGCATTAAATGACTCACATCCCATCAAGAAACCCTCTCCCTGAGTGAATATCTCCCCCACACATAGATTTAAAATTGTTATCCAAATATTCAAGAAATGGGTGGGGAAGGGTATCAGCTATGGGTTCATCCAAATAGGCTTCTTAATGGATTTTAATGGCAATATGATGGAGAACATGTATGGGTGGCTCAGTGTGTTAATGTGGATAAAGTATCAACCAGACTCCTCATTCATTTCAGTGTAACATTCAAAAATCATATTGCTTTGTTGAAAAAATATGGAAAGTTCTATAATAGGAAACATGGTCATGATTATCTAAAGAAAAAGAGAAATATAAGATGACGTAAAATGGTACAAAGTCCTCACGATTATGGAAATATATTATTGGCCGGTAGAAATGAGCATGAGTTAAATTAACTATCTCTAAAATATACAAGTTTTTGAAAAACATTTTCGAAGAATGAAATAATATAAAAAATCATCTAAGCCATGATATCTACGATCAAAGCATTTAAAACAAGAATTAGCTGCTCAAACTGGTTTGGGACACAAGTGGCTTTCCCCCGACAGTGTTACGAAAAAATGTAGTTTCTTTCATGTCAATTCATCAACGAAAGGATTGATTATTTTTTGGTTATTTTTTATATGGTGTGTTATTGGAATCATAATATATTACCATAATGAAACACTTCCTAGTTTAAATGTAGATAGATCTTGAAATGATGTTTGTATCTATTGAAGCTCCAGAAATGGTATACCTATAAAACCTATACATTGACAGCACATACTCACATCATATCAAATAAGTCACACTATAATAAAAATCATGTGGATGATAAAAATATGTATGATTAATTCAAATCCACTACAGTTCTAGGAGAAAATAGATTGTGGTAAATGCATGCCTTATTATTTTATTTTAATTTTAAAGAAAACTAAATGATATAAAATTAAATGCAATAAAAATAAATCAAAATATGATGGGTTTACTCCCATTTAGTGCTATGTTTACTTCTTCTTCATCCAAATGTTATTGAAACTCCACGAGGATCAAAGGAAAATGTAAACCATGAATCCGATTATTTTTTACGAGATGTGTGGAATCTATTCATTGAAGATGAATTTATCCTACAAGCTACATAAATTCTCAATAGAATCTTGTTTAAAAAATTAATGTGTGGAATGAAATGAAAATATTCCAACTCACAAGAGATTGAATATACCTTTCTTGAAGAAATACTCATCGAATAATTTAATTTTTGGAAAATTCCATTAGTTGAATGATCATGTAGATTAACTCGTTGAACATACACAGGTGAAAAAGTTCTTTTACAAGAATCCTTCAGTGGTCAACTTATATCCATCAAATCATTGAATTTTGTATCTTGGTTGATGATGTAACCCAATTTGTTTTAACACCCTTCACCTGTACTGTGAAATATATTGGTTTCCATCTCAATTCATGCATTATGTCTTGATTTAATGTGTCAAAGTAATCAATATTGTTAGCATATGTGGGTATTTAAAGTGATGTGTTTTTAACGCTGATGCCTAGAGCAAGTGACACAGGATCAACTAAGGAATATGACTCCACTATGTAAAAAATGACATATTTTTTGAAATATTCTTTTAAACCAACCTCATCATATTTCTTTGTTTTTACATGTTACACCACTAACTCAGGATCTTCATAGAAATACCATTCTCCAATTGTTTTTAAAAAATTATGAGGGTTCTCCACCACCAATTATGAATGATTCTCATACTCCCAAAATGTTTCAGATCCCCCCATTTTAGAAAATGTTTTGGACTCACAATTATTTTAAAAATGAGGAAATCCAATGTCGTTTTAAGTGATGTCCGCTTACGTGTTGCAATTAATGGTGTCTAGGCTCAATTCTGTTTCTCTCCTGGAAAAGATGTGTCCCGTTCAATGTCTTCTTCCATGTAAAAATGTGTGATTTGATAGACATTGAATGTGTCCTTTTTCATATTTGGATGTACATGTTGTAAAATTGCAAAACAAGGACATGAAATCACATTTTACAAGGGACCTTTTTATTCAATAGGGTGGAAGTCTACTATCTCATATTCTTGAAATGTGATTAAATTGAAGGAATTAAATTTTAATATAGAGGATTCATTAGTGGAATAACAAAAAAGAGGAAACCATTTCATTATCTGACTCGGGAAATGGATGTGGATCAAATGGAACCTCTGCCTCACTCTCTTCAAAATAATTATTATAAATTAAATCACCAAATTGTAGTGAGGGTACTACGTGGAAAATATGACTTATTTGATTTTCATGATCTTTAATTTGATTATTTGGACCGTTCGTTTGATTTTATAGATGTTTCATTGAAGAAAAGAAATTTTTCATTACATTCATCATGATGTTTAAATAACTTATTTTTATTATTCATAGAATACAACAACATGCTCGAAATTATTGAATCTTTAGTTTCAAATAAATTATCAAATTATGAATTTTCAGGAATTCATTGACAATGAAAATGACCAAATGGTGGGTTGGAATTAGTAGTAAAATATGGTGAAGCATTATCGCATGGATCATGTCACAGACTTGAATAAAAGCCATTTCAATAAGAAGTATTACTTATAGAGTTCATGTGGGGTGAATCATTATAAATCATACCTTGAGTTAGGGTTGTGTATAGTTGGTACTGGTTGCAATTGTGTGGTGCGAGCCAAGTCATTCTGTACTTTTGGGTGTCGAAAAAATCCATGCAATGAAAACTTCCTATAATAGTAAACATTTTTTTTGGTTTTTTCATTTTTACATAAATCACACTTTTAAAAAAATTTATAATTCCACTATTCTCCCAAGAAATTATTCAAAAAATATTAAATTCATGTCACAATTTTTGAAAACATTCAATATTTATTAAACTACCTTGTAATGTAGAAGTGGCGACCATGATCGAACCACAAAGACAATGTTAGTAGAAAATAGAGATATCTGCTAAGTGCAATGTTTAGGAAGATGTGATTTAACTTTTATTAATAACAAATAAGTTATAAAAACTAAATAAATATTTAATTTCACTGATTAGATAGACTAAAACTATATATGTGACCAAAATTATAGTAAGTAATAAACTAGATGAGATATAAGTGTCAGAGTTGCGACGTCCATTCAAGTGTAGACAATATAAGTTATTTAATTCCAACATTCGAATATTTATTTATTCAATTATCAAAAACTCCAAATTTAATAAAAATATAATGTTGTTTCATTTTGGGATGTTTGAAAATATTTTAATGTTTACACAAGTTATCCATCATTTCAATCTCTTTCCTGATGAATAAATTGTGCGTCATTATAGCACTAAATCACATGGGGAAATATGATGACATGTTTCTCACAATTTCGAAGTATCTACCTTTGCTAGGATTGCCCACATGATATTACTGATTAAGTATCACTTATACATATTTGAAGGAGAGAACATACAAAATATTAATTTGTTCAACTAATAAATTTATTTATTTCAAATTCTCTCAAGCACATGATCGAATTCTGGATAAATAAATTCTCTGATGATCTCCCGCTAGTGAGTACTTATTAGTTTTCACACAAACAAAAACCAATGCTTGTGTGCAGTGCCCAAAAGATATTTATTTTAAACACACATATAATTAATTAAATAAACACCCAATTAAAATAAATTTAAAAGAAAATAAAAAATTGTAATAAATTAATGACATGCATTCACTGTCACTTTTGTCAGAACACCAACCCAAATGAAATTATTCAAAATTCATTCAAAAACAACAAAATAAATAAATAAATGATGTCACAATTATTGTTTTTACATGAGAAACACTGCAAGAAACCACATATTGTAGGATAAAAAACATCAATCCATTGATCACCATCACGATGAACCAGACTATCTTTCCCCTGAAAAAATGTTCTTCTCTATAATTGCTCTCAATGTGAAGTTTCAATCACCAAAGATCCAAGAAAACTTCCCCACACATCGATGATGTGTCCGATCTACAACTATGTTCTTGAAATGGAGGATGGGTGCTCACTGTATGTTCTGTTGATTGGAGTAGGTGGTCAGTTCAGCCATTGGTTCGACGCCAATTTTGTACCTGTAAAAGTGCTGGGGTAGGTCCATGGGGAAGGGGGTGCAGGTAGTAGGGGATGGGGCGGGGCCGGTTGGGGAAAAAGGGTGAAGGGGATGTGGGAGAGAGGTCAGAGGAAGCTGGGATGTGGGGTAGAGAGGGGCGACAGGTATAGACTAGGGAGGTGGGGTGCAGTGCTGGGAGATGTACGAGGGTAATGGGGGGAGGAGTGTGGGATTGGGTAGAGAAGGGGGTGGGGGCATGAGATAAGGGGAGGAGGATGAGTGATTGGAGAGAGGTAAGAGGTGTAGGGTGGTGGGGTTGGGTGAGTGGGGCATAGAGGTATACCGAGGAGGGTGATTGGAGAGAGAAATAGAGAGATAGGGGGATTGACAAGGAATATGGGGAGGTTAATGGAAAAGTGGGAGGGGGTTTGTAGATAAAAAAAATAAAAATGAAATGAAAAATTTAAAAACAAAAATACTTACAATTCAAAATTAGAACTAAAAAAATAAAAAATTTAAAATTAAAATAATATACTTACCTAAGATTTAAATAATAATAATAATAATAACTAAAATATATATATATATATATGTAATTTCTTAAATAACATGTAAATAAATATAATACTAGTATAAAAATAATAAACTAACAAAAAGATGTTATTTAATTAATACTATAAAAAAATAAAATAAAATAAAATACTAATAGAGAATTAAAATATATACATACTAATAAGAATTATTAAAATACAATAAAACAATATGATAAATAATAATAATAATAATAACAATATAATGTTAAATTTAATATATAAAATTATTATAACTAATAAAAATATTAAATTACTAATATTAGTATTTAAATTATCGAAATATTATCAATATATAAATACTACTTCAAAAAAGCAAGGATAAAATATAAATATAAAAAGTGGTTCAACTAATAAATTAAAACTATGTTATAATATTATAAAAATACATGTTAAATCCATGTACATCAATTCATCATATCTAATATTGATAAGGATATAAATGAAAGATGTTTTTCTATAATGTGATATTACCCCTTATCATGGGATGTGAAAATAAAAGTGATATAAATATCAGAAATATTATTATGAAACATGAAAATACTAATCACATTGATAATATATATCACATTATAAAAAAGAATTTGAAATTATTGTAATTAAAACTAGTTTTTTTTCTAATAATGGAGGTTGTTTATGATATCTTTACTAAACTATTTCTATAGGAGAAAATTCAAAAAATGAGGTCGATCATGGGGGAACATCTTCACCCACTTCATGGATAAGGTATCTGACATTAACCCCCTATATCATCTTCCTTTGGATAGTGCTTTTAAAAGTTGATAAATTAAGTTACCTAAATTTATCAATTTGTATGTGCATTACTTCTTGCGGAAGATAATATATATAGATGGCATTTCGAAATAGAGTAGGTTTTCATTAAATGTAAACTATATTAATAGCTTTTTAAATTACATTCATAATTTTATTCTTATATATTGATGTTTCTTTTGATGATGAGCATTCTATTTGAATGAAGATGTTAAATAAATTTAAGAAGGTTTTTGTTCATCACTACTTTATAGAAAACATATTATCTTTTGTCAATGATTCTTATTTAAACATCATGTTTTCACACATAGCCTTAGAATTTATTGATATTTGATCCCATGATTGAGTTAATGAATTTTATTTGATTTAATTTCCTTAGTTGACTATAAAATGAAAATGGGTATCATTGAATCAGAGAGGTTCTAGAGACATTTCAATGATTATTTAAAGCAATTATTTAAGAAGAAGGTAGATATTATTGAAGATATATTTTATCAATGTGTACTATTTTTTTATTTAATGTGATTCTCTTAACATTATTAAGAACATAAATCTATTAAAATTGTGATGTTACAAAAGCGATCAAACAAAGTCCTTTAGTTCGAGGAGAATAAATGATGTATATCAGAAAAATAAATAGAAACTCTCTGGTGAAAATTATTTATATATTTATTCATAAAAGATATTTTATAAAAATAAACAACAAATTATAAATTAAAGATGATAAAAACCTTGAAAACACACTCATAGATTTGATGGTTAAAATATAAGCGTTATATTTCTAGCCTTGAAGATAATGAAGGTTACCATGTTTTCGTCATCAAAAACATAAAACATCAAAAGGAAGCATTGGATCTATTACATTATCAATGGAATTTAAGGTTAAGAGTAATATATAATTATGATAAAATATTACAAAAATAATACCCTAGTATTTAAATGATCATTTCACAAAAATAACCAATATTTGATTATTTCAAATTAACTCACCATTATTATACATATGAAACCATTCTATGTATAATTCAATCAAAAAAATTCTTGATAACATGGGGATAAGGAACCATAATAAGTTTGTGCTCAAATTCATATCATGGGTAAACATAAAAATTAATAATTGAATTTCATCATTAAGAAAAAATATTAATATAAGGTTATGATGACATAATCAATGTGAATAGGAATAACATAGAAATATTTTAACCAATCAATACACAAATCATGAAACAAGAAAAAATGGGATATGACATTAAAAATGTAATTATTCATTAGAATCAATAATCAAGAACCATGTGATATAAATCTTGATAAATGGAAAAAAATTTAACCCATATAAATAATAAAGAAAATATTTTGGTATACTGAGATCCCTAAAACTGAATAATCAAACGTTTGACTTACATACCCAATGAATTCATGATCTATCTTGACAAACCCATCGTAAAATCTATATTATGATCACCCCACTCTATCTGGGTGCACAAATCATATAACAATGTCAATGAAACATAATTAAATTTCATAGACCTTATATTTAATAATAAAACTGAAAAAATTATCATTTTTGTTTTCATAACATTATTAACTCTCCAAAAATAATCTGATTCCATGACAATCCTTTGAAATGTGATTATCTCGTGGAAAATCATAACATTATACAAAAAACTCTTTGAAACATGAAAACCCCATGGAAAATAAATGGGTTTTATAATTTTTTTTGAAATAATAATATTCCTTAGAGGGAAAGATTAAGGATATTATTATTAAAAAAATCCATAATGTATAATATGTAACGAGAAGGGTTTTGGACATTTATGAATGTAAATTACCATAAATGATTAATAAAATCATTTTTATGAAAATACCTATTTTATTTTGAAAATAACAGTAAAAATAATTTCATAAATTTTTTAAAATTAATTTATTTTAAAACATCCTTCGAAAAATATGAATTAAAATTTAATGAAAATATTTTAAATTATGAAAATAAATTATATTATTGTCATAAGTGTTAAAAATAAACAAACTTGTCAAAAAAAATATTTAAAAAAACAGGGTCAAAAGTGACCCATTTTGGAAAACATTATTAAATTTAATTTTCATAACTTTATAATAGGGTACGCGCTCTGTCAAAATGAATTTATGAAATACATATTTTAGGAAAAAACATTTTTAAATTTTTATGAAAACATCAATATTGAATAGAAGGATACACAATCTAAAAGAAAAATGCTTGATCAGTTTCACTTATAAATTATTTTTTTTATGTTATTAAAATAAAAAAGGGTGGAAACTGAAAATAAATATGTGAACCAAATTAATAACCAGAGGATAAAAAATTATATTTTTTTATAGAAAATAACACCATGTTATTTCCTTAAAAAGAAACTTGAACATAAATAATCTTAATAGATCAGAGATTTCAACATAAAGACTTTTCTAATTTAATAACTCTTAAATCATAGGACCCAAGACATGATAACTTCAAATGAAACATTAAATGTTATTAAAATAATTATATCCATGATATAACGTTTTAAAATGGACATATATACACTTAATAAAGAATATAATTGAATATTATAAATATACATCCCAAATAATAGAATTTGGAATGATTAACCATTATAAATATCATATCACTATATTGAGAGAAGCTCAATAGAGATATTACATTTAATGGATATAAATCCACGGAAAAAATTAATATCTTATTAAAACAATTTCTATATCCAGTCACTCCTAATCATATCATAACATTGTCATTGAATAAGATCTATAACCCAACAAAAGGAAATTGAGTATAGAAACTCTTTTCCACATTTTATTATTCAAGTAAATACCATTAGATAAATTAATTTAAATTTAATGTATAATACCATGATGTAAGAAGAATTAATTATATTACATGTATCATTTTCCTCATATACACCACAAAACATATATAAGTGGTGAATATAGCATAAGTATAACATAAATAAATATTGAGATGAGAAACCCCTACATCTAGTCCGACTACATTTTTACTTGTTTAAACCTACTGAATAATAGTATTATATAAATTATTTTTTTAATATGGAAACATTTGAAGGGTTTATATATTATACATAGACAATTTATTTTATTTAAATTTTTTATGATATATTAAAATACTTAATCAGTTAATTCAACATCATGTGTATTGAGGATGTTCGACTCTTTATTTCAAAATAGATTTGTTAAATTGAAAGTGGTCAAAGTGGTATTTGTTTATAAATATAATTATTAATAATAATGAAATATTTATCATATTTTTATTTCAATTATATATTTACAACCAATTATTATTTAGTGTTATTAAAATTAACAATGTTATAATCATGGAGTAGACAATCCATATGTACGCATGAGTAGCATGATCACTATTCAAAAATCATTATGAAAATTAGGTAAGAAATATTTTATGTTTAAAAAATAATAATAATATCTTAAATAACTAAATATTTCCTTAAATATACTTATATATAACCTCCATGTTTTGTGGTGTTGAAAAAAGACACATAGCTTCGTGGCGGTGGTAGTCCACACGTGCACACAGATGAGATTATCATTTTTCACTCTATGAAACAAAATGATATATTATGTTTTAATAATTATTATTTTTTCATATATATCATATATATTAATTTTATATATCCTTATTTCCTTCCATGTATATAATTAGTGAAAAATAATCACATCGCTTCGCGAGGTGGTAGTCTTATGTAGACATGAGTGACATTGTCATATCCCTTGTTGATGAAAATTAAGAAGGAATATTTGATATTATAATTAAAAAGTATAATTATTTTACAAATAATATATATATATATATATGGTAAATTTATCATTATAATAATCTTTTATAGGTGATGCTAAAAAATGAATGACATCAGTTCATGAAGCGGTAGTCGGACATGTATAGGAATAATGGTTTTGTATCCCATTTAATGGAATATATGATGGATTTTTGTTATTAAATTTTCATAATAACATCTAATGATATGTTATTTTTTTTAATTATATATGTTTAATTTAATAATATTATATTTATGTCTGATTAAAAATAAAACAATAACTCACGGTTAATCATGATACGTCTTCATTAGAAAACCTCCTTATATAAGCACAAAAAAATCTTATTAGGATGTATTAATGACCTAAATAATGGATATATAATTTTAGTAGATAATTAAGTTGTAAATATTTGTATATATAGAATGATTAAAATTGATTTAAAGGTCTAAATATGAGTGGATAGGGTGTGGAAATTTATAAGTGAGGTGAGTACCACACTTGTAATTTTTGAACATAAAAAGTGTACGTAGGTTTTTAACATTCCAAATTGATCTAAAATAAACCATTGTAAATAATTAGATAATATAAATTATAAATATGGACATAAAATATAAAATATAATTGTTTTTAGGTCAATTATCCCTTACATTCTCGGTTTAATCCTCAGAAAATCAATTTGCACCTTCATCTCGGTATTTAATTATTAACATTTTCACCACCCATTTGGGTAAAAAATTCTGTTGGAAATATTATATAACATAAATAACTCTTATTCCAAATATATAATACATTTATAAAATTCAATTCACAAAATTGGTAGATTTTAATTTAATATTAAACACGTAGTTTGGATGAAAAATATGGGTTTTAAAAAGTGTATTTTTTAAGGAAAATATTATTTTACATTAACTCTAAGAATAATAATAAAAACATTATGAATATGAAGTAATATTTATTGATTTATTATATATAAATTACATTGAAAAAATTCATATTTAATTGTTATTTAAATTAATAAATATCGAGAATCGCTATTCACTTTTAAATAAGTTTTTTAATAAAACTTGTTTTTACCCCAAATATTTAATTATAACAAAATAAAATATAAAGTTGATTAAAAATTAATTATGGTAATTAAATATACATAAATAATACTTATTTAGTTTTTAAGCATATTTAAAAAATAATTGAACTTTTTCATTTACTTACTTTATTGGAAAGAATTGTAATTTTTAGAAAAAACTATTTTTTTAACTATCCACTGAAAAATACATATTTTTTGAATAATAAAAAAACTTATGCCATAGAAAATTATGATATTTAGAATTAAAATTTTATTTTCATTTAAACTAAAACTATTTCTAAAACTTCCAGAATCAAATTATAATATTTTTTTCATGAAAATCACTAAATATCACATTTTAATAAAACATATTTTTGAAGAATAAAATTACTTTACTTAAAAATATTGATTTATTTCCCTAAATTTATCAATAATTTGTATTGAATATGAATATACATATATATATATATATTACAAATTAGTGAACACTAGTCATAACCACCATTTTAATAGAAACTTTATAACAATTATATATTTCATCGGTCATTTAAGAACAGTGTTGTCTGTCATATATGATATCATATATTATTTTATTATTTAAAAATATAAGGTTGTTATACCCCCCACCATAAATAAATTAAACCTCACAATTTTAAATTCATCTCCCTGATAAATGGTTGGTTATTTGAAAAGAATACATATGTGGGTATCCTGCATTGTAAACAGGGTTAATAATTCATCATCTTGATTAGAAAGAAAAAGAACTATGAGGCTCATTTGGAATAATACATATCAATTACCTAATAGTATAAAATCTGGGGGAAGAGTTTATTTTTACATTTAAGAAAATAATATAGTCCATATTACGAAATATAGTAAATGAGATCGTTGATCACAATAAAGTGAATGATTAAATGAATGAAAAATAATTACATAACAATAAATGAGATAGGTGTGTAAAATGTTATTGATATCATAAAAAAAGGATGGTACCAGGAGAAACTTATTTCTCATGATAATAATACTATGATTATAAAATTTCATATTAGATATAATAATGAAATAATGAAATATACTTACTTGAAAATATTTAATTTGTTCCATTATTAAATTTTTTCAAAATCAAATCTTTTAATCCAAATGATGAGTATTCATGATGAATGTTTCCTGCCTGAAGAACTAAAATAAAATTTTAAAGACCACATAATCCTTCAAATTATGAAATTATATTCTACATATATATAGAAATTATGTAATAAATATTTTTTATCATATGGTATGTCAAGTCCAAAAATGTATAAACCATTATATAATAAAATAATACATTAATATCCAATATTGAACTATGATAAACAAAGGTAAAAATAAATAATTTCCTACATAAATTAACCTATATCCCAAATAAACATAATAATTTTAAAATTTAGGAGTGCTTTAACATGATTTTTTATATAACACCTTTCATCTCACTATCCCAAATATATAGCAATATTCTTC